>JARPMR010000007.1:15397321-17939642 GCA_029955525.1 Oeneis ivallda
TGGCATCATGGCATGCACAGATTAGAGGATAATAAGTAGAGCTATAGCAAACCGTATGTATTCGTTACTGAGTAACGGGTACGCCATCTAGTACCGAGTAACGAAACGTTACTCACGAATACTTTTCGTTACTCGCATGTTTCGTATCATGGTTACATACGCTGTTTCAATGACGCAATGTTACGCTGCGTTGATGCGTGTATTGAAATTTTTCTTACCGTACGTTTTGCGCATGCGTGCGTATTTTCCGCGAATTAAAAAGGTAATGTAAACTTAAGGACGTACAAAGAAAATAACGTTGTTTGATGATTTGTGAGATTCGTTATCCAGGTTTTTTTAATATTTAAATATTCATTAGAGGTATTGTGTTCGTGTGTGGAACAGAAAGTTTGGCATGTAATGAATATGTATTATTTCTACAAATTGAAATTATGAATGCTGCGATGCCGCACCTAGTACATAAGTCATATCTTATAATAAAATTATAGAAAGAACAATACGACTCGATTAACGATTTGTTTCTCTAGCATAACATAGCATGTTATGACTTATGGGGTATTAGGAGTAACGAGTAACGATACGATAGTAACGAGTACTGAATGTATAGTAACGAATACATACGGGTACGTTTTTTTTTAGTTACTTTTACACCTCTAATAATAAGGCATGGCATCGTTCACGTTGTGTCACAATGCTGCCACCCTCTGATTTTAATTTTCCCCGGACTCCTCGTAAAATTTCCCTAAAATAAGCACTGTTAAAAATGATTTTCCCAAATTTTTTTTTTTATATTAAAATTAATTGAAATTTAAATTTTTTTCCTTATTTTTTTTTTAAATACTATTGAAGTGAATTAAACGGTTTTCATTAAAGATATAAATACAATGAAAACAGCAAGCAATTTAATGAAATGAAATGTTTAACGCAAACATTTCATTTCATGTAAACTGTTTAAATTATGTATTGAACTATGTTACTTCTATATTCTGTAATAATATATTATTCTTTTGTAATATATGTATTCTTGGAATGCAATACGTTTGTTAATATTTTTGTTCCGGGACTGGTGTATTGAAACACAGGTTTTACCTCTAAGCATCAGTCCAAACATGAACCTAACACTGACCTAACAAAATATTCATCGTCATCATTATTAATTTGTTCTTTCAGGACTCAGCGGGCATTTCTTCTCATTTATTGAGAAATAAGAACAGACGAAAAAATAATTAACTGATAATAATAAATCACAGACAGTCAAACCAACCAAGTCAATCAATCAGACAAAAAACAAGACGTAACCTCAAACGAAACGGCCACACAAACAATGCATCACTATTCTTAATCTATATCTCCCTTCCGCGTACACAAATCTATGAGGGCGAAAGAGAAAAATACATAAATATATTTGTATTGTTTATCGTATTTCGGCACACCAAGTTTCAATCGGATACATGCAGTCACGCATTCAATAATTCTTTTGTAAACCGAAAGTCAAAACTTTCCCTAAAAATTCCCTAATTAGTATTATTTTACCCTAAAAATTTGCTACAATAACTTTATACCCTAAAAATCCCCTTAACGTGCAAAATCCCTTAATGTGGAAGACAAGGGTCTGCCCGCGGAATTCAAATTTAATTTGGGTTTTCGCAATTTGTAAACTAATACGACAAAGTAGGCTTATGGCCTTCTAATTGCGCCAGTGGAATTATCATCTTCACAGGTTTACATAAAAATCTTTACTTGAAAGTGACCAGTTTAAGAAATTAATCAAAATACTGAGTTGGACGTGAGTAAATTAATTAAAGTAAATTAGTCGATATTTTGATTAATTTCTTAAACTGGACACTTTCAAGCAAAATTTTTTATATAAAGCTGTGAAGATGATACTGCCATTGTCGCAATTAGAATGCCATAAGCCTACTTTGTCGTATTAGTTTACAAATTGCGAAAAACCAAATTAAATTTGAATTTCGCGGGCAGACCCGTATAATCCACTATATACCCGCGGGGCGACCGGCTAAGAAATATATCATTAAAGGACAGCATCAATGTCAAAACATGGTTTTGGCTCCACGTATCATTGGTACAGTCCTTAAAGGATCGTTAAGGACAAAAAAATGTTTTGACATTGATGCAGTACACTATCGATACAATTTTTGTATGAACATTGCTGAAAATTGGTTCCACGTAAGACTTTTGAAGTAAGATGTCGTCTAAATAAGGACTACGACAAAAGTTACGTCAAACTAGGCTTTCATTGATACAAGCCGTGAGGTGTTCTTATCGGTGACATAAGGTGTCCACTAATCGTTTTACTACTCATATTTTCTGTTAAAGTGTTTTAAAAAGCTTTATTAAATAATTTGTCAAATTAGCAAAGCAATTAGTAGTATTTTAAGAAGTATGTTTAATGTTAAAATCATTGAAGAATAATTTTTAGATTTAAAGGTTACTTTTTGACACTTTCGGATGTTTAGGGATAGTTTAAAGAGCATGGAACTAGGAATTACGACTACGTCTAATTAAAGAGTAATCTCTGGTTTGCCGTCTGAAAGTTTGTTACGAAGTACAAAGTTTAAAAATCTGAAATCATAAAAATAGTTTGGTGTTTGGGTGGCATCTCTTGATGGGGAAGGTACAATATAAACTCAAACACAGTGGAGTGGAACTAAGGTTTTACTATATTAAAAAGTTATTAGAGCTATTACATTATAAGATTAGATGCCGGCCGCCATGATGTTACATGCAAGGACGTGAAAGGAAGGAAGCTACATTTGACAGTTAGCTTTATGGTTGACACTTGCAGTGAACACAGACAACATTATAAAATCAGGGTTACCAATTAACTTAGAATTGAACCCATAATTTTTTACATTCACAACACTTCCCCTCATGCGTAACATGAGAAAACACTTTACAATGCAGAATGACACTAAACACTAAATTAACAACTCAGGTTAATTACGACAATAATCTCCACATTGTCTATCTCATGTCTAGCATGACCATGTATCATGTGTCAACTAATTTTACATCTCAAAACCATCCAAACTCACAGATGACTGACTTTACACAAACTGTCAAATATATAAAAATGCCTATGACTACATTTTCATACCCAAGTCATTAACAAACCCCAAATACTTAACACTAGATAAGGGCTTTGTAAACAAGTCAGCCAACATTTTTTCAGATGGCAAATAGCTAACACTTACATCCTTATTCCTTACAAAATCTTTTACAAAATGATAGCGAAGGTCAATATGCTTAGTCTTTTTGTGGCAGTACTCCCTAGTCTCAAGCAATTTTAATGCGCTTTGATTGTCACTAAAGATACTACAATTATTATAATGTTTATTAAAAATTTCAAACAAAAAATTTCTAATAAAACATACTTCTTTGCATGAATCACTTAGGGCTAAGTACTCAGCTTCAGTACTTGAAAGCGCAACACATCGCTGTTTGCGCGACTCCCAACATACTGTAGAGTCGCCAATCTTAACAACAAAACCACTATAAGACCGCCTGTCCACGACATCATTGGCCCAGTCAGCATCTGCAAACACTGACATATCAAAAGTACCAGCTTTAACAAACACTAATTTTTTATGTATGGTACCTTTCAAATATCTTAATATTCTTTTTGCAGCCAACCAATGATCCCGTGTGAATGCTGTATTAAATTGGCTTAAATGACTTAGAGCATAAGCGATATCAGGCCTAGAACATACTGACAAATACATTAGGCATCCAATCAGCTCTCTATATGGATAAACAGTGTCATCTAAAATATTATCAATAGAACCTTTCTCTAGTTTATTAACAACCATTGGTGTAGAGACACTTTTACAATTGGTCATACCAAAACGTTCCAACAACTTCACAATATATTCTGATTGGTCAAATATTAAAGTTCCACTAGCTCTATCTCTAAGTATCTTTATACCTAAACAATTCTTTATGCTACCTAATCGTTTGCAACTAAATTCAGATTCTAGTAAATAATACAATTTGTCCTTTTCCTTAGAACTATTAGTAAAAATATAAAAGTCATCCACATATAAAGCTAGAATCGTTAGTTGCTTGTCATTTCTTTTCATATAAACACATGGTTCACATTTATTTTGTACATAACCATTGTTAAACAAGACATTTACACTATTATTCCACAGCCTACTTGCTTGTTTAAGACCATACAAACTTTTCTTTAATAAACAGACTTTGGTCTTGTCACTTGAAAAACCTACAGGCTGTTCCATAAAAATACATTCATTCAGTTTACTATGTAAAAAGGCTGTATTTATGTCTAAATGTTCTATGTCCATATTTAATTCATTCGCAATACAGAACAAAATTCTTAGACTAGTGTGTCTTACTACTGGTGAGAAAGTATCTGTGTAATCTACACCAGGCTTTTGACTAAACCCTCTTGCCACAAGACGAGCTTTATATTTTGTACAGTTACCAGACTCATCAGATTTAAGTTTAAAAACCCATTTACAACTTACTATGTTGCAATTCTTTGGTCTATCCACTAATTCCCAAACTTTATTCTTAATCAGAGAATTATACTCTTCATGCATAGCGGTGAGCCAACTATCCTTGTTAGGACTCGCCATCGCCTCATCATATGATTGAGGTTCATCATAAATAAAACCATTTACTAAAAAAGACAAATCTGATGAATCAGATAAATGATAATCTTGATATCTTACCGGTTTTCTATACCGAGTGGAACGAACAGGTCGCTCGCTGCTAGCACTAGGAACCTCTAGTACTGTACCTTCCCCTCGAACGACTGTTTCGTTACTCACAGTTAAGTCTGACTCATTACTTTCTCCATCACTAGTAGTACTAGTTGCAGTCCCCTCAGCACTTTGGAAGGAGGCCTCGCCTGAAATTGGAGAAGAAAACACATCATCATCAAGATTTTGACTAGAATTATTAGTCTTCTTACTACTAGTAAGGCCAGTATCATTGCTGCCATTACTATCATCATAAGTAGTATCAATGCTCTTTTCAATTGGATCCTTGCTTTGCATATCCATATCAATATAATTATCACATAATTGGTTGCTTTGCATACCCATATTAATATTACCATTACAATTACTATTATTCACAACTGGACCATTGCTTTGCATGTCCATATTATTATTAACAGAATTATTATTTTTTTCTATTGTATCAATGCTTTGCATATTCATATTAGTATTATTATCATAAATGCGGTTGCTTTGCATACCTACATAAATATCATTGTTATCTAAATTAACATTCCTATCACAGTGGTTTATAAATTGGTTTTCAAAAAATTTTACATTTCGAGAAACAATAATCTGCTTAGGGTTCGAAGGATCTATCAATCTATAACCTTTAGTTTGCTCACAATAACCAACAAAGATACAACTTCTAGATTTTGAATCAAGTTTATCTCTTTTTACCTGTGGAATGAGTGTCATAGCACGGCAACCAAAAACACGTACATGGTGCAGGTTAACTTTGTGACCTGTCCATACCTCCTCAGGAGTTTTATTGGGAACAGCTGCAGTAGGGCTTCGATTCTTAAGATATATAGCAGTAGAGATAGCCTCTCCCCAATACTCTTTAGGAAGATTAGCTTTAAGAAGCATACAACGAGCTTACTCAAAAAGTGTTCGGTTAAGCCTCTCAGAGACACCATTTTGTGATGGACTATATGGAGCAGTAGTTTGATGAACTATTCCCTCGCTCTATAAACCTGGAGAACTCAGCACTGCAATATTCCCCACCCCTATCAGTACGCAGACATTTAATAAAATAACCAGTTTGTTTCTCAACAGTTGCTTTAAAAACCTTAAATTTGGACAAAACTTCAGATTTATATCTCAACAAATAGCCATATGTCTTTCTAGAATAATCATCGGTAAACGTTACCAGATATCTAGACCCACCCAGACTCCTTACCGGCATTGGACCACACACATCAGAATGCACGAGTTCCAACAACTGCCTGGAACGTTTTGCTTCACCCCTAGGAAACTTTTGCACTGCTTGCTTCCCCTCAACGCACGACACACACACTGGTTAGTGATAGCATCATGCTGAGTCGAGTTAGCATTAACACCAACAGCAAGTTTACGGAGAACACTTACACCACGGAAACTCAAATGTCCAAGCCGCTTATGCCACATGCATAAGTCTGGTGTATCCTTGGCTTCCACTGTGTCAAGCGAACTTTGTGGCTTAGGCACAGCATTCACAGCAAAAGATTGCTCCTGTGAATCATATAAAACATTGTCCAAAATATAAATACCCCCCTGTCTAGTGGCAGAAACAACAAGCGATTCCCCATTGAAAACATAACATTTATTATTACTAAACTTCACAGATAAAGCCTTCTCACATAATTTAGAAACACTAATTAAATTAGTTG
The DNA here is from genome assembly GCA_029955525.1 of Oeneis ivallda. Taxonomy (NCBI): domain Eukaryota; kingdom Metazoa; phylum Arthropoda; class Insecta; order Lepidoptera; family Nymphalidae; genus Oeneis; species Oeneis ivallda. The sequence continues at coordinate 15,403,737 of JARPMR010000007.1, forward strand.
AGAGGTCAGGTATAAACAGAACTTCTGTTACTAATTGAGATTTATTATTTTTCATAGGAATCCTCACTTCACCATAACCTAGACATTTTAGGGTACAACCATTTGCAACTTGTACTGTCTTATCACACTTTGTTAAACTAATAAACCACTGCAAGTCCTTGCACATATGTCTTGACGCACCTGAATCCACTAGCCAGTCTTTACTCTCAAAGACTCCATAACACTGAGCCGCCAGAGCTGTTCCTACATTATCTTTCTTTTGTTTCTTGAACCTATAGCACTCAAATTTTTTGTGACCTGGGCGGTGACAAAAATGGCAGACAGGTACCTTCTTAGCCTTTTGTTTAGATAGTAGGGCCATGTCATCCTTGTTCTCTGTTCGCCATCTGCGTTCCTCCTCTTGTAACAATCTAGTACAAACCAAGTCACTTGAAATCGTACCAGTACAGGCAACAGCTTCGAGGCTAGACACAATAATATCATACTCTTGTGGAAGGCCGCTCAAGATAATTTCCGCAACCTCGGCATCTTCAATAGCTCGACCAATATCAGTCAACTGTTGGACAAGAGTCGTTATATGTTCAAAGTATGCATTCATACTACTAAAATCTGCATAGCTGGCACGATGCAGCTGTCTTAATAATGCTACACGTCTTCCAAAACCTTTATCTTCGAACACAGCGCTTAATTTATCTCAAGCTTGTTTAGCTGTGCTCGCATTTCTAATATACTGCACGCATATGGGTTTAACAGCTAAACTAATGCGGGCTAAAGCGCGTAAATCTTTTGATGGATCGACGGGCTGCGTACCTTCAATGCATGACCATAAGTCATCAATTATCAAAGTATGGCGCATGTTAAATTTCCATATATTGTAGTTGCTCATACCTTCCAATTTATCGAACGGTACGTTGTGATGATGCCGATGATTCGATAACGCTCCTGAAGCCATAGTCCAAACTTTTCACGATGTACTCACACGTGGCAGATTGACGCAACAAGCTTTGCGTGGCACGCCGCTCGCCCACGTTGTCGTGATGCAGTTGATGAGCCAAAAACACCTTCAGTTCCAACGTCGGACGCCCATAACCTCTTGATGGGGAAGGTACAATATAAACTCAAACACAGTGGAGTGGAACTAAGGTTTTACTATATTAAAAAGTTATTAGAGCTATTACATTATAAGATTAGATGCCGGCCGCCATGATGTTACATGCAAGGACGTGAAAGGAAGGAAGCTACATTTGACAGTTAGCTTTATGGTTGACACTTGCAGTGAACACAGACAACATTATAAAATCAGGGTTACCAATTAACGTAGAATTGAACCCATAATTTTTTACATTCACAACAGCATCCAACTCGCAGTTGTTATCATTGTTGGATTAATTAACGTAGTCGTAATTCCTAGTTCCATGAACTAGCCGCATAGGTTAACATAATTAATACGTATGATTTATAACTACATAATATTCAATAATAATTTGCGCCTGGGTAAATTCTGTCTGTGATGCGGGAATAAGTTTTAGTTTTCGAAATAGAAATAGAAATATGTTTTTTATTCAAATAAACTTTTATAGAAGTGCTTTTGAATAGGGTATTTGACTACTTTTAGAAAATCATCTTAAATTGTTAATAATGCTATGCTGAAGCTAACAAAACGTATATTTCGGCATAATTTTCTGTATTTTTCATAAAAATCGAGAAATAAATTCAAAAAAATAAATTGCCGCCGAAACGTTCCATTTGCTCTCATGACGTCACAGTTCACGTTTCAAACAATGTCTGTCAATTTGAAGGTTTTATTATTTTGAGCTACATGCCCCTTTACCTGCGCCCATATCAATTCGATAGGGTTCAGCTCGCAATGGTAAGGGGGCAGTCTTAAAACCGTGATCCCATGTTGTGCTGCCATTTCGTCTACAGCGTACTTATTAAAAGGCTCGTTATGTGGAATCAGTTCTAAAAGCGTAGCTTTAACCATATCTGGTTCGTAATGAATATTTTTATTTAAAAGCCAGTCTTGAATGGCAGCTTTTTCCAGCTCATTTTTGGTGCCGTTTCCAATTTTCGGGAGTGGTAAGGTGCATTATCCATCACCACAATTGAGTTTGGTCTTAATTTTGGTAAGACTCCAGCGAACCACTCCTCAAAACAAACTGCGTTCATCTCATCATGGTAATCTTCACAATTTTTCTTTGCTTCAAAAATCATGAGCCCCTTTTCCAGGAAGCCTTCTTCACTACCTATATGGCTAATTATGAGACGTTTGCCTTTTCCAGATGGATTTTTTAATCCACTGGTCAGTCCCTCCAAAAACGCTTGCCGAGATGATGTGACTTTCTTGTCCACCCAAGTTTTTTTTTTTACAGTATGACCTAAAAATAAATATAGTACATTAACATTCAATATTACTATTAAATTTAATGTAAAATGTATATAAATTCAAAATGTTAGGCTTACCTGCGTTAACCCAAGTTTCATCTTGATACTATATATGTCTCCCTTCTCGTCGAAACTGACATATAGATCGCAAGTAACGCTGGCGCCATGTTATTATATCATTTCGATCAATAAGTGTGCTCTTGCGTGACCGTGCAACAAAATTAAGATGCTTCAAAATTTTTCTGAGGGTGTCTTTGGAAACCTTGGGCATTTCTGGATCATCGTTCATCACTTGTAAAATCTAAAATAGTAAATTTTATAATAGTTTGGAATCATTACTTATATATATAAAAGATGTAGGTATAAAATAGTACTGTCTGACTGATTGACTAACCTTTGCAATCGTTGGAGGTTCATTTCGGTAAAAGAACTGATGAACAAGTCTTCGTATTGCGGAGAATGTAAATTCATCAATTTTGTCTTTGAAACTTCGCTTTGGTCCAGTTTTTTTAGGAGGAGTTGGCGCCGCACCTTTATTTACTTCCTTCAAAACGTTACAAACAGAGCGTGAGGTTATTCCCAATATGTCAGCAACTTTGCTCATACATTCATTTTCTTCCACTACTTCAAAGGCCTCCAATTGCGCAGAAGTTTCATTTTTCACGTACTTGTAGGCATTGCGGATCATTACTTTTTCAGTAACAGTGAAAGCTTTTCGTGGACGTTTTTTTCTTGGGGACAAGAAAACATCCACGTCTTTTTGTGATGTACTTGGCTGAGGATCCATTTTGATGGAAAACCAAAACAAATAGATTCACTCAAAGTTCACAAAAAAACTATAAACGTAACAACAAACACAACGTAACAAAACTTTAACAAAAACCCAACAAAATAACAAAATATCGATTCGCAATGAAACAAGATATTCGTGCAGTCAGACTGGGAGAATGAAGCCGAATGACAAGATAAACAAAATGGCGATAGCTGCACGAGCGCGCACGGGTTGCCAATACAGAAAACTATCTAGGTTCTTTTATTATAAGTTTTGTTTTTAATATAAAAAACAAAAATATTAACTTTTTATAAAATAAAGCAGCGGTTACTAATTAATAAATAATTATTATGAGTAATTATGTATTTATTTAAATAAAAATCAATAATTTAGTCTTTAATTGGCACACCAATATTATGATTACATAAACATAAATCGCGATTGTGTATCGATCTTTGTGTTCATCACTACACTATTATATGTGGTATCATTATTTTACAAAATGACAGTAGCTAATGTCAAACGTGGAATCGAATTATAAGGGTGGAACCACATCTGTGAGGATCGTTTCGGATTTCGCCCATACAAAACTGTCAAATCCCATAGAAACGTGAACGGATCAATTCGGCTTTTCGCATCGATTCGGCTTTCGCATTTTTTGTACTTAAAAGTGCCTAAAATCCTTACAAGTGTAGCTCACGTTTCGCATGCGAAAGGATCCTTTCGCATCCTTACGGATCCGTAAGGATGCGAACGGATCCTTACGGACGCGAACGGATCCGAAAGGATCCTTACGGATCCGTAAGGATCCTTACGCGTGCGAAAGCGTCTTCGGCAACTAGGGAAATGCATGAAGTGCCAAAAAGTATCGATATATCGATGAAATTAGTTTTTATCTCAAGTATGTATGCAAACACAGGTGCCACATTTCCGCCATGTTGGAATTCTTTGTTATTACACCGATTTAGTTCAAAATCGATATTTAGGCTTCCCGAGACAAGTAAGAGGAAAAGATTGGCAAAATTGTAAAGTCACCGCCATATTGAAATTCTTTGTTATTGGACCGATTTCGTTCAAAATCGATATTTGGGCTTCCCTGGGGTCAAGTAAGAGGAAATGGATGCCAAAAATTAAAAAAGTCGCCGCCATATTGAAATTCTTTGTTATTGGACCGATTTCTTTCAAAATCGATATTTGGGCTTCCCTGGGGTCAAGTAAGAGGAAATGGATGCCAAAAATTAAAAAAGTCGCCGCCATATTGAAATTCTTTGTTATTGCACCGATTTCGTTCAAAATCGATATTTGGGCTTCCCTGGGGTCAAATAAGAGGAAGTGATTGGCAAAATTATAAAAAGTGACCGGCAAAATTATAAAAAGTCGCCGCCATATTGAAATTCTTTGTTATTGGACCGTCAAAATCGATATTTAGGCTTCCCTTGGGTCAAGAAAGAGGAAATAGATGCCAAAATTATAAAAAGTCGCCGCCATATTAAAATTCTTTGTTATTGGACCGATTTCGTTCAAAATCGATATTTAGGCTTCCCTTGGGTCAAGAAAGAGGAAATAGATGCCAAAATTTTAAAAAGTGACCGCCATATTGAAATTCTTTTTTATTGGACCGATTTCGTTCAAAATCGATATTTAGGCTTCCTTTGGGACAAGAAAGAGAAAATAGATGCCAAAATTTTAAAAATATCGATTTTGAACGAAATCGGTCTAATAACAAATAATTTCAATATGGCGGTCACTTTTTATAATTTTGCCAATCATTTCCTCTTATTTGACCCCAAGGAAGCCCAAATATCGATTTTGAACGAAATCGGTCCAATAACAAAGAATTTCAATATGGCGGTCACTTTTTAAAATTTTGGCATCTATTTCCTCTTTCTTGACCCAAGGGAAGCCTAAATATCGATTTTGACGGTCCAATAACAAAGAATTTCAATATGGCGGCGACTTTTTATAATTTTGCCAATCATTTTCTCTTATTTGACCCCAGGGAAGCCCAAATATCGATTTTGAACGAAATCGGTCCAATAAAAAAGAATTTCAATATGGCGGTGACTTCTTAAAATTTTGGCATCTATTTTCTCTTTCTTGTCCCAAAGGAAGCCTAAATATCGATTTTGAACGAAATCGGTCGAAAAACAAAGAATTTCAATTTGGCGGTCACTTTTTATAATTTTGCCAATCATTTCCTCTTATTTGACCCCAAGGAAGCCCAAATATCGATTTTGAACGAAATCGGTCCAATAAAAAAGAATTTCAATATGGCGGCGACTTTTTATAATTTTGCCAATCATTTCCTCTTATTTGACCCCAGGGAAGCCCAAATATCGATTTTGAACGAAATCGGTCCAATAACAAAGAATTTCATAATGGCGGTCACTATTTATAATTTTGCCAATCATTTCCTCTTATTTGGCCCCAGGGAATCCCAAATATCGATTTTGAAAGAAATCGGTCCAATAACAAATAATTTCAATATGGCGGTCACTTTTTAAAATTTTGGCATCTATTTCCTCTTTCTTGACCCAAGGGAAGCCTAAATATCGATTTTGAACGAAATCGGTCCAATAACAAAGAATTTCTATTTGGCGGCGACCTTTTAAAATTTTGGCATCTGTTTCCTCTTTTTTGACCCAAGGGAAATCTAAATATCGATTTTGAACTAAATCGGTCCAATAAAAATGAATTTCAATATGGCGGTCACTTTTTATAATTTTGCCAATCATTTCCTCTTATTTGGCCCCAGGGAAGCCCAAATATCGATTTTGAACGAAATCGGTCCAATTACAAAGAATTTCAATATGGCAGTCACTTTTCAAAATTTTGGCATCCATTTCCTCTTTCTTGACCCAAGGGAAGCCTAAATATCGATTTTGAATGAAATCGGTCCAATAACAAAGAATTTCAATATGGCGGTCACTTTTTATAATTTTGCCAATCATTTTCTCTGTGTAGAAGAAGATTAAGTTCGTGGTTGAGCTAGCAATTAAAATATCGATGCCATCATCGACCATCCCTACGCAGACAACAATGTTTATAGGCTTTCGCCTCCTTACGGATCCGAAAGGATGCGTACGCATCCTTACGGATCCGTAAGGACGCGCACGCATCCTTTCGGATCCGTAAGGACGCGATCCTTACAAGTGTGTCTTATAGCATCGGCATAAATGCGAATCGATCCTCACAGATGTGGTTCCACCCTAATTCCGATTAGAGATTATCATAGATGTTCAAATTAGTCGGATTATACGTATGACCCACCACTAAAATATCGATAGTCACGTGATAGTCACCTGATTGCGACCTATTGCTACACTCCTGAAAAAGCTTACGCGGTACCGGTTATAAGGACTGTAACGATAACGATCCTTAAGGATATTTTTGGATGTGAGATGTGAGACAATAGTTACGTGGTCGACCTGCCGGACTACAAATGAAGCTCCGCCCGGACGCCCTAAACTAGGACAAATCTGGGGAAACCCGGACGGATAGAAACCCTTAATCACAGGGTTGTTTAAGGGTGGAACCACATTTGTGAGGATCGTTTCGGATTTCGCCCATACAAAACTGTCAAATTCCATAGAAACGTGTACGGATCAAATCGGCTTTTCGATGCGTACACGAATTTATGGAAAATGACAGTTTTGTATAGGCAAAATCCGAATCGATCCTCACAAATGTGGTTCCACCCTAATTGTATATTACAGTGTCTCAGTATAGTGTAGATCTGTTTAAGCACCCTATACATTATCCATCTTGCTGTACGTCCCGCCAAGGTCATGCACGATGCACGATCAAAAACGACAGTGAATAGGCTTGACGTACGTCAATAATTATCATTAACAGTTTGCTGGACGTGCACGAGCCGTTTTCCATCCAGCAGATTTCCCCCACCATTTACTGTCGCGACGTACGTCGCCGATGGATAGTGAATAGCTTTGACGTACGTCAAGATGGTCGTGCATCGTGTATGCTAGATGGTGTGGAGACTTGCTGTACAGCAGAGTCGTCATTCAGCCCATAGAATTTGGCCGCCGAGGTTAATCTGTGGCCGAGAGAAGTGTGCACCACAGATTATGTGCACGGAAAAATGCTCCTTGTGAGTGATTGTATTCTGTGGCAAAATCAAAAAAACCGGCCAAATGCGAGTCGGACTCGCGCACCGAGGGTTCCGCACTCCAAAAGTAAAAGTAAAACGATAGTAATAATTATTATATTAATTTGCTTATTCATCTTTTAATATAACTTTGCTTGTAGAGGGTTATTGTTAATATAAAAATAACTATGCTAGTTAGAGCGTTGGTTTTATTTTTCCTGTAAAATATGCATAAACCTCTATTGACCATAATTATTTCTGATTTTTCGATTGGTAATCTTCGGAGATAGGGGGGCGGGGGGGGGGGGGGACGGTATTTTTTTCAACATTTTGGCCGATTACTCAAAAACTATTATATATAGAAATAAATAAAAAACTGTTTTAGAACTCACAAGTAAAGGCCTTTCATATCATACCCCACTCGGTATAGTTATCTTACTTTGAAATTTCAAACCCCCGATTTTCCCCCTTTTTTAATAAAACTAAAAATAATTTTCGATTATTTAATATATTTATTAAGTTTCATTGCATCTGTCATGCACGATAGTGCGTATGCTACTGTCCAGCACCGCGTCCTTGGCGGGACGTACAGCAAGATGGACAATGTATAGGGTGCTTAAAATCTGTGTTGTAGATCAGGGGGGCAAACGGCTAAAAATATATGTATCATTATGGGACAGCATCAATGTTAAAACATGGTTTTGGGCGTTGGCCATTTGGCCATTGGCCAAAACCATGGAACTAATATGTACTACGTACAACTGGAATGCGTACTACAAACTTATTTAACTTATTTTTAATCAAATTTAATCTTTATGACACCGACATAAGGACCACTACGCACGCATTATAAAAATGAAGCCGAGTGAGACAGCGACAAGATACAGCGGTGTTCCTTTCTAACAGTGGTCTTTGTGTTGCCATTTCACATTTTGGTATGTTTTAAAAAGAAATCTGAAAAATGGTTAAACAATCGAATTAGTCACCTCCTATCCTCCGATTAAAATTTCAAGCATTTAGAAAATTAGTACGTCAATAATTCACTTGTTTTCGTGTTGAAGGCGGCAATCGTAGTAGTAATAAAAATAAAAATGTTGCAACCATAGAATTATTATGTACTATGATGGTTGCAACACAAACGGCAATTTTGATGAAACTTACGATCGACGAATTTTCTCAAGATTGCGTGAATTTATCGGTAAAAAATGGTGAAAATATGCATCGTGGAAGCTTGTAAAAGTGAATATTATCCGGATTGTGGGTTATCTTTTCATAAGTAAGTGTTTATCTATGTTTTTTATGTTTTGAATGTTCCTGAAATTCGGGTGACATAAATTTAGGTACCTAGTATACGGGAATTTGTCGGGAATTGAATACATGTTGAATACTTTTGAAAAAATGATGCTGATTTTTATTATATAAACGTAATCGTAAACTATGAAACACGAATTATAACAGGTTAAATATTTTTTTCATATATCAGACTACCAAAAAATGATACATTGCGTGAAATGTGGTTAAGCATTATACCTAGTGGTAACAGAAAAGTGACCCAAAATTCTGTAATATGCAGCAAACATTTCATGCCAGAGGATTATATTCCTAATTTATCACGGCCCGTTTTAAAAGAAAATGCTCTTCCCTCACGATTCCTTTTGGTAAGCAAGATCAATTTTATTTTATCTTGAATAGGTACGTTTACAGATAATGATAAAAATCCAGCCCGTAACTGTTCCACTACTGGGCAAGGGCCTCTTCTCACAAGGAGAAGGCATGAGCATTAATCACCACGCTTGCTCACTGCAGATTGGTGATTTCAGACTGTCAAGTCTAGGTTTCCTCACGATGTTTCCTTCACCGTATATGTGTGGTGTCTCTAGCTGTATTTCATTCTGTAGAATGACAGAATGAAATTAAAAACATTTTCAAACATGGAGACTGGCATAGTGATGAGATGAGTAAAGGAGCGACAAAGAGTTAATTAAAAATATTTTTTGTATGAAAAATTTGAGCATGTTGATGATTTTATATACCCAGTATGTTCGAAAAGCCAAATATGTAGGGTATGGTTCGAGAAGTCGCTTTACAGCAATACCAGTTTTATTGAATTTTGAACCTCCTTCCAAAAAAATATTATTAAAAAAAATATTTTTTGTTAAACGATCACCGTTAGTTATCTATTTTTACCTAAATGCTTACTTGTGTAAGAAACTTACTAAGAGGCAATAGGCACTAGATTGTTTTACCTTGCAAATATATTATTATATCCTATAAATAAACATACCTACGACTACGTATCTTTTACAGCCTGAGACAAAGAAAATTCAAGTAATTAGCAATATTCTGATCTCCGCTCAAAGCAGCAAATCTGAAGATAAACCTTTCATCACAGAGGACGAACCCGTACTCACAGAGCCACCTAAAAAAAATCTCGTACTGAAGACTTTAAGGATGTTAGTATTCAAACACATAAACCTGTACGCACTGAAGATTTTCAGCACAAAATAAAAGTTCTTAGCCAGAAGTTAAGAAGACGTGACCAAAAGATACATGATATGAAATCTCTCTTGTCTGTTATCAAGGAGAAATGTACTAATTTTGATGAGGTTCAGACAATGATCAAGACCAACTTTATAAATATAAATAATGATCTCAATAAGAATATTACAAGTAGTAAAGGTGTAAGATACAGCGATGAAGTAAAGAAATTTGCTCTTTGTATTATTATTTAGCTAGAGCATATTGCTATTTGCGAACCTATTTGACTTTACCTCATCCAGCTACATTACGAAAAATTTTAGCGACAAATAAGTGCAATGTTGGTTTCATGCAAGAAGTATTAGACTTTTTAAAAGTATCAGTTCAAAATGATGACTCTTTAAAAAATGTTGCTTTGGTTTTTGATTCTATGTCCATTCGCTCTGAAATTGTATACGATAAAAATACTGACAAGTACTGGGGGTATTTAGATTACGGAGGCATCGTAACAGCAGCTAATGCTGAGGAAATAGCGACAGAAGTATTGGTTTTGCAGATAATTTCATTAAAAAAGAAATTTAAATGTCCTATAGGATATTTTTTTATAAATAAGATCAGCGCTAACGTACAAGCGCAATTAATCCTAACGGCAATTAGATTTTTGAGTAATATTGATATTGTAGTAAGATCACTGACTTGCGATGGAGCACCTACCAATTTTGCTACATACCTCAATTTGGGCTGTAATTTTGATTTTCCTGAAATAAAAACGTCTTTGAAGCATCCTTGTCGAGATTTAAATATATACTGTATTTTTGATCCTCCTCATATGCTGAAACTAGCCCGTAACGTCGTTGCTGAAACAAATTTAATTTCACAGAAGGGGGGAAATCAAATTTGAATTTGTACAAAATTTGCACAAAATTCAACAACAAGAAGGATTTCGTTTGGCAAACAAATTATGCGATGCACATATAAATTTTTTTAATAAAAAAATGAACGTCAGACTAGCTAGCCAGCTTCTTAGCAGTTCTGTGGCAGATGCCATCGATTTTTTGAGAGAAACAGGCAATCTTACTTTCGCTGGTAGTCAAGCTACCGTTGAGTATATTAGGATACTTGACCGAATATTTGACTTGATGAACTGTAAGGATCCTTTTGGAACTGGATACAAATGTCCCCTAAGAAATGAAAATAAAGAGGTTTGGATGAATGTTTTAAAAGAAACTAAACAGTATTTGTCATCTTTAAGTATCGACGACAAAAATATTTTGCAGCATAGACGCAAAACGCCATTTCTTGGATTAATTGTGAACATCCTAAGCTTTGAGAATTTGGCTTTTGATTTATTGCAGTTAGAAGATTTTAAATATTTTCTTACATATAAATGTTCAAAAGATCATTTAGAAATGCTTTTTTCTTGCGTGCGAGCTAGAGGTGGCAGCAATGATAATCCCAATGCTTTGCAATTCCGTTTCACATTACGAAAATTGTTATACAAAAATAGTGTACAACCCAGCATAAATGCAAACTGTACCAGCAACGATTACGAAATGACACCAGTTCTAGAATTCAGAAACAAGAAGAAAGCAATTCTAGAAGTATCTGACAACGATGATGATCAATCGGTTAATATATTGTTACTAGATCTTATAGAAAAGTCAAACGTAAGTGATTTAAAAATGAATATAATTTACTATATAGCTGGGAGTATCGTAAATAAAATGGTGAGCAAAATATCTTGCGCATACTGTCATTCAATTTTGTTGACTAATAAGAACACTGACCATGAGTACTGCGTAGACATTTTTAAATTTTCGGCTTTTACCACATTTGTGGATCGTGGGGGTCTTAAGTACGCATCTCGCTTTGTATTCGAAATTTTAAAATATTGTGAAAAAGTTTTTACGGTTATGTCGAGTGATTCATTGAAACATTTAAAGAAAAATAAAATGATTTCAAACGTTGTACAAGAATGTCACAGCAAATTGTTTAAATATCTGGAGGTTTCTCATCCTTTGCAGTGTATTCAATCTGAAGAGCCACACGAATTCCAACTTGTAAAATCGATATCAAATTCTTACTTTAACTTAAGGTCGTATCACATAACAAAATTACAATAAAGAAAATTCATAAAGGGCAATATAGGTCTGAGACAAAAGCTTCACAAGACCATTTTATTTAGTAATATGTAACGATATTTTATATAAAAATATCTATATATAAATATATAAAATATCAACATCATTATAAATATAAATATTTTAAAATTATTTGCTGATTTTTATTTCTTCATAGAGGTATATTAATATCACGTATATTGAAGTATCCCAAAATTCAAAAATAGTGTGGTCACTCTCGTGGAAAAGGGACACAACTGTCAGTATGGTATCTCTCTCTCTCGGCACACTTTATTAACAAGAGCTCATTCCGGTTGTACGTAGTACATATTAGTTCCATGGCCAAAACGATGTTTTGACATTGATATACGTAGTATCCTCTAATCTGTGACATTGATGCTGTCTTCTATTGATTGAATTGTATATTTTTTAGCCGATTGCCCATCTTACTATCTATGCTATGTGCTATATATGGATCTTACCTTGTAAACACCTGTTCGTGGTCTATGGTAAACACTTCTATAAAAGTCGGTTCTAATTCTAAAGAAGTGTTGTAAACCAATTTTAAACTAACTAGTGTTTAAATAAGTATGGCTGTTGCATCGGTAAGTAATTAACTAATTAGGTAGGTAACGAGAAAAAACTCTTCCGGCGAGTTTCAGAGAAATTCACTTTTGCAAAAAAGGTTATGCTAAGAGGTAAAGTTTATCAAACTCTGCTAACAATAGTACACTACATCACAGTAAGTATAACAGTCCAAGTAGGTAGGTAGGTATATTTTCCAACCTCCTCTTTGACCCTTCGTCTCCCTAACCTAACAGTGTGTAAGAAACTGCTCTCTGCTTCCACCATAGCCTTTGGGTTTTTTATAAGCACTCAGATAAACGGCACCCAGAAATCCTTAACAGTTCAAGCAGTCCCCTTGCAATATCCTGCTGGAGAACAATCCTTGCACATATTAAAATCCACTAATATTAGTCTTAGTGGGTATTAGATCTTATACTTAAAAGGATAAAAATTTAATATATAATAAAACACATTGACTTAAATGTATACTACTAGACAAGCTATGCGGCCTTAAATAATTGCCCACTGAGTTTCGGTTAATTCTCCATAACTCGTTTAGTCCACTGCGAGCAAGCGAGAAGACCAGTGCACTGTTTTGTAAGCCGTGAACGTTGTTTTCGACAAACTAACACCGATTTTGTTCATAGTAACCAAAAAAACACTGTTATAATTTATGTGCGTAGTTTTCCCAGGTGATTTGAAGTTTATTTCAGTAAGTACCTAAGTAATTTATTTCGTATTTGTCTAAAACAATAATTATCGTAAATATAAATACACAACTGCCATCATAATTTTCCATCACGCTTACTCTTTACTAGAAATATGCGAGAGCGAGCGGTACTACCGACACGTTGGCAAAGATTATGAGAATTATTTAAACAGATATGCCCAAGTGGAATAGGGTAGACCACTAGAAAAATAATTTTAATTGTTATATAAATAGGTACTTAATTATAATTTTTGTGTTTTAGATATTGAATATTTACGAAAATGCCGAATTGCATACTACGATATTGCAAAAATTATTCGCAAAAAAAATTAAAAAGTCTTCTGATGGCGTAACTTTTCATAAGTTATTAACTTATAATTTATAATCTCGTTAAAATATTTGTATACGTAGCCATATTTGAGAGTTCATAGCACTTCCATTTTACCCGACTGCGGCGAAACCCAAAAGGAGAGTTATGGGTTTGACCTGTATGTGTGCATGTATGTAGTTTTGTATATTTCTTTCCTAATATTTAAGACTTAAGATATTTGTATTAATAATAATAATAAACGATCGGTACAAGATTATCTGCATTTAATTTAATACTTCCTATACATAGATATTAGGTAGGTTCATAAAATTATACATTTACCACAATATTTGAACAATAATAATAATTATATCAATTTTACTTGTTACTTTGAGCAGCAAACTCTGAGAGACAAACAAGAAAAAGGTACAAATCACTTGAAGTCGCATCTGCGTTTGCAAGGCATATTCACCATGCTTGCTCCCCCTCTCTACCCGGCCGCGCGATCCGAAATTGCGACACAATTATTATTCCAAATTGCTTGTCTAGTGGTATACATATAAGTCAATGATAAAACATAATAAAATAATAATACCTTATTCAACTACCCACTAAGGATTGTAAAAACTAGACACAATAGTAAGTATGTCGTTCTTTAGTATATATAATTATGTATTTTTTTACACAAGAACCTTCCCTTCATACTTTATTGTACCATGTTATATATTGTGATAAAAGTATAGGTAAAAGTTGAGGTATTTAAAAGAAATTAACATTAAGTAGTTACTTCTCTTCTTCTGCTTGAATGTATTGTGTCTAGTTTGAATAGGGCATGAGCAGCTCTGTGCTAAGCTAATGTTGAGGACAATGCTTACACACTAGATAATCAGAGTTATATAATTATGTGAGTTTTATCAAATTTACAATTAAGCTCCAATTGGCCCCAATAACCACAATGCACTTATAATTTGGGATTTGGGGCTTTTTGGGCCAATGTTGGGGTCAATGTGTGAAGCTGGCCTTACATTGAATTCTTTTTATTTGTGCAAGTTGTACTTGAACTTTCTTCCAAATGTATATATATAAAAACACTTATTGTACATAACTCAAAAGTAACTTATATTAATTTTTGACTAAACAGTATTAATTGATGTTTTTGAAAGTACCTATCTAACCAATTTCATTCTTTATTTATATGTGTGGTATTAACATTTGCAGAGTAACAAGCAAGCATATGCAGGCCTTCCATATTATGGGATTAATGACCACGGAGAAAAACCATCGCAATGGGTTGAATATCTTTATTAACTATTATTTTTAGTGTCGCGAGTGCGACACACCTGTGGAACGTACGGCGCCGAAAGTTCGGTTAAATTCGCTCGCAGTGTAAATGCAATTACCCTAGCCTAGACACATCAGCCGAAATTACGTTGCGCTCGGCGTAGTGACGAACCTTTCGTCGAGCTACTCTTTCCGCTAGAACGCGTTCAATGCATTTTGCATAGCATTCGACCATCGACACATCACGCGACCGAAAGTTCGGCGCACGTTCTAAGCCCTCAATAATCTTAATATATATAAATTACGTGTCACGTTGTTTGTCCGCGATGGACTCCTAAACTACTGAAACGATTTTTATCAAACTTCGTAACTATCTGTAATTTGGTCCAACTTAAAAGATAGGATAGTTTTTTTGGATTGGGATAGTTTATTTGTTTTATTTATATAGATAAGTTGGCGGTACGAAGTTCGCTGGGTCATCTAGTAGACAATATAAATCCATTTTTCTGGGCAATTCAACACGAGACAATTATCGCACACTTGACTTGACTGACGACGACGCTACGTAATTTTCCGTCGCGTAACGCGCTGAACTAAACACCGGCGGCGGCGCTCCGGCCGACCGACAGTTCGGCGCGTTTGGTGTGTCATATCAACCGAATACTGCGACCGATAATTCCGCCGCGGAAGTATCGGCGCCGTACGTTCCGCAGATGTGTCGCGACACTTAAGTATAATGTGTCCCAAAAGTGCTTTCATTCCATGTCTAATGAAATACAACAAATGAAATAAGAAATTATAATTATTATAATACTTAGTATTATGTTTTGACCCAGTAAAAGCATTCATGGCTATTTATTGTGGAATATTGCATTAGTGTAAGAGAGTCCTTATCGTCTCTTTAATCTTGGACATTTTTTATTGTTTGTTTTTAAGCTTTTACCCGTGACCATGTCCACCTGAGTTGGGTTATTGTTTTCCGGCGTTTTGGGTTATTGTTTTGGGTGATGATTGTTTTTATATACCTACTCATATATATAAAATTTCGAGATTCTCGTTTTCAAATTTCCATTCTCGATATATCATGAAAAAGCTGTTCCATACAAAATGTATGAGCAAATGAATTTTCTTCATGCATTTTTTTTCGTGATATTTACCAATATTTTAATAGGTATTCTGCTATTCGGGGCGGAAAAAGATCCAACAAATTAAAGATCATAAAAATCGGTCCAGCCATTCTTGAGTTATAAATGGTGTAGCTAACCCAGCTTTGCTTTTAAATTTAGTAATATTATAAAATTAATGTAAGTTTAATTGAACGGTAGTTTTCTCAACATTTTAGTTAACAATATTTTTGCCACCAAAAAAGACTTACCTACTAGAAGACATTTATTGTAAATACATTTACATTAGAATATTAAAATAAAAGCATTATTATACTGTGAAGCAACATGAAATATATTATTCTAATTATCTATCTAATACATAATTGAAATTATTTTTCAGATATCAAGTAAATATTTAGTAATTTTATTCGGTTTCTTCTTACTATTAGCATTTATGACTACAGTTATTGAAAATGACTTGCCTAATCCTACCAGAGAAAGGGATATTTCTAAATATGTAAGTAGGTACTCCAATTTAACATATATTTTAATAGTGAAATGAAATTATATTGAGGGGTTACAGATGTAAAAATTGATATAACTAAACTAAAACTATCGATATATGGGATACTTGTTTAAATATTTTTTTATTTTATAAGTTAATACATTTTAACAACATAATAAAATTGATTTTGATGTTTATTGTCCCATGACAACTGACGGATGCAAGAAGTGCTCTAGGAAATGAAAGAGTTCCCATGGGAATTGTAACAAAACCTAAATCCACACAGATGAAGTGATCAGCTAGATAATGGGATGATTGTATTTTAGAACGCAAGCACCTTCAGTGAGGAGTCAGCGAGAAAGTATTTGAAGGAAATACTTGGAGATCAGCCAAGAGTGTCTGGAACTGATTACCATGTTGTGAAAACTATGGATCTTAAAGAGCTAGTGGATCGTATAGCTCGGTTTGCGTATCTGCCAATACATACGGATTGGCAATTTGTCTACGGTATGTCTTAGACTGAGTTTTCACGGCGCGGTTCTCACCCGCGCCCGCACCGGTTGCGGTACCGCTGTTTTATTTCAATACGACACCGCTGGTTTATACGGTCCCGCAGCCGCCGCGGTTGCGGGAAAGCACCGCTAAAATGGCATCGGAAGGAGAACACCTCCCGCCTACGTCGGGTCGCCCTGCGTCCGCGCGACCGATCGCAGAGTCGACAGCGGTTCTACTGCGGGCGCCGCCAGTAACCACTTAATTTTCCATACAAATCTGCAATCTACGGAGGCCGCGGACCTGCAACCGCTGCGGGCGCGGGTGAAAACCGCTCCGTGGGTACTGGGGCTTAGGGCTCATTTCTGGACACGCGGCGCTAGGTGCGTCGCAACGTGCGGTTAACTGAAACATATGGCCAAGTATGAGAGCGTTCTTGCAAAAGCGTTTGCTTGTTCACTTGCGTTGTACGTGGCGGAGCATGCGGTGTGCAGCGCGGCGAAGCACGTAAACGAGACTACATATCGCCATAATATTATGATTGTATTTTCGCGTGAGACGCTGCAGCCAACGCCGCGGGCCCCGTCGCTGGTGTCGCTACGTTTCTCGCAACGCCTCTCCATAAACGCAGAATCGCGCGACGCGACGCACCACCGTCCAGAAAAGAGCCCAGTCCAGTCGCCATAGATTTAGGATTGGTAGTCGCTGCGTAGGAGCGACTACCAATCCTAAATCCATGCCAGTCGCATATTAGAAATCTTCTGTCAGAAAACCTTTCCGATGTCTGGGAGGCAATCTGCCTATGCATTTTGTAGTAGACCATGCAAATCACACCTGACTATGGCAAAGCCAAAAGAAAGGGTTTTGATTTTAGCAGTCTATATTATTGGTATGTATTTACGTGTGTGTGACTATTTACGGATGTTTCACCGTAGCGAATAAACTACTGAGTCGATTTTGATGTACGAAGTGCCAATCTATTCGATATTTGATAGACCGAGTGCCGTAAGCGACGAACAAACTCATTATGATGGATGTTAGATCCTATTTTCCATAGTCGGATTACACTTTTCAAACTTTTACCCTTATTTATCTGACAGGAGATTATTGGCTGGCCTCCAGCGCACCGCACGTGAACGCATATCAGAACCTTTCGAACATCATCGCGGTATTAGAAGGGGAGAGCGGTTTCAATCCCGACGGAACCACTGGGACTTCAATTCTGGTCAATTGCCATTATGACTCTGTGCCTTTCGCTATGGGTAAGAAAACATTGTGAACACTTTAAAATCTAGGCTAGTTTGACGATAGCTATGACCACAGATTTTTCTAATTGGTCAGGAATTTCCAGAATATCAGCCAAGCTGAACTTGACTAATAATCTCATCTCCCCTCCAAATAAGCGGAAAGCTTGTCTTAGGAGTGCGTAGGAAAAAAGTACAATTGTTGGGGATTGAATCTGCGCCGCGACATTTCAGTTTTCAGTCTGCACCTTTAACCGTTGGCTATCGAGGCTTTGAGTTAGGCCAAACACAGAAAATCCAGTTTGATAAAATCTATTTTTCTTAGAGTTCTTTAATGTAGTTGTCTCAAAGGTGCGTGAAATCTGTCAACCCGCACTTGGCCAGCATGGTGGACTATGGCCTAAAATTTAGGGTTTAGGCCCTAAACCCTTCTCATTGTGAGGGTAGACCTGTGCCCGGGCTGGCAATAATGAGATCTTTAGGAAACACCTAAATGTGGAAATGGCATTGAATAAGGGATTGTATTTAGGGGCTATCTACGTGAAGAGACTGCTACTTAGGGAATGATTTAGGGAGAGGGCACACAGGCTATTTTTAGCGGCAGCGATCGCGCGCTTTTATTGCCTTTAGCGTTTTTATGGCCATTGGCGTTCGATCGCGGAATCGTGCAGCAGACGCAAGAGGCAATAAAAAAGTAGCCAGTTTGCCCTCTCCCTTAGGTACGGTTGGTGAAAACTGGCATAAAGGATACAAATCTTAGATTTTTCGGAAAACGCCCAAATCGGGTCTCGTATTACAGTTTCAAGCAGTGATATGAGCAATATGAGGGAGATGAGCAAGTTTGAAGCAGTGATAGCCTAGTGGTTAGGACTGTGGTCTCCTATTCGGGGGGTCGCAGGTTCGATCCCGGGTACGCACCTCTGACTTTTCGGAGTCAAGTGCGTTTAAGCAATTAACTATCAATTGCTTCAACAGTGAAGGAAAACATCGTGAGGAAACCTGCACATCTGAGAGTTCTTCATAATGTTCTCGAAGGTGTGTGAAGTCCACCAATTCGCATTGGGCCAGCGTGGTGGACTATGGCCTATAACCCTTTTCTGAGAGGAGACCTGCGCTCAGTAGTGAGGCGTTGATGGGTTGCTAATGATGATGATGATTACAGTTTCAGTGCCAGTTTTCAGTAAGAATATCGGGAGCACCTTGAAAAGCATGTTTCACGAGATGTAACATGTAACATGCTTACCTCTTAAATTAGAGGAAATACATATAGCTAATTATGCTTGTTTGTGTTCCTATAGGCGCTTCAGATAACGGTGTGTTTTGTGCTGTAATGGCGGAAACGTTGTCAAAATTGTCTCGAAGGAAGAACAAGTTGGCACACAACATCGTGTTCCTGTTCAACGGTGCGGAAGAGAATGTTCTACTCGTGAGATTGCCATAAGCCTACTTTGTCGTATTAGTTTACAAATTGCGAAAAACCAAATTAAATTTGAATTTCGCGGGCAGACCCTTGTCTTCAACCTTAACGCGCTCGTAGTTAATGGATGTTGAAAACGTGAAGTAAACTATGAAGTATAGAGTGGATTTTGGTCAAGTCCAATTTAGACGTTGCCTCGATCATCGTTCATTTTTGCGAACATTTTTTTGCGAAAATGAACCCTGAGGCCCTTTGCTTTAAGAGAGAATTTAAACGGTTCATTTTCGATGACACATCGATGAAGCCTCGTAAATGAAAGCAAAAATCTCGAAAAATTAACCGTCTAAATTCACCCTTAGGGCGAATTAAGACGGTTCATTTTCGCAACAATGAACGATGAACGAGGCACCGTCTAAATTGGCCCTAACTAATTATAATTCATAAAAAATTATTGAATTATTTGCTTCTTTCGTGTTTTCCGTTAGGGCCTTTGACCTAAGGGCGAATTTAGACGGTTCATTTTCGATGACTCATCGATGAAGCCTCGAAAATGAAAGCCAAAAACTCGAAAAATGAACGAGGCACCGTCTAAATTGGCCCTTACGTGGCACTACAGGTAGTCCTACTGGTTTTTACACAGGAGATTTTTAATGCCCGTATGGGAAATTAGTTCTTACCCGTCATGTCGGTAGTGCCAGGTGCAGAAAAAATCTCCCGTGGTATTACCAGTAGGACCACCGGTAGTACCACAAGAAACTAGTAGGTATGTAGTTACCGTATTTTCAGAGATAATTAATTATTCTTAGTTCGATTCAAACAAAAATTCGATTCGAACCAAACAAAAATAGTGCGCTTTTTCATCGTGTCTAATGTATCTACAGTCAAAATAATTTGGCCCCATATGTAAACCATTTCACAGTTAAGAACATTTCATTTCATTTTTTCAGGGAAGCCATGGATTCCTTAGTCATCCCTGGTCCAAAGGTGTCATCAGTGTTATAAATCTGGATTCTGCGGGAATGAATGGGAAACCTAATGTCTTTCAGGTAAACTTCTCTTCCCGAATATTACGAAATAACTTTTTTTAGACGAGTAGTTTGCTCAAACCAATATCAAAATCTGAAATAAAGTTTCATAAACAAACAGGCCTTTGAAATAAAAGAATATCAGCCAAACAGAAGTTGCCTAATATTCTCCTATCCCCTCCAAATAAGTGGAAAGGACGGAGGAGGAAACGAACCTGCAACCTTTCAGTTTTCATTCCGCACTTTTAACCGCTGGGCTATTGAGGTTTTAAAGCAGTAGCAACGTCCAAAGTGTAGATTGCTTTAATGGCTGCCAACTGCCATCTGGCAATACTAGAAGAAGAACAATAATAATGAGTGATAGCATAGCAATTGTTACTTTGAGCTAATTATTTTATTCTTACACAGACCTTTTTTTTACTGAAATTGTCATTTTCTGCCAGTTAGAGGATAATAGCAAAATCCTTACTAATATTATAAATTCGAAGGTGTGTTTGTTTGTTGATTTGTCCTTCAATCACGCAACAGAGCAACGGACGGACGTGATTTTTTGCATGGGCATAGTTGAGGACCTGGAGAATGACATAGGCTACTTTTTATCCTGGAAAATCAAAGAGCTCGACGAAGTCGCGGGCATTATCTAGTCTATTATAAGTCTTTTGGTGTCCTTATGATGCAGGTTACTGATCCAAGAGTATTAGAAATATATAGGAAAACCAGTTCGCGGCCAACGGCACAAGGCATGGGGGAATTCTTGTTCAGCACAGGGATCATTCCTTCCGATACTGACTTCCGCATATGGAGGGACTTTGGAAATATCACTGGTACGTTTTCAATCAAGTCTTCACATTTTCCCTGTTCTAGATTTCATCTAGTTAAGCTGGATGAAGAAGGCAAACAAAGCAACAATGTACGATGGCTTATTTTTGAAAACACGTATTTTATAGAGGACCATTAGTGGACAGATAGGTATGGGTTGAAGATGATGTTAATAATAATGATTTTTTAAGCCAATTATTGTTTTCAACTGTGTCAAATAGTAAATAAACAGACGATAATATCATGCGTAAAGTTCAGAAATCCTTTGTGGGGTTACACTTTCAAAACATTCCGTCAGCAGATTTGACATTACATTTTGAAACATGTAAACCAATTTCAATGTGTAATGTTGTGAGAGCAATTGTTCCTCAGTTGAGCTGACTTGAAATTGTTGAGTTTTTGCCTGGTTCTTCGCAACGGAAATCTGCTTTCCAAACCATCCCTCCGTTGTCACTGATCTGCGCTAACGCTTAAGTTACTCTAAAGCAGGGATTCCCAAAGTAGACGATATAGACCCCTTGGGGTCGGTTTCCCAGGGGTCGACATAAACGAAAACTGTTTTTGGGGATCGACGAGGTCTAAAAATCGACCCCCACTATTTAACACAAGTTCTTATTTGAAACTTTCAAGATACTGTATAAGTTGTGTTACGCGTACATAACAATGACTAATATTTTAGGTGTAAGTACATACTTTTAAAAACTCAACAAGACAATATGCGTTCGTAAGTTCGTAGATACAGGATGTAAAACTCGGATTTACTGAATTTTATGTCTATTTACTTTGTTAAATTTTGATGAGAAAATGATGGAAAAGGGGTCTGTTGTCCAAAATTGTTTGGGAAGCCCTGCTCTAAAGACTGAAGAAGACAAGGCTTCGTACGCATCAAATGAGTATATACGCCTGTTATTGTTAAGTACTCGTATGATGGGTTGTATTGAGCATAACTTCTGTAACTTCTTGAGCTAGTAAGTTCGAATGGAATAGTTATTTATTCAAATAAATTTTTACAAAATACATTTGAATCGATAAGTGAATCTACCACTAGTTCGGAATGACGAATGGTCTGTTATGCTCGTGCTATACCTTAACCAATTCATCCTACTAATCCTACTAATATTATAAATGCGAAAATTTGTGAGGATAAATGGATGGATGGATTGACGTTTGTTACTCCTTTACGCCAGAACAAATGATCCGATTTGGCTGTTTGAAATGGAGATATCTCATACCCACTATTAACACCTACATTTTATCCCGGAGAGTTCCAACGGGAATTAAAAAAAAACCTCAATCCACGAGGAAGAAGTCGCAGGCCATCTAGTTTTAAATATACTGTAAATATGCTTTCAGGTATCGACATAGCGTTTATAAAGTGGGGTAACGTGTACCACACTCGCAACGACAGAATAGAACTGATTCAGGACGGCGTCATACAGAACGCGGGGAACATGCTTCTACAACTCGTCAGGGAAGCCGCTGACTGCCTGGACTTGACTGTTAAGGTATTTGTATTCTATCACTGTAAAACAAGCTTGTGGGAACGTGTCGACGTCGAGCGCGACGTGAAGCAAAACATGCGAATCGAAAGCGCGGAAGGCGAGTAGAGACTTACGCCTCCGGAATCGTTACGCGATGCGCGCATGCAGTGTATGCGTGCGTGTTTGTGATGTCTCCGGTTGCCGCGTCTCCCGCCCGATGGTTTTTAACTGCAACGTCTGTCACTGCGTCCGCAGCGTCGCGTCGTTCTTCGCGATCGATTAAAGTTTAATTCGAGATGATGCAAGGGTCGTCTTCACTGGTCGAGGCCAGCGAAGGGTGCGGGCTTCGAGGCATAGCCTCATTACCCGGGCGGGGCGCGGGGAAGAGCACTTCCCCGGTGTTGTTCTTTCAGCCGTCTTGGCATGGCGGCTGGGGCTTCTGGTCCATGTGGAGCAGGGGCCTTGCGGATGGACGTCATAGAGGGGGGCTCCGCTCGCTGGCGGGCAGGGTTGCCGCGAGCGGAGCGATATCGGGTCCAGTTTGTGGGCCGGCGCTACGGGCGATGTGTCGCCGCCGTGCGATGGGCCGACGTCAGTCCAGGGGGGGGTTCCGCTCGCTGGCGGGCAGGATTGCCGCCGCGAGCGGAGCGGTGTCGTGTTCGGTAGTTGGCTCCGCGCTACGGGCGATAGTGTCGCTGCCGTGCGCGGGGCCGGTGTCAGTCCGGGGGCTTCGCGTCGCGGGCGGGCAAATCGCCGCCGCGGGCGGAGCGGTGTCGTGTTCGGTGTGGGGCCTCGCGCTACTGACGAAAGGGTCGTCATCGAGCGCGGGGCCAGTGTATCGCCAGGGGCCCCGCGTTGCTGGCGGGCAGATTCGAGATGTTGCGAGGGTCGTCTTCGTTGGCCGTGGCCAGCGGAGGGTACGGGCTTCGAGGCGTGGCCTCATTACCCGGGCTAGATTCGAGATGAATTCCGAATGAGAAAAACTGCCGATAGATGGCGCTAATAGTATCCATAAACTCGTAAATGTAATATCAAAATAGTTTTTCTGTCGCTTTCTGTATTTTAATATTTCTACTATATTTACATTTATGAACTCAGAACTTTATCCTCTTTCATTTGACATCCCATTCGATGCGATATCAAAAAAAAAATCACAGAGCCTTGAGTTTTTGATGTAACATCGGCTATATTGATTTTGTTCGTAAAAAATGTTTAATGTCACCCGGACCCTAATACTGAATCGATTGACACATTCATCAAAATCGGTGTAAGTATTAGTTAATCAGTAGTTCAGTCGCCACGGTGGAACATCCGTAAATATATTAGTAACATACTTGTATATACATACCTACATAGACTGTTAAAATCATAACCCTTCCTTTCCGTAGCCGGGTAAAAATAATGATCTTGCTTCAGGAACCAGTGTCAACAGTAGTGTACTTCGACTATCTGGGACTGTTTCTGCTGACGTACTCGAAGAGCGTCGCTCTGCAGCTGGACGTGTTGGTCGGCGCGCTGGGCTTGCTGAGTGTCGGCTACTTCTTGTGGCTTTTTGGATTAAGTGAGTACTACCCATTCAATTCCAGTTGGCCGTCGACGACAGTTACAAAATGACGTCATACTGTAGGGTTGACACAAAAAAATGATTGTATTTTTACTGTTAGCACGACTGTGACGGAGGTTTTCTTTTCTGGCAATGCTTTGACGTCTTGAATGTCGAAGGGCGTAGTTTTTAATTTCTTATTTTTTGTTCTCTTCGCAGAAAGTCATTAATTAAAATTATATTTTTTTTAGTTTTTTATTCAGCAGGTACACATTAACCTGCAGTAAATGATTCACATCGAGCCTCAGAAATAATGATCTAGGCTTAGGACGTTTTTTCTTAATACATTATAGGCTACGCGCTTGACCACTATCACACCTGATGGAAAGTGATGATGTGGCCTAATGTGGAACGCGTTCGCCTGGAAGATGCCTATTCACTCTTGCTTCAAAGAAACCCATAAGTTTTAGACAGGCATTATTTATATTCAAAAATGCACTTTAAGTTTTTAAGTTTTAAATATTTATGTTAACTTTACTAACTGAGTAAACTGTGTAATTAAAACTTAATAAGTTCTGCTTAAACTGTACAATTTCTGTAGATTCTATGCATAACATTTATAACCTCTATGTACACATATTAAGGGTTGTTATCTGGAACCCAAATCTGATGTTATTGTATTACGTTTATATTTGGTTGCAACCTGTTTTGTGTACCTTTTCAATAAATATATAAATTATTAAAAAAAATAGAAAAAAAATTGTACGCGTTAGGAAACACACATCTCGGAAGAGCATTCTAGACCCTGGCCGTGCGAATCAGAAATGAATGAAACGTTGAGGCGAATGGGTGTATTGAACTTGACTTTATAGTCTCTACACTCTCATGACCGTTGTGGTCAGTCAGTCACGGTACCGTTTTATAGGTGTGTGTTGTTGTCAGGGTGGTCGTCGGTTCGGGAGCTGCTGTGGGCGGCGGCAGGCCGGGTGCTGTGTGCGTTGGCCGGTGTAGCGGCTGTGGCGGTGTGTACAGCCTTTATGATCGTTGCCGCCACGCAAATGAGGTCAGTCTACTTAACAGGACTATTACATTTCGCATCCCTCTCTCTCGCACATTCTAATATTTACAATGTTTGTAAAAATCGCAGATACTTTTGACAATATGTGGTCGATTATTATTATCTATCTTTTAAATTACGGATATTTTAGATATAGTTTTATTATTATATACCTAGATTTTGATAGAGAAAAGGGCGAAAACTAGTATAAACTTTTATCGCTCTTATTCTCTATCGGCTAAATCGGACCTGGAGTGCGATCGTCTAAAAGTTGTTCCTTTGATCGGACATTAGCGTCAAAGTAAAATAAACCATAACAGCACTGAATTAAACTAGCGGCACGTTATGATGGCCGGTTTGACACATTACAATAGTGATGTGGAATGTCAATTTATTCTCGAACAAAAAACAATTAAGTTTTGTTTTTGTACCTGATTAAATAGGTTTAATAAAACAAAAATGTATATGTTTATTTAATTTATTTGAACGAACTGAATATTTGAATGAAAATGAATATACATACTTTATATGCACACAAGAAACATATGAATACAAAAGATACCAAAAAAGGTGCCACAAAAGGCCATAATTAATCAGATTCGTCCATACTACTATTTTCACTGTCGTCACTGCTATCATCACCTACATTAATAATTATATGTTCGTTTTCTATAATATTATCTATTTTCACATCTCTTTCATAATCTTCCCTTATTAATTTAACAGTTCTATTCACAACCTTTTCCCAGTCTCCTTTAGTCACATGTTCACAAGCTTCTTCTAATAATTTTAGCATTTTTTTTGTGGTAAATGGGGGTTCTGTATTGTGTCTTGCAGCATATCCCTTAATTTGAGCCCACACCAACTCAATCGCATTATACTCACAATGGTAAGGCGGTAACCGTATAACTCTGTGCCCATGTTCTAATGCTATTTCGTCAATGACGTATCGGATCTTGGTTGGTTTGTTTTCTTTTAAAAGACGTACTAATTCCGCTTTTAACATATTCATGTTTGCATCTACGCCATTTTTACGAAGCCATGCGACGATATCAGCTTTCTTTTGGGATTGGGCAGGTGGCTTGTCAATTTGCATCGAGTGGTATGGGGCGTTGTCCATAATTATAATAGATGGTTCAGGGAGGCTACACAACATTTAGGTAAACCATTCAGTAAACTTTTCTCCATTCATGTCTTCATGATAGTCTCCAGTGGTTTTTGACGCAAAAGCCATGAGAGAACCTTCGACAAACCCGTTGATGGTTCCGGCGTGACAAATTATAAGTCGCGATCCTTTTCGTACAGGAACTTTGGAAGTAGATGCTGCTGTGTCATCGTTCCAAGAACGGCCTACAGTATGGTTAGCATTAAGCCATGTTTCAACCAAGAACACAACATTTTGCCAATTTTTGATTTCTTTCACTTGCCGTAAAAAAGTATACCTTGCCATCGCTATATCAAATCTTTCCATCAATATTTTGCGTTTGTTACATTTTTTGTATCGAAATCCAATGGTCTTCAAAATCTTCGTTAAAGAACTTTCCCCACCGAAGAATAATCCAGCTTCCTTCAGTGAATGCACCAACTTTTTTCTTGTTGGATACTCCTTCTGTAAATAGTAGCCGTAAACATGTCTTCGGATAGCATCGGCATCAAAGCTATCGATGCCTACGACTGGTTTTGCTCGTTTTCTCTTTTTTGGTGTGTGAAGTTTATTTTCTTCTGTGCCAGTCTCGCCATATTTTTTTTTAGTTATCCGCCTAACAGTTCGTTGTCCAATATTAAGCGCATCAGCTACGCGTTCAACCACTGACGTTATAGGTAAAATTGGCCCTCCATTTTGAGCTTCACGATCGAAATAGTTACGAAGGCGTATTACGAACTCACGTGTCTGACTATTTAGAACAGTTCTCTGCGTACGTTCGGTCATATCGACGAAATCCACAACAAAGGGCTTGAACAGAGTCCAAATTAACGAGCAAGGGTCAACAGTAATGCAGTATCAATATTTGAAATCCAAAGCCAGGTCAAAACTATATCACAATCGCATTGCACTGACAGTTTATACTTTTCGAAGCAACGTCAATTCGAAACTGCTTTGTTTTGCATTGAGCATTGACGCGAGTTTGCCGGAGGTAGTAGTTGTGCTAGCCAGCGATCCTATGTGACGATCGTATTAGATTCCATTTTTAAAAATTTTCAATTTAGAAAACCAAATGCCGAGTTGTGGTATATATCATATAAAAATAAAAATTTTACCTTTTGTATGAAACAGCTGATATTTTTTTGCGATTTCAGAGGTTTGTCCACATAGTGAAAATTGTTCATATTCACAAGTACATTCACCCCTTAAATGGTGCAAACTGATTTTTCTACACTTGTATACATTTTAGAAATCAATTTAATAAATAAATTTTGAGTCCTAAACCTAAAACTACATTCGATAAAATTTATGAATCTCTGCACATCACTATCGTCAATAAAGTAATACAATTATTTCCTTCAAAGTCGTTATCAATTAATACGGAACTTCATGAGCGGACAAACGTCAAACCGGCCATCATAGCGTGCCGCTAATATAGAGCTCAATTTCGTGTATGCATTCTTATACGTTTTTACGTATACGATACGCTCCATATTATAATCGGTTGTACTGAATTTGTGACTTTAAATCAATACAATCAAGGATTATTTCACTTTGACGTGACAGAATACGATCAATGAAATAACTTTTAGACAATCGCAGGGCTGAATCCTTATAGAGACCTTTTTATGTCCAATTTTTGTTATAACATTAATAACTTTAAAAAATCTTTCCTCACCCTTTGTGCTGCTTTTGGTCACGCTCGGAAATAAATTGGAAAGCAAACTATACTAGTTATAAGACTTGATTAGAAAATAATATAATAGGTAAGTATATTTTTTCATGTTTTATTTGCATATTAAGTAGATACATATATCATAATCAGTAGGTGCCTAGTTAATAGGTATAAAACTATTTACAAATTGCTGTACCCGGCATGCGTTGCAACGCCACGTAAATATAGATTGCCAAGTATAGATTTCTTTGGCCAGGAACCCTCGCTGACGTCACCTAGAGAACACCCTACCAAAGTTTCATCACAATCTGATAAATGGTTTCGGAACGCATAGAGGACAAACATACAAACAAACATTGATTTTTATCTATACAGAATTACCTATCATATTATTTTTACAATCAAGGATTATTTTACTTTGACGTGACAGAATACGATCAATGGAATAACTTTTAGACAATCGCCAGGCAGAGACAATTCAGAAATTATAAATTCCCAAATTGATCACGCCGGGAATCATACCCGAGACCTCCCAGTTATAAGACTACAGCGCTCACCACTGCGCCAGGGAGGCTGTCAAAATCTGGAATATTTCTCTTATACGTGACTATTTCAGATATTTATCGGAGCATTGGATCGTAGTGCCGTTTTACTGGGTGCCATATCTAGTCGCGTCCGTGGCTGCTTCACAAGTCTTTGAAGCTTGGAGAAGTCGGAAGGTAAGCGAGTGATGAGTTATATGTGATGATGACATCACCTCAATAAAAACAACATATGAAAAAAATTAAATATTCAATTAAATTATTTATTTTAATACGTTGAGACGCTGAATCAAGAAAAGCAGTCTATGTACTTACTAATACTATGTATTTACTAAAACTACTGAGCTGATTTTGTTACTATGGTTCGGGTGACATAGGTACATTTTATACGCACAAAATAAAAAATTGATTGAATTTTTGACGACCTCCCTGGCTCAGTGTGGTGAGCGCTATTGCCTTATAACTGGGAGGTCTCGGGTTCGATTCCCGGCGGGGTCAATTTGGGAATTTATAATTTCTGAATTGCCTCTGGTCTGGTCTGGTGGGAGGCTTTGGCCGTGGCTAGTTACCACACTACCGTCAAAGACGTGCCGCCAAGCGATTTAGCGTTCCGGCACGATGGCGTGTAGAAACCAATTAGGGGTATGGGTTGAATGTTCACCGCCATACCCCTTTCAAGTTAGCCCGCTACCATCTTAGACTGCATCGTCACTTACCATCAGGTGAGATCGCAGTCAAGTCAGCTTGTCATCGAATTAAAAAAAAATTGAAGCCTCAATAGCCCAACGGTTAAAGGTGCGGACTGAAAACTGAAAGGTCGCAGGTTCGAATCCCACCCGTTGCACTATTGTCGTACCCACTCACACACAACACAAGCTTTCCGCTTATTTGGAGGGGAGAGGAGGATATGAGTCAACTTCAACTGGGCTGATATTCTTTAAAAAAAAAAATGAACATAATGCACGGTTCACACCAATTTTTCATATTCGATTCCAGTTTTTAAACTTTTTACACAATAAAAGAACAGTAATGTTTTCAGGGTTCATGTGAGTTTCTTTATGCTATCATAACTTCTCATGTCTGAACAGATTTGAATGTATAGATTGTTAGGATACCTTACATCATTTAGAGTGACACTGGCTATTAATTTTTTTAACGCAGTAGAGTTTTATTTTTATTTGATAATCTGCTTGTTTCTTGTTCAAACCATAATTATTTGTATTAATAACTTTATGAAAATTACGTCATGGGATTTTTTTTCAGGCAAGTCTAAACCGTTCTATTCGAACATCGCAAGCTATGACCGCGACCCGACTCCTGATCTCGTTATTATTGCTGGTACTCTGTTGTTTCCCGAGTTTGTCCAACGTGAGGTACTTAATCACAGCTCCTCTTTTCTTGATGTCGGTAGCGAGTATCGTCACTATGTCTGCAGTACGATACGGAAGGATAAAAGGTAGGTCCGCTGATGAAAAAAGGTCTCTTGCATGGACTTCCACAGGTCTCGGTCTTGCGAAGCCTGTATCCAGCGCGGCTCCTTGCAGTGACTCCCTCGTCTGACGTCGGTTCACGTAGTGGGAGGTCCGCCAACGCTGCGCTTCTCGGTGCGGGGTCGCCACTACAGCACCTTAGGACGCTAACGATCATGAGTTCTTCGAACTTAGAACTTAAAACTTTGAGCTAGTTATGTGTCAATTAAAATTGCTTTATTATCAATTAATTACAATATTCACTTAATGAAATCAATAGTTTAGTTATTTTACAGTATATACACTTATCATACAAGTGACGTAAAGCGTTTATTTACGAAAACTTATAATTGGAGAATTATTTTTCAGCATTGCAACACCTCTTGCTAGAAATACTGTTGAACACCCCGGCCACGACGATAGCGTTTTCCCTGGCCACGCGCTTCAACTCGCTGCTCATACCGATCATGGGTCGTTCGGCGGCCGACTACCCGGACGTTGTGATAGCGGCCGCCAACACTGCGGTCGCGGTTCTCGCAGCTTGCACTGTGGTAAGTGGCTCAACTCGCTGCTCATACCGATCATGGGTCGTTCGGCGGCCGACTACCCGGACGTTGTGATAGCGGCCGCCAACACTGCGGTCGCGGTTCTCGCAGCTTGCACTGTGGTAAGTGTTGCAGCAGTGAGCAGCGAGTTGAGCCCAACTCGCTGCTCATACCGATCATGGGTCGTTCGGCGGCCGACTACCCGGACGTTGTGATAGCGGCCGCCAACACTGCGGTCGCGGTTCTCGCAGCTTGCACTGTGGTAAGTGTTGCAGCAGTGAGCAGCGAGTTGAGCCCAACTCGCTGCTCATACCGATCATGGGTCGTTCGGCGGCCGACTACCCGGACGTTGTGATAGCGGCCGCCAACACTGCGGTCGCGGTTCTCGCAGCTTGCACTGTGGTAAGTGTTGCAGCAGTGAGCAGCGAGTTGAGCCCAACTCGCTGCTCACGTTTTCCCTGGCCACGCGCTTCAACTCGCTGCTCATACCGATCATGGGTCGTTCGGCGGCCGACTACCCGGACGTTGTGATAGCGGCCGCCAACACTGCGGTCGCGGTTCTCGCAGCTTGCACTGTGGTAAGTGGCTCAACTCGCTGCTCATACCGATCATGGGTCGTTCGGCGGCCGACTACCCGGACGTTGTGATAGCGGCCGCCAACACTGCGGTCGCGGTTCTCGCAGCTTGCACTGTGGTAAGTGTTGCAGCAGTGAGCAGCGAGTTGAGCCCAACTCGCTGCTCACGTTTTCCCTGGCCACGCGCTTCAACTCGCTGCTCATACCGATCATGGGTCGTTCGGCGGCCGACTACCCGGACGCTGTGATCGCGGCCGTCAACACTGCGGTCGCGGTTCTCGCAGCTTGCACTGTGGTAAGTGGTTAAACTAAGGGTCGATTCACATTAAAGCAGAGTTGAAGCGAAAAAACAAATTTAGCATAACAAAAGCCATTCATCGAATCAACAACAAAATTTCTTTAATTCTTTATTGTTTAAGCAATACAATATACAAGGGAGATTACAATACAATACAAAAAGTATGTAAACTAATTCTACCAAGATCATCATCATCATCCCATCAACGGCTCACTACTGAGCGCAGGTCTCCTCTCAGAGAAGGGTTATAGGCCATAGTCCACCACGCTGGCCCAATGTGAATTGGCAAACTTCACACATCTTCGACCTTCGAGAACATCATGGAGAACTCTCAGGTGTGCAGGTTTCCTCACAATGTTTTCCTTCACCGTTAAAGCATGTGATATTAAATTGCTTAAAACATAACACAAAAGTCAGAGGTGCGTGCCCGGGATCTAATCTGCGACCCCCGAATAGGAGACCGCAGTCCTAACCACTAGGCTATCACTGCTTGCTGCTGTCTACCAAGACAAAAAGAGTTAATTCATCAAAAGTTCATAATTTCCGGGGTTCAATCTGCTTTTTGCCGAGCAATTTTTTAAGACATACCCACATTTTCTCTTTTTAGTCTGGAATCGAACTACTTTTCTCACGCCGGCGGCTATGGACAGTTTTGGGCGGTATTTCAATTGTATCGTTTATTTTAATGCTCATCCCACTAAGTCCATACCGCGATGTAAATACTATACAGAGGCACTATTGGTTTGTAAGTATCTATTATGTATCTTATTAATTTGGACGCTGATGTCAGCTACTAGATAATTAGAAAAAATAGTACGCTAATTTACAGTTAAAATAAACATTTGTGAAAGAATAGGTACTGTGATTTCCGTACTAAAGTCAATCTTGTAGTTCAATTTTTATTTATTGCTGAGATATTATGTACTTATTTATTCATTCTATTTTATCCAATTTTTTTAGAGCAAACACAAATAACAACATCTTATGATTTAAAGACGCCTACAGAGAGCGATTTTATTGTTGAGATATTATATGTATTATGTACTCTTCCTATCGATAAAAATTGTTTTTTTTTCAGCACACACAAATAACATGCTATGATACGAACATGACGCCAACAGAGAGCGATTCAGGGGTGATTATAACAAAGTTAGACGTTCACAACGTACAATCCGCTTTGTCGGCGATTAAAAACAGTGATCTGTACCTAAAAGATGACCAAGTTATTGAAAAAGACAGCCATGTTACCGAAAAAGACAGTCAACATAGCACAAAATTAATCATCAGGGATACTGACTTGGAGATAAAAAAAGAAGACTGTGAAAAGTTACTGTATTGCAATATGCCGATGTTCAGGCCGCGATTTGAGAAGCTTATGTAATTATCCTACTAACATACTAATTAAAACAATTGTCACAGATAAGTTTTAATATGGGATCAAAAACGGCCATTTTTATGAATTTTATAATGTGGGTAAGTCAAAAAAATATGATTTTTGCAGAACTACCCGCAACTGTCTACGTTGGTTTAGATTTTTTAAATATCCCACGTGAGAACATTGTGTAAGGTATTCTAGGTATCCTGCGGTATGTAACTATCTTCGTTCCATGTATTATCGTTAAAATCGGTCGAATAGTTGAGGCGTAAAGGAGTAAACAACAATATACTAACTTTTGAATTTATAATATTATATATACGAAAATACGGATATCAATTTACACATATCCAAACGTTCGTAATGAGCATATTATATTAATTATTTATTTATTTATTGGGCAAATGTTAATAAAATCTAATCAACTCACATCAGGGAATCTCATATGTTTCGAACAGCTTCTTGTTTTGGAATAATGTTGTTAGGGGTTTTATTTCTTTTAAGGGTAATTTTCAGGGCGCAGGTACAAATCTGACGGGAATTATCATCCTCGTTTATTCCGCGAAGATGTGGCACGTATTTCAATATTTTACATATTTCCGCCATATTTGACCCTGATCCTAGTTAGGTGGGTGTTAATTGTTGCTTGAAATTGTTAAAATTAAAAATACTTAAATATTTTGGTTTAGTTCAGACCTTAATATAGTATGTATAGGTACAGATTAAGCTGGTTTTATGTCTTAGAAAGATTAGAGGGGCGTTTGTGTAGTTGGGTTTTTATGTCTGAATAAGTAAATCGAAGCATAAAATTGATCTTCATTGTACTTCGCAGGATAAACAGTCTTTTCGTAAAAATGGGACCGCCGGCGCTGTTCCCACATTCATTAAAGTTGGTCAATCGCACTTGTGTTGACGATAAATGCTCCTTGAGTTTTGTGATGAATGGTAAGATTTAATTTAGTTACTTATTCTATTTATTGTTGAATTTATGCCATAATATGATGTATGATACCCAAAAATATACACGAGTAGCTTAGCATATGTTTATGTCATCCTTCATATTATAAACGCGAAAGTGTGATTGTTTATTGGTTTGTCCTTCAATCGCGCAGCGACGGAGCAAATATACCCATCCAAAAAAATCATGCAGAGATTTTTTTACATGGGTATAGGTGATTAGGAGTGACATAGACTAAAAATATGCTAACTTTGCAAATATGATGGTGCGAGGCAGATCAAGGTTACGGTTGAATTAAGCGTGAAATATTTTTTATTTGCAAAAAATATTCTCTTTGTTTTAATTTTTCACAACTAAAGCCAATTTGAAACCTTGATAACTCTCAACCTAATGGTTCTAAAATGAGTTATCAATCCTACATGCTGTTTTTAAATAAAAGCGAATCGAGTTTTGTATGGAAACTCGAGTTTAATTAATTAATTTTTCTCAAACATGCATGGAAATATTGTCATTATTTTCGAAAAAAGAACACGCGAAGTATCGAATTTTCGGACAAAGAAAATCAAATCCATTGCAGGAGTGTTTTTTGAATTTGGAACATTACAACGCTCCTGCAATGTTGTAGCACGCCGTTTCATACAACATTGCAGGAGCGTTGTAATGTTCCAGCCCCAATATGTCTAATGTAACTTTTAATATTAACTGAATTTAATGTATAATATAAAAAGTGTGTTTTATTTCCCTGCATTCTTTTGAGAAAAGCACTATATATGCCTCGGCCAGAAATGGCAATTGCCTGTCTCGTATTTAGTGAAGTCCTCGCCTACGGCTCGGCCTTCAAACTCATACTCGACCTGCAATTGCCTATTTCCCGGCCTTTGCAATAATGTACTATTATTGTTTAATTTGTCCCAGGCCCCGCCCACAACTCCATAACAATATGGCCGCGACAGAACGTGCATGTCACAAGCTGGTCGTTTGATTCTCCTCTGAAGGAGACTTTGACGCTACAGGAGAGGCCGGTGTACACCATTATACATTGTACTGCGACGTACACAGAGTTCTTTGAGCCTTTAGAATTCACTTTGAACGTAACTGTAAGTCAACATTATCAAAATTAGTTGGACAACTTTTGGCGTTCATGTAATACTGTAGCACAGGTTCCGAAAGCAGAGAGAACCCCAACCCTAACTGTTGCTCTTAAAAATATCGGCCAAGTGCGAGTCGGACTCGCGCACCGAGGGTTCCGTACAAACTTTTAGGTCGCGGTTAGTTTACCGACTACAAATAAGTTTATAATCGCAAAAAGAAAATAAAAAATTTGTGATGCAACTACAAATTTACGGTTTTCTAATTTTTTGGTTATGAACGATCTCCATTCCAAATTTCAGCTAAACCGGTTCAGTCGTGGCGTGAAGGAGTATCTAACAAACATCCATCCATCTACCCTCACAATGTTTCGTATTTATAATATTAGTGGGACGTAGGAAGTAGGGTTGAATCAATATTATTTTTTAATTAAGTACCTGTAATATTTTATGTTGTGCATAAAAATCGATTAGTTTAATTTAATACAGTTTAAAATATTTATTTATAATTTGAAACGGTAGTTACAGGAGGACATCTCTAGACATCTAACAGCGTTAGTGGCAAAGATGCTGCTATACCGTTATTTCATACCTTCTTCAATTTGATTATTATTGATAAAAAAAACAAATGCTACTAATCTATGAAATGTCATATTATTTATAGTTGTTAGGTGTGTAGTAAGTAGTAATTCATTTGTTAATTAGGGTTCCGTAACAAAATGGTAAAAATGGAACCCTTTTATGGCGAGACTTTCTCCGTCCGTCTGTCACAGTCGATTATTATAGTAATTATTAAAGCTATCGACATGAAATTTGGAATAGTTGTATATAATAGTGGCCCAACATCATTGGAATAAAAAAAAAAATCAAAAATTATTTTAGTTTAATTAAAAAAGGGGGAAAATCGGGGTTTTGAAATTTCTAAGTAAGATACCTAACTATACCGAGTGGGGTATCATATGAAAGGCTACTTTTACATTCTAAAACAGATTTTTATCTATTTTTATATATAACTAGCTGATGCCCGCGACTTTGTCCGCGTGGATTTAGTTTTTTAAGTCCCTCGGGGAACTCCTTGATCTTCCGGGATAAAAAGTAGCCTAGATGTTGACCCGAGTAATAAGCTACCACGGTATAAAATTTTGTAGAAATCTGTGCGGTAGTTTTTTACGTGAAAGAAGGACAAACAAACAAACAGACAAGCAGACAAAAAAATTTAGCTTCTGTTTTGATATCTGTATCTTGAACACAATTAGAAGCAAAAACCCTTTTTTGAATCTATTTCATGTACAGAATTGGTTTCGTTTCTGTTTTATTATATGTATAGATAGTTTTCGAATTATCGGCCTAAATGTCGAAAAAAATACCGTGCCTAAAACTATTTAAGTATGCAATTTTTGTTGCAGGTATCGGTACCAAATCAGTCTAGTGCCCTTATAGACATTTCTCACCACGCACATAAGATTCACCATCCAGAAGACTTCACTGACGAGTACAAACAGCTGCTTGAAGTGATGCCCGAATACTTCAATATAGCAACCTTCTTGACTTTCAAAAGCAATTATGTATTTTAAGAAAGAAAATTAATGAGACTGAAGAGCGCACGAACATTGTTAATAGTAAACACTATAGTTCGGCCGTTCAGAGAATGCGTTCCTGACACCTATCAGAAAAATATTGTTTACCAAGTTATTTGACACTCAATTTGGCACAAAATTATAACATTAATTGATTATTGATATAATAATGTTGTTTTAATGCTCATCAATTGTTAAAACGGTAAACAACCGGCAATAATATTTTTATCGTAACTGCAACGCCATTACAAAGTTACGTCGTCAGTTCAATCGCGACGTGTCAGGAACGCATTCTCTGAACGGCCGAACTTTAGGTTTATATATTCTACCCTTACTATAAATACTGCTAGAAACGCAATTGTCGACGCGGCGATGTCATTAAGAAGCCGAAACCATATATTCCTACGCAGTATCGTCTCGTTAGTACGTTGGATCGTTAGCTCGCAGAAAATTATTAAAAAATGTTACTGTGCTGTGAAAGGGTGTCACAATTCGTCACAATAACCATCAAAACGTAATAAACAGTACCAGTACAGAATATAATTACATGGCACTCACACATTCATTGCTTGTTTTGAGCCTACGTTTGAAGTGGAACTTTGTTAGAAACTTTCGATCTATGAGTATTTAATCTAAGATTCTACCTATTTGCTATTTAGATTGTGATTTTATCGCTACAGTTCAAGCAACCTTCCTAACGATATTAAGTACTTTATTAAGTTTTAAGTATAAAGTTTGACACTTTTCAGTACTTATTAGCCCACTACACAGGTGTTAGGCCGATTATTATCAGGCCTAAGTCAAAAGTGAAATAAGACTAAGTAGGTATGGTGTAAGGATAATATAATTATATGAGAAATAAAACAATTGTATTGTACTTAATGTTTTATTCGTTCAATAAAAGGTTCAGTCTTTAAAAGTATTTTGTTTAGAATATCATATTGCATACGATATTTATAAATTTAAACGTAATCTTTGAAATATTTATAGTATTTTATTTACATTAAAATTAACAACTATTTTGTATACCTATTTACAGGTAGGTATTACAAAAAAATTAAAAGTGATACAAATCGATATACCTAATAAATTGAAGTCATTTATGTAATTTTAGATATGAATCGATTCATATCTAAAATTACATAAATGAAATAACATAACCTTACACGTAAAATAAAAACACATTTAGAATTTTCATGTCGCAATTTTATTTGAGATCAAACAATTTATGCGAGGTCAAAATAATAAGATGAATAATAATTATACACATGGTTTATTTAGGTCACTAAAACATAAATGTTAGATTGGAGACGCACAAAGGTTAAGTTAACGCACCGAGCGCAACGCATTTTTCTGTACTGATAAAAAAATGCATTAACGAGCCTTTTCGCGAAACATGCTCTTTCGTTACAATAGTTTAACATAGTAAACAGATATATTTTGAGGAAGAAAAAATTGTGTAGGCTATTTTAATAGTTGAACTACATTGAGCAACTTTCAGATTTGTCATAAAAATAATACTTTTTGAGTAAAAAAATTTCAATTACTCACTTTGACATGAAAAACCTTAGAAAAACTACTTGTGGCGTTACAATAAGCGTGAAGTTTCTACTGGTTTAAATCAGAAAAATAATTCCTTTTTGAAAAGTAAAGGAATCAAACTTTATTAAGCAATTTTTATTTATGACATAAATCATTTCAATAATTAATGAAAAATATAATAAAAAATCTTCGATACAAATTAGTATGAAAGCGAGCTCAGGCCGTCATTTTCTCATTCAGCCGCTGGCTTTCGAAGAGGATCCACGTTGCTCGTCGCGCGCTCTGGCAAAAATAATTTTACGAGCGAAATAGTGTATTATAGAGGCACGTACAGTGGGACCTGAATCGAGGACGAAGATTTCTAATAATATTCTAAAAGTACCTAGTCAGTAATTTATTTAAATTCCTAGGTAGCGCAGCAATAGTGCTTAGTCTCAGTAGTGTGGAGTCTTATTACTGGGGGGACCTGGGTTTGATTTCTGGAAGGGGCAATTTAAATCAATTAATTTTTTTTATTCGATGACAAAATAGTCCGTCACTGCGATCTCACATGATGGTAAGTGACCATGCAGTCTAAGATGGTACGTGCTAACTTGGAAGGGGTATGGCAGTGTGCATTCAAGCCATACCCCTTATCTGTTTCTACACGCTGTCGTGCCGGAACGCTAAAGCACTTGGCGGCACGTCTTTGACGGTAGGGTGGTACCTAACTGGTAACTAGCCATGGCCAAAGCCTTCCACCAGAGATAATTCAGAAATTATAAATTCCTTAATTGACCCCACCGGGAATCGAACCCGAAACCTCCCAGTTTTAAGACCAGAGCGCTCACCACTGCGGAGGTCGTCAAAATTATATTATTATGTAAGTAGGTACATAATATTTATTTAAATTCCTAGCGCTCAGTGATGAGGGTCTTATTAGAGCTCTGTTGCGGCGTGATTGAAAGACGAACCAACAAACACACTTTCGCATTTATAATGATTCGGATCGAATCACAACCATACAATACGACACAGGGATCGTATTGAATAGTTTCGAATAGAAAGAAAGAGGAAATGGATGCCAAAATTAAAAAAGTCACCGCCATATTGGAATTCTTTGTTATTAGACCGATTTCGTTCAAAATCGATATTTAGGCTTCCCTGGGGTCAAGAAAGAGGAAATGATTGCCAAAATTTTAAAAAGTTCCAGCCATATTGAAATTCTTCGTTATTGGACCGATTTCGTTCAAAATCGATATTTAGGCTTCTCTGGGGTCAAAAAAGAGGAAATAGTTGCCAAATTTTTAAAAGTCCCCGCCATATTGAAATTCTTTGTTATTAGACCGATTTCGTTCAAAATCGATATTTAGGCTTCCCTGGGGTCAAGAAAGAGGAAATGATTGCCAAAATTTTAAAAAGTTCCAGCCATATTGAAATTCTTTGTTATTAGACCGATTTCATTCAAAATCGATATTTAGGCTTCTCTGGGGTCAAGAAAGAGGAAATAGTTGCCAAAATTTTAAAAGTCCCCGCCATATTGAAATTCTTTGTTATTAGACCGATTTCGTTCAAAATCGATATTTAGGCTTCTCTGGGTTCAAGAAAGAGGAAATGGTTGCCAAAATTTTCCCCGCTATATTGAAATTCTTTGTTATTGGACCGATTACGTTCAAAATCTAAGGCTATTCTGGGGTCAAGAAAGATGAAATGGTTGCCAAAATTTTAAAAAGTCCCCGCCATATTGAAATTCTTTGTTATTAGACCGATTTCGTTCAAAATCGATATATAGGCTTCTCTGGGGTCAAGAAAGAGGAAATGGTTGCCAAAATTTTAAGTCCCCGCCATATTGAAATTCTTTGTAATTGGACCGATTACGTTCAAAATCAATATTTAGGCTATTCTGGGGTCAAGAAAGAGGAAATGGATGCCAAAATTAAAAAAAGTCACCGCCATATTGAAATTCTTTGTTATTAGACCGATTTCGTTCAAAATCGATATTTAGGCTTCCCTGGGATCAAGAAAGAGGAAATGATTGCCAAAATTTTAAAAAGTTCCAGCCATATTGAAATTCTTCGTTATTGGACCGATTTCGTTCAAAATCGATATTTAGGCTTCTCTGGGGTCAAGAAAGAGGAAATAGTTGCCAAAATTTTAAAAGTCCCCGCCATATTGAAATTCTTTGTTATTAGACCGATTTCGTTCAAAATCGATATTTAGGCTTCTCTGGGTTCAAGAAAGAGGAAATGGTTGCCAAAATTTTCCCCGCTATATTGAAATTCTTTGTTATTGGACTGATTACGTTCAAAATCAATATTTAGGCTATTCTGGGGTCAAGAAAGAGGAAATGGTTGCCAAAATTTTAAAAAGTCCCCGCCATATTGAAATTCTATGTTATTGGACAGGTTTCGTTCAAAATCGATATCTAAGGTGCCCTAGGGTCAAGAAAGAGGAAACGGCTGTCAAAATTTTAAAAAGTCCCCGCCATATTGAAATTCTTTGTTATAAGACCGATTTAGTTCAAAATCGATATTTAGGCTTCTCTGGGGTCAAGAAAGAGGAAATGATTGCCAAAATTTTAAAAAGTTCCCGCCATATTGAAATTCTTCGTTATTGGACCGATTTCGTTCAAAATCGATATTTAGGCTTCTCTGGGGTCAAGAAAGAGGAAATAGTTGCCAACATTTTAAAAGTCCCCGCCATATTGAAATTCTTTGTTATTAGACCGATTTCGTTCAAAATCGATATTTAGGCTTCTCTGGGTTCAAGAAAGAGGAAATGGTTGCCAAAATTTTCCCCGCCATATTTAAATTCTTTGTTATTGGACAGATTTCGTTCAAAATCAATATTTAGGCTATTCTGGGGTCAAGAAAGAGGAAATGGTTGCCAAAATTTTAAAAAGTCCCCGCCATATTGAAGTTCTATGTTATTAGACCGATTTCGTTCAAAATTGATATTTAGGCTTCTCTGGGGTCAAGAAAGAGGAAATGGTTGCCAAAATTTTAAAAGTCCCCGCCATATTGAAATTCTTTGTAAGTGGACCGATTACGTTCAAAATCAATATTTAGGCTATTCTGGGGTCAAGAAAGAGGAAATGGTTGCCAAAATTTTAAAAAGTCCCCGCCATATTGAAATTCTATGTTATTGTACAGGTTTCGTTAAAAATCGATATCTAAGGTGCCCTAGGGTCAAGAAAGAGGAAATGGCTGTCAAAATTTTAAAAAGTCCCCGCCATATTGAAATTCTTTGTTATT
Source organism: Oeneis ivallda (assembly GCA_029955525.1). Classification (NCBI taxonomy): domain Eukaryota; kingdom Metazoa; phylum Arthropoda; class Insecta; order Lepidoptera; family Nymphalidae; genus Oeneis; species Oeneis ivallda. The sequence continues at coordinate 15,445,174 of JARPMR010000007.1, forward strand.
AGACCGATTTCGTTCAAATCGATATTTAGGCTTCTCTGGGGTCAAGAAAGAGGAAATTGTTGCCAAAATTTTAAAAAGTCCCCGCCATATTGAAATTCTTTGTTATTGGACCGATTTCGTTCAAAATCGATATTTAGGGTTCCCTAGGGTCAAGAAAGAGGAAATAGTTTCCAAAATTTTAAAAAGTCCCCTCCATATTTAAATTCTTTGTTATTGGACCGATTTCCTTCAGAATTGATATTTGGGCTTCTCTAGGGTCAAGAAAGAGGAATCTTGGAAAATTTTTGGAATCCATTTCCTCTTTCTTGACCCCAGAGAAGCCTAAATATCGATTTTGAACGAAATTGGTTCAGTAACAAAGAATTTCAATATGGCGGTAAATTTTATAAATTTTGGAATACATTCCCTATTTCTTGACCCCAGGGAAGTCTTAATATCGATTTTGAACGAAATCGGTCAAATAACAAAGAATTTCAATATGGCGGTGACTTTTTTAAATTTTGGCAACCATTTCCTCTTTCTTAAACCCACAGAAGCCTAAAGTCAGAGGTGCATAGCCGGGATCGAAACCACGACCCCCCGAATAGGAGCTATGCTATCACTGCTATTATACTAGCTTGTATGTATACTACATAATAATAATAATAATGTACCTAGCCCTATAACATAATAAATTAATTTGAAGTCATAAAAATTAGGTACCTACCTACTAGTACCTAATTTTTATGACTTCAAATTAATTTATTTTATTTTATTTATTTGTTAAAGTGCTAGATTTTGTATTTTATTTAATGATGTAACATTTTTGACATTCGTAAGCGCTTTTGTAACCTCAATCGAAGAAATAAACAATACAAATACAAATACAAAATACGTCCTCCCGACCGAATCCGACCACGGCGGTCAACCTCCTCACAGAGATTAACGCGGCCGGGAGATATTGCGCAAACACAGGTTCACTCTCTATTCCCTCACTCTCATAGTCCGATGGGACGGAAAATCCGACACGACCGGAGAGAGATCAGGCGCAGGAGCAGGACCGACAGCTTTACGTGCTCTCCGAGGCACGGGGCCCGGGGGTGCCGGGTGACACCGCCAACATCCTAACTCCGGGCTAGTACAGAGAATTTCTTGGCAAAAAACCCCAATACTTAATTTATTATCCCGACAGGAATCGAACCCACGAACCTCGTCATCTGCTTTTGAACACGCTAATAACTACTTGACCAACGAGGCAATTGTATATAGGTACATACTATTTTTAAACTTGCTTCCTACATCTTATTACTAGTTGATGCCCGCGACTTCGTCCGCGTGGATTTAGTTTTTAAATAACCTCGGGAACTGTAATTTTCCGGGATAAAAAGTAGCCTAAATGAGTTTTTTGACTTAAATTAATAAATTAGTAATTTGTAATTAATAAATTGTAATTTAACTCATCATTTTATTTATCCGTAAGTAGTTAGTTTTGCGAAATCTCGTAAACTGACAATAATTTTAAACATCAATTTGTTTATGCCGCATAGATTGTATCGGTTTCCCACTGTACCTGTATACAGGTGTGCGTGAGCGCGCGCCGATCACGCCGATCAATGTGTGTGTGCGCGAAAATGCCTACAATGGACAACGGCCCGCGCCACAAAGGACCCTTAACATCAAGTGTCAAGAGCACGAATCATGCGCATCGTCGCGCTAGGAGAATGCCGGTGATGTCCGCGGCAACAACCGCATTTATTCCCGGGATATGATTTACTACATAGACCGCGATTTCTCAGTAATGAAAAATGCGTAGCATTGATTCGTTTCTTAATAAGTGTGTTGTTATGCGTATTTCTTATCAAATAATCGGTTTTACAAATAAGAACAAAAAATAGTAATGATAAAAAGCGACCATTTTATCGGTAACACTTGGACAAAACAGACCAGGCTTTCAACAATGATGATTGATACGCGTGCGAAAGTGACAATCCAAGGAAGATTATTTCAGAAATAATAAAAAGAAAAGAACAAATTTTTTCGGTAATCGAAATAGCTTGTTTCCTATGACTTTGTTTTTCAAAAACCCGTGGAACCTTGATTTTCCGGGATAAGTGTCAGTGTGTCGTACAATTTTTTTTATCTCGTTAAATCTACTACGAAAATTCGTCAGCCGGTTCAGTGTTTAAACTGAAATGCTGAAATAATTTACTCACCATTTAGCTATAGGTAGATATAATTATCCTACTAATTCTGGTGTACAATCTATGATAGGTTTAATCCTCTAGGCCCGTACCAGTCCTTACATACCAAATAGAGCATTTAAAAAAATCATATGAGTTTAATAATTAGGAGGTGGTTACATTTAAATCATAAACAGTTATCGATTAAATAGATAGATTATAATCGATTAAATAGTCCAAACTACATACATATGTAAAAATCACACTATTTTATGGATTAAGTCACTTTCCCTTAATACTTTTTTAACCAAGTCAAAATAAACTTACGGATTAGGTCACTTTTGTTTTACACTGTTAAATTTTTATATGAATTTGTTTCTATTTCTTTTTATTTACTTGTTCTAGTTTGGTTAATAAATACGTGTCCTATAGTCGGATCGCATATTTTCAAAAACCCCATACAACAGGATCTATTTCATACGTTCTCTATTAAATTCATTTCGGGCAAATTGAAGTTACAATGATAAAACCAGAAATTTTCTCAACAACTAACTTTAGTACAGGAAAAGCTACATTTTTACGACAATTTTTTTTATTCTAAAGTTATATTGATAAAACAGTTTTACTAACAAAAAATATACATACATCTACTTATACCCTAAGATTGAAACTTCATTAACTTTGTTTACATACAAACCTAAACAGTTTTTTTAGAAAGCGATACACAGAATGACAACAATTGTTTAAGTAATTTAATATTTATGATATTTTTACGAAGAATCGTTTAAAAATGTCAGAAAATGATTACATCTATATGTTTCTTTGAAAGCAAATTAAACAAGCGCCTTATATATATTTAAAATATATTTTATCTATTATTAAGAAAAACTAGACTACATTTTAAATGTTTTATGTATTATAACAAAGAAATATAAACTTATTTTAGTATTAAACTAAATAAGACATCATAGCTAAATGATAAATTCGACAATAACTATTACCTACCTATGAAAATATCTCGCCTAGTTCTGCAACGAAACGTCACGATATATGTCTACAATTTTTCTCAAAAAAAAAAAGAAGTAAACTAAGAAGTAAAAAACACAGTCAAGTGTCGATGTTCAAAACATTTTATCAGAATCGGTTCAGTGAATATTGAAATTGTGCTTTTTGTAGACTGGCTTGTTATTATTGATGCATGAAAAAAAATTAGACAGTAATAATAGAACAGCAAAAACCACATAATTAAATTGACAAATTAACACTTTAATACAATATGGCTATTGAAATTTAGAATGTCGCAAGCGACCTTACAATACCAGTTTTAAATTTACACATAATATTAGGTATATACTTAATTTACAATCAAATCAAACATAATATAGTAGAACCAAGACCATATTCAATTTACATAATAGTTATGTACCAGAACAGAACATATTAAATTTTTAAGCAGGTAGAAAATATTTCATAAACAATTACCTAGGTAATTCGTTTAATAATGAAACACCAATGTCTTTATACACAAAACTCTAGATATCCTAATACTTATGTAAAGGTCAACGCACACACGTTACGTTACGGTCTGCGCTTTGCGTTTTTGCGACTACTACGGTCGATCGTGACATTTTAATATTGTATGTAGAGCTATACCCTTAATAGAAGCCTCTACAGCCATTGTTTTGTAACTGAACACGGTATGGAATTTTGTATGCGATGCTTCGATCACGTTTTACCGACTTCGTCGATAAATCCTTACTCAATCGCTGTGACAGGGGCTCCAATATGGGCGGAATGTTTACTCACTTAGCTTTCAAAACAAAACAACACTGTTAATGTTTGTTAGATGCCAAGTTGAAAAACCGGCCAAGTGCGTGTCGGGCCACGCGCAGTGTAGGTTTCCGTAGTTTCAACTACGGAACCCTACACTCTCAAATATTATTGCTGACCTAGGATAGTGCTTTTATTTTATTTATGAATATTGAATACATTTTGAGTTCCATGGTTTAAATACTATAATATACTACAAAATATGCAACTTACACTACGTGTAATACCTAACTTGGAAACAAGTGTAAATTAAAAATTTTATGTTTAAATGCAAGCTTTTAGTAGCTACATCTTTACACTATGGTAATCATCTAGGATCAGAGTACTTTTTATGACGAATCAAACGAGCCCAAACACGATGGGGTTACGTCGTTTTATTATAGAGTTCCGATGGTCATATTCCGTCTCTATCATCAGATCAGCTCCATGTCACAATAATATTGCATTGTCATCGGATTTACACATACATGCAAAATTTCAGCTCGATCAGAAACCGGGAAGTGGGTCTAATTCATCTTGAAAGATTTGACCCAAACAAACATTGCAAGTTAAATAAAAGCTTGTAAAAACAGATATAACTCCTTAACTAATGAACCCTACTTAGCCGTGATAGTTTTCCTTTAAAATTCATTATATAATATACTACTGCTGTGAATTTTTTCTTGTATCCTTCATACAAGAAAAGGCTGGCAGAGGGGGGGGGGGACACTTGACTCTAATAAAATTTAGCACTTTAAAATATCATATTTCACAAACGGATCCCTGAATTGAAATGGTGTTCCCACACCCACAATATTTTTGAAAGACCTATTCAACGACACCCCACACTATGGGATAGATGAGAAAAAAAAATTCATCCGAACTTTACATGTAGAGGAGGTACCCTAAAAAAAATATTTTTCACAATTTTATTTCACCACTTTGTCGGCGTGATTGATATTTATACCCTTGTCAAATTACAGATTTCTAGTACCAATAGTCTCTGAGCTAAACCGCGGACGGACAGACGGACAGACGGACGGACATGGCGAAACTATAAGGGTTCCTTGTTTACTACGGAACCCTAAAAAAGACACTACAGATCGCAGATGCTAAAATCACCATGTGTGCGTTGGTCCTAAGAAGTAAGATATTTATTTTAATAGTTGACAATTACACCCAATTACAGAGAAAAAATGCAAAAAATGACATCGTTAAAACAAGGTGATCTATAAAAAAATTGTTCCATTCATACATATGTTAAGTGGTATTCAAAGTACCTACATCATATTATGAATCTTAGGCAAGTATTTTTATTTGAAAATACAATTTTAAATGTTATTAATAATACAGTGCAACCTCGATATAACAAATCGGAAGGGAACAAGTAAATATTCGTTATATCAAGTAATTCGTAAAACTGAGGTTTGTCATGTTGAGGTTAGGTTGGTCTAAAAGTTATAAAGAGGTAAAAAAATAGTTTTATTCACCTCAACATGCAGCAGTGTTTAAATTTCTTTCCATCAAACAACAATGATTGTTTTACGAAAAAAAGTATGTCGAAACCTGTCGTAACATGAATCACATAATAATGGGATTAAAGGTCATAACATTGGTGGGAACTTTATATAAAGGTTTTGACAAAAAGCGTTAATTAGAGGTATTTACACTTTTCTTGATTGTTGAAAATTCGATATAAAGAGGTTTTGCGCAAAAAAATTATCGCAATGTAAAATGTAAAGGTATATTTTACATTGACTCTTATGGACAATTCAAGGGGATTTCGAAGACTTTGTTAAATCGAGGAAGTCGTTATATTGAGGTACGTTATATTAAGGTTGCACTGTAGTTCTATTTATTAACTGGGTACAATGCGATCTTTAAATTTCACTCACTATGTGGAAAATTATAAGTGTAGGTTATTTCCAAAAAGTATAGGGATGTTGCCAACAAATTAAAACAACAAGACACCAATTCTTTTTTAACGTCAAAATGCTTTCGAAGCTTGTATGAAAGAGTAAAATGAGACCTATAAACATTCGTGCTTTTTGCAGTTAACCAATAATTTAAAATACTTAAAACTAACAGAGGAAGTGAATTTTACGTATTTTGGAAGTCCTTCCATGCAATAATTACTAAGAAATAATATATATTATATTTTTGACAAAATGCAACATCCCTGTTGATTATGCGTATTGTATAAAGAAAATTACGGCCCGCCCCACAGAAATATATCAAGAACGGGAAAGTGGGCTTGGCCAAAAACTAAGAAAAAAACCCAACATATTTCAAATAGGAAAATTCGTGAAAAATTCTACTTTATACTATTCCTAAATTATAGAATTCCGCATAAACGCTTGAAAGTTAATCCCATCAAATAAGGTATTTCCTTTCACAAGAGTGTTTGTTTTCAAAGAAAATATTTTCCGTAATAGTATTTGTCCAGAAATAAGCACGCACTGAATCCTTATTAAAACAGTGATGATAACCGTTCTTTAACGAAATATTTTTGTGGTCCAGCCATACATCGCAAAATAAAAGCACAACCACGCGAAGTGCTTTAAGAATTTTACGTGAGAACCTGAAATTAGAACCATTTTAATATGCCACTTTTGGCATTTCACATATTATCTAAACTTTGTACGGGCATAATATTATTGCAAAACCGAAGTTTGTAATACCTTAATATTTCGTGGAAAGTTGTGTTTCTATTACAAACGTGATATTTTATTCGTTTTATTTCAAATCATCATCAGCTTTTATTTCAAAAACAGAACTGCACTACAACGGTTATATACTGACTGTCAGAAGTGAGATTTTAAAATAGCCCTACCATATTATAGTAACATAAAATAATGCACAAAATAATGACTGTCAGAAGTGGGATTTTAAAATAGCCCTACCATATTATAGTAACATAAAATAATGCACAAAATATTACTTAGAGTACAAGATAGTAGTGTAGGATCTTCATTATTTAAAAAAAATCATTTATAGCATGACTGGAGACGTATCGCCTTATCGTAAGGTAACAGTGAGTCGACTAGCGGCAACCATCTTGTTGTTGAATTTCTTCTTAAAATTCTCCGCCGCTATTGTAGTCTTGAAGGTTATTTTAGCGCTGCGTTCCTCCTTATCCAAACTTAAGTTCTGGAACATCAATCCCTTGTTTTCATGTGACTCGCTCTTAGACTATATTTTGATACATGCCTTATACTCTAAATAAATCTAAGTACATTGCCACAAAATACATTTATACACAAAATAGGAAAAATGTTGTTACAACAGATAATAATAAAATTGTACATATTACAAAAGCACAAAAATCACTGTAAAAAGTTTTTGACGTGATAACGTCTTATAAATCGATGAACACCGGCTGCACCCACGAAAAAGTGTCACGTTCTGCCTGAGTCTGCGCGTGCAAGCAAGAGCGCGGAACAAGCGATAGAGAGGCACGATCAGCCCAAGCGTTGGCTTGTGACTAGAGAGAATTGTAATTTTCAATTAACTCCTTCTTTGTATTACACAAAATAATGATAATTCAGTGATAATAATTCAATTCAATTCATAAAAGTATGCAATTTTTCATCAATGTTTCTTTATGACGTTATCACGTAAAACTATCGTCCGTAAACCGGCTTTAAAGACAACCAATTTTTTTTAAATATAGTCTATATAAATATTATATCAAACAGCGCAATACGAGTATAATTTTACTGTACATATTAACAGCATCGTGAAAATGACTTTTAGACACTAATTTATTGTCAAAGTTCATCCAAGATGGCTTTCCGTGAATATCTATTGTAATAAAGATTCTTTTACAGAAAAATTATGTACCATCTCATAACTGTAATTTTTTTACGAGGTCTCTAAAACAAAAATACCTACGAATAATACCTATAATACGAAACCTGTTAAAACTTGATGCAAAATGCTAGAAGTAGCTTAATTTAAGTCACTTTGACGTCGTGTGAAGTGGAATTTATTATTAAACTCGCTGATGCCCGCGACTTTAGTTTTTGCGTGCGCGTGGATTTAGTTTTTAAAGTCCCTCGGGAACTCCTTGATTTTCCGGGATAAAAAGTAGCCTAGATGTTGACCCGAGTAATAAGCTACCACGGTATACAATTTTGTAGAAATCTGTGCGGTAGTTTTTACGTGAAAGAAGGACAAACAGACAGACAAACAGACAAAAAAATTTAGCTTCTGTTTTGATATCTGTATCTTGAACACAATTAGAAGCAAAAACCCTTTTTTGAATCTATTTCATGTACAGAATTGGTTTCGTTTCTGTTTTATTATATATAGATTCCTAAGAAATAAATAATTTACAGGTACTTAGGTACCTATGAAGTGTCAAAATAAATCCAGGTACTTACAATTACCGTTTATGATATAAAATCAACGCTAAATGGCAGCTTTACTTGAGTCCTATTTCCTTCTCACTAACTCCTTATCTATGATAACGTCATGACATCTTATTTTGTAAGAAATCTTTTATGCAACAATTTGATATTCTCGGAAAACCGTTTTTTGGTAACCTCGATCAAAATTCTTGAAAAAAACTAATAGGTGCAACAAAAGTAGCAAAAAACATACATCCGGTTACTACTTAGGATTTTAACTTAGAAATCTGAATAAGGAATTAAGGAATTATTCTTTTTCGGAAAAGTCACATACATATTTTAAGATCTTAGGCCCATTTTGATCAAACTTAACGGGCCTTTCCGACCTGCGAATTACTCGACATTCAATCAGTGCAGTAGTTTTTGTCTCTTTCGCTCACAATCCCACTGTAAAAACAGTAACACGAATATTGCTGATTTTATGGGTTAAGCAATTATTTTTTATTTTGCCACTTTTGATGTGCTTTCAATAAATATATAGCAGATCATGATCCAGTCATGTCTTTGATCATTAGTAATGTAACGTTAAGGCGAGACCTAGTTAGCCTTGAGGTTAGGTAGGATATGAACAATTTCATAAAAATAAACATTACGTATAAGTGTTGGAAAAAATGTTACCCATCGAAATGTTTGGTCATGCCAGTTTTACTTCTACAATAATTGCAACGGCGTGGCAAACACACCTTACCAACGTCCTTTTCATAGAAAAATACCTTAATTCATTGGAGGAGTTACTTTAGTCTTCTTAAGTCCGATTTCACCAACGTCGAATGTCGTTTATCCCAGGAATAAATTGAGCATTCTGACAGTTTTTGTATTGAAAATACTGTCAAAATATCAAAACGCTCGCATAAGACTTATTTTACGTTTATGAAATCGGCCCTAAGCTTAACATAATATCTCAGAAGATACCAAAAACTTCTATGTGTTCTACTAGACGGGCTCTGCGGCCTTAAGAAATTGCCATTTGGGTTACGGTGGAACCACCGCACCTCGTTTAGTCCGCTGCGAGCAAGCGAGAAGACCAATGCTTTGTTTTTTAAGCCGAAGACGTTGTTTTTGACGAACTTTTATTATTCAAAGACTTCTAAATGTTTTTTGCTATTATCCATTATTTATGGGCGTAGTTCTTCAACGTGATTTGAAGTTTATTTATATTAGTTTAAGTATGTAATTTATTTCTTATTTTTGTCTAAAAGGATATAATATGCCTCCCGCACCCCGCACACCGTTCACGCTTCTGCGATCCGCGGCCGCGTGATTCAATGACGATTTGCAACCTTATTCATCATACCGGCTCCCCTCTCTACCTCAGCCCGCGCAATCCAAAACTGCGACACAGTTCTTATTCCGAATTGCCAGTATAGTAGTAGCATTGTTAGACTGGTGAAAATGAATGCCTATTTGGTTTTTAAAATAATGTGTGTGTGAAATAATAGTTTTTCTTTACAGGTAAGCTTGTAGTGATTTAGTAAAACCTGTTATGTACCCATAAGATTGTAGACAAAGTGTGTAATAAGTTCCTTCTTTACAGAACAACGCAAATTAGTTTTCAACACACAAACACATTATATACATAGAAGTCTTTGGAAGATACATTCAGTTTCTAACATCATAATGAGTTTTTATATCATACTTGCTCAGTAACTAGGGATTACTATGGTGGAAAGTCTCCTTGTAAGTTGGTGTTTGCAATTCAAGGCAACATTACGTCGCACTATGCTTGAATTGTAATGTTCACATTACAGTTCAAGCTATGCAAAACTCCTTGGTAAACAATCTCTTTTCTTATAAAATGGTAAGAAAACTTTTTACTGAAAAAAAAACACTGAACATGGCGGCATTTAATTTTCATACATTTCAAACTATGCAAAACTCCTTGGAACTCAGAGCCGTAAAAAAAAAAAATAGAAAACTATTTACGAAAAAAAAATGGAAAACTTAATTCAAACAGTGCACTTGCCTAGTCAACCAGTATCACAGCATTTTCATAATTGCAGCAATATTACTATATAAGTAACCATTTTTTTCTATTTTTTTCTCTAAATTTGCTAATTATTCTAATTAAAATTTCATTTTGCATTACCAATGTTTTATTTACCTCGCAAGAATGATATAAAGTAGAATGCTTACCTCGGTTGCAAGTAGCTATTACACCCTCGAACTATATTCACCCTCGCTCGCTGCGCTCGCTCGTGTGACTAAATATCTCGGGTGCACGCGATCCATTAGCGCCCTATGCAAGCTGCGCTCGCACTGGCGCCAAATTGGATCTTGTTCTGTAATAGCTTACTTACGTCCCTTGTGTAACAATCTACTATTATCAGTCTTCTTTTTATAAGCGTTTGTTCGGCCAGGGTTCGCTAAGGGGTTTATCGAAAAGAATATCTATTTTTCATTTATTTCAAGAAAATGTATTTAGTTTAGGGGAAAACTAGCCTATGCCCGCAGCTTGGCTCACGTTAAGCTCGATTTTTCGAAGCCCTATTTTACCCTCTTAGGGGTTTAATTTTCAAAAACCCTTTCTTAGCGGATGCCTTCGTCATAACAGCTATCTGTATGCCAATAAATCCGCTCCGTCCAGTGGTTTGAGCTGGGCGTTAATAGATCAGTCAGTCATTCAGTTAAAACTTTTACATATTTTGATTTACTCTATCCAGCCATCGCTAACTAAGACTCGCCTATAGGGTAGCAACGCTAACTTAACAGTTAATGATTGTTGAATAATTTTAACATAATTTCCAAAATTATTCAGCCAGTTTACATTGAAAACAAAATCCGACGTTTATCACACTTACTATAGAGAATTATAGCATATATAGTTCTTACATCTAATTATAATAAAATATATACATAAATATCACAGTTTATATCACAGAAAAAAATATATCACTAAGCATTTGAATACGGAGATGCTTTAAATGTATTATCTATTTTTATCATTCTTACCCTCAGAAACATATAATTAGTGGTTCACCTCGAACTAATACCTCACGTCCTAAGTTCATACTCACGTAGAGTTATGTACTAAAGCAAAAACAAATTGGGATTGAACTACGTAGTTCACGTGAAACTTTCTATACAACTCGTGAAGCTTTTGGAGTATTAACTTTTGCAAGAAAGAAGTAATATTTTTTTTCTAATTGATTGACTTTTTAGTTTTTTAACCATGATAAACATGATCAACATTGCCCATTCCCCTCCAAATAAGCTTTTAGAGTCCATAATATGCAATTTGGTATTTAGTCATTGTTATTTATCTCAGAATTTGTTAAAGTTACCACCTTAATATTTGGAGAACTGATACTTCGAACTTTTATCGTGGATTACGTGTTTTAAAAACACGATTGTTGAAAATTTTCTCGTTTTTTTTTTTTTTTGAAAAGTGCATGTCTCTCTTATCACTCTCACGCTCACTTGTGCACTCTTATCACATTTTGCTATTTATCTCAGCAGGAGCGAACTATTTCAGATGGATTTGTGTTTTTTTGTCAAGAAACCTAGAAGTATTTTTCAATTACATGTTTTAATTTTTCGATTGGTTGTTTAATTAACTTGTGATTAGGTAATAAGCAGTTTTTGGCGCTTACGTCGTCAAAAATATGTTGCTCGTCTATCGCTCTGTATTTCTCACTCACGAGAAAACAATAATTAACCATCCCGCTCGAAGAGGGGCACAAAATCCATATCGTAGCGGTGGTGTTATGGCACACTCTTAAGCTTGTGTTAAGCGTGGACACGACAATAGTGAGGTGAACGGGTGAGGTTTGAAACGTCGACCTATCGATTATTTATCAGCCCGCACTCTGACCGTTGCATTATCGAGGCTTCTTATAATATTAGATAGATATTTGTTGTTTAACTACAAGATATGACTAAAATGATACATAAGTACGTAAGTTTTTGATGTACGCTTTCGAGAACCACCTCAAGATTTTGATTGTTCAGTCAATAATAATTTTAAGCTTCTATCAATGTAGAGAATAACTTGCGCAACTTCATTCGCATGGTTGGGTTTCTTAAAAATCCCGCGGAAACCTGGACTATACCCATATAAAAAATAAATTCGATCCATAGCTCTGTTGCAGCGTGATTGTATTTTTTATATATTTTTCACCTTCTTTTGCATTTATACGAGTATATTTATTGTGTTTCGAAGATATTCTGTTATAATTTCAATTCCCTGATCATTTCCCTAAATTCAGCCTGTGGTGTACTACTATCATTGGACGTACGATTTTTGAGCTAATTATTGTCAAAAAAACCATTTAAAGCACCTCCAAAATAACCTAAGCCTAAAATACAGTTACCTGGACATCGTTTCCTGCCAACGTATTTAACCTGGTGTCGGTCATTCCGTGCGGCAAGTTGGTGACTATGGCGATACTACCATAGTCTTCCAGCAATTTGTCCTCGTCGACATCCGAGCCGCTCTCGTACTCTATGGTCGGCTCGTTTTTGACCACGATCCGGGTCTTCTCGGAGCCGATGGCGGTGCGGACCGCGCGGCTGAAGATGCCCGGGTTGGGTTTGGTGGGATCATTTTTGTCTATACGCGAGAATACCGATTTCTCCTTTGTTTGTATTTTGCGCTGTAGTATCACGCGACGGTTCGGGAATTTGGGTTTGTCTTCCTCTTTTTCAGGCTGTTGGAAAAAGAGAAATAGTATACTATGTTGGAAAGAGAGAAATAGTATACTATCACACTTCACATCACACTAATATTATAATCACACTATCACACAAATATTATAAAGGTGAAAGTGTGTGTGTGTGGGTACTCTTTCACGCAAAAACCACTAAAACGGAGTTGGCTGAATTTTGGAATGGAAATAGCTCATACCCTGGATTAACACATAGGCTACATTTTATCCCGGAAAATTAAAGAGTCCCCGCGGGAATTAAAAACTCTTAAATCACGCGGACGAAGTGGCCGGCATCATCTAGGTATTTTCTATCGTATTGCACTAATTACATAGAGTGGAAACTATTCGAAAGTAAAATATTCGAAAACGATATCTATCGGTACTAAAACTTTGTCGCCTGGTGATTCATTTATTTTGTTGAAACATTAACTTCTCATTTAAAATTGTTATAAAAGTTATAATTAATTTTATTGCTTACCTCTTTATTGTCAAACGTAATTTTTTGTCGCGATTTAACTGCATTCGTTTTTGCGACTTCTACTTTTGTTTTCACCTAAAAATGAAAAACGTTTAAATTATTTTCATTGAGCAGTGTAAGTTACTATGAAAATAGATTTTAAAACGTCCAACTAACATTTATAAAGAGGCAGCTGTGATCAATGAAATCTAATTATTGTTTGTTTAATATTGTTCTTACAAAATCATGTTTAAATTCATATCAATACTCACCCTGTCAACCTTTGTATCCACTTTGCTTGTATTTTTGTTAGATCCGCTCAGTGTGGTGCGGCTTGTTGGAGATTTATCTAAAGAAAAAATTTTAATCTATAGCTTTATATGTATGGATACTTACGAGTAACTTATGGCAGCGACTAAAACCATTTGGAAGCTCTGCACATCAAAAGTCGCGCAGTTAATTGCGCTTGTGTGTGTTATGTGTGTATGTTTGTCAGTTTATCGGTTCTTAATTTTTTCCGCTTACTACTCATACATCATAAGGTGACATTTTGGCTTTGCCTTAACGTTAATGACGTCATTACAAATTCTATGATATGATATATATACAAACAATATAAATCCAGATAAATCAATGGAGTTTCGCATCAAAGGCTCACGTAGCACGGATTTATAAAATATGTATATGTAAATACATATGAAATAACTATACAAATATAATAGTTCTAAATTAGTTTTAAATAATGCTATCCTTTTCACAATGAATATTATGTATAGCCGAATTATCACCAATTTCTAATCAAGATTTTGGATGTTTTATGTACCTTTCTTTTTCCTTTCCTCCATGGTGTCATGGAAGACTATCTTTTGTCTCGGTTTCTTTGATTCAGTGTATTTAGGCGGTAATTTGGAGCGCAAGTCAACTTGAGTTTTAGGCGCCGGTTCTACTCTGTAAACGATAAACAACGGTTTCATCACAAAGTGAGTGAAATGTAAACAAGTAAATACAACAATACTCCACGCAAAATCTCGAGAAAATAGTATTTTTTTCAATATTAACAAAGTTTCAGCAGCTTGATGATGATGATGATGATGTGGTTTGTCGCTTTAATGTTGCTATCCCATTTTTAATGCACGCGACTTCATCCATGTAGAGAAAGGTTTTTAAAAATCCAGCGGGATCCCTGTTTTCCAGGGCAAAATGTAGTCTACGTCACTCACCAGGTCCCCAACTATACCCATGCAAACCACGTCGATCAATTGCTCTGTTACTGCTTAATTGAAAGACAAATCAACAAACAAACACACTTTCACATTTATAATATTAGTAAGGTATAAACAAAGTGTTGCGTTCCCTCAAATATGGTTGAGCGAAGCAACAGCTGGGTCATGCCTCATGCTTGTGAAGGGGTTCCACCGGCGGGAATGGGGCTACTTTCTGTCTGCCCGACTTAATATGCATTGAATTGTAATTAGGTATGTTTTTGCGGAACTTCCCCTCATTGTGGAAACACTGCATATATAGCATAGTATCTCTTATATTGTAAACTTGTTTTGAAAAGAGCAACCGCCGAGTTTCTTGCTGGTTCTTCTCGGTAGGAAGGGCATTCCGAACCAGTGGTAGACTCATCTACGATTCAAAAGCACTTGTAAAAAAGTTTATTTGAATAAAAATATTTCTATTCTATTCTAAAAGGTCTGTCCAACTCACTTTTTGGCCTTCTCCTTGAACCTCCCGGTGTCGTCGTCATCCGACAATATGTCGTCGATGTCGTCCAGTATCAGATCCAGTTCGTCATCGCTGACGGTTCGCTTGTCCTCTAGTTTGGGCAGTGGCGGCGTGAGGGCCCTTTCCGGAGACAATTGGGGTATGGTTTCACGAGGCGGGGTAAGATTTTCTGAAATAATTGATTTATTAAGTGTAGAAATTCCAACAGAATTTATGTTCAGAATAAACTGTGCACAAGACACAGAACATCTGATGTCACAATGTCAATGCAGAACTTCAAATAAAAAGTACACATAACAAATGGAAATTTTTGGCATTAATTTATGGTAGCGCTCTTTTTTATTTGACGACGAAGCCAAAAGAAAGGATAATAGCAGTCTATGTATGTGACTATTTACGTATGTTGTATCATAGCAGCTAAACTACCGTGTCAATTTTCTGGTTGACATAGGCATCATTTTATACAAACAAAATCAATATAATGGATGTTTATTTTTCATAATCTGGTCACACTTTTACCCCTTTATAATATCAAAAGTGCACAATGGTTTCTGCTAATGATGCTAAAGACATGTGACTAAACATTAAGCTAAGTTGACGGACTGCCGGACTGGAAAGTGGAATTACGCCATGTTCTACTTAAGACAACATAAACATAAGATAAAAATTAGGTAAAAAATGTAAGATTCAGATTCAGTAAAAAATGTCGATTAATGTAAAATATTTTTAAATAAAAATTGCATTAAGGAACAATATTAAAAGTCAAAACAATTTTATATAGAGAAAGGAAGAACAAATAATGGATAGAGTTATCATAAAGGCATTTTCTGTGACTCATGTAAATTGTCTTACCCCCGCATGTAGAATTAGCCTCAGCACTCTCCACTTTGATTGGAGAGCGTTCTCTCTTCCTCTCTAGCTCTACTTTCTCTTTCTCCGGCGTTTTCCTCGTCGTGTCTGGTTTCTCTTGTTGCGGCTCTGTGGCCACCGTAATCGTCGTTTTATCTTCTTTGACTACCGGTGTGGCTTCTTCAGGTTTCGGTGGTAATTCTTTTTCTTTTGCCCTCTCTTTTTCCCTGTAAATATTTAATACCATTTACATCTTAGTTCAACAACATTGAACTCATTATTTGTATCAATATTTAAGAAGTGATGGTTTATCACAACACTACAGTGCACTAGTATAAACAAAAAAGAAAAGGACCCAACATTCTGCCTTGTGGTGTTCCAATTTTTTACATTTGCGGACGATAGTGATGCATACTTCCCTGACACATAAGACATTCACAATTCTTACATCTATGGTAATGTGTAAACTACGGCCGTTCAGAGAATGCGTTTGACACGTCGCGATTCAACTGACGACGTAACTTTGTAATGGCGTTGCAGTTACGATAAAAATATTATTGCTGGTTGTTTACCGTTTTAACAATTGATGAGCATTAAAACAACATTATTATATAATTTTGTGCCAAACTGAGTGTCAAATAACTTGGTAAACAATATTTTTCTGATAGGTGTCAGGAACGCATTCTCTGAACGGCCGAACTTTAGCATATATTTATATGATCTTTCTAATTTGTTAACATTGTAAAATTTTATGATTAACACAGTTAAAAGCTTTAGTTAATTCTTTCAATAATAAAGAAAAAGTCAAATTTAACACAGTATAATTTTTTACCTCTCTTGCAAATGTTTCTGGAGCGCTACGGCGTTCTTTCGTCGCCGCACCTCCTTAGCACGCAACACGCGCTCGCGCAGCGTCTCTTGTTCACGCACTTTACGCCTGTATTCACTGTCCTATAACCGGGTGAAAAGCACACAGAATTACTCCTTCTTGTCTTATACATACAAATAATTTAATCGATCAGTCAGATCATTCGATATTTTGATTAATCGTCAATCGATAGGATCACCGCCGGATTTAGATCTTTTGTAAAACTTGGATACGCCACATTTTTGCGCCACTTATTCAACGGCTCTCTATAGATTCATTTCATGTCGACCTAGTTGGGTCTACCTCCACTACAACAGCTTCTAGTGCGAGATCGTTATTCCAGCACCTTGGGACCCCAATGCCTGTTCTTCGATCTTTGTGCCCTGCTTATTACAATTTAAGCATTGCATCTCATTGAGTTTTATTTTAATCACCAAAAGACAACTTAATTAGTACAGTTAGCATTTCTAAAGCCTTTGTTATTAGCCTTCTATTAATTGGTTATTGTTAGTTACCTCGTCACTTGGCGGGCGAGGGCGTCTTTCAGGACTGCGGCGCGGAGGTGGTGTAGGCGATCGCATGCTACAAACAAAAACCCCATTCAAACATCAAATCACTCAATAGAATCAGCTGAATCAGTGGGATTCGGAACAAATGTTATCTAAATTCCTAAGTCTAAACCAACCTCATCAGATCTCAGTAATTGACGAAAATCCAACAATGCACTCAGTCCCGTAATATTCGAATGCTTGAGAAATAGGATACTGAGGGAGTTGGAACGCAATTCTCATAATAAACGCTATGAAAGTACACTTTCATTATTATTTTTAAAAGTAGTGTAAGTTAGTAGTAGTAAGTTGTGCAAGTAAACTCCAATAGCGAAGTTGACTCAATTTTTTAAATATCATCATCAATTTTTTTAAATTTTTTATCAAAAAATATATACATTAAATAAAGATATATAATTATAGGTTATATGGCAAATCTATTACATATCTTAAATAGAAAGAAAGGTTTTAAATCTGATGAGAGTACTTGCCAAAATACAGAAAAGGGATGCACGAACAAAATAGTGATGTCAACGTCATTTAGATGCGGGCATGCGAGGGAGATAGCAAGATGTACCTGCTCCCACTTTTCTGCATGCCTTCATCAGAATATTAATTTTACTGGCTAGTCTTACAACAAATTTTGATTGTTTTCACTGAGTTTTCTTTATTTTTATTTGGTGTTATGTATAAAATATTCTAAAAACACAGGCAACAAATATCCTAAATAGAGTTAACCCGCTAGTTATTTATCAGCGAGATGCTCACCGCCTCCTCAAGCCAGCTCTGTTGGCGTTAATGAACTCCTCCTGTCTCCTGAGCAAGTCTTCGTCTTCACTGCGTCGTCTGGGCGGAGGGGGGCCGCGGGCGAGATCATTTTCTATTTCGATTGTCGTGTTCTCTATGTACCTGCCAAATGATCCGTTATTGTTGTTAGTTTTGCTCGATGACAACAAAATTCAAAAACTATATTTCGACAAAATTGTTATTAATTCTAATGGAAACATGGAACACAGAGTGAACCAAAATTAGAAACTAGTAGTACCTTATTGAAAATGAATGTGGAAAAAATTAGGTATTTGCTTTATTTGCAGTTCAAAAACAACAGTGCATTTGCAATTTAAGGATTGCATCTTTTTGGAAAATTGGATTTTTTCCATGTACATTTTGAACAACTTATCCCAATGGTTCACCATGTTTCCAACTCTATTTCTTGGTAATTAGAGCTATTACAAAGCAAAATGAGCAAAGTTTAAAGAGCTCGTAAAAGCACGGATAATATATTAATGACAATTAACTAACTAGTAAATAGTAGTATACAACTATGTCGATAATTAAACAAAAAGCAATACCTTTGAGGAGATCGCCTTGCAAACTTCCTCCCGGCAGCCTTCGCTAAGGCGTTCCTTTGCTCTGCGATAAATCTTTCGGCGGCGTCATCTATGTCTTTTATTGGACCTGATTCAATACAATTACGCTTTTATAATACTGATATTGTCTAAGGAAATTTTATGTCTATTATGTTAAGGAAAATGATACTACACATTATATTCATAGTTAGTCTATCTTAAAGTACATCCATTAAACACACACACACACACTAGGACTAGTATAATCCACAAGGCTACTAATATAAAAAGCTAACGTAATATTATAGTAATACATAGAGTTAATAGGACCAACTACATAAACAGCCAAAAGCTAATGATTATTTAAAAAGTATTTATATTTTACAGCATAAAATAGATAGAAAGCGTGCATAATTTATTATTTACTTTATGTGACACCAACAATGAATTCTACAAAAAGTATGCATTTTTTGTGCGTTAAAACTTATATTCGTGGTGGACATGTGCAAAAATGTCAGCTGTTTGACGGTTGCAATCACTTCTGATTGGCCGGTAATCTCTCGCTATTGGTTAAAATGCACTGACGTAGCAAAAACGCCATAAATTGAGCCAATCAGAGGCGACTGCGATTTTCTTAGACAATTCCAAAGCTTATTCCACACGTTGGTAGTCGCATAATATCTATAGTGAAGTTCTCAAGTTACCGAATTTGCTCTCCAGCGTAGGACTGAGAGGCGGAGTCTTTTGTATTCTTGTCGGAATGTACGCGGGGAACCCTACAATATTAAACAAATATGTATTCCACTATCCTCTACCTATGGTATTGTACAAATACAATACAACTACAGTTAAAACTTCAATTACAAATGACGATGCAATAAAGCGTCCCCAACCACCAACAGATTTCAAAACTATCTCAGTTAATACATCATGGCAGCCAGAATATTTTTTACTATGACGACATCCGCCGTAGATTTGGGGTTTTCATGTAAATCGAATTTGAATTATTTATTTTTCAGTCAGTTTAGTAGTTTACAATTACTATAAAATGAACAAACAGGAGCATTAACCAACAAGAAGAAAGCTATTGTAAGACGCTGACGCGTTTCTGAGACGTAGCAGAGAAAAAACCGCGCCGCGCGCTTCTCGCGCTCCCTCTGACCACCTCCCGCTCTTTTTGTCGCCTGTGCATGCGCGCGCGTATTTCAGCGTGCGTACATTCTTGTGTATTTAAAAAAACCCCAAATATTGTTGCATTGAAAATGGATATGTCTTTTATGGGATTTCAAAATAATACTAAAAATAGTGTCACATCCCACTTCTGTTGGGGGGGGGGGGAGGGGGGGGGGACAGTGCCCATACAAATTTTTGCATGGTCCTTTTGTTCACAATTATTTTATTTTTCAGACTTCAACAATAATTCTGCTGCCGCATTCTCTATTTTTGACATTTCCAGTGGCTATGTATGTAAGGTTACAAGAGAATGTTGCCAACTATCAAACCCGCATTTTGTATGACGACATGCGGGTTTGATAGAGTACATATAGTCCAGATTTCCTTACTTGAGTATTCGAGTAAACAATAATGGCCGAATGTTAACCATAGACAATTTATAGGGTTGGGAAGTTATCGCATGAGCGATTAAACGAATGTGAAAGCATTATACAATTGAATGATTTTCATCCCAACTGCGATGGTCATAGATGTGTACCTACCATTACTACAAATTTGACGTAAAAATTAACTAAACAATATCTTTTTCGTAATTATATTAATAAGAGGAATTTACAAGAAAAAAATTAACGAAGATTTATTACTAATCAGATTTTTGTCCTATTCTAAAGTATTCCCCATTTGTGGGTAACATTGTGAATCAAAAAATTTTCTTAAAAAAACCGTATTGTATTTTTATTTACTTGTTTTCTTCAGTAAATAATAATGGCGGAATGCTAACGAGACCAATGAATGGGTTTGGCAATTTATTACATCAACGACTTCATCAACAGACAACAACAACTCAACATCGTCAACTTTAACTCAATAATTATAGTATTTATAATGTTAAAAATAACGTTGATGATAACGTTAAAAATAATTTTAACGTTATCATCAACGTTATTGGCACATTTATTGTATTATATACACACTTGGCGTCGCCTAGATATCGTTAAAGGCATAAAGGTGATAGTAAAATATGATTTCCTTAAAAAGATTGATTTAACGCTTCTCTAACGCTTTTTTAAAACTATCGGTAATTCATACATAACGTATGGTAAGAGTATTGTTTTGATATCGTTATGGGTATGTGTAACACCTTGTCTGTACCAAATTTTGTTTTCTTCATAGTTTGGAAATAATATAGATTAAGATTATCTATATTTTATTTTATAATAATATCTAATTTTATTTAAGTTAACCATTACAATCATTTTCTGCTAGTGATTTATTTTTTATCAGTATCCATTATATTTCACGTTTCTAAAGTTACACCTCTACTGTAACGATGATTCAATCATTGAAATAGGAAGACTAGTCGTAATTCCTAGTTCCATGGATTCAATCCGTTCTTAAGGTCACTCATTCGCCTGTCCCCACCTCAACGATTCATAGACAATCTAGGGTTACGAAATGTCACTTTCTCCTAATCTGTGCAAATGAGTTCTACTAATATTTCGTTTTTGAGAAAATAAATATCTTATAATGGTAAATTCGAAGCAATTTTTGGTGTAAATCCAGGGCCGCGCCGCCCCTGTGTGCGAAGTGTGCGGCGCACACAGGCGCCAAGACAAAAGAGGCGCCGCCATCGAAATTATTTTGGTCACACTTACACAACAACATATTCTTTGTAGTAGAGTATCGATAAGTAAGTAGGTACAATAGGCACAACGCCTTGTAAATAACAAAACATAATTATAATGCGCTTATTGTACAAGTCTTCCAAGATAATATTCACGTGTGTGGTTTAATTTTACGCTTTGGGTTTTAGTTTACATTACTTACGAGCTCAGCGTTAAAATCAATAGAACCGCCGTGAGTTTGTTTGAATGAATTATGAACGCAACCCGATGCGATGCGTGCGACGCAAGCGGGGTCGGGTCACGGGGATTCCCCGACTTTAAGGAACAAGAGTGCCAACACAATTGAACAATCAGTCAATCGAAAGTGTGTGCAAGGTTTTGATTGATTTTTTATAATAAGATTAGTTGTAGCTCTAAAAACAATATATAGTTTGTGTGTTAGTGATTGTTTTAACGTGTTTTCACGATGAGTGATAGTACTCAAGATAAAAAAAAAAGAATACAAGAAGAAGAACGTGATAAAAATACAACTAAAATAAGTAAATATTTTACGGCTCTACACCATCCACTTCCAAAGAATCTTTAGAGACAGAAACCAGTCATTTTATCGATGAAGGTGTTATAAAATCTTATTCAAAAAACGCTTCGGGTACGTGCTTTTTATGTAATTTTCTATACAAATAAATACAACTTTAGTCTGTTTGTAATGTCAAAAAAAAAACATTTTCTTTTTTAATTTCTGTCTGTCTTTTTCTTAATCTTCGACACGCCTGCACCGATTTTGATGTGGCGGATAGATGACGTGACCGTTTTATTTTATACAAGTATTAGACCATATAGACATACACGAGATTATTAAGGATTTCGCAAACAGAAAAGCGAGAAGAGTGGAAATAATATAATTTAAGTATGTTTATATTCTTGCATATTTAAGACTCTTGTTGTTTTTTTTTTGAATAGCATATATATACAATTAGATATAACATCATAGATAAAGTATGTAAAAATTTAATTCGTGTTTTATTTTTCGCAGTAATTGGCAAGCGGAAGCGAACTGGTTTTACCTATTTAGGAAAATGTTATCTAACTATATAAAATTGGAGAACATATTTTATTTCGGTCAAAATTAAAAAATAATAAAAAACATAAGTTGAAACATGAAGATTCGTGAAAATAAGAGGCGCTTCATAGGTTTCGCACACAGGCGCTGTGGGGGGTCGGCGCGGCCCTGTGTAAATCGTAACGAATGTGCTTGATGAACAGATCTAGACAGTTATAAATAGTTCAAAATGTGTGATTAGTGTGTAAATAAGTGATATTCATATCAAGAGGTGTTTGTTTACTCGAATACTCAAGTAAGGAAATCTGCACTATAGTTAACATTGCATTTTCCCTAAAATTACCTCCAATGTTCAGATTGACATTTCTCTTTTAAAATTTTACTGAATTAAAGGCCTGGACAGACAAAGCGTTATGCAGTAGGGAAATAGCGTGTCGTGCGTTATCGAGGTACGTGTCTGTCCAAGTCTTATATCAGGCGCAAGAAAATGAGAAGAAAAAGACAATAAGAATATCTAGCACTTACCATCTACCGGAGGTTGGAAGTTCCCTTTGAAGTGTGGATTGATCAAAACCTTCTTCCCTGCAAGCCCTCCCGGAGGTAGGTTCGGTAGGTTTGGCGGCAGAACTGGCAACATTCGCACTTCCGGCTCCCTCTCCCTTCCCTTCATAGCTGGCAACACCGGCAACGGCTGCCGAATAGTCACTTGGGGAAGGTTATTATTAGGAAGGATTTCCCGAATTGGGGGTCCAAATTGTCTTGGATTGTAGGGGCGATAGAACATAGGCCTTTCAAAATTTGGCCGAACATTCTGACCGAAATTCGGCCGCATATTAGGCCCAAATCTTTCTTCGTTACGGAATTGGTATCTGGGAAAATTTTGATTCTCGATAGCCATATCTGGATGTAACATGGGCCTATCTGGGTGTACAACTGGTCGTTCTGGGTAAAATTGTTGTCTCTCTGGTTCTAAAACTGGTCTTTCAGGGTTCATGCCAGGCCTCTCTGGGGACATCATTCTTCTTTCTGGAGATCTATCTCTGGGGGCAAAATTAACTCTCTCAGGGGGTAAAATTTGCCTTTCCGGCGGCATTATTTGTCGTTCAGGCGGTAAAATTACTCGTTCTGGCAGTATTGGTTGTTCCATTGGTGGACGTTCTGGGGGTAAAATTGGCGGTCTTTCTGGGGATAATTCGCGGGGGATTTGTTGGGGAATTTCGGGTCGTATTTCTGGGGGTATTTCCTGTCGTATTTGTGGTGGGTTAGGAATTTGTGGTCGGATTTGCGGTGGTGGGAACGATGGCCGTTGAGTGAAGTTCGCCTGAAATATCACATAGCTAATCAATGAAAAGGCCAACTTTTGCTACAAATGCAACAAATGGTTCGCTACTTTTAATTATTGAGCTGGTGAACATGTCTGAAGAATTTCTATAATAATATTCTTACTCAGTATGAGAAATACCAAGACACTATATTTAGATATAATAGATTTTATAAAACATATCTATAGGTTTTATAAAATCTATTTCTATTTGAAATATAAATAAATAAATCTTACCCTGAAAACATTGTTCCGCCGATACGGATGGTTCTGTCTGTACTGAGGGTTCCTCCAGGAGTTGCGACCCCGGCCTCCGCCGTAGGCATTGCGTGGCACAAACACTTTATCTGTGGAGACATGACGAACTTTAAAATTAGTTTTTAGATAAGTTTTTTTTTCCTGATATTGAGTACCAAAGTGGTGCTCAATTCAATTACAATCTAGCCTAACTTAGTTGGCTAATGAGTAATTTTAATTTAACCTAAACTTAAAAATTATTATCTTATAAACTAAGAGATTGTCTAATGACACATCTTAGTCTTTATAATAGCTTTTGAGAGACACTTTGTTCATGTGTTCTTTCAGGGAGCACTTACACTACTACACTCTCGCTATTTCACTATTCACTATTTAATTTTACTGTACACCAACTCAAAAGGCTTTGTTCGTTTTAATCGTCTCACTAGCTCCGTTACGTCAAGCAGCTGGATTGCTTCAACGTTAACATGATGGTGAAGCCATTTACCGTGGACTTCGGCAAATTTAGTTATAATTTTATCGACGAATTCAATTTCCAGGTCCAGATGAATGTCTTCATTTCTGATGTACCAAGGAGCTTTTACAATATTACTCAGTACTTTTTTTTGAAACCTTTGTATGATTTGAATATTAGTTTTTTTGGTACAGCCCCAAAGCTGTATACCATAAGTCCAAACAGGCATCAGGACTTGTTTGTACAAAATTAACTTGTTGTGTATTGATAACGAGGAATGTCTTCCCAGTAACCAAATACAACTTTTTATACTTTAAGTCGTTATTTTCTTTTTGTCTTGACATGAGCCCTCCAGTGAAACTTCACATCAAGTGTCATTCCTAGATATTAAATATAATAGTTTTATTTATTTTTAGCTGATAGCCTAGTGGTTAATACTATGGTCTCCTATTCGGGGGGTTACAGGTTCGATCCCGGGCACGCACCTCTGGCTATGTTGTCTGTTGTTTGTGTTTGTCTTTTGTCTGGCTATGTAAGAAATTAAATATCACAAGCTTCAAAGGTGAAAGAAAACATCGCGAGGAAATCTGCACACCTGAGAGTTCTTCATAATGTTCTCAAAGTTTTGTGAAGTCTGCCAATTCGCATTGGGCCAGCATGATGGACCCTTCTCTGAGAGGAGACCTGCGCTCAGTAGTGAACCGTTAATGGGTTGAAGTGATGATGATGTTTGTAATCATGGATAGAAAGCATTGGGTGTGTTTTATTTTAATTCTAAAACTTTGGAATGCTGTACTATGTCAATTTCAAAGATTTCGTATGGGTAAAACCAGGGGTGATGATGAATTGAGTTATATAATTTATCAAATAGTAGCTGATGCCCACAACTTCATCAGTCAGTGTGGTTACCATCATCAGGCAGATACATTTTCACAATGATAATACGTCTGATTTCTAATCAACTTCAAAAAATACCATATAAACACAAAATTGTGTTATATTTTATTCTATATAATTGTAATGACTAATGATTACCCAAGGAATCAGGTATATTGCGCGGCAGCGGAGCACGGTGCGTGTAGACGCGTTGAGGTAACCGCTCACGCCCCACCTCCACATCTAAAATGGAAGCAGAGGGTAAATTGAGTTTTACAAAATGTGTAGTAAAGGTAGATTATACAACCATTAGCATGTGGGTAGTCTATAGCTTGTATATTTTATCAGTTGCAATAAAGATGTTTTTAGGACTGGACATATTATTTAAATATTTTACACAAATAACTAAATCAATACCAATAAAACTAAATTAAAGTACTCACTGCTAGTCATCTCTGATGGTACAATTTGTGGTGACTCCATAGGACCTGCCGGCTGCAAGAAATACATTTAAATTTACCTTGTTGTTAATTATTATAATATTGATAAATAGCAAATTGATATTTCATCGCTTAAGTTCCAACACCACGCAAGTCATCAAAAAACTTAACTTTCCAGGAGAACAAAAAATAAGCTTCTTTCTTTAAAACCTTATTGTTTAATGCATTTGAATTTTGAACTCTACAAAAACTTAAAAATTGTTTTTTTTTTATTCGATGACAAGATAGTCCTTGACTGCGATCTCACCTGATGGTAAGTGACGATGCAATCTAATATGGTAGGGGGCTAACTTGTAAGGGCAATGGCAGTGAACATTCAACCCATAACCCTAATCGGTTTCTACACTCCATCGTGCCGGAACGCTAAATCGCTTGGCGGCACTTTTTTGCCGGTAGGGTGGTAGCTAGCCACGGCCAAAGCCTCCCACCAGACAAAAGTTCCTTTTGGCAACAACCGGTAATTGTGATTGGTCAAGCAATGTGTTTTACGGATTCCCCATCAAATGAAGTGCCTAAATAAAAATAGAATAGAAATATTTTTTATTCAAATAAACTTTTTTTCAAGTGCTTTT
Organism: Oeneis ivallda; assembly: GCA_029955525.1. Taxonomy (NCBI): domain Eukaryota; kingdom Metazoa; phylum Arthropoda; class Insecta; order Lepidoptera; family Nymphalidae; genus Oeneis; species Oeneis ivallda. The sequence goes on from JARPMR010000007.1 coordinate 15,471,838, forward strand.
GAATTGTCGATGAGTCTACCACTGGTTCAGAATGCCCTTCCTGCCGAGAAGAACCAGCAAGAAACTCAGCGGTTGCTCTTTTTTGAAACGAGTTTTACAATACAATAGATATTATGCTATGTATCCAGTGTTTCCACAATGAGGGGAAGTTCTAAAAATTACAATTATTCAATACATATTACTAGTGGTTCGCCCCGAACTGAGACCTCGTGGTAACGGTATCCCATGATTATTCATTCAATCGATACATGATAACCAAAACTGACATTATTATTATGCCCGTTTTCACCAAACATACCTAAATCATCCCCTAAGTAGGAGTCTCTTAACGTAGGTAGCTCCTAAATACAATCCTAAGTCCTAACATCCGTCCCAATATCCTTTTAGGTGTCCCGTACAGGATCGTGATAAATAAGTTGACAGAAAACATCAATCACCTAACTTATAGGTAGCCCGTAAAGGTTAGGGAACGTTAGTGAAAACATTGAATTATTTATCAAACATTGAATTTAACTCGTAGTTCCATGGGAATAGTTACTGACTGCGCCATCTATTAGCATTATTGTGAAGCTATGTTGATGCTATATGAATTACTGACGCCCATTAAAAATTAAATAATCTCGTTTCTTTATAATATTCATATAATTTTAGTATTTGTTGTTCAAGTACAGGATATAAGTGACCTAAAAACATAAAATCAGTTTGAAAATCCATAGCGGATTTTTCTAGAGAGCGTCTTCAAGCGAGCGTATAAAATCGCCACTTTGAAAGCCCCCCATTTCGTCAATTTTAAGGGAAAAATTAAAAAAAAAATATTTTTGTACTCAGTTCAAAATTATCTTTAAAATGATACGTAACAATTTTATGTAACGCGATATTTTTTTTTTTACTTCGCATTCGCTTCTATGAGAGCCCCCCTGAAATAAAGATTTTTATAACTTTTTAAGCCATTTTCGGCTGGAGGCCATCGGTTTACATATTATATCTAAATTTGAAGTAATTACGTTCAGTAATTCAAAAGTTATAAGGCTCTGACAGACGGACGGACGGACGGACGGACGGACGGACAAGTGCAAATCGCCCTAGTTAACTCAAAGACCTTCGCTTCGCTCGGTCGAAGATGGATAGACAGAAAATAGGCCCCATTCCCACCGGTGGCACCCGTTCACGAGCATGACGCATGACCCAGCCGCTGCTTCATGACTTAGGCCATATTCAGTGCGACGCGGATTATCCGCGCGCGGTTTAGAGCATGCGTCCGCCGCGTATGAATTCGTCGTTCACTTCCACGCGGATCGTGTTCAAGAACGGTACAGTTACGGTCATGGATAAAAATTTGAATTTGGTTGTTGCTGCCTATTTATTAAACAGCAGAAAACGATGCCACAGTGTTAGAAGATTTAATGTGAATCCAATCGTTGCGAAAAGGCTTCATAAAGGAGAATTTGTATCCTTATTTTCGGATTTGCAAGAAGACGAAATGAAATTTTTTAAATATTTTGAAATGTCCAATAAGACATTTGAGGAGTTGCATGCGAAACTAGAGCCTTTTATGAAGCATTGCGATTTAGACAAGACACCTATATGTTCGCAGGCCTTTAATTTCGCATCGCATCTTTATTGATGTGAAACATCTATAGCTGCACATAAAATGATGTTATATCTATGTTATATCTATACTTAGTGACATATTTAGTTCCTATCACAATCTGTTCTTTTCTGCATATTACTTTTACAAAATAATGTCGATGTTTCACATCTGCCAGGCGTCCCACGACTGCTCACAATTTTTTTTTATATAAATTATCGCGGAGATTGCAAAGACATCATCTTCTTGTATAACCCTCTCAGTTTGCACATTAAAAGTAGTCATCATTACGACAGTACTTCACGTCCGCCCGCGCGACCGTCCGTCGAGCACTGAACGACTACATACATAGTGCATACGAGTCCGCACGCGGAGACCCGCGGCGCGGAGTATTGGCGCGGAGGGATTTCAACCGCGTGCGGATAGCTCTCCGCAGCGCGGACAGTTCCGCGTCGCACTGAACACTCTTTAAGGCCGTATTCAGTGCGACGCGGATGACCTACGCGGATATCCGCGACGGACGGTAAAATGTATTAAGCTCTTAAAGCGTGTTCAGTGCGACGCGGAACTGTCCGCGCTGCGGAGAGCTATCCGCACGCGGTTGAAATCCCTCCGCGCCAATACTCCGCGCCGCGGGTCTCCGCGTGCGGACGCGTATGCACTATGTATGTAGTTGTTCAGTGGTCGACGGACGGTCGCGCGGGACGGACGTGAAGTACTGTCGTAATGATGACTACTTTTAATGTGCAAACTGAGAGGGTTATATAAGAAGTACGACTTCGACCATGTCTTTGCAATCTCCGCGATAATTTATATAAAAATAAAGATGCGATGCGAAATTAAAGGCCTGCGAACATATAGGTGGTGTCTTGTCTAAATCGCAATGCTTCATAAAAGGCTCTAGTTTCGCATGCAACTCCTCAAATGTCTTATTGGACATTTCAAAATATTTAAAAAATTTCATTTCGTCTTCTTGCAAATCCGAAAATAAGGATAAAAATTCTCCTTTATGAAGCCTTTTCGCAACGATTGGATTCACATTAAATCTTCTAACACTGTGGCATCGTTTTCTGCTGTTTAATAAATAGGCAGCAACAACCAAATTCAAATTTTTATCCATGACCGTAACTGTACCGTTCTTGAACACGATCCGCGTGGAAGTGAACGACGAATTCATACGCGGCGGACGCATGCTCTAAACCGCGCGCGGATAGTCCGCGTCGCACTGAATACGGCCTTAGAGCTTAATACATTTTACCGTCCGTCGCGGATATCCGCGTAGGTCATCCGCGTCGCACTGAATACGGCCTTAGGGCCGATTTCACCAACTTAAAAGTCTTATAGAGTGTATATTTGATATTTTGACAGTATTTTCAACCCACAAACTGTCAGAACGCCCATTTTATTCCTAGTTAAAACGTCAATTGAGATTGGTGAAATCGGCACTTAAAACAACTATTTTTTTACTTCAGTGGTGTTAGAACATAAGCGACGATTTGTATTGTATTTAAAGAGAGGACACCTGCCAGGCAAGTGATCAATGCTATATCAGGACTGTTCCAACCAATTCCCTGTGTTTGGACATAGATTACTGGTATCCAGGCAGCCTATACTAACTCAAACTTACTCATAGCTTTCATAAGCCTCCTGTTTCAATATCCCCTATAGAGGGAGAAATTAGTATTAGAATAAATAAAACTTTTGCCATAGCTGTAACTATATCTATAATTGTTAAGGGCACATCATTTTTGATTGCATCTGATATATCAGATACAACTAACTATAATTAAAAGCAACATAACCCATTGATCAATGAACCAATTCAATGTCTCAATAGCCTAACGGTTAAAGACACAGACTGAAAAATTTTTTAAAAAAAAACAGTCACAGGTTGGTTGTCACATATTATGGCCACCTGCCATCTTGCATCTTTCTTACCCTGTGTTTACACCTGTAACTTTTACTCACGTAAGCTGCTTAAGTGAATAACTTATGACTTTATAAAATAATGTAAAAACTTGTAAGTTTAGTGTGATCTCTTACAACTTTCATTAGTTGAAAAATTACCTGTCTTAACATGTAAAAATTACATGGCTTAGCACTTACTATGGGTGGTGGAACAACAGCATGATCTTGTTCATAAACAGGTTCACTGTACGGGGCGTATGTAGAATGTTCCTGACGCTGAGTGTTGGGTACCTCCACTGTTATATTGGGTACAACACATTCTGCTTCTGGTGGCAAGTATGTCATTGGCTGAAAGTAAAAAAGGTAAAAATGGATATAATATAAAAAATGCTACTTTTACTGTCTGAACATTCTTCACATAGTTATTTAAAAAACACAGAAATTTTCAATCATACTAATATTATAAATGCAAGTGTTTGTTTGTTGGTTTGTCCTTCAATCACACCGCAACAGAGCTATGGTTCAACGTGATTTTTTGCATGGGTATAGTTGAGGACCTGGAGAGTGACATAGGCTACTTTTTATGGCGGAAAATCAAAGAGTTCCCAAGGGATTTTAAAAACTAAATCCACGCAGATAAAGTCGCAGGAATCAGCTAGTGAAATATACTACAATGTTTATTGTTCTTACGAAATGAATGTTTTGTTATATAAATGGTTAGAAGTATTGATACCACTAGCCTTCTGCATAATGTACTGTTATTTATGCCATGGCTTGGGATTAAATACTTTATGTAGACCCTAAAGTTGACCACTTCGATTATTCAATGCAAAAATAGGGCACATCAAGGCACACAAGCAAAGCCCTTATTCAGCCCAGGTCTTTAGAGGAAACAGAGATTCAGTCGAAATTGGCAACGAAGTCAACAACATTTTAAAACTTACCTGTCTGTAATTTAAGTTTGGTCGGGTGTATTCATTGGGTACCATGCCTACTGGGTCACTGTACCCCCCGGGCCCACGTCCAATCGATGCGGGCACGTTCTGAGACGGAACACAGTCATAATCGTCAGCCAAGAGCTGATCCTCCTCGTCGTTACCGAGATTATAATCTGCTAGACTGTGGTCACCTAAATCTTCGCTGAGTAAATCCTCGCTACAAAACGAAACACTCATTTTAATAATTTCCGACATGCGTCCACTTTCACAATGACATAGCAGGTCGAAAAACTTATGTCGTGAACGAAAAAACCAATAACGGAATCAGTTTTAATGTAATGTTGGTATTTCTTCCACTTTTAATTCTTATTTTTATTAAGATTTAGCATAAATTTTTAAGAAATTAATACAAACACTAACTTGTCCGACATGTTGACAAAAAAATATGACGAAGAGTAAAAAATAACTTTCTTAAGGGCCCACGTCTAGCAAAAGCAAATGGTTGTTTATGGTCTGTGAATCATCTATTGATTAGTGATGTGATGTGCAGATCGTAGTCATAATTCCTAGTTCCATGGTGCAGATGAAAGCTTTGCAACCCGGGGAATTCGAACAGAATTAATAAAAAAAAACGGCCAAGTGCGAGTCGAACTCGCACACCGAGGGTTCTGAGTATTCAAGTAAAACGATAACATTATATTATATTAATTTGCTTATTTATTAGTAGATTATTAACCAAGGGGATAAAGCAGTGTCTTCTGTCGCGGGTGACGATTTAAATCGCGAGCGTAACGAAGGACTCGAGGTTTACTCCCGAGCGTAGCGAGGGTGTTAAAAACTTAAATCACGAGCGAAGCGAGGGATTTAAGACGAGTCCTGAGTGTAGCGAGGGATTTAAGTTCACCCAAGACTAAGACAGCTTTATCACCGAGGAAAATACTCTACTTTTCGTACCATTTGCGAAAAAATTAACACAATAATAATATGAGATAAGCATTTATTAAAAATAATGACAATTAAAAGTAAAAGTTAACATTCGAAACATTGGTCCAATTATTGATAGAGAGAGTTACATTTTTGTTTGGTGCGTTTATTGTTGATGAGTTGATTTGAGTATTTCTCTGTTCTTGCGTCTGAGGAACTTGCGTTTCATTGTAGATAGTATACGTCGGAGATAGTGGTGGTGGTGCATCGTGACTTACGGACGAAGATAAGATGCCGGAAGTTGATGGTTGTGGCTCTGATGGATTAAGTTTATATTTTTGTTAATTTGACTGCTTAATATGGTTTTATTCGCCATTGAGCTTTCGATATAACTGTAATGTTCGGCGGTCAGAAGGGGTCTTGAAGAGAAAACAGCAGCAACGTGACGTTGTAGACGTTTATTTATACACAATAAATGTATTAAATTATAAAGTTCTTACTTGCGATGTAACACTTTACTGTAGCTTCTGAACTACTACTGCGACTTGGAGCTGACAACTTAGAACTGAGAACTGAGAACTGACTATTATTTCGAGTGGAGGACATTATAAACTAATACAAAGTAAACACAATTGCTGGGAATGGTAAACAACAGATCCGTGGACTCTGCACTCGTTAATAATTATTGGTAATTTCCAAACGATTCTAAATGTTAAACATCTCATTAAAGTACAATCGGTTACAAAAACATCTTATTACTCACGTAACTTAAAATGTACATTCAGCTACAAAATTATATAAAAATATCCAAATATTACAATCCTCCCCCTTTAAGAAAATAAACACAGTTTATTTTAAAACAATATTAAACAAAGTTATTCTAAAATATTTCGATACAAATCATAGTATAATCAAAAGAATAATATTTTCTTAACTAAATAATAATGATTATATATTTTAAAGTATACAAAATCTTAAACTTAATTAATTTACTTTTAATTCTGCAATTCGCGCACTACGTCTTAAAGGTATTTCAGAGTTTTCTGATGCAGAAGGCATTTCTTCAAGTTCAATGTCTCTGTCTCTATTATCATTGTTAACCTTGAAAGTTATACAATTTGTAATTCTTGCACAACAAGTTCTAGTATCTTCTAATGCTAATAATCTATCATTTCTATTGCAAAAGAAATGTCTTCTCCATAAATATTTAGCCAGACGATAAAGTACATAAATTGAAATCATTTTTAAAATAGAAAAGAATATATATGCAAAATAAACATTATTAACCACTTTATCAAATATTGTTTCATTTTCCATTTGATCAATTATATCATTAATCTTATCTATTTTGTGACTTGCTAAATTCAAACTTTCTAAATCTAATTTCTCATGAATTTTCATTGGTACAAAATTAATTTTAGTAATATTCTTATTTTTCAACTTTTTACAACATTCATCTGATACAATATCTATTTGAGGTAAAATTGAATTATAATGACTTTCTAAACTTAATGTTTGAGTTTGTAACATAATATTAGTGGTATACAATTTACAACTATCTGAAATTTTAATTATACCAGTATTAATTAATTCAATGTCAATAGGTTCTTTATTTTTACAATTCAACGTACCTATAGTTTTTCTAGGCATTACAAATAACCAATTATTATTATGGTGTAATTTATACCATTGTTCGGATTGTATATAGCCTACTCTTGTATCACATTCAGCAGCCAATTTTGTATTGCTGTACATCAATTCAGTTTCACATGTTTTGCTTGTATGTACTGAATATAAGGCGGTTTCTAACTTACATATGTATCTTTGATTATTCTTAAGAATTTTACATTGGTTTAGATTATCTAAACTAGTATAATGAATCTTATTATTTGATATTAAAAAATATTTGAAATTAGGTAAAACAAATATAAATGTATTATCGTTACTTTTGATAGGTACTGGAAGAACATGATATAAATCATAACTGACTTGAGTGATTAAAGGCGTCTTAATTACAAATACAAGTTTTTCATTTGTTACATAAGACACTAAGGTTGCTAACGATAACAATTCTGGAATATCTTTCTCGTTCAGTTCTAGAGGATATTTCGTTTGAGATGGCAAATATGATAATGTTTTCTTTAACTCTAATCCGTATTGTTCTGGAGTAATGATAACTGGATGAATGGCATTATTCTTCGCGAATAAAATTGCATTAATAATAGTAGAAATTTCATTGTTTACTTCGGTAGTAATTAAAGTTAATAAAGACATATGTTCATCAATATCTTGCTTCATTTTAATGCTAAATATTTTATCTCCTACATCTTTAGTATAGTTTGATAATAAATTTAAGTTTTCATTAAATATTTTTTCGTTATTATTTAAATCTGTAATGGTTGTATTGAAATTAGAAATCGTCGATTTAACAATGTTTGATTGAGTTTTAAGTAAGCTTACAACTTCATGTTCATTTTTATCTAGATGTTCAATTGCATCGTTATATCTTTTTGCGTCATCGGCATCTAGAGTACCGAAGAGAACTTTAAAAATACTTCCGACTCCATCAATATAAGACCGTTTTGCTCTATGACTATGAAAACCTGTTAATTCTCTAAGAATGTTTTATTGAATATTCAATTGAGGAATTATTTGTTCTAAAATTAGAAGTGATGTTTGGCAAAGTGAAAACTTTGTGAAAGTTTCATGATTACAAAGATCTTTCGTTTTAATATAGGTATCATGAATTAAATTTATTTTTCTATGTATATCAGCTATATCTAAATATGTTATTAAATTCCATTCACTATCAAAATGATTAACTTTTCCTAAGTTTTCAAAGTAAATACCTCCTTTATCTATCACACTTATATTATATAACTTATCGCTACTTATTACATACGGTATCCATGTCAGGAATATCGTAACAAAAATCAGGTTCATTCTGAAACAAACGCATGTTTCAACCTATTAGTATGTACTTTAAGTTTCTTATTTTTAATTTTAATTGTAACGTTAGTTGAAGAATTTATTTTAATTATTTTATAAGGTCTATTGGTTAGGACCTAGGTGATAACTTACGATACTTTCCTGGTTTAATTGCCTCATTGCTTAAATAAACTGAATCTCCTACTTTAAATTCTATGTCCTTACATTTCTTATCATATATTTGTTTATTATATTCTTTTGAATCAATCAATTTCTTTCTAGCTATTTCTCTTGATTTTTGTAATTTTAAAATAAGTTCGTCTAAGTAATTATCATAATAATATTTGAACTCTGGTTCTTTAACTATAGAACTTGGTAAATTAGCCTTAAAGCCAAATATTAGTTCGAATGGTGTGAACTGTGTTGATGTGTGAACACTTGTATTATATGAAAACATAGCGAAATCAATCCATTTGTCCCAATTAGTTTGATCTTCGTTAACGTAATGTTTCAAGTAATCTGCTAATGTCGAATGACTACGTTCTAATGCACCATTGGATTGTGGATGATAAGCACTAGTATTTATCTTTTTTATTTTGAATAATTTAGAAATTTCTTTTATTAAACTAGAAGTAAAATCTGCACCTTGATCAGTTAATAATATTTCAGGTATTCCAAATTTACATATAAAATTACGAACAAAACAATCTGCAATTGTTTCAGCATCATGTTTAGGTAGTGGATATGCTTGAGAGTATTTTGTTAAGTCATCTTGCAATGTTAAAATATATTTATTACCATTTTCTGATACAGGCAATGGACCTCCAACATCAAGAGCTACTTTTTGGAATGCCTCTGTAGATGTTGAAGTAATTTCCATAGGTTTTTTATTTTTTTTTCTATTTATTTTATTCTTCTGACAAGATTCGCACTTTTTAATGTATTCTTTAATATCTTTTTTCATAGTGTCCCATTTATAGTTAGCTTTAATTTTCTTATAAGTTTTATGAAATCCTGTATGACCTGACACAACATTTGAATGATTTTCTTCTAAAATAGACGGTATATCCTCCCTTTTTGGCGTTTGAACTCTGTCGTGAAAAACATTGATTGATATTTCTGTATCTTTAAATATGTATCTAATTATAGTTCTGACTTTATGCCATTTAAGATGAAAGTGACAAAAACTAGTTAAATTTATTTCTTTTATATTTTCTTGTAGTAATGCTTGTTTTAAATTTTTGAAGCATTCAAATATGTCTTCATATGTTACGCTATCCCAATAGTTTAGTTTTGGGAAAGTAAAATACACTTTACTACCATTATCTTGTATACTTAAAACTTCATATTGAACTGGTTTCTTTGACTTTAATTCATTAACATAAGATTCATATTCTAACAACTTCTTATCATTCTCAATGTCTAAGTCGGTTGACGTAAAGATAACCTTATTTCTGTTATTTGGAAGTTTATCATTGTATTCTTCGAGTTTATTATATAAAATAGGCTTCCTTTCCATTTCTTTTAAAAATGACGAATAACTTTCTCCATTTCTCGTAACACTGTTAATTTTAATAATTTCGCCTGTTTCTGTAGTTTCTGGTTTTATTCTACTTAAAGCATCTGCATTTTGGTTTAACCTTCCTTGTTTATAAACTATTTCATAATCGTATTCCTCTAATAAAAGTCTCCATCTAACTAACCTAGATCCAGGATCTTTAACATTCATTAGCCAAGTTAAAGGTTTGTGATCTGTTATAATCTAAATTTACGTCCATACAGGTATGGTCTAAAATGTTTTACAGACCATACTATCGCCAATAATTCTTTTTCAGTAGTAGAATAATTAATTTCACTCTTATTCAAGATTCTACTTGCATAAGCTATCGGTAGATCTTCAGATTTTGAAACTTGAGATAAAACGCTTCCTATTGCGTAATTACTAGCGTCCGTTGTTAAATTAAAAGTTTCGGAGAAATTTGGATATTGTAAAATAGGTTCTTCACTTAATTTTGTTTTTAATGTTTCAAATTAATCTTGTTGTAAACTTGTCCAAATAAAAGGTTCATCTTTCTTTAAAAGTTTAGTTAAAGGTTGACTAAGTTTGCTAAAATTCTCAATAAATCTTCGGTAGTAACCGGCTAGACCTAAGAACGCTTTAATATCTTTTGGAGTTTTTGGTATCGGATAATTTTTTACAGCTTCTATCTTTTTTGGATCTGGCTTGACACCGTCCTGAGTGATTAAATGTCCTAAATACATAACTTCGGTTTTTAAAAATTCACATTTGTCTGGTTGGAGTTTCAAGTTATGTTGTAACAATCTATCAAAAACTTCTTTTAATTTTATATTATGGTCTTGTAACGAATTACCATATATTACAATGTCATCAAGATAAACTAGTGGTTCGCCCCGAACTGAGACCTCGCGGTAACGGTATCCCATGATTATTCATTCAATCGATACATGATAACCAAAACTGACATTATTCTTATGCCCGTTTTCACCAAACATACCTAAATCATCCCCTAAGTAGGAGTCTCTTAACGTAGGTATCTCCTAAATACAATCCTAAGTCCTAACATCCGTCCCAATATACTTTTAGGTGTCCCGTACAGGATCGTGATAAATAAGTTGACAGAAAACATCACCTAACTTATAGGTAGCCCGTAAAGGTTAGGGAACGTTAGTGAAAACATTGAATTATTATGTAGGTACTAACCAGTGAAACCGGGTTACGGGCATCTGTAGGTACAAATCGTCATCTATCGACGCGAATAGAAAATATACAATATTTAACTAAAATTTAACTAAAAAATAATTTTAATTAAATAATATGGTACAAAAAAAATTACAATACAATTATTGTATTATATTATGTAACTAAATAATAATGGTCGACGCAAAACTGTTTTTGGGATAGGTCGTAGTCGTAACTCGTAGTTCCATGGGAATAGTTACTGACTGCGCCATCTATTAGCATTATTGTGAAGCTATGTTGATGCTATATGGATTACTGATGCCCATTAAAAATTAAATAATCTCGTTTCTTTATATTATTCATATAATTTTAGTATTTGTTGTTCAAGTACAGGATATAAGTGACCTAAAAAAATAAAATCAGTTTGAAAATCCATAGCGGATTTTCCTAAAGAGCGTCTTCAAGCGAGCGTATAAAATCGCCACTTTGAAAGCCCCCCATTTCGTCAATTTTAAGGGAAAAATTAAAAAAAATATATTTTTGTACTCGGTTCAAAATTATCTTTAAAATGATACGTAACAATTTTATGTAACGCGATAAATTTTTTTTCACTTCGTATTCACTTCTATGAGAGCCCCCCTGAAATAAAGGTTTTTATATTATTTTTTATCCAATATTCGGCTGAAGGCCATCAGTTTACATATTATATCTAAATTTGAAGTAATTACGTTCAGTAATTCAAAAGTTATAAGGCTCTGACAGACGGACGGACGGACGGACGGACAAGTGCAAATTCACTCTAGTAGACTCAGAGACCTCACTTCGCTCGGTCAACAAAACATTTAATTCCTTGTAATCCGACTAAAACGTTATTCATCAGTCTTTGAAAGGTTGCTGGAGCGTTTTTTAATCCAAAAGGCATCCTAGTATATTTGTAATGTCCTAACGGTACACTAAAAGCTGTTTTGGCTTGATCCTTTGGACTCATTTTTATTTGATGAAAACCTGACGCTAAGTCTAAGGTCGTGAAATACTTACTATGACCTAACTGATCCAGTATATCATTTATTTGAGGTAGGGGATAGACATCTCCTATACTTATTTCGTTCAATTTCCTAAAATCGATTACAAGTCGCCATTTCTTTTTACCAGACGCGTCCAATTTTTCAAGTACCACCCATACGGGTGAGTTCCAAGGACTATTCGATGGTTGAATAATTCCATCCCTTAATAATTTCCCTATTTGTTCGTTAACTTCTTCCTTTAGAGCTTCTGGATACCTATACGACTTTGTATTGATCGGAATGTTATTATTTGTTGGTATCTCGTGCATCACCGTATTTGTTGACGTTAATGTATCGCCCTCTAAATGAAATATATGATTATATTGTTTACACAAATCTACTAACAACTCTTTTTCTTCTTTGTTTAAATGATCGGTTCTTAAAGTTTGTTCTAATCTACTCAAACGATTTCCTGGGTACGCTGTGTCATTATTAAATTTGTTTACGCTAATTATCTCGTTTGTTTCTCGAAGCTCGTTAGTAAACGGTTCTAACTTCACAAACAACTTATTTATTTTGACTTCCTTATCTGTCGTATTCAAACACATTGTTAATGCTTTGTTTTCATGAACTTTAACATAAATAAACACCTTCTGATATCTTAATTGGTTCCGATATTATTCCTTCTTTCAAATTAGGGTTCTCTATACAAATAGAAATAACCTTTTCACATCTTGGTTCTATCACACAAACTTCCCTTTCATTATTCATACTTTTATTCAGTTTTTGTGGATTAACTTCACAACTTCTTTGAGAACAATTATTTTCACAACTTTTATTACTTTTGAATTCCTGTGGATGAACTTCACAGCTTCTTTCATACATATTTCTTTCATTACTCATCTCTTTTTTCAACATATTTTGTGGATAAACCTCACAGTCGCTCTCAAACATATTACTTTCCAAATCATCATAACACATATCACTTTAATTTTTCTCATCACACATATAATTTTTCAACTTACTTTCGTTCATTTTTTCACTAGAAATTTTTATTTCATCATGCTCAATTTTAAACTCTGTACCACATATTTTAATTTTATTCTCCTTATAACTTATTGTTGAGTCAGTTTTCGACAAGAAATCGCTACCTATCACTCCATTACATTTTATAGGAAAGCTATCAGGTACCACGTGAAGTGTTTGATAAACTCTTTTGTCTCCTATATTGAATGTTAAATAGGTACAACCGATCGTTTCGGTTGGACTAGCGTCCTTATCGATTCCTTTTAGTTTTATCTTTTTATCCTCGTATATTAACGTTTCTCCTTCCAACGAAGTTATTTTTATTAAGACCTCTGCCCCTGTATCGATTAAAAACTTATTTTTGTTCTCTAATATGTTATCTGATTCTAAATATACATAGGACGAAATACGCGTGTCTATAAATCTTATTCGGCCTGGATCAAATTGGTGGTCCTTGGGTTGGCCGCGGGCCTCGGACCGTTGGAGTTTAAATGCTTGTTTTCATTGCTCCTATTGTTCGTTTGCCTGTTATTATGATTATTCCAATTATTATTTGGACGATTGAAATGGTTATTTTTATTTTGATGAGGTTGGTTGTTGTTACGGTTACGATTATTATTATGATTATTTTTGTTTGGATTATTCCAACATTATTTGGCTAGATGTCCTCGTTTATGACAAAAAAAACAAGTAGGTATATTATTATTTGATTGATTTGGTTGTATATGTCTAATCATCGGTGGATATCTACACTGATGAGCTAAATGATTTAATTTGTTACAATTTGTACATCTTTTAATACCTGAATTGAAATTTTGTTTTGCATTCATTTCCTGTCTAGATTTTATTTCTTGTTCTTCCGAAATTGCTATAGATACCGCATCCTCAAAGGTTGACGGTTTCTGTGATTTTAACAAAATATGGAGTTGTGGTAGAAGACCACTAATAAAAATGTTTAAAGCCTGATTTTTTAATAACTCTATGTTCGCTTCGCGAGCTTCTTTTGATAATTTTGGATCCAAAGATTTAATTAATTTAATATAGCAATTTTCAACCCTACTAGAGTATTTTGAAATAGATTCATTTTGACCCTGTCTACAAGAATTTAATTCGAGTTGCCATTGTGCAAATGTTCGTTTTTCCGAATAATTTTCTAATAAATGTTCTTTTAAACTTTCCCATGATGAAAATGACCTATTCAATAATGTTGACCTAATATTTCCTTCAATTTTTGATAAAACTACTGACACGAATGCTAATTTATAAACTGGATTTAATAGAGCGTATGCATTATTGCAATTATCTATGAACACGTGTAAGTTTGCCTTATCGCCATCATATTTATTAATCATTCTTTCAGCTAGGTTGATATCTATAAATCCACCAGAAACTTTATCCTCTGAACTATACATTTTAAATAATTATTTACTTGATATTCCGATAAAAAAAAAATTATTAATAATAATCTGTAATAATCGTATAAAATCCTATAATTTCTCAATTTTCTAAAATCTCTTTATAAATTCCTATAAAATATCCATAAAATTCTATTATTCCATATAACACACAATAAATAAATTTTACACAATATAACAACAATTATACTACTCACTTGAGTTAGTAATTGGTATACTGCGGAGTTCCTGGTCCGGTCTGCTCGTCCGTCGTCGCGTAGCGGTGCACGTGGTAGCGCGAACGCTGCCGAAGGTCAACTGGCTCGAAGCTGGGGTACTGGCCTGCACCAGTGAAGAACCACAACCACGTCGTGCTCAGCTGATGTGCTCGCCGATTATTGTCTTCAACTTCGTCGCTGCCGAGGATTGCTGACTGTTTGCGATGCCTCGGTGTTTCTTTAGACTCCTTAAGGTTGTTTCCCCAGTACGTTTATTCTAAACGTCTTGAAACTGGAGATCCGCCGCTCAACTACTTGTCAGGAACAAAGGACTCTAATATTTCAAGAGCCTTCTTAATATCCCACACTTCTGACACCAAAATGTAATGTTCGGCGGTCAGAAGGGGTCTTGAAGAGAAAACAGCAGCAACGTGACGTTGTAGACGTTTATTTATACACAATAAATGTATTAAATTATAAAGTTCTTACTTGCGATGTAACACTTTACTGTAGCTTCTGAACTACTACTGCGACTTGGAGCTGACAACTTAGAACTGAGAACTGAGAACTGACTATTATTTCGAGTGGAGGACATTATAAACTAATACAAAGTAAACACAATTGCTGGGAATGGTAAACAACAGATCCATGGACTCTGCACTCGTTAATAATTATTGGTAATTTCCAAACGATTCTAAATGTTAAACATCTCATTAAAGTACAATCGGTTACAAAAACATCTTATTACTCACGTAACTTAAAATGTACATTCAGCTACAAAATTATATAAAAATATCCAAATATTACATAACCCTCAGCTACACTATCAGAGCTCCAACCATCGTGTCTTTTTATTGACGTAATATCCGCCCCTGAATCCGCCAAGAAAGTCGCCGAAGTTCTTCTAAAGCAGTGACCGGTGTAGAGTTCAACATCTTTAAGTTTTAAATATTTAGCAATTTCCTTTGGCATATTGCTAATTTTATTTTTGCCGATGGCTTGTCGAGTACATTTCCCATTCCGATAGTTTATAAAAAATCTATTGTTTTCCATGTTGGTGGGACGTAATGCTTAGTATTTATGAATGAGTTTAGTATATTGTCCTTGTACAATGAATGACCGATTTTTCTTTGTCTTAGTTTCCTTTACATTAATCAGCAGCAACTCATTGGAATGATTTTCAACGTCCTCCACCTTTAAGTTTACAAGTTCACATCCGCGGCAAGCACCATTGAGTCCAAAAATTAAGGCCACCTATAACAAAGATAAAAAACAGGTAAATATATAGAATAATTACCATTACTAAGATACGAAATATTCATAGTTAAATCATGTATACTTACTTTTGTAGCCAGAAAAATTTCGTCAGGAGCTTCATTAAGAAATTTTTCCACATTTTGAGTCGTAAAAATTTTAGACTTCTTTTCGCAATGCCCTTCTGATTTTCTTTTTAAAAAAGCCAGTAATTTCGTGAATCTATTTATTTCAATGCTTTGTTTGATGCTTATTGTAGCTTTCAGTTTTGAGTATATGCACCACAGTGTATTCGGATTCTTTGTCTTGGATAAATAATCAAAATAGACAAGAAGTACTGATTCTGAAATTGATAGGCCTTTCGCACTTCTCCACGTTGAAAATTCTTCATAAGTTTTTAAATAATTTTCCTTGGATTTTGTTGGAAGCAAATTATTTATAATTGCGGCAGCATTTGCACTGATGGAATCCGACAATTCACTGTCACTGTCGCTTTGATTTAACATCGTAACGTATTTTTAGAACATTAACTTATTTATAAAAATAAATTAAAATAAACTTAACGTTTATTAACTTAACGTATTTGAAGAAAACAAAAACGCGGCAAATTCCTAGACTAATAATTTTTTGTCGGAAAAGCAAAGGCATCAAGCTCATACGGCCTCGTCGGTTTTCGTAATTTTATTTAATAATCATAACCACAGATTAATGATTAATGATTATGTATACCAGATAATCATAACTGCATAATAAATGCGTATTCCTTTTTCAAAAAGATGTATAATGCTTTATATACAAACTCAATGGTGTAAACACAGATGTAGTTCAGTATAAATTTCGGTAAGTATTCCAAATTTAAATCACATTCTCCCCCTAGAGGATGAAAGAAATTCAGTACAATTTTCTTTCCCTGTTTTTAACAGATTAAAAACGAACGAGCAAGTGGTACGAAAAATATATTTTTCGTACCACTTGCTCAAAAAAGTGACATTCTGTGCCACAAAAAGCGAACATAACAATAGTCATTTTTAATCTGTTAAAAACAGGGAAAGAAAATTGTACTGAATTTCTTTCATCCTCTAGGGGGAGAATGTGATTTAAATTTGGAATACTTACCGAAATTTATACTGAACTACATCTGTGTTTACACCATTGAGTTTGTATATAAAGCATTATACATCTTTTTGAAAAAGGAATACGCATTTATTATGCAGTTATGATTATTAGAAGAGGCCGTATGAGCTTGATGCCTTTGCTTTTCCGACAAAAAATATTAGTCTAGGAATTTGTCGCGTTTTTGTTTTCTTCTAATACATAAACGTTAAGTTTATTTTAATTTATTTTTATAATTAAGTTAATGTTTTAAAAATACGTTACGATGTTAAATCAAAGCGACAGTGACAGTGAATTGTCGGATTCCATCAGTGCAAATGCTCAGACGCAAGAACAGAGAAATACTCAAATCAACTCATCAACAATAAATGTACCAAACAAAAATGTAACTCTCTCTCTATCAATAATTGGACCAATGTTTCGAAGGTTAACTTTTACATTTAATTGTCATTATTTTTAATAAATGTTTAGGTATCTCATATTATTATTGTGTTAATTTTTTCGCAAATGGTACGAAAAGTAGAGTATTTTCCTCGGTGATAAAGCTGTCTTAGTCTTGGGTGAACTTAAATCCCTCGCTACACTCAGGACTCGTCTTGAATCCCTCGCTTCGCTCGTGATTTAAGTTTTTAACACCCTCGCTACGCTCGGGAGTAAACCTCGAGTCCTTCGTTACGCTCGCGATTTAAATCGTCACCCGCGACAGAAGACACTGTTTTATCACCTTGGTTAATAATCTACTATTGTTTTAGAGGTTTATACTTAAGATTAAAATAAATATATTTTTTTATTTTCTTTCACACAATAGCACAATTTTATTTATTTACCTTATTTGAGGTTAGTGCCAATTAAGCTAGATCTCTAAATTGTATGAGCGCCCATACAACTCTGAGGACTGACTACCTTAATTGGAGTCAACTATGTATGTATCGGGGACACCCTTTAGTTTTCAACTTTTTTTATTTTTTGGAATTTTTCCTTTATTTGTGCTGTAAGACCTTCCTTTTTGCCAAATTTCGTGATTCTAGGTCAACGGGGACTACCATAAAATTATAGGTTTTCGACCCAAAACCTATAGGGTTACTTCCGGTGTCAATTTTGGTTAAAAGCAAGGTCTTAGAGCACAAGTAAAGGGAAAATTCCGAAAAATAAAAAAGTTGAAAATTAAGGTAAATTTTGGTACTTACAAATTTTCGCGATAGTCTGCCCATATGTTTTTATCGTGTTGACTCAGGACCATGTTTTTTATACACCTAATAGGGAATATAGACCTCAGTATCTGGTATAAATTTCAACTTGCTAGATCCCCCCGTTCCTGAGAAAATCGGTGGTGACACACGGACAGACAGACAGACGGACAAGAGAGTGATCTTATAATGGTTCTTTTTTTAAATTTTGAGGTACGGAACCCTAAAAACGAAAATTCAACTTGTGCCGATTATTCGGATTTTGTCCAAACAAAACTGTCATTTTTGTATGGACAAAATATTTTAAGCATATGGATTGGTTTTTTGGTCGCAAATCCTAGTTCCATGGGTTTTAGATAGTCGTACGTCTAAGTTATTCCATTGATCGTATTCGTATTCGATGACATTAGCGTCAAAGTAAAATAAACCATAATGCCATCGAATTAGAGCTCAATGTCGTGTATGCATAGGTACGGTTTTACGTATAGGTACAATACGCTCCGTATTAAAATCGCTTGTACTGAATACAATCAAGGACGTTTGACGTGATAGAATATACGATCAATCGATCAATGAAATAACTTTTAGACAATCGAAGGGCTGAATCCTTATACTTAGATACCTTTTTATGTTCAATTTTGGTTATAACATTAATAATTATAAAAAATCTTTTCTCACCCTTTTTGCTGCTTTTGGTCACGCCCGGAAATAAATTGGAAAGCAAAATATACTAGGTAAGTATAAGACTTGATTAGAAAATAATATTAGGTAAGTATATTTTTTCATGTAGATACATATTATCATAATCAGTAGTTGCCTAAGTAATAGGTATAAAACTATTTACAAATTACTGTTCCCGGCATGCGTTGCAATGCCACTTAAATATAGATTGCCAAGTAGGTAAAGATTTTTTTGGCCAGGAACACCCTACCAAAGTTTCATCACAATCTGATAAATTGTTTCGGAACGCATAGAGGACAAACATACAAACAAACATTGATTTTTATTTGCACAGAATTACCTACCATACCTATTATTTTTTTAGCAGTGAGCCTAGTGGTTAGGACTGTGGTCTTCCTATTCGGGGGTGTCGCAGGTTCGATCCCGGGCATGCACCTCTGACTTCGGAGTTAGGTGTGTGTATGTGTGTAAGCAATTAAATATTGCATGCTTCAACGGTGAAGGAAAACATCGTGAGGAAAACTGCATACCAGAGCGTGTTTTCATAGTGTTCTCGAAGGTGTGTGAAGTCCGCCAATTCGCATTGGGCCAGCGTGGAAGACTAAAAAAAGCGTGGAAATGGGCTATAACCCTTGTCTAACAGGAGACCTGCGCTCAGGAGTGAGCCGTTGATAGGTTGCTGATGATGATGATGATAGAATATTCTTTTAAAGTAACTGACTCGTATCTTAAATCTACGAGACTACCATAAGCCCGCTTTCACCAACCTATTGACCTTTTCCCACCCTCTCTCTTCTACAACCGCACCGCACACCACCGAATACAATTTCACCCTCACCACCTGGGTGCCTGGAGCACTTTGACCGTCCGATTTGCCAGATCTTTTTTTCGACTCACTACCAAACTGTGGAACCAACTCCCATCGACGGTGTTCCCGCTTAATTACAACATGGGGTTATTCAAATTTCAAGGGCCGGACCAACAAATTCCTGAAAAGCCGGCAACGCATTGGTGGTGCCTCTGGTGCTACAAATAATGTTCATGAGCGGCGGTAATCACTTAACATCAGGTGACCCGCCTGCTCGTTTGCTCGCTACTTATATATTAAAAAAAAACATATTATGTAGGTACTTAGATCATCCCCTAAGTAAGTAATAGTTATTTGTGTTATATGGGGCCAAAGAAATTTTTTGTTCCCCGAGGGCGTTTTTTTTAATTCAGAGCGAAGGGAAGGATTCTAAAGTAGAATCCTGAGCGTAGCGAGGAATTCAATATACCTACGCCGCCCGAAAACAAAATATTTTGGCCCCGAATGACACACACTATTTTTCACCTGTGAGAAAAAGCTAGGAGTATCAACCTACTATGTATAGACATCGTATATTGAAAGTTTAAATAAAACACAAATAAATTATTATTAAATAATTAAACATTAATATTTATGTTGGATACAGTATGGGCGTATATCCGATCGACAAATTGATCACGTGACTTATCGAAGACAACAGCTTCTCAAACATATTTGAATTTCGACACATACTAAAGCACGAACGCTGACCAATCAGAAGAGAGAAATGAAAAGTCCCATGGGGTTAAAATTAAACTTTGCTCCCGCTATCCTCTGAAGCCAATATTCGTTTTTCGAATAGGTATGATGAAAAGTATATTGTGTATGTCATTTTCAAATTTCAATGACATTTCCGCCTTTAGGTGTTCCGTAAAAGGTTCATGAAAACACTATTGACAGAAATCGTCGTCGTAGTACCTATTCTAGCGGCACGCTATGATGGCCGGTTTGACGTTTGTCCGCTCATGAAGTTCCGTATTAATTGATAACGACTTTGAAGGAAATAATTGTATTACTTTATTGACGATAGTGATGTGCAGAGATTCATAAATTTTATCGAATGTAGTTTTAGGTTTAGGACTCAAAATTTATTTATTAAATTGATTTCTAAAATGTATACAAGTGTAGAAAAATCAGTTTGCACCATTTAAGGGGTGAATGTACTTGTGAATATGAACAATTTTCACTATGTGGACAAACCTCTGAAATCGCAAAAAAATATCAGCTGTTTCATACAAAAGGTAAAATTTTTATTTTTATATGATAAATACCACAACTCGGCATTTGGTTTTCTAAATTGAAAATTTTTAAAAATGGAATCTAATACGATCGTCACATAGGATCGCTGGCTAGCACAACTACTACCTCCGGCAAACTCGCGTCAATGCTCAATGCAAAACAAAGCAGTTTCGAATTGACGTTGCTTCGAAAAGTATAAACTGTCAGTGCAATGCGATTGTGATATAGTTTTGACCTGGCTTTGGATTTCAAATATTGATACTGCATTACTGTTGACCCTTGCTCGTTAATTTGGACTCTGTTCAAGCCCTTTGTTGTGGATTTCGTCGATATGACCGAACGTACGCAGAGAACTGTTCTAAATAGTCAGACACGTGAGTTCGTAATACGCCTTCGTAACTATTTCGATCGTGAAGCTCAAAATGGAGGGCCAATTTTACCTATAACGTCAGTGTAGCCTAGGCAATGGGGCGGTCTGTTGTATGGAGACCCCCACATCAAATCCTCAGTCGATGAAATTTGGCGGGGTTGTAGTATGGGATGACCCAAAATTTACACAAAAATATCCAAAAAAAAATCCATGCGGAAGTTAGGTATTTATACCTAAAAGTACAAATAGCTCAATATTTTGAAATAAATAATTTCTCCGTCCATTTTTTTTTACCAAACTAATTATTAGCCTTAATAAGAGGTACTTGATAAAAATCCAAAACTTTTTTTCAAACGGAACTGTCACTTTTTAAAGAGGTTTCCTTTTTTGTCCGTAATTTCGACCACAAAATTGCTCAGTCAATTTTTCATTTTTAAATGTCCTTAAAATGTAATTTAGCATAACGTGTAAGAAAATCCAAAAAAAAATCCATTATAAAATCTATTTATCTTACTTCAACTGAAAATTGTTTACAACTCGGTATGAAAAATTTCTCAATCCAATTTCTTTTTTTTATCATAGTAGGTAGTCACATTTACACTCTTATCCTAAATATCCAAAAAAAATATCACGAAGAACATTGATATTGAAACAGATTTTTTGAAATCTAAACTGCGTTTTCGCGATAATGCACCTTAATTCGTGAAACATTGGGTATAGTTTAGCGTGCGCGAGCGAAGCGTCTTCACAAAATAATATACATGTTACTACATGCCTTCTACAATGCTAAATATTGAACATAAACGTGTAACTGAACATTAATTTATTTGTACAAGATAAATGAGCTTAAATAAGGGCTCATAAATTATTTTTTGAAGTGAAACTTCTTTAGGCGCATGAGGGTAAAATTTTTACAAATGTAACGTCACGCAAGTATGCAACGGAAGTGTCGAAAGAAGTTTCACTTCTGACATGTGTACTTTGTACGCACGCACTTTTTTGTAAGCTTATGTCTAGGTAAGTAAATTAAAATAAAAAAAAAGCCGGCCAAGTGCGAGTCGGACTCGCGCACCGAGGGTTCCATACTCCAAAAGTAAAAGTAAAACGATAATATTATATTAATTTGCTTATTTATCGTTAACTTTGTTTGTAGAGGTTTATTGTTAATATAAAAAAAAACTATGCTAGTTAGAGCGTTGGTTTTATTTTTCCTGTAAAATATACATAAACCTCTATTGACCATAATTATTTCAGATTTTTCGATTGGTAAACTTCGGAGATAAGGGGGGGGGGGGGGGGGGGAACGGTATTTTTTTTCGACATTTTGGCCGATTAATCAGAAACTATTATATCTAGAAATAAATAAAAAACTGTTTTAGAATGCACAAGTAAAGGCCTTTCATATGATACCCCACTCGGTATAATTATCTTACTTTGAAATTTCAAACCCCTGATTTTCCCCCTTTTTTAATTAAACTAAAATAATTTTCGCGTTCATTTTATTTTCCTGTAAAATATACATAAACCTCTATTGACAATAATTATTTCAGATTTTTCGATTGGTAAACTTCGGAGATAAGGGGGGGGGGGAACGGTATTTTTTTCGACATTTTGGCCGATTACTCAAAAACTATTATATATAGAAATAAATAAAAAACTGTTTTAGAATGCACAAGTAAAGGCCTTTCATATGATACCCCACTCGATATAGTTATTTTACTTTGAAATTTCAACCCCCCGATTTTCCCCCTTTTTTTATTAAAACTAAAAATAATTTTCGATTTTTCTTTATTCCAATGATTTTGGGCCACTATTATACACAACCATTATAAGGTCTGTGACACAACTATGCCAAATTTCATGTCGATAGCTTTAATAGTTACTGAAATAATCGACTGTGACAGACGGACGGACAGACGGACGGAGAAAGTCTCACCATAAGGGTTCCATTTTTACCATTTTGGTATGGAACCCTAATTAAGTGGCACTCGGGGACTGCCGCAGTAAAGCTATTGCATAGCATTTTTTATCAACTTATGCAATAATAATATTTATGCAATATTTTTTTTTGCATAGTAAAAATTATGCAAAATAATAATTAAAAAACAAACAAACAAGAAAAGCGCACTGTCACTTCTTCGCGAGTGAGATTCGAACCTGCGACATCATACACCATACGGTAAAGAAAGGGGCCGCTCGCCCACTGCGCCGAACAGAGCTACTTGTGAACCTCTAAAATGTTGAACGCTTACTGAACGACGGTGTTAGGTTTTTTTCGTTACTGAATTTCTTGATTCGGTCGCCGCGCTCAAACTGTTAGTCCTAGTTCAAAGCCCGCGATAAAAGCTATGCAATAGCTTAAAATTCAATTTTTTTCATTACTTGGATTTGAGGAAATAAAGGAGGAAATGTTTAAATATATTTTGTTTAAGTACGTATTTGGCACGCCAGAAATTTGCAAACTGTTTAAAGCAAAATGCTAGACAGTTTATGCAACTGATATCGACGCTGGAAATTTCAAATGTCGTAAGGGACATTCTGTCGTAAGTACACTTGATTCACCATCGAACTTGAAATTTTTCTTTCTATCGATCTGTATATTTATTTAAAATTTTGATATCTCTTATAATTATAAATAAGGACTGGAGATACGAAATGTAATACTTTGTAGTAAGTAACAAAAAAATAAAATTTTAGTTAGTATAGATCAAATTTTAGATTCTAACTTTCTTGTACAGTACCCGGCGATATATATTGCACATAGATATATATATATATAGTAGTACATACAGTACCCGGCGATATATATTACACATCGGCCTTATGGCCGGGTACTGTAGCTTTTTGTAATGTCGTAATTCATTTCAAACTGTCTGGTTTCTATGCTGTAACGCGTCTACAAAAATTAAAAATTCTTTACGATCTAAAATCTATTTTGGTATTTAAAAATTTTGAATTAACATTGACGTAAGTAGCGACAAATTGATATCGACGCTGGAAATTTCAAATGTCGTAAGGGACATTTTGTCCTAAGTACACTTGATACACCATTGAACTCGAAATTTTTATCTCTACCGATCTGTATATTTTAAATTTTGATATCTCTTATAAATAAGGACTGGAGATACGAGATGTAATATTTGTAGTAAGTAATAAAAAAAGTAAAATTTTAGATCGTATAGATCAAATTTTAGATTCTGACTTGGTAAATATTTTCACGATCGCTTCGCTCGCGAAAATTTCCATTACAGATTGATATTTTAGGTATCAAGTATGGAATACATAGCTGTGTAGTACGGCCGTTAATCACTGGCCTATATCATTGAGCTCAAGGTACCAACTCCTCAATGCTGATGCTGCTGGGCTTTGGCCCACCAGACTCAGCTAGCCTTAATTAAATCATTGGGTCGTTAAAATAATCTAGGAACTGACACAATATTGTAGAGATTTGAAGGGGCGGCAAAATTTGAATAGCCTACTGGCGGCAAATGTGTAAATCTGGTGTGCGTTGCGCCTCCGTTTGTTTCGACGTTTCTTATATGCCCATCCGACTTCAACATACGTGTAGAAACAAAGATTATATGTGTAATTTATAGAGGCGTTTGAAGTTAGTTTTTTGAAAATCGTTATCATTTTTAGTGGCCTAGGAGTGCAATATTCTGCAGCATCAGGTCTGATTTTCAAGTCAGGTGATAGAATCTGGAGTTCGTAGTGTAGCCTAACTAAAGGTAATTGGTCTTTACAATATGAATTCACAATCAAAAATTCCTAAATTCTCACAGCTTAAGAGTGCAGCACCCTGCAGCATCAGAATTGAGGAGTTGGGGCCTCGAGCTTAACGATGTAGTCTATGCTTGATACCTATTACTTACATTATTAATACACAATCGATATTTTCTAAATCTTCATAGTTAATAGCAAACATTCTCTTTCAAATAAAAAAAATGCGATACGGTCTGAAATCTCGATGAAATTGGTGTACTGCATGGAAAAAAATATGAGCCGATTGCGCGCCGATATAAACTTCCTTTTTTTGAAGTCAATTATAAAGTATCTAACTTTATTTTAGAGTAAATGAAATACAAAAATGGAAAATTAATTAATTTTTTTTCGTTGGCAAGGGGGGCGCAGGCGGATTTTCGCACCCCGGCGTCCAGTGTGGTTAAGACGACCCTGTCTATGCAATGGTCTGATTCCAATCGAATGTGCTAGATAACATCCAAAGACATTACAAAGTATATTGTTTTTAACATACTTGGTAATGTCTTGAAATAATAAGTTTTAAATATTTAAGAATCGACCTTAGCCTAAACGACACAAACAGCAAAAGGCGTTAGCTTAGTTTATTTACAAATAGGAAAAGCTCTTTGTTAATAAGCTAAGTCAATTTAGAAAAAATGCATAAAAGAAGTGTCTCAATGAAAATTAATGATTGTTAAATACCAATGGAAGAAGTGTCCAACATTTCAAATGCACCAAAAATCTTCTAAAGATGTAAGAATTGAATTGGAACCTGAAATATCTGTAGCAAAATGCAATGATCTGAAAAGTTTAATGCAAATATAGAACAATATCAATACGGTTTTATACTTCAAATGTTATGTTATGTATGTAAAAAAACTCTAAAATTATCAAGCAATGAGTTGTCTTCTATTTAAGAGTACTACTATTTTCTATTTATTGTCATCGAACCAATTTTGACAAGCGACTCACGTCATTAATCTGATAATTTTATAAGCTTTATATCATGAATTAATAGCTGAGTGAGCAAGACTTTTCAGGCAGTTACGACAAAATTACTTCTATTATACTATTAGGCTTAAGGTGTAAGATTCCTTTGACGTGATAACGTCTTATAAATCAATGAACACCAGCTGCACGCACGACAAAGTGTCACGTTCCACCTGAGCCTGAGGGTGAAAGCGAGAGCGCGGAACAAGCGATAGAGAGGCATGATCGGCCCAAGCGTTGGCTTGTGACACATTTATTCATCGATGTTTCTTTATGACGTTATCACGTAAAACTATGGTCCGTAAACCGATTTTACAGACAACCAATTTTTTTTATTTTATTCCAAAATTTTTCGATATTATTATATTAAATTAATCTATATATATAAAAGAAAGTGGTGTTAGTTACACTATTTATAACTCAAGAACGGATGAACCGATTTGGCTCAAAATTGGTGGAGAGGTAGCTTAGAACCAGGAGACGGACATTAGGATACTTTTTATCCCGTTCGACAGCGTTTCCGTCAAGTCAATATAAAACCTGGTATAACAAAAATGCATCTGACATGGAATAAAAAAACGAAAATGACAGTGGAAGAACAAAACGTAAATGACAGCTAAACGTAATTTTGTATTTGGTTAATTATGGTAAAAACAATTATAAAAATTATAGTTTAACGTAATTGATAATATCATCAGTAATATGTTTTCTCTTTGAATCATCATTAACAATGCCGCGAGCAAGACGATCAAATGTTTCCTGCTACAAAGCTACGGATTGACGTGATTTATTGGATAGGTATAGTTGAGAACCTGAAGGGTGACAAAGATTTCCCGCGGGATGTTATGAACTAAATCCACGCAGACGAAGTCGCGGGCATCAGCTAGTTATTCATATTTTTTGTTATACTATACAAGATGATGCCCGCGACTTCGTCCGCGTGATTTAAGGTTTTTTGATTTCCACGGGAACTCTGTAATTTTCCGGGATAATAAGTAGCCTATGTGTTAATCCTGTTTATAAGCTATCTCCATTCCAAATTTCCGCCAAATCGGTTCATTCGTTGTAGTGTGAAAAAGTAATAAACATCCATCCAAACATCCATCCATACATCCTCACAAACTTTTGCATAGTCATCGCATCGCATAGTAGGAACTAGGATAGTAGGATATACTGCATCACAAAAAAAAAAAAATTGTGATGCAACTACAAATTTACGATTTTCGGATTTTTTCCTTTACTTGTGCTACATGACATTGCTTCATGCCAAATTTCATGATTCTATGTCAACAGGAAGTACCCTCTAGCTAGGTCTTGCGAGTGTTAAAATATGCGGCATAGATGGACCATAAAAGGCCGTATCTTTTGATTGCGTCGACTTAGACTTTGTCACAGCTACAAGGGATTGCAGACCTGAGTATTTGATACTATTTTCAACTTGATACCCTCCATGTGTTCCTGAGAAAAAGGGTATTGACAGACGGACAGTCAGACGGACAACGAAGTGATTCTAGAATGGTTCCGTTTTTAGTACGGAGTACGGAACCCTAAAAATGAGAGTTATGACAGTTTAAAAGGTAAAATTTTGTTTGGTCCTCCTGAAAATTAGGGGTTTGTCGCTTACAAAATTTGAAATATCCAGCATCGATGTATCGGATTACACACGGACCTCGGATTACAAAGGGCGTAAAGGACATTTTGGCCAAAACTTGAACTTTTTAATGGTATCACTCAGTTTTTAACGCTCTTTCGATCTGTCTTATTTACGTCTCAATATTCGCTAAAAATGTCGTTGACGATCTAGATTTTTGGTGTTCTTAAACATGAATTTTCGAATAAAAAGGTCACTACTAATGGTACTACACTATGTAATGCATACATAGCATAATATCTATTAAGTATATTGTAAAAGTATTTTGAAAAGAGCAACTGCCGAGTTTCTTGCTGGTTCTTCTCGGCAGGAACGGCATTCCGAACCAGTGGTAGACTCATTGACGATTGTAAAAAAACTTGTAAAAGTTTATTTGAATAAAAAAACATTTCTATTCTATTCTAATGATCGTAAAGCTTGAGCTAAAACATAATAAATCATCAAAATTATTTTTTTTCAATTTTAAAAAGTAAAAATATTCATAATATCTATTTCTTCTTTATCAACCTATAAACGTCCACCCGCTTTCAGGAGTTCCGCAATGATTCCGTCATCACCAGGCGCTTTGATGTTCTTGAGCTGTTTGAGAGCCATACTAATCTCGTATAGGCTGACTGACATCTGGGACATCTTCGGTATAGTTCATAAATAATAACGAATAATTGATCGTCATAGTCACCGTCGTTGGCAACAGTTTTTGATTGACAATTGCACTGTCGATTCAACGAAATGCAGTCGATTATCGAGTGCAGGCTCGCGTCACCGTAGAAAAAATATGTCGATATAATAGGCAGATAATATGTCGGGTCTCGTGACGTCACCACGCTCCTGCTTCCCTTGATGGATTAAATATAAAATATTTCTTTCTAAAATGTTTATAGTTTTTAATGCGCTTGATTATTTTTTTGGATAATTTGATACTTGATACAAAAAAAATAATTGTAATCATATCAATAAAAAAATGGATGGAGAAATTTTGCACTGTGAGTAGTAGGGTAGTTTTTGAAAAAAATATAGTCTCTTGGTATATTGTTTGGATTTTCAAGTTGTAGGTACAAAACGGCTACAAAAGGACATTCCAGTGAAAAAAATTCACAGAGCAATTTTTCGCTGCAAGTTACATTGAAAAAACGTATTTTTCAAAATTTGGTGGTTTCGACTAGGAGTATATTTTGGATATTTTATATTTTGTTTCTAGACTTTACATAAATGTTTCAGGTGAAGAAAGTTTTGACCGAGCATTTTGCCGAACTGAGATATTAAGCATAAAAGAGTTTAGGTAAAAATACCTAACTTCCGTTCTAATTTTTTTTTGGATATTTATAAAATACGTTTAACTACTGATACTTTATCATTCTGTAAAGTTTCGTCGCCTGAGGAATTGATGTTGGGGTCCACTAGCTTCATTGCCTAGACTAGTGGTTGAACGCGTAGCTGATGCGCTTAATATTGGACAACGAACTGTTAGACGGATAACTAAAAAAAAATATGGCGAGACTGGCACAGAAGAAAATAAACTTCACACACCAAAAAAGAGAAAACGAGCAAAACCAGTCGTAGGCATCGATAGCTTTGATGCCGATGCTATCCGAAGACATGTTTACGGCTACTATTTACAGAAGGAGTATCCAACAAGAAAAAAGTTGGTGCATTCACTGAAGGAAGCTGGATTATTCTTCGGTGGGGAAAGTTCTTTAACGAAGATTTTGAAGACCATTGGATTTCGATACAAAAAATGTAACAAACGCAAAATATTGATGGAAAGATTTGATATAGCGATGGCAAGGTATACTTTTTTACGGCAAGTGAAAGAAATCAAAAATTGGCAAAATGTTGTGTTCTTGGATGAAACATGGCTTAATGCTAACCATACTGTAGGCCGTTCTTGGAACGATGACACAGCAGCATCTACTTCCAAAGTTCCTGTAGGAAAAGGATCGCGACTTATAATTTGTCACGCCGGAACCATCAACGGGTTTGTCGAAGGTTCTCTCATGGCTTTTGCGTCAAAAACCACTGGAGACTATCATGAAGACATGAATGGAGAAAAGTTTACTGAATGGTTTACCTCAATGTTGTGTAGCCTCCCTGAACCATCTATTATAATTATGGACAACGCCCCATACCACTCGATGCAAATTGACAAGCCACCTGCCCAATCCCAAAAGAAAGCTGATATCGTCGCATGGCTTCGTAAAAATGGCGTAGATGCAAACATGAATATGTTAAAAGCGGAATTAGTACGTCTTTTAAAAGAAAACAAACCAACCAAGATCCGATACGTCATTGACGAAATAGCATTAGAACATGGGCACAGAGTTATACGGTTACCGCCTTACCATTGTGAGTATAATGCGATTGAGTTGGTGTGGGCTCAAATTAAGGGATATGCTGCAAGACACAATACAGAACCCCCATTTACCACAAAAAAAATGCTAAAATTATTAGAAGAAGCTTGTGAACATGTGACTAAAGGAGACTGGGAAAAGGTTGTGAATAGAACTGTTAAATTAATAAGGGAAGATTATGAAAGAGATGTGAAAATAGATAATATTATAGAAAACGAACATATAATTATTAATGTAGGTGATGATAGCAGTGACGACAGTGAAAATAGTAGTATGGACGAATCTGATTAATTATGGCCTTTTGTGGCACCTTTTTTGGTATCTTTTGTATTCATATGTTTCTTGTGTGCATATAAAGTATGTATATTCATTTTCATTCAAATATTCAGTTCGTTCAAATAAATTAAATAAACATATACATTTTTGTTTTATTAAACCTATTTAATCAGGTACAAAAACAAAACTTAATTGTTTTTTGTTCGAGAATAAATTGACATTCCACATCACTATTGTAATGTGTCAAACCGGCCATCATAGCGTGCCGCTAGAATAGCCCGTAAAAGTTAAGTTAAGGGGAACGTTGGTGAAAACGCAAATGGCTTAACTAACGAACTTAGCTAGTATTTGGGTACCTACTGTAGCTTAGTAGGAAATAATGTTCAGTAGGTAGGTACTTATTAGATTTTTTTAAAATACGTAATTACTCCTGAAACTCAAGAAAGTGGCTATATTCATGTACTCGGGCATAATTTCCAGCAGTTGTTTGTAATGGTTCGTGAAATCCTCTGGGTGGTTGATCTTATGTGCGTTAAGGGATATCTCTACTATAATATCTGATTGTTCAGCCTCTGGTACCTAAAACAACACAATATTATAATAGGTACAATTACAATTTACTTAGTAGGTACCCGTTCAAGGAACCCAAAATTACAGTTTTTCCAAGTTCCGTCCGCCTGTCCGCGGTTTAACTCGGAGACTATTTGGTAACAAAATTTGTAAGTAAGTAGGTACAAAGTTCTGAAATAAAATCTTGTAAAAAAATTGTTTTGAGTAGGTTTAAATTTAACAACAAATTAGGTTTAAAACTAGTGTTGCAACCTACCCTAAAGTCCAGGGTCATTTCGTAGGGGGGGAATAACTCGGCGTAGGTGTTAGTATTTTGTCTTAAGCTAAATACAGGTCTTCCTTGCAGACTGAATGTCGACCTGATTGGTGCATCGAAGGGCCAGCCAGTAAGAGTGACATTTGGTCGCGGCCATATTGTTATCGTGTTATGCGCAGTCCCTGTAAAACATGAAAATATTCATAGTAGATAAAATATTCGACCGAGCGAAGCGAAGGTCTTTGAGTCTACTTGAGTGAATTTGCACTTGTCCGTCCGTCCGTCCGTCCGTCCGTCCGTCCGTCCGTCCGTCTGTCAGAGCCTTATAACTTCTGAATTACTGAACGTAATTACTTCAATTTTAGATATAATATGTAAACCGATGGCCTCCAGCCGAAAATGGCTTAAAAAGTTATAAAAATCTTTATTTCAGGGGGCTCTCATAGAAGCGAATGCGAAGAAAAAAAAATTTTTTTGCATTTCATAGGGTTACAGTACCTCATTTTAAAGATAATTTGGAACAGAGTACAAAAGTATTTTTTTTTTAATTTTTTTCCTAAAATTGACGAAATGGGAAAATTCAAAGTGGAGATTATATTTGACCTCACAACGGAATAACCATTGAGAGCTGTTCCTTGAAAGTTTTATAATTTTAGCGTAATATCATGTACTTGAACAACAAATACTAAAATTAGATAAATGTAATAAGGAAACTAAATTATTTAACTTTTAATGAGCAGCAACAACAGAACTTCACAATGATGTCAATAGATAGCGCTCTCATCTCATATAGCATATGCAGCTATATGTAACATATTATTCAATGAAAATTATTATTTAGTCATTTAGCAAACATCAATAAAACTTCACGTTGCAGTTTGTTTTTACATGTTTTCTGATCGTGTCGATAGTTGACGCTGTGTACAAGTAATTTAATTTGAATGTTCCAAAAAACTATACCTACCTAAGTTTGATTGAGGCCTTGAGGATTTCACTATAACAGTTCCCTAACCTTTACGGGCTACCTATGTTAAGTTAGTTGACACTTTCTGTCAACTTTGTTATTACGAACCTCTACGGGACAACTAAAGGTGAAAATGACATTGGGATGTTAGGATTGTATTTAGGGGCTACCTACGTAAAGAGACTTCTACAAAGGGGATGATTTAGGTATGGTTGGTGAAAACGGGCATAATAATAATGGTAGGGGTTTTCTTGAGGTACCTAATAACTAATAATACAGTATAGAGTCCCAGATCTTGCCGCATTTTACTCGACTTATAGAGTATTTTCGACTGTTAGATCAGAACAACTGATGAAGGTAGCATAGATTTAGGATTGGTAGTCGCTTCGCAGTAGCGACTACCATCCTAAATCTATGGTAGGTAGGTACGAGTAAGCTGTACAGTGTACGCAGTATACACAACCTTCCGCATCGCAAAGCTCGGAGATGGTTGGTAAAGTTGTGCCTCAAAGTTGGTCAATCGTCAATTGGGTATATGACTGTTGTCAAAATGCTGACTATTCATTATTTAGACGTACCTACCTAGTCGTAATTCCTACTTCCACGATTATTTACATATGATCGAAAATGTACCTAACATGTAAGAATAAACAATTGTAAAAACAGAAAATAAATCGGTGAAAAAACATGTTAAAAGCTATGTTAAACGCTTTAAGCTGCAAAAAGTTATAAGTTTTACTGTGACTGTACCTGTCTCTTTCTAAAACGTTTTCTAAATAAATAAATAAATAATTATTTATTTACCAGAATGTTTGTACAGCTGCTGACTTGTGTCATCACACTTCAGTAGCGCTCTCTCCGTCTAACAAGAAACTTTAAAGCTCTATGTTTCCGAGACTAGTTATGGTATTTATAAAAGAACTAGCTGATGCCCGCGACTTCGTCCGCATGGATTTAGTTTTTAAAACTCTCGCGGGAACTCTTTCATTATGCGAGATAAAAAGTAGCTCTCCCGGTCTGAGGAACAACTACTACATCCATTACTATACCCATGCAAAAAATCGCATCAATCCGCTGTTCTGTTTTTTTTTAAAGTATTCTATGTCCGTCTCCTGGTTCTAAGCTACCTCTCCACCAATTTTCAGCCAAATCGGTTCATCCGTTCTTGAGTTATAAATAGTGTAACTAACACCACTTTCTTTTATATATATAGATAATACCATTGTGTCAAGTACCAGTCAACTTCGGCTGCCATTGCTTAACACCTCTTAACACAATCGACTGATATGCGGCAGATCTTAGATGAATTTATTCGAAAAGGTGGGAAGGTACATGTTAAGAATTTTCAGAAGTAGATAGAGAAATAAAAAAAATATTATTACTTAAGTCGTAATCCAAATATCGGTAAGTTGCAGAAGAGATTTTCCTCACACTCCTCCTGATGTATTATCATTATGTCACTTTCCTTGATTTGTAATCCGCTACGTTGGCTGGTTGTTTCGTTTAGTTGATCGTCTGGAACATATAGCTCGCTGCTCCGGATTGCTGATAACGCGTCATGTATGTTGTTGGCATCGGTTTTAGTTATTATAACGCCAGAATAGCTTTCTATTGCGTTGAGATTCTGATCGTAGGTAGTTACGTGAGAATGCTAAAAAAATTCAAGCACTTAGGTAAGCTGCTGACCGATTGTGGTAAAGCTGCATCAATCATTGCTATAATCTCAATTATTGTGGTTTATGTGGCGCGCAGAAGGTTTGCTGATGGCTGCCCCTCCCGCCTCCGCCGGCCGCGACCCGCGCTCGCCTAGGTTAGTAGGTACGGTAACTCGGCGAGCGCGGGTCGCGGTCTGCGGAGGCGGGAGGGGTAAGTAGTCATCGGCAAACTTTCTGGGCGCGACTTATAGGTAGGTAGTGGTAGGTATGGTTTTGGTTTTCTGGTTGCAATGATATATTTTAGCCAAAAGCGAGAGATAATCGGTTAGGTAAGTAATCAGAGGTACCTAATTACGATCGTCACACTGTACCAATCAGTTTTAAACAATCCCACAGATGGATTTACAATCCACACTCTCGAAAGTCGAAATTGTAGGAGCTGTAGCAAGCTATGAGGCCATCACGTTCAACTTTAGCCAACGATAGATATGTACCTAAGTACTTATAATTACATATCTATAATATGTGCTAAGTATATAGAATATCATACAGTTTTGAGTTTTGTAAATATTTCTCGATATTTTAAATAACTATAATAAGTTAAAAAAATATATTTTTGTGAAAAGCCGCTAGGAAAACTAATTTAAAGCGACTGTGCGCAAAATCGCATGTGCGCAAACGTCTCAAGCATACATTGGACTGGTCGGAAAAGTAAGACGCTTCAATTTATAAGTAGGTAAGTAGGTACCTACCTACTAACGTTCATAGCACAATATACAGATCGACATAATTTTTGCATCGGTAGATATAAATATGGATTATCCTGGAAAAACAAACGGTTCTCGTGGGATTAAAAAAAATCTCCACTTGGACGCAGTCGTGCGCAAAAGCTTGTACGAAATAATAATAATAATAAAACCGGCCAAGTGCGTGTCGGGCCACGCGCAGTGTAGGGTTCCGTAGTTAAAAGTCTCAAATATTATTGCTGACCTAGGATAGTGCTTTTATTTTATTTATGAAAACTGAATATATTTTGAGTTCCGTGGCTTAAATACTATAATAAACTACAAAATATGCAACTTACACTACGTGTAATACCTAACTTAGAAAAAACAGATATAACTCCTTAACTAATGAACCCTTCTTAGCCGTGATAGTTTTCCTTTAAAATTCATTATATATAGTACTGCTGTGAATTTTTTCTTGTATCCTATATACAACCATTTAGCTGGCAGAGGGGGGGGGGGACACTTGACTCTAATAAAATTTAGCACGTTAAAATATCATATTTCACAAACGGATCCCTGAATTGAAAAATGGTGTTCCCACACCCACAATATTTTTGAAAGACCTATTCCACGACATCCCACACTATGGGATAGACGAGAAAAAAAAATTCATCCCGACTGTACATGTAGAGGAGGTACCCTAAAAAAAATATTTTTCACAATTTTATTTCACCACTTTGTCGGCGTGATTGATATTTATACCCTTGTCAAATTACAGATTTCTAGTACCAATAGTCTCTGAGCTAAACCGCGGACGGACGGACAGACAAACGGACGGACATGGCGAAACTATAAGGGTTCCTTGTTTACTACGGAACCCTAAAAATCAAGCAGATAGGCATTAGACAGCACACAGAATGATACTTACGAACCAACTGTGTCTCTGAGTGGTGTTAGCGTCACGGTATGGGTTCATGGGGATGAACATTATAACGA
The DNA here is from genome assembly GCA_029955525.1 of Oeneis ivallda. NCBI lineage: Eukaryota > Metazoa > Arthropoda > Insecta > Lepidoptera > Nymphalidae > Oeneis > Oeneis ivallda. Next base: position 15,507,333 of record JARPMR010000007.1, read on the forward strand.
TGCACACTACAGATATGCCGCTCAACACTAACCACATCCCTTTTCGTGAGAAAAGCAGCTCGATACCAGACTGAAATAATAAATAATTAATAGGCATCGTTGATAGTTCAGCATCTTCAGGTTCAAGCATTTCATCTTCGAAATGTCGTATGAAGGTCTATTGTCAAAATATTTACTTAGCTAGATGTGAGCTACGCCGTTTGCTACGCCATAGCGTAGCGCAAGTCGTAGCGTGTACCTACAATGTAGTGCCTCTATTATCTAGCGTTTTGAAAGCAAGTTTCAGCTACGTACCCTGGGATTTGGGGAAGCGACTATTATGAAATTTGAGACCAATGATACCTTCTTTCTATCAACTCCTATCGGGCTAGCGTTAGGTAGGTACACATATACCTACTACATCATCTGACCTGATGATGCAATGTAAAAACAAACCGATAAAATGATGACGGCGGGTGAAGCGCATCGTTTACGCGATTCTCTGAAAAGTTATTTAAGGAAACAGTTTGTATACTTTAGATTAGTTTAGATAGCCCTTAGATCACATAATTCGGCTAATCATAGGGATACGTGATAATATATATGATTGATAATAGGCCCTTTATGCCATGGCTTGGTAAAAAATATTACTAAGCCAAACCAGTCCTAACTCCTAAGTCAGGGACAAATTGTATAAAGGAAAATCACCTACGAAAATAAGTGCGGAATTCTAAATTAATTTGTTTAGTAAATCTCATTAGATGTTAAATAAATCTTACCACAGTGTAAAAAGAGTACACAGTAATCGCGACAGAGGCAATCGTCACGAGAATGTCCGGAGAGTCAGAAGCCGACCTCCCAGTTATTGGTATCAGCAGGACCATAAGTCTCGTTCCTAGCGACAACGTGAACAGCGTAGCTGGCAGGTGTACTACCACTTCTAGTAGAAGGTGTTGCCATGCTGGAAGAGTGTTGAAAAACTATAACAGGATCTCATCCTCCTCTTCTACTCGCTTGTTAAGAATTAAACCTTAGAAGTGGGTAATGAACTTTTTTCAGAACTATTTTTAATCATTAGAAAATACTTATATATAGTGCGTAGGCATGACACTGTGATGGGACAGTATCAATAGTAGGTCCCACCAGTCAGTACGTACTAATGAGTGGTAGGTAGGTAATAATAGAAAACTATTGTTATAGCAAACGCTTAGTTAATTGCTTGAAATCAATTTGTTTGTCAATGGTAAGCATACCTACCTACTCGTACCTTACTATCCTATTTAAGCAACAGGATACAGTTTAATTGCTTCTGTTAAAAAATATATTTAACTTTGATTGCGGCAATCTATCTAAAATCCAACGTTATTCCTAAAACATCATATACAAATGAACTGTATAACTATATGAAGGCATTCACACTTCGAAGTGTCAGTGACACGCACGTGACTATAGTGTCAAACGTTGCGATTTGACTTGATTCGCAGGTACGAGTAGGTATCTCGTACCAGTCAAGAAGCTTTTGGAACTTACCGTCCTTGTATGACAAGTCTACGCGTTTATATAGTGGCATCCCTGCCATCATTTTCAAGTTTCCGTCACGCCGCATTTCCGTCATGGACTTTACAAGTTTACAATATTATGTGGAAGTCCATTATTACAGTAAGTGGTTTTAGGCTTTTCCTACTTACCATTTACTTTTGCGAAGCGTACCACCGACATAGATACAAAACTCCCAACCGACATCAAAAGCAAAGGTGTTGCGATTAAGTATCTCATGTTAAAAAACATTGGGAAGCAACATAGCACTAGCAGTAATACGGATAAAATGAAACGAGTCGCCGCCATTGCTTGAATAGTCCGAATTGAAGAGTTTAGTTCTGTCTAAAAAAGAAATTAATTTAATCAAATAAATTTTGAAAAGTAAACGGGTAAACACGAAATATAAATAGTTACCTACTTAAAAACATTGAAACTTCTCTTAAAAGTCTGAGTAGTCTATTTTTACAAAGTAATAAAAATTGCATTTACCTTTTTGCATCTCCAAAAGTCAAATAAATGGGCGGCTGCTACTGATGCAATTAAATATGGCAAACCATACAATGGTGCTATAAGCCAATATGCTGACAGATATCTAAACAATAGTAAAGTTTATTAAAAATATTAATTCAAACACTTGAGTGAGACATGAAAGCACTTTTTAGGCATTGGACTATTCACTTTAATTCTTCAACATTTGAATAGTCCAAGGCTTCAAGCTTAAATTGATTAAACGTAATTTTTATACATATTATGTTTAAAACACAAATAAATAAAATTTAACTGAAGATAAGTAAGATGTATTTTTTATTCACATTTTCTCATTATATAGTAAATAACATAAAATTATTTAAGTAAATAGACTGGCAAGTGACCTACCACGAAACAACTTCGATACCTACTCTTTTTTATTAAAATAATAAATCACACGGAAAGTAATCATCCCAAATTATTTATTCATGAATTCACCTCATTTGTATGGTAGTTGAAAGCATAACAGCGGCGAATATGGCATTAATAGTGACTCCGGCTACCAGACATATTATTCGACCCATCAGCGACCACAGTAGCTCACAGAAATACGTCCATGCTGAAAATCAAGTAACATCAATTTTAGCTCTTATAATAGTATCTACCAACCTTCTATCAACGATATTATTGTTGATCGCTGAAGATATAGAAATGCTGATACTTGTGTCTGTAAACTATGGAAGTATTCATCGATTTAAGTATTAAAAAAATAACAGATATGTATTGAGAAATTATTTCCACTTACTAAATCCAAAGAGCCAAAAAGAATACGCGATAGTCGTAAAACCCAACAATATTACTACTATGTCGACTGCGAGAGCTGCAGATTTTGTTAGTGTTATAAGAAACCAGCCCATATAATCGAAATATACTGCTGTGGAAACTGGCACCTAAAACATTACACATATTTAAAAGAGTATTTCCATCAATATTGTAATTCCTTTAGTGAAATGTATTGATTTTATGTATCGAACCTTGTTTGTCAAGCCTTCATTATTAGCTAAGTCCCAGACGAGTGGGAGAAGCATGTTTCCTGCATTCTGTATGACTCCATCGTGTATTAATTCTGGTTTGTCGTTTCGTGTGTGGTATACATGACCCCACTGAACAAAAGCTATATCCACACCTGTGAAAAAATCTTTACTAGGTATTATGGCAAATGGAAATTGTGAAATATTGACGCTTTTATTTCAACAATCGGTATATTTTGTAAAAATTTGTAAATAAATATTAAATTTTACCCATAATGTCACCGAAGTCCCTCCATATCCTAAAATCAGTATCAGATGGTATGACTCTGTTAGAAAATAAAAATTCCCCGAGACTTTGTGCCATCGGTCTTGAAGTCGTTCTTCGAAATGCTTCCAGAACTCTGGGATCTGTTACCTATTGTTAAAAATTAACAAAGTAAAGTAGTGTATAGCTACTGACTCAGATAAATAATTTGATATGGAGACTACTAGACGCACCTGAAAAAGATTTGGCCGGCCGTTCATCCCAGCTGCATCCAAATTTACTACAGCAATAGCATTTTTTGACCAAGGATGACTTAAGAAACCATGGCTTCCCTTAAAATAATAATATTAATGTACAATACATAATAAAGTAGATAGGTACAATAATGATGACAGTTTTTCTTCACTCTGTGCTAAACCTACCTGTAAGCCCATTTCCTCAGCGCCATTACTGAGAAATATAATATTGTGTTTCAGCTTAGTCTTTCGTCTTGATAACTTTTCTAAAGTTTCTACCATGGCAGCACAAAACAGGCCATTATCAGAGGCACCTGAGTCATGAAGAAAATTTTAAATAGGTACGTAAATCTAAATATATAAAAGGAAAAGGCTGCAAAATGTGACTGACTGACTGACAGATCTATCAACGCACAGCTCAAACCACTGGACGGATAAGGCTAGCTATTATGACGTGGATATTATGACGTATGCGCTAATAAGACGTATCCGCTATGAAAGGATTTCTGAAAACCTTTTGGGTTAGAAAAATCAAACTTAACGTGAGCAAAGCCACGGGCAAGAGCTAGTTTCTAAATAAATGACTAAGGTCCGCTTGCAGAAACGCCGCCTTATCCTTTTAACCCAGAGTTAGCTGACGTTTCTGCAAGCGCGCCTAACAAGAACACATGACTTTAAAATTATATGGCTATCTATGAAGTTCTTAAAGAGCATGCTTAATTTCATAATATTTTATTTGTTTTAATACTTTAGAATATAATTTACCTATGGCAAAAGGAACAGAATCATGGTGACAATTGACAAGAATTGATGTACCAATAGTACCATTAGAAAAAACCCCGCTTTCACCTTCCAATAAAGCTACGATATTCGATAGGTTTCTATAGATACTGGGTGCACTTAACCAGAAATAACCTGTAACAAAACAATATATTCTAAGTTACAGACTGAATTGAAATCTATCTTTAAACTTAATTAAACAAAAATCAATGTCTAACTCAGAAACGGCTTGACCGATTTAATTTTTTTTTTGTTTTGTTCACTCTAATATAAAAATAGAGAAAACCCAGAACTGCTGGAAAAAATCACTTCAGATTACTTTTATTTTATCAGACCCCGGCAGTGAAGGTGCGGGGTAAAAGCTAGTACCTAACTAGTAAAACAACAGGTTTTTGTAAGTCTTAGCTGGTGTAGAAAAAAAAACATATTTACCTACAAATTACCTGATAAATAAATTAAACTAAACTACTCTAAATTAATTTTTACATACCTAATCAAACTCACTCGTGGATTTTACCCAACTTACCATCAACGAATTGCCAATCTGTGTGTATTTTCTGGGTAGAATTATTTTTAATGTCGTCAAACAGCTGTTTTAAGTCCCTTGTCTTGTTATAATGGTATTCCAGACCGAAAACCCTGGGTTGGTCTCCGATTATTATCTGCAGATATTTTTTTGCAGATTCCTCACTAAAAATGTTAGAATCCTGAAACGTTACGAGGAAAATGTAATTAGTAATTAATTAACACAATTAAAACTGCTAATCAAAAATTTCACCATTTGTTCACTTTATTTTGTCAATCAACGTTTGTTCATCTCACTTCAACAATTCAGAAGGAATCAGGAAAGAAGGATCAACCTTTATTGATCTATGATTGAAAATTACATATATATCATAACAAAATAAAGTTATAAGTTAAAACTTACGTCTCTCGCAATATCCTGCTCTTTAATAGGTCTGGGCAAATCATCTTCAATAACTGTCGTGACAAACACTACCAGCATGTAAAATCCCAACAAAAGTACAAAGAAAGGACTTGGTATCTAAAAGTTTAATAGAAAAGTAAAAAAGTCGTGTGGTGTCGTGGGACGATTTTTTTATCGATAAAAATCAAAAAAACTACTTTACAAAATTATCTTAACACCTTTATTTTGTTTACAATGATTTATAAAAATATATAATAACAATTGTAATTTGTTTTTAATTTTTTACCAAATTTTATAAATTATAAAATTATAAATAATAATAAATTAATAATAATAATAAAATAAATAATAATTATCTCAAGTCAGGATTCGAACGTCTGAACCGATAGTATCACTCCTTCTTTTTACCGCTGCGCCATCGAAGCATTGATGGAATGTGTAAAATAAAGGAAGACAACAAGGACTGTGACGAAAAAATCTTACGCTTTTATTTTTAGGGTTCCGTACCAAAATGGTAAAAATGGAACCCTTATGGTGAGACTTTCTCCGTCCGTCCGTCCGTCCGTCCGTCTGTCACAGTCGATTATTTCAGTAACTATTAAAGCTATCAACATGAAATTTGGCATAGTTGTGTATAATAGTGGCCCAACATCATTGGAATAAAGAAATATCGAAAATTATTTTTAGTTTTATTAAAAAAGGGGGAAAATCGGTGGTTTGAAATTTCAAAGTAAAATAACTACACCAAGTGGGGTATCATATGAAAGGCCTTTACTTGTGCATTCTACAACAGTTTTTTATTTATTTCTATATATAATAGTTTTTGAGTAATCGGCCAAAATGTCGAAAAAATACCGTTCCCCCCCCCCCCCCCCCCCCTTATCTCCGTAGTTTACCAATCGAAAAATCTGAAATAATTATGGTCAATAGAGGTTTATGTATATTTTACAGGAAAAATAAAAGCAACGCGAAAATTATTTTAGTTTGTTTAAAAAAGGGGGAAAATCGGGGGTTTGAAATTTCAAAGTAAGATAACTATACCAAGTGGGGTATCATATGAAAGGCCTTTACTTGTGCATTCTAAAACAGTTTTTTATTTATTTCTATATATAATAATTTTTGAGTAATCGGCCAAAATGTCGAAAAAAAAACAGTTCCCCCCCCCCCCCCCCCTTATCTCCGAAGTTTACCAATCGAAAAATCTGAAATAATTATGGTCAATAGAGGTTTATGTATATTTTACAGGAAAAATAAAAGCAACGCGAAAATTATTTTAGATTGATTAAAAAAGGGGGAAAATCAGGGGTTTGAAATTTCAAAGTAAGATAACTATACCGAGTGGGATATCATATGAAAGGCCTTTACTTGTGCATTCTAAAACAGTTTTTTATTTATTTCTATATATAATAATTTTTGAGTAATCGGCCAAAATGTCGAAAAAAATACCGTCCCCCCCCCCCCCTTATCTCCGAAGTTTACCAATCGAAAAATCTGGAATAATTGTGGTTAATAGAGGTTTATGTATATTTTACAGGAAAAATAAAACCAACGCTCTTACTAGCATAGTTTTTTTTATATTAACAATAAACCTCTACAAACAAAGTTAACGATAAATAAGCAAATTAATATAATATTATCGTTTTACTTTTGGAGTACGGAACCCTCGGTGCACGAGTCCGACTCGCACTTGGCTGGTTTTTTAACGTTACGGACGTTTTTTGCCGGCTAGGGTACCCCTCCGCAACGCCCCATAAGGAACTTCGTTCCAAAATTATTTATCTTAAAAGTTACAAAGGCACGTTTTTGAGGCGTATTTATTATTAAGTACTTTGATCTAGTCAGTGATTGTAGACCGAAGTATCTATGTTTTTTCTTGAAATTACAATCCTTGATTACGAAATCTTATCGAGCTTCAAAATTGAATCAATTGTTATTTTAATGACAAATACAATAGGTACCTATTGTTTAACCTATGAAACGTTGTCTTCGATCAATAAGTCTTATCTATTCAAAGTAAGGCTAAATCTTTTGTATTTTAAATATCGATGATTATAATAAGATTATAATACATGATAATTACGGTTGATGATAATAATCTGAATATTTATATGGTAAATAATGTATTTAACTAACTCTACCTATATTGAAGGTCTTGTTTTGTTTATTATCCTGGCAGAGATATTATTACCCACTAAACTGGTTACATATGGGATTGTTAGTATAGGTATTTATATATAGAGATCCAGGGAAATCATAATATGAAAAAAACGTAAAAATATACTGGAGTGATGCTAAAGTTTAAGGGCGCGCGCCGACTTAATTTATCGAGTAATATTATTTTTGCCAATACAAAATTAAAGATTTTTCAATAGTTCTCGTTTTCACTGGTTACGAATTACGATACTGGTTTCTAGACTCACTTTTTACATTATATTTTACACAATTTTCTACTTGAAAGTTGCTACCTACTGTACACTATGTACCTACTCCTGTTTGTAACTATTACTAGTGGTTCGCCCCGAACTGAGACCTCGCGGTAACGGTATCCCATGATTATTCATTCAATCGATACATGATAACCAAAACTGACATTATTATTATGCCCGTTTTCACCAAACATACCTAAATCATCCCCTAAGTAGGAGTCTCTTAACGTAGGTAGCTCCTAAATACAATCCTAAGTCCTAACATCCGTCCCAATATCCTTTTAGGTGTCCCGTACAGGATCGTGATAAATAAGTTGACAGAAAACATCAATCACCTAACTTATAGGTAGCCCGTAAAGGTTAGGGAACGTTAGTGAAAACATTGAATTATTTATCAAACATTGAATTTAACTCGTAGTTCCATGGGAATAGTTACTGACTGCGCCATCTATTAGCATTATTGTGAAGCTATGTTGATGCTATATGAATTACTGACGCCCATTAAAAATTAAATAATCTCGTTTCTTTATAATATTCATATAATTTTAGTATTTGTTGTTCAAGTACAGGATATAAGTGACCTAAAAACATAAAATCAGTTTGAAAATCCATAGCGGATTTTTCTAGAGAGCGTCTTCAAGCGAGCGTATAAAATCGCCACTTTGAAAGCCCCCCATTTCGTCAATTTTAAGGGAAAAATTAAAAAAAAAATATTTTTGTACTCAGTTCAAAATTATCTTTAAAATGATACGTAACAATTTTATGTAACGCGATTTTTTTTTTTACTTCGCATTCGCTTCTATGAGAGCCCCCCTGAAATAAAGATTTTTATAACTTTTTAAGCCATTTTCGGCTGGAGGCCATCGGTTTACATATTATATCTAAATTTGAAGTAATTACGTTCAGTAATTCAAAAGTTATAAGGCTCTGACAGACGGACGGACGGACGGACGGACGGACGGACAAGTGCAAATCGCCCTAGTTAACTCAAAGACCTTCGCTTCGCTCGGTCGATTATAATGATAGGTAGGTAAGTTAGCTATCTATCAAAAATCATCACTTTAAACATAAATATACAAAATCAACGCACATTTCGCCTCGTTTTCGGATTATGATCAGTGTTTTGCTTCATCACAGAACAGACAGCAAAAAAACAGAGTTTCTTATGACTAAGTGATATGGAAAATGATAACAAGTGAGTGGTCGTATATTTAATATTTATTACTATCAATATCTACTTACGTCATATTGTCTATTTGTTTCTTATCATAATTTTATGTAGGTAACACTGATGTCCGCTTCTTCGTCCACGTGGATAAGGGTTTTTTATTCCCCCGGGAATTTTTAATTTTCCGAGTTAGAATATAGCCTATGTGGTATTTTGATGTATAAACTATTAGGTACATTGTGAATGTTCATCAAAATACGTGTGAGTAGTTTAGGCGTGAAAGAGTAACAAACATCTTCACAAACTTTCGGATTTATAATTAATATTAGTAGGATAAAAATAGTAGTAGGTAGGACTGGCAAATGTCTGCTTAAAAGAGTTTGTGCTTCTCAAAATTTTAAAATTCAAAATTATTTATTTCACGTAGGCCAACCTGTGGCTCTTATGACATGTCCACCGGTTCGGAAGCGGATTCATGCTGTCTTGGTAACCATTTTTTTTGTTCTTAGAATAATGGAGACTTATCCTATCCAATATCCATAAACGAACTAATCTTTCCTGGTTAAAATAATTATGTCTATTACATACCAATGTAATATAAATAATTAACGGCTACTTTACATTGTATTCAAGTAGGTACACAGATATGCTTGAATAGTCCGGTAGCGCACTGGTAGACTTCACTGGCGCAATCCATGAAGTGTTTCATGGATTTACAAGTTGAATGAAAGAAAATACGGGTTCTATTCAACCAATTTTTAATGAAACTTTCTATTTCTTTGTAAAAGATTATCGACCGAGCGAAGCGAAGGTCTTTGAGTCTACTTGAGTGAATTTGCACTTGTCCGTCCGTCCGTCCGTCCGTCCGTCCGTCTGTCAGAGCCTTATAACTTCTGAATTACTGAACGTAATTACTTCAATTTTAGATATAATATGTAAACCGATGGCCTCCAGCCGAAAATGGCTTAAAAAGTTATAAAAATCTTTATTTCAGGGGGGCTCTCATAGAAGCGAATGCGAAGAAAAAAAAAATTTTTGCGTTTCATAGGGTTACAGTACCTCATTTTAAAGATAATTTGGAACAGAGTACAAAAGTATTTTTTTTTTATTTTTTTTCCTAAAATTGACGAAATGGGGGGCTTTCAAAGTGGAGATTATATTTGACCTCACAACGGAATAACCATTGAAAGCTGGGGCTTGAAAGTTTTATAATTTTAGCGTAATATCATGTACTTGAACAACAAATACTAAAATTAGATAAATGTAATAAGGAAACTAAATTATTTAACTTTTAATGAGCAGCAACAACAGAACTTCACAATGATGTCAATAGATGGCGCTTTCATCTCATATAGCAAATGCAGCTATATGCAACATATTATTCAATTAAAATTATTATTTAGTCATTTAGCAAACATCAATAAAACTTCACGTTGCAGTTTGTTTTTACATGTTTTCTGATCGTGTCGATAGTTGACGCTGTGTACGAGTAATTTAATTTTAATGTTCCAAAAAACTATACCTAAGTTTGATTGAGGCCTTGAGGATTTCACTATAACAGTTCCCTAACCTTTACGGGCTACCTATGTTAAGTTAGTTGACACTTTCTGTCAACTTTGTTATTACGAACCTCTACGGGACAACTAAAGGTGAAAATGACATTGGGATGTTAGGATTGTATTTTAGGGGCTACCTACGTAAAGAGACTTCTACAAAGGGGATGATTTAGGTATGGTTGGTGAAAACGGGCATAATAATAATGTCAATTTTGATCGTCATGTATCTATTGAATGAATAAGTAATTATGGGAAACCATTACCGCGAGGTCTCAGTTCGGGGCGAACCACTAGTATTATTATTAAATACTAGCTGACACGGCGAACTTCGTACCGCCAACATTTTTTTTTGTTTTTTTTTTAATTTATTTTTTTATTAAAACCTTCCGTGGACCTTAAGGAACATACAAAAAAAAAATTGACCGAATCGGTCCATCCATTCTTGAGTTATGCGCTTACCAACATTCATTTTTATTTATATTACCTAAATATTAAATATCAGTATTATGTAGGTAGATAGATAAACCTACGTTTGCCACTTCGGTAAACGTTAGCACTTAGCTTAGCAGTAGGTAAGTTTTCCCATTCCGTAGATGGACGATCTCCAGATCTACACTCTACAGTACCTACCTACAGCAGTAGATGTCTAGACGACTTCGGTTGATGACAAAAAACGGTAGTAAAGGTGAAATAATAGAATAATATTAAAACGATATCTAGGTACTCAATTTTTTATTAATAATATTATTTCTTTCACAATCTAAGTGGTGTACAGTTTTAACTACAGAATAAATTAAATATGTGGTAGGTAATCTCTATCGAAAAGATAAACCACCCATTTCATTTAAACAACAGAATAATAATTTAAATGTTACTGATACTCCATTTAATCTTTGATCATCTTATTATTAAAGTTGGGGTAGCAAAGAATAAGTAAATAAACCATATTAAGGGCCTGTTTCACCACTTGCCGATAAAGGTCTGACAGCCTATCCACAACTTATCTGACGGATAGCGTTTTAGTTTTTGTTTCATTAGTATCTGAGAAGTCAATCTGACAGTTAAACTCAAAAAGATATCACACAGATTTATCAAGCAGATATATATGAGGCACTTTATCAGCAAGTGGTGAAACAGGCCATAAGTATAATAAATAGATAGATACTTATGAAAAGAGCTTTATAAATAGCATGGCAAGCATCCATCGCACACAACTAAACTGAGTGGTAAATCTGTCATTGTCATTTAGTATGGATGAGCAAACGTTGTAATATAATCAAAAAAACATTCATACAAAGATAATCGTTTATACCTACAATACCACTGTTGCGAACTCGTGGTCACACCAGATTGTTACACTAGTGTGACTATAAAGAATTTGTTTCTTTGTCACAATATTTCTACACCACTTAAAAGTGTAGTTGACACGATGCGGTGTCGACTCCCCAGCCCAAGCACAGCCAGGCGATGCAACGCGTGACGATGATTTCTCAGAACTTTGGTGCTTCGGCTGAACTTGAACTGAACGCTTAGCTTATAGCTATCAAGATTCAAGTCTCTTATTCGTTCACTGAGTTATCTACATTTTTATTAAAATAATCTCACAAGTAGTATTGTACGTATAGTGTATACAGAACTAAAATTAACTTTTATTAAAATGTTATTATGTCCCAAGGTAATTTTGGGCAAAATACTTCTCATTAGGGCCTGCGCAGACGAGAGCATCGCACTTTTGGTCCATCTTACGTGTTATGCGATTCAATGTTTTAGGGATCTATTTGGCCGGACAACAAAAGTACGCCAATGAATGTCACTCGTCTGCGCAAGCCCTAACTGTCAACAATTTCCTCAGGATATGTAGCTCAGACTAATTTTTGGACCACAATAATGAACTTTTGCTTTTAATTGCAGTGTGAATACCTCATTTAATTAATGTTTTGGTTGATGTCGCTTTGAGCCTTGTATAGTTAGTTTCACACGCATTTGAGTAGGGACGGCAAGCTCAAGCAAAATGAGCAAAAATATCGGACAAAAAGAAAATTGCCATGTGCGAAGGTTCTATCACTGTAGGACTCGTCATTGTCTAGTTGAATAATATTATTTACTAGGTAGGTAGTCAAGAGGGATTTGGTTTATGTGCATTAAAAATAAGACTTATGCTATCTAAAATACGCTTAGGTAATTAATAATTTGCAGGTAGGTAAATGTTATATTATAAGTTTATACAAATTATTTACATAAAAATTATATACATTACAACGGCTAACAGATCTCGATATTAAATAAGGTAGGTACATAATAATTATATCCAAATATTAAATAAAAATAATGTAATTAATACCTACTTTAAATTAGAGTAAATCTAGTGGTAAACATCACAAAAATTCGGTCTTTGAATCAATTTATTTTAATCATAAATAATTTAATGGAAAACCTATGCATATTTCAAACAAAATATTTTCATTTTATTTTTAAAGAAATTTTTGAAAAAATATAATAAATAAAAGTGCCGCACGGGTTCAATATCTATCAGCCTAGGTAACTAATCTATTTTTTATAGTTTTATTATTATATATTTACGTTTTGATCTTTATAGTTAGTATAGGTAAGTTCTTGAAGGAATAATTTTTAAATTTTCCCAACTGCAGGGACGTCAGGATATATTATATTGAAATAACGTAAGACCAAAGCGTAAGACAGTTAAACTTTTTTTTTCAAAGACCGAATTGTAAATATCTATACAGTATTAGAGGAATAAAAAAATGGCGATCGTTTTAAAGGTTTTTTTGAATAGTATGAAATTACAGTGCAAACCTTTTCTGTAGGAGGCAAACGTTGAAAACCATACAGCCTCAAACGTAAATGATAACTAACATCTTTACGCAATAAATATACAACCTGGCAAGTCCATTTTACTCCAAATTTTACATTTTTTGCACTGACCCCTGACCCATGATATCATTCATATTTTAATCCCATTTTTTAATAGTAGAAATAGAAACTCATTTTACAAGGTAACTTACATAATAGGAAAATTGCTGTTAATTAATAAAATGGCGTGAGGTTGTTAAAAACAAAATTTTGTCTTTAGTATAAACAAAATATTAAATATTAGCTGCCGAATATACAGACTGTTACAGGTCGTATGTTTATAACATTTTTCTTAATTTGATTAACAAACAGAATGTTGATCGATTTACCTCATCGAAAATAAATAGTTTATTTGTAACCAAAATTCATCTCAAAAGAGTAAGTTTTCCATCAAACCCAGCTAGGTTAACGCATTCCATCTGAGACTTCGTCATACAATATGTCTGACCTAGTTTAAGATAGATGCAGGTTTAGATTAAGCCAATATGCAACCCTTATTCAAACAATTAGGTATTTATTAGTCTTATAAGACTATCCAAATATTTTACTGCCAGTTGCTAATGAATAAATTAAGGCCTAGAAATTTAACAAATTATACAGCAACTTTCATATTTTTATAATAATACTTGAAAACCTTAAGTACTTTAGAAATACTTACATAAATTATATTTATTATACATACATTATTATAAGTAAGGCGATATCCGAAGGTGCTTTATGCAATAGAGAATCACATATCACTTTTTTATTAGACACTAATAAAGCGACTATGTGAAGGGATACAGTCACGAACTCACCTGTGCAATAGGGTATTTGACTACTTTTAGAAAATCATATTAAATTGTTAATAATGCTATGCTGAAGCTAACAAAACGTATATTTCGGCATAATTTTCAGTATTTTTCATAAAAATTGGGAAATAAATTCAAAAAAATAAATTGCCGCGGAAACGTTCCATTTCTTTACATGACGTCACAGTTCGTACACAGTTCAATGACAATTCCAAACCCCAAAGGCGGCGTGAACTGTGACGTCATTCAAGATTCAAGAACATTTTCGATCTCGTGAACATGGCCAGAATTATAGCAATTTTAATTAATGTTTTAAAATTAAATAAAGCTTTATTTTTAGTTTTGTCGTATGGAATAATGTTTTTAGATAATAATCTTTTAGGACGACACTAGATGAAACGATATTTTTAATATAGTCAAATACCCTATTGTCTAAAAATAATTGCTACAGTTTGACGATCGCAGTCTCCTCTGATTGGTTGAATTAGGTACGTACTAGCGCATCAATATACATTTTTGAGATCTATAGATAGAACTCTGGCTCCGCTCAAGACTCAAGATAGACAAATATTTTCAGACATAAATTTGTCTCGTTTTAACTCAGTCTTGAGTCTGAGCTGAGTGAGAGTGCCATCTATAGATCTTACTCTGAGTATCTAGGTTGCGATTGTCACTCTGTTTAGCCATTTGTATGTTACCCTTTAGGTCAACTTATTTGTGATTTTGAAATTAATACCGGAAAATATGAATACTGTAATATTATTTATTAGGTATGTACTACCGTAAACTCGATATTTAGTAAGACTAGGTATGTGGCGACTCACTCAAAAACTGTATCACTGCAAAAAGTCGCCGTACGCAACTTCTCATATTTTACATGTTAAGAATTGTAGCTAGTTTGGATAATCTTGATATTATATTCATAACTTTGACTGTCAGAAGAAAAGTCTATATCTATCCCTCTCTGCTGGAGGGTGTTAAGAGAGACGGCACTAGGGCGACGGGGGCAGGCTGTCGTCGCTCTCGAGGTAGGTGACGTAATTGTCTTCGCCGCCGTGGGCCGGCCGGGGCGGGGGCAGGGAAGGTATGTCGTAGCCGTGCATCTGAAAACAAATATTATACTTAGGTACTTTGTCCTTTACTGAAATGTGTTAAAATATAATAATTTATTCAAAAGTCATGTCAACATGACCATCGTCATCTCAACCGATAGATATCCACTGCTAGTTAGATGTAGGTAGGTCTCTTAGGTTATAACCTACGTACCAGCTGCGTACAAGCTTCATCCTGACGTTTTGCAACCCCTATGTTCCGTTTATACGGTCCATGCAGCTGGATCGAATTATCGAATTCTGAACCACTTGTACCTACCTCTATAATTAATCTATGATTAACACTAAACAGACTGCCGTCATATTTTTCTTGAACCTACTTGATTGACGCCATTTTGGCGTGGTAAACTGTTACGAGTGTCCAAGCAACTAAAATTAGTGAGGACACTCCTTGACTTGGCATCCCTAACATTATTAATTTCAGACTCAGTTGTATGTAAAATGTGGCGCTTCAAATTAATCCATGATTTAAACTATCATTTGTAGGTATAGCGACAGTCAATCCAGTGTTAATCGTAGATTAATTATAGAGGTCAGTGGTTCCAACTGAAACATTTATCTCCGCCACTAGCGGCGCGCCATGGACATGTACCCCGTACCTGATTGACGAGCTGCTGGAAGGCGGCGCTGTGCTGCGGCGCGCGGTCGAGGTCGGCGTGCAGCGCGAAGTCGCTGAGCGCCTTCCACGGCGGCTGGTACGCCGTCACCTCCAGCGCCAGCGAGCCGCCCGCCTCGTGCCGCACCGGCGACCCCGCCACTAGCGGCGCGCCATGGACATGTTCCCCGTACCTGATTGACGAGCTGCTGGAAGGCGGCGCTGTGCTGCGGCGTGCGGTCGAGGTCGGCGTGCAGCGCGAAGTCGCTGAGCGCCTTCCACGGCGGCTGGTACGCCGTCACCTCCAGCGCCAGCGAGCCGCCCGCCTCGTGCCGCACCGGCGACCCCGCCACTAGCGGCACGCCCATGGACATATACCCCAGTCGCCGGCCTTCCTGTACCATACCCTCACGTTACTTATGTACCACAACAGCTACCTAGTAGGTAGGTATATACCTAGTGTTATGAATGCGAAAGTGTGTTTGCTTGCCAGTGTGTGTGTGCTTTAATTACGCCGCCACAGAGCAGTGACTGACTCGATTTTTTGCATTAATAAGCCTTTAGCTTTCTATCCCGGAAAATAAAGGATTTTAAGAAACTAACTCCTCCGGAGACCACATAAAAAATTCCATCATACCTAGCTAACATCCCAAATGAAAAATCCGAATATGTAGGTACTGCTTTTTAGGATTCCGTACCCAACGGGTGTCAACAGGACCCTATTACTAAGCCTTCGCTGTCCGTCTGTCCGTCCGTCTGTCAGCGGGCTGTGTGAATAGATAGGGCCTAGGGGGAATAGATAGGCAGTTGAAATTTTCACAGAGTGTGTATTTCTATTGCCGCTATAACAAAAAATAATAAAAATTAAATTAAATTAAAAAAAAACCGGTCAAATGCGAGTCGCACTCGCACACCGAGCCTTCCGTACTCCAGAAGTAAAAGTAAAACGATAATAGGTATTATATCAATTTGCTTATTAATCGTAAACTTTGTTTTTAGAAGTTTATTGTTAATATCAAAAAAAACTATGCTAGTTAGAGCGTTTATTTTATTTTCCTGTAAAATATACATAAACTTCTATTGACCATAATTATTTCTGATTTTTAGATTGGTATACTTCGGAGATAAGGGGGGGAACGGTATATTTTTCAACATTTTGCACGAATATTCAAAAACTATTATGTATAAAAATAAATAAAAGTCTGTTTTAGAATATCCGGGTAAAGCCCTTTCATATAATACCCCACTTGGTATAGTTATCTTACTTTGAAATTTCAATCCCCCAATTTGCCCCCTTTTATAATAAAACTAAAAATAATTTTAGATTTTTTTTAGTCCAATGATGTTGGGCCACTATTATACTCAACTATTCCAAATTTCATGTCGATAGCTTTAATAGTTACTGAAATAATCGACTGTGACAGACGTTCATAGGTTTCCATTTTTACCATTTCGGTACGGAACCCTAAAAATAAAGGGGACTCCAATACATGATTACCCTAGCATGTGCATAGCAGCTCATTAAGTGGAGTTCAAATATTTATAGTTACAAAATATACTTATATATATTTATATTATTTTTTTTAGCTTCAAAAATGAAGAAATGAGGGGCCTTCAAAGTTGTGACCAGAACAAACGAGCATTTCTCATATGCTAATTTAATTATCTAAAAATAAAGTATCCAAATAGGTAGGTATGTATCTAGTTTAAAAAAAATGATTTGGTCATATGTACGGAACCCTAAAAGAGCGAGGCCCGACTCGCACTTGGCCGATTTTTTTTTTAAATTACCACCGCAGAATGGTTTAGTAGGCAAGATATCATTATAGGTAGCTAATTATTCTGCTGTAAAGAGGTACACAATCTCTTAACTAAACTAAATCCGAAGGGAGCAATAAGAAAGAAAATATCACAATGTTTTACTTTGACATTGTGTGAGTACACAATTTTTATAATTAAGAATAAGTAATTGTTTTGCTTACTACATAATAAAAATACTATATATTCTACATAATACCTACAGGCTCATTGATTCACATTTAAAATAGTCAAATCTAAAGTAAAGGATAATATAAAGATTTTCACCTTTTCTTGTTGCATTTGCATTTTCAACTGAATAGTTTTCTTCTTATCTTTGCACCTTTTGTTCTGAAACCATACCCTAATGACTCTCGGACTGAGACCAGTCATTTCTACTAATTGTTCTTTCATAAGGGCGTCGGGGCGAGGGTTGGCTGCGTAACAAGTTCTGGAAAAAAAATCAGTCTTACTAAATGTAACTATATACCTACCTACTTTTGAAAGAAAACATAGTGAGGAAACTAGTAGTACACACCTGAGAGCTCTCCATAATGTTCTCAAAGGTGTATGAAATCTGCCGATTCGCACTGGGCCAGCGTAGTGGACTATATGGCCTAAAGCACTTCTCTGAGAGGAGACCAGCGCTCAGTAGTGAGCTGATGATGATGATGAATTATGATATAAGCGTGGAATTAGAAATAGCAGCAATTTCGTTTATTCTAACCCGAGGTCTCCCCATCGCGCAGAGGCCTATTAAGCAAATTCCTATATTTATTCCCAATTCGTCTTCGAGCAGTGCGTGTTGCCAGTGACGACTTTTGTGATTGGAAACACGGTCACGACGACGCTTATATCGATTCGCTAAGCTGAAGTGTAAATGGACTGGGCACATGCCACACATCGTTCAGAGAACCACTGGGCGTTTGGATTCCAAGGTGCTGGAATGGAGACCACGCACCGGGAAGTGCAACGTTGGTAGACCCAACTAGCCTACTTACTAGGTGAACGGTCGCTGGCAGCCGCTGGTTGCAGGCGGCTTAGGATCGTGATCTGTGGCGATCATTTCAAAAGACCTATGTCCAGCTGTGGACGTCTATCGGTTTAGGTGATGATTCCCCATTTCTTTTTTTAATTGCGAGATAGACTTGCGCTTGACGACAATCAATGATGGAAAGCACTGATTAAGTCTAGGTCACGCTTGCCTAGAAAATGCCTGTTCCCTCTTTTCTTGCCTTGATAAGCTCTGTTACCTCAAGGTGTGCAACTGTTTCTCGTTGAGCACGGTGCGCACCCGCGTGGGTTTGCCGTCGGCCGCCGCGCCGGCCCGCGCGCGTCCGCTCTTGTGCGACCCCGACTCGCTTCCCGAATCTAAAACAAATGCTCCGACATTAATCACCCAACAACAATAATAACCCAACCGAAGTGGCGCACCGGGAAGCGCAGTGTTGGCAGACCCCCCACTAGGTGGACCGACTACATCAAACGAGTCGCAGGGAGCCGCTGGTTTCAGGTGGCGCAAGCGGAAGTCCATGTAAGAGACCTTTGTCCAGTGGTGGACGTCTATCGGTTGACAAAGAAGAAGGAGAAACCAACTGAATCTGGTCTTCTGCGTTCTTCTATAATTTTACAAAATGAATTCGCGATGAGTTTGCATCGTGGCGCGAAAGCGGCTGTGATTTAAACAATTTAGTCAGTCTTTAAACCTAAAGGATAATTTGCCAATAATAGTAAACCCAGGTGAAGTGAATTTTCTTTCGAACTGAGTGGTATTTTAGTGAACAGGAATTTTTATAGCGCACTTTTGCGAAGTTTAGCAGAGTTTCTGTAAAGAAAAGTTACTCGTAGGATTCTGAATGTATGTTTATACATACATTACATGTATGTTTGTACATAGGTACATTCAGAACATATTATGGTATAAACATACGTTTAGAGTCCTACAACTCCACATTTATAATGTGGAGTAGCTAATACGTGCACAAGTGTGTGCTCAAGCACGGGTGCACTCTCTATTCCCTCACTCCCATAGTCTGATCGGGCGCATGACCGACATTTTCTTTGCGCAGGTCTCCTCTCAGAAAAGGGTTAGGCAGCAGTCCACCACGCTGTGGCTCAATATGCAAATTGACCAACTTCACACTCACTCGGTATACCTACTTACATAAAACTCTCATGCGTGCACATTTCCTCGTGATGATTTCCTTCAAAAAACCGTTGAAGCACAGTATTTATAGGGTATTAAATGTGATATTTAATTGCTTCAATCGTATGGTTTCTATCATGAATTCAAATCATATTCTTCTTCTTCTTAATCAACCAATAGACGTCCACTGCTGGACAAAGGTCTCCTACATCATACATGGACTTCCACAGGCTTCGGTCTTGCGCTACCTGAATCCAGCGGCTCTCTGCGACTCGTATAATGTCGTCGGTCCACCTAGTGGGGGGTCTGCCAACACTGCGCCTCTCGGTGCGAGGTCGCCACTCCAGCAACTTGGGACCCCAAAGACCATCAGCTCTTCGAACTATGTGCCCATTTCCACTTCAGTTTCGCGACTCGCTGAGCTGTCGGTGACTTTGGTTATCCTACGGATCTCCTCATTTCTGATTTGATCTCGCAGGGATACTCCGAGCATAGCTCTCTCCATCGCTCGCTGAGTGACCCTAAGCCTTCTTATGAGGCCCATAGTTAGCGACCACATCTCGGATCCGTAAGTCATCACTGGCAACACGCACTGTTCGAAGACTTGAGTCTTCAGGCACTGAGGGATTTTGGACAAGGAAGACATCTCGGAGCTTCCCGAACGCTGCCCAGTCGAGTATCATCAAACCATATTACTACATTCATGCTACATTACCATAAAAAATTGCATAATCATCGCACTAAACCGACTCATGAAATTAACCTTTAAAAGATACATTCTTTAATAGGTATATTATATTTATAGCGATTATAATCTACACCTTGCGATAGACTGGAACCGAATTAGGATGCCGTGTAAGAAGCTGATTAATCTTAACATCACATTAAGTTCCTAATTAGATAACTTTCTGATGTTAATCTTGATGATAACACATTTGATAACTACATCGAATAATTTTGTTACACGATTTTTATTTCAAAAAAGTATTTTAAATCATATTATCAGTTAATATATCCGAAACTATGGGAAGGAAGTAGCATTTCAGAAAATTCTAGGGCTGGCAAAAACTTGTTCGCTATTTGTAGATGTCGGTAGATTACTTTGATGGTGTCAGAGTTGATAAAAATATTTTTGACGTGATAACGTCTTATAAATCGATGAACACCGGCTGCACGCACGAAAAAGTGTCACGTTCCGCCTGCGGACGAGCTTGCAAACGATAGCACGGAACAAGCTATAGAGAGGCACGATCGGCCCAGTGGGCCCAAGCGTTGTGACTTGTTTCTTTATGACGTTATCACGTAAAACTATCGTCTGCAAACCGACTTTACAGACAACCAATTTTTAAGCTATTGCATAGCTTTTATCGCGGGCTTTGAACTAGGACAAACAGTTTGAGCGCGGCGACCGAATTTAGAAATTCCCTAACGAAAATAAACCTAACACCGTCGTTCAGTAAGCGTTCAACATTTTAGAGGTTCTTAAGTAGCTCTGTTTGGCGCAGTGGGCGAGCGACCGCTTTCTTTACCGTATGTTGTATGATATCGCAGGTTCGAATCTCACTCGCGAAGTAGTGACAGTGCGCTTTTCTTGTTTGTTGTTTAATATTTTTTTTGCATAATTTTTATCAAGCAAAAAAAAATATTGCATAAATATTATAATTACATAAGTTGATAAAAAATGTTATACAATAGCTTTACCGCGGCAGTCCCCGAGTGCCACTTAATTGTTTTATTTTTTATGCCGGGGCCTTAAATAAAAGTGGTTTATGGAGTGATAAATAATAATTAATTCAAAGCCTCAATGCATTTTTTTCTGTTTCAAAGCTAACGTGATGGAGATGGATCTTAGATATCTATCAGTGTTCAGGCGTGTGAAGATCATCAGCTCATTTCTTACTTGATTAAACGATCTTACACAAATTCACAGATACGATTGATTTGTTTGGTGTACCGTTACTATTCGGATTATTTCCAAGACAATGGTAACCTTGAGCTGAAGCTGCAGCATCAAGTAGTCTGCAAGATCCCAACTCCTCAGCAAGTTACAGCAAAAATATAGTGTGTTTGGGCTCATTAGCATGGTCTCAATGAGTAGGTGTAAGATAGATATGATCGAGGATCTAATGATGGATCAGAAATCTGGGTAACAGGATGTTGGGTAGTAGTATATCATAATTCATACATAGTTCGGCCATAGATTCACATGTCGGGGATGTTTTAAAATAATTTACACTTGTTCCTTCTTTAGGTAGCCTGGATAGTAGATACTATTAGATACCTATATTATATACTAATTACTCTATCTAGTGAGATTTTACTCAAATTTTACGTATTTGTTTATGATTTAAGTTCTCATAGACCGAGCTTACACAATTAATGTGCTTACCCTACCGGTACCCAATAAGGGATGACACAAGGGTTAGCTACTTGCTAATCACCATCCTGATAATCCCCATTTCACACCCAAGCTAATCCACCCTGGACATCGGGGATCTGTTTTAGAATTCTCTGTGTTTACATATTCATAAAGGCATCCCATGGGTGGTCATATGGATTGATTTATTCTTACCTACATTAGGTACCTACTATTAGCACCTGTTAGGTTAATTTCACTGGGCGCAGAAATGGCTAAAAACACGGCCATACCTACGTCAAAATAAGTATGTATCCTTACTAATCCTTACTTTAATATTATAAATGCGAAAGTGTGTTTGTTTGTTGGTTTGTCTTTCAATCACGCCGCAGCAGGGCTACGGATCTACGTGATTTTTTGCATTGGTATAGTTGAGGACCTGGAGAGTGACATAGGCTACTTTTATCCCGGAAAATCAAAGAGTTCCTGAGGGATTTCAAAAACTAAATCCAAGCGGACGAAGTCCGAAAAAAGAACATCTTCTTCTTCTTCTTTATCAACCGATAGACGTCCACTGCTGGACAAAGGTCTCTTGCGTGGACTTCCACAGGCCTCGGTCTTGCGCCGCCTGAATCCAGCGGCTCCCTGCGACTCGCTTGATGTCGTCGGTCCACCTGGTGGGGGGTCTGCCAACACTGCGCTTCCCGGTGCGGGGTCGCCACTCCAGCACCTTGGGACCCCAACGACCATCAGCTCTTCGAACTATGTGCCCCGCCCATTTCCACTTCAGTATCGCGACTCGCTGAGCTATGTCGGTGACTCTGGTTCTCCTACGGATCTCCTCATTTCTGATTCGATCCCGCAGGGATACTCCGAGCATAGCTCTTTCCATCGCACGCTGAGCGGTCCTGAGCCTACTTATGAGGCCCTTAGTTAGCGACCATGTCTCGGACAAAGAAAAAGAACATGGATGGAGTTTATTTTTTGTATAATGTTAAGGTTTTTTATTTTATTTTTGGTAATGTTTAAAATACATTTTAAAATATTATTTATTTATAAGAGTATTTACCTACATCATTACATACTTTAATTATTTTCTTAGAATTTACATGAAATAAATAATTGGCAAATTTAAAAAATAAAAATATAAAGGAGACAAATATTTTAGCAATATAGGTAAGTACCTACTTATGTGACTTAAGTCAAACTTAAGTCTAGTCTTGGATATTTTATAGAAAACGACCTTTTGCTACATAATATTATTGTCTTTCTCCAGGTCCTCAATAAAACAGATGCAAAAAAATCACGTCGATCCGTTGTAACTTGTACCGTTGCTGCCTGATTAAGGGACAAACCAACAAACAAACATACTTTTGAAGGGAGTAAGGATAAAGCAGCAGAGAGAGCACAGAAAAAAGTTTTTCATCATAGGTACCTGTTCGAAAAAAGAATATTGGCATCAGAGGATAGCGGGAGCAAAATTTAATTTTAACCCCATGGGACTTTTCATTTCTCTCTTCTGATTGGTCCGCGTTCGTGCTTTAGTATGTGTCGAAATTCAAAAATGTTTGAGAAGCTGTTGTCTTGGATAAGTCACGTGATCAATTTGTCGATCAGATATACCTATAAACGCCCATACTTACTGTATCCAACATAAATATTAATGTTTAATTATTTAATAATAATTTATTATTGTTTTATGTAAACTTTCAATATAAGGTGTCTATACATAGTAAGTTGATACTCCTAGCTTTTTCTCATAGGTAGGTAATGATGAAAAATAGTGTGTGTCATTCGAGGCCAAAATATTTTGTTCTCGGGCGGCGTATATTGAATTCCTCGCTACGCTCAGGATTCTATAGTACTATAGAATCCTTCACTTCGCTCTGAATTCAAAATAACGCCCTCGGGGAGCAAAAAATTTCTTTGGCCCCATATAACCCAAATAATTATTGTTCTATGCATCAGATGACCGATTTTTTTTAATACAATACGATCAATTGGTGTATACTAAAAAAAATTGCACAAAATTTTCCCATCAGTTCTAGGTCGGAACATAATCATTAGATAAAAACGGCACTCGAATTTAACGCGGCGAATTAAAGGCGGCGGTCACTTTGTCGGCGCACCACAAACGACGATAGGGTACAGTGAGCTACTTATAAGTATGTGCGTTAATTATAATTTGCTAATTTTGGAACTGGTTCTCTAAAATATTCTTAAAGGTGTGTGAAGTTTACCAATTCGCAGTTTGCCTAGCTTGGTGAACTATAGCCTAAACCTATAGAAGAGACTTATGCCCAGGAGTACACCGGCGATGACTTGAAGTTAATGGAATGAATGAACTTATATACTTAGAATATAAGATTTATAATGTCAACTTTCAGGTTTTGTAACAAATAACAAATTGAACACTCTCATCTGAGTTATAACAATAAACTAACATTACCTTTTGTAGCTACGAGTAATTCCTATAACTTACCAATGCGAATGTACATAGAAAGAAGAAATTAAATTAGACAAGTAGAGCTCCTATCTTAAGTAAGTACTTAGTAGGTAAGTTAAGTTTGATAGGTTTGGTCAATGAAGGAAAATTTCTAAACATAGGTACATAAAAGCTCTTAAGCATTAAGATATTATTCATGTTATTACTCTTGGCCTTTATAACATAGGAGCGGGATTATTATACTTACTGTAATTTTTTCTAATTTTTTAATGCATGACAATGATAAGACCTCATTTTTATGATGGAGCTATACTACACTTTCGTGAGGAAAACAAATTAAATTAATGAAGGAATCAATTTATAATAATAATTAGGTACTTAATAAGTAATAATGTCTGCCGACTGTACCTACCCGAAATCAGTGTATAATCACTGCTCCATTATCGTAGTTTTCGATACGATATAGCTCATTACGCATGTAACAGATAAAAACTACAATCGAGTGTTTCCGATATTTTTATTATCTAGATAATCTAGATATATCCTTTAAAAAAGGGGAGTGACTCTTTTGTAGGTACTACATATTCGGTACATTTTAAGTATTTTTAACATATCAAGGGTTTGCACAAATCATAACTATACCGCGTAATTTATTATAAAACTTTTTGCGAAAATGATTAACCGACGGCTATGCCTGGCGCGAACTTTTTAAAGATTGATTTTTCACGTCTTTTAGTTCGCGGAAGGATCAAGGAACTTCGATTTTAGCGATGTTTGTGGAACATAGAGAATCCTATTTACCTCATACACTAATACCTACCTAAATCGTATCTGTCTATATTATTGGTAATTTTCAGAGACATTGGTGTTAAATTAATAATAAGTGAGTTTAAGTATAATTATGTGTCACACTATGTATCACAATTTTTGGATCTCTTTTTACATTTTATGCAATATTTAGGGTACATACTTACCTAACCATAGTTTGTGCGTAATTTTTTAAATAATTTTACACTAATTAACAGCGAGTTTACTTTAGTTTCATTTTGAGAGAAATTGTTCACAACCACTTACCTGACATAGAGCCCAATTCGTGTGGATGGTGTGAATTGTTATTACTAAGTGTTGTGTTGTTATTGCTTTCTGCATTGCCACTACTGCTGCCGCTCGTATTTGCACTCTGCAAGAAATAAATAATGTACCTAAACGAAATTTCAATGACGTTTTCTAATTTCTCTATTATCTCTATAAAGAGTAAGAACTTTTTCATCCGCGTGGATTACATAATGAACACTTTAAAAGGTCCCAAGGAAACTTTGATTTCTTGGGATGAAAAGAAGCCGAAGTCAATTCAGCAGTTCAGGCGTGAAAAGTCAACAGGCAGAGAGACGCAGGCACAGCTACTTTCGCACTTAGGTATAATGTAATCATTTATATCAGTAGTTAGTTACCTGAACTATACCTACATGAATTTTAATTGTTTTAGCAGGTATTCGAGCAGTAATCTGTTTCTTCTTTGGTGACGTAATTATACTTAGGTGCCCAAGAGAATCTTCTTTCTATGTTGTACCTACTGCCAGTGCTTATTTGATCATAATTATATTATAAAGATATTTTCATCTAAGCACGCCTTTGTTGCCTAAATCTAATGAGCAAAAGTCGATTTTGCTCACTGAGCGAGCAAAAATGTTTTGAGCTATAACAATACTGCTTTTTGGCATTTCTAAGTTTGACGCAACAACTCTCTATAGGTACCTACTCTACCTACTCTACATTTCTTTCATGTTGAAGAAACAACTAATGTTGAAGAAACAACTATTTTCATTTATTTTATTTATACCTTAGTAAGTATAAACTGTCTGTATAAAAGGTCCTTGTTTTGGTCGAGCTGATATATTCAGACTTTTTATATTGTACTATTTTTATATTTTAATATACTTAGATAAACTCACTTTTTCTAAAACGTCGTGATCTTCTCTACAATATAAAGCACCGCCTTCCCTTAACGCGAATTCATCACCTGAAACAAAATTATTAGTTTGCTTATAAGTAGACCACCTTTGGACAACTATAGCAGTTTAAGAGATCTGCGCAAAAATATTTGCCTCAGTTTGCGACTACAGTCGCAAACGTACACAACTGTCAAAAACAAAGCAGTCGCGTATTTGTGAAGTTTAAAAACGACCTTACGGGTTGTTTTTACACATAAGTATACTTATGTTAGTTTATTTATGTTTAGTTTAATTAGTTACCAATATTATCTAAACCGCACCTTAAAAAAATCTTTACCTTCTATGATTTACAAATTCGCAAGCAAATAGGAAATATTAGTTATCACTTACCAGGTATTAGTTGTCTAGCGCAGGCACAACATCTAAAGCAGTCGATGTGGTATATTTTCGTCTTTGCTCGCATCACGAAGTCGTTTTTGCTAAAGGACGCTCCACACTTATCGCATTTAGTACCGAATAGCCTGTTGACAAGAAAAATATAAAATTATAATAATTGTAGAATAGAACTCTATCTATCTCAATTAAAAGGTTTGTCAAACCTTTTGTTCTTTTGTAATAACAGAGTTTCAAGCTATTTTTCTGAAAATATTAAAGAATAGGTATTTAAAAAAAATATAAATCTCTTTGTCTACTGACAATCAAGCAAAAAGTAAGTAGATAGGAACTTTTAAATTAAGAAACTTCATAAAGTGCTATCAATAATAATTATAATCCACGTGAAAATTATGCATAAGAAACTATACGATTTCCTATGAAACAGTTCCAGAACGATTTTTGAAGACCTTTATTTCAGAAATCATGATTGATATTGATAGTTATCTTGGTAAGATGTTTAAAAATGATGCTTGTGAATTCGTCTGTGTGGATTTAGTTAAAAAAACCCACGTTGAACTACAGCTTCTCCGAAACCATCTAAACACGAGCTCTGAGGTGGTGCCTGAATAATGCAAAAAAATCGCATCATATTCGGCACAGTAGTGTTTTAGAAAAATAGCAGTAAGTAGTAGATACCTAACCTAAAAATGCATTTACACAACCTCTACCGCTA
Source organism: Oeneis ivallda (assembly GCA_029955525.1). Classification (NCBI taxonomy): domain Eukaryota; kingdom Metazoa; phylum Arthropoda; class Insecta; order Lepidoptera; family Nymphalidae; genus Oeneis; species Oeneis ivallda. The sequence goes on from JARPMR010000007.1 coordinate 15,534,883, forward strand.
AAAGCATATTTCTACCGTCTCGGTCCCGTCTTGGGTAATATGATAAAGCTCCTATCAACCCTTTCAATACCTATCCATAACAAACGATAGTCACCTTTTATACCTCACCTATAAACGACGCAGAATATAGGTACCCCTCCCTATAGCCGATGCTAAAAAGGTATACCCCACACCACCCCTACCTACAGGCAATGCTTTTAGCGAGATTGCCGGGGGGTTCATTCACTAAGTGCCGGTCAATAACCCCACCATTCTCCTCCCTCCCTTTGAAAATACGTTTAGGGTTTTCGAAGTTTCCGCTTTTCACGTTTCACCCCGTGAATTTATTTTGGGTATTTTTTTCTGTTTATTGGTTGATCGGGGATTGAGTTTTTGAGATAAATTTTTGCGAATTAAACATTCTGCGTGTAGACGGATTTATTAGGTTTTATTTATTTTACCTTTTTACACCCTGATAGATACGAGTACAATATTGTTGCAATTACATAGTTGGGGGGAAAGGGGAGTAAAAAACTTAAAATAGCTATGTATGTACATATTTTTTTTAATAGGTAATAAAATAATTATAATAGTCTAGTAATAATAATAGAGACACGTCCAAACACACATACACACAATCACAGGTGCACTCTCTATTCCCTCACTCTCATAGTCCGATGGGACAGAAAATCCGACACGTCGGACCTACGCGCGACGGCTTTACGTGCTCTCTGAGGCACGAGGGTGACCCACCGCCTACTTCTTGTCTCTTGAGACTGAATTAGTACCTACGTACTACTACTACTGACACTTTCTGAACAGAAAACTCATTTTTAACCGACTTCAACAAAAAAAAAACTGGCCAAGTGCGAGTCGGAATCGCGCACCGAGGGTTCCGTACTCCAAAAGTAAAACGATAATATTATATTAATTTGCTTATTTTAAAATATTATATTAATATGCTTACCTTTGTTTGTAGAGGTTTATTGTCAATATAAAAAAAACTATGCTAGTTAGAGCGTTGGTTTTATTTTTCCTGTAAAATATACATAAACCTCTATTGATCATAATTATTTCAGAATTTTCGATTGGTAAACTTCGGAGATAAGGGGGGGGGGGGGGGGGAACGGTATTTTTTTCGGCATTTTGGCCGATTACTCAAAAACTATTTTACTTATTTATTTTCATTGAAATTTCAATCCCCCGATTTTCCCCCTTTTTTAATGAAACTAAAATAATTTTCGCGTTGCTTTTATTTTTCCTGTAAAATATACATAAACCTCTATTGACCGTAATTATTTCAGATTTTTCGATTGGTAAACTTCGGAGATAAGGGGGGGGGGAACTGTATTTTTTTCGACATTTTGGCCGATTAATCAAAAACTATTATATATAGAAATAAATAAAAAACTGTTTTAGAATGCACAAGTAAAGGCCTTTCATATGATACCCCACTTGGTATAATTATCTTACTTTGAAATTTCAAACCCCCGATTTTCCCCCTTTTTTAATCAAACTAAAATAATTTTCGCGTTGCTTTTATTTTTCCTGTAAAATATACATAAACCTCTATTGACCGTAATTATTTCAGATTTTTCGATTGGTAAACTTCGGAGATAAGGGGGGGGGGGGAACAGTATTTTTTTCGACATTTTGGCCGATTAATCAAAAACTATTATATATAGAAATAAATAAAAAACTGTTTTAGAATGCCCAAATAAAGGCCTTTCTTATGACACCCCACTCGGTATAGTTGTCTTACTTTGAAATTTCAAACCCCCGATTTTCCCCCTTTTTTAATCAAACTAAAATAATTTTCGCGTTGCTTTTATTTTTCTTGTAAAATATACATAAACCTCTATTGACCATAATTATTTCAAATTTTTCTATTGGTAAACTTCGGAGATAAGGGGGGGGGGGAACGGTATTTTTTTCGACATTTTGGCCGATTAATCAAAAACTATTATATATAGAAATAAATAAAAAACTGTTTTAGAATGCACAAGTAAAGGCCTTTCGTATGATACTCCGTTCGGTATAGTTATTTTACTTTGAAATTTGAACCCCCGATTTTCCCCCTTTTTTAATAAAACTAAAAATAATTTTCGATTTTTCTTTATCCCAATGATGTTGGGCCACTATTATACTACACAACTATGCCAAATTTTGTGTCGATAGCTTTAATAGTTACTGAAATAATCGACTGTGACAGACGGACGGACGGACGGAGAAAGTCTCACCATAAGGGTTCCATTTTTACCATTTTGGTACGGAACCCTAAAAAGGAGGAGTTTCTCAATTCGACGCATATTTTTTTTTGTCGCTGTTACTCCATAACTCCGTCAAATCTGAACCGATTTCAGTATTTTTTTAATTTCAAAGGTCATACCGTCAGGTTGGTCCCATTTAAAGGTGGATGATCTGATGAATATCTTTCGGTGACGGAGGACGGAACTCCACAATGAATAAAAGCAAATCGCTCGCAATCAGAGAATGTGAAGATTGATCCTATGAAGCTACCAATAAAAAGCTTAAAATAGTAATAGTAATAAGTACATATAAAAATTCTTTTTAAAAAAACCGACTTCAAACGCCACTACAAAGTATAAAATAATTTTAGTTTGTACAGATATCTTGAAGTCGGGCGGGCCTCAATAGAAACTTGAAACCGCTAAGCTAGCCCGACCAACAAACTAAAATTATGGCTAACGTGGCGCATTCGTTTCATCATCATACAAACTAAAATTATTTTATACTTTGTAGTGGCGTTTGAAGTCGTGTTTTTAAAAAATAATTATTATATTATTATTATTTTGTACTGGGGCGGTAGGGCTCAGGGGCTCGAGCTCTTCGAGTTCGTCGCGTCTACCGGGGGCTGGCCAAAGAAATAATTTGGCCGTCCAAAGGGGCAATGTGGGGCAATGCCACAAAATATATAATAGGCAATGCTGCTAGCATAATATTATTATAATAATATTATTATGTAGGTACCTACGCCACCGCGCCGCCCGCCGCCGCGCGGCCGGTGACATCGATTTTTATTTTAGACTAGCTGACACGGCGAACTTCGTACCGCCAACTTATCTATTATAAATTTTTTTTTGTTTTTTTTTTATTGAGTATAAAAACCTTCCGTGGACCGTAAGGAACATACAAAAAAATAAATTAACCGAATTGGTCTATCCATTCTTGAGTTATGCGCTTACCAACATTCATTTTTATTTATATAGAAGTAATTTTATTGTAGGATTAATTTATTTTTGTGACTCCTGTTATTTTACAAAAGTGAAAGCATTAATGAAGCTATGGCAAATAGTAATTCCTGCATTTAGTTTGTTTGGCGGCGATTTGTGTGGCCGTGTTGTTGCAGCTGCGCGTCAATCATTGCCGGCAGATGGCTAGTAATTAGATATATTAGGTTCCGTAAGAAATGTTTATATTTAGATTGACATGAAGAGTTAAATATGATAATACGAGTTCTGAGTGAACATCAGGATTTTGAATTTTTTTTAAAGATGATTAGCCATGCTGAACTTGATATTCCCCTCGCTCCGAGCTCCGCTCCAAAAAGTGATGTGCGCGAGCAAATATAGATGTACTTACCTACGTTTTATTCCCTCGCTCTCATAATCTCAGATAAAGCGTAAGGAAGCGGACTTTACGTGGTCTCGGAAACAAGGAGGTCGGAGGTGTATCTATTCTAATTCTAACACCTTCAACTTTCGAAGCACGCGCTGCGTTACTGAGAATTTCTTGACAGAAAAACCTGTGCCTATGTCATAGATTTAGGACCTGATACCTATTATATCAGGTGCGAAGCGATAACCAATCCTAAATCTATGGCCTACATAGGTATGTATTGCTGTTTGGGTCCGACCAGACAAAGAATAACGATTCACTTGAGGTAAATATACCAACCTAGCATAATAATCATATCAATGACCATGATGGACTTAATAATTATGTACCTACCTATATATTTTATATATGTGTATTATGTGTTTACACGTTTACACAGTATTACTTACCTACTATAGATAGACGCCCGGATGCTATAAAATTTCGCTAATTGTAGGGGCGAGTCGGTGATTTGGTTTGGTTAGGTTGAATACATAAGTATGTACATACATAATTGTATATGATTTAGATACCTAGATTTAGCAACGATAACTGACAACCGGAGACCCTGGTACCTACTGGGGAGGGGGACTCAAACAAAAGTCAAGTATAGGTTAAAATATATCTCAGGTGCTTTTCCTTGATGGAAAAATCGTACGGAAATAATGTACCCAAAGTAGTTTTTTATAATACGATACACCTTTTTCTTTCCCGAACAATAGACGTCCACGGCAGGACAAAAATCTCTTGCTTGGAATTTCACAGATCTTGTGCCACCTGTACTAAGTGGCTCCCTGCTATTGTCTGATGTCGTCAACCTACTTAGTGGGGACTGGGGGATCTGCCAACATTGCGCTTTCCAGTGCGGGGTCGACTTCAGCCCCCTGGGACCCATGACCATCAGTTCTTCAAAAGCTATAGAATAGAATAGAAATATTTTTTATTTAAATAAACTTTCACAAGTGCTTTTGAATTGTCGCGCGGTTAGTCTACCACTGGTTCGGAATGCCCTTTCTGCCGAGAAGAACCAGCAAGAAACTCTGCGGTTGCTCTTTTCAAAACAAGTTTACAAAAGTTACTATGCTATCTATGCATACAGTGATACCACAATGAGGGAAAGTTCCAAAAAATGCATATTTTCAATTCAATACATGTTAAGACGGGCAGGCAGAAAGTAACCTTATTCCCGCTGGTGACACCCGTTCAGGAGCATGACGCATGATTCAGCCATTGCTTCGCTCAACCATAATTATTGAGGTATAAACGACATATACCTACGACACTTTACTCAATTTTTGTGCTTCTATTGTACCTAGTGGTTTCCGCTCTTTAGCACTATTTAGATCACTGAATAGTTATGATCTTTACCGACGGATAAAGGATAACGATACCTACCTACCTCTAATATGTATAAAAAAATTCAGTTCGAAATGATTCAGTGTTCGATTATGATTTCAATCGCAAAATATTGGTAATGTTTATGGACAGGTAGTGTAAAAACATTATAAACGAAAAATCATAATTTCGTCTAAATATAGGTAGGTAAGTACCTAATACCTATTCTACCAAAAATAAACACCTGAAACGTTATTAGAATAGATTAACCCTTCGCGTACGGATGCAATGTTTATGTATCAGATTGCTAACAGAATAAACATCCTACCGTTTTTATTATTTCAATTTTAATTATTCATTTATCGAGTCTTCCGTCCGGAAGCTCTAGGAAGGACGTATCAATTATTAAGATTTTTCTATGTTATGCTATTTATTTCAGTTAATCTTTTTCCTCAGCGACCTCGCTGTTTTTCCCCAATATTTTGTAAATTTTGTACCTGGACGAGATATTATTTTGCATTTATTACTATGATATACTAGCTGATGCCTGCGACTTCATCCGCGTGGGTTTAGTTTTTAAAGTCCCTCGGGAACTCTTTGATTTTCTGGGGTAAAAAGTAGCCTATGTCACTCTCCAGGTCCTGAACTACCTATTACCCATGCAAAAAATCACGTTGATCCGCACTGTTGTAGCGTGATTGAAGGTCAAACCAACAAACACACTTTCGCATTTATAATATTAGTATGATTTACGAATTTACCAAACAAAATACATAGGTGGGTAATGGGTAGGTATGCCTAGCAGACGCTAGAATAGACTAACTTTATATTTACTTAAGTAAATTGATGAGGTAAAGCTAGCAACGACGATTAAATAAATATTTCTATGGCATCAATTCAGTTCTAAGACGCTATTAATATATTTATTTAAGAAAAACACATTTAATCCGATTCGTGAGAAGACAAACACAAATTAAATCAATATGAAAACAAATAGTGCATTAGGCTGAAAAAAGTAACCCAATCGCTTTTCCGGTGGAACCGAAACAAACATACCATAGACATATCGAGTTCCCGCCGCCCGCCGCGATGTCATACTGACGTTTGTTTTGGCGCCAAAATACATAACGCCGCGTTTGTTTTTCTCGGCGCATCACCGTTCAAAGCGGCAAAGACAATTCGTCTTTCTGCCAACTTAAATTTTCGAACAGCCATACAACTCTGTTCTCTATGGCGCTACAACAAGGATGAAAGCGTTTGAACATAGAGAATCTTGTTTGCTGATGTGTAATTCTATATTTTCGCTGCAAGATAGAAGGGTAAAAAGGTAAACATCTAAGTTATTTTAGTGAATTCAAAGATGATTTTGTCTGTGTTTGAAAAAGTGGCGCCGATATGATTGACGTGCAGTTATGAATATTCCAGTGAGAAGGAATATTTAGTTTTTTTAAAGTGAGTAGTAAACCACAGACTAAATATGGGTGTGATGTCTATAATTGGAATGATAACGTAAACTGTGTATGATCCTTAGGTATGATCGTCTTTCATTTTGATCGCTTGTTTATTATTAGGCTTTGCATGTTTACTGGGCTATTTTGCTGGATATTCATACACAAAAGGAACGTAAATACGTATTCCAGTAGACAGTACGTCTACCTAGTCTGTATAAAATTATAAGTAGGTAGGTATTATTAAGGTATTATTAGCTGAGTATTTGGCTGTAAGTGGGTAGAGTACTAAATTATCCCATAAACTCAGTTGTAAGTTCACCTAGTTTCATTTCACGCTGTAAAATATTGTGGTTTTGGAACGAAGTTCTTTATCGCACCGCGCACGGTACGGAATTGGCGGATAGGGGCTAGGCGAAAAAAGTTTAAGAATTTCCGTCACAAACGTCACGTCCGCCCTTTCTATATTATTGTGGAAATATCGTACCCTGTGGTGACGGCAGATCAGAATACAGTTGTCACCACTCCTCCTCTTCCCGCGGGTGTCGTACGAGGCGACTAAGGGAATATACCTAACGGAGAACGGGCAGCAGTGTCCTCTGTGCTACTACTACCATCTACTGCGATCACCAACCCGTCTGCCCCGCGTGGTGATTATGGGCAAACCCTCCCCTTGGGAGAGGCCTTTAGTCCAGCAGTGAACTGTTTATAGGCTATTGATGATGATGATTGTGGCCAGAGATGGTGTTGATTTTAAAAGGTAATGTTTAGAAGATAATATCTGTTCCTCCTGTGATGAGTGATCTAAGTCGACTTATACCCTTTTTGTGAATTTAACATAGAATTATCAGAAAAAAAATTTGGATGTTTTTGGTCTAACTCACATTCTTTTATCTATTATAAATAGTTTGGGGGATAATTTTATGCAAAGTGATATAACTGGCAGAATTTTTGTAAAAATATCGTGATTAATTGAATATACAGGGTTAATTTTAATTTACCAACAACCTCCCAGCATATGTAACATCTGTGCATAATACTGAACAGTATATTTTGTTCAACGACTTTTCACATAACTCAATACATTACCAAAAAAAAATTCGGGTCATTTTTTTAACTCTATGGTCATTTTATGTACCTAATGTCTCTTCCACACCTGCGTGAAGCGTCGACTACTAACCGCGCAACAATTAACGTCCGAAGTTATCGCTTCGTATTTACAAATTCTTTGTAATGTGTATTAGGTACTAACATCAGGCTGAGCTATCGTCTGATTGAAGTCCATAATTTCGCGTTTATCGTGAACACTAAAAAAGCTTTCCGCGGCGACAGGAATATCGAGAAATGGCGCGTCAAAGCCGAAGCCTGTGGAAGTCCATGCAAGAGACCTTTGTCCAGCAGTGGACGGTCGGTGGACAAAGAAGAAGAAGACTTGCCTAGTATAGTCTCGTTTGCAATACGTCTTGCCGTCGCGCACGAAGCACGTGCAGGACTCGTCGAGGAACTGGCGGCACTCCTGGCACTTGAGGCAGGCGGCGTGCCACTCCAGGTCTGGCGCCACGCGCAGGATGTACTGGTCGTGGATCTGGCCGCCGCAGCCCACGCACAGCGACAGCCGCAGCTTCTCTGCGGGCAAAAGACAGGACCTTGGAGTCATTGGTTCAATTATTCGACCGCCTCCCAAGACAAGTCCCTTCATTTTGGGACTACATTGCTACCTACCTAGTGTTATAACGAAGCAGTGATAGATGGTTAGCACTATTGAATATAGGAAACCACAGTCTCCTATTCGGGGGGTGCTGCAGATTCGATCCCGGGCACGCACCTTTTGATTTTTCGGAGTTTCGGATGTGCGTTTAATCAATTAAATACCACGCCATGCTTCAACGGTGAAAGAAAACGTCGTGAGGAAACATCTCACTCTTAAGAGTTCTCCATAATGTTCTCGAAGGTGTGTGAAGTCCGCCAATTCGCATTGGGCCAGCGTGGTGGACTATGGCCTACAACCCTTCTCTGAGAGGAGACCTGCGCTCAGTAGTGAGCCGCCATTGATGGGTTGCTGATGATGATGATGAACTAGGTAGGTACTTACCTACCTACGTTTTTTTGTAAAGTATTAGCGTTGAAGTGAAGAAATACCTACTTACCTATTTTATCTAATATTTTATTTTTACCCAAGTACGGCAAAGCCAAAAAGAAGGGTTCTGGTTTCAGCAATTCCTACCTTTGTATGTAACTATTTACGAATGCTCCACGGTAAGACCTTAACTACTGAGTCAATATTGACGATTGAGGTGTTTCAATTCGTTATTTTATTATGGTTCGGGACTCGGCGACTACATTATACGAATAAAATCAATATAAGTTCCTATTTACGGATAGGTAATACATCAAATTTTTCGTAGTGGGATTAAAGTTTTAATAAGCCTTTATTCTTGTTAAAAACTTTAATGCTTATAGGTAATAGATAAGTACTGTACTCCCAAACTAGGTAGGTGGGCTTTGGGAGTACAGTACTTATCTATATTATACTCAGCATGGTAGATTCATGGTAGCAGTGATAGCCTAGTGGTTAGGAAGCAGTGATAGCCTAGTGGTTAGGACTGTGGTCTCCTATTCGGGGGGTTGCAGGTTCGATCCCGGGTACGCACCTCTGACTTTTCGGAGTCAAGTGCGTTTAAGCAATTAAATATCACTTGCTTCAACGGTGAAGGAAAACATCGTGAGGAAACCTGCACATCTGAGAGTTTTTCATAATGTTCTCGAAGGTGTGTGAAGTCCGCCAATTCGCATTGGGCCAGCGTGGTGGACTATGGCCTATAACCCTTCTCTGAAAGGAGACCTGCGCTCAGTAGTGAGCCGTTGATGGGTTGTTGATGATGATGAATGATGATGGTAGATTCACGATCATTAATCATGAACTTCTATAAGGAAAAGTACCTATAAGACCTTGGTTCGTGCCACAAAAATACGTCATGACAAACAAACTAATGATTATTCATAAAAATGCAAATAACACCAAAGATGTCCTCCGTTGATATAAACAGCGGGTAAGAGAGGATTATGAATAAATTATCTTCAATCGAATCGATATCCGATAGGCGTGGCTAGGGCGGGCCACACCCGTTTGATGCGACTGTCTCTGTCCCCCTTCATGTTTATTTCTGATATTTTAACTTTAATTATTGTTGATTTTTGCCGTAGTCCCATTTAATAATAATAAAAGAAAAATTCCTTTTAAAAAACCGACTTCATACGCCTCTAAAAAGTATAAAAAACGTCGTCTTTGTACATGGTACTTAGGGGAAAGTCTAGTAATTTGGACAATTTTTTTCAATGCGTTTTAAGCATATAATATTTGTCTAATATATAAAATAAAAGAACAATTATTAGGCTTTACATTCATTAAGTATTAATCAACATAGTTATAATTGAGAACCTCCGAGCTCCGGTCTGCTAAAATTTTAAAATCCACTTGCTACACATTTGCGGAATTTTCCATCGTTCCGTCCAAGCAGCAGTGTCGCCAGGTGTACTTACCTACTGATTTAAAAGTGGCCAGACCTATTTTTTTGTTGAAAATCTAGCTGCTTATTACAGCTGAAAATTTTTCACAAGTTCTTGTTGTTCATAAGAAAATTTCTTCCTTTAATTCGCCCCGGCTTCACCCGGATGGGTTTTAGTAGCGGATCCCAAAGTGGATTTGGTGGAAACTAAGGGTTCCTTGCAAGTCAGTATATTCCCACCAGACCCACAAGTCAGCGAGTGAGCCACGTCCCATTTCGTGTTTAGTATCAGCTAAGTCGTCGTAAGTTTACCTACGTCGACTTAAAAATCGCGCTCGCTGCGCTTGTGTCCATTTTCAGCGGAATAATTCCATTTTTTCCTAACCCAAACCAGTAGGGAAACTTGTGTTCTGGAGACGGACATAGGCTACTTTATATTCAAGGAAATCAAAAACATGTAAAACTACTCCATCTCTGTTTAAGTGAACAGTATGTTCTTCTTGAGAAATAAATCTTTAAACCGAATGTGATCCCACGAAATTTTTAAAAACCCTAAATTCACATTTTGTTATGCCTAATATCTATTAATAGTTTCCCAATTTTTTTTCTTTCAAATTAAGTATTGTGTCTAGATAAGTAATTGTTGCGGACACCATCAACGGAAAACTTGGCAAATTATGGTCTCGAAGGTTCCAAACGATAGCCGAGTTAAATTGAATGCGCATTTCAATATCACGTGATCGCTTATAACCTAATGTTATACCTAATGTACCAAAATATGCCTGAATCCTGATCTATTAAATTTCGTCTAAAATTTTGAAGAAAACATTGATGGAAATATAGAAGCTTAGATTAGGTAGGTATTTATCAGTTATTAAAAATACTAATCTTACCTATACCTACCTACATAACTATGTATCGAACCTTTAATTAATTGAATCCAAATCAACACTTATAGAAAGTGAGGCATAAGAATTGGTTCATTGCAAGTTGTATGTTTTGAGAAAAAATTAAAAAAAAGCTGTCTCAACGACTCGTCAAATTTTAATTCACACATTTTCAATTATCGAATCGCACCTTGAGAATGGTGTCTAACGGGAAGCATAATACGAAACTAAACAATATATCTACGAGTACAGTTGTTACTGCCGTAATTTTTAAAAGCTGAAAAAACATTTGAAATGATAATTAGTCGAATTGTTGATGTAGACATAACAGGCTTTTTGTTTGTTTTATTCTGTTTTTATTAGCTTCGCTTTCGTTTACTTCTTATCGCGGGTAAATTCTGTGTGATGATCAGATGACATATTGATTAAAAATTTGGCCCTCTTTTCAGGCGTTTCAGGGTTCGAGTCTCAGCTCTAACTTTTCGAAGTACCTACCTAATGTGCGTTTTAAGCAGTTTTAATATAGGTACTTAATTGCTTAAAATATATATGTCATTAATTGCTTTAACGGTTGAACTGGTTGCAACTATCGCTATTCGCGAGGAAAACTGCATGCGTGGCATTTCTTAAAGATTTTAGAAGAGAGTAATAGGTACATATGTAATTGAAGAAAAAAATTACTCTCTTTTACCTATTTTTGAATTATCCACCATTATTTTTAAGAAAATTCAGCATCACCTGGCCTTTCCATCTTGTTTTCCTTGTTCACAAGCTCCTAAAGTCAAAAATCTATTAGCTATACGAATATATTACCTACCTCTCAACTAACTCAATACCAGAAATGCCACCACACCAGTGCGATCTCAAAACCGAGATGATGTTAAACCATGGTCCAAACCCCACCCGTTGCACTGTTTCGGACTCACTCCTAACAAAGCTTTTCTCTTATTTTGAGGGGAATATTGGTCATGTTCCAGATAGCTAATATTCTTTATTATTAAAAAAATCTAGGCTGATGTTAAATCACTCACTTAAAAACGGTTATTTTTTATGGTTTTGTAAATTAGTTTGCCAAAATACCTAATATACATTATATATTAATGAGCCAATTATAACTGCGGCAGCATCTTACAACTGTCATTAAAATGATAAAAGCAGTGCAATGTGTTTTTATTAAAACCGTAAGCTGTAAATAAAACATAATAAAAAGGCATACCTACTGACTACTTACTGAGCAGAACTCGGCAAAACTTAGGAAGCACTCAGAAAATAATTAAGTATTAAAATTTTTCGTAGTATGGAAAACATTTAATGACAGTTTTACCACGTTTTACGCACTAATTAGCTTAAAAATTTACATTCTAAAATTGTAAATAGGTACGTTTACTTACCTATTGGATTCGTAATCGTATGATCAATCGATTTGTAACGAAGGACGATTTACACAATGGTAATAAATTGGACCCTATATCTCTTTTTACTATGCAAAGGCTCTAAACTAAAGCTTTTTATTGCGGAACTAGCTGATGCCCGCGACTTTGTCCGCGTGGATTTAGTTTTTAAAGTCCCTCTGGAACTCCTTGATTTTCCGGGATAAAAAGTAGCCTAGATGTTGACCCGAGTAATAAGCTACCACGGTATAAAATTTTGTAGAAATCTGTGCGGTAGTTTTTACGTGAAAGAAGGACAAACAAACAGACAGACAAACAGACAAAAATTAAATAAAATTCTGTTTTGGGCTCAGTATCGATAGTAAAGCATCCCCCAATTAAAATTTTCAAAATATATTAAATGTACAGAAATCTTCCAGTTACAGTTTTATTATATGTTTATAGATTCACTGATTCTAGTTTCATTTCTAGTGAATAACATATTCCTACTATCCTACTTCCTACTGATATTTTTTGCTGAAACCGATTTTGCTGAAATTTGGAATGGTGACAGCTCATACTCAGGATTAACAAATAGGCTATCCCGGTAAAATAAAGAGTTCCCGTAGGAATTAAAAAACCTAAATCCACACGGGCGAAGTCGCGGGCATCATCTAGTTTTGAGTAGGTAGGTACTTACAATATTTGTACAAAGTATTGTTTTTGTACTTAAGTAAGTATAATAAATTGTACAGCCTCTGCATAGTAAAAAATCGGCCAAGTGCGAGTCGGGACTCGCTCTTTTAGGGTTCCGTTAAAAAAAATTAAATTAAAATATTTTCATGTACCCATGGAAATATTTTAATTTATTTTGTTTAATTTAATTTAATTTTTATTATTTGTTGTTATAGCGGCATTAGAAATACATAATATGTGAAAATTTCATCTGTCTATCTATTACGGTTTACGAGATACAGCCCGCTGACAGACGGACGGACGGACGGACGGACGGACAGCGTAGGCTTAGTAATAGGGTCCCGTTGGTACCCTTTGGGTACGGAACCCTAAAAATGAGGTAGGTATCTAAATACATAGTTAGGTTACTAGATTTTTTGCCCAATGTGTAATTTACATCATGGCCAATGGACATCTTTATAAATTGTTTCCATACGACTATAAATCCAATATTTATATTTTTATATGCCAACGTCGTCGCTCATCTCTGCATAATATTATGTTCCTACTGATATTTTAAATGTGAAACTGTATTTCGTTACTACAAGAACTATTGTGTAACAGAAAAGTAATGAACAGGGAATACATTTTTCACCTTACGCCCATGTGAATGTAGCGAAATGGCCTAGCCAAATATTTTGACTATAAGGTTTAGAGTTTATGAAGTTAGGGCTTGTAGAGGTAGGGCGTGTAGAGTTAGAAGCTTGGCTCTACATGAGATCTGATAACTTTTTGAAAGTGCGAGCCCTATGGTCTCGTCTTGGCAACATTTTACATGAAAATGTTTAATCCCGGAAAATACTTTTAATCCGCGCGGACAAAGTCGCGGGCATCAGCTAGTAATAAAATGGAACTGAAATCCTTGATCCGACTCTACCTTCTCGTACCAATTATATAAGTACGTGTAACAATGTATTTTTGATTACATGTGCGACTCATTTCCAGTAGCGGCTATAGTATTTTAATAAACACTAAATAATGTGATTAATAAACCTTGAGCCTATTAAACAATAAAACGGAGCCTTTAAATTGTAATTAACGTCATTAAATTCATTATCTCATTAACAATGTCGCGAGCGGCGCTCTCAAAGGAATTACGAAGTTAACGATTTTAGTTAATTAATTATAAATCTTGACCTAGGAAGCTAGAAATAATACCACAAGGTATTTTAATATGAAATGCAGAGCTCATAATATGGTAACTTACTATAAACAGTATAGTATAGGTATCTCAGTATGACTTCGACCCTATTTCACCAAATCCATCAAACTCACACAAAACATCATCAACTATACCTAACGTTTAGAACAGAAGTTTCTAACAAAGCTCAAATGCAAGCAGTAAAGGTGTGAGTGCCATGTCATTATTTTGTAGCACTGGTAGGTACTGATAACGATGATACTGGTTTTTGATGAGTATTGTGATGAATTAAGACACGCATTTACAACAGTAGATGTGTCATTTTTTTATAATTTTCTGCGATTTCGGCCTTTAAAGGCTTTCTAAAAATGGCTTATCCCCGCATCGACTATTGCGCTTCTAAGCGTTATAGTTCGACGACACAATCTTACTTTTATACGAAACGTATAGATTTCCCAAGGGTTTAACAAAGATATTCGCTCTAGTCGTAGAATCTGTTGCGTGACTAGCAGTCGTAAGCTTTCCAGATTTTGCGTTCACGCTTGACCGCTTGCGGGACTTTCGGTACCTCATGAGTCCTGACTCCTGACCCTAATGCATGAGGAAAACTCTGCCTTTATACATTTCCGGGGTTAACTAGTGGTGCTACGTTCTGACAAAAATAAGTAGGTATATTACCTACCTAGGTAGGTCTTTAAGTTATCTTCAAATCAGCTAGATTGCTTTGGCTAAGGTTGAAAAACAATTAAAAAGCATACCTTGTTTATTAAAGGGATATTTTCAGGATTTATGCGATTTTTGGTAGGTAAGGAAAACTATATTTTTTTAATTTTTGTTACACCTATACCTACCTAATAAAAAAATAAGTAAGAAAGTATAGTCTCTCTAACTCCAGTCTCGAAGCGAAGTCGCGGGCAACAGCTCGTGTATGTACCTACCTACAATGAACAAAAATCGCAATATCTAATCTTCTAAATATATAAAAGGCAAAGGTGACTGACTGACTGACTGGTCTATCAACGCACAGCTCTAACCACTGGACGGATCGGGCTGAAATTTTGCACACAGATAGTTATTATGACGTAGACGTCCGCTAAGAAAGGATTTTTGAAAATTCCAACCCCAAGAGGGTAAATGGGGGTTGAAAGTTTGTATAAAAGTCCGTCATTTATCAAATTATTTTTCATGTAATATCCACGAAACTTTGATTTTTGGACTTTCGATAAAAGAATAAGAAATACGTGTTTCGCAAATTTTGAAAATTCCACCCCCAAAGACTTCAAATAGGGGATCAAAATATGTATAAAAGTCCAGATTTTTAAGTTAATTTTCAAGTAGGGTAATTCCGGGGTAGATGGCCATATGGGAGAGATGGCCCATCGAAATATTTCAATTAATCGTTGGTTAGATGTCGCTGTTTAGCGTTTAGTTCGCTGCGCGTCGTGCGTGAGGGCAACGGTGCGGCAAAAAATTTGGCGAAAAAAAAGCAAAAGTAAGTAAGTCCCTTGTTTTTTGTTTCATCTACTGTGAATATTTTTTAGATGGTAATTATTTTACATGATTGTGGTGTTAGTTTCTTTAAATAATGGTGATATTTGTATTTATTGTAAAGTATACGAACAATACTTGGTTATAACCTCAAAATTATTTGTTTCGTGTTTTGATTTGTTTTAGTTTTCGTTGTGGCCATCTCTCCCAGAAAAAAAGGAGAGATGGCCAATTGCAGTCGGTATATGATGGCCATAGCGTCATGGTTCAGAAATGATGTTTTATTCAAATAATTGATTTATTTTCATAATATTTGTTTTAGATGCCTAATAAATTTTTTTTTTTTTAATTCGATGACAAGATAGTCCTTGACTGCGATCTCACCTGATGGTAAGTGACGATGCAGTCTAAGATGGTAGCGGACTAACTTGGAAGGGGTATGGCAGTGAAAATTCAACCCATACCCTAATGGGTTTCTACACGTTATAATAGGTACAAGAGAAAGGCAGTGGCTGTGAGAGGAAACTGGTCAGAAGAATCACTAAAAGCAGCTATTAATGCTGTGAAAAAATGATGGATTATCCATACGCGCGGCAGGTCTCCAATACCGAATACCTAGAAAAACAGAAAGAAGATTGAAGAAAAATAATGACCAGAAAGGACTTATGGGACCGTCTACTTTATTTGGAGAAGATAACGAGAAGAAATTGGTTGCTCATATTAAAACAATGGAAGCAAAAGGCTTCCCTTTAACGATGGATAACGTAAGAAAAATAGCTTACGAATTTGCTGAACAGTTAAAATCAAATCATCGATTCAACAAAGAAAATCAGAAAGCAGGATATGACTGGTTGCAGATGTTCTTAAGCAGAAATACTGATATTACTTATAATATTAGTGTACTAAGGAAGTCAGAAGGACTTTCTTTGGCTAGAGTAAATGCTATGAAAAGATCAGAAGTAAACGCATATTTTCAACTGCTTGAAAGCGCCCTTATTCAAGACAATGAGATGCTACCTGCAAATTGCATATTTAACATGGATGAATCTGGCCTACAGATAAACAGCCGTCCGGGATACGTGCTTGCTCAAAAAGGTTCTAAAGCGGGTTAAAAAGTAGAAAGTAAGACCAAAAAGTAATTATGAGGCTTGAATTAAGTTATGGCCATCTTACTTCTAATGTCATGGCCATCACGCCCGGACACCTCGGGAGAGATGGCCAATTGTGATTTTAAAAAAACTTAAATCAATAAGATGATCTCATTACAAATCGTTAGTTTCATGTTTATAATATCATAGTCGATTGTCCAAAGTTTAATTAGAAATAAATATAATTATAAAAACATACGTAATTGATTTTTGACAGAGCCTAGAAAAAACTATGGCCAACTACCCCGGACTTACCCTAATATCCATCAAACTTGGTACTTTAGCTTTCATCTAAATATATAAAAGGCAAAGGTGACTGACTGACTGACTGGTCTATCAACGCACAGCTCTAACCACTGGACGGATCAGGCTGAAATTTGCACACAGATAGTTATTATGACGTAGACGTCCGCTAAGAAAGGATTTTTGAAAATTCCAACCCCAAGAGGGTTAAATGGGGGTTGAAAGTTTGTATAAAAGTCCGTCATTTATCAAATTATTTTTCATGTAATATCCATAAAACTTTGATTTTTGGGCTTTCGATAAAAGAATAAGAAATACGTGTGTCGCAAATTTTGAAAATTCCACCCCCAAAGACTTCAAATAGGGGATGAAAATATGTATAAAAGTCCAGATTTTATAGTTAATTTTTAAGTAATATCCATCAAACTTGGTACTTTAGCTTTCATCTAAATATATGAAAGGCAATGGTGACTGACTGACTGACTGACTGACTGGTCTATCAACGCACAGCTCTAACCACTGGACGGATCGGGCTGAAATTTTGCACACAGATAGTTATTATGACGTAGACGTCCGCTAAGAAAGGATTTTTGAAAATTCCAACACCAAGAGGGTTAAATGGGGGTTGAAGGTTTGTATAAAAGTCCGTCATTTATCAAATTATTTTTCATGTAATATCCATGAAACTTTGATTTTTGGGCTTTCGATAAAAGAATAAGAAGTACGTGTCGCAAATTTTGAAAATTCCACCCCTAAAGACTTCAAATAGGGGATGAAAATATGTATAAAAGTCCAGATTTTTAAGTTATTTTTCAAGTAATATCCATCAACCTTGGTATTTTGGCTTTCAACTGAAAATAAAGAAGTACGCGTTTGAGGGTTTTTAAATGTTTTAAACTCCCATTGGAGTTAAATAGAGGGTGAATGATTGTTATTAAGTCTGTCGTTTTTCAACTTAGGTATAACCATGAAACTTGGTATGTTGGCTTTTTACGGAGATACGAATCGCGTTAAGTTGGATTTTGATTACCAATAAAAATCGAACTTAACGTGAGCTAACCTACCGCTAAGAAACCATTTGAAAATTCAATCTCTAAGGGGGTAAAATAGGGGTTTGAAAAATCGAACTTAACGTGAGCGAAGCCGCGGGCAAAAGCTAGTTCTAGAATATAAAATTAATATCCCCAAAGGGGTCCCAAGGTGCTGGAGTGGCGACCCCGCACCGGGAAACGCAGTGTTGGCAGACGGGGGGTCTGCCAACACTGCGTTTCCCGGTGCGGGGCAGACCCCCCACCAGGTGGACCGACGAAATCAAACGAGTCGCAGGGAGCCGCTGGATTCAAGCGGCGCAAGACCGAAGCCTGTGGAAGTCCATGCAGGAGACCTTTGTCCAGAGGTGGACCTCTATAGGTTGATAAAGAAGAAGAAGGTACTTAGTTTATACTTATTAGGCCCGCTTGCAGAAACGTCGAAATATCCTTTTAACCCAGAGTTAGCTGCTGCTTTGACAGATTTCGTATAAAGCTTCTGTCAAAATTGCAAATATATTAACCTAACCCGGCGTCTCTGCAAACGGGCCTTAGCGGTTTGGCCCAGAGGTTAGTATGTGTGTCGATGTCTTTCAACCAGAGTCTAGACTCTAGAGCCGTTTGAAAGCAAAGACACACAGGTGGGCAGTTTCGTGTGGTAGGTAGGTACACCATTAATCGTAGTATATTTATGTGTGAGTGTCACAAAATCATCGACATATTGTGGCACTCACACAATTTTACATGTCCGTGTAGTGTACCATGTACATACACACGTAGGTGTTTGTGTGTGAATCTGGTTTTAAAAACGCGTGCGTTAGAATTTATTGTGTCAATAATGAGCCAACGGACGCCATCGATAGGGTTGTATACCCTATTTCAAATGTATTAAATGTTATAAAACTGCTCAACTGTAGATTGCCAAAGCATCGTGGCAGTAATCATGATAGAAGATTTCAAAAAAATAAGCATTAGTACTTAGCATAGTATTATTTTT
Source organism: Oeneis ivallda (assembly GCA_029955525.1). Classification (NCBI taxonomy): domain Eukaryota; kingdom Metazoa; phylum Arthropoda; class Insecta; order Lepidoptera; family Nymphalidae; genus Oeneis; species Oeneis ivallda. The sequence continues at coordinate 15,553,806 of JARPMR010000007.1, forward strand.
TTATGAAACATAATATATGTTTCATAAAAAAAATTAAGTGGCACTCGGGGACTGCCACGGTAAAGCTATTGCATAGCATTTTTTAATCAGCTTATGCAATTATAATATTTATGCAATATTTTTTTTTGCATAATAAAAATTATGCAAAAAAATAATTAAAACACAAACAAACAAGAAAAACGCACTGTCACCACTACTTCGCGAGTGAGATTCCAACCTGCGACATTATACACCATACGGGAAGAAAGCGGCCGCTCGCCCACTGCGCCAAGCAGAGCTACTTGTGAACCTCTAAAATGTTGAACGCTTACTGAACGACGGTGTAGGGTTATTTTCGTTACGGAATTTCTTGATTCGGTCGCCGCGCTCAAACTGTTTGCCCTAGTTCAAAGCCCGCGATAAAAGCTATGCAATAGGTATTTATCGTGGTAAGCAGGCACATTTATTTAATTAGATAGTTCTAACTTCGGATTTGGCTTATAATTTGACGGTTAATGTTTTTCCTGATTTTTATTATTTTGTTATTCTTATTTATAGCTGTTATATTGTTTGGTTAGCTAGTAATTAATAATAGTATGTTTTAGTTATAACCCTTCTCTGAAAGGAGACCTGCGCTCAGTAGTGAGCCGTTGATGGGTTGCTGATGATGATTATGTTTAATTATGAGGCTTATTTGTCGGGAACACGACTATGGACCTCCTTAAGGTACCCCCTGAAAACCAGCGTTCCAGCTTGCTGCAGCTTTGTGCTGAGTGAGGAGCCTTATTTGTTCACAAACTACGTTATGCAATAGCTTTACTTACGTCTGTAAGCGAATATTGTAAAATTGAATTGCTTACGGGAACAAATAAAACTTTTTCTATCTTTCTATCTATCTATAACAACTTAGTGTGATTTGGTTGCAATTTCCAAGTATCGATCAAGCACAGTCTTTGATCGAAAGAAGGCAGAGGAATGAAGGGAGGAACACATAATTATTTTTAAATCTAGTTATAATAATAAATATGTAAATAGATCCGAATGCAAATAACGCTATAAAAAAGTCGTAAATCGATAACCTTGTTCAAATTATTATCGTTATAATTTACATTTAAATTGCTTAGGAAAAATAGAACGTTAAAAAACCAAAACCGGCCAAGTGCGAGTCGTACCCGCACAAAAAGGGTTCTGTACCATCGTACAAGATTTAACACCATCGAGCAAAAACAAAAGCTTAATACGTATATATATATATATATATATACGTATGGAGATCTCTCATTAAGGTTTTGCTTTATATTTTACTAGATGATGCCCGCTACTTCGTCCGCGTGGATTAAGGTTTTTAATTCCCGTGGGAACTCTAATTTTCCGGAATAAAAAGTAGCCTATGTGTTAATCCTGGGTATGAGCTATCTCCATTCTAAATTTGAGCCAAATCGGTTGATTCGTTATGGAGTTATAAAGTAACATACATCCATCCAAACATCTATATATCCTCACAAACTTTCACATTTACCTATATTATTAGTAGGATTATTAATTGCGGATTGATCTATTGAGAACTATACATTCTTTGAAAATTTCAAGTATCTATACCTACCTATTATGGTTCATGAGATACAACTCGCTAATAGACGGGCAGACCTCCTCAATGGCACCCTATGCGTATGGAACCCTAAAAATGAGATTTATCGTTTATAAATGTTGTTAATATGTACCTTTTTTTTTTTAAAGAATATATTATTAGCCAAGTTGAACTTGACGGATGTTTTCCTCTCCCCTCTATATAAGCGGAAAGGTTGTGTTAGGAGTGGGTACGACAATAGTGCAATGGGTGGGGAGCGAACTGATGTCTACCAGCGACCTTTCAGTTTTTAGTCAGTTGCCACTTGTCTTAGTAGGCACGCGGACGAAGTCGCGGGCAAGAGTGCGTTGCCCGTGACTTCGTCCGCGTGGAGTTAGGTTATTGAAATCCCTTGGGAACCCTCTGGTTTTCCGGGATAAAAGGCAGCCTATGTCAATCTCCAGATCGATCATGTCCATCATGGCGATCCGTAGCTCCGTTGTTGCTTGATTGAAGGACAAACCAACAAATAAACAGACTTCCGGTAGGTATTCGGTTATTTTAGAGACTATACGCTACGAAAGAAGTCCCCTAGAAGCGGCGCGCGATGATAGTTATTGAATTATCTAAACTTATATCGATGTAAAATGTTTTAGTTCCACTTATTGCCACGGAACTTTTTTGATGGCGCAGACTTCAACGAGGTGTTTTTTTTTTAATAAAATAAGTCCAGGGCGCAGGGCAAATCTAAAACAAGCCATTGCTGCTAATGCAAAATGCAACCGCCTTCGTTCAAAAAACGATAAACGATCAAGCAGTGCCAACCCTACAATCAATAATCAAACTCGGAGGCGGCGGAGTACAAACTAAAGACGCCGCCGCGTGTACCGCGCTATCTCGGCGATTACCATCGGGGTAGCCGTGATATAGGACAGGATTGCATACCATCCAGTGTTCGTAGGTTTATGGCGATTAGTTTATACTATACTTCTGTGCCTCTGGTCTATGATAAATGATGCAATAATAATAGATTTTCATCATTATCATCATCAGCAACCCATAGACGTTTATGAGCGGAGTTCTCTCACAGAAAGTTTATAAGTAGCCCAAGCTGGTTCAATTCATATAGTCCACATGATGTGGGCTCGGGTATAAACACGTGCTCTTGAATTGTGCGCGGTACGTCCATACCCATAGACCATAGAGCGATCGGGGCGCGGTGGGTCGTCCAATGTGGAGGCTATTTGGCAGACTCCACACACATTTGAGAACATTATGCAGACCTCTCGTGCAGGTTTCCTCACGATGTTTTCCTTCACAGTTGATAGTGTCACTATCACATCGATATTTAATTGTTTAAAAGCACATAAATAACTCCGAAAAGTCTGTCTACATACGTAGAGGGTACTTGCATGCCCGGGATCGAACTCGCGAGTCCCCCAATAGGAATTGCGATTATTTTTAATTTACCAACTGGGCCACTCCATTTTGCTAATTCTTACGTTTGGAAAATAAAAGATATACCTATAGATATAATTGTTAATTGCGTACGCGTTTTTAACCGACTTAAAAAAAGGAGGAGGTTATCAATTCGTCGGCCGATTATTCGAAGACGCCTGAAGCGATTTGGATTTTTTTTTGTTTGAAGGGGTATAACTTCCCAGGTGGTCCCATTGAACTTTTATCGAAATCGGTAGAGCGGTTTTTAAAATATCAACAATAAATTACATACTTTGTAGTGGCGCGGGCGTTTTAAGTCGGTTTTTTAAAAATAATTTTTTTCTAATAAATTATTCTAAGACAAAAAATGAAAATTCATTCTTTTTATTGAAATTGCTTCGAGCCACCTCATAGTCAAGTCAAATAATTATCTAGGTACCTACTTGTTAAATTGCCAGTAGCCAGTATGTAATCTATTAGTTCAACTCTATTTTAAAATTAACGTCTCAATACTCAAAATGGACGCATAAAACAGTGGACCTTGACTCTAATGACTTTCCAAACAGTTTAAAACAAATTTACATTTTCCGTAAGGCGGAAAGTTGTGTACAAAATATCATAAAGGAAGTGAAATTTGTATTGAGGGTGGTGGTGTGTTTGATGGGATTTTAACCCGTATGGTTCGTCTTGTTGGTTTTAAGCTGTTTAAAAAGGACGCGGGGTTAAATTAGCGAGTACTACCGCGGTGCAGCTGAAAGGACCACAGGAGTAGGTTGGATATCCGGTCTGAATAGTTGAGGATAAACCTGAATGACGTACCTACCATAATATGAACAGGGTAGTTAGTTTGAAATAGCAAAACCGCAGGTTACTTTGTACGTACGGTTTGGTACGTACTTTGACGTTAGTATAACTGTTCGAACATAAAAATCCTAGAGTGGACAATTTTAAAGAAACTTCATGCGTAAATAAACTATATAACAAAATATAAATTTCCAATATGAATGACGAGAAAGCATGCCTTACTTAATAATAATTTCGAATGTCTTTATTTTGTTTAAAAATATTGATAAGTTTAAAAAAAATAGAGTACCTACTTAATACCAATCATTGAACATCTCGCTCTTGAGTATGGCTCAACCGTAAATATTGATTGAAATAACATTGTCTCATTCATAGAAGACATATTATAAATATATATATAATTCAAAATTATTTATTTCACGTAGGCCAACCTGTGGCGCTTATGACAAGACATGACCTATGAATACTTATATGTCTAGAAGGAGCATCGCGCTACTAAAGAACGAAAAAAAACAGGCCAATGAAAATATGCTAGTGTGCGTGACGTGAGTGCCGCGCATGCGCGGCGTGGATTACTGAGCGTGCGTAATGATACCAGGTACGCAGGTGATTCCAATAAAATGGGGAGAATTATGTCATTAAAATTTTTAAACTTTAAAAATAAAAATAATATCTACTTTTTTTTTATTTTTATCATAAAACAATAATTTTATTAATACCTTTAACTATAGTGAGTTATTATATTTAGTATTTTGTATTAGATAAATGGTTTCCAAAATTTTAAAAGTCAGCTCCATACTGAAATTCTTTGTTATTGCACCGATGTCGTTCAAAATCGATATTTAGGGTTCCCTGGGGTCAAGAAAGACGAATTGGTGGCCAAAATTTTAAAAAGTCAGCGCCATATTGAAATTCTTTGTTATTGCACCGATGTCGTTCAAAATCGATATTTAGGGTTCCCTGGGGTCAAAAAAGACGAATTGGTTGTCAAATTTTTAAAAAGTCAGCGCAATACTGATAATCTATATTTAGGGTCCCCCAGCGTCAATAACAAAAAATTTCAACATGACGCTGACTTTTAAACATTTTGGCAACTATTCCCTCTCTTTTGACGCTAGGGGACCCTAAATATCGATTTTGAACGACATCGGTGCAATAACAAAGAATTTCAATATGGCGCTGACTTTTTAAAATTTTGGCAACCATTTCCTATTTTTGATCCAAGGTAACCCTAAACCCTATTTCCAACTCGATCGGTGAATCACTAAATCGCTCAAGTCATAAAAACTCTCTCCCGGTAAAATATTCGTTTAAAAAAATAAAAAAAATTTAAGATGAATATAAATAAAAGAAAATCAGAAACAAAAAAGTAAAAAAAAATAAGAGGGGAATTCTTGAGTTCGATTATCGATGGAGACAATTTCGAAATTTATAATTTCTGAAATATTTCAGATCTGGTCTGGTGGGAGGCTTCGGCCGTGGCTAGTTACCATTCTACCATCAAAGACGTATCGCTAAGCTATTTAGCGTTCCGGCTCGATAGCGTGTAAAAATTTAATAAATCCTAGCTTATCCCCTTCCAAGTTAGCCCGTTACCATCTAAACTGCATCGTCACTTACCATCAGGTGAGATCGTAGAACAAGGACTGTCTTGGAAAGAAAATTAAAAAATGACATTATCTGCAATCGCTTTTCGAATATTATCGGTATCTACATTCTAAGGTTTCATTATTTATTAGGGAAATTTTGGGTTCGTAAACTGGCAACACACATTAAATGGCGAACTCTAATTTAATTATTTTCTACAAATTTCAATTTCTTATTTTGCAGGAACTGATGTGCTTGAATGTTATTTACTGATGGTAGGTGATGTTATTGGTTATTTTAGATCGTCCTGTTAAGTTTTTTTCACATTTTATTTACCAAAAACCGCCATTTAAAAAAACAAAATATTGGCTCGCGAGCTCCATATCTGGTGATGACCTAATTCAAACTGAGCGCGGGAAAAGGGCGTGAACCACATGTGGCAGCACAAATTTTCGACGCGTTCACAGCCTTTAGACTCCATCTTGTATATCTTTGGACATGACTCTACCACCGGTTCGGAAAGCGGATTCTGCTGAGAAGAGCCGGCAAGAAACTCAGCAGTTGCTCTTTTCAAAATAATCATATTACAATATTATTATGAAGCTATTACATTGTAATAAGTTCTTTATACTATCTTGTGGGCAGCTGGATGCCAAGCCGATTTAACCTATGCAACTTTGTTAGAATAAAGTATAATTTTTCCACAATGAGGGGAAGTTCCAAAAGAAAATAAAAATTCTACAATTCAGTTCATGTTAAGACGGGCAGACACAAAGTAGCCCCATTCCCGCCAGGGTATAGGTAAGTAGTATAGGTAAGTAAGTATATTTATTGACTCATTGACGATTATGTGAAAGAGCAGTCTGTAAAAAGTGGTTCACACAAACGCGCCCTTCTGTGCAAGAAGCTCATCACAAACTTACATGATTGTGATTAAAAAAATAACTTGAGACACCAGCCATTTGCTTATAGTTCAAGATAGGATAGATAAGTCTTCTTTGTCTCTACTACATTGTTTTCTTTTTTACCGATTAAACTTCATTTATATCCTAAGTACCGAGGTATAAGTCTTCGTACATTGTCAAGCAACTCGTACTTTTCATAAAAAAGATAAGGATGTCTCCTGATAAAATTTAACCTATGGTATCCATAACCAGGGGTATAATAGTATGAGTAAATATGGGAAGATAGGATTTGGTCGAAAAATACCACATTGTTGGACGTAGGGGCCAAGTCTGTTTGGCGGGCATTAACACTTTAGAAATTAAGTAGTTATGTTTGGTCTGAGTTATGTTTGGATGCGTTGTCTATTTATACACACTTTGATGACCACAAATTAATTTAACGATAAGTAGTTTTCGAAGATAAATTTTCATCAAAACTTTAAAGTTGTATTTGTTAGCCAAAAGTTGTCTTATAAATCATCATCATCATCATCATCATTAGCAACCCATCAACGGCTCACTACTGAGCGCAGGTCTCCTCTCAGAGAAGGGTTATAGGCATAGTCCACCACCACACCACGCCAATTGGTGGACTTCACACACCTTCGAGAACATTATGAAGAACTCTCAGATGTGCAGGTTTCCTCACGATGTTTTCCTTCACCGTTGAAGCAAGTGATAGTTAATTGCTTAAACGCACTTGACTCCGAAAAGTCAGAGGTGCGTACCCGGGATTGAACCTGCGACCCCCCGAATAGGAGACGACAGTCCTAACCACTAGGCTACCACTGCTTGCTTTTTGTCTTATAAATACAGGGTGCTATTTTGATAGCGGTCAATGGGGCAAAAACTAGATGATAGAGAAATTTGATCTTAGAAGCAAATGTGGCGTCGTCGTCATTACCTCACTGACAAGTGACAACCGAAAAAGTCAGACTTTTCTGTTGGGAGCTTTTTTTAGAAAATAAAAAAGTACCTACTTATTATATAATTATTTCAAAGACTAAAAATGTTTAGAGGAAGTTAAACGTTTAAAGTAAAATTTAAAATAACTTCCAATAAGAATTTTTATTTAAAAAAAAATACGGTTTTACTTAAAATAGTTTACATTTTACGGATCTCCAATACATCTCACTGACATATCCAAAAGCCTTTAGTTTGTTTGGTAGATACTCGAAGTAAACGCTCCTTTTTCGAACCGCCAAAGGGCACCGGCTGCATGTTTACGTATCTTTGTAGGATAAAAAACTTCACATTTTTTTTAAATATTTTTTTCGTTTTTGATGGCAGAGGTACAAGGGCAAGAGGCTGGCGGAAGAGTGGACTGAACTTTTTAATTGCAAAACCGCAGGCTTTGTCATGATATGAGAATTAGGTAAGTTATTGAGGCACTGCTAAAATCCATCGTACTCTAAGAGTGCGGGAATAGAGAGAATATTATCGGTCGTCTGTCTCTCTCTAGCGTTAGCTACACGAGGATAACCAAATTACTGGCGTAAAGTTGGCCTTTGTTTTCAAACAAAAAAAAGATTGTTGAAATGGAAAAAATATTCAAACCCCAAATATGTCAAGAACGTTGTTACATTTTATTTACAATAAAATCGAATGTTTATTGATTCACAAGTAAGTAGGTCTACCTATTACGAGTGAACGAAAATTTTGACTGCCGACATAATATTCTTAGTAAGCCAATTTTATCTAAGTAGGTATGTAGATTGATGCCGGTAGAGTGGTATTGGTGGTAACTATTTATGGCCGAGCCCGAGAGACAATGTACCAGGAATAAAACCCGGGACCTTCCACTTTTACTTACTAGGATTACAGCTCCAGCGCTCACTACTGACTGCGCCAGAGAGGTCATCACAAGGATTAAAAAAACAATTAATGTACCTACCTATATTTATGTACGGCTGAACCGGTTTTATTCTAGTTTTCACAAATCATAGATTGTATTTCAGAGGAGGTTCCAAAAAGCACCTCAATTACAGCTAGATTATACCTAATCAGCTCCTGACATTAGAGACATCTCTATCTAAGCTCTACCTACAGCAAAGTGTGATCCCGGAATAACGTAACCCAATTCTGCCCTTGTGAGACTATGCGTGTCTTCTAAACAGACATCCAAAGCAATAGTTTTATTATCAGCCGGATAACATGCGAGTACTGCATTGATCTTTTTACACTAAGTTACAATATTAATTTCTTGATGTCTCTTCAGGCGTAATACTGGTAACACATCGATGGCTCATCGATTACCTTCCCATACCCTAATCTCCGATCGTTTGACGCTCGAAGACTTTCTTTTTCCTTTTTGATTCAAGATGGCGCCCGATATGTGAATTTAGACGTCAAATTGAGGCAAAGACGATTTTATCTTGATCTAGCGACCTTGCAGGCGGGCCATTAGAAGATCGATAAAAAGTATTTTGTGCATCAAAATTGACTAATAATCTAATGCCTAAAAGTGTGATTCTTAAATCTATTAAAATATAGGTTGATAGCAACGCTATTTTTTGTTTCGCTTTTTTACAGCAGACTAGGTATCAAAAGTTGGCCAACCTATCCCTGTTTGTTCTTATTCGTTTAACGAAACAGTTGGACAGATCTCGGTATGTCTCGTCCACTCTTTGCTATAGCTTTTGCTTAGCTACGTAGCAAAAACTTTTTTCACCTCACTAACTCAAAACGGGCGCCTTTGCAGCCCAAAACTAGTGAGCAAAAGTCGTTTTTGTAATAATATTAATAAGTTAAGTAAAAAAAATTATATGACTGTAAACATCCTTCTATCCTAAGTTACCTACCTAAATTATTTCAAAATTTAATTATACATGTATCATAGTATATTATATAGCTAGTTATAGTTATAAATTACATTTTCCCGCTTCCGCTAGTCTCCCCGTTGTTTCCCGGGCCCGCACCGAGTCCAGTAGCGAGGCATAATGTAGATATTATTGATATGAACACTAATGACTTGTAGCTTTTTCTTCTCACGGGATGACTCAGGGCTTAAAGTTAGCTTCGCGCCTGTCCTGCTGCTCACCAACGATCACTTTATCAGATTTATTGAATACATCTTTGATATTCTGCGAGTCAGTCGACATGAACTAAATATTTACCTACCTATATTATTTTAACGCATGATTATCAAGCTGTAGGTTTATGGTACAGTCACAACCAAACCTAATTTTAACTTCATATTTTACTTAAACCTTTTACATTAACTATTTTCTATAAGTATATAAGAAAAGTTTACTATACCTACCTATGCCCAGTCAATATTGGTGTTGGTATTTGTTAGGTTTTGCAATAATTTCAACTGATCGTCGGCGTACTACTGTGCTTGTGTCTAGGAGACTTGTCTCCTCTCGAATGAAAACGGTTTAGGCCAAAACTAGAATGAGAAGAGTTTGTTATAAAAAAATAGCTAGCACGTACGTTCGTATGTTTTATTATTTTAGGTAAATACCTATAACCTAGCTACTTAGTAGGTACTTGGATATCTCAAAATATAGATTCCTTGATAATTGTAATGAATACCGAGCACACATCTAGGCACAAAATTGTAAATGGAGTCAATTTGTCCTTCACCATTCGAAGGCTCTTTAGTCTTTATGCAAATCAAATGTCTACTGGAATGTCTCATAGCTATATGGTACTATATAGGTATTATTGACCGAGCGAAGCGAGGTCTCTGAGTTTCATCCATCATCGTCATCAGCCAGAGTGCATCCACTGTTGGACATAGGCCTCTTTTAAGTAGCGCCAACGTTGCCTATCCTCGGCCTTTCGCATCCAATCGATGCCGGCCACTTTCCGGATGTCATCGCTCCATCTAGCCGGGGGGCGCCCTACACTCCGTTTGCCGAGACGTGGTCTCCACTCGAGGACCTTACGACCCCAGCGGCCATCGGCCCTTTGACAAATGTGACCAGCCCACTGCCACTTCAGCGTGCTCGCCCTAAGAGCTATGTCGGTCACTTTAGTTCTTTGGCGAATTACTTCGTTTCGGATTTTATCCCTCAAAGAAATTCAGAGCATGGCTCTCTCCATAGCACGCTGAGCAACTTGAAGTTTGTGGACTAGCCTCACTGTCAGTGTCCACGTTTCAGCACCGTAAGTCATCACTGGTAGGACGCACTGATTAAAGACTTTTGTCTTTAGGCATTGTGGTATTTGCGACGAAAAGACTCGACGAAGTTTCCCAAATGCTGCCCAACCTAACTGTATCCTTCTGTCAATCTCCTTCTCAAAGCTGTTTTTACCCAACTGCAGAATTTGCCCAAGGTATGTATATTCTTGAACAGCTTCAAGAATAGATCCATCGACAATAATCGATCCCGGAGCGACCAGGTCGCTAAACATTACCTTGGTCTTGTCTAGGTTCATCCGGAGACCAACATGTCGGGAGGCAGCGTGGAGGGTATCAAGCATTTCTTGGAGCTCCTGCAGCGAACGATGACAATATCATCAGCAAAACGAAGGTGTGAAATGTACTCTCCGTTTATGTTGATGCCATGGCCTTTCCAATCAAGCGTCTTAAAGACATCTTCCAAAGCATTAGAAAACAGTTTCGGGGACAAAACATCCCCCTGTCTCACACCACGATGCAGGATTGGATAGGTCTTGTCGACGCACCTTGTACTTGGACAGACATAGATGCTGAGCTGTATAAGCATCTCAACACTTCGATGTACCGCCAATCTACTTGAGATCGCTGCAAGGATTCCAGAACAGCCCAGGTCTCGATGGAGTCAAAAACTTTCTCACAGTCCACAAATGCGAGACACAGAGGCTGATTATACTCATAGGACTTCTGTATGACCTGCCTCGATGTGTGTATGTGGTCTATGGTGCCGTAACCACTTCGAAACCCGGCCTGCTCCGGTGGCTGGAAATCGTCGAGTCTTTTTGATAAATGGTTCGTGATGACCCTTGAAAACAGCTTATAAATGTGACTCAGGAGCGAGATAGGTCGGTAGTTTTTCAGTAGTGTTTTATCACCCTTTTTAAAGAATAAAACTACTATGCTCCTATTCCACGCCTTCGGAGTTCTCCCGTTCTGAATTACGAGATCAAAAATCCTCCGTAACTCCCTAAGTAAGGGCGCGCCCCCTGTCTTTAGGAGTTCGGAGGTGATTCCGTCTTCTCCAGGGGCCTTCCCATTTTTCTGTTGTTCAAGGGCCAACACGATCTCATCTATGCTAACATCTGGAAGATCATCGGTAAAGTGGCGTATTAGCTGGGCTCTGGGATCCTGATCACAGGTCTTAGGCTGTGGGACATGAGTCTTATATAAGTGACCATAGAAGTCCTCAATCTCAGAGAGTATGTCTGGCTTGGCACTAGCGGTACAACCACTTGAGGTCTTAAGTTTCGTCATTTGGCATCGGCCAAGCCTCTGAGTAAATACCTTTGACCCCCGGTTTTCTTCTATAGCTTTTTTTATATTTTCGGCATTTAGACGCCGGAGGTCTCGACGAATTGATCTTTTGATCTTTCTATTGAGAGCTTGATGATCCGCTGGAGTGAATTGTACATTCTCGCGCCTTTCTTCATGAGCTGTATAGTCTCATCTGAGAATTTGGACTTCCGGTCTGAACGCTTTGTTCCACAGAACCTATGGCCTTCTTCCCGGATGATATTTTCCACAGTTTCGAAATCCTCGTCAATATCGATGGTATGTTCTAGAGCACCGAATCTGTTTTTGAGTTCCAACTGGAATCGTTCTGAGCCAGCTTGAGTTTGAAGCATTGTAGGCCGGAGCGTAGACTTCATCATACGCATTCTTTCCAGCTTACAGTTGATACTCAGAGTGCCTCTAACAAGTCCTGTGTTAAACCTGCTGATCACCGAGACATCTCTAAATATATAGCGTTTGTCTGTTATGATGAAGTCTATCTCATTTTTCGTCACATTGTCGGGGCTTTGCCAGGTCCACTTTCTGTAGGGACGTTTCTTGAAGAACGAGTTCATCAAGAAAAATCCCTTCATTTCAAGAAAGTTGACCAGCATTTGGCCCCTGTGGTTCCTGCTCCCATACCCATGCTGTCCCAGTACAGACTCGGAACCGCTCTGCGTCCCTACCTTCGCATTGAAGTCCCCCATGATAACGTTGTAGTGGGCCTTAGAGGTGTCATTTAAGGCTTTATTAATGTCATCATACATAATTTCAACGTCAGAATCTGAGTATGTTAAAGTTGGTGCGTATACTTGGATGACCTTCAGAGAGTACCTCTTAGTCAATTTAATTATAAGATACGCCACTCTTGATGATACGCTGGATATCTCCACAACGTTATCAGTGAGGACCTTGTTGACGAGGAATCCGACGCCACCTTGCGATAGGCTGTCTCCTTGCCGATGGTAGAGAAGGTGGCCTGATTCTAGGATTGTAGTGTCCTCCCCCTCTCTTCGGACTTCACTCAAGCCCAGAATATGCCACCTTATGTTTTCCAACTCTACCTCGAGTTCTGTGATACTTTCATCGAGCCTTAATGTCCGTCCGTTATACGTCGCCAGAGTCAGTTGTTTTTGGTAGCCCACCGTCACCCGGAGATTCTTGGCACCCCCTGCCCCACTATCCCTTTGACCGCTACCAGAGTCAGGAGAAGTGGAGCCGCCGGGAACTAGGGGCCGTTTAGTTGTTGCACTACTCATAAGGATTAATGCCCTAATCGCCACGCTGGGCAGGCGGGTTGGCAATCGCAGGGCTAGCCTTTTTGCACCAGTGTCGCTGCTGCCCGACACTGAGCCTTGTCATTTAAGACTAGCAAGTTTTATAATGGTTATACCGCCATTGGTCGGTCGCCATTACCTCGTTCGTCAGCCAGCAGGGGGCACCACGGGCAGGTGAGGTTGGCAGTTGGAGCACTAAGGTGGAAGGTGCGCTCCCTTACCCCCCTTGACGAAATGGGGGCTTTCAAAGTGGCGATTTAATACGATCGCTTGAAGACGCTCTCTGGGAAAATTGGCTATATATTTTCAAGCTATACTTATTTTTTTACTTCACTTGTATCCTGTACTTGAACAACAAATACTAAAATTATATGAATATTATAAAGAAACGAGATTATTTAATTTTTAATGAGCATCAGTAAATTTCACATAGCTTCACAATAATGCTAATAGATGGCGCAGTCATTAACTATTCCATGGAACTAGGAGTCACGACTAGGTACGATCTATCCCAAAAACAGTTTTGCGTCGAGCAATATTATTTAGGTACATAATATAATAACATATTATTCAATAAAAATTATTCTTTAGTTAAATATCAAACTTCAATAAACTATTAATTGCTGCATTTTGTATATTTTCTATTCGCGTTGATAGATGACGATTTGTACAGATGCCCCTAACCCGTTTTCACTCGTTAGTACCTACATAATAATTCAATGTTTCCACTGACGTTCCCTAACCTTTACGGGCTACCTATGATAAGTTAGGTGATGATTACTGTCAACTTCTTTATTTTCACGGTCCTGTACGGGACACCTAAAAGGACATTGGGACGGATGTTAGGACTTAGGATTGTGTTTTGGAGCTACCTACGTAAAGAGACTCCTACATAGGGGATGATTTAGGTATGTTTGGTGAAAACGGGCATAATAATAATGTCATTTTTGGTCGTCATGTATCGATTGAATGAATAATCATGGGATACCGTTACCGCGAGGTCTCAGTTCGGGGCGAACCACTAGTATAATATAAACAAGAAATGTACCTACAAGAATAGTGTCTAAACACTGTTTTAAATTACAATCAATATAAATTCAAACTATGTTCCTATAAAATGTTTAATAGGTTGAAATAAATCTCAATAATTATTTAATTTTTCGTTGCCTTGCTATAAAATATTACAGGTAGAATTAATGTTTTATATTTGGCATAATAGGTATATAGGTAAAAATAATATAATTTGATCATTAGGCAAATAAATTTTAATAACAACTAACATTTAACATTTACCAATTCATCGCTATGTAACAAATTAGAAAATAGTGTTGTGTATTTTGTAAAAGTAAGAATCATTAAAGAGCCCGAATCAGCTATTTCTATAAATGCTGAGGGAGGATTCTTAGAAAAGAATACGTGTTTTCTTAGAATCCACTCTTTCACCATGAGATTAGCTGAGACCAAACGATTGAACTTGATGATAAAACAAAGTTTTGTAATAAGTGACCGATAGATAGGTAGATAAGTATCTAGTTTTCAATAGGAATAAAATGTCGTCGTGTCTAATCGTGATTTTATTATGACTGTTTTTTTACGTAGTTCACGTTTTAAATGTTTTGATCATCATAAGAGTCCGTAACTAATAGACTGACATTGCGGATACAAAAGAAATGTCTGCAAACTAGCCTCTCTTTTGAAATCTATGTGGTCGTGACCGTGAGTCTTGACCTTCATATTAAGGGAAGATTTTTAGATCTTTTAGACCTGTCCCAAAGCTTATTTTAGTTTTAGATTGAGATACCTTTTTAAGATAATGTCTAATTGCTTCTTACACCAAAAGGTATGTATACTTACTCTTATAGGCAGAAATGTATAAAGAAATAATTTTATATTTGCAAATAGGTGCAACAGTTGTAGATAATCTAATTAATATTATTACCTATCATAATTGAAGTCGGAGGCCCATACAAGGAATGTTATGAATAAATATATACGATAATTTAGTTTGACCTACTTTGTTAATAAAGGTTATGTTGGCGTGAATATTGCTTGTTTCTGTGGTATTTTCGATTTTAATAGCTTCAGACGTCAGATTATAAGAGCTTAGTACGGCTTAGCGTAAGGTCGGAGGTACACGAAGATCAGCAGACGATAAAATAATAATAATATAAATTGATATTTATCTAGTTCTAGTAGGTACTAAATTTTAATAAAATATACACTAATAATTAAATTTTGATAATTGTACACTAATATCCATAAAGTTTATCTTGCGCATAATATATTCAAAATCAATTCATGTTTCAGTTCAGTTCAATTTATTATTTTTGGTATCCATGTAGCTAATGTAGGTTTAGGTAAAAGGAGGTTTACAATTGGCTTGGTATCTTTTTTTACTTACATCAATTTCGCCGAGATTTCTTGACGGCTTTGCGTGATTTTTCTTTTCTCAAAATATGTAAAAGAGTTCAGCATCCAAGCTATTATTAACTATTTTATACTTTTTAGCAAGCTACTGAGTATAATACTTATTAGCAAACTACTTAGTTTAAAACATGTGATTAGATTCGTTAAATGCATAAACTTGAATAATACTGTTTTACTAGACGATCCCCGCGACTACGTCCGCGTGGATTAAGGTTTTTGATTCCCGCGGGAACTCTACTTTTCTATGATAAATTGTAGCCTATTTATTAATCCTGGGTATGAACTATCTCCATTCCAAATTTCAGTCAAATCCGTCCAGTAGTTCTTACGTGAAAGAGTAACAAAGATACACACAAACTTTCGCCTTTATATTAGATTAATAGGTCATCTTGTAGACAACACAATCCATTAGTTTAGTGTGTCGCCATCTTTAATCGAAATTCATAAAAAAGCAAAAAAAGACCATTGACAGATCCGGGCTACTGTAGGATTTATGACAATGTGAAGGATGGCTCAGAGATATATTGAAAAAAAGGTAAAAATTTAACACCGAACTCATAGGCTGTAAAATTATAACCTTTTTGGTTTTTGTATAAAAAAGCTGTAACCGAATGCTTTAGAAGAAATTTTTATGATAATTTCATAAAGAGTCCTTTATTAATATACAAGAGCGGAAGACCGGTTGAAAGGAAGAAGCTCGTATTAAAGATTATAATCTGGCCAGGATAACTCACAGGAGGCCTCCTATACAGTTTTAGTGTGGTTTTATTTTAGTATGACAATCGCTATCACGTCTCTCTTTCTATTGGCTAAAATAATACAGTTGCAGCACGAACATAATTAATTCAGCCAATCACAACTTGATTGAGATGCTAGCAAAATGAAAATCACAACTTTGATAGGTACTGAGAGGGCTGGGAACTGGGCAGTAGGTACTACGCGTGACGAAATGGCCTAATAGTAGTAGTAGTGGTAAGTAATGGTAAGTATTACTTGCCTAATGATAAGTAGGTAGGATTAAGGGATGCCTCAGATATCCATATCGTTATATCGATGAAATATCAGTCCTTTCGACATATCGAAATCGATACTAAGTACCTAGGTATATTAATTTGCTGGGATGTCCATACTTAGCGATAAAAAGTTTCGTATCTGAAAGATTATTTTCAACGGCATACCTATATTATGTGATCCAAATAAACTTGCACCACCACATAGGTACCGTGAAAATCGTAATCGTGTGACGTATCTTATTCGAGATTATTTGTTTTTAAACTTCTTCATTTTACAAAATAATTTTTCAAACAGTGATGTAGGTAGGTATGCAGTATGCACTCTATTTAACTTTTTACAAAATTGTAAATTGATTACATAACACGTGCATGCGAATAAACATTGAGGTAAATCTGTATTGGTATCGATATGGATTTCAGAATCGGAATCGTAGCGACAAGCCTTTATTAGGGCATCCCTATAGTACCTACATAATATTATTTAGGAATTCTGTTATTACGAAAGTTCAAACCATAGGAGGAATGCGTTATACCTACTACTAATTGGACATGAACAAGGCTGCGAGAAAAACCTAGTAATTTAATAAATTAATGACCTGCCGATCGTGAGAAAGCCGTCAAATCACGTCTGAGATCGTGTGAGAGAATTTGTACAAAACAAACGCATAATATTTGTCGATTAATGGATTTGTTTGTGAATAACGCCACGTCTGTTTACTAGTTAAGCTTTCTCGGTAAAATTGTTCTGACACCGATTCGTAATTGGTTTTGTTAACAACTAGGACTAACCAATTTACCTAATTCAATTAATAGTAGGTAGGTATCTAAGCTTTATCTTATTTCAAAGCTAACATAACTTAAGAAATCATTTAACCCTTCCTTGTCAAAACAACATAATACCTAAACTTATATATGTACTATACCTGCTATAAGTGTGTTAATAATCTTAATAGGTATATATAAATTACGTGTCACGTTGTTTGTCCGCGATGGACTCCTAAACTACTGAACCGATTTAAATCAAACTTCGTAACTATCTGTAATTTGGTCCAACTTGAAAGATAGAATAGTTTTTTTTTATTATGATAGTTTATTTGTTTTATTTAAATAGATAAGTTGGCGGTACGAAGTTCGCCGGGTCAGCTAGTTTAATATAAAAATCTTTTTAAAAACCGACTTTCTCCGGGACCGGGACGCTCTGTGGAACACATTTTAAATTTTGAAGTCCCCCGACTGCGATGACAATTTTTTTATTTGTTTAGTTAACGCGTAAATAAGTGAAGTCGCTTCTATATATACAGACTAACTAATAAACTTGTTTTTAACTTTTTAGTTCGTTTATTGTCAGGGCAGTCGTATTTTTTAATTTTTTTAATTATTTATTTTTTATTTAACACCTTTTAGTGACGATACTTATCTATTAAATTAGCAAAGCCAATAAACAATTATCCCAACAAAATACTTATAAAAAATTTCAGCCCCTATCCTTAAGAAATCTTATGTTTTATCGGGATAAATACTATCTTATATGTTGACCCGGAGTATCAGCTACTAGTATACTAAATTTCATTTAAATCTCAAAGTACCTGTCGACTGGACAATAATTGGAATCTTATTAACACTTTAAAACGATATTTTGTGTGAATGGATGGATATTGAACTACAGTATTATACATTTTTGGAATCTACTCATCATTTTCTAGATGATGATTAGATACTTAATCTTGTTTTCGAAATTTTTTTTTCATTTTTAGGCTTTATTTTGGGACTACGGTCACCCTATCAATTTTTTTTAAAATTTTACTAGCCTATGTCACCCGGAATAAGCTAAGGATTCTAACGATACCTCATTCATCAAAATCGGTTCAGGCGTATAGAAGTTATGGTGCAATAAAGAAACCTACATACATACATACATACATACATACATACATACATACATGAACCCTGAAAACAATATACCTACTCCTTTTTTCAGGCAGTCGTATAAAAAAAAAGGTTCCGACGAATTGAGAACCTCCTCCTTTTTTGAAGTCGGTTAAAAAGGGCAACTAAGTAGGTACTTATTGAGTTTCTTGCTGGAGTACATAAAAATTCAATGGCTGGTTCTTCGCGTTTGGGACGACTTTCCAAATAAGTAGTTAATTCACTTGAAGATTCAAAAGCACCTTGTAAAAATTGAATAACAACTTTTCTATTCTATAGGTCTTTTGAGGACTTCCTGAAGGTCTTTTGTCAAGTGCACAGTTAGCAAGAGCACGTACGTTCAACTGCATCAAAACTTAAAAAAAGAAAGATCTTCTTAGGGGCCGTTGTTATGCCTGGGGATCCAAGCACTATCGTTCTTGTTGTTGATCTTGAATATTATGTAGGTATAGTACCCACTTCTTAGAGAAAATTCATATAACCTGGGCGATTGCTTCGGCCACCTTTTCTAAGAGTATGCCGATCGACCACGCGTCTCTGAATTTTCAGAGTTATGTGTTGTAAGCAATTATCTAAATATCACTTTCTTTAACGGTGAAAAACAACATCGTGAGGAAACATTTAGGTATGCCTTTCAGTTTTTCATGATGTTCTCAAAAGTATGTGTATTGTGTACTTAGTCTAGTGTACCTTAGTCTAAGCACTTTCCCGGCGTGCTTAATTCTACTCATTCAAGAAGAGACCTGTGCGTAGCTGTAGGCAGTGGGCCGGCGGCGATGGGTTGAGATGGTATGCAAAATACACCTACAGATAAATCAAAACGCGCACCAAATCATTTTATTTTGGGTTCCGTACGCAAAGGGTGCCAACGGGACCCTATTACTAAGCCTCCGCTGTCCGTCCGTCCGTCTGTCAGCGGCCTGTATCTCGTAAACCGTAATAGATAGACAGTTGAAATTTTCACATATTTTGTATTTCTATTGCCGCTATAACAGCAAATAATAAAAATTAAATCAAAATATTTCCATGGGTACATGGAAATATTTATAATATATTTAAAATAAAATTACATACATTTATAAATGTATATTTATACTGTACATTTATAAATGTAAAATGCGAAAGTGTGTTTGTTGGTTTGTCCTTCAATCACGCCGCAACAGAGCTACGGATCGATGAGATTTTTTGCATGGATATAGTCGAGGACCTGGAGAGTGACATAGGCTATTTTTTTATCCCGGAAAATCAAAAGAGTTCCCTAGGGATTTTAAAAACTAAATCCATGCGGACGAAGTCGCGGGCATCAGCTAGTTTGCTAATAATTAAAAACAAATAAAGAAACAGTAGGCCCAGGATTTTATACTTAATATTAGTATGATCTAGTTTTCACTTCTATCGGCAGTCCCTATGACTGCCAATTTTTTTTTAACGGAACCCTAAAAGTGCGAGGCCCGACTCGCACTTGGCCGATTTTTTTAATTCATTCGAGAAATAGTTGTATGGGTGGAAATGAATGGGTTAAACAGATAATCATAAAGTTTTTCATATCTATTAATAAATACTAGCATAGAATACTTTAGTGACTTTAACCTTCAACATCTATACCCTTTAGTACATAATAATTCAATGTCTATACCTAAAAAAAAGCACAGCATCTGTTGCACACAGACTTCCGAATAAAAAAATATAGAACTAAAATTGTCAAGCAACTATAAATCATGGTGCCAAGTACAGACAATATTTTAACGCCATAGTCGCTGACCTACGGAGGCCAGAAGAAAAAACATTAAAAAAAACAAAAGACCCTTTCACACACCGGATATCGGGCGACAAAATTGTGGCGCCTCAAATTTTTTTTGCTGCTCATATGACTAAAGTTAACTCTATCTATAAACAATAGAGTTTATTTTGAGTTGGTGGTTGGTGCTGATTATAATCCATAAATAAATAGTCAACAATAATTGTCACTAAACTTTTGTTTTTACGAATTTAACGCTCAAATTTCAAGGGTCCACAAAAAATACGACTTGAATATTTAAATATCGATAAAGTTGTCGAATTACGTATACAGGTTTAAAGAGAATCCTTTTATACACGCTTATTTCTTAGGTACTGATTTAGTACAGGTAGGTCACTGATTTTCAAATGTTAGATAAGTTACTTACACCATATTACACTGAATAACTTCAAAAAACAACTTTAGCCGCAGTATCTGAACGATTTAGGGGGTCAACTTAAATCCAAAACTATATTGTCCTATGAAAGCACTTTTAGAAAAACGACTTTAGTAAAGTTACCTTTGTGAACGTAGGTACGGTCTATTAAGGTTAAAAAGCCTACCAATGGAATAGCAAAAGATAATTCTACTAATCGCGAGTGATTGATTGTAGATAATAATAAGAGTTCCATTTTGCATATCCGAAGCTTTTCACTAAATTCATCAAGAAATAGGGCCATAATCAAGTGTCTCATTCAAATTGAAATAAACTTCGAAATTGGTTCAGAGTTCAGACATGACGTGTAGGTAATCCAGACGGTAATATCGCAAAAATCTGTTTTTTTTTAATCCTTTAAAAAAATAGGTAACTAGGTGTACATGTTTGACAACAAGCCAGCAAAAAATTGGCATCCTGCAGGCGCCATCTCGTTTGTTTGTAAGACAATAGGTATAGCAAATATTTTGCCGCTACGTCACCACTCACCGCAGTTCGAAAAAATGACAAAAAAAATGACTCGCTCTTGTCGAAATTCTTAAATCACTGAGCCATCACTGCGCTACATCTATTGTCCATAGACAAAATAGATGTCAGAGAGGCGGGCATGAAGATGTCATTTTGTTTGACAGCTGTCTAGATGGGTGTTGGTTGTGGCAAATTATGATTGACTCAAGGCATGTGCATTGTGCACCGCCAATTATAAATTGGTCATTTTTACATTTGCGGCAAGGCGATGAAAATTATCCATAGACAATATAAAATTGCCTAGCACATTTTTTACAGCTTCTACTGAAGTTATCCAATTTAGTAACTAGTGAAAGACTGTTTTCGATTAAGCAAGTTATTTGATAACAACGAAGATAAATAAATTGTATAGTGAAATTATTATGTCCTAATTCAGATAAATAATAGGTATAATCCAATTCACCAATAATACCAAACTTGAGATTTACTAAACGGGTTAAAAATAATGCCGAACGTTGTTATCAAGTGTCCCCCATAAAAGACCTATAACGTCTCCAGTTGAAAAAAAAAAAAAACAAAAGAAATGCTCGAAAAAATCCATCCTTATCTCCGGACGGCGCCAGTGGCAGCGAGGCGGGATCTTTTTTTATTTTATTTTTTCCGAAGCGAAAATCCCGACCCGTAATTGACAGAATTTACGCAGCCGATAAAGGAGGTTTTATATTATTACGGTGGGCGTCTTCTTACTTTACGTTTTGTGGTTACGGTTTTAAGGATCGTAAGTTTATTATTTTAGTTTATTAGATTTATCAATATTAGTCGTTGCTCCTTGTTCATAAGTTTTGCCTGGAATGGAAATGCGAATAATGCTGCGATAGGGGTATGGGTTAAATAAAAACTATCCTATCTACTAACTATCCTTCCGGATTGCAGTTTTTATTAGCAGGTTAGCCCGCTTCCATCCTATACCTACTGCATCGTCACTTACCACCAGATGAGAATGCAGTTAAGAGCTAACTTGTGGAAGAATAAAAATTTCTAATAAGATTTCTAATAAGAATACATATTAATTGGCCCTTTGATCGGAGAAAAATTGAAAATGTAAGCGTAAAAATAGCTAAAATGTAGATTGTCCTCGTATAGATGCTTTACCTTTATAAGTCGCATTCATTTAATATCTTGCAATTCATTATTAATTTTTTTCTTAATTTGATACAAAACCTTTAATGTTAACCTCCTTGGTATTATATAATGTATCGTATCGGAGCAGTGGTATGTCGTACAATATAAATTTCAGCGCTTTCGTTTTCAAATGTTTTCGAGTCGGGGTCCGGTACATTGGCTTGCATGTCGACATCAAGGAAAGCCGCTACACGTACCTGTATCTATTAGTACCTAATTTAATTTTAAATAAATTCAAGCGTATTTTCGAAGGAAAGGTATTTTATGTGAAAATGCTATACAATATACCTTCCTACCAAAAAATGCTATGGAAGAATTATTATCAGGTAGGTAGGTGTTCATAGAAGTATCTATGTACACCTACCTGATAATATCACCGTAGTTAGTTAGTTTACACTCAAGCTATAAACTCAGGCTGTAGTGTAAAATACCAATTTTCGTAGCAATCATATTTCATATGTATTTCATCAAATTGTTGTAAATGTACCGTAGAAGGTATAAAAACGTGGAATAAAAGACTTCAACGCGTTTTATCATTTCACCCACGGAGGCCAACTTCTCTGATTTTAGCCTGATCTGAGATTAGCTAATAATAACTACGGAGATATTGTAGTGCACGGGTAGGTAGGGTGTGCAAACAAGTGCACTCTCTATTCCCTCTCATAGTTCGATGGGACGGCAATCCGTCATGACTTGAAAGAGTCTATAGACGCAAGCCCGACGGCCTTACGTGCTCCGCGAGGCTTGCGGGTGTCACACCGCCAACTTCCCTGTTCTCCTTTCTCTACCGTGTTGCTACTACGTGTACTATATCGGGCTGCTACTTACCAAGAATTTCATGAGGTGAAAACTCAATAACTCTTCTTTTGGCTCGACCTGGAATATTGAAACCAGGACCTCATGATTTGCAGCTGAACTAGGTAGCTAATAATGCAGCTAGCCACTCGATCAACGGCGCAGTTAGTGTTTTAGTGCCTGTGGCTTTACTGAGATATCGGTCGGTCTACCAGTAAGGTAACTATCAGTACCTACCAACTCAATGTCGCCGGCTAACGAGTAGCCGAATGAATTTACTGCGAACACACGAAAAAACTTCAATAATTTCTCACTTAATTAGGTCAAAACCTTCGGTGCCTCATGTCCACGGCAGTTTTAAAAGGGACAGATAAAATCTTACCAGTTCCGGTTGTACCATCTTTCGGAGATAGCTGTATTGGTTCTTAAGTTTTAAGTAATACGGTTTAAATTCTAAGTATCGGCCAGCATGTGCGTAGGCATACACCAAAACCAACGACGTCACACGAAGTGTTATATCCAATAAAGTTTTATTAAAAACTAGCTTTTGTTTGCGGTTTCATCCGTAAGAGTTTCTCTTTTCTTACATGAAACAGATAATCCCTTGGGAACACCTAAGTGCAAACAGGTGACATGTAACTATATGTAGGTATTGGTTGTTCGAAGAACATCTAGATTTCGATGACGTCTTGCTTATGCTAAGGGATCCTTACTAAATAAATTATTTAGAAATTAGTAACATTCGGTAACTTATTCAATACCTAATAAGTACTCTTAATTTTAATTAGTATTTAAGTCAGTAATAAATATCTATACAAGCATCACGCGAAAATAAACAGATGCAAGAAAATGTAAGAGTGTACAACATTTATTTCGAAGAAAGCTGATTTTTATATTCTACGTTTTTTGACACAAATTCGAAGCGGTAAGCTTGAGTAGAATTAAATATTTATGAAGGTAGAAGAAACTAGGTTCAGTAGTTTGGAGTGGTTACCGCTATATAGAAAGGGATAGGTAGGTACCTACCGCCAGTTGTAGGTAGGTAGGTACCTGCAGGCCTTATTCTGTGCTTATGGTGTCTAAAATATCTTCGTGGTCTGATTTTAGGGATTAGGTAGGACTAAATTAGGTATAAAAAAATATTTTGCAGAGTAGGCATATTTACATGTACCAACCTAATAAATATAATCTAATATTATAACTGCGAAAGTATATTTGTTTTAATTTTTCCACATGTATGTATGTTTTTTTAAGGTTCCACATGTAGAAATTGTTTAAAATAAAATTGAAAATGGAAAATTCGGTCTGTCGAGCTGGGATTCGAACCATCGACTTTGAACTGTTATGCGACTGCCGGAGCCACTAGGCTACGGAGACCCAATGTTGTATCGCGAAAATACCGAACACAATGTAATCGAAAGGAACTACGTTCCATCCGGGTGTCCCTTGACACCTCTCAAGTTTTTTTTTAATAGGTAATTGATTTCAAAATGGTAGTACCTACTTAAGGTACTCAAATGATTCAAAAAATTAAAAAAAAAATTACTTAACTTCCAACTGCGAAAAATGCGAAAGTTTGTGGATGTATGGATGGATGGATGCATGTTTAGATGGATGGATGTTTGTTACTCTATAACGCCAAAACGAATATGAACAGATTTGGCTGAAATTTGGAGTAGAGATAGCTTACATCCAGGATTAACACATAGGCTACTTTAATCTCGGAAAATTAGAGTGTTCCCGCGGGAATTAAAAAACCTTAATTCACGCGGATGAAGTCGCGGGCATCATTTAGTATTTTATAATGCATACCCTACTTTAAAGTCTATTCCTTGGATTGTAAAAATCAAAAAAAAAATAAAAATTGACACTTAATCGTTTTTTTCTCGATGTCGCGTCGGTGAAAGCGAAGAGTCAACATGAAGCACAATGCAATAACTGGTAATCACATGTTCCATTCAATAAATTACATTGAGCTGTTTCTGAATGATGCTTTAAAAATAATCTATGTATTATAATAATGATAATAAATAATATTTTCTGCAAAAAATCTAGTTTATTTAAGAGGATTGTCTAGTTGAAAATTTTCATACAAAAAGCTTCAAAAAGCGATAACGTTTTGCTACCCGTAAATGTTGTCCAATGTTCATAATTTTTTGAAATGTAGCAGATACAATGAAAAACTATGCCCGTACGTTTTAATTTTAAAGAAATATTGCTTATGTTAAAAGTTATTAGTGACTAAATATCCATATTTTTGACTAAAAAACTACCTCGACTAATTTAATTTTTTAAATTTAACTAAACTGAAATACTAAAAAAATGAAACGTACGAGCCTAGATTAAGGTGTACTGAATCTAATGAGACCAAAATTGTCTAATTTTGTAAACGTTTAGGGGGGTAAAAACGTTATGACCCGAAACAATATTTCAAGAATAAAATTTAGGCAAATAACTCCTGGACTTGCAACTCTCTCTATCGCACGATGCGGGTCGGGCAGCGAAGCGTTGTGAAACAGATAGCATTTTGGAAAATACCTACTCGCGTCGCGTTTCGTCACTAGACACTCCTCTTAAGAAGGCATCAAGTGGTAGGTAGGTAGGTACCTATACAAAATCGTGGTAAATAAGTATGCCATATGCGCAATGAATAGGTACCTATGAGGGCTTTTAATAGAACACAGATAAAATGATTTGCGTTTACTTAGCGTTTTACTACCGAAGTGTGTTAAAACGTTTGTACTTGATAACGTATCACCTAAACATATGTTCGCATTAGAGCCCCCTTCTCGTAGATATACCTACCCTTATGATGAAATTTGTACCTACCAGCATTATTTAGCGTGCTTGTTAAATTATAGGTTTAGGTTTCACCTAATTAATGTTAATTGGACGTATGGGGTGGTTAAAGTTAAGCCCTGCGTAACTTGTCCACTAAAATACAAAATAATAATATATAAAAATTCTTTTAAAAAAACCGCCACTGAAAAGTATAAAATAATTTCAGTTTGTACACGTTTGAAGTCGGGCGGGTCTAAATAGAAACGAAACGAATGCGCCACGCTAGCCAAAATTTTAGTTTTAGGTCCAGGCACAGAATATACATAATAGTACTTGGTACAGGAATGTTGAAGTCAGGAAGTTGAAGTCGTTGCAGTTTCACAGATCTATTGATTATTATTAATAACTAGTGGTTCGCCCCGAACTGAGACCTCGCGGTAACGGTATCCCATGATTATTCATTCAATCGATACATGATAACCAAAACTGACATTATTATTATGCCCGTTTTCACCAAACATACCTAAATCATCCCCTAAGTAGGAGTCTCTTAACGTAGGTAGCTCCTAAATACAATCCTAAGTCCTAACATCCGTCCCAATATCCTTTTAGGTGTCCCGTACAGGATCGTGATAAATAAGTTGACAGAAAACATCAATCACCTAACTTATAGGTAGCCCGTAAAGGTTAGGGAACGTTAGTGAAAACATTGAATTATTTATCAAACATTGAATTTAACTCGTAGTTCCATGGGAATAGTTACTGACTGCGCCATCTATTAGCATTATTGTGAAGCTATGTTGATGCTATATGAATTACTGACGCCCATTAAAAATTAAATAATCTCGTTTCTTTATAATATTCATATAATTTTAGTATTTGTTGTTCAAGTACAGGATATAAGTGACCTAAAAACATAAAATCAGTTTGAAAATCCATAGCGGATTTTTCTAGAGAGCGTCTTCAAGCGAGCGTATAAAATCGCCACTTTGAAAGCCCCCCATTTCGTCAATTTTAAGGGAAAAATTAAAAAAAAATTATTTTTGTACTCAGTTCAAAATTATCTTTAAAATGATACGTAACAATTTTATGTAACGCGATATTTTTTTTTTTACTTCGCATTCGCTTCTATGAGAGCCCCCCTGAAATAAAGATTTTTATAACTTTTTAAGCCATTTTCGGCTGGAGGCCATCGGTTTACATATTATATCTAAATTTGAAGTAATTACGTTCAGTAATTCAAAAGTTATAAGGCTCTGACAGACGGACGGACGGACGGACGGACGGACGGACAAGTGCAAATCGCCCTAGTTAACTCAAAGACCTTCGCTTCGCTCGGTCGATAATAATCGATAGGACTGTGAAACGACAACGATAATTTATTATATTACCTAAGCTTTTTAGTGTAGCTTCATAGGATAAATATACACATTATCTGATCGCGAGCGAATAAATCGCTGTTCAACAATGAACAAAAAGAAGATCAGATTGGAGTTCGACTTCATTGAGGAGTTCCGTCTTCTATCACCGAATATATTCATCAGATCTTCACCAAATTTAAATGGGACCAACCTGACGGTATATATCCTTTTA
Source organism: Oeneis ivallda (assembly GCA_029955525.1). Classification (NCBI taxonomy): domain Eukaryota; kingdom Metazoa; phylum Arthropoda; class Insecta; order Lepidoptera; family Nymphalidae; genus Oeneis; species Oeneis ivallda. Next base: position 15,581,200 of record JARPMR010000007.1, read on the forward strand.
AATAAAAAAAAATGATTGAAAACGGTTCAGATTTGACGGCATTTCCATAATAACAGTAACATCAACAAAAACTGAGGAGTTCCGTCCTCCATCATCGAAGATATCAGATCTTCACCAAATTTAAATGGGACTAACCTGACGGTAGATATGTCCTTTCAAATAAAAAAAAAATACTGAAATCGTTTCAGATTTGACGGACATGGAGTAAAATCGCCAAAAAAATAACGCGTGAATTGAGAACCTCCTCCTTTTTTTGAAGTCGGTTAATAAGTGGGTTGTCAAAGTGTTATAAGTCAGTATTCAGTTTCATGCTCCACGTTGTGGATTCAGTTTTTGAAAAAAAGATAAAATAACCTTGCTTGTCGAACCCAAACAACTTATTACACCCTCTGCTAGTCTGTAAAATAATACCTGAGTAGGAAGCAAGTTAAATGATTAATTACTTAATTGTTGTGCAGACAGTGCAGTAATTAACTGACCCTTGATGGGTTGCTGATAGTGATGCTGATGATGATGAAGATGATAAATGAACTGTTCTACAGTTAGCTAAATGTCTAACTTTATCCGCAGGCGATTCTAGCTATTCTCAAACTGAATTAGAAAACGCAACTCGACAATAACTTTAATTAATATATATAATATAATATTATATAATATAGTACTTTATAATATAATATAATATTATATTATAAAGTACTGCCATATTAATATATTGAAATTAGTAGGTACTATGCGCAATCCATTCATTCAATTTCAAACCTATTAGGAATATCTATCATGATTGAAAGAAAAAAACATTTTTTATTGGGTACTACACGTTTTAATTTTTTTTTTTAATGTCGGAAACTTTGTTAAGGCCCTCCATACATTATCCGTCATAACTGGGCGACTTACCTACTGCACATTATGCTGGTTGTTGCACCCACACATGACGATGAAGCTGGGTCATGGGCCTGGAGGGCACTTAATTTCAAAAGTCATGCGGGTCTGGGATCTAACTCTGGGCCATATCTGGGCACTCCGAAAAGGAGGCTGCTCAACCACTAGGCTATCGCCGCTCTATCATCAATACCATACACTGTCAATTTTCGTTGCTAGCAAGAAAAACGCAAGACACCCAGCCAGGGCCTATTATACCTACCAACGCTTAAAGTAGTATTATTTTAATTTTGATTTGAGATGACAACCATAAATTACTTAATTAATGATGTAAGGTCGTCATTAGATGACATCTCAACAAAATTGATGAAATACGTGTAATATTGCTTGAAGCGTTGGTAGTGTAGGCCTAGGTTGCATAATGTGGTGGGGCCCTTAAATATACAATCTACCAATCTAGTAAGATTGTGTCGGCGGCTATGGCACACACGCAGTTAAGTTTAGGAGGAAGGTGCGAACGCTACCGAGTTCGCACCCTCATAAAACGTGCTCTGGTGGTCCCCACCGAGTTTAAGATGGACGACCGATGAGGATTCTTTTGTACGACTGGTTTTTTCATACTTAGCTATTAGCTACCTTTATAATAAATAATTATATTATTAGCAGTGATAGCCTACTCCTACCTATTTGATTGTAATATATTATTATGAATTCAATTTATGATGGAAAGTTGGAAACCATAATATACGATTGACGTATTTCTGCTGGTATTATAGGTATGCGAGCAGTGATAGCTTAGTGGTTAACTGGTTAGGACTGCGGTCTCCTATTCGGGGGTCGTGGGTTTGATCCCGGACCTCTGATTTTTTGGAGTTATTTTAGTTTAAACAATTAAATATATCACATGCTTCAAGAAACATCGTAATAAAACTTGCTCGCCTAAGAGTCCTCCATACCTACGTGAAGTCTGCCAATTTACATTGGGCCAGCGCAGCCTATAAACAAGGGCGCCAGGGGGGGGGGGAGGTGGGGGCAACTGCCCCCCCCTAGACATTTGAAAAATATAGTAGGTACTAGTAGATAGTTCATCATTGAAATCCAGATACAGCTGCCAAATCTTCAACTGTGAAGCTAAAAAACTTATACTTAACTAGCTTTTCCCTCGACTTCGTCCACATATAGGATAAGGTTTTTAAAAATGCAGTGCAATGCCTTCGGCTGGCGACGCTGTTGCCTATAAACCTTCTCTGAGAATAGGATCTGCACTTAGTAGAGAGCCGTTGATGGGTTTTAAGGAGGGCTTCGAGCTTCCACTCGCGGAATTTTTCAAAAATCTTGCAGCAGCCCTTTGTTTTTCCGGTATTTCGTTTAAAAAGTAGCATGTCTAAGGCTGAGATCTATAGATGGTATTCTGGCTCTGCTCAAGACTCAAGGTAGAGTCAAAATGAGACAAAAATATGTCCTGACATAAATCTGTCTCGTTTTAACTCAGTCTTGAGTCTGAGCTGAGTGAGAGTGCCATCACCCTTACTCTCCAGATCCTTGCCTTTAGGTACCTACCCATGCAAAAATTACGTCGATCTGTTGCTGCGTGATTGAAGGAAAAACCAACAAACAACCATACTTTCACATTTATTTTGATAAAGGAATGAGCTGCGTAGAAACTTCAAACTAGTACGAGTAGGTAGGTATGTTAGGTACCTATAGGTATACTAATTAAGTATACCTACTTACCTCAATATATACCTACCTCAAGGTAAGGTACCTACACTATATCTACTAAAATCACGTCGATCAGTTAGTAAGTTGCTCCGTTGCGGCGTGACTGGAGGACAAACTAACAAACAAACACACTTTCGCATTTATAATATTGACAATAATTTTTTTTTTAAAGGTGGACACTGATTTGTAAAGGAGGAGAAAGGGGAATGCTTAAAAAGGCTAGGTATAGTATCTCCTCCTCCTCCAAATACTAACAAACGAACTTGTTTGTGACATAAACGAGTTTTTTGAAATGAATATAAATAAAAATTATTAAGATTTGAATGGGTCGTAAAACGCAAAACATAAAATCAAAGATTCGCTTCAATATTTTTAAAAAGTAGGTTTTTCTTGATTTTTGCTTCAACTTTATTACTTTTATTAAGTTTTGGTTATTATACCTACCCTCAAAGAATATTTATTTTCTAATGACTTCACACACCAATCTGCTTTGCATTCAACTGCCTGCTAGTGTAAATTGTCAGAATTGTTACACAGATATCAATTTTATCATAGCTACACATCGTAATTTTTTTATATTGTTTTTAAAAAGCTAGTTCTGCAGACTCCAGTTAACTCTCGATGATAAATAATGATAGGTAAATAAATCCTTTTGAATTTCGATTGTTTTCTTCGCAGTCAGGATCCGCTTTAAAAAATTGTTAATGTCTATGTTTAATGATTAGATTTTTAACGGCTTCACTATGTTATACTTATTTCAACCACCATTATTATAGCTAGGTTGGTATACGCACTACGGTCTACGGCGGTTAATATTTGAAAAAGCAACTCACTTCTAGACTAGGTAGGTAGGAACTATAATAAGAATACTTAAATATTTTTTCATCATACCTATTCGAAAAACGAATATTGGCTTCAGAGGACAGCGGGAGCAAAATTTCATTTTAACCTCATGGGACTTTTCATTTCTCTCTTCTGATTGGTCCGCTTCCTCGCTACGCTCAGGATTCTACTTTAGAATCCCTCGCTGCGCTCGGCAGTCTACTGTAGAATCCTTCGCTTCGCTCTGAATTCAAAATAACGCCCTCGGGGAACAAAAAATTCCTTTGGCCCCATATAACACAAATAACTATTAAACTCTTCACTTATCTAAGTATTTATGTATTAAAGGAAAAGGTGAGCGACTGACTCTATTAACGCACAGCTCAAACCACTGGATGGGTCGGGCTGAAATACTATTAAGTACTACTTATATGTAGGCATCCGCTAAGAAAGATTTTTTAAAATTCAATCCGTAGGGGATTGCTCCCCTGTTATATACCAATAGGGGTTTGAAAAATCGAACTTAACGTGAGCGAAGCCGTGGGCAAAAGCTAAATACTGTAGATACCTCTATATGTATTATATTGGTACAATTAATTACCTACCTACCTAATACCCAAAGTAGCTATAAGTACAGCTACTTTTCCATAACTCAGATGTATGGTCAATCTATGCAAGCAAGTATGGAGAGACGGGTAACGTCTCAAAATAGCTATTTTAAGCCCGGTATTTACCTCGCTACTTAGTGCCTGCAATAAAACGTTGCACGCTAAAAGGCAAACAGTGTGTCTTGCTGCATTTTTGCTGTAAGTAACTTCGCCCTGCTATTTATTTTGAAAGTTGATATTTTTGCAGTCATATTTTACGACGTACCTACCGTAGTAGGTATACCTACTTCGCTTTGCGTAGGGTAGAGAGTGGAGACCAGCTAGTGGTAGGTAAGGTAGGTAGGTATTTAATTTTTATGGTTTTCTAATGATATTAGATGAAGAGGGGCATAGGTACCTACATACATTTTATAATATCACCAAACCATTAAAAGGGTTAAGTTGTAAACGCGATAACAATCAAGATTCCTATCGGCGTGCGAGTGGCACCAAAATATCACGAGAGTCGAGACTAATTAGGTATACCTATTATAGGTTTCTTATTTTTAAGTCATTGGTAGATACGTCTAGAATCTAGATACTTAAACAACAACACTGACACTGACACTGTGCTTACCTATAGATAAGTACTTACCTACTCGATGCATTTCTTTACTATGAAGACATTCTACATCCAAAATTATTACATAGGTACTTAATTAAGGGCCAATTTCACCAACATAAAATAAGATTTATCCAAATGTAAATGTTTATTTCACAATTACTCAACCTCACTTAAAGAATTTAATTATTGTGCTCTGAGTAAAAATAAATAAAGGTACTTAGGTAAATAGGTACCTATCTCATAATATTAGATAGACGCAATACCTAAATAGAGTAAAAAAATCAAGATTGTAAATATTTTATTTAAGCTTAAGAGAGAAAAATGTAACATAAATCTTCTAACCCTCTAATGGTCGGTCTCGCTTGCATTAGCAAAAATAATGCGCGGGTGCAATCCACCCCGTGGATTATAAATCAATCAAAGCCACCCCTTGTTGCTACATCACATTTATTGGTTAAACTTTGGGCGGAATTATTAAATTATTAGTGTTTTTTGAAATAGCTTTTTTTTTATTCTTATTTAAAGAGCTGAGTCAATGGTCTGACTATGTAGCTCTCGTAGGTAAACACTCAATAAATATACATTTAAAATATCTTAAAACTAGTTATTATTAGATCTAACTTTTAAATTATTCCTAACTACCCTATATAGGTAAGTGTTTCGCGTCTTCCGACATTGGGTTTGAAATAGCTTTACTGCAGGTAGGTAAAGTAACTTACCTACTTAAAATAATTTAGGTACTTACATAATTTTTTTTACCTGTAGGTAAGTAGGTACCTAAGTAGGTAAGTAGGAAAAGCTTCTCTATTTAAAGCCGCATCTTTTAATTTTGGATAAGTCAGCCCAGTCCACCCCTTATATCGTCCAACCACTTGCGTCTTTGGCGACCTGGAGCTCTCTTGCCTGCAATCCTCCCTTCCAGCACTAGTTTTGGGAATGAAAATTGGGTTCCTCTTTGTAGATTTCTAAAGAAAACTACTTTTCTTCGTATGATGGTGGACATGAGTTCTCTCCTTTTGTGGACTAATTCCAGTACCCTGCTATTTGGTGTAAAGCTGTTCCATGGGATTCGGAGCATTTTCCTATATATCCACATGTCAAAAGCTTGCAATAGACTTGTTGCTTCCTTTTTGAGAACCCATGTTTCGCAATCATACAAGAAAGTGGTTCAGACGTAGCAATTCACAAGCCGGCATCTTAGCTCGACCTGCAATTTAGAGATAATAATGCTGCAGAGGGTCTTGGACATCTTGTGAAACACGATTTTAGCTTGGCTGATACGGCATTTTATTTCGTGTAGGTGATCTAGATCCTGAGTGAAATATCTACCTAGGTACTTTATCTTCGGGACCACATCAATGCACTGATCTTTTAATTTCAGATGGAAAGGACTTTCCGGACTCTTTGAAATAACCATGGCTTTGGTTTTGGCAACGTTGATGGATAAGCCTTTAGCTTCTCCAGATCTTGCTACTTCGGTTAGTAGGTAAATGTTGTAGCCCGGTGGCAGTACTAGCAATCAATACTGTATCGTCGGCATATCGGATGTTGTTTACGCACACTCCGCTTATCGTAATTCCTTGTTGGATAGAGTTTAGTAAATCTGTTAAGATCTCTTCAGAGTACAGATTGAAGAGTAATGGAGACAGTATACAGCCCTGTCGGACACCTCTAGTGATTGGCTGCAAGTCCGAGAGCTTCCCTTCTATTTTTAGGGCAGCTTGATGGTTCCAGTAGAGGTTTCCAATTAGTCGGAGATCTTTATCATCCAAACCCTTCTGTCTGAGCACATCCTTATGGAATTGATGTTTGACGCTATCAAATGCCTTTTCATAATCTATGAAGAAGAGGTATACATTCTGTTACATTTCAATGGCCCTCTCTGCTAAGACATTTAAGGTGAATATAGCCTCTTGCGTTCCTACTCCGGATCTAAAGCCAAATTGTTGCTGGCATATACCTACTATCCTGGCATTTCCCTATAATTCTATTATAAATGATTTTAAGGAAAACCTTCGTTGTATGGCTCATTAGGCTGATAGTTCTATAGTCGGAGCACTGTTTCTTGGGGATTGTAACAAAGGTAGAACGAAGAAGATCTTTTGGTAGGTATAATATGTCCGGAGTAGTAAGTAAATCTTATTAAACAGTTGTAGCAACAAATTTTTGCCCTGGTCTCCTCCACCATCCTCTCCTGCCGCTTTTCCGTATTTAAGTGATTGTAACGCATAGTCTAATTCAGCAGGAAGGATGGAGTGACCACATAGTGGGGGTTCCACAACTGGCTGGGTCTATCGTCGTGGTATATAATTGTATAATTCTGCAATATATAATGGTATAATTCAGCAATATATTTTGACCATGATTGTAAACGTTCGTCCAGCTCTATGATTATATTGCCCTTAGAGTCAGCTACAGCAAAATAAATTAAACCTCAAATAAATTCAAGTTATAGCCTAAAGTAGGTACTTTTTGACGTGAGAACGTCTTATAAATCGATGAACACCGGCTGCACGCACGAAAATTAGTCACGTTCCGCCTGAGCCTGAGCGTGCAAGCGAGAGCGTGGAACAAGCGATGGAGAGGCACGATCGGCCCAAGCGTTGGCTTGTGACTATGAGAGCGCCCGCCGCCGCCCGCCAGTCATCGTCAATGTTTCTTTATGACGTTATCACGTAAAATTATCGTCCGTAAACCGACTTTACAGACAACCAATTTTTTTCTGTGGCCGATACCTCCACTTTAGGTACAACGCAGTCCTGCCGTTCTTAAAATATTTTTTTCAAATAGGCTCAAGACAAGACCTCAAGACTGCCACCGGTCCTGAAAGCAGATTCTACTGAAAGGCAAATCTACAAATTCTTTAGTTGTTACTTACTACTTACCTAAGTACGTACCTACGTAATTTATGATGGTAATCTAGGTACATACCTACTATAGGTAGTCGATTATGTGTATTACTTCTTAATTCATAGAGATGATTCATCTCTATCATCTCAGATGAATATTTTGTCTCACAAAACTAAGAATAGGTATACTGTCACCGTACTTAAACCAATCTCCTTGTACTTTTCACGAAAGGATTCTCGCGATCCGATTTTATAAGTTCATAGAACTATTTTAGAAACTATTCTTTGCACAAAAGATCTATCGTTCTTGCTAAAATGGCACAATTGCTAAAATTTTCTTTTGGTCAATTACCTACTTACCTACTTATTTGAAATAGTCCTCCTACATACCTAAGTCTGATGCTACACGTAATATTTAGGTATAGGTAGAAGGTACGTTAGGTATAGGTAGGTAGAGTCGGGCCTCGCTCTTTTAGGGTTCCGTACATATGACCAAATCCTTTTTTTTAAACTAGATACATATTTAGATATCTTAGGTCTTAGAAAGTACTAAATTAGCATATGGGGAAAAAATGCTCGTTGCATGTTTTAGAGCTTTTCTTTTATTCTTGATTCCAATAAGAGTGGTCGCTTATTTAGTCAAATTCTTTCTTCTCCAACGCAAGTGGTGGCAGTAGGTAGGTGTGTATGAATATACTAATTATAATAACAATAAATAAGTAATAATGTATGTAATAATATTAATAATAATAATCATCATCATTAGCCACCCATCAACGGCTCACTACTGAGCGCAGGTCTCCTCTCAGAGACGGGTTGGCCATAGTCCACCACGCTGGCCCGATGCGAATTGGTGGACTTCACACACCTTCGAGAACATTATGAAGAACTCTCAGATGTGCAGGTTTTCTCACGATATTTTCCTTCACCGTTGAAGCAAGTGATATTTAATTGCTTAGACGCACTTGACTCCGTAAAGTCAGAGGTGCGTACCCGGGATCGAACCTGCGACCCCCCGAATAGGAGACCGCAGTCCTAACCAATAGGCTATCACTGCTTATAATTATAATATTATTAGTGCATTTTATTTATTAAATAATAAGTAGGTACCTTACGTAAATAAGAAATAAGTACCTACACATTTGAGAATATAATTATAAATAATCTAGAGGAAAGTGGGGGAAAATCATCTATCCCCTAAACTTTAAAATTAAATACCTACTAAATTTTAAAATTAAAGGAAGAAATAGAGTTTATAAACTTACTGGGCATCATTTCAACATGAGATGATGTGTCCATAATGTTGTGGTGGTGCAACATGTCGGGCGGGGATTGCACCAGCCCGCCACCACCGCTGGCCATCACCATCACTGATGATGATCACACCCACCCCGTGATAATCACAGCCCCGTGATAGCTATCACGCGTGATAACCGTATGTAGTGAACGGGTTATCGATAAACAACTGTCTCAAATTTTTTTACGATTCTTTTTTTATATGATTTGTTTTCCACAAAGGAAGGAACTGATGAAATTTTAATTTTACTATGCTACTTGATATATTTAAATCAGTTCAAATCAAACACAATTACAATAGTTCTATCACAAAATACACAAAAAATTTGTTACGTCTTATCACTATTCGATTAATAGGCACTTCGACATTTTTTTTTTTAATTTAAAAATATTGTCTTCGACGCATCACGCACATCCTCTCACGGCAGAGGCCAAGCCCACACTGCCGTATTATATCTATAATTCTATGGATCGACGTCAAAGCGCATGATCAGACCGGCCTTCTATGCCATTGGTAGAATTTTAGAACGCCTTTTTGAATGGTGGTGTGTGATTCGTTGAAAGCTTCCCATTTTCCCGCCCTAATCGACAGTGTCCTCACAAAATGGCGCCCCCCTTATAGCCTTTTGATGCTTTTTTGAACATTTTCTTTGGTAAAAAATAATCCTGTTCGAATATAATGAGCATGATTTATGATTTTGATCCGCGGTCTCTTTTTTCTGGTTAATCTAGTCATGTTAATCTTGTTTTTTTACGGGACTCGTTTCTGTACAGTGGATGAATGTTTTCTAATTAGATATACATTTGTTTATTTATCTAAAACGTGTATTTAAATGGTCGTATTTATAATTATCGTTTTTATTTTTTGAAATTTATGGTGGATCATAAAATTGGAATTTTTACTATGCAGGTAAGCACCTACCTTAGCCCCTATTTCTTAGGAAGAATACACTAAGTATTTCCTGTATGAATTTGTTCCGTATTACCTAACCTTCTAAATTAAGGTAGTTAGGTAGGGGAAAGTAGGGTATATTAAACCAGCAGCTAAATTGAACCACCCTCATATTTCAAAAAGTACTTAGTGTCTCTAGTTTAACCCTAGAACCCTACTCTATTCTGGGCACTAGTTATTACTACACTGGGGTCCTGGAGTACCCCATACAAAAATGTGTGTAAATTTTTTTAAATAAAAACCAATGTATGAAAATACTTTTTAATATCAAATAATAGGAACTTTTTTTAACAAATCAGTCTTAAAATAAAATCTTAGTGTTAATTTCAGCATTTTTCACAAACTTAAATCTGATGATTCGAACAAATGGGTATTTTACACTTATGGCACATATCGTTTTGCTTTTTCGGTCTTTAGACCTTGGACAAAAGCCACAACGTCCTGTTGTCTGCTGTACAGGAACAGACCTAGGCAAATCTGGTGTTTTTTGAAGAATTGCTGCAATGGTCTCTTTCATATCCCTCCTCAAATTTGGTCTTTGGTAACGTTCCTCCATAATATGTTCACCAATGAGCTCTAATCCATAAAATAAGCACAATGGCCAACATTTACAAAAAAAATACTTACGGGTTTCCTACACTGGGGTACTGGGGTACCCCAAGTCACTCGTAGACACGTCCACACAGTGCAACTGTCGCTGCTGCACTAATGAATTGAAATCGTTCAACACTAAACTAAAATAAACGGACGCTCAAACCTATGGGTTTAATACAAACAGAAATAATTAGATAACAAACCGCTTTGGGGTCCTCCAGTACCTACCCCATGTAGGGTTCTAGGGTTAATATTGGCAATACCAAGCGAAATACATGCGATAACATAGCACGTCGTTCATATTGTTTTCGGCGTGACATTGAATGTTCGTGTTTTATTTTGAAAAATCCGCTTTTGTCATTATTACCAAATGTGAATTCTTGAATTCTATGGTTTCGTGCTCAGGGGCCATAGTTTAGTTAAAGGTAAGCATAATGTGTTGGTAATTTTTAGTTTAGAAGCGCAAATTTATCAACAATCAACATACGCAAAACAAATGCCGGTAATTCAAGTAGGTATGTAACTACTTATAGCTAGTTATTTTATTAGATTTATTTTATGACGTATCCACCTTGATCGTTAAAATGGACCACAAACATCATCATCATTAGCAACCCATCAACGGCTCACTACTGAGCGCTGGTCTCCTTTCAGAGAAGGGTTATAGGCCATAGTCCACCATGCTGGCCCAATGCGAATTGGCGGACTTCACACACCTTCAAGAACATTATGAAGAACTCTCAGATGTGCAGTTTTCCTCACGATGTTTTCTTTCACCGTTGAAGCGAAGAAGAATCCGACAGTGATGAAGAGGAACGCTTTGTTTTGGACGATTTTGATAGCAGCGTTGAATCAAAATAAAAGGAGAATGAATGTGCTAAAATATGCAAAAGAAAAAACTACGATAAAAACAAACTAAAGTTTATTGGATAAGTAGGTACAGTATGTAGGCATCTGTGATGTAGGTCCTACCTAAGTTGCCATAATTGGAATCATGAAACTTGTACCCAAAATCTTGACATTTGCAATGTTTGAACCTACTTACCTATGTGCAGAGCTTAAGTATTTAGTAGATTTCTTACCGAGATTTCTATGTTTGTTATGTTTTTTTCTTTATGTAGAGCATATTGAATTCCAATTATTTTCCAATTAAGCAACCTTGTGGTCTATATAAATAACAGAACGAGTTAGCTAAATTGGAACAAAGCTCGATACCTTCAATAATTTTGCTGATGCAAAATGCTTAATAAATGCAAAGCCTGTAATAACTAATCTTAGGTAGGTAGGTAGGTACATTATCTAATACTGCATCTCGTAATTCAAGAAAAATACGGTACGAGAAGCAGTTCCTATACCTAGGTACAGGTATATGGGTCGGTAACCTACATTTTCTCAGACCAACATTAGGTAGATATTCATTTAAAGATATAGATTCCTACTTAACTATCTACCTACGGGTCTTAAATTTAGGTAGTACCTATGGTAATTACCTATTTTAAAGAAACTAAGGTCAAACCATTAATTTCACTCTAATTAAGTACCTACGTTTGTCAACGTGTGAGGTTCGCAATATAATGACAAAAAATCGGCGCCAAATGCCAACGTCATTAGAGCACCACAGATAAAATAACGTCGCATAGATAGTAAACTTATCTTGGCAGATGTTTCGTGCAGATAAAACGAAATACTAAAATGGTCCATACAGAAAATGTTTTAAAGTTATAATTCGCCCGAAACTGAGTTAAAATAAAAGTGTGGAAGGAAGTGAAAAGAGCTCTTAAAAAGATCGCAGATGTGCAAGAATGTCCTTGATAGGGAATTTTGCGTTAAAGTACTTTGGGGTGATGATAAAAAGTAAGTTGACGAATTCATCACGTTTTAATAGGTTCGTTATTTTATCCATGGAATTAAGAAGTAGGCACCAACTTAGTTTTATTTTTCAAGATATGGGTATAGGTAAGATCACAGATATTATAAATTAAAAGTAGGTAGGTATGTACCTATAGATATATATATATTTATATACTTCATTTGAATGAAATAAGTCTTCGGCAATGAAAACACAGAATTAGCGAAAATTCCTAATTCAGATTTTTGGACTCAAAACACTGGCATTTATCTCGGCAAGAGAAATAATATGGCTAATGGCTATATGCATTAGGTACCTATGCAATATAGTAAGTTATGCAACCCATGGTAGGTACCTATCTATTGCAAATTAAGCAATCAAAAAATTACTTTTTGAGAAACGAAGATTATCCAATTTAGCTAGTGGTCCAATATACCCTACTTTCCCCTAGATATATTATTTTATCTTCTGCCAGTAGAGACCAATAGAGCTTTGACCAGACATATATAGAGATTTGACGACAGTGAAACGTCTTGGGTCATTATTCTCATTCCAGGGCAGAAAGGAATTAACCGCAATCAATAAGACGCCGATGTCCGGCCGCTTCCGGTCCGGTCTGCTTGCCCCTCGTATCCGGCGTCCGGTCGGGGGTGAAGATTAATTTCTTTGTTTTCCAGACAATAGTCTGTGACGGCTTCCAATAAAATACATGCTTATTCGAAATACTTGTGTACTAAATTCCTACAAAGCGACGAATGACGATGTTCCTAGTGACGATGCAGTCTAAGATGGTAGCGGGCTAGCTTGGAAGGGGTATGGTAGTGTAAATGCAACCCAAAGGTGATCCCCTAATCGGTTTCTACACGCCATACTTACTACCGGAGCGCTAAATCGCTTGGCGGCACGCTATTGACGGTATGGTGGTAACTGGCCACAGCCAAATCCATCCACCAGACACCAAAGCGTCCCACCAGATGAATAGTAAAAAATTCTAATCGAATAGTAAATACATACCTACTTACCTACTAAGTAAAATAGTCTCTATCCTTCGTAATGTAGCATGTTTTAACACTACTAAAGGGTCACAAAAGCTGACATTATGAAATGTGATGACTCTCTTCTATTTACAGGTCACGTACAACGTGCTGTGTTGTGTATTTTTCGAATAAGAAAGTTTTAACAAAATTAGCTCTTGTTTGACAATGAGATCGATTGTGAAGGATAAACAAAGGTGTTGTTTAAGTAGTTGAAAAATTCCCATGACACTATTTTTTTACTTAAAAAGTTTTTCGTTTTTCAGATGGATCTAAGACATATTTTACAGATTCAGGTGGTTTTAGGTCAAGTAGAGCTACGGAAAATTGTTTTCGAGATTGAGATGTAATACTTAGTGCATGCGATTAGCACTCAATCTAACGTGAGCTAGCATGGAAAGGCGCATGAGTGCCTTTCCACTCTGTCAGGTATGTAGGTAGTCAAATAATACAGAGCAATGTCGGTACTTTGTTTTCAAGCACTGCAAATAAACCATTCTGCGATAGTCCGTTGTTTCATTAAGTACACCACATTTGGCGCAGTTCGGTTTTGTTTAGTTTTTTTTGGTTAAAATCATGCCTTTTGGCAAAATAGAACCATTTGACGTCAGTTCCCACAACTGGGATGCTTATTGCCGCCGGGTAAAGCAATTTATTGCTTTAAATAACATAAGTGAAGAGTTACACGTGGCCACGCTGGTCACGCACGTCGGCATTACATGTTACGAACTAATGTGTGACTTGTGCTCACCGGATTTACCTGAAGACAAGACTTTCGAACAACTAGTGAAAATCGTCAAAGATCATTTAGAGCCACAGAGGTCGGAGATCGCAGAGAGGCATATGTTCCGGCAAAGGAAACAATCACAAGGGGAAGCAGTGAGTGATTATTTGAAAAGTTTGAAGCATCTAGCGAAACACTGCAATTTTCGAGATTCTCTCGATGTTAATTTGAGAGACCAGTTTGTTTCTGGTCTTCATAGTGAAGACATGAGGTCGAGATTGTTTGCCGAGCGGAACATCGATTATAAGCGAGCGGTGGAACTCGCTTTGGCGCTCGAGGCGGCGGAGAGGCACGCGGCGGAGGCGGCTACCGGGGTGAGCTCCAGCGCTGAACCGGAAGGGCTGCACCGCATCAGACCCTCGACGGCGCGCGGGGAGCGCGGCCGCACGGAGCGGTGCAGAGACTCAGGAGACACGCAGCCCGATGCAGCTGGATCCAGGGCAGGCGCCGCGAGCGCAGAGGGGCAGCGCTCGTGCTGGCGGTGCGGGCGCGGGAGGCACGCCCCGTCCCGTTGCAGGTTTAAGTCGTACGTTTGTGATACATGTGGTAAGAGGGGCCATTTAAAGGCCGCTTGTGTTGTTAATAGTGACAAGTGCAGTGATTCGGCGAACCAGAAGAATTCCAAAGGTCAGTTTTTTTTAAATGATTCCGATGAGAGCGAGTCAGAATTTTATAATATAATTAGCGAGGGCAATGACGGCCCGTACTACCTCAAATTAAATGTAGAAAACTCAGTAATTAAATTCGAAATAGATACTGGTAGTAAGATTTCTGCAATTTCAAAATATTATTATGATAAACATTTCTCTAATGTTTGTTTACAACATAAGAACTTAAAGTTAAAGTCTTACACAGGTAATGTTATCGAACCTCTCGGATACATCATGGTAAATGTCAAATATCACTCTTGTTCGCACAAGTTACCGCTTTTTATAATTGAAAATGGAGGCCCTCCTTTACTAGGCCGAACCTGGATAAGATTTTTACAAATAGATATCACGAGCTGTCATAACTTGTCTGTAAAGAGTGACAATAGTGATACCATCGAGTCATTGAGAAAGGAATTTCCTGAGGTTTTTGCTGATGGGCTCGGGACCTTTAAAACTCGTAGGTATGCAGTTACACTTAGCCGATAAGACTCCAGTTTTTGTAAAATCGCGGCCGCTTCCCCTCGCGCTCCGCGCCCCGGTCGAGCGCGAGCTCGAGCGGTTGCAGCGCGATGACGTCATATATAAGGTAGACCGATCTGATTACGGTACACCTATTGTGCCTATTATTAAAAAAAATGGAGATATTCGTATATGTGGAGACTATAAGATAACAATTAATCCGTTATTAAAAGATTTTCATTATCCTCTGCCACGAATTGATGATATATTTGCCTCGCTCGGGGGAGGCGAACAGTTTTCGAAATTGGATTTGTCCCACGCCTATCAGCAAGTGTTGTTAACGGAGGACTCTCAGCCTATTACCGCTATAACGACACATGTAGGTACTTACAAGCGAGTGCCCTTCGGAATAAAATGTGTTCCTGAATATTTTGAAAAGTTGATAGAAGAAACTTTATGTGGGCTATCGTCTACCGTAGCTTTTCAAGACGATATTTGTGTAACCGGTAAAGATAGAAAAACACATTGTAAAAACTTACGCGCAGTTCTAGCTAGATTAAAAGAAGCTGGTTTGCGAGTTAATTGGTCCAAGTGTGAGTTCTTTAAAGATAGTGTAACATACTTAGGGTATAAAATTGATAAAGAAGGCTTACACACTGATGTAAATAAGATAGAAGCGATTGTGTCAGCGCCATCGCCAAAAGATGTAACGCAATTGAAAAGTTTTCTAGGGCTTGTTAACTTTTACAATAAATTTTGCGTTAACATGAGTTCTGTATTGAAACCTTTGTATGACTTGCTTAAGAAAAATGCCAAATGGATTTGGAGTCCAGGGTGTGAAAGTGCCTCAAATACTCAGTAGTTCGCCGGTGCTAGCTCACTACGACCCGAAGTTGCCGCTGTTGTTGTCGGTCGACAGCAGCGCGTACGGGCTCGGCGCGGTGCTGTCGCACCGCTACCCCGACGGCTCGGAACGTCTTATCAGTTGCGCCTCGCGCACACTCAATGATGCCGAGCGGAATTATTCACAGTTAGACAAAGAAGCTTTAGCCATTATCTTTGGAGTTAGCAGGCATCATAGGTATATTTTCGGTCGGCATTTCATTTTGCGCAGTGATCACCGGGCTTTAAGTTACATTTTTGGTAAAAACAAAGGCATACCGCAAACGGCGGCAGGCCGTTTGCAGAGATATGCGATACGCTTGGCCGCTTACAATTTTGACATCGAATTTATTTCTTCATCGAGAAATCGTTTCGCAGACGTTTTGTCTCGTCTGCCATTGGGAGAAAACCAACGTATCGCACCTAATGATAATAACAGGGACAAAAGCTATTTGTTTTTTATAGAAGACAAATTACCTATAACATTTAATGAAATAATTAAGAGTGAAACAGCTAAAGACACCACTCTTAACAAGATAGTAAGTTATGTTAAGTTCGGTTGGCCCGAACGAACAGATGATAATATTATTAAACAATATCACATCAGACGGGAAAATATATTCTTAGAACAGGGATGTTTAGTTTGGGGTTACAGAGTAATAATTCCCGCCAGCTTGCATGACGCCGTGTTAGATGAATTACACTCAGGGCATATTGGTGTCGTTAAGATGAAGCAACTGGCACGAAACTATGTTTGGTGGAGTGGTTTGGACGCGGACATCGAGCGCTCGTGCCGCGAGTGCGCGGCGTGCAGTGCGCAGCGCGCGCAGCCGCCGCCTGCGCCACTGCACACCTGGGAGTGGCCGACTGAGCCTTGGTCGAGGTTGAACGTTGACTTTCTAGGTCCATTTCGAAATCAATATTATTTAGTTATATTAGATGCTAATTCTAAATGGCTGGAAGTAGAACCGGTTTCAAGTACCTCAGCAGCAACTGTAATAGCTTGTCTGCGCAAGCTATTTGCTCGCTGGGGTTTGTGCAAAGTCATCGTCAGTGACAGAAGGCCGCCATTTTCTTCGTCTGAATATTTGTCATACTTGAATAAAAATGGTATTAAGCGCATTTTAGTAGCTCCATACCATCCATCTAGCAACGGCGCGGCTGAAAATGTAGTAAAAACCGTAAAACTAGTACTAAAAAAGGCCGTAATCGAAAACGAAAATATAAATAAGGCATTATGTAAATTTTTATTCACATACCGAAACACAGAGCATTGTACTACCCAAAAAGAACCTTCAGTGGCACTTTTAGGGCATAGGTTACGCGGTCGGTTAGACCTATTACGACCGAATACTCGAGATGTAGTTTGCAATAAACAATTAAATCAAGAAGAACGTCGCGGCGGCTCATTGCGCGAAATGACTACGGGAGACCGCGTGCTTGTCCGAAACTATAATGATAATTTGATCAAATGGAAAGAAGGTGTAGTTATGGATAGAACAGGACCCGTCTCTTACGTGGTCAAAACTAATGATGACAATCGCACATGTAAGAGACACGTTGATCAGATTATCAACAAAAGCATCAGAAAATCTAGGTACTCATTAATAGGTGTGGAAAACGATAACTCGGGAGAAAGTGAGACTAGTAACGAGCTCAACAAAAGTTCTGAGAACTCAGTGGTCGCTTCGACACCTGAAGAAACGCATAGTAATAATAAAAAGGCGCCTTCACCTTCGCAAGTGACCACCAACAGTCCACTTCGCATGACGTTAAGACCGCGCATTAAAAAAATTATAAAATGAATACGATTGTTACTATAATTTTAAGTTTAAATTTTTTTTTGTTAATTATACTTTAAGTTAATTTAAGAGAGGAGCAGTGTCAGGTATGTAGGTAGTCAAATAATACAGAGCAATGTCGGTACTTTGTTTTCAAGCACTGCAAATAAACCATTCTGCGATAGTCCGTTGTTTCATTAAGTACACCACACACTCCTTCCTACTAAGTAGGTGTACTTATGGATTTTTTGATTTAAAGATTGTCTTTTAAAGTTTAGTGCAGTAAATACAAACCATCATCAATATACCTACTTAGATATTAGATAGGTAGGTATAGTTGTATGTAAGTTTGTCTGTGGGAAGAATCGGTCTAATACAACAGTCAATACGCCTGACGCTCAAACAAGGGCGAACGTGATGTGTTCGTTAATTAGGGAGACGGAATACCAACCTTTGAGAGGTCTTAATCACGTTTTAGTGTTCTAAGGCATTATAATTTTTTTCATTGTAACATCACAACGTCATTGAGGTGACTATTATGGTTCACTGACGATGGATAGGTAAGACTTGTTGCTTGTTTAAAATACATAGAATACCTACTACCCATCCGATGCAAATTGGCCGCTACCTCCCGTCGCGCTTCCTCACACCGCATCTCAAGTCGTACCCAATTTTATACAGACAGCAACGTACCGCTCGGGATTGTCGGTACTTATGTACAATGTTTTTTTTTTTCAAACTTTTGTTTTGTTTCGTTTTTATTTTTGTTAGATAGGTAAGTTATAATTAGTTAGTTATTAAGTGTTTGGTTACTATTGTTCTCGTGTAATTTTCTAAGGCCCACTTGCAGAGACGCCGAGTTTGGAATAACACAGGAATTTTGTAATTTTGACAGAAGCTTTATACGAAATCTGTCAAATCTGTCTTTTTAACCCAGAGTTAGGGTTACGACGTTTCTGCAAGCGCGCCTAAGATGAGTAAAAACGGAATTTTTTTTCCATAGTGCAGACTATTTATTAGGTAGGTACTTTAATTAATGACTTTCTTCGACGACGATAAAATAGGATATTAAAAATCACGCCTTTCGACATTTAAGACGTCACTGCCATGAAAATTATTGCCAGAAAAGAAAACTTCCGTCACAGTCGTGGTAACAGTAAAAAATACGATCATTTTTTTTTGTTTATGTCAGCGGTGTAGTATGACGTTATTTTGTCGTCGACGGCCAACTTGACGTCGAACGTGTAGTTGGCTTTAGATTTCAGAGGCTATAGGTACATCGTCACATTTCAAAAAAACTTGAGAGGTGTCAAGGGACACCCGGATTGAACCTAGTTCCTTTCGATTAATTCTTCTTCTTCTTCGTTTGTTTAGTGGCTAAGCGCGTCGAGCGTTTGAGCCATAGTCAAGTTTTTCTGATCCTTTCCAAAATTCCGTTTCTTCAAATCCCGATTCCACCATTACAAAATAAGTTTCTCCGTTCCAAACAAAAATCTATTTCATTAGTTTAATAGTTTCTATAAAATGTGGTTCCTTTTATCCATTTTAGGCATGTCGATCTTCTAAAATTATTCATATTGAAATCATGTATAAAATCCATAGCAAAAATATTTTGTTTACAAAAAAGTAAGCTTCATAATTCCACCATTTTATCGAGTCAAGTTTTAGTGAAGGAATTGTAATAAACTAGTGGTGTCATCTAGTATTAAATTGATTAACTACGATGAATTATTTTTAGTTTATTTCTATTGCACTGTTACAAAACCAAAGAGTTACTCTGGTGGAGTTACTGTTTTTTCACAGATGGCGTTATCCAATTTATACAATAAAAAATTAGGGAAAAATTCCACATTTAGAAATTATTTAAAATAAAATTGAAAATAGAAAATTCAGTCTGTCGAGCTGGGATTCGAACCATCGACGTTGAACTTATAGGCGACTGCCCTAACCAATAGGCCATGCAGACGCCTTGTTCTAAGGCGAATACACCGAGCACAATGCAAAATTCACATTCAACAAAAAAGTGTCGGTTTCAAAAATGTGTCGAGGGTCGGTTTCCTTAATTTTTTCCGTCTAGCCCCCTTCCGTACCGCGCGATAAGGAACTACGTTCCAATTAACGTTAATTACCTACAGTGCGTAGGTAAATCCGTCGTTTACATAGTGCTAATTCCACCATTGTCGAGTAACGATTTGCTATCGGGAAAAAACATTTTGACAGTTTTTTGTTGAAAATCTGCCAAAACATCCATTAAATTGTTACGATTATAATATTATGAAATTATAATATTATATTGGCTTAGGTAGGTATATACCTACTGCAAAACATCTAATTTATTCATCGTTTAAATTATAGTAGATATACCTAATAAATAATGTTAACCCTACCAGGTGCACTAAGTACTTGGCCTCTACTCCTAAGAATCTTCGCCTTAATTGGAGTGAATTTAAACAAAAATTTTCAAAATTGCAATGACTGCTTCAATGTAGGTTACAAATAAATAGACCTACCACATATCATTAATCTGTGGACCTACCTTTAACCTTTAAACCTAACTACAGTAGACACAACTAAGTAGGTACCTATTAGGTAGGCACCAACCTTTAAGAGCAAAAATCTCAAGACATCTTATTTTGAGCAAAAAGGGATTACTGTTCATCACAAACAGACATACCGACAAAAATGCACAAAAAAGCATCATTTATAAAGCTTTACTCACTTTCAAAAGAGAAGACAAAATGTTTGACACAACGGCAAAATTATTTTGTCACGAAAAGAGACATCTTTTACACTTTGTGTCCTTCTGTAGTTACCGACAAAAGAGCATCCTTCTACTGAATATAAAGGTCCCTACCTACATACCTATTATACACGCTCCATGTAGCATATCACACTTAGGCACGCTTGCATAAACGCCGGGTTATCCTTTTAAGCCAGAGTAAGCTGCTGCTTTGACAGATTTCGTATAAAGCATCTGTCAAAATTACAAATTTATTCCTGGGTTAAACCTAACTCGGCGTATCTGCAAGCGGGCCCAAGTAGCTACACTTACTTACCTATTAAAGTAAAAAAATAAGTTCAGAAAGTAGGTAGGTATATAACATCTACCTATAGTAATGCACCTCTACGACTTCTACTAATGCTTCTACTACTTGAAAATTTTTTTTTTACAAAAATCAGATTTGTTTTACAGAAGTTATGTATGCAAAATTATTTACTTCATTTACTTATGTAGATAGGTAGCCGGTAGTGAGTAGGTAATTATTATGTTAATGGGTAGGTACATAACTGGGTCATCTAAATATATAAAAGGAAAGGGTGACTGACTGACTGACTGATCTATCAAGGCACAGCTCAAACCACAAGACGGATCGGGCTATTTGGCATACAGATAGCTATTATAAAGTAGGCATCCGCTAAGAAAGGATTTCTGAAAATTCAACCCCGAAGGGGATAAAATAGGAGTTTGAAAAATGGAACAACGTGAGCGAAGCCGCGAGCAATAGCTAGCTAGTCAAAATATACCTAAAGATGTAAGTAATTGAAATATTGCAATGAGTTGAGATCTCTTGCAAGAGTACATCCTTAAATGAATAGCAAAAATGTTCGAGTAGGTATGTAAGTAGGTAGATAGGTAGTTATCTTGAGAGGGTAGGTGCTTACTAACGTCTTTACATACAGAAATTTCAAATTGTCCTGATAAACCGGCTATGTTAACATGGAAAACTGATTACAAAGTAAGATAGTACTTAGATCAACTTTGTATCCTTTACAACCTTTAGACGAGTATAAGTTAGGAATAGGATTAGTTGTTTATGAGATGGTCTTTTACAACCTATAGACGAGTATAAGTTAGGATAAGTTGTATAAGAGGTCTTCTTTTCATAAGAAAAGTAGGGCTAGAATATTCAACATTTCATAAAGGGAAAAAATATAGAGCTAGAATATTCACCATTTCATAAAGGGAACAATTAGTGTAAATTGAAAATTTAATTTTTAAATACAAGCTTTTAGTCGCTACATCATTAGAGACTAGATATCATCTAGGATCAGAGTACTTGTCATGACGAATCAAACGAGCCCAAACTCAATGGGGTTACATCGTTTTATTACAGAGTTCCGATAGCTATCTTCCATCTCCATCATCAGATCAGCTCCATGTCACAATAATATTTCATTGACATCCGATTTACACATACATGCAAAATTTCAGCTCAATCGGAAACCGGGAAGTGGTTCTAATTCATCTTGCAAGATTTGACCCAAACAAACAAATAAATAAACTGGTCAAGCTAAATAGAAGTTTGTAAAAATAGGGCTAGAACACCTATTCAAAATTTCATAAATTGAAGCTTTTGCTCTGAGACATCTACCTACCAAATTATCATTTAATCTATCTTTCACTTCATTTCGTAGTAGTCGTTTTCAGATTTGCGTTGTACTTAGTAGGTAGCAAAGAGAATAATTATAACCACTTAAGTCATTCTGTAGGTCATCGGTGTACTGTAGGTAGTACATGCCTACCTACGAGCTACGGCGTAAACTATAGTAACAAAAGGTTCGCCTAATAATCAATACTTATCATAAAAGTGCGAGTCGGACCCGTAGACGAAGGTTCCGGTATCGTACAAAATTACCACCAGCAGCCAGCTATTATAAAGATCGAGCAAAAACAAAAGTTTATGGTATGGAGAGTGGAGACACTCTTTAATTTTTAACTTTTTTATTATTATTTGTTGCTTAAGCGGCATGCTATAAGCTATTATGGTTCATGAAATACAGCCTGCTGACAGACGGACAGATAGACGGACAGCGGAGACATCCGTTCAATAGAATGCCAACGGAACTCTATCAGTACGGAACCCTATAAAAGTATGAAAGCACAGAGCGCACAGATAAAAAAATAAGAAGCTTATATTATTAAAACCTCTTTTGTCAAAATAGAACGCGTTTAACACTCCGTTTGGCGCCATTTTACTGTGGGATATATCAGTTTTCGATCAGATAGATATTCAGGGATAGTTTTTTTATACCCTTCGGAGTTTTCAATATGGGTATTTTATTCATTCGCTAGCAGATACCCGCGACATCGTCCGCGTGGATTTAAGTTTTTAAAATCGCGCGGGTAGCTAAGTACTCTTTGATTTTCCATAGTACCATAAAATCAAAAATCAATAATCAATTAATCAATGTTTGTCTATACTAATAAGTATTATAAAGAGGAAAGATTTTTTTGTTTGTTTGTACCGAATAGGCTCTGTAACTACTGGACCGATTTGAACCATTTTTTCACCAATAGAAAGCTAAGTTATCAGGAAGTAACATAGGCTATAATTTATTTAAAAAAAAGAGATCCTTAAGAAAACGCTTAATGCTGAGAAAACTATTGATAATACATAAAAATTATGTACTACATGATTAAAGTAATCATTATTCCCTATAAAAAGTCCCCAAGGGAATACTTAAAATATCTAACTATCATATTTAAGTCACAGTAGTAGCTTTTGTATTCTAAAATTTAATTAGATCGCCTTTATTATCGCAGTATTAATTCTTCCTACTAATACACATTATAAATGCGAAAGTGTGTTTGTTTGTTGGTTTGTCCGTCTATCACGCTGCAACAAAGTTACGGATTGACGTGATTTTTTTGGTTAGGTATAGTTAAGAACCTGGAGGGTGACATAGTCATCCTGAAAAATCAAAGAGTTCCCGCGGGATTAATCCACGCGGACGAAGTCGCGGGCATCAGCTAGTGTTTAATAAAATAACTTTAACTCGAAGTTGAGAATCACAACTCTGACAAAATTCATTTATATAAAGGAGTAAAATCTTGAAAACAAATGACATCATTATTTTCTATGGGTAATTGATTTTAAAACAAACCGAGACAAGTAATTTAGTGCAGGTGATACCTGCTCTCTACTATGTAGGCATGAACTAGATAAAAATTCCAGTAGTCTACAATCCGGTACAAAATCCCCATCATCGCCCCTCGGGTCGGGATTTCACGGTCCACGATGATGGGATTAAGTAAATCCCATCTTAACGCACCGTGGTGTTGTGTTACACCTATAATAGGTATGTTTGTTGGGCGCTTGAAGCTCGGACACTGCAGTAAACAATTCATTGTAAGGGAAACATCTCAAAAAGGACATCACAATGAATGTCACCTACATAACCTACTATTGGCGAACAAAACACCGTCCAAAAGCTGAGCTCTCCGTTAAAGTCCAATGAACTGCAATTAATAAAAACAAAAAATATCTGAAAGCCCTGTAACTTGCATGGAAACTTTTTTGGAAATATTTTGGTGACTTTAAGGTTTTTGATTTCCGCGGGAACTCTTTAATTTTCCGGGATAAAATTTAGCCTATTTGCTAATCGTGGGTATGAGCTATCCACTCCAAGTTTCAGGCAAATTGGTTCATGTGTTGTGGCGTTAAAGGGTAACAAACATCCATCCATCCATCCATACATCCATCCTCACAAACTTTCACAGTTATAATATTAGTAGGATAGTAGGATTAGTTTGTAATGAAATGAAATGAAATGAAATGAAATGAAATGAAATGAAATGAAATGAAATGAAATGAAAATATTCTTTATTGTACACCAATTAACATAAAACAAAAGAACATAAAACAATACATAATATAAGGATATAAGCTGTACAAGGCGGCCTTATCGCTAAGAAGCGATCTCTTCCAGGCAACCTAATGACGAAACAGTAATAAGAAATACTGAATGAGGGTGTACACTTAAAATAATAAATGATGAAAATAAAAATTAGGTGAAATATATATTTTATATTTTATTATAATATATATATTTATATATACATATATATATATATATATATATATATATATATATATATATATATATATATATATATATATATACATATAAATAAAAAATATATATGATAAACATACCTACATATACATAAATGTTACATACATACAATATATACTTAAATATCATAATTAACTCGTTTAATTTATCGTAATTAACTCTGTTCAAACGTATGGTCGAATAGTTAAAATCGAAAGTATAACTATACTGATACTTAGGTAATATCTACATCCTGAACACGCTTAAGGATTCGAGTAAAAAAGCTTCTAAAGGCGTTCCGTGTTGGTATGTGCTAATCCTTTAACTTCGGGGGCTCTGCGTTTGATTGTCTACGTGCCGCGAATGGGTATTGGACATTGCGTCGGTTCGTGAGCTTTAGGTTTTTTCCCCTATTAATAATTGGTTAGTTCAATATTACGGTTTACAATAATCCATTGGTAATAAATAAACTAATAACTTATTAAAAACTGCAACACATTCACTGCATCATAGATCGATGTTCTAACCATATACCTACCTACCTATACCTACATTTACTCCATCTATTTTCGAAACATCTTTAAAGCCTAGTGAAGACGAGTTGTAGCTAAAGCCTGAATAGCAAAAACTAAACCCAAGTGGATGAAGTGCTTCATTAATTAATCCATAGATACAACATACCTACTTGATGGTGTCTATACCTAGATATAAATGCGTCCGCGCGTATTTACCTATTAATTTAGAAAATCCCGTGGGAATTGGTTGATTTCAAAAATATCCTTATGTCCGTATCCAAAATGAAACCTCTGTCCCAAATTACATCAATATTGGTTCAGCATTTAGATTATCCTATCTTATGTCAAAAGTTGACATTTTATATTTTTATTTTCGCGATATGTAAGTATGTTAGATTTATGGTAGGTACTTACGTAATGCTTATAGCTTGTATGCGTTATTTGAACCTACCTTTATTTTACAGTCAGAGCGCAGCGTTAGCAGTTTTAAATAAATACATAAGTTCGGAAATAGATTTTTTATTACTTGATTACAAAACATAGTCTTTGCTCTACTTTTTTATTCATATACCTACACAGGTACCTAATAATACATATATGATCTAAGCCTTCCGATTCCGAAAGAAGTTCACTAAATGATAGTGAAAATCGAATCAAAATCTGCAGTTGCTTTGTTTAGCAAAACTAAGTACTAACAGACAGATACGAATAGTGACGTTGTTTTATGCTATTCAGAGATTGTTTTTAATAAATTTTGGCTCCAAAACCATAACCATTTACCTAGTCATTCTAGTGGTGGATTTCCTTCTCTAGCATCTTCCTAAATCCCTGATGGAAAAGCATCCTGTGAGATCAGTCGTTCAGTACCTAAAGGAACTTAAGATATTTATTATTATTTATTATTTATTATCATTTTTACATCTGGATCAAAGCTAAACAGCGAAATCTCAAGCTCGCTCTACAACGTCACATATATGCGTCTGGTTTCGTAGATAACTCGCCCTCGAACGAACAAACACCTCTTTGTACATCTTTAACGCGTTGAGATAACGTGTAGCTGACAAAGTTTCGCTCTCACGTAGGTACCTATTTTACTTGGGTGTTCTTCGAGCAAACTCCGACAATTTTTTTTTATTTCGTGGGTTGGATCTTTTTTGCGTAACTAAGTACGTCCTGTGGTTTCTTTATGCTATAATTTCGGAATTTCAGAACCGACTTTTTTAGGGTTCCATACCAAAATGGTAAAAATGGAACCCTTATGGTGAGACTTTCTCCGCCCGTCTGTCCGTCCGTCTGTCACAGTCGATTATTTCAGTAACTATTAAAGCTATCGACATGAAATTTGGCATAGTTGTGTTTATACACAACTATAAATTTCATGTCGATAGCTGATGATAGCAGTGATGTTGAGCCGCTATTATTAGCGGCCCAACATCACTGGAATAAAGAAAAATTGAAAATTATTTTTAGTCTTATTAAAAAAAGTGGGAAAATCGGGGGTTTGAAATTTCAAAGTAAAATAACTATATCGAGTGGAGTATCATATGAAAGGCCTTTACTTGTGCATTCTAAAACAGTTTTTTATTTATTTCTATATGTAATAGTTTTTGATTAATCGGCCAAAATGTCGAAAAAAATACCGTTCCCCCCCCCCTTATCTCCGAAGTTTACCAATCGAAAAATCTGAAACAATTATGGTCAATAGAGGTTTATGTATATTTTACAGGAAAAAATAAAAGCAACGCGAAAATTATTTTAGTTTGATTAAAAAAGGGGGGAAATCGGGGGTTTGAAATTTCAAAGTAAGATAACTATACCGAGTGGGGTATCATATAAAAGGCCTTTACTTGTGCATTCTAAAACAGTTTTTTTTTTATTTCTAGATATAATAGTTTTTGATTAATCGGCCAAAATGTTGAAAAAAAAATACCGTTCCCCCCCCCCCCCCCCCTTATCTCCGAAGTTTACCAATCGAAAAATCTGAAATAATTATGGTCAATAGAGGTTTATGTATATTTTACAGGAAAAATAAAATCAATGCGAAAATTATTTTAGTTTAATTAAAAAAGGGGGAAAATCAGGGGTTTGAAATTTCAAAGTAAGATAACTATACCGAGTGGGGTATCATATGAAAGGCCTTTACTTGTGCATTCTAAAACAGTTTTTTATTTATTTCTATATATAATAGTTTTTGAGTAATTGGCCAAAATGTCGAAAAAAATACCGTTCCCCCCTTATCTCCGAAGTTTACCAATCGAAAAATCTGAAATAATTATGTTCAATAGAGGTTTATGTATATTTTACAGGAAAAATAAAACCAACGCTCTAACTAGCATAGTTTTTTTTTTATATTAACAATAAACCTCTACAAACAAAGTTAACGATAAATAAGCAAATTAATATAATATTATCGTTTTACTTTTACTTTTGGAGTATGGAACCCTCGGTGCGCGAGTCCGACTCGCACTTGGCCGGCTTTTTTTATAATAAAAATAAGTTAGGTACATCTTACGTATCGTTTTCAAACCACTCTTTTAACCCCTCAGGGGTTGAATTTTCAAATATAAAGGATATTAGCGGATGCCTACGTCATAATAGGTAGATGCCAAACAGCTCGATGCGTTGAGCTGTACGTTGATAGATCAGTTAGTCAGTCAGCTATTCAGTCACCTTTTACTTTTATATATTTGGATAAAAATAATATATTACCTATTAATTAGGTTGAAAAAATCTTCTCCAAAATCAATAAGTAGGTACAATATTTACAAAACACTAAAAATATATTATGACGTTACAATGTAACTATTCCTTGCCACCCATACTTTTACATAAAAAGGTCACTTATTTCTGGAGCACATTATTTAACCAAATCTATCGATAGATACCTACAGAGGCCACAAACATTCGGAGTGGCTTAACGTTTCACTCATTGTTATCAAGGAAATGCTCGTAGTCTGTTATAAAAATGTACGATTTAAAAGGCCGTAACGCCATATGCTTTTACCCGTGTCCCTTATCTGTTTACATACGAATTACTGTATCAGATAGTGTTATCCTACCGGATTACTCGATAGTACTTTGGAAAGAATTCGAGTGCTTTTATTGAGTGACTGATTAACGTTCATGGCGAAGTTTTCCAACTTGATTATTCTCTAGTCTATAGCTACTTAGGTAGGACACTTATTAAAGAAATAATTATAAAATTGAGCGGGACGCAAAATTGTGGTTTCAGACATTTATCTAATCTATCTTCAGTGATAAAGCTAATGTAAGCTCTCTCATGAAGCTGAAATGTGTTTAAAAATTTTTTAAAAAGAAAAATGTACTTATTTTTGTTTATTTTTTTCGTAGATGAGAACTTATTTTTCACGGGGTTTTTTTTCATAACATTTCGTACCTACCGAAATGCGTATTACCGCCATAATACCGTTAACATTGTTGATCTTATTCTCTTCTTTTCAACTAACTCCTATCTATTCAATCTTTGTGAAATCTTGATAAGTTACCAAGTAACATTTAACAAAAACTGTAAGAACTTTTTTGGTAAATAATATCTAACGTTTGCTAGGAAACCTACCAACAAACTGCAGATAGATTGAACATGGGAACCGGGCGTAATCACTATGTTAGAGTACTCTCTAACATAGTGATTTCAACGTACCTACGATCTTTCGAGCTTGTAACTTTTAACATAAAGCTCAAGAGCCACAGTGGCCCAACGATGAAAAGTGCGGACTGAACGCTTATTTGGAGGGGAGAGGGGAATACTTATTAGTCAAGTTCAGTATGGCTAATAAAACAAAACTTCTAAAGAATTTATGTCAGACCTAAAGATATCTAGAAGCGGTCTGTAGCCTGTAGGTAATAATAATGACACGGTCAGACGGCCGACATTCCGACCGGCGACACGGTTATCGCGGTATACATTTTTAACCTTCAGATGGACGATTTAAATACAACCTGTCTTGGGAACCTCCCGTGTTGGCGACATTTAGGTTTTTGTTTAGGTTTTTTCTGTACGAAATTCTTACGTTTATGGCGACAGTCAACGTGACCCTGATTGACTGACTCATTTGCCTTTTTTTATTCAAAAGCAATGCGTTTTTGATTGCGATCTTACATGATGGTCAGTTATAGTCAGTAACAGTAGGTAACAATAATAATATACCATACCTAGTCATACACTGCAGTCTAAAATGAAAGCGCGAAACTGAAAGGGAAGTATTTTATAATAATCTAAGAAGTGGAGTGTTATTTTGATAACTCTACCCAAGCCCGGCTTAATTTTTTTTAATTTCATCTATTTATTTCGAAACAGATAGCCCCTGACTGCGATCTCACCTGGTGGTTAGTGACGATGCAGTCTAAGACAGAAGCGGGCTAACTTTGAAGGTGTATTGCAGTCTTAATTAAGCCCATTGCCCTACCTAGGTTTTATTTTCTTAATAGATAGAAGCTGGATAGGGTACATAGAGATCCCTATGTGAGTTGGTGAGCAAAAACTGCACCATCACAGTTAATACGCGCAGATTGTTAAAAAGCAAGTAAAATGTACATCTGAATTGATATAAATGAAGGTACCCGTTGAAAACCGATAGTCATGGTGTGTTATTTTTTATCGGATTTGGGGTGGTGGGCAAAATCTATAATAATTACACGTTAGGATCGTGTTTAATATGACTGTAATGACAATACATTTTTCATCATACCTATTCGAAAAACGAATATTGGCTTCAGAGGATAGCGGGAGCAAAATTTAATTTTAACCCCATGGGACTTTTCATTTCTCTCTTCTGATTGGTCCGCGTTAGTGCCTTAGCATACTAAAGCACTAACGCGGACCAATCAGAAGAGAGAATTCAAAAATGTTTGAGAAGCTGTTGTCTTCGATAAGTCACGTGATCAAATTTGTCGATTAGATATATACGCCCATACTTCCAACATAAATATTAATGTTTAATTATTTCGTAAAAATTTATTTGTGTTTTATTTAAACTTTCAATATACGTATTGGTAATGTCTATACTCTATACATAGTAGTTTGATACTCCTAGCTTTTTCTCATAGGTAATGATGAAAAATAGTGTGTGTCATTCGGGGCCAAAATTTTTTGTTCTCGGGCGGCGTATATTGAATTCCTCGCTACGCTCAGGATTCTACTTTAGAATCCCTCGCTGCGCTCGGGAGTCTACTATAGAATCCTTCACTTCGCTCTGAATTCAAAATAACGCCCTCGGGGAACAAAAAATTCCTTTGGCCCCATATAACACAAATAACTATTTCATTACTCATACACGGAAAGTAGGTCTGAAGTTGCCTGAGAAGCGGGTTGAAAGTAATACTTTTCAGCCCTAGGGAGAATCGTTTTCAACTGACAGCTGTCAAATAATTAAAAAAAACTAGTTGTCACATTTTTATTGGAGTTCAAATGAAACACGACATACCCGAGTGCATCCATAGACAAGAAGAAAGATAGACTTTATTCATAAAGTAAAGACAACTGATTCATAGACATTCATAGACAATCATAGACAATACTTGACTATTAAAAAGCTAAATGCATAGCCCGCCGGCTAGGCCAAAGAAAAAAAAAAGGCGGGAAAGTGGCAAGCGGCAATCCGATCTTCATTTGTTTTTCGAGTTGTAGAGTTTTGTTTAGGCTTCTGTTTAACAGTGATTTTTATTGACACAATGAGTTCATCTGATTCAGATATGGATTTAACGCCTGATTTTGTGAGAGAAGAGGCTCAAGCAGTAGTGGAAAACCTTTTACCACCTAAATCAAAACAAAGATACCTAAAATCATACGACGATTTTATGAAATGGCTCGCTGAGAAAAAAGTGAAATCGTTATCAGAAAACGTTTTGCTAATATATTTCAACGAATTATCAAAGACTTATAAACCTTCAACATTATGGAGCGTGTATTCTATGTTAAAGACAACATTAAGTACTAAACACAACGTCCATTTAAAGGATTTTGAGAGACTCACATCATTTCTCAAAAGACAGTCTGATGGGTTTAAATCGAAAAAATCCAAAGTTTTCACTTCTCAAGAGGTAGAAACCTTCTTAAACAAAGCGCCTGATGAAATATACCTAGTAATGAAGGTAAGTTAATCTTTTTATTGTTTACGCACATAAGTAATTTGTATCAAATTGTAACTTTCTATACATATTTTATTTATCTCGTCTCAACCCCTTTTTATGTCCCACTGCTGGGCACGGGTCGACTCCTCTCAGAATGAGAGGGATTTGGCCATAGCCCACCACGCTGGCCAAGTGCGGGTTGGTGGGCTTCGCACACCCTTAAGAACACTTATGTGAACTCTCAGGCATGCAGGTTTCCTCACGATGTTTTCCTTCACCGCTAAGCAAGTAATATTTGAGTTTTCGAAAACGCACATAACTTCGAAAAGTCAGAGGTGCGTGCCCGGGATTCGAACCCGTGACCTCCTGATGAGAGGCAGAGGACTGAACCACTAGGCTATCACTGCTCTCATATATTTATAAATCTATTAGAGAAATATTTTTTTTGCAGGTAGTGTTAATATTGGCAATAAGTGGCGCTTGCAGAAGTATCGAGCTAGTAAATATGAAGGTTGATGACACTGAAAAACAAGGTGATATAATATTGATATATAATGAATTTACGTGGCACTAAAACCAAAGTTGACCGAACCTTCGTCATTAAAAAAGAATTTGTAAATATAATAGAAAAATACCAAAAGTTACGACCAAGTGGTATAGAAACGAACCGTTTTTTCATAAACTATCATAAAGGGAAGTGTCTTCGGCAAGTAATTGGCAAAAACAAGATGTCGAGTATTCCTAAAGAGATAGCCACATACCTTAATTTGCCAAACTCACATCTATATTCGGGTCACTGTTTTCGCAGAACATCGGCAACTTTGCTAGCCGATTCTGGTGCCGATTTAACTGTCATTAAAAGACATGGAGGTTGGAAGTCGAGTAAAGTAGCTGAAGGCTACATAGAAGAGTGAGTGGAAAATAAAACTAAGATATCACGCATAGTAACAAAAATGATAAATCTGCACTCCACTGATACCCCACAGCCGAGCACTTCAAAAGATTATCAGGTGGAATCCAACAATATAACTGTAACAGCTGAAGAAAAGACACCAATACCAATGTCGCCAACATTCACCCAAGAATCCCTGGATACTGTAGAAACTCAATTTTCCCAGAAAATATCAAATATCAATATACCCGGCAAAAACCTTTCACTAACTATTACTAATTGTTCTAATTTTAACATAAACTTTAAATAAATATCTCACCAAAGTTGTTGATTTATGTAAAATAAAGTTCACTCAATTTTCTTTAGCTAATTTCTATTTTTATTTTGACTTTCCTTATATTCGTAATGAAAAGCACAGTGTTTACCTCGGGATAAAGACTTATTTAGTCCCTCGAACTATAGGCCCCCTCGCTACGCTCGGGCGCCAAACCCCGTCTCGGGACTAAATAAGTTACTTTCATCCCTAAGGTAACAATGTACTATTTTTTAACTGCTTCGTTGGTTTGGTTGCTACTATATTCGGCTGCAGATCATTAGTAGCACAGTTCGAAACTCGGGTTCAAGAATGGCTGACAAATGCGCAAAAGTAGCAAGCACTGAAAGCAAGCAAAAACGCATTTGGTATCGGATCATTCAATGTGAGCTACTTGATATACCATGGTTTGGATATATATACTAAAATCAGCAGGACAAATGATAAAACGTTGTGCAGACTCCGTTAAGACCATTACCCATCGAATAAGTTCGCCCATCTCATGAATTGCGATATCTGTGGGACAGTTGAGGATCTGCTCCATATTTTGTTAGAATGTAAGAAAAACAAGAGAGAACAATATTCATTGGTGGTACATAAGTATAAGTTTTAATTTGAACAGGCATCAAGCCTGTTCAAATTTAAACTGGACTTTGTCGGACTGTGTCTTCGTTTCTGGCAGACCCCATATCAGAATTAGCTAGAAAAATGTAGCCACTGCTTGCCGTCAGTGATTTTCGGACGTCTTGGTAGTTAAGTTAGGATTATTATTAGCTAACTTTATTGCTAAGATAAGGATGCTAAGTTATGTTTTATTGTAAAAATGTATACAGTATCGATGGGGTTGACCTGCCAGCTGGTAAAAACCCCAAAAAATATAGATTAAAAAAATATCCATTGGGCTTCTCTGTCAAGAAATTCTCGTTATTATAGCAAGTACGTAATTATAGCAACCCGGTGTTACTAGAAAGTTAATATGAGTTACATCGACGTGCTGCGATTTAGTTAAGTACAAACAAAGGTATTCAAAAATATACTATAAACAGGAGATAAATACCTACTTGTATACATGACAAGTGTATTATATGCACACAAAACATTATGATCACAGCCGCCCTCACATTAACCCTTATTGCATAATTGAATGAAAAGCACAGCTTTCAAAAGGCATATTTTATGAATTAAATTATGAATATTCTAATAATTAATATTCAGCGCTATAGAAAATATTCTTTTTTAGATGTCCGTCAAATTCCCTGCTTTTAGTTTTGCTTTGACGGGTTGAGATTTAAACTCTGACGGAAACCATTTGGTACTTGAAATATTTGAAAGAAAAATATTTTTATCAGTACTAAGGACACTTTGCTATAATTCACTTTATCCTCATGTTTTTAATTAATTACTTTCTTCTCTCTAAACAGCACACTATTTATTTTCACTCTGTACTTACAAAAACCTGGCAGTGAACAGGTCTAGGAATTAATTTCGCCTTTGCAACGTGATCATTTAATAAGTTACAAATATACTTATTTTATTTTATGCCTACTAATATTTATTTTATTTTTTCAAAAATACTAATTTAATTTTATTTTGTACAATTTTTAACATTTTAATAAAAAAAACACTTTTTGAAAGCACTATACTTAAAATGCTAGATAAAAATCTCTCGAAGAAGGTTCGCATTCGCCTAAAGCCGACGAGAGACAATAATAATAATCAGTAAAGTCAAAGACATTATTTATAAAAAGTCGCTGACTACTGGTGTTACAACACCTACAACGAAAGTATCAAAACTACACAAACCAAACGCATAGAATCAAGTACGACATATGGGGTGAGCGGCCCTGTCGAGTGTAGCTTAGCGCGCCTCATTGATCCCGTTGTACTTCTGCACTTTATTAAATTACACTTTATCACTAACACTTAATTCTCAGTTCATGTTATCTCTACTGTAATGTTCTAAATTAAGGCAGATTGTTCAGATAAGGTTAGCTGCAACATAGACGTCACCTACATTAAAGCTCGAAATCATCTGGAAGCAACTACATACCCCCGACCGACAGTCGTGGCGTTTTAATCACCTTCATGCAGTACAAGGGCGTGTGAAGTGCAGATGCATTAGTCCTGCAGACTACAGTGGACTAAAACAAACTAAAGAAAATGATCTGGAAGCACTGGCAGTCATACCAGGTCATTTCTGATTGTAGATGTTGTGTGTACCTACGATGTATCCATAAAATAATGTACAGCAGCTCAGTTTGACATAGCTGTCTCTTGTGTGGACTTCCACATGTCTCAGCATTGTGCTGACTGTATCCGGTTCCCTGCAAACGTCTGATGTCGTCAGTCTATCTTAAATCTACCAAACGACGTTTTCAACGCGAGGTCGCCACTCCACCGGGAAGCCTTGGAAGTTGAGACCCCAATGACCATCGGTTCTTCGAACTGTGCTTTGCTTATTGCCACTTCAGCTTTGCGACTCAATGAGCTACGTCAGTATTACTCGGTAACTATGGTTCTCCTATGAAGATCTCTTCTGATTTAATATGTAGAGCTAGCTGATGCCCGCGACTTCGTCCGCGTGGATTTAGTTTTTAAAATCCCTCCTAAGTCACGAATTTCGTTAACTTTGGCCAGTCGCTTGTCATCAATGTAATACATAGATGATATCTTATTTAATTTTCGAGTAAATTTTATATGAAGACATTTATCAACATTTAGGAACATTTTATTTATTTTACGCCATTTACTTAATCTGAATAGATCGTCCTGTAATAATTGTACATCTCTATCGCTTTTAATAATACGTGTCAGTTTTAAGTCATCCGCAAAAATAGTTACATTGCCATTGTAAAAAATTTTCGTTATGTCGTTAATGTAGACATTGAAAAAGAGAGGACCTAAATTGGATCCTTGAGGCACCCCCGATTGAGCTATAAACACCCTGGATTGGAGGCCATTTATAACTACCCTAGATTTCCTATTGGTAAGATATTATGATTTACTCCACATTAGTAAGTTATCTGATACTCCATGCGCATGTAGTTTATTTAGTAAGATTGATTGATTGACCTTGTCAAAAGCTTTTGTAAAATCGGCATATATGGCATTGATTTGCTGCCCGTTATCAATATTTTCCGCTAAATTTGGAGTATGAAGTAGCAGATTGCTAGTTGTAGAGCGTTTGCTCATAAATCCATGTTGCTTTTCAATAATATACCTACCTATTAATTCAAATGGTTGTACATATGCTGGTACACTAGCGATTCAAAAACCTTTGCCATGGTAGATAAGATAGATATTGGGCGATAGTTTTGTACCTTATAAGACAGGAACAACTCTAGTCTCCTTCCAAACATCGGGAAACTGACCATTTTCTAAGGACTTATTAAAGACTAGCTGATGCCCGCGACTTCGTCCGCGTGGATAGAATTTTCTTTGCTATAAACCTCACGGAGCCCGAGACCTTTCCAACGAATGCAAAACCGTGGAAATCGGTTCGTGCGTTCTGGAGTTATAACGTCAGGAAGGAAAACCCGACTTATTTTTATACAGTAGATCAATGTAAGAGGCAGTGATATTGGCCATGCACATTTGATTTTCCGGGATAAAAAGTATGCAGATATCACTCTCCAGGTCCTCAACTATACCCTTGCCAAAAGTCAAGTCGATCCGTAGCTCTGTTGGGACGTGATTGAAGGACAAACCAACAAACAAACACACTCGCATTTATAATATGAGTATGATTATGAAGTATGATAGTATAACGCATATAAAGTTCCTGTGTTGCTGTAGAATGTAGATAGTGTTTTTTATTTCTTCACTAAGTATTTCTAATATCATCCCTTATCACGTCACGACTTCATATTTTAATCTACGTTCCCAAAATATGGTTAACGTGCACGCACTTTTTAATTTCCACATAAATTAAAAAGTGCATGCAATTATATTTATAATTAAATACAGGTAGTATTTAATGCCACATGCAATATTGTATGCACTTCCCTTAAAAAGCACACCCTCACGACAAATAATAACAATCGGCAAAAGTCATCGGTGTATCGTCCAAAAAAATCACCGCTTCCCCGGTCGTAAATTATTGACACAAATACTTTTGATTGTTTCCTGATTAAAATGCACACGTCTAATGCATTGAAAACCATGTTGTTTCCTATTTCTGTTGGTTCATTATCGATATGGGAAAGTTGCTTCCCCTTATGTTTGGATTTCACACCCATGGGTTTTTTGATTAAAACTGGCGTTAATGTGATGGGGTGTGCCGCAAGAATGATGCCTAGGTCCCTACATTTTGTCATGCGACTTTTTGTAAATTTGGAAATATGTAAATACTCATAGGTAATCATTTTGACAAATGGAAAAATAATTAACAGACATAGCGCAATATTTGGAATTGTATTGAACATTTTCATTCCCATTTTTTATAAGGTATTAAATTGTGTTCAGCACATACCTGCCTACTCGTAGGTTTGTAAAGGCTCTATGATTTTTCTACACTCCAGAAGAATTTTTTATGTGTCCGGAATCCGGATTAACTCTAATATTCAGATGCTTCAAAAATTTCAAAACCTTACTCCTGGTAGGGAAAAGGAAAACGATGATCTCAAAGTATTTTATTCTCCTAAAAGCCAAATATTATGTTACTCCCAGCGGTGCCATAACACGGCACGTGTCAAATTTATATTTCACAGCTGGTCACGGTAACGGCTATATTATTTTTTCATTATATTTTTTATACCCACTAATCTGTAATCTAATTTGTCTTCACGTTATTTTCCTTGGGGACACAAAGGTTATGAGGTGAAGCCAAAACGAGACCATTCGACAACTTTTTTCTATCAAAATATATTTTAAGTATATGTTTAAGTATTGTAAATTATAAGAGGGTATAAAACAAGCAATAAATAATGTATTTTTCTTTGTTTTATGTTTTCCTTAAAATAATAGAGTAGAATAGAATAGAAATGTTTTTTATTTTATTCAAATAAACTTTTAACAAGTGCTTTTGAATCGTCGATGAGTCTACCACTGGTTCGGAATGCCCTTCCTGCCGAGAAGAACCAGCAAGAAACTCAGCATTTGCTCTTTTCAAAACAGGTTTACAATTCAATAGATACTATACTATGTATGCAGTGTTTAAAATTAAAAAAATTGGTAGTTTAAATACAGTCTACATTGTATACACTATGTACAATTTGTACACATCCAGATAAATTAGGAATTGATAACCGTATTAATGTATAAAGAATACTAATTCAAAAAAAATGTGTACTTACATATTTATGTAAGTACATAAGAGATTATATTATTATCTCTTATCTAACAACACAACTAGGTAATTTTTTTTTTCAAGTTTCCTATTCTCGCCCATTGTTCACTCTCAGCTCCCACATCTCTATCTTAGGTGCTTGTAAAGTATACAAGCAATAAATTCAAAACCCGATGAATAAAAAAATGCCAAAATATCCGCCCCAGATCTTCCACTACCCTGAAAATCCACAGACCGCACATTAATCTAATCAACACAAAACATTCTAATGACTGTCAAAAGTCGACGCCATTTTGACGCGTGCCAGCCGCGTGCGTCCACGTGCCGCCAAATGGATACTATTGTTTTCTTTGCGATCCTTTTACAAAATAACCCTAAAAACTTTCTGCAAGCCAAAATATATGTTATTAGTTTCGTAGCAAAGTTTATTTTGACATTTTCAAAAATTATTAAGGTAACTGAAGAACAACAGATTACGCATAATTTTCTACGCTGCAGTCCATTTCCTCACATGGAGTTTTTTACTTTATCACGATGGCACAGAGTTTATATTTGATGACGTTGAAAGATTTGAAAAGTTTAACTTTTCAAATTGTCCGCTGGCACGGTTCCTTCCTGTAGATTCTTCATTCTAAGATTGTTTGTTATACAAATTTGAACTCTATTCTAATGTGTGTAAAACTATTGATAGTGGATTATGGCTTTCCTTATATATGATTGTGGTAGTAATAAAAGTGACATATTTCCCACTGAACGATTATAGATATTGTCAACAGAAATGCGTTCGGAAGTTGGAATTGCATCCCATAATTAGGGCAATTTGTCCTTTGTTTGATATAATAGCTCAATGTAAGGAAGGGACTTTACTATTTTCGATAGATTACCTAAGTTAAGACGTAATGGTAGGTAATATAGGTATTTTCAAGAGTAGGTTCTGAGGAAGCACTATTGTTGATCCTTGCTCTAATGTGGCAACAGTCGCCAGTCAGACACCAACCATCTAAATAAATTGAAAGCGCCTAATGATAACGCTCCCTCGTCTGAATCCGTGACACGAATGACTGAAATCAGGTATTGATAGAAATCACTAAAAGACAGTCACACTGCAGCTATTTATATGTCGCCGTAAGATAGTTGAAGCCGTGATATAGCTATAAACCGGAATATGGTTATACGGAAGCGGTTCATAATATGATAGCTATCTTACAAGGAATTAATATAGGTATAATACGAGCACGATCTAGTAATGTGTATAACTATCTGACTAGACTAATCTAGTGAAATGATTAAAGTATAAAGGACATCATACACGATTCATACAATTTTGATCCAAATCTGAAGGTGCCGGCCAAATAAAAAACTTGCTGTATTTTGTTAGAACTTGTCCTCCTAAACATTTTTTATTATGACACCAAAGCTGTAGGACCAATAACCTTGGTTTTGGCCATGGCGTGGCTTACCCGGAAACAAACCCTCTATCCGAGTAGTCGAGTATAACATTACTTAATTGTTCTAACTACACTGGTGCGCTTTCAACTTGCATTAAAAGCATGCGTTAACTACCGCATGCGCACCACATGGGCGATATATATAGTACTGATATAAAGCGCCCAGGGTCACCCAGCGAGCGATGGAGAGAGCTATGCTCGGTATATCCCTGCGAGATCAAATCAGAAATGAGGAGATTCATAGGAGAACCAAAGTCACCGACATAGCTCAGCGTGTCGCGAAACTGAAGTGGAAATGGGCGGGGCACATAGTTCGAAGAGCTGATTTTTGTTGGAGTCCCAAGGTGTTGGAGTGGCGACCCCGCACCGGGAAACGCAGTGTTGGCAGGCCCCCCACCAGGTGGACCGATGACATCAAACGAGTCGCAGGGAGCCGCTGGATTCAAGCGGCGCAAGACCGAAGCCTGTGGAAGTCCATGCAGGAGACCTTTGTCCAGCAGTGGACGTCTATAGGTTGAAAAAGAAGAAGAAGAAGATATAAAGCGCACCAGTTTAGTCAGATTTATTTTGTTTTACAAATAACGAAAACTCCAAAAAAAGTAAAAAAATCCGCTTAGAAACACTTCATTTAGTAGAAAAATCTACAGATTTTTGAACTCAAATAAAACCAAGGTTATTAGTCCTACAGCTTTGGTGTCATAATAAGAAATGTTTAGGAGGACAAGTTCTAACGAAAAGCAGCAAAAATTTTTTTTGGCCGGCACCTTCAGATTTGGACCAAAATGGATGATGTCCTTTTGTTTGATTTTTACAAGTAAGATAGCTATGAACCGCTTCCGTATAACTACTTACAGCGACCTTTAAAGTGAGACGGTCCATACCATACTTACTACTGCTACCGTCCTGCTGCAGTACAACACTCGCGTATAAAGCTGTGAATTAGCCATGTGGCAGCAGACCGATGTGCGATTCTAAAGTTATTGCTACAGTGAGTGTGCCGATTGTAATCGGCTCTGATTGGCCGATACTCACTCGCTATTGGTTAAAATGCGTTGTACCAGAAAGAACGCGATAAATTCAGCCAATCGAGACTGTAGCATTGATTAATGCAGCTTTTACTTTACATACAAATCGTCTAAATTGAAAGCGTCCATAGAGGCACGGATATTTTAGACTTC
Source organism: Oeneis ivallda (assembly GCA_029955525.1). Taxonomy (NCBI): domain Eukaryota; kingdom Metazoa; phylum Arthropoda; class Insecta; order Lepidoptera; family Nymphalidae; genus Oeneis; species Oeneis ivallda. The sequence continues at coordinate 15,621,525 of JARPMR010000007.1, forward strand.
AAGGACAAAATATTCATTTTATTCGCACATTTTTTCTTCAGTGATCCACAAAAGTCAGCACGCGCCAGCCATATTGCATTAGCATTGGCGCGAATTTCCGAAACGTCACCATTAGCGGCTGTATGCGGTTTTTCTATGACAAATCGTTCCGCACCCTCTTCCGGTGACGATGTAATACGGATGTAGGTTATAAGTTATAACTTTTATGTTGGTAGGTTGTTTATGTTTAGTTTCGTTATGCGAAAAACAAATCGATCGAAAACTAGAAAAAAATATTAAATGGCACTCGGGGACTGCCGCGGTAAAGCTATTGCATAACATTTTTTATCAACTTATGCAATGATAATATTTATGCAATATTTTTTTTGCATAGTAAAAATTATGCAAAAAAATAATTAAAAAATCGGCCAAGTGCGAGTCGGGCATCGCTCTTTTAGGGTTCCGTTAAAAAAATTTACATAAAATTACATTTTATTTTATTACATTTTATTTAATTTTTTTAATTTAATTTAATTTTTATTAATTGTTGTTGTAGCCGCAATAGAAATACACAATCTGTGAAAATTTCAACTGTCTACCTATTACGGTTACCGAGATACAGCCCGCTGACAGACGGACGGACGGACGGACGGACGGACAGCGTAGGCTTAGTAATAGGGTCCCGTTGGTACCCTTTGGGTACGGAACCCTAAAAACAAACAAACAAGAAAAGCGCACTGTCACTACTTCGCGAGTGAGATTCGAACCTGCGACATCATACACCATACGGTAAAGAAAGCGGCCGCTCGCCCACTGCGCCAAACAGAGCTACTTGTGAACCTCTAAAATGTTGAACGCTTACTGAACGACGGTGTTAGGTTTATTTTCGTTACAGAATTTCTTGATTCGGTCGCCGCGCTCAAACTGTTTCTCCTAGTTCAAAGCCCGCGATAAAAGCTATGCAATAGCTTAAAAAAATTCTTCATGTACTCTCTAACCAAAGTACTCAATCCAAACAAAGTTCACTTGCACTGCATAAACATTCACGCCAGTCAATTTCTGCAAGTTCTAGCTAATCATATTGGCTTCTGTAAAAATGGCTTGCATTTACAAGTATACCTAAGTAATACGTAAGAGTCAAGAGGATTTAAAAAAATCTTGCCTGCAAAATATTTTCAAATTAAATTTTCTATGTCCTCATCCCATCCCTACTAGATATTTTGGGACACTAAGTAGACATTGTCAACTAGAATCTCTTGTTCTTGTCAACTCTAACAAAAAATTGGACTAATATTTACTCTCCCCTCCAAATAAGCTTAAAGCTTGTGTTAGGATTCAAACCGCCTATCAGTTTTCAGTCCGCACCATTAACCGTTCGGCTATTGAGGCATAATATTACTTACTATATTATGTATGTACTTACAAATCATTTATGGGGCTAACTAATAACTTTGCTCTAGTCTGCCGTTATTTTTATTGCATTAAGAAAAAATCACCTATAAATCAATTTACTTTACCTACTTATTACTACAGTCAAATCCCAAAAGCTAATATCAAATATTAAAATCTGGCACCGCGAAACATTCAATCAGTTCGATTGAATAGCTAAGCCTGCCATCCATCTGGGGTTGTAATAGGTGCTAATGAAATGTGCAAACGGGGAATCGAACCCGCGGCTTAGCAATCTGCTGCTCACTGCTCGCCCGCGCGGATATCTACACATAACGGTCTTATGCGCGAAGGGATCAAGATAATTATTATTGTTGAGTTACGAACGGCGAGTCAAGAATATACTGTTTTTAAGCTATTGCATAGCTTTTATCGCGGGCTTTGAGCGCGGCGACCGAAACAAGAAATTCCGTAACGAAAATAAACCTAACACCGTCGTTTCAGTTCGGCAGACTTCGGCACGGTGTTTGTGTGCGTGCGACTAGAAAATGCTATGCAATAGCTTTACCGCGGCAGTCCCCGAGTGCCACACGTATTTTTTTATTTTTGGTTAGATAAGTGCATACGGATTGAGGAAATATGTAAAAAAACCGGCTGATAAAAAGTTTTCTATAAAACATTAATTCTATATCACTACTTCAAGGTAATTAGTAGCTATACCTTTATAAAAACTTTTAGTATAGGTATGATTCATGTGAAGTACCTACGCAGTATATTTTTTTGGGTTAATATAAGATTTAATTCGATTGATCGTATTCGTATTCGATGACATTAGTGTCACTTCACAGAATCGTCAAAAATTCCACGCAGATCTGATCTGCGTGGAATTTTTGACGACCTCCCTGGCTCAGTGGTGAGCGCTGTTGCCTTATAACTGGGAGGTCTCGGGTTCGATTCCCAGCGGGGTCAATTTAGGAATTTATAATTTCCGAATTGTCTCTGGTCTGGTCTGGTGGGAGGCTTTGGCCGTGGCTAGTGACCACCCTCCGTCAAAAACGTGCCGCCAAACGATTTAGCGTTCCGGCACGATGGCGTGTAGAAACCGATTAGGGTTATGGGATGAATGTTCACTGCAATACCTTAACAAGTTAGCCCAATACCATCTTAGACTGCATCGTCACTTTCCATCAGGTGAGATCGCAGTCAAGGACTAGCTTGTCTTCGCATTAAAAAAAATGCAACTACCCGCCCGCTACCCCTTGCACAATGCACTCACCCGCGGGCGTCCGTGTTGTACAGTGGGCCATACAATTTACATTAATATCAATTTTTTTGTAAAGAATATGTACGCTACTCTTAACTGATATATACCTACCTAATCTTCTCCCCTTCAAATAAGCGGAAAACTTTTGTTAAGTGATGGACAATAGTGCAACGGTTGGGAATCGAACCGTTTTCGTTAACCTTTCAGACAGTGCCTGTTGCTTTAAGTCTCGTTCCTACCTATACCAACGCACTCCGCGTTTCGTAAGTATAATTTTGTTAGCTAATTTTTTGTTATTGTTTCTGTTAAGTTTTATGCCATACTTAATTTGTTATTTTTATAGTCCTTTGTTTTTATAATGAATGGAAAAAGGTATATTGTATAATTCATCCATAGAGCTAACATAAAAATCCTCCTTAGTGAGACTTTGTAGAGTAGGTACTTACTTACTTTGTAGAATAACTAAGTATACGTCGGACTTGTTTGTAACTCTCCGAACTCATGTGTTATCTACGTATTTTAGTATTGAAGAAACTGTTGCTACACTCTCGCATTCGAACCTCCAATAAGTTGTATAAACCGCAGGGCTTAAAATAAACTCATGAATGTTTCATACTTAGCTGGAAAATTACAAGATGCAGTAACGTACAGTATATCCAATACACTTAATTGACTTAAACCATTATAGAATCTGTAACTATAAAAATAAAGATGAAAATAAAGTCGCGGTATTGGTGTGTGCATGCCCAAATTGGGGGAACCATAAAAAAATATAGTGCACTCTATATTCGATTTTATTGTAAGAGTCATAAAAATAGGAATGCTGTGATGATATATTTCGTTCCTGTATAGGTATTGCATGCACGCTGTATGATGCACCGATAAATGTATTCGGTGCATTAGAGAAATTGCGTAAACAACAAGGGGTGGACAGGGGTGAGGAAAAAATTGAAATACGGAGTTATTATTAGTGAACACGTGGTTTCATAAGTTGGGGATTTTGGTTTTGAATCCGTTTACTGTTTAGGGAAATTGGGATTATTTGGACTTAAATGATAGGTTACGTAACAGTAAGTTCAGCTAATTTTACAAATAACGCTACGGCATCTTATGTAAAATTAATGAAAATTGAAGCAGAGACTTTTCATGTGCTAAACTCTAGCAGTTTAAAATAATAGATAGGTACCTATCTACTTTTGATGCAGGTAATATAAGTATCACTACATTATAAAACAAAGTCCGCCGCCGCGTCTGTCTGTTCGCGATAAACTCAAAAAGTACTGAACGGATTTTCTTGCGGTTTTCACCAATAGATAGGATGATTCATGAGGAAGGTTTTAGTGTATAATTTGTTAAGGTTTTGTGTAAATTGGTTGAAATACGATGATAAAATTGTTGACAATGTCGGAAAAATTCAAGCCGCCTGGGAGCTTTCATCGAAAACGCTGCCTAATCCCTTTAAAATATAACAAAACAATGTACGGTGGAGGTATTGTGGGATAAGTTTTTACAGAAAAGTCCGCGATGGCATGTATCTATCTTTTAAGGATAGCTTACTATACCAATTTTACTTTCTAAAAAAATGGAAATCTATTTAGACCGATACAGTATTAATCCTTATCAATTTAAATAAGTTAGTTACCATAACATATTCTACATAATCTATTCTACATAATTATCCTATTGGAGTCTTAGAAGATTTAGAAATTGGAGTCATGACAGAAAAGTAACTGCTGGCTTTTGATAAGGACTCGATTTGCGAATTAAGAGCTGGCATCGCTACATAAAGAAATTATGCTTATGATAGTCGTCTTTCACATTTCAGTACATCTTTCAATAACCTGAATGATTTTAGAAAATATTTAATTTCCTGCTTCATGTTTCGGTAAAAGTATTCCTATGTCGTTCATTAGGTGGAATGGAAACACTGCCGGCCATTGTGTTTATTCACACCATGACCAATGGCTTTTCCTACCTACTTATGGCAAAAAACATGAACTTAACAGAACTGAAACTTAACAACTACCTGTCCAAATTGTAACAAGCTCTACATAACAGCTAGGTATATGGATTAACGGTGTATTATGTATGTAATCTTTACTAATGGGTTTTACTTATTATAAATGCAAAAGTGTATTTGTTTGTTGTTTTGTCCTTCAATCACGCTGCACGCAGCAACTGACCGACGGATTGACGTGTTTTTGCATGGGTATACCTAGTCGAGGACTTGGAGTGTGTCACTCTCTAGATCCTAACTCCTAACTACAAGCATGAAAAACACAACGGCCATCCGTTGCTCCTTTGCTGCGTGATTGAAGGACAAACAAGGTATTGTAAGTAATATTTTGATGAAATCAATATTTATTTATGAAACGCTTCAAATTTTCATCACAAACAAACAATTATTTTAAATTGCATTATAAAACTGCTTCATCAGTGCTTCATTTCATATGTCACGTGTCGGATTCGTCACGGTGAAGTTCCCACGCCGCGCCTCCCGCGTTTACGATCCGCTACGGTGTCGTGTCGTGAGGTGTAGGGCGTGGAAAATGAAATACGTATGGAGCGGTAAAAGTGAGACTAGTTGGATTGAAGCATACTTCAATCCAACTAGTTTCACGTTTAATGAAAATCTTACTAACATTATAAATGCGAAAATGTGGTTTGTCCTTCAATCACGCAGAAGAGGAGCAACTGATCGACGTGATATTTTGCATGGGGTATAGTCGATGATTTGGAGTGTATCGCTCTCCAGGTCCTCAACTATATCCTTGCAAAAATTACGTTTATCCATTACTCCGTTGCTGCGTGATTTAAGGCAAACATGGATTTTTTATAGACTTTCCCACGTTCGGGTAGTCTATGCAAAAAAGTGGTAAGCACGTGGATCAGGTAGGTACCTAACTTTTAAACAAATTTTACGAATAGTTTATTCTGGGTGAAATATGGTAAGTAAGTACAAGTTACTGTTAGTACAGCGGGTTACAAGTCGCAGTTTCATACAAACAATACATGTTTTTGATTTTGATTATATTCTCACGTACAGAATTAAAACATCTAAGCAAAATATGAACTTATCAGGTAGGTACCTAGGTATATTAGTGAATGGAAATGATTATTTTATACTCAAGAAGTTTTAGTGATATATCATGTATCGAATATTTTAATTTTCTACCAAAAAAATTAACGGACACATTAATTTACCTTTTTGATATTATAACCTCAAGGAACCAGCATTTTCACTGACCTGATTCGCCAACCTACCTAACCTAACCTTAAAAGGAATGCAATAAGACAATGCTTTTAATCGTTCAAAAACAATAGCTTAAAAAATAAAACATTCTAATTTCAAAACAGACACCGCCATTGGGCGCCGCGAACACAATGGCGGACTTGAACGTCAGATTCGACAGCAGCTGATAACATCGCTTCAGCAATATTAAATAGATTAAAACAAATTTGTAAATTTTCGAAGATAAAAACAAAGGAATTTGGACCTTATGTGTGCCAACGTAAACTTAAATTTACACACAGTTTTCAGTTTTTATCTTGCCGAAATTTAGTGATAAAATCGAATGATCGGCACTTTTGAAGTCTCTAAACAATAGCTTTTAAAATTTACGATAATTTTGCCTTTTTTAGTTTTAATATTTTGTGGAAAAAATGTCACAGTTTTTAAGACAGATAGTATTTTGAACTAGGTATGGTTTACTTACATAAGTACCTAATATCTATCTTTCTTATATGTATGCAAGCTTTCCTTGCATTTGTCGAAATCGGATGACGTGAGAAAAGATAACGGAAAAACAGACAGCTAGCTACTTTCAAGCTATTAATATGGAATTCAATAATTTTAAGTCTATTATTTCTCATAACAAAAAATAACTAGTGGTTCGCCCCGAACTGAGACCTCGCGGTATCCCATAATTCCCATAAGGTAGTTTTAACTATATTATATTGTAATTAAAACGCGCCGAATCTGATGACGTCAATCGTCATCTGCTTTCGTGGATGGGATGCGTATTTACAGTATTAAAGACAGCGCCATCTAGTAACAGTATAGTGAAGTTTTGTTAAAAACATTGATGCCACATTGTGACAGACGGACGGACGGACAAGTGCAAATCGCTCTAGTAAACTCAGAGACCTTCGCTTCGCTCGGTCGATTATGCACGGTTAACGCAAATTACATACCTAAGTATACGTTAAAAAAATATTTTTGACCCAGTATTTTAAAAAACCGTTCAGATTCAGAAATCATTTAATTTTATTTAATATTTTTCAGAGTATTTTTCTGTGTAAACCCGATATTTTTAGAAGATGGGGATCAAAAATATAAATATTCACAAGTACACATTATAAATAATAAACCGTTACATGGCAATACAAGTGAATATGTTTTTTCTCCCAACTTTATTTGATAGACTTTGATGAACTTTTTTGTTAGTCTGGTTTACTAGAACAAGCATGAGAAGTTTGATTCCTGAACGTGGGCTTGAGGCCCACGGTTCAGTTCGTCTGGGTCAGAAACTCTATGGAATTCGGATTCGCAAATCTCCTTTATCAAAAAGAAAAAAAGTACAGGCATGTTATGAATTAACGATAGTGAACAAAACTAAGCAACAAGCTTCCTAAAAAATCAATGAAAGGCAATTCAATGTCCGTTTGTCCTGATAATCCACAATCATTTGGTATACCTAAGTCCACCATTGCCAGCAGATTGTCTTGCCAAACCTATGCCATCGTCTAGGCGGGACAGCGTCGAATAGGTTCCCAGAATGTCTAAGATCTTTGACATCTTCTTCCGAAGTATTTAGTAGTTTGTAAAAACTTTTCAAAGACCATAACGAATGGTACCGAATGACCATAATGGTTCGGCGTAATTTCGAATTATGCCAATTAAATTTTTAGTAAGAGTTCGTTGTAGCACGTGTTTGGGTTACCGGGCAGTGGATTTGCACGATCTATAAGTACCTACCTACATGCAGAAATAATGTTTTGCAAGTAAATATGTAAATTGTATTGAAATTGTACTTGAGCATGTACCTATACCTACCCCGGACAAACAGTCAATTTTGAAGAAGTTTAAAATAACAATATTATTTTTAAATAAAAAGTACCTACCGGTCAAGTGCGAGTCGGACTCGCACACCGAGGGTTCCGTTCAAATGTTTGCAAATAAGTTTATAATCGCAAAGAAAAAAGTGATGCAACGACAAGTTTACGGTTTCGGATTTTTTTCTTTACTTGTGTTACATAACATTGCTTTATGCCAAATTTAATGATTCTAGGACAGCGGGAAGTAGCCTATAGATTTTGATTCCCATGCGAGGTTAAAATATGTGGCATGAATAAACGGAGCATAAAAGGCCGTATCTTTTGATTGCTTCAACTTAGAAGTTTGATTTTTTAATTGCTGTAAGGGATTGTAGACCTGAAATTTTATATTAATTTCAAGTCGACTACATCATCAGACTCTGGATATCATGTAGGACCAGAGTATCTTCTTGTTAAGACGAATCAAACGAGCCCAAACTCGATGGACTTACGTCGTTTCATTACAGAGTTCCAATAGCCATCTTCCAGCTCCAACATCAGCTTTGTGACACAATATTATTGCATTGTCATATGAGGTGCGATTGTCTGTTGCCGAGTTGTTGAGTTGTGAAACGTTGCCGATCAAAATCGTATTCATTTGATGGCATTGGCGTCAAAGTAAAATATTCCTTGACTGTATTGATTTAAACTGTCACAAATTCAGTACAACCGATTTAATCATGGAGCGTCATGGAGCGTATCGTACATACCTAAACGTATAAGAATGCATACACGAAATTGAGCTCTAATTCAAAGCTGTTATGGTTTATTTTACTTTGACTCTAATGCCATAAAATGAATATGATTTTGATCGGCAACTTTTAGGCAATCGGGGAGCTGATTTACATGTGTAAAATTTATGTAAAATGTATGTACCTACGTGTAAAATTTCAGTACAATCGGAAACCGGGAAGTGGTTCTAATGAATCTTGCAAGATTTGACCTAAACATATTATGTACAGTACCTACTTATAAACAAGGTAAATAAAAGCGTGTAAAAATATAGAGCGCAATTAAGTTTTATTAAAATTTATTATTAAGTATACATCACAATAATACATAATTAGGTAATGTTTGGAATTACAATACAATATATGATACAAAAAATTAATATTATACTATGATAGTTTTTTAACATTAAATATATCAAAAAATATGTATATTATTCGTCAAGTCAAGTGAGTACCGTACTTACAAATAATTATAAAATAATATTATAACAGCAGTAAATTCTAACCGCCCCCTCTCACAAACAATAACTTCATAATTACCTACATTGTATACATAGTGTGAGGTAGTTCTCACAAACGAGAGCTATCATGCTGCAACTGTCCCAAGGATGCTTCGGATTAATGATTCAGACCACTTCCTGAACTAGCCGATCCACTAGCATAAGCATTTGCTCCGCTTGATCCTGATCCACCTACACCGCTGTTATATTCGCCTGCTCCTTCACTTCCACTCGATCCACTTCCATAACCACTCGCACTTCCATAACCTGCTCCACTACCGTAACCTCCTGCACCCCCTACGCCGCTGGAACCTCCCCTGTATCCTCCAGAACCTTGTCCTCTTAATCCACCACTACCATAACCTCCTGCACTGCCTGAACCTGACCCATATCCACCTGCACTACCTGAACCCGATCCATAACCTCCTGCACTTCCTGAACCCGATCCGTAACCTCCTGCACTTCCTGAATCTGATCCATAACCTCCAGCACTTCCTGAACCAGACCCATAACCACCTGCAGTTCCTGAATCTGAAGCATAACCTCCTGAACTTCCTGAGCCTGACCCATAACCTCCTGCACTTCCTGAACCCGACCCATAACCTGCACTTCCTGAGCCTGATCCGTAGCCTCCAGCACTTCCTGAACCTGACCCATAGCCTACACCCCTTAATTTGCTAGAACCTTCCCTGTATTCTTCAGACCCTTGTCCTCTATAGCCACCTTCCCCACTATGTCCTGGCCTGCCACTATATCCACCAGCACCTCCTGAGCCACTGCCACTGCCAGACCCGCTACTGTAACCTCCTGCACCTGATCCATAACCTCCTGCACTTGATCCATAACCTCCTGCACTTCCTGAACCTGATCCATAACCTGCACTTCCTGAGCCCGATCCATACCCTCCTGCACTTCCTTTACCTGACCCATAACCTCCTGAACTTCCTGAGCCTGACCCATAACCTCCTGCACTTCCTGAACCCGATCCATAACCTCCTGCACTTCCTGAACCTGATCCATAACCTCCTGCACCTCCTGAACCTGATCCATAACCTCCTGCACTTCCTGAGCCCGATCCATAACCTGTACTTCCTGATCCTGAGCCATAGCCTCCAGGACTTCCTGATCCTGAGCCATAACCTACACCCCTTAATTTGCTAGAACCTTCCCTGTACTCTTCAGATCCTTGTCCTCTAAAGCCACCTGCCCCACTATGTCCTGGCCTGCCACTATATCCACCAGCACCTCCTGAGCCACTGCCGCTGCCAGACCCGCTACCGTAACCTCCTGCACCTGATCCATAACCTCCTGCACTTCCTGAACCTGATCCATAACCTGCACTTCCTGAGCCCGATCCATACCCTCCTGCACTTCCTTTACCTGACACATAACCTCCTGAACTTCCCGAGCCTGACCCATAACCTCCTGCACTTCCTGAGCCCGATCCATAGCCTCCTGCACTTCCTGAACCTGACCCATAACCACCTGCTTCACCTCTATAGCCTGAACCACTGGCACTGCCATAGCCTGAACCACTGGCACCGCCATAGCCTGAACCACTGGCACTGCCATAGCCTGAACCACTGGCGCCGCCATAGCCTGAACCACTGGCACTGCCATAGCCTGAACCACTGGCGCCGCCATAGCCTGAACCACTGGCACCACCATATCCTGAACCACTAGCGCCGCCATAGCCTGAACCACTGGCACTGCCAGAGCCTGAACCACTTGCACCGCCATAGCCTGAATTTCCTGCGCCTCCATATGCACTGGCTCCGCTACTACTGTAAGCTCCTGCACTATTGGCAGCAGCAAGACCCCGTGACTCTTCGTTGGCTGCCTGACTTTGATCTTCACTTACACCATTATGCATACTTCTAGAAAATAGATGTTTTTTAAGGGCAAATTGCGGATAGCGAGTCTGTAGCCCATATTGGTGAGGTGACATGTAGAGGTAAGGTTTTGGGTATTGAGATGCATATTGCAGACCATATCTTCGTCTTGCATCAGATAGTGCCTTAATGTCTTGTTCAGTCAGGCCATTGTGGTCTGCTCCAAGACCTAATAAATTCAAATTTTTTGAGCTGGCAACTCCCCTCGAGCTACTATATCCACTTCCTGAGCCTGATCCATAACCTCCACCACTTCCTGAACCTGACCCATAACCTCCTGCACTTCCTGAACCCGATTCATAACCTGCATTTCCTGAACCAGATCCGTAACCGCCAGCACTTCCTGAACCCAACCCATAACCTACATTTTCTGAACCTGATCCGTAACCGCTAGCACTTCCTGAACCCGATCCATATCCTGCATTTCCTGAACCCGATCCATAGCCTCCAGCACTACCTGAACCTGACCCATAACCTCCTGCACGTCCTGAACTTGACCCATAGCCTCCTGCACTTCCTGAACCCGATCCATATCCTGCATTTCCTGAACCTGAACCGTAACCGCCAGCACTTCCTGAGCCCGATCCATAACCTGAATTTCCTGAACCCGATCCATAGCCTCCAGCACTACCTGAACCTGACCCATAACCTCCTGCACCTCCTGAACCTGACCCATAACCTCCTGCACTTCCTGAACCTGACCCATAACCTCCTGCACTTCCTGAACCTGACCCATAACCTCCTGCACTTCCTGAACCTGACCCATAACCTCCTGCACTTCCTGAACCTGACCCATAACCTCCTGCACTTCCTGAACCTGACCCATAACCTCCTGCACTTCCTGAACCCGATCCATACCCTACACCCTTTAATGCGTTAGAACCTTCCCTGTATACTTCAGAACCTTTCCCTCTGAAGCCACTATGCCCTGAACTGCCGCTATAACCACCTGCCCCTCCCAAACCACTGGCACTACCAGAACCGCTACCGTAACTTCCTGCACCTGATCCATATTCACTTGCACCCGATCCATATCCTCCTGCATTCGATCCATAACCTCCAGAGCCCGATCCATAACCTCCTGCATCCGATTCATATCCTCCTGCACCATATCCACTCAAACTACTTGCACTTCCAGCAGCAGAGCTATGTCCACGATATTGATCACTGTGACTGCCGTATCCGCTCAAGCCGCTTGATCCTCCAGCTCCACTTGAACTTAGACCACCGGCACTACCATAGGCGCCTGAACCGTGTTGTCCACTTCCACTATAGCCATCTGCTGCTCCCGAACCGCTTGAACCTAAACCGCTGTGCGAACCACTAAGCGAGTGGCTGCCTACGCTCGAGTCACGTCTGAAGCCGCTTGCCAGCGCGCATAGTAACAGTATCAAGTAGATTGGTGCCATCGCGGAGATGTACCTATAACAACATAATATTATGATAAAAGTACACTTTCCTTACCTCACAAAAATATTCGCTATAAAACAGAAATTGGTTTTTGTCCGTCTGTTCGTCTTTCTTGCGTTTGTGGATCGTTCATGTGATTCAGGTGAAACTTGGCACAGAGATATATACATATTTCCATTGGAGACGGTTTCTACCAAATGCTTATTTACCGGAACCAATATGAAGGATGAATGAATAAAAAATGACATTAAAATAAATAATCTGTATCATCACTTTTTTCATACCAAAAATGGTCAGGACATCCTACTTAATATTATAATTAATGTGAAAGATTGTGAGGATGTTTGTTACTCTTTCAACGAATTAACCGATTTGGCTAAAATTTGGAATGGGGATGGCTCATAGCCTCGTAGCCTATGTGCTATTCCTGGGGATTAGCACAGAGGCTACTTTTTATCCCGGAATATATAGAGTTCCCGCCGGAATTAAAAACCTTAATCCACGCGGACGAAGTCGCGGGCATCATCTAGTTAAAAATATGTAGGTATTGATTAACTTTATGCCCTTTATCAACCACATCCAATCGATGTTTCATGACCATAATGGTCTAGGTACTTTACCTACTACTAGGTTCATTGCGATTTATGTAGGTATACCAGAGAAATAAGTCATTATTATTTTTATGTCCGATGAAAACTAATCTTGCACATTTTCAAAGCTATCAAATTACCATATCTATACTTATTTTGTAAACTTAAAATATTATGTTGATTTTATTACGAGGCCAATTTTGAAGAAAAAATTGACCCTATACCGTTACCGATTTTGAAAAATTGGGGTAAGAACGTACCTAATAATTAGTTCAATAATTGTTGTAATTTTTTATAATTTAATGGTCAAAGTTTCTTATTTGATTATGGTCAAAGCTAATACTCGGCAGACTAATAATTACTTTCTGCTTTTGGAGAGGGCACACTGGCTACTTTTAGCTGCAGCGATCGTGCGCTTTTCTAACCTCTAGCGTTTTTATGACCCTTTGCGTCTGCTGCGCGATTTGCACATTTTATGTCCTTTAGCGTTTTCATGGCCTTTTGAGACTTCAACGCGTTTTCGCGACTCAAACGCGCTCGCGTTCTTATGGCTTTTATCGTTTTTATGGCCTTTTGCGTTCGATCGCGAAATCGCGTAGCAGACGCTAAAGGCCATCATAAAAACGCTCATAGCAATAAAAACGCCTAGATCGTTGCCGCTAAAAATCGCATTTTAACCTCTCCCTTAGTGGGTGATAAAAGTGGTGGCAGACTCCCTTCTAGGTAAGACAATTGATAGAAACGTGTGGAAGTTCCTCAGTGGACGTCCATCGGTTGACGAAGAAGAAGAAAGATGATAAAATGCTTACCCTTATCTCCCAAGCTCAAAAGGCTACGATGGCGAAATGTACGTTTATTTGGAAAATATTCACCTTTTATACTTCCATTAAAATGCGTATCTGAAATATTTGACACCCGTTTTATTTATAGCAAATAAACATGATGTAACAAATTAATTATTTATTTGCTTATTACAAAATGTCGTGAAATTATATTAGAAAACTCCTAATATTTCCACATTACATTAATGGCGTGACAATATTGTTTGTGGAAAAATAATGGCAAAAGATTTTTGTGAGAACATAATATTGAAGATAGTTTAATTATTCGGAGTGACGAGTTGTACGGGTAGGTACTGGACGAATAAATTATATTTATTCGTACAGTTCTTCAATTTTTTTGAAGGCATTGTGTTCGTTATTTTCGCGGTACTATATCAGGACTCCGTAGCCTACACTAGCGGCACGCTATGATGGCCGGTTTGACGTTTGTCCGCTCATGAAGTTCCGTATTAATTGATAACGACTTTGAAGGAAATAATTGTATTACTTTATTGACGATAGTGATGTGCAGAGATTCATAAATTTTATCGAATGTAGTTTTAGGTTTAGGACTCAAAATTTATTTATTAAATTGATTTCTAAAATGTATACAAGTGTAGAAAAATCAGTTTGCACCATTTAAGGGGTGAATGTACTTGTGAATATGAACAATTTTCACTATGTGGACAAACCTCTGAAATCGCAAAAAAATATCAGCTGTTTCATACAAAAGGTAAAATTTTTATTTTTATATGATATATACCACAACTCGGCATTTGGTTTTCTAAATTGAAAATTTTTAAAAATGGAATCTAATACGATCGTCACATAGGATCGCTGGCTAGCACAACTACTACCTCCGGCAAACTCGCGTCAATGCTCAATGCAAAACAAAGCAGTTTCGAATTGACGTTGCTTCGAAAAGTATAAACTGTCAGTGCAATGCGATTGTGATATAGTTTTGACCTGGCTTTGGATTTCAAATATTGATACTGCATTACTGTTGACCCTTGCTCGTTAATTTGGACTCTGTTCAAGCCCTTTGTTGTGGATTTCGTCGATATGACCGAACGTACGCAGAGAACTGTTCTAAATAGTCAGACACGTGAGTTCGTAATACGCCTTCGTAACTATTTCGATCGTGAAGCTCAAAATGGAGGGCCAATTTTACCTATAACGTCAGTGGTTGAACGCGTAGCTGATGCGCTTAATATTGGACAACGAACTGTTAGACGGATAACTAAAAAAAAATATGGCGAGACTGGCACAGAAGAAAATAAACTTCACACACCAAAAAAGAGAAAACGAGCAAAACCAGTCGTAGGCATCGATAGATTTGATGCCGATGCTATCCGAAGACATGTTTACGGCTACTATTTACAGAAGGAGTATCCAACAAGAAAAAAGTTGGTGCATTCACTGAAGGAAGCTGGATTATTCTTCGGTGGGGAAAGTTCTTTAACGAAGATTTTGAAGACCATTGGATTTCGATACAAAAAATGTAACAAACGCAAAATATTGATGGAAAGATTTGATATAGCGATGGCAAGGTATACTTTTTTACGGCAAGTGAAAGAAATCAAAAATTGGCAAAATGTTGTGTTCTTGGATGAAACATGGCTTAATGCTAACCATACTGTAGGCCGTTCTTGGAACGATGACACAGCAGCATCTACTTCCAAAGTTCCTGTAGGAAAAGGATCGCGACTTATAATTTGTCACGCCGGAACCATCAACGGGTTTGTCGAAGGTTCTCTCATGGCTTTTGCGTCAAAAACCACTGGAGACTATCATGAAGACATGAATGGAGAAAAGTTTACTGAATGGTTTACCTCAATGTTGTGTAGCCTCCCTGAACCATCTATTATAATTATGGACAACGCCCCATACCACTCGATGCAAATTGACAAGCCACCTGCCCAATCCCAAAAGAAAGCTGATATCGTCGCATGGCTTCGTAAAAATGGCGTAGATGCAAACATGAATATGTTAAAAGCGGAATTAGTACGTCTTTTAAAAAAAAACAAACCAACCAAGATCCGATACGTCATTGACGAAATAGCATTAGAACATGGGCACAGAGTTATACGGTTACCGCCTTACCATTGTGAGTATAATGCGATTGAGTTGGTGTGGGCTCAAATTAAGGGATATGCTGCAAGACACAATACAGAACCCCCATTTACCACAAAAAAAATGCTAAAATTATTAGAAGAAGCTTGTGAACATGTGACTAAAGGAGACTGGGAAAAGGTTGTGAATAGAACTGTTAAATTAATAAGGGAAGATTATGAAAGAGATGTGAAAATAGATAATATTATAGAAAACGAACATAATTATAATTATTAATGTAGGTGATGATAGCAGTGACGACAGTGAAAATAGTAGTATGGACGAATCTGATTAATTATGGCCTTTTGTGGCACCTTTTTTGGTATCTTTTGTATTCATATGTTTCTTGTGTGCATATAAAGTATGTATATTCATTTTCATTCAAATATTCAGTTCGTTCAAATAAATTAAATAAACATATACATTTTTGTTTTATTAAACCTATTTAATCAGGTACAAAAACAAAACTTAATTGTTTTTTGTTCGAGAATAAATTGACATTCCACATCACTATTGTAATGTGTCAAACCGGCCATCATAGCGTGCCGCTAGTGTATAGTGGCTTATGCAGTCGCCTAATAGTTAACAGTCCGATGGTTCGAATCCCGGCTCGACAGACTGAATTTTCTATTTTCATTTTCATTTTAATTTTTATTTTTTTTTCTATTTTCATTTTTATTTTTTAAATTCCACATATAGATTTTTTTTTTAAATAAGTTACACTGTAACACGTTGGGAGAACCACCAGACTGTGCAAAAACTAAAGTTAGGTTAGGTTAGGGTAGAACATAAAAGATCCCGGTGCCCGGCCGCAGGCCGGGCACTTGGATTGAGGTTTTTAATTCCCGCGGGAATTAAAAACCTCAATCCAAAAATTTTTATTGTGATTAATTATCATGTATAAATAAATAAATATGAGTGGAATAATTTAAAAAAAAAATCGGGATAAAAAGTAGTCTATGTGTTATTATAGACATTAACCCTACTCCTACTTCCCTACTATACCTATAAATGCGAAAGTAACTCTATCTGACTGTCTGTTTGTTATACTTTCAAGCTTAAACCACCGAAACAATTTTGATGAATTATGGTATAGAGATAGATCGGACATTGGAACAGGACATAGGTTACCTTTTGTCTCAAAAATAAATCTTGAAGCGGATGAAATAGGGGATGAGAGTTTTTGGACATTTTACTGCATAACTTCATCAAACCTGAACCAATTTTAATATCCTATGTATTATTAAAGTATGTACCATTAGGTAAGTATAGTTCAATTGTGGCGGAGATCAAATGAGATAGAGGACAGAACTCCTCAGCGATAGCAGCAAAAAGTGCGTGACATAAGCTACGTGGACGAGGTTGCGCATGCCAGTATCCCTCAGGAACTGTTTGTCCGGAATAAAAAGTAGCCTATGTGTTATTCAAAACTTTAATCTATCCCTGTGCCAAATTTCAGCCAAATCGTCAAAACATCCATCCATCCATCGATACATCCAAATTTTCGCATTTATAATAAAGTAGGACTCCTCAATAATCCTCGATAATAATACTTACATATTACTCTTTGTACCTATGTGTAACTAAGAAACTTAAATGTAATTAAAATTCTTTGCTACATCACTCCAATTCTCTTTTAAGATCAAGGAACTGATAAAAATTGAATCACTTTTTACTATAATAATTGTGATTGAAACAGTCCTAAAATAGGGGCAATTTTCGAAAAAGGCCATCTCTATTAAGTGGCTAAAAGCATTTTTCCTTTCAAACCCTAAAGGAAACAGCCAATTTTTAAATTTCACCACCGATTGATGCAGCCGACTATTTTGACAAGACGTTTTTAGGGGTTGGCCCGCGTTAGCCACTTCAAAGCATAAAAGAAGGCTAATTTTCAGCCTTATTCTGAGAGTAGTAAATCTCTTTAAAATTACTATTGTGATGTGCCGCACTAAAAGCTTTTTGAAAAAATATTGCCCAAATTGGCTCTGGTGTGTGATGCAGCACAATCGTGTGATTGAGTATAATTTTAGATTTTGTTTTAGGCCCAGTACCACCACCATGGAGTGTGGTACGAATATAATACGAAAAGTTTAAAAAAAAAAGATGAAAACATGCGATAGTTCCCATAAAAAGGTTTATCAAATGATCTGAGGCTACAAAATTGTTGGTAATTATTGAAAAGGTCTGACTCCGCCCTTTTGGAACGTAGGTTCCTGATTGGTGGAAAAAACTGCGCGTACGCAACAACATAATATTATAATATTATGTTATGGGGCAACTAGAAGTTCAGTTTCATTAGAAAAACATCCAGGTTACTAATATTATAAGTAAATTTAAAGCCTCATGGGAACTCTGATATTTCAGGCTAAGGCCAGCCGCTCATTTAGATTTTTTGTCGCCGTGACTTTTTGTCGCTGTCACCTACTGTCGCCCACGATGCGCCCACTGTAATATGCCAGGCGCATGTCACTGGGCGATAAAACGCGCTCATTCTTGAAATGGATTTCAAGTATCGTCAGTTGCTGGAACCACGACCGCTCTGCCAAGAGTGTCACGAAGAAGAAGAATTGTCTCGTCTCCACTGTGAGCGCACTTCCATATTATATTATCTTCATAACATTCCACTTGGCGACAAAAAGTCATGGCGACAAAAAAATCACAATGAGCGGCTGGCCTAAAAGTAGCCAATATCACAATACTGGCTAAAGTTGAGGGCTTGAAGAGCCTAGTGTCAACGTGCAACATGCAACAGAAAAAAAGTTTGAAAACTGCAACCAGACTAGGTGGAAAATTGGATAGGTATAACATCCGTCATAACATCACCCGAACCGACCATAATAACGAATAGATTGACACCTCATTCATAAAAATCGGCTCATAGTCCAGTCAAATAAGGTCTGAAATAAAGACACTGTATTTTTGATATACCTACAAAAACAATGTGTAAAGGTGTCTGCAACCCCCGGCAAGGGTTGAAAAAAAGTGTCAAGTGTTTTTTCTCAATTATTCGAAAACAGTAAAAATCAGCCAAGTACGAGTCGGGCCTCGCTCTTTTAGGGTTCCGTACATATGACCAAATCATTTTTTTCAAACTACATAGATACATATTTAGATATCTTAGTTCTTAGAAAGTACTAAATTAAAAACAAAGTATGGGGAAAAAATGCTCGTTTGTTTTGGTCACAACTTACAAACCGCATTATAAATTGTTTATTATTGGCTTTATAGCGGCAATAGAAATACACAATATTTGAAAATTTCAACTATCTATCTATTACGGTTTACGAGATACAGCTCGCTGACAGACGGACGGACGGACAGCGGAATCTTAGTAATAGGGACCCGTTGTGGCGAACCACTAGTTATATAGAGTTAGCTGCTGATTTGACAGATTTCGTATAAAGCTTCTGTCAAAATTACAAATTTATTCCTGGGTTAAACCTAACCCGGCGTCTCTGCAAGCGGGCCTTAAGTAACGAAATGCCTACTGGAATCTTCACAAGACGCCAGGTTCGACAATTATCCTACCACAACATACTCGTAGCATCTGCCCACTGCTCACGATTCACGATTTCTTGTAAAACAGATCGAAAGTCGTGATGTTCGCTGTGGCCTTCGGATTTTAATTTAAACAAGATGTAAATTTAAAAAAATATTCTTAAAAAACAAGCTTTTAATAGCTGGCTACATCATGAGACCCTGGATATCATCTAGGATTAAAGTACCTACTTATCAAGACGAATCAAACGAGCTCAAACTCGATGGGGTTACGGCGTTTGTTACAGAATTCCCAAAAATATCTTCCGGCTTCATCATCAGACCCTGAATATCATCGACGACCAGAGTACTTGTCAAGACGAATGAAACGAGCTCTAACAAGATGGGGTTACGACGTTTTATTACATAGTTCCGATAGCCATGTTCCTGTTCCACCATCAGATCAGCTTCATGTTACAATAATATTGCATTTTCATCCGATTTACTTATTCTGAACTCGAAATTCCCTCTCCCCTCCATACCTGTGGCCTGGGTATCTAAGCATATAGAAGCTTGTGCTCGAAGTGGGTAGGTACTAGGTACGACAATAGTGCAACGGATGGAGGTGGAACCGTCGACCGCTTTCAGTTCACACCTTTCCGCTATTGAGGTTCATAAAATATGTTAAGTTCATGTTTGACAGCAGAAAAATCATAGCGAAACATGCCTGTACTATCAGTAAAGTAGTTTATCGATGGCTAACATAAACATTTAATTCTACCTGTATCTAGGTATATCTGCTACGGTTTCGCAGTGAAAATTATTTTGGTAAAGGCAAGGGGTAAAGGCCTGAAAAATTCTAAAGGTAACTTTTATTATTATTATTATGATTAAAATATGTCTAAATTATACACAACTAACAAAATTAAATCTAAATATCAACTAAATAATTAAAAACTACTTAACTAAATTATATAATAAAAAAAGTTAAATTCTGAAACAATATCGTCTAGATTTTCATCGACAAAATAAATATCCATATATTGGTAGTGGTACCTACCTACCTACTTACTTTTAATACAATTTGCAATACGCGTCAAACAAATGCTAAAATATTTATCTAAATCAATTATTTATTACATTAGCATTGGGCAATAACTAATAACTAAAGTGATACTCGATTATTTCTAGAAAAAACTTTTATCTTAATGCAACATCGACAGATTTACGATAACTTCGTCTGTCTTCACCTTCCATTAGATACAAATAAGTAGATAGATATGAGAAATTATAAATATGTAAGTATCCGAAACTAATATCGCGAAAGTAAACGCTAATCGGTTTAATGGAATCAAATTGATTTCCTGTTATGACAGGTTTTAAATATTAAGAGTAGTGTCTACAAAGTGACGAAACGCGACGCGAGTAGGTATTTTCCAAAATGCTATCTGTTTCACAACGCTTCGCTGCCCGACCCGCATCGTGCGATAGAGAGAGTTGCAAGTCCAGGAGTTATTTGCCTAAATTTTATTCTTGAAATATTGTTTCGGGTCATAACGTTTTTACCCCCCTAAACGTTTACAAAATTAGACAATTTTGGTCTCATTAGATTCAGTACACCTTAATCTAGGTTTTGGTCTAGGTAATTTAAGTGATTGCTTTGGCCCTAACTAGGTTATAGGTAGGTACTCAGTTACTATGCCAAGAGGTTTGACGTTCTGCCGTGGGCGCGCGGTGGGATGTCTAAAAATGATTGGATCGATGAAACGATCGCAATCACCTCTGACTGGCTGATGCAATCAATTTTAGACAATCCCGATACGATTCCGATACCCAATATGGAAACCGATTGGGTGCGGGTGTAATAAAAAAATCTGCCATACCCCTTCCAATTAAGCCCGCTTCCATCTGAGACTGCACCACAACACAACCAGACCAGACCGGAGACAATTCAGAAATTATGAATTCAGAAATTGACCCCGCCGGGAACCGAACCCGAGACCTCCCAGTTATAAAATAACAGCGCTCACCACTGTGCCAGGGAGGTTGTCAAACGTCTACTTTTGCGTTAACCTATAATTTATGTAAGACCTATGTACCTAATAATATGCACCTATCTATTTTTAGGGTTCCGTACCAAAATGGTAAAAATGGAACCCTTATGGTGAGACTTTCTCCGTCCGTCCGTCCGTCCGTCACAGTCGATTATTTTAGAAACTATTAAAGCTATCAACATGAAGTTTGGAATAGTTGTGTGTAATAGTGGCCCAACATCATTGGAATTAAAAAAAATCAAAAATTATTATTAGTTTAGTTAAAAAAGGGGGAAAATCGGGAGTTTGAAATTTCAAAGTAAGATAACTAGGTATATCGAGTGGGGTATCATATGAAAGGCCTTTACTTGTAAATTCTAAAACAGATTTTTATTTATTTTCAAATATAATAGTTTTTGATTAATTGGGCAAAATGTCGAAAAAAATACCGTCCCCCCCCCCCCCCCTTATCTCCGAAGTTTACCAATCTAAAAATCAGAAATAATTATGGTCGATAGAGGTTTACGTATATTTTACAGGAAAAATAAAATCAACGCTCTAACTAGCATATTTTATTTTTAATTAACAATAAACCTCTACAAACAAAGTTAACGATAATTAAGCAAATTAATATTATATTATCGTTTTACTTTTACTTCTAGAGTACGGAACCCTCGGTGCGCGAGTCCGCCTCTCACTTGGCCATTTTTTTACATCGTTATATTGATTGCAATAATTATTATTCTTTAAGAAAAGGGCAGTCAGGTCGATCCTGTAAAAGCTGCATCAATCATTGCTACAGTCTCAGTTGTGGTGATTAGCTGATTTTATCGCGTTCTTTTTAACCCATTTTAAAAAAAAGAAGGAGGTTTTCAATTCGTCTGAATCTTTTTTTTATGTATGTCCACCGATTACTCGAAGACGCCTGAACCGATTTTAAAAATTCTTTTTTTGTTTGAAAGGGTATACTTTACAGGTGATCCCATATAAATTTCATAGAAATCGGTCGAGCGGTTTTTAAAATATCAAAAATAAATTATATATTTTGTATAGTGTGTGTGTAATGTAGTAAAGCGGGAGTTTGAAGTCGGTTGTTTGAGAAGAATTTTATATATTAAATTATTTGAACAATGGCATTTTAGCCAATAGAGAGTGAGCGTCGGCCAATCAGAGGCGATTGCAATCGTCACAAAACGTTAGCAATCATTGTTAGAGGATCGCACCATAGATAATATTATGTATTTTCTTCGATTTTATTTTTTGTAGGCAAAACCTACCTACTTACTTAAAAGTCTTGAAGCCGTGACCCACAATGAAGCAAGCCATAACGCCGGCGTAGTCAAACGGAAGCTAAAAATACTCATCTATTTGAAGAGCACTCAGCGTCTAAGTGTGGGTCCTTATCTTGGCGGAACTTTGAAAAACAAGGCGCCGCCGGCGCCGCTTTCATATGACTGATGATGTAAATTCCCACTAAGAATAGCACACGAAAAAACAAACAAATTCTTGCATATTCACCTCTAGTAGGTATTCTACTACTAAAACTTTCATCATCAGCAACCCATCACCGGCTCACTACTGAGCGCAGGTCTCGACCTCTAAGAGAATGGTTATAGTCCATAGTCCACCATGTTGGCCCAATGCAAATTGGCAGACTTACCACACCTTTAATTCCTGAGAATTCTTTAGAACCTGAGAATTCTTCATAATATTCTCAATATTATGAAGAATTGCAGGTTTGCTCAAGATGTTTTCCTTCACCGTTGAAGCGTGTGATATTTAATTTCTTAAACGCATAGATAAGTCAGAGGTAAGTGCCCGGGATCGCACCTGCGACTCCCTGAATAGGAGACCGCAATACTAACCACTAGGTTATCACTGCTTCAAACTCCACACTCCACAAACAGGATTCTCTTCCTCAGATAATTCACAGTCTTCAGGAATCCCTCTGTTTTTCCGGGATAAAAGGTAGCCTATGTCACTATCCAAGTTCTCAACTACACCCAAGTAACATGACACGTCGACGGTCGACCCCTTGATCTGTTGCTGCGTGATGGAAGGACCAACCAACAAACACACACTTTCGCATAATCGCATTCATAATATTAGTAGGTAAACAATGTATCCGCCATGCCACCTGACACCTCCGCCTACATACGTAAGGTTACACCTTAAGTATGTAGAAATCCTGCATCTGTGAAGAAAGCTCGAAACTCCAGCTAAGCGTTTAATTTCCAAATTCCAATCATTACATTCCGCCAAGTTTACCGAACGCCAACCAGCCCGTACAAGCGGCAGCCGGATATGAAACACATTTGAATATTATTGGAGCGCCGAGTGTTTGACACTTCACACTGTATTGAATGCATTTAAAACCGGCATCGTGCCCTTCAGCTGGCAATTTCCTGATCCTGCAAATTCTAATGAAAACTATAAAGATTTCTGGGTAAAGAGAGGAAAGTATGTCAGATTTTCGTAAAATGAATGAAATTGTTGATTGGTTTCATCTAACATCTTACTTATTTCTATAAACAAACTTTACCATTTACCTACCTTTCTATTGATAGGTAGGCATATAATATAGGTAATATATATCGAGTCTACTGTCTACAGTTATTCTTATAAGCAGTGATAGCCTAGTGGTTAGTACTGCGGTCTCCTATTCGGGAGATCGCAGGTTCGATCCCAGGCACGTGTACCTCTGGCTTTTCTAAGTTATGTGCGTTTAAGAAATTAAGTATCACAAGCTTCAACGGTGAAGGAAAACATCGTGAAGAAACCTGCACACCTGAGAGTTCTTCATAATGTTCTCAAAGATGTGCCAGCGTGGTGGACTATGGCCTATAACCCTTCTCTGAGAGGAGACCTCCGCTGCGTTGATAGGTTGCTGACGATGATCGATAATAATAAAGCATCCCCGGTCAAAATTTTCAAAATATATTCAATGTACAGAAATCGTCCAGTAACAGTTATATTATAATTATAGATTCTTCAGTATATCATAATACCTAAGCTATAATCGTAGCCAATTGTTAAAGTATCTAAGTAAGTACTCTTTATCAACCTTCACGACGTCAGACTTAATTACAGGCTTTAGATGAACAGAGCTTAATAGTGTCCTCATACCCTCGTAGGCCTCGAGCCACTCAAATCAGAATTCTTGTACTTCGCATTTCTCTTTTGTAAACTACGAAGAATTGAATGGGAATAAAGTGTATGACTTTCAGTACCATTCCTAAGCAAAGCTACATTCCATCGATTGTTCAATCAATGATTAAACAAACCCCTAATGGCAGTTGACAAACCATTGTTCCATTTTCGCAATCAGGATTCTGTTCCGGCATATTGTCTTCAACAAGGACTCAGTGTGGCAGAAGATATTGAAATTGAAGTGTTGTGACATTTTTATGTTTCTGCTAGCGAGGGTGACTTCTCGAGCGTTCTTGGTATTGACTAGTAATTTTCCTTATGGTAAATAATAATAAAAGATAAGCATACTCTTTTCCCTGTAATCTGCGAAAAAAGGAGCTTGCAATCTTTAATTTAGGATTGGTAGCTTAGTCGCTACTAGATACCCCCCTTCCTAGAAACAATAGCTCCTTAAATGCGGCATCGTAATATCGTATAATCGTCTGTTTAAAACGTCGAACATTGGTTGCTACAAGACTACGATGGGTACGCCCTATGCGAAGCAATGGCTGGGTCATGCGTCATGCTCGTGAACGGGTGCCACCAGGGGCTACTTTCTGTCTGCCCGTCTTGACATGTGTTGAATTATAATTAGAAATAATTACGTATGCTTTTGTGGAACTTCCCCTCATTGTGGAAACTCTGCCATACATAGAATAATATCTATTAAGTATATTGTAAAAGTATTTTGAAAAGAGCAACTGCCGAGTTTCTTGCTGGTTCTTCTCGGCAGGAACGGCATTCCGAACCAGTGGTAGACTCATTGACGATTCAAAAGTACCGACTTGTAAAAGTTTATTTGAATAAAAAACATTTCTATTCTATTCTATTCTATGAATTTCCGCAACTTACCTACTAGTACACCTACAGTATCTAGTACTTAGATGCGAAGCGACTACCAATCCTAAATCTATGTTTTACCTAAAATTCTATCGGTAATGATTGATTAAATCGCTCAGGCTGAATCGCATTGTACTATTCAGTAGCCTGTCGCCTGTTAAATCATTATCTATACAATTTGTATATATTCGTCTAAAATAAAGGTAAAATCTTCATCCATTATCTCAACCTATTACCAAAAGGGCCATAGTCCACACACTATTGAGAACTCTCAGAAATGCAGGTTACCTCACGTGGTTTTTAGGGTTCCGTAGTAAACAAGGAACCCTTATAGTTTCGCCATGTCCGTCCGTCTGTCTGTCTGTCTGTCCGCGGTTTAGCTCAGAGACTATTGGTACTAGAAATCTGTAATTTGACAAGGGTATAAATATCAATCACGCCGACAAAATCGTGAAATAAAATTGTGAAAAATAATTTTTTTTAGGGTACCTCCCCTACATGTAAAGTGGGGATGAATTTTTTTTCTCGTATATCCCATAGTGTGGGGTGTCGTTGAATAGGTCTTTCAAAAATATTGTGGGTGTGGGAACATCATTTTTCAATTCAGGGATCCGTTTGTGAAATATGATATTTTAAAGTGCTAAATTTTATTCGATTCAAGTGTCCCCCCCCCTCTGCCAGCTAAATGGTTGTATATAGGATAGAAGAAAAAATTCACAGCAGCAGTAAGTATATATAATGAATTTTAAAGGAAAACTATCACGGCTAAGTAGGGTTCATTAGTTAAGGAGTTATATCTGTTTTTTCTAAGTTAAGTATTACACGTAATGTAAGTTGCATATTTTGTAGAATATTATAGTATTTAAACCCTGGAAATCAAAATTTATTCAATATTCATAAATAAAACAAAAGCACTATCCTAGGTCAGCAATAATATTTGAGACTTTCAACTACGGAACCCTACACTGCGCGTGGCACGACACGCACTTGGCCGGTTTTTATTATTTAATCGGTTAAAACGTATACAGCTTAACTCAAAAGTTAGAGGCGCTGTGACTGGGTTCAAACCGTGAACCCCCGAAAAGGAGTTCGAGGTTCTAACTATTAGAAATCACCACCACCATCAGAATATTTTATTCTACATATTATAAACTAGCTAATTCCCGCGACTTCGCTCACATGGATTTAGTTATTAAAAATCCCGCGAGAACTCTTTAATTTTCCGGAATAAAACGTAGCCTATATCGGGTTGTTACCGCTCTCCAGCTCCTCAATATACCTACAATAAAAAAAAAACGCATTGATCCGTTTCTCCGCTGCTGCGTAATGGAAGGACAAACTAACAAACCAACAAACAAACGCAATTTCGCATTTTATAATAACATCAGTAGATAAGGAAGTAAGGATAAGCCTTGATCAACCAAACGCATTCATGTTTTTTAGAAGCAGTGATAGCCTAGTGGATAGGACGTGGTCTCCTATTCGGGTGGTCGCAGGTTCGATCCCGGGTACGCACCTCTGACTTTTCGGAGTCAAGTGCGTTTAAGCAATTAAATATCACTTGCTTCAAAGATGAAGGAAAACATCGTGAGGAAACCTGCACACCTGAGAGTTCTTCATATTGTCTTGAAGGTGTGTGAAGTCCGCCAATTCGCATTGGGCCAGCATGGTGGACTATGGCCTATAACCCTTCTCTGAGAGGAGACCTGCGCTCAGTGGTGAGCCGTTTATGGGTTGCTAATGATGAAAAATGATGAACCTAATTAGTGGTGAAAACTGCGTCAAAATCAATCAAAATGAACGCAAAATCGTCGATAATCTCCAGAAATCCTCCGGGCTTCGGCGAGGCTGATCAATTCGTCGCTCCAGCACATGGCAGCGGGCGGGGTGACGGGGGTGCGCAGTGGAGCGAGCCCACTCGCCGGTATTACTCGCACCTCGCCGGTGAGCCGTGAACTCGCTCGCCACTTTAATGTATTGCTTGGTGACTTTTGGATTTTTTATTATAATAAAGCAGATTGAGTACAGAATAAAAAATACAATATTATTTCTGTTTTTAGCCAACTTCAAAACAAGGAAGAGGTTATCAATTCGACGCTTTTTAGGGTTCCGTACCAAAATGGTCAAAATGGAACCCTTATGGTGAGACTTTCTCCGTCCGTCCGTCCGTCCGTCCGTCCGTCCGTCCGTCTGTCACAGTCGATTATTTCAGTAACTATTAAAGCTATCGTCATAAAATTTGGCATATTTGTGTATAATAGTAGCCCAACATCATTGGAATAAATAAAAATCGAAAATTATTTTTAGTTTTATTAAAAAAGGGGGAAAATCGCGGGTTTGAAATTTCAAAGTAAAATAACTATAGCAAGTGGGGTATCATATGAAAGGCCTTTACTTGTGAATTCTAAATCAGTTTTTTATTTATTTCTATATATAATAGTTTTTGAGTAATCGGCCAAAATGTCGAAAAAAATACCGTTCCCCCCTTATCTCCGAAGTTTACCAATTGAAAAATCTGAAATAATTATGGTCAATAGAGGTTTATGTATCTTTTACAGGAAAAATAAAAGCAACGCGAAAATTATTTTATTTCTATATATAATAGTTTTTGATTAATCGGCCAAAATGTCGAAAAAAATACCGTCCCCCCCCCCCCCCCCTCCTTTGTGACGAGCGCCGTCACAACGCAAAGCAGCCTACACGGGCGGCGTGAATCATCGCACGAGGGACCCACGTGAACACGCCGTCACAGCGCAAGCAGCCCACAATACACGTGCCGCCTGACTCACCACGCGGGGCCGGCGTGAACGCACTCGCCAGGCCAATGACATCAGCGGCGCGATCTCCGCCGAACCGCGCCGAGGCCCACCGAAGCAGCCAGCAGAAAAGTATAAAAGCCGAACAAGAGCGTCCAGCGTCAGTTCGCTAGCGGCGCTCGTACCATCGGGGTCGGTCTGATTTCCCTCTGGATCGATCCCATCGTCGGCCTGATTACCCTCTGGGTTGACGAGTGGTACGAGCTCTCTGGTGGACCCACAGGGGCTGTTGCTCGCGCCTGGCCTCGCGGCCCGGCCCGTCCAACCACCCCGAGCGTCTGCGTTCCCCCCGCGACCGCCGCGTCACCCGCGCTCCACCGGGAGTCCGTCGTCCTCCCGTCAGCCGCCCGGGCGGTCCCGCTTCATATAATATTGTAACCGTGTTTAGGCTTGCATCAACGTCTCTCGATATCATGTAATAGGTTAAGAGAATTGTAAATAAAAGTCGCTATTGTTTATCGAGCATTTTATTCTTTGTCCTAGGAAATAGTGAAAAGCGAGGTTCGATCCCTCACATCTAATGAACGAAGTGGGTCGCTCTCAGCCGGGCCGATCCACTCCGTTACATTTGGCGTCCAACGTGCGTTCCGTTACATTTGGCGCCCACCGCAAAAACCCGCGATACCGTTCCGTGAACACGTGAAAAAAAAAAACCACCTACTCGTCCGTGAAAATACCGCGCGAACCAAGTAGGTAGCCGGTTCGTTTTGCGTCGCTTAAGAATCGCGTCGCATCCGTAAAACCACTCACCCGCGCCAATCCGTTACGCTTGGCCGGCCCGTCCGCCCGCGTCGCGTCGCGAGAAAAAGTACCGCGTCGCGTTCACAGGCATATTCCGTAAAAATAGACACGCTCCACGCGACCGTGGTGGTGTCTACCCGTACCGAAAAACACAGAGTGGCAATCAAACAGTAGGTCATTTCACTTTAGGAATACTCGCGACTTTTACAACTTAACGGTTACAAACTCTTTCACGTAATCGATTCGATTTATCGGGTCCACTGAAAGGGTGAGTAACCGATCGTATAAAGAGAAAGAAAACGTAGGGAAAAGAATAAGAAACCGCGAAAATAGATGCTTATCCCGGATTAGTCGGCTTGATTAACCTCGAGTAGTTAGATAAATCACGGGAAAAGCATATCATCGTTTAGAAAACTACTACACGTACGACACAAGGGGGAACACCGCGGAAATTAGGGAAAAATTAATAAGAAAAATACAGTAGGTAGAAATAACGCTCGCCGACCGACCGTACTTGCTGTAACCGCCGGAATAATTAAATTGAGCACCGCGAAATAACCTAGCAACAGAGTAGGTTACCGTAGATATTAAAACTAAAAGATATAAACTAGCTTCAGTACCGTTACCGTAGATATTAAAAATAAAAGATATAAACTAGCTTCAGTACCGTTACCATAGATATTAAAATAAAAGATATTAACTAGCATCTGTACCGTTACCATAGATATATTAACTAGCATCCGTACCGTGACCATAGATATTAAAAACAAAAGATTATAAACTAGCACCCGTACCACTACCGTAGATATTAAAAATAAAAGTGATAAACTAACTTCCGCACCGTAGATAAAATAAAAAGACATAAACTAGCACCCGTACCGCTACCGTAGGTATTAAAAATATAAAGATATTAACTAACAACCGTACCGTTACCGTAGAGAAAAAAAAAAGATAGTCACTAACACCCGTACCGTAAAAAGAAAAAAAAACCCAAGACAGGGAGAACACATCAAAGGCGAACTATGCCAACTGCCTGGATCTACTCACTAAACAAACAAAAACTAACAGAAGAACTAGAGAAGAGAAACATACCAGCTCCAACTACAAGCACAGTGGAGGAATTGAGGAAGCTGTTATCAAAAACGATAAAAACAGAAGAAGCAACTAGCCAAGACAACACGATGGGTACCGAAAGCGGAGCAACAGACTTTGACAAAGCAGTGTCCCGATGGAAGATACAGTTCGATTCAACAGGAGACGCCGTAGAATTCCTAGAAAGAGTGGAAGAACTGGCCGAAACATTAGAGGTCAACAAAGACAAAATAATACACGTCATACCAAGATGTCTCAACGGAAAAGCAGCACTCTGGTACAGGAACAACAATCAATATTGGGAAACATGGGAAGATTTAACAGACAGCTTCAAGTTGTACTACTATCCGAAAAATTATGAGAAAAATCTTTTAGAAACGATCATAAACAAGAAACAGGAAGCACGTGAAGATTTCGTCGACTATCTAACAAACATGCAAACATTATTCAGAAGATATGGGAAATTAACACCAGAACAACAACTAGAGAGAATCTATGACAACATGAGAAGCAGCTACCAGTTCTACATCAAAAGAAGAGATTTCAACACGATGACGGAATTAATACAGCTGGCAAAAGAATACGAAAAAATTCGAACAGATCAGTATCAGTATACATACAAGACACCGACATACTACCACAAGGGAAACCAACCAGAACACTCCAGAGCAGGGTCCAGGAACCAGAAACACAAGCAGAAGCCGGAGGGAAAACTAATCTTACCGGACTATGACCCAGAGAAATGCTGCTGGAAGTGCGGAAAGAAAAACCACAGGGCCCGAGACTGCCGAGGCAAACAGGCTATTTTCTGCAGCCGTTGCGGATTACTAGGAAAACTAACTCGGGATTGCTGCAACGGAGCGAACAAAGTGAGAAAAACAGGGTCACAAGCCTACACAATAAACGTACAAGAAAGAAAAAAAGACAATAGAATATTCGCAGAGGTAAAAATAGGCGACAAGACGTACGAAGCACTGGTGGATACAGGGTCAACAAACACGTACATAAACAAGACCATCATGAACCACATAAAAGAAACTAGGAAGGATGTAATACCCAAATCAAACACTATAAAATTAGCAGACGGTTCGAAAATAACATCGGACACAGCAGTGAACATCGAACTCGAAGTCGCAGGACAGAAATTAACACATCAAGTGATATATCTACCAGCAACTACAGTAATGATAATGGGCATGGACTTGCTAAGAAGACTGGGACTAGCAATAAGATGGGAACAAAAACCAAGTAGACAAACCGACAAAGAAAAACCTAAGGAAAAACGCGAGGGCAAGCAAAGGTTAACAAAGGAACAACAAGAAAGACTACAAGCTAAAATAGCCGAAGAATTAGGAAAAGCGAAAAAAAGGCCAAAAGGCATTAAAGAGGGGAAACATATCACAAAACCAAAACATAAAGAACCAATAAAACAAAACGGGATAGCAGATGAACTATCAAGAAACCCAGTATGCGCCGCGTCAGTTGACGAAAACGAATGGTACACAAGAAAATTCAATAAGGTAATGGCGAACCCCGAAACAGAACCAGACTATCGAATACAGGAAGATAAACTGTATAGAAGAATAATCAATCCACGATACGGGGGCAAATTAGATCCCGACACCGAATGGAAGCTATGCGTCAAAAACTCCGACAAAAGAAGAATCCTCTCACAAAACCACGACGAACCTAGCGCAGGACACCTAGGGGTATCAAAAACATTCAACAAAACGGCACAACGTTATTATTGGCCAGGTTTTTTTAGAGATGTCGCAAAATACGTGAACAAGTGCGAAACATGTCAGAAACATAAACGCGCGAACGCAGCCGTAAACGCACGAAAAGAATGCGTACCGATGAGAGGTAGCGAAATAAAAACTTTGCTCAGTGATAACGCGAAATCAGTCACAAGCAAACATTATAAAGACACACTCAGGAAGTATAATATAGGACAAAAACTCAGCCTACCGTACACACCAAAGTGTAGTCCGACCAAACGAGGGTACAAAACACGCGAAAACACGATAGCCGCCTTTATAGGGAAAAATCGGGAAAAATGGAATAAGTACATAAGGAAAAAATCATCAAAATACAACACCGTGTTAAGAAACTTCGATGACGAAAAGAGCCTCCCGACACCGACGGTTAAGAAAAAAGAAAAACAAAAACTAGAAGAAATTTATCAAATGGTACGAGAGAACCAGAAACTAGCATCAACAAACCAAAAGAAAAACTACGATAAATCGAAACGAGAATGGGAACCAAAGATGGAACAACTCGTACTTAAACGAGATTTTCCACTGTCAAACGCAGAAAAAAATTTCTGCGCGAAACTAACACCAAAATACTCAGGCCCGTACAAAATAATAGAGAAAAAATCGCCCGTGATATTTTTATTAAAAGCACTCAACGGAGGCAAAATATGCACAGCACACATAAAGGATATAAAAAGATTCCAAGAATAAAACGAAAGAAACATAACCGCTAAAAGTCAGAACACAACACGAATAGTCCAAGACGACACACACCATCCAACATAGACCCGACCGGGAAGGTCCGACCAAACAAACATCGGACTATAAGAAAGCATAGACAAAGAGCACAGAATACACAAATGTCACTAGAAAGAAATCAACCTACCCTCAAGACAAAAAAATATAACATCGAAATTAAGAAACGTCAAAAAAGGATCATTTACAGTAGAGTAAACGATGGCGGACGCGACAACCCCAGCGTGCTCGGAAAAAGAAGCGGCAATGCAAAGTCCGTCAACCAAAAAGGAACCCGATGACGGCCGAACGATGTCACCAGAATGCCAGGCAATGGCCACAGAGGTAGTGGCAGCCGAGGGGCAAAAGAAGAAGAAAAAGAAAAGGAGAGGAAGAAAACGCATGGGTAACCACCGAAAGGGGATAGTGAGGTTACCCAAATACAAAAAGGGTGACAAAGGAGGGAAGGCACAGCCAAACGCATAGGTTCGAAAAATACAAAGTGACATACAGACGACAGTAAACCACTTTCTAGTTCTTTTGATACAGAGGATGGTGTGTAACCAACGGTGATGTTTACAGGTAAACATCCCAAAGCGAGAGGGGGGAGTGTGACGAGCGCCGTCACAACGCAAAGCAGCCTACACGGGCGGCGTGAATCATCGCACGAGGGACCCACGTGAACACGCCGTCACAGCGCAAGCAGCCCACAATACACGTGCCGCCTGACTCACCACGCGGGGCCGGCGTGAACGCACTCGCCAGGCCAATGACATCAGCGGCGCGATCTCCGCCGAACCGCGCCGAGGCCCACCGAAGCAGCCAGCAGAAAAGTATAAAAGCCGAACAAGAGCGTCCAGCGTCAGTTCGCTAGCGGCGCTCGTACCATCGGGGTCGGTCTGATTTCCCTCTGGATCGATCCCATCGTCGGCCTGATTACCCTCTGGGTTGACGAGTGGTACGAGCTCTCTGGTGGACCCACAGGGGCTGTTGCTCGCGCCTGGCCTCGCGGCCCGGCCCGTCCAACCACCCCGAGCGTCTGCGTTCCCCCCGCGACCGCCGCGTCACCCGCGCTCCACCGGGAGTCCGTCGTCCTCCCGTCAGCC
The DNA here is from genome assembly GCA_029955525.1 of Oeneis ivallda. NCBI lineage: Eukaryota > Metazoa > Arthropoda > Insecta > Lepidoptera > Nymphalidae > Oeneis > Oeneis ivallda. The sequence continues at coordinate 15,655,093 of JARPMR010000007.1, forward strand.
GCCCGGGCGGTCCCGCTTCATATAATATTGTAACCGTGTTTAGGCTTGCGTCAACGTCTCTCGATATCATGTAATAGGTTAAGAGAATTGTAAATAAAAGTCGCTATTGTTTATCGAGCATTTTATTCTTTGTCCTAGGAAATAGTGAAAAGCGAGGTTCGATCCCTCACATCTAATGAACGAAGTGGGTCGCTCTCAGCCGGGCCGATCCACTCCGTTACACCTTATCTCCGAAGTTTACCAATCGAAAAATCTGGAATAATTATGGTCAATAGAGGTTTATGTATATTTTACAGGAAAAATAAAATCAACGCGAAAATTATTTTAGTTTAATTAAAAAAGGGGGAAAATCGGGGGTTTGAAATTTCAAAGTAAGTTAATTATACTGAGTGGGGTATCATATGAAAGGCCTTTACTTGTTCATTCTAAAACAGTTTTTTATTTATTTCTATATATAATAGTTTTTGAGTAATCGGCCAAAATGTCGAAATAAATACCGTTCCCCCCCCCCCCCCCTATCTCCGAAGTTTACCAATCGAAAAATCTGAAATAATTATGGTCAATAGAGGTTTATGTATATTTTACAGGAAAAATAAAACCAACGCTCTAACTAGCATAGTTTTTTTTTATATTAACAACAAACCTCTACAAACAAAGTTAACGATAAATAAGCAAATTAATATAATATTATCGTTTAACTTTTACTTTTGGAGTACGGAACCCTCGGTGCGCGAGTCCGACTCGCACTTGGCCGGCTTTTTTTTGTCGATGTTACTCCATAACTCCGTCAAATCTGAACCGATTTCAATATTTTTTTTTTGAATTTGGTGAAGATCTGATGAATCTACGGCGATGGAGGACGGAACTCCTCAGGGAATAAGAGCAAATCGTTGGCGATCAGATAATATAAAGTTTGATCCTATTTTAAGCTTATTAGTGGTAGCCACTAAAAACCACTAAAAAGCTTAAAATAAAAATATATATAAAAATTCTTTAAAAGTAACCAAGTAAAAGTAAGTAAGTAGCCAAGTCGACACAACGTCCTTGATCGCTCCTTCGCTCCACGGAATAGAATTCACGCTACACGCTTATACATATTATACCTATAACATACACGCTTACACGTTTACGCACACACGCTTCCTCTAAAGCAGGAGTTCCCAAAGTTTTTCATCACACCTCCTATTCTTTCAGAAGGGAGGCGTGATAAAAAAACTTTGGGAGCTCCTGCTCTAAAGCGTTAACGATCTTAGAAAAAGAATAGATAGGTACAACGAAGTGTAGTTTGGCTAGGGGGGCTGGTATGTTGAAGTCGGGCTAGCGTTGCGGTTTCATAGTTTCTATTGAGGTCCGCCTGACTTCAACATAACTGTACAAATTTTATATGTTTTATTTAAAAATACATGATCAACATTTGTCCTCAACTATAGATTTTCAGATTCATGGAAAAAATCGCGACGATTTACCTCGTTGCTGCGTGATTGAAGGACAAACCAACACACTTTCGCAATTATAATAAGTATCTATTACTATGCAATGATATTAGAAATGATATTAAATGATATTAAAGAAAAGTTGACTCTATTGTTAAGACTTAAGTACTTATAGTAGAAATCTCACGTAGAGGCAATAACTGGAAAAGCTCATAAAAGTTTGTTGAGTTACGGTAAGGGTTCAATTAAACCTGCCATTTATTTATACCTACTTACACCCTTTGTACTCTGTTATACTTTTTATGTTAATTAAGTTGTTTTTAGAGTACCCAAAGGTGTCAACGGGACCATATTACTAAGCCTCCGCTGTCCGTTCATCCGTCCATCTATCTGTCAGCGGGCTGTAATCTCATGAACCGTAGTAGCTAGACAGTTGTAATCTTCACAGAGTGAGTATTTTATTGCCACTATACCTAACGACAATAAATTATTGATCCTACTAATAATTATTATAAATGCGAAATTTTGTGAGGATGGATGGATGGATGGATGGATGTTTGTTAGTTAGATGCTCTTTCACTCCACAACGAATGAACTGCTTTGGCTGAAATTTAAAACGAAGATTGCTGATACCCAGGATTAAACCACAGACTACTTTATATCCCAGAAAATTACAAATTTCCCGCGGGAATGTAAAAACCTTAATCCACGTGGACGAAGTCGCGGGCATCAACCCATACTAAAAAATAAAAAATAAATATTTTAAAGTACATACATAGTGTTAAATCTAGTATGATGGTACGGAACCCTTCTGGTGCCAATTCGACTCGCACTTAACCGGTTTTTTTCTTTGGTGTACAATAAAGAATATTTCATTCATTCATTCAGGTGACATCGCAGTCAAAGGATAGGATTGTCTTGAATAAAAAAAAAATTAAGTGGCACTCGGGGACTGCCGCAGTAATAAAAAACAAACAAACAAGAAAAGCGAACTGTCACTACTTCGCGAGTGAGATTCGAACCTGCGACATCGGCGCTCGAAAGCGGTCGCTCGCCCACTGCGCCAAATAGAGCTACTTGAGAACCTCTAAAATGTTGAACGCTTACTGAACGACGGTGTTAGGTTTTTTTCGTTACGGAATTTCTTGATTCGCTCAAACTGTTTGTCCTAGTTCAAAGCCCGCGATAAAAGCTATGCAATAGCTTAAAATGCTCGTCCACACCCCCAACATAACATAGTCATCGTTTAATCTGCGTCGTCTCCTCCATATGGCGCGCTGATCGCGTGCGCACACCTCATTGACTGCAACTGTTCTGATCGTCCTAATTGTCGGCAGTGTGCGCATTAGGGTGCCTTGTTTAGTAAAATAGCTAAGATTGCACGCGATTGTGTAAAGAGGAGTGTTAGATGCAAATAGGGTAGTCGAGCTGCTGTCACCGTCGCGTTGCTAACTAATACTACTCGCGTAGCTAGCGAGTAGGTATTCCTATGCTTTCATTAGCTTTTAACCCGATTTCACTAGAAGGAATAGAGTATTTTTTTAAGTCTATCGCCTGTATCCAGCGACACCCTACGACTCGTCTGATGTCGTCGCTACAACTAATACCTACCTATAACCTACTTAATCAATAATCATGTATAGGATTGTTTTCATTCAAAGCAGTCTTCGCGAGTTAAGTTTCAGTTAACTTAATTAATGTAATGCGCACAAAGCTCAGAAACTACTGAAGTGATTTACATTTGGTTTTTACCAATCGATAGCCTGATTCTACGAGACTTGAAGGTATACCTAGAAGTGTTGATTTAGTGAACCTTAATGCCTCTAATGATGCCACAGAGTGCTTTTAAATGTTGAAATACATAAAAGTTATTAATAAATAGGTACCTCTACCTACGATTAATAATTAAGTGAAGGTATAATAAATAGACAGCTTTAAAGAAGTTTAAAGAAAAATAGGGACATGTATTTTTGCTTATTTTTACAAGAAGAATTCATAGTTAGAATTTATTAGTTATGCCCATTTAAACATAGTATTGTGGTAAGTAGTATACTTTGACATCTTTAATAGTAGTTTATGCAACTGTCATATAATGAAGGGTATTAAAACACGAGTGTGAGTTTATGAAACGAGCGCAGCGAGTTTCATAATAGTAACGAGTGTTTTAATACCCGTGTTATATGCAGTTGCATACACTACTTTATCTTCACTAATGCAATTTATCAAACAACAAGAGTAAAAGCTGACAATAGTTTATTTATAATAATTGTTCAAATTTTGGATGGTACAATTTTGAAAGTTAATGTTAATTATTGATCCAGCAGCTGTAGCGGCCGCGGGGCAAGCAGTAGAGCTCGTAGACGGAGTCGGAATATTTTTAACTCTTAATTTGTATTTTAAAAACAAAACACATTGCAAAACATTAAATTCACGCGTACGTGTATTGTCACAATGAACTTGCCGCCATTAAAATTTAACCAATGAGAGCGCAGCTGCGCGCGCAGGGCCAATCAGGAGCGAGCGCGCGGTGTTCGTTTTTTATTTAATTGGCACAAGATCTTACCAAAGAGTTTTGTGTATGTAAGTTTAATAGTTTCGACGAAGTTTTCACCAACCCAAACCCAAGTGTTTTCAAAAGCCAGCCTAATATCAAAATTTTATACAACTTGTATGAGGATTTAGACATAAGGCTCGCCAGGTTAATTGGTCGCGTTTTATTGATGTTATAATGAGATTTTACGATATCGATGTGGATATTATACCATCATGTGAAATTGCTTAAATTGAGCGTTTTGTTATCTGCGCTATAACAGTAGTAATTATAAGTCAAGTATTGGAAACATAAGTAGAATGTTATAACATTAGTGTAGATAATAGTTATTTAAAACATAGCGATGTACCTAGTCAAAATAATCAATATTTTAATCATAACTAAAGTCTGTTCAATAAGTCAAGAGTTTTGAGAATCTAGAGTTTTTCTATTTATTCCACCTTTCATTACTTATATTAATGTGTGCATACTTTATTTTTAATTAAAATTAGATTTTTTTTTAATGTTAATTATCAAACTTTTTGATTCATCGATGACTCTTTCACAAATCACTATGTATGTTGCTACAACCTATTTTTCAATTTAGATATCCATGTCAACTTATTGAACTGACTACCAAACATCAGAAGCCTAGGTACATAATTATATTGTTGGGTAGGTATTTAAGTTTCTTGTATGACCTAAAATATTATCACCATTAATAACATTGATGGACTGTAGCAAATGACAGTTTCATTTGGCTCTAATGACATGCATCATTCCAGTGCCCGTTATTACCTTCCATGGTTATTACAATGGTATATAGGTACTTATAAAGGGTATAGGTATATAATATTATAATTCACAACAAATTTTCATTAATATTTAATAGCCCTGTATATGCCTACGTTTGTGGCTACTTAGCTGATAATAAATTATTTTTATACTTACTTACATTTGTTATTTTTATAACATTAGTGACCGAAGTTTCACCTAATTCACCCGCATTAGCACTCTACTCCAATTTGTCATCTAACGAGTAGGTAACTGTATACATTCTACGTTGAAACGAACGAAATAAAAAATAACAATGTAATAATAAATACTTATGTAAGTAAATTATTATAATCATTATTTAATTGATATTGATATTGTTTCTGAAGGGTTTTTGTTTCCACACAGAATACTCAAGTGAGAAAATTCCCATTCTTAGTTTTTTATTGTAACATTATAATTATCATCATCATCATCAGGAGCAACCCATTAACGTCGCACTACTGAGCGCAAGTCTCCTCTCAGAGAAGCGTTATAGGCCATAGTCCACCACACTGGCCTAATGGGAATTGGTAGACTTAATAGTTTAGTATAAATCTAACTAACAAATAGTAACTATGCAGTAGGTACCTTTTCAGAAAATCGGTCTATACAATACTTACAGCAAAAAACAAGTTTTCCACACCGTGGGACGTTTAAGTTTGAATGACGTCATATTAAATTCAACATGGCAATTGTTTCGAATCGATTCTCAAAAACCACTCCTTAAAATTATTTACCACCAACGAAATTGCTTACAAAACAGGTAGATAGAGCTACATAGACGAATTATATCGTAGCTCTGTCCGTTTGTGGATTACGAGCAATTAGTTGATTGCCGCTTAACCCTTTATGTGGCCCGTGTCTGTCTGTCGCTTGCGTTTTATTGTAATTAATGTTGTGACGCGACGGCTAAGCGTTATCTATAAACAAAATAAAGGGGAGGTATATTCTTGTCTACATCGTATAATCATACAACGTATACCAACCTAATAAGTATCTATGTATGTACATACTATTTACGACGAGGAGGCATTTTTGAGTGAATAATAATATCTATTACCTCTTCTCTTCGCGACTTCTTCCGCGTGGATTAAGTATTATATTGCTATATATATATATTGGTAATAATTATGGTCAATAGAAGTCTACGTATATTTTACAGGAAAAATAAAACCAACGCGAAAATTATTTTAGTTTAATTAAAAAAGGGGGAGCACTAGATTTTGACCTGTCAATTTAATTTTTAGTGCCAAGCCAATGTTCGGACCTATTACCAACACTCGAACCAATTAATAATAACAAATTTACGTTTACGTTAATTTGTTATTATTAATTAGTTTAGTTCTTGCATTGTACAAATCGTAGGTACCTTGGTTTGTAGTTTGTACAATGCAAAAACTTTTGTAGCACTAGCAAATAAAATTGTTCAAATCCTATGAAACCTAACATTGTTCGAAACAATTAAATAATTCAAACTCACAGCCCCTAATCCTGCGAGATTCTGTGCGAGGCTAAAAATCGTATGCGCCCTCATGCCTCAGGACCATTATATACCTACATTTGGGTACATTTGCGCCCTACGCTCGCGAGGGAGAGGTAAAAGCATATTTATGTTAGTTCTGATTGACGATGATGGCTTCCCCTTGGTTGGAGAACGTGCGGCTCTGCTACGCCGATTTTCTAGGTAACTCTAACTTTGCATGGGTTGACTTATTATTATTTTCTAACTATTTTTATCTAATATCTATTAATTTTTGTCCGTATGTCCTGAGGTGATACTTGTATAATAATTATAAAACAAAAACCGCATCAAATTCGTATCAATGCTTTTCAGAGAAAATAGCAGTAGTTTAAAAGTAAAAACAACATTGCAATTTGCAACCGCATATACCAAGAATTTCATTATATTTCTTTGCTTCATCCTTCGATATAGATTTTACAAAGGTAGTCACTCCAGTCGCCAGAGATAAGTCCGCGTATTTTACAGTTATACCCTACCCTAAAAATAAATCACCTTGGCAGCACCGTCTTAATTTTGCTCATTACTTTTTCGCGCGAGATAAGGACCGCACGCGCTCAGCGCGCCGCACTTAATAATTTAACCAGAAGTGCAGAAGATCGAGTGATATTGTAGGATAGTGTGATTGCAGTATTGTTCATCGGCTGAAATCATCATCATCATCATCATCAAAGGAAAAAGGTACGAGCTCTTTTCTGTTTTCAAACGATCTCTTGTTTGCGCTTACGTACCGCCACATAATATATAGCCTACTATATTATTGTTTTTGCATTAACATAAAAACGGTACACTTTTCGTATCGAGGTTTACTGTGAGTCTTCATCGATTATGAGGTATCAGAGAAAACGTAAATATTCTGAATTAAATATTACGTTACCTACTCTGCAAATACTTGCGGAAGTGTTTTATTATGAAAATTAATAAAAATTAAAACACAACTATAACGATTATTATGGTAACACTATTGTTACAACTTGTCATCAATCACGATTGAAGTAACTTAGTACCTACCCCCCAAGTGTCTCGGATTTATTTAGGTAATTTATCATTATTATTTCTACATATCATATTATACATTCGAAAAATGTAATAAAATTCACGAATTCACTCAACTATGCTCGTAAAATTCGCTCAACGGGGCTTTAGTAGCTTGCCCAGCCGTTAACTATATTCGAGTACCTACTTATAAACAAAAATATAATATTATTTATCTGGAGAGACGGTAGTGTCCCTGCCAAGACGAGCCAAGCGAAGCGTAAGGGAACTAACTACCCACCTTTTCTTCGATTTATCTGAAAACACTAATTGTTACGAAACACGTAAAATTAAAAGCAATGGTAGATGAACAAGCAGAGCAAGTAGATGAACAAGCAGAGCAAGTAGCATATTATTAGATATTATAGAAGATATTAAATATTTGGAAGAAATAATGGCCATTTTCCTCGGTTTGAAAGTCTTGCTCGTAACTTTAACAACTGTGCAATGTTCGTGTCGACACTACGACGGTAATGAGTTATATTAATTGGAAGAGAGGCATTCAATACCCTCACTTAAATAAGTTAACTAGAACCAGTTGGCATTGGTGTGAACAATGTGAGCTTTGTTTTTTTTTTTTTTTTGCGTCATACGTAAACACCGAATAAAATCAAGCCGACGCCGAGTCTAGTACAGTTAATTCAGATACTGAATGGTCATTTTGACAAAGGGTTCAAAGTTACTTTATAAAAGGTCGGTCAACTCGAAATTGACTCAAAATTACACTCGGCGCTTGGGAAATCGACGCATGTTTCCCCGAAGTATGGTGAAAATATTCATGCCAACCATATGGCTCTTTATATTAAAAAAGGGGATGCGACAAAGACTACTCGTCCTTAGTATCACGGCCGTTAGTAAAGGAATGAGCCTACTATTAAAAGAGAGTGAAAACAGGGTGCAGACCATGAAACACCTAAGCAGGAAGATGGCTGCAGGATCCTATGTGATTCAAACTTCGGAATCACTCAAAGCAGCATTAAACTCTTAATGCCTCAACTCAACAAGAAGTGCTATAAGATTCGGAAGGAGACAAAACTTTATTTGGATTGGCTTTATCCGAGAAACTAAAAAACAACAAACAGGGATTGACTGCGAACCAATTGCAATAACATGATTAACTGCGAGCTAATCATCAGTCATATACTAAAGCCATGACTCCACAAACAAATTGGAATTGGCTGCGAGTCAATTTGCGATAATATAACTAGCTGTGAGCCACTCATGAGTCATATTCTAAAGCTGTGACTCCACAAACAAATCAGGATTGACTGCGAGTCAATTACGATAACATAACTAGCTGCGAGCGAGCTACTCATGAGTCAAATCCTAAAGCTGTGACTCCACAAAAAAATCGGGATTGACTGCGAGTCAATTGCGATAACATAACTAGCTGCGAGCTACTTATGGTTCATATCTTAAAGATGTGACTTCCTAACTGCGAGCTACTCATGAGTCAAATCCTACAGCTATGACTCCACAAACAAATCGGGGTTGACTGCGAGTCAATTTCGATAACATAACTAGCTGCGAGCTACTTATGGTTCATATCCTAAAGATGTGACTTCCTAGCTTCGAGCTACTCATGAGTCAAATCCTACAGCTGTGACTCCTCAAACAAGTCGGGATTGACTGCGAGTCAATTGCGATAACATAAATAGCTGCGAGCTACTTATGGTTCATATCCCAAAGATGTGACTTCTTAGCTGCGAGCTACTCATGAGTCAAATCCTAAAGCTGTAACACCACAATAAAAAGGGATTAACTGCGAATCAATTGCGATAACATAACTTGCTGCGAGCTATTCATAAATCACATACTAAAGCTGTGATTCCTTAAACAAATCGGTATTGACTGCGAGTCGATTGCGATTACATAACTAGCTGCGAGCTACTCATGAGCCATATCCTAAAGCTGCTAAAGCTGTGACTCCACAAAAGGAAATCGGTAATTGTGATAACCTTACTAGCTGCGAGCTAGTTATGAGCCATATCCTTATGAAAATTGTGTAGAAAATGTGAAATCGTGAATATATATGTACATTAGCTACAAATTATTGTCTGCGAGACAATATACGTTATGTTCTTACCTAACTATATACGGGTACTCGACCAGCCCGCAACCAGGAAAACTGGCGAGCGCCTCGTCGGTACTCGTCATGAACTGGGGGGGGGGGGGGGCGTAACACTGTGGCGCAGGATAACAGCTTACCAACTTAATATGTGGGTTGTTATTAATAATAATTTACTACAAATAGGAGCTATTAGTTCCGAGTTTTATCTTCTTGATGCCTAAACCTAATGTTAGGCTGTTCGTCTTATCAGTGACTCCAGGTGTTTTAATCAAGGTCATAAAAGAAGTTATAACCTATTTGAGATACCTAGGCTTTAAGTCCGTTTTTGCTTGAATAACAATACTAAATTTAAAAAATCCGTACCTTGACAACAAGATCCGGACGCTTTATCTGTCGATGCATTTACGCTATGTGGGGCTTTTATATTTTTCTATGATTTTTGTTTAATTTTAAAGTGTCTGAGGAAAATCATTGATAACGAGGCAAACGGAATCCTAGTTTTTTCAAATTGGTTACCAAAAGCGTGGTACTCTCTCCTACAAAACTTGGTAGTTTCGGATACTACTTAATGTTAATCCTCATTAATACTTATTGCAATCTCATTTCACCATTCCTTGCACAAGTAACTTACCCTGGGTGTCGCGAGACTCTCCGGACTCTCTCTCTCCCTTAAAACAAGGCGCCGACCCAGACTCAGCGTCACTAATGTTAACATCATTCTCTGACAGTATTTTAAAACAATATAATACCACACTCAAATTTCGGTGGCAGTTGTGTAAATTAAATAATAAAAATGTATTTAAACCGTCAAAGACCAGCATTAGGTATCTTCTCTTACAGCGTTTGTTACGGAGTTTGAACCCTTATCGAATTGCAATATAATTTATGCTAAGAAACAGCATTGTTTCTGGAGCGAGCGTAAAACGTCTCCTCAAAGGTGTCTATAAGTTAAGATCAACCAAACCCTATTACTCCCGTAATTGTCAATAGTCATTAGAAAAAATCACTAAGAAACTTTTCAGTATACTAGCAATTTGCACTGCTCATAGACTACAAACTCTTCCATCAATTAAATTGGAAAGCAATATTACTTTCGAAATCGGGGTTTAAATTAGAATAACGGTAAATTAAAAAAAAAAAAAAAAAACATACGCTGCGGCAGATACCAACCCTATTCTCTCTCTCCCTTCCTACCTTACTTTCAAGAAAATCTGAGCATCTGACCTGCTACACCCCTCCACACAATATATTTTCATTCTTTCGCTGCTTAGATGTTAGATCCATGGCGGATGAGGGAGATTATGCCAGACCCTGCCAAGACAGGTCTTAATAATAATTGCGTTAACATATCTAATAGTGAATCAATTTATGAATTATACCTAATCATAAAAATAAATATATTCTAATTTATAGTATTAAATAATATTATAATAATAATATCATAAATAAATTTTAATATTGTTAAAGTGTATGCAAGCAAATTAATTAGTATTTCCATAAGAAAGTGATTAAAAATACACGATTTACAAAATCTGTATTGCGTACATGTTTATCAAAACTTTTTACTCTAAACAACTACTTTTGTAAAATCTATATCGAAGGATGAAGCAAAGAAATATAATAAGTGATCAAACGAACTTACCTGAAGTGAAGTTCGATCATTATTATATGAGTTGCTTCATCCGAAGATATAATTACCCACCCTCCCTGACTGCCCAAATAAAAAAGTTTTGAACCGTATACATCTCTAAAAATAATGAGCAAAATTAAGACGGTGCTGCCAAGGTGATTTATTTTTAGGGTAGGGTATAACTGTAAAATACGCGGACTTATCTCTGGCGACTGGAGTGACTACCTTTGTAAAATCTATATCTTCGGATGAAGCAACTCATATAATAATGATCGAACTTCACTTCAGGTAAGTTCGTTTGATCACTTATTATATTGGTAACAAACTGTCAAATACAAAAATAAACAAAGACTCTTACACCAAAAACATAATATTAATATACCTACCTACCAATTCGGTTCAATCGCCGTCCTGAGTAAAATATGGCAGAAGATGCAAATGAGTTCAGAGAGAAATTTTCAAATTCGACGCCAATACCATCTTTTAACTTTTCCATAATATCAAATTCGTTACAACAGAGCGGCACGTTACGCACTTAGCGCTCTCAGTTTCAGCGGGGACATTACGAGGCCCCAGCAGCTATCTACATGTATGTCTGTATTGTAGTATGTTGAGTGTAGACGTCTACGGTCGTGGATCTTGTAATAATGTTGTAGGCACATGTCTACGAGCACAGGTATGAACAAAATAAATATACCCTAAGTAGGCTACTTAAGGTTGAAGACAAGGGTCTGCCCGCGAAATTCAAATTTAATTTGGTTTTTCGCAATTTGTAAACTAATACGACAAAGTAGGCTTATGACCTTCTAATTGCATCAGTGGAATTATCATCTTCACAGGTTTACATAAAAATCTTTACTTAAAAGTGACCAGTTTAAGAAATTAATCAAAATACTGAGTTGGACGTGAGTTACTCACAAATTAGTCGATATTTTGATTAATTTCTTAGGCATAAGGTAGGCTAAAGGTAGCATTCCGATGTTGGCGACCAGGGCGACTGGTGACGGCGACCGATGAGCCGCGACTTTGGTTGCCTGTAGCTGCGACCAGCTACCACCACTCTTGCCGCAGTTTTTATTGGTGACGGTTGTGTTCTTGCTCAGTACCATAATATTATGTCGGTCAATTTATCCGCAAGGAAAAGAATTATGCAGCAGTTATTGGAGAATCGAATAGAATAGAATAGAAATGTTTTTTATTCAAATAAACTTTTTTTACAAGTGCATTTGAATCATCGATGAGTCTACCACTGGTTCGGAATGCAAGATGATGATATTTCTTTTACCTGACCTATCTTCACGTATTCTTTTCCTTAGGAAGGTACTAGCTAGGTATAAAACTGTCCGCAACATTTTCGGGTTTGCATCTGTGCACAGTGGTTTACTCGCTGAAATAACATCATTAGGTACCAATCCCTCCTCCTTCGATATCTTTACCTAATCATTAAATTGTGCGGCTTGAAATTATAGATTCTTATTTAGGTACCTAAGTAAATAAAAAATTGTTAACTACCGGAAAATGCTTTATGGAAGATGACAAAAGATTAAACGGTGAATCATTTGAAAGTCATTGACTCGCCACACCTCGTCTGACCGTCACGCGAGTTCAGGAGTTAATCTTTTTATAATTGTACTATATTGTGGGGGTGGAGTGACGTCAGCGCCAGGTGTCCTCTACTAAGTGGTGGACATACGGACAGGGAGAATGGCGTTTTGTTCCCAACGTAGATACCTATGTGGCATGTGACTTGTTAGAGCCACAATTTGACTTAGTACTTACCTACTTACATGTAATAAACTAGCCGATGCCCGTGACTTCGTCCGCATGGATTTCGTTTTTAAAATCCCGCGGGAACTCTTTGATTTTCCGGGATGCCTATGTCACCCTCCAGGTTCTGAACTATACCTATCCAAAAAATCACGTCAATCCGTAGCTTTGTTGCAGCGTGATTGACGGACAAACCAAACAAACACACTTTCGCATTTATAATATGTATTAGTAAGGAAGAATTAATGCTGCGATAGTAAAGGCGATCTAATTAAATTTTAGGATACAAAAGCTACTATTGTGACTTAAATATGATAGTTAAATATATTCCCTCGGGGACTTTTTTGTAGAAAATAATGAGTACTTAAATCATGTATTAGATAATTTTTATGTATCATCAATAGTTTTCTCAGCACACGCCAATTAAGGCAATTTATAGGTAAAATTTTGCTACTTTGGGTTACATTATTGCAATTTTCTTAAGGATCTCTAATGTTTTTGAAAATAAATTATAGCCTACGTTACTTCCTGATAACTTAGCTTTCTATTGGTGAAAAAAATGGTTAAAATCGGTCCAGTAGTTACAGAGCCTATTCGGTACAAACAAACAAAAAAATATTTCCTCTTTATAATATTAGTATAGAGTATAGATAATTTTGAATTGTTTAAATTTTCTCTGTGGCTGATCTACATTCAGCATTTTTGACTTTTACTTTACCTAAACTCTAATGGTATGTCTGTTTGTTATATGAACATGGACGCAACCTTCACTCCGCCAGCAACCGGCATCGTGGTATCACTTCTAGTCATTGAAGCCACAACTTCTTTTAACTCTGCTATCAAAAAAGTGGTTTGCGTAATTTTTTCCTGAAAGAGTGAGGTCTATCGGTCCGTTTAATTGCCACAGCTATTACAGCAGTTAAAGTTTTTCAATTAAAAAAAATAACGAATCAAATGCTTATTGGCTTACCCTATTCTTATGAACCGTGTGTCCATGAGGGTGCGCCATCCACAGGGTGTTTGCGTTGTGCGAATGACGATCTTGTTACAGTGTTTGCGCAGATGATGCGCGGACAAACATTCTGCGCTCACAATGTATACGTTCAACTAGAATTACTCTAGCAGTAGTTAAGTACGTAGACCGTACCTAATCCACTAGGAAGAGTCTGCATAGACTACGACATGAATCGCATCACAATAATGTCTGTCTCTAACTCTCTACGCGAGAGATTAATTATCTGTTCTCCGTTGTGGAGTTTCGTCTCTCATAGATGAAGATCTCACCAAATCTTGTGTATGAACTATTGTCAAACTTATAACACCTCTCTTTTTCGACGAGTGCTAAAAAGTAACGCTATAGGTATAAAATAAAATTATTTACAGAAGTGAATGTAAATTGAATAATAACAACATGTGCGGTCGATTACTGACTATTCGACGTCGGTAATGGTCAGCACTCGGTGCACGGGTCCTGTGGCGTCACTGCACCCCTCCGTAATTAACCAGATGGACTCACCCTCTGTCTAGATGGGGAGGTTGGGAATGGAATTTTGAAAAGTGTAAAAATATATCTAATCAGCCTTGGATGAGTTTGATTGCCCCTAAGCCACATTCACTAGCTTCATTCGGCGCATCGCATCGGTCGGGTAAAACCTGTAAAACGCATATAAAATCGGTCCATCAGTTTGAGATGCTACTACGATGCGCTCAAACTTATTACAATTTACAACCCTCTTTTTGCGTAGACGTTAAAAAAGACTAACATCAGATAAAAATTTTCTCTAGGTACCTACTACATCTAAGTCGGTACATACTAGGTGTAGGTAGAATAGAATAGAATAGAATAGAATATTTTATTTGCAAGAATGTGGTACAATCAGGTCTTAGAATTAATTACCTACCTAGGCTAGGTAGGCTACCTAAATGTATTTTCTCGCTTTGAAACAAGCGCTGCATTCGAGATTTATCGATTAAACTGTCGATAGTAGATGCTACTGCACTGCAGTGGCTTTGCTTTTGTTTAGAAAAATACTTCATCGAGTCAGATGGTTGACGGGGTCCTAGAGTGGCGACCTCGCACCAAAAAGCTCAGTGTTGGCAGACCTCCCATTAGGTGCAGCGACATCAGACGAGTCGTAAGGAACCGCTGGAAACAGGTGCCACAAGACCAAGTCATGTGGAAATCCATGCAAGAGACCTTCGTCCAGCAGTCACCGGTTGATAAGACGAAGAAGAAATAAAATCCGCCAAATCGTTCAAATTCCGCCAGAAACCAATTAATTATATCGGTTTATTTTCTTTCAGCAACCTACATAATACCTAGTAATAGGAAAAAAATAAAAATGTTATACTTAATTAGTAGCCCCACCGAGACACGAAGTGTTTTTCGAAAGGAAAATAATTTCCTGACTTAGCCATAAATATCGTATAGGATTTTATGCAGCTTATTTAATTCCACACAAAATGAAAAAAGATTCACATCAGATAATATCTGTAGGTACACCTATAATTTCCATTGTCTAAATAGAAGCCAGTGCTGATTAACCAGATTTACAACCAACACAAATTGATCCGCGATCTTACACGCCAATAAACATTGAAAGGGTCTTTGCGAGTGGTTCCTTATCTACCCTTCAATCACGCCATATGTGTCACGGATAGGAATCAACTACCATAATTAGATGATGCAGTAATAAAATCATTGCTGCGTCATATTTAGAGGGAACGTTATCTTTCATCTTTTACAAAGGATATGTAATCTTTTGGGTATTAAATGAATTGGCAATATGTTTCAATGTAAGGTTTTGCGCGTGACTTTGAGACCTTAAGCACATCCTCGAAACCGTTGCAGTGAAACCCAAGCCTATATATTATGTAGGTATATATACGAGATACTTAATGCCCGCGACTTCGTCCGCGTGGATTGAGGTTTTTTAATTCCCGTGGGAACTCTTTAATTTTCCGGAATAAAATGTAGCCTATGTGTTAATCCTGGGTATGAGCTATCTCCATTCCAAACAGTTATTCAATCGGTTCATTCGTTGTGGCGTGAAAATGTAACAAACGTCCATCCATCCATACATCCGTACCTACATCCATCCTCACTTTCGCATTTATTATTATGTAGGTACCTATTAGTAGGAAGGAAGTAGGATATATATTGGAATATATGAGCGTATCCTTCACATGCGATTACCGAAATACCAAACTCTAGTCTCAAATACCAGTCACATCTCCGCTTTCAGTTTCGGTGATCTAGTCCATGGGCGTCGCCAAAGGGGGGTAGGTAGGGGCAGCTGCCCCCCCCCCTAGACATTTGAAAAATATAGGTACTATCTAGTAGATATTTGTGGAAATATCATATTCTCTTCTAACAAAGATGCACGGGTTAAATCAGCTTGGCATCCAGCTGCCCACAAGATAGTATAAAAACTTATTACAATGTAATACCTACCTACTTATTAATATTGTAAAATGATTATTTTGAAAAGAGCAACTGCTGAGTTTCTTGCCGGCTCTTCTCAGCAGAATCCGCTTTCCGAACCGGTGGAGAATCTTGACGTGTCATAAGAGCCACAGGTTGGCCTACATGAAATAAATAATTTTGAATGAATTTGATACTTCATCATTGAAATCCAGGTAGGTACCGCTGCCAAATTGGTACCCCCTGCAAAAAATCACATCCATCCGTTGCTTCGTGCTTCGTTCCTAACTCAACGCATAGGTAAGTTTTATTTATTCATAATAATATCAACTTGCCCCCCCTTGGCTATCGGCTGGCGACACTCTTGAATTCTAGTCACTAGCGAAATGGCCGTTTTCGCGTGGTTTAGGAATTAGGACAGGTAGTTCCACTTCTATGATACAACGTTCAAGTCATGGTGCTGCTTTGATTGGTCGCATCGCAATCGCCTTATCAGTCAGGCCCTGGGCCCTGGCCTCACGAACCTACTCATTGATAGATACCTACCTACTTAGAGAACAAGGAAAATTTATTATGCCTTGTTGTTGTGAACGTGTTCTTAACAGACTTCTTACATATGGAGCAAGAGTACCTAAAGGTCGATTACTCGTACCTATACGTCGATTTACTAAAAATAAACTAAAACAGCTATATTGTGCACGCACGTCAATGCATCTCAAAAGCTTTTAGGAGAGTACGCCCAGAAGCGCATAATGCGAGAGAGAAGCAATAAATTAGGTATATATTTTTATATAGCTAACTATGGGCCTCATAAGAAGGCTCAGGGTCACTCAGCGAGCGATGGAGAGAGCTATTATGCTCGCAGTATCCCTGCGAGATCAAATCAGAAATGAGAAGATCCGTAGGAGAACCGAAGTCACCGACATAGCTCAGCGAGTCGCGTTATATGCATATTTCTTTGTTATTTATTGGTGAAAGCCTCTGACATATTATGGGGATGGAATACATAAGAAACACTACCACTCCAGGCGGCCAAAGTCGCGGGAAAAAGCTATTATTAAGATTTAAGAATACTAATTAAGCTTAAAGACGAAGCCAGCATTATCTGTCCTCTTTTGATGTATTTAATATAATTTATAGAATTTCGAATTACCAGCAAGCTAAGACGTAGATAGATAATACAGAGCGACGAGTGGCAGACTGACAAAACCATGAAGACTTAATAAATAATAATAATAATAATAATAGCCTTTATTCAGACAAAAGAATATTTACAAAATAATAATCTTAAGTTGACGACTCTGCAGAGTCGATGACATCGACAACTTCGTCTGTTTGCCCAACTTTGGCAAAGGCCTCCTCCATTTCTTTCCACTCTACTCGGTTTATAGCTTTCCTTGTCCATAGTTTTCCTGCTATCGCCTTTATCTCGTCTTCCCATCTTCGAATCTGTCTGCCTCGTTTCCTTTTCCTATTTCTAGGGTACCAAAACACTATGCTTCTATTCCACTTTTCGATGCCTCTTATTGTGTGTCCTGTCCATTGCCATTTAAGTTTCCGTATTCTAGTTGTAACATTTTGTATTTTAGTGCGATTCCTAATGGTTTTGTTTCGTATTCTGTCTGACTTTCTTAAATTCAGCATGCTTCTCTCCATTGCTGTCTGGCAAGTTTCTAGTTTTTTGCTTTGCGCTTTGGTGAGAGCCCAAGTTTGGCAGCCATAGGTTAGAACTGGTAGCACGCAGGTGTTGTACAGTTTTGATTTGACAGACATTTTGATTTCTTTGTTCTTCATAATTTCTTTTAGACGCCAGTAGCACTTCCATGCATTTCCAATTCTAGTGTCTATTTCCTTTGACATTATATCAGTCGTTGAAATTTGTTGGCCTAAGTAAGTGTACTCTTTGACATATTCAATTGGTACGCCGTTTATGATAATGGGGTCTTCGGACGCATTTGTCAGTGCTTTAGTTTTTGAGGCATTCATCGTTAGGCCTGCCTTGCGGCTTCCTCTTTCCAAGTCTATAAGCATGTTTTGTAGGTGCTCCTTTGTTTCGGCGAATAATATAATATCGTCAGCGAACCGTAAGTGGGATAGTCTTTCCCCGTTTATGTTTAGCCCATAATGATCCCAATTTAATTTCCGAAAAATGTCTTCTAAGACAGCTGTGAATAGTTTGGGCGATAACGGGTCCCCTTGTCTTACACCTCTGTTTATTTTTATTTCCTTCCCTTCTTTTTCTAACTTGATTTTGGCTGTACTGTTAGTATATACGTTTTTTATTATTCTGATGTACTTTTGTTCGACTCCTTGGTTCTTTAGACAATACCAGATATATTCATGCTCAATTGAGTCAAATGCCTTGTTGTAGTCAATAAAACAGCAATAGAATGACACATTAAACTCCTTATTCTTTTCGATAATTTGCCTCACAGTGTGTATATGGTCTAATGTGGAATAGCCCGCCCTAAAACCGGCCTGTTCCCTAGGTTGGTTTTCGTCTAGGGTTCTCGTTATTCGGGCTAAAATTATCTTAGCAAAGATTTTATAAATGTTGGACATTAGACTAATCGGTCTATAGTTATTTATTTCGGTCTTGTCACCCTTTTTGTGGAGCAGGATGATGGTTGATGCAGTCCACTGTGACGGAATAATTTCGGTATTCAATATATCATTGAAAATACATGTTAATAGCGGTGCAATGTGGTTTCTACAGCTTAAAAGCAGTTCGTTGTTGATCTGGTCGGGACCAGGGGCTTTATCGTTCTTCTGTGTTTCGATTGCCTTACGTGTTTCGTCTTCTAATATGGGTGGCACATTATCATCATTTCTTAGTTCGGTAATTTCAATTTGGCTCCTGCTCGAGTACAGATTTTTGTAAAAATTCGTAGCTATTGATAGAATATCTAATCTTTTGGTTGTTGTCTTGCAATTTCGGTCTTTCATATTAGGTATCCAGTTCGTTTTATCTGACTTACTTACTGATATGCCAATTATTTCTGTAATGTAGCTTTTGAGTGTTTTTCTTATTAGGAATCCTACTCCATATCTTCCAGGTGTTTCGCCTTTATGGTATAGTATGAATTGGTCATGCTCTTCAATAGCTTCCCCGTGCCTTCTTACTTCGCTCAAGCCGATAATATCCCACTTTATATCTTGTATAGAGAATAAAAGTTCTTGTAGGCTTTCTTCAGTCCTTAGAGAGAGTGTATTGTATGTTGCTATATATATGTATTTCTTGTTTTGCTGTTTTTTGGTTCTAGATGCGTTCGTTTGGGATAAAGGGATAGTACTTGGAGGGTAGTGGTCGCCTTCCCCCACGGTGACCGGCCGTCTTGGGGTGAGTATGTAGGTTGTTTCGTTGGGTATATAGCTTTTGTTGGTTAGTGTCGGTTTTCCGTTGTCGATGTCTATTGATCGTTTTTTGTAGTTGAAGGTGTTGACAGTGACGCGGATCTGCCCCGCATTATATAATTAAGCATATTATTTGACTTGTTAATCTTTTTTGAGGTCAACGTAGGTTGGTTATTAGGTGAAGTGCTACAGTCTCTTTTCCTCTTTTCTCTGTTGTCATCTTTCGGCTCCTTTATGACAATTTTATCTTTGACAAAGTAACAAATTTTGCCCTTTGCCTTTTCTTCCTGCAGCTGAGGAAGAAGCTCTTTCCTTTTCTCCAAAGTCTCTTTGCTGAGATCTTCCTTGATGTAGATTGTTTGGTCCAGTTTCTTTTTGTTTTTGAGAATTTTATTTTTCCTCCAGTTTGTTGTAAACGTTACAAGGATAGGGCGTGGTTTGTTATCTTTTTTTATTCCTACTCGGTAGGCGTTATTTATTTCTTGTGGGTTGATAAAAATGTTCATATTTTTTTCTAGCAGTTTTGTGATGGATTCGATTGGGGACTCGTTGTTCTGGTTCTCTTTCATACCAAAAAAAATGACGTTATTTTTTCTTTTATGTTCTTCCATTGACTTTATTTTGTCTTGTAAGGTCTTGATTTCAATCTTCAAGTTATTATTTTCCTCCACAAGAGCAGTTAATTTTTCGTTGATACTCTCGCATACATTTTTGGTGACAGCTTCGGTTATCTCCCGCGTTTGCGCTGACATTGCTTGCTTCATTTTTTGCCAAAAATCATACATTTGTTGTTGTGTACACATATTGATAATGTGGTATACCGGATCAATGTTGTTAATACTGGTTTATTATTGGTAATTTTAAGTTAAATTTGGCAACCCTACTTTCGTGATAGCAGCCCTAACTTCAAGTTGGCAACACTAGTTTGAAGTTGGCATCACTTGTTTGCAGTAGGCAACACTTGTTTGAAGTTGGCAACACTAGTTTTGAGTCGGCAACACTGGCTTTACGTTATTTACATCTGTGTGTACCAAGTCTGTGGTTGTCTTTTTCTTGGTGTGTTGGTATTCAACTGTCAACGTCGAAATGGTTTATTTTTCTAACCTCTTCGGCGGTTTGAATATCGAAGTGAGTGTTTTTATCTTGCTGATTGGTTGTCCACTATGTATTCACCACGTATATTCACCACTTTTCACTACATCAATGATAGTTTTTAGTTGTTTTTGTTGATTTTGACAATTAATTAGAATTATTTAGTGAAGAGCAAACACGTCCTTACTTTTTTGACACCGGAAACGGAGACTTAATAATGAGATAGAATAAGAATAATGAAGACTTAATAAGAATGTCTAAAGCATGGGCAGAAAGGGGGTACTATTTTTCCACAGTTCTCTTATTAAAACAACTGCAGTGCCGCCACCCACCTGCCTGGTGACATTAGGTACCTTAAAATATAAAAAATAACCATAATTTAACTTAACCTAAAACATAAAAAAACTTGCTTTGCGGCGAAGGCGGCGATACCTACAGCGTATCATACCTACAACCTCCGTGCTATCGTGAGTAAAAACGAGGTTGCATTTACTCAGGAGTTCACTCTCGCATAAGCTCCTCCTCCTCTGTACAAGGTCGCCGTCAGCGTGACGCGTGGTCGTGGAGAATGGAGATGAAGCAGAAATAAAATCACTACACTGATTTATCGCTCCGTTTGATTGCTTGTCTACATAAATACACCTTCACATATCTCAACACGCCCTTTCAAAACCAGTGCCATATTTCGGCTGAAATTTTGATCGGAGTGTATACCTAATGCCAGTGATTGTGAGTTCCATGGTATAGGCATATAGGTCTTCGATCATACTCTATATACTGTCAGTCGTCAAATACCTAGTGTTCGTGAAATATAAGTTTTCACTCACGATTGCGGTAGGCCAGTTATATCTAATTGAAATCTCGTTTTAGTCAGCCGTATGTCGAAGGATCTGGGAACCCTAACTATTATTATTTATTATTCCAAGAAAACTCCTACCTACCATTATATAAATTACTAGCTGATGCCCGCGACTTCGCCCGCGTGGATTTGGTTTTTAAAATACCGCGGGAACTTGTTGATTTTCCGGGATGCCTATGTCACCCTCCAGGTTCTCAACTATACCTATCCAAAATTGTTAAAATCGGTTCAGTAGTTACAGAGCCAGTGTACAGTAGGTACAAACAAACAAACAAAAAATCTTTCCTCTTTATAAGTACCTACCTATAGAAGTATAGATAGAAAGGGTTCACTACTCATAATCCTCAGAAATAAGGAATACGATGCAGAGGAACGATGAATTTTGAGTGTGAGTGATACCTACTACATACCTAATATCCTAAAAATAAACTAATATTCAAAAAAAAAAGAAAGAATAATAAGTTCCTAAGTAGGACTGCCCATTTGGTCGAAAAATAATGATAGACTGACGTTTTAAAACATTTTTATACCTATGATCAAATCGTTTTGTAATGTTAAAAATGTTCAGCTTTAAGAAATTACGCACACATCACTTCCCCACAATAACGGAATGACAAAACATTTTAAAGAAAGAAAAATGAGAAAATCAGAATAATCGCGCTCCGAGCAATGGCATGGAAAAACGCTTCCGATGGCTGTCGGGCCGCAATTTATGTGGCATTAATGGTGTTTGAAACCGTTCAATGGGTGAATGCTTTAAAAATAATTTAAAGAATTTCAGTCTACTGGATCGAACTGGTTTTAACGTTTTAATGCAAGTAGATAAATACCTACTTGGTAATTGCAACGGCCGTGATAACCTTGTGTGAAGACTTCGGTTTCTGCGAGATTCAGGGTTAGATCCCACACATGAATCTCAGGCTTTTCGAAGTTATGAGCGTTTTGAGTAATTAATGCCCACCATTGGTTCCATTGGAGTCCATCGAGCGCCTTGTCGTGCAGGGCAAAGTGGAGGGCACCAGAGGGCGAGGAAGGTCGCCCATGCGATGGACCGACCAAATTAAGTCTGTTGTGCGCGGTCCATTGCACGAGTGTACCAGGCTGTCGGCCAGCAGGGAGAAGTGGCGAATGCTCGTGAGGCGAATCACATCTGCCGCGAAAGACGTCACTTCGCGATGACCACGACCGTTCTGCCAAGAGTGTCACGAAGAAGAAGAAGATTGGTTCCTAACTTTTACGGGTTACTAAGGGCACGTTATACGTAGTATCCATTTTAATCTGTGGGCTTGTTTCTGGACACTCGGCGCGTTGCGCGTCGCATGGTTCGTCGCGTCGTGAGTTTAAGTTGGAAGACACAGTTCTGCCCGCGAAATTCAAATTTAATTTGGTTTTTCGCAATCTGTAAGCTAATACGACAAAGTAGGCTTATGGCATTCTAATTGCGACAATGGCAGTATCATCTTCACAGGTTTATATAAAAATCTTTACTTGAAAGTTTTAAGAAATTAACCAAAATATCGACTAATTTGTGAGTAACTCACGTCCAACTCAGTATTTTGATTAATTTCTTAAACTGGTCACTTTCAAGTAAAGATTTTTATGTAAACCTGTGAAGATGATAATTCCACTGGCGCAATTAGAAGGCCATAAGCCTTCTTTGTCGTATTAGTTTACAAATTGCGAAAAACCAAATTAAATTTGAATTTCGCGGGCAGACTCGTATAATCATCCTTAACTCAAACATATTATGGCCAAGTATGAGAGCATTCTTGCAGAAGCGTTTGCTTGTTAGTTCCTCCGCACGGATTAACTATGTATATGATTTCTTTAATTTTCTTGGTTGAAATGGAGCGAGCCTAATTACTTAGTATTAATTCTGTGTATACGCTATCTCCATTTCAATCAGCCAACTCGGTTCAGTCATTGTGGACTTGTGATGTAAAGGACTAAAAACATACAAACATTACCTATTTGATCACCTTTTGGTTAAAAATTAAAACCTGTTTTGTGATTATCATTACATACTACAAAATCCGAGGCAGGTTACAACTTACCTACAATTGCCTATACCTTTGCTTTCAACTAAAATATGTTTTGGTACCCAGCCAATGAGTCATAAATTATGCTAAATGTACGTTTTATAATACTCCAATATAACAATATGGTCCAACTTTTATTTCATAGAATAGTAAAAACGAATGTGTTCACATGACGGCGGACAGTCGAACACATAAATTATAAGCTAAGTGGCGTATAAATACAATATTGGAGTGTCGAGCATTAAGTTCCGCTCGCTCTTAGCTTCAGCTTCCGTAGCGGTTTACATACAGAGTGTTCTTCACTTTTGAGTCTGAACGTTGCTTTTTCATTTTGTAATATCGTTCCTGTTAATGAAACGTAAGAACTAATGTAAATCTAAACGCCATTTGTTTCCTAGAACACCTACCTACAGTCCGGTCCGTACGTCTTACGTAGGTACCTATATAATAATAAGTCGGCAGACTTAGGCCGATTTGCACGGTGCACCAAAGTGCTTAGTCATGTTTAGTTAAATTTTGTATTGCTGTCACTTTTTGACAATACTCTTACAGAGTTGACATGAGAAAGACAGTACTACAAAATTCAACTAAGTAATCATGATTAAGCAGTTTGGTTAAAGTCGGTCTTAATGTTATAGGTACATGTGATTGCTAGGTTTATTTGATAAATACAACGTTCTATAAAATATTAAGGTGTTCTTTGGGAAAGATTTGTCAGTGTTTCTATAATAATTTCTTTGTAAAATACTTTTAATTGAAGCCAACGGTTAAATTCGTGTTTTATATTACCTATGTCTAGTAGTACCTATACATATTATGTAACTAGATTTACGAAAATCAGTCTACCTACCTACCCACCTAATCAATAAGTATAAAAAAACCTTTTCAGGCAGGGAAGTACCAGTCATAATAAGGTTCTTATTTAGAAAGAAAACAGAAAATGTAATTGGTATTAGTTTTGCAAGTAAAGGATTGAGCGTCCCAACATCATACTGTATAAAGGGTGGCGTCGCCATATTTCTAACGGCACTTAGGCGCGGAGCGTAAATTTGTCTGATCAAAGCGCAAAGCGCCACCGCCACTCTACTTGTGACTGAGTTTGATAATTGAACTCTTGCCTTACTACGCCTTTACATCAAGCGACAACATCGGCACTAAGCTGGAGATCTCTCAACGAATCTCTGATGTCAAACGCTAATCCCCCCTCCGTATTTTTTAGCCGCTCCGACCTAGACTTCATCATTGCTTTTTACCAGACATGATCATCAAACCAAGGAGACTTAACGAAGAATTTTATAGACCTAACTAGATAGGTCCACTTAACGCCTCTAAAACAGATGTGCTCTGCGAAGCTGTGAAGGTGATCCACTAGTTCTGAAGTAAGTTTGATCCGTTTGATGCATGCACCTTATATTTAAAAATATCTAGGGTAGGTCCCATACCAGTAGGCACGCACTACTTGTGCTAAATATGCACAAAGTAAACCGTGTAGAGTATTGTTATTAGTTCCATAGGAATGTCAGCCACTATGACATTTTTAAGAAGATTCATTATGTTGTAGTGGTAAACGCGCAATTTCGTATCGTTAATCGTAACCACGTATCGTTGTCGTTCCTTGTAAGAAGCAGTTTGCAAATCACTTTTAAATTGTATCAATGACCCAATGACATCCTTTATTTCGTCTTTCATCTTTGCTTCAAATCTGAAATGTTTTGATTTTAGTGGTTAGTTTACAATCACATTTTGTTACTTTGCTTTTTTTATTAGATCGTTTCAATTTTATTGCCTTGGTTTTTATTACCACTGCGAACTCATAGTAAGAAAATATAATCTAATGTTTTTTGTTATACTTTGGTGTCATTAACACATTAAAAACCTCGACTGAAGCAAATCTGGCGTGAGACTTCGACGTAGGATAAAATAGACGAGTGGTAGGTAAATATAGTAATTAAACAAAATTTTATTGTTACACAAATGTTTATTTATCGCTTAGGTACTCAAAATAGTCAAAAGAAAGTTACACGCGAAAGTTATTAAACGCTAAAAGAAAGAAATCACAGATCCAATACATTTTACTCGACTCATTGTTGCTAAAACTAAAACAATTATATATCATACGCAGCAAAAACTAATTAATAAACATCACAGTTATTATGATAAAAAAAAAAAGATTTATCACAAAAGAATTACGAAATTGGAAAGAAAAATACTTCGCCGCATTGATTAAAGCTTTTGATTGTGTGCATTATCGTCATCTGCCATTATCAAAAATTTTATTCATATATAAAATGTTTCCCAACAATTTAATGCCTATGTTCCTTGTATATCACAGCATCCCTATAATTTAATTCCTAATTAAGTTTTTCTTTTCAATTTCCTCGAATAAACATCAGGTGTTTGCAAGGCACACTCCTAGCACACCTGTTATATATTTCATGCGTTTGACACACACCAGCTTAAAATATCATATTTTAAATTAATACTCAAATAAATACGTAACCAATATCATTCATCAACAATAACATAAAATCATAAACGCAAACAAACTCTTGATAATATTCTGACAAAAATAAGATCATGATCACAAACTAATAAAGAATTAAGTCCACGAAAATGTTATAGAAGAATAGGTAGTATTTTTCCAGATAGTAAATACATTATATTTGTGCGATTATATCTAATTCAGTTACTGGGTTATTCCACATAAAGTAATATTAAACCAACATTCGGAGATACAAAATTCCAATAAATAGATGTTTGCACATGTTTTAGATTACATCCATATAAAAATATGTATAGAGACATCAAAAAGTCAAGACAGACTACACAGTAACGACTTTATACTAGTTCAATGATGTATGAAGGCTATTCATTTTGACATTTCTTGTGTAAATATTTTAATTTAATGATATTATTGTTTCGATACAATACGTAACATCAATAAGACAGATAAGCTACGTTTATCACAACATCTATTATCTAGGTAAGTTTTATATGTTTCCAAAGCAATCTACAACTTAAAAAAATAAAGTGTTTACTTTTCAATATCAATTTTATATTTATCCAAAAGTCAAAAGAATAAGAATACAATAATCTATCCTCTTCATAAGTACGTATGTTTCTCTCTATATATAAGTGTCTCTTTTTAAAAGTTTAAATTTTTGTAAACATTACAGCTGCACTGATAACATTTCTACAAATTTTATAAATTCTAAACTCGACCAATACTTTTATACAAATTAAAGAGTTTCATTATTTCAATCTATAACGAAGAAAAATTTGATTGGACCTACTAGGAAATCTGTTTAAGCGGTTTTATTAATGTGGCGATGCTAGTACTTTATACAATACAATAATAAATAATATGTCATTTGCTGATTGCACAACTGCAAATACTATAAATTTTAAAATTAAATCTAACTACTATAAGTATTATAAGTACTTATACATGAGATATTAATATGATTGTACACTGGATACAAATAAGTCTCAAATATCCCTGATAAAATACATCCTTCAAAACACTACATAGAATATAAGAAAGCACTTTCAGGATAAACAGGGATATTATATATCAGGATTAGCAAAATATTTTAATTCTCTACCTTATACTTGTGTCGCATAACATTTAAAGTTTCAATAACCTATCTCATCTACAGTCAAAAAATTGAAGACTGAAAAAATCCAAATATGTTGTAAACCATGTCAATACTAATCAAATCCACGCAAGTAGATTGCAATCGGTTGTACCAAATGGTAAACACTTTACTTCATGTCTAGACTCAATTTTCAACCTTTAATTTGTAGAATAAAAAATAGATTATTTAAACCGGCCTTCAAGGTAAACCTTTGTTTAGACAGAAAAAAATAACTATAAAAATACAAGTAAATTGATAAATCGATGCAATTTTAAACTTTAATTGGGCGTTTCGTGTAATATAATGGCAACGATCCCAGTCATAATATGAGACTTTTTTAATAATCATAAGCTTTTTATACAAATAATAACGGTATAATTTTATTTCAAGCTTTCTTATTTTTTTTATGTATGAATAATGTAAATATATAAGATCTGTTAATCTTTTGTGAAAGTTTTATTATACATTTCATTGGTCGCCCTTTGGGTACTCTCTAAAAACAAAAAAGTAGTTAATTTTACATTAAATACTGCCATAGTTATTTTTAGAGAATTTTTCAATTTATCATCAAACAAGCTTTTGTCCGCGGCTGCGCTCACGTTAAGTTCGATTTTTCAAACTCAAATCACCTTCTTAGGGGTTGAATTTTCAAAAATCATGTCTTAACGGATGTCTACGTAACAACAGCTATCTGTATTCCAAATTTCAGCCCGATCCATCCAGTGGTTTCAGCTGTGCATTGATAGATCAGTCAGTCAGTCAATCAGTCAGTCAGTTAGTCAGTCAGTCATCTTTTACTTTTATATATTTAGATTCTGGATTAAAACGTCAATCAGATTGTTCCGCATGTTTTAAATAATGTATCCACAATTTGTAAATTTTTGGTTTTTATTGAATCCATTTGCAACATCCATGATATTTTCTTATGTAAGAAACTACAAATAGGCCGTTTGTCAAAGTCGTAATGTTGCAAAAGCTCAATTCAATGTATTTTACAATACTTAAGACTTGGGTTATTAATTGTTATTCGTAAATTCGATTATAGCTTTTAGTGCTATTTGAATATTAATAGTGATTCTGTGTGTTTTGTAAGTCGTTACTCTTGATTACTTCTTACCAGAATTCTTCTTCGATCTCCCCTGTTTGATCACTTTTATTAATTTTATTTTCTGGAACTCTGGGTTTTCCAAAAATTCTTCTAATATCTAGAGAAATAAAAAAACTACATTAGGTACAATAATGTACTTTACTTATCGTTCTGGTACGAAGCTGTGTAGAAAGTAGAAACTGATAGCGGTTTGGGTTCAGTAATTTAAACTACCGTACCCCTTCCACTTTAGACTGCATAATCAGTTATCACTTACAACCAGGTAAGATCGCAGGGCTATCTTGCAATCGAACAATATTAATAAAAAATCTTAAAAAGTTGCGTTAGACCCTTAGGCGCTGCGCAAACGAGGACACTTGTGTCCTGTGTCGGATACAAGTCACTTATTTTCATACAATAAATATGGAGTGGAAGCAACTGGACACAAAAAGTGTCTGGGTACTTTTGCGCAGTTGATTTCATATTCATTGTATGAAAATAAAATATTCAATGGTGGCTTGTATCCGATACAGGACACGTTTGCGCAGCGCCTTAGTGAGATCCCAGGCAAACGCCGACTTGTGATTGAATAAAATTCTTTTCAAAAAACCGACTTCTAACGCCACTACAAAGTATAAAAATAATTTTAGTTTGTCCACGTTTGTTGAAGTCGGGCGGGCCTTAATACAAACTATGAAACCGATGCGCGACGCTACACAATATGAGAGACTCGTTTATAGAAGTCGAGCGAGCATCGCGAGTCGGTTTCATAGTTTGTATTTTAGGCCCGCCCGACTTCAACAAACGTGGACAAACTAAAATTATTTTTATACTTTGTAGTGGCGTTAGAAGTCGGTTTTTTGAAAAGAATTTTTATTTTAAGCTTTTAAGTGTAGTATCCTATGATTGAGGAGCTAGGACCTGGAGCTCCATGATGTAGTCCATACTTGTTACCTACAATATCAATTCGTAATCGAAATTTCCTAAATCCCCATAGTTTTAGGTAGGCAGTACCCTGCAGCATCAGGATTGAGGAGCTAGGACCTGGAGCTCCATGATGTAGTCCATACTTGTTACCTACAATAATAATTCGTAATCGGCATTTCCTAAATCTCTTTATTTTAGGTGAGCAATATCCCTGCATCATCAGGCTTGAGGAGTTGAAGGTGAACATTTTTATATTTTATTATTAACTCGCGACTCGGGCCAGTAATCTCGGAGAAATCGGTGGACATACATAGAAAAAAAGATACCGGCCGAATTGAGAACCTCCTCCTTTTTGGAAGTCGGTTAAAAATAAACTCACGCTCATGCTCATTTCTGAGGCGATAGCAGCGGCGGACTGCGACCGGTCGGCCAGGGCGATGAGTGTCGGCAGCAACGCCTTACATCGGGCCTCCGACACGAACCAATTAGCGGGCAGAGTGCACAGCGTCTTTATTACGCTCCAGCCTTCGCAGATTGTCTCCTGTATCAAAGAAAAAAATAATAAATAGAGAAAGTTACCTTAGTGTTGGTGTTACTCGGAGCGATGCGTTGGATACTTACGCGGCAGGGTTCTACGTATTTTTTTATGGCAAAATGATCTTATGAAAAATTACAAACTTTATTTGCAGCCCAAAAATAAGTCACCCGAAGATCAAGAAAGTAACGAAACAGCAATAATAACTTAACAAAGTTGTTTTTGCTGGCATGCCACGTTCAAATTGTAGGCTCGATGTGTTTTTGGAGCCAAATAGTAATGCTGGTAATATGTCCAAGATTATTTTGGTTATACTTACTTGAGCGTAAGCTAAACGATGCGCTGCGGGTTCGCAGTGCTAATGAGCCATTTTCACATGCGACATGATTGCTAAAAATGGGCCTTATAAGAGAGCTTAAAATAAACGGGCTCTGGCAAAAACTATGGTAAATATGAAATAGTGTACTGTTGAATAAAGTAACAAAATAATATCGTCCAAAATTTCACCGAGTCCACTAACATTCATAGAGCCCATGTGTTTGTTGAAATTCATTATTAACCTAGCAGTCTACATAAATTATTCATCTAAATGGTCATTCCCTCCCCTGTCAAGTACAAGAGATACAATAGCGACCCTGAGTGCTTCCTTGAGCGACTCTGCGTTGAAACACCTGTGTCCGTGGGAAGTATACGGAACTTGTTAATAAGTGTATTATAAATTCACGTGGTTGTAATTATTTAAGTTGCAGCATTTTATAAAGATAGGATACTGTGAAGGGACATAATTATGTCACTGATTCAAACAATTTTTTAATGAAATGCACATTGATTACGTTATGTTTGATATTTATGATACTTAAAAGTATTTAAAAAGTCTAAGCATAACATTCAATGGATGCACATTCTTAAAAGACTGGAAGGGCATACCGCATACCTCAAACCAATTGAAACACATAATTTGTATGATTTAGGATGCTTTAAAATACTAATAATAATAATTCATATTATAAATGAAAAAGTGTAAGTGTAGTTATTGATCATACGGCAATTAACCAACGGATCAAATTTATTTCTTGGATGGATATAGTTAAGACCTAGACGGCATTACATAATAATTCAATGCTAGACAGTGATATTTTATTTCGGGAAAACGAAGGGTTCAGTGGGATTTTTAAAAACCTAACTCCACGCGGATGCGGTCGGGGCCAAAAGCAAGTATGTGATAAACAAATCGATGTACATATTCCTATGCGAATGAACTCATTTGACCATTGCAATGTCCAACGACTTTTAATTTCCTTCCACGGCAGTTCTCATGCGGGCTCCACCTGCGGCTAACACGTGTTTCTTATAAATAATTAACATTAACTTTTTGTTGGTTATTTGTATGCTATGGCGGTCATTTATATGGATCATCTGTTACTGGTTTAATTTTTATTTTGTACTAGATGATGCCCGCGACTCTTCGTCCGCGTGGATTAAGGTTTTTTGATTCCCGCGGAAACTCTTAATTTTCCGGGATAAAATGTAGCCTATATGCTAATCCTGAGTATGAGCTATCTCCATTGCAAATTTCAGCCAAATCGGTTCATTCGTTGTGACGTGAAAGAGTACCGAACATCCATCCATCCATACATACATCCATACTCACAAACTTTCGCATTTATAATATTAGTAGGATAGTACGATTAGTAGGAAGTAGGATTGTCCGTTTTATATAGGACTAAGTACTTATAGTACTCGTACTTAAATGAGCTTGTCATTTTTCTTAATATCCACTACACACAATCGATACACATACGTTAAATAACATTTATGTAAGTACATATAAAAATATCGATTATATTATCTTCAATATTAAGTGTGTCGAAATTTCGTAAAACTTCGAAAGTTAGTCTCTTAAAATTATTATATACGTATGTAAGTATACAGGTGACATTAGATCTGTCATTCCATATTCGAACTGCCGAAGTATCTTTTTTTTCAGATACAACATTATGTACCTACTGTACATACTCTATTGGCCGCTACAGCGTTCCCGGAGAGATAGATGAGCGCAACGGCTCTGTCAGACTGGGGGTGAGCCCAATAGCGCTCGAGGAAATCGACTCCTGTGAGTCTCGGACCTCGGCTTAGGATGACATTAAGATTGGGTGGACTTTAATCGAAGTGTTTATATGGAAATGTTAATTAAACTGATGTGATAAATCAAACGATATTATTTAAGTACGAGAAAAATTGAAAAAGCTAGGGACTTCAAAAACAATCGACTTCAAGCTCAATACAATCTTCATTCTGAAAATCAGTTTAAAATGCAAATCGACTAACCTGAAGCTGGGGGTTATTGACAATAACGAATCCGACTAGCACAATTAGGTCTAGCACCATTGTCTCCGACAGTGTTTGATCCAGGCGCTGATTGCTTAATCCTGCACAAATACACTATTATTAGATAATAATTGATATACAAAATATATACCTACTTAAATTATAAAAAAAAGTGTGATGGCTGGGATTGAAGTAAACAATGGCTTAAAATATGGTTGTTTGCTCGTTATCGAAAAAAGCGTCAACGAAACCCGATTTCACCAGATTTTAATGTTTTTTCTGCTTGTCCAAAATATTATTTCAAAAGGCTGAACTGATATTGCAGGTACATAGAGCACATTACAAGTAGTTCAGCCTACTTTATATCCCCTGTGGGTATCTTTAACCAACGGAAAAATAAGTCCCTCAACTGATATAGTTTTGATTAAAAAAAGGAGTTCAGTGGTAGATTCATTGACTATTCAAAAGCACTTGTAAAAGTTTATTTGAATAAAAAATATTTCTATTCTATTCTATTCCGAATTTATTAAGTTTCTTACTTACTTAAAGCAGAAGTCCTAGGCGCCTCCTTTTCATTAGGCGCGTGTTGGGATAGAAGCCTAGCTACTGCCGCCCTGAACTCCAGAGGCCAGCCGTCTTCGCCGAACGCTTCCTGTTGAAATACGTAAGTACATGTGATGTGTATACCTATGTATAGGTAGTTGCCTACCTACCTACCGACATAACACGCGCTGTACATCAAGCAGCAATAAACGAGGTGTCATACACTTCGACATGACAAACAAGCAACAACCCCAACTTCCTTGAGGTTTTATTTTGAAGATGTTCCTCGGACCCATTGTCCCGTCGTCGGGACCACTTTCTTTCTTTTAACTTGCTGGGCAGGTCTCATAAACGGTAAGGCGAAGGTCTGACACTCCCGCCGATGTCGTCACCCAAGTCTTGACCACGTGAAATAATTATCCCATACAAAACTGCAGTACGTACCCGTACTTCCGTACTACTGTTAAATGTCGTAAAACCACGATAAATAAGTCTAAAATCAAAGTCTTGTAACAGGCTTAGGAACATTACGAGGGTTGGCCAAACACATTTCGCAAGTAAAAACTTTTCCTCTTAACAATTTACTAGGGTATGACTCCGAAGCAAAGTTCCCGCAAGCGGTCGAGCGTGAACGCGAAAAATCTTACAAGCTTACGACTGCTGGTCACGCAATGGATGATGCAGTTTCGTAGCATGGGTGAGATTTGAACTCAAATCTCACCCACTATTATTCTGATTTCTTTGAGATTTGAGTAGGAATTATGTTATTAATTTACCTACCGATTCGAGGTTTTGTGCTTATGTGGGTGTGATTAGTGAGTGGCAGTTGGTGAGATTTCAGTTGATGTTAAGATTTCTTTGAGTTGAAAGGTTTTTTGGGATATGTCTACCAATTTGGCGTTCTTGTATTTTAGCGAAATAGAGTGGGTGAGATTTCAGTTGATGTTCTGATTTCGTTGAGATTTGAGTGGATTCATGGGATGTAGGGCTACCAATTTGACGTTTCTGCAAGCTGGGAAGGCTTCGAATTTGGCACAAATTATTTTAGATCAGACATTCGGAACGCTAAAAAATTGTGTTTCTAAAAATTATACTTTAATTAATTATCCGTTTATGCTAATTACAAAATGCGATCAATCAATTCCAATTGTGCCCTTCAAAAAGAATTACAAACCCAAAACCATCGCATCTAATAAACTTATAATCGTGTTTATTATCTATTACAGCCCACAGACAACTAAACAAACAGGAGGCCCCATGGGCCCGCAATTATTCATGCCATTATGGGGCCCTGTAGGGTCCGTATACAGACATCAAAAGTTTGGCCCTCGCACCCTGGAGAGTTACGATTGTTTGATTTTTATTATTATTTCAGTTGAGATGTTTTAATATTTATGCTTCTCGTTTACTTTGAAGTTATGAGTGAAAAGCAAATTTATTATCCCGCATCAGTATTGCGGTGTTCATAAAAGTGTGGAATTCCAAGATTAGTTGAGAAATATTTACTTTATCCATAGTGCACCTGCCAGTGATATTTACTTGCATAGCAGCAATAGATTACCAATTATTTCGTTCATGTAACAGAAACACTTTTCCTTTATAAAGCAAAAGCAAAGCCCGCGACTTCGTCCGCGTTTGTCGTTCGTCCGTTTTAAAATCCCTTGGGAATCCTTTGTTCTTCTATGTAAAAAAAAAAACTAAAACCCGTCGCTCTGTTGCGGAGTGATTAAAGGACAACAAACACACTTTGCATTTATTATATTACGAGTAATAAAGATTGCATTTCGTGCCATGACCGATTGATTCAGAAAATATGAAAACTTATCAAACTTTTTCCCAAATACGGCGCATTATTATACAACCCCTTCAAATTATTTTCAATTACTGGAAACGGTTCGTTCACATCATTTTACAATCATCTATCACGTGCTGCTTTTGTATAGATACTATTCGCTTCACTAAACATCATCTCATATAGTTTCATCCTTTCATAATAGCTAATAGATATGTCCTTTGTCATCGTGAAATTAGTAGTTCCAAAGTTATTAGTGCCCAGGTCCAAATTCTCACATCAATATTGGCCGCATCACGGTCAGTTCATTCCTCTACAGATTTAATACCAATCATGATCATACCCTTAATATTTCATAGGATAATGGTGCTAGCTCTGTTGTACACACGGAAATTGCAGTGAAACGGTTTCTTCATATAAAACTTCCTAATATCAATTAGTGACAATACGGCCTAACCGCTGAATCGATCTTAATGTTTAGCGCAGACATAGCTTTCATCGCGGAGACTGATATACTACTAGGTAGTACTAAGGTGTGGAAACACCCTTCCAGCATCCGTGTTTCCTGCCAATT
This sequence comes from Oeneis ivallda, assembly GCA_029955525.1. Classification (NCBI taxonomy): domain Eukaryota; kingdom Metazoa; phylum Arthropoda; class Insecta; order Lepidoptera; family Nymphalidae; genus Oeneis; species Oeneis ivallda. The sequence continues at coordinate 15,690,086 of JARPMR010000007.1, forward strand.
TGAGTACCTTCAAGGCAAGAGTGAATAGGCATATTCCAGGCAAGCGCGCTCCAACCTAGACCTCATAAATGCTTCCCAGCGTTGATTGTCGTCAAGCGCAAGCCTATTTATTAGTAAATAAATAAATTAGTTAAGTATAGAATTTATTCTAACACATAAGTCCACACGGATGAAGTCGTATAAGCGCCTGTGTTCGCGACTTCATGATCAATCCGCGTGGATTTTTAACCGACTTCCAAAAAGGAGGAGGTTCTCAATTCGGCCGGTATCTTTTTTTTTTTTTTTCTATGTATGTCCACCGATTTCTCCGGGATTACTGGACCGATTCGCGTGATTTTTTTTTTAATCGACAGAGGATGTTTGCGAAATGATCCCATAAAAATGTTCACCTTCAACTCCTCAAGCCTGATGCTGCAGGGATATTGCTCACCTAAAATAAAGAGATATAGGAAATGTCGATTACGAATTATTATTGTAGGTAAAAAGTATGGACTACATCATGGAGCTCCAGGTCCTAGCTCCTCAATCATAGGATACTACACTTAAAAGCTTAAAATAAAAATTCTTTTCAAAAAACCGACTTCTAACGCCACTACAAAGTATAAAAATAATTTTAGTTTGTCCACGTTTGTTGAAGTCGGGCGGGCCTATAAAATACAAACTATGAAACCGACTCGCGATGCTCGCTCGACTTCTACAAACGAGTCTCTCATATTGTGTAGCGTCGCGCATCGGTTTCATAGTTTGTATTTAGGCCCGCCCGACTTCAACAAACGTGGACAAACTAAAATTATTTTTATACTTTGTAGTGGCGTTAGAAGTCGGTTTTTTGAAAAGAATTTTTATACTTGAATATTTTTACAGAACTTTTACATTCGAAAGTCCGTGTAACTTGATGCGGTACAATATTATATTCGCTCCCCTACGAAGCGGTCCTATTGTGACAGATGTCACTTGAACGTCAATGTCATTGTGACACGTGAAACAGAGAAGTGACCCGAAATCGATATTGTGGCTGAGGCATGGTATATATATAAAAGTGGCGAATGGATGGACGTGGTGACATTATTCAGTCTAGTCTAGTACTTATATCGCGTTAGTAGGTATACTGACGTTTTACACTAGTTCTTGAGGGAGACAAATATGTATATTGTACAACCGTGCCGGCTAGTACTAAACATTGATATACTTAGTCGATTATGTTAGACATAATTTAATATAAAAAAAATTGTTTGTCTGTACAGTCGGTTTACGGACGATAGTTTTACGTGATAACGTCATAAAGAAACATTGATGAATCACAAGCCAACGCTTGGGCCGATCGTGCCACTCTATCGCTTGTTCCGCGCTCTCGCTTGCACGCTCAGGCTCAGGCGGAACGTGACACTTTTTCATGCGTGCATCCGGTGTTCATCGATTTATAAGACGTTATCACGTCAAAAAAAATATTTTTAAAAAATCGGCCAAGTGCGAGTCGAGCCTCGCTCTTTTAGGGTTCCGTTAAAAAAAAATTAAATTAAAATATTTCCATGTACCCATGGAAATATTTTAATTTAATTTTTTAATTTAATTTAATTTTTATTATTTGTTGTTATAGCGGCAATAGAAATACATAATATGTGAAAATTTCATCTGTCTATCTATTACGGTTTATGAGATACAGCCCGCTGACAGACGGACGGACGGACGGACGGACGGACGGACGGACGGACGGACGGACGGACGGACAGCGTAGGCTTAGTAATAGGGTCCCGTTGGTACCCTTTGGGTACGGAACCTTAAAACGCCCGCACCCCTACTAAGTTTTTAGTATTGTTGATTTTTTTAAAACCGCTCGACCAATTTCGTAAAAATTTAAATGGGTGGTGGTCACCTGGGAAGTATATATACCCTTTGAAACAAAAAAAGAATTTTATAAATCGGCGTCTTCGAGTAATCGGTGAACATACATAAAAAAAAATTGCGACGAATTGAGAACCTCCTCCTTTTTTGAAGTCGGTTAAAAATTGTCGGTAAATTTTGAGGTCATTTAGAACCTCCAAGTCAAATTATTTATTTACAAGCCTTTTTATAAGTATATATTAGCAACGTACTACGACAAGCAACCTAACTTTTTAATGCATTTCTGATAATAAGTTAATTACATTTAAAAAGTTCATCTAATTTTAATTTATAGAACATTGGATACTTTGAGACGAAAACGAATCTTATTCACAATAAAGTACATGGGTACCTCCTCCAGACATAGGTAGCATTTGAAATCTGAATTGAGAAAAATTATCTACTTAAATACGTAATCAGCTGGAAATCGCTTAGAACAACAAAAAAAACGGACTTTCTTTGAAAAAAAAAATCAACCTAATTTTTCAAGTTAGCTGGTCTTAGCAAAACCGAAGGTACCTACAACTTTCGCGATATAAAAGCTAATAGAATAGAATCAGTTCCACAGCGAGGAGCGATTCCGGTTAGATGTGCAAACAGAATCGCCCGCGCCGTAATATATTTGCGATGCGCTCAGCAAACACCAAGAGTACGTACAGCGGCTAGTGAGGTGAAAAATGATGTAGTCGATACGAATAAACAAAACACGTTCAAGTAGAGAGGTACATTGGAAAAGCAAAGCTCGTGCAGCTTTGAGTATATGAAGCAGTAAAAATATTGACTGTGCAGAATATTTTTATTACCAAGTGCTTAAAGTCAACAACGTTTACCTAATTTGACCCGAACAAAAAAATACTTAATATAGTACCTAATAGATACAATAGATACCAATCGAAAATTACGTTTACAATGATTGTGTTCTTACTAGTTTTCTTTTTGCTATTTATACATTGACGCGTAGCATTCAATATAGATTTCTAACGATGAAGAGATAATGAATAATGATTGATGACAAGATAGCCCATAACTAACTTAACAAGATAGTCTCAACTGGTGGTAAGTGACGTTGTGGTCTAAAAAGATAGCGGGCTGACTTGAAATTGAACCCATACCTACCCCTAATCGGTTTCTACGTGCCATGTACGGAAACACTATCGCTTTACGGCAAGCAGGTCTTTGATGATATGTTAATTGCTACGGTCAAAACCTCCCACCAAATAAAACTTCAATATTCGACTTATCGACATCTCCAACATCTTAGTAGGCACATCTCTATTTTACGGTACGGTGAACAGATGATAAATTGGCTTCTTGTCTGTATTCATAGCGGTTTTAAATTGATTGGCCCGTGTAACTTTATTAGAAATCACATCTCACTTTACCATTTCCCTTGATTTTCACACAAAAGCTTTGCTATCTTAAAACCAATTTATGCACTTGACGAATAATTATAAAAACGATAAAAATAAACTCAAATTAAACAGACATAAAAAGTCAAGATTACAAAAAAAAAATTCTGCAAAATACAGACCTGTATAAAAAAAAATATTTTATTTATAATTCTGCAAAATACAGACCTGTATAAAAAAAATATTTTATTTATTTATTTTATTTTTATTATTTATGTACAAAAAACAATCCTTAAAAAATAATAGTAGATGACGTGGTCAAGAGTGACAAAAAAAAATATACACCAGCATGCACGCGCGAGAAAATTTTGTCTACGCCTTTTCTCGTATTATCTCTATATCTCTATCGAAAATACACACACACACACACATTGCACACATGATTTGTCTCGTTACGTCAAAAGTAGAGATAAAATTATTTTCTCTATTTTTTTCTACGAACTCTAACATGGCGACGTAAGTTTCTCGAACGATATTTCTCGTCATTTTTAAAGGTTCACGCATGGAAGTAGTTTTCCATGGTTTCTGAATAAACGAAATCGGTGTTGCAACATTAGATTATCGTATGGTGTTGTGAAACGGCTACACCGTGCACCGGTTTGTCTACGTCTACTGTAAAGAGAAAGCCAAGTCTTCGACGAGAAATTAGTCACTCGTTGCGTGCATGTTAGGGTAAACGAGAAATCGGTCTACGTCGACAATATCTCTCTCTTCGCGAGATATCACTTCGACGTATACAATATGCTGGGCCTGCTGATTGGAAAATAAACTAGATATAAAATAAAATTAATTAACTCGTGCCGAATATATACTATTAAGAAGTCGGATAAAAATGGAGGACATGAGTTTCGTGCAAATCTGGTAAAGAGACAAAAAACCCTTTGGCTTTCTAGGTAAGAGAACTCCAACTTTGATAGCAATTTGTTAAAGAAACCTAAAAACATCCAATGAAGTTAACATATTAGTTGTAATTCAAAATATAAATGCTTGATACTTTCTATTAATTATTTATTTATCAGTTAATAAATATTCACCGTTTTTGTATTGGTATTTTAGACATACCTACCTATTTCGCAATGAAAACTTTTAAGTAATTAAATTAATGTCGTAATATTTATAACAATATGTAACTTATAATATAAAATTCAGACCAAATAAGTATATTGGTTTACGATGAAAATTCCCAGAAAAATCCAAATACATTTTCAACCGGGCATAAACTTCCACATTACTTGCCAATTCAACGTACCCTTGTTTGCAGTTGGCAAACAGACTGTAATGATACTGCAGTTAATTAAGGAGTCTCGACAAATATGTCTAACGAGATGCGAGATGAATGTATTGTAGGTAGCCTTGGATGTTGCAGATTTATTGTTAACGTAGTGGTACACAATCACTTGAAAACTTTAATTAATTTGAAAACATAATTTCAGTTTTTAGTCAGTTTAAAAATTTATTTAGTGACACAATATAGAAAGGTACATAAAGAAATAAAGTAATAAATACACTATTATTATATTAAGTACTAACTAATGAAGTATACTAAATCAGTAATTAGTGACCGATTAGTGACCATATTGAGCTCCTGGGCATAGAGATCTCGCCCAATCTCAATTTCGGGAAATGCATCGAGTCAAAGGCCAAAACAGCAGCCAAAAAACTCGGTATCCTAAACAAGGTGAAGCGGTGCTTCACGCCTGAGCAGCGCCTGACTCTATCAGGCTCAGGTGCGCTCAGCCATGTAGTACTGCTGCCATCTCTGGGACGGCTCTGCCAAGTACCAACTAAATGCATTAGACTCAGTAGATCGCCGTGCCCGCCGAATATTGTGATCAGTCACTAACGCAGGCAAAAATGCTCAGTCTACAGCACCGTCGCAATGTTGCCTGTCTATCGGTCTTCTATCGGATATACTTTGGAGAGTGCTCTCAAGAACTTCACAACCTTGTGCCCCCTTCACCGTTTTACCACAGAACTTCGAGAAATCGTGAGCGTTGGCACCCTTACGTGGTTGAAATCCTACCTACTCGCAAAAAATGCTTCAGTTCAACGTTTCTGAAACGAACCGCTAAGGTGTGGAACGCACTTCCAACATCTGTGTTTCCGGCCTCGTATAACCTCAGTACCTTCAAGGCAAGAGTGAATAGGCATTTTCTAGGCAAGCGTGCTCCAACCTAGACCTCATCAGTGCTTTCCAGTATTGATTGTCGTCAAGCGTAAGCCTAGCTCTAAATAAAAAAAAAAGATGGTGAATTGTGAACGATATGGGCTGTACCATTTCCCCTTACTTTAAAAAGCTAATGTGCTCTATAGATCTGGGACAATCTGGCAGAAAACCGCAACGGAATTCCGCTCCAATATTGGAGAAATGTGGAAAATATAATTTGATAAATCCGTCCACAAAGTCACGGGTTACGGTAAATAAAGAAAAGATTAGAGGGACAATTCCGAATACTTTAACCGCGTCTAAAGCATGTCAAAGAAGAATACAAGATCTCTACTAAGGAAGCATGCTATTTACAGTTTGGCAGTTTTTTTAAAGAAGAAATAGACATGAATAATTCTTCTTTCCTCTCCAACTTTAATAAAAAACAAAAATAGAGTAGAAGTGGTTAGAATAGCTAGAGTTTGCTACTTACTTGCACTATATGATGGTCCATTTCAGCTATAGCCTTCAGTAAATGCGAGGTTCTGGCGGCTTTGACGAAGTCTCCGCACTGGCCCAAAGATGCTCCCTTGGCGAATAACATGCAGAACTCCGCCCGGGAACCGCATATCCCTTTGCCTAATGCCGTTCGGAGTGCTTGCCTTGCATGTTCGCGCTCTGAGCCCTATTAACAAATATATATTGAAGAAGTGTTAAACTACGTGTTTACGATATCTCCAAAATAAAGTTTATTTTAGAGATTTCGTAAGTCTAAAATATGTAATGAAATCTTTTTCTGCAAAAAACATTGTGACAACTCAAAACATAGCACTATTTTAGACCTGTCAATTTAAAGGCTGTACCTCTACCATTTTAACAGACTGTTAAACGTTTTTTTATAGTGACTAGCTCAAAACACTTTAAAACTATTATTTTCATCCAAAGATATGTTTTAAAATAAAATATGAAACTGAGCACTGACAGTTATATTATAACCTAGTTTTAGCTCTCACTTCGGTCATATTATTGCTGCCTCATCGAACTATGAGAGGGAATAAAAAGTGCTACAAATTTGCACTATAATATATCCAGCATAGTAGGCTAGGCTACGTTTAGATTGGCCAAAGGGACCGTCAGTGGAGAGCCTGCCGACACATTTGTTTGGACCTACTTGATTGACGCCATTTTGGAGCTGTAAGCATAGATACGAGCGTTTCTAGAACTAACATTGCAAAAATGGCATACCAACCTCTATAATTAATCTACCGACCTCTTTAATTAATCTATAATTTCATATGAAATCATAGAATAATTGTAGAGGTCGGTGCGCCATTTGCAATATAGTTTCAGAGACACTCGTCTGTCAAATGTGGCTCTTCAAATTGATCCATAAATTCCATAATTACGCTGTCATTTGTTTATGGACAGTCCAATGTTAATCATAGATTAATTATTATTTTTATTTTATTCGATTAACGATTGAAGGGTATTATACTTACAACATCGGCTTGGTATGGATGGCAAAGGTCGGCGCACACCGTCAGTAGAGTCTGAATGGTTTCGCGCACCTCTCCAGCATTTTCTGCGTTGGCCACGACGCCGCTTAGACAGAGATAGCTGAAACAAACGCTGACATCAACACTACTTTATTACAGGTATACTAAGGGATATAATATCCCTTATATCCTATCCCTATAATATCCCGGATATTCAATATGTAAGAATCAATATTAACAGTCGGATGACCACCGCTTCACATCCCCGATGCGAAATCTTATCAGCGAAACCGCTGGAACTCCAGTGCAACTTATATGTTGTAACATGCGAAACTTCTAATGCAGATATTTGCTTATGCTAGGGGCATGGCCGAATTCGCGTGACTATTTTTGTTTGTTTTTTTAAAGAATATGTATTAAGCTATGCTGAACTTAAATATTACTCTCCCCTCCAAAGAAATGTTAGGAGTAATGTATGTCAATAATGCAACGGGTGGGGATTGGCCTTTGAGTTTTAGTTTTCAGTTCGTACCTTTATGGTTACTGAGGCTTAAATACATCCCATACATTCATAGTACATGATACGTTGATAGTCAAATCCCTGGATTAATAAAATATTCGTGTCTGTTTCGCATGTTATATCACGGAAAATAGTAATGCAAGAGCTTCGGAGGTTTCGGAATTTGCTACATGCCACATAACGCTTGATTTGGCAAAAATAATAGATAGGAAGATATGAGATGTATAGTTGTATTTATAGGTGAGCTAAGGTATGCCATCTTCTATTCTCTTGTCTTAATCTATTCTCTTATCTTAAGTAATTAAATACTTCACAAATTTCACGTAAAATCAACGTACATTCAATATCAAAATATTATGGCTTTCACCGGTGTTATGTTTGGGGATGCGTCAACACAACAATGTTTGTTTTTCATTCGGATTTGCTCGCTTCAGTTAAAGGGGTGCTGGTAAGTTTAAATATACCTATAGCATAACCAGCGATCTAATTTCTGTAGAGTATCAAATTCGGTCAAAATTTCATTATTAAAGTTTTAATAATATTTAATATTTTTCTTTTAAGTTTTTGGTTTACTATTTTTCAAACTTCATTTGTATGGTAAGCGCTCCAGGGATCAAAAGTTTTCAGTGACCGTGTAGGTGTAGCTAACTTTCCAGACGTTTTTATAATTCCACCCATGTCCAAAATGATGCCTGAACTATGCAGTCCAGGCAACAAATATTTAAGATAACACTATCTTAACCCGTCACTCGGCAAGGAGGTCCAATATTATCGTGTCTTTACATACCGACAATAATCCAAAAACATCCATACTCACCTTTATTCCAAGGTGATAAAAGCCAAAATTTTTTTTTCAGGAGTAAACATATTTCTGTATAGGGCCACATAATGCCTGAGTGACCAATCGTGGAACAGAGCTTGTAATTCCAATTTTGAATTCCCGGCGGCGCTCAAACGGCGCCATGATGGTATTTTGTTTTTTAAAACGCTTTATAGAGCTTTGTGCTTCGAACTTTGCTTTATCTTTTTTTATTTTATAGGTATTTCTGATTCTGATAACGTTTTCAGTAAAAAAATGATGCTCAGACAAAGAAAATGAAGAGAGTGGGTAGGTACAGTTGGTTGCGTTTGCTTAGTTAAAAAATATTTATCTAAACGTTTGATTGACATATTTTCATGACCAAATCGCAATGTTGCATTAAATCTGTACAAAATAAATATAGAAAACGTTTCAAAGCAGCAGGCGTCAATGATTAATGGCCGCCGTCGCCCAATCGGGGCACGTTCTAAATCCAAACGCGCTAATGGAAGACGAGCTAACAGGCGGCGCCTGCTTATTCAGTATTAGCAGATAATGGAATTTCTCCAGTTTTTGGGGAAATTTAAATAGGTAGGTACATAATTTAAACTTTTGCTATCATTATTTTATTACTGCTTTTGTATGAACCACAGCTTCCAAGTTTTTTAGCCTTCATAATTTAGAGGATTTTTTATGTCTAAGTATAAATACATGCTTATTATATTAATTATTGCAAGTAAAAAAAGATCGCAAAGTACGTGTGTTTTAAGCGCTCTGAAACTTGTGGTTGTGAGTTGTGACCCAACATTAGTAAATTGCACCTGCGCGAATCCAGAAAAGATCACTAGTATTACTTAAAAGTCCCATAAAGGTAATCTCGAATTTCCATTGAAACGTAGTTTTGATTTTGTAGTTTCCAATTTAAAGCAAAATTACCTTTGTATGTATTTCAACTAACTTCTTAACTATTTAATAGAAATAATATAAGATTTTAATTTTATAAGAAAACTCATATCTACAGAAAAGTAACATAAGTAAAATGTCATCTTTCATCTAGTCCATTTTGCTTTAATATCTAAAATAAAGAAATGGGGAAATAATGTTATGCTGATCTAGCAACACCGGGAACGGCGTTTGCGTACAAAAATTTATAGTGCGTTTAAAATGTTTTCGTTCTTAATTTCAGTCAGATAAACGAGCCGACCGCATTTCGGCGCCTTTACGCCGTGAAATATGCCCCTCCATTACCGACTTCGTGTCTTCTTCGATACGTTTTTACTTTACTGGGCCATTTGGTGATGGTCCGTGTACTACCTTTTAAAGACGTAATGTTGACAAGTTTGGGTTTAATATTAGTAATAAATTTCAACTTCTAAGTAGAGTTTGAGTAGACTCGCGACACTTAAATGACTGGGGCAACTGGTTGCTCCGGTCATTTAAATGACAAAGAGTTCGTATCTCGGAATTCATCATCATCATCATCATCATGAGCAACCCTTTAACGTCTCACTACTGGTTCTCTAAGTTTATAGGCCATAGGCACCAACGCTGGCCCAATGCGAATTGGTATAGACTTCACACACCTTTGAGAACAATATGGAGAACTCTCATGCGTGCAGGTTTCCTCATACTTGTATATTATGTATTTATACCTACCTACTAAAAAGTATTTTCACAGAAAACATCAGGGGAGGTCAAGGTAAAATGGACAAGCTTAGATTGCTCTGGCATTTTAAGTGCGCGCGCTATGTTAATTTCACGACACGATTTATTTTAATGCAGGAAACTGAATATGCTTTCATTTTCCCATAATATATTGTTGAGTGACGTTTGATTTGATTTGGCTGTTAGTGGTACGGAATTATTAAAACCCGTAGACTTTTAGCTATACCTAGCTATATTGAAATGGTAATGAAATAAACTTGTTAGAAAATCGATTTTGATGTGCCTTATCTATATTAAAAAGGGAAAAACACTAACTAGCTTAGCTCACATATCTTACTGTGCACCCAACCATGCGAGAGAAAATTTGCAAGTTTGGACCAGAAACAAAATAGGTAGTAAGTATATATAGCTCGAGCGGCACGGTTGTCAAGGAGAGTAGAAGGATGACAAAATTCACGTAGCTTGTTTTTCCGTTACTCTGTACGTACTATATTCATTAATAGATAATAATTATAAAAATTCTTTTTAAAAAACCGACTTCAAACACAACTACAAAGTATAAAATAATTTTAGTTTGTACGCCTGGTATGTTGAAGTCAGGCAGGCCTCAACAGAAACGACGAAACCGCAACGCTAGCCCAACTTCAACATACCTACCTGTATAGGTAAGTATTTAAAAATATTTTTTACGCCTATATGTATTATTATTTTAAGCTGTTTAGTGTAGCTTCATAGGATCAAATCTTCATATTCTCTGATCGCGAGCGATTTGCTCTTATTCAAATTGCTGAGTTCCGTCCTCTACTTCTCCGCCTTCTGTCACCAAAGATATTCATCAGATTTTCACCAAATTTTGGTGAAAATTGGGGCCAACAGATTTGACGGAGTTATGGAGTAACATCCACATAAAAAAAATACGCGTCGAATTGATAACCTCCACCTTTTTTTGAAGTCGGTTAAAAGACAACTCCATTTGTTGCTTCCTTGATGCGATGAAGGACAAACAAACACACTTTCATATTTATAATATTAGTTTTATTATAATTTAATTCTAATAAGAATCACTAACCAACGTTATGAATGCGACACAAATGCAACAGGTGTTTTTATCATTATACCATGGCCCATAAATGCTCATAAAATCATTCAAACGTATGAAGCAACGACTATGCGAGGCGTGATTGTGACCGTACATTGAGACATCAAATTTATTTCGTTTTAATACACGCAAATATAAATGCAAATGTAGTCCAAACAAATTCATTTCGATGCCCCTTTTTGAATTTATTCATTCATTTCCAAAAGGGGTTCAGTTAAATTTTGATAAATTGCGTTATGAACTTATGAGACTCGACTTTGTATGAAAATATTAACTGTCATATACTTACAGGCTAATTAAGTTATTTAATACATATCTTCGTTAGTCAGATGATAATAATTATAATAATATTTTATTAGTATAGTAAGTAATATACACACATCAAAAGTGTCTAGGGATCAAGCATTTTTATGCGGATTTCTTGAGATTGAGATGTGGCTTTGTAATAAATTTATGATTTTATAAATTTATATGGATCCTTTTTGGTGCATTTCATAATTTGAATCAGGAACTGTCAATCAAATTCGAGTAAAAGATGAAAATCAGCTGTCAATATTTTCCCTATAAAAACATACAACGCATTGAAGACATTATTAGTGCTACTGTTTCCCTACTACTGATTAAAACCAACGTTATTATGGAGCGGCGACGTCATTTAAGCAGGGAAGAAATGCTCAGAGCCGTGGGAATGATAGAAGCTGGTTCCCGGCAACGTACTGTGGCTTTAGCTCTGAATACAAGTCAGAGTGTTATCAGTCGACTTTGGACACGTTACCGAAGCACTGGTACCGTGGCTGAGCGCCATGGAGGACGGTATCGCTGCACCACACGGAGACAAGACCGATACATTCAAATCTTAACTCGAAGAGCTCCAACAATAACCGCCATGATGTTAGCCGTGAGGCTTCATCACTCTTCAGGGAACTTAATTTGCGACCAAACAGTCAGAAACCGCTTGCATGAAGTGAACCTTCATTCCCGAAGACCGCTACGGGTACCACCTATAGCAATGCACAATCGTAGGATTCGATATCAATGGGCTCTTGAACACAGAAATTGGGCAGAAGAACAATGGCGTTTCATGTGCTTTTCTGATGAGTCTCGTTTTGGTATGAGACCGGATACAAGACGTATACGACAATGGAGAACCCCTGGACGCCAACAGCGATTAAAATCCTGCCAGGAAGTCCATCCTTATAGTGGTGGAACCATCATGGTATGGGCGGGTATTTGGATCGGCGGAAGAACTGAGTTGATTTGGATCAGAGGCAACCTCAACGCTCAAATTTATGCTGAGACGATTGTATCAGACGTCATCGTTCCTCTACAAGTGCAAATCGGTCCCTTATTTCAGTTAATGCATGATAATGCACGACCGCACACCGCAAGAGTTGTAAGACAGACTCTCGCCGCAGCTAACATCAATGTCCTGCCCTGGCCTGCTCAGTCGCCAGACTTGAACCCGATTGAGCATGCATGGGATATGCTACAGAGAAGAGCTCTGCCGAATATGGAGGGTATCCAGTGGCAAGAAGACCTTTTTTTGTTGTTGCAACGAACATGGGCGGCCATTCCACAGCGTGATTTGGATGAACTCATTTTGAGTATGCCAAACCGATGTTCTTGTGTTGTTAGTGTTCGCGGTAGAAACACGGATTATTAATTGTTTAAGTTACCCAATAAAATTTTAAAGAAAACTGTTATTTCAGTCTTTTTTTCGAACTTTAATGTTAGTGGTTCAAATGTCAAAAATCCCTTTATTAGGAAAATGGCAAATTTCTTTATTAATGCAAAGGTGACTTGGTTTATCGTTACTGTGACAAACGAAAACACTTTATTTGATGAATCCTTAAAGAAAATTTTAATTAATATCAATCAGGAGAAAAGTTATTGCAAAAATATATGTTGATCCCTAGACACTTTTGATGTGTGTATTAGAAGCGTTATTTCTCCAAACCAAACTTTTAGCTCAAACTCAAACAATAGGTATAGTCAATATAATCGAAAGTTTTCGCAATTGAAGCTGCAAATAAGTTATTTTAAAATAGACATCAGTCAATATGTTTTTTAGGTATTTGCAAAGAATTTGAGTAGGTAGGTAGGTACCTAATGTTATAGAAAACAATGTTTGAATACAATTTAGTGGATAGGTCCTATGACTATTTTGAGGATACCGTAAGGGGAATAAAATTCTGTATATAAGCCCTGTTAACGGAACTCTAAAATTCCAAATACGTGCCATATTTACATATGAAAAAGGGCGGGGAAAGTCGAGTAATCCGGATAAGTAATTCTCTCTGAGTAAGTAATGCGTTGATAAATGAAATTAAATCGCACAAACAAGTGCCGCCATTCGGCCCGCGGCTCCCCTTTCATGAGACCGCGCGTATGAGCTTAGAGACGCTCCTCAACTTAAATTTATCGAAGATTACCATGTTTAAAATATCCAAAGTCCAAATGGTATTCATTATTATTTTTTTAAGTCGTCATTAAATACAGGTTCAAGCAATAGTAGTAGCAGTAATAGTATAGAAATTAATATTTAAACAAATTAACTAATTAATAACTAAAAAATTAATTAAGTACTTATTACCAATTATATACTACTAGCTGACCCAGCGAACTTCGTACCGCCAACTTATCTACATAAATAAAACAAATAAACTATCCCAATCCAAAAAACTATCCTATCTTTTAAGTTGGACAAAATTTTAGATAGTTACGAAGTTTGATAAAAATCGGTTCAGTAGTTTAGGAGTCCATCGCGGACAAACAACGTGACACGTAATTTATATATATTAAGATATAGTTCTGTCTCAAGTCTGGAAGGCTAAAAGGCGAAATAGATCTAGAAAACGACTAAACCTTGACAGTAAGACTCGCTCCACTCGAACACTAGGTATGGCTAAAAATTTTTATACTACACCTTCTGATTTGTGTCATATCGAAAAAAGCGAGAAAGAAAATACGTCTTTACGTGGAGACAAATCTGCGGGCTGAAAAAAATTATGAAATTTCATTACTTACGTGCTTAGATTAAATATAAATATTCTTAGCTTACGTGCTTTAGCGGGCTGAAAAGTTGTATGAAAATCCATTAGATACATACGTGGTTTTATTTTTTTAATTTTTGATAAAATCAGTTCAGTAAGTAATACCAATAATTTTTTTAATTAATATAATTATTTATAAAGACGATTCTGTTATAATAAATAAATATACGCCACCTACTTTAGAGGTACCTTAAAAATAGCCTGCGTACCACTAAAGTAGCCTACGTACCTCCAAAGTAGCCTGCGTACCTCTAAGTAGACGGCGTACCTCTAAAGTAAACTTCAATAATTAAAAAATGTGTCTGTTATTTTCCTCCTAGGTGCTATGTAGTTTATAGCACTATGTATCACTCGGGAGAAAATGCGATTCCTAACTCGTGTGTATTGATACACTCTTAAGTAATCGGTCACTTTCACCCCTCGTAGAACAATGTACTATTTTTTAACAGACATTAGTGGTGTAAGCATAAACTCGTTCGAATTTTTCCGTACATCATCACCCATACAACAAAACTATAAAATATAAATACGAAAAAAATACTAAAAAAAACTTGACAGGTGTCAAAGGACACCCGGATGGAACGTAGTTCCTTTCGATTACATTGTGTTCGGTATTTTCGCGGTACAACATTGGGTCTCCGTAGCCTAGTGGCTCCGGCAGTCGCCTAACAGCCAAAGGTCGATGGTTCGAATCACAGCTCGACAGACCGAATTTTCCATTTTCAATTTTATTTTAAACAGCTTCTACATGTGGAATTTTTCCCTAATTCGGGATGGGATGGGATGGGATTCGAAACATCGACTTGTTACTGTTAAGCGACTGCCGAAGCCACTAGGCTACGGAGACCCAATATTGTACCACGAAAATACCGAATACAATGCAAAATTCACATTAAACAAAAAGTGTCGGTGTCAAAAATGTGTCGAGTGTCGGTTCCTTATTTTTTCCGTCTAGCCCCCTTCCGCACCGCGCGATAAGGAACTTACGTTCCAAAAATGCCAAAATATCGATGAGCCAAAAAATACCTACACGCAACCCTAGCGTAAAGTTAGCAAAAAGCACATCGCATCTCGACATGTGCACGCCAATCTGTCGCTACTTCTCCACTCGAGTATCTCACCTCCCGTTCTATCACACTATCTGGGTATACGTATCTCACTCACACCCCCTAGTACGATGGGCCCCATACTCCTCAATGTCGCGACTACTTAGCGACGCGGCGATAATCGTCATAGTGGATTGTTTTCGATTGTCCGATTCGATTACGAGGGTCAAAAAAGTCGATTGTTTTCATTCGATTCCACGTCATATGTCACATAAAACACATGTGACTAAGAACTAAGACTAAAAAAAAGCTTCGATTCAGATGTTTTCTGCTGATGTAGCTACATATTTGTTAATCGGCCCAAAATACTAATACAATCTTTACTTGAACTTTGACAAAACACTGCTATAAGGATGACTAGATTTTGCCCGCGGCTTCGCTCACGTTTTTTCGATTTTTCAAATCCCTATGTTACAATTAGTTGAATTTTCAAAAACCCTTTCTTGGCGGATGCCTACGTTATCAATTATCATACTAATATTTTAAATGCGAAAGTGTGTTTGTTGGTTTGTCCTTCAATCACGCCGTAACAGAGCCACGGATCGACGTGATTTTTTGTGTGGGTATTGTCGAGGACCGGGAGAGTGACATAGGCTACTTTTTATCACGGAAAATCAAAGAGTTCCCGAGGGATTCGTCCCTCCGGTTCGTCGTTCCGGTTTTTTTGTGGCGATCGCCACAAAATAGGATTACCTCGAGACACCCAGAGACCACTCACCTCCAGACTCTCAGCGACTCGCACGGTATAGGAAGACCCTACATCTTCCTAAGCTGCGATTCCAGAATCCCTGTGCGAGGTCGCCATTCGAACACCTTGGCAGTTTTGGACCCCCACTTTAGACACGTTCATACCTTACCGTAGTAGGGAATACTATGGTTTATATACACAATTCTCTTGCGGATTGCGACCAAATAATTGTATTCTGCATCTTAAACAATCTCTGCGAACTTGTCAATCTAGGGGAGGTGTAAGTCTGTGTTAAGTGTCGTGCGAACGTGCAGGTGCTGGGAAATACAACACTTGCGATAAATTGGGGATGAAATGCTGTAGCTCGAAACTTGCAATCGAGATTTCTTGATTAATTTATTGTTTATCATATACAAATAAATATAATATATTTATATTTATTTGTATAGCTATAAATATTTAGGTACGCATCTGCCTATGATTACGAAATATAACATATTCAACTTTCTTTCTTGTAGGCCCACCTTTGGCTCTTATGATAAGTCAAGTCTTACGATAACGAGAACTAATAAACTAGACGCACAAATACGGGCAAAATTGTCTGAATTATGCTACAAAGCGGAATCAATGCGGAATCCACCTAGTGGATAACGCGTCGGAGAAGAATCTAAGTTTTAGATCACTAAGGGAACGGGTAGACTGGCTACCTACTTTTAGCGGCAACGATTGGCGTTATTGCGACCGCATCGCGACTATCGAACGCTTTCGATACGTACTAAAAGACGCGAAGGTTTACATTTAAAAATTTCGGAATGCCGTTGCTTAAAAAATTGGCAGTCATAGGGACTGCCGATAGAAGTGAAAACTAGATTTGCTAATATAATTAAAAACAAATAAGTAAAGCGCACTGTCACGATTTCGTGACTGAGATTCGAACCTGCGACATAAATAAATAGTAAATAAATAAATAAACATTTATTCAGCTTTTAACAAGAAGATTTAACATCATACATTAAACGGTAAAGAAAGCGGCTGCTTGCCCGCTGCGCCGTACAAGGTTGCTTGGGAACTTCAAAAATGTTGAACGCTTACTGAAATCTCATAACAGGTGACGATGGTGACGGTGACGATGACGCGAAATCCATGTTTTTTGCTCACCCAAAAAAGTTCTCAACGCGCCTAAAGAAGTTTTCACTTCAAAAACGCAACTCGATCACTGCGACTGGCGTGTGTTGTGTGCCCACGAGCTTCCAAACAGCGAGCCATAAAAACGCCGATCGCTGCCGCTAAATGTGGGCAGTCTGCCCTCTCCCTAAATCATTTTCCACCAGGCCTAAGCGTCGCGACACACCTGCGGAACGTACGGCGCCGATCCTTCCGCGGCGGAATTGTCGGTCGCAGTATTCGTACGGCGCCGAACGCGACGGAAGGTTCGGCTGGTGTGTCATGGGTAATTGAATTTATATTGCGAGAGTAACCAAACGAACTTTCGGCGCCGTACGGTCCGTAGGTGTGTCGCGACGCTAAGCTTTGATAATGAAGCGATATAAGCCAGCCAAGTGAGACAATTTACTGGGTACCGTCAAAGTATTACTTAAATCGTTTTACACCAGGGCCAGGGTCAGAAACAAGCGGGTCCATACGAGTGGTCACAACAACGCAGCATGCACCGCGGGACGTCGATTTAGATGTTAGCGAAACGGGGGCGAGCATAGAGTGTACATGTTTTGAAAACAATTTTATTGAGTGGCACACTCATTTACTAACCACATTTATGAAATACTAGATGATGCCCGCGACTTCGTCCGCGTGGATTAAGGTTTTTAATTCCCGCGGAGACTCTGTAATTTTCCGGGATAAAAGTAGTCTATGTGTTAATCCTGGGTATGAACTATCTCTAATCTCTATTCCTTTCAGCCATATCGAATCATACGTTGTGGCGTGAAAGAGTAACAAACATCCATCCATCCATCCATACGTCCATCCATACTCACAAACTTTTACATTTATAATTTATTTGTAGGATAGGATATATATTATTAGTAGGATAGGATAGGAAGATAAAAAACCCACTCAATTTACTTCTTATGTCGAAAATGCTATGTAGAACAATTGGTGGTGGTGCGAATCTCTAAAAATGATTGCTACAGTTTTACGATTGCAATCGCCTCTGATTGGCTGATACTCACTCGCTATTGGCTAAAATGCTTGTTGCAGATAGAACGCGATGAATAGCAATAAATAAATATATTGTATAATATTTAGAACTTATTTCAGGTTAACTTAATTATTATAACAACTTAATGATCACTCAATAATGTGTGCATGTTGTGTAAGCCTATAATTAGTAGAGTATTTAATCATCTCATAATTTGGATATATATATACAAATGTATGATTATATTCAACTGTTGTCTTTTCTAAATAATTATATAGGTGCAAGAATGGCCTACATCAGGATTTATTTCGGCTCAGCGAAGATATGTTCTTTGAACGCAAAATTATAATCTTCAATCAAACAAATCACAGTCAATCATAACATGATAATTGTTCCAATAGTTGAATTATCATATTTGGGCAGGAATTCCTTAGATCAGGATATTAGAACAAGAGATTGTTTATATAAGATGGCTCCCTCGCTACCATCTACGCGACGCTCCGCTAGAGGGCCTGACAGTGCCACTCTTTAATGGACGCGCCGTCAAAAAAAAAATTAACTAAAATCCCACGAGCAGTTATAATGCTTCGATATAGAAATCCACATACGACAACGGCATTCCGAACCAGTGGTAGACTCATCGACGATTCAAAAGCACTTGTAAAAAAGTTTATTTGAATAAAAAACATTTCTATTCTATTCTATACCTAGATAAGCTTAAAAACATAAGCCTTCCTTTGAGCAGTAGGGTGAAAAAGAATATTAAATTGTTAAGAGTGGGTATGGCCGCGGCACGAAGCAGGGCAGTCACGACCGTAACCGAACCTACAGTCAGGCCCCAAGAGGGTACAGGGAAACCGCATTTGTGCCACGCGACTAATGGTGCTGTTTAACTACACTGTACTGTAGGTACCTATTATAAATCGCGACTGTATTATATTGTTTGCGGATTCGTTATTTATATTTCAAATAGCTGCCCACGACTTCGTCCGCGTGGATCTAGTTTTACAAAATCTTACGGGAACTCTTTGGTTTTCCGGGATAAAAAGTAGTCTGTCACTCTTCCGGTCCCCAAGTATACCCAAAAATTACGTCGATTGCTCTGCTGCGACGTGATTGAAGGACAAACAAACACACTTCGTATTTATAATATTGGTAAGGATTTTTGACGGGAAAAATTCTTCAGGCGCGGAGCTATTTTTGGTAGCGGAAAATCTTATGGTTTCACGTCACCGACATGCTTGTTGACAGTACATCTGTATATCTGTAGCTATGAGTAAGATGTGTTTTCACTTTTGCCGGTAGACCTCATGACTGCCTATGTTTTGAAACCAAGTTCTTTATCGCACAGTACGGATTTGGCGGATGGGGCTAGGCGAAAAAAAGTGTAAGAATTTTCCGTCACGAGTACTGTAAACGGTTATCCATAGCGCATATGCTATATTACGAGAGATGGCGTTGATTCTAATAATTTATTATAAAGAACTTCGTTCAAAGCGAGTGTTCCACGACACATACGCATTTTCAAATTCAAAATTTTTATTTATTCTCCAATTTACATACTTCAAGATTAGATCTATTACATTGACATATAAGGTGACAATAGTAATACGACGTATTAGTACTGAAATCAACGGTAGCTGCCCTTTCTAGATTTTTTACGATCTGTGTTAAGGGCAGCTAGCCCTCTCCCTCGTTCACTGATTTCGTTACTAGTAAATTAAGTAGTTCGTTTTTTTTAAAAGTATATAACAATCCAAAAATTATACATAATTTGAGCGTGCGTGTGTGTGTGTGTGTGTGTATGTGTGTGTGTGTGTTTGTATGTGTGTGTATTTTATGGTCTAAGAGCTAGCAACGTTTTTGAGAGAGAATTTCAGGTAGGCCAATTTTTAGATATCCTATCTCTCTCACTCTCCCGCACGTCATATGGACTATCTGGCTGGTGGTAGCGGTTGCGTTTATCAGTGCGCATCCTACCTGCACAGGTAAAATATCGATTTTTTAAATCATTTTAAGAAGTTTTCCTTTTTTATTATTATTTTTATTGAACTTTCCACAACGTAAATCTAATATTGCCAGACATTTTTATTGCTGTTTAAACTATTCCAGACGCTAATTTCGAATTAAAAAAAAATTTTTTTTCAAAATAATTCAGTATGGCTGAAATTTTTTTATAATATTATTAAAGTATCTAAAAACTTAAAATTAATTTGCCAAACAATAATTCGGTTGTTAAACCTTTAGCCAGACCGATTTAAAAGTGGAAAGTTATTGGGCATGTTGGAAGAGTACGGACAATCACGTGTTAGTTGCGCAAGCGCGATAGACGACAGCAGCTGTTTGGAGTCAAGATGGCGTCAGTTTAGTCAGGCCCTTGACACTCGCCTACAATTGGTTGTACCGTTAAATATTCAAGATGGCGGATTACCCCCAAGAAGATTACCCATAGACAACAGATCATGGCATTGACAAACATAGAATTGCTGAGGACGGACTCTTTTCCTGTGTATAATGTGTTTGCGACGTTTGACATAATATATTATTACTAGTAGGGCGCGTGGGTGCGCGGCCCGCAAGCGGACCGCGGATTTTCCGCTCGTCAAGTATACTTTCAAGTCCTGATCATTTTCTATCAAAAACCACTCTTCCATCTTTTAAACTCCCTGAGATAGACACCTATGAAAATCTTATAGCTGCCATCTTGAATCCGCCATTTTGAATTTTTTTTCAGCTCGCTGCCAATTGGAGTTTCGAGTATTTTTTGTTTGAGCAGCCCCCACTTATCTTCAATACCCTGCCCGTGCTCCTCACCCGTCTCCGAAATCCTCAATCATCAGCTCTCTCCATATTTTTTTCTCCAAATTATTTGTCAGACTGAGAATTCTTCTATAAAAAATATTTTGAAAAGGATATCGCCATCTTGTTTTTCCAATTTTTTCCACTTTTTCAATTGATCGTTCACTGATTTCTTCGATTCTTGCGAGTTTCAACGAAATCGGTTGGAAAACAAAAGAGTTGCAAGAATCACGTCGGCCGCCATCTTGTTTTTCTGAAATGTCATAATTTTTCCCTACTCGAATCCCGCACCCGAACATATCTCCCCTACATCATTGTATCGTTTTCTGTCTCTTTCTAGGAGAACAATTGTGTCAATCAGTGAGTCAGTCAGTGAGTCAGTGGTAATTGAACTATATATATTATAATAATACTCTTTGCGTTTGACGTTACGTTGGAAGACGCGGCAATTACGAATTTCTAAATTTCTTCTATTCAGTAAAAATTTTTCAATTTTGTGATCGTTTGTTATCAAAATGCCTTGCAAAATCTGTTTAATTCCGACTTGCCGAGCTACTTCGAGTGAAGCGATTATTCCGGGTACCGCGGAGTGAAAAATATCGTGAGATGTGGAAGATCAACTTAATGCCCCATGCTCCTCAACTATCACATATAAAGCCAAGTCATTTTCGTAGCCTATATGTCTGTGAGAAGCATTTCGAAAATAAATATTTAAGTGGACAAAGGAAACGCTGTCCGAGTTTATTTACTTTTGCAGCGATTTCGACTGTTTAATATAAAATAAATCTTTTTAATTGCTAATTTTGTGTTTTCTTGTAATTTATTTTTATTCAAATGAAAAAAACAGTACAATAAATAACGTGCAAGTAGGTAGGTATCGTATTGATTACATTCTCTTTGGTAGGTACTGAAACTATTTAGATTTAAAAAATAAAATTAAAAATAAAAAGGTCGCTACTCGCTATACAGTGACAAGCTGTCAGTACGTATACGTTACAATGGCTAATAAAAAATTAAAATGTATTTTTTGCAAA
This sequence comes from Oeneis ivallda, assembly GCA_029955525.1. Lineage (NCBI taxonomy): Eukaryota > Metazoa > Arthropoda > Insecta > Lepidoptera > Nymphalidae > Oeneis > Oeneis ivallda. The sequence continues at coordinate 15,711,939 of JARPMR010000007.1, forward strand.
GACAGAAATGGAAAAATAATAACTTTTGTAGAAGATAAGTTAAAAAAGTGTAAAGAAGTTCTACAAATACGTGTAAATTTTAAACTGAAATATGATAGTGTACAGTTACCGGAGCAAGTTAATGACACTGATGGATATCACAGAAATTGTTACAGCAATTTTACAGCTTTAATGGCAAAATACCGTAATTTATCTGAAATTAATTTCTCGTCAACAGTAGATCTTCCCAGCACATCTAATTCAACTTCGTTGTCAAATACTGCAGTAGATGTTAGCAAAACCCTGCCTGATAATACATCTCAGAGTTCACATACAGAAGTTAATATCCAAGAAGTTGACACTTCTAATGCAATTATTGAGCCTGAAAATGTGGTAAATATAGAAACAAATTCAGGTGTCAAACGAGTTTGTTTTTTTGTGGAAAAGATCGCAAGCAATCAAAAGGTAAACAACAAACTTTACACTCCTCAAATGATGCAAAAATTTATATGAAAATAGCAGAGTGGATGACAAAATTAAGTAATCAAGAGTTGCTAGACAAAATAAAAAATTTACAGTCAAAAAGTGAAATTATTTCTTATCATCATTCGTGTGAATTGGGATATTTAAATGATTACAATAAAGTTATTTCTGATAATCCACAAACTCCCTGGCATGACAATCGGAGTATCCACCAGTGCATTTTCAATCAAATTGTATCATTAGTAGAGGAAGAAGTTATCAACAATAAAAATTGTTTGCTGTTATCTTCTCTTTGTGACACATACAATAATGAATTGAAGCTTCAATTTGTTTCTTTTTTTCAATTTCTCGAGGAAAAAATTTTCAAACAATTTAAAAAATCAATCAAAATTATTACAAAAAATAAAAAAATAGTTATCATGCACAAAGATAGCAGTTTATTAGAAGACAATGATTTGACGAGACTCGAGGAAAATGAGCTTATTGATAAAGTAGCTTTAGTCCTGCGGAACGCCATTTTAAAAATGGAAAAATTAAAATTACCATCAAAAATCAAGCCAAGTGATTTAATCAATGGTGAATGTACCATTCCTGAAAAGTTAGATCGGTTTTTTAAAGTATTGATTGGAGGCAAAGATATTCGTCGCCGAAATGGTGTAAACTGTGATCGATTGAGCAACTCAATCGCCTCTGATACTCTTTTTTGTGTGACTAATGGTACTATTAAACCATCAAAACATATAACTCTTGGAATGACTGTTAAAAGTCTTACAAGTAGTAGAAAAATCATTAACATTCTTAATCGTCTTGGACATTGCTGCAACTATACTACACTGGAGGAGTTGGAAACTGAAGCTACTTACTCATCTGTTCATCGCTCTGAAATTAGTCCACCTGACATTATTCGGAAATCATCATTATGCACAGGTGTAGCTTTTGATAACTTTGATAGGTACGTTGATACTCTTAATGGAAAGGAAACTTTGCATGACACCGTTGGTATAATATATCAAAATATTGATAATGATGCTCCTAATGAAAGTGATGTCGATTCTAGAAGTGATCAGTCCGACATGTTACCACCACCAACGAAAAGAAGACGAACCTTTGAAGCTATTGTTCTTGAACTCGTTCCGATTTCTGCTCGATTACAAATGTTAGAACGAATAACACACATAGAGCAATCTATTCCGAGTACTTTGTCTTTAGTAAAAACTATTGATTTATTACATATGACTTCACTCTTTTTCCATGTGCCAAACACTCCAATGTGGACGGGGTTTAACTGTCGAATTATAAAGGATAATACTCCAAAACAAAAAGTATCTTACCTTACTCCAATCAATTTGTCACCAACAGAGACATCAGTAATGAAGTTGACAATGACACAGGCTCAACAAGTTGGTGTGGAATGTAACCAAAAATACATCCAAGTAACATATGATTTGGCCATCGCTAAAATAGCTCTCAAGATTCAGGCAACAGAAACCCCAAAATTTGATAATCTCTTCATACATCTTGGCTCATTTCATTTGATGATGGCATTCTTTAAAGCGATTGGAGTATTTATCAATGAGTGGATTATCACATATGATGGTTGAAAGTAAGATTATAGCATCAGGTTCTGTGAATGGAATCATTGATGGCAAACATTTTAATCGTTGCAAACGTCTGCATCCGTTGATGGCTGTAGGTTTGCAAATATTACATTTTGACCAATACTTAAAAACAGAGCAAGTCGAACACTGTCTTTTAAAAGAACAAATAATAGATGATCTTCTTCAATATCAAAATCTTGAAATTTCCCATTCAACTACGACTGCTGAATTATTACCGAATCAAGTATTGTCCCGACTGCTTTCTTCGTATCAAAAATTCGTAGATAAAACAAGACAAGGTGATCATGGTAAAACTCCTCAGTTCTACATGATCTACATCCAACTAGTTAATTATTACATCATTTTATCAAGGAGCATACGCATGGGTGATTTTGAAATGTTTAAGCATATAATTCCAAAAATCACAAATTTATTTTTTATGTTTAATCAACACAACTACGCTCGATGGTGTGTTAAATATTATGATCATTTAAAGAATGTTAACGAAACACATCCAGGACTTGAAGAGGACTTCAAATCTGGATGTTTCGGAATTAAAAGAACAGATAAATCTTTTTTAAGAATACCAATAGATCTTACATTGGAACAGACTATAAATGCAGATGCAGCTAAACGTCTCAGCGGTATTGCACACTTTACAAATTCGATAGCTGCACGCCAACGCTGGACAAAAAGCCACAGTATCAGGGCTGCTTTGATCTCCCATGTTCTCGATGTTTGTGGATTAAAACACTTGCAAGACGTTACAGCAGACTTACAACCTAATCGGATTAAAATTTTTGAAAAACAACTTGCTGATTTTATCGATATCTTAGAAAAAAACTGTAATCCGTTCGATCCAGATTTAAACAAAGATAACCTTTATAATATAGCTACTGGAAAGCCGGTCTCTGAACATATAGCTGAGTTCCTACTGAATGTCGAAGAAAATGGTGATGAGTTAAGGAAACAGTTCATTACTGAATGTGCTGTAGATGAATGTAGATTTGACAAACCGATAAAAAAAACAAAATATTTAACTTCGCTGAGGCTACAAAAAAAAAATGTAACTCTTGGAAATAAAGTTGTCGAGCTGAGAATGCAACGCGATTTATTTGGGAGAATGTTAGGGATCTCGCTAACTCATAATGTTGATATCGAAAAAGTTTTAACTTTTCCATTGACACCAGTGCCAACATCAATGTGCCACGCAGATGGCAGTATTTGTAAAACTGACAAATCTCAATTACTTAAACTGATTGAGAAGAAAATCGGTGATAACGTCGATAAGCCACCTTCGTTTTTTAATTCAGTTATTTTAGATGGTTTCTTCATGTTACACTTAATGAAAGAAGTACCTGTAACCTTTGATGCTTTATCTAAAAAGTTTTTGAGTATGATACTACGATTTAAATCCGACCGTGTCGATATTGTCTTCGATCAGTATTTTACACCGTCAATCAAAGATTTTGAGCGTTCACGTCGAGATGAAATAATTAGCCAAGTTACAATCGGGCCCAATCAAATTCGTCCACATAATTTTGTAGCTGAACTTAAAAATATATATTTTAAAGAAGGCCTTGTTAATTTTTTTATTGACCATTGGGCTGGTGATGAAATGGCTCCGATTATTGGAAATAAAATAATTTATTTGAACTTCAACAAGTGTTATTCATACCGGGTTGAAAATAATAAAGTTATTAAAACTGTTGAAGACTCACTGTCTTGCAAAGAACACGAAGAGGCCGATTCTCGAATAATATACCACATTTGCCAAATAAATGTCGATGGCGAAGTTGTGATACGCTGCTCAGACACAGATATTTTAATAATACTTCTTGGTAACATGGATCATTTGAATGCATCACTAAAAATCTGGATAAATTTGGGTGTGGGGAATCATCAGCGATTTATAAGCGTCAATCATGTACACGAAATTCTAGGGAATTCTTTATCGAAAGCTCTACCGTGCTTTCATGCACTCACAGGATGCGACTACACACCAGCTCTTTTCCGGAAAGGTAAACTTCGACCTTTTAAACTGTTAGAGCAATCAGAAGAGTATCAATTAGCCTGTCAAAATATTATAACAGATGATGAAGAATTGCTGAATGAGACATTTAAGATCTTAGAAAAGTTAATTTGTCATATTTACGGAGCTCGTGATTCTTGGAACGTCAATGAAGTTCGGTTCAATCTGTTTTCAAACACTTATCGGTCCAAAAAATCGGATGATAATTTTGAAAAAAAATTTCGTAACTTTGATCCATCAAGCCTACCACCATGCAAAAGTGAATTGTATCAGCATTTACTGCGAGTTCGTTACGTTACAAAGTTTTGGAGAAATGCTCATTTAAAACACCCGACATCTCTATCACCTCAAGCTTCCGGCTGGACCATAAATGACGATAAATATGATTTTGTCTGGTTTGTTGGAGAGCAATTGCCATCATTAGTTGCCGACATTATTATTAAATGTAAAAATTAAAAATAAAATACTAATAAATTTCTTTGCCGAAAGATTATTAAATTTTTCATTCTTTTACAGATAATAACTTATTACAAGACGATGACAACCCAAAAGACGATGATGACAATTAAAATGACAGTAGTGATGAAGATGATGATGATGATTATGATTATCAAGATGCCTCCGTTTTTTGTGATACAATTATCAATTAAAAATATAATTTTTTGTTTTTTTCCATACTTGAGATTGATTATTATCTTAATTTTGTTCAACAATAAATAATTATTTTGATACTACATTAATCCACACATTTATTTAATAATTTTTAATTCTTACTCTGTAATAATTCGACAACTAGTTTTAGACCAAGCAAAATGATACCACATCACTTTCCGCTTTTAAATCGGTCTGGCTGAAGGTTTAACAACCGAATTATTGTTTGGCAAATTAATTTTAAGTTTTTAGATACTTTAATAATATTATAAAAAAAATTTCAGCCATACTGAATTATTTTGAAAAAAAAAATTTTTTTAATTCGAAATTAGCGTCTGGAATAGTTTAAACAGCAATAAAAATGTCTGGCAATATTAGATTTACGTTGTGGAAAGTTCAATAAAAATAATAATAAAAAAGAAAAACTTCTTAAAATGATTTAAAAAATCGATATTTTACCTGTGCAGGTAGGATGCGCACTGATGAACGCAACCACTACCACCAGCCAGATAGTCCATATGACGTCCGGAAGAGTGAAAGAGATAGGATATCTAAAAACTGGCCTACCTGAAATGCTTGTTTTCCTGACGTTGCTAGCTCTCGTACTATTATTTTTTAGTACGAGATAATTACGATTTTATTTAAAGAGGCGCTTCTAAATAATGTGCTGTTCAACGTAGTAACTTACGGTTCTTTTATCCCGAATATATTTTAATATTAGGAATTATATGGTTTAACCGCTGAAAAGATCTTGGTTTTTGACACAGAATAATGGAATGGAATACTTTTTAGCCCAGGATATCACCCACCGGAATTCAAAAAAAACGCAAGGGCGAAGTCATAGGCACTATTTTAATGTTGTAGATCATAAAGTGTAGGAAAGTCATAAATTAGAAGCTCTTTAAAGCTAGCTATAGAGTAATCAAGGTCCTCTAGTATACTATGACTTCATAATCACGATACGGGATAACAACCGGTTACCGAACCAAGTCCCAGGAGTATACAGTGAAACCCCATTTGTGGAACGGCCAAATGCTCTTCAGTCTAACAACATTTACCTTTACAATCGTTCCTGCAATAAGTGTTTACGAAAACATCAGGTAGGTATTAATAATGTTCAACTTCGAAATTGTTTAATCTAGAATCCGCTTATTGATGTTGATTATATAATTAAGCTTTATAAGTTTTAATACAGAAAGCAACTCTATAAAAACCATAATGATTTATCCAAATCGACTTCGAAGAAAACTTTTTGAAATCGAACAGCTCTCTGCTCTACGTTATGAAGTACTCAATCAGATGTGCTATGCGCAAACACGTACCTATACCTATGTAAAAGACGCAAACACAAAATTAATAATTACTGTCTAACTAATTTATATTCACATTTTCAGATTCACTAAAAGCTGAATAACTTTTCCCTTGGAGCAGTCAGCAGAGACATTGAAGAGTTATAGTTATAGAATCTTATTTGCCTTATCTACGAAAAAGATAAATGAATTAATTATTATCGAAGGTGGTAAGGTAACTAAGCATTGTAGCTAACACCTAAATAATTCTCACAGTAAATAAATATAACGCTAATCCAATTAGAGAAACGCAAACAATTATTATAATTACCTACCCGGCACGCGTATGTTAATTACTTACAGTGGGTGCTTATTGTGTAGTATTGTATTAACTATGCAAACGAAAATGAACTCACTCAGCTAAGAAATTAGGTTTTAAATTGTCCCTCATAAATTAAATATTATTATATAGAAATATCAAGTTAAGTATATTGGAAGAAAATTAAATCTCTCTTATTTGAGTTTTGGAGAGTTCTCCATCGCATTTTCCTGAAGTTTTTCTCTGAAGGTGTGTGAATTCTAATCCGCAATTGGCCAGTGTGGGGGACTATGGCCTAAACCCTTCTCATTCGTGAGGAGATTTGTGCCCAGCACGCCTAGCATGCACGCGCGAGAAAATGTCTACGCCTTTTCTCGTATTATCTCTATCGAAACTAACATGGTTGCACACATGATTCGTCTCGTTACGTCAAAAGTAGAGATAAAATTATTTTCTCTATTTTTCTCTACGAACTCTAACATGGCGACGTAAGTTTCTCGAACGATATTTCTCGACATTTTTAAAGGTTTCGCGCATGGAAGTAGTAAATTTCCATGGTTTCTGAATGAACGAAATCGGTGTTGCAACATTAGATTATTATCGTATGGTGTTGTGAAACGGCTACACCGTGCACCGGTTTGTCTACGTCTACTGTCACGAGAATGCCAAGTCTTCGACTAGAAATTAGTCACTCGTTGCGTGCATGTAAGGGTAAACGAGAAATCAGTCTACGTCGACAATATCTCTCTCTCTTCGCGAGATATCACTTCGACGTGTATATGCTAGGCCTGCAGAAGTGGCCGCCAGTGGGTTGAGTTAAATTATACCTACTCGTAATAGCAGGAAAACTCAAGATAAAGGTTAATTAACATCCAAAACACGAGCCAAAAGTCTATTTTTGTACCATAGCGATTTTTTTCTGCCCGCACAACAAATATCGCTTGCATATGACAGACAGGATGACACAGGGGTCGGTAAGCGAACCTAGGACCCTTGAGGATACACCGACACGACGAGCGGCACGCGCCTGTCACATGTGTGAATAACGGTTATATAATTTTATTTGACCGAGAAATTACCGCTACACAATATGTATTATGTTCATGGTGATCAACGGTGAACATTTTATTTCTTAGCATATAACTGTTGATTTAACCAAATTATGATAAACAAACCACAAACCTTCATGCAATGCACATCACCCGCTAGAATATCTAATAAGTACAAATAATTCAAATTCAAAATTATTTATAGGCCAACCTGTGGCTCTTGTGACACGTCATGACTCTACCACCGATTCGGAAAGCGGATCCTGCTGAGAAGAGCCGGCAAGAAACTCAGCAGTTGCTCTTTTCAAAATAATCATTTTACAATATTATTATGTAGCTATTGCATTGTATAATACGTTTTTATACTATCCTGTGGGCAGCTGGATCCCAAGCCGATTTAACCCATGCAACTTTGTTAGAATAGAATAGAATACTTATAATATTTCCACAATGAGGGGAAGTTCCAAAAAGCGTACTACAATTCAATTCATGTTAAGACGGGCAGACAGAAAGCAGCCCCATTCCCGCCGGTAGCACCCGTTCACGAATTAAAAATTAAAAAAAAACCCCGACATGTGAATCTATGAACGGATTATGTACTATATACCCGACATCCTGTTACCCACTTTTCTACTCCATCATCAGATCCTCCTCCTCGATCCTCGATCATCATCTATCTAACACGTACTCATTGAGACCATTCTAATGAAACCAAACACACTATATCTGATGTAATTTGCCGAGGAGTTGGGTATCTCGCAGACTACTTGTTGCTGCAGCATCAGCTTAAGGTTACCATGCCTTGGAAATAATCCGAAGTGACAGTACACGAAATAATTTAATCGCACCAGTGAACGTTTGCAAGACCCTTTAATCAAGAAGGATATGAGCTGATGATCTTCAAACGCCTGAGCAGATCTTCATAAATTATAGCAAAGTTCCAGCTCGATTACGTTAGCTTTCAACAAAAAAAAACTGCATCAAAATCGGTCCATTGGGCAGGCTGCTAGGAGGAAACAGACAGATACACACGTCAAAGTTATAACACCCCTCTTTTTTGTCGGGGGTTAAAAATAATTGCTATAGGTATAATGTGACGGTAGCAGTCACCACTTATTGGCCAACGCTCTCTCGCAATTGGCTAAAATGTATCGTTGCAGAAAGAATACCATCTTCTTAAGAGTCTTGAGATAGATTTTTTCCGCGACTATCATCAAATATATATGCCCTAAGCCTAAATTAAAGTTATTTAGCGTTCCGGCACTATGACGTGTAGAAAGCGATTAGGAGTATGAGTTTCATTAAAACTGCCATGGAAGGTAGAAGGGGTTAAACGTCAGCTCCTGTCATCATAGACTGCATCGTTACTTACCATTAGGTGAGATCGCAGTCAAGTGCCATCTTGCCATGAGTAAAAATATAGGTACCTACCTATTTCTGAGTGCTAACAAAAATAAAATATATATGAACTGGTTAGGGTGTGAGGCAATGGAGCAAGTACAATTAACGCGAATCAGTGCCATATTTTTTATTTCTGGTATATTTTGATTTAATTTCACAGTCGTCGCGCGCATATGGCGTGTTTTGCAGCGGGCAATGAGGTGAGAGAATTGCCAATTGCATTATGGTGATGATTCGACATAGCATTGCTTTTTTTTGCGACAGCTCAAGAATTACTCCAGCTCAAGTTATTTGTAGGTACAACATAGTATTTATATATGATCCTAAAATAAAGAGCTTGGGTTTTGATATACGTATTTTTTAACCTTGTAGTTACTACATAAAGGAAAAATAGCTGGCAGAAGACGGAGAAAAACATTTTGGCTTAAGAACTTGCGCCAATGAAAAGAATAGAATAGAAATATTTTTTATTCAAATAAACTTTTATAAGTGCTTTCGAATAGTCAAATTTTTCTACCAGTGGTTCGGAATGCCCTTTTTACCGAGAAGAACCAGGAAGAAACTCGGCGGTTGCTTTTTCAATACAGTTCACAATAGGTACCTATTGACGACGCACCACGCGCCGCGCAACGCGCCGCGTGTCCAGAAACGAGCCCTTAGCCTCATTTTTTAAACCTGTTTTGTTATGGCGATTTGAAACGTTTGTAAAGTAAAACTTTGAACAGACCAAAAGTGACTTTGAAATGCCTCTTGTTCAAAACTGTGGCCTAGTTGTTGTGCTCGTAACTTATTGTCTTTCAAGTAAGGAAACAAAGACACGCCATTTTGTGAGAAGCTATCGAGGTCACTCTGTATTTTTCTTTCGTTTTTCCCTTGTAAATAGGCGACTATTTCAGATTTATTATACATATATTGATGCTGTAGAAGTGTTTCAGTAATTTCTGTTCAATTTGTGAGAGATGTTCCATGTGCTTTTTGCACAAAACTTAATGAAAAATTGGAGTCAAACTGTATCTCAGGTTCATTTTGATTAAAACTGGAGCAGATTGAGTGTCTTGTGCGAAAGCTTCGCCTTAATACTTTGGTAAAGAAATAACTATGGTTTACCTCAAAAATTTAAAAGCGATAGCATGCCCTTTTTCTATTACGGTTTGACTGATTGTAAATAAAAACTGTCGAAGACGTCGGTCATCAGTTCAACTTATTAATTTCATTTGTAGTAGAGTTTTAAAATACACACATCAAAAGTGTCTAGGGATCAAGCATTTTTATGCGGATTTCTTGAGATTGAGATGTGGCTTTGTAATAAATTTATGATTTTATAAATTTACTAGCTGATGCCCGCGACTTCGTCCGCGTGGAAAAAGTAATAAAAAAGAATTGTTTTATGTTAATCGTGAGGTTTTTACTACGTCACTATATAATATTCTGTACCTACTTGGTACCTGCAAACCTACAATATCAATTCAAAATGGAAATTTTGTAAATACCCACAATTTAGGCAGGACCAGCAGCATCAGGATTGAGGAGTTGGTAACTGGTCTTCAATGATGCATCACTGGACTACAGTCCAGTGATGCAGGCGAGAATTTTCGATTGCACTACGCTTCTTTTTAGTTTATACTTGGCATCTACAGTAGCAACTGAAAACCGAAATTTTCGTGAGCGAAGCGAGTGCGAATTTTTTTTGATCGCACTACGCCTCTGTGTAGCCCATACTAATTGGTATCTACAAAAGCAATCTATAATCGACATTATCGCTAGTAAAGCCAGTGCGACATTTTAAGGATTGCACTACGCCACCATATAGTCCATACTTGGCACCTACATAAGCAACATAAAAGCGACGTTATCGCGAGCGAAGCGAGCGCGAAATTTTCAGAACTGCACTACTTAACTATGTACTCCATACTTGGTTTACACTCACAACAACAATTAAGAAAAGACATTTTCGCCAACGAAGCGAGCTCGAAAATTTTTAAGATTTCATTGCATCACTATGTAGTCCAAAACGGACATTTCGCAAAATTTTTTAGGGCTGCACTACATAACTGTGTCATTCATACTTGGTTCTTACAGTATCAATCAAGAAAGACACATTTCGCGAGCGAAGCGAGCACAAAAATTTTCGATTGCACTACGCTTAATTGTAGTTCATACTTGGCACCTACAGTAGCAACTGAAAACTGATATTTTCGCGAGCGAAGCGAGCGCAAAGATTTTTTGATCGCATTAAGTACGCCTCTGTGTAATCCATACTAATTGGTATAGACAAAAGCAATCTATAATCGACATTATCGCTAGTAAAGCGAGTGCGACAGTTTTTACGATTGCACTACGCCACTATGTAGTCCATACTTGGCACCTACATAAGCAACACAAAACCGACGCTGTCGCGAGCGAAGCGAGCGCGAAATTTTTTAGGAATGCACTACTTAACTATGTACTCAATACTTGGTTTACACTCACAACAACAATGAAGAAAAGACATTTTCGCGAGCGAAGCGAGCGCGAAATTTTTTACAATTACGTTGCATCACTATGTAGTCCATACTTGGCAATCGAAAACGGACATTTTCGCAAATTTTTTATGGCTGCACTACTTAACTGTGTCCTTCATACTTGGTTCTTACAATACCAATCAAGAAAAGACACAATTACGCGAGCAAAGCGAGCGCAAAAATTTTAGATTGCACTACGCTCCTTTTTAGTTTCTACTTGGCACCTACATTAGCAAGCGAAAACCGAAATTTTCGCGAGCGAAGCGAGCGCAAAAATATTTTGATCGCACTACGCCTCTGTGTAGTCCATACTAATTGGTATAGACAAAAGCAATCTACAACCGACATTTTCGCGAGCGAAGCGAGCGCAAAAATTTTCGATTGCCCTGCGCTTATTTGTAGTTCATATTTGACACCTACAGTAGCAACTGAAAACTGATATTTTCGCGAGCGAAGCGAGCGCGAAATTTTTTAGGAACGCACTACTTAACTATGTACTCCATACTTGGTTTACACTCACAACAATAATGAAGAAAAGACATTTACGCGAGCGAAGCGAGCGTGAAATTTTTTAGGAACGCACTACTTAACTATGTACTCCATACTTGGTTTACACTTACAACAACAATGAAGAAAAGACATATTCGCGAGCGAAGCGAGCGCCTAATTTTTTACAATTACATTGCATCACTATGTATCCCATACTTGGCAATCGAAAACGGACATTTTCGCAAATTTTTTAGGGCTACACTACTTAACTGTGTCCTTCATACTTGGTTCTTACAATACCAATCAAGAAAAGACACAATTTCGCAAGCAAAGCGAGCGCAAAAATTTTAGATTGCACTACGCTCCTTTTTAGTTTATACTTGGCACCTACATCAGCAAGCGAAAACCGAAATTTTCGCGAGCGAAGCGAGTGCGAAAATATTTTGATAGCACTACGCCTCTGTGTAGTCCATACTAATTGGTATAGACAAAAGCAATCTACAATCGACATTTTCGCGAGCGAAGCGAGCGCAAAAATTTTCGATTGCACTACGCTTCTTTGTAGTTCATACTTGGCACCCGCAGTAGCAACTGAAAACTGATATTTTCGCGAGCGAAGCGAGCGCGAAGATTTTTTGATCGCACTACGCCTCTGTGTAGTCCATATACTAATGAGTATATAATTTAATATAATTTTTTACAAAACAAAGTATGTATTTTTTTTTTTCTTAATTTTTTAAAACCGCTCAACCGATTTCGGTAAAATTTAAAAACCACCTGGGAAGTATACCCTTTCAAACAAAAAAGTAAGAATTTTCCAAATCAGTTCAGGCGCCTTCAAGTAATCGGTGAACATACATAAAAAAAATTGAAAAAATAGATTCCGACAAATTGAGAATCTGCTCCTTTTTCGAAGTCGGTTAATAAGAAATCTACAAACGACATTCTCGCGAACGAAGCGAGTGAGACATTTTTTACGATTGCACTATGCCACTTTGTAGTCTTCACTTGGTACCTACAATATGATTTCATTATCGACATTTTGTAAACACCCAGTATTTAGGTGGGTATTATCATCAGCAGCATCGGGATTGAGAAGTTGGTACCATTAGTAGTTGTAGCATGGGGAGGAGAAGGGAGGAGGATGATTCCTAAACCGAACCGAGCGATAATTAAATTAGCTGAATAGAATGATGCCATCTAAGAATACAAAGCTACTGTGGGAAATTTTAGTAAACGGAAAACGGAGACGCGAAATTATCGCGAATATTAGCGAATTATAAATAAAATCTAAGTAGTTCATACTAAGTGTTACCTACCATTGGTGAGCAGTACCCAGCAGCATCAGAATTGAGTCCTCTTTTACGGCTCCACTACGCTATTATATTTTAAATATTTGGCACCTACAATATCAATTCACAATCGACAGTTCGTAAATATCAATGATTTAGGTGGGCAGTACACTGCATCAGGATTGAGGAGCTAGGGCCTGGAGGTCAGTGATATAGTCTAAAATTAGTATGTAATGAATGGCTCAGGTCAAGATATGGCTATGGTATGAATGTATGTATGTATGTATGTATGTATGTATGTATGTATGTATGGTATGTATGTATGTATGTATGGTATGAATCGCATGCTATATACGTATATATTGTATGCGAGTGACCTGGAACCGAGTCCCGAATCCGAGAGAAGTTTTGTCCTCTATCTCCGATAATATCTAGCCGATCTTCACCAAAATTGGTCATTGTATTTCTTGTCGTACACACTTTCAAATAAAGAAAGAATTATTAAAATCCGTTCAGATTTGACAGAGTTATGGAGTAAAATCAACAAAAAGTTTCATCCCCTATCCTGGAGTAACCTTATGTTTTATCGGGATAAAAACTATCCTATATGTTGACCCGGAGTATCAGCTACCGCTATACTAAATTTCATTTAAATCCGTTCAGTAGTTTTCGCGTGAAGCGCGGACAGACAGACAGACAGACAGACAGACAGACAGACAGACAGACAGACAAAAATTAAATAAAAATCTGTTTTGGGCTCAGTATCGATAGTCAAGCATCCCCCAATTAAAATTTTCAAAATATATTAAATGTACAGAAATCTTCCAGTTACAGTTTTATTATAAGTATAGATATGGATCCTTTTTGGTGCATTTCATAATTTGAATCAGGAACTGTCAATCAAATTCGAGTAAAAGATGAAAATCGGCTGTCAATATTTTCCCTATAAAAACATACAACGCATTGAAGACATTATTAGTGCTACTGTTTCCCTACTACTGATTAAAACCAACGTTATTATGGAGCGGCGACGTCATTTAAGCAGGGAAGAAATGCTCAGAGCCGTGGGAATGATAGAAGCTGGTTCCCGGCAACGTACTGTGGCTTTAGCTCTGAATACAAGTCAGAGTGTTATCAGTCGACTTTGGACACGTTACCGAAGCACTGGTACCGTGGCTGAGCGCCATGGAGGACGGTATCGCTGCACCACACGGAGACAAGACCGATACATTCAAATCTTAACTCGAAGAGCTCCAACAATAACCGCCATGATGTTAGCCGTGAGGCTTCATCACTCTTCAGGGAACTTAATTAGCGACCAAACAGTCAGAAACCGCTTGCATGAAGTGAACCTTCATTCCCGAAGACCGCTACGGGTACCACCTATAGCAATGCACAATCGTAGGATTCGATATCAATGGGCTCTTGAACACAGAAATTGGGCAGAAGAACAATGGCGTTTCGTGTGCTTTTCTGATGAGTCTCGTTTTGGTATGAGACCGGATACAAGACGTATACGACACTGGAGAACCCCTGGACGCCAACAGCGATTAAAATCCTGCCAGGAAGTCCATCCTTATAGTGGTGGAACCATCATGGTATGGGCGGGTATTTGGATCGGCGGAAGAACTGAGTTGATTTGGATCAGAGGCAACCTCAACGCTCAAATTTATGCTGAGACGATTGTATCAGACGTCATCGTTCCTCTACAAGTGCAAATCGGTCCCTTATTTCAGTTAATGCATGATAATGCACGACCGCACACCGCAAGAGTTGTAAGACAGACTCTCGCCGCAGCTAACATCAATGTCCTGCCCTGGCCTGCTCAGTCGCCAGACTTGAACCCGATTGAGCATGCATGGGATATGCTACAGAGAAGAGCTCTGCCGAATATGGAGGGTATCCAGTGGCAAGAAGACCTTTTTTTGTTGTTGCAACGAACATGGGCGGCCATTCCACAGCGTGATTTGGATGAACTCATTTTGAGTATGCCAAACCGATGTTCTTGTGTTGTTAGTGTTCGCGGTAGAAACACGGATTATTAATTGTTTAAGTTACCCAATAAAATTTTAAAGAAAACTGTTATTTCAGTCTTTTTTTCGAACTTTAATGTTAGTGGTTCAAATGTCAAAAATCCCTTTATTAGGAAAATGGCAAATTTCTTTATTAATGCAAAGGTGACTTGGTTTATCGTTACTGTGACAAACGAAAACACTTTATTTGATGAATCCTTAAAGAAAATTTTAATTAATATCAATCAGGAGAAAAGTTATTGCAAAAATATATGTTGATCCCTAGACACTTTTGATGTGTGTAGTAAGGAAACGAATGCACACCTAGAGAAAAATCAATAGCAACCACTGGTGTAACGCAATCATCACTCATTACTAGCAAAGTAGGGTAAAGGTCCCAATAACCGTCACCTGCCATTAAATCGAGCGCGCATCATTGACAAAACACAAATTGAATGCAAGAGGGGGCTCACCCCTGTTCTGTCCGTGCGCATTGAATAAATATTGTTTCTTCGACGGATTGAATTAAGTTGTGTTGGGAACACGCTGAGTGCAATAAAGTAGGCTCAAGTTTTATGTGTACAATGTGATCGTGCTTTATTAAATGAAAATAAAATACAGTGTTTTCTTAAATGAAAATAAATTAAATTACCATAACTCGCTAGTAATCTATAACAAAATAACAGAGTTAATTTTTATGATACGAAAGCACAAACACATTGTCCATCACAATTTCAATATTTCCATCAGCAAAATACCCTACCTATATTATAGCTTAAAATTACGAGTTACCAATATAGTTAACAAAATTTTACTGTTTCTTATTTTATTTAACTTTCTTGCTGTGTTCTGATAACAAAGAATTTTAATACCTTGCTCCCCCTACCGACTTAACGAGAAAGTTAGTGGTAATAAAAATAAATATTGGTATATCAAATAATCATCGAACCAGCGGCGTTTTAATAAATTAAAAATGTCCTCGTTAAAATTGCTGCCCAAAAGGTTGGGTCGCCATTATGAGCGGCGTGAATTTTTATGTTCAAAGTTTTTCAAAATCAAAATTATTAGTTTCATGTAGTTGGCCACATGTAGCTTTTATGATAACACAAGACAAGTCAAGACTATATCACTAGGTTCGGAAAGCAGATTATGCTAAGAAGAGCCAGCAAGGTCAGCAGTTACTCTTTTCAAAACAAAATTTTTACAATGTTTGGCTTTATTAATAAAATATTAAAATAAATTATTACCCTTTCTTGTGGTAAGCTGAATGCAACGGAGATTGCTATTTAGCAACTTTGTCATTAATAAATTAAGTAACTGCGTAATAACCTCGATTTAAAAAGTGTGTTGATAACCAATATTAATTTTTTACTCTTATAAAGATTGCTACTTACTAATGTTAACAATAACATTCTACAGCCTCATTTTAATAAAATCTTCACTGTTTTTTTACTCAAGGAACTTAACCGATTATATAAAATCAATTTCTTTTCAGTTTGTAGTGTATTACATTGTAGACTAAGGAACCCATATAGCGTATGAGGTTTTTGTGCAAAACATTTTCCCCGCTGTCACTACCACCACGCCAATGGGCTGTACCGCACCACAGGACGGTCCCAATCTCGTATTAAGAGCTCAAACATTTTAATTTCGCAATTGGTAGGCGTGGTGTCGCGATCGGACGACATGCTGACTAATTACAAAGCGGCTCATTGGCTTTTTGACATTTAAACGAAATGAATGAGGGTACATGGAAATAGGTGTATTTACCTTGTGATTTTATTTGGCTACTAGCAAATGGCCTCTACTTAACAATAGAGCTGTAATATAAGAACAAAATATTAAGATCTTAAAATATTAAAAGTAGTGTAAGACTCAATAGTGCAACGGCTAAACTGAAAACAGAAACGACGTTTCAACTACCACCGCTTAAATTAATGTAGTACCCACTTCTAACACAAGCTTAATCAAGCCAGCAATTGCTTAAGACCGTCCGTCGAACTAATGGAGGTTTGCATGACAGTAGTTTTAAAAAGCTACTGCGTAGAACCAAAACGCTTCATTGTTTGGCGATAAGCATTTGCCATGTGGTTACGAACCACTGTCGAAACTTTCAGACCCGACACAATAATTATTGTGAAATTAACAGTATAGCTTTGAAAAGCTCGCCGCCAGTACAAAGCGCAAACGCGTACTAAGAGAATAATGGCATTATCGAGGCAGAGAGGTAATCAAATCGAGTACTTAATTCGATTCCGACACTCGATACCATTGTTAATATCGAGAGTTCTCGATACAGCTTGTAAGTGTAACCTTTTGAGTTCATTTCAGTGGAGAGTGATTGATTTTTAGGTTTTTAGCAATAAAAGTCAGCAGAAATATAAAATTATTTTCAATTCAATGCACTTTCATTTCAGGGGTCTTAAGTACGTATTAATTGATGGTTCTTCTACGGATCTCCTCCAGATATACTCCGAGCATACCTCTCTTCAACCCGTTGAGTGACCCTGAGGGCCTGAGCCTTCTTATAAGGCAAAGCTAATCCCCCACTGACATCTTATAGCGCTGACGGATACAGGTAGCATGACATCGAGACGGTTGCAAATCCCTACAAGAGACCTATGTATGTCCACCAATGGAGGACTATGATTCATGCCTTAGCTTAGAGATGTGATGGTGGGGCCTCTTAAAGATGCTTGCTTGCCTTGCTTCGCGAAGTCTGAATCAACAATTTAAAAGAAATGAGGAGTGAGATCCTTAGTAACAGAGCCTGGCAGAGGGGCCTTTACCTATTCGATAAAAGCCATTTTGGATGTGGTGACACCATAAACATAGTATTCCTTACTACAAGGGTGACAAAGACAACATTATCTACTGTGGTAAACGGAAGAACATCGTGTGGGAAGCAGAGCAACGAAGAAAATAACGACGAAGGCCACTAATTTGCGTTTTGGACCCATGACACCACCGGCTTGCACCACTGGTAGTGTAAAATGTCAAAATATCACGAATATTGAATGGGCAATCTATATAAATCGAAAGAGTTTTTTCCAAAAATCAAACAAGTAACAAAGAGCCAACGAGTGACGTACCAAAACATTCAGAGCGAAAGCGTCGCGTTGCTCTACACAAAAGAGGGCCCGATTATTTTTGTACCTACGCCTTAATTAAATGGGACTCTGAATAGCGCACCTACTGTTTGATAGGGTGTTAAGCTTTTATTCCCATTCTTATTATTTTATTTGTATTGGCACATTTATTGTTTATTTGTCTCGCTTCATTATGGAAGAAAAGCATACCGTTTAAGAGTAAGCGAAACAGTCATTTGCGATTGACAATGTTGTAAACACGAGGACTAGCTTTTGGCAACGGAAACTAAACTAGCGGCACGCTATGATGGCCGGTTTGACACATTACAATAGTGATGTGGAATGTCAATTTATTCTCGAACAAAAAACAATTAAGTTTTGTTTTTGTACCTGATTAAATAGGTTTAATAAAACAAAAATGTATATGTTTATTTAATTTATTTGAACGAACTGAATATTTGAATGAAAATGAATATACATACTTTATATGCACACAAGAAACATATGAATACAAAAGATACCAAAAAAGGTGCCACAAAAGGCCATAATTAATCAGATTCGTCCATACTACTATTTTCACTGTCGTCACTGCTATCATCACCTACATTAATAATTATATGTTCGTTTTCTATAATATTATCTATTTTCACATCTCTTTCATAATCTTCCCTTATTAATTTAACAGTTCTATTCACAACCTTTTCCCAGTCTCCTTTAGTCACATGTTCACAAGCTTCTTCTAATAATTTTAGCATTTTTTTGTGGTAAATGGGGGTTCTGTATTGTGTCTTGCAGCATATCCCTTAATTTGAGCCCACACCAACTCAATCGCATTATACTCACAATGGTAAGGCGGTAACCGTATAACTCTGTGCCCATGTTCTAATGCTATTTCGTCAATGACGTATCGGATCTTGGTTGGTTTGTTTTCTTTTAAAAGACGTACTAATTCCGCTTTTAACATATTCATGTTTGCATCTACGCCATTTTTACGAAGCCATGCGACGATATCAGCTTTCTTTTGGGATTGGGCAGGTGGCTTGTCAATTTGCATCGAGTGGTATGGGGCGTTGTCCATAATTATAATAGATGGTTCAGGGAGGCTACACAACATTGAGGTAAACCATTCAGTAAACTTTTCTCCATTCATGTCTTCATGATAGTCTCCAGTGGTTTTTGACGCAAAAGCCATGAGAGAACCTTCGACAAACCCGTTGATGGTTCCGGCGTGACAAATTATAAGTCGCGATCCTTTTCCTACAGGAACTTTGGAAGTAGATGCTGCTGTGTCATCGTTCCAAGAACGGCCTACAGTATGGTTAGCATTAAGCCATGTTTCATCCAAGAACACAACATTTTGCCAATTTTTGATTTCTTTCACTTGCCGTAAAAAAGTATACCTTGCCATCGCTATATCAAATCTTTCCATCAATATTTTGCGTTTGTTACATTTTTTGTATCGAAATCCAATGGTCTTCAAAATCTTCGTTAAAGAACTTTCCCCACCGAAGAATAATTCAGCTTCCTTCAGTGAATGCACCAACTTTTTTCTTGTTGGATACTCCTTCTGTAAATAGTAGCCGTAAACATGTCTTCGGATAGCATCGGCATCAAAGCTATCGATGCCTACGACTGGTTTTGCTCGTTTTCTCTTTTTTGGTGTGTGAAGTTTATTTTCTTCTGTGCCAGTCTCGCCATATTTTTTTTTAGTTATCCGTCTAACAGTTCGTTGTCCAATATTAAGCGCATCAGCTACGCGTTCAACCACTGACGTTATAGGTAAAATTGGCCCTCCATTTTAAGCTTCACGATCGAAATAGTTACGAAGGCGTATTACGAACTCACGTGTCTGACTATTTAGAACAGTTCTCTGCGTACGTTCGGTCATATCGACGAAATCCACAACAAAGGGCTTGAACAGAGTCCAAATTAACGAGCAAGGGTCAACAGTAATGCAGTATCAATATTTGAAATCCAAAGCCAGGTCAAAACTATATCACAATCGCATTGCACTGACAGTTTATACTTTTCGAAGCAACGTCAATTCGAAACTGCTTTGTTTTGCATTGAGCATTGACGCGAGTTTGCCGGAGGTAGTAGTTGTGCTAGCCAGCGATCCTATGTGACGATCGTATTAGATTCCATTTTTAAAAATTTTCAATTTAGAAAACCAAATGCCGAGTTGTGGTATATATCATATAAAAATAAAAATTTTACCTTTTGTATGAAACAGCTGATATTTTTTTGCGATTTCAGAGGTTTGTCCACATAGTGAAAATTGTTCATATTCACAAGTACATTCACCCCTTAAATGGTGCAAACTGATTTTTCTACACTTGTATACATTTTAGAAATCAATTTAATAAATAAATTTTGAGTCCTAAACCTAAAACTACATTCGATAAAATTTATGAATCTCTGCACATCACTATCGTCAATAAAGTAATACAATTATTTCCTTCAAAGTCGTTATCAATTAATACGGAACTTCATGAGCGGACAAACGTCAAACCGGCCATCATAGCGTGCCGCTAGTTTAGCGCGCAATCTCGATCAAGAACAATAATTGGAGTGTGCATTTTTAGGGTTCCGTACCCAAAGGGTACCAACGGGACCCTATTACTAAGCCTACGCTGTCCGTCCGTCCGTCCGTCTGTCAGCGGGCTGTATCTCGTAAACCGTAACAGTTAGACAGATGAAATTTTCACATATTATGTATTTCTATTGCCGCTATAACAACAAATAATAAAAATTAAATTAAATTAAAAAAATTAAATTAAAATACTTCCATGGGTACATGGAAATATTTTTATTTAATTTTTTTTAACGGAACCCTAAAAGAGCGAGGCCCGACTCGCACTTGGCCGATTTTTAAGCCTAAGTTTATTTTCAGTTGTAGTTTTAATAATTTTCTCCTCACTTCCTTACACTTAAAATTGATTGACACTCAAAAAGTATTCTCTGTACTTACTTTGACATAAATCTTTCCATACCATTTATCATTTTCAAAACATTCATATTATTTTATTTTTGTTCATGTTTTGATTGTTATGCCATGGTTACACTGCAATCATTATAATTTTCCCCGATTTCAAATAGATCGATAAAACTGTTCCGTGAAATGTACAGAAAATTCAAAACGGTATTGAGAAAACCCTCCGTCCATTTTTTACTCAACTCACCCCCCTCAAAAACGAGGGGCGGTGAGTGCTAGTGCATTAGACAAATTAGATTATGACTACCCCGGAGTATGTCAAAGAAAGTGTCAAAGAAAATTATTCCCTATTTGTACATTTTTATATGTATTTTAAGAATTAATTTACTTAATAATGCAGACAGAGAAATGTGCATGCGACGGCTGGTGTTCTTTATTATGTAAAGAATGGCCTCAAAATAACTAGTGGTTCGCCCCGAACTGAGACCTCGCGGTAACGGTATCCCATGATTATTCATTCAATCGATACATGATAACCAAAACTGACATTATTATTATGCCCGTTTTCACCAAACATACCTAAATCATCCCCTAAGTAGGAGTCTCTTAACGTAGGTAGCTCCTAAATACAATCCTAAGTCCTAACATCCGTCCCAATATCCTTTTAGGTGTCCCGTACAGGATCGTGATAAATAAGTTGACAGAAAACATCAATCACCTAACTTATAGGTAGCCCGTAAAGGTTAGGGAACGTTAGTGAAAACATTGAATTATTATGTAGGTACTAACGAGTGAAACCGGGTTACGGGCATCAGTACAAATCGTCATCTATCGACGCGAATAGAAAATATACAATATTTAACTAAAATTTAACTAAAAAATAATTTTAATTGAATAATATGGTACAAAAAAAATTACAATACAATTATTGTATTATAATAAGTAACTAAATAATAATGGTCGACGCAAAACTGTTTTTGGGATAGGTCGTTAGTCGTAACTCGTAGTTCCATGGGAATAGTTACTGACTGCGCCATCTATTAGCATTATTGTGAAGCTATGTTGATGCTATATGAATTACTGATGTACATTAAAAATTAAATAATCTCGTTTCTTTATAATATTCATATAATTTTAGTATTTGTTGTTCAAGTACAGGATATAAGTGACCTAAAAACATAAAATCAGTTTGAAAATCCATAGCGGATTTTCCTAGAGAGCGTCTTCAAGCGAGCGTATAAAATCGCCACTTTGAAAGCCCCCCATTTCGTCAATTTTAAGGGAAAAATTAAAAAAAAAAATATTTTTGTACTCAGTTCAAAGTTATCTTTAAAATGATACGTAACAATTTTATGTAACGCGATATTTTTTTTTTTACTTCGCATTCGCTTCTATGAGAGCCCCCCTGAAATAAAGATTTTTATAACTTTTTAAGCCATTTTCGGCTGGAGGCCATCGGTTTACATATTATATCTAAATTTGAAGTAATTACGTTCAGTAATTCAAAAGTTATAAGGCTCTGACAGACGGACGGACGGACGGACGGACAAGTGCAAATCGCTCTAGTTAACTCAGAGACCTCGCTTCGCTCGGTCAAAAATATTTAAAAAATTACAGAAAATCTCCCGAAGCTTGAAACGACAGTTTCGATTCATGGTTATGAATAGGTACCAAATAAAAAAACTGTGTGTTTCTGAAATCTTTAGTAATACATCATTTTTCACTTGAATTTTTTTTAACTTACACTTGGTGCGTTTTTAGCACTATAAAATCTTTGCAAGAGAGCTACGTGCATTAGCGGACGTTTATCGATTAAAAAAAAGAGGTTAAAATCTCGTCTTGACCCCATGGGATCTTCTGAGAGATCAGAAAACTCTTCGTACTAATGTCTCCCCTGGGGACCACATCAGGAATCTTCCCGTACTAATAATATAGTAAGAGTAATAAGCAATGTCTCGTTACATAAATGGCCGGTAAAAAACCGGCCAAGTGCGAGTCTGACCCGCACACGAAGTGTGTTCCATCGTACAAGAATAAACACCAAATAACTATTAATAAGATCGAGCAAAAAATGTTTATCGTATGGACCTAATTTACCCTAATAACTTTTAACTAGATTTTTTATTATTTGTTGTTATAGCGGCAAAAGAAATACACATTCTGTGAAACTTTCAAGTATCTATCTACTACGGTTCATGAGATATAGCCCGCTGAAAGACGGACGGACAGAGGCTTTTTTTTATACATTATAAGCACACGCTTGACCACTATCACACCTGATGGAAAGTGATGATGTGGATGTAGTGTGAAGTAAGGTGGAACGCGTTTGCCTAGAAGATGCAATGATATTGGGATGGAAGCCCTTCCGATGTCTTGCAGTGCGGTGGTAAAAAGGTGAAGGGGGGACAAGATCGAAGAGCTCCTGAGCACACCCACTAAAAAATATCCTTTAAAACACCGATAAGCCGGCAAGTTTTCGACGGTGATCGAGGCTTTGAAGTTTGGCTAAGAGTGGTGAGTCCTTGCCAATGAGTTTCCTAGCTCGACGATCTAGAGCAATTAGTGCCGCAAGTTGGTACTTAGCGGAGCCGTCGAAGAGGTGACTGCAGTATTCCATGCACGACCTGACCTGGGCTTGATATAGCCTAAGCAATTGTTATGGCGTGAAGTACCGCTTCACCTTATTAAGGATGCCAAGTTCTTAGTAATAGGGTCGCATTGGTATCCTTTGGCGTACCCAAAGGATGCCAATGCGACCCTATTAACCGTTCCGTAGAACGGAATACTTATGAGTTTTTCTGACAATGAAATTCGCAAAAGACATCATCCCAGAGATAGGAAGTTAGGACAGGCTTAGCCATAGTGGTGTCAAAGCGACTTACCTGATGAGCTGGTGAGCTCTACCCCTCAGCTCGGCCAGGATCTCCAGCTCGTCCTTGGGGCGCGCGGCGCTGTCCTCGTGCAGGCGGGTGGCGCACAGCACGGAGTCCAGCGCGACGGATATACAGTCCGTGAGCTGCTTCGCCAGCTCCATCTCCCGCGCGTCGGATTGCAGGTCTTTCTCCTGAGACATTGACAATAGAGTCCCTACTATAATCCTACTCATCATCATCAGCATTATCAACCCATCATCAGCCCACTAATGAGCGAGGTCTCCTTTCAGAGAAGGGTTATAGGCTATAGTCCACCACGCTGGCCCAATGCGAATTGGCGGACTTCACACACCTTCGAGAACATTGTGGAGAACTCTCAGGTGTGCAGGTTTCCTCACGATGTTTTCCTTCACCGTTAAAGCATGTGATGTTAATTTCTTGAACGCACTTAACTTTGAAAAGTCAGAGGTGCGTACTCGGGATCGAACCTGCGACTCCTCGAATAGGAAACTACAGTCGTAACCACTAGGCTATCACTGCTTTTTTCCTACTATCCTACTAATATTATAAATGCGAAAGTTTGTGAGGATGGAAGTATGAATGGACTAGATGCCCGCGACTTCGTCCGCGTGGATTAAGATTTTAATTCCCGCGGGAACTCTTTAATTTTCCGAGGTAAAATGTAGCATATGTGTTAAGCCTGGGTATGAGCTATCTCCATTCCAAATTTCAGCCAAATCGGTTCATTCGTTGTGGCATAATAAACATCCATCCGTCCCTCCATCCATACACCCATCTTCACAAACTTTCGCAATTATAATATTAGTAGGATGGATAATGGATTAGTAGGATGTATTAATAAATGCGAAAGATTGTGAGGATGGATGGATGGATGGATGTTTGTTACTCTTTCAAGCGAAAACTAGACGGATTTTAATGAAACCTCAAAATGTACATACAACTTATACTCGTACATCTTATCTTAATATATATAAATTACGTGTCACGTTGTTTGTCCGCGATGGACTCCTAAACTACTGAAGCTATTTTTATCAAACTTCGTAACTATCTGTAATTTGGTCCAACTTAAAAGATAGGATAGTTTTTTAGATTGGGATAGTTTATTTGTTTTATTTATATAGATAAGTTGGCGGTACGAAGTTCGCTGGGTCAGCTAGTCAGAATATAATCTATATTTTATCCCGGAAAATTAAATAATTCCCACGGAAATCAGAACCCTTTAATTGTACTAAACGTAATAATACTTTAATCTTAGCTGTATGTAACCAATATTTTTATTCATATAATATACACACATCAAAAGTGTCTAGGGATCAACATATATTTTTGCAATAACTTTTCTCCTGATTGATATTAATTAAAATTTTCTTTAAGGATTCATCAAATAAAGTGTTTTCGTTTGTCACAGTAACGATAAACCAAGTCACCTTTGCATTAATAAAGAAATTTGCCATTTTCCTAATAAAGGGATTTTTGACATTTGAACCACTAACATTAAAGTTCGAAAAAAAGACTGAAATAACAGTTTTCTTTAAAATTTTATTGGGTAACTTAAACAATTAATAATCCGTGTTTCTACCGCGAACACTAACAACACAAGAACATCGGTTTGGCATACTCAAAATGAGTTCATCCAAATCACGCTGTGGAATGGCCGCCCATGTTCGTTACAACAACAAAAAAAGGTCTTCTTGCCACTGGATACCCTCCATATTCGGCAGAGCTCTTCTCTGTAGCATATCCCATGCATGCTCAATCGGGTTCAAGTCTGGCGACTGAGCAGGCCAGGGCAGGACATTGATGTTAGCTGCGGCGAGAGTCTGTCTTACAACTCTTGCGGTGTGCGGTCGTGCATTATCATGCATTAACTGAAATAAGGGACCGATTTGCACTTGTAGAGGAACGATGACGTCTGATACAATCGTCTCAGCATAAATTTGAGCGTTGAGGTTGCCTCTGATCCAAATCAACTCAGTTCTTCCGCCGATCCAAATACCCGCCCATACCATGATGGTTCCACCACTATAAGGATGGACTTCCTGGCAGGATTTTAATCGCTGTTGGCGTCCAGGGGTTCTCCAGTGTCGTATACGTCTTGTATCCGGTCTCATACCAAAACGAGACTCATCAGAAAAGCACACGAAACGCCATTGTTCTTCTGCCCAATTTCTGTGTTCAAGAGCCCATTGATATCGAATCCTACGATTGTGCATTGCTATAGGTGGTACCCGTAGCGGTCTTCGGGAATGAAGGTTCACTTCATGCAAGCGATTTCTGACTGTTTGGTCGCTAATTAAGTTCCCTGAAGAGTGATGAAGCCTCACGGCTAACATCATGGCGGTTATTGTTGGAGCTCTTCGAGTTAAGATTTGAATGTATCGGTCTTGTCTCCGTGTGGTGCAGCGATACCGTCCTCCATGGCGCTCAGCCACGGTACCAGTGCTTCGGTAACGTGTCCAAAGTCGACTGATAACACTCTGACTTGTATTCAGAGCTAAAGCCACAGTACGTTGCCGGGAACCAGCTTCTATCATTCCCACGGCTCTGAGCATTTCTTCCCTGCTTAAATGACGTCGCCGCTCCATAATAACGTTGGTTTTAATCTGTAGTAGGGAAACAGTAGCACTAATAATGTCTTCAATGCGTTGTATGTTTTTATAGGGAAAATATTGACAGCTGATTTTCATCTTTTACTCGAATTTGATTGACAGTTCCTGATTCAAATTATGAAATGCACCAAAAAGGATCCATATAAATTTATAAAATCATAAATTTATTACAAAGGCACATCTCAATCTCAAGAAATCCGCATAAAAATGCTTGATCCCTAGACACTTTTGATGTGTGTATAAACACAAATCCACGCGGACAAAGTCGTGAGCATGGGCTAGTACTTGTTTAAATATAAACAAGTAGCAGACGTAGGTAAAAATGCAAGACATAGTCACCAGGGGTAAGGTCTGTACAGTGTCAGAGGAAAGGACAGTAGGGGTCGGGAGCGTTTCATACGAGTGCGTTTGGTATACTAGTTTCTAAAGTTACGGCACGCTATGATGGCCGGTTTGACGTTTGTCCGCTCATGAAGTTCCGTATTAATTGATAACGACTTTGAAGGAAATAATTGTATTACTTTATTGACGATAGTGATGTGCAGAGATTCATAAATTTTATCGAATGTTGTTTTAGGTTTAGGACTCAAAATTTATTTATTAAATTGATTTCTAAAATGTATACAAGTGTAGAAAAATCAGTTTGCACCATTTAAGGGGTGAATGTACTTGTGAATATGAACAATTTTCACTATGTGGACAAACCTCTGAAATCGCAAAAAAATATCAGCTGTTTCATACAAAAGGTAAAATTTTTATTTTTATATGATATATACCACAACTCGGCATTTGGTTTTCTAAATTGAAAATTTTTAAAAATGGAATCTAATACGATCGTCACATAGGATCGCTGGCTAGCAGAACTACTACCTCCGGCAAACTCGCGTCAATGCTCAATGCAAAACAAAGCAGTTTCGAATTGACGTTGCTTCGAAAAGTATAAACTGTCAGTGCAATGCGATTGTGATATAGTTTTGACCTGGCTTTGGATTTCAAATATTGATACTGCATTACTGTTGACCCTTGCTCGTTAATTTGGACTCTGTTCAAGCCCTTTGTTGTGGATTTCGTCGATATGACCGAACGTACGCAGAGAACTGTTCTAAATAGTCAGACACGTGAGTTCGTAATACGCCTTCGTAACTATTTCGATCGTGAAGCTCAAAATGGAGGGCCAATTTTACCTATAACGTCAGTGGTTGAACGCGTAGCTGATGCGCTTAATATTGGACAACGAACTGTTAGACGGATAAGTAAAAAAAAATATGGCGAGACTGGCACAGAAGAAAATAAACTTCACACACCAAAAAAGAGAAAACGAGCAAAACCAGTCGTAGGCATCGATAGCTTTGATGCCGATGCTATCCGAAGACATGTTTACGGCTACTATTTACAGAAGGAGTATCCAACAAGAAAAAAGTTGGTGCATTCACTGAAGGAAGCTGGATTATTCTTCGGTGGGGAAAGTTCTTTAACGAAGATTTTGAAGACCATTGGATTTCGATACAAAAAATGTAACAAACGCAAAATATTGATGGAAAGATTTGATATAGCGATGGCAAGGTATACTTTTTTACGGCAAGTGAAAGAAATCAAAAATTGGCAAAATGTTGTGTTCTTGGATGAAACATGGCTTAATGCTAACCATACTGTAGGCCGTTCTTGGAACGATGACACAGCAGCATCTACTTCCAAAGTTCCTGTAGGAAAAGGATCGCGACTTATAATTTGTCACGCCGGAACCATCAACGGGTTTGTCGAAGGTTCTCTCATGGCTTTTGCGTCAAAAACCACTGGAGACTATCATGAAGACATGAATGGAGAAAAGTTTACTGAATGGTTTACCTCAATGTTGTGTAGCCTCCCTGAACCATCTATTATAATTATGGACAACGCCCCATACCACTCGATGCAAATTGACAAGCCACCTGCCCAATCCCAAAAGAAAGCTGATATCGTCGCATGGCTTCGTAAAAATGGCGTAGATGCAAACATGAATATGTTAAAAGCGGAATTAGTACGTCTTTTAAAAGAAAACAAACCAACCAAGATCCGATACGTCATTGACGAAATAGCATTAGAACATGGGCACAGAGTTATACGGTTACCGCCTTACCATTGTGAGTATAATGCGATTGAGTTGGTGTGGGCTCAAATTAAGGGATATGCTGCAAGACACAATACAGAACCCCCATTTACCACAAAAAAAATGCTAAAATTATTAGAAGAAGCTTGTGAACATGTGACTAAAGGAGACTGGGAAAAGGTTGTGAATAGAACTGTTAAATTAATAAGGGAAGATTATGAAAGAGATGTGAAAATAGATAATATTATAGAAAACGAACATATAATTATTAATGTAGGTGATGATAGCAGTGACGACAGTGAAAATAGTAGTATGGACGAATCTGATTAATTATGGCCTTTTGTGGCACCTTTTTTGGTATCTTTTGTATTCATATGTTTCTTGTGTGCATATAAAGTATGTATATTCATTTTCATTCAAATATTTAGTTCGTTCAAATAAATTAAATAAACATATACATTTTTGTTTTATTAAACCTATTTAATCAGGTACAAAAACAAAACTTAATTGTTTTTTGTTCGAGAATAAATTGACATTCCACATCACTATTGTAATGTGTCAAACCGGCCATCATAGCGTGCCGCTAGTGTAGCAAGCAAGTTCACTTGCTTAGAATTTTATTTAGCACTACAGACTGAAACTATTGTGTAATGTTTGAACAATAATAATTGCCGGAATTGTTCGAATAATCTTAATATGCCAGGTGCCAATAAAATTATAACTCTGTATTTAATAAAATAACGCACGAACTTAATCTTTTTACACTTAACCTTATTCTTAAAAAATCTGGTTTGTATCTTATTGCAATCTTAAAAATTGACATTTTATTACATATGTACACAAGAGGCGATTATTAATAAAATATCACCCGCATAAAGTTTTTAACCAAAACTTCGATCATTACGACCGACTTGTTTTTTGTTTTCACTGATCTCGTTTATAAAGTGGAATCAAATACGGCATCATTATGCAGAAAGGGAGCAAAAACGGTAAGAAAATAACAAATTTGGCGCGTACCGAGATTTTATCGCGATGTTTCGCTTCGGACCTCGTAAACAACTAGAACTACCACGCTGAGAAAAAAAATTAACTTAAAGGTAAAGATGACGTTAAAGATAACAACAATTAACATAGCAGGCGGCGAACAGACATTTTAATAAGTAACAATGAATTACACCCAAAAATATAGAAAATTTTATAAATTTGGGCCAGTATTTGAATAACAGATTGTCAATAATAACTTAGGTTCCCATAAGATAATTTCTGATGATTTAATGTCATTAAGTTTCTGTAAATATCACCTTTATATAAGGAAAATTTTTCATCATCATCATCATTAGCAACCCATCAACGGCTGACTACTGAGCGCAGGTCTCCTCTCAGAGAAGGATTATAGGCCATAAGTCCACCACGCTGGCCCAATGCGAATTGGCGGACTTCACACACCTTCAAGAACATTATGAAGAACTCTCAGGTGTGCAGGTTTCCTCACGATGTTTTCCTTCACCGTTGAAGCATGTGATATTTAATTGCTTAAACACACTTGACTCCGAATAGTCGGAGGTGCGTACCTACCCGGGATCGAACCTGCGACCCCCCGAATAGGAGACCACAGTCCTAACCCCTAGGTTATCACTGCTCTAAAACTGCCACTGCCAAAACTGTAATAATAATGAATGAATTATTTGATTGATTTAGCTATTTATTTTGTGTCACTATGTCTTGTTCATCGTAAAAGTTGTTCATAAATTCTATTTATTGACTCGCTTGCTTTCCGCTATTTATAAAATCAGTGGAAAGCACAGTGGCTTGTGTGAACGCTCCCCCTAGATGCATTAGCGGCGCTTTCAAACCGCCCGCCCACTTGCCGCTACCGGGACGGTTCAGGGTTATCACTCTAAAGTTATCTAATCAAACTCAACTTTGACCCATTTACAAGTAGCCTACTTATCTATTAGTTAGGGGTATGATATGGGTTGAATTTTCACTGCCATACCACTTCCAAGTTAGTCCGCTACCATCTTAGACTGCATCGTCACTTACCATCAGGTGAGATCGCAGTCAAGGACTATCTTGTCATCGAATAAAAAAAAAAATAGTACACCATTGTTACTTAATATGTAGGTACGAAAAATATCAAGTTTCACGCAACTTTTATAGGACTAAGTAGACTCCAATAAAAGTGTATCTAGTAATAGGTCAATCCTAATTAATATAAGATGTAAATGTGATTGTTTGTTAGTTTATTGGTTTGTCCTTCAATCGCACCGCAATACGGATAAATACGGATCGACGTATTTATTTGCAGGAGTATAGTTAGACATATGGAAAGAAATATATATAGAAACTAATTTTATACTTACCGGGAAAATCATGTGATTATTAAAACCTAACTCATAGAAAACTAACGCAAAAGGTTAAAAAAATATAAATAAATATACTTTTAAAATTATCGATTTAAATGTAGGTAAAGATATTACCAAATACTACCTTGATTTGATTTGTTAAACTTCGGCCGTTCAGAGAATGCGTTCCTGACACGTCGCGATTGAACTGACGACGTAACTTTGTAATGGCTTGCAGTTACGATAAAAATATTATTGCTGGTTGTTTACCGTTTTAACAATTGATGAGCATTAAAACAACATTATTATATCAATAATCAATTAATGTTATAATTTTGTGACAGTTGTCGTGACTAACTGACTGCGTGTCAGGAACGCATTCTCTGAACGGCCGAATTTATACGTGTAAACAGCTACAGACAATACAAAATATTCGAAGCGTCTGAATTAACCATTGATTGTATTTCGGCGAGCAGAAAAAAAATATTCAAGAAAGACGAACGCAACAACCCTGCGTATAAAGGCGCGTCGTGTCCTTTAAATACATGCGACCTAACACCTCGTAGCACAACACACGAAATCATCGTATACATAACACATTATCACTGTACAATATTCATATACGTGGCAATTAACGTGTCTCTTTGCGGATTACGAAAATTTTGTATTCGAATTGATAGTTAAACATGTGTGGGATTTATTCAAAATCATTAAAATATGCCTAAATTATATCATCATCATCATAAGCAACCCATCAACGGCTCACTACTGAGCGCAGGTCTCCTCTCAGAGAAGGGTTGTAGGCCATAGTCCACCACGCTGGCCCGATGCGAATTGGCGGACTTCACACACCTTCGAGGACATTATGAAGAACTCTCAGATGTGCAGGTTTCCTCACGATGTTTTCCTTCACCGTTGAAGCAAGTGATATTTAATTGCTTAAACGCACTTGACTCCGAAAAGTCAGAGGTACCCGGGATCGAACCTGTGACCCCCTTGAATAGGAGACCACAGTCCAAACCACTAGGCTATCACTGCTTCCTAAATTATATACAACTAACAAAATTAAATCTAAATATCAACTAAATAATTATAAAATAATAATAAAAAAGGTCTAAATAACTGGATCCACATCGACGCCAGACAGTAATGTCCCCAGAATGCTGGCTGCGTTTCCTCTCTGTATGAAGAATCATCTTATTTAACCTACTAAATCGGACGAAGTCGTAAACATCTGTTAGTTTTTATATTTAGTAATTCTACATAGATAACAATCTACATTTATGATTATGGTTGACTAAACTGTTGTTGAGAGAACGAGAGATTTATTTTAATTTAAGAATTCCCTCTGATTCTCCAATGTTTTTCAATAGATCACCAAAAAAGTAACCAACCTGACGGGTGGGTATATGTATTTGGGA
The DNA here is from genome assembly GCA_029955525.1 of Oeneis ivallda. Lineage (NCBI taxonomy): Eukaryota > Metazoa > Arthropoda > Insecta > Lepidoptera > Nymphalidae > Oeneis > Oeneis ivallda. Next base: position 15,744,413 of record JARPMR010000007.1, read on the forward strand.
GCTATGAAGTATCAAGACCAAAATAATATGCATCGAATTGAGATCATCCTCCTTTTGCAGAAAACAAAAGTATTACTTTTTTATTTATGTAGCTGAGTCGAAAAAATAAATTACATACACAAAATAGCGAACGATCACAAACCCTTCCGTAAAATACTAAACTCGTAAAATGAATCAAAGCAGATAGTCGAAAAAAGTTATCTACGTATCTGATTGAAGGACATCAAATGTAACCGCGCGGAAAAATGTTCTTTACCCCTTACCTTGTTCCTTTTCATCGAATTTGTAAAAAACTTTTGATTAGGCAAGACTTTAACTCTTTAGTTTATGGTCAAAGCGAGCGTAACTTTTATGACGTCTTTTTCTAGTCTCCCGCGAGTTTGACATCAGGTTGCAATATAAGTTAAGTCACTGAGCATTCATTTCATTCATTCATCTCAACCATAGAAATCTTAATAACAAGGCAGTAGAAATGCTGTGTACGCGTGACCTTCTGGAGACTCTGGGAGTCTCCAGCACGCAATATTACGTCACTACTACAGGTACAGGAGCAGTGATAGCCTAGTGGTTAGGTTAGGTTAGGTTAGGACTGCGGTCTTCTATTCGGGGGGTCGCAGGTTCGACCCCGGGTACGCACTTCTGACTTTTCGGAGTCAAGTGCGTTTAAGTAATTAAATATCACTTGCTTCAACGGTGAAGGAAAACATCGTGAGGAAACCTGCACATCTGAGTTCTTCATAGTTCTTGAAGGTGTGTGAAGTACGCCAATTCGCATTGGTCCAGCACGGTGGACTATGGCCTATAATCCTTCTCTGAGAGGAGACCTCGCTCAGTAGTGAGCCGTTGATGGGTTGCTAATGATGACTACAGGTACAGCGATGTGTGAGGTAAGCGAACGATGCGACGCATTTACATCTTTAACTCTCTACTTTTAAGGCTTAATTCTGTCTGCACAGCATTCAGTTTAGATGTGTATGCGTGATTGCGTAGTTATGTTTGTGTATGTAGTTGTGTAGCTGCGAGGCGGCAACATGCGTCCTATAAAGTTCGACGTGGCACACAGCATTTCTATTGCATTATTATTAAGATTTCTATGATCTCAAGCCATCACCGGCCCACTACGGGACACGGTTCTCCTCTCGAATGAGAAGGGTTTAGGCCATAGACCCACCGCGTTGGCCAAGTGAGGATTGGCAGATTTCAGACACCTTTGAAAACATTATTGATAACTCTCAGGGATGCAAGTTTCCTCACGATGTTTACCTTCACCGTTAAGGGCCAGCTTACGTTTTGCATCCCTCTCTCTCGCACATTCTAGTATTTTCAATGATTGTAAAAGTCTCAGTATACTTTTGACCAAAGTGGTTCATTACTATATTTGACTATTACGGATATTTTAGATATATTTCAAATGTCTTATGCCTAGTTTATATTTTAAAAAATGACGAAAGCAACTAGTAACTTTTGTCGCCATTTTTCTCTATGAAAAATAAACTAAATGCTATGGCTATTAAATTACGTATATTTTAGACATATTGCTAATGTCTTATGCCTCTTTTATTTTAAAAAATGACGAAAGCAACTAGTAACTTTTATCGCCATATTTATCTTTAAAAAAAATGTCTAAATAACCAATAGTCAAACAAAGAATCACATCTTTTATCTTATTGGTATTTATACCATGGTATATTATGCCATAGTATAAATATAGAAATATCTGGCGTTATCTTTTGAAGTCAATCACAAAATAATGTAGAGTGGCGAGGCATAGTGTAGGATAGTGTGGTGTAGGTCAGAATGTTGTGTTAGAAGGATACATACAACATGTACTATATAATAGGAAGAAGCAAGAATTTACCATTTGCTTAGCTAGCAACGTCGCCTGATGCACACAAGTGTTGGTAGACAAGACTTGAGCCGCCGTGGCGGTGCATGTCGTCATCACACGAGATACCAGCGTAACGGCGGTTGTTAGACATCTGACGACAAAAATATTAGCTACGTGCACTGAGGTTTATATTTATCTATGATTAACACTGGACAGGCTGATTTCATCTTTTTTGGACCTATTTGATTGACACCATTGTGGATTTGATTGACGCCATTTTGGCGTAGGAAGCAGTTATACGAGTGTCTCTGGAACTAATAATATTGCAAATGGCGCACCAACCCCTAGAAATAATCTACGATTTCATATTAGACTTTTAAAGACAGAATTGTAGAGATCCGTACTCCCGCGCCATTAGCAATTATGGGTGTGTTCCGAAATACACTGCGAGCACTGCTTAGTGCTCTCGGTGGTGAAAAATTCGTTCCAGGAGAGCGAGAAGGCGTTCCAGCGCCGGGACTGCGTCTGTGGTCATCGGGTTTTGTTGCAGCAAGTGCGGACGTAACTGTCGCTCACGGATCGGTCTCCACAGTCACCGGAGAAAATGCCTCCGAGACAATGTTTAAATCGTCTAGAACAGACGTAAAGGCCTGAATGATGATAGGCTGAAACCACATTTGTGAGGATCGATTCGGATTTTGCCTATACAAAACTGTTATTTTCCATAGAGTCGTGTACGCATCGAAAAGCCTATTTGATCCGTACACGTTTCTATGGAAAATGACAGTTTTGTATGGGCAAAATCCGAATCGATCCTCACAAAATATGTGGTTTCACCCAGACTGCCAGTACACTGTCGCAGTACCCTAGGGAAATGTATGACGTCATAACTCGCCGCCATTTTTGTACTGTGAGAACTGGCGCTTTCGAGGTAAGGTGCTCTCAGTACTTTGATCACGTGATCAAAAAATAGAACAGCGCCTAGAGATTTGAAAAAATGGGGATGACAGTATACTGTACTTCGTTCCGTTTTAAACAGTAACCAGTATAGCAAACTACAAAGGAACGGCTTCAAAGTATTACTGGATTGACGTCACACCTTACAGTGGTCCAGTGTAATTCGGAACATAACCATTATTAGTTCAACATATGTGGCGCTTCAAATTGATTCATAATTATGCTGTCATTTGCACAGCCAATCCAGCGTTAATCACAGATTATTTAAAGATCAGTGGCAGTGGCAATGACATTCACTTATCGCATTCAAGCGGAATATTGCATGCATTATAGTGCGGCCGGCGAGACAATGCGTTTCTGACAGTTCGTCGTTAGATGATCGATATAAGTTTTAACTGACGGGAATATTTTTTTATTGTTTATAATAACATGTATATTATATACACCACCTCCCACTGTCTAATTGTTCATTTTCCCCCTAGCGTTAAGGTTGTCTGGAAGAGATCGCTATTTAGCGATAAGACCGCCTTTTTGTACCTACATTTTAAGTTTTCTTTTTTGTAACTTGTAATTCATTTGTGTTTTGTGGTGCAATAAAGTATATACATACATACATACATGCACTAGTGACAAATTAAATTAAAAATTGCATTATCATGTCACCATATTATAATAAACTTGACAGTTCATCGCTAAATTCAAGTTAAATTAAACAAGAAAATATTTTTTCTTTAATCTGTATAATATGGCAAACTAACAGGTGCCAAAAACGCATTCTCTCGGTGGCCGTAGGTACTATAATGGACTACTTTACTGAAGTAACCAGTCTCTCATTTCAAAAAAATAACGTTACGCCACGTCAATTTGCTGCAGCTATTTTCCTAGAAACTAGGCCCCAATGATCGATTCAATCTTTTTGGCGTCTGAAAAGTGCGAACGCCTGACCTGAGTTACCTACGTGTGACCCCTATAGCGGCGCGACCAACTGTTTCTCAATATACGTCACTGCGACGCGTCTTGTAACTAACTTCTAAGCCACCAAAACGATTGAATCAAACAGTAACAAATGCAAATTTTAAAAAATACATATTTCAAAGAACAAACTTTTAGTAGCTACATCATCAGACATGGATAGGACTAGGTTACTTGTCCAGACGAATCAAACGAACCCAAACTCGATAGGGTTATGTCGTTTTATTACAGAGTGCCCATAGCCACCTTCCAGCTCCATCGTCAGACCCTGGATATCATCTAGAACCAGAGTATTCGTCAAGACGAATCAAACAAGCTCAAACTGGATGGGGTTCCGTTGTTTTCCAAAGTCACCTTCCATTCCATTCCATTTCCATTGCGTTTCCATTGCGCCAATGGCAGTATCATCTTCACAAGTTTATATAAAAATCTTTACTTGTAGGAATCTTTACAGAATATTGACTAATTTGTGAGTAAATCACGTCAAACTCGATACTCGGACTAATTTCTTAAACTGGACACTTTCAAGTAAAGATTTTTACATAAACCTGTGAAGATGATACTGCCATTGGCGTAATTAGAATGCCATAAGCCTACTTTGTTGTATTAGTTTACAAATTGCGAAAAACCAAACTATTGTTTAATAATAAAAAATAAACAAACTACTAAGAATTTGAATTTCGCGGGCAGACCCGTATAATCCACCTTAAATAAAAGCTTGTAAAAATGCACAACTCACTTGGCCGATATGGGTGGGTTAACATCTTCCTTCTCAGCGGCAACTGCGAGGATTTGCGATATAACCTTCACCGCTTGAAACCTTTGGACTGCAACCTTTTCTGTCATATTGTTCTAAAAAATAGGAAATAACTATAGCTTGGCAAAAAGTCTAGAAACGAACATTTTTTTCTTTGCGGGCTAGATCGGGTTGTTAGATTCAAAAAAAATTTGCGATAGTGGCGCCCCTATTTATTTCTACTCTTATTTCTATTTCTATTTCTACTATATTTCCAAGCTATATTATAAATAAAAGCGTATTAATAGAGAATAATTACGATAACATGGCCTAACCTTTTCATGTCTCTCCATCAATCGATAAAGCTCATTCATCTGTTTCTCCAAGAACGGCAAATCTAAATCCACTTTGGCTTTCCTTTCACTCTTGCCACTGGCTCGGCTCATATCGCTCATAGAACTGCAAACAGACCCGGCGACGCACGACGTTAGTTTATCCTCAACACTCTTCTTCTTCTTCCTCTTCTTCTTTGACTCTTTGGCAACTTCTATAACCTTCTCATCGGGTTTATTCGATTGAGTTTCTTCTACATACTCTGTAGTTATACTCGGTTCTATTCTAAGTTCTGCGTTAGCAGTTTTCTTTTTAGTTTCAATTTCCTTTTCCGGTTCTTTTAAAGTTTTTACGTCACCGTTTATAGCTTTGGTCTTTTTCTTCTTTTTATTATTGGTGCCATTAGCAGAACATTCGCCTTCGTCTTCGATGCCGTTGGTGAGTTTAGTTTCGGTGAGCAATGGAGCGATGATGTGCCTTATGGAGCTTATGGCGCGGTATACCTTACTGGTCGTATGGTTTAGGAATGTGTCTAATGTTGTTATGTTGTCATCGAATATTGGATTCGTGTTCCCGCTGTAAAGGGTGTCAAGATTAACCAAATTTTCGAACAAAATCGATTAAATTCTTATTTTAATGTACACACATCAAAAGTGTCTAGGGATCAAGCATTTTTATGCGGATTTCTTGAGATTGAGATGTGGCTTTGTAATAAATTTATGATTTTATAAATTTATATGGATCCTTTTTGGTGCATTTCATAATTTCATAATCAGCTATTAAAATCCTGCCAGGAAGTCCATCCTTATAGTGGTGGAACCATCATGGTATGGGCGGGTATTTGGATCGGCGGAAGAACTGAGTTGATTTGGATCAGAGGCAACCTCAACGCTCAAATTTATGCTGAGACGATTGTATCAGACGTCATCGTTCCTCTACAAGTGCAAATCGGTCCCTTATTTCAGTTAATGCATGATAATGCACGACCGCACACCGCAAGAGTTGTAAGACAGACTCTCGCCGCAGCTAACATCAATGTCCTGCCCTGGCCTGCTCAGTCGCCAGACTTGAACCCGATTGAGCATGCATGGGATATGCTACAGAGAAGAGCTCTGCCGAATATGGAGGGTATCCATTGGCAAGAAGACCTTTTTTTGTTGTTGCAACGAACATGGGCGGCCATTCCACAGCGTGATTTGGATGAACTCATTTTGAGTATGCCAAACCGATGTTCTTGTGTTGTTAGTGTTCGCGGTAGAAACACGGATTATTAATTGTTTAAGTTACCCAATAAAATTTTAAAGAAAACTGTTATTTCAGTCTTTTTTTCGAACTTTAATGTTAGTGGTTCAAATGTCAAAAATCCCTTTATTAGGAAAATGGCAAATTTCTTTATTAATGCAAAGGTGACTTGGTTTATCGTTACTGTGACAAACGAAAACACTTTATTTGATGAATCCTTAAAGAAAATTTTAATTAATATCAATCAGGAGAAAAGTTATTGCAAAAATATATGTTGATCCCTAGACACTTTTGATGTGTGTATTTTGGTATAGTTTGAATCTATTAGAGTGTATGTATGAGTAATAATTATTATTATTTTGTATTCCTATGCACTTATACCGATACCCCGTCTCTCAGTGCATAATGTTCTCTAGTATAGGTTGCCTGGAAGAGATCACTATTAGTGATAAGGCCGCCTTTTGTATTAAATTGTTTCTTTACTTATTGTACATTTTTTTATCTTGTATGCAATAAAGTTGTATAAATAAATAAATAAAAATAAATAAATTGATTTTAAAGGAGAATAAATTTCAAAGTTCTAAAACAACATACTGCTCTTAAAAGTATCACCACAGACGAATAATATTACTAGCTTCTGCCCACAACTTCGTCCGCGTGGAATTAGGTTTTTAAAATCCAGTGAGTATCATCTGTTTATCTGGGATGAAAGGTAGCAGATTTCACTCTCCAGGTCCTGGACCCATGCAAAAAATCAAGTCGATCCGTTGCTCTGTCTGTCTGACAGAAATTTTTGATAGGGTAGTATTTAATCCTATACCTGTAAATCCCCTTTCTTGTAACAAAATATTCGAAAGTAGCACCAAAAATACTGGATTGCACACTAAATGTGCACACTAACTTAATCTTTAACATACTGTTTAATGGATTAAGCACCGAGAGATTATCTATTATTTAATAATCCAATTTAATTTTTCATTTCAAACCAAAAGAACCTAAGTGCCCGGCCAGCTGCCACCAAAATATATTTATGTTCTAATCCAACCTAACCTAACTTTAGATTTTCCATAGTCTGGTTCTTTTATCCACTACAGGTAAATTAGTGTGCAAGTCAGTATATTTGGTATGCAGTAGGGAGACACTTCGTTTGCCTAAATTGTAAATAGAGATGCAATTAAAAAACTCCCTTTTTGATAGTAATCGGCTAACCTAAGCTCAGTCAGAAAACACAAAAAGTCATTACTTACGCGAGCAATAACTTTTGTTTCAACTTCCTAGCCTTCTTTTTGATCATCTTTTGTTTTTCTCGCTCTTTTCTCTCCTGGTCCAGTCTAAGAGCCTCCTCCGCCACCTCTTTTGAGTTTTGGTCCTGGCTTTCAGAGTTTGTCTACAGACGAAAAGTTCACTTTTTATCCGTTCTTAACCAATGGTGAACGTGTTGGTTTTATGATATTACTAGCTGATGCCCGCGACTTCGTCCGCGTGGATTGTTTTTAAAATCCCTCGGGAACTCGGGATTTTCCGGGATAAAAAGTAGCCTATGTCACTCTTCAGGTCCTCAACTATACCCATGCAAAAAATCACGTTGATCAGTAGCTCTGTTGCGAGGTGATTGAAGTACAAACCAACATACAAACACACTTTCGCATTTATAATATTAGTATGATATGTAGTATGATATTAGTATGATGTATGAAGTGATAAAAGAATTCATTATTTTTATTCTATGTAACTTATAAAAGTGGTATTACTTAGAGATGAAACGGATATCCGTCACCTATCCGGTATCCGGCCTATCCGGCCTTGTTTTCACTATTCGGCCGGATACCGATTCGGTATTCGGTAGTATGATTTCCCATCCGGTATCCGGTAGGATACCGGATAGCAAAATTATACAAAATAATAAGTTATTGACACTGTTTATTTTTATAATCGCACATAAAAACATATTGTGTTATAAAAATTTAGTACTTAAAATTAACAAGTGGCAAATTGTGGTGAATGAATACCAAATTTTCCGCATTTGTTGGTAAGAGTCGACTCCGCTTAGCTTCGTATACCAGACCACGCGCGATTACACTCGAACGGCCCCGAGTCGTCTCGACAACACCCGAAACTCGAAAGCGCCCGAATATTACCGATCTCGTTCATGACGCCTGTATTCAAATCAACTGATCGCGATAAGTAAAGAGCCGAATATTCGGCAGCCGGATATCCGGCGCTCCGGCCTCGTAGCTTGCCGAATATCCGTTATCCGGTATCCGGCCAAACCACTATCCGTTTCATCTCTAGACTTACTAAAATGATTTCTTACCGCCTGCCTGGGGCCGGTGGCTTTTTCTCGAATAGCCTGTAGATGCGACTCCAGCCTCTGCTGACTCGCGTCTTGCTTGTCTCGAATTCGAGATCGAAGGGCGTCCGCTTCTAGTTCTGCAGCAGCTGCTAATGCTGATAGACGGGATTTTACTCCTTCTGCCTATAATAAGAGTGATACCTTACACTAGCGGCACGCTATGATGGCCGGTTTGACGTTTGTCCGCTCATGAAGTTCCGTATTAATTGATAACGACTTTGAAGGAAATAATTGTATTACTTTATTGACGATAGTGATGTGCAGAGATTCATAAATTTTATCGAATGTAGTTTTAGGTTTAGGACTCAAAATTTATTTATTAAATTGATTTCTAAAATGTATACAAGTGTAGAAAAATCAGTTTGCACCATTTAAGGGGTGAATGTACTTGTGAATATGAACAATTTTCACTATGTGGACAAACCTCTGAAATCGCAAAAAAATATCAGCTGTTTCATACAAAAGGTAAAATTTTTATTTTTATATGATATATACCACAACTCGGCATTTGGTTTTCTAAATTGAAAATTTTTAAAAATGGAATCTAATACGATCGTCACATAGGATCGCTGGCTAGCACAACTACTACCTCCGGCAAACTCGCGTCAATGCTCAATGCAAAACAAAGCAGTTTCGAATTGACGTTGCTTCGAAAAGTATAAACTGTCAGTGCAATGCGATTGTGATATAGTTTTGACCTGGCTTTGGATTTCAAATATTGATACTGCATTACTGTTGACCCTTGCTCGTTAATTTGGACTCTGTTCAAGCCCTTTGTTGTGGATTTCGTCGATATGACCGAACGTACGCAGAGAACTGTTCTAAATAGTCAGACACGTGAGTTCGTAATACGCCTTCGTAACTATTTCGATCGTGAAGCTCAAAATGGAGGGCCAATTTTACCTATAACGTCAGTGGTTGAACGCGTAGCTGATGCGCTTAATATTGGACAACGAACTGTTAGACGGATAACTAAAAAAAAATATGGCGAGACTGGCACAGAAGAAAATAAACTTCACACACCAAAAAAGAGAAAACGAGCAAAACCAGTCGTAGGCATCGATAGCTTTGATGCCGATGCTATCCGAAGACATGTTTACGGCTACTATTTACAGAAGGAGTATCCAACAAGAAAAAAGTTGGTGCATTCACTGAAGGAAGCTGGATTATTCTTCGGTGGGGAAAGTTCTTTAACGAAGATTTTGAAGACCATTGGATTTCGATACAAAAAATGTAACAAACGCAAAATATTGATGGAAAGATTTGATATAGCGATGGCAAGGTATACTTTTTTACGGCAAGTGAAAGAAATCAAAAATTGGCTAAATGTTGTGTTCTTGGGTGAAACATGGCTTAATGCTAACCATACTGTAGGCCGTTCTTGGAACGATGACACAGCAGCATCTACTTCCAAAGTTCCTGTAGGAAAAGGATCGCGACTTATAATTTGTCACGCCGGAACCATCAACGGGTTTGTCGAAGGTTCTCTCATGGCTTTTGCGTCAAAAACCACTGGAGACTATCATGAAGACATGAATGGAGAAAAGTTTACTGAATGGTTTACCTCAATGTTGTGTAGCCTCCCTGAACCATCTATTATAATTATGGACAACGCCCCATACCACTCGATGCAAACTGACAAGCCACCTGCCCAATCCCAAAAGAAAGCTGATATCGTCGCATGGCTTCGTAAAAATGGCGTAGATGCAAACATGAATATGTTAAAAGCGGAATTAGTACGTCTTTTAAAAGAAAACAAACCAACCAAGATCCGATACGTCATTGACGAAATAGCATTAGAACATGGGCACAGAGTTATACGGTTACCGCCTTACCATTGTGAGTATAATGCGATTGAGTTGGTGTGGGCTCAAATTAAGGGATATGCTGCAAGACACAATACAGAACCCCCATTTACCACAAAAAAATGCTAAAATTATTAGAAGAAGCTTGTGAACATGTGACTAAAGGAGACTGGGAAAAGGTTGTGAATAGAACTGTTAAATTAATAAGGGAAGATTATGAAAGAGATGTGAAAATAGATAATATTATAGAAAACGAACATATAATTATTAATGTAGGTGATGATAGCAGTGACGACAGTGAAAATAGTAGTATGGACGAATCTGATTAATTATGGCCTTTTGTGGCACCTTTTTTGGTATCTTTTGTATTCATATGTTTCTTGTGTGCATATAAAGTATGTATATTCATTTTCATTCAAATATTCAGTTCGTTCAAATAAATTAAATAAACATATACATTTTTGTTTTATTAAACCTATTTAATCAGGTACAAAAACAAAACTTAATTGTTTTTTGTTCGAGAATAAATTGACATTCCACATCACTATTGTAATGTGTCAAACCGGCCATCATAGCGTGCCGCTAGTTTAATGATTGCATTCATATATAATCATGCAATGAATATTGTATGTAACATTACATACAACTATTTCACATGATCACTCACAGCCCGGCTAGCTCAGTCGGTAGAGCATGAGACTCTTAATCTCAGGGTCGTGGGTTCGAGCCCCACGTTGGGCGAAAATCTTTTATTGTTTTTTCTTTTTCCAAAATTTTTTTTATTTCTTACTAAGCTGTCTTGGACTTTGAAATTCTTATGATTAATCTGTCAAGATCAAAAAGACATTTTTTCTTTTTTTCGTTGCAAGAAAGAACCATAATAAGGTAAGCCTCCTCTAAAGTCTTTGAACTGCACAATGATATTATAATAGTTAAACACATGTTAGAATATCTATCGGAACGTAACTAACATCTAACAAACTGTAGCATTTCACTTAAGTTAGAGAATGTAATTTTCTAACTGTTAAGGTAGAAGCACTATATCACTCATTTGCTGCGACAATGTTTTATGTAAAAAAAAAGAGATAGTGATTTCAACTAGTAATGAAGAAAAAATCGCCATTTATGAAATTGCAATTTTTTTTATACTTCATAAAAACTACATTAGTTGAAAATTAAACACGCATACTTAGAACTATAAAAATCAGAAACTGAGATTTCTTCTAGGCAAGCGCGCTCCAACCTAGACCTCATCAGTACTCTCCACCATAGAAAAAATTGAACCTCATTTTTTGAAAAAAAAAAGGCAGTGTTGCAGCAAAGCAGATATTGACACAGGTTCTTCTTCTTTATCAACCTATAGCCGTCCATAGCTGGACAAAGGTCTCTTGCATGGACTTCCACAGGCTTCGGTCTTGTGCCGCCTGAATCCAGCTGACTCGTTTGATATCGTCGGTCCACCTAGTGAGGGTCTGCCAAGTGCCAACACTGCGCTTCTCGGCGCGGGGTTGCCACTCCAGCATCTTGGGACCCAACGACCATCAGCTCTTCGTCATCTCCACTTCAGTTTCGCGACTCGCTGAACTATGACGGCGACTTTGGTTCTCCTACGGATCTCCTCATTTCTGGGTACCAATAGTCTGAAAGTTATTCCATTGATCGTATTTGTATTCGATGGCATTAGTGTCAAAGTAAAATAATCCTTGAGTACAATCGGTTTCACCATGGAGCGTTAAGGAGCGTATCGTACATACCTCAATGTACAAAAATGGATTCACGAAATTGAGCTCTAATTGAATGATGTTTTAGTTTATTTTACTTTGACGCTAATGTCATCGAATACGATTACGATCAATGGAATAACTTTAGACAATGGCGAGGCTGATTTGATCTCGCAGGGATACTCCGAGCATATTATGTCTCTGCATCGCCCGCGGAGTGACCCTGAGCCTGGATACTGACACAGGTTAACAAAACGGTAATTCGATCACGCTTACCTTCTCCCTGGCAGCGTCGTCTCTCTCCTGCTTCTTCAGCTCCTTGAGCTCCTCGACCCTCGCGTCCCGCTCCTTGCGCTTCTCCAGCAGACTCTCCACGTGCTGCTTGCGCGCCGCCTCGATGGCTTGCCGCCGGGCGCCTACTGCCGCCTCGCGGGCTGCCTTTTGCTCCTACCATAACATTTCTTTTAACCGACTCCAAAAAAAGGAGGTTATTGATGGAGAAAAACAATATACCCGAATAGAATGGAATAGAAATATTTTTTATTCAAATAAACTTTTACAAGTGCTTTTGAATAGTCGATGAATCTACCACTGGTTCGGAATGCCCTTCCTGCCGAGAAGAACCAGCAAGAAACTCGGCGGTTGCTCTTTTCAAAACAAATTTACAATACAGTAAATACTATGCTATATAATGCAGTGTTTCCACAATGAGGGAAGTTACAAAAATGCATACCGACTAAGTTCTATCTTAAGATGGGCAGGCATAAAGTAGCCCCATTCCCGCCTGTGGAACCCGTTCACGAGCATGACGCATGACCCAGCCATTGCTTCGCTCAACCATATTTGAGGGAACGTAAAAACCCGTATCACACGACACCACCACAGAAATGTTTAAAGAGAGCATGACATACTTAGGCTACCCATGTTAAGGCATCGAATTGAAAACTAATATTCAAATATTCAATAATAATTATGTATTTAATATAAAAGTAATTTAGCAATTTACAAGTCACGAAAACAACGGAGTGAAAATAAAGACAAGATGCGGCAACACAGATCACACAGAACGCGAATCGGGCGCCGAGGCGACAGAGGCGCCACAGGCGGCTGGTGGCGGTTAACGGAGTTACTTTTTGTTACATAATATTGAGCCTACGGCGTATTTATTCTGCCAACAGTTATCAATTCTACACGTAGGTATGCAATTTTATTAATAAACAAACAATACAATACAATATTATATTTTATACATAATATTTTGTATATTTGTATGTAAGCATGTTTATCCACGCATTTCTCCGAAACTTTTAATCGGATTGTGATCATTATTTTCTATTTGCTTACATTTACCTCAACTTAGGGAACAGTACAGGTTTCATCAAAATCGTTTCAGTAGTTTTCAAGATATGGACACTTTTCCCTTTTCAGTTATTCTTTATTTTGGTATATTGAAGTCCGTTTAATTGTTCCTAAATTATAGCTTGTTATTCATAGTTAGCCTTCGATCAATATTAGGCTAGAATAACAACACTAGTAAGTTTTTATTTAAGTAGCTTACTTACCTAACAATATCAAACGATACGTGAGTCCTGACTTACAGGACTGTTTACATTTCGTAAGTTACTCATGTAAGCGACTTACGTGATGTGAGTACAACTTACAAATGTAATAGGCTTGATGACAGTAATCAGGAATCAATGAAATTATGAATTTATGATGCCAATCTTCTGATTCTACACACATCTATCTTCAAAGTTTGACAAACTACTAGACAAAACATAGAAGTGACGTCACGAATGACGCTACGACACCGGCGAGCGTTTTTGGATGAATTTTAAAGAAATGACAATTTTATCTACCTAACCTTTATTTTTGCCGAACTACGATATTTTTTCGTAATAGGATCATCCAACCGTTTTCAAAATCGGTCATCATGCCAATTGCGCCCATACTACACCTTTTTTTTTCAAATCAAGGTCAATCAACGCTGTCAAGTTCAAGTCAAGTTCAAGACTTGAATTCTTACCAATTTGTGCAGTCTATCCCGTCTCATCTGGCGCAGTCTAGTGGTGTGCGTGCGACACTGCTCCAGAAACTCGTGTCGTCTGTTCTCCGCCTCCAATTGCTTTATGAAAGCGATCTCGCGCAGCTTCTCTTCTTCGTCATGCGCTTTTCGGACTATGTCCTGCAAAAATAGGTAAATTGTCTGAATTCCTTTTTTAAAATATATGAAAAATTAAATTTAAATTCAAGAAATCTTTAAAAGGAACTACAAATTCCTTCAAAATAAGTAAGTATCAAATCTTGTACCCGGATAACGGAATTTTCCCGTTTATATAGCCACTTAATTATTATATTATTAGTTATTACCCACATCGCACTTTCTGATGAGGCCAGTATTTTTACAAAATGGCGTCGCGATTATTTTATAAACTAAAAAACGCTTTACATTTTATAAACTAAAGGTACAATACGAAGGTTAGGTAGGGATTTTAATAGTCTAAATACTCTAAATGAACACAAAGAATGAGCAATGCAAGGCATAACAGTAAATGTTACCTTCAAATGTTGATCTCTATTTTCGGCAGCCTTCTGAAGACGCCTCTCCATCCTCATTCTCTTTTCATCAATTAGTTGATTTTTGGCTACCTGTAAAAGATAATTCACCATGATTTACACTGACAAAATTAGTTATAAAGGCAATCGAAACTTGGAATTTCTTATGCTTGAAAAACGTTTTGTTTTCAATTCCATCATTCTGATACCCGCTATTTCATACCCTTTTTTATGACCATCTTCAGGATTCAAGCTATCTCGAGTGGCGAACGAACCGCGATGGTATGAACGAACATTTGTTTTTACAAACACCCGCGACTTCATCCGCGTGGATTTAGTTTTTAAAAATCCCGTGGGAACTGATGATTTTGTGGGATAAAAATCCTATGTCACTCTACAGGTTCTCAACTATAACCATGTAAAAAAATCACGCCGATCTGTAGCTCCATTGCGGCGTGATTGAAGGAAAAACCAACAAATAACCACACTTTCGTATTTATAATATTAGTAGGGATAGAACAAATAGTAATTACAATCACCTTAACTTCTTCAACACGTGCTAATAGCTGATGTATTTTCTTTGCTCGCTCAGTCTGATATTCAAGCCTTTGACGTTCGGCCCTAGCTTGTTTAGCTTGGAGCCTGAAAGTAATTCAAATTATTAACTCTCTAACTATATTCTTGCAATGGTAGCCTAGTGGTATAGGAATGCGGTCTCCTGTTCGGGGAGGTCGCGAGATTGACGCCGAACATGCACCGCAGACTTTTCGGAGTCATGTTCGTTTAAATTTTTAAGCAAATAAAAAACAAGTGATAGGCACTTGTTTTAACGGCGCAGGTGTAAGGAAACCTACATGCCTCATAATGTTCTCAAAGGTGTGTGAAATCAGCCAATTTGCATTGGGCCAGCGTGGTGGGCTTTTTTGTATTTGTATTTGTGGAGGGGACGCCTGCTAACGCCAGGCGGGTGATCAGTCCTGTGTCGGAACTATTCCACCCAATTCCCCGTGTTTGGACACAGATTACTGGTGCCCAGGCAGCCTACCCTCCTCAAACCTACCTATAGCTTTCGTAAACCTAACGATACGTGGTGGGCTTAGCCTAAAGCTAAACCCTACCCATTAACCAATCACCTGTGCCCATTAGTTAGCTGGCGATAGATTGACATGAATGAATCAAAATGAATGGTAGAGAATTTTTTTATCAGTATACCTTCGCAAGGCGTCTTGTAAACTGCCGCGGCGTTTAATTCCTTGCGACAGCTTAGCGTGAAGTTGCTGTGCTCTTCCTGAAAGCAATATTTTTTGTATTATTTAAGATTTCAATTGTTCAAAAGTCAGTATTCTAAAAAAACAAATATTTTACCAGGGTCTCTAGCAACCAATGCTTCTAAAACCACCAAAGTATCGACTCGTTCTGCCCAGGACATGCCAGCGAGAGCAGTTTCATATTGGTCCTCTAAACTCGCAGCTAGAGCCCCTAAAGTGTCTGTAGGGCATACTTGTGTTGGAGGATCTTCACAGAGGATTTCTGCATCTGTCTGAAATTATTCATGAGGTTTTAATGACGATACTAAATAATTTAATTATTTAAATTTCGTGACAAAAACATATTAACTTACTTCCGTATCGTCAGTTTCTGTATCTATCTCAATATCAGACACTTGTTGTAGTTCCAAAATTTGTCTATTCAATAAATCTTCCTCCTCACATAGTTTCCTCTGATCAACTTCCGATTGGAAATCTAACGCCCAACTAATTATTCTTTCGTTCTCTTCGATTTGAGACGTCATCTCAGCAATTTCAGACATTTCGGAAGGATCGGCCGCCTTCAATATTTCATTTTGATCGGACATCTGATCATCATCTTCTAAATATTTGAATGTAGATTTGAATTCTGCCTTCCACTTATCAAAATCGAAAGCATCTACAGTACTTTCTTGGGATCTCGCTAAAGCAGTAGTTAGACTTTCTAGAGACGAATGTAAGCGGTTTTTCGTTAACTCTGAAGTGTCATCACATTTCTGACAATCCTTTACTTTCTCCGCTCTTTTGGTGAGCACCTTATTTCGCGATGATTTCGTTCTTAAACCAGTTACATCGGACTTCTGCCTGATCATAGAAGTGTCCCTGACTTTGTCCTCAGATTTCGTTTTGGGCGAAACTTTTACGACTTTTTCGGATTTTGGAGTATGTTCAAAGGTTTTCCTTGGTGCCGGTTTTTCCTTTTGAGATAGTTTTTCATTTGTTTTAAGATTTTCAAAAACTTTTTCATTTCTGATCACTGTTTCATTATTTACTAACATTTCGTACGGGACCAGTTTTTCGGGATTGACCTCGATTTTTTGTAGTTGCTTTTCGACTAGTTGAGGTTGTTCCGACTTAGCTCGATCTGTTTTAATCTCCTTAGAAATAACAATACTTTTCGTTTCCTGTTTAGGAGATTCCAACATGTTTAACGTGGGTAGACTTGTCGTAGCTGACGGTTGATGGAATCTATTGGCCCAATGAGATTTCAAGAGTTTTTTAGACTCACGACTCAAACGCCTAGATTTGACTGTAAGCCAACCCTCGTTGTCGTTTTTGTTATTGTCAACATTAAGTACTTCAATGGAATTAGCAATATCCTGAAAAACCTGATGATCTTCAGGCACAAGAGTTTTTATACTTTCACTAGATTCTATTCTTGACATATCTGTTCTTGGTACAACTGTATCGGAACTACTAAAATCTGTGCTGTCTTTGTTTTTCTCTAATGTTGAACTCTTTTCTTTTTTATCGACTTTTTCATTTATCTTTAATGTATTCGGTCTAAAAGGACGTTTCTTGATAGTTTCTTTATTCGTGATGGTTTTAACGTCCCCAGAAGACATTTGATTGGTTTGATTTCTATTAATGGTTCGCTTTAGTACAGCTCCTTTATAATTTGTATTAGGTGTACCATCAAAAAGACTACTACGACCAGTCGTTAAATTAAATGGATAGCTACATTTACTTGCCTGATTCTTTTTCTGGAATGATCGTTGAGTTTTAGGAACAGTTGTAGGTCGAATTTCTACTACAGTAGAACTTCGAGCCAATCGTGTTGGAGTCTTCACTTCCACTTTTGTTGGTTGGGTAGGTGTCTTGGGTTTTGCAGCTGCTTGCGAATAAGCTGGCTTAGAACTTGTTTTCGATTCCAAAGTAGATTTAGTATCATTTTTTTTCAATTCATGATCTTTTATAGTATCATCCTTTTCAATGACAATAACTTCTTTTGTAGCTTCTTTACAAGTCGCTGCAATTTTTTTGTCTATTGCGTCATTCCTTATGTTCACACTTTTATCTGGCATAATGTCATTTGAAGCACTATTTGTTTTTGTTATGTTCTTCATGGAATCACAAGTATTTTCGATAGTTTTTGGCATTTGGTTTTGCATATCTGTGGTTATAATACAAATTTCATCTTTTTTATGTACATTATCAACAGTTAACTTATTAATAGATTCATTAATATCGACGATAGTCTCATGAAACTTTTTATCGTCACTGATTAATGCTTCTTCCGAGGTATGTTTTATAGCAGGATTATCATCATCATCATTGTTGACCATTTTAACGTTATTATCTATTGTGTTGAGCTTCTTTTGAATCTCTTCTCTTTGTATTTCATTTTCGATATTATCTTTTATACATTCACCCGCTAATTGATTCGTATTCTGATCAACGGTTACTGTATCAACATCAGGTTTGGATTTTTCATTTAAAACAGATTCATTTGTCAAAGGTCCCACTTGAGTTTTTTCAGTACCACTGGAGGTAGTAATAAATACTGCATCTACTGCTGTACCGTTCAAATTGCTATAATCGTTTATAGAAATTTCATTTAAAACCGCTTTATCTTTATGGTTGTCAACAATTTTACCTTGTGTTTTTTCAATATCAAATTTAGGAGAACTTTCATTCGATACATCTGCAAAATTATCTTCGGATTTAGTAGGCGATTCAGTCAAAATAATTTCTTTATCTCTTTTTTTAGTTTTATCATTTATAATACCACTATCAGCAGTTCTTTTATTTATAATGTTTTGTTTCTCAATATCCTTGTTGATTATATTATTATTCCTTACTTCATTTTCTGTAAGTTGTTTTTGTAAAAACTCGTTCTCCATTGCATCTAGCTGACCAATAGTTGTTTTAGCTTGCCAAGAAATATCATTTGAAGATTTTTGACTTTTAGTTATATTTGATTTAGTATGTTTTGGAGATTTAATAACTACCTGTTTTGGGCAAGCATTTTGATATTCCTTCACTATACCTATTTCAACATTAATCGTCTTTATTTCCTGATGATTATGTATTAGTTCTTCTTCATTACTTGGCATTTTCCTTTCAAGTACATTTTCATTGTGTAGTTCTTTCACATCTTTTTCTTTAATATCAGAGAGTCGAGAAGTTTCTTTAGCATTTTTAGGTTCAGGTTTTGCTGTTATTTTAGAAGCAACAATTTTGTTACTGAAAAATTCAACAGTTGCTTTTGGACTTGAGTTAGGTATCCTCGGACTAATTTTACCGCTACCTGGACTGGCTTTACCTGTCAAGTTAGGGCTATTTTTGCCACTAGGCGTATTATATCCTGATAAAGAAGGACTATTCTTCCCCGATACCGATGGAGAGGTCTTCACTGAAAAAGTACGCTTTGTTTCTGGTCTTACAAAATCAGTCTTTCTTATCTCCCACGCTAAGCTCTGCGGTCTCTGTGGTGGAGGTGTATTGTCGTATTCCCATTTCAGTCTGAACCATTCTCCCAAGGCCTTGAAATCACGCGTGTAGTTCTCTAGTACTAATATAACTTCTTGGCACTCATTAAGATTTTCGTGAGCCTCAACAGTATTGTATATTTCACCAATCTGAAATTCATAAAATAACAACGAGGTTAAGCTTTATAATTCTAGAGCTAGACAGTATTACATCGTCGTATAAAATGTGTATTAGTTATAGGAAAAAAAATTACAGCTCGTTGCAAATCTCCAAACAACAGGGCCCAATAGCGAGCTCGAAGTTCAGAGCGTTTATCGCGACCCGCCGAGGCAGAACGAAGGCGTGTCGCCCGGGGTGGTGCGCGGCGGGCGGGCGGCAGGGCGCGAGGGGGTTTGCGAGATACCCGAGCTGTGGACAAGAAACGATTAATGTAGGTAAAAAGATGAATGGAGCACAAACATCAAAGAGGGAGGCTCCTTTAGGCTGGAGTCACATCTGTGCGCATCGATTCGCATTTTGTCCATACAAAACTGTCATTTTTCATAGAATCGTGTACGCATCGAAAAGCCGAATAGATGCGTACACAACTCTATGAAAAATAACAGTTTTGCATGGACAAAATGCGAATCGATTCGCACAGATGTGATTCCACTCTTAATGAGCCTTTCGCCGTCAGATGTATGGATAAGTGCCTGCTGCCGCTGCCCAAATGCGCGATTATATACATACTTTCGGACCTAACATGCTTACATTAAAATTTAGGCCAAATAAATGTTATTTAGAATAGTAGATTTATTTGAGATCTCTAACCAACTTAGAACGCCAAGCCATAAAACACCTGCCTGTCCTATTTCATAGATCATTTTCTGAACTTTACTAACACAGGCATTAAAGATAAGAATAGAAACGTAACAGACAATCAATATTTCGTTGCAGCATATGGAGGTGAAGCCATATTAACTATTCAATGTTATTGATTTATACTTATAAATACTTAGGTATATGGTACTATGAGAAATATTAAAAGCTGGTGAACTACAAAATATGTTAGGCTCAAAGACTGCAAACGCAAAAGAGCCGAAACATAATATGTATACAATGTATAACAATACATTCATTCATCCACAAAGCGAAATTCGTGTTATGGCACAAAAATGGCCACAACGATAAGCTTAACTCAAAATGATTTGTGCCGAGTATTTCAGGTTGATCCACCTTTTCTCACTTTTCTTCTTCAACCAGAAATTAATTTCTGCAAGTAGGCGATGTCTGCACGTTGTGTGTGAGTCCACTGGTGCGGCTCCGCGCTAGGTCACAATAGTCAGCCGAGCTCACTCCAAGCAAGCTCACCCAAGTCGGCGAGGACTTCAGGGAATATATTATGATATAATAAAACTGTAACTGGAAGATTTCTGTACATTTAATATATTTTGAAAATTTTAATTGGGGGATGCTATCGATACTGAGCCCAAAACAGATTTTTGTTTAATTTTTGTCTGTTTGTTTGTCCTTCTTTCACGTAAAAACTACCGCACAGATTTCTACAAAATTTTATACCGTGGTAGCTTATTACTCGGGTCAACATCTAGGCTACTTTTTATCCCGGAAAATCAAGGAGTTCCCGAGGGACTTTAAAAACTAAATCCACGCGGACAAAGTTGCGGGCATCAGCTAGTATTATGATAATCCGTAAAATCGTGTTGGTAATCCCAATAAGAAAGTTTGGAGTGCTACAGTTTTTGCAATTCACTAAGGCGAGTGAGCTTAACTTGTGGTTACTTCGTGTACATGCACATTGCATAAGTGTGCGTGCCTGTCAAAGCCTAGGTGGGAGCAGGCAGGCGCGACACACACAACCATAAGTCAGTCGCCCTCGTGAATTGCCAGAACTATAGCTGATTTAACCACGAAATGGCGAAATCACGCCCACAATTAAATCCTATTAACCTGCCTCCAAGCAATCCTGTCTGGCATAATCATAGAATATTTTTGTGGAACATTAAGCCAAATCTTGCAAAGAAGGCCACAAGTAAAACGAGTGGCGGGCGCAGGAAACGGTCGACATCCTTAGCGAAACGAAAGTAGATAGAAGAGGAAGCTTGTTTCTTTCGTTTTTGCAGCTATGCAGGTCCCAAGTCCCTATAGCACGTTGACCGTCCGTTCCGACCGATCCATTGTGCTCGCCAGAATTTACCTCCGATACTTGTTGCCGCCAGGAACATCAGTACTTTCTTGACTAGGATGAGTGTAACCTCTTCAGGGTATATACGATGTTTCCCTAGATATAGAATAGATGAAGCTGCTTATGGTGTATCACAGCAAATAGTATGTAACCAGTAAGCACTTCTCAGTCATCTCAGATAGACGCATTTCAGCAAGAGAAACAAGCTATGAAATCCTACTTCTTCTTAATCGGAAAATACTGTAAACGGCATCAGCCGTAATATCAATTAGCAGAACTTACAAAGTGTAAACAATAACATTCAGCAAAAAGCCAATGGAACTGAAAAACTGTCACTAAGCCGGCCAATGATTGGAAGTATTTCTATAACTGCTCAGGCTGAAAACATTTAGATAGAAAATCAAATCCTAAAATATTGATCTATGGAAGCTTCCTAACCTTCATATTATATTCTAACCTAGCATAAAAATATTTGTCACACATCAAGTAAGCCACAAACTGACTAGGTGGTCATAAATAGTAGATAGAAGAAAATAGTTACATCTCACTTTGTAAGATAATTTATCACACTAAAAAAATCGGCCAAGTGCGAGTCGGGTCACATATGACCAAATCACTTTTTTAAAACTAGATACATACCTATTTAGATATCTTTGTTCTTAGATAGTACTAAATAAGCATGTTATGGGGAAAATATGATCTCGTTTGTTTTGGTCACAATTTTTTCTTCATTTTTGAAGCTAAAAAATAATAAAAAATATATTTTAACTCCACTTAATGAGCTCTAGACAATGACACCCCACATGTTGAATCCTTTTTCATTACATTTATTTTTAATTTTATTTTATTTTTATTATTTGTTGTTATAGCAGCAATAGAAATACACACACTGTGAAAACTTCAACTGTCTACCTATTACAGTTTATGAGATACAGCCCGCTGACAGACGGAAGGGCGGACAGACGGACAGCAGAGGCTTAGTAATAGGGTCATGTTGGCATCCTTTGGGGACGGGACGGAACCCTAAAAATATTTTTTTAAATTAAGTATTTTTGCAGTTGTAAGGTAACAGAAACTGATTGCAAGACTGGGCCACTGCCCCTGTTGTGGGTCCTCTATGTGAGGAGCAACAGGCAGCCCACAAACTACACATGCGTTGGTTAATCCGGGTATGAGTTCTCGGTCAAGGTGCAGATGCACATATCAACACCCATAAGGAAAAACATTGTAACTCACTTTTTAGTAATTTTGAGTTAAAATTGTAGTAGTTCTTAGTAAATAAAAGATGCTTTTTTACGCTCAACGAAAATTGAGACGTTTCGCCTTGCAGGTGTCTATATACTCCTAGATAACTCCTTTTATAGTAATAACATAGTTTTTGAAAAATAAACTATTCTTATTCTTTTAATATTCAAAGTTGAAAGCCATCATTAGGATCGTTATAAGGCTTTAATAAGCTAATTAGAAAAATAAAACAATCCTATTATAGAGCTTTAAGTCCTTAAAATAATATTGCACATATATAATAATATGTCTTCACAAATCTTTGGTGCAAGGGTCACTTGTTGGTAGGTTGTTTTTTTTACTAAGTGTGAAGCATATGTCTGTACCTCCTGTGATGACTTGATAAGTGATACAAGTCAAAAATCAACACTTTATAGGAGAGCAAAAACAAGATTTAAAAAATTCTAGTTTGCAATCTAAGTGGGCTAGGTTAAACTTGAGTACCTTTTTTTGTAGATAAAAACATTCACTTTCACTATGCATTTAAATTTTTGTGGTAAATATTAGTTTTGAGGTAATTTTGGAAAAACCTGTGAGTTGTACCTTTTTTATTGCTAATACATGCTAAAATTATGTGATAAATGATACAAGTACTGTTAAATTCTGTTGCACCGATAAGTTGTCTTCGTGTATATTAATATACAAAGTAAAAATATCTAACAACTCATTTTAGTATTTATTAGTCTGGTTAATCGAGTCTCTACAGTAGTCAAATTGAAACAGGTAGGTGTACCTTCTTACAGAGGTAAGTAGTAGTTGGTACTATTCATTTAAATAGTATAAATTGTACCCTAATCAGTATTGAGAAAAATCTGTTCAAAGTGATATACCTCTAATTATATCTATATTCACAATAAATATACTGAAAAATAAAATGTGAAAATTAATATAATCGCACTTATACATAGATGAATGATATTTACTACAAAGCACTTATACCATAAAGCATGAAAAATGATGTGTGCAGGAATTACTTATTGAGGATACAGCTTGAAATATATCTATATTCATATGTTTTCAAAAATCCTGCCAGTTACATCATTTTGCACAAAATTATCTCTGTAACTATTGTAGATAAAAGAATGTGGTGTAGACCAAAAAAATCCAATTTTTTTCTGATAATTCTATGTAAAAATCACAAAAATCACAAAGTCGACTTAGATCACTCATCAGTCATCACAGAAGGAACAGATGTGTATAACACTATAGCATGCTGCATGCTCCACAGTCATGAGCAGGTTCCAAAAATCAACCAAACTACCACATAGCATATTCTGTATTTATCTTTTTTGTCTCTACACGTGAAACTGCAAACTTACCATATAATATGATTGATGTTTTTATTATACATTTTATTTTATACTGCTTAATTCAAACTTTGTATTAATGTACCTACCTATATAAACATTAAATATATTTAATTTAATTCTTAATTGCCTAATACCACAAATTCCATGTCAACAAAGAATATAGGGCACAGTCTTATTAAGATACAAAAATGCGTAGTTTATTTGTATTGCACGTTCTATCTACGCCCACAATGAAACGTCTTAGGTTCGATCATCGTAGGTAGAACTGATGTATTGATAGATATTAATTATTAAGTATTAGCAATTTATACCTATCGATTTACCTGGAGTATCCACGGCAACGTGGAATGCCACAAGGTTTCTTGCCTCCCTGCCTTCTTCCTGCACCAGCTGCCTCACTTCTTCCATTATAAATCAACCAAAAACGCTAACGAAAAACAAAATATCTAACCGAACACATTGCTCTCGCAAAAACGTACGGGCAAAACAGTTTGTATTTATTAAATTAATGCATATATTTTTAGAATCAAGTAAGAGGAACAACAATTAAACAAAATTTTCGTTTTAATAACAATCTGAGCGAAAATTTCAGATATTATTGTTTTTTTTTTCACAGAACAATTCGCGAATCGCGATTTGAGTTTTGACTGACTTTGCAGTACACCATGGAGTATGAACCAGTATGAACCGTAATGAACCATGGTTTACACCATACCATAGACAACGAACACTATGCTAGTAGCCCTATTTCCTACCTACCATGGTCTAAAATAAGGGTCTTTACAGTTTTGACAAGACCACAGAATCACCATGAACCATCCATGAACTTATTATACATGTCCATGAGAATCACAGACGACAGATGTCATAAATACCTATTTTTGAGAAAAACATGGAGCAGTGCCCTAAATCTGTAACATATCTAAAAATGATATGGGGCTATCAAAAAATGATAGCCACTGACATATATTTTTTATCCATTGAAGGTTTGCTACGAAAATGATACTTTTATTTTCAATAGCAAACCTTCAATGGTTAAAAAATATATGTCAGTGGCTATCATTTTTTGATAATATTATACTCTATCCACGGAGACAAGTTAATATAGCGCTCTCTCTGTCACGTAATCCCATACAAATGGCAGACAAAAAAAGTCAGTGGGCGTAAACCTTTCTGAATGTACGTACAGTCGTACACACTGCGCTACTATTAAATTAAACTAGCTTTCTTCCCACGACTACACTTGCCTTTGTTATATAATAAGTAGGTGAAAAATTGGGCTAGTAGAAATTTCATATATAAAAAAAAGGTTTTATTAAATTAATGTATTTAATGTGAAGGAAAAAAAACAAGAGTAATAAAATATTTATATCATTTATTTTTATTATAATTTACGTTTTTCGGTACTACCAAAAGGATGTTTTTTTCTTTTAAGAGCATTAAAATCAGAATTAGAACTGTCTGCCATGGTTCGTTCACTTCTTACAGATGTACGAAGTCCGTAAAATGCCATCGAAAACTCCAGTACACAAACGCCAAGTTGTCAGAAAGCAATCGATCACAGAGTCTAATACACAAGCCAAGTCACAATGAATGCACCAACAGTCCAAAGTACACGGTAGGTCTCGGAACAATAACGATAGATAAGGATAAAATATGAGCACGTCTGCACAGTACGGGTACTACGATCAGGCTAAAGTATACACGTAGTCTGTACAGTGCATTAACGGTTATCGCTGACCAATCACAAACGAGTCTATGTTTTCCATATTAACTTGTCTCCGTGGATACAGTATAGCAACTGAGTTACAGAATCCTCGGCCCAGAAGCACCATAATGTTGTTATAGCGGTAATAGAAATACACACTCTGTGAAAATTTCAACTGTCTACCTATGGTTATCGAGATACAGCCACAGATACAGCATGGATACAGCCCAGGCCCACTGGCACTGACAGACGGACGGACGGATGGACGGACAGACGGACGGACAAAGGAGGCTTAGTAAATGCCGTTGGCACCCTTTGGGTACGGAACCATAGATAAGTAGAAAGAAAGAAAGAAAGAAAGAAAAGGCATTTATTTTCAAAAATTGTGCCACACACATCATTGTAGCCTAAGTTAATTACGGGCTAACATAATAAATGTCATGTGTGGCACAACCCGAAAAAAAGGTCCAGGCTCAGCAATAAGCTGTATACCTTTATAATAAGTACACAGCGCTGATTTTCAGCCAGAACCCAGATTCGGGTGACGCCACAGAAGCAATTAAAACTAAAAATCAACTAAACTACTATTAACTACACTAGCGGCACGCTATGATGGCCGGTTTGACGTTTGTCCGCTCATGAAGTTCCGTATTAATTGATAACGACTTTGAAGGAAATAATTGTATTACTTTATTGACGATAGTGATGTGCAGAGATTCATAAATTTTATCGAATGTAGTTTTAGGTTTAGGACTCAAAATTTATTTATTAAATTGATTTCTAAAATGTATACAAGTGTAGAAAAATCAGTTTGCACCATTTAAGGGGTGAATGTACTTGTGAATATGAACAATTTTCACTATGTGGATAAACCTCTGAAATCGCAAAAAAATATCAGCTGTTTCATACAAAAGGTAAAATTTTTATTTTTATATGATATATACCACAACTCGGCATTTGGTTTTCTAAATTGAAAATTTTTAAAAATGGAATCTAATACGATCGTCACATAGGATCGCTGGCTAGCACAACTACTACCTCCGGCAAACTCGCGTCAATGCTCAATGCAAAACAAAGCAGTTTCGAATTGACGTTGCTTCGAAAAGTATAAACTGTCAGTGCAATGCGATTGTGATATAGTTTTGACCTGGCTTTGGATTTCAAATATTGATACTGCATTACTGTTGACCCTTGCTCGTTAATTTGGACTCTGTTCAAGCCCTTTGTTGTGGATTTCGTCGATATGACCGAACGTACGCAGAGAACTGTTCTAAATAGTCAGACACGTGAGTTCGTAATACGCCTTCGTAACTATTTCGATCGTGAAGCTCAAAATGGAGGGCCAATTTTACCTATAACGTCAGTGGTTGAACGCGTAGCTGATGCGCTTAATATTGGACAACGAACTGTTAGACGGATAACTAAAAAAAAATATGGCGAGACTGGCACAGAAGAAAATAAACTTCACACACCAAAAAAGAGAAAACGAGCAAAACCAGTCGTAGGCATCGATAGCTTTGATGCCGATGCTATCCGAAGACATGTTTACGGCTACTATTTACAGAAGGAGTATCCAACAAGAAAAAAGTTGGTGCATTCACTGAAGGAAGCTGGATTATTCTTCGGTGGGGAAAGTTCTTTAACGAAGATTTTGAAGACCATTGGATTTCGATACAAAAAATGTAACAAACGCAAAATATTGATGGAAAGATTTGATATAGCGATGGCAAGGTATACTTTTTTACGGCAAGTGAAAGAAATCAAAAATTGGCAAAATGTTGTGTTCTTGGATGAAACATGGCTTAATGCTAACCATACTGTAGGCCGTTCTTGGAACGATGACACAGCAGCATCTACTTCCAAAGTTCCTGTAGGAAAAGGATCGCGACTTATAATTTGTCACGCCGGAACCATCAACGGGTTTGTCGAAGGTTCTCTCATGGCTTTTGCGTCAAAAACCACTGGAGACTATCATGAAGACATGAATGGAGAAAAGTTTACTGAATGGTTTACCTCAATGTTGTGTAGCCTCCCTGAACCATCTATTATAATTATGGACAACGCCCCATACCACTCGATGCAAATTGACAAGCCACCTGCCCAATCCCAAAAGAAAGCTGATATCGTCGCATGGCTTCGTAAAAATGGCGTAGATGCAAACATGAATATGTTAAAAGCGGAATTAGTACGTCTTTTAAAAGAAAACAAACCAACCAAGATCCGATACGTCATTGACGAAATAGCATTAGAACATGGGCACAGAGTTATACGGTTACCGCCTTACCATTGTGAGTATAATGCGATTGAGTTGGTGTGGGCTCAAATTAAGGGATATGCTGCAAGACACAATACAGAACCCCCATTTACCACAAAAAAAATGCTAAAATTATTAGAAGAAGCTTGTGAACATGTGACTAAAGGAGACTGGGAAAAGGTTGTGAATAGAACTGTTAAATTAATAAGGGAAGATTATGAAAGAGATGTGAAAATAGATAATATTATATAAAACGAACATATAATTATTAATGTAGGTGATGATAGCAGTGACGACGGTGAAAATAGTAGTATGGACGAATCTGATTAATTATGGCCTTTTGTGGCACCTTTTTTGGTATCTTTTGTATTCATATGTTTCTTGTGTGCATATAAAGTATGTATATTCATTTTCATTCAAATATTCAGTTCGTTCAAATAAATTAAATAAACATATACATTTTTGTTTTATTAAACCTATTTAATCAGGTACAAAAACAAAACTTAATTGTTTTTTGTTCGAGAATAAATTGACATTCCACATCACTATTGTAATGTGTCAAACCGGCCATCATAGCGTGCCGCTAGTTTAATAAATCAGCCAGAAATTATTAACACAATATATACTATAATAAATAAAAAATGATTATGGTTACCAAACTACATTCTACATAGATACTATAATATGTTACAGATAATTATTATACATTAAATTACGTTGCTACATCTTTACGATCCTGAATAAAACACTACCCACTAAAGAAATGAATACTCCACAACACAATCCTGGAACTCCACTTGTTTCTCCAAAAGGAATTTTTTTACTTGAGTTTTAAACGCAAATTTATTTTTTAAATTCCTTATAGGAGGGGGTATGTTGTTCCAGCATTTAGTGGCGGAATACCTGAAAGAACCCCTAAATGCAGCAGTACGATGATGAGGAACTCGAAGCGGATTGCGACAACTTCGAAGACTGTTTGACTCACCATCGTCCGCCCAACTAAGCTTGCTGGCGAGGTACAAAGGCTTACCAAGTTTAATCACCCCGAAAAGTAACCCAGCGAGATGTAGCTTTCTCCTCGATCTCATTTTTAATAATCGGTGGCTATTTAAAAAAGGGGTGACATGATTTCGAGGAGGAATATCAAAACTGAACCTCGCACAGGCATTTTGCACGCGTTGTATAAGGCGTTTTGTCCTACATAAAAGTCGCGGTCCATACACAACATCTGCATAATTTAATCTGGAGAGGACCAACGCTTCCACCAACTGGATTCGCAGTTCCAGGGAGAGATATTTACGAACATTGTAAAGTATCTTCAGTCGGTAGAAGCAATTGCGAACCTTCTCAGCTATATGGTCTTCGTAGCGCAGATCAGTGTCCATAAGCAAACCTAAATTACGCGTCTGGAAGACTCTCTCCAAGGCATTTCCCCTTATGCTTACAGTAGCACTTTGAACATTAACTTTTGCTAACTGCTTCTTGGATCCAAACAGAATATATTTAGATTTAATCGGGTTAAGGACAAGTGTGTTACAATCAATGTGGACAAGTAGTACGGAACCCTAAAAGCGATAGCCACTTGGGTATACAGGGTGGGCCAAACCAGGTGGATATAAAATTTTTTTTAGATTGTTCACTTAGGGGCCTACCAGGACCCGGAAGGAAAAAAATCGGTTCCCACCCGATTACGAGAAAAAAAATTTTATTTAAAATTTTGGAATATCATTGCTTTGACGAACTTTTAATTTTTTTTTAATTTTTCCAGTGACAATTTCCGCAATTTTTTTATGGAATATCTTTACCTAATAACTGTACTCTCTTAGAAAAAAATACCAGTCTGGTTAGCTGGTTTTAAGAGCATTAAATTTTAAATTATTTCAAGAAAATTAAGTTCATCCAAAATCTACAGAAAACTTTAAAATTCCATTAAAAATAAAAAAAGAGGTTCATAGCATTGGTCATTTTTTAAAAACTGTAGCAACTTATGTTCTTTTGATTGCCACAAGAAAAATTGTATGTCAATGTGCTGGATAAAAAGTTATGATTTTTCAAAAGTCTTCGTTCCTCATTCGTGTAAATAACGACCTTATTGAAAAAAATGTTAATTGTTTGTGGAGACTGCAGTATGTCCTTTAATTTTAACTGCCTCGTTGGTCTCGTGTTTGACTGCGGCCGACGAGGTCCTGGGTTCGAGTCCCGGGTCGGACCATATCAAGTATTGGGGTTTTCCGTAAGAAATTCTCAGTACTAGCCCGGAGTTAGGAAGTTGGCGTTGTTTCACCCCCGTACCTTGGAGAGCACGTAAAGCCTTTGGTCCTGTGCCTAATCTCTCTCCGCCTGCGCCTAATCTTTCTCCGGTCATGTCGAATTTTCCGTCCTATAGGGCTATGAGAGTAAAGAAACAGAGAGTGCACCTGTGTTCGCGCACACACTTGTGCACTTTAATATCTCCCGCACAGATCGTTAATCTCTCTGAAGATAGGCCGCCGCCGTAGCTGAAATTTGGAAAAATAAAACATTGTTTTATTTTTCTTTCTCTTAAAAATGTAGATACCGTCAGTCATCATTATAGGAATAATGTCCTCCCGACCAAATTTCGACCACGGTGACCTATCTACAGAGAGATTAACCATCTGTGCGGGAGATATTAAAGTGCACAAGTGTGTGCGCGAACACAGGTGCACTCTCTGTTTCTTTACTCTCATAGCCCTATAGGACGGAAAATTCGACATGACCGGAGAAAGATTAGGCGCAGGCGGAGAGAGATTAGGCACAGGACCAAAGGCTTTACGTGCTCTCCAAGGTACGGGGGTGAAACAACGCCAACTTCCTAACTCCGGGCTAGTACTGAGAATTTCTTACGGAAAACCCCAATACTTGATATGGTCCGACCCG
This sequence comes from Oeneis ivallda, assembly GCA_029955525.1. Taxonomy (NCBI): domain Eukaryota; kingdom Metazoa; phylum Arthropoda; class Insecta; order Lepidoptera; family Nymphalidae; genus Oeneis; species Oeneis ivallda. The sequence continues at coordinate 15,775,291 of JARPMR010000007.1, forward strand.
GGACTCGAACCCAGGACCTCGTCGGCCGCAGTCAAACACGAGACCAACGAGGCAGTTAAAATTAAAGGACATACTGCAGTCTCCACAAACAATTAACATTTTTTTCAATAAGGTCGTTATTTACACGAATGAGGAACGAAGACTTTTGAAAAATCATAACTTTTTATCCGGCACATTGACATACAATTTTTCTTGTGGCAATCAAAAGAACATAAGTTGCTACAGTTTTTAAAAAATCACCAGTGCTATGAACATCTTTTTTTTATTTTTAATGGAATTTTAAAAATTTTCTGTAGATTTTGGATGAACTTAATTTTCTTGAAATAATTTATAATTTAATGCTCTTAAAACCAGCTAACCAGACTGGAATTTTTTTCTAAGAGAGTACAGTTATTAGGTAAAGATATTCCATAAAAAAATTGCGGAAATTGTCACTGGAAAAATTAAAAAAAAATTAAAAGTTCGTCAAAGCAATGATATTCCAAAATTTTAAATAAAATATTTTTTCTCGTAATCGGGTGGGAACCGATTTTTTTCCTTCCGGGTCCTGGTAGGCCCCTAAGTGAACAATCTAAAAAAAAATTTTATATCCACCTGGTTTGGCCCACCCTGTATTGTGATAGCAGATTATATTATCGGAGCCACTAAACAAACGGAGAAGAAGAAGATTCTATTATTAACTATTTCAATGTCCATCTTGGGCAAGTCTGGGGCTTTTACTTTTGGCTATGTTGGCCATTCTGTTGGAGTGACATTGTCGTAGTCATTACATTCTCTTTGGTGACATTTCTTTTAATTTTCAAGCAAGATGGCGGATCAGGTAGGTGCCGAATTTTGAAAAGAAAAAAACGTGTTTTCCTTATAATTTCAATTATTATTTGCTATTATTACGTGAAAAATTGCCGGTTCAATTTTATAGAAATACATTTGTATGAGAAAATGTGAACTTAAATACCCTGATAAGTTATGTGCTCCACGTGGGGTTTCAGTTTTTACTTTTTAATGAAAAAATCTTGAATTAACGCATCATTTATTATTATCATATTTGTGTATTAATTTCATTGTTTTTATTCTTTTATTTAAATCATTTACGCCTTACACATGCTTTAGAGTCATTAATGTTGCTAGGTTACTTTGTACAAACCAAAAGTGAATAGGGCGGACATTGTAATGGGTATGTATGCAGCATAACGACTTCTTTTAAAGTATGCAGAAGCGTATTTCAAATTACTTACTCCTGTTCATGTGAATATAGCTAAAAGTTTTGGTCCTTATGGAGAATAGTTATGGTGCATAATCTATTTTACAACATAAGATTGCTTTAGATGTAATATCCTTTTCCTCAAGGAATATTATTTTCTGATATGGATGACACGATTTTTAGACCTGTAATTTTCAAAATATAGACACCAAACAAAACTACCATATACCATACATATCAGTTGCAAATATGAACTACCAGTTACACAGTTTATTAGCGATGTGCCTAATGTTTATTGCAAATTCCAGACCGAACGCTCATTTCAAAAGCAACCGACTGTCTTCTTGAACCGTAAGAAAGGCATTGGTGTTAAACGAAGCCGCAAACCACTGAGATACCACAAAGACGTGGGTCTTGGTTTCAAGACACCAAGAGAGGTAACGCATGGGAGTGATTCTAACCAGTGTGTTTCTTTTTTCTGTAGACAGAGAAAGCGTTTCAGAAACAGGCGACAGTGTTCCTCAACCGAAAGGGGGGAATGAAGAAGAAGGATATGAGACACCATAAGAATGTTGGTCTAGGTTTCAAGACACCGAGAGAGGTCTGAGTTTATTTATCTGGCATCGGTGGCAACGGTGGCTTCTTCGTCGCTAACAGTGGTTATTAAGCAGTTGAGAACACTTAACTTTCTTTTTGGTTTATCGTGGACTGAATAATAATTAAAATTACAAATTATGTAATTATCTGCAAACGGTTATATTTCAACTTGGTTTCTAAATTAACAAGTTGCCAACATATTACCTATATGTCTATACATTGAACATGGCATAGCTGCAAAAACTTTGTATAAAATTTTGGCCTGTTTCTTGACACAAATAAAGTTGGTAATCATTTTAATGTTGATTTACTGCAAGCTATGTAACTTAAACAAATTATACTTTTTCACTCATAAAAGTTAATTGTTCTCCCTGCATAGGTGCTGGTCCATGTTAATCAAGCTATAAAACTGGGTTATACCATTTTAGGTTATGATTTTCAATAGATTACAAAACAATTACAAGCGTGTATTAGTTACTGGTAATTATTTTGTTATCTGTTCATTATAATACGGTAAGTTTGCATGGCGACCCCGCACCGGGAAGCGCAGTGTTGGCAGACCCCCCACCAGGTGGACCGACGACATCAAGCGAGTCGCAGGGAGCCGCTGGATTCAGGCGGCGCAAGACCGAGGTCTGTGGAAGTCCATGCAAGAGACCTTTGTCCAGCAGTGGACGTCTATCGGTTGATAAAGAAGAAGAAGAAGAAGTTTGCATGTCTGGTATGCATGTTATGTTAAGAACCAGGGAGTAATATCAAGGAGTTTAGCTTTGCAGTGCGACTTATTTATGTACAATGAGGTTAATTACATTACCTGACAGTGTTTTTTTGATACAAATTGGTTAAAAGGGTACAAAAATGGTGGAGGATTGATCAAGAGCAGTATCATAATATTCTATTATTTATATGTCACAGTCAAAACTCTTAGCTGGACAAAACTTTTTTTTGACTGCAGGCTTTGGTTAAAGCACTGCCCCCCTAGCCAAATTACATTTTATGTGTTGTATCTATTTTCTTTCTATGATTGTTAATGCTTTAGACTTAGAGCAAGGTTTCCCAAATATTTTTTATCACATCTTCCTTCTGAATGGATATGTGTGATAAAAACTTTCGGAACCCCTGCTTCTGCTCTGCGTTAACGATCATAGAAAGAGAATAGATACGACACTATGTAATTTAGCTAGGGGGCTGGACTGTTTGAAGGTCAGTCAAAAAGTTTTGTCCAGATAAGATTTGTCTGAAATTATATTTGCTTGTAACTAATCATTTTATAAATATTATTATGCTTTTATTCAGTACTATCACACGAGTAAATAATCCGAGTAAATAATCCGTGCAGAGAGGAAGCTACGTAGGTATAAACGGCTCGCGGCGTGCGCTATGAATGGGTATACAATATACATAGCGCAGCGATGTGTGCGTAAGCTCTCACAGACATTTCGGTGTTACGAACACGTATTTAACAAACTCACATTCGCATTGTATAATATTATTACTAGTCAGAATTTAGGAATAGGATTACAAACAATAAAAATAGGTAATTCAGTTGAAAATGTTATTATTCAGACAGTCCTAAGCCTGAAAAGTACGAAGGAAAGTTCATTAAAATAGGTCAAATAGTCACTTTAACTCACTAATCAATAACTGTTAAATTATTAAGTTAGCAAATTATATTAAAAAAATAAGAATTTAGATTTATTTATGTAAATAGTGTTCTGTTTCAACAAAAACCCCGAACACTTTCACAGTATGCATGAAAAGATCCAAAGAAAATAAGATTTATTGATGTTTGATTATTATCCGTATATATTTAGACTCACACCCGCGTACAAAATAAATACATATAAAGCCAAAGGGAAATATAATAAACATAAATATATACACATATAATAAACTAACACATACATTACATTATTATTATGATTTTATTATTATACAAAATACTTAATAATAGTTGACACAAAACTATTAACATTATTGTGAAGTTGTTAAAAATACTGATGCTCATTAAAAAAGAAATAATTTCGTGTCTTTATAATATTTATGTAATTTTAGTATTTGTTGTTCAAGTTCAGGATATAACTGAAATTATACTTACATAATTATTCAAACTTTATTAAGGGTATTTTTTTTCTTGAATTGTTGACATGCATCAGGTGACAACCCTGCAGAATAGGTATAGATTTTCGACGTTGTTAAGAAGCTTCCCCTCTGTACGGATTTTTACTCATGTGGTACTATCAATGTGATTAAAGACAGGAAAGCATGAAGGTAAAGGTATTAAAAAATGTACAAGACTGAATGATGAAACTCACACGACGGTCTTCTGATTACTATATGAAGAAGACAGTGTTTTTAAACCCAATTTCTGATTAGTGAACAAGGGCTGTTTGTAATTATTGATTTACTTCAATGTTTTGTTTGTTAACTTAGTGATTATTCTATTTAATTTACAACAAACTCTTATTTTAAAATGTGTTGTACATTTAGACAGAATATAATTACTTATATATATTTAATATTCAATTCTTTATCTAGTCAATTCAAAATCAATGAACAATTAAATTACAAACAGCCATTATTTCATACACAAGTATTTTAAACACTCGGAAGACTTGTATAATATGCTTAGAAGGACATTAAACAAACTGTTATCATTTTACAGGCAATTGAAGGGACCTACATTGACAAGAAATGTCCATTCACTGGCAACGTCTCAATCCGTGGACGTATCCTCACAGGGGTTGTTCAGAAGATGAAGATGCAGAGAACCATTGTCATCAGACGAGACTACTTACACTATCTGCCCAAATACAACAGATTTGAGAAGCGACACAGAAATATGTCTGTTCATTTGTCACCTTGCTTTAGGTTTGTAACAACTTTTTAAATATTGTTCAAGCCCTTCTTACAGTGTTGTACAGTGAATGTTTTACAAGATAGTCCTTGATGGTAGCAGGTTAACTTGGAAGGGGTACCTATGGCAGTGAACATTCAACACATAACCCTAATTGGTTTCTACATGCCATCATGCCGGAACTCTAAATTACTTGGTGGCATGTCTTTGATGATAGGGTGGATAACTAGCCACAGCCAAAGCCTCAGATCAGACCAGAGGCAGAGATTCAGAAATTATAAATTCCCAAATTGACCCCACCAGATATCGAACCTGAGATCTCCCAGTTATAAGACCACAGAAGTGACCACTGCGCCAGGGAGGTCGTCAAAATGCTAGGCTGAACATTCCTTTACTGATTTCAATAAATCAATTTTTGCTTTTTTAATATAAATGACGGTGCTTGCGATATGCTTGACGGTGCGGCTACATTATCGGGATTCGGCGAATGTTTGCATTATCGTCACAAATGTAGCCGGGTAGTTCATTGAATCGCGAATCAGTTCGGGCGAACTCACAAGATAATGTAGCCGCCTGCCACTGTGATAGAATGAGACAGCTATGTTTATCTTTCCGTCCCTCATTTAGCGCGACAACTCTACGAATTTTCGCACGTTAAGAGGAGTGTCTAGTTGAAAATTTTCATACAAAAAACGATAACGTTTTGCTACCCGTAAATGTTGTCCAATGTTCATAATTTTTTGAAATGTTGCAGATACAATGGAAAACTATTACGTTTTAATTTTAAAGAAATATTGCTTATGTTAAAAGTTATTAGTGACTAAATATCCATATTTTTGACTACAAAAACTTCCTCGACTAATTTTATTTTTTTAAATTTAACTAAACTGAAATACTAAAAAAATGAAAAATACGAGCCTAGATTAAGGTGTACTGGATCTAATGAGACCAAAATTGTCTAATTTTGTAAACGTTTAGGGGGGGTAAAAACGTTATGACCCGAAACAATATTTCAAGAATAAAATTTAGGCAAATAACTCCTGGACTTGCAACTCTCTCTATCGCACGATGCGGGTCGGGCAGCGAAGCGTTGTGAAACAGATAGCATTTTGGAAAATACCTACTCGCGTCGCGTTTCGTCACTAGACACTACTCTTAATGTAAGCGCACCATGATAATCCCCTGATCTGCCAGAGGCAATAGGTTTTAGGAATGTTTTAAAATATGATTGATTTAATATAGTCTTATTCTTTTATTTCAAATGATGATACTCACACGACCGTCTTCAGAACACCAATTGACGATAAAACGTGTTCTAACCCAAAAACTGATAAATATTTCAATAATTATTACTAGTTACTGATTTAATATAGTCTTATTCTTTTATTTCAAACTAGCTGATGCCCGCGACGTCGTCCGCGTGGATTTAGTTTTTAAAATCCCTCGTGAACACTTTGATTTTCCGGGATAAAAAGTAGCCTATGTCCTCAACTATAGTACCCATGCAAAAAATCACGTCGATCCGTGGCTCTGCTGTGGCGCGATTGAAGGACAAACCAACAAACAAACACACTTTCGCATTTATAATATTAGTATGATTAGAATATTAAATTGCATAAGAAAACACTGTAGGATTAAGTCCATACGATGTATTTCATCCATACCTATCCATACCATACTATGTGGTATGTAGGTATAATGATCGTTTGGCAAAATCTGACGCCTTTGGACTTGGAGTAGTTTGAATTTGACAAAATAGGGCTATCCACGATGGCTATATACGATAAAGTACGCTTGCCAGCTTAAGATGAGCCGTACATTCAAAGTATCTTGTAGATTCCGGGGTTCAAGTTATTTGGACTTCATACTGAAGATCGTGATGTCTATAATTTCTGAACTACGAAATTGACGACCTTGAAATAATTACAGGACAATCTCTAAAGAACCTGCTTTCTAACAAAAAAAGAATGGATTAAATCGGAATACGCCTTAATGAATTACAGCTGTGTGCTGAATTTCGGGATAAAAAGTATCCTATATTATACCTCGTAGTATTATCTTAAATCGTGCCAAGTTTCATTTAAATCCGTCCAGTAGTTTCGGCGTGATGCGCGGCCAAGATACAGACAGACAGACAGACAGACAAAAAATTAAAAAAAAATTGTTTTGGCTTCAGTATCGATTATAGAGTGCCCCCAAACAAAAATTTTCAAAATATCTTCAATGTACAGAATTGGACCTGTTACAGTTTTATTATATTATAGATGATGATACACGACGGTCTTCAGAACACCAATTGACGATAAAACGTGTTCTAATCCAAAAACTGATAAATATTTCAATAATTATTACTAGTTACTGATTTAATATAGTCTTATTCTTTTATTTCAAATGATGATACTCACACGACGGTCTTCAGAACACCAATTGACGATAAAACGTGTTCTAACCCAAAAACTGATAAATATTTCAATAATTATTACTAGTTACCGAAATACCTGATAGGTAAAGTACTTATAATATTTATTTTCCAGGGATGTGGAGCTCGGCGACATCGTGACCATCGGTGAATGCAGGCCGCTCTCCAAAACTGTGCGTTTCAACGTTCTCAAGGTTTCCAAGGGCAAGGGCTCCAAGAAATCTTTCAAAAAGTTCTAATGTAATAAAGTTACTTCATAAGTATGTCGTCTTTTTTTGCCTATAGTTAATATTAATACCTTAGTAATACGGAATACCCATGTTTAGAAAGATGCAATGCAAGCAGACTGCAAAATTACCCACTGTTCACGGAATAACACCGCAGACTGTTGATTTAATTGCAAACTAAAAGCAGTTAAAATGCAGTCTGTCCGTCTTTATTGACCTAAACTTCAAAAGCTAATAAAAAAAAAGTGTGTGTGTGTCAGCTCCGACGCACGACTGGAGTTTACTTTATACTTCAATAGGTATTTAATATCAAATACGGCCATCTATTGTAAATAGCTCGAACATGCATCGACATCGATGTTAGCAGTGCTGTTATCGCAGGGTTTTAGTGTTGCGTTGCTATTCGAAATAGTTTACACATAAGCCGAAAGATGGCGCTGATCTACATGTGAGTAGATAACCAACCTTATTTACTCAACGTTAGGGTAGAAATTTCAACGTTGTGAAAAACGTAACGAGGTCATTGATAAACAGATTTTACGGCTCGGATTTTTCTCATACCGGGCGCCTAAAATCGATTCTTAAGGAGTAAACTCCAATAAAAAAATATTAAAAAAAAAGTGTTTATTATAATGTAACACCATTGTACTACTCAATCTGTGCAAATAAATTATTTGAATTTGAAATTTATTTTTAATACCTAAGCGGTGCTTCGCGAGCGGTTTACATAAGTGGGTCTGACTTGAGGTGCGGTGCGGGGAAGCGCGAGAGCTACAATTTGTAATCAAAGGCGTCAAACTGCATATATCCTATACTGTGCATGAACTTAATATACAAACAAATTTGTATTTACGAAAATGAACCTTATAACAAGTAGATAAAGTATATTTCCTGTTGCGCATTACTCAGTGGCTAATCCGAGCCGAGAGGGATAGTAATAACGGAGGCCTGTGACGGAGGCCGTGTGTCTCGTTCTTTCATCTTGCCAGCCTAAAAAATGATTTTGACCAAAGATTTTGGCTCAAAAAACTCAGTTGAGACACTTATATGTGTTAATATTTTTTTAACATTTTTAAGTCACCGTATTTAATTGCATTAATTTCGATAAATATATTCCTTAACAAAAAAGAAAATATAAAGGACAATGGGCGAAGGTGGTCCAAGAGCCTCCACTGATGAGACTTGCAGGAAATGAAAGGTCATAGTTATCGTATGATTCTGACAAAATTCTATTAAATTCTGTCCCGGGGTTTTTTTGCTATACTTAGTCATGTTTGTTCCGACTAAATAATACGATTTTACGTACATAACGTTGTCTTTATTATGACATGGTCTCTTAATCTCTTTATCTATCTTTAATTCGATGCCCCTCCCGCTTCTAACCTCACCGCGCTTCCCTCACCCATCAGACACCTACCAGAACACCGATATGACGTCATCGACACCAGGCGCAGATATAATGTGACTATGGAGTACGTTTATGTTCTCGGTTCGCGTCCAGGTAAACAAAACAAGGTAAGGAAGGTCAGCCGTCAGAGTGTGTGGGATTATCATTGTGTATGTCCCCCTCCCGCAGTCCTAGCCTGTTGTAAACTTGTGAATGCATGCACCGCACCGGCTCGGTCCAACAACCGGCAAGCGAGTGCGCAGTCTTTGTGGCGACCGCCCCGTGTTATGCTAAGTTTTTTCTAGCTTCTTGTGGGAGTACTTATTCATGGGGGATTTATGGAGCGGTCGTCAAGGTTAATGACGGCGGTGGCTCATGTCGGTGATAAACTTTTTCACCTACCCTAATCTTCATACCATAGACCATATCTAACCAATCCATCATGGTCATCAGTTATGGTATCTAGGCTATGCACGTTATGAAGATGACATACATCCACCAGCCAGATTTTTAGGTTTTATAATCGACCGAGCGAAGCGAAGGTCTTTGAGTTAACTAGGGCGATTTGCACTTGTCCGTCCGTCCGTCCGTCTGTCAGAGCCTTATAACTTTTGAATTACTGAACGTAATTACTTCAAATTTAGATATAATATGTAAACCGATGGCCTCCAGCCGAAAATGGCTTAAAAAGTTATAAAAATCTTTATTTCAGGGGGGCTCTCATAGAAGCGAATGCGAAGTAAAAAAAAAAAAATCGCGTTACATAAAATTGTTACGTATCATTTTAAAGATAATTTTGAACTGAGTACAAAAATATTTTTTTTTTAATTTTTCCCTTAAAATTGACGAAATGGGGGGCTTTCAAAGTGGCGATTTTATACGCTCGCTTGAAGACGCTCTCTAGAAAAATCCGCTATGGATTTTCAAACTTATTTTATGTTTTTAGGTCACTTATATCCTGTACTTGAACAACAAATACTAAAATTATATGAATATTATAAAGAAACGAGATTATTTAATTTTTAATGGGCGTCAGTAATTCATATAGCATCAACATAGCTTCACAATAATGCTAATAGATGGCGCAGTCAGTAACTATTCCCATGGAACTACGAGTTAAATTCAATGTTTGATAAATAATTCAATGTTTTCACTAACGTTCCCTAACCTTTACGGGCTACCTATAAGTTAGGTGATTGATGTTTTCTGTCAACTTATTTATCACGATCCTGTACGGGACACCTAAAAGGATATTGGGACGGATGTTAGGACTTAGGATTGTATTTAGGAGCTACCTACGTTAAGAGACTCCTACTTAGGGGATGATTTAGGTATGTTTGGTGAAAACGGGCATAATAATAATGTCAGTTTTGGTTATCATGTATCGATTGAATGAATAATCATGGGATACCGTTACCGCGAGGTCTCAGTTCGGGGCGAACCACTAGTAATAGATGAATATGATTACTTCCCCTACAATCTTGTTTTGTTATTCCAGCAATCAACTACATTGAGCTTATTAAGATCTTGGTCATCATACTAATATTATAAATGCGAAAGTGTGTTTGTTGGTTTGTCCTTCAATCACGCCGTAATGGAGCTACGGATTTTTTGCATGTGTATAGTTGAGGACCTGGAGAGAGACATGGGCTACTTTTTATCCCGGGAAAAAAATAGTTCCCGAGGGATTTTAAAAACGAAATCTACGCGGACAAAGTCGCGGGCATCAGCTAGTGTTCCATAATCTTAAATCTATTAGGTATTCTATTGGCGCTTTTGATCGAATGACTTAATAAAAAGATAGGTAACATACACGCTGAATTGTTTAACACGAGTCATCGACCGAGCGAAGCGAAGGTCTTTGAGTTAACTAGAGCGATTTGCACTTGTCCGTCCGTCCGTCCGTCCGTCTGTCAGAGCCTTATAACTTTTGAATTACTGAACGTAATTACTTCAAATTTAGATATAATATGTAAACCGATGGCCTCCAGCCGAAAATGGCTTAAAAAGTTATAAAAATCTTTATTTCAGGGGGGCTCTCATAGAAGCGAATGCGAAGTAAAAAAAAAAATATCGCGTTACATAAAATTGTTACGTATCATTTTAAAGATAATTTTGAACTGAGTACAAAAATATTTTTTTTTTAATTTTTCCCTTAAAATTGACGAAATGGGGGGCTTTCAAAGTGGCGATTTTATACGCTCGCTTGAAGACGCTCTCTAGGAAAATCCGCTATGGATTTTCAAACTGATTTTATGTTTTTAGGTCACTTATATCCTGTACTTGAACAACAAATACTAAAATTATATGAATATTATAAAGAAACGAGATTATTTAATTTTTAATGTACATCAGTAATTCATATAGCATCAACATAGCTTCACAATAATGCTAATAGATGGCGCAGTCAGTAACTATTCCCATGGAACTACGAGTTACGACTAACGACCTATCCCAAAAACAGTTTTGCGTCGACCATTATTATTTAGTTACTTATTATAATACAATAATTGTATTGTAATTTTTTTTGTACCATATTATTCAATTAAAATTATTTTTCATCTCCCCATCTCGGAAAGAGTATTTTTGCTCTTCGATATCGGAGTGCAAAAGCCGTTTTTATCCTCTAGAGGATAAAGTAAATTGAATTTAGAACATCGTGTGCACTAAGTTTGTGAATTCAAAACATCATTAAACCTATTTACTTCTACCTCCATGGTGCCGAATTTATCATACAACCTTTTTTAATTTATTAAAAACTCAGACTTGGAACCTTCTTGGTGTACTTTTTTTTAATTTGCTTTGCGCGCGCCTTTTTCTTTTCACGTCATATTGTTTGAATGGGGAGATGAAAAATTACGTGTTGCACTCGAGTGCAAAGATTTTTCACCTCGTGCTCTTTTGATTCCCTCGCTAACGCTCAGGATTCTAATTTTTGAATCACTCGCTGCGCTCGTGATTCAATTTTAGAATCCTTCGCTTGCTCGGTCATCAAAACTGAGCACGCGGTTAAAAAGCAACTTTGCACTCTTGTATAACAAATAACTATTTTAGTTAAATTTTAGTTAAATATTGTATATTTTCTATTCGCGTCGATAGATGACGATTTGTACAGATGCCCGTAACCCGGTTTCACTCGTTAGTACCTACATAATAATTCAATGTTTTCACTAACGTTCCCTAACCTTTACGGGCTACCTATAAGTTAGGTGATTGATGTTTTCTGTCAACTTTTTGACAGAAATTTATCACGATCCTGTACGGGACACCTAAAAGGATATTGGGACGGATGTTAGGACTTAGGATTGTATTTAGGGGCTACCTACGTTAAGAGACTCCTACTTAGGGGATGATTTAGGTATGTTTGGTGAAAACGGGCATAATAATAATGTCAGTTTTGGTTATCATGTATCGATTGAATGAATAATCATGGGATACCGTTACCGCGAGGTCTCAGTTCGGGGCGAACCACTAGTATTATTTAGTCAGAACAGACATGACCGTAGCAAAATATTAAATAACCCCCGGACAGAATTTAATAGAATTTTGCCAGAATCATACGACAACTTTGACCTTTCGTTTCCCGCAAGTCTCATCAGTGGAGGCTCTTGGAACAAGTTCCATAAATTTTTGCCCATTGTCCTTTCTATCTAGTCTATTTTTTTCGAGCGGCAATCCGTTAAAACGTGAACGCTAAATCTACAACTATGATTTGTGTGTCAAAATATTATTATTTATACTATTTTATTTAATTAGTTTAATAAAGTTCTGGATCGATGCGCGGGCTATTACTACACTAAAAATAAAATAATAATATTTTACACATTTCAAATTGAACTTGTAAGACAACATGATTTCACTATTACAAAAGGATTGGGGTAAAAAATTATAATGTTGACCATGAATTTTTAAATTATTGTATTGTGTAATGGGTCGAATACGTACGATGCCGATGCCGATTACGATGGTTCCTTACTCCTTACTTTTGTACTCTTATCATTATTATTACAATTTTCATTATTTTAATTCTTCATTTCAAACCAATAGAACCCTGCCAAGTGGGCACCTGAATATTTCTGTACAACCCTGACCTAACCTAAGATTTTGGTACCTAAATATACCTACCGATCGTGCGGCAACGGAATAAGGCGCGGGAGGGGAAGTGGGGCTGTATTTATTACTTTGGGTGCCTTTGACCAGCTCTTATGATTAATATCTAGAGAAAATGATTAATTTATCACATTATCTACACATGACCAGTCATTATAATATCTAGCAATATACTCACTGTGACTGGACAAATCGATACCTTGTACTATTTGTATTATTTATTTCGTAATCCATCCCTAATCCCTAAGAAATTTTCCATTGCTAATGAAAAACTTCAATAACTGTGTTTATAATAAACTAATTAGTAATTAGTAAACTAAGTATATATCTTTCATAGTTCAGTTCGTTTCGGGATTAGATTAGACTACCTTTAGGAAAATTTTTAAAGCTATTGAACTACCTATACAAAAATATGGGTCTGTAGTCTGTACACCCATATTTTTACTTTCAATAAAATAAAAATAATACATTTTACTTTATATATAAGTAAAATGTTAGGAGATGGTTACGAGATGGAATAAAACTTTTTTTTTTACTTTTATTACTTTTTTATGATGTCAAATTGCTGGATCTTTCTCCAAACCACACCTAGATCAAAGCTTTCCAAATTACAGGAAAAGCCAGGAGGCCAAAGCCTCTGATATCTTTCTTTTCTTTCCTGGTGTTACAATTTTTGACGAGGTTGCCTCTGCGTGTTTTCCTGCCTGAATATAAAAACGCCTGAAATAATTAAAAACGTACCTACGCATGAAATTGGTACACATTACAGTATAATATATTTCTTATAACAATATAATAATTATGTGGTTAAATATTAAAAAGAAACGAAATTATTTAATTTTTAATGGGCATCGTAATTTGCAACATAGCTTCACAATAATGTTAATAGATGGCGCTGTCACTACTATCCCATGGAACTAGGAATTACGACTAAGTCTATCTATCGCAAAAAACAGTTTTGCGTCGACCATTATTATTTTGTATAACAAGTACTAATATTTTTAATTCAATTTATTATTAATACTAATTATAAAACTAATATTAGAATTAATATAATTCAATTAAAATTATTCTTTAGTTAATTATCAAACTTCATATACTATTAATATTTTCTATTCGCGTCGATAGACGATGATTTGTACAGATGTCCGTAACCCGTTTTCACTCGTTAGTACCTAAAAATTAAATGTTTTCACTAACGTTCCCTTACGTACCTTTACCTATGATAAGTTAGGTGATGATTTCTGTCAACTTCTTTATCACGATCCTGTACGAGACACCTAAAAGGACATTAGGACAGATGTTAGGACTTAGGATTGTGTTTAGGAGCTACCTACGTAAAGAGACTCCTACTTAGGGGAACATACCTAATGTTTGGTGAAAACGGGCATAATAATCTGTATAATGTACTTTGTGATAATAATAATGTCAGTTTTGGTCGTCATGTATCGATTGAAAGAATAATCATGGGATACCGTTACCGCGAGGTCTCAGTTCGGGGCGAACCACTAGTTATTTAATCAGTTTAAGGAGTGACAAATTCATGTTTAAAATTAATTATGATTTTTAGAAATGATAAAGACATCATCCTTTTATTTATTGAAATTAGTTTTGTTAAATTGTAAATTGGCATTATTCAGCATGTGATGATCCGCACAGCATCCGTGAGAGCCATAGACGAATGATATTTACTACCGTAATTGGACTCGCTTCGCAAGATCCTTCCCCTCTGCCAAAATGTAATGGATTCAAATCTTGTGCACTTATAAAAACTGTTTTCGAATCGATTATATCATTACATGAATCGTTTTCGCACTCGTAGGTGCTCCGTGAAAAATGCTGATCTGAACGCTTAACATGTGCAGGAATAAGATGAATACCTCAAATTTACAAAAATAGGGAATTACATTCCATTTGGAAGTATTTTTATTGTGATACATGCTTTCTTTCTATTAAAAATATTTAAAGTAATATCATAAATAAATAATCGAGAATTTCATCGTTTAGGTGAGCTAGTACGTAATATCTCGTTAAAATCGGAGTGATAATCGTAAGTTGAGTTGTGACGTAACCACACTCCCCACGAGACTACTTTTTGTTTCTTTTTTAAAGAATTTCAACCTTTGATTGCTACAAATAAGGTTTAAATTTGAATACGCAAGTACAACACGAGACTACTTACTACTATTTTACTTTTGTATAGCAATTTCAACCATCACTACATAGAACTTAGGTTCAGATTCGAAAAATGAATAACAAAAATCAAATTGACAAGCAAAACTGTGTAACAAGACTACTAGTCTAAGATCCGGCTGCAGAATTAGTGCACTCATCAAGTGTTTGCTAAAAACCAAATTTTACGCATATATTTATGATGAAGAGAACATTTACCAGGTTGCCTATCAAAATGTGGTTGCTATTATTTTTAATTAAATTATTATTAATTGATTTTTCGGAAAAAAAATTCATTCACTGGCTTTTTAAATAAAATATCGTCCAAAACTGAAAAATCACGGATGCCGTTGTGCACTTGGCCGCACCTCTTCGTAGCCAAGTATATACAGGTATGATTTTGATACATTTAATACGTTCATAACGTACATTTATTATTTATATTATATCAAATTGAAGCTAATTATTTCTGTTTATTATTATATACGATTGCTTAGTTAAATCTGGCCGCAAATAAGGGTTGCTGGTTGTTAAAGATGGTAAATATTTAATGTAGAGTGAAAGAGAGTTAGCGCGTATACATAACTAGTCAGACGAGGATAGCGATTGCCAGCTGTACGACCGCGATGATTTAAAGTCACTGCGCATGCGTCGAATGCTAGTGTTCTCAACTGAATAGCTGCGATATTTTTATTATAACATAAAAAACGCAACATAAAAAGAATTAAAGGTTTAGACTCAACGCACATTCCACCGTGCTGGAAATCTTTCAAACAACAATTTTTGTGGACAATCTGTTAATTCGATGTGTTTAAATGCCACTGAGTCGGAATGTATCAGATTTTGCGCGGAAAATAATGGCTGGCTGCTATTAGATAGTTTTCTAAAACTAACATGGTTCCTGAGAGACTCAACTCCAACGAAGTTAAGAGTGTGCTATGTGATTTCATGAACAAATCTTCCGATAATGTCGACGAATCTGATATTTGTAGCGATGAAAGTGATAGCTGCGATGATAGTGTAAATGAGGGCTCCGATGATTTTTTAAATAAGAGTCACGGAAATATAAGATACATTTTTTAAATTTTTAATTTGCTTAAATGTTTAATTATTATGTAACAGACGGTTGAATACTTGAATAAAATCTAATATTATCTTTTATATAAATAAACCAACCAAGTTATATAAGTAAAAACCAAAGGGTTTTGTTTTTCATCAATATTGATTTTTGTTGTAATTTTAAAATTTGTCATTTTGAAAAGGAAGATTTCTTTTGGAGTACCTTTTTATTAAGTCGTTTCTACTACTGTTTGCACCGGTAGTAACATAATGACCACCAAACAACAACAACAACAAACGTACGTACGGTAGTACAAATAAAGTACAGATTTAATTCAAAATACTAGCGGTCACATTTTGATAGGCAACATCGTAGATGTATATTCTGCAGCCAGATCTCGTACTATACACCCTATTATTTTGCAAAATTAGATTTTATTACATAGTGCACAAGGTTGCAAACTTTTAAATTTAGTAAAAGTGATGTGACTGCGGTGCGGATCGATAACGATAAAAAAATCATTACTCATTGAAGAAGCATCGACATTCATCAGCAAGCAATAAACTAAAGAGGATTATAACTAGCAAAAAGCTGAGCTTTGTGAGGGGCTCGCGTAGTTTTTCTAACGGGTAATAATTTTTAAGTTAATGGTTATAAAATTATATTTTTTTGACAGATAACATTTGGATATGAAATTAAATTACTATGTTAAATCACAAATCTATAGGCGTGATAGTTTTTAAGTAAAGTGTACCACAAAATGTACAGCTTGTGGGATAGTTATAGGTCTCGCTCCGCTCGCCCTAATAAAATGTAAATGAACCAATTCATTACATTAAATAAATTCGACAAAAATATCGGATTATTGATATGTATATATTAAAGCTCCCTTAAATTTTATTTAACTTATGCCGAACGCTAATGTATTGTTTATTAACTAAATGTTGATTTTAGCGGAAACTTTTTAAGTTTTAAGGATAAAATATATAGCCTATATTGTGTAAATTGAGAGTACCCTAATCGGTTCGAATGTTTAGGTGGACAGACGGTCGGACTTGACTAGACTATAAGGGTTCCGCGTTGTTTTATTTCGAACCCCTAAAAAGTGTAATGATTAAAAAATATAAATATTGCATTTTTTTAATGTTTTCCTCTTTACGTTATATTATTATGATTTTATTGAATAAGTTGTCACGGCATCGGCATATGATGCGGAGGAGCAAGTTTTAAGATAATTTTTAGTATAGTTAGTTAATAAGTTTAATATAATAAATAAGTTTAATAGTTAATAAGTTTTAGTAAGTTTAATTGACCGAGCGAAGCGAGGTTTCTGAGTTTACTAGAGCGATTTGCACTTGTCCGTCCGTCCGTCCGTCCGTCTGTCAGAGCCTTATAACTTTTGAATTACTGAACGTAATTACTTCAAATTTAGATATAATATGTAAACCGATGGCCTCCAGCCGAAAATGGCTTAAAAAGTTATAAAAATCTTTATTTCAGGGGGGCTCTCATAGAAGCGAATGCGAAGTAAAAATTTTTTTTTTGCTATTCATAGATTTTCTGTGTATCATTTTAAAGACAATTTGTAACAGAGTACAAACGTTTTTTTTTTTTATTTTTTGGGGGGCTTTCAAAGTGGCGATTTAATACGCTCGATTGAAGACGCTCTCTGAGAAAATTGGCTATATATTTTCAAGGTCTACTTATTTTCTTACTTCACTTGTATCCTGTACTTGAACAACAAATACTAAAATTAGATAAATATTATAAAGAAACGAAATTATTTAAGTTTTAATGGGCATCAATGTTTTTAACAAAACTTCACTATACTGTTAATAGATGGCGCTGTCTTTAATATTGTAAATACGCATCCCATCCACGAAAGCAGATGACGATTGACGTCATCAGATCGGCGCGTTTTAATTACAATATAATATAGTTAAAACTACCTTATGGGAATTATGGGACACCGCGAGGTCTCAGTTCGGGGCGAACCACTAGTAGTTTTAAGAGCGGAGCGAGACCTATCACTAACACAAACTGTACATTTTGTGGTACAATTCGCTGAAAAACTATCACGCCTATGGATTTGTGATTTAACATTGTAATTTAATTTCATATCCAAATATGTTATGTGTCAAAGAAAATATAATTTTATAACCATTAACTTAAAAATTATTACCCGTTAGAAAAACTACGTGAGCTCTCACAAAGCTCAGCTTTTTGCTAGTTATAATATAATGATTATAGTCTCTAACTTACCACAGTAAGTACCAATAGACTTGGCGAAACTGTAAGGGTTCCTAGTTGTTTTACTACGGAACCGTAAAAAAAGACGTGTTACGCTAACCAAGTAAAGAGTTAGATGATTAAAATTTTGTTTGAGTGCGTTTTGCTGCTTAGGCAATTTTCTGTTTTTTCTTAGGAAAACTATCGATATAAAATATCGATATGGTAGCATCGCAATTAATTTGTCTGTCTTACACTGTATTTAACCTATATGTGTGCGTAAATGTAATAGTGTTGGAGATTTTGTCTTTTGTGTGCCATAATGACACAAATGGAATTGATAAAGTGTGCAGTTCTGTGTATGTAGTGTTTCCTCCCCCCCGCACCAAAAGTGGCAGACTTTTTTGTTCGTAGCATTAGGCGCGTTACTGGTCCCGTGGTTCAATTGTCAAAGGTGAGAGCACGTGATACTTCCCTTTTAATCCCTCGACCTATCAGCCAATCATATTCACTTCTGTCTGTCAAGCTATCAGCCAATCATATTCACTTCCGCTTGTTTTTCGCCACTGTAATTGTTACGCAATACCGCTTCAGCCAATCACAGCGTGCCTTATCAGCCAGCCAATGACAGCCAAGCCAGCCTGCCCCAGCCAATCTACCGCATGCCTTCGGTGGGGGATAGGGGTGGGGGATTCGGTGGGAAAGTATAAAGTGCCCTGCGAGCTCATTCTGGCCAGTTTTTCCGTGCAGTTAAATTATAAGCCGAAACTCTGCCCGTTTGAGTGTTACGGCTATTGTGATTATTAAACAATTATTATGTGTGTACATAGTATGTGTGATCAATACAATTTAATTAATACCTAAAGGCTTGCTGGTTTATTTATGCCACTATTTTGAACTATTGAATTTTTTAATTGAGTTTAATTAGCCTAAAGTGTCGGTTAATATGTTTTATCGGACTTCTAAACGTAATTATGGACAATTCCTGTGTGGATAACGTGAAACACATCGCCGCGTGGCGGCATCGTTTACATAGCCGCTGGTGCCGAGGCTGGGGCTACTTCCGGAAGCCAGCGGCATGCAGCGACGTCGGGACCGTAAAAGGGAGAAATCTCTGTAAGTCATCAAGTTTTTCTTCTATATATTGCTTAGTGTCAACACTCACAATTTTGGGCGTGCATGCTACCGTCACAGTCGTTCGCAGCGAGCGTGGCTATACCCCTATGTATTTTATCATTTTGTCACGCTCTCAGTGCCACCGCCATTGTCACGACGATAGCTCGCGAGTTGAATAATATGGATGACCTTACGTTGTTAATCTGTGTTCAGACCACAAAGTATATATATTCTGTGGTAACCGCCAGGGTCTATGGTCTGTGAGTCTAGGAATGTGGGTAGAATCATAATGACAGATTGGTATCTATGGTATAAAAGGTAGTTGAAGGTAGATGAAAAAAAGCTTAACTGACATTCGATACGATTCGCATTTCACGCTTGCTAAAGCTCATATATAGCACGATTCCATGTCGAGATAACCAGTTTCCCGCTGATCGCGGATCAAGTTACCTATCTATAACACCACGTGCTAAGTAGTGATTATTTAGTGTGAACCATGAGTGTTGGCTGATTTATCCGGTTGCTTCTTCGGAGACTAAGGTGAGTGGCTTTCATTACATAATCAGTGGTATATTTTATATAGAGATGTAAAGGCCGAGATCCATCCCGGCTTAAGCGGATTAGCCCCCGTGATGCGTGGCCTCGTATATATCAATATAGAGATGTAAAGGCCGAGATCCATCCCGGCTTAGGCGGATTAGCCCCCGTGATGCGTGGCCTCGTATATATCCATATAGAGATGTAAAGGCCGAGATCCATCCCGGCTTAAGCGGATTAGCCCCCGTGATATGTGGCCTCGTATATATCCATCACGGCTTAAGTGGATTAGCCCCCGTGATGCGTGGCCAAGCATATATCCATCACGACTTAAGTGGATTAGCCCCCGTGATGCGTGGCCTCAGATATGGTGCGCGCCAAGTGTATATCCATCACGGCTTAAGTGGATTAGCCCCCGTGATGCGTGGCCAAGCATATATCCATCACGACTTAAGTGGATTAGCCCCCGTGATGCGTGGCCTCAGATATGGTGCGCGCCAAGTGTATATCCATCACGGCTTAAGTGGATTAGCCCCCGTGATGCTTGACCCCAGAGATAGTACACTCTAGATGAATCAATGAAAGGTGAGCCGCCGTCGTCCCCGGCCCGGTCGGAGACGCCGGTGGCTATAGGACCCGGCGCAGGCATCGCTTGCTTGGCGATGCCTGCCCGGGAATATTTTAAATCACAGAAGATTCAACCGGTGGAGCGAAGCAGAATTATTCGAGAGTCTATAAAGATAGCTGCCTGGCGAGCAGACGTGAGTACACGAACAAACCCTCTCTTGACCTTGACGACCGCATCATAAATCCCCCATAAATAAGTATAGACTCCCATAAGGAGTTGTTGTGAACTTAATAACTTAACGTTGGAGTTGTTCTATAAATATTATATCATCGTATTGTTGGAAATATTCTATTCTAACAAGTTGCATGGGGTAAATCGGCATGGCATCCAGCTGCCCACAAGATATTATAAAAAGTTATTAAAATGTAAATACATATTAAAAAACCTTACCTACAAAAAATATTGTAAAATGTGTAATTTTGAAAAGAGCAACTGCTGAGTTTCTTGCCGGTTCTTCTCAGCAGAATCCGCTTTCCGAACCGCTGGTAGAGTCATGACTTGTCATAAGCGTCACAGGTTGGCCTACATGAAATAAATGATTTTGAATTTGAATTTGAATATATAACCCAGGGCGGTCGCCACATGGTGGAGTGGTGCTGGGATGAACTACATTCATCTCAGTGTCATAGGGGAACAGTGCTGAGAATTGATGAATAAATGAAACAACAACTTTCAGTAACGTTCCGTCTACCCGACAAAGGAAATAAAATATAGTAAAAGGGAAAGGACGGTATGAAAGAAGTTTACAAACTTTAATTTGATAAAATGCATTAGGAACTTAAGTGCATCGTTAGGTATACGAAGCGAAATACTAGGGACAAATACTTAATTAATAAAGTACCTGGACGTCTCCATTATTAGTCCAGTCTAATAGGTATTAGTTTCCATTGGTCCAAGTAACCTAAGTGCCATGGTTCATGAACAGTTTTTATACCGACATATTATATTTTGCTTATATTTGTATTTCTTACAATGGGTTTACCTTTCAGTAGAATTATCTACTATATAAAAATAAGTCGGGTTTTCCTTCCTGACGCTATAACTCCAGAACGCACGAACCGATTTCCACGGTTTTGCATTCGTTGGAAAGGTCTCGGGCTCAAGGTCTCGGGCTCCGTGAGGTTTATAGCAAAGAAAATTCAGGAAAACTAGGAACAAACTAAATCCACGCGGATGAAGTCGCGGGCATCAGCTAGTTATTAAATTATTAGGTTATTACTTCATGGAATCTGATTATTTTTCTTCTTTGGAAATCGATGGATATTCACCGCGTGGACTTCCACAGCGGTACAAGACGGAGACCGCTTAATTACCTAGTTGAATGAAACTATAAGAGAGCTAACTAACACTTAAAAATATCTAAACTTTACATAAGTAACTACCTAACCTCAACTCAATAAATAAGGTTATGATTTGGGTGTACGATTTATTTTCAATTATGTGTAATTTGTCAATTAGCGTTTGAGTCTGTTAGAATCGAACACCTTACGATATATTTTGTGCTATCTTACCATATATCGTCATTTATAATAAAAATTTAATAAAATAGTTACTTTGATTAAATTCTAGTTAATTTAATTAGCAACAAGACACATGGAGTCGCCTATTACTGATTAGCAAAACGTGACATTTCCAACTCACTTGATTTAAGTCATCCTTCAGAGTAATTTTTGTCCATTTTGAACATTTATTTTATAACTAGCTGATGCCCGCGACTTCATCCGCATGGATTTAGTTTTTAAAAATCCCGCGGGAACTCTTTCATTATCCGAGATAAAAAATAGCTCTCCCGGTCTAAGGGAACCACTACTACATTCATTACTATACCCATGCAAAAATCGCATCAATCCGCTGTTCTGTTGCGACGTGATGAGGGACAAACCAACAAAGAAACACACTTTCGCATTCATAATATCAGTAATGCTTTATTATAACACTTTTAACCAAAAACAAAATTACGTTTAGCTGTCATTTACGTTTTGTTATTCCACTGTCATTTGCGTTTTGTTATTCCATGTCAGATGCGTTTTTCTTATACCACGTTTTATAGTGACATGACGGAAACGCGGTCGAACGGGATAAAAAGTATCCTATGTCCGTCTCCTGGTTCTAAGCTACCCCTCCACCAATTTTCAGCCAAATAGGTTCATCCGTTCTTGAGTTATAAATAGTGTAACTAACACCACTTTCTTTTATATATATATATATATTTATATATATATATATATATATATATATATATATATATATATATATATATATATATATATATATATATATAGATATATATATATATAGATATATAGATATAGATTAGAAATAAAGAACATGTTTTTATGTTGCAGGTCGATGGGATTTCTTTATTGTGTTGCATGGTATTGTAGTTCTCTGTGTGGCCTCGTAGTTGTATTGTGTTGCATTGATTACAAGCATGCTTTGGTACAAATACGGGTGGCGGATGCCTTGTATACAAAATTTTGAAAAATCTTTATTGTTTTTGTTGCAGGTCGACGGAGCCGATGGCAAGCGACACCCTGAAAGACGAGGAAGCTGCAGGGAGGGCGGCGTCGGGCGATGACGGAGCTGGGCGAGGAAGGCACCGTGCAATTAAGGCGCCGCCGTACACAGGTGTAATTTACGTAATTTATGGTCAAAATTAATTAAAATGAAGTTACTCTGGTTAAATTCTAGTAAATTTAATTAACAACAAGACATATGGAGTCACCTATTAGTGATAAGTAAAACGTGACATTTCCAACTCACTTGATTTAAGTCATCCTTCAGAGTAATTTTTGTCCATTTTGAACATTTGTTTTATAATTAGAAACAAAGAACATGATTTATGTTGCAGGTCGATGGGATTTTTTTATTGTGTTGCATGGTATTGTAGTTCTCTGTGTGGCCTCGTAGTTGTATTGTGTTGCATTGATTATAAGCATGCGTTGCTACAAATACGGGTGGCGGATGCCTTGAATAGAAAATTTCGAAAAATCTTAACTATTGTTTTTGTTGCAGGTCGATGGAGCCGATGGCCAGCGACACCCTGAAGGAAGAGAAAGCTGCAGGGAGGGCGCTGGGCGAGGAAGGAACTGGGCAATGAAGGCGCCGCACACAGGTGAAATTTACGTAATTTATAATCAAAATTTAACAAAAATGTGGTTACTCTGATTAAATTCTAGTAAATTTTACTATCAACAAGATATGGAACCACCTATTAGTGATTAGTAAAACGTTACATTTCCAACTCACTTGATTTAAGTCATCCTTCACAGAGTAATTCTTGTCGACTTTGAACATTTATTTGATAACAAATAAAGAACATCTTTCTATGTTGCAGGTCGACGGATTTTTTTTATTGTGTTGCATTGATTACAAGCATGTTTTGGTATAAATACGGGTGGCGGATGCCTTGTATAGAAAATTTTGAAAAATCTTAAGTATTGTTTTTGTTGCAGGTCGACGGAGCCGATGGCAAGCGACATCCTGAAGGACGAGGAAGCTGCAGGGAGGGCGGCGTTGGGCGATGACGGCGCTGGGCAAGGAAGGCACCGGGCAATTAAGGCGCCGCACACAGGTGTAATTTACGTAATTTATGGTCAAAATTAATTAAAATGAAGTTACTCTGGTTAAATTCAAGTAAATTTAATTAACAACTAGACATATGGAGCCACCTATTAGTGATTAGTAAAACGTGACATTTCCAACTTACTTGATTTAAGTCATCCTTCACAGAGTAATTTTTGTCGACTTTGATCATTTATTTGATAATAAGAAATTAAGAACATGTTTTTATGTTGCAGGTCGACGGAATTATTTTATTGTCTTGCATGGTATTGTAGTTGTCTTGTGTTGCATGGCCTTGCAGTTGTATTGTGTTGCATTGATTACAAGCATGCTTTGGTATAAATACGGGTGGCGGATGCCTTGAATAGAAAATTTCGAAAAATCTAAACTATTGTTTTTGTTGCAGGTCGACGGAGCCAATGGCCAGCGACACCCTGAAGGACGAGGAAGCTGCAGGGAGGGAGGCGTCGGGCGATTACGTCGCTGGGCGAGGGAGGCGCCGCACACAAGTGAAATTTACGTATTTATTTATGGACAAAATTTAATAAAAATGTAGTTACTCTGAAATTCTAGTAAATTTAATTAGCAACAAGACATAAAGAGCCACCTATTAGTGATTAGTAAAACGTTTGGTACTTCAAACTCACTTGATTGAAGTCATCCTTCAGAGTAATTTTTGCCGATTTTGAACATTTATTTGATAATAAGAAATAAAGACTACGTTTTTATGTTGCAGATCGACGGAATTAATCCTGTTGCATGGTATTGTAGTTATCTTGTGTTGCATGGTCTTGTAGTTGTGTTGCATTGATTAAAAGCATGTTTTGGTATAAATATGGGTGGCGGATGCCTTGAATAGAAAATTTCGAAAAATCTTGACTATTGTTGCAGGTCAACAGCCGATGGAAAACGACACCCTGAAGGACGAGGAAGCTGCAGGGAGGGCGGCGTCGGGCGATGACGGCGCTGGGCGAGGAAGGCACTGGGCAATGAAGGCGCCGCACACAGGTGAAATTTACGTAATTTATAATCAAAATTTAATAAAAATGTAGTTACTCTGATTAAATTCTAGTAAATTTAATTAGCAACAAGACATATGGAGTCACCTATTAGTGATTAGTAAAACGTGACATTTCCAACTTACTTGATTTAAGTCATCCTTCACAGAGTAATTTTTGTCGACTTTGATCATTTATTTGATAATAAGAAATTAAGAACATGTTTTTATGTTGCAGGTCGACGGAATTATTTTATTGTCTTGCATGGTATTGTAGTTGTCTTGTGTTGCATGGCCTTGCAGTTGTATTGTGTTGCATTGATTACAAGCATGCTTTGGTATAAATACGGGTGGCGGATGCCTTGAATAGAAAATTTCGAAAAATCTAAACTATTGTTTTTGTTGCAGGTCGACGGAGCCAATGGCCAGCGACACCCTGAAGGACGAGGAAGCTGCAGGGAGGGCGGCGACGGGCGATGACGGCGCAGGCGAGGAAGGCACCGGACAATTGAAGCGCCGCACACAGGTGTCATTTACGTAATTTATGGTCAAAATTAATTCAAATGAAGTTACTCTGATTAAATTCTAGTAAAGGGGTTGTTTCATCTTGGGCCAGGTACTTGTACGCTATACCAAAAACAAGTATAAAATCATTGAAATTCAAATAAAATATGCTTTTTTGCAGTTTTACAGTGAATGAGAGGTAAAGATATAAAATTGATAATTGGGTACATTTGTAGAATAGCAACTCTCGGAGTGCATCCATCTGCTTTTGTTGTCTATGTTTGTAATGTCATTGCATTTCAATTGTCAAATATGTCAATTTCTGGTGTGTCAAATGTCAACTGCTGTCAATTGTGGTTATTTTTATGTCAAATGTCATCAGTCATCACATACGTGTTATTTATGTGTATTATCTATGGGTGTTATAGTCAAAAAGGACGCCATGTTGTTGCGCTTTCATTTTACAAAATAATTTCGAATTGTACCTCGTAAAAAGGACCTTTTCCTGAGAAATAATGAAAAAATAATCACTATTTCGTCATCCCGAATATTTTGAAGGACCGTACAAATACCTGGCCCAGCCTCCATATATATTTGAAACAACCCCTTTAATCAGCAACAAGACATATGGAGCCACCTATTAGTGATTAGTAAAACGTGACATTTCCAACTTACTTGATTTAAGTCATCCTTCACAGAGTAATTTTTGTCGACTTTGATCATTTATTTGATAATAAGAAATTAAGAACATGTTTTTATATTGCAGGTCGACGGAATTATTTTATTGTCTTGCATGGTATTGTAGTTCTCTGTGTGGCCTCGTAGTTGTATTGTGTTGCATTGATTACAAGCATGCTTTGGTACAAATACGGGTGGCGGATGCCTTGTATAGAAAATTCTGAAAAATCTTAACTATTGTTTTTTTGCAGGTCGACGCCGATGGCCAGCGACACCCTGAAGGACGAGGAAGCTGCAGGGAGGGTGGCGTCGGGCGATGACGGCGCAGGCGAGTAAGGCACCGGACAATTGAGGCGCCGCACACAGGTGTAATTAACGTAATTTATGGTCAAAATTAATTCAAATGAAGTTACTCTGATTAAATTCTAGTAAATTTAATAAGCAACAAGACATATGGAGCCACCTATTAGTGATTAGTAAAACGTGACATTTCCAACTTACTTGATTTAAGTCATCCTTCACACAGTAATTTTTGCCGATTTTGAACATTTATTTGATAATAAGAAATAAAGACCATGTTTTTATGTTGCAGGTCGACGGAATTAATTTATTGTGTTGCATGGTATTGTAGTTGTCTTGTGTTGCATGGCCTTGTAGTTGTATTGTGTTGCATTGATCACAAGCATGCTTTGGTACAAATACGGGTGGCGGATGCCTTGTATAGAAAATTCTGAAAAATCTTAACTATTGTTTTTTTGCAGGTCGACGCCGATGGCCAGCGACACCCTGAAGGACGAGGAAGCTGCAGGGAGGGCGGCGTCGGGCGATGACGGCGCAGGCGAGTAAGGCACCGGACAATTGAGGCGCCGCACACAGGTGTAATTTACGTAATTTATGGTCAAAATAAATTCAAATGAAGTTACTCTGATTAAATTCTAGTAAATTTAATCAGCAACAAGACATGGAGCCACCTATTAGTGATTAGTAAAACGTGACATTTCCAACTTACTTGATTTAAGTCATCCTTCACACAGTAATTTTTGCCGATTTTGAACATTTATTTGATAATAAGAAATAAAGAACATGTTTTTATGTTGCAGATCGACGGAATTTTTTGATTGTGTTGCATGGCATTGTAGTTGTCTTGTGTTGCATGGCCTTGTAGTTGTATTGTGTTGCATTGATTACAAGCATGCTTTGATATAAATATGGGTGGCAGATGCCTTGAATAGACAATTTCGAAAAATCCTAACTATTGTTTTTGTTGCAGGTCGATGGAGCCGATGGCCAGCGACACCCTGAAGGAAGAGAAAGCTGCAGGGAGGGTGTTGGGCGAGCAAGGGACTGGGCAATGAAGGCGCCGCACACAGGTGAAATTTACGTAATTTATAATCAAAATTTAATAAAAATGAGGTTACTCTGATTAAATTCTAGTAAATTTAATTAGCAACAAGATATATGGAGTCACCTATTAGTGATTAGTAAAAGTGACATTTCCAACTCGCTTGATTTAAGTCATCCTTCACAGGGTAATTTTTGTCGACTTTGAACATTTATTTGATAATAAGAAATAAAGAACATGTTTTTATGTTGCAGATCGACGGAATTTTTTGATTGTGTTGCATGGCATTGTAGTTGTCTTGTGTTGCATGGCCTTGTAGTTGTATTGTGTTGCATTGATTACAAGCATGCTTTGATATAAATATGGGTGGCAGATGCCTTGAATAGACAATTTCGAAAAATCCTAACTATTGTTTTTGTTGCAGGTCGATGGAGCCGACGATGGCCAGCGACACCCTGAAGGAAGAGAAAGCTGCAGGGAGGGCGCTGGGCGAGGAAGGAACTGGGCAATGAAGGCGCCGCACACAGGTGAAATTAACGTAATTTATAATCAAAATGTAATAAAAATGAGGTTACTCTGATTAAATTCTAGTAAATTTAATTAGCAACAAGACATATGGAGTCACCTATTAGTGATTAGTAAAACGTGACATTTCCAACTCGCTTGATTTAAGTCATCCTTCACAGGGTAATTTTTGTCGACTTTGAACATTTATTTGATAATAAGAAATAAAGAACATGTTTTTATGTTGCAGGTCGACGGAATTATTTTATTGTGTTGCATGGTATTGTAGTTGTCTTGTTGCATTGCCTTTTAGTTGTATTGTGTTTTATTGATAACAAGCATGCTTTGGTATAAATACGGGTGGCGGATGCCTTGAATAGAATATTTTGAAAAATCTTAACTATTGTTTTTGTTGCAGGTCGACGGAGCCGATGGCTAGAAACAACACCCTGAAGGACGAGGAAGCTGCTGGAAGGATGGCATCGGGTGATGATGGAGCCAGGCGAGGAAGGCCCCGGGCAATGAAGGCGCCGCCGCACACAGGTGAAATTTACGTAATATATGGTCAAAATTATTTCATATGAAGTTACTCTGATTAAAATCTAGTAAATTTAATTATCAACAAGATATGGAACCCCTATTAGTGATGAGTAAAACATTATATTTCCAACTCACTTGATTTAAGTCATCCTTCACAGGGTAATTCTTGTCGACTTTGAACATTTATTTGATAATAAAAAATAAAGAACATGTTTTTATGTTGCAGGTCGACGGAATTTTTTTATTGTGTTGCATGGCATTGTAGTTGTCTTGTGTTGCATGGCCTTGTAGTTGTATTGTGTTGCATTAATTACAAGCATGCTTTGGTATAAATACGGGTGGCGGATGCCTTGAATAGAAAATTTCGAAAAATCTTAACTATTGTTTTTGTTGCAGGTCGATGGAGCCGATGGCCAGCGACACCCTGAAGGAAGAGAAAGCTGCAGGGAGGGTGTTGGGCGAGGAAGGGACTGGGCAATGAAGGCGCCGCACACAGGTGAAATTTACGTAATTTATAATCAAAATTTAATAAAAATGAGGTTACTCTGATTAAATTCTAGTAAATTTAATTAGCAACAAGACATATGGAGTCACCTATTAGTGATTAGTAAAAGTGACATTTCCAACTCGCTTGATTTAAGTCATCCTTCACAGGGTAATTTTTGTCGACTTTGAACATTTATTTGATAATAAGGAATAAAGAACATGTTTTTATGTTGCAGATCGACGGAATTTTTTGATTGTGTTGCATGGCATTGTAGTTGTCTTGTGTTGCATGGCCTTGTAGTTGTATTGTGTTGCATTGATTACAAGCATGCTTTGATATAAATATGGGTGGCAGATGCCTTGAATAGACAATTTCGAAAAATCCTAACTATTGTTTTTGTTGCAGGTCGATGGAGCCGACGATGGCCAGCGACACCCTGAAGGAAGAGAAAGCTGCAGGGAGGGCGCTGGGCGAGGAAGGAACTGGGCAATGAAGGCGCCGCACACAGGTGAAATTAACGTAATTTATAATCAAAATGTAATAAAAATGAGGTTACTCTGATTAAATTCTAGTAAATTTAATTAGCAACAAGACATATGGAGTCACCTATTAGTGATTAGTAAAACGTGACATTTCCAACTCGCTTGATTTAAGTCATCCTTCACAGAGTAATTTTTGTCGACTTTGAACATTTATTTGATAATAAGAAATAAAGAACATGTTTTTATGTTGCAGGTCGACGGAATTATTTTATTGTGTTGCATGGTATTGTAGTTGTCTTGTTGCATTGCCTTTTAGTTGTATTGTGTTTTATTGATAACAAGCATGCTTTGGTATAAATACGGGTGGCGGATGCCTTGAATAGAATATTTTGAAAAATCTTAACTATTGTTTTTGTTGCAGGTCGACGGAGCCGATGGCTAGAAACAACACCCTGAAGGACGAGGAAGCTGCTGGAAGGATGGCATCGGGTGATGATGGTGCCAGGCGAGGAAGGCCCCGGGCAATGAAGGCGCCGCCGCACACAGGTGAAAAGACATGTCCCAGTTTAGTATGGAGGGTGGTTTTTTATTCTGAGTGTCCATTAACCAGAACCAAACTGTCATCACTTGAAAGAGAAAAAAAAAAAAATTAAACGCCATAAAAATAATAATTTTAGAGTCCTCGGTTTTTTTTAAAATTAATTATGAAAAATACCGTTTGTAGAAAATATTTTTCAATGGATGGTAATACTAAAAACTTTTTTAATCTATAGACTATCAAATCTGGCACCAGTTAATGTCACGTAAATGTCATTTTGAACCAAATACATGTCATTTTGAACCATGGAACTAGGAATCACAGACCCGGAACTAGGAATTACGACTAGGTACTTTTGAACTGCCTATTCGAAAATGAAATTATTTGTTCCTGACAATCATCTGACATTGACAACTTACATAGATTAATATTTTCAGTTTTTTACCGGTGTATAAATCACATGGAACAAGGAATTACGACAAATCACAAGCAAAAAATGAGTCAAAACAAAAAATTTTTTTTTATTATCGGAGGCTTTAAAAAATCTGTAAATTATTTTGATAGAAGCCTTTTGGGATCTTTATCCAACTACATTAAAGTCATCCTTGTTAATTAAATTCAAATTTAAAAAACCAATTTTGGACAACTCCTTTACGTAATATATGGTCAAAATTATTTCATATGAAGTTACTAGAAGAATCTAGTAAATTTAATTATCAACAAGATATGGAACCCCTATTAGTGATGAGTAAAACATTACATTTCCAACTCACTTGATTTAAGTCATCCTTCACAGGGTAATTCTTGTCGACTTTGAACATTTATTTGATAATAAGAAATAAAGAACATGTTTTTATGTTGCAGGTCGACGGAATTTTTTTATTGTGTTGCATGGCATTGTAGTTGTCTTGTGTTGCATGGCCTTGTAGTTGTATTGTGTTGCATTAATTACAAGCATGCTTTGGTATAAATACGGGTGGCGGAAGCCTTGAATAGAAAATTTCGAAAAATCTTAACTATTGTTTTTGTTGCAGGTCGATGGAGCCGATGGCCAGCGACACCCTGAAGGACGAGGAAGCTGCAGGGAGGGCGGTCTCGGACGATGACGGCGCTGGGCAAGTAAGGCACCGGGCAATTAAGGCGCCGCACACAGGTGTAATTTACGTAATTTATGGTCAAAATTAATTAAAATGAAGTTACTCTGGTTAAATTCTAGTAAATTTAAGTAACAACTAAACGTATGGAGCCACCTATTAGTGAATAGTAAAACGTTACATTTCCAACTCACTTGATTTAAGTCATCCTTCACAGAGTAATTTTTGCCGATTTTGAACATTTATTTGATAAAAAGAAATAAAGACCATGTTTTTATGTTGCAGGTCGACGGAATTATTTTATTGTGTTGCATGGTATTGTAGTTGTCTTGTGTTGCATGGCCTTGTAGTTGTATTGTTGCATTGATTACAAGCATGGTTTGGTAAAAATACTGGTGGCGGATGCCTTGAATAGAAAATTTTGAAAAATCTTAACTATTGTTTTTGTTGCAGGTCGACGGAGCCGATGGCAAACGACACCCTGAAGGACGAGGAAGCTGCAGGGAGGGCGGCGACGGGCGATGACGGCGCAGGCGAGGAAGGCACCGGACAATTGAGGCGCCGCACACAGGTGTAATTTACGTAATTTATGGTCAAAATTAATTCTGATTAAATTCTAGTAAATTTAATCAGCAACAAGAAATATGGAGCCACCTATTAGTGATTAGTAAAACGCGACATTTCCAACTTACTTGATTTAAGTCGTCCTTCAGAGTAATTTTTGTCGACTTTGATCATTTATTTGATAATAAGAAATTAAGAACATGTTTTTATGTTGCAGGTCGACGGAATTATTTTATTGTCTTGCATGGTATTGTAGTTCTCTGTGTGGCCTCGTAGTTGTATTGTGTTGCATTGATTACAAGCATGCTTTGGTACAAATACGGGTGGCGGATGCCTTGTATAGAAAATTTTGAAAAATCTTAACTATTGTTTTTGTTGCAGGTCGACGGAGTGATGGCAAGCGACACCCTGAATGACGAGGAAGCTGCAGGGAGGGCGGCGTCGGGCGATGACGGCGCTGGGCGAGGAAGGCACCGGGCAATGAAGGCGCCGCACATAGGTGAAATTTACGTAATATATGGTCAAAATTATTTAATATGAAGTTACTATGATTAAATTCTAGTAAATTTAATTATCAACAAGATATGGAACCACCTATTAGTGATTAGTAAAACGTTACATTTCCAACTCACTTGATTTAAGTCATCCTTCACAGAGTAATTCTTGTCGACTTTGAACATTTATTTGATAAGAAATAAAGAACATGTTTTTATGTTGCAGGTCGACGGAATTTTTTTATTGTGTTGCATGGCATTGTAGTTGTCTTGTGTTGCATGGCCTTGTAGTTGTATTGTGTTGCATTGATTACAAGCATGCTTTGGTATAAATACGGGTGGTGGATGCCTTGAATAGAAAATTTCGGAAAATCTTAACTATTGTTTTTGTTGCAGGTCGATGGAGCCGATGGCCAGCGACACCCTGAAGGAAGAGAAAGCTGCAGTTAGGGCGCTGGGCGAAGAAGGAACTGGGCAATTATGGCGCCGCACACAGGTGAAATTTACGTAATTTATAATCAAAATTTAATAAAAATGAGGTTACTCTGATTAAATTCTAGTAAATTTAATTAGCAACAAGCCATATGGAGTCACCTATTAGGGATTAGTAAAACGTGACATTTCCAACTCACTTGATTTAAGTCATCCTTCACAGAGTAATTTTTGTCGACTTTGAACATTTATTTGATAATAAGAAATAAAGCATGGCATTGTAGTTGTCTTGTTGCATTGCCTTGTAGTTGTATTGTGTTGTATTGATTATAAGCATGCTTTGGTATAAATACGGGTGGCAGATGCCTTGAATAGAAAATTTTGAAAAATCTTAACTATTTTTTTGTTGCAGGTCGACGGAGCCGATGGCTAGAAACAACACCCTGAAGGACGAGGAAGTTGCTGGGAGGGTGGCATCGGGTGATGATGGTGCCAGGCGAGGCAGGCCCCGGGCAATGAAGGCGCCGCCGCACACAGGTGTAATTTACGTAATTTATGGTCAAAATTAATTAAAATGAAGTTACTCTGGTTAAATTCTAGTAAATTTAAGTAACAACTAAACGTATGGAGCCACCTATTAGTGAATAGTAAAACGTTACATTTCCAACTCACTTGATTTAAGTCATCCTTCACAGAGTAATATTTGCCGATTTTGAACATTTATTTGATAATAAGAAATAAAGACATTGTTTTTATGTTTCAGGTCGACGGAATTATTTTATTGTGTTGCATGGTATTGTAGTTGTCTTGTGTTGCATGGCCTTGTAGTTGTATTGTTGCATTGATTACAAGCATGGTTTGGTAAAAATACGGGTGGCGGATGCCTTGAATAGAAAATTTTGAAAAATCTTAACTATTGTTTTTGTTGCAGGTCTACGGAGCCGATGGCAAACGACACCCTGAAGGACGAGGAAGCTGCAGGGAGGGCGGCGACGGGCGATGACGGCGCAGGCGAGGAAGGCACCGGACAATTGAGGCGCCGCACACAGGTGTAATTTACGTAATTTATGGTCAAAATTAATTCTGATTAAATTCTAGTAAATTTAATCAGCAACAAGACATATGGAGCCACCTATTAGTGATTAGTAAAACGTGACATTTCCAACTTACTTGATTTAAGTCATCCTTCAGAGTAATTTTTGTCGACTTTGATCATTTATTTGATAATAAGAAATTAAGAACATGTTTTTATGTTGCAGGTCGACGGAATTATTTTATTGTCTTGCATGGTATTGTAGTTCTCTGTGTGGCCTCGTAGTTGTATTGTGTTGCATTGATTACAAGCATGCTTTGATATAAATATGGGTGGCAGATGCCTTGTATAGAAAATTCTGAAAAATCTCAACTATTGTTTTTTTGCAGGTCGACGCCGATGGCCAGCGACACCCTGAAGGATGAGGAAGCTGCAGGGAGGGCGGCGTCGGGCGATGACTGCGCAGGCGAGGAAGGCACCGGACAATTGAGGCGCCGCACACACGTGTAATTTACGTAATTTATGGTCAAAATTAATTCAAATGAAGTTACTCTGATTAAATTCTAGTAAATTTAATCAGCAACAAGACATATGGAGCCACCTATTAGTGATTAGTAAAACGTGACATTTCCAACTTACTTGATTTAAGTCATCCTTCAGAGTAATTTTTGTCAACTTTGATCATTTATCTGATAATAAGAAATTAAGAACATGTTTTTATGTTGCAGGTCGACGGAATTATTTTATTGTCTTGCATGGTATTGTAGTTCTCTGTGTGGCCTCGTAGTTGTATTGTGTTGCATTGACTACAAGCATGCTTTGGTACAAATACGGGTGGCGGATGGCCTTGTATAGAAAATTCTGAAAAATCTTAACTATTGTTTTTTTGCAGGTCGACGCCGATGGCCAGCGACACCCTGAAGGACGAGGAAGCTGCAGGGAGGGTGGCGTCGGGCGATGACGGCGCAGGCGAGTAAGGCACCGGACAATTGAGGCGCCGCACACAGGTGAAATTTACGTAATATATGGTCAAAATTATTTAATATGAAGTTACTATGATTAAATTCTAGTAAATTTAATTATCAACAAGATATGGAGCCACCTATTAGTGATTAGTAAAACGTGACATTTCCAACTTACTTGATTTAAGTCATCCTTCACACAGTAATTTTTGCCGATTTTGAACATTTATTTGATAATAAGAAATAAAGACCATGTTTTTATGTTGCAGGTCGACGGAATTTTTTTTTGTGTTGCATGGCATTGTAGTTGTCTTGTGTTGCATGGCCTTGTAGTTGTATTGTGTTGCATTGATTACAAGCATGCTTTGGTATAAATACGGGTGGCGGATGCCTTGAATAGAAAATTTCGGAAAATCTTAACTATTGTTTTTGTTGCAGGTCGATGGAGCCGATGGCCAGCGACACCCTGAAGGAAGA
The DNA here is from genome assembly GCA_029955525.1 of Oeneis ivallda. NCBI lineage: Eukaryota > Metazoa > Arthropoda > Insecta > Lepidoptera > Nymphalidae > Oeneis > Oeneis ivallda. Next base: position 15,810,523 of record JARPMR010000007.1, read on the forward strand.
GAAAGCTGCAGGGAGGGTGTTGGGCGAGGAAGGAACTGGGCAATGAAGGCGCCGCACACAGGTGAAATTAACGTAATTTATAATCAAAATGTAATAAAAATGAGGTTACTCTGATTAAATTCTAGTAAATTTAATTAGCAACAAGACATATGGAGTCACCTATTAGTGATTAGTAAAACGTGTCATTTTCAACTCGCTTGATTTAAGTCATCCTTCACAGAGTAATTTTTGTTGACTTTGAACATTTATTTGATAATAAGAAATAAAGAACATGTTTTTATGTTGCAGGTCGACGGAATTATTTTATTGTGTTGCATGGCATTGTAGTTGTCTTGTGTTGCATGGCCTTGTAGTTGTATTGTGTTGCATTGATTACAAGCATGCTTTGATATAAATATGGGTGGCAGATGCCTTGAATAGACAATTTCGAAAAATCCTAACTATTGTTTTTGTTGCAGGTCGATGGAGCCGACGATGGCCAGCGACACCCTGAAGGAAGAGAAAGCTGCAGGGAGGGCGCTGGGCGAGGAAGGAACTGGGCAATGAAGGCGCCGCACACAGGTGAAATTAACGTAATTTATAATCAAAATGTAATAAAAATGAGGTTACTCTGATTAAATTCTAGTAAATTTAATTAGCAACAAGACATATGGAGTCACCTATTAGTGATTAGTAAAACGTGACATTTCCAACTCGCTTGATTTAAGTCATCCTTCACAGGGTAATTTTTGTCGACTTTGAACATTTATTTGATAATAAGAAATAAAGAACATGTTTTTATGTTGCAGATCGACGGAATTTTTTGATTGTGTTGCATGGCATTGTAGTTGTCTTGTGTTGCATGGCCTTGTAGTTGTATTGTGTTGCATTGATTACAAGCATGCTTTGATATAAATATGGGTGGCAGATGCCTTGAATAGACAATTTCGAAAAATCCTAACTATTGTTTTTGTTGCAGGTCGATGGAGCCGACGATGGCCAGCGACACCCTGAAGGAAGAGAAAGCTGCAGGGAGGGCGCTGGGCGAGGAAGGAACTGGGCAATGAAGGCGCCGCACACAGGTGAAATTAACGTAATTTATAATCAAAATGTAATAAAAATGAGGTTACTCTGATTAAATTCTAGTAAATTTAATTAGCAACAAGACATATGGAGTCACCTATTAGTGATTAGTAAAACGTGACATTTCCAACTCGCTTGATTTAAGTCATCCTTCACAGGGTAATTTTTGTCGACTTTGAACATTTATTTGATAATAAGAAATAAAGAACATGTTTTTATGTTGCAGGTCGACGGAATTATTTTATTGTGTTGCATGGTATTGTAGTTGTCTTGTTGCATTGCCTTTTAGTTGTATTGTGTTTTATTGATAACAAGCATGCTTTGGTATAAATACGGGTGGCGGATGCCTTGAATAGAATATTTTGAAAAATCTTAACTATTGTTTTTGTTGCAGGTCGATGGAGCCGACGATGGCCAGCGACACCCTGAAGGAAGAGAAAGCTGCAGGGAGGGCGCTGGGCGAGGAAAGGACTGGGCAATGAAGGCGCCGCACACAGGTGAAATTAACGTAATTTATAATCAAAATGTAATAAAAATGAGGTTACTCTGATTAAATTCTAGTAAATTTAATTAGCAACAAGACATATGGAGTCACCTATTAGTGATTAGTAAAACGTGACATTTCCAACTCGCTTGATTTAAGTCATCCTTCACAGGGTAATTTTTGTCGACTTTGAACATTTATTTGATAATAAGAAATAAAGAACATGTTTTTATGTTGCAGATCGACGGAATTTTTTGATTGTGTTGCATGGCATTGTAGTTGTCTTGTGTTGCATGGCCTTGTAGTTGTATTGTGTTGCATTGATTACAAGCATGCTTTGATATAAATATGGGTGGCAGATGCCTTGAATAGACAATTTCGAAAAATCCTAACTATTGTTTTTGTTGCAGGTCGATGGAGCCGACGATGGCCAGCGACACCCTGAAGGAAGAGAAAGCTGCAGGGAGGGCGCTGGGCGAGGAAGGAACTGGGCAATGAAGGCGCCGCACACAGGTGAAATTAACGTAATTTATAATCAAAATGTAATAAAAATGAGGTTACTCTGATTAAATTCTAGTAAATTTAATTAGCAACAAGACATATGGAGTCACCTATTAGTGATTAGTAAAACGTGACATTTCCAACTCGCTTGATTTAAGTCATCCTTCACAGGGTAATTTTTGTCGACTTTGAACATTTATTTGATAATAAGAAATAAAGAACATGTTTTTATGTTGCAGGTCGACGGAATTATTTTATTGTGTTGCATGGTATTGTAGTTGTCTTGTTGCATTGCCTTTTAGTTGTATTGTGTTTTATTGATAACAAGCATGCTTTGGTATAAATACGGGTGGCGGATGCCTTGAATAGAATATTTTGAAAAATCTTAACTATTGTTTTTGTTGCAGGTCGACGGAGCCGATGGCTAGAAACAACACCCTGAAGGACGAGGAAGCTGCTGGAAGGATGGCATCGGGTGATGATGGAGCCAGGCGAGGAAGGCCCCGGGCAATGAAGGCGCCGCCGCACACAGGTGAAATTTACGTAATATATGGTCAAAATTATTTCATATGAAGTTACTCTGATTAAAATCTAGTAAATTTAATTATCAACAAGATATGGAACCCCTATTAGTGATGAGTAAAACATTATATTTCCAACTCACTTGATTTAAGTCATCCTTCACAGGGTAATTCTTGTCGACTTTGAACATTTATTTGATAATAAAAAATAAAGAACATGTTTTTATGTTGCAGGTCGACGGAATTTTTTTATTGTGTTGCATGGCATTGTAGTTGTCTTGTGTTGCATGGCCTTGTAGTTGTATTGTGTTGCATTAATTACAAGCATGCTTTGGTATAAATACGGGTGGCGGATGCCTTGAATAGAAAATTTCGAAAAATCTTAACTATTGTTTTTGTTGCAGGTCGATGGAGCCGATGGCCAGCGACACCCTGAAGGAAGAGAAAGCTGCAGGGAGGGTGTTGGGCGAGGAAGGGACTGGGCAATGAAGGCGCCGCACACAGGTGAAATTTACGTAATTTATAATCAAAATTTAATAAAAATGAGGTTACTCTGATTAAATTCTAGTAAATTTAATTAGCAACAAGACATATGGAGTCACCTATTAGTGATTAGTAAAAGTGACATTTCCAACTCGCTTGATTTAAGTCATCCTTCACAGGGTAATTTTTGTCGACTTTGAACATTTATTTGATAATAAGGAATAAAGAACATGTTTTTATGTTGCAGATCGACGGAATTTTTTGATTGTGTTGCATGGCATTGTAGTTGTCTTGTGTTGCATGGCCTTGTAGTTGTATTGTGTTGCATTGATTACAAGCATGCTTTGATATAAATATGGGTGGCAGATGCCTTGAATAGACAATTTCGAAAAATCCTAACTATTGTTTTTGTTGCAGGTCGATGGAGCCGACGATGGCCAGCGACACCCTGAAGGAAGAGAAAGCTGCAGGGAGGGCGCTGGGCGAGGAAGGAACTGGGCAATGAAGGCGCCGCACACAGGTGAAATTAACGTAATTTATAATCAAAATGTAATAAAAATGAGGTTACTCTGATTAAATTCTAGTAAATTTAATTAGCAACAAGACATATGGAGTCACCTATTAGTGATTAGTAAAACGTGACATTTCCAACTCGCTTGATTTAAGTCATCCTTCACAGGGTAATTTTTGTCGACTTTGAACATTTATTTGATAATAAGAAATAAAGAACATGTTTTTATGTTGCAGATCGACGGAATTTTTTGATTGTGTTGCATGGCATTGTAGTTGTCTTGTGTTGCATGGCCTTGTAGTTGTATTGTGTTTTATTGATAACAAGCATGCTTTGGTATAAATACGGGTGGCGGATGCCTTGAATAGAATATTTTGAAAAATCTTAACTATTGTTTTTGTTGCAGGTCGATGGAGCCGATGGCCAGCGACACCCTGAAGGAAGAGAAAGCTGCAGGGAGGGTGTTGGGCGAGCAAGGGACTGGGCAATGAAGGCGCCGCACACAGGTGAAATTTACGTAATTTATAATCAAAATTTAATAAAAATGAGGTTACTCTGATTAAATTCTAGTAAATTTAATTAGCAACAAGATATATGGAGTCACCTATTAGTGATTAGTAAAAGTGACATTTCCAACTCGCTTGATTTAAGTCATCCTTCACAGGGTAATTTTTGTCGACTTTGAACATTTATTTGATAATAAGAAATAAAGAACATGTTTTTATGTTGCAGATCGACGGAATTTTTTGATTGTGTTGCATGGCATTGTAGTTGTCTTGTGTTGCATGGCCTTGTAGTTGTATTGTGTTGCATTGATTACAAGCATGCTTTGATATAAATATGGGTGGCAGATGCCTTGAATAGACAATTTCGAAAAATCCTAACTATTGTTTTTGTTGCAGGTCGATGGAGCCGATGGCCAGCGACACCCTGAAGGAAGAGAAAGCTGCAGGGAGGGTGTTGGGCGAGCAAGGGACTGGGCAATGAAGGCGCCGCACACAGGTGAAATTTACGTAATTTATAATCAAAATTTAATAAAAATGAGGTTACTCTGATTAAATTCTAGTAAATTTAATTAGCAACAAGATATATGGAGTCACCTATTAGTGATTAGTAAAAGTGACATTTCCAACTCGCTTGATTTAAGTCATCCTTCACAGGGTAATTTTTGTCGACTTTGAACATTTATTTGATAATAAGAAATAAAGAACATGTTTTTATGTTGCAGATCGACGGAATTTTTTGATTGTGTTGCATGGCATTGTAGTTGTCTTGTGTTGCATGGCCTTGTAGTTGTATTGTGTTGCATTGATTACAAGCATGCTTTGATATAAATATGGGTGGCAGATGCCTTGAATAGACAATTTCGAAAAATCCTAACTATTGTTTTTGTTGCAGGTCGATGGAGCCGACGATGGCCAGCGACACCCTGAAGGAAGAGAAAGCTGCAGGGAGGGCGCTGGGCGAGGAAGGAACTGGGCAATGAAGGCGCCGCACACAGGTGAAATTAACGTAATTTATAATCAAAATGTAATAAAAATGAGGTTACTCTGATTAAATTCTAGTAAATTTAATTAGCAACAAGACATATGGAGTCACCTATTAGTGATTAGTAAAACGTGACATTTCCAACTCGCTTGATTTAAGTCATCCTTCACAGGGTAATTTTTGTCGACTTTGAACATTTATTTGATAATAAGAAATAAAGAACATGTTTTTATGTTGCAGGTCGACGGAATTATTTTATTGTGTTGCATGGTATTGTAGTTGTCTTGTTGCATTGCCTTTTAGTTGTATTGTGTTTTATTGATAACAAGCATGCTTTGGTATAAATACGGGTGGCGGATGCCTTGAATAGAATATTTTGAAAAATCTTAACTATTGTTTTTGTTGCAGGTCGACGGAGCCGATGGCTAGAAACAACACCCTGAAGGACGAGGAAGCTGCTGGAAGGATGGCATCGGGTGATGATGGAGCCAGGCGAGGAAGGCCCCGGGCAATGAAGGCGCCGCCGCACACAGGTGAAATTTACGTAATATATGGTCAAAATTATTTCATATGAAGTTACTCTGATTAAAATCTAGTAAATTTAATTATCAACAAGATATGGAACCCCTATTAGTGATGAGTAAAACATTATATTTCCAACTCACTTGATTTAAGTCATCCTTCACAGGGTAATTCTTGTCGACTTTGAACATTTATTTGATAATAAAAAATAAAGAACATGTTTTTATGTTGCAGGTCGACGGAATTTTTTTATTGTGTTGCATGGCATTGTAGTTGTCTTGTGTTGCATGGCCTTGTAGTTGTATTGTGTTGCATTAATTACAAGCATGCTTTGGTATAAATACGGGTGGCGGATGCCTTGAATAGAAAATTTCGAAAAATCTTAACTATTGTTTTTGTTGCAGGTCGATGGAGCCGATGGCCAGCGACACCCTGAAGGAAGAGAAAGCTGCAGGGAGGGTGTTGGGCGAGGAAGGGACTGGGCAATGAAGGCGCCGCACACAGGTGAAATTTACGTAATTAATAATCAAAATTTAATAAAAATGAGGTTACTCTGATTAAATTCTAGTAAATTTAATTAGCAACAAGACATATGGAGTCACCTATTAGTGATTAGTAAAAGTGACATTTCCAACTCGCTTGATTTAAGTCATCCTTCACAGGGTAATTTTTGTCGACTTTGAACATTTATTTGATAATAAGGAATAAAGAACATGTTTTTATGTTGCAGATCGACGGAATTTTTTGATTGTGTTGCATGGCATTGTAGTTGTCTTGTGTTGCATGGCCTTGTAGTTGTATTGTGTTGCATTGATTACAAGCATGCTTTGATATAAATATGGGTGGCAGATGCCTTGAATAGACAATTTCGAAAAATCCTAACTATTGTTTTTGTTGCAGGTCGATGGAGCCGACGATGGCCAGCGACACCCTGAAGGAAGAGAAAGCTGCAGGGAGGGCGCTGGGCGAGGAAGGAACTGGGCAATGAAGGCGCCGCACACAGGTGAAATTAACGTAATTTATAATCAAAATGTAATAAAAATGAGGTTACTCTGATTAAATTCTAGTAAATTTAATTAGCAACAAGACATATGGAGTCACCTATTAGTGATTAGTAAAACGTGACATTTCCAACTCGCTTGATTTAAGTCATCCTTCACAGAGTAATTTTTGTCGACTTTGAACATTTATTTGATAATAAGAAATAAAGAACATGTTTTTATGTTGCAGGTCGACGGAATTATTTTATTGTGTTGCATGGTATTGTAGTTGTCTTGTTGCATTGCCTTTTAGTTGTATTGTGTTTTATTGATAACAAGCATGCTTTGGTATAAATACGGGTGGCGGATGCCTTGAATAGAATATTTTGAAAAATCTTAACTATTGTTTTTGTTGCAGGTCGACGGAGCCGATGGCTAGAAACAACACCCTGAAGGACGAGGAAGCTGCTGGAAGGATGGCATCGGGTGATGATGGTGCCAGGCGAGGAAGGCCCCGGGCAATGAAGGCGCCGCCGCACACAGGTGAAAAGACATGTCCCAGTTTAGTATGGAGGGTGGTTTTTTATTCTGAGTGTCCATTAACCAGAACCAAACTGTCATCACTTGAAAGAGAAAAAAAAAAAAATTAAACGCCATAAAAATAATAATTTTAGAGTCCTCGGTTTTTTTTAAAATTAATTATGAAAAATACCGTTTGTAGAAAATATTTTTCAATGGATGGTAATACTAAAAACTTTTTTAATCTATAGACTATCAAATCTGGCACCAGTTAATGTCACGTAAATGTCATTTTGAACCAAATACATGTCATTTTGAACCATGGAACTAGGAATCACAGACCCGGAACTAGGAATTACGACTAGGTACTTTTGAACTGCCTATTCGAAAATGAAATTATTTGTTCCTGACAATCATCTGACATTGACAACTTACATAGATTAATATTTTCAGTTTTTTACCGGTGTATAAATCACATGGAACAAGGAATTACGACAAATCACAAGCAAAAAATGAGTCAAAACAAAAAATTTTTTTTTATTATCGGAGGCTTTAAAAAATCTGTAAATTATTTTGATAGAAGCCTTTTGGGATCTTTATCCAACTACATTAAAGTCATCCTTGTTAATTAAATTCAAATTTAAAAAACCAATTTTGGACAACTCCTTTACGTAATATATGGTCAAAATTATTTCATATGAAGTTACTAGAAGAATCTAGTAAATTTAATTATCAACAAGATATGGAACCCCTATTAGTGATGAGTAAAACATTACATTTCCAACTCACTTGATTTAAGTCATCCTTCACAGGGTAATTCTTGTCGACTTTGAACATTTATTTGATAATAAGAAATAAAGAACATGTTTTTATGTTGCAGGTCGACGGAATTTTTTTATTGTGTTGCATGGCATTGTAGTTGTCTTGTGTTGCATGGCCTTGTAGTTGTATTGTGTTGCATTAATTACAAGCATGCTTTGGTATAAATACGGGTGGCGGAAGCCTTGAATAGAAAATTTCGAAAAATCTTAACTATTGTTTTTGTTGCAGGTCGATGGAGCCGATGGCCAGCGACACCCTGAAGGACGAGGAAGCTGCAGGGAGGGCGGTCTCGGACGATGACGGCGCTGGGCAAGTAAGGCACCGGGCAATTAAGGCGCCGCACACAGGTGTAATTTACGTAATTTATGGTCAAAATTAATTAAAATGAAGTTACTCTGGTTAAATTCTAGTAAATTTAAGTAACAACTAAACGTATGGAGCCACCTATTAGTGAATAGTAAAACGTTACATTTCCAACTCACTTGATTTAAGTCATCCTTCACAGAGTAATTCTTGTCGACTTTGAACATTTATTTGATAAGAAATAAAGAACATGTTTTTATGTTGCAGGTCGACGGAATTTTTTTATTGTGTTGCATGGCATTGTAGTTGTCTTGTGTTGCATGGCCTTGTAGTTGTATTGTGTTGCATTGATTACAAGCATGCTTTGGTATAAATACGGGTGGTGGATGCCTTGAATAGAAAATTTCGGAAAATCTTAACTATTGTTTTTGTTGCAGGTCGATGGAGCCGATGGCCAGCGACACCCTGAAGGAAGAGAAAGCTGCAGTTAGGGCGCTGGGCGAAGAAGGAACTGGGCAATTATGGCGCCGCACACAGGTGAAATTTACGTAATTTATAATCAAAATTTAATAAAAATGAGGTTACTCTGATTAAATTCTAGTAAATTTAATTAGCAACAAGCCATATGGAGTCACCTATTAGGGATTAGTAAAACGTGACATTTCCAACTCACTTGATTTAAGTCATCCTTCACAGAGTAATTTTTGTCGACTTTGAACATTTATTTGATAATAAGAAATAAAGCATGGCATTGTAGTTGTCTTGTTGCATTGCCTTGTAGTTGTATTGTGTTGTATTGATTATAAGCATGCTTTGGTATAAATACGGGTGGCAGATGCCTTGAATAGAAAATTTTGAAAAATCTTAACTATTTTTTTGTTGCAGGTCGACGGAGCCGATGGCTAGAAACAACACCCTGAAGGACGAGGAAGTTGCTGGGAGGGTGGCATCGGGTGATGATGGTGCCAGGCGAGGCAGGCCCCGGGCAATGAAGGCGCCGCCGCACACAGGTGTAATTTACGTAATTTATGGTCAAAATTAATTAAAATGAAGTTACTCTGGTTAAATTCTAGTAAATTTAAGTAACAACTAAACGTATGGAGCCACCTATTAGTGAATAGTAAAACGTTACATTTCCAACTCACTTGATTTAAGTCATCCTTCACAGAGTAATATTTGCCGATTTTGAACATTTATTTGATAATAAGAAATAAAGACATTGTTTTTATGTTTCAGGTCGACGGAATTATTTTATTGTGTTGCATGGTATTGTAGTTGTCTTGTGTTGCATGGCCTTGTAGTTGTATTGTTGCATTGATTACAAGCATGGTTTGGTAAAAATACGGGTGGCGGATGCCTTGAATAGAAAATTTTGAAAAATCTTAACTATTGTTTTTGTTGCAGGTCTACGGAGCCGATGGCAAACGACACCCTGAAGGACGAGGAAGCTGCAGGGAGGGCGGCGACGGGCGATGACGGCGCAGGCGAGGAAGGCACCGGACAATTGAGGCGCCGCACACAGGTGTAATTTACGTAATTTATGGTCAAAATTAATTCTGATTAAATTCTAGTAAATTTAATCAGCAACAAGACATATGGAGCCACCTATTAGTGATTAGTAAAACGTGACATTTCCAACTTACTTGATTTAAGTCATCCTTCAGAGTAATTTTTGTCGACTTTGATCATTTATTTGATAATAAGAAATTAAGAACATGTTTTTATGTTGCAGGTCGACGGAATTATTTTATTGTCTTGCATGGTATTGTAGTTCTCTGTGTGGCCTCGTAGTTGTATTGTGTTGCATTGATTACAAGCATGCTTTGATATAAATATGGGTGGCAGATGCCTTGTATAGAAAATTCTGAAAAATCTCAACTATTGTTTTTTTGCAGGTCGACGCCGATGGCCAGCGACACCCTGAAGGATGAGGAAGCTGCAGGGAGGGTGTTGGGCGAGGAAGGGACTGGGCAATGAAGGCGCCGCACACAGGTGAAATTAACGTAATTTATAATCAAAATGTAATAAAAATGAGGTTACTCTGATTAAATTCTAGTAAATTTAATAAGCAACAAGACATATGGAGTCACCTATTAGTGATTAGTAAAACGTGACATTTCCAACTCGCTTGATTTAAATCATCCTTCACAGGGTAATTTTTGTCGACTTTGAACATTTATTTGATAATAAGAAATAAAGAACATGTTTTTATGTTGCAGGTCGACGGAATTATTTTATTGTGTTGCATGGTATTGTAGTTGTCTTGTGTTGCATGGCCTTGTAGTTGTATTGTGTTGCATTGATTACAAGCATGCTTTGGTATAAATACGGGTGGCGGATGCCTTTAATAGAAAATTTCGGAAAATCTTAACTATTGTTTTTGTTGCAGGTCGATGGAGCCGATGGCCAGCGACACCCTGAAGGAAGAGAAAGCTGCAGGGAGGGTGTTGGGCGAGGAAGGGACTGGGCAATGAAGGCGCCGCACACAGGTGAAATTAACGTAATTTATAATCAAAATGTAATAAAAATGAGGTTACTCTGATTAAATTCTAGTAAATTTAATAAGCAACAAGACATATGGAGTCACCTATTAGTGATTAGTAAAACGTGACATTTCCAACTCGCTTGATTTAAATCATCCTTCACAGGGTAATTTTTGTCGACTTTGAACATTTATTTGATAATAAGAAATAAAGAACATGTTTTTATGTTGCAGGTCGACGGAATTATTTTATTGTGTTGCATGGTATTGTAGTTGTCTTGTTGCATTGCCTTTTAGTTGTATTGTGTTTTATTGATAACAAGCATGCTTTGGTATAAATACGGGTGGCGGATGCCTTGAATAGAATATTTTGAAAAATCTTAACTATTGTTTTTGTTGCAGGTCGACGGAGCCGATGGCTAGAAACAACACCCTGAAGGACGAGGAAGCAGCTGGAAGGATGGCATCGGGTGATGATGGAGCCAGGCGAGGAAGGCCCCGGGCAATGAAGGCGCCGCCGCACACAGGTGAAATTTACGTAATATATAGTCAAAATTATTTCATATGAAGTTACTCTGATTAAAATCTAGTAAATTTAACTATCAACAAGATATGGAACCCCTATTAGTGATGAGTAAAACATTATATTTCCAACTCACTTGATTTAAGTCATCCTTCACAGGGTAATTTTTGTCGACTTTGAACATTTATTTGATAATAAGAAATAAAGAACATGTTTTTATGTTGCAGGTCGACGGAATTTTTTTATTGTGTTGCATGGCATTGTAGTTGTCTTGTGTTGCATGGCCTTGTAGTTGTATTGTGTTGCATTAATTACAAGCATGCTTTGGTATAAATACGGGTGGCGGATGCCTTGAATAGAAAATTTCGAAAAATCTTAACTATTGTTTTTGTTGCAGGTCGATGGAGCCGATGGCCAGCGACACCCTGAAGGAAGAGAAAGCTGCAGGGAGGGTGTTGGGCGAGGAAGGGACTGGGCAATGAAGGCGCCGCACACAGGTGAAATTTACGTAATTTATAATCAAAATTTAATAAAAATTAGGTTACTCTGATTAAATTCTAGTAAATTTAATTAGCAACAAGACATATGGAATCACCTATTAGTGATTAGTAAAAGTGACATTTCCAACTCGCTTGATTTAAGTCATCCTTCACAGGGTAATTTTTGTCGACTTTGAACATTTATTTGATAATAAGAAATAAAGAACATGTTTTTATGTTGCAGATCGACGGAATTTTTTGATTGTGTTGCATGGCATTGTAGTTGTCTTGTGTTGCATGGCCTTGTAGTTGTATTGTGTTGCATTGATTACAAGCATGCTTTGATATAAATATGGGTGGCAGATGCCTTGAATAGACAATTTCGAAAAATCCTAACTATTGTTTTTGTTGCAGGTCGATGGAGCCGACGATGGCCAGCGACACCCTGAAGGAAGAGAAAGCTGCAGGGAGGGCGCTGGGCGAGGAAGGAACACTGGGCAATGAAGGCGCCGCACACAGGTGAAATTAACGTAATTTATAATCAAAATGTAATAAAAATGAGGTTACTCTGATTAATTTAAATTTAATTAGCAACAAGACATATGGAGTCACCTATTAGTGATTAGTAAAACGTGACATTTCCAACTCGCTTGATTTAAGTCATCCTTCACAGAGTAATTTTTGTCGACTTTGAACATTTATTTGATAATAAGAAATAAAGAACATGTTTTTATGTTGCAGGTCGACGGAATTATTTTATTGTGTTGCATGGTATTGTAGTTGTCTTGTTGCATTGCCTTTTAGTTGTATTGTGTTTTATTGATAACAAGCATGCTTTGGTATAAATACGGGTGGCGGATGCCTTGAATAGAATATTTTGAAAAATCTTAACTATTGTTTTTGTTGCAGGTCGACGGAGCCGATGGCTAGAAACAACACCCTGAAGGACGAGGAAGCTGCTGGAAGGATGGCATTGGGTGATGATGGTGCCAGGCGAGGAAGGCCCCGGGCAATGAAGGCGCCGCCGCACACAGGTGAAATTTACGTAATATATGGTCAAAATTATTTCATATGAAGTTACTCTGATTAAAATCTAGTAAATTTAATTATCAACAAGATATGGAACCCCTATTAGTGATGAGTAAAACATTACATTTCCAACTTACTTGATTTAAGTCATCCTTCACAGGGTAATTCTTGTCGACTTTGAACATTTATTTGATAATAAGAAATAAAGAACATGTTTTTATGTTGCAGGTCGACGGAATTTTTTTATTGTGTTGCATGGCATTGTAGTTGTCTTGTGTTGCATGGCCTTGTAGTTGTATTGTGTTGCATTAATTACAAGCATGCTTTGGTATAAATACGGGTGGCAGAAGCCTTGAATAGAAAATTTCGAAAAATCTTAACTATTGTTTTTGTTGCAGGACGATGGAGCCGATGGCCAGCGACACCCTGAAGGACGAGGAAGCTGCAGGGAGGGCGGTCTCGGACGATGACGGCGCTGGGCAAGTAAGGCACCGGGCAATTAAGGCGCCGCACACAGGTGTAATTTACGTAATTTATGGTCAAAATTAATTAAAATGAAGTTACTCTGGTTAAATTCTAGTAAATTTAAGTAACAACTAAACGTATGGAGCCACCTATTAGTGAATAGTAAAACGTTACATTTCCAACTCACTTGATTTAAGTCATCCTTCACAGAGTAATTTTTGCCGATTTTGAACATTTATTTGATAATAAGAAATAAAGACCATGTTTTTATGTTGCAGGTCGACGGAATTATTTTATTGTGTTGCATGGTATTGTAGTTGTCTTGTGTTGCATGGCCTTGTAGTTGTATTGTTGCATTGATTACAAGCATGGTTTGGTAAAAATACGGGTGGCGGATGCCTTGAATAGAAAATTATGAAAAATCTTAACTATTGTTTTTGTTGCAGGTCGACGGAGCCGATGGCAAACAACACCCTGAAGGACAAGGAAGCTGCAGGGAGGGCGGCGACGGGCGATGACGGCGCAGGCGAGGAAGGCACCGGACAATTGAGGCGCCGCACACAGGTGTAATTTACGTAATTTATGGTCAAAATTAATTCAAATGAAGTTACTCTGATTAAATTCTAGTAAATTTAATCAGCAACAAGACATGGAGCCACCTATTAGTGATTAGTAAAACGTGACATTTCCAACTTACTTGATTTAAGTCATCCTTCACACAGTAATTTTTGCCGATTTTGAACATTTATTTGATAATAAGAAATAAAGACCATGTTTTATGTTGCAGGTCGACGGAATTACTTTATTGTGTTGCATGGTATTGTAGTTGTCTTGTATTGCATGGCCTTGTAGTTGTATTGTGTTGCATTGATCACAAGCATGCTTTGGTACAAATACGGGTGGCGGATGCCTTGTATAGAAAATTCTGAAAAATCTTAACTATTGTTTTTTTGCAGGTCGACGCCGATGGCCAGCGACACCCTGAAGGACGAGGAAGCTGCAGGGAGGGCGGCGTCGGGCGATGACGGCGCAGGCGAGGAAGGCACCGGACAATTGAGGCGCCGCACACAGGTGTAATTTACGTAATTTATGGTCAAAATTAATTCAAATGAAGTTACTCTGATTAAATTCTAGTAAATTTAATCAGCAACAAGACATGGAGCCACCTATTAGTGATTAGTAAAACGTGACATTTCCAACTTACTTGATTTAAGTCATCCTTCACACAGTAATTTTTGCCGATTTTGAACATTTATTTGATAATAAGAAATAAAGACCATGTTTTTATGTTGCAGGTCGACGGAATTTTTTGATTGTGTTGCATGGCATTGTAGTTGTCTTGTGTTGCATGGCCTTGTAGTTGTATTGTGTTGCATTGATTACAAGCATGCTTTGGTATAAATACGGGTGGCGGATGCCTTTAATAGAAAATTTCGGAAAATCTTAACTATTGTTTTTGTTGCAGGTCGATGGAGCCGATGGCCAGCGACACCCTGAAGGAAGAGAAAGCTGCAGGGAGGGTGTTGGGCGAGGAAGGGACTGGGCAATGAAGGCGCCGCACACAGGTGAAATTTACGTAATTTATAATCAAAATTTAATAAAAATGAGGTTACTCTGATTAAATTCCAGTAAATTTAATTAGCAACAAGACATATGGAGTCACCTATTAGTGATTAGTAAAAGTGACATTTCCAACTCGCTTGATTTAAGTCATCCTTCACAGGGTAATTTTTGTCGACTTTGAACATTTATTTGATAATAAGAAATAAAGAACATGTTTTTATGTTGCAGATCGACGGAATTTTTTGATTGTGTTGCATGGCATTGTAGTTGTCTTGTGTTGCATGGCCTTGTAGTTGTATTGTGTTGCATTGATTACAAGCATGCTTTGATATAAATATGGGTGGCAGATGCCTTGAATAGACAATTTCGAAAAATCCTAACTATTGTTTTTGTTGCAGGTCGATGGAGCCGACGATCGCCAGCGACACCCTGAAGGAAGAGAAAGCTGCAGGGAGGGCGCTGGGCGAGGAAGGAACTGGGCAATGAAGGCGCCGCACACAGGTGAAATTTACGTAATTTATAATCAAAATGTAATAAAAATGAGGTTACCCTGATTAAATTCTAGTAAATTTAATTAGCAACAAGACATATGGAGTCACCTATTAGTGATTAGTAAAACGTGACATTTCCAACTCACTTGATTTAAGTCATCCTTCACAGAGTAATTCTTGTCGACTTTGAACATTTATTTGATAAGAAATAAAGAACATGTTTTTATGTTGCAGGTCGACGGAATTTTTTTATTGTGTTGCATGGCATTGTAGTTGTCTTGTGTTGCATGGCCTTGTAGTTGTATTGTGTTGCATTGATTACAAGCATGCTTTGGTATAAATACGGGTGGTGGATGCCTTGAATAGAAAATTTCGGAAAATCTTAACTATTGTTTTTGTTGCAGGTCGATGGAGCCGATGGCCAGCGACACCCTGAAGGAAGAGAAAGCTGCAGTTAGGGCGCTGGGCGAAGAAGGAACTGGGCAATTATGGCGCCGCACACAGGTGAAATTTACGTAATTTATAATCAAAATTTAATAAAAATGAGGTTACTCTGATTAAATTCTAGTAAATTTAATTAGCAACAAGCCATATGGAGTCACCTATTAGTGATTAGTAAAACGTGACATTTCCAACTCACTTGATTTAAGTCATCCTTCACAGAGTAATATTTGCCGATTTTGAACATTTATTTGATAATAAGAAATAAAGACATTGTTTTTATGTTTCAGGTCGACGGAATTATTTTATTGTGTTGCATGGTATTGTAGTTGTCTTGTGTTGCATGGCCTTGTAGTTGTATTGTTGCATTGATTACAAGCATGGTTTGGTAAAAATACGGGTGGCGGATGCCTTGAATAGAAAATTTTGAAAAATCTTAACTATTTTTTTGTTGCAGGTCGACGGAGCCGATGGCTAGAAACAACACCCTGAAGGACGAGGAAGTTGCTGGGAGGGTGGCATCGGGTGATGATGGTGCCAGGCGAGGCAGGCCCCGGGCAATGAAGGCGCCGCCGCACACAGGTGTAATTTACGTAATTTATGGTCAAAATTAATTAAAATGAAGTTACTCTGGTTAAATTCTAGTAAATTTAAGTAACAACTAAACGTATGGAGCCACCTATTAGTGAATAGTAAAACGTTACATTTCCAACTCACTTGATTTAAGTCATCCTTCACAGAGTAATATTTGCCGATTTTGAACATTTATTTGATAATAAGAAATAAAGACATTGTTTTTATGTTTCAGGTCGACGGAATTATTTTATTGTGTTGCATGGTATTGTAGTTGTCTTGTGTTGCATGGCCTTGTAGTTGTATTGTTGCATTGATTACAAGCATGGTTTGGTAAAAATACGGGTGGCGGATGCCTTGAATAGAAAATTTTGAAAAATCTTAACTATTGTTTTTGTTGCAGGTCTACGGAGCCGATGGCAAACGACACCCTGAAGGACGAGGAAGCTGCAGGGAGGGCGGCGACGGGCGATGACGGCGCAGGCGAGGAAGGCACCGGACAATTGAGGCGCCGCACACAGGTGTAATTTACGTAATATATGGTCAATATTATTTAATATGAAGTTACTATGATTAAATTCTAGTAAATTTAATTATCAACAAGATATGGAACCACCTATTAGTGATTAGTAAAACGTTACATTTCCAACTCACTTGATTTAAGTCATCCTTCACAGAGTAATTCTTGTCGACTTTGAACATTTATTTGATAAGAAATAAAGAACATGTTTTTATGTTGCAGGTCGACGGAATTTTTTTATTGTGTTGCATGGCATTGTAGTTGTCTTGTGTTGCATGGCCTTGTAGTTGTATTGTGTTGCATTGATTACAAGCATGCTTTGGTACAAATACGGGTGGCGGATGCCTTGTATAGAAAATTCTGAAAAATCTTAACTATTGTTTTTGTTGCAGGTCGACGGAGTGATGGCAAGCAACACCCTGAATGACGAGGAAGCTGCAGGGAGGGCGGCGTCGGGCGATGACGGCGCTGGGCGAGGAAGGCACCGGGCAATGAAGGCGCCGCACACAGGTGAAATTTACGTAATATATGGTCAATATTATTTAATATGAAGTTACTATGATTATATTCTAGTAAATTTAATTATCAACAAGATATGGAACCACCTATTAGTGATTAGTAAAACGTTACATTTCCAACTCACTTGATTTAAGTCATCCTTCACAGAGTAATTCTTGTCGACTTTGAACATTTATTTGATAAGAAATAAAGAACATGTTTTTATGTTGCAGGTCGACGGAATTTTTTTATTGTGTTGCATGGCATTGTAGTTGTCTTGTGTTGCATGGCCTTGTATTTGTATTGTGTTGCATTGATTACAAGCATGCTTTGGTACAAATACGGGTGGCAGATGCCTTGTATAGAAAATTCTGAAAAATCTTAACTATTGTTTTTTTGCAGGTCGACGCCGATGGCCAGCGACACCCTGAAGGACGAGGAAGCTGCAGGGAGGGCGGCGTCGGGCGATGACGGCGCAGGCGAGGAAGGCACCGGACAATTGAGGCGCCGCACACAGGTGTAATTTACGTAATTTATGGTCAAAATTAATTCAAATGAAGTTACTCTGATTAAATTCTAGTAACTTTAATCAGCAACAAGACATATGGAGCCACCTATTTGTGATTAGTAAAACGTGACATTTCCAACTTACTTGATTTAAGTCATCCTTCAGAGTAATTTTTGTCGACTTTGATCATTTATTTGATAATAAGAAATTAAGAACATGTTTTTATGTTGCAGGTTGACGGAATTATTTTATTGTCTTGCATGGTATTGTAGTTCTCTGTGTGGCCTCGTAGTTGTATTGTGTTGCATTGATTACAAGCATGCTTTGGTACAAATACGGGTGGCGGATGCCTTGTATAGAAAATTCAGAAAAATCTTAACTATTGTTTTTTTGCAGGTCGACGCCGATGGCCA
This sequence comes from Oeneis ivallda, assembly GCA_029955525.1. NCBI lineage: Eukaryota > Metazoa > Arthropoda > Insecta > Lepidoptera > Nymphalidae > Oeneis > Oeneis ivallda. Next base: position 15,828,704 of record JARPMR010000007.1, read on the forward strand.
GCGACGCCCTGAAGGACGAGGAAGCTGCAGTGAAGGCGGTGTCGGGCGATGACGGCGCAGGCGAGGAAGGCACCGGACAATTGAGGCGCCGCACACAGGTGTAATTTACGTAATTTATGGTCAAAATTAATTCAAATGAAGTTACTCTGATTAAATTCTAGTAAATTTAATCAGCAACAAGACATATGGAGCCACCTATTAGTGATTAGTAAAACGTGACATTTCCAACTTACTTGATGAAATAAAGACCATGTTTTTATGTTGCAGGTCGACGGAACTACTTTATTGTGTTGCATGGTATTGTAGTTGTCTTGTGTTGCATGGCCTTGTAGTTGTATTGTGTTGCATTGATCACAAGCATGCTTTGGTACAAATACGGGTGGCGGATGCCTTGTATAAAAAATTCTGAAAAATCTTAACTATTGTTTTTTTGCAGGTCGACGCCGATGGCCAGCGACACCCTGAAGGACGAGGAAGCTGCAGGGAGGGCGGCGTCGGGCGATGACGGCGCAGGCGAGGAAGGCACCGGACAATTGAGGCGCCGCACACAGGTGTAATTTACGTAATTTATGGTCAAAATTAATTCAAATGAAGTTACTCTGATTAAATTCTAGTAAATTTAATCAGCAACAAGACATATGGAGCCACCTATTAGTGATTAGTAAAACGTGACATTTCCAACTTACTTGATGAAATAAAGACCATGTTTTTATGTTGCAGGTCGACGGAACTACTTTATTGTGTTGCAAGGTATTGTAGTTGTCTTGTGTTGGATGGCCTTGTAGTTGTATTGTGTTGCATTGATCACAAGCATGCTTTGGTACAAATACGGGCGGCGGATGCCTTGTATAGAAAATTTTGAAAAATCTTAACTATTGTTTTTGTTGCAGGTCGACGGAGTGATGGCAAGCGACACCCTGAATGACGAGGAAGCTGCAGGGAGGGCGGCGTCGGGCGATGACGGCGCTGGGCGAGGAAGGCACCGGGCAATGAAGGCGCCGCACACAGGTGAAATTTACGTAATTTATGGTCAAAATTAATTCAAATGAAGTTACTCTGATTAAATTCTAGTAAATTTAATCAGCAACAAGACATATGGAGCCACCTATTAGTGATTAGTAAAACGTGACATTTCCAACTTACTTGATGAAATAAAGACCATGTTTTTATGTTGCAGGTCGACGGAACTACTTTATTGTGTTGCAAGGTATTGTAGTTGTCTTGTGTTGCATGGCCTTGTAGTTGTATTGTGTTGCATTGATCACAAGCATGCTTTGGTACAAATACGGGCGGCGGATGCCTTGTATAGAAAATTTCGGAAAATCTTAACTATTGTTTTTGTTGCAGGTCGATGGAGCCGATGGCCAGCGACACCCTGAAGGAAGAGAAAGTTACAGTTAGGGCGCTGGGCGAAGAAGGAACTGGGCAATTATGGCGCCGCACACAGGTGAAATTTACGTAATTTATAATCAAAATTTAATAAAAATGAGGTTACTCTGATTAAATTCTAGTAAATTTAATTAGCAACAAGCTATATGGAGTCACCTTTTAGTAATTAGTAAAACGTGACATTTCCAACTCACTTGATTTAAGTCATCCTTCACAGAGTAATTTTTGTCGACTTTGAACATTTATTTGATAATAAGAAATAAAGCATGGTATTGTAGTTGTCTTGTTGCATTGCCTTGTAGTTGTATTGTGTTGTATTGATTACAAGCATGCTTTGGTATAAATACGGGTGGCAGATGCCTTGAATAGAAAATTTTGAAAAATCTTAACTATTTTTTTGTTGCAGGTCGACGGAGCCGATGGCTAGAAACAACACCCTGAAGGACGAGGAAGCTGCTGGGAGGGTGGCATCGGGTGATGATGGTGCCAGGCGAGGCAGGCCCCGGGCAATGAAGGCGCCGCCGCACACAGGTGTAATTTACGTAATTTATGGTCAAAATTAATTAAAATGAAGTTACTCTGGTTAAATTCTAGTAAATTTAAGTAACAACTAAACGTATGGAGCCACCTATTAGTGAATAGTAAAACGTTACATTTCCAACTCACTTGATTTAAGTCATCCTTCACAGAGTAATTTTTGCCGATTTTGAACATTTATTTGATAATAAGAAATAAAGACCATGTTTTTATGTTGCAGGTCGACGGAATTATTTTATTGTGTTGCATGGTATTGTAGTTGTCTTGTGTTGCATGGCCTTGTAGTTGTATTGTTGCATTGATTACAAGCATGGTTTAGTAAAAATACGGGTGGCGGATGCCTTAAATAGAAAATTTTGAAAAATCTTAACTATTGTTTTAGTTGCAGGTCGACGGAGCCGATGGCAAACGACACCCTGAAGGACGAGGAAGCTGCAGGGAGGCCGGCGACGGGCGATGACGGCGCAGGCGAGGAAGGCACCGGACAATTGAGGCGCCGCACACAGGTGTAATTTACGTAATTTATGGTCAAAATTAATTCTGATTAAATTCTAGTAAATTTAATCAGCAACAAGACATATGGAGCCACCTATTAGTGATTAGTAAAACGTGACATTTCCAACTTACTTGATTTAAGTCATCCTTCAGAGTAATTTTTGTCGACTTTGATCATTTATTTGATAATAAGAAATTAAGTTTAATTAAGTTTTTATGTTGCAGGTCGACGGAATTATTTTATTGTCTTGCATGGTATTGTAGTTCTCTGTGTGGCCTCGAAGTTGTATTGTATTGCATTGATTACAAGCATGCTTTGGTACAAATACGGGTGGCGGATGCCTTGTATAGAAAATTCTGAAAAATCTTAACTATTGTTTTTTTGCAGGTCGACGCCGATGGCCAGCGACACCCTGAAGGACGAGGAAGCTGCAGGGAAGGCGGTGTCGGGCGATTACGGCGCAGGCGAGGAAGGCACCGGACAATTGAGGCGCCGCACACAGGTGTAATTTACGTAATTTATGGTCAAAATTAATTCAAATGAAGTTACTCTGATTAAATTCTAGTAAATATAATCAGCAACAAGACATATGGAGCCACCTATTAGTGATTAGTAAAACGTGACATTTCCAACTTACTTGATTTAAGTCATCCTTCACACAGTAATTTTTGCCGATTTTGAACATTTATTTGATAATAAGAAATAAAGACCATGTTTTTATGTTGCAGGTCGACGGAATTACTTTATTGTGTTGCATGGTATTGTAGTTGTCTTGTGTTGCATGGCCTTGTAGTTATATTGTGTTGCATTGATCACAAGCATGCTTTGGTACAAATACGGGTGGCGGATGCCTTGTATAGAAAATTCTGAAAAATCTTAACTATTGTTTTTTTGCAGGTCGACGCCGATGGCCAGCGACATCCTGAAGGAAGAGAAAGCTGCAGTTAGGGCGCTGGGCGAAGAAGGAACTGGGCAATTATGGCGCCGCACACAGGTGAAATTTACGTAATTTATAATCAAAATTTAATAAAAATGAGGTTACTCTGATTAAATTCTAGTAAATTTAATTAGCAACAAGCCATATGGAGTCACCTATTAGTGATTAGTAAAACGTGACATTTCCAACTCACTTGATTTAAGTCATCCTTCACAGAGTAATTTTTGTCGACTTTGAACATTTATTTGATAATAAGAAATAAAGCATGGTATTATAGTTGTCTTGTTGCATTGCCTTGTAGTTGTATTGTGTTGTATTGATTACAAGCATGCTTTGGTATAAATACGGGTGGCGGATGCCTTGAATAGAAAATTTTGAAAAATCTTAACTATTTTTTTGTTGCAGGTCGACGGAGCCGATGGCTAGAAACAACACCCTGAAGGACGAGGAAGTTGCTGGGAGGGTGGCATCGGGTGATGATGGTGCCAGGCGAGGCAGGCCCCGGGCAATGAAGGCGCCGCCGCACACAGGTGTAATTTACGTAATTTATGGTCAAAATTAATTAAAATGAAGTTACTCTGGTTAAATTCTAGTAAATTTAAGTAACAACTAAACGTATGGAGCCACCTATTAGTGAATAGTAAAACGTTACATTTCCAACTCACTTGATTTAAGTCATCCTTCACAGAGTAATATTTGCCGATTTTGAACATTTATTTGATAATAAGAAATAAAGACATTGTTTTTCTGTTTCAGGTCGACGGAATTATTTTATTGTGTTGCATGGTATTGTAGTTGTCTTGTGTTGCACGGCCTTCTAGTTGTATTGTTGCATTGATTACAAGCATGGTTTGGTAAAAATACGGGTGGCGGATGCCTTGAATAGAAAATTTTGAAAAATCTTAACTATTGTTTTTGTTGCAGGTCTACGGAGCCGATGGCAAACGACACCCTGAAGGACGAGGAAGCTGCAGGGAGGGCGGCGACGGGCGATTACGGCGCAGGCGAGGAAGGCACCGGACAATTGAGGCGCCGCACACAGGTGTAATTTACGTAATTTATGGTCAAAATTAATTCTGATTAAATTCTAGTAAATTTAATCAGCAACAAGACATATGGAGCCACCTATTAGTGATTAGTAAAACGTGACATTTCCAACTTACTTGATTTAAGTCATCCTTCAGAGTAATTTTTGTCGACTTTGATCATTTATTTGATAATAAGAAATTAAGAACATGTTTTTATGTTGCAGGTCGACGGAATTATTTTATTGTCTTGCATGGTATTGTAGTTCTCTGTGTGGCCTCGTAGTTGTATTGTGTTGCATTGATTACAAGCATGCTTTGGTACAAATACGGGTGGCGGATGCCTTGTATAGAAAATTTTGAAAAATCTTAACTATTGTTTTTGTTGCAGGTCGACGGAGTGATGGCAAGCAACACCCTGAATGACGAGGAAGCTGCAGGGAGGGCGGCGTCGGGCGATGACGGCGCTGGGCGAGGAAGGCACCGGGCAATGAAGGCGCCGCACACAGGTGAAATTTACGTAATATATGGTCAAAATTATTAAATATGAAGTTACTATGATTAAATTCTAGTAAATTTAATTATCAACAAGATATGGAACCACCTATTAGTGATTAGTAAAACGTTACATTTCCAACTCACTTGATTTAAGTCATCCTTCACAGAGTAATTCTTGTCGACTTTGAACATTTATTTTTTATTATTTGATAAGAAATAAAGAACATGTTTTTATGTTGCAGGTCGACGGAATTTTTTTATTGTGTTGCATGGCATTGTAGTTGTCTTGTGTTGCATGGCCTTGTAGTTGTATTGTGTTGCATTGATTACAAGCATGCTTTGGTACAAATACGGGTGGCGGATGCCTTGTATAGAAAATTCTGAAAAATCTTAACTATTGTTTTTTTGCAGGTCGACGCCGATGGCCAGCGACACCCTGAAGGACGAGGAAGCTGCAGGGAGGGCAGCGTCGGGCGATGACGGCGCAGGCGAGGAAGGCACCGGACAGTTGAGGCGCCGCACACAGGTGTAATTTACGTAATTTATGGTCAAAATTAATTCAAATGAAGTTACTCTGATTAAATTCTAGTAAATTTAATCAGCAACAAGACATATGGAGCCACCTATTAGTGATTAGTAAAACGTGACATTTCCAACTTACTTGATTTAAGTCATCCTTCAGAGTAATTTTTGTCGACTTTGATCATTTATTTGATAATAAGAAATTAAGAACATGTTTTTATGTTGCAGGTCGACGGAATTATTTTATTGTCTTGCATGGTATTGTAGTTCTCTGTGTGGCCTCGTAGTTGTATTGTGTTGCATTGATTACAAGCATGCTTTGGTACAAATACGGGTGGCGGATGCCTTGTATAGAAAATTTTGAAAAATCTTAACTATTGTTTTTGTTGCAGGTCGACGGAGTGATGGCAAGCAACACCCTGAATGACGAGGAAGCTGCAGGGAGGGCGGCGTCGGGCGATGACGGCGCTGGGCGAGGAAGGCACCGGGCAATGAAGGCGCCGCACACAGGTGAAATTTACGTAATATATGGTCAAAATTATTAAATATGAAGTTACTATGATTAAATTCTAGTAAATTTAATTATCAACAAGATATGGAACCACCTATTAGTGATTAGTAAAACGTTACATTTCGAACTCACTTGATTTAAGTCATCCTTCACAGAGTAATTCTTGTCGACTTTGAACATTTATTTTTTATTATTTGATAAGAAATAAAGAACATGTTTTTATGTTGCAGGTCGACGGAATTTTTTTATTGTGTTGCATGGCATTGTAGTTGTCTTGTGTTGCATGGCCTTGTAGTTGTATTGTGTTGCATTGATTACAAGCATGCTTTGGTACAAATACGGGTGGCGGATGCCTTGTATAGAAAATTCTGAAAAATCTTAACTATTGTTTTTTTGCAGGTCGACGCCGATGGCCAGCGACACCCTGAAGGACGAGGAAGCTGCAGGGAGGGCAGCGTCGGGCGATGACGGCGCAGGCGAGGAAGGCACCGGACAATTGAGGCGCCGCACACAGGTGTAATTTACGTAATTTATGGTCAAAATTAATTCAAATGAAGTTACTCTGATTAAATTCTAGTAAATTTAATCAGCAACAAGACATATGGAGCCACCTATTAGTGATTAGTAAAACGTGACATTTCCAACTTACTTGATTTAAGTCATCCTTCAGAGTAATTTTTAACGACTTTGATCATTTATTTGATAATAAGAAATTAAGAATATGTTTTTATGTTGCAGGTCGACGGAATTATTTTATTGTCTTGCATGGTACTGTAGTTCTCTGTGTGGCCTCGTAGTTGTATTGTGTTGCATTGATTACAAGCATGCTTTGGTACAAATACGGGTGGCGGATGCATTGTATAGAAAATTCTGAAAAATCTTAACTATTGTTTTTTTGCAGGTCGATGCCGATGGCCAGCGACACCCTGAAGGACGAGGAAGCTGCAGGGAGGGCGGCGTCGGGCGATGACGGCGCAGGCGAGGAAGGCACCGGACAATTGAGGCGCCGCACACAGGTGTAATTTACGTAATTTATGGTCAAAATTAATTCAAATGAAGTTACTCTGATTAAATTCTAGTAAATTTAATCAGCAACAAGACATATGGAGCCACCTATTAGTGATTAGTAAAACGTGACATTTCCAACTTACTTGATTTAAGTCCTCCTTCAGAGTAATTTTTGTCGACTTTGATCATTTATTTGATAATAAGAAATTAAGAACATGTTTTTATGTTGCAGGTCGACGGAATTATTTTATTGTCTTGCATGGTATTGTAGTTCTCTGTGTGGCCTCGTATTTGTATTGTGTTGCATTGATTACAAGCTTGCTTTGGTACAAATACGGGTGGCGGATGCCTTGTATAGAAAATTTTGAAAAATCTTAACTATTGTTTTTGTTGCAGGTCGACGGAGTGATGGCAAGCGACACCCTGAATGACGAGGAAGCTGCAGGGAGGGCGGCGTCGGGCGATGACGGCGCTGGGCGAGGAAGGCACCGGGCAATGAAGGCGCCGCACACAGGTGAAATTTACGTAATTTATGGTCAAAATTAATTCAAATGAAGTTACTCTGATTAAATTCTAGTAAATTTAATCAGCAACAAGACATATGGAGCCACCTATTAGTGATTAGTAAAACGTTACATTTCCAACTCACTTGATTTAAGTGATCCTTCACAGAGTAATTTTTGTCGACTTTGAACATTTATTTTATATTTAGAAACAAAGAACATGTTTTTATGTTGCAGGTCGACGGAATTTTTTTATTGTGTCATGGCATTGTAGTTGTCTTGTGTTGCATGGCCTTGTAGTTGTATTGTGTTGCATTGATTACAAGCATGCTTTGGTATAAATACGGGTGGCGGATGCCTTGAATAGAAAATTTCGGAAAATCTTAACTATTGTTTTTGTTGCAGGTCGATAGAGCCGATGGCCAGCGACACCCTGAAGGAAGAGAAAGTTACAGTCAGGGCGCTGGGCGAAGAAGGAACTGGGCAATTATGGCGCCGCACACAGGTGAAATTTACGTAATTTATAATCAAAATTTAATAAAAATGAGGTTACTCTGATTAAATTCTAGTAAATTTAATTAGCAACAAGCCATATGGAGTCACCTATTAGTGATTAGTAAAACGTGAGATTTCCAACTCACTTGATTTAAGTCATCCTTCACAGAGTAATTTTTGTCGACTTTGAACATTTATTTGATAATAAGAAATAAAGCATGGTATTGTAGTTGTCTTGTTGCATAGCCTTGTAGTTGTATTGTGTTGTATTGATTACAAGCATGCTTTGGTATAAATACGGGTGGCAGATGCCTTTAATAGAAAATTTTGAAAAATCTTAACTATTTTTTTGTTGCAGGTCGACGGAACCGATGGCTAGAAACAACACCCTGAAGGACGAGGAAGCTGCTGGGAGGGTGACATCGGGTGATGATGGTGCCAGGCGAGGCAGGACCCGGGCAATGAAGGCGCCGCCGCACACAGGTGTAATTTACGTAATTTATGGTCAAAATTAATTAAAATGAAGTTACTCTGGTTAAATTCTAGTAAATTTAAGTAACAACTAAACGTATGGAGCCACCTATTAGTGAATAGTAAAACGTTACATTTCCAACTCACTTGATTTAAGTCATCCTTCACAGAGTAATTTTTGCCGATTTTGAACATTTATTTGATAATAAGAAATAAAGACCTTGTTTTTATGTTGCAGGTCGACGGAATTATTTTATTGTGTTGCATGGTATTGTAGTTGTCTTGTGTTGCATGGCCTTGTAGTTGTATTGTTGCATTGATTACAAGCATGGTTTGGTAAAAATACGGGTGGCGGATGCCTTGAATAGAAAATTTTGAAAAATCTTAACTATTGTTTTTGTTGCAGGTCGACGGAGCCGATGGCAAACGACACCCTGAAGGACGGGAAGCTGCAGGGAGGCCGGCGACGGGCGATGACGGCGCAGGCGAGGAAGGCACCGGACAATTGAGGCGCTGCACACAGGTGTAATTTACGTAATTTATGGTCAAAATTAATTCTGATTAAATTCTAGTAAATTTAATCAGCAACAAGACATATGGAGCCACCTATTAGTGATTAGTAAAACGTGACATTTCCAACTTACTTGATTTAAGTCATCCTTCAGAGTAATTTTTGTCGACTTTGATCATTTATTTGATAATAAGAAATTAAGAACATGTTTTTATGTTGCAGGTCGACGGAATTATTTTATTGTCTTGCATGGTATTGTAGTTCTCTGTGTGGCCTCGAAGTTGTATTGTGTTGCATTGATTACAAGCATGCTTTGGTACAAATACGGGTGGCGGATGCCTTGTATAGAAAATTCTGAAAAATCTTAACTATTGTTTTTTTGCAGGTCGACGCCGATGGCCAGCGACACCCTGAAGGACGAGGAAGCTGCAGGGAGGGCGGCGTCGGGCGATGACGGCGCAGGCGAGGAAGGCACCGGACAATTGAGGCGCCGCACACAGGTGTAATTTACGTAATTTATGGTCAAAATTAATTCAAATGAAGTTACTCTGATTAAATTCTAGTAAATTTAATCAGCAACAAGACATATGGAGCCACCTATTAGTGATTAGTAAAACGTGACATTTCCAACTTACTTGATTTAAGTCGTCCTTCCGAGTAATTTTTGTCGACTTTGATCATTTATTTGATAATAAGAAATTAAGAACATGTTTTTATGTTGCAGGTCGACGGAATTATTTTATTGTCTTGCATGGTATTGTAGTTCTCTGTGTGGCCTCGTAGTTGTATTGTGTTGCATTGATTACAAGCATGCTTTGGTACAAATACGGGTGGCGGATGCCTTGTATAGAAAATTCTGAAAAATCTTAACTATTGTTTTTTTGCAGGTCGACGCCGATGGCCAGCGACACCCTGAAGGACGAGGAAGCTGCAGGGAGGGCGGCGTCGGGCGATGACGGCGCAGGCGAGGAAGGCACCGGACAATTGAGGCGCCGCACACAGGTGTAATTTACGTAATTTATGGTCAAAATTAATTCAAATGAAGTTACTCTGATTAAATTCTAGTAAATTTAATCAGCAACAAGACATATGGAGCCACCTATTAGTGATTAGTAAACCGTGACATTTCCAACTTACTTGATTTAAGTCATCCTTCAGAGTAATTTTTGTCGACTTTGATCATTTATTTGATAATAAGAAATTAAGAACATGTTTTTATGTTGCAGGTCGACGGAATTATTTTATTGTCTTGCATGGTATTGTAGTTCTCTGTGTGGCCTCGTAGTTGTATTGTGTTGCATTGATTACAAGCATGCTTTGGTACAAATACGGGTGGCGGATGCCTTGTATAGAAAATTTTGAAAAATCTTAACTATTGTTTTTGTTGCAGGTCGACGGAGTGATGGCAAGCGACACCCTGAATGACGAGGAAGCTGCAGGGAGGGCGGCGTCGGGCTATGACGGCGCTGGGCGAGGAAGGCACCGGGCAATTATGGCGCCGCACACAGGTGAAATTTACGTAATTTATAATCAAAATTTAATAAAAATGAGGTTACTCTGATTAAATTCTAGTAAATTTAATTAGCAACAAGCCATATGGAGTCGCCTATTAGTGATTAGTAAAACGTGACATTTCCAACTCACTTGATTTAAGTCATCCTTCACAGAGTAATTTTTGTCGACTTTGAACATTTATTTGATAATAAGAAATAAAGCATGGTATTATAGTTGTCTTGTTTCATTGCCTTGTAGTTGTATTGTGTTGTATTGATTACAAGCATGCTTTGGTACAAATACGGGTGGCAGATGCCTTGAATAGAAAATTTTGAAAAATCTTAACTATTTTTTTGTTGCAAGTCGACGGAGCCGATGGCTAGAAACAACACCCTGAAGGACGAGGAAGCTGCTGGGAGGGTGGCATCGGGTGATGATGGTGCCAGGCGAGGCAGGCCCCGGGCAATGAAGGCGCCGCCGCACACAGGTGTAATTTACGTAATTTATGGTCAAAATTAATTAAAATGAAGTTACTCTGGTTAAATTCTAGTAAATTTAAGTAACATCTAAACGTATGGAGCCACCTATTACTGAATAGTAAAACGTTACATTTCCAACTCACTTGATTTAAGTCATCCTTCACAGAGTAATTTTTGCCGATTTTGAACATTTATTTGATAATAAGAAATAAAGACCATGTTTTTATGTTGCAGGTCGACGGAATTATTTTATTGTGTTGCATGGTATTGTAGTGTCTTGTGTTGGATGGCCTTGTAGTTGTATTGTTAGATTGATTACAAGCATGGTTTGGTAAAAATACGGGTGGTGGATGCCTTGAATAGAAAATTTTGAAAAATCTTAACTATTGTTTTTGTTGCAGGTCGACGGAGCCGATGGCAAACGACACCCTGAAGGACGAGGAAGCTGCAGGGAGGGCGGCGACGGGCGATGACGGCGCAGGCGAGGAAGGCACCGGACAATTGAGGCGCCGCACACAGGTGTAATTTACGTAATTTATGGTCAAAATTAATTCTGATTAAATTCTAGTAAATTTAATCAGCAACAAGACATATGGAGCCACCTATTAGTGATTAGTAAAACGTGACATTTCCAACTTACTTGATTTAAGTCATCCTTCAGAGTAATTTTTGTCGACTTTGATCATTTATTTGATAATAAGAAATTAAGAACATGTTTTTATGTTGCAGGTCGACGGAATTATTTTATTGTCTTGCATGGTATTGTAGTTCTCTGTGTGGCCTCGTAGTTGTATTGTGTTGCATTGATTACAAGCATGCTTTGGTACAAATACGGGTGGCGGATGCCTTGTATAGAAAATTCTGAAAAATCTTAACTATTGTTTTTTTTCAGGTCGACGCCGATGGCCAGCGACACCCTGAAGGACGAGGAAGCTGCAGGGAGGGCGGCGTCGGGCGATGACGGCGCAGGCGAGGAAGGCACCGGACAATTGAGGCGCCACACACAGGTGTAATTTACGTAATTTATGGTCAAAATTAATTAAAATGAAGTTACTCTGGTTAAATTCTAGTAAATTTAAGTAACAACTAAACGTATGGAGCCACCTATTAGTGAATAGTAAAACGTTACATTTCCAACTCACTTGATTTAAGTCATCCTTCACAGAGTAATTTTTGCCGATTTTGAACATTAATTTGATAATAAGAAATAAAGACCATGTTTTTATGTTGCAGGTCGACGGAATTATTTTATTGTGTTGCATGGTATTGTAGTTGTCTTGTGTTGCATGGCCTTGTAGTTGTATTGTTGCATTGATTACAAGCATGGTTTGGTAAAAATACGGGTGGCGGATGCCTTGAATAGAAAATTTTGAAAAATCTTAACTATTGTTTTTGTTGCAGGTCGACGGAGCCGATGGCCAACGACACCCTGAAGGACGAGGAAGCTGCAGGGAGGGCGGCGACGGGCGATGACGGCGCAGGCGAGGAAGGCACCGGACAATTGAGGCGCCGCACACAGGTATAATTTACGTAATTTATGGTCAAAATTAATTCAAATGAAGTTACTCTGATTAAATTCTAGTAAATTTAATCAGCAACAAGACATATGGAGCCACCTATTAGTGATTAGTAAAACGTGACATTTCCAACTTACTTGATTTAAGTCGTCCTTCAGAGTAATTTTTGTCGACTTTGATCATTTATTTGATAATAAGAAATTAAGAACATGTTTTTATGTTGCAGGTCGACGGAATTATTTTATTGTCTTGCATGGTATTGTAGTTCTCTGTGTCGCCTCGTAGTTGTATTGTGTTGCATTGATTACAAGCATGCTTTGGTACAAATACGGGTGGCGGATGCCTTGTATAGAAAATTTTGAAAAATCTTAACTATTGTTTTTGTTGCAGGTAGACGGAGTGATGGCAAGCGACACCCTGAATGACGAGGAAGCTGCAGGGAGAGCGGCGTCGGGCGATGACGGCGCTGGGCGAGGAAGGCACCGGGCAATGAAGGCGCCGCACACAGGTGAAATTTACGTAATTTATGGTCAAAATTAATTCAAATGAAGTTACTCTGATTAAATTCTAGTAAATTTAATCAGCAACAAGACATATGGAGCCACCTATTAGTGATTAGTAAAACGTGACATTTCCAACTTACTTGATTTAAGTCATCCTTCACACAGTAATTTTTGCCGATTTTGAACATTTATTTGATAATAAGAAATAAAGACCATGTTTTTATGTTGCAGGTCGACGGAATTACTTTATTGTGTTGCATGGTATTGTAGTTGTCTTGTGTTGCATGGCCTTGTAGTTGTATTGTGTTGCATTGATCACAAGCATGCTTTGGTACAAATACGGGTGGCGGATGCCTTGTATAGAAAAATCGTAACTATTGTTTTTTTGCAGGGCGACGCCGATGGCCAGCGACACCCTGAAGGACGAGCAAGCTGCAGAGAGGGCGGCGTCGGGCGATGACGGCGCAGGCGAGGAAGGCACCGGACAATTGAGGCGCCGCACACAGGTGTAATTTACGTAATTTATGGTCAAAATTAATTCTGATTAAATCCTAGTAAATTTAATCAGCAACAAGACATATGGAGCCACCTATTAGTGATTAGTAAAACGTGACATTTCCAACTTACTTGATTTAAGTCATCCTTCAGAGTAATTTTTGTCGACTTTGATCATTTATTTGATAATGAGAAATTATGAACATGTTTTTATGTTGCAGGTCGACGGAATTATTTTATTGTCTTGCATGGTATTGTAGTTCTCTGTGTGGCCTCGTAGTTGTATTGTGTTGCATTGATTACAAGCATGCTTTGGTACAAATACGGGTGGCGGATGCCTTGTATAGAAAATTCTGAAAAATCTTAACTATTGTTTTTTTGCAGGTCGACGCCGATGGCCAGCGACACCCTGAAGGACGAGGAAGCTGCAGGGAGGGCGGCGTCGGGCGATGACGGCGCTGGGCGAGGAAGGCACTGGGCAATTATGGCGCCGCACACAGGTGAAATTTACGTAATTTATAATCAAAATTTAATAAAAATGAGGTTACTCTGATTAAATTCTAGTAAATTTAATTAGCAACAAGCCATATGGAGTCACCTATAAGTGATTAGTAAAACGTGACATTTCCAACTCACTTGATTTAAGTCATCCTTCACAGAGTAATTTTTGTCGACTTTGAACATTTATTTGATAATAAGAAATAAAGCATGGTATTATAGTTGTCTTGTTGCATTGCCTTGTAGTTGTATTGTGTTGTATTGATTACAAGCATGCTTTGGTATAAATACGGGTGGCAGATGCCTTGAATAGAAAATTTTGAAAAATCTTAACTATTTTTTTGTTGCAGGTCGACGGAGCCGATGGCTAGAAACAACACCCTGAAGGACGAGGAAGCTGCTGGGAGAGTGGCATCGGGTGATGATGGTGCCAGGCTAGGCAGGCCCCGGGCAATGAAGGCGCCACCGCACACAGGTGTAATTTACGTAATTTATGGTCAAAATTAATTAAAATGAAGTTACCCTGGTTAAATTCTAGTAAATTTAAGTAACATCTAAACGTATGGAGCCACCTATTAGCCCCGCCGCACATGCACCCACTCGCATTGGTCTTCACGAGCCGCGTGCGAGTGGCAATATTTATAACCTATGGCACAGTACCGAACTCCGCATTTGCTCGCACGTGTCGATGCAGGCACGTACATGAGCATGTACGCGCGTGTACGCGCGTGCCGGCTAGGTGATCGAGACACTAATTTCGAGTGGCAGTGGCACGAGTGTTTGCAAGATGGAGGAACTAATTGAAGCTGTTCGAAGCGAAAAATTTTTATACGACGTATAAAATTCACATGTAATTCCTTGAAATCGTTCCTAGTCATTCTAAAATAGTTTTTGAATTTTTCGTCTGAAAACTCAGAAGTTAATTTGAATTCTGCATGTGTTGTTTGCCTTTTGGACATGAAGGAGCTCTTCCAATTTTTTTTTTCCGGATGCTTTCCTTATTAGCAATAATCTATATAGAAACTCGTTATCATTGTCGGATTCTGAACTTAACTCTATCGCGTCCATCTTGCTTGATTCCCGTCGACGAATGCTACTGAGGCGTCGAATGATGTACGATTCGTGTAAGCAAATGCGGACACACCGTGTCCATCAATGTCAGTGCCACATTGGCGCAGTATCGTGAACAAGTGCGAGTGTGGGCATGTGCGGCGGGGCTTAGTGAATAGTAAAACGTTACATTTCCAACTCACTTGATTTAAGTCATCCTTCGCAGAGTAATTTTTGCCGATTTTGAACATTTATTTGATAATAAGAAATAAAGACCATGTTTTTATGTTGCAGGTCGACGGAATTATTTTATTGCGTTGCATGGTATTGTAGTTGTCTTGTGTTGCATGGCCTTGTAGTTGTATTGTTGCATTGATTACAAGCATGGTTTGGTAAAAATACGGGTGGCGGATGCCTTGAATAGAAAATTTTGAAAAATCTTAACTATTGTTTTTGTTCCAGGTCGACGGAGCCGATGGCAAACGACACCCTGAAGGACGAGGAAGCTGCAGGGAGGGCGGCGACGGGCGATGATGGCGCAGGCGAGGAAGGCACCGGACAATTGAGGCGCCGCACACAGGTGTAATTTACGTAATTTTTGGTCAAAATTAATTCTGATTAAATTCTAGTAAATTTAATCAGCAACAAGACATATGGAGCCACCTATTAGTGATTAGTAAAACGTGACAACTTACTTGATTTAAGTCATCCTTCAGAGTAATTTTTGTCGACTTTGATCATTTATTTGATAATAAGAAATTAAGAACATGTTTTTATGTTGCAGGTCGACGGAATTATTTTATTGTCTTGCATGGTATTGTAGTTCTCTGTGTGGCCTCGTAGTTGTATTGTGTTGCATTGATTACAAGCATGCTTTGGTACAAATTCGGGTGGCGGATGCCTTGTATAGAAAATTCTGAAAAATCTTAACTATTGTTTTTTTTGCAGGTCGACGCCGATGGCCAGCGACACCCTGAAGGACAAGGAAGCTGCAGGGAGGGCGGCGCAGGCGAGGAAGGCACCGGACAATTGAGGCGCCGCACACAGGTGTAATTTACGTAATTTATGGTCAAAATTAATTCAAATGAAGTTACTCTGGTTAAATTCTAGTAAATTTAAGTAACAACTAAACGTATGGAGCCACCTATTAGTGAATAGTAAAACGTTACATTTCCAACTCACTTGATTTAAGTCATCCTTCACAGAGTAATTTTTGCCGATTTTGAACATTTATTTGATAATAAGAAATAAAGACCATGTTTTTATGTTGCAGGTCGACGGAATTATTTTATTGTGTTGCATGGTATTGTAGTTGTCTTGTGTTGCATGGCCTTGTAGGTGTATTGTTGCATTGATTACAAGCATGGTTTGGTAAAAATACGGGTGGCGGATGCCTTGAATAGAAAATTTTGAAAAATCTTAACTATTGTTTTTGTTGCAGGTCGACGGAGCCGATGGCAAACGACACCCTGAAGGACGAGGAAGCTGCAGGGAGGGCGGCGACGGGCGATGACGGCGCAGGCGAGGAAGGCACCGGACAATTGAGGCGCCGCACACAGGTGTAATTTACGTAATTTATGGTCAAAATTAATTCAAATGAAGTTACTCTGATTAAATTCTAGTAAATTTAATCAGCAACAAGACATATGGAGCCACCTATTAGTGATTAGTAAAACGTGACATTTCCAACTTACTTGATTTAAGTCATCCTTCAGAGTAATTTTTGTCGACTTTGATCATTTATTTGATAATAAGAAATTAAGAACATGTTTTTATGTTGCAGGTCGACGGAATTATTTTATTGTCTTGCATGGTATTGTAGTTCTCTGTGTGGCCTCGTAGTTGTATTGTGTTGCATTGATTACAAGCATGCTTTGGTACAAATACGGGTGGCGGATGCCTTGTATAGAAAATTCTGAAAAATCTTAACTATTGTTTTTTTTGCAGGTTGACGCCGATGGCCAGAGACACCCTGAAGGACGAGGAAGCTGCAGGGAGGGCGGCGTCGGGCGATGACGGCGCAGGCGAGGAAGGCACCGGACAATTGAGGCGCCGCACACAGGTGTAATTTACGTAATATATGGTCAAAATTGTTTAATATGAAGTTACTCTGATTAAATTCTAGTAAATTTAATTATCAACATGATATGGAAGCACCTATTAGTGATTAGTAAAACGTTACATTTCCAACTCACTTGATTTAAGTCATCCTTCACAGAGTAATTCTTGTCGACTTTGAACATTTATTTGATTAGAAATAAAGAACATGTTTTTATGTTGCAGGTCGACGGAATTTTTTTATTGTGTTGCATGGCATTGTAGTTGTCTTGTGTTGCATGGCCCTTTAGTTGTATTGTGTTGCATTGATTACAAGCATGCTTTGGTATAAATGCGGGTGGTGGATGCCTTGAATAGAAAATTTCGGAAAATCTTAACTATTGTTTTTGTTGCAGGTCGATGGAGCCGATGGCCAGCGACACCCTGAAGGAAGAGAAAGCTGCAGTTAGGGCGCTGGGCGAAGAAGGAACTGGGCAATAATGGCGCCGCACACAGGTGAAATTTACGTAATTTATAATAAAAATTTAATAAAAATGAGGTTACCAATTTCCAACTCACTTGATTTAAGTCATCCTTCACAGAGTAATTTTTGTCGACTTTGAACATTTATTTGATAATAAGAAATAAAGCATGGCATTGTAGTTGTCTTGTTGCATTGCCTTGTAGTTGTATTGTGTTGTATTGATTACAAGCATGCTTTGGTATAAATACGGGTGGCAGATGCCTTGAATAGAAAATTTTGAAAAATCTTAACTATTTTTTGTTGCAGGTCGACGGAGCCGATGGCTAGAAACAACACCCTGAAGGACGAGGAAGCTGCTGGGAGGGTGGCATCGGGTGATGATGGTGCCAGGCGAGGCAGGCCCCGGGCAATGAAGGCGCCGCCGCACACAGGTGTAATTTACGTAATATATGGTCAAAATTGTTTAATATGAAGTTACTCTGATTAAATTCTAGTAAATTTAATTATCAACATGATATGGAAGCACCTATTAGTGATTAGTAAAACGTTACATTTCCAACTCACTTGATTTAAGTCATCCTTCACAGAGTAATTCTTGTCGACTTTGAACATTTATTTTATAATTAGAAACAAAGAACATGTTTTTATGTTGCAGGTCGATGGGATTTTTTATTGTGTTGCATGGGATTCTAGTTGTCCGTGTGGCCTCGTAGTTGTATTGTGTTGCATTGATTACAAGCATGCTTTGGTACAAATACGGGTGGCGGATGCCTTGAATAGAAAATCCGAGCCGAGACGGATAGTAATAACGGAGGCCGTGTGTCTCGTTCTTTCATCTTGCCAGCCTAAAAAAATGATTTTGATCAAAAATTTTGGCTCAAAAATAACATTTTTAAGTCACCGTATTTAATTGCAATAATTTCGATAGATATATTCCTTAACAAAAAAGAAAATATAAATTTTTATCTAGTCTATTTTTTTTCGAGCGGCAACCCGTTAAAACGTGAACGCTAAATCTACAACTATGTTGACCATGAATGTTTAAATTCTTGTATTGTGTAATGGGTCGAGTACGTACGATGCCGATGCCGATTACGATAGTTCCTTACTCCTTACTTTTGTACTACTATTATTATTATCATCTTTATTTCCTTTTAATCATACTCTTTACATTTTTAAATATTTCATTATAAAACAAAAATAAAAAAATATTTAAAAATATAAAAAATAGCGGTCCACTGGCCTCGGGATCAGGGTCCAAGCAACCGGCGGTCAGGGCCCCAGAGAGAGGAACCTCCTGACGATGCGAGCCGTGTCTAGGAGTACAGCCTTCTGGATCTGGCCCTTGACCCAGCTACCCAACGAGAGCCTCGAAAGATGTTGGTCGAGGCTCTTGGCTATAAGACCATTAGCGGTAATGACTATCGGTACAATGATTGCTGAGTCTACATTCCACATGGCGACAACCTGCGCCAAGTCGAGATACTTGGTGAGTTTCTCTTTCTCGGCTTTCACGAGGTTCTCGTCATGCGGGACAGCAACATCAACAATCATTGCACGGCGCTCTGATCGATCTATCACCACTATGTCAGGCTTATTGGCTACAATAGTCCTGTCTGTAATGATAGACCGATCCCAGTACAGTGTGATATGACCATTTTCAAGAACTGGGTCGGGCTTATTATTATCATCTTTATTTACTTTTACTCATATTCTTTACATTTTTAAATATTTCATTATAAAACAAAAATAAAAAAATATTTAAAAATATAAAAAATAGCGGTCCACCGGTCTCGGGAACAGGGTCCAAGCAACCGGCGGTCAGGGCCCCTGATAATATTATTATTATTATTATTACAATTTTCATTATTTTAATTTTTTATTTCAAACCAATAGAACCTAAGTGCCCTGCCAAGTGGACACCTGAATATTTCTGTACAACCCTGACCTAACCTAAGATTTTGGTAAATATACCGATCGTGCGGCAACGGAATAAGGCGCGGGAGGGGAAGTGGGGCTGTATTTATTACTTTGGGTGCCTTTGGCCAGCTATTATGATTAATATCCAGAGAAAGTGATGAATTATCCACATTATTTAAACATGACCAGTCATTATAATATCTAGCAATGTACTCACTATTACTGGACAAATCGATACCGTGTACTATTTGTATTATTCAATATATTTCGTAATCCATCCCTAATCCCTAAGAAATTTTCCATTGCTATTGAAAAACTTCAATAACTGTGTTTATACTAATTAGTAGGAAGATTGCTGTAATAAAATGCATATCCTATGATAATAGGTTTATTCTATTTAAAATTTTAGTATGTAATGACATTAATATGATGTACGTAATATAGTCATAATTTTTATTAAAACTAAGAAGTTTCAATATCGCCACATTCTTCCCCGGTTAGTAATGAAGATGATAGTCTTCGAGACGACGTGGTAACATACGCGCCCTTGTCGATCTTCGGGGCTCCGATTCTGGAGTCATAAATTCGTCATTATTTAATATTTCTTCATCTTCTTGATTTTGGTCTCTATTATTATCTTCTTGAGTTTCATCTTCTTCCTCGTCATCAGTTTCTTCATAAAAAGATTTACTTTGTATTTGTATTGGTTTAGGCGCAAGATATTTATTAGATATTGTAGTTTCTCTACCATCAGAGAGTCGAACATATGAATAGTCATTGTTTGGTTCTAGTAGAGTCACCTCTTCTACCAGGGGTTGGTATTTATTAGAGCGATTAAATTTCTTCATTAGTACTGTTGTTCCTGGATTATTTAACCAAGTTGGTAACGACATCCCGTTAGCTGATCGTCTTTTGTATGTAAAGATTCTCTCATGTGGAGTACAATTCGTTGATGTACACAAAAGTGATCTTATCGCATGTAATGCTTGAGGCAAAACTTTCTCCCAATTTTCTATAGCATAATTTTGAGTTTTCAATGCCAACTGAATTGCTTTCCAAAGTGTAGAATTAAGTCTTTCTACCTGGCCATTGCCTTGTGGATTATATGGCGTTGTTCTGCTTGTTGCAATGCCACGGGAACTCAAAAAACATTTTAGTTCTTCTGACATGAATGCAGTCCCACGATCAGAATGAATATAATTTGGCATGCCAAATGTTGTGAAAATACTATGAAGATGTTTGGTTACAGTTTTGGCACTGATATCAGAACACGGAAAAGCGAAAGGAAACCGTGAATATTCATCAATTACTGTTAGCATATATTTATTTTGAGTATTTGACGGCAATGGGCCTTTAAAGTCAACGCTTAATCTTTCAAAAGGGGCTGTCGCTTTTATCAATTTTGGCTTTTCTACATCGTTTTTATAGAATCGAGGTTTTATTTCGGAACATATTTTACAATTACTTGTCATTGTACGTATATCATCTATAGAGTATGGCAAATTTTTAGATCTAACCCAATGATACATTCTTGTCACTCCTGGGTGACAAAGAGATTCATGATGGGTAATTAAATTAGATTTCTTTGCATCCATATAAGCACAAACTCTAGATAAGGCATCTGCCGCATAATTTTCTTTTCCTGGCCTGTAAATAATTTCGTATTTATATGCGGCTAATTCTAAACGCCATCTTTGTATCTTTTCATTCTTTATTTTGCTTGAATGCTTTCTGTCAAACATGAAAGACACTGATCTTTGATCAGTAATTAATTGAAATGGTCTTCCAATTAAAAAATGGCGCCATTTTCTTAGAGATTCGACGATTGCATATGCTTCTTTCTCAATAGCCGAGTGACGAACTTCACTATGATTAAGTGTTCTTGAAAAGAATGCTATTGGTCTAGAATCTTGCGCTAAAGTAGCTGCTATAGAGTGTTCTGAAGCATCCGTTTCTACAGTGAATGGAATGTTATCTTGAATAGCATGTACCATCGATTTCAAAATATCTGATTTAAGTCTTTCAAATGATTTGACTAAATCATTTGATAAAGGAAATCTTTCTGCTTTTGACAAATCGTAAATTTTCTCTGAAAATTTCGGAATCCATTTAGCATAGTGTGCAAACATTCCCAAGGTCCGCTTTAGTGATTGTTTATCATGCGGCGGAGGTAAGTTTATTAATGGCTGCAATCTATCATTATCTGGTTTAATAGTATTATCAGTAATGGTATATCCTAAAATATTAATTGATTTCTGTGAAAATTGACATTTGTTTTTATTTATTGTTAGTTTATATTTATTAACAGCATTCAACTTCAATTCAACTGATTTACCACATATAGTGATATCATCAAGATAGGCAAATGTTCCTTTCAAATTCTCCTGCCTTATAATCCAATCAATTGTTCGTTGAAAACTTGATACTCCATTAGTTACACCAAAAGGAATTCTTTTATACTGATACAAATTACCAATCGCTTCAAAAGCTGTATATGGTCTTTCATTTACTAAAATTGGCACTTGATGATAGGCACTTTTTAAATCGATAGTGCTGAAATTATTATATTTAGATATTTTAGTCACTATGTCTTCTATGTTACTTATTTATTGTTTGTGAATAATCAATAACTAGACGTTTCCTGTGGTTTGCTGTACTAGTTATTAATACTTGTGCTCGCCAAGGTGATTTACTTTCTTCTATTACTTCATCAGACAGAAGTTGGGCAATCTCATTTTCTATAAATGATTTATCATCTTCTGAAAACTTTCGAGATTTAATTGAGATAGGCTTGCAGTCGTTCCCAACATTTGAAAATAATGATACAGCAGGTACTGAAGCTTCAGTTACGCCACATACTTTGAATGGTTCTTTGGAACCACCAAATGAAAATTCTATAACTGAGTGTTGCTTTAGAACATCATGACCGATTACTAAATCTGCACACAAATTTTTTACAACTAGTAGTCGTATATTTCTATACATGTATTTTCCTATTTTTATATCTTCAAAACCTTGACCTTCTACTTGAGATGTGTAATTTAAGGAAGCCATGGAAATTGTTTGTCTACAAGGAGTAATTTTCATTCTACATAATTTTGCAAAAGAGTCATTGATGAAACTAATTGAACTTCCGGTATCCAATAACGCTTCAGCTTTTGTATTATTAATTATAGCAGATACTGTTGCTTTTTTTAAAGAGGAGGGTGAAGCAGCGCTTATTTCATCATCATCAGTATTTTCATAAACGATGGTATTCACCGTCTTATTTTTACTTCTACAGACATTCGCAAAATGGCCTTTTTTGTGACATAATTGACAATCAGCGTTAAAAGCAGGACAATTTTTCCGTTGGGCGTGAATTTTCTCCCCGCAGAAATAGCATTTACGCTTGCATTTCATTTTTGCTACATTTTCATTAATGTAATTGACAGTTTCATCTTGTCGTGAATTTGATACAGGATTTACTGTTGGAGATTGAAAGCTTAGATTATTAATTTCTGCTCTTTCCATAGAGACCGCTTGATTGTATGCTTGATCAAGGGAAAGGGAATGATTTTCTAACAATCGTTGCCGTATTTTATCAGATTGTATTCCTGCTATAAAGGCATCACGAATACTATCATTTTTGTTCGTATCAGCATCAACGGCCGTATATTCACAATCTTTAGATAAAAGTTTTAAAGCCTGCATATATGTATCAATACTCTCGTTCGTACTCTGTTTTCTGGTAGCAAGAATATGTCTAGCATATACAATATTTAAAGGTTTAATATAAATTTTATCTAATGTAGTTATTGCCTCATCGAATGAGTCAACATCTGCAATATACGCATATACTAATGCCGATAAATTATTTATTAGTAATTGCAATTTTACTTGCGAATCGGATAGTTCCTTGATCGTGAAGTCCTTCACCTTAAGGAAATTTATAAACGTAATCTTCCAGTGTTCCCATTCTATTCTAGCAGTATTGGAAGTTGGTTCCACATTGAACCGCTCTGGTTTTAAGTATTTTTCCATTTTAATTTGTTAATCTAAATAGAATAAATTGTAATAAAATGCATATCCTATGATAATAGGTTTATTCTATTTAAAATTTTAGTATGTAATGACATTAATATGATGTACGTAATATAGTCATAATTTTTATTAAAACTAAGAAGTTTCAATATCGCCACAATTGCAAGATTGAATTTTTCTCACATATCGAAAATCTTATTGTCACCCTGTAAGAAAGGGACACACGGCCTCTGTACTAACTATTTCGCTCGGCTCGCTTTTCAGCTGCGAGTACTCGGTCCTTTGTCTAGGCCGAGGCCTAGACAAGCGGCACTTTGTTTATTAAGTCCATGATACTGTGTCCGTACTGTCGGCATGGAACTAGGAATTACGACTACGTCGATTACTTTACTCTTATGGTGCAGGGCTCAATTTTAAACGAACGCGTAGTAACTTTGTTTGTAGAGGTTTATTGTTATTATCAAAAAAACTGCTACTCTGTCTGCTATCTGGGATGCAAAGTTAACTTTGCCGCTCAATCCACTTGAATCCACTGATTTTGCCACATAAAGGCGATGTGGCTGCTCGCTTGAGTCACTTGTCCAAACACTACAGTTCTAGTACCTATGAATTTGGATACTTAAGGTAAATAACTTGGCTGCAGTGCAGAGGCCAGGGGCTTGTACTCGGGCGAAGAGCGCACACTTAAGAGAATATCTGTCTGTACATGGCTATCATTTAAACGGTTACCAAAATATTGTCATTTTGGTATGCTCTCCAATGTGAGAGAAAATTAAATAAATTTTGTTTGGCCGTAACTTTGTTTTTCAGATAATTACTAATTTTGAAGAGAACATTTTTAATGTATTACTATATTAATATGTAGCATATTATTATTGTAGGACTACATAAAATAAAAAATGATAGCCACTGACATATATTTTTTATCCATTGAAGGTTTGTTACGAAAATGATACTTTTATTTTCATAGCAAACCTTCAATGGATAAAAAATATATGTCAGTGGCTATCATTTTTTGATATCAACTAAGTTACAGAATCAGGGCCCAAGCTCCCATCGTAAATTCCTTCTAGGTAACCTATCCTAGTGCTCGTGGTCTATGTTCTAACCTATCATTAAAATTGAGTTGTTTGGGTGGTTTCTTAATGAGAAGACACGTTTTTAATAATAATTTTAATACTATTTATTAAGCCTTGACCGGCTCTTACATATTTTTAAGATCAACAAGTACCTAAGTAAAGAGAACAAAGGAAGACCACAGACACCAATGTTGTCTATCTGTCACCTGTCATCACAGATAACCATAAGCAGTCTTTTACTTTTAATAGAAATGTTAGAATTAATATTTGTTGTTTTTCCAACAATTAAAATTACTGATTAGTGATAAATCATTACTGAACCGACAAAAGTCAAAAACATATTTTTATGATGACAAAACAATTACCTATTTAATATACCTACTCATAATACACATTATTATAATTTCTTAACTTTTGAATTCTAATACGATGTTGTTTGATCTATCGATACGATAATCTAACAATACCTGAGGCGAACATCACTATTAAAACAAGAAACAACACAAAAGTCACAAAACCCAAGAGAATTTAAATCGTTTTTCACAAAACATGTCTGCCTAGTGCCCTTGATGGTGCCCTTGTTTGTTTGGTCGCCGCGTAACGTTGTTATATAGCGACATGATATCGTTCTTCTCGAAGCTATCGTTGAAGAATACGGAAAATCCGCCGGAGGTCGCTCAGCCTGCTTTTATGGACAAAAGTGCATCATTACAGGAGCTCGGGTACAAAGACGATAATGATCTGAGAGAGACAATCTATGGTTTGTTTTGAATTATTTCCTAAAGAAGTTCGGACTGTTTTACTGGATTTGTGATTTTAATTAGTGTTGTGGTGTTTTTAGACTTTTTGCGGACTATTCGGGATCCGGAGAAGCCGAATACATTGGAAGATTTGAAGGTTGTTTACGAAGAAGGCATATTTGTGAAAGAACCAACAGCAGACAAAGTTCCAGTTTTAAGAGTTGAATACAATCCTACAGTACCTCATTGCTCGTTGGCGACACTCATTGGACTGTGTATAAGAATAAAAATTCAACGTTCTCTGCATCACCCTGTAAAGTTGGATATTTATATTAAAAATGGAGCACACACTACTGAAGATGAAAGTGAGTATCTAAAATTCTAAAATGCTACATTAAGTGCTCTTGTGCACTTCCTCGAATTCAATTCGTAATAGTATTCGTAAAAATACGATTAGAAGTTACTATCATACAAAACTAATACTGTTCTGTCAAAATACGAATCGAAGGAGTGCACAAGCGCACTTACATTTTGTATGAAGACCACTTCAAATCGTATTTTTACGAATCACGAAAATGAATTGAATACGAGGAAGTGCACAAGCGCCCTAAAGGTCTATCCACACACATCATCGCAGTGCCCAGGACGTGACAAGTCAACGTGACGTGTCCCATTGGGGGCTCTCTATTCATACATTTCAAGGTCGTGATCAGACTGTGTCCGGGATGCAGCATTCTTTAAGTGCCCCTCTCACCATTTTGTTTTTTCGTATCAGCATATCGCTTCGGTGTAGTGTCAAGGGTGGTGAAATAGAGATTAGGAAAAACAATATATGTCACAGCATCTGCCCGGGCACTGAAGATCCGTAGCTGGTCTGGACACCGACATGTGACAAGTTCATATAAAATGTCAGAGCAGGGTCTGTCCACTTCCTGGGCATGGTCCTGATATTTGTGGATAGACCTTTACAAGTCGTTGATTGCTCTAGTCACACTAATTCCATAATATGTTTAAATGAATTCAATTTTGAATGTTAGTAATTTTAATTCATCTCAACTCATCATGGGCCCACTATTGGGAATGGGTCTCCTCTCTAATGACAAAAGCTTAGGCCAAACTCCACCATACTGACCAAAATAAAACTGTAAGTACATTAATTTCTACTTGTGTATGCAACTTTATTTGATGTTAAAAACATTTACTTTTAGGGTTCTATACTTACCAACCGACAACCAACGCTGCCTGGTGCCAACAAAGGGTGCCAACGCGACCCTATTACTAAGCCTCCGCTGTCTGTCCGTCCGTCCGTCTGTCAGCGGGCTGTATCTCATAAACCGTAATAGGTAGACGGTTGAAATTTTTACAGAGTGTGAGTGAGGAACCCTATAAGAGCGAGGCTCAACTCGCACTTGGCCAATTTTTTATTAGATTGTGAATGTGGCATTAAAAAACAATGTTTATTACCAAATCAAGTGTGCTGTCACATTGATTTTACAATCTATGGATGACCTGTTTTTATTACAGCAAATAGAGTTGATAAGGATTCATGTTAATTTAAAACAAACATTACAATAGTAGGTTTCATTAAGCAACATAATATCTAAAATTATTTTTATTGATGAAGCAACTATGAGCCAATATAAGTTGAGTAATGGCCTGTTCCACCACTTGCTGATAAAATGCCTGATTTATATCTAACAGTTAAAATATCTGCTGGATAAATCGGTATGATATCTTTTTGAGTTTAACTGCCAGATTGACTTATCAGATACTTATGAAACAGAAATTTAAACGCTATCCGTCAGATATGTTGTGGACAGGCTATCAGACCTTTATCAGCAAGTGGTGAGCCAGTCCCTTTTAAAATCGAAAATTGATCTTCCCTTGTGAGAAAAGGCTGACAGTCTATAGTTTCATCACAGTACTTCACCTAGTTTTGTAATTCTTTAAAAATTATAAATTCAATTAAAATCTGTTCAATTTCATTATGTAACTACTCCAACTAGAAGGTCACTTTTGCTTTGCAATCTTAATACATTTCAAAACAACTATAAAATTGTATTCTCCAAATAGCTCCTCAACTATTGATCCAGTTACAGCTGTTGTATTGTTTGGATCTTGCTCTGCTATTTAGTCATGTGGTAAAATAAATAACATATCATGATTCATGAGTCACAATTTTATCCTCAGGAAAGAACTGTTTGTAAATCAAAATAACTTCTCTTTTCTTAACCAAGACATATTTATGTGACTTGCTTTTACCCACAGCTTCGCTTCCACCAATTATTAAAAGAAATCCAAACTGGTGATTTCTATAAAAAAAATTACTGGTTTTTTCGGAGTTTCCCTATTTTTTTTTTTAACGAACACACTAGCATTTTTTATAATATTAATAAGGACTTATCCTTTATCCTAATTAGTCCTAAGACTAAAATTTTGTATATACACTTAAAAGTGTAATAATCTATCATTAATGAATTTTAAAATAAATTTGTAAGTACTGGGCTTCTTCTTGTCCTTCCAATATAGCTCAGCCTTGCACCTGCTACACCCAGTAGCTAGGAAAGTTAAAAATGTAATTTTTTTGTTGCAGTTAACAAGCAGATCAACGACAAGGAGAGAATTGCAGCCGCGATGGAAAACCCCAATTTAAGGAACCTTGTGGAAACCTGCATCGCTGACGAAGGATAGACACTAAAAACTTAGCACCATAATATTAAAACAATTGTTAGTAGTGGTAGTGTTTATATTTTGTCCATTTTTACCATAAATATGGCGCCGGACGCAGCATTTTCAAATATGAATGACAAGAATGAATTTACAAAGTTCGCGAAATTCCTGGCGTACAAGGGAGTTCAAGTTATTGTGGAATCGAGAAAAGGAGTTAAAATAGAACCCAACAGCAAACCGCTTTCTTCAGACTCAGATTGGTTCAATCTTCAAATACCAGACTCTCCAGAAGTCAATCAGGCCACTAAAAATGCATTGCCATCGGATAGGATCCTTGAAACGATTAGGTCTCAACTTCACGTAGAGATCTCCGTGCAGACTGACGATGGTGATGAAATGGTCCTCGAGCTATGGACTTTGGAACTCGATGATTCGCAATTCGACACATCATTAAAGGCTATGAATACTGTGTACTTTAGAATGGGTATACTGCTTAAATCATTGATAACAATCACAAGAATAACACCAGCATATCATTTGTCTAGAAAACAGCGTACGGAATCATTTACTATATTTTACCGAGTGTATAATGGAGAACCTAAATTGAAGGCTTTGGGAGATTCGGTCAAAAAAATTCAAGCTGGCATATTAAAGACGCCATTGGGCGGACTCTGCTTCACGGTTTCTTATAGAACCAATTTCTCTATATCCCCAAATCGATCTCAAACTGACAAAACTTTATTGCTCAAAAGCGATCATTTTGAACTGAGTCCTAAACATGTAATTTTCGAATCCAAAAAGAAAAAGGAAAGAGATCCGCGACCTGTTTCGCCTGTCGATTTGAACAAACCACTTCGCCTTGCGGCCTTCGTGGATGAAATTGTAATTCAGAAGGTAATCAAAGAATTTCTAGAAAAGATGCCGATACCTATTTGTAGAGTACCCCCAAGGCCAAATACACCGGAGGAAAAAGTCACCGACAGTAAAAGTACCCAAGATTTGGACATGAACGTCATATCAAAGAGTCCGACGTCTTTGGAGATGCCACCGAAAAAGTTTCCAGGTTTTCGTAGCGAAAATGAACCGCCTCTAAAACTTTTACATTTTCCGTTTGCGGATACTCATCCGATCCGTGAATTAGCAGAGTTCTATAAAGATTTCTTTAATGCTCCACATCTGAAGTTAGCAGATGATCCATTTGAGTCTAAAAACTCTGAAAGCCAGAATGACGATATGACGAATGATGATCTTTCGAAAGATCTTGCTATACACGAGAGCTCACTTGTAGAATTCGAAGAATTGCTTGCTGAAATGTGTCGTTCTGCAGAATGGAGCGGAAACTAAAGAATCAAGGGACTTGTTTGGTGTTGGAAGACTGAAATTTTATTGTTTTACAAAAATATTTATTAATTCAATACGAGTATACCTAATAAATTGGCTATCACTTGTTTTTATGTCTTTAAAAAATTCCATTATTAAGAGTACCTGACTGTTAAAGTACCTATCTACTAAACTTATTCGAAAATAATTCTAGTTATTTATCTATAAACTAACTAAAACCTTTATGGTGATCTTAGGGACCTCGCCCACTACACGTCCAAAATATAAAGTATCAGTACAATACACATCGAGCACTTGGCCGCAATGACTAACTTGCCAAACTTGTGATCAAACTTTGTGTACCTACCTCCGACGCATAAATTGTAGTCCTAGTTAAGTGTTTATAGTAGAAAGTTGCGACCATGACCACACGCGACCACCATTTAGCGGCCGCCGGTCCATGCCGAAGGTGGCGCGACTTTAGTGACCCACTGTGTACTTTAGTGTGCCGCGCTAAATGTGTTGTGCAGTGTGCTTTATTATGTATGATGATAGTAGGTATATGTATATTATAAAGTGATTTTTCAGGTCTAATACTATTGATATGCCGTTCGACGTTTCGCATATTTGTGTAATTTTGAAATCTAATAGATAAAATTCTCATGTCGCGGTGTTTGTTACCAAACTCCTCCGAAACGGCTGGACCGATTTTTATGAAAATTTGTGTGCACAGGTAGGTCTAAGAATCTGCCAACATCTACTTTTCAAACCTCTGAATGATAAGGGTGACCCACCCCTAAATATTTGTGTTAGCGGTACGAAGTTTGCTGGGTCAGCTAGTAAAATATAAAATTCATTTTATAACTTTGTGAACTGAAACTTACACTTCCCGATTTCTTATTGCATAAACTATCATAATTAGGTATTTTTAGATTATTTTTCACTAGGAGTAAAATACCCTATTGAGGTCAGTGGCGCAAGCTCTAAGAAAATATTATGTAGAGTTTTGCTTTAATTCTATACATTTTAATTAGGCCGATATCACCAACGTCGAGTGACTTTTTACCGTGGAATAAATTGGACGATCTGACAGTTTTTGATATATTTACGCTCGGATAAGACATTTTACGTTGGTGAAATCGGCCCTTAGTGTGATTTTTTTCTCTTAATTATAGACTTTACTTATATAATATTATCAATATATTTAATCACAATTATCATAGAAATTGAATAAATCTTTTTAAAAATGTTTGTCGTAATTATTTTAATTTTATCTTGGCGAAAAGTACCTATTAACTATAATGATTGAGAATTTAGATAATGTAAAGCTACCAGTAAGTATATTCAATGTACTCGGTCACAGATTAAAATGGATACTATGTACTCTGTACAGCAATGTACCTACTGCTGAATCGATCTTGGCCAATTTTGGGAGAGATAGCTTGTATTTCGGAGACAGACATACGATAGGTAGGTGCATACCTACTATAGGATACATCCCAATTCCCAGGAAATCAGTTTCCACAGGATTTTCAAAAACCCAAATACGCACTAAGTCGCGGGTTGTAGTCTACCTTTAGAAGAGATTCTTATTCCTTTGTAAATGAAACTAGGGAGTGGGGATTCGGGCTTTGAACCAACATAGTATTACTTACTTCTATAATATGATTTGAAGTTTGATCCCTTTTCAGGATGGCCACGCTGCTGCAAACCAATGAGTCATTAAGGGAAACGCATTTTGAGTGAGTTCAGTTTAGTGAGAGTGGGGGGAGGTAGTGGGGAGCGTCTGACCTCCCCCTGCTAGGGAATCCCGTCGAATCCTGATAGTTTTCGAAATACCTATCTATCTAATATCTTTAAACGAGCAATTCTTGTATATAATTATATACCTAGGTATATAATATATAATCTGAATCTCAGAAACGGCTCCAACGATTTTCATGAAACTTATGCAGGGGGTTTCGGGGGCGATAAATCGATCTAGCTAGGTTTCATTTTTAGAAAAGGTCGTTTTATCCGTGTTTTCAGGCAATGAAAAACCTCTTATAATTCAAAATTATTTATTTCATGTAGGCCAACCTGTGGCTCTTATGACACGTCAAGATTCTACCACCGGTTCGGAAAGCGGATTGTGCTGAGAAGAGCCGGCAAGAAACTCAGCAGTTGCTCTTGTCAAAATAATCATTTTACAATATTAATAAGAAGCTATTACATTGTAATAAGTTTTTATACTATCTTGTGGGCAGCTGGATGCCAAGCTGATTTAACCCGTGCATCTTTGTTAGAATAGAATATGACATTTCCACAAAACGTACTACAATTTAATTCATGTCAAAGACGGGCAGACAGAAAGTAGCCCCATTCCCGCCGGCGGCACCCGTTCACGAGCATGACGCATGATCCAGCCATTGCTTCGCCAATATCATTAGAATACGAAGGTAAATTTCGACGTCATCTATAAATTCCCGATAGCTTGACGGTAAGTCGGGCGGTCCCGAAACCAGAAGACCCCGGTTCGAGTCCAAGACGATTATATTATTTTCCCTTATAATTTTATTATTATTTTTTTTAATATATAATTTCCAAAAAACACGATTTACCAACAAAAATAAAAAATAACCGAGCCAAGCTCGGCCACCCAGATATTAATATTTTTAATCTTGTATTAGATTAGTCTTACCGAAATTCGAGCAAAATCTCGCTTAGTGAAGGGGGAAGGTAAAAAGGAGTAGGAGGGAGGGGGAAAGGAGTAGGGGGGGCTTAGAGCCCCCTCCAATTTAATTTTTCATTACAGGCCAATAGAACCTTAGTACCCTGGCTCAGGCACCTGGATATTTGTGTACAACCCTAACCTAACCTAAGATTTTGATTGATACCTGGGATCGTGCGGCAACGGATTACCGATTATGGCAGGGGAAGTGGGACTGTATGTAGGTATTACTTTGGCTGCCTTTGACCAGCTATTATGACTGTCAGCACGAACAGGAGAATGATACACACTCTCAAGTGTAAGGTGGATGAATGACTCCGGTAGGGGCGGCAGGAGAAAATCTATGGAGTAAATACCTAGTGTTTAAGGTGGATTATACGGGTTTGCCCGCGAATTTCAAATTTAATTTTGTTTTTCGCAATTTGTAAACTAAAACGACAAGGTAGGCTTATGGAATTCTAATTGCGACGATGGCAGTATCATCTTCTCTGATTTATATAAAAATCTTTACTTGAAAGTTTCCAGTTTAAGAAATTACTTATTAAGAATATAGAGTTGGACTACATACGACAAGTAGGTATTTAACTTGGCGCGGCTGTGCGCCACTGTGCTCAACATTAGTGTTGCCATTGTATAGAACATAAGACTTAATTTGGGAAAAAACATTATTTATCAATTATTTGCGTAATCGTTGTTCAAATGATAATGTTGTCTTTCATAGTTCAGTTCGTTTCGGGATTAGTTTAGCCTATATGAAAAATTTTAAAATAATTCAAGAGCAGGTAGGTAGCAACTATACAAAAATATGGGTCTGTACACCCATAATTTTACTTTCATTAAAATGAAAATAATACATTTTACTTTATCTTACTACTTTTATATTATGATCAGTTTCTAGTTCAGCATGAGGATGTTAGGAGATGGAATAAAACATATTTTTTTTTACTTTTCTTACTTTTTTATAATGTCAAATTGCTGGGTCTTTCTCCGAACCACACATAGATCAAAGCTTTCCAAATTACATTTGGCCTCTGATATAGTTTTCTTTTCTTTCCTGGTGTTACAATTTTTGACGAGGTTGCCTCTGTGTGTTTTCCTGCCTGAATATAAAAACGCCTGAAATAATTAAAAACGTACACCTGAAATTGGTACAAATTACAGTATATATTTCTTATAATAATATAATAATTAAGTGGCTAGCGTTCGTTATGACCACTATCTAACCATGCCTAATGGTTAAATTGGGTACGGTAAATACATGAAGCTGACAACACTTACCAATCATTGCCGCCACTCTCGCATTTATGGATTTTAGTGGTTAATCAAAATACTGACTAATAAAAACTGGACTATGGCTCAAACGCTCGACGCGCGGAGCCACTAAACAAACGAAGAAGAAGAAGAGTAACTCACGTCCAACTCGGTATTTTGATTAATTTCTTAAACTGCTCACTTTCAAGTAAAGATTTTTATGTAAACCTGTGAAGATGTTAATTCTGCTGGCGCAATTAGAATGCCATAAGCCTTCTTTATCGTATTAGTTTACAAATTGCGAAAAACCAAATTAAATTTATATTTCGCGGGCAGACCACACTGCCAGCATTGCTCAGTGCTCTCACTGGGGAAAAATTCGTTCCGTTATGGACTGCCAGTACTCTGCCAGTGCCACAGTACCAAGGAAATATGTACGTCATAAATTGCCGCCATTTTACTGTGAGCACTGGATGGCGCTTTCGAGGTAACTCGGCGCGGCGAACCTTGATCCCTATGACAGTTCGTGTTAGTGATGGGTGTTAAAGAAAAGAGTTCGTTCTTAGTATTTAGTTTTTATTGTATGTGTTGTCATGGTTACAGTAATATTTGTTTTGTCACCTTTCTGTCTAAGCTCTGAAAATTATTATGTAGCTATTTAATAAAGATGAATAAATTTATATTTTAAATTTATATTTTAACAATGGGTCGTGTCTTTAGTCGTGTCGATAATTTTTTTTTTTAGACACCTTTATCCTTATGACAGTTCGTGTTAGTGATGGGTCGTGTCTTTGGTCGTGTCGATAATTTTTTTTTAGACAGGCGTGGCTTGCATTCAGCCACGTTGGTAAACATGTTTTAAAAAATATTATAATGTGCATTTTTAATGTCCATTATGTTGTTGTTGTATTA
Source organism: Oeneis ivallda (assembly GCA_029955525.1). Classification (NCBI taxonomy): domain Eukaryota; kingdom Metazoa; phylum Arthropoda; class Insecta; order Lepidoptera; family Nymphalidae; genus Oeneis; species Oeneis ivallda. The sequence continues at coordinate 15,862,789 of JARPMR010000007.1, forward strand.
ATTTAAGATTTTTGGCATAGATTAAGTAGGTAAGTAAAACGAAAGTTTCCAACCTTGTTATTTTCTAATAATGTTTAACCCGGTAAACACGTTTTTGCTATATAAGCATATATCTATATAAATAAAAATGAATGTTGGTAAGCGCATAACTCAAGAATGGATGGACCAATTCGGTTAATTTATTTTTTGTATGTTCCTTAATGTCCACGGAAGGTTTTAATTAAAAAAAAAAAAAAACAAAAAAAATCAATTTTTACTTTTAACTTTTGACAGAACGAAGTCTGTCCGGGCAGCTAGTTTTATCATGAAAATGAATGTTCCCCATTTATTTATTTTGTCTGAAAAAATTTTGTTACAATAGGTTATAATAATATTTGACCGAGCGAAGCGAGGTCTCTGAGTTAACTAGACCGATTTGCACTTGTCCGTCCGTCCGTCCGTCCGTCTGTCAGAGCCTTATAACTTTTGAATTACTGAACGTAATTACTTCAAATTTAGATATAATATGTAAACCGATGGCCTCCAGCCGAAAATGGCTTAAAAAGTTATAAAAATCTTTATTTCAGGGGGGCTCTCATAGAAGCGAATGCGAAGTAAAAAAAAAATATCGCGTTACATAAAATTGTTACGTATCATTTTAAAAATAATTTTGAACTGAGTACAAAAATATTTTTTTTTTAATTTTTCCCTTAAAATTGACGAAATGGGGGGCTTTCAGTGCCGATTTTATACGCTCGCTTGAAGACGCTCTCTAGGAAAATCCGCTATGGATTTTCAAACTGATTTTATTTTTTTAGGTCACTTATATCCTGTACTTGAACAACAAATACTAAAATTATATGAATATTATAAAGAAACGAGATGATTTAATTTTTAATGGGCATCAGTAATTCATATAGCATCAACATAGCTTCACAATAATGCTAATAGATGGCGCAGTCAGTAACTATTCCCATGGAACTACGAGTTACGACTACGACCTATCCCAAAAACAGTTTTGCGTCGACCATTATTATTTAGTTACTTATTATAATACAATAATTGTATTGTAATTTTTTTTTTACCATATTGGTGGCGTCCAGTGCCCTGTCTAGGTGACGAAGGGATGTCTGGGCGTAGAATAGAAAAGACTGTATTCCACTATTAACTTTATTACGTGAAGGTTTATTAGAACAAGATTTACTAGCTTTGTTACACGCGACCACCTTCAATTCATCCACGCGACCGTCCAGTTCGTAATCAAGTTCGTCACTTTTCGGCCCTCGGCCTCCCCTCCGCGGCCGTATAGCGCGCGAACCGGTTAGTCCGCGCGACCAACTTCAAATTGCCGCCTAATGTTGATAGCGACACAGTCGCTAACATACTCCCGGCGTTGAAGTATCTTCAACAGTAGTAGGCAGGGGGCATATGTTATTGAAGGCTCGTTTCAAGATTCCCCTTTTGGTCTTGATTTCAGCGACTCTGTTAATTCCGTCTCCACCTGGGTACACGCGTACGATACGTCCGAGCAGCCACATTAGAGGGGGACTGCTCTTATCCTTTATGACAACCAAAGTCCCTTCTTTCAAATCGTCCTTTGATTGCAGCCACTTCGTCTTTTGTTGCAATAAGGTAATGTATTCTGTAGAAAAACGACTCCAGAAGTGTTGCTTCAATAATTCGATGCGATGGAACCTTGCGAGAGATGACATTCTACTGCAGGTAATTTGAGCTTGTGGTGCAAACAGTAGAGATCGTCCGATTAGAAAGTGGGCTGGAGTGAGTGGGTATAGATCGGAAGGATCGTCGGACAATGGAGTAATTGGACGGGAATTCAAAATACCTTCTACTTGTACTAACAAAGTGTTCATTTCTTCGTAGTCTAGGTAAGTTAAACCAAGAACTCGTCTAAGGTGATGTTTTACTGATTTCACCGCAGATTCCCATAAACCGCCGAAATGAGGCGTATACGCGGGTATGAATGAGAAATCAATACCGTCTTCGATCGTATCCGCTGGTGAAAGCTGGCTTAGGACCTTAGAAAGCTCATGGAAAGTACCCACGAAAGTACTTCCGTTATCAGAGATAATAGTTTTCGGTTTTCCTTTTCTCGACGTAAATCTATTTAGCGCCGCGATAAAGGCTTCCTTTGTCATGTCCGAAACCAGTTCCAAATGTATGGCTTTAGTTGCTAAACAAACAAACACACAAATGTAAGATTTAATGGGTTTGCATCCTCTACCTTTGCGATTAGCTATCATTACTGGCCCGGCATAGTCTACCCCTGTGTTAAGGAATGGAAATTCTAATTGTGCTCGCTGTTCAGGTAAGTGACCCATTATGGGTTGAACTGTTTTTCCCTTAAGTCTGCAACATTTAACACATGAGCGCACGGTGAGTTTAGCTAGATTTGTGCCTCCTAGAGGCCAATAATTGTGTCGAACTGTCGCTAAAAGGAGTTGAGGCCCTGCATGCAAATACTTTATGTGAAAATGTTTGAAGATCAGTCTGCATAAAGGGTGTTTGCTGCTCAGTAAAACCGGGTGTTTCGTGTTGTAATCGTAATTTGTATTACCTAGTCTGCCTCCAACACGAATTAGTCCATTTTCATCAATAAATGGCGACAATGAAAGAAATTTATTTTTATGGGGCAATTTTTTCTGTGACAGAAGTAACTGTCGTTCTTCGGCAAAGGATTCTTCCTGTGCAATTTTTAAAAGAAAATTGTTGGAATTATTAAGTTCGGTTGTTGTTAACTTACCGATAACCTTTTCTGAGGCATAACGGCAATTTTTTACAAATCTAAGAACGAATGCTGTGATGCGTTGTACTTTTGAGAATGAAGAACAATTCCCAATTAGCTCGGAAAATAAGTTAGGTTCTTCAGCAACATGAAAACATCTCACAAGAGTTTCTGGCAAATCAGAAACTTGTGTCTCCTGCTTGGGTTTTTCTGGCCAATTAGTTTGATCAGATTTTAAAAAAGACGGCCCAGACCACCACAAAGATGATTTACCAAGAACGTTGGCCTTTAAACCTCGTGAAGCGAGATCTGCCGGGTTTTCTTTGGAAGGAACGTGGCGCCACTCATGAGCCGAGAAACTTTCCTGTATTTCGGATACGCGATGCCGAACAAACGGTTTCAAATGAGCTGGAGAAGAACTTAACCAACCCAAGACAATCATCGAGTCGGACCATAAGATGCACCTACTGATTGGGAGTGTTAAGGAACTTAATATCTTTATACCTAACCTCGTTCCAAGTAGGGCACTTGAAAGCTCCAGTCGAGGAATTGAGGTAGTTTTAATGGGAGCTACCTTACCTTTGGATGCTAACAAATGAGTGGTGACTGTACCATCGTTGTCCGAACATCTTACATAAACGCATGCACCATAAGCCTTTTCTGAGGCGTCTGTAAAGATGTGCAGCTGTATGTCTGCGGGTGAATTAGATGTAACACATCTGGGAATGTCAAAAGTATTTAACTGTGGTAATGACCTAGCAAAATCAAACCAGGCCTGCCTTATATGTGGAGGAAGTGGATCATCCCAACCACATTTATTTATCCACAATTGCTGCATGATTATTTTCGCTTCCACGATGCAAGGTGAAACAAGACCAAGTGGGTCGAAGACTTGGGCAATTGTTGATAAAATGTGTCTCTTATTCACAGTGACATTTTCAGGAATGTCAATGGAAAATGACAGAGTGTCTGCAGGACATTTCCAATTTAAACCCAATGTTTTAGAAAGGTTGTCACTGCTGAGATCTACAGATCCCGATATCTTCGCCTCACCAGAAATTGCTTGCAGAATATCTCGATGGTTTGAGTTCCATTTTCGCAAGTTCAATTGAGCAGATGATAAGGCTTTTATTACTCCGCGACCTAGAGATATAGTTTCCTCAATGGTGGAATGTCCAGACAGAAAATCATCAACGTAAAAATCGTGGCGAATTGCACGTTGAACATTAGAATCTTCAACTTCACGACTCAACTGAAGAAGACATCTTGTGGCCAAATAAGGCGCTGAAGCCGTACCATAAGTAACGGTGTTCAGTTGATAGCTTTTAAGAGGATGAGAGGGGTCAGCTCTCCACAAAATTTGTTGAAGGGTGCGTTCTTGTTCGAAGATTTCCGTCTGGCGGTACATCTTCTCTACATCCGCAGTAACGACGTATTTGTGTTGTCTGAAACGCAGCAATATAGACAGTAAATCGTCTTGCACTGTTGGTCCCACTCTTAGAATACTATTAAGTGACTTTCCTGACGTCGTAACTGCACAAGCATCATAAACTACGCGTAATTTTGTGGTTTTGCTTGACTCCCTTAATACACCATGATGAGGCAAATAACAAGCTTTATAGTTAAGAGAACTTTGCTCTGTCATGTGACCGAGAGTGAGATATTCGTTCATAAAGTCCACATAAAGTTGTTTCATATTAGAATCTCTCCCCAACTTTCGCTCCAAAGACAAAAATCTGCACTTGGCCATCTGATATGAATCCCCTAACACTTTGGGTGATGCCTTCAGAGGCAGTGAGACAATGAATCGTCCATCAGGTTTGCGTTTTGTGGTCTTTAGGAAGTGTTCCTCACATGCTCGTTCTTCTGGGGTCAAATTATGTTTCGGAGAAATTGAATCTAACTCCCAGAAACGCGACAGATCAAACTCTAAGTTGCTACTCAACATGCATGTTTCATTTTTATTATTCTTGTTATTTGTCCACACTGTACCCGAAACTAGCCATCCTAACTGTGTTTCGTAAAGAGTAGGTTTATTTTTACCAAGACTGATGCGATTGGTGCCAATAACGCTCCAAAATATATCAGCTCCTACTAATATGTCTATCGTGGATGGAATATGGAACGACGGGTCTGCTAAACAAATTCCAGACGGAATTTGTAAATCTCGAAGATTGACAAATGACGATGGCTGTGGTGTGGTAATGTTTGGTAAAACAATGCAATCAATACCTATCCTGAAACCACCAATGTAAGACTCAAATGTGAGTGAGCAAGACTCTGTACTACTGAGTGCTTGACTATTTATACCAGTTACTTTATTTTTGACTGGAACAGTATTAATATTCAGCTTACTACAGAAATCCTTCGTTATAAAATTAGTTGTACTCCCATTATCGAGCAAAATCCTAGCAACATGCGGCTGTTCTTTGCTATCTAGTACCTTTACCAAGGCTGTGGAAAGTAAAACAGTAGAAGTTACAAACGAGGAATCTAGTGATTTAGCTGATAAGGCTACGTTTTCAGCGCTAATGGGTGTAGCGATTGGTTCAGTGTGTAATAATGTGCTATGTTTTTTAGAACAATATTTACAATTAGAAAGTCTACACTTGTTTTTTGAATGACCGAGGCGAAGGCATTTCATACATACTTTGAATTCCAGAGCCTTCTGAATTCGACTCTCAACTGGCAGTAGTCTAAAAGATTCGCATTTATATAGAAAATGTTCCTGATTACACATTGGACATGAATTAGATTTTGGTTTACTCGTAGAAACAACTAGACTTTTTGGTTTATTCGGTAGCTGTTTGGCATTATCTTGTTTGATGTTATCCTGTTTAGTAGTATCCAAAGTTTCTAAAACATTAGCCCTATTGGAAATAAATCTTAAAAAACTATCTAAAGTTGGAGAATCTTTCAATTTGTTTCTATGAGTTTCCCATTCTCTGTTGGTAACATTGTCTAATTTACAGGACATTATGTGAATAATTAATATATCCCAATGTTGAACTGAATGGCCTAAGCTAGCTAAAGCTCTTACATTCTTATTAATTGCATCAACTAAATTGCGTAAATCTACGCTAGACTCTTTAAAAAGAGTCTCAATTTTCAAAAGCGAATTTAAATGATGATTTTCAAGCAGTCGTTTATTGTCATATCGATCGCATAGAATTTTCCAAGCTGATTGATAGTTGTCTGCACAAAAGTCCAATCCTGAAATTGTAGACGCAGCATTCCCCTTAAGTGATGCACGCAAATAATGAAATTTACTAATGGGATCAATGCTTTCGTCAGAATGAATTAACGAATTGAAAGTGTCCCTGAACCCAAGCCAGTGATGATATTCGCCATTAAAATGTGGCAAGTCTATTTTAGGTAGTTTGACAACCTTACGTTTGTGTGAATCTGAGGGATCCTCAGAGTCTGCTGCAACCATGGAGTCGTGGGTTGGGACCGACAGCTTACGATGGCTTGCGATCAATGCCCGAGCAGCAGAAACGAGCGAATAGTATTGCATCTCGAACGTATTTCTCTCTTTGAATTCATCCTCGGATGAATCACACAGCTCCTCTATCTCGCTCTGAAAACCGTCAAATTCATCGTATAAAGCTTCTACCTTGTCTAGCCGCAATTGGAGCTCGATTTGAGTTTGGATAGGGTCTGCAGGTTCATCATCACTCTTCAAAGATTTTAAGTAAGTGCTGAAATTGGTAAGCTTCCCTTTAATCGTAGCTCTTTTCTTAATCAATTGCTTCAATTGTCTTTCACTCATTTTGACTTAATTCAAAAAAGACTAAAAAAAAGTAAACGAAAAATTTCAATCTAGCTAAATATGAAAAAATTCGACGCCCGTAAAAATTGCAACAGCAATTTCGTTTCGATACAAATTTACTGCAGAAATTTTGATTCTGAAGATGAAATTCAGAATTGCTAATAAATTTTGTAAGGCGTTGAATATTTGCTTAGATGACTTAGGTATCGGCAAAAATATTTATAACTACCGACCTAGTAATGAAAAATAAAATTGAAAATAATGATACAACAGTTTTAATATACAGTAAATTAGTGACCTGTTGTTAGTTTTAATGAATTATTTTAAGTGATTTACTAATGAATAACGAACAAATGAATCACTTTGTTATGTACACTAATGATACAAAAAGATTACCTTTATTACGCAATTAAGTATGTGAATTCGGTCTACTTACTATTATGAAATGATTATTATGGAAATGAATGATAATAAGGATGAATAAGAAGGATAATAATGGAAAGATCTCACGGTTTCCAGGTTTCCTCTTGACAATTCCTTAATTGTTGGCAGTTTTGATGTCCGATTATGTCAGCTGTTATTAACAATGATTCAGCAATGTTCACATCGGGTAGCCAAATCTTTGCACAACACAAATATCTTCATTTACTGGTGAATTCTTGATATGTATTGCGTATTTAAACTGGCTTGTCGACGTCTTATGCCGGTACACAATTATTATTATAAATCCACTATCCTTCGGTGTTATAATGATGGCCGAGAATTTCTGCTAGTGTTCTTGATTAGGTACACAGCATTATTTACTCTGAAGAACCACAAATATGTCCAGAAAGAGTTGTGTGAATATTATGCACGGCGATGACCTTGCGTAACCTCTTGCGTCCTTTGTTCTTGTTCTCTTCACGAACTGATGTTTGGTTCATTAAAGGTGAAAAAGGACCATATGGTGGTGTCCAGTGCCCTGTCTAGGTGACGAAGGGATGTCTGGGCGTAGAATAGAAAAGACTGTATTCCACTATTAACTTTATTACGTGAAGGTTTATTAGAACAAGATTTACTAGCTTTGTTACACGCGACCACCTTCAATTCATCCACGCGACCGTCCAGTTCGTAATCAAGTTCGTCACTTTTCGGCCCTCGGCCTCCCCTCCGCGGCCGTATAGCGCGCGAACCGGTTAGTCCGCGCGACCAACTTCAAATTGCCGCCTAATGTTGATAGCGACACAGTCGCTAACACATATTATTATTCAATTAAAATTATTTTTTAGTTAAATTTTAGTTAAATATTGTATATTTTCTATTCGCGTCGATAGATGACGATTTGTACAGATGCCCGTAACCCGGTTTCACTCGTTAGTACCTACATAATAATTCAATGTTTTCACTAACGTTCCCTAACCTTTACGGGCTACCTATAAGTTAGGTGATTGATGTTTTCTGTCAACTTATTTATCACGATCCTGTACGGGACACCTAAAAGGATATTGGGACGGATGTTAGGACTTAGGATTGTATTTAGGAGCTACCTACGTTAAGATACTCCTACTTAGGGGATGATTTAGGTATGTTTGGTGAAAACGGGCATAATAATAATGTCAGTTTTGGTTATCATGTATCGATTGAATGAATAATCATGGGATACCGTTACCGCGAGGTCTCAGTTCGGGGCGAACCACTAGTATAGGATATTTTTAGATATAGCCACACTATTTGGTCGGTCACTACGACGCGACGCGCGCGATCGCTAGGCGGCCGGCGCCCGGCGCTCGCTTCTTCAGTACGAGTGCTAACGCCTTGTATGCGCCACGTGTTTTTTGTTATCGGAGTGTTACTTGTTATTACTCTTTTTTGTTTTTGTTGCTGTTTTGCTATTGCTGGTATTGAAAAATGCCGAAAAGACTACGAAAAACTGTACTCAACAGTGAAACGCGGGAGTTTGTTGTGCGTTTGCGAGATTACTTTGCTCGTGAACAACAAAATGGCGGCCCTTTGTTGCCACTTGACAACGTACGCGACCGTGTTGCTGATGCTCTAGGGATTGGCAAGGCTACCGTTTCCCGAATCACAAAGGAAAAGTTCGGCGAATCATCGATGGAGGAGAACAAACTCTCAACTCCAAAGAAGAAAAAATGTAATAGGGTACATCCCGTCACCAGTCCAGATGACTTCGACATGGCTGCGATACGTAACCATATTTACGGCTACTACTTCCGAGGTGAACTGCCGACTTGTAAAAAGTTATTGACGTCGCTGAAATCAGCCAGTTTATTTAATGGCAGTATGACTTCGCTCAGAGTAGTCATAAAAAATGCGGATTTCGGTATGGGAAGTGTGACAAAAGAAGTGTTAATGGAGCGTAAGGATATAGCATTGATGAGGTGTGATTTTCTACGAAAAATAAAGAGAATAGAGAATTGGGACAATGTGGGAGTGCGATTCTCTTAAAAACATCTAGCGTCGATGTGGGCTGCGATGTTACATCGTTCACATCGACTTGACTTACAACGGTTGTAAAAATTGGTATTCTGTAGCAGCCGAAACCTCATCGACGATATTACTGTCGAGACGAACGCTGCGATGTTCTATCGAACGAGCCGGTGTTGTCGTACTATTTTTATTTAGTTTTCGGTAAAAGTTTACGATTGAGAAATTTAGCCTTTTTGATACTTTAGAAATTGCTTTATTACAAATTTTACTGTTTTAATACAAAATTACATTTAGAATTACAAAATACCATGAAAATAAACATTATATATAAGTTTTAACTTCGACCTAGGATGAATGCTCGTTGACCGTTGCCGATAACATTAAGACGAATTAAAAAATGAGGTTCATCGTTGAGGACCGAGGTACCGGCAGGGTGACCCGTGACCCAATCCATGTTTGTAAACACCAAACACTTGTGACTGTGAAGGCAATCGTATTTCTATCTCAATATAAGTATATGAACAAAACGAAACACTTAAAATACCTTTAGAATCCTAGCAATACTACAACGTGACGCTCTGGCAACAAGTGATAGTGTAAGGACTACTTTTGGATACCTACGTAAGATGTGATGTATGATGATTTGAAAATAATTGAGTGCAAAAAACTGTGTTATTTAACCTGAAATCAATGTTTATAATGCTGCATTAACTACACATTTTGAAAAGTTGGTAGAAAGAAGCATTCAGTGGTGATGTTGATACACTCTTGGATTGACCAAAAGGATTATAAGCATCTATAGAAGTTGTCCCAAGAATTTGAAGAGTACTTATCGCAAAAGGTTTGTTACTTTGACTCCTAAGGGTTTTACTATTAAACTGTACCTACTAACTTAAGTAAAGTTACTTACTTACTAAACACAATATAAAGGAACTACCCAATAATAAAATATTTTATTAATTCATGAACTATTAGTCCTTTCCTATGACTTCCCCTCTTGAAATTGACATCAAACTATATCTCGAATTTTACTAAAACAGTTTTGATTGAACTTATCACACTACTAAAAATAATTAGGTAGCAAAAAACATCATTTCAGCGGTTCAGGTCGGTGGTTTTTGCACACTGAGTTCTTATATATGTATAGTAAAAAAGGCTGCTAGTTTCTAACTTCTTTTTAGTTATCTGTATGTAATATACCTAAGCCTAAGTAATTCAAACTACCCATATGTATTTACATAATTAATTATATTAAATCAAAATGTTTCAGCTGGAATAATTATGCGGGATAATGCACTCCATGATTTTCAGTGTGCATTTAGAAAGAATCAAGATGTGGCGAGCAGCTGCGCCTATAATATAATATAGGATAGGACACTAGTCAAGCCCTAATAAAATTTTTACACAACACAGCTATTAAACGCTAAAACTTGAAAAATAAAAACAGTTTCCTTTGATATATATCTTTTATTTTTTCTCACTCTTTCTTTGAGGTTTGTGTTGGCTAGTAGTTAGCTAGAACAAAGTGCTTTCTAGAAATGTATCAAACATTCTCGTAACTGCTTGTCTATTCATTGCTACATCCCTTTCAAGAAGAAGCTGTAGGTATACATGTTGTGCTGCTAAATCTGCAGATTTGCTTCATGAAATTTCAATTATGTGGGTTGCCTCTATGTGAAATATCTGAAAAATGATATGAATAAGTACCTATTTATGGCATACATAAACCCTGTAGGGAGCATAAAAGGACAAGACCTAGCAAATATTTTCAAACCATCTAAACAACAGATGTTTAGATGGTTTAAAAAGATTTGCTAGACATATGATGTCACAGTCAGGTGGTTTTAATTCCTGCGGGAAATCATTTATTTTCCGGCATCAAATGTAGCCCATGTTTTAATCCTGAGTATGAGCTATCTCCATTGCAAATTTCAGCCAAATCGGTTCATTCGTTGTGGGGTGAAAGAGTAACAAACATCCATCCATCCAATGATATTGGAAGGAAAAAGACATCCATCAATCCAAACATTCTCGCAAACTTTCGCATTTATAATATTAGTAGTAAGTAGTATTGTTGGATATTAAATTCAAATGATTCCTTACAAGCTGATGCCCGCGACTTCATCCGCGTGGATATAGTTTTTAAAATCCCTCAGGAACTCTGGTTTTTGGAATTAAATGTCACGTCGATTCGTAGCTCTGTTGCGGCGTGATTGAAGGACAAACCAACGAACAAACACATTTTCACATTTATAATATTATTAAGGATTCATTGCGCACTTTTAGTAAATATTATTCGTCAATGATTATGCATCTGCAATTATTATTTCTAATGTAACTTAAACTTAGATGCTCTAAGAACTTTATTAATGACTGCGATATTAAATTTATTATACTTTTAAAAATAAGACAAACAATTATTATATTCCAATCCAAGATAATATGTTATGTATATTCTAATAATTTAACTAAGATACAGCTCTTATTTGGCATATTCACAAGGAGTTACATACCTTTTTTACATGATCCATCTCAGATAATATTTTGTGGTAGAAGAAAATTCACATTTTCAAAATTTTCAAAGATTTCTTTGATTTCAAAAAGAAATTTTACTCTTCATCGCACACTACATCTTAGGAAAAGCTACAAAACAAGACGCTTTCATTTTGACGTTTAAAATCGAAGGCTACGGCTTACGATGCAGTCGAAGACGAGCCAAAAATGTCTTGTAGAATACCAATTACCATACTTATATGTCAAAATTGAGTTTTCTACATCTAACACGCTCGCTCATGGAGCGCTAGCGTGGCAACGGCGCGAAAGAGAATACCAAATTTGCAACATCTAAAATAACTCTCGATGCGCAACCGATGTAAATTGTATTTTACGTAAGAGAATCGCATAGCTGGACGAAACGTGGCTTAACGCCAATCACACAGTCTCCAAAATATGGACAGACGATACAGCGAAATCCTGTATCAAAGCTCGTGAAGACAAGGGCCAGCGTTTGATTATCTGCCACGCTGGTACAGCCAAAGGTTTTGTGCTTAATTGCTTGTGGGCCTTCAAATCAGTCAAAACTACAGATTATCACGAAGAGATGAATTTTGTCAATGTTAAGCAATGGTTCATAAAACTTTTGGATAATCTGCATGAGCCCCACCATATTTTGATGGACAACGCCCCATACCATTCCGTACAAGTAAACAAACCACCCACCAGCAACAGTAATAAAGGTGAAATACTAGAGTGGCTGCAACGCAATGGTGTGGAGGCTGACAGTCAACTGTTAAAAAAAGAGTTGGTCAGATTATTAAACTTACAAAAACTCCAAACAAAACAGACATATTTTTTGGATGAAATGACAAAATCTAAAGGTCACACAGTGATTCGGTTACCGCCATACCACTGCCAATATAATGCCATTGAGATGATATGGGCGCAAATCAAAGGTGGTTAATTTGTATTTAATGTACAAATTACATATTATGTACTTTTACTTCAATCTCACTCTTTTACTTTGCATCATACTCAAAATAAATATTGTTTCAGGTTGTGCAGCCAGGCTTAACACCACTCCGCCATTTACAGCCAATAAAATGCTGACATTATTAGAAAAAGCTTGTAGTGAAGTGACTCCGGATAATTGGAGGAAAGTCGTAGAAAAGACCAAAATACTTTGCTACGATGATTGGGATCGAGATGTGCGATACGACACTCTTGAAGATCAACCATTATTGATAAATGTAGGTGACAGCAGTTGCAGTTCAGATTCCGAGTCTGAGACGCAAACACTCATGTCATTATCAGATTCAGAATAAAATACAGAGTGTAACAAAAGTAAGTGATAATACTTTAGGGTGTGTAGTGTCCCTTATATAGAGTTCACTGGCAAAGTAGCAGCGCTAAAAGCAAAAAATTTTTTTTGTGATTTGCATGGGGAAGCTCATGTGGCGCTTGCCCATACAAATCACAAAAAAAAATTTTCGCTTTCAGCGCTGAGTACTTTCACTGTAAACTATATAAGGAACACATGCAAACCCTAAAGTATTATGACTTACTTTTGTCACACCCTTGACCCTGTGTATGTTAATAAATAATTGTTGAACATATTTTGTTTCATTTCATTTTGTCCTTTGTCCATAGCTGTTATTTTTTAATTCTTGGGTATAATATAATCATGTGTGTATGTATGAATGGTATGATCGTAATATTCTGTTCCATTCCATAATATATGAACTAAAATGTGAGTATGAAAAAAAATTGTGCACTCGTTTCCATTACCGACATTTTTACTTGCCGCCCTAGTCGATAAACGTCACACGACGTAAGTTGTGCAGGACGTAAACATAAATTCAGATTGAGATAACTTCTTGTAAATGTTAAGAATTGTTAAAAATATCAACGGAATATCATTACTAATGGTATAAAGCTACGTAAAATTTATAAATGGCATTTTTAGACGCCCCCAATATGATCCCAATTTAATGGTGACGCCACTACAATGTTATATGGTGACATTAGCTGTCAGTGTCATAGGGATCAAGGTTCGCCGCGCCGATTTTAGTAATTTGATCACGTGATCAAAAAACTAATGTCAGCGTCTAGAGATTTGAAAAATGGGGATGACAGTATAGGACTGCGTTGCGTTTTAAACAGTGACCAGCAGGCTTACTATGACCTTTTATAAAACCGTGCAATTCCCAACCAGTCCAAACGCAGGGCTGTATAGTAAACTAAAAAGAACGGCTTCACATTATACTGGATTGACGTCGCACCTTACAGTGGTCACAGTGTATAATGGACCATACCCACTCAACAATCAACGTCACTCAATGTCGATTGTCAAAAATATGTCAAAAATAAAACAAAATGTTTCATCTATTTCCTACCTACCATGGTTTCAGCGTGCTGTTCAACTATTTTGTTTATTTTATCTCGGAATTAATTTATCGCTTTAATTTGTGTATCAAGTAGGTAACACACAAAGATGTACAGCCGTTATTCAAACTAATTCAGTAATCTGTAGTAACAATTATATATTCATTCATTTTTCTTAAACATTTTAATAAAGTAATTGAAAATGTTTGCCATTTGTCGGCAAACGCATCCTGCCACGGGGATCGAGCACGCGATAAGCTGCTGCTTCTTCAACAACGAGGAAGTGTGTTTGATCACCGCTGGCGCCAATATTGTGAAGGTCTTCAGACTTGTACCAGAGGGCCATACTAAGGAAGTTAATGCCGGTAAGTTTTATGCACCACTACTGTCTGTTCTTGTTGTTGTTGTTGTTGTTGTTGTTCTTGTTCTTCTTCTTGTTGTTGTTGTTCTTGTTCTTCTTCTTGGTGTTTGCTGTCTGTTATTCTTGTTATTGTGAGATCTTGGATTGATCACATACCCTTTTGAGCAAATTCAAATTCAAGACTACTAGGTACCGGTTTGGAAAGCAGCTCAAGGAGAAAGAGAAAAGATCGGAAAGAGTGTTATGGAACAAGAGAGAATAATAATTATCATGTTTTCCTCACTTTTATTGTACACCAATTACTTGAGTCTCTGTTAAGCTTGAGATTCTCTGCATGTATAGATTTTGTTCAGTGGATTTATTGGATTTTTTATTTTGTATTAGGTAACATAATTTGATAAGAATAAAAATATGTGTGGCACTCGGGGACTGCCGCAGTAAAGCTATTGCATAGCATTCGTCTAGTGGCACGCACATAAACACCGTGCCGAAGTCTGCCGAACTGAAACAACATTAGACGATGCACGGCTTTCAACTCTGCACCGCTGTGCCCGGAGTGGGGGGGTGTTAGGTTTATTTTCTTTACGGAATTTCTTAATTCGGTCGCCGCGCTCAAAGCCCGCGATGAAAGCTATGCAATAGCTTAATAATGAAGTCTACTTCCTTGTAATTACAATAAATTAATGTTCTAGCTGGCCATCCAATCCCACCAAAAATGAAATTGGAATGCCTGGCGACATACACTCTATGGGGAAATGTGATGTCAATAGCCTCTGTAAAATGCCCCAGTGCTGGGCGGGACCTCTTGCTCGTGTCATTCAAGGAGGCCAAGCTATCAGTTCTGCAGTATGACCCACAGACTAACAACCTAGCTACATTAAGTATGCATTACTTTGAAGAGGAAGATATGAAGGTATAATATATAAAAGTTACTATCTGATGCCCACAACTTCGTCTGTGTGGATTTAGTTTTTATAATCCCTTGGGAACTCTTTGATTTTCCAGGATAAAGAGCAGCCTATGTCACTCTCCAGGTCCTTAACTGTAAACTATCATGATCCGTGGCTGTTATGAGGTGATTGATGGACAAACCAACAAACAAACACACTTTTGCCTTTAATAAAATATATAGTATAATTGTTTGGTTCTTGCCGATCTTCTAGAATGTTTTGAACATAATATAATAAAATATAAACATACATACATATTAAAATAAAAAAGAGCCTTTATTCAGGCTTGGTTTACAAACTAACTCCTGGTATAAACTTTCAATTTTTCTTATATTCTAAGCAGTATAATATTTATAACAGTATTTTAATTTAACTAAAGTTATACATATAATATAAAACACAGATTTGTTTAAAAAGTTTAAATTTTTCAATTATTTTTGTTTTTGTTCTGCCTCGACAACCTTGTCTGTTTGCCTATTTTAGGCAAAGGCAAATTATTTTGAACATAGCTGCATTTCAATGTGTAGAATAAAAATATCAGTGTGTCAGTGGGTCTTTACAATGTCTATACCAGTGCTTCTATTTTACAATGCAGCTTATTTATTAAAAAAAACAATTTTTTAACTTTAGTTTTTGATACAGAAATAAGATTTTAATTAAATCATGGTACAACTGACAGGGACCAATTTCAGGCACTGAAATTAATTAATAGCTGATGCCCGCGATGTTGTCCTCGTGGAATTTGTTTTTTTTAAATCCTGTGGGAACTCTTTGATTTTCCAGGATTAAAAGTAGCCTGTCACTCTCCAGGTCCTCAACTATACCCATGAAAAAAATTAAGGGTAATTGAGTAATTGGAGGACAACCCAACAAACAAACACACTTTCGCATTTATAAAATAAGTATGATTATATGTACCTACTGAATAATTTGCAGGGAGGTTGGACTACTCATCCACATATTCCATGGATCCGTGTGGATCCAGAATTCCGGTGTGCAGTCATGTTGTTATATGGGCGGAAGTTAGCAGTGCTGCCGTTCAGGAAAGATATTAACTCAGAAGAGGGTGACCCTTTAGAAGCTAAGCCATTGTCTGACACTAAGAAAAATGTGAGTTTCTATTACTTTATCTGCTTAAATTGATTCCTCATTATGAAAGATCATAACCTACTATGTCAGTTTAATTATAAAGGCTTGCCAGGCGGTGCAATGTCAAACCACTCGAAGGCTTGGATATACTGTGGAGTTCTAGATTATCAGGTTTATCTAGATTCATTGATATGTTGCACAGTCCATGGGTAAAGCAACATCTTGCACCAGCATCACATTTCTTCTTCTTCTTTATGTCTGTCCACTGCTGGACAGGTCTCTTGCATGGACTTCCACAGGGCTTGGTCTTGCGCCGCCTGAAGCCAGCGGCTCCCTGCGACTTCTTCGATTATGGAACTCCTCATTTCTGATTTGATCTCGCAGGGATATTGCAAGCATAGCTCTGTCCATCGCCCGCTGAGTGATCCTGAGCCTTCTTATGAGGCCCATAGTTAGTGACTATGTCATTTACAATGAATCAATTCTGAAGAGGTTGCGTGCTTTTAGAGTCTAGTTTTCGGAGGCGAAATTAACCCGTAACCACCTACCACCGGTCTCTTTAAATTCAAATATTTCGATCTGTGTGTGTCGTAAGACAGTGCGCCTTACCTACCTTTTCTACACGGCTATCAGGACCGCACTGCGCGTTTGGCCAGGGTTAGTATAAATGTTTCGCCACCGGTCTGTGTGACCACTCGTAAGTGGTTACGTTACGCTTTTTCACTCAAACGAAAAACGACGAAATTGTAGAAATATAGTTGCAACAAGACACTCCAGACGAGATATTTTGTAGTGACGTGGAACCTGATTTGGCCGAGGATCTTGGTCAGGTTGAAGACTGTGAATCAGATTCTGAGATCGAGGGTAATGATGACGCAATTTCAGTGCAAGGCAGTTCATCTCAGCCTGAACCAACAGGTAGTCTCTTCAAGATCTCCATCTAGGGCAGAGGTTCCCAAACTTTTTTTGCTCATAGACCCCTTTCAAAAGTTTGCTGGTTCCGGTGGACCCCCTGCAGCTAAATTTCTATCATATTTCCAGTCGACAAAAAATGTGAAGATAAATTATGAAAATTGGCGTTGCGAGTGAGTTCCAACCACGAAAACAACATTCTTTGAAAAAAAAAAGAGAATTGATTGGTAAATTAATTAATTGATTGTGCTGTGAGTGGATGTCAAAAGTAAAGTTGACCATTCAAAAAGAAGTGATTCCATCTTAAGCTTACATTTTTGACATCTACTCACAGCACAAAAACCAATCAATTCTCACTTATTTTATTTAGAAAACTCGGAGTGGTAAAAATAAAAAAATAGTATATTTTCTTGTGTTGTATTTATTCAAATACTATGTAAGTAACTATTAATTATTATTATTGTTATCATATTTTACAATATTATATTAAGTAAGTATAGTAAATCAAAATATAATTGTACCTGCAATCAAAATTAAACATTAATAACGTACACGTAACACCTGAGAGTTCTCCATAATGTTCTCGAAGGTGTGTGAAGTCCACCAATTCGCATTGGGCCAGCATGGTGGACTATGGCCTGTAACCCTTCTCTTAGAGGAGACCTCGCTGGGTTGATAATAAAGATGACTTATATTAGTGAAACACCACACAGTCGGGAAATAAACAATTACTAATAAATTAGGGACAAAAAGTTCTACCTTTCTCGGATTTCTGTTCTAAATAAATAAATAAGTAATAAATAAAATAAAAGTATGTATAGCAAAAGGCAGCCTACTTACTTTTTCCGTCGCTGGCAATCACTAAGATCGATTCACTTTAGGTACTTTTCTCTCCGAAATTCCGGGAACAAATGAGTAACGTTTATTCTTGGCATTCGTATTTATATTGGTGAAGAATCAAACAAGTTCATGCAAGATTGCAAGCACACACACCACCCACAAGTCGTATTTGGTCCCTTTGCACGTCTGAACAAGCGTTGCAGACGGCGCGTCGGCGGCGGTTTCACTATCGACCCCCTCTTACGAATTGTGAACCCCCATTTTTCTGTCACGCCAACGTAGACCCCCGTCGAGTCTCCCGTGGACCCCTGGGGGTCCACCTGGACCACTTTGGGAATTACTGATCTAGGGCGACTGCTTACTTATGTTTAATGTGCAAGGTGCCAATATGTTTGGAGTGTGCGAAAAAAAAATTGCAGCAATTTTGTTTAATGTTTAGTTTTCTTCTTCTTCTTGAATTTTATAGTTAGTATCCTAAGTTTAAATAAATGAATCCAAACAAGTTTCTTATCTATCGGATCTCATTATTTAAGAAGAGTGTCTTTTTGTGTTAAAAATACTAGTTCTTGAAGGATTATAACATATCTCGAAATCTTATTATAGTTTATGTCACTTAAAGGTTTAAAATAAAAGTCTAAAGTATAAACAAATATTTTACTCATTTGAATCCTTTGTTAATACTGTAGAACTGGAATTTAAGGTTGTTACCATGAGCAGTCTCCAGGTTAAGGTACAGAAATAGGTGGTAGGTAGTTAAGGGTTAAATATGAAGGATGTCAGTGAACCCATCAGTTAAACCTTAGGTGATGCTGTATTTTGTAATTTTGTAATTTTATTCCAGATTTTCTTGAGTCATTCTACTGCTGCCTTAACCATTTGCACTTTTGTCACATCTGCATTAACCTATTTCTTCCAAATAAGTGTTTTAAAATAAACTCTCTATTGGCCCAAATTAATTTCAGTTATCTGTTTATAGCAAGGACCACAAACTGTGACTCGTGCGCCGACTCTAGCCTCCTATGTGATAGTGCTAAAGGAGCTGGATGAAAAGATAGATAACATTCTAGACATACAATTTCTTTATGGATACTATGAACCAACATTGCTTTTGCTATATGAGCCAGTCAGGACATTTGCTGGGTGAGTTTTACAACATCTATGCCATAAGTCTAATAAAAATCCTTAGATCTAAGCTTATATAAATTTTCTTCATAACCAACTACATATCCCGCGATTTTCAGCTCTTTGATTTCCAGGATTAAAAGATCACTCCAAATCCTTAGCTGTACCTCTGCAATAAGTCACATTGATCTGGAGCTCTGTTGCGGCGTGATTGAAGGACAAACTAACAAACAAATACACTTGCATTTATAACTTTAGTTAATAGGGACTATTTAGACCTCATTAATTTTAATTTCATCATCTGTTTAGAAAACATAAATGATGAATATGAATAAAATTATTTTTGCTATTTTTATCTTGAATTAAAAAATAAACTTATGTATCAATGTGTGTATTTACGCTCGCTCTACTGTAGCGCTTTAACTACTGAGTCGATTTTATTGTTTTATACAAACAAAATCAATATGACAGTTGTCAAATCCAATTTTCCATTGAGGGATTACAGTTTTTAATTTTTTTTCTTAACATACTAAAATTACCTTAAACATGATTACTTTTGACAGGCGCACAGCTGTAAGAACTGACACATGTGCAATGGCGGGCGTTAGTCTTAACATGAGCGCTCGGGTGCATCCTGTCATATGGGCCACTGGAGGCCTGCCCTTCGACTGCATCCAAGCAGTTCCCTTGCAGAAACCTCTCGGTAAGGCCTACTCTACTGTACTGCTACTATCTACTTAATCTATTAAAAATAAAAAATGCGTGAGCTTCGTAAAACACTCGCTTGGAACGAAGTTCGTTTTATTAATAAATTTATAATAAAAATAAATAAAAATTAAAAAATAATAATCTGAACCTTTGAACCGATAATTTCACTCCTTTATTTAGCTGCTATGGCACCAAAGTTATGCCGGAACGTGTGTAATAAACGAAGGCAACACACAAAGGTTGCGATGGAAAAATTCTTACACTTTTTTTCGCTTAGCGCCAAGACGCGTCCGATAAGGAACTTCGTTCCAAAAACTGGGCAACACATAATTGACACATAGCAAGCACAAGTCAACTTTTTGGTGGTTCAGCTTTGGTAATAGGATATAACAACTAGTGTTGTATAATTTGGGTTAATTTTTGATAAGATATGTGTATTTCTACTCGGTATTTCATTTTGTTCAAGGTGGTTGTCTAATAATGGCGGTAAATTCGCTGATATACCTCAACCAATCGGTGCCGCCATACGGAGTATCACTAAACAGTGTTGCAACTCACACAACCAATTTCCCTTTGCGTAAGTTGTTATTAAAGTTTTTGATCATTTTAACAGAAATATATTGTGCCTAAATACCATTTTTCTTGCCGTAAGTCGTCTTGTTCTCAAATTCTCAATCGATAGGAGTCCACCGGACCCAAGTGTCTAGTACAGGTCGATGCACAGTAAGCGGAAGCGCGCGTGGACGCCTCGTCTCGACAAGTTAAACGTTTCGTGTCAATACAACCCTGCCCCGTGCCTTGAACCTTACCTACTAAATCAACGACTGTTTTACAATTTGACAGCATTGATAAAAATATGTACTATAAAATTGTGTACTGCAGTAAACAACACTGTTTCGTACTACATACATAGGTACCACATACATTCTGTTGGTCGGCCATAACAGTCGGTCTGACAAGCCGCTATAGATGTTACACACCAAAAAGAAAAAAATGAGATTATTTTCCAACTGTAGCTGGGAACGTGAAAAATTCGACCATTAAAATAATATACCCAATTTTCTTTTTCTATTGCATCTGTAGGTATTCAAGAAGGTGTTTGCATAACTCTCGACGGCGCTAGAGTGGCCGCTCTAGGCGACACTCGCTTAGCTCTAGCACTGCGCGGAGGTCAGCTGTATGTGTTGACTCTTCTCTCGGACTCCGTGCGCAGTGTGCGAAGCTTCCACCTGGACAGGGCTGCAGCCTCTGTATTAACGTCTTGTGTAAGTTATCATGTCATTATCAACCCATCATCGGCTCACTACTGAGCGAGGTCTCCTCTCAGAGAAGGTTTATAGGCCATAGTCCACCACTCTGGCCCAATGCGAATTGGCGGACTTCACACACCTTTGAGAACATTATGGAGAACTCTCAGGTGTGCAGGTTTCCTCACGATGTTTTCCTTCACCGTTAAAGCATGTGATATTTAATTTCTTAAACGCACTTAGAAAAGCCAGAGGTGCGTGCTCGGAATCGAATCTGCGACCCCCCCGAATAGGAGACCACAGTCGTAACCACTAGGCTATCACTGCTTCCTATCATTGCTTGTGTAAGTTATACGCTTCTCTAAAAGCGTTAGATCCCCAGTCGTAATCAACTTCAAGTATTCTTCTTCGTCATGTGTTCTCTCTGCTTCAAAAGTCACAAATTTCTTTTACTTACTGTTTTGCTGCTCATTTACTGTATGTTATCGTTCAAAATGAATAAAAAGAAAATAAAAAAATGTCCTAATACAGCGCGAGTTGACCCCTCGAAAATCCTAAGTGGAAGTAAGTTAGCAAAACCTTTTCATGAATTTTGCTAAAGGAGGTTGGCGAATTTTGACCCATTTTTAAAAACCGTTCAGATTTAGAAAACATTTAATTTTAATTAATATTTTTCAGAGTATTTTTCTGTGTAAACCCCATATTTTTAGATGGGGATCAAAAATATAATTATTCACAAGTACACATTATAAATAACCGTTACATGGCAATACAAGTGAATATCTTTTTTCTCCCAACTTTATTTGATAGACTTTGATTAATTTTTTGTTAGTCTGGTTTACTAGAACAAGTATGAGAAGTTTGATTCGTGAACGTGGGCGTTCAGTGTTCAGTTCAGTTCGTCTGGGTCAGAAACTCTTTGGAATTCGCCAATATCCTTTGCTGAATACTATTTTGAATCTTGGCTTAAATGACTATCTCAGAGCCGCCGTTGACTAACTCACTAGCTAAGGCGGCCAATCTAACCAATGATAATCTTTAGAATTCTATGGTGGGATTGGCTGTTAGCCAGTTGAAAGCCAGGCTCTTATATACCTATACTAGAAAAATTACGGACTTTCATACAGACATTCATCCCCTATTTATCCTCTTTGGGGGTGAATTTTCAATAAATCCTTTCATAGTGGGTGCCTACGTCATAAAAGGAACCTACAGTCAAAATTTTAAGTTTTTAATTCCTATGGTCTAGGCTGTGCGTTGATAGGTCAGTCAGTCAGTCAGTCAGTCAAGACTAGTCTTAGCTTAGTATGCACTTTTTAAGCTCTCGAATTTACGGACGGATTCTTATACTTATACGTATTTTTGCAGATGTGCGTAATAGAAGAGGACTTCCTATTCCTCGGATCGCGTCTCGGGAATTCCCTCTTATTACGCGTAACAGAACGAGAAAACAGAATGCTCTTTTCTGTGGACAAACCCTTAGAAGCGACAGTCGATCTCACGGTCCCCGAATCAGAAAGGGAAAAAGAAAGTACAACTAACAAGGAAACTCAGAAGGAGAGTGCAGAGTCGGCTGCGAAGAAACGCCGCCTCGAGAACCTCAGCGATTGTGTCGCGAGTAACGTTATTGAGATATGTGATAAGGATGAACTGGAGGTATATGGGTCGGATATAAGAACTTCCACGCAACTTACCAGTTATGTTTTTGAGGTAAGTGACAAATCTAGATAGATAAATGGATTAAGACTATAGCACACAAGAAAGAGAAAACATGTAAAGACGGCCTTCTTGCTAACAGAGCAATCTACCAGGTAACCTTTGGCGAGAGGAGCGAATGTGATAAAAGGGTAGTACGTAAATCTAATATTATGTGTCTTGTTTTATGGGTCTCATAAGAAGGTTCAAAGTCACTCAGCCAATGGAGATAGCTATGCTCTCTGAGTTTCCCTGCGAGATCAAATCAGAAGAGGATATCAGTAGGAGAATCAAAGTTACCGACATAGCTCAGCAAGTCGCCAAGCTGTGGAAAAGGGCGGAGTACATGGTTCGAAGAACTGATCCTCGGTGGAGTACCAGGTCCTGAAGTGGCGAAACCGCTTAGTGTTGACAGACCCCTCACTAGGTGAGCTGACGACACCAAGTCGCAGGGAGCCGCTGAATGGACGGCGTGTAAGACCGAGGCCTGTGGAAGTCCATGCAGGAGACCTTTGTGAAGTCGTCAGTGCAGACTAGTGGAGAGTCTATCAACACTCCGTTTCCCGTTAGGACCAGCCATTATCGATTCTTCGAGCTATGTGTCACGGCCATTATAAACTGCCACCAATTAACAAGCAAAATATTAAAAAACTAGTAGGGCGCGTGGGTGCGCGGCCCGCAAGCGGACCGCGGTTTTTCTACTCGTCAGTAGACTTTCAGGTCCTGATCATTTTCTATCAAAAAACCACTCTTCCATCTTGTATACTCTCCGAGATAGACATAACGAAATTTGTATGGCCGCCATCTTGAATCTGCCATTTTGATTTTTTTTCAGCTCACTGCCAATTGGATGAGGTTTCGAGTATTTTTTGTTTGAGCACCTCCCACCTACCTTCAATACCCTGGCCGTGCTCTTCACCCACCTTCCAAAGCCTCGATCATCATATTTCATCATTTGTCACAATGAGAATTCTTCAATAAAAACAAATTTCGAAATGAAACCGTATCAGTCTTGCATAGTTCCCAACTTCTAGTCTCTTCAATATTCGCCATATTATCTTGTATGGAAAAAAAATCCACCATTTTGATTTTTTTTTCTATACATCAAATAGACCTTCGGGTCTTGATCATCTTTTGCCAAGAAACCACTCTTCGATCTTGTATACTCTCCGAGATAGACACCGACCAAATTTGTATGGCCGCCATCTTTTTTCCGCCATTTTGGATTTTTTTTCAGCTCACTGCCAATTGGATGAGGTTTCGAATCACATTTGTTCGAGCACCCCCCACCTATCTTCAATAGCCTGGCCGTGCTTCTCACCCGTCTCCGAAATCCTCAATCATCAGCTCTCTCCATATTTTTCCTCCGAATGAATTTTTGTCCTTTATACGAAATCATCAGTGAAAAAAAACATTTTCATACAAAATTTTACAGGAGAGGTGATCAATGAGTCAGTCAGTGAGTGAATCAGCACAAGCAGCTATATATATATATATTAAAAAACCCGTCAATGAAAATATCAATTATCAAAATGAGAAAAAAATGAAAAATATATATTCATAATCACCTTTTCAAACCCTTTAATTTGATACCCCACTCGATAGGATTTGAAGAAAAAAATTTTTTTGAAGCCCACATTATGGCGTCCAAAATCCGCAATTTTGAATTTTAGAAATTTTTATGTTCTCGTTGACACTCGCGCTGGCATGGCGAATCTAACGGCGTGCCACTTATTAAAATCGGCCCACGCGTTTGGTCTCTAGAGTGCCACAAAGGAACAAACATGCATCAACTGATAAACACAATACATAACCC
Organism: Oeneis ivallda; assembly: GCA_029955525.1. Lineage (NCBI taxonomy): Eukaryota > Metazoa > Arthropoda > Insecta > Lepidoptera > Nymphalidae > Oeneis > Oeneis ivallda. Next base: position 15,887,331 of record JARPMR010000007.1, read on the forward strand.
TGTGCGTTCCGCAGTCGGGTAAAAAAAAGTGACACTTCAATATCTGGCAAGAAATGGTTAGAATTATTTTGCTATAATCCGCCAACAGAAAAAATCTGTATAACTTTTACACTACTCTCGACGCATGTTTCGCCCCGACACCGTATTGTCTAGACAATACATCATTGTAAAGTCAACATCTCCTGAGGATGCTCCGGTGTCGGGGCGAAACGTGCGTCGAGAGTTGTGTAAAAGTTATACAGATTTTTTCTGTTGGCGGATTATAGCAAAATAATTCTAACCTTTTCTTGCTAATCATGGACTTCCGCAAAGTAACGCCTGCTTCTATCCAATACTTCAATATCTGTTTAGGTATGTGACTCCCTCCTCAACATCTGCCCGATCGGCGACGTGACGATGGGAGAGCTGCAACTCCTCACGGACGGGGAGGAGGCCAAGCGCGCGGAGGGCCTGGCGCTGGAGCTGGTGTGCTGCAGCGGGCGCGGCAAGAACGGCGCGCTCACCGTGCTGCAGCGCTCCGTCAGGCCGCAGCTGGTCACCGCGTTCAAGTTGCCGGGTCAGTGCCAATCTTGCTGTGGTGACAATTACCAACGATCAATGAAATCCTTACTAATATTATAAATGCGAAAGTGTGTTTGTTTGTTGGTTTGTCTTTCAATCACACCGCAACAGGGCTACGGATCGACGAGATTTTTTGCATGGGTATAGTTGAGGACCTGGAGAGTGACATAGGCTACTTTTTATCCCGGAAAATCAAAGAGTTCCCGAGGGATTTCACAAACTAAATCCACGCGGACCAAGTCGCGGGCATCAGCTAGTTATGAATAATTTAGATAACTAATGAAATAGGATTCATGGATTGTAGAAAACGTGTTTATTTTTCTATTTTGAGCGAAATAAATATTTATTTAAATATAATTTAACTAAAAAAAATATTTTTAAAAAACCGACTTCAAACGCCCGCGCCACTACAAAGTATATATTTACTGTTGACATTTTAAAAACAGCTCGACCGATTACGATAAAATTTAAATGGGACCTGGAAAGTATACCCTTTAAAACAAAAAAGAATTTTCCAAATCGGTTCAGGCGTCTTTGAGTAATCTGTGAACATACATAAAAAAAGGTTCCGACTAATTGAGAACCTCCTTTTTTGAAGTCGTTTAAAAATAAAACTAAAATACAGCAATCAGCCATATTGGATTGAACACCATACAGAGCGATACGTCACGTCTATCTTCAAACTTTGACAAACTACTATGACAAAACAGAGTTGATGTCATGGACGAAGCCATGCAAGCAAGCAAAGCGTGAATTTTAAAATTTTATCTACCAAACCTTTTTTGCTGAAATAAGATCCAATAGTTTTCATAATCGGTCATCATGCCTGATATATTACCAGGTTGCATAGACATGTGGACGGTGATCGGTGAAGCGGCGGAGGCGAACCGCGAAGCGCATCGCGACATGGAGGGCACTCACGCCTACCTCATCCTGACTCAGGAGGACTCCAGTATGGTGAGAACTACCCTATTTGGTACTTTAACTAACATATCCCTTCTCTATAATTATTACACTTGATATTTACTGAATTTAAATTAAATACTGAACTCATCAAAATTTAACAAAATAAAGACAAAGTCATGACAGTTTTAGTTTTTTACAGTTTTTTACAGAGTTTACTGACTTAACCAACCGCAAAGTTTTTAAGTTGGTAAGTATTTTGTATCAATAGAAAAAAACTAGAGCTAGGATTTTAAAGTTATTTGGCTATTTGAGGTATCAGTTAATTTTGGAAAAGGGGTCTCTTACCCAAAATAGTTTGGAAATCCATGCGTCATTTTCAATTGTGGATGATGACATCCCGGATTCCGGCCCAACTCTCGAATCGGGGTTGGGCCAAAAATGTAGTGGGTTTTTCTATCAGGAAATTCTTAGTACTAGCGCGGAGTTAGGAAGTAAGCGGTGTGTCGTCCCCGTGCCTTGAAGAGCACGTAAAGGTACTGCGCCTGATCTCTCTTTGGTGATGTTGGATTTCCGTCCCATCGTATTATGAGACTATGCTGTCCACTTGACCAATGACAGTCGGGTTGAGGTGACTTTTCGAGACATCATCATCTCTCTCTCTCTCTTCTCTTTATCAATTGATGACGTCCACTGCAGCATAGACTTCCACAGGACTCGGTTTGCGTCCAGTCGCTCTCTGCAACTCGTCTGAGGTCCACTTAGTGGGGAGTCTGCCAAGACTGCGATTCCCGGTGCGGGGTCGCCACTCCTGCACCTTGGGACCCTAGTGACCATCTGCTCTTCGAACTACGTGCCCCGCCCATTTCCACTTCAGTTTTGCGACTGCCTGAGCTATGTCGGTGATTTTGGTTCTCCAACAGATCTCTTCATTTCTTTCTGATTTACTCACTCACCTGTATTGCTTCGTTAGATCCTACAAACGGGCCAGGAGATCAACGAGGTGGACAATTCTGGGTTTATGACCAGCGCCCCCACCATCTTCGCGGGCAACCTGGGCAATAACAAGTTCATGGTGCAAGTCACTACGCTCGCCATACGACTTGTAAGAAGTAAGTAGTCCATATAGATTTTTATTACTCGTTATTTTTATTAACCCTCAATTGAAAAGGAGATGTATTATAAAGAATGCTTTGTCTAATTGTTTGTCTCTCTATTTGTGTCTGTCTGTGTACGTCATCTACGATGGATGGATCAATTTAAATGTATTTTTTTTATTCGCAATGGGCGTATCACGCATCGGTTTCATCGTGTATGTATATAAGCCCGTCCGACTTCAACAAACGTGTATAAAGTACAAATTAATAATATTATTTTTACACTAACTTAGTAGTGGCGTTTGAAGTCTTATGGCTCACTAATCGGGTCTGCCCACGAAATTCAAATTTAATTTGATTTTTCGCTATTTGTAAACTAATACAACAAAGTAGGCTTATGGCATTTTATTTGCGCCAATTGCAGTATCAACTTCGCAGATTTATATAAAAATCTTTACTTGAAAGTGCCCAGTTTAAGATATTAAACCGATTATCGACTAACTTGTGAGTAACTCACTTCAAACTCGATACTCTGACTAATTTCTTTAACTGGACACTTTCAAGTAAAGAGTTGTGTATAAGTAAACCTGTGAAGATGATACTGCCCTAGGCGCAATTAGAATTCCATAAGCCTACTTTGTCGTAATAGTTTACAAATTGCGAAAAACCAAATTAAATTTGAATTTCGCGGGTAGACCCGTTTAGTTCACCTTAGTAAGTTAATTAAAAAACCGTATTGTAGGTTTTTACTAACTTGCTTTGCGTATACAAAGTGCGCTGCGCGTTGTTGCAGGATCTTCTCTTCTTCTTTATCAACCTATAGACGTCCACTGCTGGACAAAGGTCTCCTGCATGGACTTCCACAGGCTTCGGTTCTACGCCGCTTGCATCCTGCGGCTCCCTGCGACTCGTTTGATGTCGTCGGTCCACCTAGTGGGGGGTCTGCCAACACTGCGTTTCCCGGTGCGGGGTCGCCACTCCAGCACATCAGCTCTTCGAACTATGTGCCCCGCCCATTTCCACTTCAGTTTCGCGACACGCTGAGCTATGTCGGATAAAACTAAGATTGCAGGATAAAACTAAATAATCAATGAATTAGGTACTTTAAAATATGTTGTGCTTATAGACGGTGTGCTAGTTCAGTCCATATCGCTGGAGTGGACGGCCAAGAGCGCGTCTACCGCAGACCCGTACCTGTGTGTGGTGTCCACGTGTGGCAGAGCGTTGGTGTTGGCCCTCAGAGAGCTGCGCGCTAGGGACGCCACGGTAACAAATATTCATCTCACTTTTAACCTCAAGCTTCACCCATTGCACTATTGTCCTACCTCACTGATATCATCATGTGTCATGCTCGTGAACGGGTTCCACCGGCAGGAACGGGGCTGCTTTCTGTCTGCCCGCCTTAACATGTGTTGAATTGTAGTGCGCATTTTTGGAACTTCCCATCATTGTGGAAAATATTCTATTCTATTCAAAGTTGCATTGTTTAAAATGACTTGGCATCCAGCTGCCCACAAGATATATGTATGTATGGTATGGGTGGAATGTACACTGCCATGTACCCCGCTCAAAGTTCAAAGTTAGCCCGCTACCATCTTAAACTGCATCGTCACTTACCATCAGGTGAGATCGCAGTCAAGGATTAGTCATCGAATAAAAAGCCTCAATAGCCCAACGGTTAAAGGTGCGGACTGAAAACTGAAAGGTCGCAGGTTCGAATCACACCCGTTGCACTATAGTCGTACCCACTCCTAACACTAGTGGTTCGCCCCGAACTGAGACCTCGCGGTAACGGTATCTCATAATTATTCATTCAATCGATACATGACGACCAAAACTGACATTATTAATATGCCCGTTTTCACCAAACATACCTAAATCATCCCCTAAGTAGAGTCCTAACATCCGTCCCAGTGTCCTTTTAGGTGTCCCGTACAGGTTCGCGATAACGAAGTTGACAGAAAGCATCACCTAACTTAACATAGGTAGCCCGTAAAGGTTAGGGAACGTTAGTGAAAACATTGAATTATTATATACTAACGAGTGAAAACGGGTGTCTGTACAAAGCGTCATCAATCGACATGAACAGAAAATATACAAAATGTAGTAATTTATAGTTTATTGAGCTTTGATATTTGACTAAAGAATAATTTAATTGAATAATATGTTATTATATGTACCTATTAGTACTTGTTATACAAAATAATAATGGTCGAGGCTAAACTGTTTTTTGGGATGGAGGATGACAGCGCCATCTATTAACATTATTGTGAAGCTATGTTGAAAATTACTGATGCCTACGAAAAATTCAAAAATTTCGTTTCTTTATAATATTCATATAATTTTAGTATTTGTTGTTCAAGTACTGGATATAAGTGAAATAAAAAAAATAGGTTCATCTTCAAAATACATAGCTCATTTTGCCAGAGAGCGTCTTCAAAAAAATTTGTACTCGGTTCCAAATTATCTTTAAAGTGATATAGGTACCGCAATTTTATGTAACGCTATAAAAATATCTTACTTCGCATTCGCTTCTATGAGAGCCCCCTCAAATAAAGATTTTTATAATTTTTTAAGCAATATTCGGCTGAAGGCCATCGGTTTACATATTATTATGTTTAAATTTGAAGTAATTACGTTCAGTAATTCAGAAGTTATAAGGCTCTGACAGACGGACGGACGGACAAGTGCAAATTCACTCAAGTAGACTTAGAGACCTTCGCATCGCTCGGTCAACAAGCTTTCCGCTTATTTGGAGGGGATAGGAGGATATTAGTCAACTTCAACTTGGTTGATATTCTTTTTTTTTTAAATCGTCATTGTTTTCAGTCGGCACGCCTGGCGCCCACTAGACAAGCCGTCCCGCACCGCCCGCCGCTGCTCAAGGCAGTGCCCTACAGGGACTTGAGTGGTCTCTTCACAACTACTGATATGGAAAATGTGCAGGTATAACGAGCACTCGATTGATGATACATTTTTATATTTGTTCATGTTTATCTTGAGTCGTGTATTCACGAATTGCATTCGGATTTGCAGTCGACTGCAAAATTCCAGTTTTCATAACATACTGTATCACACTAATATTATAAAGGCGAAATTTTGTGTGTGTGTGTGTGTGTGTGTGTGTGTGTGTGTACGTTTGTTACTCTTTCACGTAAAAACTACTGGACGGATCTGGCTGAAATTTGGAATAGAGATAGATTATACCCTGGATTAATACATAGGCTATATTTTATATCCGAAAATGAAAGGGTTTCCGCGGGAATCCAAAAACCTTAATCCTCGCGAACGAAGTCGCAGGCATCATCTAACAGCTGAGAAATGCAAAATGGGCGGGGTACATGAACTGCGAACTATGTGTGAAGATCTGATGGTCGTTGGGGTCTTTAGGGGCGCTAGAGTGGCGACCCCGCACCGGAAAACGCAGTGTTAGGCCTAGCGCAAACATACAACTTTTAGTTGAACAACTATTTAGTTGTGTTTCATAAGTTTATAGGAATGTACTGCGATCAAAGAATGTGCGCAAACTATCAACACGATAGTTGCTCGACAAAAACACCAAAAATCCGTATCGATTTGCTTTTGATTATAGTTTAGTTGTGTGGAATTCACGAAAAGTACACAACTCGACTAAACAGTTTAGTCGATGTAAAAGTTGTATGTATGCGCTAGGCCTTACTAGACCACTAGTTGCACCGACGACATCAAATGAGTCGCAGGGAGCTGATCGATATAGTCGGTGCAAGTCCTGTGGAAGTCTATGCAAGAGAACTTTGTCCAGATGTGGACGTCTATGGGTTAATAACGAATAAGAAGAGTAACCGTAGTGTATAGACGGTAGACACCATATTGTTTACATTGCTCATACAGCAAATAGTGGGTAGAAGCAAAACACAGATATAGCGCATAAATACGGGCGCCTATGAGTGGTGGAGTCAGTTGTGTTCAGGCCGCGTACACAGTAGTACGGCAGTGAGGTGTAGTGTGTATATGTGTGGGTGTGTGTGTGTTATTACGAACTATAGAATACTTAGGTATTCTATGGTAACAAATTAATATTCAACTAAATCCACGCGGAAGAAGTCTCGGCCGCAGCTAATACTTTGTTCCCGTCAGATGTGTCCCTATCCTTACCAAATGATTTTTCAAGGTGAAAGGAGAATTCACTGGCAAAATGAAGGGCAAGAACATAAAGGCGGAAGGCTTCAAGCCGGGCGCCGTGTACGAGCTTAACGACGAAGACGAGCTGCTGTACGGCGGGGACCAGACCCCCGCTTCTATGGCCAGCGTGAGTATCCACATATTTGTAAAGAGCATTGCAATCCAAGCAACGGCTGGGTCATAAGTCATGCTCGTGAACGGGTGCCGCTGGCGGGAATGGGGGCTACCATGTCTGCCCATCTTAATATGTATTGAATAATTGTAAGTAATAATATTTTTGGATCTTCCCCTCATTGTGGAAACACTGCATACATAGCATAGTATCTATTGTATTGTAAACTTGTTTTGAAAAGAGCAACCGCCGTGTTTCTTGCTGGTTCTTCTCGGCAGGAAGGGCATTCCGAAACAGTGGTAGACTTATCGACGATTCAGAAGCGCTAGTAAAAAAGTTTATTTGAATAAAAATATTTCTATTCTATTCTAATGTTAAACTCAATCTTAATATACTGCGTACCTTGCCGGTATTTAGTATAGTTATTTTGTTACGTTTATCGTTATTTTGCTACGATTATCGTTATCATATATACGATTATCGTTATCACATGCTTCGACGGTGAAGGAAAACGTGAGGAAACCTGAACACCTGAGAGTTCTCCATAATGTTCTCGAAGGTGTGTGAAGTCCGCCAGTTCTCATTGAGCCAGCGTGATGGATTATGGCCTATAAGCCTTCTCTGAGAGGAGACCTGCGCTCAGTAGCGAGCTGTTGATGGGTGGGTGATGATCGTTATTTTGATGTGGCTATCGTTTAACCGTAAAATACGGTTAGGTATCGTTATTTTGCTATGATTATTATCGTTATTTTGTTAAAGCGATCGTTATTTAGTTACGGTTATTGTTATTTTGTAGCTCTGTGATTCGGCGAACCACTAACTTAATGACACTCCAGCGCTTCCAAAACGATGTTTTACAGCGTTTATGCAATACATCATGGTACACAAAACAATCTGACCGTTCAAACATTCCAACATTTGACTTCGTTAAAACAGTCAAGTTAGTAACTTTTTCAACTTAAATGACATGTAATACACCATTTACTGTATCAATAATACACTGTGTCATCTTACATTTAAGATTATAGATTCGGTGTATTTTATATAACGTGTTTTGTAACGTGCGTGTTCACGTGCGTGTGCGTGTGCGTGTTCACGTGCATATGCGTGTGTGCGGATGTGCAAACAAAATCTATATGACGGATGTTCATCCAATTTTCCATAGTCGAGTTACAGTTTAAACTCATTCTTGTTATTTGTATTTTTTTCATCACATGCTCCGTTCGTGCTAGATTGGGCAAGTGTGGACGCAGCTTTCTAGAAGTTCTCGTGTTTTGTACGCAGATAATGTTAGCAGAACAGTCCAAGAACCCTGGTGTGCCGCGGCGCGTGTCGCGATGGTGGAGGCGCCACTTGCTGGAGCCCAAGCCCTCATACTGGCTGTTCGTGGTCAGAGACAACGGGAACCTCGAGATATATTCTCTGCCGGAGATGAGGCTGAGTTTCCTCGTACGCGATGTTTGTGCTGGGGAAAGGGTGAGTGTTAAAGCTAAAGGTATTTTTAAACAGTTTTTTAAGTTGTTTTTAACCCCCGACAAAAAAAGCACCCCTCTTTTATAAGTTTGACGTGTGTGTCTGTGTTTAAGTCTGTTCCCTTGTAGCAGCCTACCCAGTGGAATGATTTAAATGCGGTTTTTTCTGTTTGAAAGCTAACGTAATCGAGGTGGATCTTAGCTATAATTTATGAAGATCTGCCCAGGCCCGCTTGCAAAGACGCCGGGTTAGGTTAAACCCAGGGATAAATTTGTAATTTTGTCAGAAGCTTTATATGAAATCTGTCAAAGCAGCAGCTAACTATGGGTTAAAAGGATAACCCGGCGTCTCTGCAAGTGAGCCCCAGGTGTTTGAAGATCATCAGCTCATTTCCTACTTAATTAAAAGGTCTTAGAAGCTTTCACTGGTGCGATTGATTTGAAATTTGGTGTACTGTTACCTGGGATTATTTCCAAGGTATGGTAACCTTGACCTAATACTGTAGCAACAACCATTTTAAGGGATAACTAACTCCTGAGCAACTTACAGCAGATGTGTTTGGGACACACTATGTGTTTGGGTTCATTAGAATGGTCTCAATGAGTAGTTGTCGGATAGATGATGATCGAGGATCGAGGAGATGATGGTGGAGCGCAAAACTGGGTAATAACAGGAGGTCAGGTGTGTGTATATGTTTGTGTATGTGATGCAAGAAATCATTTCATGGGAGCCAAAATTATTTTTTTTAGTTTTAAGACAAGCTTACGCTTAAAATCATGCCTTATGGAGGCAATGACGAATGGCGTGCTTGGCTTGAAGATGCCTTTTCGCTTTTGCCTTGAAGTTATTCAAGTTACACGTGGCTGACAACATGTACGCTGGGGTTGTGTCTGTATTAGAAACGTTTTGTGCAAGTAGGTTGGACGTCAACCACATAAAAATATCAACGTTTACGACTTCTATCGCATATATTGAGGTAGAACGAGAAGGAGGAACAAAGTTGACCATATTCTCCAAAAAAGTTTTTATGATAAACATATATTGTTCCAGATATTAGCAGACAGCCTGGAATCTGTCCCCGTTCCCACTAATCCAACCGATGAAGATGAGCTAAACACAGGACACAGCACTAATGTGGAGAAGTTGCAGGAAATTTTGGTTGTAGGATTGGGGAATAAAGGCACCAGGGTACTGATGTTGCTGAGATGTGATGGTGACCAGTTAATGATATACCAGGTTAGACCATAATTATTGCTAATATGTGGATGGATGCTTATTTTGGTCGTAGGGTTGGGGAATAAGGGCTCCAGGGTATTGATGTTGCTGAGATGTTAATGATATGCATAATTATTCCTAATATTTGGATGGATTCTTATTTTTTACTGTCGTTTCCTGTGCATATTCAGTCTATCGATAAAATTCTCGAATAATTACATAGCAAAAGTGCACAATTTATGACCGAATTAAACTTGAATTTGTTCATAAATTGTGCACTTTTTGACAAATTACAATATTGCTAGGCGATCAGGTAAAAGGTATCGAATATCGATAGATTTACCTATAGATAGATTATTATTGCCGGTATTATCGAGCCTTCTCTGCTATCGCGTTGCTATGGCAATTCGTACCGTTTGTTTTTTGACAATAACTAAAGTTTGCAATGGTTTGGATGTTAGATTAAAAAAAGTTACATGCAAACAGAAAAATGTTCGTCTAAACTCTAATGAATCTACTGTTACAACTGACCTCTATAACTAGTCTATGGTTAACACTGGACATCCAAAATGGACCTAATTGATTGACGCCATTTTGGTGATGTAAACTATTATGAGTGTCCAAGGAACTAAAATTAGTGAGGGCAATAGCTGACAACTGATAGTAGATACTTTTTGGTACTTCCTGCATCCATATATTATTTAAAAATAAATAAAAATAAAATATCTTTATCTTCAGAAAAGATTGTTACAGTGTCGTATTTTGCTAGTGGTCTCCACACTAGGTAACCCGTGGCGACCATGTTAGGTTTAGTTCCAGAGACACTCGTATGCCAAATGTGGCGCTTCAAATTGTTCCATAACTTAAGCTGTCATGTGCGTAGGGTTCATACATAGTTCGTAAAGTGGCGATCCCGCACCGGGAAGCGCAGTGTTGGCAGACCCCCCACTAGGTGGACCGATGACATCAAACGAGTCGCTGGTAGATAGATTCAGGGGTCGCAAGACAGAGTCCTATAGAAGTCCATGCAAGAGACCTTTGTCCAGCAGTGGACGTCTATCGGTTGATAAAGAAGAAGTTTGTTCATAGATTATTCATAGAGGTCGTGACTGTTACCAATGTCCAGGCGTACAAGTACCCCCGCGGCAACCTCAAGATGCGTTTCTCGCGCATGCTGGTATCGTTCCCGTTCGGCTACCGGAGCGACATCGTGACGTGCGCGGACGACGGCTACGAGGCGTCCGCGCTCAGGGAAAACGTTCGCCAGATGAGATACTTCGGTAAGTCATCATCATCATCATCATCAACCCATTCACGGACCATTACTGTGAGCAAGTCTCCTCAGAGAAGAGTACGGGATTCTCACGATGTTTTCCTTCACCTTTGATGCATTTAATATTAATAGAATAGAATAGAATAGAATAAAAATGCTTTTTAATCAAATAAACTTTTTTACAAATGCTTTTGAATCGTCAATGAGTCTACCACTGTTTCGGAATGCCCTTCCTGCCGAGAAGAACCAGCAAGAAACTCGACGGTCGAGTCGAGAGCTCAGTTAGTAATAGACTTTTGAATAGCTCGGTTATAAAGAGTAAATTATCGATGTTTGTGACACTATTAAATGATGATCTACGATTCCGAAAAATTACCTTGGTACCAATTGTCTTAAAGTTACCATTGATCGTATTCGTATTCGATGACATCAGCGTCAAAATAAAATAATCTTTGATTGTATTGATTTAATCATACTTGTGTGGTGTCTAAGCACCACACTGGTATGATTAAATTATGAGCCATTTGCGCTGGAGAAATTATAGTGCACAAATCAGTGCACAAACACAGGTGCATTCCATATTGCATAATAGGGTATTTGACTATATTAAAAATATCGTTTAATTTGGTGTCATCCTAAAAGATTATTATCTAAAAACAGTATTCCATACGCCAAAACTAAAAAATAAAGTTTTATTTAATTAGAAAACATTAAATAAAATTGCTATAATTCCGGCCATGGTCACGTGATCGAAAACGTTCCGTGATCTCGAATGATGTCACAGTCCATTGGCTGTGGAATTGTCATTGTTTGAAATGTGAACTGTGACGTCATGAGAGCAAATGGAATGCGTTCCGTGATCTCGAATGACGTCACAGTCCACACCACCTATGGGCTATGGAATTGTCATTGTTTGAAATGTGAACTGTGACGTCATGAGAGCAAATGGAATGTTTCGGCGGCAATTTATTTTTTGAATTTATTTCTCGATTTTTATGAAAAATACTGAAAATTATGCCTAAATATACGTTTTGTTAGCTTCAGCATAGCATTATTAACAATTTAAGATGATTTTCTAAAAGTAGTCAAATACCCTATTCTCGGTGACCAGGCAACGTGGGCGGCTACAACGGTGTGTTTATATGCGGCCACACGCCGTACGTGCTGCTGCTGGGGTCGCGCGGGGAGCTGCGCCTGCACCCGCTGTGCCCCGACGAGGGACCCGTCTCGTCGTTCGCGTCCTTCAACAACACCAATTGCCCCCAGGGATTCCTCTATTTTAATGCTAAGGTAAGCTCTAATATTATACCGTGCCATCATCGACTTTAGTAAATTGGGGTCCTTCTTTACCTTCCTTGTCGTTATTATTTGAAAACTATTATAATAAAATTTAAAATTAAAAAAATGATTTAAATATAATACCACTTCAAAGCCTCAGTAGCCCAACGGTTAAAGGTGCGGACTGAAAACTGAAAGGTCGCAGGTTCGAATCCCACCCATTGCACTATTGTCGTACCCACTCCCAGACACAAGCTTTCCGCTTATTTGGAGGGGAGAGAAGAATATTAGTCAACTTCAACTTGGCTGATATTCTTTTTAAAAAGAATTTAGTGTCGATTTTTTAAAAACCTGTCGACCGATTTCGAGAAAATTTGAATGTAAATATAAAAATACCCTATGAAACAAAAAAGAATTTTCCAAATCGGCTCAGACGTTGTCGAGTAATTGGTGAACGTACCTACATAAAAAAAGATTTCGACGAATTGAAAACCTCCTCCTTTTTTGAAGTCGGTTAAAAATAGATTTCATTATTGTCTTCGTAGGTTTCACTCAGAATCTCAGTACTTCCCACGCATCTCTCATACGAAGCGGCGTGGGCCGTGCGCAAAGTGCCTCTACGCGAGACCCCCCACTCGGTGACCTTCCACGTGGAGTCGAAGACATACTGCCTCGTGTGTTCCACTGCGACGCCCACGCAGTCCTACTACAAGTTCAATGGCGAAGATAAAGAAAAGTCCACCGAGAATAAGGGGGACAGGTAAGAAAGAAAATTCATTTATTCGGACGATGGTATCACAGACAAACTATACACATAGAACTGTACATGATAATATATTTGTCTGTGACACCACCCAGAAAGGGTGTACAGCTCAGCCATATGCCCTGCATTATGCATACATAATGCAGGACGCTGATTTTCAGCTGTGCGGTAATATATTATTGCAGTGCCGTCTCCTATCGGAGGTTGGCATTCAATAGGGGCTAGGGCAGAGATAAGTAGGAAGAAATAGATTAGATAGAGTCACAGCACGACACGATAAATTGCGGTGACGACTCCGAGCGCCATGTATTTCTATGGACCGTTTACTCATTCAATGACATCGCACAGAACAACGCACGTTTTGCAGACGACTTTTTGGCTATGTCGTCCATGCCGCTATGGTGTTACGAGTTTTTTGCGGTAACGATATATGGCGGCTGTACGAAACATATATAAACTTCTGACGACGACAGACCGGTCGTGGTCGTCACTTAGGTGTTGTGGCTCGCCTCGCTATACGTCTCCACTCCTCCCTAACAGCTGCCTTCCTTGTGCATTCATGCAACGGGGCATCCACCGCAGCCCTCACCTGGTCTGTCCATCTCATCTGCTACGTACTCTGTGACACGTCTCACGACAGTTCAATTGCAAAATTGGTTGCAGAATCGTTACTCGCGGAAAAACGTACAAACGTCACGTCGCGTCGTGTCGTCGTGTGCAATGTATCGTGTAGTGTGTATCGTGACCGCTAATTGTGTCGTGCGGCGGCTCGTGCAAAAACGCCATAACTCTTTGTGTAAATCACATTATTCTAAAAATTATCCTAGATGGCGTTACTAGGGTTGCATTTTTAAGTGTTCTTCGCGTAGTTTTATTGTATCCATTATAGATGGCGTACCATTATAATAGCGAAGATATAATAATTATTATAATTATTAGATTTATGCGATATTTGTATTACGTTAGCATTAATTTTATCTTCTTTAAATAATTCTTTAGCTGATCTCTAATGATTTTAACTATATGCACTTTGGCCGCTGCTGTACGAAATAGGGATCGAGTACCAAGTCTTGTCCTGGCGCAATTTCTTAAGCCAAGATGTTTTTCTCCGGGTGGTCTACTATTCTTACATGTCTCCCGTTAATAATTTGCACAGGTTTCCTTATCCCTTGCAAGAGCGTTTCTCCGTGATGCTGTTCTCGCCGGTTTCCTGGGAAATTATACCGAACACGAGGATAGAATTTGACGAATGGGAACACGTCACTTGTTTCAAAAACGTCTCGCTCTCATATGAGGGAACTCGGTGAGTGTTTCTGAATATTGCTTTAAGTACCTATAATTGGGATGTTGCCTTAGTTGAAATTTTTCCTGTTGATTATTATTAAATTATAAAGGGTGTTCCAAATTACGTAAAATACACGTCCAAACGTTTAAGTTTGATAAAAGTTTTTAGGGTACGACTCAAAATCTTACTCCACGCGGAAGTGCGCGGGAAAAAGTTAGTAAATATAATAAATAAAACTCATTTTACAATAAAATGCTTATTTTTCGCAGATCAGGTCTTCGAGGTTACATCGCAATAGGAACTAATTACAATTACGGTGAAGACATCACTTCTAGAGGACGGGTATGGACGATTTATATGATCAAGCCATTTCATTGAAATAAAGAAAATAAGAATATTGTGTAGTTTCTTATGTCATTAGCAAATATATTTTTATTCTTCCGGATTATTTTGATTCCTCTAGCTAAAATTGATGTCCAAAGTACTATGAAACTGGCTGCAAGCTATTTTTATGAGTCAATTAAAAAAATCTTTTTTCGAATTCCTTTGGGTTCATTATTATTATTTTTTTATTTATAAGCTTTATCTTAATGTGAATAGAATAGAATAATTTTTTATTCAAATGAACTTTTACAAAGTTCTTTGTTGTATTTAAAATGAATGTAGACTGTATATGATTGTAGAAGCTAGTTATTATTTGACTTTGTATTGTGTGCAAATTATTTTGCACACAATACAAAGTCAAATAGTATATAGTATAATAGTAATAGTATATAGTAATACAAAGTCAAATAGTAATAGTATAGTATAGTTATTTTTGACGACCTCCCTGGCTCAGTGGTGAGCGCTGTTGCCTTATAACTGGGAGGTCTCGGGTTCGATCCCCGACGGGGTCAATTTGGGAATTTATAATTTCTGAATTTTCTCTGGTCTGGTCTGGTGGGAGGCTTTGGCCGCGGCTAGTTACCACCCTACCGTCAAAGACGTGCCGCCAAGCGATTTAGCGTTCCGGCACGATGGCGTGTAGAAACCAATTAGCGGTATGGGTTGAAAGTTCACTGCCATACTCCTTCCAAGTTAGCCCGCTACCATCTTAGACTGCATCGTCACTTACCATCAGGTGAGATCGCAGTCAAGGACTAGCTTGTCATCGAATTAAAAAAAAAATAAAAATTTATGACAGCTTTTTTTCCCTGCAGATAATAATTTACGACATCATAGACGTAGTGCCCGAACCCGGTCAACCCTTGACCAAGAACAGATTCAAGGAGATCTATGCCAAAGAACAAAAAGGTCCGGTCACTGCGCTCACGCAAGTTTTGGGGTTCCTTATATCTGCTGTGGGACAAAAGGTGAGATTTTCAAAAAGTGTAGGCCCTTTTTTATATAGTGTCAAAAATTGGTTTTTTACTGACAGTATTTTTATACAGTGTCAAAAAATTGTTTTTTTCGGAAAAAATATTTTTATACAGTGTCAAGAAATTGTTTCTTACTAACAGTATTTTTATATAGTGTAAAAAAATTGTTTTTTACTATCAGTATTTTTACAGTGTCAAGAAATTGTTTCTTACTAACAGTATTTTTAGACAGTGTCAAGAAATTGTTTCTTACTAACAATATTTTTATACAGTGTCAAGAAATTGTTTCTTACTAACAGTATTCTTATGCAGTGTCAAAAAATTGGTTTTTTACTAACAGTATTTTTATACAGTGTCAAAAAATTGTTTTTTACGAAAAAATATTTTTATACAGTGTCAAGAAATTGTTTCTTACTAACAGTATTTTTATATAGTGTAAAAAAATTGTTTTTTACTAACAGTATTTTTACAGTGTCAAGAAATTGTTTCTTACTAACAGTATTTTTAGACAGTGTCAAGAAATTGTTTCTTACTAACAATATTTTTATACAGTGTCAAGAAATTGTTTCTTACTAACAGTATTCTTATGCAGTGTCAAAAAATTGGTTTTTTACTAACAGTATTTTTATACAGTGTCAAAATTGTTTTTTACTAAAAAATATTTTTATACAGTCTCAAGAAATTGTTTCTTACTAACAGTATTTTTATATAGTGTCAAAAAATTGTTTTTTACTAACAGTATTTTTACAGTGTCAAGAAATTGTTTCCAAGTAGAGCACAACTCTCAGTCATGAGGAAACGACTAAAAAGAAGGAGAATCATAATATTTCTTTACTCCTTTTTATTTCTTTATTCGGGGATAAACAAAATTCTTTTGTATAATCCGCCAAACCAGAAAAAATCTGTTTGGACAACGTGCCGTTCGCTCTACCATAGAGATTTTTCTGGTTTGGTGGTTGACGGTTTATAGCCAAAGAATTTTGTTTTTCCTTAAGTATCATAGAACTCCGCAAAGTAACGCCTGCTCCTACCCAATATTTCTTTACTCCTCTGTACAGATCTACATTTGGCAGCTCAAAGACAACGATCTCGTGGGCGTAGCGTTCATAGACACGCAGATATACGTGCATCGGATGTTAGCTGTCAAGAACCTGATACTGGTAGCCGACGTGTACAAGTCTATATCCCTACTGAGATATCAGGACCAACAAAGAACGTTGTCTTTGGTTTCGAGGGACTTGAGGACTGCCCAGGTTTGATATTTATTGTGACTATTTTTTGCCCGCGGCTTCGCTCACGTTAAGTTTTTTCAAACCCCTATTTTACCCCCTTAGGGGTTGAATTTTCAAAAATCCTGTCTTAGCGGACGCCTACGTCATAATAGCTATCTGTATGCGAAATTTCTACCCGATCCGTCCAGTGATTTGAGCTGTGCGTTGATAGATCAGCCAGTCAGTCACCTTTTCCTTTTATATATTTAGAAGAAGATAAAGTTTCTTGCGTGTTACGTCCGTTTTTTATTTAAATATAATTTCGATTAATATTTTGTAACACCAATGACTATCTGGAGCGTTGATCGCTTGTCAATCCGACTGTTTTGTCAGGGATGCCTGTTATAAATATCGAAATTATTATAAAACTATTTTGCCCGCGACATCGTGTAGAGTTGTTTTTATAAAAAACTCTCCGTTTTTCCGGCATAAAAACAATTATACCCATGCTAAAAATGTTGCTGTGTGATTAAAGGACAAAGCGACAAACATACTTGCGTATTTTTATTATTACCTAGCTGATGCCCGCGACTTCGTCTGCGTGGATTTAGTTCATAACATCCCGCGGGAAATCTTTGTCACCCTCCAGATTCTCAACTATACCTATCCAATAAATCACGTCAATCCGTAGCATTGTAGCAGGAAACATTTGATCGTCTTGCTCGCGGCATTGTAAATGATGATTCAAAGAGAAAACATATTACTGATGATATTATCAATTACGTTTAGCTCATTTTTCTAGTTGTCAAATTTTTTACCATACTTAACCAAAGACAAAATTACGTTTAGCTGTCATTTACGTTTTGTTATTCCACTGTCATTTGCGTTTTGTTATTCCATGTCAGATGCGTTTTTGTTATACCACGTTTTATAGTGACTTGACGGAAACGCGGTCGAACGGGATAAAAAGTATCCTATGTCCGTCTCCTGGTAACTAACACCACTTTCTTTTATATATATATATATATATATATATATATATATATATATATATATATATATATATATATATAATCATCCTTTCACGGTAAATGTTGATCCAGTGAGAAGTTAGAACAAATGTTGATCCACCTATTTTACGTGTTTACTCAGCTCTGCGTCGCGCAAATTGATATACTTTGATCTGTCCTTGATGCGCGTGTGACGTCGGTGGATTTGCACTTACAGGTTTTCAATATACTCATCAGCGATTTGACCAATATTTGTTGATCCATCAACGGTCGAAAAAATCATACTGAGTATGATTTCTTAGATCCAGAATATATTTAACTTATATGCGACATTTACTTAGACTAAGTAGATCCGGAGCCAAAATTGACGAATAGGTACTCGAACACAAAGCGGCAACGTCGCGTTCTGCGTGTAACAGAGAACCCAGTAGACTACTTCGGTAGAGTAATCTAAGAAAGATGCGTTAGCTGCTTGAGGATCAAACTTTGACAGATTTTATTGCGGAAAGAAGTTTGCGCGGGTTTTTGTAGCTACCTACCAGTTTTTAACCTCGGACGAAAAAAGAGTTGTGATTGTGTTTAGTTATACGTGTAAGTACCTACCTAGGTACTTAATATGCGTTTCAAATAACAATAGGACCAGCAAAGATGCCATCTTTTCACAAGTGCTGTCTGCCAGAAGCCGAATCAGAATAATAAAAAAAACCGGCCAAGTGCGTGTCGGGCCACGCGCAGTGTAGGGTTCCTTAGTAATTGCAAGACACAAAATATATAATTGCTGACCTAGGATAGTAGCTTTTATTTGATTTATATTTTGAGTTCTATGGTTTAAACGTTTACACGAGTCCGGCGTGCCAAACGCAATCGAACGCCTTCTCCATATCGAGGAATACTGCGACTGATTGCTCTCGCTTGTTGTAGGCGGTAGCGAGGTGGTGCAGTACCCTCGTCACTTGTAAAGTGGTGGAGTGTTCGGCACGGAAACCGAACTGTTCGTCGCGTGGCTTCTCGAAGACTTTCGAGGTACTCGACAGAAGAGTGATGGGATGGTTACTCCCAGGCAGCATGATGTTCTTGCCTGGCTTGGGGATCAGGATGACTCGGCCGAGCTTCCACGATGATGGGAAGTTCCCGGTACGGAGGATTCGCGGGGGTAGGTGACGCAGTGTTTCGGTGGTGACTAGGTCGGGACTGGGTGCTTTGCGCAGTCTAGTTCGTCAAACCATCCTTTGGACTTGTCCGGGGGAGAACACGACGGGGTCTTCTGTCGGTAGTATCGGCGACTCGAAGTAGTCCTTCACATGTCGCTCGATGGTCTCTACGTGCTGCACATCCGCAGTCGGGTTGGGTGTAAACTCCGTCTCCAGGTGATCCGCGAACATCTCCGTTCGATCCTCGGCGCGGTAACGTGGGGTTCCGTCACTGGCCATGAGGGTCTAATCGGAGGCGGCTTCCCGGAGAGTTGGCGGCAGAGGCGGTGCATGCCGGACCGGTCGTCGCGCCGGCTCGCTCGATGGCGGAGTGCCAAGATTCAACTGCGAATGTCTCCAGTGCGAGATCTGATCTGAGATCCTGGAGGCCAGAGCGTTCAGCCGCGTCTTCATGGTCTGGCACCGCAGTTTTTGCCATTGCTTTCGCAGCTTCCTCTTCTCCTCTTGCGTCGCTTGTTCCGCGAGTGAATAGCGCTATAGCGCCATCCCTTTTAAATAGTTTGGCAATTAAGTGAAATAATAAAACTTAAAAATATGTGCCACGCGGCGAAACAACTTTTTTGCTTTTTTTGTGTCTAAAATAGTAGAATAATATATCATTGATCAGCAACAAAACAATACAATACAATACGTCACGTAGCCGCAAGCGCAAACAAAACCACAGAAGAAGTATAAATTAAAAATTTAAAACATCCCCGAAATGTGAATGTACCAGAAATCCTGTTACCCAGTTTTCTGCTCTATCATCAGATCCTCCTGCTCGATCCTAGATCCTCGATAATCATCTATCTTACACCTACTCATTGAGATTGAGACCATTCTAATGTGCCCATACACACTATATCTACTATAAGCACAGAATAAGGATACTTTCATACAGAGGTTCGACGAAAGCGATTTGATGTTTTTGTAATCGATACAGAAATTTTGCGAGATGGTTCTCCAAAAAATTCTGGTTTTAACGCTTTAATCCTAATGCTGCAGGGTTACTGCCCACTACTGTACTATGGTTATTTGTTAACTGTCGATTATGGATAGTTTTTAGGTGCCAAGTAAAGACTACATAGTTAAATTCCAGGACCCAACTCCTCAATCCTGATGCTGCACGGGTTCTGCCTAGGCAGATAAAGTCACGGGTATCATCGCACATTATTAGACGTTGACGGCATTTACCACGAGATCAAAGGCGTCAAACTACTGTATCTCCTCCTTGTACTGTGCTATAAGTTTCTGAGGAGTTGGATATCTCAAGGTTACCTAGGAAATAATTCGAAGTAACAGTATACAAATTTCAAATCAAACGCACCAGTGAAAACTTGTAAGACCCCTTAATCAAGTATGAAATGAGCTGATGGTTTCAAAGGCCTGAGCAGATCTTCGTAAATCATAGCTAAGAACTATCTCGATCACGTCTTTCAAATAGAAAAACCGCATCAAAATCGGTGTATTCGTTAGGCAGCTACGATGGGACAGACAGATACACGGACACTAGCGTATTCTTATTCAATATAGGAAGAATATTATAATATTAATATTATAGTCTTGTATGGATCGCAGAATCGCCGAATATTTGTGTTCAAAAATCGCTAAAACGCGTTGCAGTCACAAAAGGCCATAAAAACGCAAAAGCCATTCTTCTTCTTCTTGAGGTGCCATCTCCTACCGGAGGACGGCTATCAAGTTGGCTATTCGGACCTTCAACACAGCTGCGCGGAATAAGGATCGAGTACTCAGTCTGAACCATGTCCGGAGATTCTTAAGCCAAGAGGTCTGTCTTCTTCCAGGGGGTCTCCTACCTTGTATCTTCCCCTGTATTATTAGTGGGAGCAATTTGTACTTATCGCCACGCATTATATGTCCCAGATATTGCAGTTTTCGTTGATTTATTGTCTTTAAAACTTCTGCCCCTTTGTTGACCATCTGCAAAACCCTTTCGTTGGAAACTCTATCCGTCCATGATATTCTCAGAATTCTTCTATACACCCACATTTCAAATGCCTCTAGTCGATTGCTCGTATTTTGAGTTAAAGTCCATGATTCGACACCGTACAGAAGAACCGAACATAGCACCGTACAGAAGAAAACATAGCATCGTGCCAAACGCACCCTGGTAGAGATCTTTAAGGATCGGTTGCAGAGTAAGTGGCGCAACTTCATAAATGCGTTGCGTGCCTGCTCTATCCGGCACTTAATTTCTACGCTATGATCATTTTGGTCATTCACAATGCAGCCTAAGTACTGTAAGTACTGTAAGTAGTGCGAAAACGCGGAATCGCCTAAGGCAATAAAAACGCCTCGGTCACTGCCGCTAAAAATCGGAGTGGGGCCTCTCCTTTATCCGTTTAATTTGTAGCTTGAATAGAATAGAATAGAATAGAATAGAATAGAATAGAGTAGAGTAGAGTAGAATAGAGTAGAGTAGAATAGAGTAGAGTGGAGAAAAGTTGAGTAATGTGGAGTAGAGTTGAGTAGAGTGGAGTTGAGTACCTAGAATAGAATAGAATATTTGCAAGAATGTTATTTAGAAGAACACAATCAGATCTTACAATTAATTTGCACTAATGCATTCAAGTAATTCATTAGTGTGCAAATTTGAAAAATACATTGCTGCATAATTTTACTTGAGTATTAATTTGAAAACCAAAGAGTTAACATCACTGCAAGTTGCAACAGAACATAGTACCCGTTAGAAAAACTACGCGAGCGAAAAGCTCAGCTTTTTGCTAGTTAAAAATAAAATGAAAACAGTGCATAAGGATAAGTATTTAGATGTTGTTAAATATGAGTATTGAAAAGTATTAAATATCACTGTGTCAATGGATATTATGTCCAAATTATAGCAGTCCATTTATACAATATCAATAGTTAACTTACATATTCATTCAAATTAAAACATGTGAAAAAAATGATTTTTAAAATACAAGCTTTTAGTAGCTACCTACATCATCACACCTTGAATATCATCTAGGACCAGAGTACTTGTCAAGATTAATCAAACGAGCCCAAACTCGATGGGGTTACATAGTTTCATTACAGAGTTCCCTTAACAACATTTCAGCTCCATCATCAGACCCTGCATATTATCTGGGACCAGAATTCTTGTCAAGACAAATCAAACGAGCCCAAACTCGATAGGGTTACCTAGTTTCATTACAGAGTTCCCTTAAGCAACTTTCAACTTCATGATCAGACCCTCGATATCATCTAGGACCAGAGTAGCTGCCAAGACAAATCAAACGAGCCCAAATCATCGATCAGAGTACTTATCAAGACGAACTAAACGAGATCAAACTCAATAGGGTTACGTAGTTTCATCACAGAGTTCCCTTAACCACCTTTCAGCTCCATCATCAGACCCTGGATATCATCTAGGGCCAGAGTACTTCTTCTTCTTCTTGCAGTACCATCTTCTACCGAAGGTTGGCAATCATTAAGGCTAATTGTATCTTGTTTACCACTGCCCTAAACAATGACTTTGAGCTCATGTTAAACCACTGGCGAAGGTTCTTAAGCCAGGATGTTCGTCTTCGGCCAGGTCTTCTTTTGCCCTTTATTTTGCCTTGTATAATGAGTTTGAGCAGGTCATATTTGGAATTTCTCATAATGTGGCCCAGATATTCCAGTTTTCTCCTTTTGATACTTTTGAGTAACTCCATATTCTTTCCCAGAGTACTTGCCAAGACAAATCAAACGAGTCCAAATTCGATGGGGTTCTTCTTCTTCTTCTTCTTTATCAACCGATAGACGTCCACTGCTGGACAAAGGTCTCTTGCATGGACTTCCACAGGCCTCGGTCTTGCGCCGCCTGAATCCAGCGGCTCCCTGCGACTCGTTTGATGTCGTCGGTCCACCTGGTGGGGGGTCTGCCAACACTGCGCTTCCCGGTGCGGGGACGCCATTCCAGCACCTTGGGACCCCAACGACCATCAGCTCTTCGAACTATGTGCCCCGCCCATTTCCACTTCAGTATCGCGACTCGCTTAGCTATGTCGGTGACTCTGGTTCTCCTACGGATCTCCTCATTTCTGATTCGATCCCGCAGGGACACTCCGAGCATAGCTCTCTCCATCGCCCGCTGAGCGGTCCAAAGCCTACTTATGAGGCCCTTAGTTAGCGACCATGTCTCGGATCCGTAAGTCATCACTGGCAACACGCACTGTTCGAAGACTTTAGTCTTCAGGCACTGAGGAATTTCGGACGAGAAAACATCTCGGAGCTTCCCGAACGCTGCCCAGCCGAGTTGTATTCGGCGGTTGATCTCTTTCTCGAAATTGGACCTACCTAGCTGGACTGTGTGTCCCAGGTAAATATACTCGTCGACAATTTCGAGTGCAGAGTTCTCAACAATTACTGGGTGGAGCGGTGCATGAGCATTGGACATGATTTTCGTCTTGCTCATGTTCATTTTCAGGCCCACCTGTTGAGAAACCCTGCTGAGATCGTTGAGCATTGTATTGAGGTCTCTCAGAGTCTCTGCCATGACTACTATGTCATCGGCAAATCGCAGGTGAGTGATGTACTCGCCGTTTATGTTGATGCCAAGCCCGTTCCAATCCAGAAGCTTAAAGACGTCCTCCAACGCAGCGGTAAAGAGCTTCAGGGAGATAACGTCTCCCTGTCGCACTCCACGCTGCAAGTGGATTGGCCTCGTAGTCTGGTCCTGTATACGTACTGACATTGTGGCGTTTTCATACAAGCACTTCAACACTTGGATATACCGGTAGTCAATCCGGCATCTCTGCAGCGACCTCAACACAGCCCAAGTTTCCACCGAATCGAAGGCTTTCTCATAGTCCACAAACGCTAAGCAAAGTGGCCGGTTATACTCTTCTGTCTTTTGTATAACCTGCCGCAGCGTATGAATGTGATCTATAGTACCAAAGCCTTTTCGGAATCCGGCTTGTTCGGGAGGCTGGAAGTCGTCAAACCTACGAGCGAGACGATTCGTAATGACTCTCGAGAACAACTTATAAACATGACTCAACAACGAGATGGGTCTATAATTCTTCAACAAGGTATTATCACCCTTTTTGAAGAACAGAACCACCACGCTCCTGTGCCATGCTTCCGGCGTTGTGCCCTCGTGGATGACGGAATTGAACAATCGCTGAAAGATCGATCAAGTACCGGTTTTCCACCCGCTTTCAGGAGTTCCGCAGTGATTCCGTCACTCACCTGGCGCCTTGTTGTCCTTAAGCTGTTTGAGAGCCATTCTAATCTCGTATAGGCTGACGTCCGGGATATCTTCGGTATAGTGTCGGGTCAGTTTGGCTCTGGGATCTTTCGCCAGATCTTCAACAGGTTTTTGTGTCGTGGTATATAACTGTCCATAGAACTTCTCAACCTCTCCCAAAACCTCAGGTCGAGAAGAGACGAGACGGCCTCGGATCGATGGGGTTACGTTTTTTTATTACAGAGTTCCCGTAGCCATCTTTCAGCTCCATCATCAGATCAGCTCCATGTCACAATAATATTGCATTGTCATCCGATTTACATCTACATACAAAATTTCAGCTCTATTGGAAGCCGGGAAGTGGTTGTAATTCATCTTGCAAGATTTGACCTAAACATACCTACATACTCACATAAATTGCAAGATAATATATAAGCTTGTAAAAACATTCTCCATAGGCCAGTCTCCAGTTTTACTTTAAACGTTCGTACGGCCAAGATACGAAACGGCAACGTCGCGGCTGCTTTAAGCCAATCCGATCGTTTGCTATGCTCTGATTGGCTCATTTAAATGGGATCAACATTTTCCGTAACTATCGCAAGGTGGATTTGTATATCGGATCAACTTCGGCGAACGCTAGTAAGAAGTTCCGTGAGTGTAGATGTTGATCCGGTCGGATCCACATTAGTTACCAATGATGCATATTGGATCAACAAAAGGCGCCGGATCAACATACATTTTTGGATCAACAAAGTGCTCGCGTGAAGTCGCGTCTGATCAACATTTACCGTGAAGGTATCTCTATATATATATATATATATATATATATATATATATATATATATATATAGATTTAAGTTGAATGAATAAAAAAATACACATGGCGGCCTTATCGCTTAGGCTTATCGCTTAGGCAACCACGTTAAGTTAGGCTGTTTGATATAAATACTTTTTCTTTCAGATATACGAAATGGAATTTGTGGTAGACAACATGAATCTAGGCTTTCTGGTGAGCGATTGCGACGGTAACTTCGCTCTTTTCATGTACCAGCCGCAAGCCAGGGAAAGTTATGGAGGTATCACAATATCACCTGTATTCACAAAGCTTTGCAGTTCAACCCAACGATAGATAAATCATATTATTGAATGATAGCAAGATATGACCTCACGTTATTTATACGAGTAAATGATATTGAAGTGTCTGCGATTTTTTTGTGAAAGCTCTGTCAATTTAGTTCACTCTAAATTATCAACATAATATTACTTCTAAGTTCTACTGTCAACGTTCACTCAAGATATTATGTAAAAGTATGAATGAGTAAAATATATGGTCGCTAACTATGGTCTTATATCTGTGTATCTGTATCTGGGTATGTGTCGAGGGATCAGATACACATACACACATACTTATCGGTCTATTCGCTAGGGAGCTATGAAGCTTCCTAAAAAGTGGACCAATTTTGATGCGGTTTCTTCTGTTTGAAATTTTATCGAGGAGGAACTTAGGAACAGGAGCAATAGAGAACTTTTTCAACTTCATAATCCAGGCTTTTGACAATACTCATAAGTTGTAAATATAAAATCCTTCGATTGACTTGGTGTTGGTTATTTAGTGTTTTTTAATGTCAAGTGTCATCATCACTCGTGTACGTTTGTAGGTATGTCATTGTAAAAAAGGACGCCATGTTGTAGTGCTTTTATTTTGCAAAATAATTTCATACTGTACCTCGTAAACAGGAGCTTTTTATGTGAAATAAAGAAAAAGTGATTACTATTTCTTGACCCTGAACATTATAAAAGACCGTACAAATACCTGGCCCAGGCTCCATATTAATTTGAAAAACCCCTTTTCAACTTACACTTGTGTATATCGTGACAGGGCAAAGACTGATTCGCAAGTGCGACTACCACTTGGGTCAGCAGGTGCACGCCATGTTCCGCATCGCCGCGCGCAGCCCGCCCGGCCAGCAGCCGCAGCGGCGACACGTCACCATGTTCAGTGAGTGTTGCCGCCAGTGAGGTTACCACTTGGGTCAGCAGGTGCACGCCATGTTCCGCATCGCCGCGCGCAGCCCGCCCGGCCAGCAGCCGCAGCGGCGACACGTCACCATGTTCAGTGAGTGTTGCCGCCAGTGAGGTTACCACTTGGGTCAGCAGGTGCACGCCATGTTCCGCATCGCCGCGCGCAGCCCGCCCGGCCAGCAGCCGCAGCGGCGACACGTCACCATGTTCAGTGAGTGTTGCCGCCAGTGAGGTTACCACTTGGGTCAGCAGGTGCACGCCATGTTCCGCATCGCCGCGCGCAGCCCGCCCGGCCAGCAGCCGCAGCGGCGACACGTCACCATGTTCAGTGAGTGTTGCCGCCAGTGAGGTTACCACTTGGGTCAGCAGGTGCACGCCATGTTCCGCATCGCCGCGCGCAGCCCGCCCGGCCAGCAGCCGCAGCGGCGACACGTCACCATGTTCAGTGAGTGTTGCCGCCAGTGAGGTTACCACTTGGGTCAGCAGGTGCACGCCATGTTCCGCATCGCCGCGCGCAGCCCGCCCGGCCAGCAGCCGCAGCGGCGACACGTCACCATGTTCAGTGAGTGTTGCCGCCAGTGAGGTTACCACTTGGGTCAGCAGGTGCACGCCATGTTCCGCATCGCCGCGCGCAGCCCGCCCGGCCAGCAGCCGCAGCGGCGACACGTCACCATGTTCAGTGAGTGTTGCCGCCAGTGAGGTTACCACTTGGGTCAGCAGGTGCACGCCATGTTCCGCATCGCCGCGCGCAGCCCGCCCGGCCAGCAGCCGCAGCGGCGACACGTCACCATGTTCAGTGAGTGTTGCCGCCAGTGAGGTTACCACTTGGGTCAGCAGGTGCACGCCATGTTCCGCATCGCCGCGCGCAGCCCGCCCGGCCAGCAGCCGCAGCGGCGACACGTCACCATGTTCAGTGAGTGTTGCCGCCAGTGAGGTTACCACTTGGG
Organism: Oeneis ivallda; assembly: GCA_029955525.1. Lineage (NCBI taxonomy): Eukaryota > Metazoa > Arthropoda > Insecta > Lepidoptera > Nymphalidae > Oeneis > Oeneis ivallda. The sequence goes on from JARPMR010000007.1 coordinate 15,914,384, forward strand.
TCAGCAGGTGCACGCCATGTTCCGCATCGCCGCGCGCAGCCCGCCCGGCCAGCAGCCGCAGCGGCGACACGTCACCATGTTCAGTGAGTGTTGCCGCCAGTGAGGTTACCACTTGGGTCAGCAGGTGCACGCCATGTTCCGCATCGCCGCGCGCAGCCCGCCCGGCCAGCAGCCGCAGCGGCGACACGTCACCATGTTCAGTGAGTGTTGCCGCCAGTGAGGTTACCACTTGGGTCAGCAGGTGCACGCCATGTTCCGCATCGCCGCGCGCAGCCCGCCCGGCCAGCAGCCGCAGCGGCGACACGTCACCATGTTCAGTGAGTGTTGCCGCCAGTGAGGTTACCACTTGGGTCAGCAGGTGCACGCCATGTTCCGCATCGCCGCGCGCAGCCCGCCCGGCCAGCAGCCGCAGCGGCGACACGTCACCATGTTCAGTGAGTGTTGCCGCCAGTGAGGTTACCACTTGGGTCAGCAGGTGCACGCCATGTTCCGCATCGCCGCGCGCAGCCCGCCCGGCCAGCAGCCGCAGCGGCGACACGTCACCATGTTCAGTGAGTGTTGCCGCCAGTGAGGCTACCACTTGGGTCAGCAGGTGCACGCCATGTTGACTTGTGATATCACACTTCAGATTCAGATTGATTTGATCGACGCGTTATACTAATATTATTTGTTACAGCAACCCTAGATGGTGGGCTGGGCTATGTGTTGCCAGTTTCTGAGAAGGTCTACCGGAGATTGTTGATGTTGCAAAATGTGATGAACAACTACTGCTGTCATATCGCCGGTCTAAACCCTAGGGCTCACAGGTACCTACATTCAATTTCATAGGTTTGACTTAATTTAACACTTATTATTTAACTCGATATTATATCTCATTACGATAGACTGGAGTTCAGTGGCGTACACTTCATATACATATAACATAAATATTTTTATACCTGGCAGTCGCTAATAATAATTGGCTATTAAAATAAAATATTTTAATTAATGCTCTTTGCCCATTTAATGCGAACTATTAATACTATAAATGTGAAAGTGTGTTTGGTTTGTTGGTTTGTTCTTCAATCACGCCGCAACAAAGCTACGGGTCGGCGTGATTTTTTGCATGGGTGACTGGAGAGTGACATAGGCTTTACTTTTAATCGCGGAAAATCAAAGAGTTCCCGTGGGATTTTAAAAACTAAATCCACGCGAATGAAGTCGCTAGTAGTAAATATTATAGTAGAGTATTTAATTAGCAAGTTTCAAGTTATTGGGTTGTATCAAAGTATTGCTATGATAACTTTAAAACTCCAGTTTGCCTATTAAAGGGTTGAATATGAGATGCTGTTATTCAAAGAAAATTAATATTTCTTTGCTATAATACGCCGAAGAATTTGCTTTGCATTTGTGCATTGTGAAGTCAACATCTGCCGGTCTAGCATGCACGTCGGAGTGATATCTCGCGAAGAGAAAGAGCAATATTATCGATGTAGACGGATTCCTCGTGTACTCTTTTAAACTTTTCGAGAAAATGTCGTCGCTAATCGCCATTTTTAACCAACTTCAAAAAAGGAGGAGGTTCTCAATTCGTCGGAATCTTTTTTTATGTATGTTCACCGATTACTCGAAGACGCCTGAACCGATTTGTAAAATTCTATTGTAATTGGCTATTAAAATAAAATATTTTAATTAATGCTCTTTGCCCATTTAATGCGAACTATTAATACTATAAATGTGAAAGTGTGTTTGGTTTGTTGGTTTGTTCTTCAATCACGCCGCAACAAAGCTACGGGTCGGCGTGATTTTTTGCATGGGTGACTGGAGAGTGACATAGGCTTTACTTTTAATCGCGGAAAATCAAAGAGTTCCCGTGGGATTTTAAAAACTAAATCCACGCGAATGAAGTCGCTAGTAGTAAATATTATAGTAGAGTATTTAATTAGCAAGTTTCAAGTTATTGGGTTGTATCAAAGTATTGCTATGATAACTTTAAAACTCCAGTTTGCCTATTAAAGGGTTGAATATGAGATGCTGTTATTCAAAGAAAATTAATATTTCTTTGCTATAATACGCCGAAGAATTTGCTTTGCATTTGTGCATTGTGAAGTCAACATCTGCCGGTCTAGCATGCACGTCGGAGTGATATCTCGCGAAGAGAAAGAGCAATATTATCGATGTAGACGGATTCCTCGTGTACTCTTTTAAACTTTTCGAGAAAATGTCGTCGCTAATCGCCATTTTTAACCAACTTCAAAAAAGGAGGAGGTTCTCAATTCGTCGGAATCTTTTTTTATGTATGTTCACCGATTACTCGAAGACGCCTGAACCGATTTGTAAAATTCTTTTTTGTTTGAATACCCTTTCAAACAAAAAAGAATTACTCCCAGGTGGTCCCATATAAATTTTATCGAAATCGGTCGAGCGGTTTTTAAAATATCAACTATAAATTATATACTTTGTATAGTGGCGTGAGAGTTTGAAGTCGGTTTTTAAATAGAATTTTTATATTAAATTATAGAGTTCGTAGAGAAAATAGAGACAATAATTTTACCTCTACTTTTGACGTTACGAGACGAATAGAAATATAAAGATAAAATATGAGAAAAGGGGTAGACAAAATTTTCTCGCGCGTGCATGCTAGGCCTACTGATGATGCTCCGGTATCGGAGCGAAACGTACGTCGAGTGTTTAAAAGATTTATTTTATTTTGGTTTGGCGGATCCTTACTTTACTAATATTATAAATGCGAAAGTGTGTTTGTTTGTTGGTTTTTCTTTTAATCACGCCGCAACAGGGCTACGGATCGATGTGATTTTTTGCATGGGTATAGTTGAGGACCTGGAGAGTGACATAGGCTACTTTTTATCCCGGAAAATCAAAGAGTTCCCGACGGATTTTAAAAACTAAATCTACGCGGACGAAGTCGCGGGCATCACCTAGTATTATATAATTTTCATGGAATTCCGCAAAGTAACGGCTGCTTCTATCCAATAAGAGATGCTGCTAAACAAACATGCCTGTTAGGACGTACAAGTCGGCGCGCAAGGGGGCGGGCGGCGGCGCCGCGCGCGGCGTGCTCGACGGCGACCTGGTCGCGCTCTACGCTTCCATGCCTGTCGCCGAGCAGCAGGATGTGAGACAACCTTCAATAATTCTAAATTATTTAATTCACGTAGGCCAACCTGTGGCTCTTATGACACGTCATGACTCTACCACCGGTTCGGAAAGCGGATTCTGCTGAGAAGAGCCGGCAAGAAACTCAGCAGTTGCTCTTTTCAAAATAATCATTTTTCAATATTATTATGTAGCTATTTACATTGTAATAAGTTTTTATACTATCTTGTGGGCAGACGGATGCCAAGCCGATTTAACTCATACGTTCACGATATGCGTCATGCTCGTGAACGAGTTCTACCGGCGGGAATGGGGCTACTTTCTGTCTGCCCGTCTTAACATGTTTTGAATTACAATTAGGTATGCTTTTGTTAAACTTCCCCTCATTATGGAAACACTGCATACATAGCATAGTGTCTATTGTATTGTAAACTTGTTTTGAAAAGAGCAACCGCCGAGTTTCTTGCTGGTTCTTCTCGGCAGGAAGGGCATTCCGAACCAGTGGTAGACTCATCGACGATTCAAAAGCATTTGTAAAAAAGTTTATTTCAATAAAAAATATCTCTATTCTATTCTATTCTTTGACGCTAATGTCATCGAATACGATTACGATCAATGATAGTTTATTTTGTCACATTTCACAAAACTTATTTTATGGCACAAAAAAAATTGAGTTTCATAACTTTACTAACAAAAGATTCAGAGACTTGTTTTTCGCCTAGGGAACAGAGACCTTTTTTTGAGTTAAATCTCACTTTAGATCTATGTGTGCGGTATATGTCGCAGGGATGATAAAACCACCGTTAACAGTACTAATCAATTTTTATTACATCACTGTACCTAATGCAAGTTGGCTACTGATTTTTTGAGGTGGCCTTTCATTGCTCATCAATTTACTTCCTTTATTAATGTAACAAGTCACACATAACTCATCTTCTCTCGATAGAATCGTTCTAATACAATATTGTCATTATCCACGGTTTGTTTCAGATCGCAAAGAAGATTGGTACCAAAGTGGAGGAGATAATGGGGGATCTCTACGAAATAGACAGACTGACGGCTCATTTTTAGTTATATAAGATTATTATTTTGTACATATTTTTACAATTATAGTATTATATACTTTTACGATTTTCATTTTTACCTCAATCGTTCGTCAATCAAAATTACATCTCGTTGAATCTATTTTATTGGTCACAGACTAAAGGTAAATTAGACAGATCTTACGACATTATTAAAGTAAATCATGGTTCTAACGACAAAAATATACCTATTGAGATCTTGACGTATACCTAGTAATAATAGATTTCTAATCTAAGATAAAATGTAACATTGCTAAGATTATGCTGAATCCTGTGTGTGACTAGCTTTATAACAAGGTACCTAAAAATATAATCCCTATGACTTTTTAACTGCAATACCAATCACAACCACTAGTGTAACAATGTCTATTTATAAGTAGATAGAGGTAGGTTCGGATCGCTAAACCGCGACTCGCAATTCCTACTTTAAAATATGTGCTGTAGTCCAATTGTGATTTTTATGCAAATACAAGATAGCTAGTCGTAAAGTGCCGATGCAGAGATTGAAGAGAGCTTTGACTTTTTTTAAATTACACCCATACCCCCTAATCTATTTCTACGCAGCATCTTTTGAAAACTAAATCGCAAAACCTCCCACCAGACTACACCAGAGATTATGAAAAAAATAATATCTAATTTCCCAAATCGCCAGCGCCGGGAATCGAACCCTTGGCCACCCACTTCTTTTTTTTAAAAACAATATCAGTCAAGTTGAAGTTGACTAATATCCTCCTCTCCCCTCCAAATAAGCAGAAAGCTTGTGTTAGGAATGGGTACGACAATAGTGCAAAGGGTGGGATTCGAACCTGCGACCTTTCATTTTTCAGTCCGCACCTTTAACCGCACCGTTGGGCTATTGAGGCTTTTATTAAAACTTATAAGACCACACCGCTCACTTGTCCTGGCTAGGTCGTCAAAACTTTCACTGACAATAAAACCTACCCTAACGGTAGTAAATATGATAAGTCTATGTACCTTCCTACCAATTGTTTCTAAGAAATTATATCGACTATAACTTATTTTTTTTTCTATTTTGAAAAAGGAGAAAGAAGAAAAGTTCTTATATGAATACGAGCTATACTAGCTCACTATCACTAGCAAAGTATACACCTATGCCTGCTTTTTGCGAAATGTCTAATTTAAAAATAAAACTGCAACAGTGCTCCGTAAGTGCTTGCTGCCTACATTCTAGCAATTTGGCTTTAGAAAAACAAAACAAAATCTAGAACAAGTTGTAATGCGTTATGCGAGGCGGAAGCTTCATAGCTTCCTGATCCGATCTCGATAAGACAACACAATGCAGAGAACAATATTGTCGTACATAGGTAGTAGGTACCTAGTACATACCTAATATTTTTTACGTCATGTTTCCCTTTCGACAGCGAAAGTACGTATATTATGTCGAACTACCTATTCAAATATTCGTATTAGTTAGGTAGCTAGTTGAGAAATGGAAAATTCTATATTTAAAAATTAGAAGATCCTGCTACGTTCGGGGGACTTAAAATACTTACTGTCAGTAAGTATTTAAGTCCCCCGACCTACGATCCTACGTACGTAGGTACCTACGTACCTACAGTAGGTAGGTAGGTAGTAGGTACCTACGTACGTACGTAGGTACGTAGGTTTGAGTTTTAACCGATATTATTTAATTTGCTAGCTGAAACGTCTGGTGACTTCTTCCGCGTGGACAATATTTTTTTTTTCCTTATTAGAACTTCATTGTATGTGTAAAAGTTTATAAGACCAACAATAATTCAGCGGTCTAACCATGAGTGACTAAAAGACAGACAGGTACATTTTCGCTATCATTAGCTACTTACAAGTGCCTTTAGGAATATGCCTACGATGCCCTACTGGGGGATAGATTTGTGTGAAAGTACCATTTTTACAATAATTCAACCTACAGTACAATGGTAAAGTCCCATGTGGTGGACGTTTTGATATGATTTTTGGAGTTACTGATTTCTTTCCGGCTTGGTAGATAGAAATCTGTGGGTAGATATCAATTTGGGGTGCTGAACGTCCGTTTGAAGCAGCCTTATATTTCTCACAGTTTCATGAACCCATAACTATAAATAAGAAAATTATGGAGAGCACAGAGAGGAAAATATTGGTGTTACGTGAGTAGAGAATCGACAAATGCAAACTTTTTTAAACAAAAAGATACATGATATAATTGACACACAGTTTGATCAATTTTTAGGGTTCCATACCAAAATGGTAAAAATGGAACCCTTATGGTGAGACTTTCTCCGTCCGTCTGTCCGTCCGTCTGTCCGTCCGTCTGTCCGTCTGTCTGTCACAGTCGATTATTTCAGTAACTAATAGTTACTGAAATAATCGACATGAATCAGCTATCGACATGAAATTTGCCATAGTTGTGTATATAGTGGCCCAAAAGCATTGAAATAACGAAAAGTCGAAAATTATTTTTAGTTTTATTAAAAAAAGGGGGAAAATCGGGGGTTTGAAATTTAAAAGTAAAATAACTATATCGAGTGGGGTATCATATGAAAGGCCTTTACTTGTGCATTCTAAAACAGTTTTTTATTTATTTCTAGATATAATAGTTTTTGATTAATCGGCCAAAATGTCGAAAAAATACCGTTCCCCCCCCTTATCTCCGAAGTTTACCAATCGAAAAATCTGAAATAATTATGGTCAATAGAGGTTTATGTATATTTTACAGGAAAAATAAAAGCAACGCGAAAATTATTTTAGTTTGATTAAAAAAGGGGGAAAATCGGGGGTTTGAAATTTCAAAGTAAGATAACTATACCGAGTGGGATATCATATGAAAGGCCTTTACTTGTGCATTCTAAAACAGTTTTTTATTTATTTCTAGATATAATAGTTTTTGATTAATCGGCCAAAATGTCGAAAAAAATACCGTTCCCCCCCCCCCCCCCCCCCCCTTTATCTCCGAAGTTTACCAATCGAAAAATCGAAAATAATTATGGTCAATAGAGGTTTATGTATATTTTACAGGAAAAATAAAACCACCGCTCTAACTAGCATAGTTTTTTTTATATTAACAATAAAACAAAACAAAGTTAACGATAATTATGCAAATTAATATAATATTATCGTTTTACTTTTACTTTTGGAGTATGGAACCCTCGGTGCGCGAGTCCGACTCGCACTTGACCGGTTTTTTTCGTTTATTATAACAGCATTCAAGTCTCAACTTATACTGGACGGTACATTGGTATCACAAATAAATGTAGGTCGACTGATTGGAACAGATGCGAACCGGAGAAAGATCAATTTAAAATGGTTTTACAGATAAAAAAAGCCCGGAACGCGCGAAAACATCTGAACCTGTCACTTTACTATAAAATGGCGCGCCAGTTATTGTGACATCATAGTAACTTTTTCGTTCAGAAACTCCACATCAAAATGTTCGCTCTACAAACATATTATGTGAGTGTTATTATAAATTAATTTTAATTTGTGCGAAAGTCGAGTGTGGCTGTGAAATGCAAGTGTTGCTTGTTCAGAAATACTTAATTAAAATATTTTCCAGGGATTAAAAATTAAAATAATCATTTTGGTTCTTTTTGGTTTGAATCCAGGTGTAATGTATAATATTATGAATGGTTGAATTTTGATGTTAAAATATGAGATTTAAAAATTTTCGTACGTAAAAATATTTAAATATTTACGCGGTTCACGTAAGTTCAAAACTTTTATTTTTCTACCTACCTACCTACCTTTTATTTTTACCCAACAACGCAACGCGCTTATCAGTAATACCCGACCATTCAAATACCCATCGTCCTGTTTATTATGTAGGTAGGCGCTGCGCTGTAGAAACTAAATGCTGTTACCGATTTTCATGATTCTTTAGCCTTTGTCAATAAATTATGATAGGTAGGTAACTAGGTAATACTAGTCTTATTTAATATTTCGAGAGCTACGTATTTTTTTTTGTCGATGACAAGATAGTCCTTGACTGCGATCTTCTCACCTGATGGTAAGTGACGATGCAGTCTAAGATGGTAGCGGACTAACTTGGAAGGGGTATGGCAGTGAAAATTCAACCCATACCTACCCCTAATCGGTCTCAACACGCCATCGTGCCGGAACGCTAAATCGCTTGGCGGCACGTCTTTGACGGTAGGGTGGTAACTAATTGCCCCGCCGGGAATCGAACCCGAGACCTCCCAGTTATAAGACCACAGCGCTCATCACTGCGCCAGGGAGGTCGTCAGTATGAATGTTTCCTAAACATTTTCCGTCTGTAGTCTCATTAGTCTTTATTAAGATGTTCTCTCCTAAGTCGGAGCAGAGGAGTGTGATCTAATACCTAGAAATAATGATATTCTATACGGCGATAATAAAAAGAATGACCAGCTGAGTTTGTTGTGCGGTTTATTAATTGCCTCTTTATTCAACTTAAGTTTTTTAAGCTGTCTACAGTTCATTTACTTTCATACATTTGCCGAATTGACATTCAAGAAGTTTATACCTAGTGCTGTATATTTAAAAATTAAATAAATCTGAATCATGCCTTCATAGTTCATAACGACATTCTAGCACACACTAGGTCATATCAACTTACTGGTCCATAATATAACTCCTATAAATATCCTTCAGTCGTGCACTATGCTTCAGATATACGATGTTAGCGAGCTGTAAAAAGCTTCGCCTCTTGCACTGAAATATACGGAATAACATCACGTACCTAGATATTTGTTGCCTATGATCTAAGACCATTACATTAACAAACTAAATGCCTATTATTGGTTTTGCCCATTCATTTATACCTAACGACAAAAATAATTAAAGATACCTTTCTAAAAAGAACATTAAAATTGGTCATAAAATGAGGATGACGACCTCCCTGGCGCAGTGGTGAGCGCTGTGGTCTTATTACTGGGAGGTCTCGGGTTCGATTTCCGGCGGGGTCATTTTAGGAATTTATAATTTCTGAATTGTCTCTGGTCTGGTCTGGTGGGAGGCCTTTGTTTGCCGTGGCTAGTTACCACCCTACCGTCAAAGACGTGCCGCCAAGCGATTTAGCGTTCCGCGAGATGGCGTGTAGAAACCAATTAGGGGGATGGGTTAAATTTTCACTGCCATACCCCTTCCAAGTTAGTCCGCTACCATCTTAGACTGCATCGTCACTTACCATCAGGTGAGATCGCAGTCAAGGACTATCTTGTCATCGAATAAAAAAAAATGAAGGTACTTAATTAGTTAAAGGTACGAAGCCACAATGACGAGAGGGCATGTACTTGGTGCCCACTCGTAGAAGCGTAGCCCAGAAAAGATAATGATATCTACTCCGTACTCGTAGAAGTTACATCTAGCTAATTCTTTCGTATACGCCTGCATCAAATCAATAATTTGTCACGCCTAATGCCTATTGTTTGTATACAATGCCTATATTGTATTGGACAAATACCATTTTTAGGGTTCCGTACCCAAAGGGTACCAACGGGACCCTATTACTAAGCCTACGCTGTCCGTCCGTCCGTCCGTCCGTCCGTCCGTCCGTCCGTCCGTCTGTCAGCGGGCTGTATCTCGTAAACCGTAATAGATAGACAGATGAAATTTTCACATATTACGTATTTTCATTGCCGCTATAACAACAAATAATAAAAATTAAATTAAATTACAAAAATTAAATTAAAATTCCATGGGTACATGGAAATAAATATTTTTATTTAATTTTTTTAACGGAACCCTAAAAGAGCGAGGCCCGACTCGCACTTGGCCGATTTTTGTAACAGAATTAGAATATTGAAATAATTACACCAACTCAACATTACTTTTGTATCGCTTTACGATTATATATTTTAAAAACAATAATATTATACCTACTCTGATATGCATTGCTTATACCAGAAGTCTCCACCATGAATACCTCTCTATCTAGTACCTACTATAGAGCATTCAATATCAGATGAATGAAGAATTTCACGCCTACAAAAATTTCCATGGACCTACATCTGTATCATTCATCATCATTAGCAACCCATCAACGGCTCACTATTGAGCGCAGGTCTCCTCTCAGAGAAGAGTTATAGGCCATAGAGAACCACGCTGGCCCAATGCGAATTGGCGGACTTCACACACCCTCGAGAACAATATAGAGAATTCTTAGATGTGCAGGTGTCTTCACGATGTTTTCCTTCACCGTTGAAGCAAGTGATATTTAATTGCTTGGTGCGTACCCGGGATTGAACCTGTGACCCCCCGAATAGGAGACTACAGTCCTAACCACTAGGCTATCACTGCTTCAAGCTATAAGTATATATACATCTGTATAAGCTAAACCTATCCTTACTCTGTGCTACAACCTGGTAGGTAGACGTTGTAACTTATAAGTTGTCGACCAGAAATAGTTTATTTGCGAACGTAATTTCCACCCGTATATTTCTCGAGAGCCAACGACATCGGCTAAGTTATTGCACACAACAAGCCCGGCGCCTGATTGTGATTCATAGCTCAAGCTGCGACCGGCGACTTAATAGTTGAAATTTGTTACCGTGTCTATATATTAGGCTGAACGCTCACTGGATAATAGGATAAGTCGGATATCGATGTTCTAGATCTAGAAGCTAAAAACCGGCCAAGTGCGTGTCGGGCCACGCGCAGTGTAGGGTTCCGTAGTTGAAAGTCTCAAATATTATTGCTGACTTAGGATAGTGCTTTTGTTTTATTTATGAATATTGAATAAATTTCGAGTTCCTTGGTTTAAATACTATAATATCCTACAAAATATGCAACTTACACTACGTGTAATACCTAACTTAGAAAAAACAGATATAACTCCTTAACTAATGAACCCTACTTAGCCGTGATAGATTTCCTTTAAAATTCATTATATATACTATAACTGCTGTGAATTTTTTCTTATATCCTATATACAACCATTTAGCTGGCAGAGGGGGGGAGTGGGGACATTTGACTCTAATAAAATTTAGCACTTTAAAATATCATATTTCACAAACGGATCCCTGAATTGAAAAATGATGTTGCCACACCCACAATATTTTTGAAAGACCTATTCAACGACACCCCACACTATGGGATAGACGAGAAAAAAAATTCATCCCCACTTTACATGTAGGGGAGGGGTACCTCCCCTACATGTAAAGGGAGACGGAGTGGCAGGCAATAACCACCTTTTCACAGTTTAACCGCTGTACAGCTGTAGATCATGATTCATGACGTTTGGCTTGGATACTTTGTATACCGGAAAATCAAAGAGATCCTGCGGGATTTTTAAATTCACGTGGACAAAGGTGCTGGAATCAGCTAGCAATAGTATAATAATTAGGTACTTACCTATTAATTGTTTCTACTTCTTTGCAGTGCATATTCGCTATGACGTTAGTTTCTTCCTTCGCTGATGAACAACACCAACAATGGACGCCGTACAACACAAATCTTCAAAGCTATTTACAACAACACGATCAACAGGTACACTGCAGTCTTTATGCTTTTCATTTTCGTGGGGACAAGGCGACGCGACGTTCGATAATAAACCATCGACTTTTCAAAGTCGATGGTTTATTATCAGTCAGTCAGTATCCGAACCCCCCGTTGCACTATTGTTGTACCTATTCTCAACACAAATTTGCTTATTTGGAAGGAGAGGAGAGACTAGGAAATAAAATGACCTCTTCATTATTTCGTAATTAGTTAAGAAATAATTATTTTTATTATTACTAATTTATTTTTAGATAACTTTTAATTTACTTTAGAGAAAGACTTGTTCCATATTGGTGAAATTAGGTCTCAGAAAAGATATGTTGTTTTTATTCCATTAGAGAATGACTCGTAAGCGAATTGTTCCATCAGAACCAAATAAAAATAGCAATGTACATTGTACAAATTACATTTCATTCTGATTGCCACTAAGGTATGGGACGAAACTCAGTTTTCGGGACTAAATCGCTTTATCAGTTTATTTGATAAGACAAACACGATGTTCGTATGAGATTTGTGACTATCATCTTTCTTTGGAGAATAGAAATATTGTTGTCATTTTAGGGTTCCGTACCCAAAGGGTGCCAACGGGACGTGAATGGGACCCTATTACTAAGCCTCCGCTGTCCGTCCGTCCGTCCGTCTGTCAGTGGGCCTTATGAACCGCAATAGTATAGAATAGAATAGAATAGAAATGTTTATTAATATGTTTAATAAACTTTTTTACAAGTGCTTTTGAATCGTCGATGACTCTACCAGTGGTTCGGAATGCCGTTCCTGCCGAGAAGAACCAGCAAGAAACTCGGCAGTTGCTCTTTTCAAAACAAGTTTACATTATAGTAGATATTATGCTAAGTATGCAGTGTTTCCACAATGAGGAAAAGAGAATTTACAGGTTAATCATTACCTACTGTCTCATGAATCGATGGGACGAATTATATCCACGCTGTTTTGTCATTTATACAGGTTACTTGAAGTTTTCACAGAATGTGTATTCTATTGCCGCTATAATAACAAATAAAATTAATAAATAACCGGTCAAATGTGTGTCAGGCTTCGCGAAGTGTAGGGTTCCGTAGTTACCCATTACACACACATATGCATACTTTATTAAATTTTAAAATAACATTACATTTCGGAATCCTAAAAAAATAAAGTTAAAAATTAAAGAGTGTCCATACAATAAACTTTTGTTTTAGCTCGATCTTAATAATGTTAAACTGGTGTTAAATATAATTGTACACCTAAAATGGTACGGCACGCTTCATGTCAAGTCCGACTCGCACTTGGCCGGCTTGGCTGGTTTTTAGGCTTCCGCAACCAAAAGTCAGACAAAATCGGAAGATATATCAAAAATCTAAAAGAAACTTTGTTTCTTGGGGGCGTCGTTGTCAAGTTATTCTATTACAGTGCAGACTGCAGAGTTACTGGCATTTTTGTTAAAATAGCTTTGTTACACAGTCAATAATATCTAAGCGAATTGAAAATAAAGGATCGTAAAGTGGTGGGTTACGACCAGTGAATACGACTTAAGATTGAAAGTAGGCTGTAAAATTATTTTTATTGCAAGCTACAGGTGTTTTATATTCAGAAATTGTTATTTTGTGGCTAGAATATCGGGAATGTAATGAAGTACTCGAATTTATTACTTTGGGTGATGAAAGAAAACAGATTTCATTCGATTAATGACCAACATAAAAGAATCTTTAGGGAATTTTTTCTGAAAGCATCGAGGAATAGCATTGAGAAAACGTTGATTATATTACACAATACAGCGGGCACAATTTATTGTTAGGGTTTTGCGGTAAAATATTTAAGAATGAACCGGGGGCTTCATGTAATGTTAAATAACAAAACTTGCAATACTTATATTTAGTCATCATAATCAACCCATCAACATCTCACTACTGAGCGCAAGTCTCCTTTCAGAGAAGGGTTATAGGCTTATAGGCCATAGTCCAACGCTGGCCCAATGCGAATCGCCGGACTTCACACACCTTTGAGAAACATTATGGAGAACTCTCAAGTGTGCAGGTTTCCTCACAATGTTTTCCCGCACCGTAAGAAAGCATGTGATATAACGCACTTAACTTCAAAAAGTCAGAGGTGTTTGCCCAGGATCGAACCTGCGACCCCCCGAATAGGAGACCACAGTCCTAACCACTAGGCTATCACTGCTTGTACTGGTATATTTTTATTTTTTTTGGGACAAATCCCAGAAAACATTTCGAAGGAACGCGTAACCGAAGTAAGTAGCCGGGCGCTTAGGCTGAGATCTATAGTTAGTACTCTAGCTCTGCTCAAGACTCAAGATAGAGTTAAAATGAGACACATATATAAATGTCCTGACATTAATCTATCTCATTTTAAATCTGTCTTGAGTCTGAGCTGAGTGAGAGTGCCATCTATAGATCTCAAGTCTCAACCTTAGTGCTTACGATGACGTTCGTTGGTTCTTCACTTGTAGTCATTATACGTGCTGTTAGAACGTCCTTCGAACGCAGTACTTTTTCCGTCGCTTACGCCTTTCTGCAAGAAACGACTTCTATACCTTTTAAGAGTTAATATAGTTCGGTGCCTATCTAATACCTACGTACATCGTTTTCTAACTTCTATGACATAATAATAATAATAAAATACAATTGCTAGTCGATGCTGTTAAGAAACAGTTATCTAACAGAAAATAGAGCAAAACTTTTTAATTCTCTGGTGTGCCGCTTATTTGCCGTTACGCGGTACCGGCGCCATTTTGTTTTTTTTTTCCCTTTAATAAACTGGCGCAGACTGAATAGTGAAAAGTCAAATATAACTTTCGTTCTGAACGTTCACCATTGTTTGGGATTGCTTTATTTTGTTTTTGGTGCAAGCTAAACTGGGTCATAGATTTCTTTCATATCACGTTCTGACTTGTGTTGTGTTGTATTTAGAACTTACATAATACGATGAGTTTTTTCTTTTCTATCCTGAAATCAAACTCTACCACCGATAGAGTTCCTGAAGTTATTGAGGAAAAACCGGAGGACGGTCGAAAATTTGGCAGTTACAATATTACCTTCAAAAGTGATATTTTTGCTTACAGTTACAACCAAGCGAACATTCTTCTGGGTTCGACTTCGGGAGTCACGGGTTTGATTCAGGAGATCACGGTGACTTCGGAAACGGTTTCGGAGGCCACGATCTGCAAGCGCACTCGTATCCTGTGCATCAGCACGTGGAAGAGGAAAACCCTGAGCCAATCAAACACTACAAAGAAGTCGTCGTCCCTGTTCCAAAGAATGTAGAGTTCAAAATCAATCAGCCCATCCTCATACCATTCCCACATCCCGTGCCAATCCAAGTTCCTGTCCCTAAGGCAGTAGTCATCCCTATTATAAAGGAAGTTTCTATCCCTGTAGAGAAATCTGTCCCGTATCCCGTCGAGAGGACTGTGCATGTTCCCAAGATCAAGGAAGTGCCTTTCGAAGTTATCAAACACATACTCGTGCCGGTCGAAAAGCCTATACCCTTCAAAGTGCCTGTATATGAAACTATTATTCACACGAAGAAAGGTTCACACAAGCTTCGTTAATTTAATTGTTAGGTCTGAGCTCTGGTTTTTGCTGTGATTCTTGTTATGGTATTTTTTCGGGATTTCTTAACATCTTTATTCTCGCCCTGCAAAATGATCAGTTGATCACTTAAGGACAAAATATCTGTACTTATCAATTGTTTATTATTGTCATTCCAAATGCAATGATAGAGTTTATAAATACATTGGTAGGTACCGTGAAATAGATGTCTATGCTTAGGTTTATCAAATATTTAATTTATTTTAAATGATATTTAAACAGACACACCTATTTATATAGATCCCGCCGTTTAAAGAGAAGCAAATGTACATAATAAGTAGGTACATACTACCTACTTAATATATGTATTCTACTAATTTTCAATCAAGTTCGTACTAAGCATCCTAAAAATTTAACTTTACAGGTTTAAGTATACACTTAAATAGACTTACCTACATAATAAGCCTTGAAGTTATCTTCCTTTGCGACTGATATTTAGTTAATATGACAATTTTGTTGATATAATATGTCTGCGTTGAGCGTCTGCAGTTTTGTAAATAATGTAAATTGTTGGTTAGTTTTAAGTGTTAATAAAATATTTTATCTGATAGGTAATAAGTTTTTTACTGTTGAAATCTTCGGATGAAAAAGATGATGAAGCTGCCTAAAAATCAAGCGTGTCGACGTGCGTAGGCATGTGTAAAATGTAAATATAAATACCTACATGCATTCGACATAATATTATGTTTTATACAATGTCAATTTAGGATTCCGTACGATAAACTTTTGTTTTAGCTCTATTTAATAATAATTAACTGAAAAGCTGAGGCACGTAGGTATACCTATATGCATTAGTTATAAGATTTCATTCCAGGAATCTGTGTAATTTTTTCGAAACGAAAATATGAAAACTGCCAAACTACTTCCCTAATTATGTACCTAATGCAGGTACGTACTGGCACGGTATTTGTATTGCGAAATATCTCAGATAATTTTTTTGCTTTCCTTCATAGAAGTACCTATACCTACTTACGTGAATGTAAAGAATTCAAATTAACCTACCTACCTACCTTAGGGAGGTCACCCACGGCTACTTTGGGCAGCGATTTAGTTGCAATAAAATCGCAAAAAGACCGCGATACAGACGCGATGCTGTCGCAGGTCGTATGTACCAACCTTCGCCCACATAATAACGATTCCGCATCGCTACAATCGCTATATCGCATCGATAGTTAGAATATAAATATTTGCGCTATAGTAACTACCTGTGAAAGCCTGTGGCCCCCCTCTTTTCTTTTACTAGGATGTCGAAGGAAGCGATGCTGAATTGATACTATGCGATGGTATCGCGTCTGAATCGCTTCTGTAAACCGTCAAACTGTGTCAGACGCGTGTTAGTGAAACGCGCTACTGATTCGCTGCAATAAGTCTCCGTGGGCGATCTCCCTCACTCATTACTAATCACAATGTTGGCGTAAGTAAAATAGAAAGTAATATACAGATTTGATATTTTTAATTCCACAATGCAGAAACTTTAAAGGTATATAACAAAGAACACACTTCCGTACAAACGAAGTTTGAACAAACGTGATATTTTTTACAAAGTTTTCTTTTGCCCGGCCCGTACATTATTGTTATCGTGCTCATTCACTTTACAGTCATTCTTTTTTTTCCTGAAAACAAAGAAAGAAAATAATTACAGGGGAAGAAAATAATTACCTACGGAATAATAATTACCACAATAGTGAGGTCTAACATTGTAATTAGAGATACATCTGTTCCATCTCTTAGGCCTCTAGTACACTACCGCTAAATCGTAGCAGCGAAACCGCCGAAGCTCTGATAGGACTTGTCCGTTGTATGACATGTGAAATAGAATGAATTTATTTCTTTCCCTCCTTATTTTGGTATCGTACTCGGATTATAGTCACATCTCCGCATTTTCCATTCCACATTTCGGTCCGGTAGTTTTTTATATTTCATTGAAAAATCATGATAGTTGGGTAATAGGTAGTACCTATTATTATTAAATTAAGGCTTGCTGAAAGTGTCATTGTAACATTTTTAATTGACTTACTTGCTATCGAACAGAATGTTGATAATTTTACTCATTGGAGCTTCAAAAAATATATATAGAAACAAACTGTTTATGTTGCATATGACCAATACACCGAATGTATGGATGAACTGGAAAAAAAGATAATAATATTAAAGTAGGTAGCCAAATCAAACACGATCGAAAGATAAAATATTAAGTATGCTATTCTCATACATTTAGCCGTTTAGTACATCTCCATGACTAGCCGCAGCAGCAGCGGATAAAACAAGCACATATCAGTTTCGCTATAGATTTGTCCACAGAAATATTAGAAAGGTTACAATATTCTGTTTTATTAGGATTATCGTTTGTCGATTTCTGTACAAAACCATGGCCCTTTTTTGAGATTAATTTTCAAGCTTTTGGCTCTGCAATTAGGAATAGCGAAATGTGGGATAACATTATTTTTATTCCACTTTTTGTTCCAAATCACATTGCGCAGATTGTTTGAAAACTATAATTACACTGTACCTATTCTTGCAAAATGTTGGCACGCGTGACCCGTTTACTTTTCAATTCTGTCTTGATATTATAATATTCACGTACAATATAAGATTTGAATAGTATGTATAATAACGTAAGGAATAGCAACGGAACAATGGGTAACTATCGATATCGATGATTTTTTTTTGACAGCAGGGAAACCATATCGTTTCTCTGCTACTGTTTGGTAGGTAGAGGTACTTAGGTACGTGGCAGAGATGTGCTAACAGCCTCAATAATGAAGTGCCCAGTAAATACTACTTATACATTGCCAATTATTATATCGCTTATAAAGCCAAAAATAAGTATAAGCCACGGTTTTTAAACCAAAAATATCTAACATTGCCAAGTTAACATACCACTAAGTACATGTCATGGTTCAGGGGAGTTCTTGAAGGCATGACCGTCCGAGAAAACATGAGCGTGTGGAAGAGATATGTTCCGTATGCAAGCTTGCTGAGCGGCGAGAAGAACCCTAATTGGAGTAACGGACCAATGACAGCTGTAAAGAGACAAAATAACTGTACAGCTTAAGGATGATTATACGGGTCTGCCCGCGAAATTTGAATTTAATTTAGTTTTTCGCAATTTGTAAACTAATACGACAAACTAGGCTAATGGCATTCTAATTGAGCCAGTAGAATTATCATCTTCACAGGTTTACATAAAAATCTTTACTTGAAAGTGACTAGTTTAAGAAATTAATCAAAATACTGACTAATTTGTGAGTAACTCACGTCCAACTCGGTATTTTGATTAATTTCTTGACCTGGTCACTTTCAAGTAAATTTTTTTATGTAAACCTGTGAAGAATATAATTCTACTGGCGCAATTAGAATGCCATAAGCCTACTTTGTCGTATAAGTTCACAAAATGGAAAAACCAAATTAAATTTGTATTTCGCGGGCAGACCCGTATAATCCACCTAAGTATCGTTCAAACCTGCGCGACCAAAGCGACACCGGGATTGTCAGCCGCGCGGCGCGCGGCGGTCGCCTCCCAGAATATTTACGCAGATGCATTGACGCTCCACGCGCTTCGTGTGGCGATTGCATTAGCCAATAACAACGCGAGTCTTCATTGTCAGTTGACTATAATATATTATTAATTAATTCTAAGGATTAAATAATTATTAAGGTATTTAATCCTTACAATTAGTTACTGTAAAAACTTTTTTCTAACAATGAATATGCTGGTTCAATGTATTTTTTGCAATTATAGCAGTAAAATAATTTATTTGGTTTGTTATTTCATCATATCATCATACACGTTATACCGCGATTTTGTCCGCAACGAATCCCTCGCGTAAAGCGGGGTATTACTTGTTTATGTGTGTCCACCGATCACTCAATAACGCCTGAACCGATTTTGATTTTTTTTGTTTGAAAGGGTACCTATACTTCCCAGGTGGTCCCATATAAATTTCATCGAAATCGGTTGAGCGGCTTTTAAAATATCAAGACTAAATTATATATTTTGTATAGTGGCGCTGCGCGCTGGAGTTTGAAGTCGGGTTTTTATAAAGAGTTTTTATATTATATAGGGGAAGGGACCCGAATATTGGATAGTTGCCTAATTTCGGATAGGTCAATATCTCATAAAATAAGCAGCGTCACCTATCTAGCAGACCAGTTACTATTATTTTAATACCTACGCAGCTAGATGGGAGCACTGCAGCGCGTTCATCGAGCTGACTGTCAAAATGTAGTATACATAATCATTTTAATCTGTGGTCAAAATGGCGACGAAACTGCAACACATGTGATTTGTACAGTACAAAATATTTCATTGTGGTTTTTTATGAGAACATTTAGACAAAAGCAAGTGCTTAATAATATTATATCTTCATTTTATTTTATTATTTACTTAATTATTTACTTAAATTAGCCAATTTTGTAGGAAAACGAAGATCAAACTTTGATATTTTTTATTTATTTATTTACATGTGTGAATGCATAATATCAGATACTCTGTGATGCTCAATATCTTATCCGATATTAGGGGTCACGTTTTGTATAATAAAGTAAGTTGCTTGTAAAATTAATATATTTTAAATTATTCCTTTCAGTTAAAACTGAAAGGAATAATTTAAAATATATTAATTTTATTAAAATTAAAATATATTAATTAGTTAAAACTAATGGCTTCTAATAAGAAGAGGAAATTATGGTGCCTAAACATTATGTGTTGTGTTCATATTTTTTGAAGAGACTGTTTAGTTTTAAGTTGTTTAATTTGCGGTGTAAATTAGGATGCCTAATATTGGTCATCCGATACTGAGATTATCGTATATCTGATATTAGGAGCCTACTTGGTTGAGACCTGAATTTGTTATTAAATTGAAATAGACCTATTTCAATTTAATAACAAATTCAGGTATACCTGTATATACCTGTATATATTTTTGTGTATTATTTATTACTGCAACTGTCTAGATTGTTTTAGGATCATATAGTTTAGGAAACCAAGATTACTCATACAAATTTTTATTTAAATGCAGTTACGTTAAGTATTTTTTTACCTAACTTTCAAAAAGTATCTGATATTATATTTTATTATTTTAAAATTATTATTATATTATTAATTAAAATTAAATTTGATATTAACTATTAAGTATAGGGGAAGGGACCCGAATATCAAATACTTTAATAGATTTTAAATAAAAAAATTCTAATAAAGTTTCCTACAATACCTACGGATTAACTTATAATAATAGGTATACGTAAGTAAGGAATAACGTTTACTTGTAATAAATACTGTGTTCCAAAAAATGATCGAAAAATAAGGTAAACTAATTCAGAGTTTAGTGCACATAAAATAATAAGAGCAAAGTTGTAAAGAAGAACAACGGCTGTTCTCATTTTGTCCATAGATTAGATAGTTCGACATAGGAATAATTATAATAAATATAAATATTAGGCACATAATTCGGCCACCATAAAAAATTGTTAGAAGTACGTTGAACTTACGAACTGTGCCATATTCGCAGAAAACAATCAAACATGCCATTGTTATTGCCCAGATGGTCCTGTTGAAGGCGGCAAATACGGCGGCTTCCCACACGTTATAGGGTCTGTGGCGGTCTTGGAAAGCACCACCCATGACCATCATTTGCATTGCTATGGTGAGTGCAGCGATGAAACCTATTAGAGAATACGTCTGAAATAAGGTTAATTTTGAATGTAGGCTTAACACCAATAACACCTCTACAATTATTACATGGTCACCTGCGTTACAATTCAAGTCCTTGGACTAATAACCAAATAGAAAATAAATAGTTCCATACAACGAGACCAGATTAACGTGTAACCACTTTTTGAACTATGTGTGCTAAAAGAGAGTCGTTTATTTACGCTCGCCGACACGTACACTACTGTGCATGCCGGTAGGCGAAACTAGTCTTTAAAGGCTACCAAGAAAGGATTTATTTTCGCTAGCCGACACATGCGCACCGATGGGCATAAAGAGCCTTTGAAGGCCTCTATGAATGTGCGCGGCTACTGTCTTTCTATGCTTCATAATTCTATGGTCAGATCAATGTTGCATAAAACATCATCAACGGTACTACTCGCAGGTCTTCTCCTAGAGAAGGGTCATAGGCCATAGTCCACCACGTTGGCCCCATGCATTTGCCGACTTCACACAAACTTTGAAAATATTATGGAAAACTCTCATATGAAACTGCAGTGCTAACTACTAGGCTATTACTGCTCAGTTGCTCACCTCTGTGAATAAAATTACTAATTAGTGACAAAAAGTTTGGGGAATATCTGTTCTGTAGGAACATAATATACCTACTATGGTGTAACTATGGCATGCGAGACTCCATGAGAATTATTATTTTTATTTTTTATTTTTTCACACACAGCGGACACACTGCGCGAAACCCATCTATAGGATAATAAATAAGTCTCTAAAAGTTTCACAAAAAAGTAGCGACCTTTTCGTTAACACTCAAGTTTTTATATAGCTACTAGTACTAGCTGACCCAGCGAACTTCGTACCGCCAACTTATCTATATAAATAAAACAAATAAACTATCCCAATCCAAAAAACTATCGAAACAGAAACAAACAGAGAAACAGAGAACAAATTACAGATAGTTACGAAGTTTGATAAAAATCGGTTATGTAGTTTAGGAGTCCATCGCGGACAAACAACGTGACACGTAATTTATATAAATTAAGATTAAGATAAGTACCTACTCTATGATGCACGAGAAATTCTACAAAATAATACCTGTTTCTATCTAATTAAAAAAATCCAAGTGCAGTAATCTAACAGTTCGCGATGCGTAACCTTATGTTTCCATTTGAGTGCACATTGATAGTGTACAGTGGCACAAGTGGGTTAAGGCGTCACGCGTCCCGCACAGGGTAATGATTTTCATGGCATGCTCTTTAATATAAATGGTTTAAAGGACTTTAACATCGTACTTACTACGTACGCGAGTATCGGCTGGTAAGATATTTATATCTTATTAGCCGATGCTTTAACTACCCACATTGTTGCGTAGCATCCATAAAATAATTCAGTCTGATCATTATAACTTTGACAGGAAATTATGCGGACGAAGTAGCGGGAATCAGGTAATAATAATATGAGGCAAGGAGTCAGCAGAAATACTATGCATGTGGTTTAACTTGCACTCAAATATTTAACTGCAATAACACACAACATTGGTTAGAGCATGGAACTAGGAATTACGACTATACTTCCATAATCCATGGGTTAGAGCGAAATATGACGTCAAAACTACGTCATAAAAAAATCACTGTCATAATATCATGATTGGTACCTACATTCGAGCGCGTGACGTTTGACAGCGCGGCAACATGGCGGCGGTTTCAGAATCGTCTGCTTACGTAGTATCCTCTAATCTGTGATCGTCTGCATCGAATGCACACAAAGAATGCACAGGCCAGGAACAACAAGAAATCCAATGGCAGTTTTTAATTATATTTGTATGTAATTTAAACATTTTTATAATGTAATTTTTTAACGTCGAAATAAAGAATTGATTAAAAATATAAAAAGTTAGCTGTAATTATACCTCACGGTCTCTTTAAGTACGATACATTTTGTACCGATATCACCACCCTCCCACTCACACTCACCCTCTAAGTGCCAATTTCACCAACGTCAAGTGACGTTTATCCGAGGAATAAATTGGGCGTTCTAACAGTTTTTGTATTGAAAATACTGTCAAAATATCAAATTTACGTTCGGATAAGACTAATTTTATGTTGGTGAAATCGGCCCAGTATAAATATATATCTAGAATTTGGTACCTTGGGGATAACATTTCTGTGTTGGTCCAGCTTGTATATGGAAATCAGATATCCCAGTGCGAGGCCTACCAAGTAGGGACCGGCTCGAAGGTGACTCCACAAGTATGTTGGATTCTTGAATAAATTGTTTCGATAGTTTTTGATACTTCTGTAAACAAAGCTAGTAAGCTAGATGTTCAGATGAAAGACACAATAAGCTATGCTCAGGGACCATTAAAGCATTATAATTATATTATTATAATTACTAATTCAACAAAGTTCACGTAACACATTTCGAGTAACATTATATGGGCATGTATGTATGTATATACTTTATTGCACCACAAAACACAAATGAATTACAGGTTACAAAAAAGAAAACTTAAAATGTAAGTACAAAAAGGCGGTCTTATCGCTAAATAGCGATCTCTTCCAGACAACCTTAACGCTAGGGAGAAAATGAACAAATAGACAGTGGTAGGTGGTGTATATAATATACCTAAATACTAATAGGTAAATAAACTAAACCATATAATATAATAATAATAACATATTAACACACTAATATATACAAAACAAATATAATACACATACATAAGACTATATAATATACATACATATATATACATTACTGATTTAAATCGTAAACTATGTCGTTATTGATGATAGCACAGAGATAGGTAATAATCTTTGACGTCAGTTTTAAATTTATTAAGGGATTCAGCACGATGAATTTGCGAGGGAAGCTCGTTCCATAGACAAATGCCTTGACCGTGAAGGAGAGAGCGCGGGTCGTCTTCGCTGGCCGAGGCCGGAGGGTACGGGCTTCGAGGCATGGCCTCATTACCCGGGTCGGGTCGCGGGGAAGAGCACTTCCCCGGTGGTGACTTTTCAGCCGTCTTGGCAATCCATGGCGGCTGAGGCTCCTATTCAGCTTGAGTAGGGGCCTTGCGGCGGCCGTGAAGGAGTTACTAAAATACTTCGTCCGATGTGTAGGTGTCGCTAGCTTGAGTTTTTCCGCTGGCCGGAAGACTCTATCTGGTCTGTCATGACCACGAAATTTAAAGTTCTCCTTTAAATAACTTGGAGTCATAGGATTGAACAATACACAGTACAGAAGAGAAACAATATGTAAATTCCGGCGAAAGCGAATGGGTTGATGACTTTGTGACTTGAGCTTTGAACGAAATTCGGAGACATGGTCATATTTGCGCAAGCCAAATATAAACCTAATAGCAAGGTTTTGAATACGCTCAAGTTTATTAAGTTGGTCCCCGGTTAAATCAATATAGCTTGCGTCTGCACAATCGAGAATGGAGAGGAGTAAAGATTGTGCTAACATAATCTTAGTAGGAATGGGGAGAAAAGAACGTAGACACCGGAGAGAACCCAGCAAAGGTCTTTCTCCTAAGCTCTTTTAATTGCTGAGACCACGAGAGAGTAGTGTCCAAATGGACACCAAGATTTTTCACAGTGGCACTATAAGGAATAACAACGCCATTTAATATAACTGCTGGAAGATTATCCCAATCAACCCTTGAAATCCAGCCAGCTCCACCAATAATAATAGCCTGGGACTTCCAAGGATTGACTTTTAAACCATCACTTACTCCATTCGCTGACAGCCACCAGGTCATCATTAAGGGTAGAAATAGCAGAGGGCAAGTCTTCAAGTGTTGACTGAGTGTACACTTGGAGATCGTCTGCATACATGTGATAGATAGAGAGAAGAGATAATTTGGGAAATTGAATTAATGAAGATAGCAAAGAGTAAAGGAGACAACACACCACCTTGAGGCCCCCCAGCACGTAATTCACACCAAGATGAAAACTTATCTTCACCACTGATGGAGATATGTTAATAGAACGTAACAGACTCAGCAAGATGTCAAAATCGACAGAATTAAATGCATTGCTAAAATCCAGCAATACCAGCACAGTGAGCTGTTTATTATCCATGCCCCGTCGAATGTCGTCAGTAACTTTAACCAGCGCTGTAGTCGTATTATGACCCGACCGGAAACCAGACTGAAGGGGATTTAAAAGACAATTTCTGTTAAGGAATAGGTTCAATTGGTGGAACACTAGTTTCTCAAGAACTTTAGACAGAAATGGGAGAATGGAAATAGGGCGAAATTCAGAAAAATGTAAGGCATGAGCCTTTTTTGGGAGAGGAATAATTTGAGCACTTTTCCAAGCTTCATGAAATTTAGACGTCGAGATAGATACATTTAAGATATGTGTTAGAACAGGAGTAACAACTTCCAGGATAGGTAAGATCATATTACGACTAACGCTGTCATCACCCACGGCATTGGACGAGACTGATAATATTATGTTCTTTTGAAGTGGAGTGAAATTAAACGTTTGGAAATCAGGAGCTGGTATAGATGAAAGACATGATGACATGTCAACATAATTTGTAGTAACACGTGCAAAAAAATTACCCGTGTTACTAAGTAGTTAGTGGTAGTAACACGGCTAAAGAATAAAATAATCTGGTAAAATCTAAACCCAAGTTATGAGGTTTTAAAAAAAACGTCGAAGCGCTTTGAGAAAAATTAGGTATCTACCTAGTACCCTTGCGCTTCGCTTGGCTCGTCGTGGCGGGGTTACTACAAGTACAGTGTCCCAAGATACCAGGTAGGTAGGTATATATTTTAGTTGTTGTTCTGATAGTTTTAGATTTTTTTTAAAGATCAAAATATCACCTTATATTAAAAGGAGGCACTGCGGGTAACCTCTGCTGATAAGTTACAACTCCGGGCATGATGATAGCAGCTAAAGCGAGGACTGTGAACGTTGCGTAAGCAGCTCGACGGTTGCGTTTGAAGAGCCAGATCAATATCACTCCAACTATCGACAGATGGAAGTCACAGGGCACTGTCCACAAAATTGGATAGCACTGCAGAAACAAAGAATACTTAAATCCTAGATTTATGATAGATATAGGTATACTAAATCTATGCTTATAGCCTATTTAATTTTTAAACACATGATGACCAAAAATAAATCAACAAAAAAAATCATCAAGTTTTAAAATTAAGTACCCAACTGAACTCAACAATTACTAAAGTCCTTTTATTTAAAAAGTCCTTTTATTTAAAATCAGCCTCAATTGAAGAGCCTTGTATATTATTATCTTAAATCCTTTTTTGGACTCCCGATTCGAGTTCACACCGGTTTGTAACACCAGTGTGACTACGAGTATTTTTTTCCTTGTCTTCACACCGCAGCGGGTTTTACTACACCTTTTTTATATGAATTTTAACATTAGTGTTGTGACTTGTGATAAGTAAATTGTCAAAATGTGAACCCCGCTTTATGAAGACAAGGAAAAAAAACTCGTAGTTACACTGTGTTACAAACTGGTGTGACCACGAGTCGGTCAGGCTTTTTTGGATGTCGCTGTTTTTTTACAAATCTCAATGATGTCTAGCTATATAATTAATTGATTGATTCTTAACATTAATAACTAATTAATAAGTTATCTTAAGTAAAAAGGCTTGCATTTATACGTTTACTCAAAGTATTTTTTTACGTTCAGTCCTTTATGAGAATTAAGTAGGCGTGTCGTCAGTTACATAAGAATAGTTTCTCAAGCGGCAAGAAATCCCATGTGATTATCCTGTGCTATCCTCTCTACTACATTATTATACAGACCTACATGACAAAAACTCATATCAGAATGCGAGTGTCAAAAATGTCCCTTACATTCGAGAAACTCTCCTTGTGTAAGTGAGCAATAATTAAAAAAAGTTTATAATTGACATGGGTAGTGGGTACTAACAATATTAGCAGTGTCTACATAGTTGCCCAGCATGAGTAACGTCAGCCACCATGTTTTCCTGCAATGTTCGGCCTCCTCCTGAGCGTACCGGGGCCATAGAGGGCCGTCGCAACTGGGTGCTAACAAGTGCACTAAGAATAATAACACCAACACTAATATCCAGACGAACCTAAAATATCGAGATCTTATCAAATCAACGTCAGTTATCACAGTTACAGCCATAGAACTGTAACGCTTAGAACAGAACTTTCTAACAAAGTTTCGCTCCAAACGTATTCTTAAAAAAACGATGAACTTGTGAGAGCCGTGTTATTATTGGAACGAAGTTCCTTATGGGGCGTTGCGGAGGGGTACCCTAGCCGGCAAAATACGTCCGTAACGTTAAAAAATAAAAGCATAAGATTTTTTCGTCACAGTCCTTGTTGTCATCGTTTATTTTACACATGCCATCAATGCTTCGATGGCGCAGCGGTAAAAAGAAGGAGTGATACTATCGGTTCAGAGGTTCGTATCCTGACTTCAGATAATTATTATTTATTTTATTTTTATTATTAATTTATTATTAAGTATTTATAATTTTATAATTTATAATATTTGGTAAAAATTAAAAACAAATTACACTTGGTATTACTTATATACATTTTTATAAATAATTTTAAACAAAATAAATTTTGTAAAGTAGTTTTTTGATTTTTATCGACAAAAAATCATGTGATTCATGATAAAAAATGTATACCCGAATAATTTTATTTTCTTTATACCTCGAATAGAACTTGAAATTAATATTTTTATTATAAGGAACTTCGTATCTATCTGGTGTCCCACGACACCACACGACTTTTTTTCTGGTACTGGTACTGTTATTATTTACGTTTTTGATGTTTATTGTGATGAATTATGACACCCGTTCACAGCTACACAGTACATCGTTTTTTAGTAATTTTCTGCGAGCTCGTCGTACTAACACGCGACGATAAAATGCGCAGTCTTAAAATAGTTTACCTTAAATACCGCTTGAAGATTATAAGAAATGGGTTGAAATGTTTCGGCGAAGAGAAGTCCTGACAACATAAGATAAGTGTCGACGACAAGCTCTGCGTGCGCTAAGGCGGTCAAGTTATATCTTTCTGTGTCCTACAAAATAACAATAACATTATTATAAGTTTTACTCAGCAGGTTCGAAGGTAAGCTTTAGGTAGGTACTTATAATTAATAGTGTATGAAAGATTATCTTAGCGGAGATGTCAACGAACTCCGTGTTAATCAATCATAATAAATAGTATAAAGAAAATTTTAATTATGTAAATGATTAGTTTAACACATTTACATAATCTTCTTCAGAATTACAGTCAACTATGAATTTTTTTTATTGCTCTTTGATATTACGTAGGTAGGTAACTAGTAACTAAGCCACTTTCCATCAGATGTGTTCGTGGTCTAGCGGACCTATCTTTAGAATGTATAAAAAAAAACGATGGGATGGATGTACGTCCTGCTGTATTAACACTAGACAAATGGGCATTTATTGTTTGAATACCCTCTTTAGGTAGCGCCAATGTTGCCTATCCTCCCTCGGCTTTTCACGTCCACCTGATGCCTGCCACTTTTCGGATGTAATGCATTCTCAGTCCTCAATGACTAGTGTAGTAGTTTAAGTGCCGATTTCACCAACGTTGGGTGACGTTTTACCGAGGAATAAATTGGGCGTTTTGACAGTTTTTGTATTAAAAATAGTGTTAAAATATCAAATTTACTCTCGGATAAGACTTATTTTACGTTGGTGAATTCGGCCCTAAGTGACTTAACTAGTTCTTCTAGTACCCTCTACAGTACTATTATATATTCTGTGCCTCTACTAACTAGCAGAGGTTGGCAATCATTAGTTGGACTTTATTCACTGTGGCCCTGAACATTAACTTAGCCTGGAGCTAACTTTAAGCCACTGACGAAGGTTTTAAGCCAGGCATTAGGCAATTCTTCTTCGACCAGGCCTTCGTCTGTCTTTTACTTTTTCTGGTATAATGTGATTAGTTACTAGAGAGAGTAAGTACTTACTTTATCCACATCCAAATAGTTAATGGTTCCAATCCAATTGTTAACAAACCAGACATGCAGGCCGACCACTATGCCAGCTGTTAAGCATCTGATGCCGTGTATCGAGGAGATGTCACCTTCACACTCCTTGCATAAGGACGCCATATTCTCTTTCATACAGAGCGCTTTGATTAACTTATTCCCTGCAAACATGCAGTGATATTACTCGTAATTAGAAACTGCACTAGTGAAAGACATAATGGGAAACTATGGGAAATTTTAAGTAATCTTTCAGTACAGGGAAAAACCATTTATTTCTCTACAATAAAAATAAGCCTATCTACTAATAATATTATAGAATGAAAGTGTGTTTTTGTTGGTTTGGTGGTCCTTCAAAGTCAAACCCGGGAAATCAAAGGATAATCGTGGACTTTTTATAAAACCCGGGAAAACAAAGGGTAACCGTGGACTTTTTATAAACTTAAGGGTCAGTTCAGACAGAATGAAAAATCCGCGAGCAATTCACTTGGCTTTAAATTTACTCTAACTTTTAATTTTATTCTTTAATTTTAAATTTTCTACTTTAGCCTATGGTAATACGGTGCTATTTTCAATGGAGCCAGTAAATGCTCGCGCATTTTTCCATTCTGTCTGAACTGACCCTAACTCCACGCATACGAAATCGTTCGGAAAGTTTTTGGGAAGAGTCAATTTAATTTTAACTTAATGTGTTTAGACCTAATTAAGTAGGTAGGTAGATTTTATTTTAATCATATACTTATTACTACTAAAATTGTTACATTGGATAAACTTACCAACACTGTCAACTTGAAGTTCATTTTCATAATAAGTATTTAAAGTTGTACAAGTTGCTGCTGCTATGATAACGAACCCCAAAAGCAACCTAAAAAACATATTGCTATTTTAATATTGAAAATAGAAAGGAATTTAATTTCTCTTTTGATATAAAGAGAAATTTAAAAGTAAGGGGGAAAATTAATAAGCTCTATAAAACAGTACCGAGTCTGGAAACAAGAAAAATCAAAGGATGGAATTTCCGGGAATAAGCTCTGTAAAAACGTTGGGGTTTCGTAGAATTACAACAAGGAACCCTGAGACTGAGTTTCCACGGCGCGGTTCGCGGCCCGCGCCCGCAGCGGTTTGTCTCACAAAACTCGAGAACGGTTGAACCGATTTGCCTAATTTTGGTTTTGAACTATTTGTAGAAGTCCAAGGACGTTTTAGAAGGCGAAAAAAAAATTGTAAAAAATAAGTAAACGGGAGAGTGACAGGACTTTTTATTCCGGAAAATAAAACAGTTTCCGTGGGATTTCAAAAAATAAATCCACGCGGACGAAGAGGCGGGCAACAGCTAGTCATCTATAAATATAAAAATCTCGTGTCACGATGTATGTTCGGGATAAACTCGAAAACTACTGAACCAATTTTGATCAAACTTCGTAATTGTAATTTGGTCCTACTTAAAAGATAGGCTAGTTACATTGAATGTACATTGTACAGCCTTCTAAGTACGCATAAATTTGTGACACTCAACTACGGAACCCTTAGATACTGCGCGTAATCTGGCACGCAATTGGCCTTGTCTAAGTAAAACATTATAAATGATTGACTTGGCGCGTGGCTATGTTAAAAGAACCGATACTATCCTAACCCTCATTCCTTGGTGGAGGATAGGAAGGTAGCTCGTTTGTGATGGCGCTGTCAAGCACTGAATATATCAATAATAATTATGCTTATAATATTATATACCTATATTTACCTCGATAAAATCCTTTTTCAACCTACCTACTTTCAAAAAGTAGGAGGTTCTCAATTCGGCCGGTATCTTCTTTTTAGAGAGTGTCACTACCCACGCGGCGTAGTGCCTACCTACCCATAATTCTGGCAATATAATTATTTCCCTTTTGGATGGCCAAAGCCTATAACTATATATATATTCTGTGCCATAACCTGGACATAAGCTGACAACAATAGGTAGTAAATTTTAGTTGACTTAAAAAAATAACTCAAACTCACATAATGAGATAAAACACCGTAGAATGTTCTTTTTTTAACCCAGCAACGTGGCATGGGTCAATGCTGACATCGGCGATCGGTATCGTAAGTCCCAGATGCGTGTGTTTGTACAGACTGTGAACGAGTTTGGCGATGGCCCTCGAGTTGCATTCGACAGGAACACACACACCCCAAGTGATAGTATTGAATGTTACGCCGTGTTTTGAAATAGACTGCAAAATAATATGAGTTTTTGGATCGACACTTTTTTGAAACCGACACTTTTTTGAATGTGAATTTGGCATTGTGTTCAGTATTTTCGCGGTACAATATTGGGTCTCCGTAGCCTTGTGGTTTCGGCAGTCGCTTAACTCGAGTTGGGATTCGAACCATCGACCTTTGGCTGTTAGGCGACTGTCGAAACCACAAGGCTACGGAGATCTAATATTGTAGTGTGAAAATGTTGAACACAGTGCCAAATTAATTAATCGAAAGGAACTGCGTTCCATCCGGGTGCCCCTTGACACCTCTCAAGTTTTTTTATTTCGATGACAAGGTAGCCCTTAACGCTGTCTAAGATTAGCAGTCTATAAAGGCTGAGATCTAAAGATCGTAGTCACCTCTGCTCAAGATTCAAGATAGATTGAGACACAAAATATATGTCCTGACATAAATCTGTCTCGTTTTAACTCAGTCTTGAATTTGAGCTGAGCAAGAGTTGAGTGAGAATGCCATCTATAGATCTCCCTTACTTTGAGATCTATAGATGGTACTCCCCACTCAGCTGAGACTCAAGACTGAGTTAAAACGAAACAGATTTACGTCAGGACATATATTTTGTGTCTCATTTTAACTGTATCTTAAGTCTGGAGACTGCTCAGTCTCAAGTCTGCTCAAGACTCAAGATAGAGTAAAAATGACACATTATGTCCTTACGCTAAGACATTTGCCAAATAAGCCCTTAACTCCGGACAAATACCTATTAGTCATACTAGTGCATGTTGATACTTACTACTTAAACTTTCTTAAGAGGCCTTAAGAAAGTTTATAGTCATCTGAGGAATATCGAGAGCGATATGAAGCTAAAGTTGTAATGGCACATAGATCGAAGAAGCGACATAAGAATGAGGAAGTCCCTAACTGTGGAAAATAGCCCAAATTATTTTAAGATGGCCGCCGCCAGCGGAAGGGTTTAAAGATTCTTTGTTGAGTAGTGGAAGATTACTGATTAATTATCGATGATTACCTACGCTAGCAAAAATACGTAGACATGATATACAAAAGCTGATATAAAAATCTTATGCTCTTTTTAGTGGATTTTTTGGTGGACCTAAAAACATCTTTACTTATATTTAATAAGTACAAGTATTTCATGTGGTGTGCAGTGTTGCGTAAACCGGTTCCAAAACGTTCATACTCGGGTATTTTC
Source organism: Oeneis ivallda (assembly GCA_029955525.1). Taxonomy (NCBI): domain Eukaryota; kingdom Metazoa; phylum Arthropoda; class Insecta; order Lepidoptera; family Nymphalidae; genus Oeneis; species Oeneis ivallda. The sequence goes on from JARPMR010000007.1 coordinate 15,946,676, forward strand.
GGGGAGGAAAATTTTTAAATTTTTAGTTAGGAGTTTAGTTTTACCAGGAAATCGGTACTACATGTTCTGAATTAGAAAGAGCTGACAGCAGCAAAAACCATGCACACTTGGACAGCGGAATTGAGCGGAATGATATTTTTCATTACTCATACACGGAAAGTAGGTCTGAAGTTGCCTGAGAAGCGGGTTGAAAGTAATACTTTTCAGCCCTAGGGAGAATCGTTTTCAACTGACAGCTGTCAAATAATTAAAAAAAACTAGTTGTCACATTTTTATTGGAGTTCAAATGAAACACGACATACCCGAGTGCATCCATAGACAAGAAGAAAGATAGACTTTATTCATAAAGTAAAGGTAAAGACAACTGATTCATAGACATTCATAGACAATACTTGACTATTAAAAAGCTAAATGCATAGCCCGCCGGCTAGGCCAAAGAAAAAAAAAGGCGGGAAAGTGGCAAGCGGCAATCCGATCTTCATTTGTTTTTCGAGTTGTAGAGTTTTGTTTAGGCTTCTGTTTAACAGTGATTTTTATTGACACAATGAGTTCATCTGATTCAGATATGGATTTAACGCCTGATTTTGTGAGAGAAGAGGCTCAAGCAGTAGTGGAAAACCTTTTACCACCTAAATCAAAACATAGATACCTAAAATCATACGACGATTTTATGAAGTTGATACTTACTACTTAAACTTTCTTAAGAGGCCTTAAGAAAGTTTATAGTCATCTGAGGAATATCGAGAGCGATATGAAGCTAAAGTTGTAATGGCACATAGATCGAAGAAGCGACATAAGAATGAGGAAGTCCCTAACTGTGGAAAATAGCCCAAATTATTTTAAGATGGCCGCCGCCAGCGGAAGGGTTTAAAGATTCTTTGTTGAGTAGTGGAAGATTACTGATTAATTATCGATGATTACCTACGCTAGCAAAAATACGTAGACATGATATACAAAAGCTGATATAAAAATCTTATGCTCTTTTTAGTGGATTTTTTGGTGGACCTAAAAACACCTTTACTTATATTTAATAAGTACAAGTATTTCATGTGGTGTGCAGTGTTGCGTAAACCGGTTCCAAAACGTTCATACTCGGGTATTTTCGGGGAGGAAAATTTTTAAATTTTTAGTTAGGAGTTTAGTTTTACCAGGAAATCGGTACTACATGTTCTGAATTAGAAAGAGCTGACAGCAGCAAAGACCATGCACACTTGGACAGCGGAATTGAGCGGAATGATATTTTTCATTACTCATACACGGAAAGTAGGTCTGAAGTTGCCTGAGAAGCGGGTTGAAAGTAATACTTTTCAGCCCTAGGGAGAATCGTTTTCAACTGACAGCTGTCAAATAATTAAAAAAAAAACTAATTGTCACATTTTTATTGGAGTTCAAATGAAACACGACATACCCGAGTGCATCCATAGACAAGAAGAAAGATAGACTTTATTCATAAAGTAAAGGTAAAGACAACTGATTCATAGACATTCATAGACAATACTTGACTATTAAAAAGCTAAATGCATAGCCCGCCGGCTAGGCCAAAGAAAAAAAAAAGGCGGGAAAGTGGCAAGCGGCAATCCGATCTTCATTTGTTTTTCGAGTTGTAGAGTTTTGTTTAGGCTTCTGTTTAACAGTGATTTTTATTGACACAATGAGTTCATCTGATTCAGATATGGATTTAACGCCTGATTTTGTGAGAGAAGAGGCTCAAGCAGTAGTGGAAAACCTTTTACCACCTAAATCAAAACAAAGATACCTAAAATCATACGACGATTTTATGAAATGGCGCGCTGAGAAAAAAGTGAAATCGTTATCAGAAAACGTTTTGCTAATATACCTATTTCAACGAATTATCAAAGACTTATAAACCTTCAACATTATGGAGCGTGTATTCTATGTTAAAGACAACATTAAGTACTAAACACAACGTCCATTTAAAGGATTTTGAGAGACTCACATCATTTCTCAAAAGACAGTCTGATGGGTTTAAATCGAAAAAATCCAAAGTTTTCACTTCTCAAGAGGTAGAAACCTTCTTAAACAAAGCGCCTGATGAAATATACCTAGTAATGAAGGTAAGTTAATCTTTTTATTGTTTACGCACATAAGTAATTTGTATCAAATTGTAACTTTCTATACATATTTTATTTATCTCGTCTCAACCCCTTTTTATGTCCCACTGCTGGGCACGGGTCGACTCCTCTCAGAATGAGAGGGATTTGGCCATAGCCCACCACGCTGGCCAAGTGCGGGTTGGTGGGCTTCGCACACCCTTAAGAACACTTATGTGAACTCTCAGGCATGCAGGTTTCCTCACGATGTTTTCCTTCACCGCTAAGCAAGTAATATTTGAGTTTTCGAAAACGCACATAACTTCGAAAAGTCAGAGGTGCGTGCCCGGGATTCGAACCCGTGACCTCCTGATGAGAGGCAGAGGACTGAACCACTAGGCTATCACTGCTCTCATATATTTATACATCTATTAGAGAAATATTTTTTTTTGCAGGTAGTGTTAATATTGGCAATAAGTGGCGCTTGCAGAAGTATCGAGCTAGTAAATATGAAGGTTGATGACATTGAAAAACAAGGTGATATAATATTGGTGAATTTACGTGGCACTAAAACCAAAGTTGACCGAACCTTCGTCATTAAAAAAGAATTTGTAAATATAATAGAAAAATACCAAAGTTACGACCAAGTGGTATAGAAACGAACCGTTTTTTCATAAACTATCATAAAGGGAAGTGTCTTCGGCAAGTAATTGGCAAAAACAAGATGTCGAGTATTCCTAAAGAGATAGCCACACACCTTAATTTGCCAAACTCACATCTATATTCGGGTCACTGTTTTCGCAGAACATCGGCAACTTTGCTAGCCGATTCTGGTGCCGATTTAACTGTCATTAAAAGACATGGAGGTTGGAAGTCGAGTAAAGTAGCTGAAGGCTACATAGAAGAGTCAGTGGAAAATAAAACTAAGATATCACACATAGTAACAAAAATGATAAATCTGCACTCCACTGATACCCCACAGCCGAGCACTTCAAAAGATTATCAGGTGGAATCCAACAATATAACTGTAACAGCTGAAGAAAAGACACCAATACCAATGTCGCCAACATTCACCCAAGAATCCCTGGATACTGTAGAAACTCAATTTTCCCAGAAAATATCAAATATCAATATACCCGGCAAAAACCTTTCACTAACTATTACTAATTGTTCTAATTTTAACATAAACTTTAAATAAATATCTCACCAAAGTTGTTGATTTATGTAAAATAAAGTTCACTCAATTTTCTTTAGCTAATTTCTATTTTTATTTTGACTTTCCTTATATTCGTAATGAAAAGCACAGTATTTACCTCGGGATAAAGACTTATTTAGTCCCTCGAACTATAGGCCCCTCGCTACGCTCGGGCGCCAAACCCCGTCTCGGGACTAAATAAGTTACTTTCATCCCTAAGGTAACAATGTACTATTAAAATAGCGGCTTAAGTTCTAATTTTGTCCACCTGAACAGTGGCACTGTAGCTTTCAGTTGGAGGCTGACATCTACCTGTAGATCGCATCGTCATTTGTCACTGATTTTAGACTCACTTTAAAATTAAAAAGAGACAGATTTATGTCTGGAACTAAAAAGCACGCTTTAATTTCAGCCTTATCAGCATCCGCAGATTCAGCTGTTGACTTGCAAAGAGGTTATTAAACAGAATGTCTTTTTAAGCGGAACTGTTTTTTAAAATATTGGGCAAAAAATAATAATTCGGTAGGTACGACATGTAATTATGTGATAACTGTACTTTCGAGCAACTACATAACATGCTTTATGATTTTGACCAGCTGACCGTGAAACTTTCGAGTGAGTATGTATGGTATAGTGTGATACTTGCCCATCTCTAAGTGAAAAGGTATGACAAGCCTCATTTTCTCCAGAAACAATTTTTATCGACTAATCTTCAGTGCACCTTCTTATGTGTCGCTGTGCACACAAATTCATACAGACATAATTTTATTAAGACTGTAATCGCTTGCGCAGTTCGCGTGCAAGTCAACCTACGTGGGTTTAAATCCACCGATATAAATGTCCCATTTCCATGAATAACAAGGGTTAAGGCTTTAGTCCAATGTCCGGATTGGCAGACTTCACAAACCTACCTATGAGAATATTTTTCAGAGAACTCTCAGGCATGCAGGTTTCCTCACGATGTTTTCCTTCAATGTTAAAGCAAGTGATATTAAATTGCTTTAAACGCACCTCACCACGAAAATTAACTTTCAATTAATTGGTGCCAGGGCTGAAAGACTGAAAATCGTAAGCTAGGCAATCACCGCTATACTGTACTTATCATTTGCCCTAAATATACCTAAATATACGTCGATTGAATATTCAACTATCTCAGTTCTGTTGCTTCAAAACAATTTTGCAGTGGAAAATCATTTTGCCAGTAAGTACCTAAGGGTTTCCTAAGTCTAGTGCATTCGGGCATGAAAGTTTTAATTTAAAGTACATTATTAATAGGTTTTTTTTTGTAAGAAAAGTTTAAGAGAAGTTTAATTTGATTTTTTCGAAGTTGTAGAGTAAAATTTTAAATTATAAGTAAAAACTTAGCATATTTTTTTTATTTAAATCTAATTTTGTTTTCATTAAAGAAACGTGCTGATAGTTCCTTGTAACTTTTAAGTTTCTTATTTGTTTTTAAGATATAATATAGTTTAAAATTGTATTTTAAACTGAGTAACTTAAAATACTTTGTTTAAATGTCCGGGTTTTACGCTCCGGAATCCGGGATTTTCACGTTTCTTGTCCTATATAGTTGACTGATTTTTGAGATGGCAACCCTTAGTGCAGACTGGAGACCTTGGCATTTAGCATTGTTTTATATTATGTTCTAAATTGACTGTTTATCTTTTTAAAAGTTTCCCAGGTGTGATAATATTATTTTAATCTAGGCTAGGATTAACTATTCTTTGAATAATTTAATATTTATGGAAAATAAATGTTTGTATAATTTTAAGTTTTTTTTTAAATTACATACCCTACACTCTTTGTGTGATTAATTACTACCTATATGAATTTCAGCACATTTTTTCTGCACTGTAAATGTACTTATTTATCAGGATTAGTAACAAATATTTGCACGGTGTTTCCAAACGATGAAATTATAACTATAATCAGGTTAGTGTTTGGACAGGTATCTTCAGTCAAAATTGATAGGCCAACAAAAAGTCGGACGTTTTTTTACTCTTCCCATACAAATCGTTTACTAGTATTTTTAGGTAGAGTAAAAAAACTACCAAATTCTTTTGGTTGCACCTATCTATCCTACTTATCCTGCCTTACTCAAAATACCTCTCCGAACACTTAATTTTATTATACCTAAGTACAGGGTGTAAGGGACAGCTTTCCGAAAACTTTAACAATGTCTTCAGCATACCATCATCCTGAACAACTTACAGCAATAATTTTTGTCGGAAAAAAATTCCACTCTCCATACAAATTGTATGGAGAGGTGAATCAGGTGCCAAATTTTATGGAGAGCAGATTTTTTTTTTATTTCGCACAAAACATTCTTGCTGTACGTTGTTCAGGATGATGGTCTAAAGACATTGTTAAAGTTTTCGGAAAGTTGTCCCAAAACAACCTGTATCATTTTTATTTCATCGTCCGGAAACACCGTGTAGAGATTAAGTGCTAATCCTGAAAAATATCAATGCCATTACGATATTAAATAGTGCGGAAAAAATGCTAGGGCACGTAAAAGGATCATGCCCAGCTAAAAAAGCACTATAACATTTAGTGCAGTCGCATAAAAAGATATGCTTCCAGCAGCAAATAATAACATGGGCAGGCACGATATATTATAGGGCACGACCTGGTATGCACCAACAAGTAATATGCAAACGCACATAAAAATATGCTTCCAGCAGACAAATAATATCATGGGCAGGCACGATATATTATAGGGCACGACCTGGTATGCACCAACAAGTAAAATGCAAAAGCACATAATAGTATAATGAATGCATTATAATATAAAATGCCGTCAATTAGGTATTTTAAACAGTGCACTATATATTTTCTTTCATAAGGGTTATACATTATGATGTCTTGACCTATATCTTGTAGTGCGAGCTGCAAATAATGTTGTGACGTCACTAAATTGTGGCGGAACCATAATTTTATGTGCACCCCCGGCAGAATAACTTTACATACTGGCACGATTGTTGAAAAAAGTGTGCATGCACAATAGTTTATAGTGCCTCATTTTTCTCAGTGCACGCGGCGTAGTGCCTACCTACCCATAATTCTGGCAATATAATTATTTCCCTTTTGGATGGCCAAAGCCTATAACTATATATATATTCTGTGCCATAACCTGGACATAAGCTGACAACAATAGGTAGTAAATTTTAGTTGACTTAAAAAAATAACTCAAACTCACATAATGAGATAAAACACCGTAGAATGTTCTTTTTTTAACCCAGCAACGTGGCATGGGTCAATGCTGACATCGGCGATCGGTATCGTAAGTCCCAGATGCGTGTGTTTGTACAGACTGTGAACGAGTTTGGCGATGGCCCTCGAGTTGCATTCGACAGGAACACACACACCCCAAGTGATAGTATTGAATGTTACGCCGTGTTTTGAAATAGACTGCAAAATAATATGAGTTTTTGGATCGACACTTTTTTGAAACCGACACTTTTTTGAATGTGAATTTGGCATTGTGTTCAGTATTTTCGCGGTACAATATTGGGTCTCCGTAGCCTTGTGATTTCGGCAGTCGCTTAACTCGAGTTGGGATTCGAACCATCGACCTTTGGCTGTTAGGCGACTGTCGAAACCACAAGGCTACGGAGATCTAATATTGTAGTGTGAAAATGTTGAACACAGTGCCAAATTAATTAATCGAAAGGAACTGCGTTCCATCCGGGTGCCCCTTGACACCTCTCAAGTTTTTTTATTTCGATGGCAAGGTAGCCCTTAACGCTGTCTAAGATTAGCAGTCTATAAAGGCTGAGATCTAAAGATCGTAGTCACCTCTGCTCAAGATTCAAGATAGATTGAGACACAAAATATATGTCCTGACATAAATCTGTCTCGTTTTAACTCAGTCTTGAATTTGAGCTGAGCAAGAGTTGAGTGAGAATGCCATCTATAGATCTCCCTTACTTTGAGATCTATAGATGGTACTCCCCACTCAGCTGAGACTCAAGACTGAGTTAAAACGAAACAGATTTACGTCAGGACATATATTTTGTGTCTCATTTTAACTGTATCTTAAGTCTGGAGACTGCTCAGTCTCAAGTCTGCTCAAGACTCAAGATAGAGTAAAAATGACACATTATGTCCTTACGCTAAGACATTTGCCAAATAAGCCCTTAACTCCGGACAAATACCTATTAGTCATACTAGTGCATGTTGATACTTACTACTTAAACTTTCTTAAGAGGCCTTAAGAAAGTTTATAGTCATCTGAGGAATATCGAGAGCGATATGAAGCTAAAGTTGTAATGGCACATAGATCGAAGAAGCGACATAAGAATGAGGAAGTCCCTAACTGTGGAAAATAGCCCAAATTATTTTAAGATGGCCGCCGCCAGCGGAAGGGTTTAAAGATTCTTTGTTGAGTAGTGGAAGATTACTGATTAATTATCGATGATTACCTACGCTAGCAAAAATACGTAGACATGATATACAAAAGCTGATATAAAAATCTTATGCTCTTTTTAGTGGATTTTTTGGTGGACCTAAAAACATCTTTACTTATATTTAATAAGTACAAGTATTTCATCATTCGTGCGAACGCGCTGTTTTGGAGCGGACGCGTACTCAATAGTTGGTACTTTTTTTTTTGCCTACCTTCAAAAATTATATTTATTAAATATTATGTAAACATGAGTGAAATAAGTAAGGAAATCGAATGTGATCGTAATATTTCGTGTGTAAATGTATTTGACGAAAGTGTACAATACGAGAACAGACAGCCAGAGAAAAGACTACACGTTAGCAGTAGCGGAAGTATCGAAGAAGATGGGTTTATGACGGTGACGCGGCGGCGACCCAAACGCTTGGCTTTACGCAGGGCTAGTAGTAGCGATCTCAACGATGATATCGAAATGTTGAAACAAACACAAGAAAACGAGAAAATAGAAGTGAGTGTTACGTCTAAGGAAATTTTGCCCAAACAAATGGCATTAGCAAAACTATTACGAGCAGAAAATATACAAAGCATTTTGAATGTTAAATATAAAAGTCCGTATAAAGTTTTGATAGAGTTTGGTGACAAAGAAAATGCTAATAAGCTTCTTACAAATAAAAGGTTTGCTGATTCCGATTGTAGATGTCAATTAACACAGGAGTTGCAAATGATATTTGGTATAGTAAGAAATATAGATTTGGATGTTAAAGAGGAAGAAATGGTGGAAAGTTTTGAAAGCGAATATGAAATATTATCTATTAAAAGGTTAAAGAGATTTAAGGAAAGTGGTGATTGGGTTGAGAGTGAGTCAGTTAGGGTGTGTTTTAAGAGTTCTATCTTACCCTCGTATATACTTATATACGGGTGCAGATTTAAGGTAGAACCATTCACATTTCCTGTCTCACAGTGCTCCTCTTGTTGGCGCTATGGTCATTATAAGAAGTTTTGTCCAGGAAAGAAGGTATTATGCCCAAAATGTGGAAAACAACACTCTAATTGTGAGATCAAAGTATATACTTGCATTAACTGTAATGGGAATCATATGGCCCTTGACAGGATGGCCTGTCCTGTATTTCATAAAGAGAAGGAAATCAGAAAGATTATGTGTCAGGAAAACTGTACATATAGAAAGGCTCTACTTATTTACTACAATAAAAGGAATCTAAATGATAGACTACAGCGTGACAAGAGTAATGAGGTAAATGATGCAGTTAAAAATAATAACGCTAATTATAATGAAAGAAATTCTAATAAGACGTACAGAGATGTTTTAGTTACTGAAGCTGAAATTCATAATGAAAATAAAGAGATGTCAACAAATAGTGAAAAGGAAGAGGAGAACATTGAAAAGGCATTAACTGAGTCACATAAAGTTAAAAGAAGGAAGAAAAAAAGTCCTAAAATAGAAGGCACAACATTTTTTGATGATGAATTTATGACTGAAAATATTGATAGGGAGAGACAACAGGGAGAGCATAACGATCAGGAGAAAAAACGTAAAAGACTTGATTTTGCAAGATTGTTATTGAAAATTAAAGAGGTATGCTTCTCACAAAGAAGCTTTGAGGATAAAATTAAATTGATTTTTAAAGTCATTATGGACGAAATTAAAATGCTAGTGTTTGATTTAATAAAGGGTAGTGAGATTTTGAATAACATCTTTAATATATTTTGTAATGTATAGTAAGAACAAGAAGCGCAAGTTATGTTTCACACTTGCCATTGGCATGTGTTCGGAACCAAAATTTGAGAGAAACACTAATGTATGAACTTAATTTAAATTTTATGAATACTGGTATTTTTAACTCTATTTTTAGTAAACCGTTGAGCATTTCGGCTATTAAAGTATTGATTTGTATAAGATTTGTTAGTGATTCTCTCAAATTGGTATAGTTTTAGATTTAATTATTGTTGATTTAATTATAATCATTTGTAAATTGTGTGTACCGATGGGGCTGACATATAGGTCACCTATAAAAGCCCCTTAAAAATAAATAAGATTTGAAAAAAAAAAAAAAAAAAAAAGTATTTCATGTGGTGTGCAGTGTTGCGTAAACCGGTTCCAAAACGTTCATACTCGGGTATTTTCGGGGAGGAAAATTTTTAAATTTTTAGTTAGGAGTTTAGTTTTACCAGGAAATCGGTACTACATGTTCTGAATTAGAAAGAGCTGACAGCAGCAAAGACCATGCACACTTGGACAGCGGAATTGAGCGGAATGATATTTTTCATTACTCATACACGGAAAGTAGGTCTGAAGTTGCCTGAGAAGCGGGTTGAAAGTAATACTTTTCAGCCCTAGGGAGAATCGTTTTCAACTGACAGCTGTCAAATAATTAAAAAACTAGTTGTCACATTTTTATTGGAGTTCAAATGAAACACGACATACCCGAGTGCATCCATAGACAAGAAGAAAGATAGACTTTATTCATAAAGTAAAGGTAAAGACAACTGATTCATAGACATTCATAGACAATACTTGACTATTAAAAAGCTAAATGCATAGCCCGCCGGCTAGGCCAAAGAAAAAAAAAAGGCGGGAAAGTGGCAAGCGGCAATCCGATCTTCATTTGTTTTTCGAGTTGTAGAGTTTTGTTTAGGCTTCTGTTTAACAGTGATTTTTATTGACACAATGAGTTCATCTGATTCAGATATGGATTTAACGCCTGATTTTGTGAGAGAAGAGGCTCAAGCAGTAGTGGAAAACCTTTTACCACCTAAATCAAAACAAAGATACCTAAAATCATACGACGATTTTATGAAGTTGATACTTACTACTTAAACTTTCTTAAGAGGCCTTAAGAAAGTTTATAGTCATCTGAGGAATATCGAGAGCGATATGAAGCTAAAGTTGTAATGGCACATAGATCGAAGAAGCGACATAAGAATGAGGAAGTCCCTAACTGTGGAAAATAGCCCAAATTATTTTAAGATGGCCGCCGCCAGCGGAAGGGTTTAAAGATTCTTTGTTGAGTAGTGGAAGATTACTGATTAATTATCGATGATTACCTACGCTAGCAAAAATACGTAGACATGATATACAAAAGCTGATATAAAAATCTTATGCTCTTTTTAGTGGATTTTTTTGGTGGACCTAAAAACACCTTTACTTATATTTAATAAGTACAAGTATTTCATGTGGTGTGCAGTGTTGCGTAAACCGGTTCCAAAACGTTCATACTCGGGTATTTTCGGGGAGGAAAATTTTTAAATTTTTAGTTAGGAGTTTAGTTTTACCAGGAAATCGGTACTACATGTTCTGAATTAGAAAGAGCTGACAGCAGCAAAGACCATGCACACTTGGACAGCGGAATTGAGCGGAATGATATTTTTCATTACTCATACACGGAAAGTAGGTCTGAAGTTGCCTGAGAAGCGGGTTGAAAGTAATACTTTTCAGCCCTAGGGAGAATCGTTTTCAACTGACAGCTGTCAAATAATTAAAAAAAACTAGTTGTCACATTTTTATTGGAGTTCAAATGAAACACGACATACCCGAGTGAAACAAGAAGAAAGATAGACTTTATTCATAAAGTAAAGGTAAAGACAACTGATTCATAGACATTCATAGACAATACTTGACTATTAAAAAGCTAAATGCATAGCCCGCCGGCTAGGCCAAAGAAAAAAAAAAGGCGGGAAAGTGGCAAGCGGCAATCCGATCTTCATTTGTTTTTCGAGTTGTAGAGTTTTGTTTAGGCTTCTGTTTAACAGTGATTTTTATTGACACAATGAGTTCATCTGATTCAGATATGGATTTAACGCCTGATTTTGTGAGAGAAGAGGCTCAAGCAGTAGTGGAAAACCTTTTACCACCTAAATCAAAACAAAGATACCTAAAATCATACGACGATTTTATGAAATGGCGCGCTGAGAAAAAAGTGAAATCGTTATCAGAAAACGTTTTGCTAATATACCTATTTCAACGAATTATCAAAGACTTATAAACCTTCAACATTATGGAGCGTGTATTCTATGTTAAAGACAACATTAAGTACTAAACACAACGTCCATTTAAAGGATTTTGAGAGACTCACATCATTTCTCAAAAGACAGTCTGATGGGTTTAAATCGAAAAAATCCAAAGTTTTCACTTCTCAAGAGGTAGAAACCTTCTTAAACAAAGCGCCTGATGAAATATACCTAGTAATGAAGGTAAGTTAATCTTTTTATTGTTTACGCACATAAGTAATTTGTATCAAATTGTAACTTTCTATACATATTTTATTTATCTCGTCTCAACCCCTTTTTATGTCCCACTGCTGGGCACGGGTCGACTCCTCTCAGAATGAGAGGGATTTGGCCATAGCCCACCACGCTGGCCAAGTGCGGGTTGGTGGGCTTCGCACACCCTTAAGAACACTTATGTGAACTCTCAGGCATGCAGGTTTCCTCACGATGTTTTCCTTCACCGCTAAGCAAGTAATATTTGAGTTTTCGAAAACGCACATAACTTCGAAAAGTCAGAGGTGCGTGCCCGGGATTCGAACCCGTGACCTCCTGATGAGAGGCAGAGGACTGAACCACTAGGCTATCACTGCTCTCATATATTTATACATCTATTAGAGAAATATTTTTTTTTGCAGGTAGTGTTAATATTGGCAATAAGTGGCGCTTGCAGAAGTATCGAGCTAGTAAATATGAAGGTTGATGACATTGAAAAACAAGGTGATATAATATTGGTGAATTTACGTGGCACTAAAACCAAAGTTGACCGAACCTTCGTCATTAAAAAAGAATTTGTAAATATAATAGAAAAATACCAAAAGTTACGACCAAGTGGTATAGAAACGAACCGTTTTTTCATAAACTATCATAAAGGGAAGTGTCTTCGGCAAGTAATTGGCAAAAACAAGATGTCGAGTATTCCTAAAGAGATAGCCACACACCTTAATTTGCCAAACTCACATCTATATTCGGGTCACTGTTTTCGCAGAACATCGGCAACTTTGCTAGCCGATTCTGGTGCCGATTTAACTGTCATTAAAAGACATGGAGGTTGGAAGTCGAGTAAAGTAGCTGAAGGCTACATAGAAGAGTCAGTGGAAAATAAAACTAAGATATCACACATAGTAACAAAAATGATAAATCTGCACTCCACTGATACCCCACAGCCGAGCACTTCAAAAGATTATCAGGTGGAATCCAACAATATAACTGTAACAGCTGAAGAAAAGACACCAATACCAATGTCGCCAACATTCACCCAAGAATCCCTGGATACTGTAGAAACTCAATTTTCCCAGAAAATATCAAATATCAATATACCCGGCAAAAACCTTTCACTAACTATTACTAATTGTTCTAATTTTAACATAAACTTTAAATAAATATCTCACCAAAGTTGTTGATTTATGTAAAATAAAGTTCACTCAATTTTCTTTAGCTAATTTCTATTTTTATTTTGACTTTCCTTATATTCGTAATGAAAAGCACAGTATTTACCTCGGGATAAAGACTTATTTAGTCCCTCGAACTATAGGCCCCTCGCTACGCTCGGGCGCCAAACCCCGTCTCGGGACTAAATAAGTTACTTTCATCCCTAAGGTAACAATGTACTATTAAAATAGCGGCTTAAGTTCTAATTTTGTCCACCTGAACAGTGGCACTGTAGCTTTCAGTTGGAGGCTGACATCTACCTGTAGATCGCATCGTCATTTGTCACTGATTTTAGACTCACTTTAAAATTAAAAAGAGACAGATTTATGTCTGGAACTAAAAAGCACGCTTTAATTTCAGCCTTATCAGCATCCGCAGATTCAGCTGTTGACTTGCAAAGAGGTTATTAAACAGAATGTCTTTTTAAGCGGAACTGTTTTTTAAAATATTGGGCAAAAAATAATAATTCGGTAGGTACGACATGTAATTATGTGATAACTGTACTTTCGAGCAACTACATAACATGCTTTATGATTTTGACCAGCTGACCGTGAAACTTTCGAGTGAGTATGTATGGTATAGTGTGATACTTGCCCATCTCTAAGTGAAAAGGTATGACAAGCCTCATTTTCTCCAGAAACAATTTTTATCGACTAATCTTCAGTGCACCTTCTTATGTGTCGCTGTGCACACAAATTCATACAGACATAATTTTATTAAGACTGTAATCGCTTGCGCAGTTCGCGTGCAAGTCAACCTACGTGGGTTTAAATCCACCGATATAAATGTCCCATTTCCATGAATAACAAGGGTTAAGGCTTTAGTCCAATGTCCGGATTGGCAGACTTCACAAACCTACCTATGAGAATATTTTTCAGAGAACTCTCAGGCATGCAGGTTTCCTCACGATGTTTTCCTTCACTGTTAAAGCAAGTGATATTAAATTGCTTTAAACGCACCTCACCACGAAAATTAACTTTCAATTAATTGGTGCCAGGGCTGAAAGACTGAAAATCGTAAGCTAGGCAATCACCGCTATACTGTACTTATCATTTGCCCTAAATATACCTAAATATACGTCGATTGAATATTCAACTATCTCAGTTCTGTTGCTTCAAAACAATTTTGCAGTGGAAAATCTCAGTCAAAACGCAATCCGTTTAAAACTCTTTCAAAACTATTATGCGATTTCAAAGCATTCTTACATTTACGTAGCTCTTCACAGTAGTGTAAGGTTCTGCAATGATATCCTTTGGTTCCTCATTAGATAGCTTGACCTCAGCAAGACAGTATTTCGTTCTATATACAGAGTGGGTTTCCAGCCAAGGCGCCTTTAAACATTGATCGTAATTACCGAATTGGTATCGCGATCCGTAGAAAACTCCTGTTGGGCTTTGCATTGAATCCCATACTGTGGAAAAATATATTATTGTTATGTTTTAATCGATCGACATGTTTGGCCCTGAAAAATTCTTAAAAATAGTCTAGACTCTAGATAATCTACGCTCCATCAGGCACTGGACTTACTTTTCAAGAGATCGAGTAAGCATAATACATACGAGTAAGTACATATAGATACAACGACTATGGTTTTCAGAACCTAAAATCCCATAGTTGCACCCTGACCTTAATAAACTAATTAAATGTCATAATATAGTGAATTAATTCTCTACTTTTGTCTGCCACTAATATTTTTTTTTAGACAACTGTGCAAAAATAAATCCTATTCGCTGAAAGGAACGAAATAATACTTATATTTATAATAATACTTATATTTATAACTAGCTGATGCCCGCGACTTCGTCCGCGTGGATTTTTAAAATCCCTCGGGAACACTTTGATTTTCCGGGATAAAAGTAGCCTATGTCACTCTCCAGGTCCTCAATTATGCCCATGTAAAAAAATCATGTAGATCCGTGGCTCTGTTGCGGCGTGATTGAAGGACAAACCAACAAACAAACACACTTTCGCATTTATAATATTAGTAAGTATGATTAGGATATTAAATTACATAGGAAAACACTGTAATATTACGCCCATACGATGTATTACATCCATATCTACTATGTAGTATGTAGGTATAATGATCGTTTGGCAAAATCTGACGCCTTTGGAGTAGTTTGACTTTGACAAAGTAGTATCCACGATGGCTATATACGATAAATTACGCATGCCAGCTTAAGATGAGCCGTTCATTCAAAGTATCCTGTAGATTCCGGGGTTCAAGTTATTTGGACCTATACTGAAGATTGTGATGTCTATAATTTCTGAACTACGAAATTGACGACCTTGAAATAATTACAGGACAATCTCTAAAGAACCTGCTTTCTAACAAAAAAAGAATGAATTAAATCGGAATATGCCTTAATGAATTACAGCGAAATACACATTTTGACTTTCATCCCCTCTCCCAAAAGAACCGTGCTGAATTTCGGGATAAAAAGTATCCTATATTATACCTCGTAGTATTAACTTAAATCGTGCCAAGTTTCATTTAAATCCGTCCAGTAGTTTCGGTGTGATGCGCGGCCAAGATACAGACAGACAGACAGACAGACAGACAGACAGACAGACAGACAGACAGACAAAAAATTAAAAAAAAATTGTTTTGGCTTCAATATCGATTATAGAGTGCCCTCAAACAAAAATTTTCAAAATATCTTCAATGTACAGAATTGGACCTGTTACAGTTTTATTATACATATTATATATTATATTATATATTATATTATATTATAGAAGATAGATATTAATAGCATGTAATTTACTTTCACGCTTACCGGAATCACCACTTCGGATTAATTGTAAGTTGTAACAGTAGTAAAAGAAATTAATTATGTTTAACAAAACAGAAAACTTTTATGTATTAAAAAATTCTTTGCGAACTTGAATTTTAATTATTATTAAATTAATTGCAACATATTATATAAAAGCGAAAAAATTACTACTAATTATATTTACAAAAAATACACGCCGTCCAAGTGATCGCTAATGGGCATGGTGCCCAAAACACTGGCGCTATTACCTCTCTGAATAGCGAGGCTAAGCCTTTGGGCTAAATAAGCGCCAGCTCTTTGGTCACCAGAGGCGTGGATAAATTTTTGGGACACGACATTTAGTAAGTATGTATTAAGTGAAATTATTGTTAAATTTAAAACTCTATATTTTTAAACTACTTTTGAATACAAAACTTAGTATAAGTACCTACTTACTTTAAATATTATTTTGTAGATATCTATTTTTTAACTTTTTTATAAATATACGCTGTATGATCAAACGCGGTTTTCCGTTTTGTATTATTGTATTGCATGACAATTGACATATGACTTTGCCTTCTGGTTATTATTTATTGATAGACTTTTAATTATGACATTCTGAAGTTACATTAGGTTAGATGAAACCGACCGTTAGACTGAAATATCATCACAGCCTCAGATCACAGGATACAGCGCGTTGATCGTTGAGTACCTATTATCGAGGGAGATCCGTGATGCCTACCTAATTAATAAATAGGCGGATACTTACTCCACGAGGCCCATAAAGTAGAATTTTTCACATTCTCCAATATATCTAAGAGTTTTTTCTGACACGCGATTTCATCATTTCTCCATTGTTGGTCAACAAGATCTTCTATAAGCAAATCCAAATGCGATATTCGTTTCCCATCTTTTGTTATTCTTTTTGTAAGTTCGCTTCCTCTTGAACTTTCATTTTTATTTTGGCTTGTCGTGACAATTTCATCTTGAGGACAAATGACAAACATAACATCATCATCATGACCAACTGCTGGTCCAGTACCCGTACTGTGTTTCTAGCCATATTCCACCACGGATGACATAGGACAGGTGCGGATTAGTAGACTTCACACACCTTTGAGAACACCATAAAGAACTCTCAAGATGTTTTCCTTCCCCGTCACAGGAAGTGATCTTCACTTTTGCAGAATCCTTACTAATGTTTGTTTGTTGGTTTGTCTTACTAGAAACAGCAAGAGAAAGGGATCGACTCAATTTTTTTCGCTTGAGTAAATATAGCATCTGGAGAGTGTATACCTTCTATTATGTAAGTGTATTAGTACCTACTTAGTAATGATGGTGCCATGCTACCATAACAGAGTAGGTACTAGCGTTATACGTTAATAAGTAGAGAGTCGTATATGTAATAGGTAGGTACTAATTTGATTTCTGAGTTGTTAAAGTCGAAAAAAAAACAATTTTTAGCAATTTCCATAATGAGAAAGTTACAGATAGGATGATTAGATACCTACATTAATGTAAGATTTAAAACACGGCCGTCATAAACTTTACTAGATCATTTTTATTACACAGCTTTTATAGCAACGTTCTGCATCTACTTTTGAAAATTATTATTTTTTGAATTTACAACCTAAATACCTACGTACCTACTAAACTAGCCTACCCCCCTCTTTAAGTCTTCAACCAAGTATGTCAATGGAAAAATCATCGATCCGTAGTCCTTGAGGGTGATTGAAGAACTAACCAATAAACAAACACACTTTCGGATTTATAAATAATATGAATAGAAAATTGAAGTTACACATATTATCGTGTTAAGAACTCTTTTTCTTGAAGTAATTTGAGAATAACAGACACTTATTAAAAAATAAAAGGGACTTACCAACAAGTAAAATAAACACAACAATCCAATTTACAAATGCTACCATGTTATTAAACTTATATCTAATATTTATTATCTTGCTGAGAAAAAAACCGAGGTGGCCGCAGCGACGAACACAAGTTTTGAAATGATACAATCACGAAAGACTGTAGAGGACCCTGATGCGTTCATTATTTTTATTTTATTTTAGCATTTCATTGAGGTAGGTACGCTTAGACGAATAATGGAGGAACGGTTATTTTATTTATGTAATAGGGCTATGTTTAATGTACCTAAGTGTAATTTAGTTTATCTATTCCCATGCTTTAAAAGTTTAAATCTATATATCATATATCTATAATATAATAAAACTGTAACAGGTCCAATTCTGTACATTGAAGATATTTTGAAAATTTTTGTTTGAGGGCACTCTATAATCGATACTGAAGCCAAAACAATTTTTTTTTAATTTTTTGTCTGTCTGTCTGTCTGTCTGTCTGTCTGTCTGTCTGTCTGTCTGTCTGTATCTTGGCCGCGCATCACGCCGAAACTACTGGACGGATGTAAATGAAACTTGGCACGATTTAAGTTAATACTACGAGGTATAATATAGGATACTTTTTATCCCGAAATTCAGCACGGTTCCCTTGGGAGAGGGGATGAAAGTCAAAATGAGTATTTCGCTGTAATTCATTAAGGCGTATTCCGATTTAATCCATTCTTTTTTTGTTAGAAAGCAGGTTCTTTAGAGATTGTCCTGTAATTATTTCAAGGTCGTCAATTTCGTAGTTCAGAAATTATAGACATCACAATCTTCAGTATAGGTCCAAATAACTTGAACCCCGGAATCCACAGTATACTTTGAATGAACGGCTCATCTTAAGCTGGCATGCGTAATTTATCGTATATAGCCATCGTGGATACTATTTTGTCAAAGTCAAACTACTCCAAAGGCGTCAGATTTTGCCAAACGATTATTAAACCTACATACTACATAGTAGGTATGGATGTAATACATCGTATGGACGTAATATTACAGTGTTTTCCTATGTAATCTAATATCCTAATCATAATTACTAATATTATAAATGCGAAAGTGTGTTTGTTTGTTGGTTTGTCCTTCAATCACGCCGCAACAGAGCCACGGATCTACGTGATTTTTTTACATGGGTATAATTGAGGACCTGGAGAGTGACATAGGCTACTTTTATCTCGGAAAATCAAAGTGTTCCCGAGGGATTTTAAAAACTAAATCCACGCGGACGAAGTCGCGGGCATCAGCTATCTATAATATAATAAAACTGTAACAGGTCCAATTCTGTACATTGAAGATATTTTGAAAATTTTTGTTTGAGGGCACTCTATAATCGATACTGAAGCCAAAACAATTTTTTTTTAATTTTTTGTCTGTCTGTCTGTCTGTCTGTCTGTCTGTCTGTCTGTCTGTCTGTCTGTCTGTATCTTGGCCGCGCATCACGCCGAAACTACTGGACGGATGTAAATGAAACTTGGCACGATTTAAGTTAATACTACGAGGTATAATATAGGATACTTTTTATCCCGAAATTCAGCACGGTTCCCTTGGGAGAGGGGATGAAAGTCAAAATGAGTATTTCGCTGTAATTCATTAAGGCGTATTCCGATTTAATCCATTCTTTTTTTGTTAGAAAGCAGGTTCTTTAGAGATTGTCCTGTAATTATTTCAAGGTCGTCAATTTCGTAGTTCAGAAATTATAGACATCACAATCTTCAGTATAGGTCCAAATAACTTGAACCCCGGAATCCACAGTATACTTTGAATGAACGGCTCATCTTAAGCTGGCATGCGTAATTTATCGTATATAGCCATCGTGGATACTATTTTGTCAAAGTCAAACTACTCCAAAGGCGTCAGATTTTGCCAAACGATTATTAAACCTACATACTACATAGTAGGTATGGATGTAATACATCGTATGGACGTAATATTACAGTGTTTTCCTATGTAATCTAATATCCTAATCATAATTACTAATATTATAAATGCGAAAGTGTGTTTGTTTGTTGGTTTGTCCTTCAATCACGCCGCAACAGAGCCACGGATCTACGTGATTTTTTTACATGGGTATAATTGAGGACCTGGAGAGTGACATAGGCTACTTTTATCTCGGAAAATCAAAGTGTTCCCGAGGGATTTTAAAAACTAAATCCACGCGGACGAAGTCGCGGGCATCAGCTAGTAATATAATAAAAATGTAACTGGACGAATTCTGTACATTAAATATATTTTGAAAATTTTAATTGGAGGACGCTTTATTATCGATACTGAGCCCTTAACAATTTTTTTTAAATTTTTTGTCTGTCTGTCTGTCTGTCTGTATCTTGGCCGCGCATCACGCCAAAACTACTGGACGGATTTAAATGAAACTTGGCATGATTTAAGTTCATACTACTAGATAAAACATAGGATACTTTTTATCCCGAAATTCAGCACGGTTTCCTTGGGAGAGGGGATTAAATTCAAAATGTGTATTAAGTTGTTATTCATTAACGCGTAGTCCGATTTCATTCATTCTTTTTTTGTTAGAAAGGAGGTACTTTAAAGAATGTCCTGTAATTATTTCAACGTCGCCGGTTAAGTACTTCAGAAATTATAGTCATCACAATCCTCAGTATTAGGTCCAAATAACTTGAACCCCGGAATGCACAGGAAACTTTGAATGTACGGGTCATCTTAAGCTGGCAAGTACACTTTATCGTATAGCGCATCATTGATAGGCCTATTTTGTCAAAGTTAAACTACTCCAAAGGCGTCGGTAGCCAAACGATCATTATACATAGTAGGTATAGATAGATGTAAATTGTAATACAGTATTTTCCTATGCAATTTAATACTAATCATACTAATATTATAAATGCGAAAATTTGTTGGTTTGTCCTTCAATCACGCAGCAACAAAACCACGGATCGTCGTGATTTTTTGGATGGGTATAGTTGAGGACCTGGAGAGTAACATAGGCTACTTTAATCCCGGAAAATCAGTGTTCCTGAGGGATTTTAAAAACTAAATCCACGCGGACGAAGTTGCGGGCATCAGCTAGTCCTCTATAAAAGATTCTGAAACAGTTAGCTTATTGCCAACATTAAAACATCCAATGTCTTAATAACCATAATGTCATCCAAACGGATGATATAATGTTGTACTGAATTTCATAATAACACTCCTTTGTTTTTTTTTTCGATCCCTTCTGAGCAAAGGTTTACTCCACAGACAGCCACATTCTTACTGTTCGATGCGTGGTATCTATGAATTTCAAAGAAAAAAACATTTGTATGAATTTCAAAAAAGAACATCGCCGAGTACATCGGGATCGGGACCTTCAAACACTAAAGAACGTAATAATCAAGTGAATTTTAATAATTGCACTACACAAAATGTTAATTACTACTACAATAAATAATTCTTTCATTAATACTTAGTTTATTTATATACTCAGTAATGGATGATATTAATTAGGTTGGGTACTAGGAATGGCTGTTTTAATATTAGCAGTAAGCTAACTGTTTCAGAACCTTTATAGAGGATTCATATGATGGGAGTAGATAAAGTCTTGTATGCAACTGTTGATAATTAGGTATTAAAACACTCATGTGATACTATAATCACACTCGGCTTCGCCTCGTGTGATAAACCCACATTCGTGTTTTAATACCCCTTATTATAGGTACAACAGTTGCATAAATAACTAATAGAGAGCGTTTTCGGTGGAATAAAGTACCTATAGGGTAGGTACCTATATTATAGTATTTGTTGATATATATATGATTGTTGGTATGTATATGTAGCTATTACATTGTAATAAGTTTTTAAACTATCTTGTGGCCAGCTGGACGCCAAGCCGATTTTATCCTTGCAACTTTGTTAGAATAGAATAGAATACTTATCTACATAATGTTTCCACAATGAGGGGAAGTTCCAAAAAAGCGAACTACAATTCAATTCATGGCAGCCCCATTCCCGCCGGTAGCACCCGTTCACGAGCATGACGCATGATTCAGCCGTTGTTGCTTCGCTCGACCATATTTGGGGGAACGTAACAACCCGCACCCATAGCCCGCACCATACGACACCACCAGAGATAAATGTCTAGAGAGCGTGACATACTTAGGCTAACTATGTTAAGGCATCGAATTGAATATCTCATTTTAAGTAATAAAATTATTCACTCATTTTAAGATTCCATGCAACTTTGTCATTAAGAAAGTCATTAACTTAACCATAAAAACCACGACCCAGTAAGTGAAAAAATAAAATAAAATAATTAAGTAAACATAAATGACGGCGCGTCTATAACCAGAGTGGCACTGTCAGGCCCTCCAGCGGAGCGTCGCGTAGATGGTAGCGAGAGAGCCATCTTACAATCTCTTGGTGACCAGCGCACCACGACGAATCGCTGTTTAAATATCCTGATCTAAGGCATTACTGCTCAAATCGGATTATCTTACTATCGGAAGAACTATCATGTCGTGATTGACTTTGATTTGTTTGATATCAACATTATAATGTTGTGTTCAAAGAAGAATTCAGTTGTCAAGTATCATTTATCACCCACATATCCTCGCTCAGCCGAAATACCACGATGAAGGCCATCCTACACATATAGGTTGGTAATTTAATATTATTTTGTTAACTTATGAGAATGACACGTCATGATTTTTAGCTATAAAGAGTTCCAACAGTCAAGGCAACTCATGTGCCTCTGTGTACGCGCGCGCGCTACCGTGCGGACGTGTTTGATAGCGAGTTAAGAGAAATTAAAAATGAGTACTAAGTGTAACGGATGCAGTGCTGTGATATATGATATATCATATATGGAATGTGCATATGACAAATGTAGAAAAATATACCACCTAAAGTGTTTGGCGGTATCGACGAAGCAGTTTGAAGAAATGGCAGAGGAATACAAAACCAGTTGGAGGTGCCCGGAGTGCATGCGAGGGGTCCCGAAAGGAAATAATGCGGATACTCCAGTTCGAGGAATCACCTTGAATAAGACGTTTACTCCGAGCAGCTGCTTTGTGAACACGGAACGGGGTAATCGGGTCATCTTGGATGAAACTAGGATGGAAGCCGAAGATAGATTACTTGATGAGATGCGGGAATTTCGTTTCGAAATAAAATCTCGGCTGGAAGAGCAAAAGAAGGAATACACACTTCTTTCAGATAGATTTTCGAAGGTGGAATCAGAGTTGCGCGAAATAAAGCAGTCAATGGAGGTAGTCTTAAAAAAAGCGAACAAAGTAGATGTATTAGAAGCTAGAATTAAATCATTGTTGGAAAAGAATGAGTGTCTTGAAACTGCTCTTAGTGCTTGTAAAAAACGTATTCAGGCGCCTAAGGAACTGTCTCCAGTACAAAAAGGGCCCGAACTATCTTTTTTGAACGCCAGTGAGCGGAGTCAAGATATGCAGGTAGATGCACAAAAGTGTGTGGCCACAAAAACGACGGATGATGTCATTGAGGAAGAGAAAACCGTGCGATCCTTTGCAAACGCCGTTAAACAGACTCGAAACTTGAAGGGTGAGGCACAAAATCGCGTGGCCACGAAACCAGTGGGAGTAGTCATCGACGAAGAGAGAACTGACAAAGTAAATGGAGAAAATGAAGGGTCCTGGAAAGTAGTTAATAGGAGGAAAAGTAGGTATCCCAACAGTGAAGTAAAAAGAGGGGGAAGTACGCAGATAGCTGAAATAAAAGGATTGGAAAAACAGAAATTTTTACATGTCTGGCGGCTCCAGAAGGACACCACTGAGGAAAATTTGGAGAAGTTTATTCGGGATAAAGTAAAGGAAGTTCCAATCAAAATTGAGAAAATAAAACATAAGACTCAGCGAGATTATGCCTCATTTATAATAGGGGTGCCGGAGAGTAAATATGATCAGTTGTGTCAGTCAGAAATTTGGCCGGTAAACGTCGAATTCTGTGAATGGGTATGGTTTCGTAGGACAGCCAATCGCCCAAGATCAGAGGACAAAAAGTCGGGATAAATTTTTGGAATTATATTACCAAAACGTTCGGGGACTGCGAACAAAACTAGATGAGTTTTACGCTGGGGTGGCCTCATCCAACGCGGATTTGTTCGCAGTAACAGAAACAGGTTGCAACGAATCTATCCATGACGCGGAGTTAATTCCACCAGGTTATACAATTTTAAGATGTGACCGAGCCGACGGTCGCAAGCAAGGCGGAGCGTTTCTCGTGGCCACACCGCGCTTGGAACTACGTCGAGTGCAAAGTGACATCAACATCGACGCGCATTCGTTCGAACTGGTTTCTGCGACAGTGCACATACGCGAGCGATTGTTGTTTTTGCTATGCGTTGTTTACATATTAATAGTCGTGAGAATGAATATATGGTATTGTTTAGGATTATTGAGCAACTTTGTAATAATTATAGCGAGGTATTAGTAATAGGAGATTTTAACTTGTATTCGTGTTCAGTAGATATAAATAATTATTTCGAATACTTTCAAACGTATTGTGAGTTCACTCAGAGTAACACGGTAGGTAATTGTAATGGCAGATGTTTGGACCTTGTTCTGAGTGCGTTATCAGCTGACGGGAGTGTGAGCGTGCGTGCGGCCGCGGCGCCTCTTGTGCCGGTTGATGCACATCACCCGCCGCTGGAGATCGCGGTGACGTTGCGTTCATACCGACATCAGGCTGACGTCTTGTTACCTGAAGTGCGCCCGCATACACCTACAGGTTGGAATTTTTATAAGGCTGATTTTATGTCACTGTACTCAGCTATTGCGGCCGCAGACTGGACTCCAATGTATGAGTTAGAATTGGAGGAAAGTTTGAAATACTTTTATGAAATTCTTACATCAATTATCGATGACTGTGTTCCGAAAAAAAAGCGAAGTCCTGTAACCCCGGGGTATAATTACCCCGAATGGTACACGGTTGAAATAATTCGCAACATAGAACTGAAAGCGAATCTTCACCGGCGGTATAAAGCTTGTAAGTCAAAAGGTAATTACGATGCATTTTCTCAGTGTAGGGCAAAGGTTAAAAACATGATAGAAATTGCTCACCAACACTATCAGCACCGAATTCAAAATCAGCTCCTCAAGGATCCAGCATCGTTCTGGAACTATACCAAATCAAAAAGAGGTAGTAGGGTTCCGCGAAAAATTTTAAAGAACGGGGTACTGTTGACTGCGGAGCAGTGTGCTGTGGAGTTTGCTACCTTTTTCCATTCCGTCTATAGCTCAGAGCGAGCCGAATTAAATGTTAGCGCGGCCATAGAAGCAGCGGGTAGTGAGAACGGAGCGGCGCGGGTCCATATCGACCGATTAACTTTGGACGAGGTTATGCAGGCACTTAAAAAACTTAAACCAAAAAAATCTGCGGGACCAGATTGCATCCCACCTTACCTGTTTAGAGACTGTCGATTGGTTCTGGCGGAGCCGTTGCTTCACATATATAATCTGTGTTTGAAGAAAGCTGTGTTTCCTGAGACATGGAAATTAACTCGAGTCGTACCGGTACCGAAAGGTGGATCAGGAACACAGTTGGAGGGATACAGACCTGTAGCGGTTCTGTCCACACCGGCAAAAGTGTTAGAGTCGGCTATCCATAAAATCATCTACAACCAGGTAAGCGCGCAACTCTCTGATGCTCAGCACGGATTCCGGCCAGCGAGGAGTACTACGAGCAACCTTCTCGCTTATATGTCTGATATTGTTCCAACTGTTGACAGTGGGGGGCAGGCTGATGCGGCATACTTTGACTTTAGAAAGGCATTCGATCTAGTAGATAACGATGTGCTGCTCAAAAAGTTAGCATTTGTTGGGTTCACTCCACATTTACTTAATTTTTTTGCGAGTTACTTAAGAGATAGGCAACAATATGTAGACTATAGGGGTCATAGGTCAGACCCGTATTTTACTAAATCCGGTGTGAGTCAGGGCAGCAATCTGGGACCCTTACAGTTTATTTTAATGATAAACGACCTACCACAGGTGATAAAGGATGCAAAGTGTTTGCTTTTCGCGGATGATCTCAAGCTCTCTCTGGCTATAGATGGCGAGACTGACTGTGAGAGACTGCAGTGGGACATCGATCGAGTAGTCAGATGGAGCAAGGACAACCTTTTGCAATTTAACACTTCTAAGTGTGCAGTGATCACCTTCTCTAAGGCACAGTCCCCTATCCGTTATGATTATAAGATCGATGGGGTACCAATGGTGAGAGTTTCAGAAGTTAGAGACTTAGGGGTTGGTTTGAATACGGAGCTCACATTTCGTAACCATATTGTAAAATGCTGTAAGAAAGCTTACAAAAATTTAGGATTTCTGCTTCGTACCGTTAGGGGCTTCAACAACTTAAAGGCGGTGGTAGCATTGTACAATGCTTTGGTTAGGAGCCAATTAGAAAGTAACTCAGTCATTTGGGCTCCACATGAGGCTAAATATAGCCTTATGTTAGAGCGGGTGCAAAATAAATTTGTTAGGTACTTATATATGAGGCTATACGGGGTATACCCATACTACCCATTAATGTACCCAACCTTATTTGTTCTAGGTATGGTTGGGTATAATGAATTAAGGGTTAGGAGGGAACTAGCACTTGCATTGTATATTTTTAAAATAATTAGGGGGAAATTTTTTAACGCAGAAGTTTTAGGACAGGTCAGTCTCCGTGTCCCAGACCGGTATGTGTGGCGGAGGCGCAGGCCACCGCTGCTGGCGGTGCCGTGCGGCCGCACTAACTTGCTCAAGAAGGCGCCGCTGACGCGCGCGATTCTAACCCTTAACGTCATAGCTGAGAGAACAGATCTGTTTTGGTGCACTCTGGGTGAATTCACAAGGATTGCTCTGTGGTCTATATGTTATAATAAATAATAATTAGTTTAACATAATATTAGAATAAGAATGAATTAAGCTTCACTAGTGAATTAGGAAAAGTCCTGTAACGCTAGTTGTAAGTTGGGAAATACATAAATAAATTATGCAAGGCAAAATAAAGGGCAAACGAAGATCTGGCCGAAGACGAACATCCTGGCTTAAGAACCTTCGCCAGTGGTTTAATATCAGCTCAAGATCATTGTTTAGGGCAGTAGTGAACAAGATCCAGTTAGCCTTAATGATTGCCAACCTCCGGTAGGAGATGGCACTAGAAGAAGGGGAAGAAAGAGTTCCAAAGGGGTTATAAAAACCTGCTTATTCTGTAAACAAGAGTTTTCGAGGATACGTTAAATCCAAAATTTGAATACCTAACGATAAAGAAACCGACAGACAGACACACTCGCACACGCACCCTAACATCGCTATCTTTGTAGGTACCAAGTAGCTATATAATTTATATATAATTAAATATTAATAGTTAATATAATTTATATTATAATTTATATTAGGTATGAATATAATTTATATTATGAATATAGAATATAAAAAATAATATAGTGGCGAAGGACAATCGTGAAAACCTCGCGATTAACACAAAGCGGTTCTTTGCGGGCGAAGTCGCAGGCATCAGCTAGTAAGATTATAAAACAAAGTCCCCGCCGCGTCTGTCTGTTCGCGATACACTCAAAACATACTGAACGGATTTTCATGCAGTTTTCACCAATAGACAGGGTGATTCATGAGGAAGGTTTTTAGTGAATATGTAATTTGTTAAGGTTTTGTGTAAATTGGTTTAAATATGACGGTGATTGTTGGAAATGTCGGAAAAAGTCGAAAGCCGCCTGGGAGCTTTCATCGAAAACACTGCCCAATCCCGTTGAGATAATATAACAAACAAATGTATGGTAAATAAATCCACATAAATTCGTATACATACCTATATCGACGTAACAAGCTGATGCGACCCTACGACAGAAAAACCATTTTATTATGTAGGCATAATTAATATTATTATTTATTATTATTATTATAAATATTATTACTACACAATAATGTGTTCATACCATAAACATATCTACCTACTCGTCCCACCTTTTACTTACTATGTACGTTGACTTTTTATTTCGGAGATTGGAGGGTCCACTTGGAATATTTAAAAACCTAACTACGCGGACGAAAGTGCGGGAGAAGCTAGTTTGACATACCTAGTTATTATGCAAATAGTCACTCTACTTTTGTCGTGTCTGATAGTACTACGGGTAAGGTCTGTGCGTGCATTGCTCCGAAATAACTCCACGGAAAATTACGCAATACTTGTAATAATATTATTATGTATTGTTTTATAAATAAAACGCCGAGGTTAACATTTATGATTTTTTATCCCAAAAAAACAATAGGATTCCTTTGGGATAGGAACAATTTGACAAAATTGTTTCAAATAAATTTGAAATAAAAAAGTACCTTCTACCTTCCAGTTACAAGCGAAGGAAAATATAATCTTTTACATTTTCTTCAAAAAACTAAAACACGTAAAATCTTCAAAAAACTGGCAATCGAGTGTGTTCTCGCCGCCATAGTATAGAAGTGCTCGAATATTAAACCGGAGCTAAGCTAACGAGTTAACTAAAACCGCGTAAGGTTTACAAAGGCTGCTCAAGGAAAGTGCGCCGCAGGGCCGTCGCAGCCGCGCGGGCGATCGTCCGCAGCGCACGTTACAAGAAGCGTCGCCTGAATACGAGCGCGTGACGTCACGAGCTATAGACCTTCTAACTAACGCTAGTGATCTAAACAGTAGTGGCATCACACTAGATTAATACACTTCCGAAGGTACGTCTGACTCTTTTCATTATATACCTAATGAGGCTCTAAACTCTAGTAGCGCGAGTTAGGATTTTAATAAAATAAACTGTAAAATACTTATAAATTGAATACTTTCAATCGAATAAATGAATTTCTTACTCATTTTTCCAAGAAAATACAACTTTTTTGTTTTTAAGATTTATTTTTAAAAATATAAAATTAAAACGTAAATAAAATAATTGTCGCGAACAGCGCCATCTAGAATCAACTTTGGCGTAAAGTCGACAACAGTAGCTGCCGTGGTGCAATGATAACTTGTATTGATTTTTCCTTGACTTACGAATTATATAGCAGATATTAAATTATGTATTATTACGTTTAAAGAAAAATTAATATTTATTTGCTTTATTCCGCCAAAAAGAATATATATTATATCTTTTAACATTCGACTTTCGCTCCGATACCGGAGCATCATCAGAAGATGTTGAGTCCACAATGCACAATTGCAAATTTGCAATAATTGTGCATGTTTGGCGGACTATAGGATAGACATAATTATTAACTTTTCTTTAAATATTATGGAATTCGCAAAGTACAATATTGTATGTAGCTGTTTATGTTTTCTTAGGCAGAGGCGGCTCTAGCGTGCAATCAATACCTTGGCGCCCTCTAGTAGGTGCGCGGTCAAACTTGAGACAGGATTACGCTAGTTATTTTTGATGAGCTCTGACCCCGGTGAAAGTCGCAATTATTGTGGTAGCTAGTAGCCAATCTTACCTTTTAAATATCATTTTAATCAAAAGATAAGCGGATTTACATGTTTACTCAAACATAACAAAAATTGCGCCAAGGCTTATTTCGCAAAACTACGGTAAAACACAAATTGCGTTCACGCAATTGCGTTTGACGACCTCCCTGGCTCAGTGGTGAGCGCTGTGGTCTTATAACTGGGAGGTCTCGGGTTCGATTCCCGGCGGGGTCAATTTGGGAATTTATAATTTCTGAATTGTCTCTGGTCTGGTCTGGTGGGAGGCTTTGGCCGTGGCTAGTTACCACCCTACCGTCAAAGACGTGCCGCCAAGCGATTTAGCGTTCCGGCACGATGGCGTGTAGAAACCGATTAGAGGTATGGGTTGAATTTTCATACTGCCATACCCCTTCCAAGTTAGTCCGCTACCATCTTAGACTGCATCGTCACTTACCATCAGGTGAGATCGCAGTCAAGGACTATCTTGTCATCGAATAAAAAAAAAACGTGCCTTTGAAAATGCCTTATACATCGATGCTTGCTATCCCTGTCAATTTGAATTTTATACTATTCCAATACAGCCGAATTCGCAATGATTGTCGTCGTGTTTTTAAAAGAATCTTAAACAGGTACCGGCACGCACCTTTGGTAGTGCTAGTGATGCGAAACTACGCCAATATTACTATACTACGGCCGTTCAGAGAATGCGTTCCTGACGCGTCGCGATTGAACTAACGACGTAACTTTGTAATGGCGTTGCAGTGGCGATAAAAATATTATTGCTGGTTGTTTACCGTTTTAACAATTGATGAGCATTATAACAACATTATTATATCAATAATCAATTAATGTTATAATTTTGTGACAGTTGTCGTGACTAACTGACAGCTGTCAGGAACGCATTCTCTGAACGGCCGAAATTTAGTGGTTCGCCCCGAACTGAGACCTCGCGATAACGGTATCCCATGATTATTCATTCAATCGATAGATGACGACGAAAACTGACATTATTATTATGCTCGTTTTCACCAAACATACCTAAATCATCCCCTAAGTAGGAGTCTCTTTACGTAGGTAGCTCCTAAATACAATCCTAAGTCCTAGCATCCGTCCCAATGTCCTTTTAAGTGTCCCGTACAGGATCGTGATAAAGAAGTTGACAGAAATCATTACCTAACTTATCATAGGTAGCCCGGAAAGGTTAGAAACGTTAGTGAAAAGTTAAAAACATTGAATTATTATTCCTCCTAGATGATATCCAGAGTCTAATGATGTAGCTACTAAAATCTTGCATTTAAAAATAAAATTTTTAATTTACACATAACTATTTTATTGGTGATTTCACGTTGTAACAAAAGTTATAATGTAGAATAAAGGAGCCGCTCGTTGCGCGCCTTGCTTTGCTACCGCACCCGGCGTCGGCCATAACACGGGCGCAGGGTCTTTGAGAACGTCGGCGCCGCGAGCGACGCATGCTCTTTGGAGGTGTCGCGAGGGCCGCTCGGCGCGGCGCCCCCTGGCACCCTGCACTGCACACCTTGCACCCTTCACGTGGCGCGCGACCAGATTTGGGATTCGATAAATTAGCAGACGATTGCACGGCGTCCCAAATCTGGCTATTATATTAGATAAGATGAGATGAAATGAGATGAGATATCATGAGATCTTGCTATCTATTTCAATAATTATGTATGGACAAATATATTAAATTAAAGCCTAATTCAACTCGATTCCAACAATATCAGTTTTATACATATGTTCTATACAAAATTTTAGAGAAATTAATTTTTAATTAGCGCGCGCCGGATTTCCCACGCGTGAACAGATGACGCGGCGCAATTTAAGCATAAAGTCCCAATTCTGGCCGCGCCAATCCAAGGGATAAGTAAAGCCGGTGCTGTTCTTAGGAGAATTAAGTCGTTTGCAATTTAATTTGATTTGTGTTAGTAGCTTTTGCCCGCGTCTTCGTATATATGCGGAGTAAGATTTTTAAAGGAGATTGGCGAATTCCATAGAGCTGACCCAGACGAACTGAACCGTGGGACTCAAGCCCACGTTCACGAATCAAACTTCTCATGCTTGTTCTACGAGTAGTAAACAAGTCTTACAAAAAAGTTCATCAAAGTCTATCAAATAAAGTTGGGAAAAAAAAGAGATTCACTTGTATTGCCATGTAACGGTTATTTATAATGTGTACTTGGGAATAATTATATTTTTGATCTCCATCTTCTAAAAATATCGGGTTTACACAGAAAAATACTCCGAAAAATATTAATTAAAATGAAATGAATTCTGAATGAACGGTTTTTAAAAATGCTGGGTCAAAATTCGCCAGCCTCCTTTACGCGGGAGTCGTTACTTATTCGGGATAAAAAGTACTTATGTCACTTACAGACAGCATACAAGAAGTTAAAACGATCCTACGACTGAGAAGAGCAACAAGCTCGGCAAAGTTTCCTTTTTAGGGTTCCGTACCCAAAGGGTACCAACGGGACCCTATTACTAAGCCTACGCTGTCCGTCCGTCTGTCAGCGGGCTGTATCTCGTAAACCGTAATAGATAGACAGATGAAATTTTCACATATTATGTATTTCTATTGCCGCTATAACAACAAATAATAAAAATTAAATTAAATTAAAAAAATTAAATTAAAATATTTCCGTGGGTACTTGGAAATATTTTTATTTAATTTTTTTTTAACGGAACCCTAAAAGAGCGAGGCCCGACTCGCACTTGGCCGATTTTTATTATCATCATCTCAAAACACAAAAGTTACGCATTAGAACTATTACAAGTATCGTAGCAATAAGTATATTAGCAAGTTTTTTCTAATGGGCTATAAGTAGGTACATTTATAGTGCGATTTTAAATACCCCGTATGATCTACTTGCATGTCCTTCTTATGAAACATAATATCTATCTACATATAAATATTATCACCTATTGTTTAGCTATGCCCACTTCACAACACCATACTTGAAAGCCAGTAAAACTTTATGGCGATACCATAGCTAATATTAGTTTATCAGTAGTGATTCAGATATCAAAATAATAACAAGACAATCTAGTGGTGCTACTGAAAATGAAGTTAAATTTGCCATTAATGAAAATGATCATTAAACTTTTAATTTTGCTAATTTTAATAGTGATGCTATGTATAATATCCGCGTTTTTATACAGTGTAAAATATTGGCCCGATGCGCATAGCTACATGAATGGAAATATTACTATTAAGAGAATACCTAAGATATCGGAAATAGAAAACTTCACAGTAGTCGAAGAAATAACTGAGGTTTATAAAACGACGTCTTTGTATGAAAATATAGAAACCACTACAATCGATGATTTTGAAACAGATTACTTTGCTCTAGATGATGTCAATTTAAGGAAGAAACGAAACGTTGAAATAGAGTTGTCGAATGATTACAGTGAAGTCCCAAAAACGGACGTTTTAGTTGATTATTTTTTTGATATAGGCTATTTGACGACGAGGACAATAAAAGATTTGCTAAATGAAGACAAATTGACCACAAGAGATATGAAAGATGTTGAAATTATTTCAGGAATCTTTGATACCCTTCCTATTCCTAATTGAACCTATTCCTTAACAGAAATTGTCTTTTAAATCCCTTTCAGTCTGGTTTCCGGTCGGGTCATCGGGTCGGTTAAAGTTACCGACGACATTCGACGGGGCATGGATAATAAACAGCTCACTCTGCTGGTATTGCTGGATTTTAGCAATGCATTTAATTCTGTCGATTTTGACATCTTACTGAGTCTGTTACGTTCTATTAACATATCTCCATCAGTAGTTGGATGGTTTCAGAGTTATCTCAGAGGCCGACGGCAGCGTATTCGCATCGAAGATAAGTTTTCATCTTGGTGTGAATTGCGTGCTGGGGTGCCTCAAGGTGGTGTGTTGTCTCCTTTACTCTTTGCTATCTTCATTAATTCAATTTCCCAAATTATCACTTCTCTCTATCACATGTATGCAGACGATCTCCAAGTGTACACTCAGTCAACTCTTGAAGACTTGCCCTCTGCTATTTCTACCATTAATGATGACCTGGTGGCTGTCAGCGAATGGAGTAAGTGTTATGGTTTAAAAGTCAATCCTTGTAAGTCCCAGGCTATTATTATTATTGGTGGAGCTGGCTGGATTTCAAGGGTTGATTGGGATAATCTTCCAGCAGTTATATTAAATGGCGTTGTTATTCCTTATAGTGCCACTGTGAAAAATCTTGGTGTCCATTTGGACACTACTCTCTCGTGGTCTCAGCAATTAAAAGAGCTTAGTAGAAAGACCTTTGCTGCCTTGGGTTCTCTCAGGCGTCTACGTTCTTTTCTCCCCATTCCTACTAAGATTATGTTAGCACAATCTTTACTCCTCTCCATTCTCGATTATGCAGACACAAGCTATATTGATTTAACCGAGGACCAACTTAATAAACTTGAGCGTATTCAAAACCTTGCTATTAGGTTTATATTTGGCTTGCGCAAATATGACCATGTCTCCGAATTTCGTTCAAAGCTCAAGTGGTTACCCATTCGCTTTCGCCGGAATTTACATATTGTTTCTCTTCTGTACTGTGTATTGTTCAATCCTATGACTCCAAGTTATTTAAAGGAGAACTTTAAATTTCGTGGTCATGACAGACCAGATAGAGTCTTACGGCCTGCGGAAAAACTCAAGCTAGTGACGCCTACACATCGGACGAAGTATTTTAGTAACTCCTTCACGGTCAAGGCTATTTGTCTATGGAACGAGCTTCCCTCGCAAATTCATCGTGCTGAATCCCTTAATAAATTTAAAACTGACGTCAAAGATTATTACCTATCTCTGTGCTATCATCAATAACGACATAGTTTACGATCAGTAATGTATATATATGTATGTATATTATACGTATAGTCGTATGTATGTGTATTATATTTATTTTGTATATATTAGTGTGTTAATATGTTATTATTATTATATTATATGGTTTAGTTTATTTACCTATTAGTATTTAGGTATATTATATACACCACCTCCCACTGTCTATTTGTTCATTTTCTCTCTAGCGTTAAGGTTGTCTGGAAGAGATCGCTATTTAGCGATAAGACCGCCTTTTTGTACTTACATTTTAAGTTTTCTTTTTTGTAACCTGTAATTCATTTGTGTTTTGTGGTGCAATAAAGTATATACATACATACATACATACATACCCCAAGATATTTGAGAGACGTAAGTATGTTATTCATACAACTCATGTTATAATTGCTTTCTAGGATATAAAGTTCTCTAGGAAAGCATTCAATATCCGGTCAAGTGCGAGTCGGACTCGCGCACCGAGGGTTCTGTACTCCAGAAGTAAAAGTATTCAAGTAAAA
The DNA here is from genome assembly GCA_029955525.1 of Oeneis ivallda. NCBI lineage: Eukaryota > Metazoa > Arthropoda > Insecta > Lepidoptera > Nymphalidae > Oeneis > Oeneis ivallda. The sequence goes on from JARPMR010000007.1 coordinate 15,981,190, forward strand.
CGATAATATTAAGTATATACAGTTAAAGCCCTTCCATATTATGATACCCCACTCGGTATAGTTATCTTACTTTGAAATTTCAAACCCCGATTCTCTCCCCAAAAAAATATAAATTAAAAAATTAATTAAACTAAAAATAATAATTTTCAATTTAAAAAATTAATTAAACTAAAGCGTTGGTTTTATTTTTGCTGTAAAATATACATAAACCTCTATTGTTCATAATTATTTCTGATTTTGCAATTAGTAAACTTCGGAGATAAAGGGTATATTTTTCGACATTTTGCACGACTGATCAAACACTAATAAGTATAAAAATAAATAAAAATCTGTTTTAGAATGTCCAGGTGAAGCCCTTTCATATGATACCCCACTCGGTATAGTTATCTTACTTTGAAATTTCAAACCCCCGATTTTCCCCCTTTTTTAATTAAACTAAAAATAATTTTCGATTTCTTTTATTCCAATAATGTTGAGCCACTATTATATAAGCACAACTATTCCATATTTTCATGTCTAAAACTAACATCAAAAGCGAACTTATCTATATTATAATTTTAGCCATTATCCTCTAGTTCAACATTCAAATCGAATTTGTGGAAAGTAGGAAATTCATTTCAAGAATTTCTTGACTGCATTTATCTCGATTGTGATTAGTGCGCCTTCTGTTATTTTTACTAAGAATTTTTCTTCACATTCATTGAAACTGTTTTTTGACTGGGTTTTTCACTGCCTTTTTTACTTGACCTGAAAATAATATCGCAATTTATATGTGTTTTATAATTGGGTATTTGACTGTACCTAGTCAAAATGTTGATATTCATTATTTATAATCAAAAATGTAACATATTGTAAGGATAACATTTGTAAAAAAAAAAACCGGTCCAAAAACAAATAAGTTACAGAGCTTTAAAGTTTCCTGTTAGACAGAGAGGGAGCGCTACCTACTGAAGTGTGATGTCACAACAATTCAGTAGGTCCATACACAATTTCGTTTTAGAAAGAGACAGATACAGTCACAATAAAACAGCTTATAATTCCGAGAAGATGTTTAAAAAAGAGAAATGGCATTATGTTACAACTAGCTAATGCCCGCGGCTTCGTCCGCGTGGATTTATTAGAGTTTATTGGAGTTTACTCCTTAAGAATCGATTTTAGCAGCCCGGTATGAGAAAAATCCGGACAGTAAAATCAATTTATGAATGACCTCGTTACGTTTTTTCTGTCACGTTTTTCACAACGTTGAAATTTCTACCCTAACATTGAGTAAATAAGGTTGGTTTTCCGTGACACAATTTGTACCTCAAGTACGTAAGTTATAACACAACTTCACAACGATGCAAATTTCTACCCAAACGTTGAGTAAATAAGGTTGGTTTCCCTTCACATGTATATCAGCGCCATCTTTCGGCTTATGTGTAAACTATTTCGAATAGCCACGGTGTTGTACGGAGGACAACGTATTAGCGTTTCTATGAACAAAATTACGAATAAAATATTACAAAATAAGTTGTTTACCTCGTTCGTAACACAATGGCTACAATGTTGCTCATAGGCGCTTCAAACACCAGCCACAGCACGTAAGCAACACCGCAGCAAAACATTAACTCGCTCAAGCTGTCTATCAACTGTGGAAAAAAATTACAATTTACCTTGTCATGCTACATTGCAATTAGGTATATTTAAATATTGTGACAATAATAGATATGAAATATACAGCTGGATTCTTATAAAATAATCAATTCATTGTTGAAGTAAATAATAAAAACCGGCCAAGTGCGTGTCGGGCCACGCGCAGTGTAGGGTTCCGTAGCTGAAAGTCTCAAATATTATTGCTGACCTAGGATAGTGCTTTTATTTTATTTATGAATATTGAATACATTTTGAGTTCCATGGTTTAAATACTATAATATACTATGTACAAAATATGCAACTTACACTACGTGTAATATGTATGTCGACGTGATTGATATTTATACCTGGTTGCGCCAGGTTATTTTTCGTATGAAAATAATAATTATATAATTTAAAAAACATTATTTACTAGTTGTTCGCCCCGAACTGAGACCTCGCGGTAACGGTATCCCATGATTATTCATTCAATCGATACATGATAACCAAAACTGACATTATTATTATGCCCGTTTTCACCAAACATACCTAAATCATCCCCTAAGTAGGAGTCTCTTAACGTAGGTAGCTCCTAAATACAATCCTAAGTCCTAACATCCGTCCCAATATCCTTTTAGGTGTCCCGTACAGGATCGTGATAAATAAGTTGACAGAAAACATCAATCACCTAACTTATAGGTAGCCCGTAAAGGTTAGGGAACGTTAGTGAAAACATTGAATTATTATGTAGGTACTAACGAGTGAAACCGGGTTACGGGCATCTGTACAAATCGTCATCTATCGACGCGAATAGAAAATATACAATATTTAACTAAAATTTAACTAAAAAATAATTTTAATTGAATAATATGGTACAAAAAAAATTACAATACAATTATTGTATTATAATAAGTAACTAAATAATAATGGTCGACGCAAAACTGTTTTTGGGATAGGTCGTTAGTCGTAACTCGTAGTTCCATGGGAATAGTTACTGACTGCGCCATCTATTAGCATTATTGTGAAGCTATGTTGATGCTATATGAATTACTGATGTACATTAAAAATTAAATAATCTCGTTTCTTTATAATATTCATATAATTTTAGTATTTGTTGTTCAAGAACAGGATATAAGTGACCTAAAAACATAAAATCAGTTTGAAAATCCATAGCGGATTTTCTTAGGGAGCGTCTTCAAGCGAGCGTATAAAATCGCCACTTTGAAAGCCCCCCATTTCGTCAATTTTAAGGGAAAAATTAAAAAAAAAATATTTTTGTACTCAGTTCAAAATTATCTTTAAAATGATACGTAACAATTTTATGTAACGCGATATTTTTTTTTTTACTTCGCATTCGCTTCTATGAGAGCCCCCCTGAAATAAAGATTTTTATAACTTTTTAAGCCATTTTCGGCTGGAGGCCATCGGTTTACATATTATATCTAAATTTGAAGTAATTACGTTCAGTAATTCAAAAGTTATAAGGCTCTGACAGACGGACGGACGGACGGACGGACGGACGGACGGACAAGTGCAAATCGCTCTAGTTAACTCAAAGACCTTCGCTTCGCTCGGTCGAACTATGGTGCATTCCTTCATCCAATTTCCTACCTATATAAAGCAGCATTCAGCAGTCTGCATATGCGCCTGAACATCGCGAGAAACGCAGCTCAGTGACGTGACATTTAACGTACCGAACTTCACTACAAAGTTACGAATACGTCGTGTGCCGAGAATGATGGCCGCCGTTCGTTAATATAAAATAAAATCAACTTTAAACCCCCTAAAGCATTGTGATCTTTAGGAAAATAACTCTCCAATAAAGTGTTTGTGCCCAATAAACTGTGGTGTGTGCCAGCGAGAGAATTGAAGAAGATATTATCGCCAACTTGCCTGACCGCGTGCTTAACTTCAGCGTCGATCAAGTGAGTGCTGTTCCTATAAATTTCCTTTCATTTCGTTTTGTTTCAGCACCATAGTTTTATTTACTATCTAAGAAATACAGTCCGCTTCCCTAAATATAAAAATATAACTTGATTATAATAATTTTCGTATGTAATATAGCGTGGCGCAAACATTTTATTTTTGGTACCTTCTTCGACGGATATTTTCCAGCATATTTTCATTTGTTAGAATACTTTTATAGGCTCTAATAATTGAGATTTTATAATATTTACATATAATATTCATTGTGAATGTATGTATTTGTATTATTGAAAAAGTGGCAATTGCGTCATACTTTTTCAGTGTCTTATATACTGGCATAAATAATATAGCATTGAGCTACCTATTTCCCCAGTTAGGCATACTAATAATTTACTTATATTTATGTATTTTTTGATAAATATATAGTATTTTTGTATAATATTAACAATTAAAACAGTTCTTGAATATTGTAGTAAATAACCGTCGATTTAACGACACTTCAAAAAGTTACTTAAGTTCTAAGGCATAAGTTCGAGATTCGTTTGAAGACTCGGGTCGATCATTCGATCGAAAGGTATAACCCGACCGCGTAACGTTGAGCGTTCTCTATACGCTCGCTTACCGATTACGTAACCTACTTAATTTATCCGTCTTTGCTTGACGAAGATAGGTTATTTTGTTACCTTTTCATTTGTGATTTAGTTAACTTGTTTATAATTACCTACGTGCTATCAAAATGCCGCCTAAAATGATTCTAAATCGAGTGAAGGTGATCAAGATATTCAAGATTCTAGACTGTCTATCCTACTTGCTAAACGTGAAGCTATATTTAGAATTATGCAGAATATCTTTGAATTATCCCGTGATACCAACATTCAAACTAATGACGAAATAAGAGAACATTTTCTCGATGAGTCATCACAAATCGATTCGCTTCGAGAAAAATACGAATCTATCGTTGATGATTATAATTCTCGTTTGTTGCAACTAGATTCTGATGCAATACCTGATTACAACTGTCTGTACGCTTTTGAGCCAAACCAAAGCTGGCTCCCATATCGATATTAGACTTCGAGGGTGACATAGAATCCTTTCAAATGTTTTATACGACCTTCAAAGCAGTGGTAGATAATAATCCATTACTCAGCGATGCCGAAAAGCTATTTTATCTATTACCGAAGCTGAAAGGGAAAGCGAAAAGCGCGATTGCAGGAATTTCTCCGTGTGCTGAAAATTATCAGCTTATCTTACAAACACTCATCAATCGTTTCGACGACAAACGTATGTTGACTTCCGCGTACCTACTTAAACGAATTATTTCGTTATAAAGGTTTTCAAACCGCCTCAGCGACTAACTTTGAGTCATTCATAGATCAGTTCGCTGGCGCAGTGAGCGCTTTAAAAAACTTAAAATTAGATAATTTGGCTGATCTTATCATATTGCATATAGCTACACAAAAGGTAGACAGTGAAACAATACGTGCGTTTGAAATTCAGTGCGGAAATAAAATACCTAAGTTCGACGACTTTGTGGAATTTATCACAACTCGCGCGAAAGTGTTTGAGCGTACTAATAAGAATATAACAAACGCTTCAGATACACGTCAAAGTAAAAATACAAAACAGTCAAACAATGCTTCTGGCAATGCGCCTAAGTATCAGGCTTTTGTGAGTACTGTTGATAAGCCTACTTCGTCTAAATGTCTATGTAAAAATATATCGCATACACACTTATATAAATGTGTCGATTTTAATAAATTATCAACACCTCAGGAACGTTTTAAATGCGTCAAAGAAAAAAACGCCTGTGCCAATTGCCTCTCGCTTTCGCACAAAGTTGGCCGGTGTGACGTTTCCCCTCTTAGCCCCTGTGGACAAAAACATAATAAAAAATTACACTTTGAAGTCGAACAAACTCGCGCGCAAAAGCTAGATGCTGCCATGACGTCACCGCAGATTACGGCTAGTACCGTTTCGTAGCCCGTAGCGGGTGAACGCACCGACGTAGCACTCTGTGCTACGGACGTAGGCGCTTCTAGCAGCGCTACGCATTCGTATACAAATCAAGTTGCACATCGCGTCGGAGATAAGCGATCTACTGTCTTACTAGCTACGGCACAAATTGCAGTATACGATGTCCATGGCAAACGCCAAATAATACGCGTTTTGTTGGACTCAGCCTCGCAAAGCGACTTTATCTCTAGAGAATGTTGTGACCGCCTAGGTTTACGATGTGTAAACACCGAACGTACTTTTGTGAAGGGGTTCGGAGGGATCGAAAAAGTTGTACATTCCAACTCAATCGATTTAAAGTTTTATTCTCGCTTCAATGACAACATTAGCTTTAATATTTCGCCACTTGTTGTCGATAAAGTAACAGATAAATTGCCTACAGCTGTGGTAGATACGTCAGTCTTATCACACCTGAAAGGTATTCCGCTTGCTGATGAAATTTTCGGCATACCTAATAAAATAGATGCTTTAATAGGAGCTTCCCTATTCCCGCATTTGCTTCTGCCCGACGATGTCCATACGTCACGTCGCGACCCGTCGATGCCAGTCGCATTGCGCACAGTCTTAGGTCTCGTGTTCATGGGTAATGCGCCTACGATACCTACTGTGAATACTCAATCGGTCTTGACATGTTGTTTCGTTCAAGAGCCTCCCGCTATTGACTGGTGGATTATTTACTATGGTGCATTCCTTCATCCAATTTCCTACCTATATAAAGCAGCATTCAGCAGTCTGCATATGCGCCTGAACATCGCGAGAAACGCAGCTCAGTGACGTGACATTTAACGTACCGAACTTCACTACAAAGTTACGAATACGTCGTGTGCCGAGAATGATGGCCGCCGTTCGTTAATATAAAATAAAATCAACTTTAAACCCCCTAAAGCATTGTGATCTTTAGGAAAATAACTCTCCAATAAAGTGTTTGTGCCCAATAAACTGTGGTGTGTGCCAGCGAGAGAATTGAAGAAGATATTATCGCCAACTTGCCTGACCGCGTGCTTAACTTCAGCGTCGATCAAGTGAGTGCTGTTCCTATCAATTTCCTTTCTTTTCGTTTTGTTTCAGCACCATAGTTTTATTTACTATCTAAGAAATACAGTCCGCTTCCCTAAATATAAAAATATAACTTGATTATAATAATTTTCGTATGTAATATAGCGTGGCGCAAACAATACCCTTGTCAAACAAATTACAGATTTCTAGTACCAATAGTCTCTGAAGTAAACAGACACCGCGGACAGACAGACAGACGGACGGACGGACATGGCGAAACTATAAGGGTTCCTTGTTTACTACGGAACCCTAAAAAGAGTCCTGTTACCTGAAAGCTATGTCAGTCATAGTTGAGAAATTGACGAAAATACTTGACAATATTTATCACAGAAATATATCAAAATGGAACGAAAAAGACAACAATCTGCAATATTATAAGTAAGTAGGTAGATACGACAGTTTTCAAGACGAAAAAATAAAAAAAAAAACCCGTGAAAATACCTTACAAAATTAATATTTTAGGAGTTAATACTCCTATTATTTATATACGCAATAAAGCTATATAAATAAATAAACAAAGAACTATACAGAAATTAAAGCTTAGAACTAAATCTCAAAATAGGGGGCCTTTTTAATTCAGGAGTGTTTATTTTCAATTAAAACCATATTTTTAAACAAAACGAGCTGCGTGGGCTGGAAAGTTTAATCCAGAAAGAGGTACCTATACATGAATCCTTAGTCAAATAGTGGTAATAACTGTTCTATCCCGATATATTTTTATGACATTAACATTATTTTAAAACTGTAAAAAAATCGATAGAGTCACTATATCAATAGGCTACAACAACTAACAAAATAGCAAAAACGTAAATGTTCTTCGTGCTCACGTATAACTGAAAATACTTAGCGAAAGTAATAGCAAGGTCTCACCGAGCTTGTTAAATGAACAATGACAGGACTCAGGGTGATTGAGGTCTTCACGATCTGGAGAGGCCAATGTGTCAGGTACAGGCCGTAGCATAACTTGCTCAACGGGCCGAACACTCGCCAATTAAGGAAATCCGACACTAGCGCTGAAACAAGGACATTCATCCATCTCAACCCATTGTATTCACTAAGGGCACGGGTCTCGCTTTAAATGGGAAGGCCACCAAGTAGGCTAAGCACACATTGGCAGACTTAACAAAGCTTAGAAAACATTAAGTATGGCGAATTAGCTACATTATAAGCAAGTGATATTTTTTGCCTAGAACGCACACAACTCCAAAAATTCTGAGAAATATGAATTATTATTTGTATTATTTGATATACCATTTACGCTTGAATAAAAACCATACAACATACCTACAACAACAGTAACATGAAATTAAAATAACTATTTAAGTATGCAACTGCATCGTAATGAGGGTCATTTTAATTCGAGTGCTGTTTTTTGATACCAAGGTTGCAGAGTATCAAAATAGGATAGTACGAGAATTAAAATAAATAATTACGAACAATTTTATACATACAAGATTTTATCTACGCCAAGGAAAATAAAATCATTAACAAAATTACGTCGTCTTTATAGTTTTTTTTAGTTTTCTTTACAATTAATAAAAAAGTCAAATCAATCTATTTTTTTAGGGAATCGGGATGGGATATAAACTCGTAGAGTTTTTTTTTAATTTTTTAATTTTTTTAATTTTTTTTAGATTTGATATTAATATTGACTGGCAGTACCAACCATAGAGTGGGTTGGGTACCAACTTTATTACATTTATATGAACGATACAAAAGTGCCAGAACTCAGACCCTTTAAGCTTTGGGTATCCTATTTTATGAAGATAAGGCTGAAATTAGACGATGCCTCGTTCATCGGTCATTTTTGCGATATTTTTGCGAAAATGAACCCTAAGGCCCTTAGCTCCAAGGGCGAATTTAGACTGATGGCGCATGGAACGAGGCTCTGTCTAATTTGAGCCTAACCATTTCGATGCAGCTCCCATACAACGAGCTACATCGAAATGAGAAGAAAAACCGAAAAAGGGTCATTTCGATTCAGCTGTCAAATTCGAAATTGGAATTTTTCGATGTTGGAGTAGATAAAGATTTAAATAGTCACAAGCCTGCCATCGGCTTTTCAGATGATATTCTGTAATTCTTCCTGATATTATGCTGGTGGAAACAATAAGTATGTCTAGACATACTTATTTTCCATATATATTTTCATATTATTTACGTTTCCACCAGTATAATATCAGGGACATCTCATATTATGTACGACATATCAATTATCATAGGGGTCTCTATTTGGTGTAGAGACATAGATTTTTTATTTTCATTAATAAATAGGAATATAAGCCACGCTAAACATGGCTGATATTCCTCTTTACACTGCTTATTTAACACTGGTGTAATATGAACTTGATAATAATAACTTAAAAATATAATATTACTTTTAATGCTAGTTAAATTTACAATTAAACTAGTATAATAATACCTGGATAAAATGACTAAATAATGGATTACAAAGTTCTGTGGTGTGAAAAGGCTCTTTGAGGTAAAACTGTGCATCAGTGATGAATACTCTCTAAAGTTCATGGAGTTCAAGTGTAGTAAATGATACTCACGTACAGTACCGTACTCGCAGCTAAGCGCTATGAGGCCTATAGAAATGGCCCAAATAGATCTATTTGCGCCGACGTATAGGGCGGATTCGATTGTACTGAATTTCCGATGCATCAAAATATAGCCCCCAAAGATCAAAGTCGATGTAGCCAATCCCAATCCTACGGTAAAGATAATTGTTGAATGAATCTGGAAAAAAAGACTTTTGTTACTTAAATAGAGTTGGGCAGCGAATGATAATATGATGACAATTAATTATTATTCATTAGGTACTAGATGATGCCCGCAACGTCATCAGCGTGGATTAAGATTTTTTAATTCCCGCGGGAACTCTTTAATTTTCCCGGATAAAAAGTAGCCTATGTGTAATGTAAATAGGGTATGAGCTATCTCCATTCAAAATTTTAGCCAAATTGGTTCATTCGTTGTGGCGTGAAAGAGTTAACAAACATCCATCCATCCGTATGGATGTTTTTTACTTCCATCCTCACAAATTCTTGCATTTATAATATGTATTAGCAGGACTAGTGGTTCGCCCCGAACTGAGACCTCGCGGTATCCCATAATTCCCATAAGGTAGTTTTAACTTTTAACTATATTATATTGTAATTAAAACGCGCCGAATCTGATGACGTCAATCGTCATCTGCTTTCGTGGATGGGATGCATATTTACAATATTAAAGACAGCGCCATCTAGTAACAGTATAGTGAAGTTTTGTAAAAAACATTGATGCCCATTAAAACTCAAATAATTTCGTTTCTTTATAATATTTATCTAATCTTAGTATTTGTTGTTCAAGTACAGAATATAACTCAAATTATGTGTAAGTTTCAAGTTTTAAAACAAAGTGGTTTTAGAAATCTAGCCTCGAATACAATCTCCACTTTGAAAGCCCCCCATTTCGTATGGGAGCCCCCCTGAAATAAAGATTTTTATAACTTTTTAAGCCATTTTCGGCTGGAGGCCATCGGTTTACATATCATATCTAAAATTGAAGTAATTACGTTCAGTAATTCAGAAGTTATAAGGCTGTGACAGACGGACGGACGGACAAGTGCAAATCGCTCTAGTAAACTCAGAGACCTTCGCTTCGCTCGGTCGATAATTAATAATAGTCAACACGAATAGAAATACCAATAGTACATAAACTCTCGATAAACGAAAAACTACTTGAGTTTGGTATTCAAAGATATCACTATCGTAGTGATCACTACATATTATAAAACAAAGTCCCCCGCCGCGTCTGTCTGACTGTCCGTTCGCGATAAACTCAAAAATTGGTTCGCGATAAACTCATGCGGTTTTCACCAATACATAGGGTGATTCATGAGGAAGGTTTTAGTTTAAAATTTGTTAAAGTTTTGTGTAAATTCGGTGAAATATGACGATAATTGTTGACAATGTCGGAAAAATTCCAGCTGCTTGGGAGCTTTCATCGAAAACGCTGTCTAATCCATTTGAGATATTACAAAACAATTTATGGCGGTGGTATGGTGGGATAAGTCTTTACAGAAAAGTCCGCGATGGCATAAATCTATCTTTTAAGTATAGCTTACTAGACCCATTTTAACTTCTAAATAAAAAACCGGCCAAGTGCGTGTCGGGCCACGCGCAGTGTAGGGTTCCGTAGTTGAAAGTCTCAAATAATATTTGAGACTAAAAAAAAAGCAATAATATTATTATTGCTTTTTTTTTCCTGATACTGAGTACCAAAGTGATGCTCAATTCCATTACTAACTTAGTTGGCTAATGAGTAATTTTAATTTTCTCAAATTTGCTCGGAAATCGCTTCTTTATTTAAAAAAAACGAAACGTCAATTGGCTCATTGCTGGCGTGGCGCCAGCAATTACGTAACAGGACAATAATGTAAATTGCTGGACAGGTACGAGGTTTTTAAAATGTACACTTTCCTCTATTAGGTGTTTCTCCTCTGTGATTAGGTGTTTTAAATGTGCATTTCTTTCGCTGAGTTATACAATTTAAAAAAATAAGAATGATTTTTTTTTTAATGGAACAAAAAGAGCGTGGTTTAATTGGAGGTAAAGAATTATTGGTGACTGGTGTTTTCTTTTACAATATATTTCTTGTTCTGAAATAAAAATGGATTCGGAATCGGATGAAGAATTAATGAATGGACTTTACACCACCAGATATGGCGGAAGAAGCTAATGTACTATAACATTTAACATGAAATAAAACAGTGTTTCTTTAATTATTTTTTTGTTGTTTCCTCGCAAATTAGAGAAAAGTACTAAATAAGCCTCGGCCGAAATAGCAATTCATGGCCTCGTTTACTAAAAAAGGCCTCGGCTAGCGCCTCGTCCTTTAAAAATCACTTGGAAGTCCTCGGCTTCGCCTCGGCCATCCAATGTTACTCGTCCATAAACTGCTTTATTCCGAGCCTCGACAATAATGTACTATTAACCTAAACTTATAAATTATTATCTTATATACTAAGAGATTGTCCAATCACACATCTAAGTTTTTCTTGGTAATAGTTTTTAGGGACACTTTGTTCATGTGTTCTTTCAGGCAGCACTAACACTACACTATCACTATTTCATCGGAGAGTATAAAAGATAAAAGAGTGCTTCTGTGGCAAAAGATGATCAGGACCTTAAGGTCTACTCGATGAACAGAAAAAAAAATCAAGATGGCGGAATTTATTTTCCCCCATACAAAACATATGGCGAATATTGAAGAGACTAGAAGTTGGGAACTAAGCAAGAATTTGATACGGTTCCTTTTGAAAATTTGTTTTTATAGAAGAATTCTCATTCTGACAAATGATGAGATATGATGATCCAGGGTTTGGAAGGTGGGTGAGGAGCACGGCCAGGGTATTGAAGATAGGTCGGAGGTGCTCAAACAAAAAATACTCGAAACCTCATCCAATTTGCAGTGAGGTGAAAAAAATTCAAAATGGCGAATTCAAGATGGCGGCCATACAAATTTCGTCGGTGTCTATCTCGGAGAGTATAAAAGATAAAAGAGTGCTTCTGCTGCAAAAGATGATCAGGACCCTAAGGTCTACTCGATGAACAGAAAAAAAAATCAAGATGGCGGAATTTATTTTCCCCCATACAAAACATATGGCGAATATTGAAGAGACTAGAAGTTGGGAACTAAGCAAGAATTTGATACGGTTCCTTTTGAAAATTTGTTTTTGTAGAAGAATTCTCATTCTGACAAATGATGAGATATGATGATCGAGGGTTTGGAAGGTGGGTGAGGAGCACGGCCAGGGTATTGAAGATAGGTCGGAGGTGCTCAAACAAAAAATACTCGAAACCTCATCCAATTTGCAGTGAGGTGAAAAAAAATTCAAAATGGCGAATTCAAGATGACGGCCATACAAATTTCGTCGGTGTCTATCTCGGAGACTATAAAAGATGCAAGAGCGCTTTATTGGCAAACGATGATCAAAACCTAAGGTCTACTTGATGAAAAGAAAAAAAATTCAAGATGGCGGAATTTATATTCCCCCATACAAAATATATGGCGAATATTGAAGAGACTAGAAGTTGGGAACTAAGCAAGAATTTGATACAGTTCCTTTTGAAAATTTGTTTTTATAGAAGAATTCTCATTCTGACAAATGATAGGTCGGAGGTGCTCAAACAAAAAATACTCGAAAATTCATCCAATTTGCAGTGAGCTGAAAAAAAATTCAAAATGGCGAAAAAAAATTATTCCGAAACTTTATGATTTTGAGAAAAAATATGGAGAGAGCTGATGATCAAGGGTTTGGAAGACGGGTAAAGAGCACGGCCAGGTTATTGAATATAAGTGGGATGTGCTCGAACAAAGTCACTCAAAACCGCATCCAATTGGCAGTGAACTGAAAAAATATCCAAAATGGCGAATTCAAGATGGCGGCTATACAAATGTCATAGGTGTTTATCTCAGATAGTATAAAAGATGGAAGAGTGGTTTTCTGATAAAAAATGATCAGGACCTGAATGTCTATTTGATGAGAAGAAAAACCGCGGTCCGCTTGCGGGCCGCGCACCCACGCGCCATACTAGTTATCATTACTATATATATAGCTGCTGGGGCTGATTCACAGACTGACTGACTGACTGACTGACTAACTGACTCATTGATCACCTCTCCTGTAAAATTTTGTATGAAAAATTTTCTTTTTACCGATGGTTTCGTATAGAGGACAAAAATTCATTCGGAGGAAAAATATGGAGAGAGCTGATGATTGAGGATTTCGGAGACGGGTGAGGAGCACGGCCAGGTTATTGAAGATAGGTGGGGGGTGCTCGAACAAAAGTCACTCGAAACCTCATCCAATTGCCAGTGAGTTGAAAAAAATCAAAAATGGCGGATTCAAGATGGCGGCGATACAAATTTCGTCGGTGTCTATCTCGGAGAGTATAAAAGATGCAAGAGTGGTTTCTTGGCAAAAGATTATCAGGACCTAAAGGTCTACACGATGAACAGAAAAAAATTCAAGATGGCGGAATTTAATTTCCCCCATACAAAACATATGGCGAATATTGAAGAGACTAGAAGTTGGGAACTAAGCAAGAATTTGATACGGTTCCTTTTGAAAATTTGTTTTTATAGAAGAATTCTCATTCTGACAAATGATGAGATATGATGATCGAGGGTTTGGAAGGTGGGTGAGGAGCACGGCCAGGGTATTGAAGATAGGTCGGAGGTGCTCAAACAAAAAATACTCGAAACCTCATCCAATTTGCAGTGAGGTGAAAAAAATTCAAGATGACGGCCATACAAATTTCGTCGGTGTCTATCTCGGAGACTATAAAAGATGCAAGAGCGCTTTATTGGCAAACGATGATCAAAACCTAAGGTCCACTTGATGAAAAGAAGAAAAATTCAAGATGGCGGAATTTATTTTCCCCCATACAAAATATATGGCGAATATTGAAGAGACTAGAAGTTGGGAACTAAGCAAGAATTTGATACAGTTCCTTTTGAAAATTTGTTTTTATAGAAGAATTCTCATTCTGACAAATGATGAGATATGATGATCGAGGGTTTGGAAGGTGGGTGAGAAGCACGGCCAGGGTATTGAAGATAGGTCGGAGGTGCTCAAACAAAAAATACTCGAAACTTCATCCAATTTGCAGTGAGCTGAAAAAAAATTCAAAATGGCGAAAAAAAATTATTCCGAAACTTAATGATTTTGAGAAAAAATATGGAGAGAGCTGATGATCAAGGGTTTGGAAGACGGGTAAAGAGCACGGCCAGGTTATTGAATATAAGTGGGATGTGCTCGAACAAAGTCACTCAAAACCGCATCCAATTGGCAGTGAACTGAAAAAATATCCAAAATGGCGAATTCAAGATGGCGGCTATACAAATGTCATAGGTGTTTATCTCAGATAGTATAAAAGATGGAAGAGTGGTTTTCTGATAAAAAATGATCAGGACCTGAATGTCTATTTGATGAGAAGAAAAACCGCGGTCCGCTTGCGGGCCGCGCACCCACGCGCCATAGTATACTATATATACATTATTATATATATATTATTATTATTACTATATATATAGCTGCTGGGGCTGATTCACAGACAGACTGACTGACTGACTGACTAACTGACTCATTGATCACCTCTCCTGTAAAATTTTGTATGAAAAATTTTCTTTTTACCGATGGTTTCGTATAGAGGACAAAAATTCATTCGGAGGAAAAATATGGAGAGAGCTGATGATTGAGGATTTCGGAGACGGGTGAGGAGCACGGCCAGGTTATTGAAGATAGGTGGGGGGTGCTCGAACAAAAGTCACTTGAAACCTCATCCAATTGCCAGTGAGTTGAAAAAAATCAAAAATGGCGGATTCGAGATGGCAGCCATACAAATTTCGTCGGTGTCTATCTCGGAGAGTATAAAAGATGCAAGAGTGGTTTCTTGGCAAAAGATTATCAGGACCTAAAGGTCTACACGATGAACAGAAAAAAAATTCAAGATGGCGGAATTTATTTTTCCCCATACAAAATATATGGCGAATAATGAAGAGACTAGAAGTTGGGAACCATGCAAGACTTTGATACGGTTCCTTTTCTAAATTTGTTTTTAAAGAAGAATTCTCATTCTGACAAATGTTAAGATATGATGATCGAGGGTTTGGAAGGTGGGTGAGGAGCACGGCCAGGGTATTAAAGATAGTTGGGAGGTGCTCAAACAAAAAATACTTGGAACCTCATCAAATTGGCAGTGAGCTGAAAAAAAATTCAAAATGGCGGATTAAAGATGGCGGCCATACCAATTTCCATCGGCATCTATCTCGGAGAGTATAAAAGATGGAAGAGTGGTTTTTTTATGGAAAATGATCAGGACTTGCAAGTCTACTTGACGAATAGAAAAACCGCGGTCCGCTTGCGGGCCGCGCACCCACGCGCCCTACTAGTTAATATATACAGGGTGGAAAAAATTATGCGCCCTGGAGGGGAACTACCTTAAATCCATAAGTTAGATCATTTTACTCAAAAGAAACATGCCCTTATATTTAAAAAGAAACAAAACTGCATTCAAAGTTTTTCAAAAATTCGCTTGTCTCATCCGGGAATCAAACCAGTTAAAAATTCAAAAATAAACACCCGCTATTTTATTTTATTGCTGCCAAGGATCACTAAAACTTCTTAATTAGAGCATTACTAAGAACAGATAACTCAAGACAATACCACTAGATGTCATTAGTTGTTTCATTTGGAAATATTTAAGTCGGCAAAACAAAATTAACTAGGGTTTGCAACAGCAGCTACAGTGCAGTGGATACAGGCTTTGAAAACTGGAACGCAGACAATAATTTGGGGTGCAACCACCAACCAACATGATGGGTTTAGAGCAATTGTTACGTGAACTTCGATGTGATATCAAAAAAGATTCGGTAGACTCTCTAAGAATAGTTTTTTTTTTTTTTTTTTTTTTTCTCTTTTTTTTTTTTAGGCTTTTACCAAGGAGGTATGTCAGCCTAATCGTAACCCTAATCACAATGAACAAAAAACTAATACAATCCCTTTCTTATGAATAATCTGAACAGATTCCAAGCTCCGTCAGAAATTGGGTTACTTAACAAACTGTGAAAAAGGCCAACTTGGAATCTGTTCAGATTTAAAAATTCTATTAACTGATTCCTGCCCGACTGATACCGGACGCATTCCTCCAACAAGTGGGTCACGTCATCTGTGACGCCACAGACGTCACAGTTAGGGGAAGATGTTTTTCCCATGAGGAAACCGAACTTGTTGCCAGGAATGTGCCCTGACCTAAGCCTATGTGCTAACACTATATATTTTCTTTTCAACCTAGTATAACTGCTCCAAGGTATATGAGGAGGCTCACACTGCAGCGTTCTGTACCATATCCCTTTTTCTAACGACCTTTTTTCGAAATATTCTTTCCATTCTTTGTAGCCTAAATGTTTATACTTTGGCAATGCTTCAAAATAGGTACTCTTAACTTCAAGTTTTTTGCCTTCTTTGCACCCGTATTTTGCCAAAGTGTCAGCCTCTTCATTACCTGACAGGCCAATGTGTGATGGGACCCATTGCAACTTCAAATCCACACCCAAATTAGTCAACTCATCTATGATAGCCAGTACTGCATAAGCTACCGAAACACCTCTGATACCAGAGGCGGATCGAGCTATATGCTGAAGTGCACTTTTGCTATCGGTACAAATTAGAACTTTTTTGTAATCTGTTGCTCTAACATATGAAAGTGCCTTTGAAATTGCAATGAGTTCAACCGTCATAATACAAACCCTTCCATCTATCCTTAAACAGTCGTTATCATACAAATTACAATCATTTTTAGTAGCGACATAAAAACTAGCTCCTTGTCCCTCTTCGCTTTTTGATCCATCAGTAAAAATAACAAACCAGCCTGCATACTTTTCTCTAAGTTCCTTAATAACATCGTATTTTAAATTATTAACCTCATATAATTTTTTGGATTTTTTAACACTATCTAAGTTACACTTAACAATATCGTAAATCTTAATATTTGTAACCCAAGTCCTTAATGTAAACATTTCAAGATTTGCTGAAGAAGAAATAGGTTCTTCTTTCACTTCATCGTATACTGAAACTAATAAAGGCACTTTTTTATTTGCCCAATAATTATTGCTATTACAATAACCATTAAGGACTTGAATTAGTGTAATAATCTCACTATCTTTCCATGATAAGGACTTTAAACAATGTTTATAAGCTAAATACTTCCTTCGTTGCTTCAATGGTGGAATACAGAGCTCACTCTCCATAACGTGAATTGGGGTGGTCTTTATAAAACCTCCTATTATTCGTAAAGCCTGATTTTGTAACCTATCTAGTTTAGCTAGATGACTATTAGCACTATTGTCATATATGAAGGATCCATAATCTATACGGCTTCTTATTAAAGCCAGATAAATTTGTCGTAAATGTTTAGGGTGTACTCCCCAGGATGATCCAGCCAAAACATTTAGTAAATTAAAACATCTTTGCACCTTTATGACAGTCTCACCGATATGCTTACCCCACCGCAATGATTTGTCCAACCATAAACCTAAATATTTATAAACTTCTACCAACTCTAAAGAAAAATTGTTTACTTTCAATTCTACACGTTGTCTTCTATGACCTCTGCTAAATACACAACATTTAGATTTTTTAACAGATAGTTCCAATCCAAGTTCATTTAAGAATTCATTAAATATAATCAACGCTCCCTGCAACTTGTTAGCACTTTCAAGTATATCTTTATTTGTACTAAATAAAACAAAATCATCTGCATATTGACATAATGAAACATTTACTATTCTATTAAATATTTTAGCTGTTACAATATTAAATAGTATCGGCGACATTGGGTCACCTTGAGCTAAGCCTTTATATGTCAATCTAGTAATATAAGTCCGTCTATCTAAAGTATCCTGAATTTTGAGATGTCTTTCACTTAAATAATTCCATATATATTTACATAATTGTTTACCAAAGCCAAATTCGTCTAAAATAACAGTCAGTTTATCAATCAGCACATTATTGTAGGCTCCATCAATGTCCAAAAAGCATGCTACCGTTTGATGGTTTTCAGTAAATCCTATTTGAATATCTGTAACTAATTTTACTAAACAATCCTGGCAGGAACGACCCCTTCTAAACCCTGAGGTAAATGGAGATAGCAGGTT
Organism: Oeneis ivallda; assembly: GCA_029955525.1. Classification (NCBI taxonomy): domain Eukaryota; kingdom Metazoa; phylum Arthropoda; class Insecta; order Lepidoptera; family Nymphalidae; genus Oeneis; species Oeneis ivallda. Next base: position 15,999,499 of record JARPMR010000007.1, read on the forward strand.
ATTTTTCTCGGCATACCATTCAATTCGCCTAGTCAACATTGAATGTAGAATTTTGCAAATACAAGATATCAAGGATATAGGTCTAAGCTTTTTACTGTTGTCATCTGATGTATTGTTGGAATTTGGTTTCGGTATTGGAACCACAAGAATATCACGCCACTGTACCGGTATATTGCATGTGTTTACTATGCGGTTGTACATATCCAGTAGGTAGAGTTTTCCGTTATTTGGTAAATGGGATATCATGGAATACGTGATTCCATCATCACCGGGTGCTGTATCTTTTGTCTTTATGCAGTTATACAACTCTTGCAGGGTAAATGGAATTTCTAAAGGTATGTTTGAAGAAAAATATTCGGGTGCTTCTGTAGCTACGTAATCAGGGGCAAGACTACATAAAAGCTGAACCTTTTGATCCTGAGACACATGACACCTCGAAGATCGAAAACCCTTCATCCAACGCAAACGCTGCCACATATCAGGAATTGATGTTTTCTCATTAACCCTATCACAATAGCTTTGCCAATCTACTGTACTTTCTCTTCTTATAGCAATTTTAGCATTTTTAATTTTTTCTTCAAGAATACCTAAATTATCAGGTGTCGGGTTCTTACGAAACTGCCTCAAAGCCAATCTACGTTCAGCTACTATTTTTGATAAGTCTTGGTTCCAGTATGACTTAGGATGAAAACCTTGCTTTGGATTTTCGCAAGTTTTTACCATCGGAATAAACCTATCAGCTGCCTCATTCAACTGTTTGATAAAGTCGTTATACAATAGCTGAATATCAGAGTCTATCGTACCCGAAGAAAGATTACTTTCTAAATAGTTTGTGTAAGAATCCCAATCAGCAAGTTTAAAGTTGCGTTTTTGTGAAATGACTACTGATCCGTTATACTTAAACCTCATTTTGATAAAAAGATGATCGCTCCCCAAACTTTCATTCATAACTTTCCATTCAAAACCTAATGCAATATCGTTCGATACAAATGTTATATCAGGGGAGGTCTTCTGAACATTATTATTAACATATTTAATTCTTGTGTGGTCACCATTATTAAGGTATATATAACCCGTCTCCATAGCTGCATCATAAATATTTCTACCTCTTGTGTCAGTTTTATATGACCAGTTCGTGTGGTGCGCATTAAAATCTCCAGCAATTAAACAGTTATTGGGAAAGAGAGAAAAAATATCTTCCCAATCGGAGAGTGATGTGTTAATCGATGAAGGACAGTAAACTAAAATGAGATTCTTAATATCATTACAATTTAATAATTTTATACACTTTATTTCTATACCTACATTATTAATATTCAAAGGAAATTCCTGAATCTTAATTGATTTATGAATAATAAAAGCAATACCTCCATATGAATCCTCCCTATCCTTTCTTAATACATTGTATCCACTAATATTCAAATGAGACTCTGAATCCAACCAAGTTTCGCAGACTAATGCAATATGAATTTTTTCCTGCGACAGTAACAACTCAAATTCTTTACGCTTATTTCTAATGCTTTGTGCATTCCACTGCAACAAATTTAACACAAATTCTTTTTGACCGTGTGTATAATTAGCCATTAAACAATGAAGAAAGTACTTTCCTACAAACAGCTCCACTTTGTACAAAATTCATTATGAATTGCCAAATTTCTTTTACTAACATAACGCCTATTAACTCTAGCTTAGTTTCTAAACTATTCGTGGACTTACAGATGTTCGTGATGTTTCTAAAAATGTCTAATAATTGCCTACCAAAACTTTTTTCATATCCTTTCTTGTTCTTTTTAGTCTGTTCTTCTCCATTCTGCTCTGAACTTTCCTCGAACGGCTGCTCGAACCACTCCGACTGTTGCTGGTATGACTGATCTTTCTTTTTTGTTGTCTTCTGTTTGTTTTGTCCCACTTTCGCTCCTCTGCTTACTATCTCAGGCTCCGAATGCCAGTTTTCTCCTATATCGTTTTCTATGGACGCATTTTTATGAATCTCAGCTTCAACTACAACGTCCCTGTAAGACCTGTGATTTTGCGTCTGTGTCTTACTTTGTTTTTGGGTATCTTCACCTTCGTCCTCTGATATTAGAATATCAGGGTCATGATACTGAGGTTCCTTTCTCCCAGAGACAATTTTTAAGGCATTTTGATAAGTACAGTTCCTCTCAGACATAACATCTCTAATTTCTTTTTCTTTGAGATATGTTGGACATTTTTTAAACATTGCCATATGTCTTCCTTTACAGTTCACACATTTAAAATTAAGTGTCTCACAGTTTTCGTGATTATCTCCGCATTTAGGGCAAATCATTTTCTTCATAGGGCAAAATCGGATAGTATGTCCGAATTTCCAACAACCGCTACACTGACTGACAGGAAATGTATACTTTTCCACTTTAAATCTGCAGCCAAAACCAAATACAAAAGCAGGTAAAGTAGAGCTTTTAAAGGCTAACCGTATCGTCTCTGAATTAACCCACACACCTGTATTAGACATCCTTCTAAGTCTTCTCACCGACACTATTTCAAATTCAGCTTTTATATTTTTTAATATTTCTTCCTCTGTTTCTTCTAAATCCACCTGTCTAACGATACCGTAGGATAAGGTAATCTCATCGGCAGGCTGGATTCTCCATCCCAAGCTTATTAGTTTTCCGCACTCCATCAACTTTTTGCTGTTTTCATGAGTATCAAAAGAAATTATAGCTTTAAAGGGGCTCTTATACATAATCTTACTAATACCCTCAATATTTTCTGATCTCAACAACTTAGCCATACCGAATTGTTTCGGTAGCAACTCCTTGGATATAATGCAGACCCTAAAGTCCATACTTTCTCCACAGTTATTCGAGTTAGCTCTAGCACGTCGTTTAGACGCTCGCTGCACTGTAATAAACCCCTCTTCATCCTCAGCTGAATCTTCCTCCCGACTTCTTTTTTCTGATTTCTGCTCACTCTCACTCTGATGAGGCACAACCGCATCTTTTTGCACACATGTTACTATTTCCTCCTCAGACATGTTGCTACTTGTATCACACAAACTTACAGTCGGCTCCATAGTGAATCACCATAATAGAAATAAAAAGTAGGTAGTATGAAATAAAAAGCACTCGATAAAGTACCTACGCTGCTAACAGAATACAAAACCGTGCGCTCGCGGACACAGCTTGCGCGCCACTGCTAAGAATAGTTGAAGAGCGAATCACAAAAAATATCAATGGAAATATAGACAAGAAATTTGAAAGTATTCATTCGCAAATTGAGTTAATCAAGAAAAATGTCAGCGAACAAGACGAGTGGATTCTAGTTATAGAAAAACAGATGAGATGCAGAAATATAGTATTTTTTGGGATTGAAGAAAATGAAAAATCTTATGAAGAATTAGAAAACAAAATGATTCACTTAATAACAACGAATATGAAGGCGGATTGCAATAGAAGCGAAATCGAAATAACAAGAAGGCTTGGGAAAAAAAAAGAAAATAAAATAACAGAAAATAAAGACCTATAGTAATGACTTTTACTACTTTTGCGAAAAAACTTTCCATTATTAAAAACAAGCAACAACTTAAGAATAAAACTATTTATTTGAAAGAAGACTATCCACAAAAAGTTTTAGAAAAAAGAAAACAACTTTAAGATCAATTACAACAAGCACGAAATGAAGGAAAAATTGCGTTTCTACGTCAAGATCGACTAATTGTACACGAACCAAACCAAACTCGATCGGATACGGGCAGTACGAGCAATCAAAGTGCTCGTAAGAGAGAATTAGAGTTTACACCTCCAAGTCAAATGAGTAATCCTTATGTACTACGAAAGCAATCATCACCATCTAACTCCCAAAAGGCGAAGAAGAATAAACATAAGAGATTAATTCCGAAAAAAGGCCAAAGCTCCATGAATAGTTTTTTACAAAGACGTAGTGAAATACAAAAACGGTTCACTCCTGTCGTCACCACTGAAGAGTCCGACGATTAACAATTACCACGGCTCCTCCAGTATACAATTAGTTTTTCTGCCGCCTCAATACAAAATAACAATAAATAAATAATAAAAATTAAACTAACCGCCTCCCAAGCCGGTTGGTCACCGTGGGAGAGCTAGACCGACACCCACCAGTCAACACAAACACAAGTACTATTTTTATTAGTAGAAAAGAATAGATAAAACAGAATAATAAACTTTTGATTTTAAATAAAAAGAGAAGTATGAAAACGACTGGTGGAGGCCTTCGTCGTACGGGCCTACTGAAAATGAAGAAACTTTAAGAAATCAGTAATAGAATGCAAATATAATAAGTCTCTTAGGTTTTAAGTATGAAATGTAAAAATATCTTTTTTCAGTAAATAAAGAATCTTGTACAACAGACGAGTGTAAGACATAATATTTCTTGGAGAAATATTATCTTTAATATTGACTGTATCAACTAGTGCAATAAAATAGCGGTTGTTTATTTTTTAATTTTTAGCTGGTTCGATTCCCGGGTGACAAGCGAATTTTTGAAAAACTTTGAATGCAGTTTTGTTTCTTTTTAAAAATAAGGGAATGTTTCCTTTAAGTAAAATGATCTAACTTAAGGATTTAAGGTATAGTCCGTTTCTAGGGCAGGCGGGAAAACGGACATTGACCCCAAGTATTATGTTAGCATTGAACGTAAACGATAGGTATTGCTTCCATACATTTCACTGTCAATTACGTATCGTTATGCGCTAAGCGCGTCTCATAGTACCGGGTAGGGTGGAGCTTGCGGATATTCAGAGATAACAAACGTTTGAACATGATTTGCGGTATCGGTCGTGCTTTATCTGCTTAGCATTAAGTTCGCCTTTTTACCCGACTACCTAGGAGTGGTTATGTTTTGTACACTTTTCTCAGAATATGCAATATAATAAAAATAAGAAAACGTGGAAGAGACGTGTAGATATTAAGTAACTTTTGACGAATATTCAAAACACATTTATTAGTACCACTTCTATTTCGTATTACGTTACCTACTTATTAAACTACTTATATACTGTTAATGATATATAAATAAATAAATTAAATTAATGTTAATTTGCTTTTTAATTCATATAAGAACAGGACAATCTTCTTTCTTCATAATATTATAATAATAGACACAGGGCCTGCGAAGAACTTCACACTCGACACTATTTCACTGATGATGTTTATTCATACAAAGATAAAAAAATAAAATCTAAAAAAAAGGTTGACTACCCCGATGATATCGTCAAAGGTCAATGTCCGTTTTTCCGCCTGCCCTAGAAACGTACTATAGTTCCCCTCCAGGGCCCATAATTTTTTTCCACCCTGTATATAGCTGCTGGGGCTGATTCACTGACTCACTCACTGACTCACTGATTGATCACCTCTCCTGTAAAATTATGTATGAAAATTTTTTTTCACTAATAGTTTCGTATAGAAGACAAAAATTCATTCGGAGGAAAATTATGGAGAGTGCTGATGAGTGAGGATTTCGGAGACGGGTGAGGAGCACGGCCAGGGTATTGAAGATATGTGGGGGGTGCTCGACGAAATGTCACCCGAAACCTCATCCAATTGGCAGTGAGCTGAAAAAAAAATCAAAATGGCGGAAAAAAGATGGCGGCCATACAAACTTCGTCGGTGTCTATCTCGGAGAGTATACAAGATGGAAGAGTGGTTTCTTGGCAAAAGATGACCAAGACCCGATGGTCTACTTGACGAAAAGAAAAAAAAAATCAAGATGGCGGATTTTTTTTTCCATACATTATGGCGAATATTGAAGAGACTAGAAGCTGAGAACTATGCAAGACTTTGATACGGTTCCTTTTCAAAATTAGTTTTTATAGAAGATTCTCATTCTGACGAATGATGAGATATGATGATCGAGGGTTTGGAAGGTGGGTGAGGAGCACGGCCAGGGTATTGAAGATAGATGCACCCACGCACCCTACTAGTTATAATATATATAGCTCGATTACCACTGACTGACTGATTCACTGACTGATTGACATAATTGTTCTCCTAGAAAGAGACGGAAATCGATATAATGATGTTCGGGAGATATGTTCGGGTGGGGGATTCGAGTGGGGAAAAATTATGACATTTCGGAAAAACAAGATGGCGGCCGACGTGAATCTTGCAACTCTTTTGTTTTCCAACCGATTTCTTTGAAATTTTGGATTATTGTAGAAATTAGTAAACGATTAACAGAAAAAGTGAAAAAAATTAAAAAAACAAGATGGCGGCCGAGCTGTGACGTCTCAAATTTCCACCCCTCTCCTGTAAAATTTTGTATGAAAAAAATTTTTTTCACCCATGGTGTCGTATAGAGCTCAAAGAATGTGACTCGGAGAAAGGTGGAGAGAGCTGATGAGTGAGGAGTTCGGAGACGGGCGAGGGGCACGGCCAGGGTATAGAAGATAGGTGGAGGGTGCTCGACCAAATGTCATTCGAAACCTCGAGCAGTTGCCAGTGAGTTGAAAAAAAATTCCAAAATGGCGGAAAAAATATGGCGGCAAATTTTGTCCGTCTCTCTCTCGGAGACTATAAAAGATGGAGGAGCGGTTTCTCGACAAAAGATGATCACAACCCGGAGGTCTACCTGGTGAGTAGGAAAAAAATTCAAGATGGCGGATTTTTTTTTCCCCCCATACAAAATGTATGGGGAATATTGAAGGGACTAGAAGTTGGGAACTATGCAAGACATTGATTTTGATAGGTTCATAGGGCTTTTTTTCTTTTTCTTTTTTTTCATTTTTCATTTTTTTTTTTTTTCTTTTTTTTCATTTTTTTTTCTTTTTCTTTTGTGAATGAGGAGCACGGCCAGGTTATTGCAGATAGGTGGGGTGTGCTCGAACAAATTTTTTGGCAAAAGATGACAAGAATCCGAAGGGCTACTTGATGAGTAAAAAAATCGCGGTCCGCTTTAGCGGGCCGCGCACCCACGCGCCCCACTTGTAGTAATAACACTTCCCGCGAGCTGCTTTAGCAGCTCGCGCACCGAGCGAAATAAATAAAGCCGAACAATCGCGGTCCGCTTTAGCGGGCCGCGCACCCACGCGCCCTACTTGGAGCAATAACACTTCCCGCGAGCTGCTTTAGCAGCTCGCGCACCGAGCAAACGCTAGTTAATATATATATAGCTGCTCGTGCTGATTCACTGATTCACTGACTGATTGATCACCTCTCCTGTAAAATTTTGTATGAAAAATTTTTTTTCCACCGATGGTTTCGTATAGAGGACAAAAATTCATTCGGAGGAAAATTATGGAGAGAGCTGATGATTGAGGATTTCGGAGACGGATGAGGAGCACGGCCAGGGTATTGAAGATAGGTGGGGGGTGCTCGAACAAATGTCACTCGAAACCTCATCCAATTCGCAGTGAGCTGAAAAAAAATTCAAAATGGCGGAAAAAAGATGGCGGCCATACAAATTTCGTCGGTGTCTATCTCGGAGAGTATAAAAGATAGAAGAGTGGTTTCCTGGCAAAAGCTGATCAAGACCCTAAGGTCTACTTGACGAACAGAAAAAAAATTCAAGATGGCGGAATTTTTTTTTTCTTCATACAAAAATATATGGCGAATATTGAAGAGACTAGAAGCCGGGAATCATGCACGACTTTGATACAATTCCTTTTCAAGATTTTTTTTTATTGAAGAATTTTCATTATGACAAATGATGACATATGATGATCGAGGGTTTGGAAGGTGGGTGAGGAGCACGGCCATGGTAATGTAGATAGGTGGGGGTGCTCGAACAAAAGTCACTCGAAATCTCATCCAATTGGCAGTGAGCTGAAAAAAATCCAAAATGGCGGATTCAAGATGGCGGCCATACAAACTTCAACGGTGTCTATCTCGGAGAGTATAAAAGATGGAAGAGTGGTTTTGTGATAGAAAATGATCAGGAGCTGAAAGTCTACTAGACGAGTAGAAAAACCGCGGTCCGCTTGCGGGCCGCGCACCCACGCGCCCTACTAGTTAATATATATATAGCTGCTGGGGCTGATTCACTGACTGCTTGATCACCTCTCCTGTAAAATTTTGTATGAAAAAATTTTTTTCACCGATGGTTTCGTATAGAGGACAAAAATTCAGAAAAAAATATGGAGAGAGCTGATGATTGAGGATTTCGGAGACGGGTGAGGAGCACGGCCAGGGTATTGAAGATAGGTGGGATGTGCTCGAACAAAAACCACTCGAAACCTCATCCAATTGCCAATGAGTTGAAAAAAAATTCCAAAATGGCGGATTCAAGATGGTGGCCATACAAACTTCATCGATGTCTATCTCGGAGAGTATACAAGATAGAAGAGAAGTTTCTTGGCAACAGATGATCAAGACGCAAAGGTCTACTTAATGATCAGAAAAAAAAACTAGATGGCGGATTTTTTTTCCATACAAAATATAATATGGCGAATATGGAAGAGCTAGAAGTATCCCTTTCAAAATAGTTTTTATATAAGAATTCTCACTCTGACAAATCATTTGGAGAAAAAATATGGAGAGAGCTGATGATTGAGGATTTCGGAGACGGGTGAGGAGCACGGCCAGGGTATTGAAGATAGGTTGGAGGGGCTCGAACAAAAGTCACTCGAAACCTCATTCAATTGGCATCGAGCTGAAAAAAAATTCCAAAATGGCGGATTCAAGATGGCGGCCATACGAAATTTCGTCGGTGTCTATCTCGGAGAGTATACAAGGTGGAAGAGTAGTTTCTAGGCAAAAGATGATGAAAATGTTTTTTTTTTGGCAAAAGATGACCAGAATCCGAAGGTCTACTTGATGAGTAGAACTTACTAGAACTAGAGTTAAAACTCGCAAGAATTGAAGAAATCAGTTAACGATCAACGGAAAAAAGTGGAAAAAATTGGAAAAACAAGATGGTGGCCAAGCTGTAGTGTTTTAAATTTTTTGATTTTTCGACCCCGAACCGCGGCGCCACAGATCCGAAAAGTGGCGGTCGAGGATAATAATTTTTTCTTGTTTTGCCTGAGATTATCTTGTATGTTGATAGAATGGGGATGGTTTTCAAAAATTCAAGATGGCGGCTGTTGCGGCGGCCATTCGGTGTGAGATACGAAAAAACGCAATTTTAAAATTCAAATTTCTCACAATTGCCAACGTCGGAGTGTTTAGACTTCTACTAGGCGATTGTGTGTACCTACTCGGGGTATGGATTGGGGGAAAAAAATTACCCCATATCTCGGGAAATTTTCAAGATTTACCCCAAAAATAAAAGAATCGAAATACGGACTTTGCAAAATCCGAGTACCAACAACCGCGTGCCTCACTCGCACAAATGACATTTGGGTATTTTCGTCGCCGAGGACTGGCAACACTGGAATTTATCAAAGTAAAAGTGATTTTAGAGATGGCCTTTTTTCAAAGGCGATCATTTCGGCTGGGTGCGAGCGAGATTAACAAGAAGAGAGGTTAACAAGAGAGAGTTTTTTTAACTAACTTTAGCCTAACAACTCAGCAAATGGCCGCAAACTCAGCCTTATGCTGGGCGTTGTACCCAGCGCTGATTTTCAGTTTGCTCCTTTTTCAGACAGTATTACATACATTAAATGCTCGTTTGTTTTGGCCCCAATTACCTACTTATAAACCTCATCATAAATCAGTGTTTTCAGTATTTGTTGTTTAAATACACCATATATTACATAATAATATACAGAAATTTCAAATTCCTAAGTAGTTTAGTTTTTGAGATAGACCCCGTAACAAAAGTGGTCTAAAACCGAAAACTTTGACAGCCCCCCATTTCTTCATTTTTGTAGCTAAAAAATAAAAAATTATATATTTGAACTGCACTTAATGAGTTCTAGATAATGACAGTGACACCTCACATGCCAGGGTAAAAAAAAATATTTCGGCTCCTTTTCCACGCATGGGGAGCCCCCTTTATTTTTAATTTAATTTTTATTATTTGTTGTTATAGCGGCAATAGAAATACACACTCTCTAATAGGGTCCCGCGTTGGCACCCTTTGGGTAAAAAGCATTTGCGTTAGTTTTTTGCGAGAATTTTTTTCTTCAGTTTACAGCATCATCAGCATGATGTTTAATATAAATAAGAATAGTATCCAAGTATGTGGTTTTACCTTAGAAAGTTTCTTATAATCTGCAGGTTTATATACAGAGAGTAGAAAGCCCCATGCCATACCAATAAAGTAGGGTCCACTTCGCCAGTGCGATTGTATGTACATTGGCGCATTTGACAGCTTTCGAATATCACGAATTATCCTAAAATTACAGTTAGTCCATTGAAAGGTTACATTTGGGGTTGCGTTTTTTAGAGGACGCAATTTAATTTTTTTGATGTATAGGGAGGGTCAGTGTAAAGCTAAAACCAAGTTTGTGGGGTCGCCACCCTTGTACCACGGCCGCCATCTTGAAAATAGGGGTTGAAATGGTTCTTACGATATATCTCTTAAACTATTTATCTGATAAAAAATTTTGCTAACATTTTTTGTTGCAAATTAAATTCTCTACAACTTTGGTCCAGTAACTTTTTGCCGTAGAACTATAAATAAAAAAGTTATAAGCGAAAATGTTCAGAAATTCGAGAAACAATAACTGATGACACATTATTAGTACACACGTATAATATAAGTATAGTTAAGAGTACTGAAAAATAGTACTCACTTCGGAGCGCTGTAAAACCTTAGCTATTGACTTAATGAAAAAATGTTGCGTATAAAAGTTGTTCCTCAAAAAACGATCTACAAAAATGGTCTGTCATCATTTTTTCGTAAAATGATGACAGACAAAATGAAAAAAAAAGTTATATCGAAAAATATAAAATTTTACTCGAATTTCTGAACATTTTCGCTTATAACTTTTTTATTTATAGTTCTACGACAAAAAGTTACTGGACCAAAGTTGTAGAAAATTTAATTTGCAACAAAAAATGTTAGCAATTTTTTTTATCAGATAAATAGTTCAAGAGATATATATCGTAAAAACCATTTCAACCCCTATTTTCAAGATGGCAGCCGTGGGACAAGGGTGGCGACCCCACAAACTTGGTTTTAGCTTTACACAGACCCCCCCTACACAGCAAAAAAATAAAATTGCGTCCTCTAAAAAACGCAAGGTAAGGCCTAAAAAATGTAACATTTCAATGGACTAAGTTTTATTAATTGGATAATGTGGTATAACAAACATTTTATTAATTTAATGGAATATTTCATAAAATTATACATGGAAAGAGTATAAAATTATCATTTTTAATGGTCCTGTGTAACAAATATTAATATATAAAAATTTAACCAAATATCATTAAAATAAATCAAAGTGATTACACCTTAGCAAGAAAAGATTAGAATTATTTTGCTATAATCCGCCAACATACTCACATTAACATCCATATACATCATGGAAGCAGCACTATTCGTAAGAAAACACCCACGCTTCTACCATAGTACAAACAGAATAGTAGGCTAACTAAGGCCGATCGGCGAGTTTGTACTATGTTTCTGTTTGTACTATGCTTCTACACACCACAGGACATAAAAACACCCCACCGAGACACGCGCATAACTCTCCATATTTAAGTCGCAGCAGTCCATATCGACGGCAGAAAGCGGAACTGGTGCATCTCAAAAAATCCAGTTTTACACCAAAGCCAAAAAAACTATTTCAAAAAATCATAACCCGTAAATTAATAAAGATAGAATGTTGAAATTTGCAACATATTTCTATCAATCTAAACGTTATTTGATACAGTTATTAGGAATGTCCTAAAGTTACTGCTTCATTGATTTTTTACGAGTTACAGCAGTTGATGTTTAAATATCGAGCAGCGGAAAAGCTGTAACTGTAAGGTGAAATGTATGACCAATTAAAATAGATACAAGTTTTCGTGCTACGATCTGCTGTATCTCAAATATTCTGCTATTCGAAATATGGCCATTTTGATGTATGTGATTTTAATTAAATAAGTTTATAAAAATGAAATGTTTGATTTACATTCTGAATTATAAATTATCTATCAGTACATGATATATTATAATATATAAAAGAAAGTGGTGTAAGTTACACTATTTATAACTCAAGAACGGATGAACCGATTTGGCTGAAAATTGGTGGAGAGGTAGCTTAGAACCAGGAGACGGACATAGGATACTTTTTATCCCGTTCGACCGCGTTTCCGTCATGTCACTATAAAACGTGATATAAGAAAAACGCATCTGACATGGAATAACAAAACGCAAATGACAGTGGAATAACAAAACGTAAATGACAGCTAAACGTAATTATTTTGTCTTTGGTTAAGTATGGTAAAAAATTTGACAATTATAAAAAGTGTTATAATAAAGCATTACTGATATTATAAATGCGAAAGTGTGTTTGTTTGTTGGTTTGTCCTTCAATCACGTCGCAACAGAACAGCGGATTGATGCGATTTTTTGCGTATAGTAATGGATGTAGTGGTGGTTTCTCAGACCGGGAGAGCTACTTTTTATCTCGGATAATGAAAGAGTTCCCGCGGGATTTTTAAAAACTAAATCCATGCGGACGAAGTCGCGGGCATCAGCTAGTATTATAATAAAACTGTAACTGATCGTTGTCTGTACATTGAAGATATATATGGTAAAAACTGTTATTAGGGGGCCTTTATCAACAGAATAGAACCCAAAACAATTATTGTTAGAATTGTTGTCTGTATGTCTTTGCGTTAGTGCGCACTAATCTCAGAAACGGCTAAACCGATTAAGGTGTGGTTTTCACTTAAGTGTTGTGGTAAGCTTCACTTCAAACTCAGTGTTTGTTTTACTTCAATATAGTTCATAAATAAAAAAGTTAAGTCAATTTAAAGAATCACGTCGAACATTTAACTGTTCAGTTAAAGAATCACGTTGAACATTTCACTGTTCAGTTGATTGCCTCAAACTTCAGCTAATTATTATCTTATTAAAAATTAAATAATCACGTGTTCTAGCGTTCCCGAAAATTTAGCCCTTAAGGGGGTGAAAAGGGGGATGAAAGTTTGTATGGGAGATGTGTACTTTTTGAAGCTTTTTAGGCTCTTAACATTAATAAAATTAATACGTGTTTCAGTGTTTAAGATAATTCTATCCTTATGGGGGTGAAAAGAGTAATGAAAGTTTTTAAGTGAGTTCGGTAATTTTGGAGTATGATGCGTGAATCTTTATTAACGGGTGTCTATTTGGAAATAATAAAGCACTTGGACTAGCCTTTTTAAATACTTTACCCATATGGGGGTGAAAAGGGTATGAAAGTTTGTACGGAAGTGCGTCATTTTTGAAGTGAAATGCATGAAACTTTATTTACATGCGTTTAATGCGTCTCGTCTATAATAATAAATAAGTAATAATTTTACTTTTAAGGGAATGAAAAGGGGGATTAAACTTTTTATGTGAGTTCGGTCATTTTTGAAGCGAAATGCATGAAACTTAAAAAGCCATCAAGCGATTTCAAATATTCTACCTTTACGGGTGAAAAAGGGGATTAATTTGGTATAGTATAATATAGTATAGTAGTAAAATATAGTATCATGCATTTTACTTCGAAACTTCATCATCATTACATACCAAATTAATCCCCTTTTTCCCGCAATATATATACACACATCAAAAGTGTCTAGGGATCAAGCATTTTTATGCGGATTTCTTGAGATTGAGATGTGGCTTTGTAATAAATTTATGATTTTATAAATTTATATGGATCCTTTTTGGTGCATTTCATAATTTGAATCAGGAACTGTCAATCAAATTCGAGTAAAAGATGAAAATCAGCTGTCAATATTTTCCCTATAAAAACATACAACGCATTGAAGACATTATTAGTGCTACTGTTTCCCTACTACTGATTAAAACCAACGTTATTATGGAGCGGCGACGTCATTTAAGCAGGGAAGAAATGCTCAGAGCCGTGGGAATGATAGAAGCTGGTTCCCGGCAACGTACTGTGGCTTTAGCTCTGAATACAAGTCAGAGTGTTATCAGTCGACTTTGGACACGTTACCGAAGCACTGGTACCGTGGCTGAGCGCCATGGAGGACGGTATCGCTGCACCACACGGAGACAAGACCGATACATTCAAATCTTAACTCGAAGAGCTCCAACAATAACCGCCATGATGTTAGCCGTGAGGCTTCATCACTCTTCAGGGAACTTAATTAGCGACCAAACAGTCAGAAACCGCTTGCATGAAGTGAACCTTCATTCCCGAAGACCGCTACGGGTACCACCTATAGCAATGCACAATCGTAGGATTCGATATCAATGGGCTCTTGAACACAGAAATTGGGCAGAAGAACAATGGCGTTTCGTGTGCTTTTCTGATGAGTCTCGTTTTGGTATGAGACCGGATACAAGACGTATACGACACTGGAGAACCCCTGGACGCCAACAGCGATTAAAATCCTGCCAGGAAGTCCATCCTTATAATGGTGGAACCATCATGGTATGGGCGGGTATTTGGATCGGCGGAAGAACTGAGTTGATTTGGATCAGAGGCAACCTCAACGCTCAAATTTATGCTGAGACGATTGTATCAGACGTCATCGTTCCTCTACAAGTGCAAATCGGTCCCTTATTTCAGTTAATGCATGATAATGCACGACCGCACACCGCAAGAGTTGTAAGACAGACTCTCGCCGCAGCTAACATCAATGTCCTGCCCTGGCCTGCTCAGTCGCCAGACTTGAACCCGATTGAGCATGCATGGGATATGCTACAGAGAAGAGCTCTGCCGAATATGGAGGGTATCCAGTGGCAAGAAGACCTTTTTTTATTGTTGCAACGAACATGGGCGGCCATTCCACAGCGTGATTTGGATGAACTCATTTTGAGTATGCCAAACCGATGTTCTTGTGTTGTTAGTGTTCGCGGTAGAAACACGGATTATTAATTGTTTAAGTTACCCAATAAAATTTTAAAGAAAACTGTTATTTCAGTCTTTTTTTCGAACTTTAATGTTAGTGGTTCAAATGTCAAAAATCCCTTTATTAGGAAAATGGCAAATTTCTTTGTTAATGCAAAGGTGACTTGGTTTATCGTTACTGTGACAAACGAAAACACTTTATTTGATGAATCCTTAAAGAAAATTTTAATTAATATCAATCAGGAGAAAAGTTATTGCAAAAATATATGTTGATCCCTAGACACTTTTGATGTGTTTATATATTGCGGGTGTTAATTTAACAAAAAACAAGTGAAAAGGAGAATAATTTTTTTTGAATGGCATTTAGCGATTTCAAAATTCGAAAATTAATCATAATATATTTACCTAATTACTGAGCCTATCAAATATCTTCAGACCTATTCTAATCTTTAGGTAAGTTATAAAAACATCACTCACTTTCTTTACTGTGTACCTACCTAATGTTTCTTAACAATCAAGATAGGTACGTAAAATATAAGCAGGTAAGGTTGTAAACTTTGCTTGCTTATTAGATATAGTAGGTATGCTAAATATACAGATTTCCAATTAACTAAAAAATAACATTTAACTAAAAATAGGTTAAATTTTAATATTCTTTTACCTACCCGAACTCCTGAATTAATTTTAAACACGTAAATAACACGTAAACGACACGTTAACAATCTTTTAAAATAATATTTTTGCTAACAACAAATACGCTTTCTCACTATCGGCGCTTACGCATCAGATGGCGCGCGATCAGAATGGCGTATATAGCAAACACCTCGGGATTGGAGAGGGGTGCGGGTCTATCTAGATTGGCGTATTGATTACTCAACACAAAACAATACTCTAATATTATGGTGTAAGTAAGATATTTGCTCTTAAATTAAATGTTTGAAATGTAGTAACTGTTTGATAAACACTCACCACTTCGGAGCATATTGCTGTATCCTTGTCAACGTAAAATTTTGGGGCGGCTGAAATGCTGTATCTCTTTTGAAATCAATGTCCGTCAGGGTAAAATAATGGTGTAACTGTTATTTATGTTGGACGTGTTGTCGTATCTATTTTATTTTCAAAAATAGCGATTTTTCCTCTATTTACAGCAATTTGTCATGTAAGCAGTACCAAAACTAGAAAAAATTCAGTGGCGTATCATTAAATTTTTTCATCGTAGAAAGACGAGACATATACCATTCGACGCGGCTTTTTTTGCTTATCAACAATATAGTAAAAAGTCATTAAGCCCAAATTTTGAGATACGACATTTCCGCTTTCTGCCGTCGATATTATCATAGATCAATAATCATCTATAATAAGCTGCCTTCAGCGCTCAAAGAGGAGAGGGGAGAGACAGCTTTCAAAAATAAACTGAAGGAACGGTTGGTGCAGAAATGTTTCTATATATTCAGGAATTTTTAGAAATTTAGACCTCAATAGCACGATCCACTCACATAACGCCCATAATATCATTAATTAATAATAATTTTAATTTTAACTTATTTTTGACTCATCTTAATGTTGACCTATGTGTTGGAATATACTGGGAGGGCGCCAGTGTGCCAATGTTTATACACATCAGCTGTGTTAAAAAATCGTTTTAAAAAGTGAAATATCGCCTAAATAACTCAAAAAGTGATTAAAAAAGTCGCTGTTGGGACAATTTATTAGTACAAGTGTGGACAGTAGCGAAATTTATGTGTAAACATAGTAAAAGTGGAATAACACTAGTGCCGAAAAAACGGTTAAAATTAGATTAAAATTTTGGAAAGCACTATTATCGACGGAAAAAAGACGTATAATTACACTTACATGGATCATCAACTGCACAGGATTGAGTGAAATAAGTCGAAGAATGATCTACAATTACAGTTTTTGTGCAAACAATCAAATCTACTATTCCAAATTTGCAAGTCATTCTTTGGATCTTTGGACAAATTAGTATGCCATCTGTCGAAATACTAAATAACTGGCTTGACAAATATACTACTCACTCCACCTAGTGGCATCTCAGCGGACTAACTAGGAAACCGGTGTTTCCCAATCGATCGATACAAGCAGCTTTGAGTGTTGACCATAGTAGTAAACGAAGATCACACTAGAGGGCAGCATGAGTTCAAACATGGAAGAACTAAAGCAGTTAATTATAGGGGAGCGGAGGGTAGTACCGTACACCTAACTTTGAACGTATTTTTCTCAAAATCTATTAAGCACAAGATCAAGTATAGTTTACACAGTTACTCTAAGTTTAATAAATGTTTATATAATTAAAGCACATTTAAATACTATTACCATAGAACCTTCAAAAAAAAATTTTTTTTAAAAGTATGAAGTACGAAATTACCCGACACTAGATGGTAATTTCGTACACCGTTCGTCTAATTTCGTACATACTTATAAGTATAAAAAACATGATTATAGGTACCTATTCAAAAAATAAAATAATGAGTTTTTATTAATTAAATCTTTACTTAAGTTTTTAAATCCCTAAATTAAACATTATTCGCAAAATACACACAAATAATTTTCCGCAGAGTTTTTACCGCTACACAAAGCATGTGCCCACATTCCACATGACACACATCTGTACCATAGCTCACCGTTTTTGCCAAATTCACTACATAGAACGCACAATTCATTAATTCCTGACTGACCTTCATAAAATTGACCATCACAATCATCGTCATCGTCACATAAGACGTTTTCATCAACTTCCGAAGAAGTTGAATAACTTCTGGTTTTTTTAGACCGTTTCTTATTTCTCCCTTGTTTTTGAGATCCCACTCGTATTTCTTTTTTGCATATATTTTGTTTCTTTACATCTTGTACTTTGTCTTTTTCTTTCTTTATTAACTTTTTATTTTGTTTTATAATATCCTTTACTTTGTCTTCTTTTTGTTTCTTTATAGTCTTTTTCTCAGCCTTGCTTTCTAATAGCAACTTCATTGGAGTAGAAGTTAGTATTACAGAGTGCTGTTTACTTTTCTTGCCTCGCCCTTTGCCTTTTTCTTGTGCTTTCTTTTCATCTGGCATTGGAGAAGTGTCACAGAAAGCTACTTCGTTGGTAAGTCCAGGAGACATCAGGATTTTTCTCCTAACACGTTCTATATCTTTATTAGCCTCGGGAGATTGAGTATCTTCTTCTATTTGGTTTAATTCTGTCTTCTCTCTATCTGTGGCAAAAAAATCCGCAATTGTACTGGGACTTTCAGAAGACTTTAAACAATGGGAAACTTGGCTGCTCACGCATTCAATCTCTTCATCTGTGGGCTCAATATATGAAACTATTTCTTGTTCATCATAACAGGTAGTCTGTGAATTACATAAATCATTTAAATCTTCAAGTTGGATTAGGTTATTTTGAGCTGATGTACTAGGCTGAGGGCTATCTGGATCATTTATAGGTAGTTGTTGTGGCTCTAAATATGTTGAATCTAAATAGTTTATTGCTTCTTCTGCTGTATATTGTGTTACTGGCTCTTCGTTCCCTTCCTCAACCAATTTTTCGAAAACATGTGGATCGAACGGCCAAATTCCAGCTGCTTGGAATCCACTGGCAGCCTTTTTAACATTTGAAATTTTTAGGTAGGCTTTGGTAAAAAGGGGAATTAGTTCCAGTGGTGTGAGCTTCTCATATTTATTCAAGTTCATATACGTTTGGCACTCCTTGTGTAGTGCAGCTTTCAGTGGCCCAAAGACAGTTAAGTCCAAAGGTTGGGTTCGATGGGACGTATGTGGTGGCAAAGATACCATATTTATGCCATTCTCACGACAGTAATTGTATATGTTTAAGGAAATATGGCTGCTGTGATTGTCGAGGATTAGTAAAAGAGGATTTTCCGGAGTTGCACATACATTTTCCTTAAAATGGACCACCCAATCCATAAACAACTCTTCATTCATCCACCCACTCTTCGAGTATCTGTATATGGTACCGTTTGGACCTCCTCTTTGTAGATGAGGTTGCATACGCTGACGCGGATATATTATCATGGGAGGGATGTACTGACCTGTAGCACTGACACAACAACATATTGTTATATTTTTGCCTCTCTCCCAACTCGTTGCAGCTCCGACTTGTTTCTCCCTTTTGGAGCAAGAATCTTGCTTGATTTATGAACGCTGTTTATTCCAGTTTCATCGACGTTAAAGATTCTATGTGGAGGAAACTTGTGATTATTCATAGTTAAAGTCAGGTTGTCAAAATACAGTTTTACTTCCTGAGCATTGAAAGCAAGGATCCTGTTAACACTTGTGGCTTCAGGGCGTCTGATAGAGATCTCGGGGTTTCTTTTAAGAAAGCCATACAGCCAGTCTTTTCCAGCTTGCTTTGAAGCTTTATTAAAAGGATTTTTAATTTTGTTTCGTTCTGCATATTCAAATACAGAACTCTTTAGTGAATCTGGTGTCAATCCGTAAAATTTCCTGCAAAGGAGCAAAATGTGCTCTTTAATTTCATTTTCCTGTTGGGATGTAAATACTGGTTTCCTTCCCATTTTTTAAAAGTAACTAGTCGAGAAGTGCCTGTTTCCTTTACATAGTCTGAAAGCGTCATCACTGGAATATTATATAGAGCAGCAGTTTTCCGCAATTTAGCTCCACCTTGTACAGCTTTTATGGCGAGCTTCATTTTTCGTGGCGACCAGGAACATTTTTTTCGAGGAGCCTTCTGAAACAATACGAATCTAGTTACCTATATGAATGAGGCAGGTCTAGGGTCGACAAAAATACGAAAAAATAACATATTTTGAGAGAAGTGTTCGCTCAGAAATAAACGGCCATCAGGTGCTAATGATCACAATTCATAGCGGGTAATACCGTACAGTGTACGGAATAACCCGAAAGGGAATTTCAAGTTTTAACTGCCTGTGGTCACAAGAACATCTGCAATGAAACCGTAAATCAGCCAGAATATTGTGCTAAATATGCTTACAAAATGAAACTGACTATCACTAATAAATAATATGTGTATAATATGTACTTACGGCTTATTTTCTCGTGGTAGAAATTAGTATAACCGAGCGCAAAACCACAAAGCGACCGATTGCACCACTGTCGCGGCACGGACTGACGATAAAACTTGCGAGAATGCGAGGCATTACTAAATGAACAAGTGCGACAGTGACAGACATATCTACGTGTCTTCTTTTCGAAAAAACATGATGTACGGAATTGGAAACTGTACGGTACTACCCTCCGCTCCCCTACAGATGAGGAACGATATAGATTCTAAATTTACGTCAATAGAATCACAATTGTCACAAATGGAGGAAAAAAAACAACGAGAGTGAATGCACATATGAATCAAAAATTTGAAGATTTAAACCGGGAAATCCATAGTCTGCGTTCACGGCTAGAAAATCAAGAAAAAAGACTGTACCATCTAGAGAAATCCAGCGTGGAGAGAAACTTAATTTTCTTTGGAGTCAGCGAAAGCGAAAAGTCGTATTTCGACTTGCAAAATAACATAATTAATATTATCAACCAAAATTTGGGAGTATCTATCCAAACATTAGAAATCCAATCTGCAAAAAGACTTGGCAAAAAAGAAGGCAAACCCATTTCGGTAGTATTAACGACATTGGGAACTAAAATAAATATTTTAAAAAACAAAAAGCGCCTAGATGGTTCGGGTATTTACGTCACACATGAATTTCCTACACCCATTTTGGAAAAAAGGAAGAGATTGAAGTTACAAATGAAGAAAGAGTTAGAGAAAGGAAATATCGCATATTTAAAATATGACAAGCTCATTATCAAAGAGAAAACGATAGATAACACGAAAAAAAAAAGAGACAATTATCCCTCTCTCCGATTTATAATAGGACTGCGACAGAAAACCAAAAAAACCAAAACACAGAAGACTTGAGCCCAACACACAGTACCTGGAAAAACAATCAAAATGCTAAAAAGCACAGAGTACATAGAAACACCATGATGGCATACGTTAGATAGAATAAAGAAGAATGACATGTAGAGGCCCCCCCAAAAATTACTAAAAATAAAAAAAATACAATATATAATTTACCACCTTCTCCAAGCCGGCCGGTCCCCGTGGAGAAGTATGACCAATACCCCCCAAATAATATAATTTCCCATACTAAAGTACAAACCTTTTCTTTGTCCCAGGAAGACTCGTTTCTCTACATCGCCGCTCTTAACGTACGCACATTACTTTCAGACAGTAGAATTACGGAGTTAGAGTTAGCGATTGAAAAACTTAACTGGGATATTATAGGCTTGAGTGAAGTGAGAAGAGATAGAGAGACCATCGAAGAGTACTCAGATTTCATTTTGTGTCACACCTCGGCCAGTAAAGGAAGAAATGGTGTTGGATTCTGGATAAAGAAGACTCTTAAAAATAACATTATAAGTTTCAAAGCTTTTTCCGATAGAGTCGCGTCACTAGAGATCCAGACCACTGAAAATCAAGGTTGGTCTATCATTCAAGTGTATGCCCCTACTGAAATTTGTGATAATGATGAAATCGAAAGTTTCTATATGTCTGTAGAGGCAGCTCTAGATTATGTAAAGTCTAAGAGCTTAATTATATTAGGAGACTTTAATGCACAAATTGGCAAAATACAGAAGGGTGAAGAAAGTGTATTCGGAAAATATTCATGTGGAAAAAGGAGTGCGCGAGGCCAAAAATTAGTAGAGTTCGCATTAGAACACAATCTAAGGATCCTAAATAGTGTATATAAACGCAAAGCATATAAAAAATGGACTTGGCGGTCCCCAGATGGGAAGTACTTCAATGAGATTGACTATATTCTCACAAATCGGTCCAATCAAGTACTAAATTTTGATATAGTAAATAATCTCAATTTCAATACTGATCACCGGATGATTAGATGCAAAATAAAAATAAAATGGAAGAAAACTAGGAGATTTATAAAGTCCGGTAAATACGCTACCAATCTACCGAAAATATCAGAAGAGTGTGAACAATTTTGGGAAAATAGACTGATAGAGTCACTTACAGTAACTGAAAATATACAAGAGCAGTATAATAATATGATGGATGAAGTAAAACTACTTCTAAAAGAGTTACCAAAAGAGATAAAAAGAAACAATAAATATACAAACCAAGAAACCATGAACCTCTTACAAGAACGGAAAGCACTATATACAGAAAAAAGAACGAAAGAAATACGATTCAAAATAACCCAAATAAGCAAAAGAATAAACAGGAATATCTTACAAGAAAGAAAAAGGCGAAGACAACAAACATTTGAGCATTTTATATCAAAAACAGGAGCGGTACGAAAAGCATTCAAGGAACTTAGTAACAAGTTTGAGTGGGCTGCCACTACTGTCGAGGCGGCCAGATATAATAAATGAGGCAACGACATTTTATAGAAGCTTATATACGGCCAGTCAGGATATACCTGCAAGCTCACACTCCGTCATCTACGTGCCTGAAGGTTCTCACATACCACCACATATAACTTATTCCGAAATTGAACATGCCATTAAATCCCAAAAGAAGGGAAAAACTCCTGGGAACGATCAGATCACCAACGAAGTATTAAAATCCTTTCTAAAAGCATTACGGGAGCCACTACATGTTTTATTTAACAGAATATTGGACGGAGAATTGACGCCAGAGCAGTGGTCTGACTCGATTATAACACTTTTGCATAAGAAGGGCGACAG
The DNA here is from genome assembly GCA_029955525.1 of Oeneis ivallda. Lineage (NCBI taxonomy): Eukaryota > Metazoa > Arthropoda > Insecta > Lepidoptera > Nymphalidae > Oeneis > Oeneis ivallda. The sequence continues at coordinate 16,022,039 of JARPMR010000007.1, forward strand.
AGGTGACTTGGGCAATTATAGACCAATTAGCCTCATGTCCAATATTTACAAAATTTTCGCAAAAATATTACTTAACAGACTGTCAAAGACTTTAGACGAACACCAACCACGCGAGCAGGCCGGATTTAGAAAACGATTCTCTACTATTGACCACATTCAGGTAGTAACACAACTAATAGAGAAAGCAAACGAATACGGCATAGCGCCATACATGTGTTTTATAGATTATACAAAAGCATTTGACTCTATACACCATAATGTGATATGGTCATCACTTTAAGAGCAAGGTATCCATCCAAAATACATTAACCTTATCAAAAGCGTCTACTCAAAATGCAGAGCAAAAATAAGACTAGAAAAGGATGGTCCTGAGTTCCCCATAGGTAGAGGCGTGAGGCAAGGTGACCCGGCATCACCTAAAATCTTTACAGCAGTCCTTGAAGCCATTTTCAGGAATCTAGAGTGGGAAAATAAAGGTCTAAAGATTGACGGTGAATATCTGAGTCACTTGCGCTTCGCAGACGATATCGTAGTGTTTGCAGAAAATGCTTCGGATCTTGGCAGCATGGTAGAGGAACTGGCACGGGAGAGTAAAAAAGCTGGTTTATTTTTGAACATCTCTAAAACCAAAATTTTAACAAACGCCGAAAAGAAAGAGATAAGAGTAGGATGTGAAAATATAGAGTATGTGAAAGAATATGTCTATCTAGGCCAGTCCGTCTCTTTTGAAAACTGTACTGAGAAGGAAATACATAGAAGAATCGCCATGGCGTGGAGAAAGTTTTGGAGTTTTAAGGAGGTAATGAAAAGCAGCGAGATAGATATAAAAATAAAAAAGAAGTTGTACGAAGTTGCAATATTGCCATGTCTGACATATGGATGTCAGACATGGTCACTAAGGAAGCAAGAAGAAGAAAAATTAGCTATCTGCCAGAGGAAGATGGAGAGAAGCATGCTCGGTGTTAGGCTGAAAGACAGAATAAGTAACAAAAACATTCGTAAGAGAACTAAACTGATGGACATAAGGAAAAGAATTAGGACATTAAAATGGAAGTGGGCTGGACACGTTTGTAGATTAGACAATATGAGATGGACGAAAAGAGTTACCGAATGGATACCAAGAGGAAGGAAAAGGAAAAGAGGCCGCCAAAGGTGGCGGGACATATTTTTGGAAAAATGCGGGCCAGACTGGATGCGACAGGCTAGAGACAGGAAGCGCTGGAAAGATTTGGGGGAGGCCTACGCCGTAGAGGCGACCCATACGTGAAATACGATATTTTTTAATTAATTATTTTCGCTAATTTACATATTATTAATTATTGACATAGAATTGTATTTTAATGTATATTTGACCTGATTATTTTACTATTTTACTTTTAATTAATGTATAATATTATATTTGACCTGATTATTTTATTATTTTAAATATTGACATAAATGATGTAATTTGTAATATTAATTTAATAAATCTTTATTTTATCAAATTATGAAAGTTAAAAGATTATATAAATTAAATTAAAGAATAATGTAACTCTAAGCGAATAGATCTAATTGTAATTCTGTAACGTATTAGAAATAAAGGGCTTTTTTATTTATTTATTTATTTAATGTTGACCATTTCATTAATGTACATTTTAATTTTAATTTTGAAATATTTTGTTTTTATTGAATTGACTAATATTAGAAAATTACAATATTATAATGTAATAACAATAAAATAATTGTAACATTTGCAATGCCCTGACCGGGCCTCATGTTTGTAAATAAATAAGAAAGCTAATAAATAAATAAATAAAACAGAAAAAATCTGTATGGTCAAACATGCAGTAATTGCTTGCTTGCTTGGGAACTTTGCTTTCTTGCTTTCTTGGGAAGGTGCTTAGCTTGTTACTGCATGTTTGACTATACAGATTTTTTCTGTTGGCGGATTATAGCAAAATAATTCTAACCTTTTCTTGCTAATCATGAACTTCCGCAAAGTAAGGCCTCATTCTATCCAATATTTGATTACACCTTATTATAATTTATGTCACATACTTGATTTAAGAAAAAAAGAACTCACTCTATATCATAAAAATGTATCGGGCTTAACTCCTGTTGATACGCTACTAAGGCACGCAGGATAACAGGTGCAACTGCACTTATTAGAAGCGCTTTTAGACCAAGCGATTTGTTCTTCAGGTACAATAAGAAGAGTCCTGTACCAAATATTGTAAAGTGAAAGTCACATGCAGTGTGCCAGGTCACTGGAAGGCACTGAAAAAAATATTTTGTAGGTAGGTAGACCTATTTTTACTGTTTTATACATTTACAATTAATGTAAATGTGTACTAAGGCCAGTAAACCTAAACTACTGCTACTACTAAAGGCTGTTTCAAATAATTACGAAAGTTCACTAATTTAAATAATTATTTTGACTTTTTTTTTTAAATATATAGCCTGGCGCTTGACTGCAATCTCACCTGATGGTAAGTGAAGATGCAGCCTAAGATGGAGCGCGCTTGCCTAGATGATGCCTATTCACTCTTGATTTAAAGGTACCCAAGTTATAGTCAGTCCGAAAAACGGAAGCCGGAATACCATATAGCGGTACGTATCAGGAACGATGAAGCAGATTCGAGCGATGCCTTGCGGTTCGATGATGAGGAACTATTTTGAATAGTACTTGAGCACACTCTCCGAAATATATCCTGTAGAATACCGACAGACAGGCAATCTTGCGCCGATGTTCCAGACTTTGAAGTTTGGAGTTAATTAGCGATTCGTCGCCAATGAGTCTTCTGGCGCGTCTATCCACCGAATCCAATGCAGCAAGCTGGTACTTGGCAGAGCCGTCCCCAAAACCCCAATCCGATGCCTCTTTCAAAGCCAAATTTATGCGTTCTACCAAAGCCTCTCTGACTGACTGTTATTGTATTGGAAATCTGTCAAATTGTAGTACGGTTTGAAATACAGAACATGATCAATGTTATCAATTAATATGTAAATAGTATGTACCGTTTTCGAAAAGTCCATGTAGTTATTGATTGTCAAGAAATTTGTCCACCAATTTATTTCACAAGTTTCTATTTCAAAGGAAATATATCCTGTTGTCTTGGCCATAAGTGGGCCGGTGATGTGGTGTTTTAATACTTGCGTCATAAATAGTATAATTACCATTGTAAGGTATATTAATCTGAAAAAACAAACAAAGAAAGAAGAATTAGCATTTTCGGATAGACTCGACCTTTCCAAGATGAAGCTGTTCTGAATGTGTCGTTCAGTAAATCATTTTAATACGTTTATATGAACGATACAAGAGTGCCTGCAAAAAATGTATATGCACATAAATGTATTAAAGTTGGTACCCAACCCACTCTATGGTTGGTACTGCCACTCAATATTAATATCAAACTTAAAAAAAAAAAAAAATATTGAAGAAAAAAAACTTTACGCGGCAAACGGATTACTTTTGCAACTTGTGCAATTTGTATTGATTTGACTTTTTATTAATTGTAAAGGAAAGTAAAAAAAATTTGTGTGTGTCAGCTACGACTCACGACTGGAGTTTACTTTATACTCAACGTTGAAATTTCTACCCTAACGTTGAGTAAATAAGGTTGGTTTTCGCTTGAGTTGTCGAATGCCCGCTTCACGTTTTTCGCAACGATGCAAATACAAATAGAAATAGTACAAATAGAATAGCAACTCCGTTGTACTCCGTACAACGGAATTGCTATTCGAAATAGTTTACACATAGCCGAAAGATGGCGCTGATCCACATGTGAACGAAAACCAACCCTATTTACTCAACGTTAGGGCAGAAATTTGCATCGTTGCGAAAAACGTGAAGCGGGCATTCGACAACTCAAGCGAAAACCAACCTTATTTACTCAACGTTAGGGTAGAAATTTCAACGTTGTGAAAAACGTGACAGAAAAAACGTAACGAGGTCATTGATAAATTGATTTTACTGCCCGGATTTTTCTCATACCGGGCTGCTAAAAACGATTCTTAAGGAGTAAACTCCAAAAAAATTATAAAGCCGACGTAATTTTGTTACTTAATGATTTTATTTTCCTTGTCGTAGATAAAATCTTAGTCATTTTAATTTTCGTACTATCCTATTCTGATACGAGGATTGCCGAGTATCAGAATAGGATAGAATTCAATTTCATTTTAAAGAAGGTCGGTCAGTTTCATACAAGCTAACTGTAAAGTATCGCGTCAATAAACGACCATAGTTTGATCGGTTGCGGTAGTAAATATCATTCGTCTATGGTTGTTCGTAATACGATGTACCATAATATTCAATTTGCCTTTTTTTTAAAAGCCGGAGAATGCCGGTATAACTCCTGTTTTGTTTCGACTTTCGAGGTTATTATTGCTTATGACACTGGCGCCATTTTTCAAAAAACATCAAAACCTCTGCAGTTATTCGCTTAGGGATAATTAAATATGACATTCTGTATATTATTATACACGCAAATAGCACGCATAAACACTACAAACACGCTAAAACAGAAAACTCTACAAAGCGCACGGTAGGAATGCAACGACGCAAAAATAAATGAAATGAAGTATGAACCATAAACATAGACCACGAATATTACATTAGGCGTAGTCGTAATTCCTAGTTCCATGATTTTAAAGTACTTGAGTGATCAATGAAATGACATAATACGCGCTTTGCCAGATGCCAAGCTGTCACTTGATTAACGTCTGCGATCTGTTTCATTTAGGCTTCATTTCATTTTACCTTTATTTATTTGCCAGAAAACGACCACACTGGCAAAAAATTTATTCATTTACATTTTACACATAACAATTACTGTTCGCGCCAAAAGTATCGGAGGGTTTGTGAATTGTTGTGGAAGGCGAAATGTTTCCAATACAATTGGATCGCCTTGAATGACCGCCGAGCGCCAGCCAATGAGAGCTGGCCTCTCGTTCATGATGACGGTATCGTAATTCTGTATAGAAACAAAATTGAAACGACCCCCCGCCCGCGCGCCCGCGCTGCCTGCGCATTCCTTTCACTTGCTGAACGACGATGCACGCGCTCCGTTTGCTTAGAAAGTGTGAAATTGTTGTGCAGTTAGTTATTCCATATTTTTGCTGGTCTGCGATTTTTGTCCTGATTTTCGCGAACCGGATAGACCCTTATTGTGCGTGCGAATTACGAGGTCTTAGGGAGACGGCGCTGTGATTAGTTTTGAGTGATCGCGTGTACATTGAACAGATCTCATAGAATTTTATCGGTCAGCCATCTTGCAGCCGCCCCTTTTTTGCTAGCATCGCGTGTTTCGAGTCGTCGCGAGTGCCCTTGTTGAAGACGGATGGTTTGTCGAACGAACTATTGAACGATTCCTCCTAGAAAACTGTGCTTTGTAAATAACATTGTTTAGTGCGTCCAACTTGAATCATCGCGTGTTTCAAGTCAGTGAAGTAGTAGTAGATCGTCGAACTCTGACGGACGAAACGCAACCGGTTTCCCGACGACGAAAACAGTTGCAGAAAACGGTCTTCGTCGCAACTGGTTTGAGAGTTGATAACGTAAAACGGTCTTTGAAAACGGAACCTTGTGATACCGAAAAACGTTTAAGTGGTAGTGCATTGTTTTATACGTCTGAGAACTAAGCCGAGTGCAGCGGTGCAGAATCAGTGGACCTCTAGGGCCGGCCGCATATCTACGCGCACGGGTGCAACGTGCGTCATCCGGAAGGGTACTCAGGGGGCCATCACCCCAATACACATTTCTATCACAACACACCACAAGACACCTACTTACGCCCCTAGGTACCTTAACGGAACCCACCGCGGAACCACCGGTGAGTCATTGCAGATGGTAGGAGATTGTATAATATTTGAGTGACTACAATTACGCAAAATTATAACTAGACCATTTTCCATCGGCCACTTTGGGCCCGACCCTCCTGTTGCTCGTCGAGGGGCTACTGATGGGCCCTAGCCCTCTCAACTTTCGTTTGGGCAACGGAGGGCCGTAACAATTACTGTAAAAAACATTATGAAAGGTAACAATAATAAATAAAAATAGGCCAAGCGCCAGTCGGGCCTCGCTCTTTTAGGGTTCCGTACATATGACTAATTTTTTTTTTAAAACTAGATACATATTTAGGTATCTTAGTTCTTAGAAAGTACCTACTAAATTAGCATAAAGGGAAAAATGCTCGTTTGTTTTGGTCACAACTTACAAACCGCATTATAAATCGGTGTTTTTAGTATTTGTTGTTTAAGTACACTATATACTACATAATATACCAAAATTTCAAATTCCTAACTAGTTTAGTTTTTCAGATAGACCCCCTAAAAAAATTGGTCCCCCCCGGCCCCCCATTTCTTCACTTTTGTAGCTAAAAAATAAAAATATATATCGGAAATGAGTTGGCAATAATTGGAACGCAAACGCCACCTCGCGGCGTTCGATGAGTCTACGCGGTGTCATACCGGCCAGAGAAGAAGCAATCATGGCGGCGCGGCGGTCGGCTGGTAAAGACGCGTGGAAACAATCGTGCGATCCATATTAATTGTCCTACGTTAATAAGCGTTAAGTGATTGTGATATATTGTGTTTAGATTATTTGATTGGACATTATAATTTGTTTGAGTGGATTCCTTCTTTGATTGCAAGACAACTTAACCTGCTGATAATTGCCCACGAGGATTAGCTTAGAATGAGCACTGAAAATAATAACGACCATCCTGGCTCAGAGTCGTTATCAGATGTGGGATAAAAGAACTACAAAATGAGGAAAAACAACTGGAAATAAATTGCGCAGAGAAAATTTTTTAGAAACATGGAAGCGTTGCTTAGATACCTGGGTTGTTGCTGCGACAAACGTCAACAGCGTTGAAATTATGAGACGATGTCTGAACATAATTTTGTTTTTTTGATGAATTTGGAAACTGAATTCATGTCTGAAGTCGAGTAATGCTGTACGATGAAACGATTCACTGGAAACTTCGAGATCATCACGTTCTATGGAGAAGAAGGCAATTATAATTTGCTACCTAAGGTCTGGGATCGTAGCGATTGCTTCAAGTACGAATGAGTAGAACGGCGATGGGGCTGCGGCAAAGAGGTTCATCATGAACACTGCCATTCTATGGGTCACTTTGAGGATTTCATTTGGTGAGAGAGTTTCTTTTTATTTTGATAGTGGATCATCTTGTTCTCTTGTAAAGTCGCAGACGCTTTGACTGTGACATACTTCTGGATACGCCAAAGTCTTGTTCATTTAAGTTGCTTAAGCGAGAATTTCTTTTGATGTAAATTAAAAAAAGATATCGATGAAATTGATTTAAATTGAAAGAATCATTGAAGAGTATGATAAAAAGGGACAATGAGATTTCTGCGTGATCGAATAGCTTGAATTCTTGTTGTTTCGTGGAAGCCAAGTTATGTGTGATCCCTGTGTGGACGCGTGGTGATTGGTGGCGATTGCATTTGTGGATGCATGGTGTGGGGGTGATCTTGTGGGGATGTGCGATGCTGTGGCGATTCAGTGTGTCGATGCGTGAAACTTAAGAAGGTAAAGCTATTGCGATATTTGTGAATAAAAAAGAAGTCATTTGACATGATTTTGATTGATGTATGTCAATGCAATAATTCTTTAAGAAGTTCCGTGTTTAAAATTTTTTGTTCAATGAACTTTAATAGAGACGTTTTGGTTAATAAAGTTGTGCCTATACAATCTAATATAATCCAAACTCATAGTGATGGGACAGTTGATGAATTTTCAGTTACTTTGACTAACTACTAAACTAGATAACTTTTGTCTTTTGGTGATGACCGAGACGGCGTCAGAAAACAAATAAACAAACAAACAACAAAAAAAACAAAAAAAAATGAAATGGCTATTATAGTAGTAATCCTAACTATAGGATTCTGCGTTGATGTTCATAACGAGTATTCATTGAGAAAAGAGTAATGTTATTTTGTCAGGACGAACGAGCGGATTTTCTTGTGATTGGAAATTTGTTTCAGATAAATACTATCGCCCGAGGACGGTCGAATGTCAGTCTGGCCGAGACGGCGCGTCTTTATGAAGAGTGGCACTGGCAGGCCCTCTAGAGGAACGTTGCGGAGATGATAGCGAGGGAGTCATCATATAAACAATCTGATGGTAGCCAGCGCACCACAACTGCGATGATTAAAGTGATGGAAGCTGTAGATGGTGATCGTTTTACGTTAAAAGTTATGTTTACGTTTCTGAATTCAAATAGAAGTTACAAATATGCACATGATAGATTGATTAACAAAATGCTAGTAGGTCATGTACCACTCGAAGTAAGTTTTGCAAACGATGTAAGTGATGATCATGATGATCATGATGATGAGTAAGATGATCAGTAGCAACTCGAGTAGAGACTCTATCGACGGTACACTGGGATGGACGGTCCACTGGGATGGACGTGAGTGTTGGTCCACTGGGATGGACGGTCCACTGGGATGGACGTGTGTTAGTCCACTCGGATGGACGTGAGTGTTGGTCCACTGGGATGGACGGTCCACTGGGATGGACGTGTGTTAGTCCACTCGGATGGACGTGTGTTGGTCCACTGGGATGGACGTGAGTGTTGGTCCACTGGGATGGACGGTCCACTGGGATGGACGTGAGTTTTGGTCCACTGGGATGGACGGTCCACTGGGATGGACGTGAGTGTTGGTCCACTGGGATGGACAACACGGGCTAACCACTGAGATGGATATGCGTTAGTGTAGAGCTCGCAATCCACTGGGATGGATATGCTGTAGTGTAGTGGTCGCATTCCACTGGGATGGATATGCTGTAGTGTAGAGGTCGCAATCCACTGGGATGGATATGCTGTAGTGTAGAGGTCGCATTCCACTGGGATGGATATGCTGTAGTGTAGAAGTCGCAATCCACTGGGATGGATATGCGAGAGCCATGCCGATAGTAGTGTTGACTCGAGTGGTTTTCAGATTCACAGTTATTATTTTTGTTGAATTACTTTTGATTTCTAAAGTGAACGACTGTGGTACATGGCTATGGTATATGATTCTAGTGTTATTAATTGTTTCTCAAGTGCAGAGAACCTGTTTGTGTTGTTTATGAATAATAATGTGAAATAAATTGTAGCTCAGTTAATTGGTATCTACCTACTGTCCTAGTATTTTTGCTAAGATAAAAAACGATAGTGATTTGAAAGGTTCTTAGATTTCCTTAATCTGAGTTGTGATCTGAGTCTTGTTGTTATCTGAGTCTTAGTTGAGGTCAGAAGTGGCCGAGCGAAGAAGTACTTTCGTTGGTATTTCTTTTCAGTGTAACTGTGCCTGATACATGTCACACGAGGGCGTGTGCTAGCAGGATAGCCGTATCGGAAATGAGTTGGCAATAATTGGAACGCAAACGCCACCTCGCGGCGTTCGATGAGTCTACGCGGTGTCATACCGGCCAGAGAAGAAACAAATAGCAATCATGGCGGCGAGCGCGGCGGTCGGCTGGTAAAGACGCGTGGAAACGTGCGATCCATATTAATTGTCCTACGTTAATAAGCGTTAAGTGATTGTGATATATTGTGTTTAGATTATTTGATTGGACATTATAATTTGTTTGAGTGGATTCCTTCTTTGATTGCAAGACAACTTAAGCTGCTGATAATTGCCCACGAGGATTAGCTTAGAATGAGCACTGAAAATAATAACGACCATCCTGGCTCAGAGGCGTTATATATATATTTGAACTCCGCTTAATGAGCTCTAGACAAAGACACCCCACCCCACATGCCAGGGTAAAAAAAAATTTTTTTTTCGACTCCTTTTCCATGTATGGGCGCCCCCTTTATCTTTTAATTTTATTTTATTTTTATTATTTGTTGTTATAGCGGCAATAGAAATACAGAATATGTGAAAATTTCAACTGTGTATCTATTACGGTTTACGAGATACAGCGCGCTGACAGACGGACGGACGGACGGACAGCGTAGGCTTAGTAATAGGGTCCCGTTGGTACCCTTTGGGTACGGAACCCTAAAAACAAAATATTGGTTCGCAACAGAAAAGTCTCTAGCGATGATGTAATTCAAACTGAGCGCGGGAAAAGGGCTCAGAGCTCAGAGGTGAATATTCACCTCCGTGGTTTTCGACGCGTTCACAGCTTTGAGACATCTTGTATATCTAGGTATTGATGTAAGCATTTTTTTTTTAATTTCGAAAAAGATAGTAATAATGATTGCGTATTTCTCTTAAAACTGTATAAGGTATTTATTTATTAGTTAATTTGCTAAGTTCACATCTTTTTTTTTTCACATTAATTTACCTTATGTATCTTTTGATCACAACTTTCAAGGCATTTACCGGTTTATCGCTGGCCAATAAACCCTTCACTAACAAAATTCCTGATATCATGAAGCATGTATCGATGACAGTATCTGCACTGGCGAACTTAATTATTAAATTATTGTTTTCTTCAACAACCTGGAAAGTGCACACAGAAAATATATTATAATAAATATATTAAAATAACTGATGCCCGAGACCTCTTACGCGTGCATTTAGGTTTAGTTAAATACACAGAGATACCCCAGGATAAAAGAAGGATGGATCATAGGATGGATCACTCCATGTACTCGCATATATCTCTATTTATGGAGGTCGAATCTGCGAAAGGTCCGGTCACGGATTGTGACTATGATCTCTTTTCGTAGATTAGCTCGGAAAACAGAAAAATCAATAGACCAGAAAAAGTACCTATAATAAAAACCACCTTTTAAATGATCATTATGAGCGACAGGTAAACTAGCGGCACGCTATGATGGCCGGTTTGACACATTACAATAGTGATGTGGAATGTCAATTTATTCTCGAACAAAAAACAATTAAGTTTTGTTTTTGTACCTGATTAAATAGGTTTAATAAAACAAAAATGTATATGTTTATTTAATTTATTTGAACGAACTGAATATTTGAATGAAAATGAATATACATACTTTATATGCACACAAGAAACATATGAATACAAAAGATACCAAAAAAGGTTTTTAAAAATTTTCAATTTAGAAAACCAAATGCCGAGTTGTGGTATATATCATATAAAAATAAAAATTTTACCTTTTGTATGAAACAGCTGATATTTTTTTGCGATTTCAGAGGTTTGTCCACATAGTGAAAATTGTTCATATTCACAAGTACATTCACCCCTTAAATGGTGCAAACTGATTTTTCTACACTTGTATACATTTTAGAAATCAATTTAATAAATAAATTTTGAGTCCTAAACCTAAAACTACATTCGATAAAATTTATGAATCTCTGCACATCACTATCGTCAATAAAGTAATACAATTATTTCCTTCAAAGTCGTTATCAATTAATACGGAACTTCATGAGCGGACAAACGTCAAACCGGCCATCATAGCGTGCCGCTAGTGTAATTTGAAATCACTAACATACACTTCAATTATGTTTACACAATATGTCTATACTTCTACACTATATTTGACCGAGCGAAGCGAGGTCTCTGAGTTTACTAGAGCGATTTGCACTTGTCCGTCCGTCCGTCCGTCCGTCCGTCCGTCTGTCAGAGCCTTATAACTTTTGAATTACTGAACGTAATTACTTCAAATTTAGATATAATATGTAAACCGATGGCCTCCAGCCGAAAATGGCTTAAAAAGTTATAAAAATCTTTATTTCAGGGGGGCTCTCATAGAAGAGAATGCGAAGTAAAAATTTTTTTTTGCTATTCATAGATTTTCTGTGTATCATTTTAAAGACAATTTGTAACAGAGTACAAACGTTTTTTTTTTATTTTTTTTCCTAAAATTGACGAAATGGGGGGCTTTCAAAGTGGCGATTTAATACGCTCGCTTGAAGACGCTCTCTGAGAAAATTGGCTATATATTTTCAAGGTCTACTTATTTTCTTACTTCACTTGTATCCTGTACTTGAACAACAAATACTAAAATTAGATAAATATTATAAAGAAACGAAATGATTTAAGTTTTAATGGGCATCAATGTTTTTAACAAAACTTCACTATACTGTTAATAGATGGCGCTGTCTTTAATATTGTAAATACGCATCCCATCCACGAAAGCAGATGACGATTGACGTCATCAGATTCGGCGCGTTTTAATTACAATATAATATAGTTAAAACTACCTTATGGGAATTATGGGATACCGCGTGGTCTCAGTTCGGGGCGAACCACTAGTATTATAAAGAGAAAAGATTTGTTTGTTTGTTTGAATTGAATAGGCTCTGAAACTACTGGACCGATTTGAAAGATTCATTAGAATCCTACATTATCCGTGATGAACATAGGCTATAGAATAGTTTCAAAAAGTTAGGGATCTGTATGAAAACTTCGATAATGTAACCCAAGGTGTGAAAAATCCTTATAATATCGCGTACGCTGCGGAATCTATTGATAATAATAGAGCAAAGTGATGTACTACAGTTTTATAGAGGACAACGATATCTACAAAAAAAGTCCGCGATACCCTATGTCTAACTATTAAGATTACGTCACAATAACTACTTTTACATGTTAAAATATGTAATTTTAACACCGAAAAATTCATTATAGCGTACGCTGCAGAAACTATAGACAATAGACCAAAGTGATGTATATACCTACTACGGAACTCCTAAAAGTGGGTGGAAAACCGGTACTTAAGATCTTTCAGCGATTGTTCAATTCCGTCATTCACGAGGGTTTAACGCCGGAAGCATGGCACAGGAGCGTGGCGGTCCTGTTCTTCAAAAAGGGTGATAATACCTTGATGAAGAATTATAGACCCATCTCGCTCCTGAGTCATGTTTACAAATTGTTCTCGAGAGTCATTATGAATCGTCTCGCTCGTAGGTTTGACGACTTCCAGCCTCCCGAACAAGCCGGATTCCGAAAAGGCTTTGGTACCATAGATTAAATTCATACGCTGCGGCAGGTTATACAAAAGACGGAAGAGTATAACCGGCCACTTTGCTTAGCGTTTGTGGACTATGAGAAAGCTTTTGATTCGGTGGAAACTTGGGCTGTATTGAGGTCGCTGCAGAGATGCCGGATTGACTACCGGTATATCCAAGTGTTGAAGTGCTTGTACGAAAACGCCACTATGTCAGTACGTATACAGGACCAGACTACGAGACCAATCCACTTGCAGCGTGGAGTGCGACAGGGAGATGTAATCTCCCCGAAGCTATTTACTGCTGCGTTGGAGGACGTCTTTAAGCTTCTGGATTGGAACGAACTTGGCATCAACATAAACGGCGAGTACATCACTCACCTGCGATTTGCCGATGACATAGTAGTCATGGCAGAGACTCTGAGAGATCTCAATACAATGCTCAATGATCTCAGCAGGGTTTCTCAACAGGTGGGCCTGAAAATGAACATGAGCAAGACGAAAATCATGTCCAATGCTCATGCTCGGCTCCACCCAGTAATCGTTGAGAACTCTGCGCTCGAAATTGTAGACGAGTATATACCTGGGACATACAGTCCAGCTAGGTAGGTCCAATTTCTTTGTCCAGCAGTGGACGTCTATAGGTTGATAAAGAAGAAGAAGATACCTACTACATTTTTATAGAATACATTAATATCTACAAAAAAGTCCCTTAAACTTAAGAATCTAACGAACTTATCTTGTGATGTTTGTTAATCTAATTAAACGAGCGCCTTGACCGAAGATGATTACTGTTTACCTGCAGAACGCCAGTTCATGCTGTCCTTATCACACATTTAGAGTTATTTAATAGGCATGTATCATAATTTTTTTTATTATGTAGGTAGTTGCTTTTTTACTTTCCTTCACCATTCACCCTCAGCGCCCCGCCCGCGCCTTCGGTTTAAAGACATTTATTACTCAAAAAGAACACAATAGTTCACTTACATTGAGAATTCCACATTAATATTTTAGTTAGTACTTATGTACAATATATTATTATCTAGGTTAGTATCACAAGTTATGATTAAATGAATTATGAGATGTTAAATTTACAGATTAGGAGGTAGTAAGAAAAAACTTAAGTATAAAATATTCTTATGCTAACAAGACTGGTAGGGGAGCCTTTACACTAACATAAGCTGAGCGGTTTTGCGTAGATATTCAATAAGTTGTCTTTTGAACATAGGGAAACTTTTAGTGTTAACAATGTATTCTGGTAATGTCACCCCTTCGAACAAAATATTTCGTTTTCCATAGTTGGTTCTTGTTTTTGGTAGTGATAATTTGTTACGCTTTCTAAGAAAATGTGTGTGTTTTTTCTTAGAAAGCGTATTTGGGTGTGAATGTCATCTGTTAAGATTTTTCTGATGAGGATACAGATTTTAAGCGTATATAGTTGTCTAATGTTTAGAATTTTTGTATCTTTATATAGTTTACTAGCGTTTGCTCGGTGCGCGAGCTGCTAAAGCAGCTCGCGGGAATTGTTTTTACTAAAAGTAAGGCGCGTGGGTGCGCGGCCCGCTAAAGCGGACCGCGATTTTTTTACTCATCAAGTAGACCTTCGGATTCTGGTCATCTTTTGCCAAAAAATTTGTTCGAACACACCCCACCTATCTGCAATAACTTGGCCGTGCTCCTCATTCACAAAAGAAAAAGAAAAAAAAAAGAAAAGAAAAAAAGAAAATGAAAAATGAAAAAAAAGCAAATAAATGAAAAATGAAAAAAAAGAAAAAAAAAAGAAAAAAAGAAAAAAGAAAAAAAGAAAAAAGAAAAAAAAAGAAAATGAAAAATGAAAAAAAATAAAAATAAATAAAAAAAAGGAAAAAAGTAAAGAAAAAAGAAAAAAAAAAGAAAATGAAAAATGAAAAAAAAGGAAAAGAAAAAGAAAAAATCGGCCAAGTGCGAGTCGGGCCTCGCTTTTTTAGGGTTCCGTTAAAAAAAAAAAATTAAAATATTTTCATGTACCCATGGAAATATTTTTATTGAATTTGAATTTGAATTTAATTTAATATTTATTATTTGTTGTTATAGCGGTAATAGAAAAATATAATACAATATATTGCAAATATAACGCAATATAACATAATATAACACGATATAACACAATATAATATAATAAGAAACAATATATTACAAATATAACATAATATAACATAATACAACACGATATAACACAATATAATATAATATAGCACAGTATATTACGAATATAACATAATATAGCACCATACAACATAAAATAATGCAATATATTACAATATAACACAATATATTACAAATATAACATAATATAATATAGTATAACACGATATAACACAATATAATATAATATAATACAATATATTACAAATACAACATAATATAAAATGATATAACAATATAATACAATATAATACAATAAGAAACAATATATTACAAATATAACATAATATAACATAATACAACACGATTACAACACGATATAACACAATATAATATAATACAGCACAGTATATTACGAATATAACATAATATAGCACCATACAACATAAAATAATGCAATATATTACAATATAACACAATATATTACAAATATAACATAATATAATATAGTATAACACGATATAAAACAATATAATATAATAAGAAACAATATATTACAAATATAACATAATATAACATAATACAACACGATATAACACAATATAATATAATATAGCACAGTATATTACGAATATAACATAATATAGCACCATACAACATAAAATAATGCAATATATTACAATATAACACAATATATTACAAATATGACATAATATAATATAGTATAACACGATATAACACAATATAATATAATATAATACAATATATTACAAATACAACATAATATAACATGATATAACATAATATTATACATTATATAACAAATACAACATAATATAACAAAATATAATACAATAATATAACATGATATAACATAATATAATACAATATATTGTAAATCTAACACATTATAACATCATGTAACACGATTTAACACAATATAATATAATAAGATACAATATATTATCAATATAACATAATATAATATAGTATAACACGATATAACACAATATAATATAATATAATACAATATATTACAAATACAACATAATATAAAATGATATAACAATATAATACAATATAATACAATAAGAAACAATATATTACAAATATAACATAATATAACATAATACAACACGATATAACACAATATAATATAATATAGCACAGTATATTACGAATATAACATAATATAGCACCATACAACATAAAATAATGCAATATATTACAATATAACACAATATATTACAAATATAACATAATATAATATAGTATAACACGATATAACACAATATAATAAAATATAATACAATATATTACAAATACAACATAATATAACATGATATAACATAATATTATACATTATATAACAAATACAACATAATATAACATGATATAACATAATATAATACAATATATTACAAATATAACATAATATAATACCATTTAACATAAAATAATACAATATATTACAATACAACACGATATACTACAATATATTATGAACATAACATAATATAATATAATATAACACGCTATAACACAATATAATACAATACAATACAATATATTGTAAATCTAACACAATATAACATCATGTAACACGATTTAACACAATATAATATAGTATAACACGATATAACACAATATAATATAATATAATACAATATATAACAAATACAACATAATATAACATGATATAACATAATATAATACAATATATAACAAATACAACATAATATAACATGATATAACATAATAAAATACAATATATTACAAATACAACATAATATAAAATGATATAACAATATAATACAATATAATACAATATAATACAATAAGAAACAATATATTACAAATATAACATAATATAACATAATACAACACGATATAACACAATATAATATAATATAGCACAGTATATTACGAATATAACATAATATAGCACCATAGAACATAAAATAATGCAATATATTACAATATAACACAATTTATTACAAATATAACATAATATCATATAGTATAACAAGATATAACACAATATAATATAATATAATACAATATATTACAAATACAACATAATATAACATGATATAACATAATATTATACAATATATAACAAATACAACATAATATAACATAATATAATACAATATATAACAAATACAACATAATATAACATGATATAACATAATATAATACAATATATTACAAATATAACATAATATAATACCATTTTACATAAAATAATACAATATATTACAATACAACACGATATACTACAATATATTATGAACATAACATAATATAATATAATATAACACGCTATAACACAATATAACATCATATAACACGATTTAACAAAATATAATATAATAAGATACAATATATTACAAATATAACATAATATAATACCATTTAACATAAAATAATACAATATATTACAATACAACACGATATACTACAATATATTATGAACAAAACATAATATAATATAATATAACACGCTATAACACAATATAATACAATACAATACAATATATTGCAAATCTAACGCAATATAACATCATGTAACACGATTTAACACAATATAATATAATAAGATACAATCTATTACAAATATAACATAATACAACACGATATAACACAATATAATACCGTATAACATAAAATAATACAATATATTACAAATGTAACATAATATAATATAATATAACTCAGTATAACACAATATAATACAAATTATATTACAAATATAACATAATTTGTAATATAACACGATTTAACACAATATAATATAATATAATACCATACACCATAAAATAATACTACCTCTACCCCTACCCCTACCGCTACCTCTACCCCTACCCCTACCCCTACCCCTACCGCTACCCCTACCCCTTCCCCGACCCCGCCCCTACCCCTACCCCGACCCCTACCTACCGCTACCGCTACCGCTACCGCTACCCCTACCCCTACCGCTACCGCTACCCCTACCCCTACCCCTATTCCTACCCCTACCCCTACCCCTACCCCGACCCTTAGCCCTACCCCTACCGCTACCCCTACCCCTACCCCTTCCCCTACCCCTACCCCTGCCCCTACCCCAACCCCTACCCCGACCCCTACCCCGACCCCTACCCCTACCCGATTTATTACTAATTTTTATATTCTCCGAGATCTAAGACACCTATGAACCTATCAAAATCAATGTCTTGCATAGTTCCCAACTTCTAGTCCCTTCAATATTCCCCATACATTTTGTATGGAGAAAAAAAATCCGCCATCTTGAATTTTTTTCCTACTCACCAGGTAGACCTCCGGGTTTTGATCATCTTTTGTCGAGAAACCGCTCCTCCATCTTTTATAGTCTCCGAGAGAGAGACGGACAAAATTTGCCGCCATTTTTTTTCCGCCATTTTGGAATTTTTTTTCAACTCACTGGCAACTGCTCGAGGTTTTGAATCACATTTGGTCGAGCACCCTCCACCTATCTTCTATACCCTGGCCGTGCCCCTCGCCCGTCTCCGAACTCCTCACTCATCAGCTCTCTCCACCTTTCTCCGAGTCACATTCTTTGAGCTCTATACGACACCATGGGTGAAAAAAATTTTTTTCATACAAAATTTTACAGGAGAGGGGTCGGAAATTTGAGACGTCACAGCTCGGCCGCCATCTTGTTTTTTTAATTTTTTTCACTTTTTCTGTTAATCGTTTACTAATTTCTACAATAATCCAAAATTTCAAAGAAATCGGTTGGAAAACAAAAGAGTTGCTAAAATCACGTCGGCCGCCATCTTGTTTTTCCGAAATTTCATAATTTTTCCCCACTCGAATCCCCCACCCGGACATATCTCCCCTACATCATTGTATCGTTTTCCGTCTCTTTCTAGGAGAACAATCGTGTCAATGAGTCAGTCAGTCAGTCAGTCAGTCAGTGAGTGGTAATCGAGCTATATATATTATAATAATTAGAGGGCGTTAAATAATCGTATTTAAATAGAGCTTTTATTAGTTTATTTTGTGTAATTTGTAGTTTCTGTATGTGTGTTTTTGCAGCTGTTCCCCAAACTTCGACCAGGTATTCAATATGGGGTTTGACTAGAGCGTTGTATATAATAGGACGTACTTTTTGTGGTATGCAAGGTGATATTCGACGTAGGGCTCCTATTAGAGGTGAAATTTTACTTTTAAGGTGGTCGATATGATTTTGCCATGTAAGTTTACCATCTAATATGAGTCGTAAGTATTTTTCATTGTTAGATTTTTGTATCGGTTTATCAAATATTGTTAAATTATCATAGTGACGAATTTTTTTATTTTTGGCTGCAAAGATCATGTAAGCCGTCTTTTTGGTATTTACTGTGAGTAAATTTGAGAGAAACCATTTGCTTAGCTTATTAAGGTCATTTTGAGCTTCTTTTGCTATGTCTGTTATGTCGTTACCAAAGTAGAAAAGACAGGTATCGTCTGCATATAGCGTGATGTTACCGAATACATTGACGTTGCTAATGCTGTTTATTTAGACTAAAAAAAGTAATGGTCCTAAAATGGAGCCTTGTGGCACGCCATAACTTAGTTTTGCGGGATGGCTTTCATTATTTCCTATTTTAACAATTTGTTTCCGGTCTTCTAAGTATGATTTAAGAATGTTATATGCAGGACCCGTTATGCCAATTTTATGTAATTTATCCTTATATATTGAATCCGGCCAGTCATTATTTAGAGCCGTATTTTTTCGAGGGATTTAAAAAAACCGGCCAAGTGCGTGTCGGGCCACGCGCAGTGTAGGGTTCCGTAGTTGAAAGACTCAAATATTATTGCTGACCTAGGATAGTGCTTTTATTTTATTTATGAATACTGAATATATTTTGTATTAGACATACACACACATAGTTCGAAGAACTGATGGTCGTTGGGGTCCCAAGGTGTTGGAGTGGCGACCCCGCACCGGGAAACGCAGTGTTGGCAGACCCCCCACCAGGTGGACCGACGACATCAAACGAGTCGCAGGGAGCCGCTGGATTCAAGCGGCGCAAGACCGAAGCCTGTGGAAGTCCATGCAGGAGACCTTTGTCCAGCAGTGGACGTCTATAGGTTGATAAAAAAGAAGAAGAAGAAGAATATATTTTGAGTTCCATGGCTTAAATACTATAATAAACTACAAAATATGCAACTTACACTACGTGTAATACCTAACTTAGAAAAAACAGATATAACTCCATAACTAATGAACCCTACTTAGCCGTGATAGTTTTCCTTTAAAATTCATTATATATACTACCTACTGCTGTGAATTTTTTCTTGTATCCTATATACAACCATTTAGCTGGCAGAGGGGGAGGACACTTGACTCTAATAAAATTTAGCAATTTAAAATATCATATTTCACAAACGGATCCCTGAATTGAAAAATGGTGTTCCCACACCCACAATATTTTTGAAAGACCTATTCAACGACACCCCACACTATGGGCTAGACGAGAAAAAAAAAATTCATCCCCACTTTACATGTAGGGGAGGTACCCTAAAAAAAATATTTTTTACAATTTTATTTCACCACTTTGTCGGCGTGATTAATATTTATACCCTTGTCAAATTACAAATTTCTAGTACCAATAGTCTCCGAGCTAAACCGCGGACGGACGGACAGACGGACGGACATGGCGAAACTATAAGGGTTTCTTGTTTACTACGGAACCCTAAAAAATAGGGTGGGTGGGCTTGTAATCATCTTCGGTGAAGACGCTCGTATAATTAGACATCAAACATCACAAGGTAAGTTCGTTTGATTCTTAATTGCACTTCGCATCTCTCCCGAAGATGATCACTGTTCACATGCAGATGTATAGAGCATCGAAAAAATGCAACAACATTACACACATTATTTCTTATTCGTTAACATATTTTGATAAATTTAATACAAAGAAATATTGTATGTGAAGTGATTAATCAATAGTAGATTGTTTATCGAGGGACTAAACGATCCCATTATATACGAGATGTTTAGCTCCCGAGCGGCAGCGAGGGTTGCTTTAGAATCGAGTATGGGTTTAGTCCCGAGTTTTCTCTGCTTTTCACTTCGAAAGCGAGGAAATAAAATTACCAGGTACAAAATTTAAAAAACGGTGTATTAATAATAACAAAAATTAATGAAAAGTACCTACAGCTGTTGGAACAATTTTTAATGTTAAATGCTCCAAAGAGACGACGCGCGACTCATGATTTTTTAGATAATCTTCATCAAAATAGAAACGTAAAACTTCTTCCGCAAATGAATGCACACGTTTTTCATTTCTCCTGCTAATAAAGTTTTCGTACCTATGACTTTATAGTTTATTTAAATAGCACGTGATTTCGACGGCGAGTGGCGATAGATTTTGGATTATTTCTTGGCCTTTTTGTTCTATTTTCATGTTAGCATCTTCGTTTCCACGTTAAAAAATATTCACTTTTACCTCTATTTCAATTTGTATTACGTAAAAATTCTTGATTTCGCGGCAATACCAACCATTTTTCCACACCAGTTGATAAAGATATATTGACGCATACATAGTACATACACATAAAAGTAATATTCTTTAATTTATTTTATTTTCTAAATTTAAAAATGGAACATCAAAAAGCGTTCACAGATTCAATAGGTTTCTAATAGTTGTACCTAGCTTTTGAAAGGTTTAGGTTAGGTAAGTATTTAAAAAATGGTTAGGTATAAGTATTTAAAAGCAAAAAATATACTTACCTATACATTTGTACTTCGAAGAGAAAGTGTACTTATAAAAGAACTTAAAAAATGGGGTAATTATTCTGTACATAATTTAATTCTGGATTAGAATCTTAAGTGGTGTCGCATTTCGGTACTGGAGGTTTTTGTGGGTAAATACCTTTAAAAAATGTTTATACAGTATCGTGAACAGTGATTTCCTGGCCTAACAAAATAGATAAAGCGGAACCATAACTATTGTACGGTAACCTACACTTGAATTAAATTTAATCATAATTATGTTTTATTAGAATCACAATAATTTAAACTTTTTTCTTGCAACATTAGCCACCATGATTTTAAGTAACATACATACATAATATACTAGTATAGAAAAAAGAGGATAGTACTATGTCAAGCATGCGCTAGGGACACCGTGCCTCATAGCAATTGCTTAATCATTTCCCTGCGTCAGAGTCAGATTCGCATAGAGAGGATTATGCACCCTGAAAAGATTATAGTCAGCGGTGGTTTCAATGTAAATATTCTCCTGGAGAACTCGATCACGGTCAGTTTTCTAAACTTATTAAAATGTTTTAATTTAAATAACGCTTTTAGTGAACCAACTAGAATCACTTTTCGGCCACTTGTTTGGATAATATTTTTTGCAGCGGTGATATCGGTACGGATGAATCAATAATAATTAACAATTTGAGGTCGGATCACTGCGGGCAACTAATAACAATTTCAAACAATGTAAACAAGGACAAAAGAATTGTTAAGTGTGGACCAATAACAGAAAATAAATTGGCGCGGTTTAAATGTCACATTTCTGACAAACTTAAACTTTTTACTGGTCTCTTCAAGACAATAGACACTGAATTTTATAAAATATTTAATTTTAAACAAATAATTAATGTAAATGGTAAATTAAAATTCAGCGAGTGAGCTACCGTAGGTATTTACAAAAGTAGAGATAGACTGTATGGGTTATATGAAGAGAAACAATTTAATCGGTCAGAATAAATTTATAAACACATATCAAAAATTCCGAGGCCAGCGGGATTCGAACCCACATCTCTTGGGAATCGCGCCCGAGTGTGCTAGCCACTTACACTATAGCCACGGTCGAACTACACGTCAGCATCGAAATTGTATCTACTTTTTCAGTTTAAGCAACTGTTAGCGACATCTATTAGCAACACGTTAGAGTTGTTGATCTACTTTCCAAGACCCCATATTGCAATGGAGCTCATTAGGAACTAGAGATGCCACATTTTTAAAGTGTTAACCTACACTTAAGGAAATATCAGAATATAGAGAGGGAGCCAGCACGTTTCAGACCTTCGTTATTTTATAAAAGCTGAAAATTCCTCTGCGCATGTCCCCATGCCACATTTTTAAAGTGTTAACCTACACTTAAGGAAATATCAGAATATAGAGAGGGAGCCAGCACGTTTCAGACCTTCGTTATTTTATAAAAGCTGAAAATTCCTCTGCGCATGTCCCCAATAGAGATAAGAACGATCCCCGACTATGAAGTTTGGATCTTAGTGGCTTTGGGAGATATCAGGTAGTAAAGGTGCATAAATTCTGAGGATACTTTCGTCATAGTATAAAAGCTGAGTTTTACATATGTTACTTGGGGACCTATCAGAAGATGTTTCCTCAGCAGTCAGACACTTCCGATGGTTCTTACGCCCTGTCAGACGCTTTAAAAATCTGCCGTAGGTAGGTAGGTAGGCGAACTTTGATGAAACCATCAATTTTTACGGGATATAAAGTAGCCTGCGTGTTAATCCAGGCTATAATCTATCTTCATTCCAAATTTCAGCCAAATCGGTTCATTAGTTGTAGCTTGAAGACGCAATACGTGAATTTCGGGTTTTCAAAATATTTCGGGAACCATGAATTTTTACGGGATAAAAAGGAGCCTTTAGGTTATTGCAGGGTATAGTCTATCTTCGTTTCAAATTTCAGCGAAATCAGTTCATTAGTTGTGGCGTGAAGAAGCAATACTTGAATTTCAGTTTTTCAAAATCCTGCGGGAACCATGGACCTTTTATGAGATAAATCCAATCTACATTCCAAATTTCAGCCAAATCGGTTCATTAGTTGTGGCGTGAAGAAATAATAGCTGAATTTCAGGTTTTCAAAATATTTCTGGAACCATGAAATTTTACGATATAAAAAGTAACCTATAAGTTGACGCAAAGTATAGTCTACCTTCGTTCCAAATTTCAGCTAAATCAGACCATTAGTTGTGGCGTGAAGAAGTAATGCGTAAATTTCAGGTTTTTAAAATATTTCTGTAACCATGAATGTTTACGATATAAAAAGTGACCTCTATGTTGATGCAAACTATAGTCTATCTTCGTTCCAAATTTCAGCTAAATCAGACCATCAGTTGTGGCGTGAAGAAATAATAGTTGAATTTCAGGTTTTCAAAATTCTGCAGGAACCATGGACTTTTACGGAATTAAAAGAAGCCTATATTTAAGGTTATAACTTGGATTAACACATATGCTACTATTTATCTCATAAAAATCCATAGTTCTCACAGGATTTTGTAAAACTGAAATTCACGTAGTGCTTCTTCACGCCACAACTAATGGTCTGATTTAGCTGGGAACGAAGATAGACTATACTTTGTATCAACTTATAAACACCCGTTATTTTATTGCACTAGTCGATACCGATAGTCGATAGTCGATAGAATTATACCTAACTTTCTTTTACTTGTGAAACTGAAAGTGAACATTTCTAGGTAATGTTGACTTATGAACTTGTATACTAAATATTCGATTTAATGGAGGGGACGAGTGTAAGACATAATGTTTCTTGGAGAAATTTTATCTTTAACATCGACTGAATCGACTAGTGCAATAAAATAGCGGGTGTTTATTTTTTGAATTTTTAGCTGGTTCGATTCCCGGGTGAGACATGCGAATTTTTGAAAAACTTTTAATGCAGTTTTGTTTCTTTTCAAAAATAAGGGAATGTTTCCTTTAAGTAAAATGATCTAACTTAAGGATTTAAGGTAGTTCCCCTCCAGGGCCCATAATTTTTTTCCACCTGTATATAGTTAAATATTTAAATCAGTATTATAAGAAAAGTCAGCTATTTTGTTATTAATATCTAAGTATACAATTAGATATAACATCAATCATCATAAATAAAGTATGTAAAAATTTAATTCGTGTTTTATATTTCGCAGTAATTGGCAAGCGGAAGCGAACTGGTTTTACCTACTTATTTAGGAAAATAATATTATCTAAGTATATAAAACTGGAGAACATTTATTTCGGCCAAAATAAAAAAATAATAAAAAAACATTTTGAAACATGCAGATTCGTGAAAAAAAGAGGCGCTTCATAGGTTTCGCACACAGGCGCACACAGGCGGCCCTGCTCAGATGAGACTTGAAATAATATTGTCTTTACAGACTATATTTATTTATCAATTTTATTTTAATGTAGGAAGGTTATTTAAAATCCTACGAATAAATCTCACGCGTAAACTTAAACATAATATACCTTTCAATGTAAATTATGTCGGGATACGATTTCCACACACGTTTTACGTCGGGATTCAGGATATTATGTAACGTTAACTTAATTTTAATTTATGTCTTAGGGTAGGAAAAACCTACAAATAAATCTCACATACGTTTTACGTCGTAGTATATTTTTATCCACACACAATATAATATGTCGGGATACGATTTCCACACACGTTTTACGTCGGGATTCGGGGTATTGTAATGTTGGGCGGATTCAATATATTATAAGGCGCGGGCGGGGCGCTGAGGGTGCATGGTGAAGCAAAGTAAAAAAGAAACTACCTACATAACTAAAAAAAAAAGTTATGATAATATAATAGATTAAATAACTCTAAATGTGTGATGAGGACAGCATGAACTGGCGTTCTGCATGTAGAAAGTAATCGTCTTCGGGAGAGATGCGAAGTCAAAATAATGTTATAAATGCGAAAGTGTGTTTGTTGGTTTGTTCTTCAATCACGCTGCAACAAAGCTACGAATCAACGTGATTTTTTCATGGGTAGGTATAGTTGAGGACCTGGAGAGTGACACTCACTCGTACTTACGACCGAATACGAAATTTTGGCAAAATGAGTTTTTTAGTAAAATACCGACCAAGAACAAGCTTCACAATCTGCGTCAAACAAAGCAATTCTTTTCCACTAAGCAATAAGTTATTAAATATTAGGTTCGATTCTACAGCAGTTTAAAAAAATATTATGTCAATAATTATTCTAAATATAATATAGTTTTTCGTTGATTACCGAAAGTTACGGTTTTGGATTCGGTTTGGAGTGCGAGGTAATCTGAGCTGCTACCTAACACTTATACGATTTTACTAAATAGGTAGGTACTATTTAAGACAGAAAATCGTATACAATGGCAGCATATTTTATTTTATTATTAGCTTTTGCGCACGATTTCATCCGTGAGGAGTAATGTGTTTAAAATCCCGCAGGAACCCTTTGTTTTTGCGGGATAAAAGGTAGTCTAGTCACTCTCCAGGTTACTCCCAGTTAGGTCAACTAAGAAATCGTTGCTCCACCTGCTGCGTGATTGAAGGACAAACTAACAAACCAATAAAATATTAAAAAACACACACTTTCGCATTAAAATAAACTAGCTGATGCCCGCGACTTCGTCTGCGTGGATTTAGTTCATAACATCCCGCGGGAAATCTTTGTCACCCTCCAGGTTCTCAACTAAGTATACCTATCCAATAAATCACGTCAATCCGTAGCTTTGTAGCAGGAAACATTTGATCGTCTTGCTCGCGGCATTGTTAATGATGATTCAAAGAGAAAACATATTATTACTGATGATATTATCAATTACGTTAAACTATAATTTTTATAATTTTTTTACCATAATTAACCAAATACAAAATTACGTTTAGCTGTCATTTACGTTTTGTTCTTCCATTGTCATTTTCGTTTTTTTATTCCATATCAGATGCATTTTTGTTAACCAGGTTTTATATTGACTTGACGGAAACGCGGTCGAACGGGATAAAAAGTATCCTATGTCCGTCTCCTGGTTCTAAGCTACCTCTCCACCAATTTTGAGCCAAATCGGTTCATCCGTTCTTGAGTTATAAATAGTGTAACTAACACCACTTTCTTTTATATATATAGATAATATTTTAATGCGAAAGTGTGTGTTTTTTAATATTAATAAAACCTGAAATCCTTACTAATTAGTAAGGATTTCAGGTTTTTATATTTTACTAGATGATGCCCGCGACTTCGTCCGCGTCAATTAAGAGGTCTCTGATTTCCGCGGGAACCCTTTAATTTCCCGGAATAAAAAGCCTAATGTCTTAATCCAGGGTACAATATATCTCCATTCCAAACAGCCAAATCCGCCCAGTAGTTTTTGCGTGAGAGTAACAAACATACACACACACACACACACACACACACACACACACACACACACACACACACACACACAAACACTTTCAATTTTATAATATTAGTGTAATACTTTGTTGTTTTGTCACAAACCAATAGCTATCCTTACCCGATCAAAGTTTTTAATATTACTGAATCCAATGTTGAACGAAATACAAAGCGAATGGCCATACACTGCGACAAATGCTGTTATAAATTTCATTGAATTTAGAGAGCGAATTTCCTCATCTTTCTCTTTAAAGAACTCAGCGTTATTCTTCTTAATTGAAAAAGCTTTCGCTAATTGGAGGGCTGAAAAAGAGAAGTGATATGAATGTTTAAAAAAAATAAGAAAAAGTAACATTAAGTACAACTATAATGGCACATCTATAAAATCTGTGAAACAAAATGAAGAGTCCTACACTCTTAATTTGTTTCGCAGCAATACGTACTAGGGTACCAGCAGACGAGTAAATAATGTACTAGTATCATTAAATTAAAATACTTCGTGTAGGCCAACCTGTAACTTTTATAACAAGTCAAGACTCTACCACCGCGCGGTTCGGAAAGTAAATTCTGCTATGAAGAGCCGGCGGCAACCATACCCCGAGATGGACGCGGGGTACGGTTGTACAAAAGACTGAACTTCAAAAAACACATTGAAGAGTTTGCCAAAAAAGCACAGAATCTAGCGGAGGCGTTGAATAGATTAATGCCAATAAAGGGAGGCCCAGAGCAAGCAGAAGAAGGGTACTGGCTTTGGTGGCCCACTCCGTCATTCTTTACGGAGCGCCTATTGGGCGCCTATGCAAGGATTCAATGACGGTAGAACTATAGTCTATATCGGAAAAAACTGGAAGCAGCACAAAGGCGAATGGTGATAAGCATCTATGGAGCATACCGAACAGTCTCTACGGATGCAGTTCTAGTTATTGCGGGACTCGTTACCATAGACAAGACGGTCAGAGAACGTGCCATGCTGTACTCCAACAAAAAGACGCGTCCGGAAGTTTGCCATTAGCTAGTGTAGTAGAGAGCGAGTGGACTGTGATCCACTGAAGACACTTTTTAACCGTGGTGTGCTCCACAAGACTTTTTTAAAGTGGTGTGATCCACTGAAGACACTTTTTAGGGTTCCGTAACCAAAGGGTACCAACGGGACCCTATTACTAAGCCTACGCTGTTCATCCGTCCGTCCGTCCGTCTGTCAGCGGGCTGTATCTCGTAAACCGTAATAGATAGACAGATGAAATTTTCACATATTATGTATTTCTATTGCCGCTATAACAACAAATAATAAAAATTAAATTAAATTAAAAAAATTAAATTAAAATATTTCCATGGGTACATGGAAATATTTTTATTTAATTTTTTTTAACGGAACCCTAAAAGAGCGAGGCCCGACTCGCACTTGGCCGATTTTTTAACCGTGGTGTGTTTCCACAAGACTTTTTTATAGTGGTGTGATCCACTGAGACTTTTAATAGAGGTGAGTTCCTCTCATGTATAGCTTAACATAGATACTTTTCAATGCAAAATGTTATAATATAGTAGATTGTGTATCTGTTACAATATTATGTTTTAAGATGCTATTACGCTATTTTTGGGTAGTGTTGTTGTTTTTATTCAAATACTATTAGTATTGTTAGTTATTATTGAATAAATAACTTACCAATGCTTTCTTCATTATCATTGTGATGGTGATTTTCACAGTAGAATGTCGAAGTTAAAGTGATTAGGACCATTGATGCGATAAAAGCTCTGAAAATCAAAATGTTTACGATGTAAATAAACAACAATTATTACTAATTGCTGTTTATTTAATCCACTGTCATACCTTATGGAAAGTGATGATGTGGCCTAAGATGGAATGCGTTTGTCTCGAAAATGCCTCCCTCTCTTAGAAACTGAAAACTCTTGTTTTAAAGATACCTTTTATTTCAAGTGTCGGGATACACAGATCTTCCAAACGCATTCAATCACGGAAGAGCATTCCAAACAGTAAGTATAGCCGTGCGAGTGAGAAATGAACACTTATGCCCGTTTTCACCAATCATACCTAAATCATCCCCTAAGGAGTCCTTTTAGGTAGCTAGCCCCTAAATACAATCCGTTACCCAATGGCATTTTCACCATTACGTGTTCTCTAAAAGTTCGTGAAAACGAAATTGACAGAAACCGTCACTTAGCTTAGGAAGCCCGTAAAAGTAAGGAAACGATGGTGAAAACGGGAATCATACTAATGTTATAAATGCGAAAGTGTGTTTGTTCGTTAGTTTGTTGGTTTGTCCTTCAATCACGTCGCAACAGAGTTACGGATTGTTGTGATTTTTTGCGTGGGTATAGTTGAGGACCTGGAGAGTGACGTAGGCTTTTTATCCCGGACAATCAAAGAGTTCCCGAGGGATTTTAAAAACTAAACCCACGACCGAAGTCGCAGGCATCAGCTAGTAAGATATAAATAGTAAATACCCACATTGTTGCGTAGTATCCATAAGATAGTTCAGTCTGATCATTATAACTTTGACAGGAAAGTATATCGATGCTTGCTTGAGGTAACGCAAACGCCAAGTGACTGTTGCCGAGCAGTGTTTCCGCAAACTTCTTGACTGAGTTGGGTTTGCAGGCGGCGGGCAAACACAACCCCCATCTTAGCTCGTTCACGGTTAACTTCATTTTTGTTACTGACTGCAATAACACAAACAAAACGCTGTGAGACGAATAGGTCCGATGAAGCGAATGTTAAATACCTACTTAATAAGTAACAAACATCATATTAATATTAATATAAATGCCAAAGTGTGTTTATTTGTTGGTTTGTCCTTCAATCACGCTGCAACAGATATACGGATTGACGTGATTTTTTGCATGAGTTTAGTTGAGGACATAGAGAGTGACGTAAGCTACTTTTTATCCCGGAAAATCAAAGAGTTCCTACGGGATATTTTAAATTAAATCCACGCGGACGAAGTCGCGGGAATCAGTAAGTTTTTTATAATTTAACACTTTAATTCACTTACGGATACATAGCAATCTGCGGATGAATAAGGGTCCTCGTTCAATTTAGTTCTCTTATCAGTAAGCTTGATTTCGGCGAGACAGTACTGGGTCCTTAGTTCAGGGTGAGTGCTGACCCAGGGTGGATGGATACATTGATGGTAGTTGCCGAGCTGGTTTCTTGACCCGAAGAATACTCCTGTTGGACTTTGCATGGAGTCCCATACTGAAAAAAAAAAGTATATATATATATATATATATATATATATATATATATATATATATATATATATATATACTTTTTATAAAAGGGTTTATAGGGATAAAATTGCGACACAGTGTGTTTAATGCAGTTTTATTGATATATTTAACTATTTCTAAAAAAGCACTTATTTTTCCATAAATTTGTAGATGTCTCTTGTAAATCTTGTATTACAAGCTTTTATTTAACTTGCTATATGTATGTATGTATGTACTCGTATGTATGTTAAGATCAAATCTTGCAAGATGAATTAGAACCACTTACCGGTTTCCGATTGAGCTAAAATTTTACATGTATATGTCAATCAGATGACGATGCTATATTAGAAGATGGCTATCGGAATTCTGTAATCAAAAACCATCCCATCGAATTGGGCTCGTTGGATTCATCTTGACAAGTACTCTGGTCTTAGATGATATCCAGTGTCTGATGATGAAGCCAGAAGGTGGTTTTGGCAACTGTGTAATAGAACGACGTAGCCCCATTAGTTTTGGGCTCGTTTGATTCGACTTGACCAGTAGGTAGGTACTCTAGTCCTAGATGATATCTAGGACCTGATGATGAAGCCGGAAGGTGGTTTTGGCAAAACGATGTAACCCCATCAAGTTTAAGCTTGTTTGATTAGTGTATTCTGGTCTTAGATGATAGTCAGGTTCCAATGATGAAGCTGGAAGGCGGCTACAGGAACTATGTAATTAAACGTCGTAACCCCATCAAGTTTGGATTCGTTTGATTCATCTTGACAAGTACTCTGGTCCTAGATGATATCCAAGGTCTGATGAAGAAGCCAGCTACTAAAAGCTTGTTTTTTAAAAATAAAGTACCCACTCCTAGCACAAAATTTCCGCTTATTTGGAGGGGATAAATGAGAAGATGGATGATGGCTGATATTCTTTTAAAATAAAAAAATTAAATCTTTAACGTAAAAAAAAAAACAAACCCCAAGTAGCCCAAAGCGTCTGATTCTGAACATTTCTCAAAATGTCTAATATTTTCCGGACGCACGTTGACTCTCCTTCTTCCCACTGATGGTGTAAGTAATCTTCGATAATATCATTTATGTTTGATCTAAACACGTTTTTTGGCCTCAATAAATTGGCAGATTTTGTATTTTCGGATAATGTAAGACCTGGAATACAAAAGATTTTTATTACTTCAACTGGCCATGTACTTACCCTATCTTAAGTTAGAGGGACCATAACTTTAGGTGAACATAGTACCTACTACAACCTACAAAAAATAACATCGTGAACCCAAACGATCTACTTATTAGTATCATATTATTTACGATTGGGTAGAAAATATATATCTATCCGTTTAATCATGACTATCTAAATATCTATTCTTTTGAATAAAGATGATCAATCGGTTGTACAAAATCTCTAAACTAAATTGACAGACGCTAAACCGCGGACAGACGGACGGACATGGCCTAACAAGGGACCCTATAAAGATTCCGTGTTTACTTCGGAACCCTAAAAAGTATATCTTTTACAGTTCTTGAAAATTCTACGACCAGAGGGGTTAAATAGGGTTCAATAAGTTATGTTTTGCGAAACTTGGTATTTTGGCTCTTGATTAAAAATTAAGTAGTAAGTATTTCACAGTTTTGGAAAATTCTATCCCCAAAGAGGTCAAATAGGTGGTTGAATGTTTGTATGAAAGTCCATAAATTTTCAAGTTAGTTACATCGAGCAACGGATCTACGTGATTCCTTCATGGGTATGGTTGTAGACCTGCAGTGTTATAGGCTACTTTTACCCCGATAAAACCAGGAGTTCCCACGGGATTTTAAAAGAACCTAATTCCACGCGGACCAAGTCGGGAGAGTAACAGCTAGTAAGTATATAATAGCATACAGATGAAGGTACATACCAACCCACAAAATACAAAAAAATATATTAATCTTCATTTTTAAATAAATAACTAAATTGTTAGCAGCAGCAGCACTTATATACACTAATTATATAATATTAAAATATTAATTGATTACATAACACAAATTCGTGTATTACTTTTAAAACACGTGAAGTACTTCTGTTTGAGAAGCTTCAATAATTACAATCCGTTTCTTCTACTACTACGCAATAAGTATCATAGATGGATGTTTATAAATTATTTTTTGTATCTTTATAAGAGCGTGCGAGCGAGATTCGTCACCCTTTTGTAAAAGTGCTATAAGATAGAGAGAGAAGGACAATACAATAAAAAAACAATTTACATGAAACCAAGAATCTTGTTTGATTTATTATCATAAATACTTAATTAATATGCTGTGCGTGCGTGCGTGGAGTTGATCTATAGGTGTGCGTGAGTGTTATTTCGTCGAAATATTATCAGATTGTTGTGAGATGTGTCTTTTGAAGGTCTTTTTTGAGTAGCGGAAGAGATCAGTATCGGAGAATAAGAACGTGTAATTCTAGTCATAGTAGAGATTTTAGTGTAATGCTTCCTTTTAAAAGGAACGCGGAATAGTGATGCATGTCGAGTCCGAATAACGGGTACACCTAATTCGATTTTAGATAGAAGATGCGGACTATAAATTTTCCCATTTATTATATCGTACAGCAGTGCCTTGTCGGCTATTTCGCTCCGTTCCACACAGCTACTTAATTTATAATGTTTGCAACTTTCTTTGTAATCTAAGGGTGCATAGTAGGAACGATAATTCAAATGCTTTATAAACTTACGCTGAATCCTCTCTATTGCCTCGGTAGTCTTAATGTATGTATGTATGTATATACTTTATTGCACCACAAAACACAAATGAATTACAGGTTACAAAAAAGAAAACTTAAAATGTAAGTACAAAAAGGCGGTCTTATCGCTAAATAGCGATCTCTTCCAGACAACCTTAACGCTAGAGAGAAAATGAACAAATAGACAGTGGGAGGTGGTGTATATAATATACCTAAATACTAATAGGTAAATAAACTAAACCATATAATATAATAATAATAACATATTAACACACTAATATATACAAAATAAATATAATACACATACATACGACTATACATATAATATACATACATATATATACATTACTGATCGTAAACTATGTCGTTATTGATGATAGCACAGAGATAGGTAATAATCTTTGACGTCAGTTTTAAATTTATTAAGGGATTCAGCACGATGAATTTGCGAGGGAAGCTCGTTCCATAGACAAATAGCCTTGACCGTGAAGGAGTTACTAAAATACTTCGTCCGATGTGTAGGCGTCACTAGCTTGAGTTTTTCCGCAGGCCGTAAGACTCTATCTGGTCTGTCATGACCACGAAATTTAAAGTTCTCCTTTAAATAACTTGGAGTCATAGGATTGAATAATACACAGTACAGAAGAGAAACAATATGTAAATTCCGGCGAAAGCGAATGGGTAACCACTTGAGCTTTGAACGAAATTCGGAGACATGGTCATATTTGCGCAAGCCAAATATAAACCTAATAGCAAGGTTTTGAATACGCTCAAGTTTATTAAGTTGGTCCTCGGTTAAATCAATATAGCTTGCGTCTGCATAATCGAGAATGGAGAGGAGTAAAGATTGTGCTAACATAATCTTAGTAGGAATGGGGAGAAAAGAACGTAGACGCCTGAGAGAACCCAAGGCAGCAAAGGTCTTTCTACTAAGCTCTTTTAATTGCTGAGACCACGAGAGAGTAGTGTCCAAATGGACACCAAGATTTTTCACAGTGGCACTATAAGGAATAACAACGCCATTTAATATAACTGTAGTAAGGTGGTCTTAATGTAGTACGGTGACCATATGCTACTACAATACTCTACTTAAGTTACTACGCACATATGCGAAATAAATTGCCTTAAGTGTATTGATGTTTTTAAAGGGTTTACAGGTTCTTAGCACGAAGCCAAGCATAGAATACGCTTTATTAGTGATGGCTACAATATGAGGGTTTAATGACATTTTATCATCAAGGAGAACTCCAAGATCGCGCATCTTATCGATTTTAAAGATCGTTTGACCATCGATAGTGTAACTAAATTTTATCGGATTTTTATTTCTGGTAAAACTAATTTGTTGACATTTACTCATACTATTATAAAATTTCCAGGTATATTTTAGTGTCGTCAGCATACATTAAAAATTTTGAGTTCTGAAAACATCTGCCTATGTCGTATAAGTAGATATTAATATAAAACAAGGGACCCAAATGAGAGCCCTGTGGGACCCCAGAGGGAATCTCACAGAAATCGGACCAATTACCGCCAACTACAATTACAGCCTGCGATCGATTAGCCTGTGACGAGCGCCGTCACAACGCAAAGCAGCCTACACGGGCGGCGTGAATCATCGCACGAGGGACCCGCGTGAACACGCCGTCACAGCGCAAGCAGCCCACGATACACGTGCCGCCTGACTCATCACGCGGGGCCGACGTGAACGCACACGCCAGGGCAATGACACCAGCGGCGCGATCCCCGCCGAACCGCGCCGAGGCCCACCGAAGCAGCCAGCAGAAAAGTATAAAACGCCGAACAAGAGCGTCCACCGGCAGTTCGCCAGCGGCGCCCGTACCATCGGGGTCGGTCTGATTTCCCTCTGGATCGATCCCATCGTCGGCCTGATTACCCTCTGGGTTGACGAGTGGTACGGGCTCTCTGGTAGGACCACAGGGGCTGTTGCTCGCGCTTGGCCTCGCGGCCCGGCCCGTCCAACCACCCCGAGCGTCTGCGTTCCCCCCGCGACCGCCGCGTCGCCCGCGCTCCACCGGGAGTCCGTCGTCCTTCCGTCAGCCGCCCGGGCGGTCCCGCTTCATATAATATTGTAACCGTGTTTAGGCTTGCGTCAACGTCTCTCGATATCGTGTAATAGGTTAAGAAAATTGTAAATAAAAGTCGTTATTGTTTATCGAGTATTTTATTCCTTGTCCTAGGAAATAGTGAAAAGCGAGGTTCGATCCCTCACATCTAATGAACGAAGTGGGTCGCTCTCAGCCGGGTCGATCCACTCCGTTACATTTGGCGCCCACCGCAAAAACCCGCGATACCGTTCCGTGAACACGTGAAAAAAAAAAACCACCTACTCGTCCGTGAAAATACCGCGCGAACCAATTAGGTAGCCGGTCCGTTTTGCGTCGCTTAAGAATCGCGTCGCATCCGTAAAACCACTCACCCGCGCCAATCCGTTACGCTTGGCCGGTCCGTCCGCCCACGTCGCGTCGCGAGAAAAAGTACCGCGTCGCGTTCACAGGCATATTCCGTAAAAATAGACACGCTCCACGCGACCGTGGTGGTGTCTACCCGTACCGAAAAACACAGAGTGGCAATCAAACAGTAGGTCATTTCACTTTAGGAATACTCGCGACTTTTACAACTTAACGGTCACAAACTCTTTCACGTAATCGATTCGATTTATCGGGTCCACTGAAAGGGTGAGTAACCGATCGTATAAAGAGAAAGAAAACATAGGGAAAAGAATAAGAAAACGCGAAATAGATGCTTATCCCGGATTAGTCGGCTTGATTAACCTCGAGTAGTTAGATAAATCACGGGAAAAGCATCTCATCGTTTAGAAAACTACTACACGTACGACACAAGGGGGAACACCGCGGAAATTAGGGAAAAATCAATAAGAAAAATACAGTAGGTAGAAATAACGCTCGCCGACCGACCGTACTTGCTGTAACCGCCGGAATAATTAAATTGAGCACCGCGAAATAACCTAGCAACAGAGTAGGTTACCGTAGATATTAAAACTAAAAGATATAAACTAGCTTCAGTACCGTTACCGTAGATATTAAAAATAAAAGATATAAACTAGCTTCAGTACCGTGACCAGAGATATTAAAAATAAAAGATTATAAACTAGCACCCGTACAACTACCGTAGATATTAAAAATAAAAGAGATAAACTAACTTCCGCACCGTAGATAAAATAAAAAGACATAAACTAGCACCCGTACCGCTACCGTAGGTATTAAAAATATAAAGATATTAACTAACAACCGTACCGTTACCGTAGAAAAAAAAAAAAAGATAGTCACTAACACCCGTACCGTAAAAAGAAAAAAAAAACCCAAGACAGGGAGAACAAATCGAAGGCGAACTATGCCAACTGCCTGGATCTACTCACTAAACAAACAAAAACTAACAGAAGAGCTAGAGAAGAGAAACATACCAGCTCCAACTACAAGCACAGTGGAGGAATTGAGGAAGCTGTTATCAAAAACGATAAAAACCGAAGAAGCAACTAGCCAAGACAACACAATGGGTACCGAAAGCGGAGCAACAGACTTCGACAAAGCAGTGTCCCGATGGAAGATACAGTTCGATTCAACAGGAGACGCCGTAGAATTCCTAGAAAGAGTGGAAGAACTGGCCGAAACATTAGAGGTCAACAAAGACAAAATAATACACGTCATACCAAGATGTCTCAACGGAAAAGCAGCACTATGGTACAGGAACAACAATCAATATTGGGAAACATGGGAAGATTTAACAGACAGCTTCAAGTTGTACTACTATCCGAAAAATTATGAGAAAAATCTTTTAGAAACGATCATAAACAAGAAACAGGAAGCACGTGAAGATTTCGTCGACTATCTAACAAACATGCAAACATTATTCAGAAGATATGGGAAATTAACACCAGAACAACAACTAGAGAGAATCTATGACAACATGAGAAGCAGCTACCAGTTCTACATCAAAAGAAGAGATTTCAACACGATGACGGAATTAATACAGCTGGCAAAAGAATACGAAAAAATTCGAACAGATCAGTATCAGTATACATACAAGACACCGACATACTACCACAAGGGAAACCAACCAGAACACTCCAGAGCAGGGTCCAGAAACCAGGAACACAAACAGAAGCCGGAAGGAAAACTAATCTTACCAGACTATGACCCAGGGAAATGCTGCTGGAATTGCGGAAAGAAAAACCACAGGGCCCGAGACTGCCGAGGCAAACAGGCTATTTTCTGCAGCCGTTGCGGATTACTAGGAAAACTAACTCGGGATTGCTGCAACGGAGCGAACAAAGTGAGAAAAACAGGGTCACAAGCCTACACAACAAACGTACAAGAAAGAAAAAAAGACAATAGAATATTCGCAGAGGTAAAAATAGGCGACAAGACGTACGAAGCACTGGTGGATACAGGGTCAACAAACACGTACATAAACAAGACCATCATGAACCACATAAAAGAAACTAGGAAGGATGTAATACCCAAATCAAACACTATAAAATTAGCAGACGGTTCGAAAATAACATCGGACACAGCAGTGAACATCGAACTCGAAGTCGCAGGACAGAAACTAACACATCAAGTGATATATCTACCAACAACTACAGTAATGATAATGGGCATGGACTTGTTAAGAAGACTTGGACTAGCAATAAGATGGGAACAAAAGCCAAATAGACAAACCGACAAAGAGGAACCCAAGGAAAAACGCGAGGGCAAGCAAAGGTTAGCAAAGAAACAACAGGAAACACTACAACCTATAATAGCCGAGGAATTCCAAAAAGGAAAAAAAAGTCCAAAAAGCAACAAAGGGGGGAAACATATCACAAAACTAAAACATAAAGAACCAATAAAACAAAACGGGATAGCAGATGAACTATCAAGAAACCCAGTATGCGCCGCGTCAGTTGACGAAAACGAATGGTACACAAGAAAATTCAATAAGGTAATGGCGAACCCCGAAACAGAACCAGACTATCGAATACAGGAAGATAAACTATATAGAAGAATAATCAATCCACGATACGAGGGCAAATTAGATCCCGACACCGAATGGAAGCTATGCGTCAAAAAATCCGACAAAAGAAGAATCCTCTCACAAAACCACGACGAACCCAGCGCAGGACACCTAGGGGTATCAAAAACCTTCAACAAAACAGCACAACGTTATTATTGGCCAGGCATTTTTAGAGATGTCGCAAAATACGTAAACAGGTGCGAGACATGTCAAAAACACAAAACGTCGCAGGAAAAAAGACCAGGACTCATGCATATCAATAACACGGAAGAACCATGGCAAGTAGTGACAACCGATCTAATAGGACCACTACCACGATCGTCAAAGGGATATCAATGGATCATCGTTTTTCACGATAAGTTCACAAAGTGGTCGGAAATAAAGCCATTGAGGAACGCGACGACAAACGCAGTCATAAACGCACTAAAAGAGTGCATACTCATGAGATACGGCAGAATACAGACATTACTCAGTGACAACGCAAAGGTCTTCACAAGTAAACAGTTCAGAGACACACTCGATAAGTACGGTATACAACAGAGACTTACTGCACCATACACACCCCAGTGTAACCCAACAGAAAGAATAAACAGGACATTAGAAACCATGATAGCCGCCTTTATAGAAAAAAACCATAAAAAATGGGACGAGTACTTAGGTGAGTTCAATTTTGCGATAAACACTTCAGTACAAGAATCAACGAAATACACGCCCGCATTCTTGTTATTCGGCAGGGAACTTAGACATTTTAACGACGAAAACAACCTCCCAACTCCAACACTGAAAGAAAAACAAAAACTAGAAGAAATTTATCAAATGGTACGAGAGAACCAGAAACTAGCATCAACAAACCAAAAGAAAAACTACGATAAATCGAAACGAGAATGGGAACCAAAGATGGAACAACTCGTACTTAAACGAGATTTTCCACTGTCAAACGCAGAAAAAAAGTTCTGCGCGAAACTAGCACCAAAATACTCAGGCCCGTACAAGATAATAGAAAGAAAATCGCCCGTGATATTTTTATTAAAAGCACTCAACGGAGGCAAGATATGCACAGCACACATAAAGGATATAAAAAGATTCCAAGAATAAAACGAAAGAAAAGTAACCGATAAAAGTCAGAACACGACACGAATAGTCCAAGACGACACACACCATCCAACATAGACCCGGCCGGGAAGGTCCGACCAGACAAACATCGGACTATAAGAAAGCATAGACAAAGAGCACAGAATACACAAATGTCACTAGAAAGAAATCAACCTACCCTCAAGACAAGAAATATAACATCGAAATCAAGAAAATGTCAAAAAAGGATCAGTTACAGTGGAGTAAACGATGGCGGACGCGACAACCCCAGCGTGCTCGGACAAAGAAGCGGCAATGCAAGGTCCGTCAACCAAAAAGGAACCCGATGACGACCGAACGATGCCACCAGAATGCCAGGCACTGGCCACAGAGATGGTGGCAGCCGAGGGGCAAAAGAAGAAGAAAAAGAAAAGGAGAGGAAGAAAACGCATGGGTAACCACCGAAAGGGGATAATGAGGTTACCCAAATACAAAAAGGGTGACAAAGGAGGGAAGGCACAGCCAAACGCATAGGTTCGAAATATACAAAGTGACATACAGACGACAGTAAACCACTTTCTAGTTCTTTTGATTCAGAGGATGGTGTGTAACCAACGGTGATGTTTACAGGTAAACATCTCAAAACGAGAGGGGAGAGTGTGACGAGCGCCGTCACAACGCAAAGCAGCCTACACGGGCGGCGTGAATCATCGCACGAGGGACCCGCGTGAACACGCCGTCACAGCGCAAGCAGCCCACGATACACGTGCCGCCTGACTCATCACGCGGGGCCGACGTGAACGCACACGCCAGGGCAATGACACCAGCGGCGCGATCCCCGCCGAACCGCGCCGAGGCCCACCGAAGCAGCCAGCAGAAAAGTATAAAACGCCGAACAAGAGCGTCCACCGGCAGTTCGCCAGCGGCGCCCGTACCATCGGGGTCGGTCTGATTTCCCTCTGGATCGATCCCATCGTCGGCCTGATTACCCTCTGGGTTGACGAGTGGTACGAGCTCTCTGGTAGGACCACAGGGGCTGTTGCTCGCGCTTGGCCTCGCGGCCCGGCCCGTCCAACCACCCCGAGCGTCTGCGTTCCCCCCGCGACCGCCGCGTCGCCCGCGCTCCACCGGGAGTCCGTCGTCCTTCCGTCAGCCGCCCGGGCGGTCCCGCTTCATATAATATTGTAACCGTGTTTAGGCTTGCGTCAACGTCTCTCGATATCGTGTAATAGGTTAAGAGAATTGTAAATAAAAGTCGTTATTGTTTATCGAGTATTTTATTCCTTGTCCTAGGAAATAGTGAAAAGCGAGGTTCGATCCCTCACATCTAATGAACGAAGTGGGTCGCTCTCAGCCGGGTCGATCCACTCCGTTACAAGCCAGGTAAGACTTGACCCACCTCAGAAGGTCTCCGTGTTTGCCCAGACATTCCAATTTTTTTGGAGGATGAAATGATCCACGCGATCAAACGCCTTTTCAAAGTCGGTGTAGATCACGTCAACCTGTACGCGTTTGTCCATGGAGGACAGAACGTCTTCAGTGAATTTTATTAAAAAAGACAAAGTCGATCGTCCTTTAAAAAACCCGTGTTGTTCGGAAGGAATCGCATTGATCAATAAGGGATATATGGTGTTATAAAATTATATAATTTTTTCAAGCATTTTTCCACACACACACGTTCAATATAGAAAAGGGGCGATAGTTTTCTACGCGACTTTTGTTTCGCTTTTTGTGTATTGGAACAATGTGAGCTTCCTTCCACTTGGATGGAATGTGTATTAGCTATTGATCGATTAAAAATAATACATAGCGGTTTAATAAGAGCCTTCCTTGCATGACTTATAAAATAAGGAGGTATCTAGTCACTCCCAGGGCCCTTAGAGGTATCAAGCTTAGTAATTGTTGCTTCGAAGGACCTTTCTGGAATACGATTCCTGCTCTGGATGTGTCCCGTTATCCAGAGTACACTCAAACCGTCAATCTACAATAAAGCGACCACTTACCGCTTCTGGTTCGGCCAGGTTCCTCGAAGGCACAGCTATGAGACACGGCACAAAAACTGTTCTCCGGAGGATTAGGGTTGTACACGGCACAACTAAGCAGTCCTTTTGTAAATTTCTGGATTCACGCACGGCGTGGAGCACACAATCCGAACACACGTTACGAACGGCTTTCTTCTTGCATCCAATCTGATCGTTTCGTTTGGTGGCGCTAGTGGCGTATAATGTTGCCAGCATTGCCCAATCGAGTTACGGCACAGCAGGAGTGACCCAGTATTGCCAATTGCAGATTTGAGCGTACCTTGGTTTACTGAACACACCCCCTACCGAAACCATAATGATGGTTTCCTACCAGTGAGGAAAAAAAATATATACAAAAATATGTAAAATAAATAAAATAAATACTATGTTAATGTCCTTCTATATAATATACAAAAACTAAAAGATTATGTTAAAAAATTAAGAATTAATTAGCATAAGGTAAAGGACTTAACTTATTGACCGGTCTTTGTAACCGACTCTTTTGCGTGCGTAACGTTACACAACGAACAATGCCGTCGGGACCGGGATGTAGGCATTCAATTCTGCCCATAGGCCAATTGCATGGAGGCGCGTTATCGGTTTTGATGAGAACGAGATCACCCACGTTAAGGTTAACCGTGGACGTGAACCATTTAGCTCGCTGTTGCAGCGTGTTAAGATATTCGCGACTCCATCGCTTCCAAAATAATTGCGAACTCTTTTGAAGGTATTGCCAGCGAGACTATCTACTGATCGGTTCTTCCTCAAGTGGATATTCCGGCACGGCCGTAAGGCTTTTGCCAATCAGAAAATGTCCCTGTGTCAAGACATTAAACTCATCCGGATTGTCACTTGACGGCAAGGGACATAAAGGTCGCGAATTAAGTACGGCTTCGACTTTACAGAACACCGTCGCCAGCTCTTCAAACGTTAGGGCCTTATCCCCTACACTACGGACTAGTCTAGTTTGAGGCAACGGAGCCATCTCCGGTTGCAATATAGGTGGTTTATTTTTAAAGCACGCTTTGTATTTAGATAAGATTGACCTAATTAAGCTACGAGCCGATATTATCCAAAAATTTTCAGATATTATACTTTGAAGAGCGCGTGGACCGACATGCAAATATTTTTTGTGATAATATTCGATTAGCAGTTTAGTGAACAAGCAATTTTTTGGTAAAAGTCGAGGATGTTTAGCGTTAAAAGGTAACTCAGAATAGGCAATGCGACCCCCTACCCTGAGAAAGCCCCTATCATCAAGAAATGGTGACAATTTTTTAAGAGATGGTATAACTTTAACATTTTTTGCTAAACTCTCGATTTCTTTCTCAAAGTGAACCTCTTGTACTAATCGGATCAGCAATTCCTGAGCTGCATTTAGTTCTTCAGTATTTAAACATTTTGACTGAATAGAATCGCGTCGTTTATTTCGCCATCTTAGAATCCACGCGACAGATCTTTGTAATTTTGAATACGACGAAAATAAGTAAAATAAGTTCTAAACGGGGGATAGTCATAGGCTTGACCGGCGCAACCTTAGACTTCGCAGTCACCAACCGAACCTTCACGCTCCCGCGCCCATCAGCTGATATGACGTACACGCATGCAGCGTACCCGCGCGATGACGCATCGCAGAATCCGACTAACTCGCATTCAGTCTGTCCGGGCAACAGCATGTGTCGCTCGATAGGTATATCCGCTAAGAGCGGCAGCTCCTCTATAAAAGCCGACCATCGGTTACCTACTTCGCAAGGTAGTTGAGCATCCCACCCGATTCCTAACTTCCATAAATCCTGCATAATTAATTTCGCAATGAAAGTGCAAGGTGCGATGAACCCCACGGGGTCATAAATAGACGCTAATAATTTTAGTACAGAGCGTTTCGTGTGGTCTGGGTCTGTTTTGTTTATGGCGAATACGAAGTTATCAGACAGAGGCGTATATGTTAAACCGAGCACCTTAATAGTACACTCGTTGCCGTCTTTCATAAAGGTCAAAGGGCATTCCCTATGATCCGAAGGAATTCGATTCAGCAATTCTGAATTATTACTCGCCCACTTTTTTAAAAGAAACTGGCCACTTGCAAACATACCAATGAGTTGGTCCTGAACCTGGCAGGCATCCTCATAAGTATTACAAGAATACAAAACGTCAGCCATGTAAACTCCTTCTCTAATAACCTGCGCGGCGAGCGGGAAACGTTCCTCTTCGTCGCTAGCTAATTGCAATAAAGTGCGTATCGCAAGAAAAGGGGAACAACTAAGTCCGTAGGTGACAGTTTTGAGTTCGTATGTTCGTATAGACTCAGTGGGCGACGATCGATATAAAATGTGCTGATAGCACCGATCACTATCCCTTAATTTTATAGCTCGGTACATTTTACACACGTCGCACACGAGACAATAATTAAAAAGTCGAAAATTTAGAATTATAGCCCAAATATCACGATACAGTTTCGGCCCAGTTAATAAGATGTCGTTAAGCGATAAATTATTATTACTGGTTCGGCAAGACCCATCGAATACCACTCTAAGAGGGGTCGATGTGGAATTAGGTCTCAAGATACAATGATGAGGAATTATATATTTACTAGGAGACGCTCCCACATATAGCCTTAGATCACAGGCTTCGTATTCACGCATAAACTCCGCGTACGCTAGCTGCATGGCAGGTGTGCGCGCGAGCTTACGTTCCGAGTACAACAATCGGCGCTCGGCCGCGGTGCGTGACTCACCGAGCGGCGGGTGATCAGGCACGCGAGGCAGCGGCACTACGTATCGCCCGTTTGATTCCCGCGTGTGTTCTTTGACAAAGATGCTCTCGGCTAATTCATCGAGAGGATCAACAGAGGGTGTGCACGGCACTTCTTTTGGAGTCTGGTAGCTGTCAAGCAGGAAAGTTGTAAAATCAGCTGTTCTACTAAATAATTTAAATTTTACGGCTTAATTAATTTGAAAAACATTTAAAAAAAAGTGTTAAATTCTCATTTTGTTATTAAAGACTAAAACTCTTGCTCAAAAACTTCTCCATCGTGGACAAGTAATAAAAAATACTGTGACGTATTGTATGGACGACGTGATTCAAAACTCAACGACATCGAGACAAACCGGGGGAGTATTTCTTTTCTTTTAACATTGTTAAAACATGATTTAACAACTACATACCCCACACGCT
Organism: Oeneis ivallda; assembly: GCA_029955525.1. NCBI lineage: Eukaryota > Metazoa > Arthropoda > Insecta > Lepidoptera > Nymphalidae > Oeneis > Oeneis ivallda. Next base: position 16,066,429 of record JARPMR010000007.1, read on the forward strand.
AACTGTAAGAAGAAGAAGAAGCTATCGTTTATTCATTGTTAAATAGAATAGGTGCAGCTGTGCCAATAGCTGCTCAATCTTATCAAACAGTACAAAACACTAAATAATATTTTAACTATCTCTTTTCTACTCATTCAGTAAATCTTTTTCATCTTCCATTATCCTTCCTGTGTAACTTTATTTCCTGTTTTCCCTCACTCACACATATTATTTGGTGTTTTCAGGTGTAGTACTGCACTAAAACAACTACAATGCAAACTAGACGGGCAGCAGCCATGGAAGATCAGCTGAAACTCAAGAATGCCCTTCGTGAACTCAAATCTTTGAAACAACTCAATGAGCAGTTGCTGAAGGAGCATGAAGAAAGTGAAATAGAAGTTACAGCTGTGGTCGCCAAGAACTCACAGTTGAAGACTGAACTAGCTGAACTGAATGGTGCTCACTCATTAGTGCTACAAGAACGCGATCAACTCCAGGAGGCGGTCAACTCGTTTAGTGTTTGCATACAAACTTATGAAGAGGCCTTGGGAAAAATATCTGCTCTGGAGGATGAATTGAGTGGGGCTCAAAGAAAAATTGATGACCTTCAGTCACAATTAAAAATCTATGAAAGTCAAGCGACAAACAATTTGTATGACGAACTGCTTGCTTCATCCTCAACAATGTCAGTCATTAATCTGACCGGTGACAGCCCCTGTAGGAGAAATAGTAACCTACTACAAAAAAATGACAGGTTACAATTCATTAGTCATAAAAAAATTAAAAAATACATCAAAATTGGCAAAATAATTAAAAAAACCAAAAAATTAATTAAGAAACAAAGGGTCCATACTAAAAATATAGTATTGAGAAAGGAACGTTCACATTTATTGACTAAACTTGAGACTTATTGCTCATCTTTGACTGAAATCAGAGCAAAATATGAGGTGGATGTTCAACGTTTGAATGATCAAATTTTAAGCTTGAATGATTCCCTAAAGAAAGTTACCATTGAGTATGAGCGGTCACAAAGTCAGATCCATGAGCAAATACTGGCAGCCGATGAGTTGTTAGCCCTAGGTAATTATAATATGGCTCGCTTTGAGTCATTGACAAACAAGTGTCAATGTAATCACATACCTATGGCTAGCAACGACTGCAATAATAGTACAATACTCCCTGAAAAATTGGCTTCTCATCCGGAGCAGAACACAGCAGTACCTATAGATGGTCAGTGCAGGAAACTACGAAATAGTCAACATAATAGTAGTATATCAGTAAATTCTTTGCGGCAAAGAATATTTGTAGTTTCTGATGAGATGGGAAAAGACTTTGGCCATTTACTCAGTAATAACTTGCAACAACAGGTCCTCAACATATGTAACCCTGGGGCCCCCTATGAACATATAATTAAAAATATTAAGGCAAATTGTTTAGATAAGTACAGTACAGTTGTTTTGTTAATTGGTGACAGCCTGAAAATACTTAAAAAAGATGTATTAAGAAGCTTTGAATATTTATTACATGTACAAAAAAAGTCAAGTTGCAAGTTTATACTTTGTGCTTTTCCCTACTCTGTCACATTGACCCCAGCACAGAATAACCATATCTATAAGCTTAACTTGCTTTTACATAACCTAACTTATGGTCATAGAGAATATTTTCATTTCTTTAATACCAATAAGTTTATTAAAAAATTTCAATTGACAAGGGATACTATGCATCTACCCTTTAGATATAGGAAACAAATAGCTACATTAGTAGCTTACAATATACAAGATTCAGCTATTTTTAGCTTGAATGGCGATGGTACATGTTGTACAAATAATATTGACTTAGTTAGTAATATTACTAATTCAAGTATTTTGACAATAAAATCTAATGATTCAATTTTAGTTGACAAAAGTACATGTTGTACTAACAATATAGACATAATTAGTAGTAGTACTAATCCAAGTTTTTCGACATTAGACTCCAATAGGAATAATTCTAATATTGTTTTAAACTAACCAATAAGACAACAGATGAGCAATATAAGATTAATCTTGTACACCAAAATATACAGGGTTTATCTGGCAAAGAACACGAGATTGAGCTATTTATTAAAGAATTCGATATTGACATCTTATGCCTCACCGAGCATTGGCTCAATTCTCATCAGTTAATTATACATTTTGATAATTATTTATTGTCAAGTGCGTTCTCCAGAAGGACTGCTATACGCGGGGGTTCTTTAATAATAACGCGCAATAACATTAATTGCAAAGAGCGAAAAGACATTGTTAGTCTTTCTATGGAACGCATTATTGAGCTGTCTTGTGTCGAGCTGGACCGATATATTATAGTCTGCGTGTACCGACCCCCCTCGGGCGATTTTGTTCATTTTGAGGAGGTCATGGAGGACGCCTTAGGGCGGCTATGTAGGTCATCAAAGAAAATAGTAACTTGTGGAGATTTTAATATAGATATTTTGCATCACACGTCTATCACAGGAAGATTACTAAACTTATTTAAAAGTTTCAACCTGGAAAATATTTTTGTTGAAGCTACAAGAATAACAGCGCATTCGGCAACTTGTATTGATAACATTTTCTCTGATTGTAAAATTATCAAAAAATCGATTATCACTTATTTAAGATCTGACCATTGCGGACAAATGATATCTATTCCGAGCAGTGAGCAGAATGTAACAAAAGTAGTAAAATATAGGCCAGTTACCACCAATAAAGTAAGGCAATTTAAACAAAATATCGCAGCTGCAATGCCGACGCTTGATGTTGCACAGGGTGGTCCGGATGAAATTTATAGAGGGTTTTTTGATCTATTAAACTCTCAATTTAACTCTGTCTTTAAGGTAATAGAAAAAAGATTATTTAAAAATCTTAAATTTAGTGATTGGGCAACTATTGGCATCTATAAAAGTAGAAATAGGCTGTTTGACTTGTATGCAGAAAAACAATATAATTATGCCCCCGCGTTTATAGAATATGTAAGAAATTATTCCAAATTGTTTAGAAACGTGTGCATACAAGCAAAGTCACTTCACATAAAACAAAAAATTGTTAATTCGGATAATAAAATAAAAGCAGTATGGGACATCATTGGTGATGAAATGGGTAAGAATAAGGTACATTATAATAAACTGGAGCTTAAAATTAACAACCGGATAATTGACTCTGATATAGAAATTGCAAATACATTTGAGAACTTTTCAAAAATATACCAGTAACCACGACCAGTTCTCTAAATTCCTCGCCAACAGAAGCCTATAATCTTCTAAGAAGCAATGTCTCTGAGTGCAATAAATTATTTAGGTTTAAACACGTTACCCCATATGATATTATCAAAACATTCAAATCATTGCAAAATAAAAAAACAGGAGATCTATGGGGAATATCAGTTAAAATAATTCACAATATCATTGATATTATTGCGCCCTATCTTGCTTTAATTTTTAATAAGTCTGTAGATTCTGGATCTTTTCCAGACCTGATGAAATGTAGTAAATTAATACCTCTTTTTAAATCGGGAAGCAAATGTGACCCGAATAACTACAGACCAATTTCAATTTTGCCAACTCTCAGCAAGATATTTGAAAAAATAATGCTCAACCAACTGCTTCTACACTTTAATTTAAACAAACTTCTTCACCCTGAGCAGTACGGTTTTACTAAGGGTCGATCAACAACCGATGCAGCCGCAACGCTGTTGTAACACATATTCGATGCATGGAATAACTCACAGAATGCCATTGGTATTTTCTGTGATTTATCAAAAGCTTTCGACTGCGTTGATCACGAGACCCTTTTGCTTAAACTGAGCCACTATGGTATTAAAGATTTTGCGCTTAGCCTCATTGCGTCTTATCTTAGTGATCGTGTTCAAAGAGTATGTGTCAATGATGTGAAATCATCCGGATCAGCCTCGGTAATGGGTGTACCCCAGGGTTCTATTCTAGGTCCATTCATGTTTTTGATTTACATAAATGATTTACCACATTTTGTCCAAAATACTTGCGATATTGTACTATTTGCTGATGATACGTCTTTGATTTTTAAAGTCGATAGGACGAAAGACAATTTTGACGATGTAAATATTGCATTATCTCAAGTTTCTGAATGGTTTACGGCAAATAATCTACTTTTAAATGCTAAAAAAACCAAGTGTGTTGAGTTTTTATTGCCCAACACCAGAACTGTCAGTAAAAATTTAAAGATAAGTAATGAACCCTTGAAAAGTGAGGACTCCACAGTGTTCTTGGGATTAACCCTGGACTCAAAACTGCAATGGGGCACCCATATAGCAACACTTGCTGGCAAGCTTAGCTCTGCTGCTTACGCTGTTAGGAAGATTCGACAGTTAACTGACATAGAAACTGCAAAAATTGTTTATTTTGCATATTTCCATAGTATTATGTCATACGGAATCTTATTATGGGGTAAAAAGCAGCCGATATTGGAAAAATTTTTGTATTGCAGAAGAGGGCAATTCGCGCAATATATAATTTAAAACCGCGGGATTCCCTTCGAGAAAAATTTAAAGAAATAGGCATTCTTACAGTAGCTTCACAATATATTTACAACAATATAATATTTGTCAGACAAAACATCGTGAATTACAAAAAAAAGGGTGATTTACACGATAGGCAAGTTAGAAATCCAAACAGGCTCGTGATTCCTCGATGTCGCCTCAAGAGGGTCCGAAAGACATTTGTGGGAATGGGCGTAACGTTTTATAATAAAATTCCACAGTCGATCTTGGACTTGCCTTTACACAAGTTTAAGAAATCAGTAAAAACTAATCTCATGAAAAAAGAATATTATGCAATTGAAGACTATTTAGATGATAAAAAAGCGTGGACATAATTCTTTCCAGCGATTCATGAGACAGCAGGTGGTAATTGAACTGTTTAACTATTCTATTGAATGTAAACTTATTTTGAAAAGAGCAACTGCCGAGTTTCTTGCTGGTTCTTCTCGGCAGGAACGGCATTCCGAACCAGTGGTAGACTCATCGACGATTCGAAAGCACTTGTAAAAAAGTTTATTTGAATAAAAAACATTTCTATTCTATTCTATTATTAATATTATAATTATAATATATATAGCTCGATTACCACTCACTGATTCACTCACTCACTGATTGACAGGGTTGTTCTCCTAGAAGGAGACGGAAATCGATATAATGATGTTTGGGAGATGTGCTTGGGGGGGGGATTCGAGTTGGGGAAAATTATGACATTTCGGAAAAACAAGATGGCGGCCGACGTGAATCTTGCAACTCTTTTGTTTTCCGACCGATTTCTTTGAAATTTTGGACTATTGTAGAAATTAGTAAACGATTAACAGAAAAAGTGAAAAAAATTAAAAAAACAAGATGGCGGCCGAGCTGTGACGACTCAAATTTCCGACCCCTCTCCTGTAAAATTTTGTATGAAAAAAATTTTTTTCACCCATGGTGTCGTATAGAGCTCAAAGAATGTGACTCGGAGAAAGGTGGCGAGAGCTGATGAGTGAGGAGTTCGGAGACGGGCGAGCGGCACGGCCAGGGTACAGAAGATAGGTGGAGGGTGCTCGACCAAATGTCATTCGAAACCTCGAGCAGTTGCCAGTCAGTTGAAAAAAAATTCCAAAATGGCGGAAAAAAAATGGCGGCAAATTTTGTCCGTCTCTCTCTCGGAGACTATAAAAGATGGAGGAGCGGTTTCTCGACAAAAGATGATCAAAACCCGGAGGTCTACCTGGTGAGTAGGAAAAAAATTCAAGATGGCGGTTTTTTTTTTTTCATACCAAATGTATGGGGAATATTGAAGGGACTAGAAGTTGGGAACTATGCAAGACATTGATTTTGATAGGTTCATAGGGATTTTTTTCTTTTTCTTTTTTTCATTTTACATTTGTTTTTTTTCTTTTTTTTCATTTTTTTTTCTTTTTTTTCTTTTGTGAATGAGGAGCACGGCCAGGTTATTGCAGATAGGTGGGGTGTGCTCGAACAAATTTTTTGGCAAAAGATGACCAGAATCCGAAGGTCTACTTGATGAGTAAAAAAATCGCGGTCCGCTTTAGCGGGCCGCGCACCCACGCGCCCTACTTGTAGTAATAACACTTCCCGCGAGCTGCTTTAGCAGCTCGCGCACCGAGCGAAATAAATAAAGCCGAACAATCGCGGTCCGCTTTAGCGGGCCGCGCACCCACGCGCCTTACTTTTAGTAAAACACTTCCCGCGAGCTGCTTTAGCAGCTCGCGCACCGAGCGAAATACTAGTTATAATATATATAGCTCGATTACCACTCACTGATTCACTCACTCACTGATTGACAGGGTTGTTCTCCTAGAAGGAGACGGAAATCGATATAATGATGTTTGGGAGATGTGCTTGGGGGGGGGATTCGAGTTGGGGAAAATTATGACATTTCGGAAAAACAAGATGGCGGCCGACGTGAATCTTGCAACTCTTTTGTTTTCCGACCGATTTCTTTGAAATTTTGGACTATTGTAGAAATTAGTAAACGATTAACAGAAAAAGTGAAAAAAATTAAAAAAACAAGATGGCGGCCGAGCTGTGACGACTCAAATTTCCGACCCCTCTCCTGTAAAATTTTGTATGAAAAAAATTTTTTTCACCCATGGTGTCGTATAGAGCTCAAAGAATGTGACTCGGAGAAAGGTGGCGAGAGCTGATGAGTGAGGAGTTCGGAGACGGGCGAGCGGCACGGCCAGGGTACAGAAGATAGGTGGAGGGTGCTCGACCAAATGTCATTCGAAACCTCGAGCAGTTGCCAGTCAGTTGAAAAAAAATTCCAAAATGGCGGAAAAAAAATGGCGGCAAATTTTGTCCGTCTCTCTCTCGGAGACTATAAAAGATGGAGGAGCGGTTTCTCGACAAAAGATGATCAAAACCCGGAGGTCTACCTGGTGAGTAGGAAAAAAATTCAAGATGGCGGTTTTTTTTTTTTCATACCAAATGTATGGGGAATATTGAAGGGACTAGAAGTTGGGAACTATGCAAGACATTGATTTTGATAGGTTCATAGGGATTTTTTTCTTTTTCTTTTTTTCATTTTACATTTGTTTTTTTTCTTTTTTTTCATTTTTTTTTCTTTTTTTTCTTTTGTGAATGAGGAGCACGGCCAGGTTATTGCAGATAGGTGGGGTGTGCTCGAACAAATTTTTTGGCAAAAGATGACCAGAATCCGAAGGTCTACTTGATGAGTAAAAAAATCGCGGTCCGCTTTAGCGGGCCGCGCACCCACGCGCCCTACTTGTAGTAATAACACTTCCCGCGAGCTGCTTTAGCAGCTCGCGCACCGAGCGAAATAAATAAAGCCGAACAATCGCGGTCCGCTTTAGCGGGCCGCGCACCCACGCGCCTTACTTTTAGTAAAACACTTCCCGCGAGCTGCTTTAGCAGCTCGCGCACCGAGCGAAATACTAGTTATAATATATATAGCTCGATTACCACTCACTCACTGACACACTCACTCACTCATTGACAGGGTTGTTCTCCTAGAAGGAGACAGAAATCGATATAATGATGTAGGGGAGATATGTCCGGGTGGGGGATTCGAGTTGGGGAAAATTATGACATTTCGGAAAAACAAGATGGCGGCCGACGTGATTCTTGCAACTCTTTTGTTTTCCAACCGATTTCTTTGAAATTTTGGATTATTGTAGAAATTAGTAAACGATTAACAGAAAAAGTGAAAAAAATTAAAAAAACAAGATGGCGGCCGAGCTGTGACGTCTCAAATTTCCGACCCCTCTCCTGTAAAATTTTGTATGAAAAAAATTTTTTTCACCCATGGTGTCGTATAGAGCTCAAAGAATGTGACTCGGAGAAAGGTGGAGAGAGCTGATGAGTGAGGAGTTCGGAGACGGGCGAGGGGCACGGCCAGGGTATAGAAGATAGGTGGAGGGTGCTCGACCAAATGTCATTCGAAACCTCGAGCAATTGCCAGTGAGTTGAAAAAAAATTCCAAAATGGCGGAAAAAAAATGGCGGCAAATTTTGTCCGTCTCTCTCTCGGAAACTATAAAAGATGGAGGAGCGGTTTCTCGACAAAAGATGATCAAAACCCGGAGGTCTACCTGGTGAGTAGGAAAAAAATTCAAGATGGCGGATTTTTTTTTCCCATACAAAATGTATGGGGAATATTGAAGGGACTAGAAGTTGGGAACTATGCAAGACATTGATTTTGATAGGTTCATAGGGCTTTTTTTCTTTTTCTTTTTTTCATTTTACATTTGTTTTTTTTCTTTTTTTTCATTTTACATTTGTTTTTTTTTCTTTTTTTTCATTTTTTTTTCTTTTTTTTCTTTTTTTTTTCTTTTTTTTTCTTTTTCTTTTGTGAATGAGGAGCACGGCCAGGTTATTGCAGATAGGTGGGGTGTGCTCGAACAAATTTTTTGGCAAAAGATGACCAGAATCCGAAGGTCTACTTGATGAGTAAAAAAATCGCGGTCCGCTTTAGCGGGCCGCGCACCCACGCGCCCTACTTGTAGTAATAACACTTCCCGCGAACTGCTTTAGCAGCTCGCGCACCGAGCGAAATAAATAAAGCCGAACAATCGCGGTCCGCTTTAGCGGGCCGTGCACCCACGCGCCCTACTTGTAGCAATAACACTTCCCGCGAGCTGCTTTAGCAGCTCGCGCACCGAGCGAAATAAATAAAGCCGAACAATCGCGGTCCGCTTTAGCGGGCCGCGCACCCACGCGCCTTACTTTTAGTAAAACACTTCCCGCGAGCTGCTTTAGCAGCTCGCGCACCGAGCAAACGCTAGTTATAATATATATAGCTCGATTACCACTGACACACTCACTGACTCACTCACTCACTGATTGACAGGGTTGTTCTCCTAGAAGGAGACGGAAATCGATATAATGATGTTCGGGAGATGTGTTTGGGGGGGGGATTCGAGTTTGGGAAAATTATGACATTTCGGAAAAACAAGATGGCGGCCGACGTGAATCTTGCAACTCTTTTGTTTTCCAACCGATTTCTTTGAAATTTTGGATTATTGTAGAAATTAGTAAACGATTAACAGAAAAAGTGAAAAAAATTAAAAAAACAAGATGGCGGCCGAGCTGTGACGTCTCAAATTTCCGACCCCTCTCCTGTAAAATTTTGTATGAAAAAAATTTTTTTCACCCATGGTGTCGTATAGAGCTCAAAGAATGTGACTCGGAGAAAGGTGGAGAGAGCTGATGAGTGAGGAGTTCGGAGACGGGCGAGAGGCACGGGCAGGGTATACAAGATAGGTGGAGGGTGCTCGACCAAATGTCATTCGAAACCTCGAGCAGTTGCCAGTGAGTTGAAAAAAAAATCCAAAATGGCGGAAAAAAAATGGCGGCAAATTTTGTCCGTCTCTCTCTCGGAGACTATAAAAGATGGAGGGGCGGTTTCTCGACAAAAGATGATCACAACCCGGAGGTCTACCTGGTGAGTAGGAAAAAAATTCAAGATGGCGGATTTTTTTTTTACATACAAAATGTATGGGGAATATTGAAGGGACTAGAAGTTGGGAACTATGCAAGACATTGATTTTGATAGGTTCATAGGGCTTTTTTCTTTTTCTTTTTTTTCATTTTACATTTGCTTTTTTTCTTTTTTTTTCTTTTTCTTTTGTGAATGAGGAGCACGGCCAGGTTATTGCAGATAGGTGGGGTGTGCTCGAACAAATTTTTTGGCAAAAGATGACCAGAATCCGAAGGTCTACTTGATGAGTAATAAAATCGCGGTCCGCTTTAGCGGGCCGCGCACCCACGCGCCCTACTTGTAGTAACAACACTTCCCGCGAGCTGCTTTAGCAGCTCGCGCACCGAGCGAAATAAATAAAGCCGAACAATCGCGGTCCGCTTTAGCGGGCCGCGCACCCACGCGCCCTACTTGTAGCAATAACACTTCCCGCGAGCTGCTTTAGCAGCTCGCGCACCGAGCGAAATAAATAAAGCCGAACAATCGCGGTCCGCTTTAGCGGGCCGCGCACCCACGCGCCTTACTTTTAGTAAAACACTTCCCGCGAGCTGCTTTAGCAGCTCGCGCACCGAGCAAACGCTAGTTATAATATATATAGCTCGATTACCACTGACTGATTCACTGATTCACTGATTCACTGATTCACTGACTCATTGACATAATTGTTCTCCTAGAAGGAGACGGAAATCGATATAATGATGTTCGGGAGATATGTTCGGGTGGGGGATTCGAGTGGGGAAAAATTATGACATTTCGGAAAAACAAGATGGCGGCCGACGTGAATCTTGCAACTCTTTTGTTTTCCAACCGATTTCTTTGAAATTTTGGATTATTGTAGAAATTAGTAAACGATTAACAGAAAAAGTGAAAAAAATTAAAAAAACAAGATGGCGGCCGAGCTGTGACGTCTCAAATTTCCACCCCTCTCCTGTAAAATTTTGTATGAAAAAAATTTTTTTCACCCATGGTGTCGTATAGAGCTCAAAGAATGTGACTCGGAGAAAGGTGGCGAGAGCTGATGAGTGAGGAGTTCGGAGACGGGCGAGGGGCACGGCCAGGGTATAGTAGATAGGTGGAGGGTGCTCGACCAAATGTCATTCGAAACCTCGAGCAGTTGCCAGTGAGTTGAAAAAAAATTCCAAAATGGCGAAAAAAAAATGGCGGCAAATTTTGTCCGTCTCTCTCTCGGAGACTATAAAAGATGGAGGAGCGGTTTCTCGACAAAAGATGATCACAACCCGGAGGTCTACCTGGTGAGTAGGAAAAAAATTCAAGATGGCGGATTTTTTTTTCCCCCCATACAAAATGTATGGGGAATATTGAAGGGACTAGAAGTTGGGAACTATGCAAGACATTGATTTTGATAGGTTCATAGGGATTTTTTTCTTTTTCTTTTTTTCATTTTACATTTGTTTTTTTTCTTTTTTTTCATTTTTTTTTCTTTTTTTTCTTTTGTGAATGAGGAGCACGGCAAGGTTATTGCAGATAGGTGGGGTGTGCTCGAACAAATTTTTTGGCAAAAGATGACCAGAATCCGAAGGTCTACTTGATGAGAAAAAAAATCGCGGTCCGCTTTAGCGGGCCGCGCACCCACGCGCCCTACTTGTAGTAATAACACTTCCCGCGAGCTGCTTTAGCAGCTCGCGCACCGAGCGAAATAAATAAAGCCGAACAATCGCGGTCCGCTTTAGCGGGCCGCGCACCCACGCGCCTTACTTTTAGTAAAACACTTCCCGCGAGCTGCTTTAGCAGCTCGCGCACCGAGCGAAATACTAGTTATTTATAATATATATAGCTCGATTACCACTGATTCACTGACTGACTGACTCATTGACAGGGTTGTTCTCCTAGAAGGAGACGGAAATCGATATAATGATGTTCGGGAGATGTGTTCGGGTGGGGGATTCGAGTTGGGGAAAATTATGACATTTCGGAAAAACAAGATGGCGGCCGACGTGAATCTTGCAACTCTTTTGTTTTCCGACCGATTTCTTTGAAATTTTGGATTATTGTAGAAATTAGTAAACGATTAACAGAAAAAGTGAAAAAAATTGAAAAAACAAGATGGCGGCCGAGCTGTGACGTCTCAAATTTCCGACCCCTCTCCTGTAAAATTTTGTATGAAAAAAATTTTTTTCACCCATGGTGTCGTATAGAACTCAAAGAATGTGACTCGGAGAAAGGTGGAGAGAGCTGATGAGTGAGGAGTTCGGAGACGGGCGAGGGGCACGGCCAGGGTATAGAAGATAGGTGGAGGGTGCTCGACCAAATGTCATTCGAAACCTCGAGCAGTTGCCAGTGAGTTGAAAAAAAATTCCAAAATGGCGGAAAAAAAATGGCGGCAAATTTTGTCCATCTCTCTCTCGGAGACTATAAAAGATGGAGGAGCGGTTTCTCGACAAAAGATGATCACGACCCGGAGGTCTACCTGGTGAGTAGGAAAAAAATTCAAGATGGCGGATTTTTTTTTTTACATACAAAATGTATGGGGAATATTGAAGGGACTAGAAGTTAAGAACTATGCAAGACGTTGATTTTGATAGGTTCATAGGGCTTTTTTTCTTTTTCTTTTTTTTCATTTTACATTTGCCTTTTTTCTTTTTTTTCCTTTTTTTTCTTTTTCTTTTGTGAATGAGGAGCACGGCCAGGTTATTGCAGATAGGTGGGGTGTGCTCGAACAAATTTTTTGGCAAAAGATGGCCAGAATCCGAAGATCTACTTGATGAGTAAAAAAATCGCGGTCCGCTTTAGCGGGCCGCGCACCCACGCGCCCTACTAGTAGTAACAACACTTCCCGCGAGCTGCTTTAGCAGCTCGCGCACCGAGCGAAATAAATAAAGCCGAACAATCGCGGTCCGCTTTAGCGGGCCGCGCACCCACGCGCCCTACTTGTAGCAATAACACTTCCCGCGAGCTGCTTTAGCAGCTCGCGCACCGAGCAAATGCTAGTTATTATAATATATATAGCTCGATTACCACTGATTCACTGACTCACTCACTGATTGACAGGGTTGTTCTCCTAGAAGGAGACGGAAATCGATATAATGATGTAGGGGAGATATGTCCAGGTGGGGGATTCGAGTTGGGGAAAATTCTGACATTTCGGAAAAACAAGATGGCGGCCGACGTGAATCTTGCAACTCTTTTGTTTTCCAACCGATTTCTTTGAAATTTTGGATTATTGTAGAAATTAGTAAACGATTAACAGAAAAAGTGAAAAAAATTAAAAAAACAAGATGGCGGCCGAGCTGTGACGTCTCAAATTTCCGACCCCTCTCCTGTAAAATTTTGTATGAAAAAAATTTTTTTCACCCATGGTGTCGTATAGAGCTCAAAGAATGTGACTCGGAGAAAGGTGGAGAGAGCTGATGAGTGAGGAGTTCGGAGACGGGCGAGGGGCACGGCCAGGGTATAGAAGATAGGTGGAGGGTGCTCGACCAAATTTCATTCGAAACCTCGAGCAGTTGCCAGTGAGTTGAAAAAAAATTCCAAAATGGCGGAAAAAAAATGGCGGCAAATTTTGTCCGTCTCTATCTCGGAGACTATAAAAGATGGAGGAGCGGTTTCTCGACAAAAGGTGATCACAACCCGGAGGTCTACCTGGTGAGTAGGAAAAAAATTCAAGATGGCGGATTTTTTTTTTTACATACAAAATGTATGGGGAATATTGAAGGGACTAGAAGTTGGGAACTATGCAAGACATTGATTTTGATAGGTTCATAGGGCTTTATTTCTTTTTCTTTTTTTTCATTTTACATTTGCTTTTTTTCTTTTTTTTCTTTTTTTTTCTTTTTTTTTCTTTTTCTTTTGTGAATGAGGAGCACGGCCAGGTTATTGCAGATAGGTGGGGTGTGCTCGAACAAATTTTTTGGCAAAAGATGACCAGAATCCGAAGGTCTACTTGATGAGTAAAAAAAATCGCGGTCCGCTTTAGCGGGCCGCGCACCCACGCGCCCTACTTGTAGTAACAACACTTCCCGCGAGCTGCTTTAGCAGCTCGCGCACCGAGCAAACGCTAGTAATATATATAGCTCGATTACCACTGATTCACTGATTCACTGACTCACTCATTGACACGATTGTTCTCCTAGAAAGAGACGGAAAACGATGCAATGATGTAGGGGAGATATGTCCGGGTGGGGGATTCGAGTGGGGAAAAATTATGACATTTCGGAAAAACAAGATGGCGGCCGACGTGATTCTTGCAACTCTTTTGTTTTCCAACCGATTTCTTTGAAATTTTGGATTATTGTAGAAATTAGTAAACGATTAACAGAAAAAGTGAAAAAAATTAAAAAAACAAGATGGCGGCCGAGCTGTAACGTCTCAAATTTCCGACCCCTCTCCTGTAAAATTTTGTATGAAAAAAATTGTTTTCACCCATGGTGTCGTATAGAGCTCAAAGAATGTGACTCGGAGAAAGGTGGAGAGAGCTGATGAGTGAGGAGTTCGGAGACGGGCGAGAGGCACGGGCAGGGTATACAAGATAGGTGGAGGGTGCTCGACCAAATGTCATTCGAAACCTCGAGCAGTTGCCAGTGAGTTGAAAAAAAAATCCAAAATGGCGGAAAAAAAATGGCGGCAAATTTTGTCCGTCTCTCTCTCGGAGACTATAAAAGATGGAGGGGCGGTTTCTCGACAAAAGATGATCACAACCCGGAGGTCTACCTGGTGAGTAGGAAAAAAATTCAAGATGGCGGATTTTTTTTTTACATACAAAATGTATGGGGAATATTGAAGGGACTAGAAGTTGGGAACTATGCAAGACATTGATTTTGATAGGTTCATAGGGCTTTTTTCTTTTTCTTTTTTTTCATTTTACATTTGCTTTTTTTCTTTTTTTTTCTTTTTCTTTTGTGAATGAGGAGCACGGCCAGGTTATTGCAGATAGGTGGGGTGTGCTCGAACAAATTTTTTGGCAAAAGATGACCAGAATCCGAAGGTCTACTTGATGAGTAATAAAATCGCGGTCCGCTTTAGCGGGCCGCGCACCCACGCGCCCTACTTGTAGTAACAACACTTCCCGCGAGCTGCTTTAGCAGCTCGCGCACCGAGCGAAATAAATAAAGCCGAACAATCGCGGTCCGCTTTAGCGGGCCGCGCACCCACGCGCCCTACTTGTAGCAATAACACTTCCCGCGAGCTGCTTTAGCAGCTCGCGCACCGAGCGAAATAAATAAAGCCGAACAATCGCGGTCCGCTTTAGCGGGCCGCGCACCCACGCGCCTTACTTTTAGTAAAACACTTCCCGCGAGCTGCTTTAGCAGCTCGCGCACCGAGCAAACGCTAGTTATAATATATATAGCTCGATTACCACTGACTGATTCACTGATTCACTGATTCACTGATTCACTGACTCATTGACATAATTGTTCTCCTAGAAGGAGACGGAAATCGATATAATGATGTTCGGGAGATATGTTCGGGTGGGGGATTCGAGTGGGGAAAAATTATGACATTTCGGAAAAACAAGATGGCGGCCGACGTGAATCTTGCAACTCTTTTGTTTTCCAACCGATTTCTTTGAAATTTTGGATTATTGTAGAAATTAGTAAACGATTAACAGAAAAAGTGAAAAAAATTAAAAAAACAAGATGGCGGCCGAGCTGTGACGTCTCAAATTTCCACCCCTCTCCTGTAAAATTTTGTATGAAAAAAATTTTTTTCACCCATGGTGTCGTATAGAGCTCAAAGAATGTGACTCGGAGAAAGGTGGCGAGAGCTGATGAGTGAGGAGTTCGGAGACGGGCGAGGGGCACGGCCAGGGTATAGTAGATAGGTGGAGGGTGCTCGACCAAATGTCATTCGAAACCTCGAGCAGTTGCCAGTGAGTTGAAAAAAAATTCCAAAATGGCGAAAAAAAAATGGCGGCAAATTTTGTCCGTCTCTCTCTCGGAGACTATAAAAGATGGAGGAGCGGTTTCTCGACAAAAGATGATCACAACCCGGAGGTCTACCTGGTGAGTAGGAAAAAAATTCAAGATGGCGGATTTTTTTTTCCCCCCATACAAAATGTATGGGGAATATTGAAGGGACTAGAAGTTGGGAACTATGCAAGACATTGATTTTGATAGGTTCATAGGGATTTTTTTCTTTTTCTTTTTTTCATTTTACATTTGTTTTTTTTCTTTTTTTTCATTTTTTTTTCTTTTTTTTCTTTTGTGAATGAGGAGCACGGCAAGGTTATTGCAGATAGGTGGGGTGTGCTCGAACAAATTTTTTGGCAAAAGATGACCAGAATCCGAAGGTCTACTTGATGAGAAAAAAAATCGCGGTCCGCTTTAGCGGGCCGCGCACCCACGCGCCCTACTTGTAGTAATAACACTTCCCGCGAGCTGCTTTAGCAGCTCGCGCACCGAGCGAAATAAATAAAGCCGAACAATCGCGGTCCGCTTTAGCGGGCCGCGCACCCACGCGCCTTACTTTTAGTAAAACACTTCCCGCGAGCTGCTTTAGCAGCTCGCGCACCGAGCGAAATACTAGTTATTTATAATATATATAGCTCGATTACCACTGATTCACTGACTGACTGACTCATTGACAGGGTTGTTCTCCTAGAAGGAGACGGAAATCGATATAATGATGTTCGGGAGATGTGTTCGGGTGGGGGATTCGAGTTGGGGAAAATTATGACATTTCGGAAAAACAAGATGGCGGCCGACGTGAATCTTGCAACTCTTTTGTTTTCCGACCGATTTCTTTGAAATTTTGGATTATTGTAGAAATTAGTAAACGATTAACAGAAAAAGTGAAAAAAATTGAAAAAACAAGATGGCGGCCGAGCTGTGACGTCTCAAATTTCCGACCCCTCTCCTGTAAAATTTTGTATGAAAAAAATTTTTTTCACCCATGGTGTCGTATAGAACTCAAAGAATGTGACTCGGAGAAAGGTGGAGAGAGCTGATGAGTGAGGAGTTCGGAGACGGGCGAGGGGCACGGCCAGGGTATAGAAGATAGGTGGAGGGTGCTCGACCAAATGTCATTCGAAACCTCGAGCAGTTGCCAGTGAGTTGAAAAAAAATTCCAAAATGGCGGAAAAAAAATGGCGGCAAATTTTGTCCATCTCTCTCTCGGAGACTATAAAAGATGGAGGAGCGGTTTCTCGACAAAAGATGATCACGACCCGGAGGTCTACCTGGTGAGTAGGAAAAAAATTCAAGATGGCGGATTTTTTTTTTTACATACAAAATGTATGGGGAATATTGAAGGGACTAGAAGTTAAGAACTATGCAAGACGTTGATTTTGATAGGTTCATAGGGCTTTTTTTCTTTTTCTTTTTTTTCATTTTACATTTGCCTTTTTTCTTTTTTTTCCTTTTTTTTCTTTTTCTTTTGTGAATGAGGAGCACGGCCAGGTTATTGCAGATAGGTGGGGTGTGCTCGAACAAATTTTTTGGCAAAAGATGGCCAGAATCCGAAGATCTACTTGATGAGTAAAAAAATCGCGGTCCGCTTTAGCGGGCCGCGCACCCACGCGCCCTACTAGTAGTAACAACACTTCCCGCGAGCTGCTTTAGCAGCTCGCGCACCGAGCGAAATAAATAAAGCCGAACAATCGCGGTCCGCTTTAGCGGGCCGCGCACCCACGCGCCCTACTTGTAGCAATAACACTTCCCGCGAGCTGCTTTAGCAGCTCGCGCACCGAGCAAATGCTAGTTATTATAATATATATAGCTCGATTACCACTGATTCACTGACTCACTCACTGATTGACAGGGTTGTTCTCCTAGAAGGAGACGGAAATCGATATAATGATGTAGGGGAGATATGTCCAGGTGGGGGATTCGAGTTGGGGAAAATTCTGACATTTCGGAAAAACAAGATGGCGGCCGACGTGAATCTTGCAACTCTTTTGTTTTCCAACCGATTTCTTTGAAATTTTGGATTATTGTAGAAATTAGTAAACGATTAACAGAAAAAGTGAAAAAAATTAAAAAAACAAGATGGCGGCCGAGCTGTGACGTCTCAAATTTCCGACCCCTCTCCTGTAAAATTTTGTATGAAAAAAATTTTTTTCACCCATGGTGTCGTATAGAGCTCAAAGAATGTGACTCGGAGAAAGGTGGAGAGAGCTGATGAGTGAGGAGTTCGGAGACGGGCGAGGGGCACGGCCAGGGTATAGAAGATAGGTGGAGGGTGCTCGACCAAATTTCATTCGAAACCTCGAGCAGTTGCCAGTGAGTTGAAAAAAAATTCCAAAATGGCGGAAAAAAAATGGCGGCAAATTTTGTCCGTCTCTATCTCGGAGACTATAAAAGATGGAGGAGCGGTTTCTCGACAAAAGGTGATCACAACCCGGAGGTCTACCTGGTGAGTAGGAAAAAAATTCAAGATGGCGGATTTTTTTTTTTACATACAAAATGTATGGGGAATATTGAAGGGACTAGAAGTTGGGAACTATGCAAGACATTGATTTTGATAGGTTCATAGGGCTTTATTTCTTTTTCTTTTTTTTCATTTTACATTTGCTTTTTTTCTTTTTTTTCTTTTTTTTTCTTTTTTTTTCTTTTTCTTTTGTGAATGAGGAGCACGGCCAGGTTATTGCAGATAGGTGGGGTGTGCTCGAACAAATTTTTTGGCAAAAGATGACCAGAATCCGAAGGTCTACTTGATGAGTAAAAAAAATCGCGGTCCGCTTTAGCGGGCCGCGCACCCACGCGCCCTACTTGTAGTAACAACACTTCCCGCGAGCTGCTTTAGCAGCTCGCGCACCGAGCAAACGCTAGTAATATATATAGCTCGATTACCACTGATTCACTGATTCACTGACTCACTCATTGACACGATTGTTCTCCTAGAAAGAGACGGAAAACGATGCAATGATGTAGGGGAGATATGTCCGGGTGGGGGATTCGAGTGGGGAAAAATTATGACATTTCGGAAAAACAAGATGGCGGCCGACGTGATTCTTGCAACTCTTTTGTTTTCCAACCGATTTCTTTGAAATTTTGGATTATTGTAGAAATTAGTAAACGATTAACAGAAAAAGTGAAAAAAATTAAAAAAACAAGATGGCGGCCGAGCTGTAACGTCTCAAATTTCCGACCCCTCTCCTGTAAAATTTTGTATGAAAAAAATTGTTTTCACCCATGGTGTCGTATAGAGCTCAAAGAATGTGACTCGGAGAAAGGTGGAGAGAGCTGATGAGTGAGGAGTTCGGAGACGGGCGAGAGGCACGGGCAGGGTATACAAGATAGGTGGAGGGTGCTCGACCAAATGTCATTCGAAACCTCGAGCAGTTGCCAGTGAGTTGAAAAAAAAATCCAAAATGGCGGAAAAAAAATGGCGGCAAATTTTGTCCGTCTCTCTCTCGGAGACTATAAAAGATGGAGGGGCGGTTTCTCGACAAAAGATGATCACAACCCGGAGGTCTACCTGGTGAGTAGGAAAAAAATTCAAGATGGCGGATTTTTTTTTTACATACAAAATGTATGGGGAATATTGAAGGGACTAGAAGTTGGGAACTATGCAAGACATTGATTTTGATAGGTTCATAGGGCTTTTTTCTTTTTCTTTTTTTTCATTTTACATTTGCTTTTTTTCTTTTTTTTTCTTTTTCTTTTGTGAATGAGGAGCACGGCCAGGTTATTGCAGATAGGTGGGGTGTGCTCGAACAAATTTTTTGGCAAAAGATGACCAGAATCCGAAGGTCTACTTGATGAGTAATAAAATCGCGGTCCGCTTTAGCGGGCCGCGCACCCACGCGCCCTACTTGTAGTAACAACACTTCCCGCGAGCTGCTTTAGCAGCTCGCGCACCGAGCGAAATAAATAAAGCCGAACAATCGCGGTCCGCTTTAGCGGGCCGCGCACCCACGCGCCCTACTTGTAGCAATAACACTTCCCGCGAGCTGCTTTAGCAGCTCGCGCACCGAGCGAAATAAATAAAGCCGAACAATCGCGGTCCGCTTTAGCGGGCCGCGCACCCACGCGCCTTACTTTTAGTAAAACACTTCCCGCGAGCTGCTTTAGCAGCTCGCGCACCGAGCAAACGCTAGTTATAATATATATAGCTCGATTACCACTGACTGATTCACTGATTCACTGATTCACTGATTCACTGACTCATTGACATAATTGTTCTCCTAGAAGGAGACGGAAATCGATATAATGATGTTCGGGAGATATGTTCGGGTGGGGGATTCGAGTGGGGAAAAATTATGACATTTCGGAAAAACAAGATGGCGGCCGACGTGAATCTTGCAACTCTTTTGTTTTCCAACCGATTTCTTTGAAATTTTGGATTATTGTAGAAATTAGTAAACGATTAACAGAAAAAGTGAAAAAAATTAAAAAAACAAGATGGCGGCCGAGCTGTGACGTCTCAAATTTCCACCCCTCTCCTGTAAAATTTTGTATGAAAAAAATTTTTTTCACCCATGGTGTCGTATAGAGCTCAAAGAATGTGACTCGGAGAAAGGTGGCGAGAGCTGATGAGTGAGGAGTTCGGAGACGGGCGAGGGGCACGGCCAGGGTATAGTAGATAGGTGGAGGGTGCTCGACCAAATGTCATTCGAAACCTCGAGCAGTTGCCAGTGAGTTGAAAAAAAATTCCAAAATGGCGAAAAAAAAATGGCGGCAAATTTTGTCCGTCTCTCTCTCGGAGACTATAAAAGATGGAGGAGCGGTTTCTCGACAAAAGATGATCACAACCCGGAGGTCTACCTGGTGAGTAGGAAAAAAATTCAAGATGGCGGATTTTTTTTTCCCCCCATACAAAATGTATGGGGAATATTGAAGGGACTAGAAGTTGGGAACTATGCAAGACATTGATTTTGATAGGTTCATAGGGATTTTTTTCTTTTTCTTTTTTTCATTTTACATTTGTTTTTTTTCTTTTTTTTCATTTTTTTTTCTTTTTTTTCTTTTGTGAATGAGGAGCACGGCAAGGTTATTGCAGATAGGTGGGGTGTGCTCGAACAAATTTTTTGGCAAAAGATGACCAGAATCCGAAGGTCTACTTGATGAGAAAAAAAATCGCGGTCCGCTTTAGCGGGCCGCGCACCCACGCGCCCTACTTGTAGTAATAACACTTCCCGCGAGCTGCTTTAGCAGCTCGCGCACCGAGCGAAATAAATAAAGCCGAACAATCGCGGTCCGCTTTAGCGGGCCGCGCACCCACGCGCCTTACTTTTAGTAAAACACTTCCCGCGAGCTGCTTTAGCAGCTCGCGCACCGAGCGAAATACTAGTTATTTATAATATATATAGCTCGATTACCACTGATTCACTGACTGACTGACTCATTGACAGGGTTGTTCTCCTAGAAGGAGACGGAAATCGATATAATGATGTTCGGGAGATGTGTTCGGGTGGGGGATTCGAGTTGGGGAAAATTATGACATTTCGGAAAAACAAGATGGCGGCCGACGTGAATCTTGCAACTCTTTTGTTTTCCGACCGATTTCTTTGAAATTTTGGATTATTGTAGAAATTAGTAAACGATTAACAGAAAAAGTGAAAAAAATTGAAAAAACAAGATGGCGGCCGAGCTGTGACGTCTCAAATTTCCGACCCCTCTCCTGTAAAATTTTGTATGAAAAAAATTTTTTTCACCCATGGTGTCGTATAGAACTCAAAGAATGTGACTCGGAGAAAGGTGGAGAGAGCTGATGAGTGAGGAGTTCGGAGACGGGCGAGGGGCACGGCCAGGGTATAGAAGATAGGTGGAGGGTGCTCGACCAAATGTCATTCGAAACCTCGAGCAGTTGCCAGTGAGTTGAAAAAAAATTCCAAAATGGCGGAAAAAAAATGGCGGCAAATTTTGTCCATCTCTCTCTCGGAGACTATAAAAGATGGAGGAGCGGTTTCTCGACAAAAGATGATCACGACCCGGAGGTCTACCTGGTGAGTAGGAAAAAAATTCAAGATGGCGGATTTTTTTTTTTTACATACAAAATGTATGGGGAATATTGAAGGGACTAGAAGTTAAGAACTATGCAAGACGTTGATTTTGATAGGTTCATAGGGCTTTTTTTCTTTTTCTTTTTTTTCATTTTACATTTGCCTTTTTTCTTTTTTTTCCTTTTTTTTCTTTTTCTTTTGTGAATGAGGAGCACGGCCAGGTTATTGCAGATAGGTGGGGTGTGCTCGAACAAATTTTTTGGCAAAAGATGGCCAGAATCCGAAGATCTACTTGATGAGTAAAAAAATCGCGGTCCGCTTTAGCGGGCCGCGCACCCACGCGCCCTACTAGTAGTAACAACACTTCCCGCGAGCTGCTTTAGCAGCTCGCGCACCGAGCGAAATAAATAAAGCCGAACAATCGCGGTCCGCTTTAGCGGGCCGCGCACCCACGCGCCCTACTTGTAGCAATAACACTTCCCGCGAGCTGCTTTAGCAGCTCGCGCACCGAGCAAATGCTAGTTATTATAATATATATAGCTCGATTACCACTGATTCACTGACTCACTCACTGATTGACAGGGTTGTTCTCCTAGAAGGAGACGGAAATCGATATAATGATGTAGGGGAGATATGTCCAGGTGGGGGATTCGAGTTGGGGAAAATTCTGACATTTCGGAAAAACAAGATGGCGGCCGACGTGAATCTTGCAACTCTTTTGTTTTCCAACCGATTTCTTTGAAATTTTGGATTATTGTAGAAATTAGTAAACGATTAACAGAAAAAGTGAAAAAAATTAAAAAAACAAGATGGCGGCCGAGCTGTGACGTCTCAAATTTCCGACCCCTCTCCTGTAAAATTTTGTATGAAAAAAATTTTTTTCACCCATGGTGTCGTATAGAGCTCAAAGAATGTGACTCGGAGAAAGGTGGAGAGAGCTGATGAGTGAGGAGTTCGGAGACGGGCGAGGGGCACGGCCAGGGTATAGAAGATAGGTGGAGGGTGCTCGACCAAATTTCATTCGAAACCTCGAGCAGTTGCCAGTGAGTTGAAAAAAAATTCCAAAATGGCGGAAAAAAAATGGCGGCAAATTTTGTCCGTCTCTATCTCGGAGACTATAAAAGATGGAGGAGCGGTTTCTCGACAAAAGGTGATCACAACCCGGAGGTCTACCTGGTGAGTAGGAAAAAAATTCAAGATGGCGGATTTTTTTTTTACATACAAAATGTATGGGGAATATTGAAGGGACTAGAAGTTGGGAACTATGCAAGACATTGATTTTGATAGGTTCATAGGGCTTTATTTCTTTTTCTTTTTTTTCATTTTACATTTGCTTTTTTTCTTTTTTTTCTTTTTTTTTCTTTTTTTTTCTTTTTCTTTTGTGAATGAGGAGCACGGCCAGGTTATTGCAGATAGGTGGGGTGTGCTCGAACAAATTTTTTGGCAAAAGATGACCAGAATCCGAAGGTCTACTTGATGAGTAAAAAAAATCGCGGTCCGCTTTAGCGGGCCGCGCACCCACGCGCCCTACTTGTAGTAACAACACTTCCCGCGAGCTGCTTTAGCAGCTCGCGCACCGAGCAAACGCTAGTAATATATATAGCTCGATTACCACTGATTCACTGATTCACTGACTCACTCATTGACACGATTGTTCTCCTAGAAAGAGACGGAAAACGATGCAATGATGTAGGGGAGATATGTCCGGGTGGGGGATTCGAGTGGGGAAAAATTATGACATTTCGGAAAAACAAGATGGCGGCCGACGTGATTCTTGCAACTCTTTTGTTTTCCAACCGATTTCTTTGAAATTTTGGATTATTGTAGAAATTAGTAAACGATTAACAGAAAAAGTGAAAAAAATTAAAAAAACAAGATGGCGGCCGAGCTGTAACGTCTCAAATTTCCGACCCCTCTCCTGTAAAATTTTGTATGAAAAAAATTGTTTTCACCCATGGTGTCGTATAGAGCTCAAAGAATGTGACTCGGAGAAAGGTGGAGAGAGCTGATGAGTGAGGAGTTCGGAGACGGGCGAGGGGCACGGCCAGGGTATAGAAGATAGGTGGAGGGTGCTCGACCAAATGTCATTCGAAACCTCGAGCAGTTGCCAGTGAGTTGAAAAAAAATTCCAAAATGGCGGAAAAAAAATGGCGGCAAATTTTGTCCGTCTCTCTCTCGGAGACTATAAAAGATGGAGGAGCGGTTTCTCGACAAAAGATGATCACAACCCGGAGGTCTACCTGGAGAGTAGGAAAAAAATTCAAGATGGCGGATTTTTTTCCCCCCGTACAAAATGTATGGGGAATATTGAAGGGACTAGAAGTTGGGAACTATGCAAGACATTGATTTTGATAGGTTCATAGGGCTTTTTTATTTTTCTTTTTTTTCATTTTACATTTGCTTTTTTTCTTTTTTTTCTTTTTTTTTTTTCTTTTTTTTTCTTTTTCTTTTGTGAATGAGGAGCACGGCCAGGTTATTGCAGATAGGTGGGGTGTGCTCGAACAAATTTTTTGGCAAAAGATGACCAGAATCCGAAGGGCTACTTGATGAGTAAAAAAATCGCGGTCCGCTTTAGCGGGCCGCGCACCCACGCGCCCTACTTGTAGTAATAACACTTCTCGCGAGCTGCTTTAGCAGCTCGCGCACCGAGCGAAATAAATAAAGCCGAACAATCGCGGTCCGCTTTAGCGGGCCGCGCACCCACGCGCCCTACTTGGTAGCAATAACACTTCCCGCGAGCTGCTTTAGCAGCTCGCGCACCGAGCAAACGCTAGTTATAATATATATAGCTCGATTACCACTCACTCACTCACTCATTGACAGGCTTGTTCTCCTAGAAGGAGACGGAAATCGATATAATGATGTAGGGGAGATATGTCCAGGTGGGGGATTCGAGTTGGGGAAAATTATGACATTTCGGAAAAACAAGATGGCGGCCGACGTGAATCTTGCAACTCTTTTGTTTTCCAACCGATTTCTTTGAAATTTTGGATTAATGTAGAAATTTGTAAACGATTAACAGAAAAAGTGAAAAAAATTAAAAAAACAAGATGGCAGCCGAGCTGTGACATCTCAAATTTCCGACCCCTCTCCTGTAAAATTTTGTATGAAAAAAATTTTTTTCACCCATGGTGTCGTATAGAGCTCAAGGAATGTGACTCGGAGAAAGGTGGCGAGAGCTGATGAGTGAGGAGTTCGGAGACGGGCGAGGGGCACGGCCAGGGTATAGTAGATAGGTGGAGGGTGGTCGACCAAATGTCATTCGAAACCTCGAGCAATTGCCAGTGAGTTGAAAAAAAATTCCAAAATGGCGGAAAAAAAATGGCGGCAAATTTTGTCCGTCTCTCTCTCGGAGACTATAAAAGATGGAGGAGCGGTTTCTCGACAAAAGATGATCAAAACCCGGAGGTCTACCTGGTGAGTAGGAATAAAATTCAAGATGGCGGATTTTTTTTTTCCATACTAAATGTATGGGGAATATTGAAGGGACTAGAAGTTGGGAACTATGCAAGACATTGATTTTGATAGGTTCATAGGGCTTTTTTTCTTTTTCTTTTTTTTCATTTTACATTTGTTTTTTTTTTGTTTTTTTTCATTTTTTTTCTTTGGTGAATGAGGAGCACGGCCAGGTTATTGCAGATAGGTGGGGTGTGCTCGAACAAATTTTTTGGCAAAAGATGACCAGAATCCGAAGGTCTACTTGATGAGGAAAAAAATCGCGGTCCGCTTTAGCGGGCCGCGCACCCACGCGCCCTACTTGTAGTAATAACACTTCCCGCGAGCTGCTTTAGCAGCTCGCGCACCGAGCGAAATAAATAAAGCCGAACAATCGCGGTCCGCTTTAGCGGGCCGCGTACCCACGCGCCCTACTTGTAGCAATAACACTTCCCGCGAGCTGCTTTAGCAGCTCGCGCACCGAGCAAATGCTAGTTATAATATATATAGCTCGATTACCACTCACTGACTCACTCATTGACAGGGTTGTTCTCCTAGAAGGAGACGGAAATCGATATAATGATGTTCAGGAGATGTGTTTGGGGGGGGGATTCGAGTTGGGGAAAATTATGACATTTCGGAAAAACAAGATGGCGGCCGACGTGAATCTTGCAACTCTTTTGTTTTCCAACCGATTTCTTTGAAATTTTGGATTATTGTAGAAATTAGTAAACGATTAACAGAAAAAGTGAAAAAAATTAAAAAAACAAGATGGCGGCCGAGCTGTGACGTCTCAAATTTCCACCCCTCTCCTTCTAAAATTTTGTATGAAAAAAATTTTTTTCACCCATGGTGTCGTATAGAGCTCAAAGAATGTGACTCGGAGAAAGGTGGAGAGAGCTGATGAGTTAGGAGTTCGGAGACGGGCGAGGGGCACGGCCAGGGTATAGAAGATAGGTGGAGGGTGCTCGACCAAATGTCATTCGAAACCTCGAGCAGTTGCCAGTGAGTTGAAAAAAAATTCCAAAATGGCGGAAAAAAAATGGCGGCAAATTTTGTCCGTCTCTCTCTCGGAGACTATAAAAGATGGAGGAGCGGTTTCTCGACAAAAGATGATCAAAACCCGGAGGTCTACCTGGTGAGTAGGAAAAAAAAATTCAAGATGGCGGATTTTTTTTTTCCATACTAAATGTATGGGGAATATCGAAGGGACTGGAAGTTGGGAACTATGCAAGACATTGATTTTGATAGGTTCATAGGGCTTTTTTTCTTTTTCATTTTTTTCATTTTACATTTGCTTTTTTCTTTTTTTTCTTTTTTTTTTCTTTTTTTTTCTTTTTCTTTTGTGAATGAGGAGCACGGCCAGGTTATTGCAGATAGGTGGGGTGTGCTCGAACAAATTTTTTGGCAAAAGATGACCAGAATCCGAAGGTCTACTTGATGAGTAAAATAATCGCGGTCCGCTTTAGCGGGCCGCGCACCCACGCGCCCTACTTGTAGCAATAACACTTCCCGCGAGCTGCTTTAGCAGCTCGTGCACCGAGCAAACGCTAGTTATTATAATATATATAGCTCGATTACCACTGACTGATTCACTCACTCACTGACTGATTGACACGATTGTTCTCCTAGAAAGAGACGGAAAACGATACAATGATGTAGGGGAGATATGTCCGGGTGGGGGATTCGAGTGGGGAAAAATTATGACATTTTGGAAAAACAAGATGGCGGCCGACGTGAATCTTGCAACTCTTTTGTTATCCAACCGATTTCTTTGAAATTTTGGATTATTGTAGAAATTAGTAAACGATTAACAGAAAAAGTGAAAAAAATTAAAAAAACAAGATGGCGGCCGAGCTGTGGCGTCTCAAATTTCCACCCCTCTCCTGTAAAATTTTGTATGAAAAAAATTTTTTTCACCGATGGTGTCGTATAGAGCTCAAAGAATGTGACTCGGAGAAAGGTGGAGAGAGCTGATGAGTGAGGAGTTCGGAGACGGGCGAGGGGCACGGCCAGGGTATAGAAGATAGGTGGAGGGTGCTCGACCAAATGTCATTCGAAACCTCGAGCAGTTGCCAGTGAGTTGAAAAAAAATTCCAAAATGGCGCAAAAAAAATGGCGGCAAATTTTGTCCGTCTCTCTCTCGGAGACTATAAAAGATGGAGGAGCGGTTTCTCGACAAAAGATGATCACAACCCGGAGGTCTACCTGGTGAGTAGGAAAAAAATTCAAGATGGCGGATTTTTTTTTCCCCCCATACAAAATGTATGGGGAATATTGAAGGGACTAGAAGTTGGGAACTATGCAAGACATTGATTTTGATAGGTTCATAGGGCTTTTTTTCTTTTTCTTTTTTTTCATTTTACATTTGCTTTATTTCTTTTTTTTTTCTTTTTTTTTCTTTTTCATTTGTGAATGAGGAGCACGGCCAGGTTATTGCAGATAGGTGCGGTGTGCTCGAACAAATTTTTTGGCAAAAGATGACCAGAATCCGAAGGTCTACTTGATGAGAAAAAAAATCGCGGTCCGCTTTAGCGGGCCGCGCACCCACGCGCCCTACTTGTAGTAACAACACTTCCCGCGAGCTGCTTTAGCAGCTCGCGCACCGAGCGAAATAAATAAAGCCGAACAATCGCGGTCCGCTTTAGCGGGCCGCGCACCCACGCGCCCTACTTGTAGCAATAACACTTCCCGCGAGCTGCTTTAGCAGCTCGCGCACCGAGCAAATGCTAGTAATATATATATAGCTCGATTACCACTGACTCATTGACATAATTGTTCTCCTAGAAAGAGACGGAAAACGATACAATGATGTACGGGAGATATGTCCGGGTGGGGGATTCGAGTGGGGAAAAATTATGACATTTCGGAAAAACAAGATGGCGGCCGACGTGAATATTGCAACTCTTTTGTTTTCCAACCGATTTCTTTGAAATTTTGGATTATTTTAGAAATTAGTAAACGATTAACAGAAAAAGTGAAAAAATTTAAAAAAACAAGATGGCGGCCGAGCTGTGACGTCTCAAATTTCCACCCCTCTCCTGTAAAATTTTGTATGAAAAAAATTTTTTTCACCCATGGTGTCGTATAGAGCTCAAAGAATGTGACTCGGAGAAAGGTGGAGAGAGCTGATGAGTGAGGAGTTCGGAGACGGGCGAGGGGCACGGCCAGGGTATAGAAGATAGGTGGAGGGTGCTTGACCAAATATCATTCGAAACCTCGAGCAGTTGCCAGTGAGTTAAAAAAAAATTCCAAAATGGCGGAAAAAAAATGGCGGCAAATTTTGTCCGTCTCTCTCTCGGAGACTATAAAAGATGGAGGAGCGGTTTCTCGACAAAAGATGATCACAACCCGGAGGTCTACCTGGTGAGTAGGAAAAAAATTCAAGATGGCGGATTTTTTTTCCCCCCATCCAAAATGTATGGGGAATATTGAAGGGACTAGAAGTTGGGAACTATGCAAGACATTGATTTTGATAGGTTCATAGGGCTTTTTTCTTTTTCTTTTTTTTCATTTTACATTTGCGTTTTTTCTTTGTTTTCTTTTTTTTTATTTTTTTTTTCTTTTTCTTTTGTGAATGAGGAGCACGGCCAGGTTATTGCAGATAGGTGGGGTGTGCTCGAACAAATTTTTTGGCAAAAGATGACCAGAATCCGAAGGTCTACTTGATGAGTAAAAAAATCGCGGTCCGCTTTAGCGGGCCGCGCACCCACGCGCCCTACTTGTAGTAATAACACTTCCCGCGAGCTGCTTTAGCAGCTCGCGCACCGAGCGAACTAAATAAAGCCGAACAATCGCGGTCCGCTTTAGCTTTGGCTTTTCTTCCTTCATTTCGCCTTCACCCGCTTTAGAAAATAAAAAGTAATGCATTACATTGAATCTAATCCTTATTGTAAATGCGAAAGTGTGCTATACGCTAACTATTTTAGTGACTACCTAAGTACCTACTTACCTAACCGAAATGACTATGACATCATAAGCGTTGAATCTCGGCACCTATACCCCGACCAACCGTTTATTTTCTTTTTGACAGCTTAGTCTCACTCACTCTATGTGAGTATAAATATGTATGTGAGTATGTAATATGTATAGTAAGTATGTATGGGTTGGTAGATGTACCATTATTATAATATATATAGCTCGATTACCACTCACTGACTGATTCACTCACTGACTCATTGACACGATTGTTCTCCTAGAAAGAGACGGAAAACGATACAATGATGTAGGGGAGATATGTCCGGGTGGGGGATTCGAGTGGGGAAAAATTATGACATTTCGGAAAAACAAGATGGCGGCCGACGTGAATCTTGCAACTCTTTTGTTTTCCAACCGATTTCTTTGAAATTTTGGATTATTGTAGAAATTAGTAAACGATTAACAGAAAAAGTGAAAAAAATTAAAAAAACAAGATGGCGGCCGAGCTGTGACGTCTCAAATTTCCACCCCTCTCCTGTAAAATTTTGTATGAAAAAAATTTTTTTCACCCATGGTGTCGTATAGAGCTCAAAGAATGTGACTCGGAGAAAGGTGGAGAGAGCTGAGGAGTGAGGAGTTCGGAGACGGGCGAGGGGCTCGGCCAGGGTATAGAAGATAGGTGGAGGGTGCTCGACCAAATGTCATTCGAAACCTCGAGCAGTTGCCAGTGAGTTGAAAAAAAATTCCAAAATGGCGGAAAAAAAATGGCGGCAAATTTTGTCCGTCTCTCTCTCGGAGACTATAAAAGATGGAGGAGCGGTTTCTCGACAAAAGATGATCACAACCCGGAGGTCTACCTGGTGAGTAGGAAAAAAATTCAAGATGGCGGATTTTTTTTTCCCCTCATACAAAATGTATGGGGAATATTGAAGGGACTAGAAGTTGGGAACTATGCAAGACATTGATTTTGATAGGTTCATAGGGCTTTTTTTCTTTTTCTTTTTTTTCATTTTCCATTTGCTTTTTTTCTTTTTTTTTTCTTTTTTTTTCTTTTTCTTTTGTGAATGAGGAGCACGGCCAGGTTATTGCAAATAGGTGGGGTGTGCTCGAACAAATTTTTTGGCAAAAGATGACCAGAATCCGAAGGTCTACTTGATGAGTAAAAAAATCGCGGTCCGCTTTAGCGGGCCGCGCACCCACGCGCCCTACTTGTAGTAATAACACTTCCCGCGAGCTGCTTTAGCAGCTCGCGCACCGAGCGAAATAAATAAAGCTGAACAATTGCGGTCCGCTTTAGCGGGCCGCGCACCCACGCGCCTTACTTTTAGTAAAACACTTCCCGCGAGCTGCTTTAGCAGCTCGCGCACCGAACGAAATACTAGTTATAATATATATAGCTCGATTACCACTGACTGACTGACTCACTGATTGACATAATTGTTCTCCTAGAAAGAGACAAAAAACGATAAAATGATGTACGGGAGATATGTTCGGGTGGGGGATTCGAGTGGGGAAAAATTATGACATTTCGGAAAAACAAGATGGCGGCCGACGTGAATCTTGCAACTCTTTTGTTTTCCAACCGATTTCTTTGAAATTTTGGATTATTGTAAAAATTAGTAAACGATTAACAGAAAAAGTGAAAAAAATTAAAAAAACAAGATGGCGGCCGAGCTGTGACGTCTCAAATTTCCACCCCTCTCCTGTAAAATTTTGTATGAAAAAAATTTTTTTCACCCATGGTGTCGTATAGAGCTCAAAGAATGTGACTCGGAGAAAGGTGGCGAGAGCTGATGAGTGAGGAGTTCGGAGACGGGCGAGGGGCACGGCCAGGGTATAGTACATAGGTGGAGGGTGCTCGACCAAATGTCATTCGAAACCTCGAGCAGTTGCCAGTGAGTTGAAAAAAAATTCCAAAATGGCGGAAAAAAAATGGCGGCAAATTTTGTCCGTCTCTCTCTCGGAGACTATAAAAGATGGAGGAGCGGTTTCTCGACAAAAGATGATCAAAACCCGGAGGTCTACCTGGTGAGTGGGAAAAAAATTCAAGATGGCGGATTTTTTTTTTCCCCATACAAAATGTATGGGGAATATTGAAGGGACTAGAAGTTGGGAACTATGCAAGACATTGATTTTGATAGGTTCATAGGGCTTTTTTTCTTTTTCTTTTTTTTCATTTTTCATTTTTTTTTTTTTTCTTTTTTTTCATTTTTTTTTCTTTTTCTTTTGTGAATGAGGAGCACGGCCAGGTTATTGCAGATAGGTGGGGTGTGCTCGAACAAATTTTTTGGCAAAAGATGACCAGAATCCGAAGGGCTACTTGATGAGTAAAAAAATCGCGGTCCGCTTTAGCGGGCCGCGCACCCACGCGCCCTACTTGTAGTAATAACACTTCCCGCGAGCTGCTTTAGCAGCTCGCGCACCGAGCGAAATAAATAAAGCCGAACAATCGCGGTCCGCTTTAGCGGGCCGCGCACCCACGCGCCCTACTTGGAGCAATAACACTTCCCGCGAGCTGCTTTAGCAGCTCGCGCACCGAGCAAACGCTAGTTATAATATATATAGCTCGATTACCACTGACACACTCACTGACTCACTCACTGATTGACAGGGTTGTTCTCCTAGAAGGAGACGGAAATCGATATAATGATGTAGGGGAGATATGTCCGGGTGGGGGATTCGAGTTGGGGAAAATTATGACATTTCGGAAAAACAAGATGGCGGCCGACGTGAATCTTGCAACTCTTTTGTTTTCCAACCGATTTCTTTGAAATTTTGGATTATTGTAGAAATTAGTAAACGATTAACAGAAAAAGTGAAAAAAATTAAAAAAACAAGATGGCGGCCGAGCTGTGACGTCTCAAATTTCCGACCCCTCTCCTGTAAAATTTTGTATGAAAAAAAATTTTTTCACCCATGGTGTCGTATATAGCTCAAAGAATGTGTTTCGCAGAAAGGTGGAGAGAGCTGATGAGTGAGGAGTTCGGAGACGGGCGAGGGGCACGGCCAGGGTATAGAAGATAGGTGGAGGGTGCTCGACCAAATGTCATTCGAAACCTCGAGCAGTTGCCAGTGAGTTGAAAAAAAATTCCAAAATGGCGGAAAAAAAATGGCGGCAAATTTTGTCCGTCTCTCTCTCGGAGACTATAAAAGATGGAGGAGCGGTTTCTCGACAAAAGATGATCACAACCCGGAGGTCTACCTGGTGAGTAGGAAAAAAATTCAAGATGGCGGATTTTTTTTCCCCCCATACAAAATGTATGGGGAATATTGAAGGGACTAGAAGTTGGGAACTATGCAAGACATTGATTTTGATAGGTTCATAGGGCTTTTTTTCTTTTTCTTTTTTTTCATTTTACATTTGCTTTTTTTCTTTTTTTTCTTTTTTTTTCTTTTTTTTTCTTTTTCTTTTGTGAATGAGGAGCACGGCCAGGTTATTGCAGATAGGTGGGGTGTGCTCGAACAAATTTTTTGGCAAAAGATGACCAGAATCCGAAGGTCTACTTGATGAGTAAAAAAATCGCGGTCCGCTTTAGCGGGCCGCGCACCCACGCGCCCTACTTGTAGTAATAACACTTCCCGCGAGCTGCTTTAGCAGCTCGCGCACCGAGCGAAATAAATAAAGCCGAACAATCGCGGTCCGCTTTAGCGGGCCGCGTACCCACGCGCCCTACTTGTAGCAATAACACTTCCCGCGAGCTGCTTTAGCAGCTCGCGCACCGAGCAAATGCTAGTTATTGATATATATATAGCTGCTCGTGCTGATTCACTGACTCACTGACTGATTGATCACCTCTCCTGTAAAATTTTGTATGAAAAATTTTTTTTTCACCTATGGTTTCGTATAGAGGACAAAAATTCATTCAGAGGAAAATTATGGAGAGAGCTGATGATTGAGGATTTCGGAGACGGGTGAAGAGCACGGCCGGGGTATTGAAGATAGGTGGGGTGTGCTCGAACAAATGTCACTCGAAACCTCATCCAATTCGCAGTGAGCTGAAAATAAATTCAAAATGGAGGAAAAAAGATGGCCGCCATACAAATTTCGTCGGTGTCTATCTCGGGGAGTATAAAAGATGGAAGAGTGGTTTCATGGCAAAAGATGATCAAGACCAAAAGGTCTATTTGATGAATAGAAAAAAAATCCAAGATGGCGGAATTTTTTTTTCTTCATACAAAATATATGGCGAATATTGATGAGACTAGAAGCCGGGAGGCGGGATTCATGCAAGACTTTGATACGGTTCCTTTTCAAGATTTGTTTTTATTGAAGAATTTTCATTATGACAAATGATGACATATGATGATCGAGGGTTTGGAAGGTGGGTGAGGAGCACGGCCATGGTAATAAAGATAGGGTGCGATCCAAAATGGCGGATTCAAGATGGCGGCCATACAAACTTCAACGGTGTCTATCTCGGAGAGTATAAAAGATGGAAGAGTGATTTTTTGATAGACAATGATCAAGACCTAAAAGTCTACTTGCCGAGTAGAAAAACCGCGGTCCGCTTGCGGGCCGCGCACCCACGCGCCCTACTAGTAATATATATAGCTCGATTACCACTCACTGACTCACTCATTGACAGGGTTGTTCTCCTAGAAGGAGACGGAAATCGATATAATGATGTTCAGGAGATGTGTTTGGGGGGGGATTCGAGTTGGGGAAAATTATGACATTTCGGAAAAACAAGATGGCGGCCGACGTGAATCTTGCAACTCTTTTGTTTTCCAACCGATTTCTTTGAAATTTTGGATTATTGTAGAAATTAGTAAACGATTAATAGAAAAAGTGAAAAAAATTAAAAAAACAAGATGGCGGCCGAGCTGTGACGTCTCAAATTTCCACCCCTCTCCTTCTAAAATTTTGTATGAAAAAAATTTTTTTCACCCATGGTGTCGTATAGAGCTCAAAGAATGTGACTCGGAGAAAGGTGGAGAGAGCTGATGAGTGAGGAGTTCGGAGACGGGCGAGGGGCACGGCCAGGGTATAGAAGATAGGTGGAGGGTGCTCGACCAAATGTCATTCGAAACCTCGAGCAGTTGCCAGTGAGTTGAAAAAAAATTCCAAAATGGCGGAAAAAAAATGGCGGCAAATTTTGTCCGTCTCTCTCTCGGAGACTATAAAAGATGGAGGAGCGGTTTCTCGACAAAAGATGATCAAAACCCGGAGGTCTACCTGGTGAGTAGGAAAAAAAAATTCAAGATGGCGGATTTTTTTTTTTCCATACTAAATGTATGGGGAATATCGAAGGGACTGGAAGTTGGGAACTATGCAAGACATTGATTTTGATAGGTTCATAGGGCTTTTTTTCTTTTTCATTTTTTTCATTTTACATTTGCTTTTTTCTTTTTTTTCTTTTTTTTTTCTTTTTTTTTCTTTTTCTTTTGTGAATGAGGAGCACGGCCAGGTTATTGCAGATAGGTGGGGTGTGCTCGAACAAATTTTTTGGCAAAAGATGACCAGAATCCGAAGGTCTACTTGATGAGTAAAATAATCGCGGTCCGCTTTAGCGGGCCGCGCACCCACGCGCCCTACTTGTAGCAATAACACTTCCCGCGAGCTGCTTTAGCAGCTCGTGCACCGAGCAAACGCTAGTTATTATAATATATATAGCTCGATTACCACTGACACACTCACTGACTCACTCACTGATTGACAGGGTTGTTCTCCTAGAAGGAGACGGAAATCGATATAATGATGTAGGGGAGATATGTCCGGGTGGGGGATTCGAGTTGGGGAAAATTATGACATTTCGGAAAAACAAGATGGCGGCCGACGTGAATCTTGCAACTCTTTTGTTTTCCAACCGATTTCTTTGAAATTTTGGATTATTGTAGAAATTAGTAAACGATTAACAGAAAAAGTGAAAAAAATTAAAAAAACAAGATGGCGGCCGAGCTGTGACGTCTCAAATTTCCGACCCCTCTCCTGTAAAATTTTGTATGAAAAATAATTTTTTCACCCATGGTGTCGTATATAGCTCAAAGAATGTGTTTCGCAGAAAGGTGGAGAGAGCTGATGAGTGAGGAGTTCGGAGACGGGCGAGGGGCACGGCCAGGGTATAGAAGATAGGTGGAGGGTGCTCGACCAAATGTCATTCGAAACCTCGAGCAGTTGCCAGTGAGTTGAAAAAAAATTCCAAAATGGCGGAAAAAAAATGGCGGCAAATTTTGTCCGTCTCTCTCTCGGAGACTATAAAAGATGGAGGAGCGGTTTCTCGACAAAAGATGATCACAACCCGGAGGTCTACCTGGTGAGTAGGAAAAAAATTCAAGATGGCGGATTTTTTTTCCCCCCATACAAAATGTATGGGGAATATTGAAGGGACTAGAAGTTGGGAACTATGCAAGACATTGATTTTGATAGGTTCATAGGTGTCTTAGATCTCGGAGAATTAAAAAAGAAAAATATACTGGCTGAATTGAGAACCTCCTCCTTTGTGGAAATGGGTTAAAAAAGGTGAAAGTGTGGTTTTTTTGCCAACTATCCACGCGACCAACTAGGTGGGGTGTGCTCCAACAAAAATTACTCGAAACCACATCCAATTAGCAGGGAGTTGAAAAAAAAACTCCAAAATGGCGGATTCAAGATGGCGGCCATAGAAACTTTCACTGGTGTCTATCTCGGAGAGTATAAAAGATGGAAGAGTAGTTTCTTGGCAACAGATGATCAAGACCCCAAGGTCTACTTGATGATCAGGAAAAAAAACAAGATGGCGGATTTTTTTTCCATGCGAAATATATGGCGAATATTGATTTTTCTTTTTTTTTTCTTCTTTTTGTTTCTTTTTTCTTTTTTTTTCTTTTTCTTCATTTTCTTCTTTTTTCTTTTTTTTCTCTTTTCTTTTTTCTTTTTCTTTTGCTTTTACTTTTTTCTTTTCTTTATCGTTTTTCCTTTTTCCTTTTTTCTTTTTGTTTTCCTTTTTTTCATTTTCTTTTTTTTCTTTTTTCTTTTCTTTTTTCCTTTTTTTATTTTTTTCTTTCTTTTTTCCTTTTTTTTTATTATTTTTCTTCTTTTGTCATTTTTCTTTCTCCTTTTTTCTTTTCCTTTTTTCTTTTTTTTTCTTTTTCTTTTGTGAATGAGGAGCATGGCCAGGTTATTGCAGATAGGTGGGGTGTGCTCGAACAAATTTTTTGGCAAAAGATGACCAGAATCCGAAGGTCTAAGTACTTGATGAGTAAAAAAAATCGCGGTCCGCTTTAGCGGGCCGCGCACCCACGCGCCTTACTTTTAGTAATAACACTTCCCGAGCAAACGCTAGTAATATATATAGCTCGATTACCACTCACTGATTCACTGACTCATTGACATAATTGTTCTCCTAGAAGGAGACGGAAATCGATATAATGATGTACGGGAGATATGTTCGGGTGGGGGATTCGAGTGGGGAAAAATTATGACATTTCGGAAAAACAAGATGGCGGCCGACGTGAATCTTGCAACTCTTTTGTTTTCCAACCGATTTCTTTGAAATTTTGGATTATTGTAGAAATTAGTAAACGATTAACAGAAAAAGTGAAAAAAATTAAAAAAACAAGATGGCGGCCGAGCTGTGACGTCTCAAATTTCCGACCCCTCTCCTGTAAAATTTTGTATGAAAAAATTTTTTTTCACCCATGGTGTCGTATAGAGCTCAAAGAATGTGACTCGGCGAAAGGTGGCGAGAGCTGATGAGCGAGGAGTTCGGAGACGGGCGAGGGGCACGACCAGGGTATAGAAGATAGGTGGAGGGTGCTCGACCAAATGTCATTCGAAACCTCGAGCAGTTGCCAGTGAGTTGAAAAAAAAATCCAAAATGGCGGAAAAAAAATGGCGGCAAATTATGTCCGTCTCTCTCTCTCGGAGACTATAAAAGATGGAGGAGCGGTTTCTCGACAAAAGATGATCACAACCCGGACGTCTACCTGGTGAGTAGGAAAAAAATTCAAGATGGCGGATTTTTTTTTCCCCCAATACAAAATGTATGGGGAATATTGAAGGGACTAGAAGTTGGGAACTATGCAAGACATTGATTTTGATAGGTTCATAGGGCTTTTTTTCTTTTTCTTTTTTTTCATTTTACATTTGCTTTTTTTCTTTTTTTTCTTTTTTTTTTTCTTTTTTTTTTCTTTTTTCCTTTTTAATATTCATTTTCTTTTATTCTTTCTTCTTTTTTTCTTTTCTTTTTTTTCTCTTTTTTTTTCTTTTTCTTTTGTGAATGAGGAGCACGGCCAGGTTATTGCAGATAGGTGGGGTGTGCTCGAACAAATTTTTTGGCAAAAGATGACCAGAATCCGAAGTTCTACTTGATGAGTAAAAAAAT
The DNA here is from genome assembly GCA_029955525.1 of Oeneis ivallda. Lineage (NCBI taxonomy): Eukaryota > Metazoa > Arthropoda > Insecta > Lepidoptera > Nymphalidae > Oeneis > Oeneis ivallda. The sequence continues at coordinate 16,103,380 of JARPMR010000007.1, forward strand.
CGCGGTCCGCTTTAGCGGGCCGCGCACCCACGCGCCCTACTTGTAGTAATAACACTTCCCGCGAGCTGCTTTAGCAGCTCGCGCACCGAGCGTAATACTAGTTATAATATATATAGCTCGATTACCACTGACACACTCACTGACTCACTCAGTGATTGACAGGGTTGTTCTCCTAGAAGGAGACGGAAATCGATATAATGATGTAGGGGAGATATGTCCGGGTGGGGGATTCGAGTTGGGGAAAATTATGACATTTCGGAAAAACAAGATGGCGGCCGACGTGAATCTTGCAACTCTTTTGTTTTCCAACCGATTTCTTTGAAATTTTGGATTATTGTAGAAATTAGTAAACGATTAACAGAAAAAGTGAAAAAAATTAAAAAAACAAGATGGCGGCCGAGCTGTGACGTCTCAAATTTCCGACCCCTCTCCTGTAAAATTTTGTATGAAAAAAAATTTTTTCACCCATGGTGTCGTATATAGCTCAAAGAATGTGTTTCGCAGAAAGGTGGAGAAAGCTGATGAGTGAGGAGTTCGGAGACGGGCGAGGGGCACGGCCAGGGTATAGAAGATAGGTGGAGGGTGCTCGACCAAATGTCATTCGAAACCTCGAGCAGTTGCCAGTGAGTTGAAAAAAAATTCCAAAATGGCGGAAAAAAAATGGCGGCAAATTTTGTCCGTCTCTCTCTCGGAGACTATAAAAGATGGAGGAGCGGTTTCTCGACAAAAGATGATCACAACCCGGAGGTCTACCTGGTGAGTAGGAAAAAAATTCAAGATGGCGGATTTTTTTTCCCCCCATACAAAATGTATGGGGAATATTGAAGGGACTAGAAGTTGGGAACTATGCAAGACATTGATTTTGATAGGTTCATAGGGCTTTTTTTCTTTTTCTTTTTTTTCATTTTACATTTGCTTTTTTTCTTTTTTTTCTTTTTTTTTCTTTTTTTTTCTTTTTCTTTTGTGAATGAGGAGCACGGCCAGGTTATTGCAGATAGGTGGGGTGTGCTCGAACAAATTTTTTGGCAAAAGATGACCAGAATCCGAAGGTCTACTTGATGAGTAAAAAAATCGCGGTCCGCTTTAGCGGGCCGCGCACCCACGCGCCCTACTTGTAGTAGTAACACTTCCCGCGAGCTGCTTTAGCAGCTCGCGCACCGAGCGAAATAAATAAAGCCGAACAATCGCGGTCCGCTTTAGCGGGCCGCGCACCCACGCGCCTTACTTTTAGTAAAACACTTCCCGCGAGCTGCTTTAGCAGCTCGCGCACCGAGCGAAATAAATAAAGCCGAACAATCGCGGTCCGCTTTAGCGGGCCGCGCACCCACGCGCCTTACTTTTAGTAAAACACTTCCCGCGAGCTGCTTTAGCAGCTCGCGCACCGAGCAAATGCTAGTTATTATAATATATATAGCTCGATTACCACTGACTGATTCACTGATTCACTGATTCACTGATTCACTGACTCATTGACATAATTGTTCTCCTAGAAAGAGACAAAAAACGATAAAATGATGTACGGGAGATATGTTCGGGTGGGGGATTCGAGTGGGGAAAAATTATGACATTTCGGAAAAACAAGATGGCGGCCGACGTGAATCTTGCAACTCTTTTGTTTTCCAACCGATTTCTTTGAAATTTTGGATTATTGTAGAAATTAGTAAACGATTAACAGAAAAAGTGAAAAAAATTAAAAAAACAAGATGGCGGCCGAGCTGTGACGTCTCAAATTTCCACCCCTCTCCTGTAAAATTTTGTATGAAAAAAATTTTTTTCACCCATGGTGTCGTATAGAGCTCAAAGAATGTGACTCGGAGAAAGGTGGCGAGAGCTGATGAGTGAGGAGTTCGGAGACGGGCGAGGGGCACGGCCAGGGTATAGTAGATAGGTGGAGGGTGCTCGACCAAATGTCATTCGAAACCTCGAGCAGTTGCCAGTGAGTTGAAAAAAAATTCCAAAATGGCGGAAAAAAAATGGCGGCAAATTTTGTCCGTCTCTCTCTCGGAGACTATAAAAGATGGAGGAGCTGTTTCTCGACAAAAGATGATCACAACCCGGAGGTCTACCTGGTGAGTAGGAAAAAAATTCAAGATGGCGGATTTTTTTTTCCCCCCATACAAAATGTATGGGGAATATTGAAGGGACTAGAAGTTGGGAACTATGCAAGACATTGATTTTGATAGGTTCATAGGGCTCTTTTTCTTTTTCTTTTTTTTCATTTTACATTTGTTTTTTTTGTTTTTTTTTCATTTTTTTTTCTTTTTTTTTCTTTTTCTTTTGTGAATGAGGAGCACGGCCAGGTTATTGCAGATAGGTGGGGTGTGCTCGAACAAATTTTTTGGCAAAAGATGACCAGAATCCGAAGGTCTACTTGATGAGTAAAAAAATCGCGGTCCGCTTTAGCGGGCCGCGCACCCACGCGCCCTACTTGTAGTAATAACACTTCCCGCGAGCTGCTTTAGCAGCTCGCGCACCGAGCGAAATAAATATAGCCGAACAATCGCGGTCCGCTTTAGCGGGCCGCGCACCCACGCGCCCTACTTGTAGTAACAACACTTCCCGCGAGCTGCTTTAGCAGCTCGCGCACCGAGCAAACGCTAGTAATATATATAGCTCGATTACCACTCACTCACTCACTCACTCACTCATTGACAGGGTTGTTCTCCTAGAAGGAGACATAAAACGATACAATGATGTAGGGGACATATGTTCAGGTGGGGGATTCGAGTGGGGAAAAATTATGACATTTCGGAAAAACAAGATGGCGGCCGACGTGAATCTTGCAACTCTTTTGTTTTCCAACCGATTTCTTTGAAATTTTGGATTATTGTAGAAATTAGTAAACGATTAACAGAAAAAGTAAAAAAAATTAAAAAAACAAGATGGCGGCCGAGCTGTGACGTCTCAAATTTCCACCGCTCTCCTGTAAAATTTTGTATGAAAAAAATTTTTTTCACCCATGGTGTCGTATAGAGCTCAAAGAATGTGACTCGGAGAAAGGTGGAGAGAGCTGATGAGTGAGGAGTTCGGAGACGGGCGAGGGGCACGGCCAGGGTATAGAAGATAGGTGGAGGGTGCTCGACCAAATGTCATTCGAAACCTCGAGCAGTTGCCAGTGAGTTGAAAAAAAATTCCAAAATGGCGGAAAAAAAATGGCGGCAAATTTTGTCCGTCTCTCTCTCGGAGACTATAAAAGATGGAGGAGCGGTTTCTCGACAAAAGATGATCACAACCCGGAGGTCTACCTGGTGAGTAGGAAAAAAATTCAAGATGGCGGATTTTTTTTCCCCCCATACAAAATGTATGGGGAATATTGAAGGGACTAGAAGTTGGGAACTATGCAAGACATTGATTTTGATAGGTTCATAGGGCTTTTTTTCTTTTTCTTTTTTTTCATTTTACATTTGCTTTTTTTCTTTTTTTTTTTTTTTCTTTTTTTTTCTTTTTCTTTTGTGAATGAGGAGCACGGCCAGGTTATTGCAGATAGGTGGGGTGTGCTCGAACAAATTTTTTGGCAAAAGATGACCAGAATCCGAAGGTCTACTTGATGAGTAAATAAATCGCGGTCCGCTTTAGCGGGCCGCGCACCCACGCGCCCTACTTGTGGCAACAACACTTCCCGCGAGCTGCTTTAGCAGCTCGCGCACCGAGCGAAATAAATAAAGCCGAACAATCGCGGTCCGCTTTAGCGGGCCGCGCACCCACGCGCCCTACTTGTAGCAATAACACTTCCCGCGAGCTGCTTTAGCAGCTCGCGCACCGAGCAAATGCTAGTTATTAATATATATATAGCTGCTGGGGCTGATTCACTGACTGATTCACTGATTCACTGATTCACTCACTCATTGATCACCTCTTCTGTAAAATTTTGTATGAAAAATTTTTTTTTCACCGATGGTTTCGTATAGGGGACAAAAATTCATTCGGAGGAAAAATATGGAGAGAGCTGATGATTGAGGATTTCGGAGACGGGTGAGGAGCACGGCCAGGGTATTGAAGATAGGTGGGGTGTGCTCGAACAAAAGTCACTCGGAACTTCATCCAATTCGTAGAGAGTTGAAAAAAAAATCCAAAATGGCGGATTCAAGATGGCGGCCATACAAATTTCGTCGGTGTCTATCTCGGAGAGTATAAAAGATGGAAGAGTGGTTTCTGGGCAAAAGATGATCAGGACCCGAAGGTCTACTTGATGAACAGAAAAAAATTCAAGATGGCGGAATTTTTTTTCTCCATACAAAATATGTATATGGCGAATATTGAAGAGACTAGAAGTTGGGAACTATGCAAGACTTTGATACGGTTTCATTTCGAAAGTTTTTATTGAAGAATTCTCATTGTGATAAATGATGAACTATGATGATTGAGGATTTCGGAGACGGGTGAGGAGTACGGCCAGGGTATTGAAGATAGGTGGGGGGTGCTCGAACAAATGTCACTCAAAACCTCATCCAATTCGCAGTGAGTTGAAAAAAACTTAAAAATGGCCGATTCAAGATGGCGGCCATACAAATTTCATAGGTGTCTATCTCGGAGAGTATAAAAGATGCAAGAGTGCTTCTTTGGCAAAAGATGATCAGGACCTGAAAGTCTACTTGACGAGTAGAAAAACCGCGGTCCGCTTGCGGGCCGCGCACTCACGCGCCCTACTAGTAATATATATAGCTCGATTACCACTGACTCACTGATTCACTCACTCACTCACTCATTGACAGGGTTGTTCTCCTAGAAGGAAACGGAAATCGATATAATGATGTAGGGGAGATATGTCCGGGTGGGGGATTCGAGTTGGGGAAAATTATGACATTTCGGAAAAACAAGATGGCGGCCGACGTGAATCTTGCAACTCTTTTGTTTTCCAACCGATTTCTTTGAAATTTTGGATTATTGTAGAAATTAGTAAACGATTAACAGAAAAAGTGAAAAAAATTAAAAAAACAAGATGGCGGCCGAGCTGTGACGTCTCAAATTTCCGACCCCTCTCCTGTAAAATTTTGTAAGAAAAAAAATTTTTTCACCCATGGTTTTGTATAGAGCTCAAAGAATGTGACTCGGAGAAAGGTGGCGAGAGCTGATGAGTGAGGAGTTCGGAGACGGGCGAGGGGCACGGCCAGGGTATACAAGATAGGTGGAGGGTGCTCGACCAAATGTCATTCGAAACCTCGAGCAGTTGCCAGTGAGTTGAAAAAAAATTCCAAAATGGCGGAAAAAAATGGCGACAAATTTTGTCCGTCTCTCTCTCGGAGACTATAAAAGATGGAGGAGCGGTTTCTCGACAAAAGATGATCAAAACCCGGAGGTCTACCTGGTGAGTAGGAAAAAAATTCAAGATGGCGGATTTTTTTTCCCATACAAAATGTATGGGGAATATTGAAGGGACTAGAAGTTGGGAACTATGCAAGACATTGATTTTGATAGGTTCATAGGTGTCTTAGATCTCGGAGAATTAAATATACTGGCCGAATTGAGAACCTCCTCCTTTTTGGAAATGGGTTAAAAAAGGTGAAAGAGGGGTTTTTTTGCCAACTATCCACGCGACCAACTAGGTGGGGTGTGCTCCAACAAAAATTACTCGAAACCACATCCAATTAGCAGGGAGTTGAAAAAAACCTCCAAAATGGCGGATTCAAGATGGCGGCCATAGAAACTTTCTCTGGTGTCTATCTTGGAGAGTATAAAAGATGGAAGAGAAGTTTCTTGGCAACAGATGATCAAGACCCAAAGGTGTACTTGATGAACAGGAAAAAAAACAAGATGGCGGATTTTTTTTTCCATACAAAATATATATGGCGAATATTGATTCTTCTTTTTTCTCTTTTTTTTCTTCTTTTTTTTTCTTTTTTTTATTTTCTTTTTCTTTTTTCTTCTTTTTCTTTTTTTCTTTTTTTTTTCTTTTTCTTTTTTTCAATTTTCTTTATTTTTCTTTTTCGTTTTTTTTTCTATTTCTCTTTTTTTTCTTCTTTTTTTTTCTTTTTTTCTTTTTTCTTTTCTTTTTCTTTTTTTTCTTTTTCTTTGTTTTCATTTTTCATTTGCTTTTTTTCTTTCTTTTTTCCTTTATTTTTTTCTTTATTTTCTTTTTTCATTTTCTTTTCTTTTTCTTTTTTTTTCTTTTTCTTTTTTTTCATTTTTAAATTGCTTTTTTTCTTTTTCTTTTTTCTTTTTCTTTTTCCTTTTATTTTTTCATTTCTTTTTTTCTTTTTCTTTTTTTTTTTTCTTTTGTGAATGAGGAGCACGGCCAGGTGGGGTGTGCTCGAACAAATTTTTTGGCAAAAGATGACCAGAATCCGAAGGTCTACTTGATGAGTAAAAAAATCGCGGTCCGCTTTAGCGGGCCGCGCACCCACGCGCCCTACTTTTAGTACACTTCCCGCGAGCTACAAAAAAAGAGTACACTTCCCGCGAGCTGCTTTAGCAGCTCGCGCACCGAGCAAACGCTAGTTATAATATATATAGCTCGATTACCACTCACTGACTGACTGACTGATTGACACAATTGTTCTCCTAGAAGGAGACGGAAATCGATTTATTAATGTTCGGGAGATATGTTCGGGTGGGGGATTCGAGTGGGGAAAAATTATGACATTTCGGAAAAACAAGATGGCGGCCGACGTGAATCTTGCAACTCTTTTGTGTTCCAACCGATTTCTTTGAAATTTTGGATTATTGTAGAAATTAGTAAACGATTAACAGAAAAAGTGAAAAAAATTAAAAAAACAAGATGGCGGCCGAGCTGTGACGTCTCAAATTTCCACCCCTCTCCTGTAAAATTTTGTATGAAAAAAATTTTTTTCACCCATGGTGTCGTATAGAGCTCAAAGAATGTGACTCGGAGAAAGATGGAGAGAGCTGCTGAGCGAGGAGTTCGGAGACGGGCGAGGGGCACGGCCAGGGTATAGAAGATAGGTGGAGGGTGCTCGACCAAATGTCATTCGAAACCTCGAGCAGTTGCCAGTGAGTTGAAAAAAAAATCCAAAATGGCGGAAAAAAAATGGCGGCAAATTTTGTCCGTCTCTCTCTCGGAGACTATAAAAGATGGAGGAGCGGTTTCTCGACAAAAGGTGATCACAACCCGGAGGTCTACCTGGTGAGTAGGAAAAAAATTCAAGATGGCGGATTTTTTTTTTTTTACATACAAAATGTATGGGGAATATTGAAGGGACTAGAAGTTGGGAACTATGCAAGACATTGATTTTGATAGGTTCATAGGGCTTTTTTTCTTTTTCTTTTTTTCATTTTTCATTTTTTTTTTTTTTTTCTTTTTTTTCATTTTTTTTTCTTTTTCTTTTGTGAATGAGGAGCACGGCCAGGTTATTGCAGATAGGTGGGGTGTGCTCGAACAAATTTTTTGGCAAAAGATGACCAGAATCCGAAGGGCTACTTGATGAGTAAAAAAATCGCGGTCCGCTTTAGCGGGCCGCGCACCCACGCGCCCTACTTGTAGTAATAACACTTCCCGCGAGCTGCTTTAGCAGCTCGCGCACCGAGCGAAATAAATAAAGCCGAACAATCGCGGTCCGCTTTAGCGGGCCGCGCACCCACGCGCCCTACTTGGAGCAATAACACTTCCCGCGAGCTGCTTTAGCAGCTCGCGCACCGAGCGAAATAAATAAAGCCAAACAATCGCGGTCCGCTTTAGCGGGCCGCGCACCCACGCGCCCTACTTGGAGCAATAACACTTCCCGCGAGCTGCTTTAGCAGCTCGCGCACCGAGCGAAATAAATAAAGCCGAACAATCGCGGTCCGCTTTAGCGGGCCGCGCACCCACGCGCCTTACTTTTAGTAAAACACTTCCCGCGAGCTGCTTTAGCAGCTCGCGCACCGAGCGAAATACTAGTTATAATATATATAGCTCGATTACCACTCACTCACTGACTCACTCATTGACAGGGTTGTTCTCCTAGAAGGAGACGGAAATCGATATAATGATGTTCGGGAGATATGTTTCTCTTTTTTTTCTTCTTTTTTTTTCTTTTTTTCTTTTTTCTTTTCTTTTTCTTTTTTTTCTTTTTCTTTGTTTTCATTTTTCATTTGCTTTTTTTCTTTCTTTTTTCCTTTATTTTTTTCTTTATTTTCTTTTTTCATTTTCTTTTCTTTTTCTTTTTTTTTCTTTTTCTTTTTTTTCATTTTTAAATTGCTTTTTTTCTTTTTCTTTTTTCTTTTTCTTTTTCCTTTTATTTTTTCATTTCTTTTTTTCTTTTTCTTTTTTTTTTTTCTTTTGTGAATGAGGAGCACGGCCAGGTGGGGTGTGCTCGAACAAATTTTTTGGCAAAAGATGACCAGAATCCGAAGGTCTACTTGATGAGTAAAAAAATCGCGGTCCGCTTTAGCGGGCCGCGCACCCACGCGCCCTACTTTTAGTACACTTCCCGCGAGCTACAAAAAAAGAGTACACTTCCCGCGAGCTGCTTTAGCAGCTCGCGCACCGAGCAAACGCTAGTTATAATATATATAGCTCGATTACCACTCACTGACTGACTGACTGATTGACACAATTGTTCTCCTAGAAGGAGACGGAAATCGATTTATTAATGTTCGGGAGATATGTTCGGGTGGGGGATTCGAGTGGGGAAAAATTATGACATTTCGGAAAAACAAGATGGCGGCCGACGTGAATCTTGCAACTCTTTTGTGTTCCAACCGATTTCTTTGAAATTTTGGATTATTGTAGAAATTAGTAAACGATTAACAGAAAAAGTGAAAAAAATTAAAAAAACAAGATGGCGGCCGAGCTGTGACGTCTCAAATTTCCACCCCTCTCCTGTAAAATTTTGTATGAAAAAAATTTTTTTCACCCATGGTGTCGTATAGAGCTCAAAGAATGTGACTCGGAGAAAGATGGAGAGAGCTGCTGAGCGAGGAGTTCGGAGACGGGCGAGGGGCACGGCCAGGGTATAGAAGATAGGTGGAGGGTGCTCGACCAAATGTCATTCGAAACCTCGAGCAGTTGCCAGTGAGTTGAAAAAAAAATCCAAAATGGCGGAAAAAAAATGGCGGCAAATTTTGTCCGTCTCTCTCTCGGAGACTATAAAAGATGGAGGAGCGGTTTCTCGACAAAAGGTGATCACAACCCGGAGGTCTACCTGGTGAGTAGGAAAAAAATTCAAGATGGCGGATTTTTTTTTTTTTACATACAAAATGTATGGGGAATATTGAAGGGACTAGAAGTTGGGAACTATGCAAGACATTGATTTTGATAGGTTCATAGGGCTTTTTTTCTTTTTCTTTTTTTCATTTTTCATTTTTTTTTTTTTTTCTTTTTTTTCATTTTTTTTTCTTTTTCTTTTGTGAATGAGGAGCACGGCCAGGTTATTGCAGATAGGTGGGGTGTGCTCGAACAAATTTTTTGGCAAAAGATGACCAGAATCCGAAGGGCTACTTGATGAGTAAAAAAATCGCGGTCCGCTTTAGCGGGCCGCGCACCCACGCGCCCTACTTGTAGTAATAACACTTCCCGCGAGCTGCTTTAGCAGCTCGCGCACCGAGCGAAATAAATAAAGCCGAACAATCGCGGTCCGCTTTAGCGGGCCGCGCACCCACGCGCCCTACTTGGAGCAATAACACTTCCCGCGAGCTGCTTTAGCAGCTCGCGCACCGAGCGAAATAAATAAAGCCGAACAATCGCGGTCCGCTTTAGCGGGCCGCGCACCCACGCGCCTTACTTTTAGTAAAACACTTCCCGCGAGCTGCTTTAGCAGCTCGCGCACCGAGCGAAATACTAGTTATAATATATATAGCTCGATTACCACTCACTCACTGACTCACTCATTGACAGGGTTGTTCTCCTAGAAGGAGACGGAAATCGATATAATGATGTTCGGGAGATATGTTGGGGTGGGGGATTCGAGTTGGGGAAAATTATGACATTTCGGAAAAACAAGATGGCGGCCGACGTGAATCTTGCAACTCTTTTGTTTTCCAACCGATTTCTTTGAAATTTTGGATTATTGTAGAAATTAGTAAATGATTAACAGAAAAAGTGAAAAAAATTAAAAAAACAAGATGGCGGCCGAGCTGTGACGTCTCAAATTTCCGACCCCTCTCCTGTAAAATTTTGTATGAAAAAAATTTTTTTCACCCATGGTGCCGTATAGAGCTCAAAGAATGTGACTCGGAGAAAGGTGGAGAGAGCTGATGAGTGAGGAGTTCGGAGACGGGCGAGGGGCACGGCCAGGGTATAGTAGATAGGTGGAGGGTGCTCGACCAAATGTCATTCGAAACCTCGAGCAGTTGCCAGTGAGTTGAAAAAAAATTCCAAAATGGCGGAAAAAAAATGGCGGCAAATTTTGTCCGTCTCTGTCTCGGAGACTATAAAAGATGGAGGAGAGGTTTCTCGACAAAAGATGATCAAAACCCGGAGGTCTACCTGGTGAGTAGGAAAAAAATTCAAGATGGCGGATTTTTTTTTTCCATACTAAATGTATGGGGAATATTGAAGGGACTAGAAGTTGGGAACTATGCAAGACATTGATTTTGATAGGTTCATAGGGCTTTTTTTCTTTTTCTTTTTTTTCATTTTACATTTGTTTTTTTTTTTTCTTTTTTTTCATTTTTTTTTCTTTTTCTTTTGTGAATGAGGAGCACGGCCAGGTTATTGCAGATAGGTGGGGTGTGCTCGAACAAATTTTTTGGCAAAAGATGACCAGAATCCGAAGGTCTACTTGATGAGTAAAAAAATCGCGGTCCGCTTTAGCGGGCCGCGCACCCACGCGCCCTACTTGTAGTAATAACACTTCCCGCGAGCTGCTTTAGCAGCTCGCGCACCGAGCGAAATAAATAAAGCCGAACAATCGCGGTCCGCTTTAGCGGGCCGCGCACCCACGCGCCTTACTTTTAGTAAAACACTTCCCGCGAGCTGCTTTAGCAGCTCGCGCACCGAGCAAACGCTAGTTATTATAATATATATACATCGATTACCACTCACTGATTCACTGACTTGTTCTCCTAGAAGGAGACGGAAATCGATATAATGATGTTTGGGAGATATGTTGGGGTGGGGGATTCGAGTTGGGGAAAATTATGATATTTCGGAAAAACAAGATGGCGGCCGACGTGAATCTTGCAACTCTTTTGTTTTCCAACCGATTTCTTTGAAATTTTGGATTATTGTAGAAATTAGTAAACGATTAACAGAAAAAGTGAAAAAAATTAAAAAAACAAGATGGCGGCCGAGCTGTGACGTCTCAAATTTCCACCCCTCTCCTGTAAAATTTTGTATGAAAAAAATTTTTTTCACCCATGGTGTCGTATAGAGCTCAAAGAATGTGACTCGGAGAAAGGTGGAGAGAGCTGATAAGTGAGGAGTTCGGAGACGGGCGAGGGGCACGGCCAGGGTATAGAAGATAGGTGGAGGGTGCTCGACCAAATGTCATTCGAAACCTCGAGCAGTTGCCAGTGAGTTGAAAAAAAATTCCAAAATGGCGGAAAAAAAATGGCGGCAAATTTTGTCCGTCTCTCTCTCGGAGACTATAAAAGATGGAGGAGCGGTTTCTCGACAAAAGATGATCAAAACCCGGAGGTCTACCTGGTGAGTAGGAAAAAAATTCAAGATGGCGGATTTTTTTTTTCCATACAAAATGTATGGGGAATATTGTAGGGACTAGAAGTAGGGAACTATGCAAGACATTGATTTTGATAGGTTCATAGGGCTTTTTTTCTTTTTCTTTTTTTTTCATTTTACATTTGCTTTTTTTCTTTTTTTTCTTTTTTTTTTTTCTTTTTTTTCTTTTTCTTTTGTGAATGAGGAGCACGGCCAGGTTATTGCAGATAGGTGGGGTGTGCTCGAACAAATTTTTTGGCAAAAGATGACCAGAATCCGAAGGTCTACTTGATGAGTAAAGAAATCGCGGTCCGCTTTAGCGGGCCGCGCACCCACGCGCCCTACTTGTAGTAATAACACTTCCCGCGAGCTGCTTTAGCAGCTCGCGCACCGAGCGAAATAAATAAAGCCGAACAATCGCGGTCCGCTTTAGCGGGCCGCGCACCCACGCGCCTTACTTTTAGTAAAACACTTCCCGCGAGCTGCTTTAGCAGCTCGCGCTGCTTTAGCAGCTCGCGCACCGAGAAAATGCTAGTATTAATATATATATAGCTGCTCGTGCTGATTCACTGACTCACTGACTGATTGATCACCTCTCCTGTAAAATTTTGTATGAAAAATTTTTTTTTCACCTATGGTTTCGTATAGAGGACAAAAATTCATTCAGAGGAAAATTATGGAGAGAGCTGATGATTGAGGATTTCGGAGACGGGTGAAGAGCACGGCCGGGGTATTGAAGATAGGTGGGGTGTGCTCGAACAAATGTCACTCGAAACCTCATCCAATTCGCAGTGAGCTGAAAATAAATTCAAAATGGCGGAAAAAAGATGGCCGCCATACAAATTTCGTCGGTGTCTATCTCGGGGAGTATAAAAGATGGAAGAGTGGTTTCTTGGCAAAAGATGATCAAGACCAAAAGGTCTATTTGATGAATAGAAAAAAAATCCAAGATGGCGGAAATTTTTTTTCTTCATACAAAATATATGGCGAATATTGATGAGACTAGAAGCCGGGAGGCGGGATTCATGCAAGACTTTGATACGGTTCCTTTTCAAGATTTGTTTTTATTGAAGAATTTTCATTATGACAAATGATGACATATGATGATCGAGGGTTTGGAAGGTGGGTGAGGAGCACGGCCATGGTAATAAAGATAGGGTGCTCGAACAAGTCACTCGAAACCTCATCCAATTGGCAGTGAGCTGAAAAAAAATCCAAAATGGCGGATTCAAGATGGCGGCCATACAAACTTCAACGGTGTCTATCTCGGAGAGTATAAAAGATGGAAGAGTGGTTTTTTGATAGACAATGATCAAGACCTAAAAGTCTACTTGCCGAGTAGAAAAACCGCGGTCCGCTTGCGGGCCGCGCACCCACGCGCCCTACTAGTTAATATATATATAGCTGCTGGGGCTGATTGACTGATTCACTGATTCACTCACTGATTGATCACCTCTCCTGTAAAATTTTGTATGAAAAAATTTTTTTCACTGATGGTTTCCTATAGAGGAAAAAAATTCATTCGGAGGAAAAATATGGAGAGAGCTGATGATTGAGGATTTCGGAGACGGGTGAGGAGCACGGCCAGGGTATCGAAGATAGGTGGGGGGTGCTCGAACAAATGTCACTCAAAACCTCATCCAATTCGCAGTGAGCTGAAAAAAAATTCAAAATGGCGGAAAAAAGATGGCCGCCATACAAATTTCGTCGGTGTCTATCTCGGGGAGTATAAAAGATGGAAGAGTGGTTTCTTGGCAAAAGATGATCAGGACCCAAAGGTCTATTCGAAGAATAGAAAAAAATCCAAGATGGCGGAATGTTTTTTCTCCATACAAAATATATGACGAATATTGAATAGACTTGAAGCTGAGAACTATGCAAGACTTTGATACGGTTCCTTTTCAAAATTTGTTTTTATAAAAGAATTCTCATTCTGACAAATGATGACATATTATGATGATCGAGGGTTTGGAAGGTGGGTGAGGAGCACGGCCATGGTAATGAAGATAGGTGGGGGTGCTCGAACAAAAGTCACTCGAAACCTCATCCAATTGGCAGTGAGCTGAAAAAAAATCCAAAATGGCGGATTCAAGATGGCGGCCATACAAACTTCAACGGTGTCTATCTTGGAGAGTATAAAAGATGGAAGAGTGGTTTTTTGATAGAAAATGATCAAGACCTAAAAGTCTATTTGCCGAGTAGAAAAACCGCGGTCCGCTTGCGGGCCGCGCACCCACGCGCCCTACTAGTTATATATATAGCTGCTGGGGCTGATTGACTGATTCACTGACTGACTCATTGATCACCTCTCCTGTAAAATTTTGTATGAAAATTTTTTTTTTCACTGATGGTTTCGTATAGAGGAAAAAAATTCATTCGGAGGAAAAATATGGAGAGAGCTGATGATTGAGGATTTCGGAGACGGGTGAAGAGCACGTCCAGGGTATCGAAGATAGGTGGGGTGTGCTCGAACAAATGTCACTCGAAACCTCATCCAATTCGCAGTGAGCTGAAAAAAAATTCAAAATGGCGGAAAAAAGATGGCCGCCATACAAATTTCTTCGGTGTCTATCTCGGGGAGTATAAAAGATGGAAGAGTGGTTTCTCGGCAAAAGATGATCAGGACCCAAAGGTCTATTTGATGAATAGAAAAAAATCCAAGATGGCGGAATGTTTTTTCTCCATACAAAATATATGGCGAATATTGAATAGACTAGAAGCTGAGAACTATGCAAGACTTTGATACGGTTCCTTTTCAAAATTTGTTTTTATAAAAGAATTCTCATTCTGACAAATGATGAGATATAATGATCGAGGGTTCGGAAGGTGGGTGAGGAGCACGGCCAGGGTATTGAAGACAGGTGGGAGGTGCTCAAACAAAAAATACTCGAAACCTCATCCAATTGGCAATTAGCTGAAAAAAAATTCAAAATGGCGGATTCAAGATGGCGGCCATACCAATTTCATAGGCGTCTATCTCGGAGAGTATAAAAGATGGAAGAGTGGTTATTTGATAGAAAATGATCAGGACCTGAAAGTCCACTTGACGATAGAAAAACCGCGGTCCGCTTGCGGGCCGCGCACCCACGCGCCCTACTAGTTAATATATATATAGCTGCTGGGGCTGATTGACTGATTCACTGACTGACTCATTGATCACCTCTCCTGTAAAATTTTGTATGAAAAATTTTTTTTTCACCGATGGTTTCGTATAAAGGAAAAAAATTCATTCGGAGGAAAAATATGGAGAGAGCTGATGATTGAGGATTTCGGAGACGGGTGAAGAGCACGGCCAGGGTATCGAAGATAGGTGGGGGGTGCTCGAACAAATGTCACTCGAAACCTCATCCAATTCGCAGTGAGCTGAAAATAAATTCAAAATGGCGGAAAAAAGATGGCCGCCATACAAATTTCGTCGGTGTCTATCTCGGGGAGTATAAAAGATGGAAGAGTGGTTTCTTGGCAAAAGATGATCAGGACCCAAAGGTCTATTTGATGAATAGAAAAAAAATCCAAGATGGTGGAATTTTTTTTTCTTCATACAAAATACATGGCGAATATTGAAGAGACTAGAAGCCGGGAATCATGCAAGACTTTGATACGGTTCCTTTTCAAGATTTGTTTTTATTGAAGAATTTTCATTATGACAAATGATGACATATGATGATCGAGGGTTTGGAAGGTGGGTGAGGAGCACGGCCATGGTAATGAAGATAGGTGGGGGTGCTCGAACAAAAGTCACTCGAAACCTCATCCAATTGGCAGTTAGCTGAAAAAAAATCCAAAATGGCGGATTCAAGATGGCGGCCATACAAACTTTAACGGTGTCTATCTCTGAGAGTATACAAGATGGAAGAGTGGTTTCTTGGAAAAAGATGATCAGAACCCGAAGGTCTACGTTTTGCTGAATAGAAAAAAAATTCAAGATGGCGGAATTTATTTTTCCATACAAACTATGCAAGATGAAGTTTCCTTTTTAAAATTTTGTTTTTATTTAAGAATTCTCATCCTGACAAATGATTCGGAGAAAAGATATGGACAGTAATGCTGATCGAGGATTTGGAAGGTCGGTGAGGAGCATGGCCAGGGTTTTTAAGATACGTGGGGGCTGCTCAAACAAAAAATACTCGAAACCTCATACAATTGGCAGTGAGCTGAAAAAAAATTCAAAATGGCGTATTCAAGATGGCAGCTATAAGAATTTCATAGATGTCTATCTCAGGGAGTTTAAAAGATGACAGAGTGGATTTTTGATAGAAAATGATCAGGACCTAAAAGTCTACTTGACGAGTAGAAAATACGCGGTCCGCTTGCGGGCCGCGCACCCACGCGCCCTACTAGTTCTATTCTATTCTTCCTCGATGGTCCAGAACGCACGCAACGCTTGGTCTAAAGATTCACCTTCCGAAACAGACAAAAAATAATTTTGGGTTGGACTTTGCCCTTGATCTTTATTATCGAGGATTAGTTTACCACTAATCACTGCTCCGAACACAGTATCAATTACGCTAGGAATATCCGAATTAATTAGTAACGGTTTACTCGTTATAATTAATGATTAAACGAACTTACCTGTAAGTGAAGTTCTATCATAATTATGTGAGATGCTACGTTCGAAGAGATTAAACCTTATTACACTTGTAGTTTAACGTATCAATGTTCCCATAAGCACTTAGTTTAGAAAAAAACATTAAAAAATGAAAAATTTGTAGGTCAGTAGAACCTTCTTTCAGTTGACATAATATCCTGTTTTCTTCATTTAATTGAGAGTACTTGCACGTCGTGATATTTCAAAAGTTAAGGGTCAGCGCATTGAAAATGCTGGGAGGGGGGGCCTTTAATCTCTTCGAACGTAGAACTTCACTTACAGGTAAGTTCGTTTAATCATTAATTATATTTCGATGCTACGTTCTCTAGATTAAACCTTATTACACTTGTAGACTTTGAGAGTTTGAAATATCACGGCAAATCAATCACAGACAATCCATTAATTAGATATAATGAATTTAATTTTTGTTTTCAATGTTTGGTATATCAAAAATTAGTCGGATACATTTTATAATAACATCACATGTTACTTATTTATGATCATAAAAATACAATTATTATGATATTTTTATAATTTTATTTATTTCATTATTTTTTAATTTATTTAATTAAGTTGGTATCTTAAATACTCCGAGCAAAAGATTATTTTTCTCCACCAGGCCTTATATCTCTTTTATAGAATTTGGCAAATATTGTTGAAGTATAGCCTCTATCGCTTCATCCTGCCATTTTCTAAATTAAATCTAAATTGACACTCGAAGTACTAGTCTGTCGAGTGCTATGTGTTGAAAACAGAGTTACAGCCCCTAAGGTCTCCTTTACCCATCTACCTAATGTCCGAGCTGAAACTTTGTTATGCGGCTTTTTAAAACTTATGAAAAACAAATTGTGATTGTTACGCAAAGTACAAGTAATGTGTTAATAATCAATCAATAACTAGCTGGATAAAATTCAGGTCTTTCGCGAAAAAAAAAGGGAATTACAAACACTGGTTGTAAAGTATTTGCTCGAGATGTCTTAATTAAATTAAATCAGGTATTTTAACTGAAATCTCGTTCACCGAAATACTAATGTTATTAAAATCAAGTTTTGAATGAGTTTGGACCCTATGAGCCCTTACAAGGGTCACAAGGGTCAACAAGGTAATCAACTTTTAGAAATTTCTTCAAGCAATATTTCATTAGGTACACAGTTAGCTAAATTATCTACTTCATTCGGTCAACTTCACTTATTTTACTAGCTAAAATTAGAGAGAGAGCCATCTGCAGCTATTTAAAGAGCTTATTTTATTGAGCTCCAGATTGAAAAAGATTAGTTAAAAAATAAATGATATTAGGTATTGAGGCCTGACATGAACATCGTTTACACATGAACATGTGTAAACGATTAGCAACGCAAAAGTTATACCAATTCTTTAAACATTTGTGTCGTATTGTTTTATGGAGTTATCTGACAAGTGACAATGACGCCAGCATAATATAAATAAACGACGCGGCTTCGTCTCAATAACGACTGCCGCACAATATTCCGGCAACCAGGGTAACCCTCTGAAGAATGTGATGGTTGCTGGATGGAATGAGAAAGGATTAAATCGTTAGACGAACGAAAAAACTAACGGCTCGCACACTAATAATAATCTATTAAATATGGGAAACCATGTAGCTGTGAAGGCTAGGCAGGAATGACCAGTATGCCTTTTTAG
Source organism: Oeneis ivallda (assembly GCA_029955525.1). Taxonomy (NCBI): domain Eukaryota; kingdom Metazoa; phylum Arthropoda; class Insecta; order Lepidoptera; family Nymphalidae; genus Oeneis; species Oeneis ivallda. The sequence goes on from JARPMR010000007.1 coordinate 16,121,163, forward strand.
CCTTATCACTTATTATCTTCTTCAATGATTTGAGTACAATAGAAAATGGCGGAAATTCGTAAAATTACCATTTTTACCAAGATACAAAAAAAAAAAACACATTAACAGTGTAGGCATCGGGATCTTTATACCATAAAATGTACGATGGACATTTTTTAATAATCCGACTTGCAAAAATGGCAAAGTCAGGCAAACCAAATTTTGACTCAGCATCAGCTATGCTTGGCAATAAAAAGAGTCCGCACCTCACACCACTGCCATATATCCTTAGCAAACATATTTAAATGAGGAACTTGTATTCCGCCCATACAGTTTATATATTAGTGTTATCAATTAGCAACAACTAACAAAACATGCTTATAAGTCAAATCTTTTGCGAAAATTTTTAATCCAACAAAAGAGCTAATAACTCAAGATAAATTTATAAACATATAATTCAACAATTACGATGCCAGCTTTTCTAGCTGAATCCAAGTGCCGCTTGCCATATCTCATTGAACAGGCTAAGGCACCCCGTAATAGAGAATCCCGTCAGAATCATAGACGAGTCAGAATCATAGACGAATAATATCTACTACCGTGAATATATCTCTAAGTAATATTCATAATCATCATCATCTTTAAAGTTTTTAAAATATTTGGACCTCTCAAATCCCTTGTATACAGTCAGCCATATTCGAATGCTGGACAGGCAGATGACAACAGTCTTACTAAGCGGGCAAATTCTTTTAACACCTTTTAGATGACATGATTTCTTTTGACGAGATATCGTCTCATAAATCGATGAACACCGGCCGCACGCACGAAAAAAGTGTCACCTTGCGCCTAGGCCTGAGCGTGCAAGCCAGAGCGCGGAACACGCGATAGAGAGGCACGATCGGTCCAAGCGTCGGCTTGTTATGACGCTATCACGCAACACTATCGTCCGCAAACCGACCTTACAGACAACCAACCTATTTTTTTTTTAATTTTAATAGGTTTCTCTAAAGGTAACTTTACTTCCATTTTATAAATAATAATAAAATCCTAAATCCGGCAAGTAGTACTTGGAATCATAACACTCCTTGATTCGTTTATTATAAAACCTAATGCGCAAAGAAGTTTCTTTGTCATATTAATATTGTCTTAACAAACTGTTACATAATTCTGTGATATTAGGCAGATATCATCCAAACAAATAGGTCATATGATCGGTAGGTACATCGTAATAATTTGATAAGCCATTTCATCAGTTAAGAAAAAACCATACGGTGCGGTAATAAGCTCGAACGGCAATACCTTGAACTCGTATGGAGAGTAAGTACTTTTGAATTATTATGAATATGCATCAAGTAACAAATATGCATCTTTCAGATCAATATTTGACATAAAGCAACCTTTTGAAATTAACATTATAACAGTGCGTACATCTTCTAATTTAAAATGCTTAGGTTCAATAAATTTATTGAGATTTTATAAGTGATAAATTTATTGAGAGTTTTTAAGTGAGTCTTGCCGATCAGTTTTGGCATTAATATACTAGAATATATAAACTGATCATTACAAGGCTCGCATTCAGATACAGCACCTATGGTTAATAACTTTCAATATTACTTATTTCGTCGTCAATGTAATTCGGAGCTTGTGGAATTATATGTTGTACAGGATTTTGTGAAAACGCTATTCCATACCCGTTAATCCATGACAACACAGTTCAGTCAGAAGCAATCTGACATTATTGTTCGTAGAACAAAGACAATCTACCGGCATAATTTACCTGCGTGTCTAGCGGCTGTTGCGACTGGTGGGCCGACCACCGATGTGCGACGCTCGCGATGAGGGCGCGTGCTGCGCCTGCTGAGGAGCAGGCTCTTTCGCTCGGGTACTCCCCGTCAGCTTGTGGCTCAGGGGAGGAGCTTTCCAGTTTAAATTTTCCTCAGGCGCTGCTGGTGACGGGTTTTAGTTGCTCATTGGGCCTATAAACGGCTGAGCGGCCCCTAATTCAGCTCCAGACTTATTTATTGCTTTCGCTGTTTGTATTGTTTCAACGAGTTTTTGGCCAAAAAGTACATAATTGATCAATCTTTGTTTCTTGCAACTGTTTTTTAGTTCCTTCTTTAAAGCCGCGAGTATAAAATAACGTCGAATGACTGACTCATTGTATTGACAGTCGCATAAAATGCGTCTCGTATCCATTAAAAGTCTCAAAACAGCGATATCTTTAGACTCTTTTTCCAAAAGTAGGTAGTGTAAAACATTCACTTAGAGATGAAATTGAGCTGCACAGTTCTATTTATTTGACTCATAGCTTGCGTTTTGTATGGAATTTGCAACGGCTTTGATCTCCGGATTGAGTAATGGTTAATTTACAATTAGCCGGAAGCAAATGAGACTCTATAAAATATTGTCTCCGGTTCAGGCAGAACTTCACCTTCAAGATTCTCTTCCGTTGTTTGAGCGACTTCTCTCAACTGCGAGGACTCCCGGTAGCATTTACTAGTCGAGGGTCTCGATTCGTCTAATAGCGGATCCGAAATTATGTCTGTTTCAAAAGTTTGTTCCACTGCAATCGGAATTAATAACTACATTTTTAAATATGTAGGTAATTCAGTAGGTAGTACTACTAAAATTGATTTAAAATGAATTCGCATTTAAACACTATTATTACATTGTAATTTGTAATACAAGCAAATAATATTTAAAACATTCGTAACCGAGTTTCTTTGTGTTCGTACAACAAAGAAAATAACTACATAGGATGCTAGATCGAGTAGCTGGAGATAAGAATGATAATCCATGCATACCTAAACAGGTATAGCTATGTCCCGTACCTGCAGAGAGGTTCGGACACGTTACTGCGGGTAAGATGAACTCAAGCGTTGCATCGTGAACCCGAGTGTAAGTTGGTAAGAACTTATCGTAATTATTACGATATTTTGTTAATTATTATTGTTAATGGTATGTAATAACTCTAGGCGTTAAAACGTATACCATAATAATTAACATATACAAATACCCTGTAGTTCGAAGGATGACATCATCAGAACTCGAAGAAGAACGCCGTTTATTTTTCGATAATTTTCTTTCTACTTTTTTTTATTTTCTTCCTAATATAAAATAAAGATTCCATCTCACTACGCTTCCTTTTTAGCATTTTTAAAACATTTATTATATTAAAAAGCTTTTATAAAATAATAAATAATATGTCACGTGCATAATGGCGAAGCACTAAAATGTCAAAGAAAACAGGATATGTCAACTGAAAGAAGGTTCTACTGACCTACAAATTTTTCATTTTTTAATGGTTTTTTCTAAACTAAGTGCTTATGGGAACATTGATACGTTAAACTACAAGTGTAATAAGGTTTAATCTAGAGAACGTAGCATCGAAATATAATTTGTGACACTATGTCATTTCCTAAAAGTACATCGACTCGCGCTCGTTTATAAAATTCAGGATCCGCTAAACTGAATCGATTATACTGGCTAATCACTTCGCGCGAGAAGTTGACGTTAGGCATTTCACCGGCTACCTTTGTTACGACGACCATATCTAAAGAAAACGTCGGACCGTCCTGGTACCGTGGTTTTATGGTACACGTTACCATACCCTGGTCACAGACCTTATAATACTGACGTACAGATACTCCATCAGGAACAAAAAAACGAAACACTGTTAAATTGCTCGGGTGGACCACCCGATGGCTAAAACGGGAATTAATGGCGCTGTTGTAGCGAGCAGCTTCATAACAGTTAATATGATTACAATTAGATGGCGCTCTAGGGAACAGTTTGATCGAGCCCCGATAGATGACGTTCTTTTGTTGTCGTTGCAGTTATGAAAACGCTAATAGATGGCGTATGCAAGTACCTACAATAGAATATTCGGATGTGTTTGTATTTTTTTCACAGCGATATCGTTCTAACATGAATGGAAATAGTGTCTATTTTCGTATACGATATACCTAGAACGTATTGCGAGGTTGCCAGCTCGGACAATATCACAATTATTTCGTTTTTCGCAATTTCGCAAGATAGTAAGAAAATAGGCAAAATAGGATTAGCGCAGATGTGGCGCAGATAATATATGGCGCAGTATTCAACTTTTTAGGTCAATGTACCTACTTATCACTACATAGTATAAAACAAAGTCGCTTCCCGCTGTCTGTCTGTCGGTCTGTCTGTCTGTCCCTATGTATGCTTAGATCTTCAAAACTACGCAACGGATTTTGATGCGGGTTTTTTTAATAGATAGAGTGTTTCAAGAGGAAGGTTTTTATGTTTATAACATGCATAATATAGTAGAGAAACACTGATAATTTTAGAGGTTTTTAATGTGATGTCGTAAATAAACACATTTTTTTGCGCTTACATTGCAAACGCTGGCTGAACCCTACCCTACCCTAGATAGATCAAAATAATGTACTACAGCAGTATTATAAGGTCTGTGACTACAGTATTGTACACCTTAAAAAGGTCTACAAAAAAGTCCGCGAAGTTATATAACTATGTCTATCTCTTAGGGATAACTCACAATAACCATTTTTTAGCCTTTAGGTACTTTTTACGAGAAATAATGGCTTATTTACGAAGCGATTTTAAGCAATACAGTATTAATCCTTATTCCATTATGTACCTTAAATAAATTGTGCATTTAATATAGATCAATATGGCCCTTTAGAGCATGTAGCATGTTTATATAGGATTTGACTGAAATTTGGAATGGAGATAGCCTGCTAAATTATATCCTGACTTAACACATACTTAGCCTACATTTTATCCCATTTACCTATTTAAACATCGCGGACGAAGTCGCGGGCGTCAGCTAGTTAAATTATAAAAACTACGTGAAATGCAAGTTAGCGACGACATATGGTAGTTTACGAGTTACGACCGACCCCTTGTCTAGTCGGCGACCACTTGATTTAATACGAAAAACTAATAATACTTAAAATAATTTAATTATTGAAAATAACAAAACGTTCATATTTAATATAGTTTTTAGTGCCATAATATTATTCATCATATACCTACCAATCATACATTTACGAATTATACATAAAATCAGCCATTTTTTTTTCATGATGTGAAAAAAAAACATTATTGAACTTAACCTGCAATCACAATAATAATAAAACTTCTATGTAAGTACCTAATTTTAGCAGACATGTATTATAACTATAATTTTCAATTAAGGGTCCGGCGAACATAGTTCGCAACTCCAATTATTCAAGGCGCGTGCAAAAATCGGCCGGTATATTGCTATCTCTATTTGGCTGAGAAAGGCGGCTCCATGCTTGGTGCGACAGCAATATTTAGCGTCCGAATTTGTTAAACATTTGGTCTTTTTCCGTAAATACCAAAAATGATGAATGAAAATTTGTTGTGTTTTTCACTTCGTGTTGTTATTTTGTAACTTAATTGATAAGCTATGTTCCTGAGCTAAGATATCGTTGGTTTTATTATGAAACAAATAAGAAGAAAACATGCCATTTACGTCGTAAAAATATGCAAAACGCAATTCGTTTACATTTATCTCATCAAAAAACCATTTCGACTTACCCCCACTCACCTTACTTATTATATTATTTAATTACCTACTCTTATATTATATAACTATACCTACGTATTTCCACATATTATAAACATTACCTCTATACCTGCCGACTGCGCGCCCAAAAATTTAGGGGGTTGCGTGGTTGGCGCGGGGAGAACATCTCGCTCCGCCCAGAACCTCAAGGCCGTTGGGAAATATAGGAGCCTTAAATGTTTTCTACACCGCGCCGCCCGCCACCCGCCCGCCACCTCTCACCGCGCCGCCTCGCGCGTTCATTTTCATGATTCATCATTACAACTTACAAGTAGAGCCGTCGTAAACCATCGTTCGATTCGATAATAATCGTAATTAATAAATTCATCACACTGTCTTTCTTCACCGAGCCCCGAAAAGGCCGATAACAATGATTGTGAAGAATTTCGACATAACGCCCAAAAGTGGTCAGATTCGGAAGATGGAAATGATTCTAGTAAGGTTACGGGCTGTACAGTTAAATTAGCATTGCAGAAAACATCCAATGACGTCGGTATAATGGTATCATTCAACAATGAAAATTTTGAAAACATAAAGATGGGTAACACGCTTATTGGTCAGTTTGTTGCAAAAGAGCTAGAAAAATATGAAGGCGGTAAGCGCTATGAAAAAATAAAAGATATAATTGAGGTCTTTCAGAAATAAAACAATGCGTAGATAAACTGTTAAATTAAAAGTTTAATTAACAAAATAATTCAAGTGTTTTCTTCAACTGTGTTAATGTTTAGAAATTATTTTAAGTAGATTTTTTAAGTAGAAATGTCATAAATCATAAATAATCAATGCTTGATGTTGTTTAGGCATAATTATAATAATCAATCAAAATTTGTGGTATAGTGGGCAAATAAACTGTCCTGAAAATATAATTTAAGCTTACGAACTATTTATTAAGAATACAGGTACCAATGAGGACTGACTGAATTAAAATAATTAATAAATATTATTTGATAATAAACAGTAGTTTTCTTTATACAATCACGTACAATTTTGAACTTTTAATCCGGTAAGGCCTACCTCAGTGAAAAGTGAAAACAGAAGGTTTTTTTTAACCGACTTCAAAAAAAAACAAGGTTTACTGATTAATTTGATTTAACTAAATCTACACTGGTTCGGAATTGCCACTTAACCTAGCCAGAAAGAACCAGCAAGAAAACTGGGTGGCATCTACCCTTTAGTTTAAACTACCCATAAGGCCCATATTACAGTGGTTTATCATCAAAGGGCACAACTATGTCTCTAATTTGATTTGTAAATTCTCAAATGACTTTAATCAGACGTTAAACCAGTGAGCTTTTACGACAGTAACATATTAAATCATTGCGTTAAACAACACATTAGGACTTCCATCCTATTCTAGTCTTCCTCGGCATGTCCTCGGCTTCCAATCTCGATCGTCTGTCTAAATCTAAACCATCTAAACGGTGTGAACTACGTCGCAAATTTCTGAAACTCATAATATTGTGTTTTAATGTGTACTAATAACTTATAATAGCTTCTTATATTTTAAACTAGATGATGCCCGCGGCGCCGCCTGTGTGGATTGAGGTTACTTGGTTCCCGCGGGAACCGAGGATTTTTCCGGGATAAAAAGTAGCCTATGTCCTATTCCAGGGTATAATCTATCTCCATTCCAAATTTCAGCCAAATCGGTTCAGTAGTTACGGCGTGAAAGCGGAACAAACATACAAACAAACTCACTTTCCCATTTATAATATTAGTAAGGATATTAGGATATTAGGATTAGGATATCCAATCGTTCATATTTTCACAAAATAATTTTACTTTAATTTTCATAATTAATAGAAAAAAAATTTGGGAAACTTGTCTATGCGAGTCCTACACGCAAAATGGGGGATCTGTACCTTTAAACTATAAAATGATATAAGAAACACGTACCATCGATAACGACATACTGCAGATGATAAGTTTAAAGATTTTGTAACGGAATTTAAAATAAAATAAGAAATGTAACCATCAACATATCGATCCAATTTATTATTTGTTTTGAAGAATTCTTAATTTAGATGCAGACTGTAAAGATTTTTTCCGACTTTTACAAAAGTCGTGAATCTTAACTTCCATTAATTTCCTAATTAGGTAATCAAAATGATCAAGGTTATGGTAGTGAGTATGGAAGTTTATTTTATTTTTAAAATTATTCATCAAGTTAGATATTACATTACTTTTATGTAATTGGTCAATATTTTCCTGAAAACAGTCTAACATTTTATCAACTAAATTAACTAAATATTCAGTGGGAGATTTAAGTGTTGGCACTGAAATATTGGAGTATGTTTTGTTGATTAACAGTAATTGTTTTTTATCATTTAAATCAACTTGATTGTTCAATAATATTTTTTTACAATCTGAACAATCAAATTTATCTATGCAAGATTTACCTATCCACCCAGCAAAATACACAACAGAACACGTTTCTAATGATAAATTTTGTTGAGACTGCGTAATTTCTATAATATTGCTACTTTGAGTTAGGATTGGAAGTTCTGTTAAAGAGCCTTCAATATTTTCACCTATAAAACCTTGTTGCATTGATGTTGACGGTATGGAATCACACTGTCGTGTATTTTCTTGGTTTGTAGTGGCTGTAGGTAGGAACAAATCCTGATCTGATTCACAATTTGTTTTTTCAAATGTCATCAAGTTATTTAACAAATTGGAACGAAACGTTGATCGTAGTGATCTTGATGTGGGGTTTCTATTGCAACCTCCTTTTAATCTGTAAATTCCAAACAAATTTTCAATTACGTCTTGATTTAATCGATATGTTAATAAAAATTTATTGCCAGTGCCCGGTGTAAATTCTTCAGCAGAGAGTTGAAGAACGGCATTAATTGTCTGAACTATACCATCAAAACAAGGGGGGCGAGTTAGCTGCCGTTCATTTTTGTTATTAATTGTTATTTTTTGTAATTCACAAAAAGTTTTTTTGCCTTTAATCAAAGTTAGATTTACTTCCGAGTTTCGGTTTTTTGTGATCGCGCATCTGTACGGATTTCTATTAAATTTATTTTTAGAATTAAGGCAATCAAATAAATCATTACAGAGATTAACAAAATGAGCTGTGTGTTGTGCAGTGTCGTTATTCAACTCTCCACTTTGGATGGCAGTTTGAATTGCCGCTGACACAGATTTACTTAAAACTTGTGTGGCGAGCTTGACTTTCATTTTTTGAAAATTATTAGGGCTTATGTGCGCAGCTGAGAGCTTATGTACAGATTTGCTTTTATTATTTTGATCTGTATTATACACATAAACTATGTCGGAAAAGGAAATTTGATTTCCATTTAAATAAAAATTATTATTAATTAAATTAGTCCTCACATTTTTTATCAAATGTGGGACATCAAATATTGCAAAAATTTTACGTCCATTTAAGAAATAAAAAGGGTAATTAATAGTGGCACCTAAATCTTTAATTACTTTTACGTTTGTCGTTGCTTGATCGCAAACAGTTGCTTTAGGTAATAAACCTGATTCAAACAATTTACTAATTACATTCTCAATTATTGTTTTTAATTTACTGGACTCAATAGTTCTTGACCCCAAAAAGTATGCTACTGGGATCTTCCAATTAATATAAAGGCCCCTGGCAATAAATACTAACGCGTATTTAGCTTCTTTTCCATTTCTCTCACCATTACCAAAATCTTCAAACCCTTCAATTAAATCATATTTTGATGTGTACTCTAAATTAGTCATGATGCTCATTTCATCAAAACATACTACACAAGCACGCTCTTTAATAGATTTATGTAAAAATTTATTTTTAATATTCTCAAAAACTTCTTCGTTAATACCAGGTAGACAATTGGTTTCTTGTAACCAACGCTGTATTGACGTTATAGAAGCTAAGACAGTCCCCGATTTTAACATGTATTTATACGCAGCAGGTGATTTATAATACAAGGACATGCAAAATTTTTTCTCTTCTTCAGTCCAACTTGTCCTAGGTTTTTTAAATTGCATCAAAGCTAATAACTTGCTCGATTCACTTCTAAATTTGTGTTTTGACAAATCTACAATATTCTTATTTATAGCCCTATGTCTCAAATATTTATTTTTCATAATAGAACGTCTTAATTTGTTATTGGTGTCTTTTAATAAAGTTTTTAGTTTCTTACATCTAGGTGTATCTGTATACTCATCTTTTTCCCGTGTCCGTCTTTTCTTAGGTGTGCTCCAAATCAGTTCCTCATGTGATTCGTCAGCTGTGTCGACTGCGACTTCGTGAAATCGTCGCTTATTACTATATACCTTTTTAGGTGTTAGAACCTTTAGATCTGGTGATCCTACAAATAATAATAACGAAACAAAAAAGTGATCCAACCAACCTTTAAAAACACTAATAAATTTTAAGAGTCGAGTCAAAAATGAGGACTAGAAAAACTCTAGGTTTTATAATAACATTAAAGTCATTAAATAAGGCCATGAACTGAATATAATGTGAAAACGTAATTTCGGGTGTAAAAAAAGCCGTGGTAGCCGAGTGGTTACACACCGCGGCCTCCTAATCGGGCGTCGCGGGTTCGAGCCTGGCACGACCGATAACTTTTCGGAGCTATGTGCGTTTTAAGAAATTAAATATCACTTGATTTAACGGTGAACGGTGAACGGGTAACATCGTGAGGAAACCTACATACCTGAGAGTTCTTACTGTTCTCAGAGGTGTGTAAAGTCTACCAATCCGCATTGGGCCAGCGAGGTGGACTATGGCATAATCCTTCTCGTTCTGAGAGGAGACCCGTCTTCAGCAGTGAGCCGTCAATGGGTTGATGTGGTGGTGGTGTGGTTTTTGTGTACATGTGTGTGGGTGTGAGTGAGTGTGTGTTTGGGCTATAATATCTGTGGTTTGGGTGTGTAAAGGGCATTGAAAGAATATTTGTTACAATAATTAAAAATTCAAAAAATTTTAGTTCAGGTTTTTTGAAACTATAAATTTAAATGCCTAGGTACCTGGAGAAGGAGTTCGTGAATGTTCATGAGGTTGCCTTTGTAGGTTGGTGTCATCATAATTCACTGTAAAAAAAATTCAACATTGTTAAAGAAAATAACCTCTTCATTTTGCATTCAAAAGGTTACATCTTTAAAATTTTAAAAAATTTTGTTCAGATTTTTTGAAACTATAAATTTAAAAAATGAATAGGTACCTGGTGAAGGAGTTCGTGAATGTAAACCATGAGGTTGTTGAGAATTCAGATATGGTTCGGGTACAGCTGATGGTGTCAGGAGTTTTCTAAAGCCATTCTGAATTATGTGTTTTGCATCAAAGTGATCAATACATATGCGTTTATTTTCCAAACACTTAGGAGGTAGATGGTCAATAGTCATGTTGCCTGAAACAAACTTATTCATGTTCAGATGTACAGGCAAAAATAACAGTAGCAATATTCAGACTGTTTTAAATTCAGTTATATTGTAAAACATTTTACTTGGCAGATAGACAGAAGGACGAACTATTTATTATACAAGAAATATAACGGAAATTTAAAAGGAAATTGGTTTTTAGTGCTCAAATTTCAATATATCATATATTATTGAAATTGAATTAACACGTATTTTTTATTTTTTAGTTTTGCTTAAAAACACCAATATTTTATCATAGATATTTACGTCCAATATTATCGTCGAATATTTCTATTATTATTTCCTCTTTAAGTTGCCTGGTAGAGATCGTTTCTTAGCGATAAGGCCGCCTATTGTACAGCTATTTCCGCCTATTGTATATTATATATATAAAACAACTTATTCCACGCGGACGAAGTTGCGGGCATCAGCTAGTATATTATATTCTTATACTGTGCCATAGTGAAAAAATTCTGTTTTGTTATTATAAAGTCTGTGGTTATACTTTAAATTTATCATTCGAGGGGATGCGTGATTGGCGCGGGGAGAACATCTCGCTCCGCCCAGACCCTCAAGGCCGTTGAGAAATACACGGGCCTTAAGCAATTCAAGTTTGATGATGAAACGCGAGGAAAGTTAGGTATATAGCAAGTGTAGAAAAAAAACACCATTCTACAGCTAGCAACAATAGATACGTTATACTTACTTTATGTGTTTCTACTACTATAAGATCTAGATTATATAAGATCTAGATTCTATGGCAATCATTTAAGTCTGTAAATTTTAAAAACCCGACTCCAAGTTCCTAATTAGGTACATTTAAATATATGATATATATTCTTGTAATCTCCTTTTAATTCCCTTCATTTTGATACACCACTCGATAGGTTTGGATATGTAATATATTTTTTTGAATGACTTACATTTTGGCGCCAAAAACCCAGCATATTGATATATTTTTTTTTAAAACCTATCTAAGAACACTTGGGTAGCTGAAACGAATCTACTCGTAACAATGCCTCAATCGTCAAAATCCATCCAGCTGTTTGGAAGATACCTACGAGGTAATAAAGAAATTGCGCGAAAAACATAACCCTTCTTGCAGTCGGGTAATAAGAATATAGCATATTGTGATATATAGGTAATATGGAATGCAATGTACACTGAAAGCATTTTAATTATGGGAGATATCTATTAATATACTTAAACCATTAAATCATAGATTTATATAGGTCGTCGCTCGCGCTCCGACTATTACTGTATAGTCATTGGTCATAGATATTATAATAGTTAATGTGTGCTGTTAGTGTTATGATAAATGCATATACGTCGTGGAAAAATAATTACTTACCGCTATTTTCCAGCCATTTTTTTAAACGATTTGCGTCCATCGATGGAAATTTAAACATGGTTTTTTCACCATTTACCGATGAGCAGTTGTAATATGAACATTTGTATTTATACGCTTTATTACGCTTGTGTGTTTCTTGCATTTTGTTAAACTGTGTCACAGGGTTAAACACAAATAATTACTTATCAATATTGTTGTTTTGAAAATAAAACGACTATAACTTTTAAGTAGTTAAAAGCGCGGTCGAGTTCAAAGACCAAAGAGAATGGACATTGGGGAATATTCAGTGTGACCACTTTTTAATGAGGGAATCTACCAAAGACACTGCTAAATCTACTGAAATATACTAGGTCGCATTTTAAATACATAAATGTATGATTCTGCGAATGCAAACGACTAAATAAAAATGTTGTTGTTATTATGTTGTCATTATAGGAGCAACTTAAAAATGATTGAAAGACCTAGGTATTTTATAAAAATTGTATTTATCTATTGGACAATTAAATTCAATTTGCTATGCCCACAGTACGTCAGTATTATAAGGTCTGTGCCCACAGTAACGTTCATTCAATAATAAGGGAATCCCCCAAATCACTTTCAAGTGTTGCCAACTGTAAAATTAAGTAAAACTTTTTGGACATGGATGCCTAATATTCTTTGATAGCGAATTAATAGCAAAACCTACTGATGTGTTTCTCATTAATTCTACTAAATTCTACTCAGACATTAAAATATCCTACTAGATTATCGTCTTATTTGCTTCAAATCTACTATAAAAGATGAAATCTACTAAAAGTGGTCACACTGGCAATATTGCTTTGTCATCGACGGGGATCGTAAAACCACAGGCAAAACATAGATGTTATAATATCTGTGGTTAGGGGATTAGGTAATACGAAATTTAAAAATAACTCTGAAACGTACCAATAGTATTATAATACATGTGAAAGAACCAAAATAAACATATAAATTAAATGAATAAATAAAATAAAATATCAATTTTTTTAATAAGCGCCATCTGTTAATCTTCTGATCTATAATTTTTAAAGCGCCATCTGTTAACCTAACTATTCATAATTTCATCTTGCAATGTAGTTCAAATAATTGCCGCTTGTCGCTAGTAAGCTGAATTTCATGAAATAAATCTCAAATCGCTACCTCTAGCGCCCTCTATTGACAGACTCTACTACTACTTTTTCTGCACTTAGCGTTGGTGACCCTGTGCCCTGGTTTTTTATATATTCTCCGCCAAGGCCGGAGATCGAAAAAGGACATTTTTTACGCGGGAGTCCCAAACGTTGAGCACATTCTGCGGTAATGAAAGACGTCTGCGCCCCGGAGTCTATGACACCCCTGCAGTCTTGAAATTGTCCGCTAAAATCGAGAATGTGTGTCCGCGTAGTTCCCAATACTACACCGTAATCGCTGAAAGAATACAGTGCATCTTGCACCGGCGCCGCACCACTCACGGAGTGAGACGACACTAGTGCGTGCTGCTCATACGATGAGCCGGGCTGCGCGGGGGAGCGTGACGGCACGGCCGAAGTGCTCGCAGAGTTCCCGCGACCCTGGTCCCTATGGAGGAGATAATGGTGGGGCAATGCACACCCAGCTACCCCACATATCAGGGTACTGCTGCACCCGTTTTCGTGAGACTTTAGGCAATTTACACAAAGTCTTAAGGCTTTGACACGGTCAATTCGCGCCTCGACTGGCAAATTTCTAAAAATTTCACATCTATAAATCATGTGACCTTGACTACAATGTGGACACACTAACTATTTTTATTGTCTTCCGACTTATTCACTCGGGATGAAGTGAGAACCGATTTTGATGACTTAATTTGATGGCCTCTGTTCAATCCTTGCTTAACTTTAGCTTGCATATTTTTATTTTCGGAAGAGGTAGTCGGAAAAACATGTTCCAGCACTTTAATTTGTTTATTAACGAAGGCAATTAATTCGTTAAATTTTGGAATAGTTTTCTGATCCCTACTTTCTTCAAATAACTTCTTAGTATGAGGGTCAAGGCCACGCAACGCTAAGTGACACATTAAATAGTCGTCTAGGTTTTCAATACGAAGCGCTTGAATTGCTTTAAGCGAATGATCAAACGTTTCAACAAAAAAAGTAAGATTTGAACTTGTATCCTTACTCAACGGAGTAAAATTTAACATTTTATCGAGATACCTACTCGCAAGTGCCCTATTATCTTGATATTTCTCTAATAAACTTGACCAAACTAATGGATAATTAGCAGCGGTAATAGGTAATTTCTTAACAAGATTAAGCGCACTGCCCTTTACACACGAAATCAAATAATGAAACTTATCGATGTCTGTAAAGTCTCTGCTATGCACAAGTGAAGTAAACGTATCATAAAATGTAGTCCAATTCTCCAGCTCACCATCAAATTCAAACAAAGTTAACTTTGGAAGCGACGGTGTTGGTAACTCGCTCGATCTACTTTTTTTCAGAATTACCGCGTGTTTGATATTTACGCGCGAGCCAACTACATTCATCATACAACGCCTCAAAAGCATCTAATTGCGATGTAGATAATTTGACACCGGGTTTTAATTGCATTTCTACTTCCAAAATCTCCATGATGGTATTTTCAAATTTTGTTTGAACATTATCTAATTCGGCAAATTGGGCGATAAAACTTTGCATTTTGTTGGGATCATCTTTCACAGACTTCGCAGAATCATACAGTTTCTGCGCTTTCGTAAAGATATAATCTCTTTTAAAATGCAAAGCCTTAAGCTTTAACTCTAATTTGTCCGTGAGTGTAGGTTCCGCCATGTTTTCTAACACTACACAGGGACCACGTCACGCAACAAAAGAATCAACTTATTGCAATAATTACGAACTATCGCAATGTACTATACTGAAATATACATAAAATACATATAAATAATAATAATAAGATACAAATACGTTATTTTATGTAAATTAAAGATAAAATAAGATAAAATATAGGTATAGGTTAGCACTGGTTTTTTTTGAAAAAATATTTTAATACGGCTCGAAGGCCAGAAATGTTGCTTCGAAGGACCTTTCTGGAATACGATTCCTGCTCTGGATGTGTCCCGTTATCCAGAGTACACTCAAACCGTCAATCTACAATAAAGAGACCACTTACCGCTTCTGGTTCGGCCAGGTTCCTCGAAGGCACAGCTATGAGACACGGCACAAAAACTGTTCTCCGGAGGATTAGGGTTGTACACGGCACAACTAAGCAGTCCTTTTGTAAATTTCTGGATTCACGCACGGCGTGGAGCACACAATCCGAACACACGTTACGAACGGCTTTCTTCTTGCATCCAATCTGATCGTTTCGTTTGGTGGCGCTAGTGGCGTATAATGTTGCCAGCTGTTGAGGCCAACGGCTTGGCCAACGAGTCAAGGCCTGGAACACTAGGTATAGGGGCCCATCAGCTATAACCTGAGTCCAGGGTCGCTGCCCCAAGGGCCTTTCACCGCGGTCAGATTTGTTCTCAACGTAGTGGTGACTTAATGATGGTAGGGTTGCACTGACCTTCCTTGCAGCAGTCAATCCTTGTACGGCCTGAGATGGTATGATAGTGGTGGTTATGTGGGGTGTGTTGTGAGGTTGAGTGTAAGGTGAACTTCTCAGGCCACTCGCAGCAGCAGGCAGGCAGCCAGTTATGGCCTGCAGCAGTGGGCGTTGGGCTGGCGTAGCACTGTACACTTGGTTTGTCACTAGTTGGGTCCAAAACCTTACACGATTTTCGCAACACTTCCGCCGAGCGCGTGGCGAGCAAAGGTCGGCGAGTTCCAAAAAAAAGGTTCTTTGTTACGGAAAACAGTTAACAATTATGCTTATAGCTAGGTCGACACATAGACCGCTTGACGGCGCAAATAAACCGTAAAATAAACTAAAACTAGACACTTAAAAAGCAAAACGGGCGCGAGGCGACCCGGGAATTTTACGTGAACGTGTTAGCTGTCAAAAACCAAAGGAACTTGCAAAAACCACGCCCCAAAAGAGCGGCAAGTTTAAAACTAAGTATCTGTCAACTTCATTGCGAGCCAAAGAGATTGCCAGCGCTACGACCATGGAACAAGGAATTGTTGACAGGCACATGGCGCGAACAACCCCCCCGCCTGTGGTCGTAAGGATTTACGTCCACTTACTAGTAAATAGGTAAACGTGATAAGGAGCAAACGGCTCGCTGCAAGACAGAGTCTCCGACCATTACCTCGGCAACCCTGGGAACCCCATCAGACCCGTAGATCAGCTTAAGAATGCGCCCACGGCGCCAGTATAAAGGCAACAAATTAGGTTCCTTAATCAGCACTAGGTCACCAACTTTGGGTGGATCAGATTTGTCAGCCCACTTAACCCGCTGCTGCAAAAGATGCAAATACTCTAGTGACCAACGGTGCCAAAAACACTGAGTCATCTGTTGCAGCAGCTCAAACCGGGACAAACGTGAGACCTTCACGTCCCTGAAGGGGTATTCGGGTAGAGCGTTAAGGGGCTGACCAATCAGAAAATGACCGGGAGTTAAGACCTCCAGGTCATTTGGGTCAGATGAGAGGGGACAGAGTGGCCGAGAATTGAGTACAGCCTCAATTTTGCAAAACACGGTGGCGAGTTCTTCAAAGGTTAAAACAGTTTCGCCTATAACGCGCCGGAGATGAGTCTTGGCCACCTTAACCACAGCTTCGAATATTCCACCCCAATGAGGGCAAGCTGGGGGGTCAAACTTCCAGGTTACCCCCATCTTGGACAATGCTGTACTTATTCTAATCTTATTGCTAGACAGGAATTCGACAATCTCTTTTAAATATCTATCAGTGCCCTTATAATTTGTGCCACAATCCGTGCGAATCAGGTCAGGCAATCCTCGACGAGAGACAAATCTACCTAGCGTAGCTACAAAAGCTTCAGTGCTTAAGGCACTCACAAGTTCTAAATGTACCGCCTTGGTAGCGAGACATACAAAAACGCAGAGGTAGGCCTTGAGCGATCTGGCGTTGCGGAGGTTAGAGCTCTTGATGGCAAACGGGCCAGCAAAATCAGTGCCAACCCCAGCAAAGGGTCGAGTGGCTAGAACGCGGTCGGAGGGCAGATCACCCATCATCGGCTGTGAAGTATTAGCCTTCAAGCGGTAACACGGAATACATTTGAAGGTGACGTTCCGGATGGTGCGTCTCCCTGCCAGAATCCAAAACTCGCGCTGTAAAATAGCCGAGAGTGCATTACAACCAGCGTGGGCATTTTTAAGATGGTAGTGTGTCACTAGCAATTTGACAAAGGTGCCGTCCTTAGGTAGCAAAAGGGGGTGGCGAGCACCATAGGGCAGATTGGAATTCTTGAGGCGTCCTCCAACGCGTAGCATTCCGTTATTGTCCAAAAAAGGGCTTAGGCGAGCAAGGGGGCCCTTCAAAACTAAACCTCTCTTTAGGGTGTCAATCACGGATGAAAAATGCTCCACCTGAACCACACGCACCCAGTAGTTCCGGGCGTCTTGGCGTTCAAGAGGGGAAAGCACAGGACTCAAATTTTTATTTTCTGAATTCCGCCCATTATGGATAAAACGTCGAATCCAACCGGTAACACCAATTAGTTTATCAAGGGAACTGTAACGGTTCAAAAGAAAGTTCAAGTCGGGGATCTGTTTATCCTCAACCACTCCGACTCTTAAGCCCGGCAATACTTCGGGAGCGGAAAACCTATTTTGAGGCCAAGTCGTCTCGGATTGGGATAGCCAACTTGGATCCCACCAAAGGTGATGGTGGACCAGTGAAGAGGCCTCACAGCCGCGGGAGGCGCAATCGGCCGGGTTCAGTTCTCCGGGTACGTGTCTCCAAATCACCGGTACTGCAGAGCTCTGAATTTGGGAGACCCGATTCGCAACAAAGACCTCTAAGTTGTGAGGCGCGGCTCGTAGCCAGCAAAGGACAATCCCACTGTCCGTCCAAGCATAAACGTCGGTCAGATCGACCGCAGATGCCAAAGAGGAGCGGACGTGGTTCAAGAGGCGTACCAGAAGGGCGGCGCCAGACAATTCTAATTTCGGGATAGTCAACCGTGAACGAATAGGGGCCACCTTGCTTTTTGCCAAGACGAGATGCGTCGCGACCTCACCGGCGACATCGACAGTCCTCAAATATACCACGGCGGCGTATCCTCGTTCAGAGGCGTCGCAAAACCCGTGGAGACTGGCATGACACCTTCCTGTTGGTAGGAAGCGTCGAGGCGTGGAAATTCGGTTAACTTCAGGAAGTGAAGACACAAGGGAGTTCCACTCCTTCAATAACTTCCCAGGGAGTGGTTCGTCCCAACCGAGTTCAGCAATCCAAAGCTTCTGGAGGAAACAGTTAGCCAAAAATATTACGGGAGTGATCCATCCATTGGGATCGAAAGTGCGAGCAACCGTAGACAATACGGAACGCTTAGTCCAGACCTTGGGAGGTGGGTCTAATTTGACCCGGTAGGTGAAAACGTCTTGGACGGGCTGGTACTGTATTCCAAGGACCGTCAGCAAATTGGGATTTTCGGGATTTTCAAAAATATGAGGATCCTGCTGATCCTTTCCCGGAAGATCCTTCAAGACGTGAGGGGAGTTGGACAGCCACTTGCCCAACTCATAACCTCCGGACTTCAGTATTGCAATCAATTCATCGCGAAGAGTCAGAGCTTCCTCAACGCTCGAGGCTCCCGTGCAAATATCGTCCATATAGACTGACGATTCCAAGGTGGCTGATGCGCGAGGGTAATTCAGTCGCTCCCGGTTAGCTAGTTCTAACAAGGTCCTGATAGCAATATAGGGGCTTGACTTGAGTCCATAGGTCGTGGTGTTCAATTCAAAGACACGCATTGGCTCATTAGGATTTTCGCGCCACAGAATCATTTGGTATCTCCGATCATCGCGATGTACCATCGACTGTCTAAACATCATCTTGATGTCAGCTACGAAAACAATTTGATGCCGGCGGAAATGCGTGAGGATATCGGAGATATCCTTGATCAGCTTAGGACCGGAGTGCAAGCATTGGTTCAATGTCACCGTTGGATGTGGCCGCGGAGCCGTCAAAAACCACTCGAATCTTCCCCCCAGGGGTCTTCAAGACGGCATGGTGGGGTAAGAAGTAGTGCTCGTGTGCGCGCCAATCAAAATTGGATGGTGACATATGCCCCAGGCCCTCGTACTCGCGCATAAATTCAACGTACTTGGAGCGGAAGGTGGAGTCGCGCCGCATGCGTCGTTCCATAGACAAGAGCCTCTTTTCCGCCAAGGCCCGCGATTGACCAAGCGGGGGGCGAGAAGCGAGAAAGGGCAAGCGAGTTACAAATCGCCCATCAACACGGCGGCCTGTGTTGTTTTGATAAAACAACTCACATTCAAGGTCAAGAGGGTCAACTCGTGCGGCATGCGGCGGCTCCTCAACTTCCCAAAAGCGCTGGACCACCTCCGACAGCGTCAAGCCGGCTGCTTGCAATTGGTCCAGCACCGGTAGGTCCGAAGACCATAGCACGGGTCCAAAAAAGCTAGAACCGAATATAGTGGACATGGCACATAGGCCGTCCTTCTGCAAAACCCTAATTTCCCCTGACAAGACCAGGCCCAACACGTCGGAACCCAACAAAAGGTCCGTAGGACCGGGTTCAGTCCAGTGGGGGTCAGCTGGGTTTAGGCCTGATGCACAGGACACCGCAGCGTCAGTTATTCGGACCTGCTCATATTGAGACTCAGGGGGGACCTCCAAAGGGGGGGGGGGGACGGACCTCCATTTGGGTAAACCCATGCGTCATCTCGTGGCGGCAGCACGGGCCTAGTCATACGGGCTGAGGTCGGTAGGCCGTAGTAAGGCTGTCGACCCGCTCGAGGTGGGCGGCGTTCGAGGCGTGGCCACTCATGAAGCGGAGGTGAATAGCGGGCAGGCTGAACCGTAGACGAAGCCGCCACAAATCTCCCATCAGAACGTCGAGGGGGGTTGGCGCCCCCCTCACGGGGGGGTGAAGCCCCCATAGGCGGGGTCGAAATCCGGACGCGTCGGGATTCATGGCCCTGATCAGGAGACCGACGCAAGTAATCCGGGGAGCGATCGGTAAGAGCGCCCCCGCCCGTGCGGGGCGCGCCCTCACTCTCCACCCGGCGGCCAACACCATTCTTGTTGGCGCACAAAATCTCCAGGTGGTTACCCCTACAAATTGGGCATGGCCGTCGCTGTTGGCAGTCCCGTTGCATGTGAGCTTCCAGACAGCTATAGCACCAGTGGCGGTCTCTTGCAATGCCCCTCCGATCCTTGATCCGCTTAGAGAGAAACTGGGGGCAAGAAAGCACCCGGTGGCCTGGACGCCTGCAATAGTTACAGGGGGCGGGTTCAGTGGCAGCAAGTCCAGTGTAAACGGGCATTGGTCTCCGGTCGGAGGCCCTTTTACCAGGGACGCCAGTGTGACCCTTTTCCTTCCTCAGCTGGGCAGGCCGCTCTGGGGTCCTTGAAGGACCAGCCATACCAGAGTTATCAGCCTGCCGGCACTCTTCCTCAAGGAACTTTAAAAGGTCCGAAAAGGGGGGCAGGTAGCTGGCCCCGTCCCCACCATACCTTTGCTCAAAACGCAGTTTCAACTCGGGAGGTAGGCGGGACAACACAATGTGTAATAAAAGGAAGGACCACTGGTCCACGGGAAGCTCTAAACGCTTAAGAGCGTTGCAGGCTACAATCAGTGGATTTAAGAGCGATTCTCTTAAATGGGACACCCCAGAGACACGTGGCAGCGCTAGAATTTGTGCCACGTGTGTGTCTGCTAACCGGCGCACGTTGGCATACCGCCGAGTCAGTAGTTCCCGCGCGGTGGTATAACTCTCCTCGGAGAGGTCTAGGTGGCTAACTAAACCCAGAGCCTCTCCCTGCAGGGAAGAGAGTAGATAGGCCAGTTTCTGGCAGGGAGACAGGTCCCTTCTCGCGTCCACCAGGCTATCAAAGAGGCTGAAAAAGCCTAGCCACTCGCTCAGGTTGCCAGAAAAGTGGGGCAAGTTTATTGTTGGCAACTTGCCCTGTAACGCAGGCTGCGTGGTGGGTCTGGTGGGAGACTCAAGAATAGAGCTCATTCTCGCCTCCTTCTTGAGCCTCGCGGCCTCCTCCACCAGACCGTCTGTCAGCTCAAAAAACTGTTCGTAGTCCCGCACTGAGGACTCCAGCGATTCCGGAGGTAGCTCCAATGCCATGAGGTCTCGGAAGGCCTCTTCGACGACCGCCTGCCTGGTCCGCACCTGCTCGCACCGCTGGAGCAGTGCGGATGCCCGGTCCACCCGGCCTACCAAGGCGTTGGCTGTAGCAGCCCAACGCAGCTCTGATTGAATTTGCACGCTCAATTTTTTGTGGGCTGACATCTTAGGTAGGTACAAAACGACTAAAATAAAGGTAGTTACAACAAATAGATAACAAAATCAAAACAAAGTTATTTGTTACAAGTTATGTTTCAACTTCAACCAAACAAATTAATAATCAAACAAGAATTACCCACTTTAAACACAAACAAATTACTACTTAAATACTATTTATTAATTAGAATTATTTACTTTAAAACAAGAATTATTTATTTTAAATACATCAAACAAACTATTCTGTTACCTAACCACGAGGGGTTCTAGTAAACAAACAAAGTATTTGTTGGTTAAAAGTTCCAAAAGATACAAATTAAGCTATCAATAATTTATGTTAAGTCAATCAATAACAGAAATTAAGATAAAAGAAAAATTAAGTTTTTAATTACCCGTACTAAGCCACTAGACTCATACTAGGCACTGCAAATTACAAATTGGCTTGGTAAGAACCTACAATTATCAAATTATATTAATATTAAGTTTATTTATTACAATCTACATCTAACTGTTGGCCAGTTACGGGCCACAAACAACAATTAGATACTATTAATTATTAATCAACAAAAATTAACAAAACAAAATCTCAATAATTGCAATCATTATACAGGCCTACATGTGACAAGGTAGGCTATGTACTAAACTAGCGGCACGCTATGATGGCCGGTTTGACGTTTGTCCGCTCATGAAGTTCCGTATTAATTGATAACGACTTTGAAGGAAATAATTGTATTACTTTATTGACGATAGTGATGTGCAGAGATTCATAAATTTTATCGAATGTAGTTTTAGGTTTAGGACTCAAAATTTATTTATTAAATTGATTTCTAAAATGTATACAAGTGTAGAAAAATCAGTTTGCACCATTTAAGGGGTGAATGTACTTGTGAATATGAACAATTTTCACTATGTGGACAAACCTCTGAAATCGCAAAAAAATATCAGCTGTTTCATACAAAAGGTAAAATTTTTATTTTTATATGATATATACCACAACTCGGCATTTGGTTTTCTAAATTGAAAATTTTTAAAAATGGAATCTAATACGATCGTCACATAGGATCGCTGGCTAGCACAACTACTACCTCCGGCAAACTCGCGTCAATGCTCAATGCAAAACAAAGCAGTTTCGAATTGACGTTGCTTCGAAAAGTATAAACTGTCAGTGCAATGCGATTGTGATATAGTTTTGACCTGGCTTTGGATTTCAAATATTGATACTGCATTACTGTTGACCCTTGCTCGTTAATTTGGACTCTGTTCAAGCCCTTTGTTGTGGATTTCGTCGATATGACCGAACGTACGCAGAGAACTGTAAACCTATTTAATCAGGTACAAAAACAAAACTTAATTGTTTTTTGTTCGAGAATAAATTGACATTCCACATCACTATTGTAATGTGTCAAACCGGCCATCATAGCGTGCCGCTAGTGTAGTAACTCAATAAGCCTGTGTATTAATAAGTTATAAGGTCCATTAATTTACAATAAATGAGTTAACCCTAGAACGGCCAAGTTAAGTCACAGTAATGCCAAATCTGTCCGCGGAATCAATTTAACCTTGCTCTGCTTACCAAATGATGAGGCCAACGGCTTGGCCAACGAGTCAAGGCCTGGAACACTAGGTATAGGGGCCCATCAGCTATAACCTGAGTCCAGGGTCGCTGCCCTAAGGGCCTTTCACCGCGGTCAGATTTGTTCTCAACGTAGTGGTGACTTAATGATGGTAGGGTTGCACTGACCTTCCTTGCAGCAGTCAATCCTTGTACGGCCTGAGATGGTATGATAGTGGTGGTTATGTGGGGTGTGTTGTGAGGTTGAGTGTAAGGTGAACTTCTCAGGCCACTCGCAGCAGCAGGCAGGCAGCCAGTTATGGCCTGCAGCAGTGGGCGTTGGGCTGGCGTAGCACTGTACACTTGGTTTGTCACTAGTTGGGTCCAAAACCTTACACGATTTTCGCAACACTTCCGCCGAGCGCGTGGCGAGCAAAGGTCGGCGAGTTCCAAAAAAAAGGTTCTTTGTTACGGAAAACAGTTAACAATTATGCTTATAGCTAGGTCGACACATAGACCGCTTGACGGCGCAAATAAACCGTAAAATAAACTAAAACTAGACACTTAAAAAGCAAAACGGGCGCGAGGCGACCCGGGAATTTTACGTGAACGTGTTAGCTGTCAAAAACCAAAGGAACTTGCAAAAACCACGCCCCAAAAGAGCGGCAAGTTTAAAACTAAGTATCTGTCAACTTCATTGCGAGCCAAAGAGATTGCCAGCGCTACGACCATGGAACAAGGAATTGTTGACAGGCACATGGCGCGAACACCAGCATTGGCCAATCGAGTTACGGCACAGCAGGAGTGACCCAGTATTGCCAATTGCAGATTTGAGCGTACCTTGGTTTACTGAACAGTAATAATATTCATAATTTCATCAACATGAATTTTGAAAGAGTGAATATATGAATTACTTGAGTTTACTGGAGGGGTATACACGCGAGATGGATAATTCTTGAGTGGCTGAGAAAAAACGTCGTAAAAAATTTTGTTAAAAGCAATAGCGTGATCTTTGTTAGTAATAGATTCGACATTTTGATAAAAAAAATTTTGGCTGAATCTATTAATACGGGTACTGTACGAACAGTTTATAATTATTAATACGGTTACCGTACGAACAATTTATAATTATTCGTACAGAAGTCGGACGAATACTTTGGTCAAATATTTGAATCGTGCTACCTGAATTTGGGGGAGAAGAGGGGGGAGGGGAGGGGGAGGGAGGGAGGCCCCCCCCCCCCTTTAGTCTTGCCATAATTCGCTTAGTGAAGGAGTGAAGGCAAAAAAATAGTGGGAGAGGGGAAAAGGAGTAGAGGAAGCTTAGAAACCCCTCCAAATTAATTTTTCATTTCAAACCAATAGAACCTAAGTGCCCGGCCTGCGGCCACCGGAATCTTTTGTGTTCTAACCTAATCTAACCTAATTTTAGTTTTTGCACAGTCTGGTGGTTCTCCCAACGTGTTACAGTGTAACTAATTAAAAAAAAATTGACAAATAAAAAACAAGCTAATCATCAAATTCATTCTTAATTTAAAAAAATGTGGAATTTAAAAAATAAAAATGAAAATAGAAAAAAAATAAAAAAATAAAAATGAAATTAGAAAATTCAGTCTGTCGAGCCGGGATTCGAACCATCGACTGTTAACTATTAGGCGACTGCATAAGCCACTAGGCTACGGAGTCCTGATATAGTACCGCGAAAATAACGACCACAATGCCTTCAACAAAGATTGAAGAACTGTACAAATAAATATAATTTATTCGTCCAGTACCCATACAACTAATCACTCCGAAAAATTTTTGGCAAGTTGCTGGTATTTCGCTTTGTTTTCGTTTCTAGTCTTTTATTAAGCACTGTTCGTTAAATTCAATATATTTAATGTAGCCATAATTTTTTATATCACGTTCACGCTTTCTTAACCTAGAAAACTCTTGATAGTCCAAAGGGTCCTGAAATTTTTTCCACCTTGGATTTATCTCGAATAATTTTTATAAGAGATTTACTGTACCATTATGGATAAACATAGTTTCTTCTCGTTACTGTTAAGGGAACAAACTTAAAGATACTATCGTAAAGATGTTCATAGAAGCAATCAACCGTATCGTCCAAAGAACCCTCATTGAGACATGTACACCATGGAATTGTCTTCAAATAATTCACTATGTGATCGAAATTAGCTTTTTGAAATTTAAGCTTAAGATGAGGATCAGTTGGTAATGGTTTAGTAGACCAAATAGGTACATCAAATAATAACACTGGGTGAAAATCATCTTGTTTCAGTTAAGGGGATACGTGCGAGAGATAAATCTACAGAAAAGTTAGTAAATACCAGGTCTAAAATATTATTATGTGAATATTTAGAAAAACTATTGTTGCGATATAATAAAAATAAATAAAATAAAAATATTTTATTTCGACCATCTGGGATCATAGTGTGTTAGTAACAATAAACTTAAACCTATATTATGTAAGTAACACTAAAACCTAAAACTTAACCTAAGACGGCACCGATTTGTCAGCACATGAACCATGCAACAGTGGATCAAGTACTGACAATCGATCCTGTCAGCAAGTGCCCTCAGGACGCTATTAGAGCTGGCCCGGACTCTACGCAACAGGGATGTGCACCGCTTTCGCATAGTGGTGTAGAAGCAGTCTACACGAGCGTCGGCGAACATCCCTGACGCGCTGCAGAATCGGGGCAGTCCCAACAGCATCCTGAACGCATTATTATACTGTACACGCAGGGCGTTGTACTGCTTCTGCGTATAACTGATCCACAGGCTGCTCGTGTAAAAGGAGGAGCAGTATGCTCTAAAAAGGGTGATTTTGACTGGCACCGAACAACGAGCAAACCTGCGGACAATCATGTTTGCCCTGACACACAACGCCCTGCGCACTCTCTCTATATCGGCATCGGATAAGCCCATCATGTTTAAGTGCTGAATTAATTTCATACCTGTGTATTGAATAACCTGTGTCACTGTATTTTTTAAAGAGGCCCCATTCGTAGACCATCCTATGAAGGGCATATTAAAGTCCCCAACAAACATAAAGTGATCATTCTCCATTTTACTGTTTTCATTATAAATTGACTTTAAAAATTCTTGTAATAAGTGAGAATGAGTATTCGTGTTCCCAGTTATGTACGTAGCAAGAATATGGAGATTTTTACTTGAATACTTATCGATACAGCATCTAATGCGCGACATGACGTTTAACACATATCATGATCCCTCCAGTCCTCCTATAGCCTTATTACAAACCGAAAGGTCGACCCTGTCATGTCTAAATACGTCGTATCTTAAATCGAAAATCTCCCTGTCGCCAATACTAGAACTAAACCAGGTTTCGGTTAGTATAATTACGTCGAAGTCATATAGTAGTATATTTCTATACAAGTCACTTGTTTTAGTTCGTATGCCACGAACGTTCTACCTTCCCCATTTTGAACGATAATTATAACAGAATAATATAAATAGAATAATTATAGTTTGTGGGTGCTTGAACATAATTATGACTGACGTGATACAAGATATTACCTGACCTGAGCGGCGTATGTACTTGTATGATTTTAGCAATGACAAAAAGCCATTGCTTGGGAATTGAATTGAATTAACAATGACAAAGTGTATGAGAAAAGCGATACGCAAAGAGTTAAATTATTGTTATTATGGTAAAATGTAAAGTTGTGTAATTTGGCATTGAACAGTGTGAATGTGTGTGTGTGGTTTTAAATAAAATGCAGCTAACTCTACATATAAATTTCAGTAGTTTAAGTAAAAAACATATAATATACTTATATCCTACTAATATTATAAACTAGCTGATGCCCGCGACTTCGTCCGCGTGGAAAAAGTTTTTAAAAATTGCTTTTTCGTTGCACTACGCCAGTATCTAGTCCGTACTACGTGGTATAGAGCTACGCTTCTTTTTTGTTTCAAAGGGAATACTTCCCGGGTGGTCTCATTTAAATTTTATCGAAATCAGTCGAGCGGTTTTTTAAGAAATAACAATAAATTAGATACTTTGCATTAGCGCGGGCGATTGAAGTCGGTTTTAAAAATAGAATTTTTTATTATAGATTTCTTTTCAAATGTTTGTTCCCGAGACAAAAGTAGCCTTTGTCACTCTCCAGGTCCTCAACATTACGTCAATATAAACTCAACAAATGCGTAAAAAATAGCGATGCATACAAACATACATACATACATACATACATACATAATTGCCGCGTAATTAAAAGGAATACGTGAAAGTAACATGCGGAAATCCCGCGGGAACTGTTTGTTTTCCCGGGATAAAAAGTAGCCTTTGTCACTTTCCAGGTCCTCAACTTTTCTGTGTAAAAAACCACGTCAATCTAAACTCAACAAATGCGTAAATAATAGCGACATACATTGTTCGCGCCATAATTCCTTGTTCCATGGTCGATGGCGCCAGCAACCTCTTTGGCTCGCAATGAAATTGACAGATGACACTTGAAAGGAAAAAAAAACTTGCCGCGTTTTTGGGTGTGGTTGGCAAGTTCCTTCTTCCCTTTTGACAGCTAACACGTTTTCACAAAAATTCCGGTCGTCTCGCGCACGTTTTGCTTTTGAGTGTCTAGATTTAGCTTATTTTACGGTTTTGTTGCGCCCTTGAGCGATCTATGTGTCGACCTAACTATAAGCCTAATAACAAAAGAACTTTTTGGAACCCGCCGGTCTTGTCCGCCAACCGCCCGGCGAAAGTGACTTTGACCAACTCCAGTTGGGCCTTACTAGTGATAAACCAAGTGTACAGTGCTACGCCTGCCCAGCGTCCACAGCTGCAGGCCACAACTGTCTGCCTGCCTGCTCCTGCGAGTGGCCTCTGAGACGTTCACCAGCACACTTAACTCCACAACACACCCTACATAATCACCACTAATCATACCAATCTCAGGCCCTATACAAGAAGGACTGCGGCAAGGAAGGTCAGTGAAACCCTACCATTAAGTTACGACGAGAACAAATCTGACCGCGGTCAAAGGCCGCTTTGGGCAGCGACAGCGAGCGCTGGACTCAGGTTATAGCTGATGGGCCCCTATACCTCGTGTTCCAGGCCTTGACTCGTTGGCCAAGCCGTGGGCCTCAACATACATACATACATACATGCATACATACATACATACACGCATACATACATACATAATAGCCGCGTAATTAAAAGATAAATACGTGTAAAGTAGCATGAGGAAATCCCGCAGGAACTGTTTGGTTTACCGGGATATAAAGCAGCCTTTGTCACTTTTCAGGTCCTCAACTATGACTATCAAAAAAAATCGGCCAAGTGCGAGTCGGGCCTCGCTCTTTTAGGGTTCCGTTAAAAAAATTTACATAAAAATATTTCCATGTACCCATGGAAATATTTTATTTAATTTTTTTAATTTAATTTAATTTTTATTATTTGTTGTTGTAGCGGCAATAGAAATACACAATCTGTGAAAATTTCAACTGTCTACCTATTACGGTTACCGAGATACAGCCCGCTGACAGACGGACGGACGGACGGACGGACGGACGGACGGACGGACGGACGGACGGACGGACGGACGGACGGACAGCGTAGGCTTAGTAATAGGGTCCCGTTGGTACCCTTTGGGTACGGAACCCTAAAAACCATGTCAATCTGTAACTTCGTTGGCGCATAATTGAAGGATTAATATGTGGAAAGTAGCATACAAATATCCCGCGGGAACTGTTTGTTTTCCCGGGATAAAAAGTAGCCTTTGTCATTTTTTAGGCCCTTTACTTCACCTGTGCAAAATAATCACGTCAATCTAAAACTCCATTGCGCGTATTTTGAAGGACAAATGCGTAAAAAATAGCGATGCTATCCCGCAGGAACTGTTTGCTTTTCCGGGATAAAAAGTAGCCTATGTGCTATTCCAGACTATAATCTATATCTGTGTCAAATTTCAGCAAAATCGGTTCATTCTTTGTCGCGTTAAAGAGCAACAAACATCCATCCATCCATACATCCATCCTCACAAACTTTCGCATTTATAAAGTAATATTTCCGAGATAAAAAGTAGCCTATGTGCTATTGCAGACTATAATCTATGTCTGTGCCAAATTTCAGCAAAATCGGTTCATTCGTTGTCGCGTTAAAGAGTAACAAACATCCATCCATCCATTCATCCATATATCCATCCTCACAAACTTTCGCATTTATAATATAAGTAAGTAGGAGGAAGTAGGATAGTAGGATAGGTAGTAGGAATATACATACATACATACATACATACATACATACATACATACATACATACATACATACATACATACATACATACATACATACATACATACATACATAAATGCCGCGTGATTAAAATATGTGAAAAGTAGCATACTAATATCCCGCAGGAACCATTTGTTTTCCCAGGATAAAAAGTAGCCTTTGTCATTTTTCAGGCCCTTTACTTCACCTGTGCAAAATAATCAAGTCAATCTAAAACTCCATTGCGCGTATTTTGAAGGACAAATGCGTAAAAAATAGCGTTGCTATCCCGCAGGAACTGTTTGCTTTTCCGGGATAAAAAGTAGCCTATGTGCTATTCCAGACTATAATCTATCTCTGTGCCAAATTTCAGCAAAATCGGTTCATTCGTTGTCGCGTTAAAGAGTAACAAACATCCATCCATCCAAACATCCATACATCCATCCTCACAAACTTTCGCATTTATAATATTAGTAGGAAGTAGGATGTGAAAATTTGTGAGGACTGAGGATGTATTGATGGATGTTTGGATGGATGGATGTTTGTTACTCTTTCACGCCACAACGAATGAACCGATTTGGCTGAAATTTTAAAATGAGATAGCTCATAGGCTACATAGGATTAACACATAGGCTACTTTTTATCCCGGAAAATTAAAGAGTTCCCGCGGGAATTAAAAAACCTTAATCCACGCGGATAAAGTCGCGGGCATCATCTAGTATAAAATATTTTACATGGTTCTAATTTCTTTCCTTTATCTGTTATAGGAGATAAAGGAAGGTACCCAAAAAAAATTAATCCGAAATGAACTACGAGTCGGGAGAGGCGACGATGGAGCGATCGTCGGCCTTATAAGCGCGGCGTGCTATTTGTTCGCCCTCTTTTATTGGGACGAACATACCGTCAACATATCTTAATCGTGATGGGATCACGCCTGAGTCATAATAATTGTCCATTGGTTGATTTGTGCATTTTGATGATGACCCTCACGTTCAGATGGTGGTTTGTCGTCGTGCTGTGGTTATTAGCTGAGTGGAAAGGGGGCCGTTATTGGGGATGGTGGAGACGGCTTAGGTAGGGTTTCAGCGTTTTAAGAGATGCGTTCTCTTATAGCTGATTAGTTTTTGAGGAATAAATACGCTTCTGATAACTTTTAAATAAATCCGCTTCTGATAGCCAATACTGTATTTATTATATTTTCGTGTTTTAATTAAAAGAAATAACGACGGCTATAACTCTATTCAAGGTCAATAAGGCGCGCGAGCCACGAGTCTTTATTGCTATACGGATTTGCGTACTGTTGTGTATTTAACTTCATATTCTAATAGTAGAGTGTCCAAAAATTATAACGATCCGATGATTTGAAATAAATATAATGATGAAAAATAATAATGCTTTCTGAAAATTATACAAATATTATAAATTTAGCCATCTTCCAGCTCCATCATTAGATCAGCTCCATGTCCCAATAATATTGCACTGTCATCCGATTTACATGAACCTACATGCAAAATTGCAGCTCAATCGGAAACCGAGAACTGGTTCCAATTTGTCTTGCAAGATTTGACCCAAACATACATACATATCAAGTAATAAAAATAAAAATTATGGAAAAATAAATTAAAATAATACAACTAATTATATTTACAAATTTATTTTTATTTTATTTTAATACATAGCAAGTTAAATAAAAGCTTGTAAAAAAGATTGGATTTAATTTGAATCGCCAACAAGATTACCTTACATAATCGACCGAGCGAAGCGAAGGTCTCTGAGTTTACTAGAGCGATTTGCACTTGTCCGTCCGTCCGTCTGTCACAGCCTTATAACTTCTGAATTACTGAGCGTAATTACTTCAATTTTAGATATGATATGTAAACCGATGGCCTCCAGCCGAAAATGGCTTAAAAAGTTATAAAAATCTTTATTTCAGGGGGGCTCCCATACGAAATGGGGGCCTTTTAAAGTGGAGATTGTATTCGAGGCTAGATTTCTAAAACCACTTTGTTTTAAAACTTGAAACTTACACATAATTTGAGTTATATTATGTACTTGAACAACAAATACTGATAAATATTATAAAGAAACGAAATTATTTGAGTTTTAATAGGCATCAATGTTTTTAACAAAACTTCACTATACTGTTACTAGATGGCGCTGTCTTTAATATTGTAAATAGGCATCCCATCCACGAAAGCAGATGACGATTGACGTCATCAGATTCGGCGCGTTTTAATTACAATATAATATAGTTAAAACTACCTTATGGGAATTATGGGATACCGCGAGGTCTCAGTTCGGGGCGAACCACTAGTATTAATATAGCGTTAAACTTTTATTAAACTATACTGGCTTAAGTGCTGAGTAAACATAACAAGCAATGAAAAATAAAAGATTTTTGTAGAAAAAAAAACTTATTTTGTACATTTTTAAAATATTGGACAGAATCAGGCGTTACTTTGCGGAATTAATATACAGGGTGGGCCAGGCCAGGTGGATATAAAATTTTTTTTAGATTGTTCACTTAGGGGCCTACCAGGACCCGCAAGGAAAAAAATCGGTTCCCACTCGATTACGAGAAAAAATTTTGTATTTAAAATTTTGGAATATCATTGCCTTGACGAACTTTAAATTTTTTTTTAATTTTTCCAGAGACAATTTCCGCAATTTTTTTTATGGAATATCTTTACCTAATAACTGTACTCTCTTAACAAAAAATTCCAGTCTGGTTAGCTGGTTTTAAGAGCATTAAATTTTAAATTATTTCAAGAAAATTAAGTTCATCCAAAATCTACAGAAAACTTTAAAATTCCATTAAAAATAAAAGAAGAGGTTAATAGCACTGGTGATTTTTTAAAAACTGTAGCAATTTATGTTCTTTCGATTGCCAAAAGAAAAATTGTATGTCAATGTGCCGGATAAAAAGTTATGATTTTTCAAAAGTCTTCGTTCCTCATTCGTGTAAATAACGACTTTATTGAAAAAAATGTTAATTGTTTGTGGAGACTGCAGTATGTCCTTTAATTTTAACTGCCTCGTTGGTCTAGTGTTTGACTGCGGCCGACGAGGTCCCGGGTTCGAGTCCCGGGTCGGACCATACCAAGTATTGGGGTTTTCCGATAAGAAATTCTCAGTACTAGCCCGGAGTTAGGAATTTTTTACTAAGAGAGTACAGTTATTAGGTTAAGATATTCCATAAAAAAATTGAGGAAATTGTCTCTGCAAAAATTAAAAAAAAATTAAAAGTTCGTCAAGGCAATGATATTCCAAAATTTTAAATTAATTTTTTTTTCTCGTAATCGAGTGGGAACCGATTTTTTTCCTTGCAGGTCCTGGAAGGCCCCTAAGTGAACAATCTAAAAAAAAATTATATCCACCTGGCCTGGCCCACCCTGTATAAATTAATATTTAAAGAAAAATAATGAAAACATTTCTTTGCTATAATCCGCCAAAAGGAATAAATCTTTTAATACTCTACGTACGTTTCGCTCCGATACCGGAGTATCATCAGATGTTGACTACACAATGCACTTCAAAAAATTTCTGCCTTGCAGAGTATTAAAAATAACATCATAATTCTAGTTTTCTTACAATAATATTGCTATCTACACTAGCGGCACGCTATGATGGCCGGTTTGACGTTTGTCCGCTCATGAAGTTCCGTATTAATTGATAACGACTTTGAAGGAAATAATTGTATTACTTTATTGACGATAGTGATGTGCAGAGATTCATAAATTTTATCGAATGTAGTTTTAGGTTTAGGACTCAAAATTTATTTATTAAATTGATTTCTAAAATGTATACAAGTGTAGAAAAATCAGTTTGCACCATTTAAGGGGTGAATGTACTTGTGAATATGAACAATTTTCACTATGTGGACAAACCTCTGAAATCGCAAAAAAATATCAGCTGTTTCATACAAAAGGTAAAATTTTTATTTTTATATGATATATACCACAACTCGGCATTTGGTTTTCTAAATTGAAAATTTTTAAAAATGGAATCTAATACGATCGTCACATAGGATCGCTGGCTAGCACAACTACTACCTCCGGCAAACTCGCGTCAATGCTCAATGCAAAACAAAGCAGTTTCGAATTGACGTTGCTTCGAAAAGTATAAACTGTCAGTGCAATGCGATTGTGATATAGTTTTGACCTGGCTTTGGATTTCAAATATTGATACTGCATTACTGTTGACCCTTGCTCGTTAATTTGGACTCTGTTCAAGCCCTTTGTTGTGGATTTCGTCGATATGACCGAACGTACGCAGAGAACTGTTCTAAATAGTCAGACACGTGAGTTCGTAATACGCCTTCGTAACTATTTCGATCGTGAAGCTCAAAATGGAGGGCCAATTTTACCTATAACGTCAGTGGTTGAACGCGTAGCTGATGCGCTTAATATTGGACAACGAACTGTTAGACGGATAACTAAAAAAAAATATGGCGAGACTGGCACAGAAGAAAATAAACTTCACACACCAAAAAAGAGAAAACGAGCAAAACCAGTCGTAGGCATCGATAGCTTTGATGCCGATGCTATCCGAAGACATGTTTACGACTACTATTTACAGAAGGAGTATCCAACAAGAAAAAAGTTGGTGCATTCACTGAAGGAAGCTGGATTATTCTTCGGTGGGGAAAGTTCTTTAACGAAGATTTTGAAGACCATTGGATTTCGATACAAAAAATGTAACAAACGCAAAATATTGATGGAAAGATTTGATATAGCGATGGCAAGGTATACTTTTTTACGGCAAGTGAAAGAAATCAAAAATTGGCAAAATGTTGTGTTCTTGGATGAAACATGGCTTAATGCTAACCATACTGTAGGCCGTTCTTGGAACGATGACACAGCAGCATCTACTTCCAAAGTTCCTGTAGGAAAAGGATCGCGACTTATAATTTGTCACGCCGGAACCATCAACGGGTTTGTCGAAGGTTCTCTCATGGCTTTTGCGTCAAAAACCACTGGAGACTATCATGAAGACATGAATGGAGAAAAGTTTACTGAATGGTTTACCTCAATGTTGTGTAGCCTCCCTGAACCATCTATTATAATTATGGACAACGCCCCATACCACTCGATGCAAATTGACAAGCCACCTGCCCAATCCCAAAAGAAAGCTGATATCGTCGCATGGCTTCGTAAAAATGGCGTAGATGCAAACATGAATATGTTAAAAGCGGAATTAGTACGTCTTTTAAAAGAAAACAAACCAACCAAGATCCGATACGTCATTGACGAAATAGCATTAGAACATGGGCACAGAGTTATACGGTTACCGCCTTACCATTGTGAGTATAATGCGATTGAGTTGGTGTGGGCTCAAATTAAGGGATATGCTGCAAGACACAATACAGAACCCCCATTTACCACAAAAAAAATGCTAAAATTATTAGAAGAAGCTTGTGAACATGTGACTAAAGGAGACTGGGAAAAGGTTGTGAATAGAACTGTTAAATTAATAAGGGAAGATTATGAAAGAGATTGAAAATAGATAATATTATAGAAAACGAACATATAATTATTAATGTAGGTGATGATAGCAGTGACGACAGTGAAAATAGTAGTATGGACGAATCTGATTAATTATGGCCTTTTGTGGCACCTTTTTTGGTATCTTTTGTATTCATATGTTTCTTGTGTGCATATAAAGTATGTATATTCATTTTCATTCAAATATTCAGTTCGTTCAAATAAATTAAATAAACATATACATTTTTGTTTTATTAAACCTATTTAATCAGGTACAAAAACAAAACTTAATTGTTTTTTGTTCGAGAATAAATTGACATTCCACATCACTATTGTAATGTGTCAAACCGGCCATCATAGCGTGCCGCTAGTTTAGGAACACACCCTATGTTTAAGTAGTAGGTACCTACTTACTATTGCAAAGTAGCGATGTGCTGCGTTGTACTAAAATGGACATAAAAATATATACTGCTCTCTTACGATACAGATTAATTCCTTTTTCTGAGGGTTCTAGAGTACAAAAAGGGGGTTGATACCTGCGACCATTCCTGTGACATTTTCATTTTCCGTTTATCACTCGCTATGATATATGTAGAGATAGATTCTCGTATAAAAAGTAACGCTCAGATTACATACAAAAAAAATCATAAAATTTGTGCCTATATTTTAGAAAACGTTCGTCACGTTCAAAATACTGGTTTGATAAATCCTGTAATTTGTCAAGTCAGAATGCTGTTTGACTTCACACATGATGGAAGGCGTGAGAATGATAGGAATTTTATTTTTGGAACGTACATTTTTTACACGAAAGTACAACGAAGTTTTTAATTGAATACTTCTTCTTCTTCTTTATCAACCTATGGACGTCCACTGCTGGACAAAGGTCTCCTGCATGGACCTCCACAGGCTTCGGTCTTGCGCCGCTTGAATCCAGCGGCTCCCTGCGACTCGTTTGATGTCGTCCGTCCACCTAGTTGGGTCTGCCAACACTGCGTTTCCCGGTGCGGGGTCACCACTTCAGCAACTTGGGACCCCAATGACCATCAGCTCTTCGAACTATGTGCCCCGCCCATTTCCACTTCAGTTTCGCGACTCGCTGAGCTATGTCGGTGGCTTTGGTTCTCCTAAGGATCTCTTCATTTCTGATTTGATCTCGCAGGGTTATACCGAGCATAGCTCTCTCCATCGCTCGCTGAGTGACCCTGAGCCTTCTTATGAGGCCCATAGTTAGCGACTATATCTCGGATCCGTAGCGGAATCTCACCCGGAGATTCTTAGCAGGGGGTACCGCGGGCAGGTGAGGTTGACTGTTAGATGGAGGATGGAGGTGCGCTCCCTTACCTCCCCATAACCTCCTCCTTTTTTGAAGTCGGTTAAATTTGTCTTATTAGGTATTTCATCGGGGTTCGTAAAATATGGCTAAGGATGTAGTAAATTTAAATATGGCAATATTATATTTAATACCATCTACGGAAATATAAAAATATTTTATCTGTTAATAAGTTTTTACTGTTGAAATCTTCGGGTGAAAAAGATGAAGCTGCCTTAAAATCAAGCGCGAACGACAGGCGTAAATAGATGCATTTAACGTAAGATGTTTTGTACAATATCAATTTACGGTTCCGTACGATAAACTTTTGTTTTAGCTCGATCTTAAATTTTTAAATTATCTTTAATTTAATTTTAATCTTGTTTTTTTAAATTCTTCTATTAAATAATTATTTTTAATTTAATCTTGTTTTTTTAAAATTTTTGTACGATGGTACGGAACACTTCGTGTGTGGATCCGACTCCTCGCACTTGGGCGGTTTTATTTGTTACTAGATGATGCCCCCGACTTCGTCCTCGTGGATTAAGGTTTTTGTTTTCCGCGGGAACCCTTAAATTTTCAGGGATAAAATGTAGCCTAAGTGTTAACCCAGGGTATAATCTATCTCCATTCCAAATTTCAGCCAAATCCATGCCATCCGTTTTTGCGTAAAAGAGTAACACACACACACACACACACGCACGCACGCACACGCACACACAAATAATATTAGTGTGACTAAAAGCTGAGACATAATAGAGTTAGTGTGGTCGACGGCACTCGCGACGTACGGACGCGGGCACTATTTATGCGATAAAACTTTCTAGCTACCTAATTGTGAATTGAAAAGCCAACAATGCCTATATTCAAGTAAGTAACAAAAACTATAGTTATTATAGTGAATAATTATATATCAACATGGTAATTCGTAACACTAGATACGAAAATATAAAAGGTCACAGGTTCGAATCCCACCCGTTGCACTATTGTCGTACCCACTCCTAACACAAGCTCTCTGCTTATTTGGAGGGGAGAGGAGGATATTAGTCAACTTCAATTTGACTAATATTCATTTTAAAATAAAAAAAAAATATTTCTTGATTTATTCAATTACTTTTTAACAGGAACGACCGAGCGGTAAGCGGGGTGCGGGCCGCGGCACTCCTCTGCGGTCCCGCGGTCGCGCGAATTGCAACCTTATTTAACATGCCGGCTCCCCTCTCTACCTCAGCCCGCGCGATCGAAACTGTACACATTTCTTATTCCAAATTGCCGCTCTATACGTAGAACTCTTTGATCGCTACTGAATCGCTTCTGTAAACCGCCAAAAGTAGCGATGCAGACGCGTGTTAGTGAAACGCGCTACTGATTCGCTGCAATAAGTCTCCGTGGGCGATCTCCCTCACTCATTGCTAATCACAATGTTGGCGTAAGTAAAATAGAAAGTACAGATTTGATATTTTTTAATTCCACAATGCAAAAAACTTTAAAGGTATAACAAAGAACACACTTCCGTACAAACGAAGTTTGAACAAACGTGATATTTTTTACAAAGTTTTCTTTTGCCCGGCCCGTACATTTTTGTTATCGTGCTCATTCACTTTACAGTCATTCTTCTTTTTCCTGAAAACAAAGAAAGAAAATAATTAAAGGGGAAGAAAATAATTACCTACGGAATAATAATTACCACAATAGTGAGGTCTAACATTGTAATTAGAGATACATCTGTTCCATCTCTTAGGCCTCTAGTACACTACCGCTAAATCGTAGCAGCGAAACCGCCGAAGCTCTGATAGGACTTGTCCGTTGTATGACATGTGAAATAGAAGGGAAACGGGAATTTATTTCTTTCCCTCCTTATTTTGGTATCGTACTCGGATTATAGTCACATCTCCGCATTTTCCATTCCACATTTCGGTCCGGTAGTTTTTTCTGTATATTTCATTGAAAAATCATGATAGTTGGGTAATAGGTAGTACCTATTATTATTAAATTAAGGCTTGCTGAAAGTGTCATTGTAACATTTTTAATTGACTTACTTGTTATCGAACAGAATGTTGATAATTTTACTCATTGGAGCTTCAAAAAATATATATAGAAACAAACTGTTTATGTTGCATATGACCAATACACCGAATGTATGGATGAACTGGAAAAAAAGATAATAATATTAAAGTAGGTAGCCAAATCAAACACGATCGAAAGATAAAATATTATGCTATTCTCATACATTTAGCCGTTTAGTACATCTGCATGACTAGCCACAGCAGCAGCGGATAAAACAAGCACATCCTGTTTCGCTATAGTTTTGTCCACAGAAATATATCAAGTTAGAAAGGTTGTAATAACTGTTTTATTAGGATTATCGTTTGTCGATTTCTGTACAAAACCAACCCTTTTTTGAGATTAATTTTCAA
This sequence comes from Oeneis ivallda, assembly GCA_029955525.1. Lineage (NCBI taxonomy): Eukaryota > Metazoa > Arthropoda > Insecta > Lepidoptera > Nymphalidae > Oeneis > Oeneis ivallda. Next base: position 16,159,816 of record JARPMR010000007.1, read on the forward strand.
GCTTTTGGCTCTGCAATTAGGAATAGCGAAATGTGGGATAACATTATTTTTATTCCACTTTTTGTTCCAAATCACATTGCGCAGATTGTTTGAAAACTATAATTACACTGTACCTATTATTGCAAAATGTTGGCAGGCATGACCCGTTTACTTTTCAATTCTGTTTTGATATAATATTCACATACAATATAAGATTTGAATAGTATGTATAATAACGTAAGGAATAGCAACGGAACAATGGGTAACTATCGATGATTTTTTTGACCATATCGTTTCTCTGCTACTGTTTGGTAATTAAGTGGCAGAGATGTGCTAACAGCCTCAATAATGAAGTGCCCAGTAAATACTACTTATACATTGCCAATTATTATATCGCTTATTAAGCCAAAAATAAGTAGAAGCCACGGTTTTTAAACCAAAAATACCTAACATCGACAAGTTAACATACCACTAAGTACATGTCATGGTTCAGGGGAGTTCTTGAAGGCATGACCGTCCGAGAAAACATGAGCGTGTGGAAGAGATATGTTCCGTATGCAAGCTTGCTGAGCGGCGAAAAGAACCCTAATTGGAGTAACGGGCCAATGACAGCTGTAAAGAGACAAAAGAATTGTACAGCTTAATACCCCGCTTTAAGGTTGATTATACGGGTCTGCCCGCGAAATTCAAATTTAATTTGGTTTTTCGCAATTTGTAAACTAATACGACAAAGTAGGCTTATGGCATTCTAATTGCGCCAGTGGTATTATCATCTTCACAGGTTTATATAAAAATCTTTACTTGAAAGTGACCCGTATCTAGTTGGACCCGTATCTAAATATCGAGTTGGACGTGAGTTACTCACAAATAAGCCGATATTCTGACTAATTTCTTAAAACTTTCAAGTAAAGATTTGCATATAAACCTGTGAAGATGATACTGCCACTGGCGCAATTAGAATGCCATAAGCCTACTTTGTTGTATTAGTTTACAAATTGCGAAAAACCAAATTAAATTTGAATTTCGCGGGCAGACCCAAACCTGCGCGACCAAAGCGACTGCGATGCGGGAACGTCAGCCGCGCGGCGGTCGCCACTCGCCTCTCGCCTCCCAGAATATTTACGCAGATGCATTGACGGTCCACGCTTCGTGTGCATTAGCATTGCATTAACAACGCGAGTCTTTATCGTCAGTTGATGATGACTATATTATTGACCGAGCGAAGCGAGGTCTCTGAGTTTACTAGAGCGATTTGCATTTGTCCGTCCGTCCGTCTCTCCGTCCGTCCGTCCGTCCGTCCGTCTGTCAGAGCCTTATAACTTTTGAATTACTGAACGTAATTACTTCAAATTTAGATATAATATGAAAACCGATGGCCTCCAGCTAAATGGCTTAAAAAGTCATAAAAATCTTTATTTCAGGGGGGCTCTCATAGAAGCGAATGCGAAGTAAAATTTTTTTTTTGCGATTCTTAGGGTTTCTCTGTATCATTTTAAAGACAATTTGGAACAGAGTACAAACGCATTTTTTTTTTAATTTTTTTCCTAAAATTGACGAAATGGGGGGCTTTCAAATTGGCGATTTAATACGCTCGCTTGAAGACGCTCTCTGGGAAAATTGGCTATATATTTTCAAGCTGTACTTATTTTTTTACTTCACTTGTATCCTGTACTTGAACAACAAATACTAAAATGATATGAATATTATAAAGAAACGAGATTATTTAATTTTTAATGAGCATCAGTAAATTTCACATAGCTTCACAATAATGCTAATAGATGGCGCACTCATTAACTATTCCATGGAACTAGGACTACTATAGGAGTTACGACTACGATCTATAATAACATATTATTCAATTAAAATTATTCTTTAGTTAAATATCAAACTTCAATAAACTATTAATTGCTGCATTTTGTATATTTTCTATTCGCGTCGATAGATAACAATTTGTACAGATGCCCCTAACCCGTTTTCACGCGTTAGTACCTACATGATAATTCAATGTTTTCACTGACGTTCCCTAACCTTTACGGGCTACCTATGATAAGTTAGGTGATGATTACTGTCAACTTCTTTATCACGATCTTGTACGGGACACCTAAAAGGACATTGAGACGGATGTTAGGACAGGATTGTGTTTTGGAGCTACCTACGTAAAGAGACTCCTACATAGGGGATGTTTTAGGTATGTTTGGTGAAAACGGGCATAATAATAATGTCAGTTTTGGTCGTCATGTATCGATTGAATGAATAATCATGGGATACTGTTACCGCGAGGTCTCAGTTCGGGGCGAACCACTAGTTAATTAATTCTAAGGATTAAATAATTATAACGGGTTACACTAAAAACTTTTAAAACTTTTTCCTATTAATAAACTAACAAACTTCAACTTAAACACTTTAAAACTTTTTTCTATTAATGAATATGTGGTTCAATGTATTTTTTGCAATAAAAGCACTTAAATAATTTATTTTGTTTGTTATTTCATCATACTCGTTAAACCGCGATTGTGTCCGGAATGCATCCCTCGCGTAAAGCGGGGTATTACTTTTTTTATGTATGTCCACCGATCACTCAAAGACGCCTGAACCGATTTTGAAATTTTTTTTTGTTTGAAAAGGTACCACCTGGGATACTTCCCAGGTGGTCCCTTATAAATTTCATCGAAATCGGTTGAGCGGCTTTTAAAATATCAGCAATAAATTATATATTTTGTATAGTGGTGCTGGAGTTTGAAGTCGGTTTTTTAAAAAGAATTTGTATACTTATTATATATACTTAAATAGATTTTAAATAAAAATTTTCTAATAAAGTTTCCTACAAAGCGGATTATTTTATAATAATAGGTCTTGTAATTAGATACTGTTTCAAAAAATGATCGAAAAATAAGGTAAACTAATTCGGAGTTTAGTGCACATAAATAAGAGCAAAGTTGTAAAGAAGAACATCAGCTGTTCGTCTTTGCAGGCCCTTTCATTTTGTCCATCGTTCGACATAGGAACAATTATATTATATTATATAGGTAAATGATAAATAAACAGAGTGGAAAAAAATTATGGGCCCCAGAGGGGAACTACCATAGAATAGAAAATTCTTCAAGTCTAGAAAAGTCTTCAAGAAGGTCCTTAGAGATAATTTGCAAGCTTTGTACTTCAAACAATATCGTTGGCTGTTTGAGTTATAGGAAAATTATACATAACGTGTCTTACCTGTTGAAAGTGAACAGGTCTGTTGATTAAAGAACTTGTATACTAAATATTCGATTTTATGGATATTTTGTACGACAGACGAGTGTAAGACATAATGTTTCTTGGAGAAATTTTATCTTTAACATTGACTTGTATCGACTAGTGGAATAAAATAGCGGGGGTTAGTTTTTAAATTTTAGCTGGTTCGATTCCCGGGTGACAAGCGAATTTTAGAAAATCTTTAAATGCAATTTTGTTTCTTTTCAAAATAAGAGAATGTTTCCTTTAAGTAAAATGATCCAACATGAGGATTAGTTCTCCTCCAGGACCCATAATTTTTTCCATCCTATATATTAGGCAGTAGTTAGAAGTACAGTGAACTTACGAACTGTGCCATATTCGCAGAAAACAATCAAACATGCCATTGCTATTGCCCAAATGGTCCTGTTGAAGGCGGCAAATAAGGCGGCTTCCCACACGTTATAGGGTCTGTGGCGGTCTTGGAAAGCACCACCCATGACCATCATTTGCATTGCTATGGCGAGTGCAGCGATGACACCTATTAGAGAATACGCCTGAAATTTTAAGGTTAATTTTGAATGTAGGCTTAACACCAATAACACCTCTACAATTATTACATAGTCAGGTGCATTATAATTCAAGTCCTTGGACTAATAACTAAATAAATAGTTCCATACAACGAGACCAGCGTAACGTGTAACCACTTTTTGAACTATGTGTGCTAAAAGAGACGTCGCTTATTTACGCTCGCCGACACGTACACTACTGTGCATGCCGGTAGGCGAAACTAGTATTTAAAGGCTACCAAAAAAGGGTTTATTTTCGCCCGTTGGGCGTAAAGAGCCTTTGTAGGCCTCCATGAATGTGCGCGGCTACTGTCTTTCTATGCGTCATAATTCTATGGTCAGATCAATGTTGCATATAACTTCATCAACGGCACTACTGAGCGCAGGTCTTCTCCTAGAGAAGGGTCATAGGCCATAGTCCACCACGTTAGCCCCATGCATTTGCCGACTTCACACAAACTTTGAAAATATTATGGAAAACTCTCATATGAATCTGCAGTGCTAACTACTAGGCTAAATTACTGCTCAGTTGCTCACCTCTGTGAATAAAATTACTAATTGGTGACAAAAAGTTTGGGGAATATCTGTTCTGTAGGAACTTAATATGGTGTAACTATGGCATACGAGACTCCATGAGAATAGGTTATTTTACTATTTTTTGAAAAGTGTCTAAATTTGATTCTAAGGTGATAATAAACTACTAGAAAATTTACTAAAATTTTATTCAATCGATTCAAATTTCCGCGCGTAAACGCTAGACGCCTCACGTCAAGTCACGTCAGACGATGTGGTGACGTCGTAAGGGCAGTATTCGGCAGTAAATTCGTTCGCTCAAATGGTTGGCGCCCTTTGTAAAGCCGACACATAGCGACCGCCGGTACATACCGAAGGCGGCGCGACTTATGTGACCCACTGTGTACTTTAGTGCGTCACGCTAAATGTTTGTGTGTTGTATTATGATGATAGTATATGTATATAAATTGATGATTCAGATCTAATACTATCAGTATTTTGATTTTGTATTTTTCATTAATCTAAAAAAAAGTAAATAAATGATGGTACTAAATGATTAAATAATGTAATTATTTATTTTCACATAGTTTCTAAAATACCGTGTATTTGCACTACAAACTATTTGAGCGGATGAACTATATAGACCCGCCATTACCTACGTCAAATGTCAGTATTTTTGACGTAGTGTAATGGCGGATACTGTTTGACGTTTCGATGCGTTTCGCATATTTGTAGCATAGATAAAAAAAGTGAAAACTTTGAAATTAAATATAACATTTATTTTATAATTTTGTGAACTGAAACTTCCACTTCCCGATTCCTTATTTCCTAAACTATCTTATTTTTATATTGTTAGATTATTTCTCACTAGGAGTAAAATACTCTATTATTATTTTTATTTTTATTTTTTCACACACAGCGGACACACTGCGCGAAACCCATCTATACAGGATAATAAATAAGTCTCTAAAAGTTCCACAAAAAGTAGCGACTTTTTGCTAACACTCAAGTTTTTATTATAGCTACCTACTCTATGATGCACGAGAAATTCAACAAAATAATACCTGTTTCTATCTAATTAAAAAAAATCTAAGTGCAGTAATCTAACAGTTCGCGATGCGTAACCTTATGTTTCCATTTGAGTGCACATTGATAGTGTACAGTGGCATAAGTGGGTTAAGGCGTCACGCGTCCCGCACAGGGTAATGATTTTCATGGCATGCTCTGTAATAGTCTGTAATCTAAATGGTTTAAAGGACTTTAACATCGTATTAATATAATAAATGCAAAAGTGTGTTTGATTGTTGGTTTGTCCTTCAATCACGCCGCAATGGAACTACGGATCGAAGTGATTTATTGTATGGGTTTAGTTGAGGGTTGGGTTTACCTAGAGAGTGACATAGTGACATTTATTCCGGAAAATCAAAGAGTTTAGTTTCCGAGGGATTTTAAAAACTAAATCCTGCACGCACGCACGCACGCACGCATGCACGCACGCACGCACGCACGCACACACACTAAATTAAATAAACATAATATTTAAATCTTTATTATGAAATGTATTTTAATTATAAATTGCTTTTTGTACCTTGTATCTTGCATATTTTTTGTATTTTTTATTATGATAATTAAGATCATGCTTGTGATTAATATAATGCTTGATAATATACCTACTTACCAAATTTTTTCTGTACGACACGAAATGCCGACCATGACTTTTTTATTTTAATGCTTTATTAGTAATTTAATTAACTATAACCCAAAATATGCGCTGGCCGGATATTAAAAACTGCAATAACACACAACATTGGTTATTAGAGCATGGAACTAGGAATTACGACTATAATTCCATAATCCATGGGTTAGAGCGAAATATGACGTCAAAATTACGTCAAAAATGATGTAAAAAAATCACTGTCCTATCATGATTGTGATTGGTAGATTCGAGCGCGTGACGTTTTCAGCGCGGCAACATGGCGGCGGTTTCAGAATCGTCTGCATCGAATGCACAAGCCAGGAACAACAAGAAATCCAATGGCAGTTTTAGCTTTTATACAATTATATTTGTATGTAATTTAAACACTTTTATAATGTAATTTTTTAACGTCGAAATAAAGAAATGAATTAAAAATATAAAAGTTAGCTGTAATTATACCTCACGGTCTCTTTAAGTACGATACATTTTGTACTGATTTCACCACCCTCCCACTCACACTCACCCTCTAAGTGCCAATTTCACCAACGTCAAGTGACGTTTATCCGAGGAATAAATTGAGCTTTCTAACAGTTTTTGTATATTACTGTCAAAATATCAAAGGGGAATGCCCACTGTCCATACAACTTTGGGCCCATCGCGGACATGCAAAGATTTATTAATGCATTATTTATTTAGGCTTTTTAGTGTATCTTTAATAATAAAATCTGGTTCAGGTGGCCGCCAGACTAATAATATGAGAAATATAGCGTATTTTTGTAACCATTTTGGGGTTATGTTTTTGACAGAGAGCTTAATTGTCTGTATTTTTACACTATCCCTGACTTGTTCCTGTTTCAAAATATCACTGTATAATACTTTAAAACAATAAAACCTACGATTAAAACAACAAATACGCATTTCGCAAGATGACAGACAATAGACATATCAGACCATTCCTAGTTCCATGTATCAGTCAGAGACACCATCTTCAAAAACATGAGTGAAAGGAAATGTCATCTGATCAAAAAATGAATGTTGCCATTTACCATTTCACTCGTGAGTGAAAATATTTATAATCGATTTGAATAATACTCGAACACAATCGGTACTGCAGAGTCACTTAAACATATGAGAGCCGTCGGTATTGTTAAGACGTAAACCTGCTGTGTATCGCCTATTCATATCATATTTTAATGTTTAATGTCTCCAATCTTGATGACGTAACCTCGCCTCTCTGGACACATTATACATAACTAGTGACCCGCCCCAGCTTCACACGGATAGTAGAGCATATTACGCCTATATTTTGCAATCTCCTTGAAATGTTCCCTAAGTTATATTGAACAGCATATTGAACAGTATGTAGGCTTATAAAAGAAGTATTGCTCGGCTTATAATGTAGCAATGTCAACGCAGCGCTGGGGTGGTCACTGGTCGCATCTCGTGAGCGAGTCCCGTCATTGCCATTGGGTTGAAATCTTCGTATTTATTTTTGCGCGCGTTCGTTTTTATTTTGCGATAGCTCCTAAGATATTCATTTAAATTGTATGGTGTAACGCATTATCATGATGTGCATGAAATGCTTATGGTAACTAACGTATTTAAGTTAATAAGGATTAATACTATTCTGTCTGAATAGATTTCCAATAACCGCATGGTATGTGACCATTTTTTTAAAACTTAAAATGGGTATAGTAAGCTATCCTTAAAAGATAGATATATGCCATCGCGGACTTTTCTGTAAAGACTTATCCCACCATACCACCACCATAAATTGTTTTGATAAATCTAAAAGAGATTAGGCAGCGTTTTCGATGAAAGCTCCCACGCGGCTTGAATTTTTCCGACATTGTCAACAATTATCGTCATATATCAACTAATTTACACAAAACCTTGATACACTAAAACCTTCCTCATGAATCACCCTATCTATTGATAAAAACCACATGAAAATCCGTTCGGTAGTTTTTGAGTTTATCGCGAACAGACAGACAGACAGATGCGGCGGGGGACTTTGTTTTATAATATGTAGTGATAAGAATTTTGAATACACTTCAAGAAATGAACTAAAGGGTTTTACACAATATAGTATACTTTTCAAATATTAATATACACACACCCATTAAACGCTACACAAATCTGATAATAACCGAAAAAATCGACAGTATCGATTAGTATCATGGTTGATGCTGGCAACATTTTAAAGAAAATGGCTACCACTTGTATCACAGACTATAGATTCAGCTTACTCGAGTCATTATAAATACTTTTAATTTATGAAAATGACTGATAATAGTGGCGGGCTTCATAATGTATTATGATAATTCGTATTTATTTATTTTAAAATGGTTCTATAATTTGGATAAATTCTATCGTGCTGTCCGCGGAGGGCCCAAAAGTTGGCATTCCCCTTTACGTTTGGATAAGACTAATTTTATGTTGGTGAAATCGGCCCAGTATAATTATGTATCTAGAATTTTGTACCTTGGGAATAACATTTCTGTGTTGGTCCAGCTTGTATATGGACATCAGATATCCCAGCGCGAGGCCTACCAAGTAGGGACCGGCTCGAAGGTGGCTCCACAAGTATGTTGGATTCTTGAATAAATTGTTTCGATAGTTTTTAATACTTCTGTAAACAAAGCTAGTAAGCTAGATGTTCAGATGAAAGACACAATAAGCTATGCTCAGGGACCATTAAAGCATTATAATTATATTATTATAATTACTAATTATAATAATATAAAAGTAACATTATATGGACATGATGACATGTCAACATAATTTGCAGTAACACGGGCAAAAAAATTACCCGAGTTGCTAAGTAGGTATCGGTAGTAACACGGGTAACGAATAAAATAATCTGGTAAAATCCAAACCCAAGTTATGAGGTTTCAAAAAACGACGAAGCGCTTCGAGAAAAGTTAGGTACCTAGTGCCCTTGCACTTCTGACTTCGCTTGGGTCGTCGTGACGGAGTTGTTTACAGATACCAGAATTAGGTAGGTAGGTATATATTTTAGTTGTTGTTCTGATAGTTTTTTAGTTTTTTTTTAAAGATCAAAATGTCACCTTATATTAAAAGGAGGCACTGCGGGTAACCTCTGCTGATAAGTTACAACTCCGGGCATGATGATAGCAGCTAAAGCGAGGACTGTGAACGTTGCGTAAGCAGCTCGACGGTTGCGTTTGAAGAGCCAGATCAATATCACTCCAACTATCGACAGATGGAAGTCACAGGGCACAGTCCACAAAATTGGATAGCACTGCAGAAACAAAAGATTTATGATAGATATAGGTATACTAAATCTATGCTTAAAGCCTATTTAATTTTTAAACACATGATGACTAAAAATAAATCAACAAAAAAAATCATCAAGTTTTAAAATTAAGTACCCAACTGAACTCATCAGTTACTAAAGTATATATTATCGTTTTATTTAAAATCAGCCTCAATTGAAGAGCCTTGTATAATAATATTATTATCTTTAAACCTTTTTTAGACTCCCGATTCGAGTTCACACCGGTTTGTAACACCAGTGTGACTACGAGTATTTTTTTCCTTGTCTTCACACCGCCGCAGCGGGTTTTACTACACCTTTTTTATATGAATTTTAACATTAGTGTTGTGACTTGTGATAAGTAAATTGTCTAAATGTAAACCCCGCTTTATGAAGACAAGGAAAAAAAAACTCGTAGTCACACTGGTGTTACAAACTGGTGTGACCACGAGTCGGTCAGGCTTTTTTGGATGTCGCTGTTTTTTTACAAATCTCAATGATGTCTAGCTATATAATTAATTGATTGATTCTTAACATTAATAACTAATTAATAAGTTATCTTAAGTAAAAAGGCTTGCATTTATACGTTTACTCAAAGTATTTTTTTTACGTTCAGTCCTTTATGAGAATTAAGTAGGCGTCGTCAGTTACATAAGAATAGTTTCTCGAATGCAAGCGGCAAGAAATCTTATGCGCCTATGCGCTCTCGATATGATTCTCACCCACGATTGTACATTACATTCGTGTATTACATTATTATACCTACATGACAAAAACTCATATCAGTTAAGGTGGAAGACAAGGGTCTGCCCGCGAAATTCAAATTTAATTTGGTTTTCGCAATTTGTAAACTAATACGACAAAGTAGGCTTATGGCCTTCTAATTGCGCCAGCAGTATTATCATCTTCACAGGTTTACATAAAAATCTTTACTTGAAAGTGACCAGTTTAAGAAATTAAACAAAATACTGAGTTAGACTTGAGTTACTCACAAATTAGTCGATATTTTGATTAATTTCTTAAACTGGACACTTTTAAGTAAAGATTTTTATATAAACCTGTGAAGATGATACTGCCATTGTCGCAATTAGAATGCCATAAGCCTACTTTGTCGTATTAGGTTACAAATTGCGAAAAACCAAATTAAATTTGAATTTCGCGGGCAGAACCGTGTCTTCCACCTTAAGCAATGCTCGAATGCGAGGTTCGAAAATGTCCCTTACATTCGAGAAACTCTCCTTGTGTAAGTGAGCAATAATTAAAAAAAGTTTATAATTGTCATGGGTAGTGGGTACTAACAATATTAGCAGTGTCTACATAGTTGCCCAGCATGAGCAACGTCAGCCACCATGTTTTCCTGCAATGTTTGGCCTCCTCCTGAGCGTACCGGGGACACAGAGGGCCGTCGCAACTGGGTGCTAACAAGTGCACTAAGAATAACAACACCAACACTAATATCCAGACGAACCTAAAACATCGAGACCTTATTTCAAATCAACGTCAGTTATCACAGTTACGACCATCGAACTGTAACGCTTAGAACAGAACTTTCTAACAAAGTTTCGCTCCAAACGTAGGCTTAAAAAATCGGCCAAGTTTGAGTCGGGCCTCGCTCTTTTAGGGTTCCGTACATATGAACAAATCATTTTTTAAAAACTAGATACATATTTAGATATCTTAGTTCTTAGAAAGTACTAAATTAAAGTATTAATTAAACTTAAACTTAGACATTATGGCATCAGAGACGTTGCACTTGATCTCATTGCCTCTTACCTTAATGATCGAACTCAAAGTGTATGCGTAGGTGACGTGAAATCGCGGGGTTCATCTGCTCTGTTGGGTGTCCCACAGGGCTCTATCTTGGGTCCTTTTCTATTTTTGGTATATATTAATGACCTACCATATCATGTACGCGATGCTTGCAATATTGTATTGTTTGCAGATGATACATCTCTAATATTTAAAACAGATAGAAACAAAGTAAATTTTGACGATGTAAACAGTACGTTATCTCAAATATCGCGTTGGTTTACTGTTAATAATTTGCTCCTGAACGCCAAAAAAACTAAGTGTTTAGAATTTATTGTACCTAATGTAAAGAAAATTGATAAATCAATAAAATTAAACGGAGATAACCTTAAAATTGAGAACTCCACTGTTTTTCTGGGGGTGACCTTGGATAGTAAGCTTCAGTGGGACGCTCACATTGAGACATTAGCGGGTAAACTCAGCTCAGCTGCCTATGCTGTCAGAAAAATCAGACAGTTTACCGATGTCGAAACGGCTAGGCTTCTCTACTTCGCCTACTTCCATAGTGTAATGTCCTATGGAATCTTATTGTGGGGCGGAGCAGCTAATATTGAAACTATTTTTATATTGCAGAAAAGAGCCGTTCGATCTATCTATAAACTCGGTTCGCGCGTATCTCTTCGTGAAAAGTTTAAAGAGATTGGGATACTTACAGTAGCTTCACAGTACATTTATAATAATATAGTCTTTGTGAGACAAAATATTCATCTGCATAAACAAAGGGGCGATGCACACAATCGTCTTATTAGAAATCGTCATAAACTAGAAATACCATCATGTCGCCTGCGTAAAGTGCAAAAATCCTTTGTGGGGTTGAGCGTACGCTTATATAATCTGATTCCGAAGGAATTGCTAGATTTGCCACTGCACAAATTTAAAGAATGTGTAAAAACTCACTTACTGAGTCGCGGTTATTACAAAGTTAATGACTTTCTTAATGATAAAGTTGCATGGGATCTTGAAAAGAGTATTTGAATAGTAATAGTACTGTATTAGATTAGATAAATTCGATGTCTTGACATGGGTAGTCGAGTATGTCACACTCTCTTTAACGTTTCTGTAGGTGGTGTCGTGTGGTGCGGGTTGTTACGTTCCCTCAAATATGGTTGAGCGAAGCAATGGCTGGATCATGCGTCATGCTCGTGAACGGGTGCCACCGTCGGAAGCGGGGCTGCTGGTCTGCCAGTCTTGACATGACGTATTGAATATTGTACTTATGTATTTTTGGAGTTGTTCTATAAATATTATATCATCGTATTGTTGGAAATATTCTATTCTAACAAGTTGCATGGGGTAAATCGGCATGGCATCCAGCTGCCCACAAGATATTATAAAAAGTTATTAAAATGTAAATACATATTACCTACAAAAAATATTGTAAAATGTGTAATTTTGAAAAGAGCAACTGCTGAGTTTCTTGCCGGTTCTTCTCAGCAGAATCCGCTTTCCGAACCGGTGGTAGAGTCATGACTTGTCATAAGCGCCACAGGTTGGCCTACATGAAATAAATGATTTTGAATTTGAATTTGAATTTGAATTTAAATTAGCATATGGGGAAAAATGCTCGTTTGTTTTGGTCACAAGTCACAACTTACAAACCGCTTTATAAATCGGTGTTTTCAGTATTTGTTGTTTAAATACACTATATAGTACATAATATACCAAAATTTCAAATTCCTAACTAGTTTAGTTTTTGAGATAGACCCCGTATCAAAAGTGGTCTTAAACCGAAAACTTTGACGGCCCCCCATTTCTTCATTTTTGTAGTTAAAAAATAAAAAAAATATATATATTTGAACTCCACTTAACGGCAATAGAAATACACAATATGTGAAAATTTCAACTATCTATTACGGTTTACGAGATACAGCCCGCTGACAGACGGACGGACGGACGGACAGCGGAGGCTTAGTAATAGGGTCCCGTTGTTGGCACCCTTTGGGTACGGAACCCTAAAAATCATGAATTTGTGAGGGCCGTGTAATTATTTTCTGGTACTGGTTATGTTATTATTTACGTTTTTGATGTTTATTGTGATGCATTATGACACCCGTTCACAGCTACACAGAAGGTAGTAGGTACGTAGTTTTCTTTTCGTTAGCTCGTCGTACTAACATGCTACGATAATGCGCAGTCTTATAATAGTTTGAGGCCCACAGTTAGCGACCAAGAAGAATAAGAAGACTCAGGGTCACTCAGCGAGCGATGGAGAGAGCTATGCTTGGGGTATCTCTGCGAGATCAAATCAGAAATGAGGAGATCCGCAGGAGAACCAAAGTCACCGACATAGCTCAGCGAGTCGCGAAACTGAAGTGGAAATGGGCGGAGCACATAGTTCAAAGAGCTGATGGTCGTTGGGGTCCCAAGGTGCTGGAGTGGCGACCCCGCACCGGTAAGCACAGTGTTGGCAGACCCCCCACTAGGTGGACCGACGACATCAAACGAGTCGCAGGGAGCCGCTGGATTCAGGCGGCGCAAGACCGAAGCCCGTGGAGGTCCATGCAGGAGACCTGCAGTCCAGCCGTGGACATCTAAAGGTTGATAATGATGATGATGATGATAGTTTACCTTAAATACCGCTTGAAGATTATAAGAAATGGGTTAAAATGTTTCGGCGAAGACATAAGGCTCTTAAAGAGGAGAAGTCCTGACAACATAAGATAAGTGTCGACGACAAGCTCTGCGTGCGCTAAGGCGGTCAAGTTATATCTTTCTGTGTCCTACAAAATAACAATAATATTATTATAAGTTTTACTCAGCAGGTTCGAAGGTAAGCTTTAGGTAGGTATAAATAGTGTATGAAAGATTATCTTAGCGGAGATGCCAACGAACTCTGTGTTAATCAATCATAATAATTAGTATAAAGAAAATATTAATTTGAACATTATGTAAACGATTAGTTTAACACATTTACATAATCTTCTATTCTTTTTCCTCAGAATTACAGTCAACTATGAAAATAATTTTTTATTGCTCTTTGATATTACGTAGATAGGTAACTAGTAACTAAGCCACTTTCCATCAGATGTGTTCGTGTCAAGCGGACCTATCTTTAGAATGTATGAAAACAAGTGCGAGTCGGGCCTCGCTCTTTTAGGGTTCCGTACACACGACCAAATCATTTTTTAAAACTAGATACATATATAGATATCTTATTTCTTAGAAAGTACTAAATTAGCATATGGGAAAAAAAATGCTCGTTTGTTTTGGTCATAACTTACAAACTGCATTATAAATCGGTGTTTTCAGTATTTGTTGTTTAAATTCACTATTAGTACAATAATATACCAAAATGTCAAATTCTTAACTAGTTAAGGTTTTGAGATAGACCCCGTAACAAAAGTGGTCTAAAACCAAAAACTTTGACGGCCCCCCATTTCTTCATTTTTGTAGCTAAAAATAAAAAACATATATTTGAACACCACTTCATGAGTTCTAGACAATGACACCCCACATGCCAGGGTAAAAAAATAAAATTTTATTTCGACTCCTTTTCCATGTATGAGAGCCCCCTTTATTTTTAAATTTAATTTTATTTTTATTATTTGTTGTTATAGCGGCAATAGAAATACTCAATATGTGACAATTTCAACTGTCTATCTATTACGGTTTACGAGATACAGCCCGCTGACAGACGGACGGACGGACGGACAGCGGAGGCTTAGTAGTAGGGTCCCGTTGGCACCCATTGGTACGGAACCCTAAAAACGATGGGATGGATGTACGTCCCGCTGGATTAACACTAGACAAATGGGCATTTATTGTTTGAATCCCCTTCCAAAACCAACGTTACTGGAGCTAACTTTAAGCCACTGACGAAGGATTTAAGCCAGGCAATTCTTCTTTGACCAGGCCTTCGTCTGTCTTTTACCTTTTCTTGTATATTGTAATTACTAATTAGTTACTAGAGAGAGTACTTACTTTATCCACATCCAAATAGTTAATGGTTCCAATCCAATTGTTAACAAACCAGACATGCAGGCCGACCACTATGCCAGCTGTTAAGCATCTGATGCCGTGTATCGAGGTGATGTCACCTTCATACTCCTTGCATAAGGACGCCATATTCTCTTTCATACAGAGCGCTTTGATTAACTTATTCCCTGCAAACATTGAGCATTGGCAGTGATATAACTGGTAATTAGAAACTGCACTATTGAAAGACGTAATGGGAAATTATTAAGTAATCTTTCAGTACAAGGAAAAGCCATTTATTTCTCTACAATAAAAATAAGCCTACTAATAATATTATAGAATGAAAGTGTGTTTTTGTTGGTTTATCCTTCAAACCCGGAAAAACAAAGGGTAACCGTGGACTTTTTATAAACTTAAGGGTCAGTTCAGACAGAATGAAAAATCCGCGAGCAATTTACTTGGCTTTAAAGGACTATGGGCGGAATCGTCCCCCCCTATCAACAAGAATTAAATGTAGCGCAATTGATAGACCTTGGCAAGATGATATTTTTTTACTATGGCGACGATGCCCAAATGCATGGGGTTCTCATTGTATCTTACGTTCAAAAAAATATTTCGTTGACGTATTATTGATGACTAATTCCAAAATACCTACTCATTTATCTATTTATCTACTCCCATGCTATAAATCCTCTTTAATAGATTCTGAAACAGTTAGCTTATTGCCAACATTAAAACACCCAATGTCATAATAACCATTATATCATTCAAAAGTATGATATAATGTTGTACTGAATTTCATTATAACACACCTTTGTTTTTTTTCGATCCCTTCTGCAAAAAGGTTTCTCAACAGACAGCCACATTCTTACTGCTCGATGCGTGATAACTGTATGAATTTCAAAAAAAGAACGTCTGACTGAATTTCAAAAATAGTACATTTAAAACACGTAATAGAGGAAAGTGTACCTTTTTAAAAACCCCGTAAAAAAAACCTGGGTTATTCTAACAGAGTAGAAGTAGTTATTTTTACTGTTATATGATTTTTATACGATAAAATATAGAAAAAATAACAAAAATAAATCAATTTCAAACAAAAAGTTTTTTTTTTTTTAGAAGAACCCCAGCGATTTTGAAGCTGAAACCAACTATTTACGTCTATTTGGATCCAAATGAACATATTAACATAAATCCGGTGACTGTTGGAGGGTGGGGACGGGGTCCATACAAAATTGCCCATGGTCCTTTACTCTTTAACCTTTAATTTTACTCTTTAATTTTAAATTTTCTACTTTAGCCTATGGTAATACGGTCCTATTTTCAATCATTATCATTTTTCATTAACAACCCATCAACGGCTCACTACTGAGCGCAGGTCTCCTTTCAGAGAAGGATTATAGGCCATAGTCCACCACGCTGGCCCAATGCGAATTGGCGGACTTGACACATCTTCGAGAACATTATGAAGAACTCTCAGGTGTGCAGGTTTCCTCACGATGTTTTCCTTTACCGTTGAAGCAAGTGATATTTAATTGCTTAAACGCACTTGACTCCAAAAGTCAGAGGTGCGTACCCGGGTTCGAACCTGCGACCCTCCGAATAGGAAACCACAGTCCTAACCACTAGGCTATCACTGCTTCTATTTTCAATGGAGCCAGTAAATGCTCGCGCATTTTTCCATTCTGTCTGCACTGACCCTAACTCCACGCATACGAAATCGTTCGGAAAGTTTTTGGGAAAGTCAGTCACATCAAGTCACATACAAGTCAATTTAATTTTAACTTAATGTGTTTATACATAATTAAGTAGGTAGGTAGATTTTATTTTAATCATAATATACTTATTAATACTAAAATTGTTACATTGGATAAACTTACCAACACTGTCAACTTGAAGTTCATTTTCATAATAAGTATTTAAAGTTGTACAAGTTACTGCTGCTATGATAACGAACCCCAAAAGCAACCTAAAAAACATATTGCTATTTTAATATTGAAAATAGAAAGGAATTTAATTTCGCTTTTGATATAAAGAGAAATTTAAAAGTAAGGGGGAAAATTAATAAGCTCTATAAAACAGTACCTACCGAGTCTGGAAACAAGAAAAATCAAAGGATGGAATTTCCGGGAATAAGCTCTGTAAAAACGTTGGGATTTCGTAGTAATACAACAAAGAACCTTGAGTCTGAGTTTCCACGGCGCGGGTCGCGGCCCGCGCCCGCAGCCCGCAGCGATATATATACATAATTATATAAGAAGCTGTTGTGATACCCCAGTGGTAAGGACCGTGGTCCCCTATTCGGGGGGTCGCAGGTTCGATCCGACCTTTGAGTTTTCGGAGTCAAGTGCGTTTAAGCAAATAAATATCACTTGCTTCAACGGTGAAGGAACAAATCGTGAGGAAACTTGCACACCTGAGAGTTCTTCATAATGTTCTTGAAGGTGTGTGAAGTCCGCCAATTCGCATCGGGCCAGCGTGGTGGACTATGACCTATAACCCTTATCTGAGAGGAGACCTGCGCGTGCCTGCGCTCAGTAGTGAGCCGTTAATGGGATGGGATGGGACGGATGGACGTAGGCTGATCATCATGATGATGATGATGATGACTATATACATTACATAACATATTTTATTACATAATATATTATTATTATATAGGTACACGTACATTACATTATTATACATTATGACAAACTCATACCTATTTAAGCGATGTTCGAATACAAGTGTCGAAAATTCCCTCGCATTCGAGAAACTTGACTCCAATTTTGTCGACGCCGACGTCGTATTATCTCTTTACCTCGACGTGCATGTTACTAACATGAACAAGAAGTGATATCTTGCGCGAAGAAAGAGAGAGATATTGTCGATGTAGACTATTTTCTTGTTCGACGAATCCATGTGTGAAGTGTGAAACCATGTTAGTGTCGACTGTCGATAGAGGTAAAGAGATAATACGACGTCGTCGACAAAATTGGAGTCGAGTTTCTCGAATGCATATATATTATGTGTATAATGCATTTATATGTATATAGTGTGTAGGTATATATGTGCTTCATATATGTATATAGGTATAGGTAGGTAACTAGGTTATCACGGCTAGGTATATATAAGTAGGCTTCACAAACTTTTAATAGTTAAAATTTCATTGTAAATGACTTAAGACGCCATTAATATTGAATATTTGAAGCACCGTTAATTTGCGGAATTCTATAAATAATCAAGGACAAACTGCATTTGTTATACTACTGGAGATTTTTCTCACCGGCTTAAACTAAAACCGGTCCAGCACGCCGTCGGCCAGCGGACAGCAGCGGTCAAGTCCAGTTTAGACGGTGCCTCGTTCATTGTTCATTTTTGCGAACCTTTTTTTGCGAAAGGAACCCTATGGCCCTTTGCTCTAAGGGCGAATTTAGGCGGTTCAATTTCGATGATTCATCGATGAAGCCTCGAAAATGAAAGCAAAAATGATTCATTTTTAAGCCCAAATTAGACAGTTAAGTTTTTGACATTTTTGCTTTCATTTTCGAGGCTTCATCGATGAGTCATCGAAAATGAACCGTCTAAACATGGACCGTTCACCGTTCACAGGCGGTGTGCCTCGGCGAGGAAAGCGCTCGATCGCTTTCTCAGGGTATCGTTCATCGGTGACTTCAGTGAGACGTAAACAGTTAACAGCGACTATCGCGCTCATTTCCAGGGTTGCCAACTTAGGAATTAAATAGTAAATTATCGACATCTAGTATAGTACCTCGTTACTATGAATTCGGACTTTTCTTGACTTGACTTAATATAATTTTTTTTTACACAGGATTTTAAACGTAATAGGAATGCTGTTTGTAATAATCTTTAAGTTTATATTATATAAAAATGAATTGACGTTTGAATATTCTCACAAAACTCGAGAACGGTTGAACCGATTTGCCTAATTTTGGTTTTGAACTATTTTTAGAAGTCCAAGGACGTTTTAAAAGGCGAAAAAAAATTTAAAAAAATAAGTAAACGGGAGAGTGACAGGACTTTTTATTCCGGAAAATAAAACAGTTTCCGCGGGATTTCAAAAACTAAATCCACGCGGACGAAGAAGCGGGCAACAGCTAGTCTTCTATAAATATAAGAATCTCGTGTCACGATGTATGTTCGGGATAAACTCGAAAACTACTGAACCGATTTTGATCAAACTTCGTAACTATCTGTAATTTGGTCCAACTTAAAAGATAGGATTGTTACATTGAGTGTACATTGTACACCCTTCTAAGTACGTATAAAATTGTGACACTCAACTACGGAACCCTTAGATACTGAGCGTATTCTCAGTATCAATTGGCCTTGTCTAAGTAAAACATTATAAATGAATGACTTGGCGCGTGACTATGTTTAAAGAACCAATGCTATGTGTACCCTAACCCTCATTCCTTGGTGGAGGATAGGAAGGTAGCTCGTTTATAATGGCGCTTTCAAGCACTGAATATATCAATAATAATTATGCTTATAATTATTGACCGAGCGAAGCGAGGTCTCTGAGTCTACTAGGTGAATTTGCACTTGTCCGTCCGTCCGTCTGTCCGTCCGTCCGTCCGTCTGTCAGAGCCTTATAACTTTTGAATTACTGAACGTAATTACTTCAAATTTAGATATAATAATATGTAAACTGATGGCCTTCAGCCGAATGTTGCATAAAAAATTATAAAAACCTTTATTTCAGGGGGGCTCTCATAGAAGTGAATGCGAAGTAAAAAAAAATTTATCGCGTTATATAAAATTGTTACATATTATGTTAAAGATAATTTTGAACCGAGAACAAAAATATTTTTTTTTTAATTTTTCCCTTAAAATTGACGAAATGGGGGGCTTTCAAAGTGGAGATTTAATACGCTCTCTAGGAGAATTGACTATGTATTTTCAAGCTGATTTTAGTTTTTTGTTTCACTTGTATCCTTTACTTGAACAACAAATACTAAAATTATATGAATATTATAAAGAAATGAGATTATTTAATTTTTAATGGGCATCAGTAATTTCATATAGCATCAACATAGCTTCACAATAATGCTAATAGATGGCGCAGTCATTAACTATTCCATGGAACTATAGGGAGTTATGACTATCCCAAAAACAGTTTTGCGTCGAACATTATTATTTAGTTACATAAAATAATAACTTATTATTCAATTAAAATTATTGTTTAGTTAAATATCAAACTTCAATAAACTATTAATTACTGCATTTTGTATATTTTCTATTCGCGTCGATAGATAACGATTTGTACAGATGCCCGTAACCCGTTTTCACTCGTTAGTACTTATTAATTCAATGTTTTCATTAACGTTGCCTAACCTTACGGGCTTTAAGGTCGTAATATAGCCCGTAAGTGGTGATAAGTTAGGTGATGATTTCTGTCAACTTCTGTATTACGATCCTGTACGGGACACCTAAAAGGACATTGGGACGGATGTTAGGACTTAGGATTGTATTTAGGAGCTACCTACGTAACGTAGAGACTCCTACTTAGGGGATGATTTAAGTATGTTTGGTGAAAACGGGCATAATAATAATGTCAGGTTTGGTCGTCATGTATCGATTAATAATAAATAAATAATAAATAAAATATCTTTATTTTCAAAATGCATTTTTACATCGTCTCGTTTGCTTGTGGTCTCCACACTAGGTAACCTGTATCGTGGAGACCAAGTTAGACTTCCTAGTAAGTTTTACAGAGGACGGAGTGTACATTTACAAACAGAATTATTTTAAAAAGTAATGATAAAGCTACGGGAATATAAATAAATATTTCAGTTGAGATTAAAGACTAAAGTGTATATTATATAATTATATATATTTTGTAATGTGTCTTTGTGTATTTTGTATTATGTATAATGTATATATTTTATATATATATATATATATATATATATATATATATATATATATATATATATATATATATATATATATATATATATATATTATAATATAATTATGTGTTACATATTATTTGTCATTTATTTAATTTAGTTTGATACATCTTTGCTGTAAGTAATTCCTCTGTGTCCTTATATGATAGCGTTTTTAGCCAGTTTGTAATGGTACGAGTTGCCTGTTTTATTGTGAGGTGTTTAAGGTTACAATACTTCGCAACCAGATTGTAGATTTTAGCCTCAACATATGGTGAGAAACGTCTAGCAAAGGCTGTTCTGGCGACTGGATAATTGACTTTAACTACTCTTCGACTAAAGGTTTCGTCCACATTTGGAGATTGGAGTAGCTGTCTATGTCTCAGTAAGGCTGCTTTCAGTATAAAAAGCTGACGAACTGTAAGCACTCCACTATCTTTGTAAAGCAGAGCAGTTGAGTATCTGAAGGGTTTTTTTAGCATTACTTTTAGGACTGAGCGTTGGGCTCTCTCTAATTCTATTAAGATTGTCTTGGCTGCACTTCCCCAGGTCAGAATACCATAGTTGAGTAGCGACTGGCATAATGATGTATATATTAATTTTAATGTTGATATGTTCGCTACATCACGTAACTTTTTCATTACACCAATGACTTTTCGCACGCGGCCTGAGAGGAAAGCAATGTGGGACCTAAAGGAGAGCTTGTGATCAACCTGTATCCCTAGGTATTTAATAGCGTTGACCATGCCGATTTCATCACAACTGCACTGAGATATTGTAGATCCATTTATACTTGTCATGCCACACCTGTGAATCTTAAGGCTATGGGAGCATTTAGGAGCGGACGTAGCAGTTTTATGAAAACATAGGTATTTTGTTTTGGCTATGTTCAGCGTCAGCAAATTGTTGTTAAGCCATTTCTCTAATACTGAGATTCCCTGCTGAGCGTTTTGGTAAGTTTCATCCCAAGTCAGGCCATGGAAAATTAAGGCGGTATCATCGGCGTAACAGATGAGGTCAGCGTTTTGGAGTGGTAAATTATGTATGTCGTTAACGTATAATATAAATAGTGTAGGACCAATGATGCTGCCTTGTGGAACACCGAAGTTAATATTCTGCATCTCACTTTTTAAGTTTGATACTTTAGTACACTGCTTTCTGTTGGACAAATAACTTCTGAACCACTGAAGTGGTGTGCCTCTGATACCAGTGCACTCAAGTTTCCTAAGGAGTACTGCGGTGGAGACGGTATCGAAAGCCTTTGCAAGGTCCAGGAATATACCTATGCAACCTTTTTTCTGGTCCAGGTGGGTTGACACTATAGATGTTAAGAGACAGACCGCGTCTTCAGCTGATTTATTTTGTATGAAACCAAATTGCCTCTCTGATAAAATGTTATGGGACTCCAAATAGGACACTAGTCTCCTATTAACTATTTTTTCCAGCAACTTAGAGAAAGTTCCAAGTAAAGATATGGGGCGGTAGTTTTCAGGTTTGTCCTTTGGACCTGCTTTATATATTGGACTTATTAATGCTATTTTCCACTGGTCGGGAAATACACCTGTACTTAGACTTAAATTAAAGATAGCAGTTAGTGGTTGAATTAATTCTTTTCCTATTTGTTTGATAAGTTCGTTACCTATTTCATCAATGCCTGATGACTTCCCATTCTGGAGTTGTGAAATAAGTACTTCCACTTCATAATGGTCCGTGGGATTCATAAAAAAAGAATTACACGTTGAACGACCCAATTTTACACTAGCTGCAATTGATTTTTCAGTTTCGCCAATGTTTGATAGAATATGGTTTGCTAGATTTTGACCTAATGTCGAGAAATAGTTATTACATGAGTTTAGATTTTGGGCCTTTTGGGTGGTTCCAAGTAAGTCGTTTGTTTTAGGATTGATTGAATGAATAATCATGGGATACCGTTACCGCGAGGTCTCAGTTCGGGGCGAACCACTAGTATACCTATATTTACCACGATAAAATCCTTTTTTTAAACTACTTTCAAAAAGTAGGAGGTTCTCAATTCGACCGGTACCTTTTTTAGGGTTCCGTACCCAAAGGGTGCCAACGGGTCCGTCCGTCCGTCCGTCCGTCCGTCTGTCAGCGGGCTGTATCTCGTAAACCGTAATAGATAGACAGTTGAAATTTTCACATATTGTGTATTTCTATTGCCGCTATAACAAAAAATAATAAAAATTAAATTAAATCTTCTAATCTAATATATAAAATTCTCGTGTCACAATGTTCGTTCCCGTACTCCTCCGAAACGGCTGGACCGATTATTATGAAATTTTGTGTGCATATCGGGTAGATATGAGAATCGGCCAACATCTATTTTTCATACCCCTAAATGATAAGGGTGACCAACCACTAAATATTTTTGCTGGCGGTACGAAGTTCGCGGGGTCAGCTAGTTAAAATATAAAGGGGGCTCCCATACATGGAAAAGGAGTTGAAATAAAATTTTATTTTTTTACCCTGGCGTCATTGTCTAGAACTCATTAAGTGGAGTTCAAATATATATATTTTTATTTTTTAGCTACAAAAATGAAGAAATGGGGGGCCGTCAAAGTTTTCGGTTTTAGACCACTTTTGTTACGGGGTCTATCTCAAAACCTTAACTAGTTAAGAATTTGAAATTTTGGTATATTATGTACTATATAGTGTATTTAAACAACATATACTGAAAACACCGATTAATAATGCGGTTTGTAAGTTGTGACCAAAACAAACGAGCATTTTATCCCCATATGCTAATTTAGTACTTTCTAAGAACTAAGATATCTAAATATGTATCTTGTTTTAAAAAATGATTTGTTCGTGTATACGGAACCCTAAAAGAGCGAGGCCCGACTCGCACTTGGCCGATTTTTAGAGAGTGTCACTACCACGCGGATATTTCTCTTTTGGATGGCCAAAGCCTATAACTATATAATATATTCTGTGCCATAACCTGGACATAACTGATTCTTTGACTAAGGTAACTCGGGAAGCTGACAACAATAGGTAGTAAATGTTTTAGTTGACTTAAAAAAATAACTCAAACTCACATAATGAGATAAAACTCCGTAGAATGTTCTTTTTTTAACCCAGCAACGTGGCATGGGTCAATGCTGACATCGGCAATTGGTATCGTAAGTCCCAGATGCGTGTGTTTGTACAGACTGTGAACGAGTTTGGCGATGGCCCTCGAGTTGCATTCGACAGGAACACACACACCCCAAGTGATAGTATTGAATGTTACGCCGTGTTTTGAAATAGACTGCAAAATAATATAAATGAGTTTTTATTTCGATGACAACGTAGCCCTTAAAACGATGTCTAAGATTAGCAGTCTATAAAGGCTGAGATCTAAAGATCGTAGTCTGCCTCTGCTCAAGATTCAAAATAGATTGAGACACAAAATATATGTCCTGACATAAATCTGTCTCGTTTTAACTCAGTCTTGAGTCTGAGCTAAGCAAGAGTTGAGTGAGAATGCCATCTATATATCTCACTTAGTGTGAGATCTATAGATCTATAGATGGTACTCTATAGACGAAAATCATGTCCAATGTTCATGCACCGCTCCACCCAGTAATTGTTGAGAACTCTGCACTCGAAATTGTCGACGAGTGTATTTACCTGGGACACACAGTCCAGCTAGGTAGGTCCAATTTCGAGAAAGAGATCAACCGCCGAATCCAACTCGGCTGGGCAGCGTTCGGGATGGTCCGAGATGTCTTCTCGTCCAAAATTCCTCAGTGCCTGAAGACTAAAGTCTTCGAACAGTGCGTGTTGCCAGTGATGACTTACGGATCCGAGACATGGTCGCTAACTAAGGGCCTCATAAGTAGGCTCAGGACCGCTCAGCGGGCGATGGAAAGAGCTATGCTCGGAGTGTCCCTGCGGGATCGAATCAGAAATGAGGAGATCCGTAGGAGAACCAGAGTCACCGACCATCTATAGATGGTACTCCCCACTCAGCTCAGACTCAAGACTGAGTTAAAACGAGACAAATTTATGTCAGGACATATTTGTGTCTCATTTTAACTCTATCTTATGTCTGGAGACTGCTCAGTCTCAAGTCAGCTCAAGACTCAAGATAGAGTTAAAATGACACACAAATATGTCCTTGCCCTAAGATATTTGCCAAATAAGCCCTTAACTCCGGACAAATATTAGTCATACTAGTGCATGTTGATACTTACTACTTAAACTTTCTTAAGAGGCCTTAAGAAAGTTTATAGTCATCTGAGGAATATCGAGAGCGATATGAAGCTAAAGTTGTAATGGCACATAGATCGAAGAAGCGACATAAGAATGAGGAAGTCCCTAACTGTGGAAAATAGCCCAAATTATTTTAAGATGGCCGCCGCCAGCGGAAGGGTTTAAAGATTCTTTGTTGAGTAGTGGAAGATTACTGATTAATTATCGATAATTACCTACGCTAGCAAAAATACGTAGACATGATATACAAAAGCTGATATAAAAATCTTATGCTCTTTTTAGTGGATTTTTTGGTGGACCTAAAAACACCTTTACTTATATTTAATAAGAACAAGTATTTCATGTGGTGTGCAGTGTTGCGTAAACCGGTTCCAAAACGTTCATACTCGGGTATTTTCGGGGAGGAAAATTTTTAAATTTTTAGTTAGGAGTTTAGTTTTACCAGGAAATCGGTAGGTACTACATGTTCTGAATTAGAAAGAGCTGACAGCAGCAAAGACCATGCACACTTGGACAGCGGAATTGAGCGGAATGATATTTTAAAATAGCGGCTTAAGTTCTAATTTTGTCCACCTGAACAGTGGCACTGTAGCTTTCAGTTGGAGGCTGAAATCTACCTGTAGATCGCATCGTCATTTGTCACTGATTTTAGACTCACTTTAAAATTAAAAAGAGACAGATTTATGTCTGGAACTATAAAGCACGCTTTAATTTCAG
Organism: Oeneis ivallda; assembly: GCA_029955525.1. Taxonomy (NCBI): domain Eukaryota; kingdom Metazoa; phylum Arthropoda; class Insecta; order Lepidoptera; family Nymphalidae; genus Oeneis; species Oeneis ivallda. Next base: position 16,185,616 of record JARPMR010000007.1, read on the forward strand.
CCTTATCAGCATCCGCAGATTCAGCTGTTGACTTGCAAAGAGGTTATTAAACAGAATGTATTTTAAGCGGAACTGTTTTTTAAAATATTGGGCAAAAAATAATAATTCGGTAGGTACGACATGTAATTATGTGATAACTGTACTTTCGAGCAACTACATAACATGCTTTATGATTTTGACCAGCTGACCGTGAAACTTTCGAGTGTAGGTATGTATGGTATAGTGTGATACTTGCCCATCTCTAAGTGAAAAGGTATGACAAGCCTCATTTTCTCCAGAAACAATTTTTATCGACTAATCTTCAGTGCACCTTCTTATGTGTCGCTGTGCACACAAATTCATACAGAGCTGTAAGCCGATCGATTGCAGTTGACATAATTTTATTAAGACTGTAATCGCTTGCGCAGTTCGCGTGCAAGTCAACCTACGTGGGTTTAAATCCACCGATATAAATCCACCGATATAAATCCACCGATATAAATGTCCCATTTCCATGAATAACAAGGGTTAAGGCTTTAGTCCAATGTCCGGATTGGCAGACTTCACAAACCTACCTATGAGAATATTTTTCAGAGAACTCTCAGGCATGCAGGTTTCCTCACGATGTTTTCCTTCACTGTTAAAGCAAGTGATATTAAATTGCTTTAAACGCACCTCACCACGAAAATTAACTTTCAATTAATTGGTGCCAGGGCTGAAAGACTGAAAATCGTAAGCTAGGCAATCACCGCTATACTGTACTTATCATTTGCCCTAAATATACCTAAATATACGTCGATTGAATATTCAACTATCTCAGTTCTGTTGCTTCAAAACAATTTTGCAGTGGAAAATCTCAGTCAAAACGCAATCCGTTTAAAACTCTTTCAAAACTAATATGCGATTTCAAAGCATTCTTACATTTACGTAGCTCTTCACAGTAGTGTAAGGTTCTGCAATGATATCCTTTGGTTCCTCATTAGATAGCTTGACCTCAGCAAGACAGTATTTCGTTCTATATACAGAGTGGGTTTCCAGCCAAGGCGCCTTTAAACATTGATCGTAATTACCGAATTGGTATCGCGATCCGTAGAAAACTCCTGTTGGGCTTTGCATTGAATCCCATACTGTGGAAAAATATATTATTGTTATGTTTTAATCGATCGACATGTTTGGCCCTGAAAAATTCTTAAAAATAGTCTAGACTCTAGATAATCTACGCTCCATCAGGCACTGGACTAACTTTTCAAGAGATCGAGTAAGCATAATACATACGAGTAAGTACATATAGATACAACGACTATGGTTTTCAGAACCTAAAATCCCATAGTTGCACCCTGAACTTAATAAACTAATTAAATGTCATAATATAGTGAATTAATTCTCTACTTTTGTCTGCCACTAATATTTTTTTTAGACAACTGTGCAAAAATAAATCCTATTCGCTGAAAGGAACGAAATAATACTTATATTTATAATATTACTAGCGGCCCGTCCCGGCTTCGCACGGGTAGACATAAATAGGTACAGATATTTAAGTTATAAGCATGCTAATTAAAACGACCATGAATCACTAAATTAGAAAAAAATTGTATGCTTATTTTAAAGCCTCCCTGTACACTACGTTGGCTGTGGTATTTGTAGGTGGCAACAAAACGTATTGATTTTCAGGAGATCCTACTCGAGAAAGTGCCACATACAATTGCCCGTGGGAAAAGCACTCTTTCCTTAAGTTGATACCAACTATGGAAAAAGTTTGTCCCTGGGATTTATTTATTGTTAGGGCAAAGGATATTTTTAAAGGGAACTGTAACCTTTTAAAAGATATGGGCAAATCAGTTGGTATCATCGGGATCCGCGGAACATGTGCGAGCTGACCGGCCGCGGGACCCGTAATGATAGTTGCTACAATCACATTATCTCTTAATTCTTTGATCAATAGTCTTGTACCATTACACATATTGGGAGGGCTTAAATTTCTTAAAAGCATAACAGGCGTACCTATTTTTAATTTTAGTTCATGAGGTGGCAAGCCAGCAGGATTGAGGGAATTTAAAAATTCCTGTGGGTAGTGCACTGTATCTTCGATGTTGCACACGGGGTCAACAGATTTGTAACATTTAAAATCACCTGGTACTTTTTCAATAATAATTTTGTTTATCTCATTTACTGAGTCGTTTCTGGGTGACAATATCGCTCTCGAACAGAGCCAATGGAAATTTCTTACTGTAAGATTGTTGATGTCGGGATAGATTGTGTCTATAAGGATTTCTAGACTGTGAACAGTTTGAGCGAATTCAATATCCAACAGTACTTGGGAGCTGTTTGCAATTGGAGTAGTTAATTTTCCGTCTCCTAATTTAAGTATATTTTCTGAGAAATTACCACCGCGGTAATTGCATAAATGTGCTCTCATATTCGTGCGCAAATTGAGAGTTTTAATTGATAGCCACAAAGGTTATGATTTGAGGCACGCTTTAATAACGTCGGCACGTGTACCTTTTGTTACAACTGGTAGAGTTTGGCGAAAGTCTCCAGCGAAAACAAAAGTTACGCCACCCATCATATTGCATGAGTTTCTTATATCTTTTAATGTGCGGTCCACTGCTTCTGCTGTTAGTTACTCGATGCGCTGCGTGGCGGCCGCCGCCGGCATGTATTTTTATTTTAATTTCATGATATCTTTTGTATGGAATGAATTTCAATAATTCAAAAAGTAATCATCAGGTATTGAGACAGTCTTGAATATTAAATTATTTATTTGGATAAAAATTTATAAATGGTATGGATAACACGGTCTGATTTTGATCGGCATTTCTATCAATTTGTTAAATGTAAAAAAGTAGTTATAGTGACGTAACAACAATAGTTAGACACATGGTCTCGCGAAGTTTTTTGTAGATATTGATATATTCTATAATATTGTCCAACATTTTTTTGTCCTATCATTAATACTCTTCGCAGCGTATGCGATGGAAGACATTTTATGGCTAATTTTTTTACACCTTCGGTTGGTTTTAATAGGAATTTCTAAAGATTTCTATAGTAATCTAGTACTAAATATAGCCTATGTTACTCAGTGATAATGTAGCTTTCTAATGAAAAAAAAAATTATTAAAATCGGTCCAGTACTTTTTGAGTTTATTCGTTACATACAAAAATACAAAAATACAAATCTTTCCTCTTTATAATATTATTAGTGTAGAATAGCATGTAATTTACTTTCACGCTTACCGGAATCACCACTTCGGATTAATTGTAAGTTGTAGTAGTAAAAGAAATTAATTATGTTTAACAAAACAGAAAACTTTTATGTATTAAGTGAAATTATTGTTAAATTTAAAACTCTATATTTTTAAACTACTTTTGAATACAATACTTAGTATAAGTACCTACTTACTTTAAATATTATTTTGTAGATATCTATTTTTTAACTTTTTTATTAGGGTTCCGTACCCAAAGGGTACCAACGGGACCCTCTTACTAAGCCTACGCTGTCCGTCCGTCCGTCGTCCGTCCGTCCGTCCGTCCGTCTGTCAGCGGGCTGTATCTCGGTAACCGTAATAGGTAGACAGTTGAAATTTTCACAGATTGTGTATTTCTATTGCCGCTACAACAACAAATAATAAAAATTAAATTAAATTAAAAAAATTAAATAAAATATTTCCATGGGTACATGGAAATATTTTTATGTAAATTTTTTTTAACGGAACCCTAAAAGAGCGAGGCCCGACTCGCACTTGGCCGATTTTAAATATACGCTGTATGATCAAACGCGGTTTTCCGTTTTGTATTATTAGTCCAGTAAAAAGTTAAATGAAACCATGATCTGACCAGTTTTGGCGCAATGAGTAAAAGTGTGTTCATTAATACTTAAATAAAGATATTATGAAAGAAATTTTGATTTAAATTTAGGGGAAAGGGATGAAAAAAATAAAAAAGGGGTTGAAAAATGCCTTTTTTTTAAATAACTTAATAACGGTAGGAAATAGAAAAAAAAGTTTCAAGTAAAAGTTGTAGAGAAAAAAATTCTACACAAAAAAGTTCCTTTTCATTTTTTTGTTATCTGCTTTAGTTTAGCTGCAAAAAATAAAAATTAAATTTGCTTTGTAATTAATTATAAAGATGTATAAAGGCGGGAAACATAGTGCCTATCTCAATTAATTAAGTTTTGAATAACGGTAGTACAGTCAAATTAATAAGGTATTTTTTCGAAATAGAAGATACTTCCGAACATTATCCAACAGTTTTCAAAATCGGTCATCGTAGCTATTAAAACTCTAACCTGCGTGATGTCAGATTTCAGATTGAAACTTTTTCGCTTTCTATATTAAAAAGTTAGACTTTAGACTGTTTGACTTTAATTTGTTTTTAACCAATTTTAAAAAAAGAGGAGGTTCTCAATTCGCTCGCTGAGTCTTCTATTGCAAACTTCAAAAATCTAGATACTCTGATACAAAAATATAGGCCAATTATTTATACCTTTCATCCCATTGTTTATGACAATGGAGATTGGGAAATAATTTGTTAGTTAACAATTGAATAACATTTTGAAAAATGGTGGTTAAACTTTTGTTTCTCCAGGGCTCGATTCTTTCAAGTGTTAAGAAGATACTAGAAGTTTTTCAAATTTTTAAAATCACATCTTATGTTATAAAAAAAATATTTTTATTGCTGAACTCTCTTTAGCGGGGGCGCGCGCATGCTGTAACAGCCGCGCGGAGCCCTATTTTCAACGTCAAATTAAAATTATAAATAATGGAGATAGAATCCCGGGACTTGGGACTTTTTTATTGGAAAGGAGTTGTCCAAAATTGGTTTTTTAAATTTGAATTTAATTAACAAGGATGATTTTAATGTAGTTGGATAAAGATCCCAAAAGGCTTCTATCAAAATAATTTACAGATTTTTTAAAGCCTCCGATAATAAAAAAAAATTTTTTGTTTTGACTCATTTTTTTGCTTGTGATTTGTCGTAATTCCTTGTTCCATGTGATTTATATACCGTTAAAAACTGAAAATATTATTCTATGTAAGTTGTCAATGTCAGATGATTGTCAGGAACAAATAATTTCATTTTCGAATAGGCAGTTCAAAAGTACCTAGTCGTAATTCCTAGTTCCTGGTCTGTGATTCCTAGTTCCATGGTTCAAAATGACATGTATTTGGTTCAAAATGACATTTACGTGACATTAACCGGTGCCAGATTTGATAGTCTATAGATTATAAAAGTTTTTAGTGTTACCATCCATTGAAAAATATTTTCTACAAACGGTATTTTTCATAATTAATTAAAAAAAAACCGAGGACTCTAAAATTATTATTTTTATGGCGTTTAATTTTATTTTTTTTTCTCTTTCACGTAATGACAGTTTGGTTCTGGTTAATGGACACTCAGAATAAAAAACCACCCTCCATACTAAACTGGGACATGTCTTTTCCTCCTCTTAACGAGCTTTTTTCAAAATTGCTTAAATGTCAATATTTTTCGAGTTATTAACAAAAAATCGGCCAAGTGCGAGTCGGGCCTCGCTCTTTTAGGGTTCCGTTAAAAAAATTAAATTAAAATATTTTCATGTACCCATGGAAACATTTTAATTTAATTTTTTTAATTTAATTTAATTTTTATTATTTGTTGTTATAGCGGCAATAGAAAATATAGAAATACCCTTTGGGTACGGAACCCTAAAAACGAAATATTTTTTTTTTATTTTTTTTATTATAACATATTTTTTATTATGACATTTTGACTTTATACAGTATACTACATTAAACCAATTTTTTATTAAATCATTTTTTTCATCTTATTTTGTTAATAACAATTGCAATTTTTTACCTGCACCAAAATCCTTCAAAAACATTTTTCTAGAGGTGATTCCGACTCGAATGAGCCATCGCTCATATTTTTAGGACCTTTATCTCTATTTTTCACGTTTTTGAACTTGTTGACTAGACTAATACGTAGGTATGTATTTACGAATTCAAATAAATATTGACGAATTTCAAAACATAACATTGACATAACATTTGACGACCTCCCTGGCTCAGTGGTGAGCTGTGTTGTCTTATAACTGGGAGGTCTCGGGTTCGATTCCCGGCGGGGTCAATTTTGGAATTTATAATTTCTGAATTGTCTCTGGTCTGGTCTGGCGGGAGGCTTTGGCCGTGGCTAGTTACCACCCTACTGTCAAAGACGTGCCGCCAAGCGATTTAGCGTTCCGGCACGATGGCGTGTAGAAACCAATTAGGGGTATGGGTTGAATATTCACTGCCATACCCCTTCGAAGTTAGCCCGCTACCATCTTAGACTGCATCGTCACTTACCATCAGGTGAGATCGCAGTCAAGGACTAGCTTGTCATCGAATAAAAAAAACACTTCGGCGATGAAACTTGACAACATAATAGTGCTGTCAATAAAGAGAACAATTAGTTCAGTTTCTACACTTTTTTGCCAAGTTGTACGAAATTAAAAATCACATCAGTGTGAATTTGCAGTACGCATGAGGCGTAATATAAAATAAAGAGAACAATTAGTTCAGTTTCTACACTTTTTTGCCAAGTTGTACGAAATTAAAAATCACATCAGTGTGAATTTGCAGTACGCAGGAGGCGTAATATAAAATAAAGAGAACAATTAGTTCAGTTTCTACACTTTTTTGCCAAGTTGTACGAAATTAAAAATTACAGCAGTGTGAATTTGCAGTACGCATGAGGCGTAATATAAAATTCGATCCGTAGTCAACCCAAGTCAGTTGACTTGGGTTGACTACGGATAGAAAAATACCTGAAAAATACGGAGGTATGACAAAATACGAATTTCATACCATATCAAAATACTTAAGTATATGAGACGTGTCCATGCTTAAAACTAAGTATACAAAAGTCATGCGTTTCATCAAACTATTGTCAGGTTTTGTGCTGTGCAACTCAATCATATTTTTGTATCAGAGTATCTAGATTTTTGAAGTTTGCAATAGAAGACTCAGCGAGCGAGCCCCACACAAATGAAGTTTGATTCTTATTTGATTATGTTATCGAATTCTGTTTGTAACTCTGGAAACTAGTATGTTTGTAGTTTTATTTGTAAAGTATAATAAATGGCCAATTGCGTGTCGGGCCACGCGCAGTGTAGGGTTCCGTAGTTGCCAGTCACAATATTATGCGTATAATTTTAGGCCTATATTGTACACACTTCTAAGTAGAAGTGTGTAAAATATAGGCCTAAAATTAGGCCGATCACTGCCGCTATAATCTATACTAAAAAATACTTTTTAAAAAACCGACTTCAGACGCCCGCGCCACTACAAAGTATATAATTTATTGTTGTTATTGTAAAAAGCGCTCGACCGATTTCGATAAAATTTAAATGGGACCACCTGGGAAGTATACCCTTTGAAACAAAAAAAAGAATTTTGCAAATCGGTTCAGGTGTCTTCGAGTAATCGGTGAACATACACAAAAAAAAGGATTCCGACGAATTGAGAACCTCCTCCTTTTTTTAAATTGGTTAAAAACAAATTAAAGTCAAACAGTCTAAAGTCTAACTTTTTAATATAGAAAGCGAAAAAGTTTCAATCTGAAATCTGACATCACGCAGGTTAGAGTTTTAATAGCTACGATGACCGATTTTGAAAACTGTTGGATGATGTTCGGAAGTATCTTCTATTACAAAAAAATCGGCCAAGTGCGAGTCGGGCCTCGCTCATTTAGGGTTCCGTTAAAAAAAAATACATAAAAATATTTCCATGTACCCATGGAAATATTTTATTTAATTTTTTTAATTTAATTTAATTTTTATTATTTGTTGTTGTAGCGGCAATAGAAATACACAATCTGTGAAAATTTCAACTGTCTACCTATTACGGTTACCGAGATACAGCCCGCTGACAGACGGACGGACGGAAGGACGGACGGATGGAAGGACGGACGGACGGAAGGACGGACGGACAGCGTAGGCTTAGTAATAGGGTCCCGTTGGTACTCTTTGGGTACGGAACCCTAAAAATACCTTATTAATTTGACTGTACTACCGTTATTCAAAGCTTAATTAATTGATAGGATAGGCACTATGTTTCCCGCCTTTATACATCTTTATAATTAATTACAATGCAAATTTAATTTTTATTTTTTGCAGCTAAACTAAAGCAGATAGCAAAAAAAAATCGGCCAAGTGCGAGTCGGGCCTCGCTCTTTTAGGGTTCCGTTAAAAAAAATTAAATAAAAATATTTCCATGTACCCATGGAAATATTTTAATTTAATTTTTTTAATTTAATTTAATTTTTATTATTTGCTGTTATAGCGGCAATAGAAATACATAATATGTGAAAATTTCATCTGTCTATCTATTACGGTTTACGAGATACAGCCCGCTAACAGACGGACGGACGGACGGACGGACGGACGGACGGACGGATGGACGGACGGACAGCGTAGGCTTAGTAATAGGGTCCCGTTCGTACCCTTTGGGTACGGAACCCTAAAAATGAAGTGGAACTTTTTTGTGTAAAATTTTTTTCTCTACTAATTTTACTTGAAACTGTTTTTTCTTTTTCCTACCGTTATTAATTTATTTAAAAAAAAGGCATTTTTCAACCCTTTTTTTATTTTTTTCATCCCTTTCCCCTAAATTTAAATCAAAATTTCTTTTATAATATCATTATTTAAGTATTAATGAACACATTTGTACTCATTGCGCCAAAGCTGGTCAGATCATGGTTTCATTTAACTTTTTACTGGACTATATTGTATTGCATGACAATTGACATATGACATTGCCTTCTGGTTATTATTTATTGATAGACTTTTAATTATGACATTCTGAAGTTACATTAGGTTAGATGAAACCGACCGTTAGACTGAAACATCATCACAGCCACAGATCACAGGATACAGCGCGTTGATCGTTGAGTACCTATTATCGAGGGAGATCCGTGATGCCTACCTAATTAATAAATAGGCGGATACTTACTCCACGAGGCCCATAAAGTAGAATTTTTCACATTCTCCAATATATCTAAGAGTTTTTTCTGACACGCGATTTCATCATTTCTCCATTGTTGGTCAACAAGATCTTCTATAAGCAAATCCAAATGCGATATTCGTTTCCCATCTTTTGTTATTCTTTTTGTAAGTTCGCTTCCTCTTGAACTTTCATTTTTATTTTGGCTTGTCGTGACAATTTCATCTTGAGGACAAATGACAAACATAACATCATCATCATGACCAACTGCTGGTCCAGTACCCGTACTGTGTTTCTAGCCATATTCCACCACGGATGACATAGGACAGGTGCGGATTAGTAGACTTCACACACCTTTGAGAACACCATAAAGAACTCTCAAGATGTTTTCCTTCCCCGTCACAGGAAGTGATCTTCACTTTTGCAGAATCCTTACTAATGTTTGTTTGTTGGTTTGTCTTACTAGAAACAGCAAGAGAAAGGGATCGACTCAATTTTTTTCGCTTGAGTAAATATAGCATCTGGAGAGTGTATACCTTCTATTATGTAAGTGTATTAGTACCTACTTAGTAATGATGGTGCCATGCTACCATAACAGAGTAGGTACTAGCGTTATACGTTAATAAGTAGAGAGTCGTATATGTAATAGGTAGGTACTAATTTGATTTCTGAGTTGTTAAAGTCGAAAAAAAAACAATTTTTAGCAATTTCCATAATGAGAAAGTTACAGATAGGATGATTAGATACCTACATTAATGTAAGATTTAAAACACGGCCGTCATAAAATCTACTAGATCATTTTTATTACACAGCTTTTATAGCAACTTTCTTTCTTCATCTTCTTTTGAAAATTATTATTTTTTGAATTTACAACCTAAATACCTACGTACCTACTAAACTAGCCTACCCCCCTCTTTAAGAGTGTCAGTGCCAAATGTCAATGGAAAAATCATCGATCCGTAGTGCTTGAGGGTGATTGAAGAACTAACCAATAAACAAACACACTTTCGGATTTATAAATAATATGAAGAGAAAATTGAAGTTACACATACATATCGTGTTAAGAACTCTTTTTCTTGAAGTAATTTGAGAATAACAGACACTTATTAAAAATAATAGGCACTTACCAACAAGTAAAATAAACACAACAATCCAATTTACGAATGCTACCATTATTAAACTTATATCTAATATTTTCTTACTGAGAAAAAAACGAGTTGGCCGCAGCGACGAACACAAGTTTTAAAATGATACAATCACGAAAGACTGTAGAGGACCCTGATGCGTTCATTAATTTTGTTTTAGCATTTCATTGAGGTAGGTACGCTCAGACGAATAATGGAGGTACGGTTATTTTATTTATGTAATAGGGCTATGTATAATGTACCTAAGTGTAATTTAGTATAGAGAGCGTTTTCGGTGGAATAAAGTACCTATAGGGTAGGTACCTATATTATAGTATTTGTTGATATATATATGATTGTTGGTATGTATATATGTAGCTATTACATTGTAATAAGTTTTTATACTATCTTGTGGCCAGCTGGACGCCAAGCCGATTTTATCCTTGCAACTTTGTTAGAATAGAATAGAATAGAATACTTATCTACATAATATTACCACAATGAGGGGAAGTTCCAAAAAAGCGAACTACAATTCAATTCATGTTAAGACGGGCAGATAGAAAGCAGCCCCATTCCCGCCGGTAGCACCCGTTCACGAGCATGACGCATGGTTCAGCCGTTGTTGCTCTTCGCTCGACCATATTTGAGGGAATGTAACAACCCGCAACCATAGCCCGCACCATACGACACCACCAGAGATAAATGTTCAGAGAGCGTGACATACTTAGGCTACCCATGTTAAGGCATCGAATTGATTATTATTATTCAAACACTCATTTTAAGATCCCATGCAATGGTGTCATTAAGAAAGTCATTAACTTGTAATAACCGCGACTCAGTAAGTAAATAAAAAAAGTGTGTGTGTCAGCTCCGACGCACGACTGGAGTTTACTCCTTAAAACGTCGTAATGCATTCGCGGCGCTCGCTGCGTCTCGGCGCCGCTCGGACCCGATCGGTACGCGCTCGGCTTCCCGAAGCGAAAGCTCTTTCGCATTCGACAACTCAAGCGAAAACCAACCTCATTTACTCAACGTTAGGGTAGAAATTTGCATCGTTGTGAAAAACGTAACGCGGGCATTCGACAACTCAAGCGAAAACCAACCTTATTTACTCAACGTTAGGGTAGAAATTTGCATCGTTGTGAAAAACGTAACGAGGTCATTCATAAGTAGATTTTACTCCTCGAATTTTTCTCATATCGGGCGCCTAAAATCGATTCTTAAGGAGTAAACTCCAATAAAATAAAATAATTAAGGCCTACTTGCAGAAACGCCGAGTTAGCTAACCCAGGATTAAATTTGTTATTTTGACAGATACTGTATACGAAATCTTTCAAACTTCCAGAGTGGCACCTGTCAGGCCCTCTAGCAGAGCGTCGCGTAGATGGTAGCGAGGGAGCCATCTTACAATCTCTTGGCGACCAGCGCACCACGACATCCTGATCTAAGGCATTACTGCTCAAATTGGATTATCTTACTATCGGAAGAATTATCATGTCGTGATTGACTTTGATTTGTTTGATATCAACATTATAATGTTGTGTTCAAAGAAGAATTCAGTTGTCAAGTATCATTTATCGCCCACATATCCTCGCTCAGCCGAAATACCACGATGAAGGCCATCCTACACATATAGGTAGGTTATTTAATATTATTTTGTCAACTTATGAGAATGACACGTCATGATTTTTAGCTATAAAGAGTTCCAACAGTCAAGGCAACTCATTATGCAAGGCAAAATAAAGGGCAAACGAAGATCTGGCTGAAGACGAACATCCTGGCTTAAGAACCTTCGCCAGTGGTTTAATATGAGCTCAAGATCATTGTTTAGGGCAGTAGTGAACAAGATCCAGTTAGCCTTAATGATTGCCAACCTGCGGTAGGAGATGGCACTAGAAGAAGGGGAAGAAAGAGTTCCAAAGGGGTTATAAAAACCTGCTTATTCCGTAAACAAGAGTTTTCGAGTATACGTTAAATCCAAAATTTGAATACCTAACCATAATACCTAAACCTAATTTTGACGACCTCCCTGGCGCAGTGGTGAGCGCTGTTGTGTTATAACTGAAAGTTCCCGGGTTCGATTCCCGGCGGGGTCAATTTGGGAATTTATAATTTCAGAATTGTCTCTGGTCTGGTCTGGTGGGAGGCTTTGGCCGTGGCTAGTTACCACCCTACCGTCAAAGACGTGCCGCCAAGCGATTAAGCGTTCCGGTACGATGGCGTGTAGAAACCAATTAGGGGTATGGGTTGAATGTTCACTGCCATACCCCTTCCAAGTTAGCCCGCTACCATCTTAGACTGCATAGTCACTTACCATCAGGTGAGATCGCAGTCAAGGACTAGCTTGTCATCTAATAAAAAAAAAAGAAACCGACAGACAGACACACTCGCACACGCACCCAAACATCGCTATCTTTGTAGGTACCAAGTAGCTATATAATTTATATATAATTAAATATTAATAATATAATTTATATTATAATTTATATTATGAATAAAAAAATAATATAGTGGCGAAGGACAATCGTAAAAACCTCGCGGTTTGCGGGCGAAGTCGCAGGCATCAGCTAGTAATATTATAAAACAAAGTCCCCGCCGCGTCTGTCTGTTCGCGATACACTCAAAACATACTGAACGGATTTTCATGCAGTTTTCACCAATAGACAGGGTTGATACAATAGACACAATATTCATGAGGAAGGTTTTAGTGTATAAGTAATTTGTTAAGGTTTTATGTAAATTGGTTTAAATATGACGGTAATTGTTGGAAATCTCGGAAAAAGTCGAAAGCCGCCTGGGAGCTTTCATAGAAAACACTGCCCAATCCCGTTGAGATAATATAACAAATAAATGTATGGTAAATAAATCCACATAAATTCGTATACATATATCGACGTAACAAGCTGATGCGACCCTACGACAGAAAAACCATTTTATTATGTAGGCATAATAAATATTATGTTCTACTACCCTCGCGAAGCCGGGGCAGGTCGCTAGTACACAATATTATGTTCATACCATAAACATATCTACCTACGCGTCCCACCTATTACTTACTATGTACGTTGACTTTTTATTTCGGAGATTGGAGGGTCCACTTGGAATATTTAAAAACCTAACTACGCGGACGAAAGTGCGGGAGAAGCTAGTTTGACATACCTAGTTATTATGCAAATAGTCACTCTACTTTTGTCGTGTCTGATAGTACTACGGGTAAGGTCTGTGCGTGCATTGCTCCGAAATAACTCCACGGAAAATTACGCAATACGAATACCTAATATTATGTATTGTTTTATTATATTAATAAAACACCGAGCTTAACATTTATGATTTTTTTATACCAAAAAAACAATAGGATTCCTTTGGGATAAGAAGTGAATTTTCCTCCCTTATTTTTCAAATTGTTCAAATAAATTTGAAATAAAAAAGTACCTTCTACCTTGCAGAAACACCAAGGTAGAAGGTGCTTTTACCAAGCACCTTCCACCATAAAATTGGAAAGGAATTATATTTTCCTTTGCAGTTACAAGCAAAGGAAAATATAATTTTTTATATTTTCTTCAAAAAACTAAAACACGTAAAATCTTCAAAAAACTGGCAATCGAGTGTGTTCTCGCCGCCATAGTATAGAAGTGCTCGAATATTAAACCGGAGCTAAGCTAACGAGTTAACTAAAACCGCGTAAGGTTTACAGAGGCTGCTCAAGGAAAGTGCGCCGCAGGGCCGTCGCAGCCGCGCGGGCGATCGTCCGCAGCGCACGTTACAAGAAGCGTCGCCTGAATACGAGCGCGTGACGTCACGAGCTATAGACCTTCTAACTAACGCTAGTGATCTAAACAGTAGTGGCATCACACTAGATTAATACACTTCCGAAGGTACGTCTGACTCCTTTCATTATATACCTAATGAGGCTCAAAACTCTAGTAGCGCGAGTTAGGGTTTTAATAAAATAAACTGTAAAATACTTATAAATTGAATACTTTCAATCGAAAAAATGAATTTCTTACTCATTTTTGCAAACTTTTTTGTTTTTAAGACATTTATTTTTAAAAATATAAAATTAAAGCGTAAATAAAATAATTGTCGCGAACAGCGCCATCTAGAATCAACTTTGGCGTAAAGTCGACAACAGTAGCTGCCGTGGACCGTGGTGCAATGATAACTTTTATTGATTTTTCCTTGACTTACAAATTACGAATTAGGAGATATTAAACTAGCGGCACGCTATGATGGCCGGTTTGACGTTTGTCCGCTCATGAAGTTCCGTATTAATTGATAACGACTTTGAAGGAAATAATTGTATTACTTTATTGACGATAGTGATGTGCAGAGATTCATAAATTTTATCGAATGTAGTTTTAGGTTTAGGACTCAAAATTTATTTATTAAATTGATTTCTAAAATGTATACAAGTGTAGAAAAATCAGTTTGCACCATTTAAGGGGTGAATGTACTTGTGAATATGAACAATTTTCACTATGTGGACAAACCTCTGAAATCGCAAAAAAATATCAGCTGTTTCATACAAAAGGTAAAATTTTTATTTTTATATGATATATACCACAACTCGGCATTTGGTTTTCTAAATTGAAAATTTTTAAAAATGGAATCTAATACGATCGTCACATAGGATCGCTGGCTAGCACAACTACTACCTCCGGCAAACTCGCGTCAATGCTCAATGCAAAACAAAGCAGTTTCGAATTGACGTTGCTTCGAAAAGTATAAACTGTCAGTGCAATGCGATTGTGATATAGTTTTGACCTGGCTTTGGATTTCAAATATTGATACTGCATTACTGTTGACCCTTGCTCGTTAATTTGGACTCTGTTCAAGCCCTTTGTTGTGGATTTCGTCGATATGACCGAACGTACGCAGAGAACTGTTCTAAATAGTCAGACACGTGAGTTCGTAATACGCCTTCGTAACTATTTCGATCGTGAAGCTCAAAATGGAGGGCCAATTTTACCTATAACGTCAGTGGTTGAACGCGTAGCTGATGCGCTTAATATTGGACAACGAACTGTTAGACGGATAACTAAAAAAAAATATGGCGAGACTGGCACAGAAGAAAATAAACTTCACACACCAAAAAAGAGAAAACGAGCAAAACCAGTCGTAGGCATCGATAGCTTTGATGCCGATGCTATCCGAAGACATGTTTACGGCTACTATTTACAGAAGGAGTATCCAACAAGAAAAAAGTTGGTGCATTCACTGAAGGAAGCTGGATTATTCTTCGGTGGGGAAAGTTCTTTAACGAAGATTTTGAAGACCATTGGATTTCGATACAAAAAATGTAACAAACGCAAAATATTGATGGAAAGATTTGATATAGCGATGGCAAGGTATACTTTTTTACGGCAAGTGAAAGAAATCAAAAATTGGCAAAATGTTGTGTTCTTGGATGAAACATGGCTTAATGCTAACCATACTGTAGGCCGTTCTTGGAACGATGACACAGCAGCATCTACTTCCAAAGTTCCTGTAGGAAAAGGATCGCGACTTATAATTTGTCACGCCGGAACCATCAACGGGTTTGTCGAAGGTTCTCTCATGGCTTTTGCGTCAAAAACCACTGGAGACTATCATGAAGACATGAATGGAGAAAAGTTTACTTAATGGTTTACCTCAATGTTGTGTAGCCTCCCTGAACCATCTATTATAATTATGGACAACGCCCCATACCACTCGATGCAAATTGACAAGCCACCTGCCCAATGCCAAAAGAAAGCTGATATCGTCGCATGGCTTCGTAAAAATGGCGTAGATGCAAACATGAATATGTTAAAAGCGGAATTAGTACGTCTTTTAAAAGAAAACAAACCAACCAAGATCCGATACGTCATTGACGAAATAGCATTAGAACATGGGCACAGAGTTATACGGTTACCGCCTTACCATTGTGAGTATAATGCGATTGAGTTGGTGTGGGCTCAAATTAAGGGATATGCTGCAAGACACAATACAGAACCCCCATTTACCACAAAAAAAATGCTAAAATTATTAGAAGAAGCTTGTGAACATGTGACTAAAGGAGACTGGGAAAAGGTTGTGAATAGAACTGTTAAATTAATAAGGGAAGATTATGAAAGAGATGTGAAAATAGATAATATTATAGAAAACGAACATATAATTATTAATGTAGGTGATGATAGCAGTGACGACAGTGAAAATAGTAGTATGGACGAATCTGATTAATTATGGCCTTTTGTGGCACCTTTTTTGGTATCTTTTGTATTCATATGTTTCTTGTGTGCATATAAAGTATGTATATTCATTTTCATTCAAATATTCAGTTCGTTCAAATAAATTAAATAAACATATACATTTTTGTTTTATTAAACCTATTTAATCAGGTACAAAAACAAAACTTAATTGTTTTTTGTTCGAGAATAAATTGACATTCCACATCACTATTGTAATGTGTCAAACCGGCCATCATAGCGTGCCGCTAGTGTAAATAATTGTATATTGTATATTATTACGTTTAAAGAAAAATTAATATTTATTTGCTTTATTCCGCCAAAAATAATATAATTATTATATCTTTTACATTCGACTTTCGCTCCGATACTGGAGCATCATCAGAAGATTGTGAGTCCACAATGCACAATTGCAAATTTGCAATAATTGTGCGTGTTTGGCGGACTATAGCATAGACATATTAATTTTTCTTTATATATCATGGAATTCGCAAAGTACAATATTGTATGTAGCTGTATACAATGTTTTCTTAGGCAGAGGCGGCTCTAGCGTGCAATCAATACCTTGGCGCCCTCTAGTAGGTGCGCGGTCAAACTTGAGACAGGATTACGCTAGTTATTTTTGATGAGCTCTGACCCCGGTGAAAATCGCAATTATTGTGGTAGCTAGTAGCAAGTTACTAGTTATTATTCTGTGCTAGTAGCCTGTAGCACAGAATAATAACTAGTAACTAGCGGTACCTGTAGCCAATCTTACCTTTTAAATATCATTTTAATCAAAAGATAATGCCGATTAACATGTTTACTCAAACAACAAAAATAATCCTTAATCCATTGCGCCAAGGCTTATTTCGCAAAACTACGGTAAAACACAAATTGCGTTCACGCGCCTTTGAAAATGCCGTGCTGTCCCTGTCAATTTGAATTTTATATTATTCTAACACAGCCGAATTCGCAATGATTGTCGGCGTGTTTTTAAACGAATCCAAACAGGTGCCGGCACGCACCTTTGGTAGTGATGCGAAACTACGCCAATATTACTAGTGGAGACTTTCTTAGCAGAATTAAGTCGTTTGCAATTGAATTTGATTTGTGTTAGTAGCTTTTGCCCGCGTCTTCGTATATATGCGGAGTAAGATTTTTAAAGGAGATGGCGAATTCCATAGAGCCAGACCCAGACGAACTGAACCGTGGGACTCAAGCCCACGTTCACGAATCAAACTTCTCATGCTTGTTCTACGAGTAGTAAACCGGTCTAACAAAAAAGTTCATCAAAGTCTATCAAATAAAGTTGGGAGAAAAAAGAGATTCACTTGTATTGCCATGTAACGGTTATTTATAATATTTACTTGGGAATAATTATATTTTTGATCTCCATCTTCTAAAAATA
Source organism: Oeneis ivallda (assembly GCA_029955525.1). Taxonomy (NCBI): domain Eukaryota; kingdom Metazoa; phylum Arthropoda; class Insecta; order Lepidoptera; family Nymphalidae; genus Oeneis; species Oeneis ivallda. The sequence goes on from JARPMR010000007.1 coordinate 16,203,275, forward strand.
TCGGGTTTACACAGAAAAATACTCCGAAAAATATTAATTAAAATGAAATGAATTCTGAATGAACGGTTTTTAAAAAAGCTGGGTCAAAATTCGCCAACCTCCTTTACGCGGGAATCCTTACTTATTCGGTAAAATAAAAGTACTTATGTCACTTACAGACAGCATACAAGAAGTTAAAACGATCCTACGACTGAGAAGAGCAACAAGCTCGGCAAAGTTTCCTTTTTATTATCATCATCTCAAAACACAAAAGTTACGCATTAGAACTATTACAGGTATTGTAGCAAAGTATAAGTATATTACCAAGTTTTTTGTAATGGGCTATAAGTAGGTACATTTATAGTGCGATTTCAAATACCCCGTATGATCTACTTGCATGTCCTTCTTATGAAACATAATATCTATCTACATATAAATATTATCACCTATTGTTTAGCTATGCCCACTTCCCAACACCATACTTGAAAGCCAGTAAAACTTTATGGCGATACCATACCTAATATTAGTTTATCAGTAGTGATTCAGATATCAAAATAATAACAAGACAATCTAGTGGTGCTACTGAAAATGAAGTTAAATTTGCCATTAATGAAAATGATCATTAAACTTTTAATTTTGCTAATTTTAATAGTGATGCTATGTATAATATCCGCGTTTTTATACAGTGTAAAATATTGGCCCGATGCGCATAACTACATGAATGGAAATATTACTATTAAGAGAATACCTAAGATATCGGAACTAGAAAACTTCACAGTAGTCGAAGAAATAACTGAGGTGTATAAAACGACGTCTTTGTATGAAAATATAGAAACCACTACAATCGATGATTTTGAAACAGATTACTTTGCTCTAGATGATGTCAATCTAAGGAAGAAACGAAATGTTGAAATGGAGTTGCCGAATGATTACAGTGAAGTCCCAAAAACTGACGTTTTAGTTGATTATTTTTTTGATATAGGCTATTCGACGACGAGGACAATAAAAGATTTGCTAAATGAAGACAAATTGACCACAAGAGATATGAAAGATGTTGAAATTATTTCAGGAATCTTTGATACCCCAAGATATTTGAGAGACGTAAGTATGTTATTCATACAACTCATGTTATAATTGCTTTCTAGGATATGAAGCTCTCTAGGAAAGCATTCAATATCCGGTTAAGTGCGGGTCGGACTCGCGCACCGAGGGTTCCGTACTCCAGAAGTAAAAGTATTCAAGTAAAACGATAATAATATAAAGTATATACAGATAGATAAAGCCCTTTCATATTATGATACCCCACTCGGTATATAGGTCGACCGTTTAACTCGCGTATCGCCTGCGCGGTAAGAAGGGAGCGGGGGCGGGTAACGCTACACACGGAGTCAATAATCCAAAGATTTATCTCGAGATAGACATTGTTGGTAAAGAATTAAGTATTTATTTTTAAGTTTTAACATCTCTAACATCTCCCTCCGCTCCCTTCTTACCGCGCAGGCGATACGCGAGTTAAACGGTCGACCTATAGTAATCTTAATTTAAAAATTCAATCCCCGATTCTCCCTCAAAAAAATAGTAAATTAAAAAATTAATTAAACTAAAAATAATAATTTTCAATTTAAAAAATTAATTAAACCAAAGCGTTGGTTTTATTTTTCCTGTAAAATATGTATAAACCTCTATTGCTCATAATTATTTCTGATTTTTCCATTACTAAACTTCGGAGATAAAGGGTATATTTTTCGACATTTTGCACGATTGATCAAACACTAATAAGTATAAAAATAAATAAAAATCTGTTTTAGAATTTCCAGGTAAAGCCCTTTCATATAATGCCCCACTCGGTATAGTTATCTTACTTTGAAATTTCAAACCCCTGATTTTCCCCCTTTTTTAATTAAACAATAAAATAATAATTTTCGATTTTTTTATTCCAATAATGTTGGGCTACTATTATATAAGTACAACTATTCCATATTTTCATGTCTAAAACTAACATCAAAAGCGAACTTATCTATATTATAATTTTAGCCATTATACTCTAGTTCAACATTCAATTCGAATTTGTGGGTAGGTACATTTATCTAAAAGTAGGAAATTCATTTCAAGAATTTTTTGACTTCATTTATCTCGATTGTGCGCCTTCAGTTATTGTTACTAAGAATTTTTCTTCACATTCATTGATACTGTTTTTTGTCTGTTTCTTTCACTGCTTTGTTTACTTGACCTGAAAATAATACCGCATTTTATAGGTGTTTTATAATTGGGTATTTGACTGTATCTACCTAGTCAAAATGTTGATATTCATTATTTATAATCAAAAATGTAACATGTAAGGATAACATTTGTAAAAGCAAAAATAAATCGGTCCAAAAACAAATAAGTTACAGAGCTTTAAAGTTTCCTCTAAGACACAGAGAGAGCGCTACTGAAGTGTGATGTCACAACAATTCAGTAGCTCCATACACGCTGCATAGAGAATTTCGTTTTAGAAAGAGACAGATACAGTCACAATAAAACAGCTTAAGTATAATTCCGAGACTAGTAAAGATGTTTAAAAAAGAGAAATGGCATTATGTTATAACTAGCTAATGCCCGCGGGTTCGTCCGCGTGGATTTAGTTTTTTAAAATCTTTCGGGAACTCTTTGATTTTCCGGGGGAAATAATAGCCTATGTCACTCTCTAGGTGCTCAACTATACCCATGCCAAAAATCACGTCGATCTGTAGCTCTGTTGCGTGATTAGAATAGAATAGAATAGAAATGTTTTTATTCAAATAAACTTTTTTACAAGTGCTTTTGAATCATCGATGAGTCTAGATACCACTGGTTCGGAATGCCCTTCCTGCCGAGAAGAACCAGCAAGAAACTCGGCGGTTGCTCTTTTCCAAACAAGTCTACAATTCAATAGAAACTATGCTATGTATGCAATGTTTCCAAAATGAGTTGCATAAAAGCATACCTAATAATAATTCAACACGTTAAGACGGGCGGACAGAAAAAAGCCCCATTCCCGCTGGTGGCACTCGTTCACGAGCATGACGCATGATCCACCCATTGCTTCGCTCAACCATATTTGAGGGAACGTAACAACCCGCATCACACGACACCACCACAGAAATGTTCAAAGAGAGCGTGACATGCTTAGGCTTGAAGGACAAACCAAAAAACCAACAAACACACTTTCGCATTTTTAATATTAGTATGATATTTAAAAACGTTATTTTAAATAAATAATAAAATATCAGTCAAATAACCAATTGCCAGTGCCAATTTCACCATCGCTCGTTGAGTAGCGTTTACTGAGTTTGATGTTTTGGCAGATTTTCAATACAAAAACTGTAGAAAGTGCAATTTATACCTCGCTTTAACGTTAGTCAGCTTTGGGGAAATTGGCACAAAAAGTATCAAAATCAATAGTGCAATATCTGCATCGCCGAGTAACGTTTAACTGAGGAATAAATATGCCATGACCATCCAAAGGGGCAATGGTACTCGGTGTAACTTGGTAATATTCCGCGGTTAGTTATGCTTTAATTTTATTTATTTTATAACTATGGAATATTATAGTTCAAGTGGCTATGATTGTTAGCGTTTCTATGAACAAAATTACGAATAAAATATTACAAAATAAGATGTTTACCTCGTTCGTAACACAATGGCTACTATGTTGCTCATAGGCGCTTCAAACACCAGCCACAGCACGTAAGCAACACCGCAGCAGAACATTAGCTCGCTCAAGCTGTCTATCAACTGTGGAAAAAATTAACAATTTACCTTGTTATGCTACATTGCAATTATATTTAAATATTGTGACAATAATAGATATGAAATATACAGCTGGATTCTTATAAAATAAAGCCATTACCTGAAAGCTATGTCAGTCATGGTTAAGAAATTGACGAAAATATTTGACAATATTTATCACAGAAATATATCAAAATAGAACGAAAAAGACAACAATCTGCAATATTAGTAAGTAGGTAGGTGTAACAGTTTTCAAGACGAAAAAATAAAAATAAAAACCCGTGAAAATACCTTACAAAACATTAACTCCTATTAATTATTTATATACGCAATAAAGCTATATAAATAAATAAATAAAGAACTATACAAAAATTAAAGCTTAGAACTAAATCTCAAAATAGGGGGCCTTTTTAATTCAGGAGTGTTTATTTTCAATTAAAACCATATTTTCAAACAAAACGAGCTGCGTGGACTCGAAAGTTTAGTTCAGAAAGAGGTACCTATACATGAATCCTTAGTAAAATAGTGGTAATAACTGTTCTATCCCGATATATTTTTATGACATTAACATTATTAGGCTTCAACAACTAACAAAATAGCAAAAACGTAAATGTTCTTCGTGCTCACGTAAAACTGAAAATACTTAGCGAAAGTAATAGCAGGGTCTCACCGAGCTTGTAAAATTAACAATGACAGGACTCAGGGTGATTGAGGTCTTCACGATCTGGAGAGGCCAATGTGTCAGGTACAGGCCGTAGCATAACTTGCTCAACGGGCCGAACACTCGCCAATTAAAGAAATCCGACACTAGCGCTGAAACAAGGACATTCATCCATCTCAACCCATTGTATTCACTAAGGGCACGGGTCTCGCTTTAAATGGGAAGGCCATAGACCACCAAGCAGGCTAAGCACACATTGGCAGACTTAACAAAGCTTAGAAAACATTAAAAGTATGGCGAATTACCTACATTATTTAAGCAAATGATAATTTATGCCTAGAACTCACACAACTCCAAAAATTCTGAGAAATATGAATTATTATATATTATTCCATTTACGCTTGAATAAAAACCATACAACATACAACAACAGTAACATAAAATTAAAATAGCAATTTAAGTAAGCAACTGTAGTTAAATTTACAATTTAACTAGTATAATATCTGGATAAAATGACTAAATAATGGATTACAAAGTTCTGTGGTGTGAAAAGGCTTTTTGAGGTAAAATTGCGCATCAGTGATGAATACTCTCTAAAGTTCATGGATTTCAAGTGTAGTAATAATGATACTCACGTACAGTACCGTACTCGCAGCTAAGTGCTATGAGGCCTATAGAAATGGCCCAAATAGATCTATTTGCGCCGACGTAGAGGGCGGATTTGATTGTACTGAATTGGCGATGGATCAAAATATAGCCTCCAAAGATCAAAGTCAATGTAGCCAATCCCAATCCTACGGTAAAGATAATTGTTGAATGAATCTGCAAAAAAAGGCTTTTGTTACTTAAATAGGTTGGGCAGCGAATGATAATACGATGACAACTAATTATTATTCATTAGGTAGGTAATAGATGATGCCCGCAACGTCATCAGCGTGGATTAAGGTTTTTTAACTCCCGCAGGAACTCTTTAATTTTCCCGGATAAAAAGTAGCCTATGTGTAATCATGGGTATGAGCTATCATATTCCAAATTTTAGCCAAATCGGTTAATTCGTTTTGGCGTGAAGTAAGAGAAGTAGTAGTAAAAAACATCCATCCGTATGGATGGATGTTTTTTACTTCCATCCTCACAAATTCTTGCATTTATAATATTAGCAGGATAATTAATAATAGTCAACACTAATAGAAATACCAATAGTACATAAACTCTCGATAAACGAAAAACTACACACATCAAAAGTGTCTAGGGATCAACATATATATTTGCAATAACTTTTCTCCTGATTGATATTAATTAAAATTTTCTTTAAGGATTCATCAAATAAAGTGTTTTCGTTTGTCACAGTAACGATAAACCAAGTCACCTTTGCATTAATAAAGAAATTTGCCATTTTCCTAATAAAGGGATTTTTGACATTTGAACCACTAACATTAAAGTTCGAAAAAAAGACTGAAATAACAGTTTTCTTTAAAATTTTATTGGGTAACTTAAACAATTAATAATCCGTGTTTCTACCGCGAACACTAACAACACAAGAACATCGGTTTGGCATACTCAAAATGAGTTCATCCAAATCACGCTGTGGAATGGCCGCCCATGTTCGTTGCAACAACAAAAAAAGGTCTTCTTGCCACTGGATACCCTCCATATTCGGCAGAGCTCTTCTCTGTAGCATATCCCATGCATGCTCAATCGGGTTCAAGTCTGGCGACTGAGCAGGCCAGGGCAGGACATTGATGTTAGGTGCGGCGAGAGTCTGTCTTACAACTCTTGCGGTGTGCGGTCGTGCATTATCATGCATTAACTGAAATAAGGGACCGATTTGCACTTGTAGAGGAACGATGACGTCTGATACAATCGTCTCAGCATAAATTTGAGCGTTGAGGTTGCCTCTGATCCAAATCAACTCAGTTCTTCCGCCGATCCAAATACCCGCCCATACCATGATGGTTCCACCACTATAAGGATGGACTTCCTGGCAGGATTTTAATCGCTGTTGGCGTCCAGGGGTTCTCCAGTGTCGTATACGTCTTGTATCCGGTCTCATACCAAAACGAGACTCATCAGAAAAGCACACGAAACGCCATTGTTCTTCTGCCCAATTTCTGTGTTCAAGAGCCCATTGATATCGAATCCTACGATTGTGCATTGCTATAGGTGGTACCCGTAGCGGTCTTCGGGAATGAAGGTTCACTTCATGCAAGCGGTTTCTGACTGTTTGGTCGCTAATTAAGTTCCCTGAAGAGTGATGAAGCCTCACGGCTAACATCATGGCGGTTATTGTTGGAGCTCTTCGAGTTAAGATTTGAATGTATCGGTCTTGTCTCCGTGTGGTACAGCGATACCGTCCTTCATGGCGCTCAGCCACGGTACCAGTGCTTCGGTAACGTGTCCAAAGTCGACTGATAACACTCTGACTTGTATTCAGAGCTAAAGCCACAGTACGTTGCCGGGAACCAGCTTCTATCATTCCCACGGCTCTGAGCATTTCTTCCCTGCTTAAATGATGTCGCCGCTCCATAATAACGTTGGTTTTAATCAGTAGTAGGGAAACAGTAGCACTAATAATGTCTTCAATGCGTTGTATGTTTTTATAGGGAAAATATTGACAGCTGATTTTCATCTTTTACTCGAATTTGATTGACAGTTCCTGATTCAAATTATGAAATGCACCAAAAAGGATCCATATAAATTTATAAAATCATAAATTTGTTACAAAGCCACATCTCAATCTCAAGAAATCCGCATAAAAATGCTTGATCCCTAGACACTTTTGATGTGTGTACTTGAGTTTGGTATTCAAAGATATTGCTTTTTACTAAAATATGACCCTAACTGTTAACTATTGTCGATTTGGAGAAGTTCCAAGCATTTTATGACAACGAAATTTACATATTTATTATAAAAAGCATTTGCGTTAGTTTTTCGCGAGAATTTTTTGACGTGATATCGTCTTATAAATTGATGAACACCGGCTGCACGCACGAAAAAGTGTCACGTTCCGCCTGAGCCTGAGCGTGCAAACGAGAGCGCGGAACAAGCGATAGAGAGGCACGATCGGCCCAAGCGTTAGCTTGTGACTAGAGAGCGCCCACCATGACTGGCGGGCGGGCACGCGATGTCGCGTGCGCGCTGTGGTTAGCGGATGTGTCGCCTTTATGACGTTATCACGTAAAACTATCGTCCGTAAACCGACTTAACAGACAACCATTTTTTTTTTTCAGTTTACAGCATCATTATCATCATGATGTTTAATTAGGGCGAGCGGAGCGAGACCTATCACTATCCCACAACCTGAGCATTTTGTGGTACACTTTACTGAAAAACTATCACGCCTATAGATTTGTTATTTAACATAGTAATTTAAATTCATATCCAGATGTGTTATCTGTAAAAAAAAATATAATTTTATAACTATTAACTTAAAAATTATTAACCGTTAGAAAAACTACGCGAGCCCTCACAAAGCTCAGCTACTTGCTAGTATAAATAAGATAGTATCTAAGTTTGTGGTTTTACCTTAGAAAGTTTATTATAATCTGCAGGTTTATGTACAGAGAGTAGAAAGCCCAATGCCATTCCAATAAAGTAGGGTCCACTTCGCCAGTGCGATTGTATGTACATTGGCGCATTTGACAGCTTTCGAATATCACGAAATTGCCTAAAATTACAGTTTTATTTATTGGATAATGTGGTATAACAAACTTTTTATTATTTTAATGCAACCTTTCATAAAATTAAACATGGAAAGAGTATAAAATTAGCATGTTTAATGGTCCTGTGTAATAAATAATAATACAACAAATTTAACTAAATTTCATTAAAATAAATCAAAGTGATTTTTACGTCACATATTTGATTTAAGAAAAAAAGAACTCACTCTATATCATAAAAATGTATAGGGCTTAACTCATGTTGATACGCTACTAAGGCACTTAGGATAACAGGTGCAACTGCACTTATTAGAAGCGCTTTTAGACCAAGCGATTTGTTCTTCAGGTACAATAAGAAGAGTCCTGTACCAAATATTGTAAAGTGAAAGTCACATGCAGTGTGCCAGGTCACTGGAAGGCACTGAAATAGTAATTTGTGTTATATATGGGGTCAAAGAAATTTTATGTTCCCTGAGGGCGTGATTTCGAATTCAGAGCGAAGTGAAGGATTCTAAAGTAGAATCCTGAGCGTAGCGAGGAATTGAATATACTCCGCCCAAGATCAAAATATTTTTCCCCCGAATGACACACACTATTTTTCATCTTTACCTATGAGAAAAAGCTATGAGTATCAACCTACTATGTATAGACATTACCTATACGTATATTGAAAGTTTAAATAAAACATAAATAAATATAAGAAATAATTAAACATTAATTTTTATGTTGGATACAGTATGGGCGTATATCTGATCGACTAATTGATCACGTGACTTATCGAAGACAATTAGTTCCCCCGTAGCCATGTTACATTTACGATAGCCTATTTCTCTTTCTACGATTGCAAACGCTTGAAGGTTTGGCTAGGGCTTGACTAGATGGCGCAGCAGCTAATCAAAGATAGAAGTGTATTGATAATATTTCGCGGCATTTTGTATTTTAAATGTTTTTTAGCATTTAAAATGCATAAATTATTCACTGTAGTGTCCATTTAGAATGCACATTAAAATAATTAGGTAATTTAAGCGCCATCTAGTCAGCAATGTTGAAAGGTTTGAGTTTCAAAATCGAAATGCATTTTAAATGCTAAAAAACAATTATAATACAAAATGCCGCGAAATATTATCAATACACTTCTGTCTTTGATCAGCTGCTGCGCCATCTAGTCTATCCCTAGCCAAACCTTCAAGCGTTTGCTATCGTAGAAAGAGACAATCGTAAGTGTAACAGCCTTCTCAAACATTTTTGAATTTCGAACGGAATGAGCGATCGACAGGTTTCTGCAACGAACGCAGTAGAAAGGCTGAAATTAGACGACGCGACGCCTCATTCATCGTTCATTTTTGCGAATACTTTTTGCGAAAATGAACCCTAAGGCCCTTTGTCTCAAGGGCGAATTTAGACGGATGGCTCACCGATGACCTTCGAAAATGAAAGCAAAAATCTCGAAAAATTAACCGTAGAAAATTCACCCTTAGGGTGAGTTAAGACGGTTCATTTTCGTAAAAATTTTCGCAACGATGAACGATGAACGAGGCTCCGTCTAATTTGGGCCTAATAAACACATATTAAAGCACGAACGCGGACCAATCAGAAGAGAGAAATGAAAAGTCCCATGGGCTTAAAATTAAATTTTACTACCGCTCTGAAGCTTATATTCGTTTTTCGAATAGGTATGATGAAAAAAATTATTTACTGTTTTGTACCTTTACAATCAATGTAAATATATACTAAGGCCAGTAAACCTAAACTACTGCTACTACTAAAGGCTTCTTCAAATAATTACGCAAGTTCACTGATATACATATTTTGACTGTTATTGTATTGGAAATCTGTCAAATTGTAGTACGGTTTGAAAACATGATCAATGTTATCAATTAGTATGTAAATAGTATGTACCGCTTTCGAAAAATCCATGTAGTTATTGATAGTTAATAAATTTGTCCACCAATTTATTTCACAAGTTTCTATTTCAAAGGATGTTGTCTTGGCCATAAGTGGGCCGGTGATGTGGTGTTTTAATACTTGCGTCATAAATAATATGATTACCATTGTAAGGTAAATTAATCTGAAAAAAAAAAATAAAGAAAGAAGAATTAGCATTTTCGGAACGCCTCCTTTCCAAGATGAGGCTGTTCTGAATTTGTTGTTCAGTAAACCATAACCATACCAACTTTAAATATTAAAGAACGATACAAAAGTGCCTGCAAAAAAATGTTTGTATTGAAGTTGGTACCCAACCCACTCTATGGACCGGGAGCCAGGTACAAATTCGGTCAATTATTTCCTCTCGAGCGAAACTTCGTGAAACGCATTAGGGATTTATATTATGAATATTCGCGACCTTCAGCTGCGACTCCGTGGGTGGGGTGGGCAGTGGCAGCCTCCTACGCATGGAGAAAAAAAAAAGTTTTTTAGTCATTTCCTCCCATTTGAAAATTTGTCAGATTATAGTTTACCTAATATTTTGAAGGAAAAATAAATTCAGCTGACCATAACATGGTGGATTATACTTCAGCTGGCTGCTTGAACATGAAAAAAAAAATTATATTTTCAATGATTTCCTCTCAACTAAAAATTTACCTGGAGATCGTTTATATGCTACTATGAATGAAAATTAATTTCAGCTTGCTGTATCGCGGTGGAAAGTTTGTCAGCTGGTACCTTGAAAGGTGGGTCGTAGCAGCATCTATCACCTACTGAATCTTATCAGCTGACGACTTTTCCCTTGACTTACAGCTAGCTGATTTTTTTCATTATTTACTAATGCATGTTATTAATCCTCTTATAAATTTTCATCCAGGAGGAAAACACTTTTCTTAAGTTATTCTCTTTCTTTTTACAGATTGAGGCTATACATAAGCATGGAGGAAAAAAAAGTTTTTTAGTCATTTCCTCCCATTTGAAAATTTGTCAGATTATAGTTTACCTAATATTTTGAAGGAAAAATAAAGTCAGCTGACCATAACATGGTGGATTATACGTCAGCTGGCTGCTTGAACATGAAAAAAAATTTATATATTCAATGATTTCCTCTCAACTAAAAATTTACCTGGTGATCGTTTATATGCTACTATGAATGAAAATTAATTTCAGCTTGCTGTATCGCGGTGGAAAGTTTATCAGCTGGTACCTTGAAAGGTGTGACGTAGCAGCATCTATCACCTACTGAATCTTATCAGCTGACGACTTTTCCCTTGACTTACAGCTAGCTGATTTTTTTCATTATTTACTAATGCATGTTAACAATCCTCTTATAAATTTTCATACAGGAGAAAATCACTTTTCTTAAGTTATTCTCTTTCTTTTTACAGATTGAGGCTATACATAAGCCTTCTTTCACGTAAGATTCAGTAGGTGATAGATGCTGCTACGTCACACCTTTCAAGGTACCAGCTGATAAACTTTCCACCGCGATACAGCAAGCTGAAATTAATTTTCATTCATAGTCCTACTAATATTATAAATGCGAAAGTTTGTGAGGATGGATGTATGGATGTTTGGATGGATGGATGTTTGTTACTCTTTAACGCGACAACGAATGAACCGATTTTGCTGAAATTTGGCACCGAGATAGATTATAGTCTGGAATAGCACATAGGCTACTTTTTATCCCGGAAAAGCAAACAGTTCCTGCGGGATAGCAACGCTATTTTTTACGCAATTACGCGGCATTTATGTATATATGTATGTATGTATGTATGTATGTATGTATGTATGTATGTATGTATGTATGTATGTATGTATGTATGTATGTATGTATGTATGTATGTATGTATATTCCTACTACCTATCCTACTATCCTACTTCCTCCTACTTACTTATATTATAAATGCGAAAGTTTGTGAGGATGGATATATGGATGAATGGATGGATGGATTTTTGTTACTCTTTAACGCGACAACGAATGAACCGATTTTGCTGAAATTTGGCACAGACATAGATTATAGTCTGCAATAGCACATAGGCTACTTTTTATCTCGGAAATATTACTTTATAAATGCGAAAGTTTGTGAGGATGGATGTATGGATGGATGGATGTTTGTTGCTCTTTAACGCGACAAAGAATGAACCGATTTTGCTGAAATTTGGCACAGATATAGATTATAGTCTGGAATAGCACATAGGCTACTTTTTATCCCGGAAAAGCAAACAGTTCCTGCGGGATAGCATCGCTATTTTTTACGCATTTGTCCTTCAAAATACGCGCAATGGAGTTTTAGATTGACGTGATTATTTTGCACAGGTAAAGTAAAGGGCCTAAAAAATGACAAAGGCTACTTTTTATCCCGGGAAAACAAACAGTTCCCGCGGGATATTTGTATGCTACTTTCCACATATTAATCCTTCAATTATGCGCCAACGAAGTTACAGATTGACATGGTTTTTAGGGTTCCGTACCCAAAGGGTACCAACGGGACCCTATTACTAAGCCTACGCTGTCCGTCCGTCCGTCCGTCCGTCCGTCCGTCCGTCCGTCCGTCCGTCCGTCCGTCTGTCAGCGGGCTGTATCTCGGTAACCGTAATAGGTAGACAGTTGAAATTTTCACAGATTGTGTATTTCTATTGCCGCTACAACAACAAATAATAAAAATTAAATTAAATTAAAAAAAATTAAATAAAATATTTCCATGGGTACATGGAAATATTTTTATGTAAATTTTTTTAACGGAACCCTAAAAGAGCGAGGCCCGACTCGCACTTGGCCGATTTTTTTTGATAGTCATAGTTGAGGACCTGAAAAGTGACAAAGGCTGCTTTATATCCCGGTAAACCAAACAGTTCCTGCGGGATTTCCTCATGCTACTTTACACGTATTTATCTTTTAATTACGCGGCTATTATGTATGTATGTATGCGTGTATGTATGTATGTATGCATGTATGTATGTATGTATGTCGCTATTATTTACGCATTTGTTGAGTTTAGATTGACGTGGTTTTTTACACAGGAAAGTTGAGGACCTGGAAAGTGACAAAGGCTACTTTTTATCCCGGGAAAACAAACAGTTCCTGTGGGATATTGGTATTCTACTTTTCACATATTATACAGTTACCTATTGACGTGATTTTTTGGATAGGCAAAGATGAGGACTTGAAAAGTGAAAAGGCTACCTTCAATCTCGGGAAAACAAACAGTTCCTGCGGGATAATGGGATCCAATTATGCGCCAACGGAGTTACAGATTGACGTGGTTTTTTGGATAGGCAAAGATGAGGACTTGAAAAGTGAAAAAGCTACCTTTAATCCCGGAAAAACAAACAGTTCCATCGGGATAATGGGATTCAATTATGCGCCAACGGAGTTACAGATTGACGTGGTAAGAAAAGACCTGAAAAGTGACTAAAGCTACATTATATCCCGGGAAAACAAACAGTTCCCGCGGGATTTCCGCATGTTACTTTCACGTATTCCTTTTAATTACGCGGCAATTATGTATGTATGTATGTATGTATGTATGTTTGTATGCATCGCTATTTTTTACGCATTTGTTGAGTTTAGATTGACGTGGTTTTTTACAAAGGTAATGTTGAGGACCTGGAGAGTGACAAAGGCTACTTTTGTCTCGGGAACAAACATTTGAAAAGAAATCTATAATAAAAAATTCTATTTTTAAAACCGACTTCAATCGCCCGCGCTAATGCAAAGTATCTAATTTATTGTTATTTCTTAAAAAACCGCTCGACTGATTTCGATAAAATTTAAATGAGACCACCCGGGAAGTATTCCCTTTGAAACAAAAAAGAAGCGTAGCTCTATACCACGTAGTACGGACTACGTGGCGTAGTGCAACGAAAAAGCAATTTTTAAAAACTTTTTCCACGCGGACGAAGTCGCGGGCATCAGCTAGTAGCATATAAACGATCACCAGGTAAATTTTTAGTTGAGAGGAAATCATTGAAAATATAATTTTTTTTTTCATGTTCAAGCAGCCAGCTGAAGTATAATCCACCATGTTATGGTCAGCTGACAAATTTTCAAATGGGAGGAAATGACTAAAAAACTTTTTTTTTCTCCATGCGTTGGAGGCTGCCACTGCCCGCCCCACCCACGGAGTCGCAGCTGAAGGTCGCGAATATTCATAATATAAATCCCTAATGCATTTCACGAAGTTTTGATTGGGAGGGACTTGGTCATGAAAATCTGTCACTGGCTCCCGGATCACTATGGTTGGTACTGCCACTCAATATTAATATCAAACCTAAAAAAATAAATAAAAATATTAAAAAAAACTTTACGCGCCAAACGGATTACTTTTGCAACTTGTGCAATTTGTATTGATTTGACTTTTTTTTATTAATTGTAAAGGAAAGTAAAAAATTATAAAGACGACGTAATTTTGTTAATAATTTTGTTTTCCTTGTCGTAGGTAAAATCTTGTATTAATTAATCATTTTAATTCTCGTACTATCCTATTTTGATACTCGGCAAGCCTCGTATCAAAAAACAGCACTCGAATTAAAATGACCCTAAAGGACTTAAAATTTAAAGGACAATAAGAATGGACGATGTAAGAATATTTTCTTTATCATTCAATATACTTACAAACTTAAAAGTGTAACATCAAAAGAGGCGGCTCTTTGCGCATACCATGGGTATGTTTCCTCTCTTTTACGTTACGGATTAATCTTATGGGGCAACTCTGTTGATGTGATAAAAGTGTTTCGTATTCAAAAAAAATTTATTCGGGCCGTTTGCGGAGCCGCACCTTTGGAATCTTGTAGGCCACTCTTTAAAAGTACCAAGACACTGCCTCTTCCAAGTCTCTACATATATGAAGTCTCAGTTTTTGTTCATAAGCATAGGGACTATTTTCCACGCATAGCTGACACCATTACAAGATCCAACAGATATGAAAATAAACTTATAATTCCAAGACAAAGAATAAATTTTTTTAAAAAAAATATTTACTGCATGGCCGTACGCCATTTGACTATTCTTTTGCATGCTACTATGTGGCAGATTGAAGCGCTTAGATAATTGTATAAGATCATATTATGTACTCAATCTTGTAAATAAATCATATGAATTTGAATTTGAATTTCATTTTATTACTCGGCAAGCCTCGTATCAAAAAACAGCACTCGAATTAAAATGACCCTATTAAAGGACCTAAAATTTAAAGGACTTAATAAGAATGGACGATGTAAGAATATTTTTTTTTTTAATTTCAAAAAAGATCGCAAGCATGATTGCGTATTTATCTTAAAACTGTATAAGGTATTTATTTAAGTAATAGTTAATTTGCTAAGTTCACACGTAGAGTTCACATCAATTTTTACCTTATGTATCTTTTGATCACAATTTTCAAGGCATTTACCGGTTTATCATTGGCCAATAAACCCTTCACTAACAAAATTCCTGATATCATAAAGCATGTATCAATGACAGTATCTGCATGACTGGCGAAGTTAATTATTAAATTATTGTTTTCTGCAACCTGGAAAGTGCAAATAGAAAATATATTATCTATATATATAAAAGAAAGTGGTGTTAGTTACACTATTTATAACTCAAGAACGGATGAACCGATTTGGCTGAAAATTGGTGGAGAGGTACCTTAGAACCAGGAGACGGACATAGGATACTTTTTATCCCGTTCGACCGCGTTTCCGTCAAGTCAATATAAAACCTGGTATAACAAAAATGCATCTGACATGGAATAAAAAAACGAAAATGACAGTGGAGAACAAAACGTAAATGACAGCTAAACGTAATTTTGTATTTGGTTAATTATGGTAAAAAATTATGGTAAAAACAATTATAAAAATTATAGTTTAACGTAATTGATAATATCATCAGTAATATGTTTTATCTTTGAATCATCATTAACAATGCCGCGAGCAAGACGATCAAATGTTTCCTGCTACAATGCTACGGATTGACGTGATTTATTGGATAGGTATAGTTGAGAACCTGGAGGGTGACAAAGATTTCCCACGGGATGTTATGAACTAAATCCACGTAGACGAAGTCGCGGGCATCAGCTAGTAGGTAATAAATATATTAAAATAGCTGATGCCCGTGACCTCTTACGCGTGTATTTAGGTTTAATTAAATCGGTGATTTGCATTTTTCGTGCAAATTCGACGAGATTTTTGAATTTCAAATTATTGCCAAACTAGCTTTTGCCCGCGGCTTTGCTCACGTTAAGTTCGATTTTTCAAACCATTATTCTACCCCCTTAGAGGTTGAATTTTCAAAAATGGTTTCTTAGCGGTTGGTTAGCTCACGTTAAGTTTTATATATTTAGATGAAAGCTAAAGTACCAAGTTTGATGGATATTACTTGAAAATTAACTTAAAAATCTGGACCTTTACAAGATATAAATTTTCATCCCTTATTTGAAGAAGTTGGCGGTGGAATTTTCAAAATTTGCGAAACACGTATTTCTTATTTTTTTATCGAAAGCCCAAAAATCAAAGTTTCATGGATATTACATGAAAAATAATTTGATAAATGACGGACTTTTATACAAACTTTCAACCCCCATTTAACCCTCTTGGGGTTGAAATTTTCAAAAATCCATTCTTAGGGGACGTCTACGTCATAATAACTATCTGTGTGCAAAATTTCAGCCCGATCCGTCCAGTGGTTAGAGCTGTGTGTTGATAGACCAGTCAGTCAGTCAGTCACCTTTGCCTTTTATATATTTAGATAACTTCGTTTTTTTCTAATATCATTAATCTATCTAATATCTTTAAAGGAGCAATTCTTGTATACTTATATATATATATATATATATATATATATATATATATATATATATATATATATATATATATATATATCCACGCGTCTTTACCAGCCGACTGCCGGCCGCCATGATTGCCTTCTGGTCGGTATGACACCGCGTAGACTCATCGAACGCCGCGAGGTGGCGTTTGCGTTCTAATTATTGCCAACTCATTTCCGATATCTTAATATAGTATATATTTCTTGTGTGCGTGTGTATGTCACTGAACTCCTCCTAGACGGTTGAACCGATTTTGATGAAACTTTTTGTGTGAGTTCAAGGGGATTCGAGGATGGTTTAGATTCACAATTTGGTCCACTGGAAAATGTTTATTTAACTAATTTTTCATTTATAAGTAGTGGCGATTCCAACGATTTTCATGAAATTTAGTATGCATGGGGTTTCGGGGGCGATAAATCGATCTAGCAAGGTTTCATTTTTAGAAAACGCCGTTTTATCCATGTTTTCAGGCAATGAAAAACCCCCTACAATATCATTAGAATACGAAGGTTTTCGCCATTAACTGTAAAATCCCCGTAGCTCAGTTAGGATATCGGGCGGTCCCGAAAATCAGAAGACCCTGGTTCGAATCCAGACGATCATTTTTTCCCCTATGAATTTTATTATAATATATTTTTTTTTTTTATATATATAATTTTCAAAAAACACGATTTACCAAAAAAAAAAAAACCGGTCATCCAGATATTATATAAATAATCCTTCAACCTTTTGTGATTTCAACCAACCCGCTGTGGATAGTAATAAAATAAAACATAGAAATTATGAACAGAAAACCGACGGTAAACGAAGGAAGTGAGGAAGAAGATAATGAGGTTTGAGTGCTTTTCCAATTTTTTTACAATGAATATCATAATTACGAACCTCATGCATACTCCAAACTACAAAGGTTATCTACGAAAATCAAGGAGTTCCCGAGGGATTTTAAAAACCAAATCCACGCGGACGAATTCGCGGACATCAGCTAGTATAATTAGTCCGGGAGGAATCGGCGCATGAGTACCGAAAACTATTCCACCTCAATTTTTTTATGCGATCCTCTTCAAATGGCCCTCCTAATGATATAAATGCATGTTGCCAGGGCGCCACCTGGTGCCATATTGTTTAAACCGAAATTGTTTAAACAATTGCAAGGAATTGTTATTTTTCAACCGGACAAATTTTTTTTATATTCTTTATTGAAATACTAATAAAAAAGGTCCTATGACTTTTCACGAAAAGTTAATATTTTTAAGGATATGAATTTTTAAAGGTTCGAAAAATCTCAAATTTGGGTACTTTCGACCAATGAAAAATATATTTAAAAAAAAACATAATGTTTTAGTAATATTTTTTTTAAATTCTCTATACAATAGTTAATAATATTGTTAATAGAGATTTAAAAAAATTTCATTGTTTATATCTTTTTTTTAATTGTTAATTTCGCGCGCTCACAAGTATGCGTCGCTTATAGTCTAGATTTCCTTACTTGATTATTCGGGTAAACAAACACCTCTTGATATAAATATCACTTATTTACACACCAACCACACATTTTGAACTATGTTTAACTGTCTAGATCTGTTCATCAAACACATTCGTTACGATTTACACTTGAATGTTTAGAAAAAACATTCAAATGAATTGAATAATAGTTATTTATGCAAATGTTGTATAATAAGGGGTATTAAAACACGAATGTGGGTTTATCACACGAGGCGTAGCCGAGTGTGATAATAGTATCACACTCATGTGAATCATCTGTGTCATAGTATCATCGGAGGTAGATAGATAGATATGAGCAGCTACCTAAAATTTCTACGATTTTACTAAATATGTTAGTAAGTAAAACCTACTATTTAAGACAGAGAATCGAATATAGTGGCAGCATGTTTTATTTTATTATTAGCTTTTGCCCACGATTTCATCCGCGAGGGGCGATTTTATGAATTAGTGTGATACAGTACCCGGCGATATATATTGCACATCGGCCTTTGGAATAAAACGCTATTCTATTCTATTCACAGTTCGACTGCATTTTTTTTATTTAGGTTACGTGATGTGCTCGCCGATTGTAAAGAGATTTCAGTAATTACTACGTGAATTTCTGGCTAGCTTTCCTTGCAATAGAATAGAAATAGCGTTTTATTCCAAAGGCCGATGTGCAATATATATCGCCGGGTACTGTACTTTGTTGTTTCGTCACAAATCAATATTTATCCTTACCCGATCCAAGTTTTTAATATTACTGAATCCAATGTTGGACGAAATAAAAAGCGAATGGACATACACTGCGACAAATGCTGTTATAAATTTCATTGAATTTAGAGAGCGAATTTCCTCATCTTTCACTTTAAAGAACTCGGCGTTATTCTTCTTAATTGAAAAAGCTTTCGCTAATTGGAGGGCTGAAAAAAGAGAAGTGATATGAATGTTTTTAAAAAATAAGAAAAAAACATTAAGTATAACTATAATGGCACTTCTATAAAATCTGTGAAACAAATGAAGAGTACACTACACTCTACCCTACACTCTTCGTTTGTTTCGCAGATTTTATACGTACTAGGGTACCAACACACGAGTAAATAATGTACTAGAAATATTGAGTGATATTCAATTAAAATATTTTAAGTCGGCCAACCTGTTACTTTTATAACAAGACTATAATAACTTTATATCGCCGCGCGGTTCGGAAAGTAAATTCTGCTTAGAAGAGCCGGCAAGAACCTCAGTAGTTACTCTTTTCAATGCAAAATGTTATTTATTAGGTATTGTGTAGCTGTTACAATATTATGTTTTAAGATGCTAAGTATTAAACTATTTTTGGGTAGTGTTTAAAAAACAAGAGTGTTTACACTTGCTTACACTTGTTTACTTACACACACTAAATTTATTTTGAAAAGTTTAATTCAATCAAGCCAATCAAGAAATCGCTACTCTAGAATCTTTGGATCCCAATCGGGATTCAAATACTATTAATATTGTAAGGTTACGTTGCTATTTGTGGGGGTAGAATGTGATTTTAAGTGTATTTATAAAAACAATACTGCATTTTAGTCATCAATTTCCGTCAACATTCGATAAATAGTTGCTAATATGAGTTTGTCATTATACTACTGTCATGATAGTCAATAAACAGTGTCAATATACCTGACAAACCACGTGACGTGTCAACATAATATTATAAATACCAGTGTACCTTGTCGAAAAGGGCAGTCTTTCTGTGAGTTGAGTGGACGCTAGGCGAGTATGTAAGCGAGATGGGCAATATTGCAATTAAATAAAGTACGTGATTGTGAAGTTTGTGTTTCTCTCATGTCCAGAACAGGACAAATCTTACAATATTAGTATTTTTTTTTTTCAATTCGGTAAATAAATTTTAATTGGAAATCATAAATACAATACTATATTAAACCTAAATTTACTCTAATATTAAAACTAAAATAAAAACTAATTAAAATCTAAAACCCCATCCAAGTCACCGCAGTGTGGCATATAGTACCCAAGATGCTGGCAGCATTACCCCTTTGGATGGCCAAGCTAATCCTTTGGCCAAGGTAGCTGCCAGCTCTTGGATCCCCGGTAGACTCGATCACTCTTTTCGATATCTCTAAAAAAAGTGCGCGAGCCTTCGGGCCCCACGGTTCCAGGGTCTCTACACCAAAAGGCACAAATATGAAACCACTGTCAAGTTTTTCTTTTTTGCGCCTCTTAGCCTGTTCGGCGCTAGTAGTCGCTGCAACCGCCACAGAGGAGGTCGCATGGATGTGGGATGCAGCTAGAATATCTACACAGGTGGCATCCCACACAAGCGACCTCCTTGTCCTCCAAGGAACAAGCGTCGTACCATCAGGTCTCTTGCCATCACTACGTGCCAAACCAATAGGTTCTAATACAGCTGGCACGTGAGCAGTAGCAAGAGACCTGCGGACGATGTCGTTGAGGGCATTGTGGCGGGAGAAACGACCAGCGCTCTTCGAACAGGAGAGCCCGTGATGACCGTAAGTGTCGACGTGTTCACCGCAGTGTTATTATTATATATTAGTATTGTTATTTATTATGGTCGAATAACTTACCAAAGTTTTCTTCATTATCATTGTGATGGTGATTTTCACAGTAGAATGTCGAAATTAAAGTGATTAGGAACATTGATGCGATAAAAGCTCTGCAAATCAAAATGTTTATAATGTACATAGTAATAATTGCTGGTTTTTTTAATCCACTATTATACCTTAAGGAAAGTGATGATGTGGCCTAAGATGGAATCAATCATCCCCAAAGTAAGAGTCTTTTTAGGTAGGTAGCCCCTAAATACAATCCGATACCCAATGGCATTTTCACCATTAGGTGTTCCCTAAAAGTTCTTGAAAACGAAATTGACAGGAACCGTCACTTAGCTTAGGAAGCCCGTAAAAGTAAGGGAACGAACCATCGTTCCCAGTTTTCACCAGAAAACGGGAATAATACTAATATTATAAATACGAAAGTGTGTTGGTTCGTTATTTTGTTGGTTCGTCCTTCAATCACGTCGCAAAAGAGCTATGGATTGATTTTTTGCGTGGGTATGGTTGAGAACCTGGAGAGTGACGTAGTTAGGCTCCTTTTTATCGCGGAAAATCAAAGAGTTCCCGAGGGATTTTAAAAACTAAATCCACGCGACCGAAGTCGCGGGCATCAGCTAGTAAGATATAATTACCCACATTGTTGCGTAGTATCCATAAGATAGTTCAGTCTGATCATTATAACTTTGACAGGAAAGTATATCGATGCTTGCTTGAGGTAACGCAAACGCCAAGTGACTGTTGCCGAGCAGTGTTTCCGCAAACTTCTTGACTGAGTTGGGTTTGCAGGCGGCGGGCAAACACAACCCCCATCTTAGCTCGTTAACGGTTAACTTCATTTTTGTTACTGACTGCAATAACACAAACAAAACGTTGTGAGACGAATAGGTCCGATGAAGCGAATGTTAAATACCTAATAGGTAAGTAATAGACATCATACTAAAATTATAATTCAAATTCAAATTCAAATTATTTATTTTGCCAGATTGAGTATTATAAAGATGTTACAATGATTTCAAGCACTTCAACCGCCACAGAGTACTCGTAGCATGCAAAAGAACCAAAAGAAACAGTCACACAGTTATATAAAACTACATTTAAATAAATACCATACTAATAGGGACCCATTTTTTTGTTATTGTCAACGTCAATTCTACAAATTGCAGATATTATTAATAACTAGCTGATGCCCGCGACTTCGTCCGCGTGAATTTAGTTTTTTGTTTTTTTTTTGTATTAAAACCTTCCGTGGAACTTAAGGAACATACAAAAAAATAAATTAACCGAATTGGTCCATCCATTCTTGAGTTATGCGCTTACCAAAATTCATTTTTATTTATATAGATAGATAGAAGATAGATAGAAGATGACTGTCATACATTAAAACATGTCAGCAAATTATTAAAACAAATACATATTTTAAATCATGTACTCCCCAATTGTATAATAGTTTTTGCTTAAAAGGTATTCTTTTAATTTATTTTTAAATAAGAAAATATTGTCAATTTTGTAAAGTTCAGCTGGTAATTTATTATACAGTTTTGCTAACATAATATACGCACTATTGCTGAACTTTACCGTTCTTGACGGTGGTATTCTCAGCTTGTGCTATAAATGCAAAAGTGTGTTTGTTTGTTTGTTGGCTTGTCCTTCAATCACGCTGCAACAGAGCTACGTGGATCGACGTGACTTTTTGCATGAGTATAGTTGAGGATGTGGAGAGTGACGTAGGCTACTTTTTATCCCGGAAAATCAGAGTCCCGTGATTTTTTAAAACTAAATCCACGCGTACGAAGATGCGGGAATCAGTAAGTTTTTTATAATTTAACACTTTAATTCACTTACGGACACATAGGAATCTGCGGATGAATAAGGGTCCTCGTTCAATTTAGTTCTCTTATCAGTAAGCTTGATGTCGGCGAGACAGTACTGGGTCCTTAGTTCAGGGTGAGTGCTGACCCAGGGTGGATGGATACATTGATGGTAGTTGCCGAGCTGGTTTCTTGACCCGAAGAATACTCCTGTTGGACTCTGCATGGAGTCCCATACTGAAAAGTAGGTATACATATAGTTTACTAGCTGACCCGGCGAACTTCGTACCGCCAACTTATCTATATAAATAAAACAAATAAACTAGGTATACTAATCCAAAAAAACTATCCTATCTTACAAGTTGGACCAAATTAGAGATAGTTACGAAGTTTGATCAAAATCGGTTAAGTAGTTTAGGAATCCATCGCGGACAAACAACGTGACACGTAATTTATAATTTATATATATTAAGAAGATAGGGATAAAATTGCGACACAGTGTGTTTAATGCAGTTTTATTGATATATTTAATTAAAAAACACATTAATTTGTTCATAATATTAATTGTAGATGTCTCTTGTAAATCTTTAATTTTTAAACCAGACGATGCCCGCGACTTCAGATTCAGTTCAGATTCAGAAAACATTTAATTTTAATTAATATTTTTCAGAGTATTTTTCTGTGTAAACCCCATATTTTCAGAAGATGGTGATCAAAAATATAATTATTCACAAGTACACATTATAACTAATGGTAACATGGCAATACAAGTGAATATCTTTTTCTCCCAACTTTATTTGATAGACTTTGATTAATTTTTTGTTAGTCTGGTTTACTAGAACAAGTATGAGAAGTTTGATTCGTGAACGTGGCCGTTCAGTGTTCAGTTCAGTTCGTCTGGGTCAGAAACTCTATGGAATTCGCCAATCTCCTTGCCAAATCGGTCCATTCGTTGTGGAGAGAGTAACAAACATCCATCCAAACATCCACCCATCCATACATCCTCACAAACTTTCGCTAAACAATGATCTTGAGCTCATATTAAACCACTGGCGAAGGTTCTTAAGCCAGGATGTTCGTCTTCGGCCAGGTCTTTGTTTGCCCTTTATTTTGCCTTGCATAATAAGTTGGAGCAGGTCATATTTTGAGTCTCATTATGTGACCCAGATATTCAAGCTTTCTCCTTTTTACACTTAAAACTTCCTTTGAAATAAAAAATTAAATCTTTAACGTAAAAATAAATAAAAAAAACAAACCCCAAGTAGCCCAAAGCATCTGATTCTGAACATTTCTCAAAATGTCTAATATTTTCCGGACGCACGTTGACTCTCCATCTTTCCACTGATGGTGTAAGATATCTTCGATAATATTATTTATGTTTGATCTAAATACGTCTTTTGGTCTCAATAAATTGGCAGTTTTTGTATTTTCGGATGATGTAAAACCTGGAATACAAAAGATTTTTATAACTTCAACTCTAACTTAACTTAAGATAGGGTAAGTACATAGAAAATGTACTTACCCTATCTTAAGTTAAGTTAGAGGACCATAATTACTATAGGTGAACATACTACCTACTACAACCAAAAAAAAAAAAAAATAACATCGTGAATCCAAACAATCTACTTATTGTTATCATAATACACGATAGGCAGAAAATTTAACTCATGCTCTATCCGTTTAATCACGACTGTCTAAATACTAGTTTCTATGAAGTTAAACGTCGGCTAAAGATTTATGAATCAAGGTGATCTATCGGTTGTACACAATCTCTAAACTGGTGAAGGTAGATACATACCAGCCAATAAAATACAAAAAAATACATTATTCTTCATTTTTAGATAATAAATTAACTAAATTGTAAGCGAATATTATATACAATAATTATGTAATATCAAAATATTAAATAATTTTGCACAAATTCGTGTATTACTTTAATACACGTGAAGTACTTCTGTTTGAGAAGCTTCAAATAATACAATGCGTAATTATTAATATATATATTTATAGACAGAGAAGGACAATAAAACAAAAATTTACATGAAACCAAGAATCTTGTTTGATTTATCATTATCATGTAATTAATAATATGCTTGCATGAAACTCATTAACCCCATTCAAAAAAGGAGGAGGTTCTCAAATCGTCGGAATCTTTTTTTATGTACGTTCACCGATTACTCGAAGACGCCTGAACCGATTTTAAAATTTTCACTATACTTGTGCTGTAAGACCTTGCTTTTAACCAAAATTGACAAGTCTAGGTCAACCAGAAGTTCCCTATGGGTTTTGGGTCGAAAACCTATATGGTAGTTCCCGTTGACCTAGAATCACGAAATTTGGCAAAAGCAAGGTCTTACAGCACAAATAAAGGAAAAATTCCAAAAAATAAAAATAGTTGAAAATTATTTATAATAATAAATTTATAATAATAATTATATAATGGCAGTATAATGGGTAGGTTCGACTCGCATTTGCCTTTTTTTTAAATAATTAAATATAAAAAATTCTTATACAATTTAAATTTCAATATATTATTATGCTAATTTAGTCCTATCTAAGAACTAAGATTTTGTAAAAACACTTTTTTGCTATAATAGCTATAAAGATTTCAATTAGGAAGAAGTTTCTTGAAATGAAAGTTGCATATTGTAGTGATGCCTGTTCTTGTCTCAGGTCAATAGTTAAAAAATAGGTGTCCTATACACCCAAAGAAATAATTTTTTCAACACACTTGCTCATAAAGTGGCTCTAATTTCACCGCAATTAGGCACACAATGACACCTATAATCAAATTGTGACTTTTTCATTGCTTTTATTCACAAGTGAGTTATAGAGTTTTTATTTTATTTTATTGGTTGAGTTGCTTTGTTCTTAAAAAAGTTTCGATACAAAAAAGATCGTGTTCATTAGTACAAATAAATTAATGTACCTATTGCTTGCTCATTTCATGCAACTTCGTATTAAAAATTTAAATAGATAATTTCAACTTGTACGTGTTTAATAAAAAAACTTTCACTCAAATATAACTTTTGTTTTTTCTGTAATAAAGAAAACTTGAAATTCCCCATTTTGTACGTGGCTAAAACGCTATCCGCGAAAAAAAAAAGTAACGTAATTTTTTTAGTCCATGGCCGATCGCCATTATAAGATGCGCGCGCCTAGGAAAACTGATTATTTTTGCTCCGCCATTGCGAAAAATTTTTCACAAGTCGTTTTCACTTTGAGGAGCAACTGTAGAAACTTATAGAGGAATCCTCGTTGCAGGTGGCCCAAAAAAGTAAATTCTTTAGCAATTTATTCTTTCTAGTACACGAACGTTTGAGATAAAGTCTCGCCATAATATTTTTAACATTCTTCGTTAAAATACCCACATTTCAAACGCTTGCAACCGTTGACAGATTCCTATATAACAGAGTACACCAAACAAAGCACTTGATAACATGAAGTCTGGTTGGGAATGGAATTTTTGGGTCATATATTACTTTGGAAATTCGTAGAATGCTGACTCAACTTATCCAATTCTACATCTGACCTCTTCTTGATGGTCCAAATCTGATTTGAAATACCAGCACCAGCTAGTAGTCATTGCCAATAAATCTAGGGTCTTTTTTGTCGAGTCCTTTCTTTTCCAGTATCCCCATTAGTTTAGCATGTTGGACACGGTTAAATGCTTTCTCGTATATAAAGCACAGGTAGAAATTTTATTGGTGTTTTATTGCCCGCTCTGCTAAGTTGTTAAAGGTATCAAGCGGCTTCCTGAGTACCTATAGGTGCTCTTAAGTCAAATTGCTGTGAGCATAAATCCTCGGAGCACGTACTTCTTATATGGTTGAATATAATTCTCAGCAGGACTTTTATAGTATGGCTCTCAAACGTTCTTAAACGTTTACCTCAAACGTTCGTGTACTAGAAAGAATAAATTGCTAAAGAATTTACTTTTTTGGGCCACCTGCAACGAGGATTCCTCTATAAGTTTCTACAGTTGCTCCTCAAAGTGAAAACGACTTGTGAAAAATTTTTCGCAATGGCGGAGCAAAAATAATCAGTTTTCCTAGGCGCGCGCATCTGAGCAATGGCGATCGGCCATGGACTAAAAAAATGACGTTTCTTTTTTTTTTCGCGGATAGCGGCTTATGGTGCGCTACTCGATAAATTTCACAGCCTTTGGCTTTTTGAGTACAATATTTTACAAAACAAGTCTTTTGGTATATTGCCATAGGCATCATAAATTTTAAATAATAAAAACCTATAGCTTTTTCAGAAAATTACCTCTAGTTTATTCTTAACTATTCAATTTGAAAAAAAAATATTTCTACTTACTTAACTTTATAAATGCGAAAGTTTGTGAATAATCGATGTATGGATGTATGCCTGTTTTTTACTCTTTCAAAGCTGTTGATTTTGATGGATATTATGAATATAGACTATATATTCTGAAATATTACATAGAATATTTTTATATCGATACTCCAAAAATTCATGTTTAAGCACACAAAAAATCAAGGTCGTAAATGACATTTTTAGCGAATATTGAGACGTGGATGAGACAGATCGAAAGAGCGCAAAAAACTGAGTATGATACCATTAAAAAGTAATTTTGGCCAAAATGTCCTTTACGACCTTTGTAATCCGAGGTGTTGATACGTACGGAACCCTAAATGACAAGATGGCCTGGCCTGACAAAATGGAAAAATAAACAACACTTTAAAATATTAATATAATAATATTAATATTTTAAATAATAATTAATTCTTTTGTATTAAGTAATATCTTTCCATCTTGGATTTTTTTTGCTGGTGGGATAAAAAGTTCTCTGTTTCACACCATCAGAACAAAGTCATTATTATAAAATTAATAAATTAATTATATTTATATTTATAACTTGTTACATTATTATTACTAGCTGTTGCTCTCGCGACTTCGTCCTCATGGAATTAGGTTCTTTGAAAATCCCATTAAAGAATTACGTAGATCCGTTGCTGGATGTAACTAACTTGAAAAATTATGGACTTTCATACAAACTTTCAACCACCTATTTAACCCCTTCGGGGATAGAATTTTCGAAAAATGTGAAATACGTAGGTACTTCTTAATTTTTAATCAAGAGCCAAAATACCAAGTTTCGTAAACACAACTTGAAAAATAACTTCGAAAATGATGGACTTTCATACAAATATTGAACCCCAATTTAACCCTTTTGGCGATAGAATTTTCAAAAACTGTGAAAGACTCTGTGGCCTACTCTTTTGAAATGGAGGCAGTTCGACTATGGAATGGATTGCCCGATTCCATAAGGAGTGCAAACTCAAAATGTTCATTTAAACGGCAAGTGAAGGATCATCTGCTCAAAACCATGTAAGTTGTAACCCCTGTCTGTAACTTTTTATTTGTTAACTATGTTTCATATGTACGGTATCATATTACGTAATGTATTTTGTATCATGTAATATATTTAGGTATCTATTTGTATATAATTATGTATATTAAATGTATATTATTATACTAGCTGATGCCCGCGACTTCGTCCGCGTGGAAAAAGTTTTTAAAAATTGCTTTTTCGTTGCACTACGCCACGTAGTCCGTACTACGTGGTATAGAGCTACGCTTCTTTTTTGTTTCAAAGGGAATACTTCCCGGGTGGTCTCATTTAAATTTTATCGAAATCAGTCGAGCGGTTTTTTAAGAAATAACAATAAATTAGATACTTTGCATTAGCGCGGGCGATTGAAGTCGGTTTTAAAAATAGAATTTTTTATTATAGATTTCTTTTCAAATGTTTGTTCCCGAGACAAAAGTAGCCTTTGTCACTCTCCAGGTCCTCAACATTACCTTTGTAAAAAACCACGTCAATCTAAACTCAACAAATGCGTAAAAAATAGCGATGCATACAAACATACATACATACATACATACATACAAAATTGCCGCGTAATTAAAAGGAATACGTGAAAGTAACATGCGGAAATCCCGCGGGAACTGTTTGTTTTCCCGGGATATAATGTAGCTTTAGTCACTTTTCAGGTCCTCAACTATGCCTATAAAAATACCACGTCAATCTGTAACTCCGTTGGCGCATAATTGAATCCCATTATCCCGCAGGAACTGTTTGTTTTTCCGGGATTAAAGGTAGCTTTTTCACTTTTCAAGTCCTCATCTTTGCCTATCCAAAAAACCACGTCAATCTGTAACTCCGTTGGCGCATAATTGGATCCCATTATCCCGCAGGAACTGTTTGTTTTCCCGGGATTGAAGGTAGCCTTTTCACTTTTCAAGTCCTCATCTTTGCCTATCCAAAAAATCACGTCAATAGGTAACTGTATAATATGTGAAAAGTAGAATACCAATATCCCACAGGAACTGTTTGTTTTCCCGGGATAAAAAGTAGCCTTTGTCACTTTCCAGGTCCTCAACTTTTCTGTGTAAAAAACCACGTCAATCTAAACTCAACAAATGCGTAAATAATAGCGACATACATACATACATACATGCATACATACATACATACACGCATACATACATAAATAATAGCCGCGTAATTAAAAGATAAATACGTGTAAAGTAGCATGAGGAAATCCCGCAGGAACTGTTTGGTTTACCGGGATATAAAGCAGCCTTTGTCACTTTTCAGGTCCTCAACTATGACTATCAAAAAAAATCGGCCAAGTGCGAGTCGGGCCTCGCTCTTTTAGGGTTCCGTTAAAAAAATTTACATACAAATATTTCCATGTACCCATGGAAATATTTTATTTATTTTTTTTTAATTTAATTTAATTTTTATTATTTGTTGTTGTAGCGGCAATAGAAATACACAATCTGTGAAAATTTCAACTGTCTACCTATTACGGTTACCGAGATACAGCCCGCTGACAGACGGACGGACGGACGGACGGACGGACGGACGGACGGACGGACGGATGGACAGCGTAGGCTTAGTAATAGGGTCCCGTTGGTACCCTTTGGGTACGGAACCCTAAAAACCATGTCAATCTGTAACTTCGTTGGCGCATAATTGAAGGATTAATATGTGGAAAGTAGCATACAAATATCCCGCGGGAACTGTTTGTTTTCCCGGGATAAAAAGTAGCCTTTGTCATTTATTAGGCCCTTTACTTCACCTGTGCAAAATAATCACGTCAATCTAAAACTCCATTGCGCGTATTTTGAAGGACAAATGCGTAAAAAATAGCGATGCTATCCCGCAGGAACTGTTTGCTTTTCCGGGATAAAAAGTAGCCTATGTGCTATTCCAGACTATAATCTATATCTGTGCCAAATTTCAGCAAAATCGGTTCATTCTTTGTCGCGTTAAAGAGCAACAAACATCCATCCATCCATACATCCATCCTCACAAACTTTCGCATTTATAAAGTAATATTTCCGAGATAAAAAGTAGCCTATGTGCTATTGCAGACTATAATCTATGTCTGTGCCAAATTTCAGCAAAATCGGTTCATTCGTTGTCGCGTTAAAGAGTAACAAACATCCATCCATCCATTCATCCATATATCCATCCTCACAAACTTTCGCATTTATAATATAAGTAAGTAGGAGGAAGTAGGATAGTAGGATAGGTAGTAGGAATATACATACATACATACATACATACATACATACATACATACATACATACATACATACATACATACATACATACATACATACATACATACATACATAAAATGTATGTTGTATGGAATGTAGGGAATGTAGTTTGTTGTTTTACCGCGGAATGGAATAAAACCTCTACAAGCGTTTTAGATCGCCGTCGCCGAATAGGGTCAACGCGAGGCACAATCCAAATTTTTGTTGGTACCACAATCGTTTCGCATCTCGCGCGACAAAATGCGTTAAACCATGTGCATTTGTTAACCCGGAAAACTCAGGCGGCGAGCAGTAAAGGCGGTTCCCTGCTCGTCTCCATCGCTCGTTTATTCATTAGCGATTGGAAATCTGGCAAACGTTTTTTAATAGATACAGGATCTGATGTTTCGTGTTTCGCCGTTTCGTGGTTAAGTCATCGTCCTAAGGTAGCGGATTATTGCATGCGCGCCGCTAACGGCAGTGACATTAAAACTTTCGGCACTATTTTATTATCGCTTGATTTTAGGCTGAGGCGCGATTTCAGGTGGAATTTCATTGTATGCGATGTTACAACTGCGATTATTGGTGCAGATTTTCTCGCTTATTTTAATTTGTTGCCGGATTGCAGATCAGGTCGAATTATAGATAATTCCACTGGTCTCACGTGTGTCGCATTGATTCATTCGCACGAGCAAGCGAGCGTTAGGACTTTGGTTTCTAGGAACGACATTTTATCGGAGTTTCCTGCGCTTACTCGTCCACCTGGTCCGGATAAGGAAATAAAACATAACACCGTGCATTACATTCGGACTACTGATGGTCCTCCTGTATGCTGCCGACCACGTCGACTTGGTCCTCTCAAGTAAGCCATCGCTAAGAAGGAATTCGACAACATGATAGCTTGCGGTTATGCTAGACCGTCTGATAGTCCGTGATCTTCCGCCTTGCACTTAGCTCCAAAAGGTGAATCGGATTGGCGCCCGTGCGGAGATTATCGCGCATTAAACGCGAGGACAATCCCAGACCGCTACCCAGTAAAGCATATTGGTGATTTAACCAAAATTTGGTTGGTTCATCGGTATTCAGCACCATAGATCTTGTGAAAGCATATCACCAAATCCCAGTAGCAAAAGAAGACATATGTAAAACCGCTTTGGTGACACCTTTCGGTTTATATGAGTTCCCTTTTATGACCTTCGGTTTAAGAAACGCAGGTCAAACGTTCCAGAGGTTCATCGACGAGGTTGTTCGCGGTTTAGATTTCTGTTTCGCATATGTTGATGATTTTTTAATTTTTTCAAAAGACAGCGAACAACATGCAAAGCATTTACGTATTCTTTTCAAACGTTTGGAAGAATACGGCATCGTTATTAATGAGAAAAAATGTCATTTTAATGTTCCAGAAGTTCGTTTCCTGGGATACAAGATAAGCGCTGCGGGGATTTGCCCCCCTGCTGACCGCATTAAAAGTCTGCAGGATTTTCCGCTACCTAAAACCGTTCAAGGTGTGAGGCGATTCTTGGGTATGATAAATTTTATCGTAAACTTCTCCCTAGTATAGCACGTTTCCAAGCCCCTTTGATAGATGCTTTATCAGAGATCCAAGGTAAAGGCGCTAAACCTTTTACTTGGACCCCTGATTTAGAGCAGTGCTTTTCGGAGTGCAAGAATAGTTTAGCTAATGCAACTCTTTTAGCTCACCCAGTCTCAACTGCTAGATTAGGCTTATTTACAGATGCGTCGAGCTCTCATGTCGGTGCATGCCTGCAACAAGAGATTAAACAGGGTTGGCAACCTATCGCGTTTTTCAGTAAAAAGCTGACTACCAAGCAATCGACATGGCCAGCTTAATACCGAGAGGTTCTTGCGATTTATGAAAGTGTCCAACATTTTAGACACATATTAGAAGCACAACATGCAACGATCTATACAGATCACAAACCTCTTCTTTACGTTTTTACACAAAAACGAGACGAACTTCCCCCCGTACAACTTAACCAAATTGTTTTCATTTCGCAGTTCACTACTGACATACAACATGTCAAGGGTGCGGAGAACATTGTGGCCGACACGTTCTCTCGCGTCGAGGCCGTCACTGCCGAAGACATACTCTTGGCACTGGCGAAGTCGCAAGCATCCGATGAAGAACTGAAAACGCTGGGTGATTCGACGTCGTTAGAATTAACCCGTATCACCATTCCTGGTACCAGAGTAAGAATTACATGTGACGTTTCGACAGGTAAACCACGTCCTTACGTAACTCCGCAGTTTAGGAAAAATGTCTTTGAGAGTTTTCACAATTTGAGTCATCCTGGTTCTCGAGCTAAGGTGGTACGTCATACTAGTGCCCCTTTTTCTAAATTTCCCTGTCCCTCTGAAAGATTTGCGGACATTCATATGGATATCATAGGCCCGTTACCCATTTCAGCTGGCATGAAGTATTGTCTAACTATCATCGACAGGTTCACACGTTGGCCTGAAGTTCTTCCTATGCCAGACATTACTGCTGAGACTTGTGTATCAATCTTCATTTCTGGTTGGCAGAGCCGTTTTGGCCAAGCTAGGTCTATTCAAACTGATCGAGGGTCTCAATTTGGTTCACATCTGTTTCAGAAGGTGATTGAATTAACTGGCGCCAAGCATCAGTCAACCACCGCATATCATCCCTAGGCGAATGGGATGATAGAGAGACTCCACCGGCAGCTGAAGGCAGCTATCATGTGCCACGCTAGCCCGAGGTGGACCGAGGTGCTTCCATGGGTACTCGTGGGCATCAGGAGTGCGTGGAAGGAGGACCTTGGAGCATCATGCGCAGAGCTCGTGTATGGTGAGCCCCTGCGATTACCGGGTGAGTTTTTTAACCCTATAGTAGATCGTGTAGTTGACTATTCTTCGTTTGTAGATAGACTGAGATCGTATTTTAGAGCCCTATCTCCAGTACCCGCTTCTAATCACAATAGTAAAAAAATTTTTCATTTTCCGAAGGATCTTCTATCCTCGGAATTTGTATTCGTTCGTAGAGGTCCATTCTGTAAGGCATTAGAGCCTTCTTATGTTGGCCCATTTAAGGTATTGGAGAGAGATAAGTATTTTAGTTTAGATTTTAGCGGTAGAGCAGAAAAGGTTTCAGTGGATAGGCTGAAACCAGCTTTTATATTAGGCACTACTGAATTAGACCACTTGGACAGACCGGCCGTTAGGACCCGGTCGGGTCGAAGGGTACATTTCGCTGTATAGAATTTACTAACATTTTTCTTTTTCTTTCCTTGCATTTCCAATCTCCGTGGGGGAGCGATGTCGTGGAAAACCTTCTTTGGAGCTGGCCGCTCGTCCTGTCCTGGCAGCTTCTACTTCGATCGATGCTATTTTTATATAAAGAACGTGCTCGTAATTTGAAATCGTGTGATAGACGGATGCGTGTTTAATGTGCGCGCTAGTCATTTACATTCTAGATTTTATCAAGAAAGGTCGGCCTCCTTGTTACTAAATTTACAGTGATTCAGTCTGTCTCAGAACCTTGAAGCGAACGCATCTCCTGATTTTTGACATTCGATAATAACTAACTCAGTCTATCACACAAAGTTCAATTAACAACCCAGTTACGCAGTATTGTTTTCTCAGTGTTCTGTAATGTTATAAGTAACCAATATACAGTGGAAATATAACCAATCTTTCATTGATGAAGAGCTTAGGGACTCCAGCAGGAAATTAAGCATTTATAGTGGTGGTCTACCACTATAATTACTTAGCACTCATGCCAGTAGTAGTGGTAGTTTAACAAAAATTTAACGCAATATTAAAATGTAGGTAATCTTGGCGATTCAAATAGAAATCCAATATTTTTTACTAAGTAGCTTTTATTTAACTTGCTATGTATGTATGTTTAGGTCAAATCTTACAAAACAAATAAGAACCACTTCTCCGTTTCCGATTGAACTGAAATTTTGCATGTAGGTATCATAGGTAGGTATAATATTATGTAAATTGGATGACAATGCAATATATTATTATTTTTTTTTTTTAATCTTATTTATTTTTAAGGGGCTTTTATAGGTGACCTATATGTCAGCCCCATCGGTACACACAATTTACAAATGATTATAATTAAATCAACTATAATTAAATCTAAAACTATACCAATTTGAGAGAATCACTAACAAATCTTATACAAATCAATACTTTAATAGCCGAAATGCTCAACGGTTTACTAAAAATAGAGTTAAAAATACCAATATTCATAAAATTTAAATTAAGTTCATACATTAGTGTTTCTCTCAAATTTTGGTTCCGAACACATACCAATGGCAAGTGTGAAACATAACTTGCGCTTCTTGTTCTTACTATACATTACAAAATATATTAAAGATGTTATTCAAAATGTCACTACCCTTTATTAAATCAAACACTAGCATTTTAATTTCGTCCATAATGACTTTAAAAATCAATTTAATTTTATCCTCAAAGCTTGTTTGTGAGAAGCATACCTCTTTAATTTTCAATAACAATCTTGCAAAATCAAGTCTTTTACGTTTTTTCTCGTGATCGTTATGCTCTCCCTGTTGTCTCTCTCTTTCAATATTTTCAGTCATAAATTCATCATCAAAACATGTTGTGCCTTCTATTTTAGGACTTTTTTTCTTCCTTCTTTTAACTTTATGTGACTCGGTTAATGCCTTTTCAATGTTCTCCTCTTCCTTTTCACTATTTGTTGACACCTCTTTATTTTCATTATGAATTTCAGCTTCAGTAACTAAAACATCTCTGTACGTCTTATTAGAATTTCTTTCATTATAATTAGCGTTATTATTTTTAATTGCATCATTTACCTCATTACTCTTGTCACGCTGTAGTCTATCATTTGGATTCCTTTTTTTGTAGTAAATAAGTAGAGCCTTTCTATATGTACAGTTTTCCTGACACATAATCTTTCTGATTTCCTTCTCTTTATGAAATACAGAACAGGCCATCCTGTCAAGGGCCATATGATTCCCATTACAGTTAATGCAAGTATATACTTTGGTCTCACAATTAGAGTGTTGTTTTCCACATTTTGGGCATAATAACTTCTTTCCTGGGCAAAACTTCTTAGAATGACCATAGCGCCAACAAGAGGAGCACTGTGAGACAGGAAATGTGAATGGTTCTACCTTAAATCTGCACCCGTATATAAGTATATACGAGGGTAAGATAGAACTCTTAAAACACACCCTAACTGACTCACTCTCAACCCAATCACCACTTTCCTTAAATCTCTTTAACCTTTTAATAGATAATATTTGATATTCGCTTTCAAAACTTTCCACCATTTCTTCCTCTTTAGCATCCAAATCTATATTTCTTACTATACCAAATATCATTTGCAACTCCTGTGTTAATTGACATCTATAATCGGAATCAGCAAACCTTTTATTTGTAAGAAGCTTATTAGCATTTTCCTTGTCACCAAACTCTATCAAAACTTTATACGGACTTTTATATTTAACATTCAAAATGCTTTGTATATTTTCTGCTCGTAATAGTTTTGCTAATGCCATTTGTTTGGGCAAAATTTCCTTAGACGTAACACTCACTTCTATTTTCTCGTTTTCTTGTGTTTGTTTCAACATTTCGATATCATCGTTGAGATCGCTACTACTAGCCCTGCGTAAAGCCAAGCGTTTGGGTCGCCGCCGCGTCCGTCATAAACCCATCTTCTTCGATACTTCCGCTACTGCTAACGTGTAGTCTTTTCTCTGGCTGTCTGTTCTCGTATTGTACACTTTCGTCAAATACATTTACACACGAAATATTACGATCACATTCGATTTCCTTACTTATTTCACTCATATTTACATAATATTTAATAAATATAATTTTTTGAAGGTAGGCAAAAAAAAAGTACCAACTATTGACTACGCGTCCGCTCCAAAACAGCGCGTTCGCACGAATGAATATATTATTGGGACATGGAGCTGATCTAATGACGGAGCTGGAAGATGGCTATATTTATAATATTATTTGTATAATTTTCAGAAAGCATATTTTTTATCATTATATTTATTTCAAATCATCTTGTCGTTATAATTTTTGGACACTCTACTATTAGAACATGAATCCCAATAGCAATAAAAATCGTGGCTCGCGCGCCTTATTTAACTGGAATAGAGTTATATAGAATAGATTTGAACAGTCGTCGTTGCTGCTTTTAATTAAAACACGAAAATATAATAAAAAATACTGATAAAGAAAGAAATTAGAACCATGTAAAATATTTTATACGAGATGATGCCCGCGACTTTATCCGCATGGATTAAGGTTTTTTGATTCCCGCGGGAACTCTATAATTTTCAGGGATAAAAAGTAGCCTATGTGTTAATGCTGGGTATGAGCTATCTCCATTTCATATTTCAGCCAAATCGGTTCATTTGTTGTGGCGTGAAAGAGGAACAAACATCCATCCATACATCCTCACAAATTTTCATATTCACATTTATAATATTAGTAGGATATAAGTATATTATATGTTTTTTACTTATATGACTGAAGTTTATACAAATAAAACAAACAATATTACTTCCTCTGTCCGCTATTAAATTACTTTAGATCCATTCCGAGCTTTGTTATTGTTATTTATTATGTTTTTAGTGATTATATTTGTTGTTACTTTTGTTGCTTCCCGTTTTTCTATATCGACATTTGCTAATAATAATGGACACTGATGAAGCTATTTACGACGACCCTGGCATTCCTACCGGTAGTGATCGAAGCCCTAATGTTTACTGTCGTGGCTGTAATTCCAATGGAAGGTACTTCCGATGCATTGGAATTGAGATGTATTAATTGTGGTACCGACATGAATCCAAGGAGAAGGCATAGCCTTGAACTTAAAGAGGTTATGTCCGTAATACGACACTGGATTTCACCTCAAGTGGTAAGTGTTCAATAAATCCACCTGCCCAGTTCTTAGATAACATCTTATTAACATATGATTCAGATTAATAAAAAAAATAACCAAAAAACAACGATATTTTATTTCAAAAACCTTTTGAGTATATCTAACTTCACAAAAAAACAAATTAGGAACACCTGGACACAAAACTTTATTATTTTTCTAATTCCTACTGGTTAATGCTACTAACTTAACATAAAATTATTATTCTCAGTGTCTGTCCAGTCTAAGCCAAAACCTCCATACAAAGTGGACAGTCCCCTTTAACTTATGGTACCTTGATGATGGCTCCTTGGGAGGAAGTGCGGCGGAAGTGCTCCAGGATTTGGAAATATTAATTAAACAATTTTCTGAAATCGGCCTTTCCCTAAATTTCTCAAAGTGTGAGGTATACATTCCTGACTCGGTTAGTTTAAATGAAAAAACTATTTTGAAAAATAGTCTAAATTCTTTGATTCCCAACATCTCATCTATTACAAAAGATGATTTAACCCTTCTTGGAGCCCCCATATTTGACGTTGCATTTTCCCTTCTAAATTAGATCATTTTAATAAATTTTCGCCTCGCCTTTTAGATATAAAGCCACACATGGCCATATATATTTT
The DNA here is from genome assembly GCA_029955525.1 of Oeneis ivallda. Lineage (NCBI taxonomy): Eukaryota > Metazoa > Arthropoda > Insecta > Lepidoptera > Nymphalidae > Oeneis > Oeneis ivallda. The sequence goes on from JARPMR010000007.1 coordinate 16,241,039, forward strand.
ACGGTTATGTTTATTTGCGCCAAAATTCATGTATTTATTACGGTGCAGTCCCATTTGGAAATATCCTATTTTAACTTATAATCTAGACGTGTCTCTTAAAGATACTCTTTGCAAAATTCTAAATTTACAGTTTGATGACCGCACCTGGACTCAAGCCAGCCTACCTGTTAAATACGGTGGCTTAGGCATACGTTCCATTTCAAGCGTAGCGCTTCCGGCTTTCTTATCTTCTGCTTTTGGCTCTATCACTCTCATCAGTCAGATCCTTAATCTGTCTAATCCGGCTGATGATGTAGTGGAGAGTCTTGCAGAGGCGAAGTTAGCATGGAGTGCATCTTGTCCTGGTGAGAGTTTTCCTTCGGCTGTGGAATGTCAGGGTCTTTGGGACAAACCGCGTGTTGTTTTGACACATGCAGATCTCGTAGCGCAGTGTACCTCAGATACGGATAAAGCCCGTATTTTAGCCGTATCCGAAAAGGAGTCAGGTCACTGGCTACACGCTCTGCCATCTCATAGCCTGGGGACGATTCTCGACAGGACAGCGCTTCGTGTGGCCGTTTGCTTGCGCTTGGGGATTAAGGTATGTGAGCCAAGTGGATCGTTTTGGTCACCATGGACTCAGTTGTTATCGGAGCGCGGGCCGCTTGTATCGCCACAGTGCTCTCAATGATATAGTCCGTCGCGCTCTGGTCACTGCCTCCATCCCTGCACAACTGGAACCCTCCGGTTTGTTCAGGGATGACGGCAAGAGGCCGGACGGGATGACTATAGTACCGTGGACGATGGGTCGCGCACTGGTGTGGGACGTGACTTGCGTTGATACGTTGGCTGCGTCCCACCTACCGGGCTCGTGCCAAAAGGCGGGTGCAGCTGCCGAATCCGCTCAGTTGCTTAAGCGCCGTAAATACTCTGCCATTTCTAAGGATAATATTTTTGCGGCGCTTGCTTTTGAGACTCTGGGTCCATGGTCATCGGACACGAAAAATTTTGTAAATGTCGTGTCCCAAAAATTGATCCACGCCTCTGGTGACCAAAGAGCTGGCGCTTATTTAGCCCAAAGGCTTAGCCTCGCTATTCAGAGAGGTAATAGCGCCAGTGTTTTGGGCACCATGCCCATTAGCGATCACTTGGACGGCGTGTATTTTTTGTAAATATAATTAGTAGTAATTTTTTCGCTTTTATATAATATGTAGATCCACTTATTTCTGATTATATGTTCCTAAAGGACGAGGATCGGTGAAATTTTAATTAATTTGTTCACGTCTGTTTAACATATAGTTTTAAATTAAAGTCTTTGATTACAACAGTCTAGGTACTACGAATTATTGCAGAGGCATCTGTCTGTCATACTTACTAATAATATAAATGCGAAAGTGTGTTTGTTTGTTTGTTTGTTGTTTTGTCCTTCAATCACGCTGCAGCAGAGCTGCAGATCGACATGATTTTTTTCACGGGCATAGTTGAGGACCTGGCGAGTGACTACTTTTTATCCCAGAAAATCATAGATTTCCCGAGGGATTTTAAAAACTAAATACACGCGAATGAAGTCGCGGGCATCAGCTCGTCAGCTATAATGTCAGTAAGCCGAGAGCTAGCACTATAAGTCAAACACATGGGTCAAACAACTTTTTTTTTATTCCAGGAAAAATATTAAAAAAAAGTTAGCATGTTACATTAAACTAGTGGTTCGCCCCTAACTGAGACCTCGCATAATTACTTATTCATTCAATACATCGTGCACGATCAAAATTGACATTATTATGCCCGTTTTAACCAACCATACCTAAATCATCCCCTAAGTAGAAGTCTCTTTACGTAGGTAGCCCCTAAATACAATCCTAACATACCATTTTCACCTTTAGTTGTCCCGTAGAGGTTCGTAATAACAAAGTAGACAGAAAGCGTCACCTAACTTAACATAGGTTAGGGAACTGTAGTGAAATCAGGCATCAATAGGTACCTAGGTATAGTTTTTGGAACATTCAAATTAAATTATTATTTGTTTACAGCGTCGTCTATCGACACGATGAGAAAACATGTAAAAACAACAATGCTTAAACTTCACGTCGCGACGTGAAGTTTTTGAAGTGAAGAAGAATTTTAATTGAAAAAATATGTTAGTATAAGTATTAGTACTTCTGCTGCGTTTGCAATATGAGATGAGAGCGCCATCTATTAACATCATTGTGAAGTTCTGGTAAAATTCTGCAGCTCATTAAAAATTCAATAATTTAGTTTCCTTATTATATTTATCTAATTTTAGTATTTGTTGTTCAAGTACATGATATAACGCTAATAATTATAAAAGTTTCAAGCCCGGTCTTTCAAGCGATCATGACTTCTGAGGTCAAATATAATCTCCACTTTGAGAGCCCCCCATTACGTCAATTTTAGGAAAAAAATTAAAGAAAAAAAACTTTTGTACTCTGTTCAAAATTATCTAATTATCTTTAAAATGATACACAGATACCCTATGAATCGCTATAAAAAATATTTTACTTCGCATTCGCTTCTATGAGAGCCCCCATGAAAGATTTTTATAACTTTTTAAGCCATTTTCGGCTGGAGGCCTTCGGTTTACATATTATATCTAAATTTTAAGTAATTACGTTCAGTAATTCAGAAGTTATAAGGCTCTGACAGACGGACGGACAGACAAGAGCAGATTCACTCAAGTAGTCTCAGAGACCTTCGCTTCGCTCGGTCAAATATAGATAATTTATCTCTCGACTTTTAAATGTATTTGCTAGTTGCCTAGAGATTTAATACGCCATCTGTGTAAAATTGGAGGAATTTTTTTGACCTAGGTAGGAATGCGCGGTTGTTCATCAGGCAACCACCAAAATTCTAGTAAAATAGGGAGTTTTTAAAAAAACTTGAACATATTGCATTTAATAGGTATTTACGCAACCTTAATTTTTAATAAATAGTTGTGTAAATGATTGGGTCTTGGAGCTGGGTTTTACCAAACAATGTTGATTGACCCTTATTATCTCACAGTAATCTATCAAAGTCAATTTTTCCACGAACTTCTCAAGGCAAAGGCACTTTGAGTATATAAGTGAAGCAAAGGCATTATGAAATATCAGAATTAATTTTCAAACAAATTTGAAACTTATGGCGCTGAAGTGAGGCTGTAAAGTCGAGTAAACCAAATTCACAAAGCAAAAAAGCTGTGAAGAAGCCTGCATTTGTTTATTACCATGCACAAAGTGCTCACGTTTTTGTGTGAAATTAATTAATTATTCATAAAATATAAAAAATGAGATTCGTAAGATTACTTTTTGTTACAATAATTTCAGTGAGTATACATACTGTAAAAAGTGAATGTGACACGTATTTAGAATGCCTTGGCTCGTTTTTTGACAGCTTTTTTATAAATTACAAGAACTTTAAGAATGATATTGAAGTTAGAAATATTACGGTCCCTGGATTCGATACTGTGAATATTGACCGTGAGAATATAAAGAATCTATTGTCTGATGTATCTAGTTTTATACAAGAAGAATTAGATGGCAATGTTCATATCAGTCTACAAGTAAATGTTTTTAAAAATAGTGGTAAAAGTACTGCAATATACGTTAAATCTATCACAATTAATAACAATTTTGGAGATCGTGAGATTAACAATACTTCTGAACCGAACGCAGAAATTGATCAATTAGCAATACATTCAAGCTTTACGAATAATTTAAACGAAACTGAACCAGTACCAACAATTAGTGATATTACTGCATCTAAAGAAGTATTAATAGATAAAAAAGTGGAAAAAAATGAAATATTAGATGATGATGACTACGACATGGATGAAGACGATAATGACAAAGATTATCTTACAAAAGATTATGTGGAAATGTATAAAGATACAACAAACGAATATACAGACCTTAAACCTACAGAAATACCCATAAATATTAAGAAGGTTATCGATGACGACGTAGAAAACGAGACTATGCGACCAAATGTAATTATGTTTGGGAATATTATTAACAATAGCAGTGATTCCGTAAGTAAATAGTGTTTTGCTTATATTTTGATGATTAGGTGCTTTAGGTATTTTATTTTATTTCTGACTAGCTGATGCCCGCGACTTCGTCCGCGTGGATTTAGTTTTTTAAATCCCTCGAGATAAAAAGTAGCCTATGTCACTCTCCAGGTCCTCAACAGTCAACAGCTATACTCGTGCAATAAACACGTCGATCCATAGCTCTGTCGCGGCGTGATTGTGAAGGACAAACCAACAAACACACTTTCGCATTATAATAATATTATAAGTATGAAGTATGATGATAGACATCAATCACGTTCTTAATTATTTTAATGAGCTCGGAATGGATCTAAAGTAATTTAATAGCGGACAGAGGAAGTAATATTGTTTGTTTTATTTGTATAAACTTCAGTCATATAAGTAAAAAACATATAATATACTTATATCCTACTAATATTATAAATGTGAATATGAAAATTTGTGAGGATGTATGGATGGATGTTTGTTCCTCTTTCACGCCACAACAAATGAACCGATTTGGCTGAAATATGAAATGGAGATAGCTCATACCCAGCATTAACACATAGGCTACTTTTTATCCCTGAAAATTATAGAGTTCCCGCGGGAATCAAAAAACCTTAATCCATGCGGATAAAGTCGCGGGCATCATCTCGTATAAAATATTTTACATGGTTCTAATTTCTTTCTTTATCAGTATTTTTTATTATATTTTCGTGTTTTAATTAAAAGCAGCAACGACGACTGTTCAAATCTATTCTATATAACTCTATTCCAGTTAAATAAGGCGCGCGAGCCACGATTTTTATTGCTATTGGGATTCATGTTCTAATAGTAGAGTGTCCAAAAATTATAACGACAAGATGATTTGAAATAAATATAATGATAAAAAATATGCTTTCTGAAAATTATACAAATAATATTATAAATATAGCCATCTTCCAGCTCCGTCATTAGATCAGCTCCATGTCCCAATAATATATTCATTCGTGCGAACGCGCTGTTTTGGAGCGGACGCGTAGTCAATAGTTGGTACTTTTTTTTTGCCTACCTTCAAAAAATTATATTTATTAAATATTATGTAAATATGAGTGAAATAAGTAAGGAAATCGAATGTGATCGTAATATTTCGTGTGTAAATGTATTTGACGAAAGTGTACAATACGAGAACAGACAGCCAGAGAAAAGACTACACGTTAGCAGTAGCGGAAGTATCGAAGAAGATGGGTTTATGACGGACGCGGCGGCGACCCAAACGCTTGGCTTTACGCAGGGCTAGTAGTAGCGATCTCAACGATGATATCGAAATGTTGAAACAAACACAAGAAAACGAGAAAATAGAAGTGAGTGTTACGTCTAAGGAAATTTTGCCCAAACAAATGGCATTAGCAAAACTATTACGAGCAGAAAATATACAAAGCATTTTGAATGTTAAATATAAAAGTCCGTATAAAGTTTTGATAGAGTTTGGTGACAAGGAAAATGCTAATAAGCTTCTTACAAATAAAAGGTTTGCTGATTCCGATTATAGATGTCAATTAACACAGGAGTTGCAAATGATATTTGGTATAGTAAGAAATATAGATTTGGATGCTAAAGAGGAAGAAATGGTGGAAAGTTTTGAAAGCGAATATGAAATATTATCTATTAAAAGGTTAAAGAGATTTAAGGAAAGTGGTGATTGGGTTGAGAGTGAGTCAGTTAGGGTGTGTTTTAAGAGTTCTATCTTACCCTCGTATATACTTATATACGGGTGCAGATTTAAGGTAGAACCATTCACATTTCCTGTCTCACAGTGCTCCTCTTGTTGGCGCTATGGTCATTCTAAGAAGTTTTGCCCAGGAAAGAAGTTATTATGCCCAAAATGTGGAAAACAACACTCTAATTGTGAGACCAAAGTATATACTTGCATTAACTGTAATGGGAATCATATGGCCCTTGACAGGATGGCCTGTTCTGTATTTCATAAAGAGAAGGAAATCAGAAAGATTATGTGTCAGGAAAACTGTACATATAGAAAGGCTCTACTTATTTACTACAAAAAAAGGAATCCAAATGATAGACTACAGCGTGACAAGAGTAATGAGGTAAATGATGCAATTAAAAATAATAACGCTAATTATAATGAAAGAAATTCTAATAAGACGTACAGAGATGTTTTAGTTACTGAAGCTGAAATTCATAATGAAAATAAAGAGGTGTCAACAAATAGTGAAAAGGAAGAGGAGAACATTGAAAAGGCATTAACCGAGTCACATAAAGTTAAAAGAAGGAAGAAAAAAAGTCCTAAAATAGAAGGCACAACATGTTTTGATGATGAATTTATGACTGAAAATATTGAAAGAGAGAGACAACAGGGAGAGCATAACGATCACGAGAAAAAACGTAAAAGACTTGATTTTGCAAGATTGTTATTGAAAATTAAAGAGGTATGCTTCTCACAAACAAGCTTTGAGGATAAAATTAAATTGATTTTTAAAGTCATTATGGACGAAATTAAAATGCTAGTGTTTGATTTAATAAAGGGTAGTGACATTTTGAATAACATCTTTAATATATTTTGTAATGTATAGTAAGAACAAGAAGCGCAAGTTATGTTTCACACTTGCCATTGGTATGTGTTCGGAACCAAAATTTGAGAGAAACACTAATGTATGAACTTAATTTAAATTTTATGAATATTGGTATTTTTAACTCTATTTTTAGTAAACCGTTGAGCATTTCGGCTATTAAAGTATTGATTTGTATAAGATTTGTTAGTGATTCTCTCAAATTGGTATAGTTTTAGATTTAATTATAGTTGATTTAATTATAATCATTTGTAAATTGTGTGTACCGATGGGGCTGACATATAGGTCACCTATAAAAGCCCCTTAAAAATAAATAAGATTAAAAAAAAATAATAATAATATATTGCATTGTCATCCAATTTACATAATATTATACCTACCTATGATACCTACATGCAAAATTTCAGTTCAATCGGAAACGGAGAAGTGGTTCTTATTTGTTTTGTAAGATTTGACCTAAACATACATACATAGCAAGTTAAATAAAAGCTACTTAGTAAAAAATATTGGATTTCTATTTGAATCGCCAAGATTACCTACATTTTAATATTGCGTTAAATTTTTGTTAAACTACCACTACTACTGGCATGAGTGCTAAGTAATTATAGTGGTAGACCACCACTATAAATGCTTAATTTCCTGCTGGAGTCCCTAAGCTCTTCATCAATGAAAGATTGGTTATATTTCCACTGTATATTGGTTACTTATAACATTACAGAACACTGAGAAAACAATACTGCGTAACTGGGTTGTTAATTGAACTTTGTGTGATAGACTGAGTTAGTTATTATCGAATGTCAAAAATCAGGAGATGCGTTCGCTTCAAGGTTCTGAGACAGACTGAATCACTGTAAATTTAGTAACAAGGAGGCCGACCTTTCTTGATAAAATCTAGAATGTAAATGACTAGCGCGCACATTAAACACGCATCCGTCTATCACACGATTTCAAATTACGAGCACGTTCTTTATATAAAAATAGCATCGATCGAAGTAGAAGCTGCCAGGACAGGACGAGCGGCCAGCTCCAAAGAAGGTTTTCCACGACATCGCTCCCCCACGGAGATTGGAAATGCAAGGAAAGAAAAAGAAAAATGTTAGTAAATTCTATACAGCGAAATGTACCCTTCGACCCGACCGGGTCCTAACGGCCGGTCTGTCCAAGTGGTCTAATTCAGTAGTGCCTAATATAAAAGCTGGTTTCAGCCTATCCACTGAAACCTTTTCTGCTCTACCGCTAAAATCTAAACTAAAATACTTATCTCTCTCCAATACCTTAAATGGGCCAACATAAGAAGGCTCTAATGCCTTACAGAATGGACCTCTACGAACGAATACAAATTCCGAGGATAGAAGATCCTTCGGAAAATGAAAAATTTTTTTACTATTGTGATTAGAAGCGGGTACTGGAGATAGGGCTCTAAAATACGATCTCAGTCTATCTACAAACGAAGAATAGTCAACTACACGATCTACTATAGGGTTAAAAAACTCACCCGGTAATCGCAGGGGCTCACCATACACGAGCTCTGCGCATGATGCTCCAAGGTCCTCCTTCCACGCACTCCTGATGCCCACGAGTACCCATGGAAGCACCTCGGTCCACCTCGGGCTAGCGTGGCACATGATAGCTGCCTTCAGCTGCCGGTGGAGTCTCTCTATCATCCCATTCGCCTGGGGATGATATGCGGTGGTTGACTGATGCTTGGCGCCAGTTAATTCAATCACCTTCTGAAACAGATGTGAACCAAATTGAGACCCTCGATCAGTTTGAATAGACCTAGCTTGGCCAAAACGGCTCTGCCAACCAGAAATGAAGATTGATACACAAGTCTCAGCAGTAATGTCTGGCATAGGAAGAACTTCAGGCCAACGTGTGAACCTGTCGATGATAGTTAGACAATACTTCATGCCAGCTGAAATGGGTAACGGGCCTATGATATCCATATGAATGTCCGCAAATCTTTCAGAGGGACAGGGAAATTTAGAAAAAGGGGCACTAGTATGACGTACCACCTTAGCTCGAGAACCAGGATGACTCAAATTGTGAAAACTCTCAAAGACATTTTTCCTAAACTGCGGAGTTACGTAAGGACGTGGTTTACCTGTCGAAACGTCACATGTAATTCTTACTCTGGTACCAGGAATGGTGATACGGGTTAATTCTAACGACGTCGAATCACCCAGCGTTTTCAGTTCTTCATCGGATGCTTGCGACTTCGCCAGTGCCAAGAGTATGTCTTCGGCAGTGACGGCCTCGACGCGAGAGAACGTGTCGGCCACAATGTTCTCCGCACCCTTGACATGTTGTATGTCAGTAGTGAACTGCGAAATGAAAACAATTTGGTTAAGTTGTACGGGGGGAAGTTCGTCTCGTTTTTGTGTAAAAACGTAAAGAAGAGGTTTGTGATCTGTATAGATCGTTGCATGTTGTGCTTCTAATATGTGTCTAAAATGTTGGACACTTTCATAAATCGCAAGAACCTCTCGGTATTAAGCTGGCCATGTCGATTGCTTGGTAGTCAGCTTTTTACTGAAAAACGCGATAGGTTGCCAACCCTGTTTAATCTCTTGTTGCAGGCATGCACCGACATGAGAGCTCGACGCATCTGTAAATAAGCCTAATCTAGCAGTTGAGACTGGGTGAGCTAAAAGAGTTGCATTAGCTAAACTATTCTTGCACTCCGAAAAGCACTGCTCTAAATCAGGGGTCCAAGTAAAAGGTTTAGCGCCTTTACCTTGGATCTCTGATAAAGCATCTATCAAAGGGGCTTGGAAACGTGCTATACTAGGGAGAAGTTTACGATAAAATTTATCATACCCAAGAATCGCCTCACACCTTGAACGGTTTTAGGTAGCGGAAAATCCTGCAGACTTTTAATGCGGTCAGCAGGGGGGCAAATCCCCGCAGCGCTTATCTTGTATCCCAGGAAACGAACTTCTGGAACATTAAAATGACATTTTTTCTCATTAATAACGATGCCGTATTCTTCCAAACGTTTGAAAAGAATACGTAAATGCTTTGCATGTTGTTCGCTGTCTTTTGAAAAAATTAAAAAATCATCAACATATGCGAAACAGAAATCTAAACCGCGAACAACCTCGTCGATGAACCTCTGGAACGTTTGACCTGCGTTTCTTAAACCGAAGGTCATAAAAGGGAACTCATATAAACCGAAAGGTGTCACCAAAGCGGTTTTACATATGTCTTCTTTTGCTACTGGGATTTGGTGATATGCTTTCACAAGATCTATGGTGCTGAATACCGATGAACCAACCAAATTTTGGTTAAATCACCAATATGCTTTACTGGGTAGCGGTCTGGGATTGTCCTCGCGTTTAATGCGCGATAATCTCCGCACGGGCGCCAATCCGATTCACCTTTTGGAGCTAAGTGCAAGGCGGAAGATCACGGACTATCAGACGGTCTAGCATAACCGCAAGCTATCATGTTGTCGAATTCCTTCTTAGCGATGGCTTACTTGAGAGGACCAAGTCGACGTGGTCGGCAGCATACAGGAGGACCATCAGTAGTCCGAATGTAATGCACGGTGTTATGTTTTATTTCCTTATCCGGACCAGGTGGACGAGTAAGCGCAGGAAACTCCGATAAAATGTCGTTCCTAGAAACCAAAGTCCTAACGCTCGCTTGCTCGTGCGAATGAATCAATGCGACACACGTGAGACCAGTGGAATTATCTATAATTCGACCTGATCTGCAATCCGGCAACAAATTAAAATAAGCGAGAAAATCTGCACCAATAATCGCAGTTGTAACATCGCATACAATGAAATTCCACCTGAAATCGCGCCTCAGCCTAAAATCAAGCGATAATAAAATAGTGCCGAAAGTTTTAATGTCACTGCCGTTAGCGGCGCGCATGCAATAATCCGCTACCTTAGGACGATGACTTAACCACGAAACGGCGAAACACGAAACATCAGATCCTGTATCTATTAAAAAACGTTTGCCAGATTTCCAATCGCTAATGAATAAACGAGCGATGGAGACGAGCAGGGAACCGCCTTTACTGCTCGCCGCCTGAGTTTTCCGGGTTAACAAATGCACATGGTTTAACGCATTTTGTCGCGCGAGATGCGAAACGATTGTGGTACCAACAAAAATTTGGATTGTGCCTCGCGTTGACCCTATTCGGCGACGGCGATCTAAAACGCTTGTAGTTGTACCTGTTTCTTGAAGTACTTCTGTGGCGCGGTACGAATTCTCTCCTACCTTTGATCTCAGAAACCACTTTCGATAATCGTTCTAATTTCTCAACAATTACGTCTATGCCTGGGTTTGATGAATTTTGTGCGCTGTTCACGGCCAACGAATGGGAAACGACACCTGGCGAAACTTCTAAAATTTTGTCAGCTAACTCAGCGACTTTATCTAAAGATAGCTCTGATTGTGCAGCCAAAATAGCCTGCAAATGTTGAGGGAGACGACGCATCCACAGCTGTCTTAGAAAACTCTGGTCTGTTAGAGCGTGACCTGCCAACGACCGCAAATGGCGAAGAAACTGCGATGGTTTACGATCGCCTAATACCTCATCGCTCACAAACTGTCTAACGCGCTGCTCTTCCGATGTGGAAAGCCTTCGAATGAGTTCCTTCTTTAAATACTCGAAACGGTCCGAAACGGGAGGTTGAGTAACAATGTCCTCGACTTTTCCTATAATACGCGAGTCTAATTGCGCGATGACGTAATAAAATTTTGTTTGATCCGCAGTAATCCCTGAAATTGAAAATTGCGCCTCAACCTGGGCAAACGTTAGGCCGGTCAGACCAGAAGAGCGGTAATTTAGCTGATACCTTACATACTTTCTGTTCCGTAGGGGTATCCGATGTGGAAAGCGATGTGGACGCGCTAGCCAGCTGAGATCGTAATAATTTATTTTCCTTAAATAAAGGAATAGTTTTGTCCGCAAGCTCTTCGAGGCTTGCCTTTAATTTGCTGTTTTCTTCCTCAAGTTCTCTAAATCTATCCTCCATATTGAGGAATTACTAATCTGTTATGGTAAAGAAAAATAAATTTGAAATTACATTATTTTTTAAAAATATTTAAGTACCTAAAATTCCTGAAAAAATAAAATAAATATTATGGTTAATAGTATTTAACAATTTGAATGTTTATTTCCTAATAATATCACACTATAGTCTTTAAAATTTTCATATTCGCTTCATAAAATTTCACGATTCACGGCGAAAATTTTCAATATAAAATGGCGGAATGAAAATTCTTCTGAAAATTTTCTTTATAATTGTTTACTTCAGAAATATTTGATCGACGTCAAAGTTCCCATGGTTACTTCAAACTGTTTTGTTATTTTATTTAAATTTAATATTATTACTTCTTCAATTTTGTCGAATCCAAATGTCCGTAGGTATATAGCAAGGACCCCCTCTAAGCGCGGGGTCTGGGCTGACTGAGGGACCTCCCACTCTTCAACACTTCGTTAAATTTCTTCAAACATTTTAGTTCCTTTAATAAAAATCCATCATACAATACGGACCCCCTACGCGCGGGGTCACTGTACTGACCTTAAATTGTTCTTGTTCGGGGTCACCAAATTATAGTGGTAGACCACCACTATAAATGCTTAATTTCCTGCTGGAGTCCCTAAGCTCTTCATCAATGAAAGATTGGTTATATTTCCACTGTATATTGGTTACTTATAACATTACAGAACACTGAGAAAACAATACTGCGTAACTGGGTTGTTAATTGAACTTTGTGTGATAGACTGAGTTAGTTATTATCGAATGTCAAAAATCAGGAGATGCGTTCGCTTCAAGGTTCTGAGACAGACTGAATCACTGTAAATTTAGTTTACAAGGAGGCCGACCTTTCTTGATAAAATCTAGAATGTAAATGACTAGCGCGCACATTAAACACGCATCCGTCTATCACACGATTTCAAATTACGAGCACGTTCTTTATATAAAAATAGCATTGATCGAAGTAGAAGCTGCCAGGACAGGACGAGCGGCCAGCTCCAAAGAAGGTTTTCCACCACATAATCATGTAACTAGCAAAGAAAAATAAAAGATTTTTGTAGAAAAAAATAAACTTTTTTGTACATTTTTAAAATATTGGATTTTTAAATTAATATTTAAAGAAAAATTATAAAAATATTTCTTTGCTCTAATCCGCCAAACAAAATAATTTTTTTAAACACTCGACGTACGTTCAATGCACCAAAAGAAATACAGATTAGCAAAAAAAAAAACAAAAAAGATTGTGCCTATATTTTAGAAAACATTCGTCACGTTCAAAATACTGCTGGTTTGATAAATCCTGTAATTTGTCAAGTCAGAATGCTGTTTGACTTCACATAATATGATGGAAGCGTGAGAATGATAAGAATTTTGTTTTTGTAACGTACCTACGTTTTTTTATCCATGGGTCAAAGGTCGGTTTTATCACGGGTTTAATTTTTTAATTGAATTTTATAACCAATCATAATCAATAAAACTTATTAGTTATTACTTAGCGACACTCTAAACTAACTTCTAATAATACCATAGTCCAAGAGTGTGTATGTATGAATAAAGAGTTGATAGATAAAAACTCCGTATTTTTCGTGAACGGTTTGTGTTATTTGGCTGATAGTCGACAACACGCGAAGCAGTACATCAATCACGCACCCCACACGCCAATGTTCAAAACTAGGATGTAGTAAATTTAAATAATATGGCAATATTATATCTAATACCATCAACGGAAACATTAAAATATTTTTCATCATACCTATTCGAAAAAGGAAAATTGGCTTTAGAGGATAGCGAAAGCTAATAGTTATTTATGTTATATGGGGCCAAAGAAATTCCTTGTCCCCCGAGGGCGTTATTTTGAATTCAGAGCGAAGTGAAGGATTCTAAACTAAAGTTGAATCCTGAGCGTAGCGAGGAATTCAATATACGCCGCCCGAGAACAAAATATTTTGGCCCCGAATGACACACACTATTTTTCATCATTACCTATGAGAAAAAGCTAGGACCAACCAACCTACTATGTATAGACATTACCTATACGTATATTGAAAGTTTAAATAAAACACAAATAAATTATCATGAAATAATTAAACGTTAATATTTATATGTTGGATACAGTATGGGTGTATATCCGATCGACAAATTGATCACGTGACTTGTCGGAGACAACAGCTTCTCAAACATTTTTGAATTTCGAACGGAATGAGCAATCGACAGGTTTCCTGCAACGAACGCAGTACTACATTTTAATTATTACATACTAGCTGATGCCCGCGACTTCGTCCGCGTGGATTCAGTTTTTAAAATCCCGAGGGAACTCTTTGATTTTCCGGGATGCTTTACACTCTACAGGTTCTCAACTATACCTATCCAAAAAAATCACGTCAATCCAAAGGTTTTTTGCAGCGTGATTGACGGACAAACCAACAAAGACAAAATGACGTTTGGCTGTCATTTACGTTTTGTTATTCCACTGTCATTTGCGTTTTGTTATTCCATGTCAGATGCGTTTTTGTTATACCACGTTTTATAGTGACTTGACGGAAACGCGGTCGAACGGGATAAAAAGTATCCTATGTCCGTCTCCTGGTTCTAAGCTACCTCTCTACCAATTTTCAGCCAAATCGGTTCATCCGTTCTTGAGTTATAAATAGTGTAACTAACACCACTTTCTTTTATATATATATAGATTATTTATTTTTTAGGTCTAATGTGTTCATTATTTCGAAGTTATAATACTCAAGCAGACATACTAACAGAAGGAATTGCTTTTGTATTTTATAGATACAAAAGCAATTCTTTGGGTCAGTTAAACTGAACTTAATATGTCAGCTTTAGAAAAGTACCAACTCTTTAGTACATCCATGGTTCCAAATGGTTTGCTCACGAATTTTCAAGGACACTGGATAATTAAGAGAAAAACTTTTGCTCCATGCTTATCCTCGTGTTAGTGAGAAGCTAGTTAAGGAATATTTCCTTTACAGTCCAAGGATCACGAAAATGCTGGTAAAAAATAAAATTATTCGTAAAATATTTTCTGCTAATCTTAATCTTAGAGGAAGGTTCATAATATAATTTATTCAAAATCCGTGCGTGTTTGTTTATTGGTTTGTCCTTCAATCACGCCGCAGCAGAGCTACGGATCGACGTGATTTTTTGCATGGGTATAGTTGAAGACCCGGAGAAAGACATAGGCATAGGACAAGACTTTTTATCCCGGCAAATCAAAGAAAGAGAAAGAGTTCCCGAGGGATTTTAAAAACTAAATCCACGCGGACGAAGTCTCATACATCAGCTAGTAATATTAGATTTCAGCAAGAAGTGTATTTGGTGGGTAAAGAATTAAATTTATTTTAAATTAAATGAAAATTTTAGACAAAAAGCCAAAATGGTCAGCAATCAAAATATTTTTTAACCTATAATTTAAAATTTTACAGTTTAATAACTAAATAAACTTTAATTTTACTTATCTTTGTAGCTAATTAAAATATTACATAGGCGCACTATGTGCGAATGGTAAAATTGTGTCTGTTTGTTTATTCTGTAGTCACCTAGCAAAGGAGGAACGGTTCGTATTGTTTCTTGCATGGATTTTTTTTTGAGTCCTCCGACATGATGATTGCTTTGTTTTGTTTCGTTTATTTAACATAGAGCCGAGTTCACGTAACACGTAAAATGTGTTTGATATTTTGACAGTATTTTCAACACAAAAATTGTAAGTACGGCCAATTTATTCCTAGAATTAAAGTCATTCGACGTTGGTGAAATCGGCACTTACGTAGTTTGTGTTGTTATTGGACGAGAATGAATAGGTACGAGTACCTATGAATCATGGATAAAGTTTAAGACGTAGACATCTAGCATACTTTATATCTCAGGAAAAACCAAGGGTTCTAAATATCCGGATAAGTCGCGGGCAAATGCTATACTAGTTCAAATTCAAATACTGACCGACGCGACGCGTCATTTTGGATCGCCTCCATTTTGGATTGCTGTTTATGGCGGTAAATATTGCGTGCGGGTATTTAATACTAATGGCCGCTGTAAAATACAGACGCCGAAATTTAAACTTTGCAGTGTAATAATTTCATTTAACGTTCAATATACTGTTTTATTTTTAACGCGTTTTTGTCATTGATATTACGTTGAATGTGTTTTTTACTTACGTAGATAAACGACTCGTCAATGGCAGGTTTAAATAGACTGAAATAACTTATTGAAGTTCTTATAACTTATTCCACGTGTTTAATTAATAATATGTATACTACTCGTATCTACACTATAGTTTTTTATATTACTGTGCTTCTTGAGATTGATAAAACAATTGCATGTATCGAGCATGTGTTAATTTTTTAATACCTACATATTTATAGATAGGAACACATTAATAAACATACATAAACATTTTTTTTTTAATTTTTTGTCTGTCTGTCTGTCTGTACCTTGGCCGCGCATCACGCCGAAACTACTGGACGGATTTAAATGAAACTTGGCACGATTTAAGTTAATACTACGAGGTATAATATAGGATACATTTTATCCCGAAATTCAGCACTGTTCCCTTGGGAGAGGGGATGAAAGTCAAATGTGTATTTCGCTGTAATTCATTAAGGCGTATTCCGTTTTAATCCATTCTTTTTTTGTTAGAAAGCAGGTTCTTTAGAGATTGTTCTGTAATTATTTCAAGGTCGTCAATTTCGTAGTTCAGAAATTATAGACATCACGATCTTCAGTAAAAGGTCCAAATAACTTGAACCCCGGAATCTACAAGATACTTTGAATGAACGGGTCATCTTAAGCTGGCAAGCGTACTTTATCGTATACAGGGTGGGCCAAACCAGGTGGATATAAAATTTTTTTAAGATTGTTCACTTAGGGGCCTACCAGGAACCGGAAGGAAAAAAATCGGTTCCCACCCGATTACGAGAAAAAAATTTTTATTTAAAATTTTGGAATATCATTGCTTTGACGAACTTTTAATTTTTTTTTAATTTTTCTAGTGACAATTTCCGCAATTTTTTTATGGAATATCTTTACCTAATAACTGTACTCTCTTAGAAAAAAATTTCAGTCTGGTTAGCTGGTTTTAAGAGCATTAAATTTTAAATTATTTCAAGAAAATTAAGTTCATCCAATATCTACAGAAAACTTTAAAATTCCATTAAAAATAAAAAAAGAGGTTTGTAGCACTGGTGATTTTTTAAAAACTGTAGCAACTTATGTTCTTTTGATTGCCACAAGAAAAATTGTATGTCAATGTGCCGGATAAAAAGTTATGATTTTTCAAAAGTCTTCGTTCCTCATTCGTGTAAATAACGACCTTATTGAAAAAAATGTTTATTGTTTGTGGAGACTGCAGTATGTCCTTTAATTTTAACTGCCTCGTTGGTCTCGTGTTTGACTGCGGCCGACGAGGTCCCGGGTTCGAGTCCCGGGTCGGACCATATCAAGTATTGGGGTTTTCCGTAAGAAATTCTCAGTACTAGCCCGGAATTAGGAAGTTGGCGTTGTTTCACCCCCGTACCTTGGAGAGCACGTAAAGCCGTTGGTCCTGCGCCTAATCTCTCTCCGCCTGCGCCTAATCTCTCTCCGGTCGCGAATTTTCCGTCCCATCGGGCTATGAGAGTAAAGAAACAGAGAGTGCACCTATGTTCGCGCACACACTTGTGCACTTCAATATCTCCCGCAGTGCGGGAGATATTAAAGTGCACAAGTGTGTGCCGCACAGATGGTTAATCTCTCTGTAGATAGGTCACTGTGGTCGAAATTTGGTCGGGAGGACATTAATCCTTTAATGATGACTGACGGTATCTACATTTTTAAGATAAAGAAATATAAAACAATGTTTTATTTTCCGAATTTCGGCCACGGCGGCGGCATATCTTCAGAGAGATTAACGATCTGTGCGGGTGTGTGCGCGAATACAGGTGCACTCTCTGTTTCTTTACTCTCATAGCCCTATAGGACGGAAAATTCGACATGACCGGAGAGAGATTAGGCGCAGGCGGAGAGAGATTAGGCGCACGACCAACGGCTTTACGAGCTCTCCAAGGTACGGGGCTGAAACAACGCCAACTTCCTAACTCCGGGCTAGTACTGAGAATTTCTTACGGAAAACCCCAATACTTGATATGGTCCGACCCGGGACTCGAACCCGGGACCTCGTCGGCCGCAGTCAAACACGAGACCAACGAGGCAGTTAAAATTAAAGGACATACTGCAGTCTCCACAAACAATAAACATTTTTTTCAATAAGGTCGTTATTTACACGAATGAGGAACGAAGACTTTTGAAAAATCATAACTTTTTATCCGGCACATTGACATACAATTTTTCTTATAGCAATCAAAAGAAGATAAGTTGCTACAGTTTTTAAAAAATCACCAGTGCTACGAACCTCTTTTTTTATTTTTAATGGAATTTTAAAGTTTTCTGTAGATTTTGGATGAACTTAATTTTCTTGAAATAATTTAAAATTTAATGCTCTTAAAATCAGCTAACCAGACTGAAATTTTTTTCTAAGAGAGTACAGTTATTAGGTAAAGATATTCCATAAAAAAATTACGGAAATTGTCACTAGAAAAATTAAAAAAAAATTAAAAGTTCGTCAAAGCAATGATATTCCAAAATTTTAAATAAAAATTTTTTTCTCGTAATCGGGTGGGAACCGTTTTTTTTCCTTCCGGTTCCTGGTAGGCCCCTAAGTGAACAATCTAAAAAAAATTTTATATCCACCTGGTTTGGCCCACCCTGTATAGCCATTGTGGATAGCCCTATTTTGTCAAGTCAAACTACTCCAAAGGCGTCAGATTTTGCCCAACGATCATTATACCTACATACTACATAGTAGGTATGGATGTAATACATCGTATGGACTTAATGCTACAGTGTTTTCCTATGCAATTTAATATTCTAATCATACTAATATTATAAATGCGAAAGTGTGTTTGTTTGTTGGTTTGTCCTTCAATCACGCCACAACAGAGCCACGGATCGACGTGATTTTTTGCATGGGTACTATAGTTGAGGACATAGGCTACTTTTTATCCCGGAAAATCAAAGTATTCACGAGGGATTTTAAAACTAAATCCACGCGAAGTCGCGGGCATCAGCTAGTTATATATTATAAAATTATCTTTATCTTCTTGGATAATCTCCAATAATCTCAATGGACACTCCATATTCGTTTAATACCTAAAACCCCCTAAAAGGTAGAAAGTAGGTAAGTTTAAAGTTATAACTACCCAAAAGTCAACCTTAAGCTGTGATGGTTATGAATATGCATATAGACTTATGCAACCCAGTCTGATTATTAAATATATTGAAGTAAAAACTTCTTTAGCCGCGTTGAGCGATTTTGGTAGGGAAAAAACTTATGGGTTTGGGGTTTGCGTTAGGTACCGACTACCGATGACCTCGACTTGCTCGTCACCATTGACGTATTGCGCTTGTTCTATTGTTTTGAGTTTTCAATTCGGTCGGCAGTTCTAATACATGACTTCCTCTGTTTTTTTAAGTGCAAGTTTAACTTTAACCATGTGATGTGTTACTGATGCTATTGAGTGAGAGAGATTTAGTGAGAAAGAGTGAGCGAGGAAGAGACCCATTGGTATCAGTAGTACCTACGCCAATCTCATTTAATTTTAGCACAATTTTTCGAATTTTTTCAGGTAGATGATAAATGCAGAAACAACACGAACAACGTCACAGAAGCAGTATTCCCGTGGATCGCAGCCATCTACGTCAAAAATGACACCAGCGACCAGTTTGAGTATTATTGTAATGGGGCTTTGTTGACAGAGAACGTTGTTATCACTGGTAAGTGTATGGTATGTTTGGCTTAGTTAAGTTAAGCACAACGCGTATTGGCACCTGGTTAAACAACCACAGCGGCGTCCCCGTCCCGTCTCTGGGATGAGATGAACGAATGAGTTCTCAGTTCTCACGCATCTATAGTCCATATGACTAGCTAGGTATGGCGACTCTATTATGATTTATACATCTATACTTATAGTTAACGAGAGCTGTGTATTTGGTTTCTGAATTTGAATTAGCTTTCAAGGTATGTTTGGGAATGTCCAATCGTCTAATTAAGGAAAACAATGGAAATTTTTCACATTAAAGGTTGGTCAAAGTTAATTAAGCAATTGCTCGCAAAAGAGTCACACCATTCGCACGTCACACGAGTATCTCATAATAAAAACGTGACGCAACGCAAAAGGCTGAACTCATTTCTCATTTAAATTGCAGACAATTTTTCGCGTCGCAGCATCTTCTTCAAGGCTTAAATTATAACCCCATTATCATAATCACCCGATTTTGGTACAAAATATTTTCATTTCAATGCCACGCGCTCATTTTTCATTTCCGCGCTATAAAACATGTTATATCGTGAAAATTGCCTGAAGACGGCGTTTTCATCGAAGTTAATCACGTTTCATGGTATTAGCGTGTTTTTCTAAACCGATCGTCGTTTAAACCGCATGATGTTAACTGCTAGGCATAGTGTTATTTCAATTGCCCCAGAGCACGATCTTGTGCCACTTGTGTCTAGCGGCTTCTTTGAAATTGTTCGGGCAACTCTGCGTTTCCGAACCAGGGTCTTCAATCAGATCCTTGGGCCATTCACTGCATCGGCATTTCCGTTTTGCGACTTGAGCTATGTCAGTAACTGTACATACTTTTTTCGCGACAAAAATGTATTAAAATTAGGTTCAGCGAAGCGTAGCTACAGCTCAGTTTGCCTCACGCGGTGGCAAGCCTTAAGTTTAGGCAGGGTCTTACAACTTGAACTGGCTCCTCAAGTGGATAAGAACCTTTAGATCCTTACTATTATAAATAATATTGCGAAAGTGTGTTTGTTTCTTTGTTGGACTTTTAATCACGCCGCATCAGAGCTACGCATCGACGTATATCCCGGAAAAACACTGGGACACGCGAGATTTAAAAATCCTTACCACGCCAACGAAATCCCATTCCTTATTATAATATTTATGCTTTGAGTAAAAAACTTCAAGTCCAGTTTGCATATTCAAGAATCAAGAGTTACAAAAATGTTATTCTTTCGAAGTTATCAATATTAATTTTTCTTCCAGCTGCCCGTTGCATGGAATACTATGGGAGCAAAGTGGATGCCAACAACTTGTTGGTAATATTGGGGAAAAGTTCTCTTCAATCAATGAGTGGAACTGAGAGAGTTGTTAAGGTAATTTTATTACTTCATTCGACCATAAAGGTATGCCACTTTGTCTAGTAAAATTGTTTTAAAGAGTAGGTAATTGAGCCCTGAATTAGTTTAGGTACACCGTACTACACATACATTATTGAGGCTATTATGCCCATTAATTTGCCCTCATTGGAGGCAAAACAACGTGATCTTTATAGACTCTCTCTTTCCCTCTCTCTCTCTCTCTCTCTCTATCTGTCTCTCTCTCTCTCTCTTTAACTCTCTCAGGGATGATTGACTTCATAACTCTCCTAGATTATGAAGTCAATCATCTCTGCTTCTTGTACATTTTTTTTGGCCTAAGCTCGAGCACCGTAAATGGTAATGCGAAACTGATTAAGTTATTCTAAAGCTCGCTAAGGCAGTTAAAATGAGTAACATTATAATACGCAATCCCTTAAAAGTACTTAGTTGGGTCCCTAGTAGTTGAAGTAAACCTTTACTAAAATTACTGGGCTCTTTTTTCAAAGAGTTTGCTACAATCGATGAATGGCCAGTGAGTGCGGCGAAGGTAATTTTATTACTTGCTGCAAAAGGAATGAAAAAATCACGAATGAATCGGACTTTTTACTGAATGGCGGAAGAAAATCTTCTGAACAAAGATGTGCATTAAACAGGGTTTCGTCTGGTTTTCTTGAGACATATCTAATGCCATAGCCATAGACTATAAATTAATTGAGGCGCATTTTTTTTCCTTAAAAAGAATATTATCAAAGCTGAACATGACTAATATTATTCTCTATTATCCCCTCCAAATGAGCGGAGAGCTTAGGGGTGGATTTCAAAAATAATGCAAAAGGTGGGGATCGAATCGTCGATATTTCAGTTTTTTCTCCGCACACGCTACCATTGGTCTATAATAGCATAATAATTATGCTATTAAATGTCTGGCAATAGACTTATGACTGTTTAGTTAGTACACCATATAGTTTCACTATTAATAGGTGTTGCAATTAATGTAGCAAAGTCAGTCATTACTGTTCACAGAGACGATCGATGATTGACTGCACAGATCAACGTAGTGAAAAAATTATATATATATATATATATATATATATATATATATATATATATATATACATTTATAGGGTCGTCTAGTTTCGATGCATAGGCACTTCTGCCTTTTATGCTTCTCTGAGGTACCTCCAGTCTAGTTAAACCTAAAAGTGTTTGGAGATGTTATAAAACCGAGTTAGCAGCAAAGTATGAGAAAATACATTTCATAAAATTTCAGGTAAAATCTATAGAAATACACGAAAACTTCTCAATGGACGCTACACCAGTGAATGATATTGCAATCATTTTTATGGAGAAATTCGCGTTTAACGAACATAATAATATAAAAACCGCTTGTCTCGGCGGTGGTGGAAAGGGCTTGGAAGCTGTGGTGAGTCTAACTTAAGATTCAGTTGAGGTTTATGTCCGTTTATGCCTAAAGAATTCCCTCAAAGTATCCCATAGCATGACGATGGAGTCGCCTGCGATAAATTATTATTTCGTACTAGCTATTACCCGTAGTAGCTAGTAGTTATGAAATAATTAGAGTGGCCAGATTATGGGTAGGAAGGCTTATGTAAATAATAGCATTTGCCCACGACTTCTGTGACTGGAGTTAGGTTTTAAAAAACTTGCGGGAACCGTCTGTTTTTGCGTAGAAAATAGGTTTTTTAAAAAGGACTAAATAAAAGTAACATTAAAAATTTTAAAAATTATTAACATTTATAATACTACCATACAGTTAAATCCACTACACGCGACACATACACAATCTCATCCATATTTGAAACACAATTATGATAAAAAAAATTTATTGAAAACAAAATAAGCGACGGCGACCTTAAGGGAGCGGCTCGACTTTTATTCTCCAGTGACACAATTGCCCCTGATACAGCGGAGACTCTGGAAGCACTGCGTTCTAAACACCCATCCCCTTCTCCTGATTCCTCTTTTCCAGACCCACCGACAAATAGCGATTTTATTTTTTAGGCCACTACTAATGACGTGCTGGGAGCTCTGATGTCTTTCAGAAGTGGTTCCCCTGCAGGGCTCGATGGTTTGTCACCACAGTACTTTAAAGACTTAGTTTGTGGTGCAAACGTTGACGTAGGTGGTACCCTTCTGAAATCGATCACTGATCTGGTGAACCTGATGCTATCTGGACGAGTACCCCATGAAATAACTAAAACCTTATATGGAGCAAATTTATGTGCCCTAAAAAAAAAGGATGAAGGTATTCGTCCCATAGCAGTGGGTTCAACGATTCGGCGCGTCGTTTCCAAAATTTGCTGTAAAAAAATTCTTCCTAGATAGAAGATATTAAATCTTCTAATTTTGTCCCAATTCAGTTAGGCTTTGGGGTAAAGGGGGGATGCGAAGCAGCTGTTCACGCTGCTCGCACATTCCTCCTTAACTCCCGGGAGGAGGTACTCCTTAAAATTGATGTGAAGAATGACTTCAATTCAGTGGATCGGGGGGTCCTCCTCTCAGAAGTAAAAAATAAATTTCCACAGTTTTTCCCATACTTGGCGCAGTGCTAACGGGAACCTTCAAAGCTCGTACACAAAAAGAATGTTCTGAGCTCCGCTGTCGGCTGTCAGCAGGGGGATCCGCTTGGACCAGTTATTTTTAGTTTAGCCATACACCCTATAATTTCGGTTCTAAATTCCAAATTCAATGTTTGGTATTTGGATGATGGAACCTTGGGCGGCGAAGTGAGCGGATTTAGAAATAATTATATCAAAATTTAAAACTATTGGCTTGGAACTTAATTTTGATAAATGTGAAATTTATATTCCAAATTCTTTTTCGGCCGAATCCAAACTGCACATATTAAATAAATTCAATATTTTAGCTCCGGGTATTAAAATTTTAAACGATGAGTCACTTCGCCTCTTAGGAGCACCTGTTTTAGAGGCCTCAGTTCCTCAATTTTTTACTGACTTAATTTCTAAATTCAAAAACACTTCCCATCATCTGTTAGATATTAATCCTCATATGGCAATGACCATCATTTGATTCTGCTTATTTGTTCCAAAATTTACTTATTTCGTTAGATGTTCACCTCTTTGGAAATTTAATAATTTATTGGAAAATTTGGATAATTTTATACAAAATATTCTATCTGAAATCTTAAATTGTCCGATAGATGATCAAGTATGGGCCCAGGCTTCTCTTCCGATCAGGTATGGAGGTCTGGGAATCCGCAAAATTTCTAGTGTCTCTCTGCCAGCTTTTCTTTCCTCTGCTTATAGTACACACACTCTCTTTGAAAAAATTATATCCCAGTCTTTGGGATCAATTGAGGTGTCGTACTTGGCAGAGGCAAGAAATGGTTGGTCAGCGATTAGCCCAAATCAATTGCCGGTTTCTCTTCCTTCCCAGAGACAGTGGGATGACATTATTTGTAAAAAAACTTTTGACGCAATGTTAATGCAAGCAAATTCCAAAGACCGTGCTCGTCTTCTCGCTGTCTCTGCGAAAGAATCCGGACACTGGCTCCATGCTATCCCTTCTGCTAATCTGGGCACTCTTTTGAACCACGCCACTCTTGCAGTGGTAGTTGGTCTTAGGCTTGGCGCCAAAATAACCCAGCCTCACCGTTGCCACTGCGGTGACCACGTCGACGCTTACGGTCATCACGGGCTCTCCTGTTCGAAGAGCGCTGGTCGTTTCTCCCGCCACAATGCCCTCAACGACATCATCCGCAGGTCTCTTGCTACTGCTCACGTGCCAGCTGTATTAGAACCTATTGGTTGGGCACGTAGTGATGGCAAGAGACTTGATGGTATGACGCTTGTTCCTTGGAGGACAGGGAGGTCGCTTGTGTGGGATGCCACCTGTGTAGATACTCTAGCTGCTTCCCACATCCATGCGACCTCCTCTGTGGCGGGTGCAGCGGCTACTAGCGCCGAACAGGCTAAGAGGCGCAAATATGAGAAACTTGACAGTGGTTTCACATTTGCGCCTTTTGGTGTAGAGACCCTGGGGCCGTGGGGCCCGGAGGCTCGCGCACTTTTTTTAGAGATATCAAAAAAGGTGATCGAGTCTACCGGGGATCCAAGAGCTGGCAGCTACCTTGGCCAAAGGATTAGCCTGGCCATCCAAAGAGGTAATGCTGCCAGCATCTTGGGTACTATGCCACACTGCGGTGGCTTGGATGGGGTTTTAGATTTTAATTAGTTTTTATTTTAGTTTTAATTTTAGAATTAAATTTAGGTTTATAGTATTGTATATATGAAATTTTCTATCTAGCATAATAATAGTATATTTTAAATTATTATCGTCACATATATTATGTAAGTTCAAATATTTTTATTTTCCAAGTGTCGTCGTCGCGTCGCGGGACCGCTAAAGTTTATAAAGTATTTTTCCAACAGCTTTACTTAATTAATTATTACGAATTACATTTAGGTACGAGCGATCTTAAGTTTCATGCATATTTATAGTCTACGCTCTATGTAATGTCGCGCGCGACACCTGAGGGCAGACGACGTTGACGGTTGTGTCGATTTTGCGAATTTTTCGGAGTAAATTCTTTTGTTGCAATCTGCGACTACACCTTTTTTTCTCACTTAGCGGTCCCCCGACGTGACGACGACGCTTGGAAAATAAAAATATTTGAACTTACATAATATATGTGACGATAATAATTTAAAATATACTATTATTATGCTAGATAGAAAATTTCATATATTTCAATTCCATTTTGTTTCAGACCACCGGTTGGGCGAATTCAGGGGAACTAACAGTAATCCCCTTTGTCGGCGACCACAGCTCAAATTGCAAGGTTTCAAAGGGAAATAACACTTTTTGTGCTGCGTATGGAAATGGTCAGTCAAACTAGTGCTATAATAATATTAATATATTTACAACTAGCTGATGCCCGCGACTTTGTCCGCGTGGATTTAGTTTTTAAAGTCCCTTGTCTCAGTCAAGTCCCCTTGATTTTCCGGGATAAAAAGTAGCCTAGATGTTGACCCGAGTAATAAGCTACCACGGTATAAAATTTTGTAGAAATCTGTGCGGTAGTTTTTACGTGAAAGAAGGACAAACAAACAGACAGACAAACAGACAAAAAAAATTTAGCTTCTGTTTTGATATCTGTATCTTGAACACAATTAGAAGCAAAAACCCTTTTTTGAATCTATTTCATGTACAGAATTGGTTTCGTTTCTGTTTTATTATATGTATGTATAGAATAACTCCGGTTCCCGGTTGAAATAATAATTTAATAATATATTTTTATTTCTTCTTCTGGTCTTGTGGGAGGCTTCAGTCGTGATTATAGTTAGGCAACTAGATAGATCAGGACGAACCGACCGTCCTAATTAGGGACCCTTCCTCCCGGTGCGTAGCTCAGCGAGTCCAACGCTGACAGCGCGTAGGCCACGGACTTAACACCTGACCAGGACCCCGAGGCCCGTAGCCATAGGCCTTAGCAAACATAACTTAAAAACTTAAGTACATCACCGAGGCAGTGTGCCTCACCCGGGCAAGTAGGCCATGCTTCGAGGCCCGTAGCCCCGACAAGGACTTGGCTAAGGCCAAACGGAGAAGATCCTTGCTGCTGCTTCTGCATCTTCTTCTTCTTTATCAACTGATAGACGTCCACTGCTGGACAAAGGTCTCTTGCGGTCTTGCGCCGGCTGAATCCAGCGGCTCCCTGCAACTGGTTTGATGTCGTCGGTCCACCTAGTGGGGGTTCTGCAAACACTGCGCTTCCACTGCTGCTCTGCTGCATATAAATAGCAGCTATTTAACGTAGTCCTTAAGATTTTTTTAAATGGTGATCAATTTTCAGATGTCAGCGTCTGTCCGAGCTATGGAGGTGTGTATGCAGTGCACCAAGGAAACGGATGGTACCTTCAAGGTATCCGAACGGGAGACCCCGGTGACCGTTGGTGGTGCTCCGACAGAAGTGTTTATTTCACCGATCTTACTTACTACGTTGAATGGGTTGATAGTAAGATTTCGAAATAAAAAGTTAACCATGTTTCATACTCAAAGTATGTTTCTAATTTTTTTTGTTTGGTCTACTTTTTAAACGACTTAAAAAAAGAGCTTATCAAATCCACACGTATGTATGTAAAATTATTCTTATTTTTTTTAAATTTATTTATTCACCTTTATACGCTATCGTATTATTCTTTACGCTTATATTATTGCAAG
Source organism: Oeneis ivallda (assembly GCA_029955525.1). Classification (NCBI taxonomy): domain Eukaryota; kingdom Metazoa; phylum Arthropoda; class Insecta; order Lepidoptera; family Nymphalidae; genus Oeneis; species Oeneis ivallda. The sequence continues at coordinate 16,268,006 of JARPMR010000007.1, forward strand.
TTGGAACAACAAAATATTCCCATAAGATAATGTAAGATATAGGTGTATGAATGTATGGACGAATATAAATAAGTACATAAATAATGTACTTATTTATGTTGTGCATTCTTCCGATACTATAAATCAGTTTGTGATCATTCTTCTTTTTGATATTCTTACATTTACATCAACATCAATTTACAAACAGTAAAGGGTTCATCAAAATTGGTTAAGTAGTTTTCAAGATACTATGGACACTTTTCCCTTTTTAGTCATTCTTTATTTCGGTTACATATTGAAGTCGATTTAATTTTTTCTAAATTGTACAGCTTGGCTAGCAGACAAAAATAATAACTCTTAATATTGTATAATTTCTAACTAATGATGCTACAAACGCGAAAGTGTATTTTTTGTCTGATTTTCCTTCAATCATGTAGCAAAGAAACGAAATATTTTTTTTGTTAGTTCTAAGTCTCTGTAAGATTTTGCAAGGTCTTTCTTGTTATTATAGATTTTGGAAGTTCAAAATTAGTTTGGTACCTAGTTATATATAGAGAGCCCTCAAGTGAACTTCCATTATAGTGAAGGCTAAAAAATATGGAGTAGAGGCCACCATAAGGTGAGGAAAGTCACCCAAAGTGGATGGATCGACCAAATTAGAGAAGTGGCGAATTCTCATGAGGCGAATCACATCTCAAAAACTTCCAACTCGAACTGCAGAACAGATTCGATTGCCTAGCAGACTGCGTTTTTGAGGACGATCTAAACAACAGGTTCGTGGAAACTGTCCATACTGTGGGGTCTAAGTTTAAGGCCCATCGCAGGAAAAGAACCGAAAAATTCTCTGACTATACTCTCAAGCTAATGGAGGAGAGACAAGAGATGAGACTGCAGTCATCGGCAGACGCGGCTGCCTACGGGCGGGTTAATAGGCAGGTCTCTAAAGCACAAACTCGCGACGTCCGGGTCTTTAATACCAAGTGTATTATTAAAGATACCATCGAGCGGAACAAAGGCTCAAACAAGGCCAGCTGACGCGGCTGAGGACTGGTGACGGTCATCTCGTCTCTTCTCGATCTGAGATCTTGGGAGAGGTCGAGAAGTTAGTCTATAGTTGAGAACCTGGAGACAAATATGCATCATCAGACTCAAAGGCACACGGATGAAGTCGCGATAGTTGGTACCTACATTGTAATTGGGATTGTTATTAGGATAAAATAAAAATTTCTCGTTAATGTGTAATAATATAATTAATAACCGATTAAGAAAATCCAAAGTCCATCCCTCAAACCGATTAACCGGATTATTTATTGTTCTTTTATCCAATTATGTCGGAAATCCAGACTCATTCGTATTTTACTTACAACGAAACAATAGAACAAAAGTCCTATTAGGTATGCCTTGGGGCTATACTACCAACGCTAGCTTTATTATTTCTTATTTATTTTGGTCTTGAGATGTCACAAAATCACAGTAATTACGAGTACTTCAAACTTGGCATTATACTTACCTCAAACTAAAATGGAAAAATACTGCTTTAAGCTTTGGACTAGGTATAACTGTACTGTATAGGCCCTGTCTCCACCAATTAACTTCAACGTGCGTGTGGAAGCAGGATGCTAAACTCAATATTACACACAGAACTTGATTCATATTGATCGACCATCAGTGGTGCATAGAGCGCTATTTTTCATAGCAGATTTTCATCTCTAACAAAGGCTTTGCTCCCATACATACCTTTTAATTGGCAAACTTTTCCAATAAGCGGCCGGCTTCTACGGTTGATATTCGGAGGATATTAAACCTAAATGTGACCTATCCAGCCAGCGGCTAAAGTATAACTTTACAAATTAACTGTGCATATATAAATCATAAATCTTTAGTTAGTTGATTTCCATACTAAATGACACTCATTTAGTTACACTTAGCGTTCAGAGGGAATTCCGAGCCCTGTGGAAGTCCAAGCAAGATCTATAAAGTAGGTATCTTTCTCATCTATCGGTTGAAAGAACCCTATCGTCTTGACTTGCGTGTTCTTCAATTTCTTATTCAGTTAATTTCTACCTAAATAATATCTCTAGAATTTAGTTGGCTTTCCTTCGATGAACAAATGTAAGACTTGTAGGCTTAGCCTTTGATTAAAATCCGCTCCCGACGGCGTAGTTAGATACCCCGAAATCAGTAAACTTAATGAATTCATGGCTGAGTGCGCCCGTAAATCATCTCTGAGCAACGCCGGGGAATTCATTTGTATGCTAATGTGAAGGTCGAATAACTGCGTTGATGCAAGGACGTGGACTGCATATTTATAATAAAATGAGACGCCTACCACGGTTTCTCACTTCACACCCGATTTCACAATTTTGCTCCAAAATTCCAGGGTCTATCCTTGACTGTACAGGCTTGGATTTTGCTTTATTTAGTAATGTAATTATAAAGATGTGTTAAGGTTGATTAAGCTGCGGTAGAAGAGCGCACTAAGTCGAGGAATCCGACAGAAAAATGAGTGGAGCCAGATAGTCAAGAGTTTTACAGCACCGAGTCCACAATTCTATTCCACAATTGCCGAGTATTGTCCGACGAATAAAGTTGATGTTTTAACAGTTTTTATGCTGGCAAAATTTTTTCAATGACACGGAGTGAAAATATTGCGATCCTCAATGATGATTAATTTTATAATTTAAATCTAGCAGATGTGAGTATTTTTCAAAGTGTTAAATCATAAAGAGATCTCGCGGCTGAGGAAAATGGCGCCGCGAGATCTCTTCATGATTTAATATTAAGAATTTTTAAACAAAATTAAGAGTAGTTTAAGTTTTTTTAAGTTTTAAGATTGTATATAATTTAATTAGGTTATTATGGATCTGGCATAATCTCATGTAAGAGATTCTATACCTTTCAAGAATTGAGAAAAAAAAGATAGCCCTTTGTGACCTCACCGGGAAATTAAGTGATGAGTTAAGTAATGTGTTAAGTGGTGCAGACTAACTTGGAAGGGGGTATGGTAGTTTTACTTGGGCCCATATTTATCCCTAATCGGTTTCTACCATAGACGTATCACATATGTGTTTACTACCGTAAGGTTTCTACACGCCTGACGACCTTCGTGCTGGAACCACAGAATATAATTATAATAGTACTGCCGGAACTTTAAATCGCTCGGCGGCGGCATGCATGTCTCATTCGGAAGGCTGCTGGTAACTATGTATGGTGTATACGTATTTACGTCTCTTCCACCTTAGCGCCTAAACTACTGAACCGGTTTTGATGATTGTGGTGTGGATCAATTCGTTATTATGGTCCGGGGTGACATAGCCTACATTTTATCCGAGAAATAAGCATGTAACAATTATTTTTACGTAGCTGGGTTACAGTTTTTAATCTATTATCCTTTTTTGTTAATTACACTGGTTCTGATCGTGTTTGTGGAGATATTCATTCCATTGGTTTGAACTTATGAATACCTACTATCTCATATATTATAGTATAGGTACACCTACGGTAAGTGTAGATGCAATCTCATAATGAACGCGTTCACCTGGAACAGATATCCGATATGATTGTTGTACATATCATCTGCAGTATAGGAGATCAGTCTCTAATAAGATTCTGCACACCAAATTGGCATCAAATTCAAATTCAAAATCATTTATTTCATGTTTGCCAACTTGTGGCTCTTTATAACAAGTCGAGAATCTACCACCGGTTCGGAAAGCTGATTCTGCTGAGAAGAGCCGGCAAGAAACTCAGCAGTTGCTCTTTTCAAAACAAAAATGTTACAAAATGTAGCTTATCTATCTCGTGGACAGTTGAAGCAAAGCCGATTAGAATAGAATAGAAACAATGACATTTCAAAACAATATTGAAATAATAATGATTACTTTAAGCGCTGGGTAGTAGGACCCCTGTACTTAATTGAATCATGCAAATGCTATGAATGGCAAAGCTATGTTTGTTAGTTTGTTCGTCCTTCAATCAGACCACAACAGAGCTACTAATCGACGTGATTATTTGCATGGGTATAACTGTTGAGGACTTGGAGGTTTTAAGGGATAAAAAGCCTACGTCACTTAGGCACGGAAAATCAAAGAGTTCCCACAGAATTTTTAAATCCACGCGGACAAAGTCGCGGGTATTACCTAGTAGCTATATTTCAATCCTTATTTATATTATCCAGCAAGAGTGTTTACGAATTCAAAATTTTGTATGTAGATAATTATCTTTATTCTACTAAAAGATATTTTACTTTATTAGATTTATGGACGTAAAGTTACTGAATATTAATGTTAGTCGTTGTCAAATCCATTGTTTTATTCAATATCATTTTTTTATTCAAATAAAAGGAAAGTTAATTTTAGAAATTAGCATTGAGGTCTGTAATGAAAATTTCATGAATTTAAGCTTGTCCAAGTTTTTTAATATTAGATCTGAAAGTTAGGCTAACAACGCCAACTTATACTTAGATTTTTTAATATGAGTTTCTGCGTGATGAATGTGTATAAATAATCTGAGAGCGCTCAAACTCACTTCGAAAGCAAACTCACTTCACCAATCACGGAATAGATAAAGTAAACTAGAACGGTGATGCTGATGACACTCGTCAAGGTCCTTATACTAAGAGCGAATGCGTATTTATTATCTACTTTGAGTATTAAGGCCCGCTTGCAGAGACGCCGGGTTAGGTTTAACCCAGGAATAAATTTGTAATTTTGACTGAAGCTTTAGACGAAATCTAGCAGCAGCTAGCTCAGTGTTAAAAGGATAGTTCCCAGCGTTCCTGCAAGCGAGCCTATTATAGTCAAAGATTCTCTATCATCTTATTCTTTGTACCACGTGTTACCAATTATGTCAAATTATCCTTTATTTGACATAATTGACAAGTGAGTTCGCTTTCGAAGTGAGTTTTGGAACGTGGAATGTATACATGTGGAATTTTTCCCTAATTTTTTATAACTTAAAAATAAGTTATAAAAAAGTTATAGAAATTATCTATAATATCTATAATAATAATAATAATAATAATAACCTCGTGAACCTCGTGAGAGCGGAGACAGAGAATAAACGAAAGTATCTAGATCTGGCTCACGAGGTTACTAGGTTACTGGCATGTGGCATGTGGAGTCCACTGAAACCATCCCAATCGTCATTTCTGCGAATGGGTTGATCCCAGTCAGCCTCGCTCACCATCTGAGGCGGCTGGGGTTCCGTGGCAGTTCGCTCGCGGCCAAGATGCAGAAAGCGGTGTTGCTGGACTCGGCTAGGATAGTCCGTCGGTTTCTCAGCCTGTCGCCCTGACCCCCGGCCGTCTGGTCTCCCCTGCCGGGGCGTAATCCTCCGCCCGCTACAAGTATTTATTTATGTAATCTATGTGTAAGTTTATTTATCTGTGTGTATATATTTATGTTTATAATACTTTTTGGCCCTATATCTATTTATTTTGTATGCGGGTGTGAGAGTCATAATATATAGATAATAATAATAATAATAAGCATGTGCTCTCGGGATGTTCGGCTCTTGCTAACACTGAGTATCTGCACAGACACAACCAAGCGGCCAAAATCCTTCAACAAGAGCTTGCTCTGAAGTACGGTCTCCTGGATGAGAGAGTGCCGTACTATAGGTACACACCGGTGCCGGTGCTTGAGCGTGACGGAGTCCGGCTCTATTGGGACCGGTCCGTCATCACGGACAGGACGATTCTGGCGAATAAGCCTGACATCGTGCTGATGGACCGGGCACAGTCGAGGGTGTTTTTAGTGGACATCACCATCCCACATGACGAGAACCTCGTGAGAGCGGAGACAGAGAAAAAACGAAAGTATCTAGATCTGGCTCACGAGGTTACTGGCATGTGGCATGTGGAGTCCACTGAAACCATCCCAATCGTTATTTCTGCGAATGGGTTGATCCCAGTCAGCCTCGCTCACCATCTGAGGCGACTGGGGTTCCGTGGCGGTTCGCTCGCGGCCAAGATGCAGAAAGCGGTGTTGCTAGACTCGGCTAGGATAGTCCGTCGGTTTCTCAGCCTGTCGCCCTGACCCCCGGCCGTCTGGTCTCCCCTGCCGGGGCGTAATCCTCTAATCGTAATCTATATGTAAGTTTATTTATCTGTGTGTATATATTTATGTTTATAATACTTTTTGGCCCTATATCTATTTATTTTGTATGCGGGTGTGAGAGTCATAATATATAGAAAAATAATAATAATAACCTGGCAACCCTGAATGTCGGCATACATCATATTTTTTCACCGTTACATTTTTGCCGAAATAAATATTATAAACCGGATTTCAACAGAATTTTCGATTTAATTCAATAAATTTACCATAGTAAAAACTAATAAGGACAACAAACCATGAAAGAACAAATAAAGAAAATCAAAACAGTCCGAAATATAACTGACACAACCTGTCAATAGATGCCGGATAGAATACAAAAGAAATTATTAGACGAATTAATAATGTAGAATGCCGACACGATCCAGAGCACGGAACGCACAAACACCACCCCCGGACTCGTCGCTCAGTTCCGCCTCGCAGCCACCCGGGACCACGCCCAATGCTGCAGTTGCGTCGAGTTCGAGCGACGAGTTTTTCTCCCCGCCGACGTCGCCACCACCAGTACATCGTCGTGGGAGAGGCCGGCCGCCGACTTGCTTGGGATCCCGAGGCCCACCGGCTTCTGATAGGGTCCCCGCTTCCGGCGGTAGTGTGTCGCGCATGAGGTGGACAACATCCATTAATGAAAATATCATGCGCGCATACTTAGGGGCTACTGAGGGTGGAACCAACATGACCGCGTACCGTGCTAGGATGCATGCTTTGTTTCAGGTCCTTGAACCAGCTCTCAATGTGTCGGCTCAGCGACTGTCGGACCAGGTGCGGGTTATTCAGCGTAATCACATGCTGGACAACGCCGTGCTTGATCGGCTTCGCTCTGAACTGCAATGTAACCGCGCTACCCCCCCCCCCCTCACCGCAAGCTCCAGCACAATCGCAAACTGCTCATGCGATTTCGCTGCAGCCCACTCAGGCTGATGAGGGACAGGATAGCGGGGCTGCACATGTAAGTACCCAGTGTAGTGAACAATTGAGGAGTGCTTTGGAGAGTGCTATTCGGGAATATAGATCTTCACCACCCGAGTTTAGACCGCGGTTACCTCGGTTGCCCATGAAAAATAAGAACAAAGCGCTAATGGGTGCCCTGGATTCACTGCTGCCGAGTTATTTTGACAGCAGCGAAGACCTTTCCGACACACATTCGATTCTGTACTGCGCGGCTGTTGCGGCATGTCGTGTTGCTAATGTAAAGTTAATTAATAATGATACAGCAACACGACCGAAGCCTACCGCACCAGCCTGGCAGTGCAGGATCGAACGTCGTATTGATGGGGCTAGGGCACTCATTGGCAAACTACTCTGCTTCAGGGAGGGCAACACTCGCCCTAGAGTCATGCGCTTTGTGAGGCGCGCTTTCTTGGGGACTGATATCAGCCCTCAAGATTATATGGCGCGCGTCACTGAGCGCATTGACTTCCTGAAACAGAAGGTCTCGGCATGGGCTAGCCGTATTCGCAGATACAAGTGCCGGGTCGAGAGATATACCCTGAATCGCACTTTCCAAAGCGATCAAAGGCGGGTATACCGAGGTTGGGAACACCCTGACCAAGGTGTCACCGATGCGCGCCTACCGGATGATGAAGCCATGACATCATTCTGGCGCAACATCTGGTCGGCGCCTGTCGCTCACACTGAGGGTGATTGGACGTGGGATGTAGAAAGAACGTGCGATCAAATTCCAGAAATGGACCTAGTTACTATAACCCCTGAAGACGTGGCCACTGCAGCCCGTCACCTGCCCAATTGGAAATCCCCTGGGCCGGACGGGCTGCACAACTTTTGGATAAAGTGGCTACGCAGCTCGCACGCTCGTTTGGCATCCCAATTCCAATCATCTCTAGAGTCAGAGTCGCTACCCCAGTTTCTGACAACAGGTATTACCCTCCTGCTCCATAAATCAGGTAGTACCACGGAGCCCAAAAATTATAGGCCGATTACGTGCCTACCAACATTGTATAAACTTCTTACATCCATTCTGAGAACGAAAATTAACGATCACATCGATACAAAATCCATCATGTCTAATTCTCAGAACGGATGTAGGAATGGCTCCCGTGGTACTAAGGAGCTTCTCCTCATTGATATGGCCATTTGTCAACAGGTTCAGCGCTCCCGAAAGGATCTGTCGACATGTTGGATAGACTATAAGAAGGCCTACGACTCTGTGCCCCATACATGGCTCATGAAGGTGCTGGAACTGTACAAAGTAAACACAGTACTACGCGCCTTCCTACAGACGTGTATGGGGCAGTGGAGGACAGTCCTTCACTATCCAGGGTGTCGCCGGACCCTGGGGAGCGCGGAGCCTATAAGGATTGAGCGAGGCATATTCCAGGGCGATAGCCTCAGTCCTTTGTGGTTTTGCCTGGCTCTGAATCCTCTGAGTACTCTCTTGGAGAATTCAGGGCTAGGTTACCGGTTGAGGAGAGGTGGTCAGGTTATATCACACCTCCTTTACATGGATGACCTAAAACTCATTGCCCCCAACAAATCACATCACATCATCACATCTACTAGAGTTACTGAAGGTAACTAAAGCCTTTAGTGATTCCATTAGGATGGAATTTGGTGTGGACAAATGTGCGGTCATGCATGTAAAGCGAGGGAGGATTGTGGAATCTGAGGGTGTTGAGCTCTCGGATTCCATATACCTCAGATCGCTCTCCCCAACTGAAACCTACAAATACCTGGGCATGGCGGAGGCGTTAGGTATCAGAGAGGCCGACATGAGGCAGTCGGTGAGGGAGCGTTTCCTTGGCCGTCTGAAGAAAGTGCTGAAAAGCTTTTTGTCGGGCGGCAATAAGGTGCGCGCCTTCAACGGTTGGGTCATGCCGGTCTTGATGTATTCCTTCGGCATACTCAGGTGGACTCAGACTGAGCTTGACGCCCTGGACAGACAAGTTCGTGCGCTGCTGACCGCATATCGGATGCATCACCCGCGCTCCTCGGTGATGAGGCTGTACATCCCGCGGAAGTGTGGGGGAAGAGGCCTTTTGAATGCCAAAACCCTCCACAACCGCGCGGTGTGCAGTCTCAGGGAGTACTTTCTCCACGCCGAGACGGAGATGCACCGCGATGTGGTCGCAGTGGACAGGGGTCTGACGCCGCTCTCCTTGGCTAAAGAGAACTGGCGCATACCTGTGGTGCTCAGTACCAATGACCGCAGGGTTGTATGGCAAGGTAAGGAGCTTCACGGACGCTTTTATTGGGCCCTCCACGGGCCTGATGTTGACTTTGAAGCGTCCGTGGCCTGGCTGCGCTTTGGTGATCTCTTTGGGGAAACCGAAGGGTTTGTGTGTGCAATTATGGACGAGGTCATGATGACGAACAATTACAGAAAATACATAGTGAAGGATGGAACGGTAGACATATGTCGGGCATGTCGCCGTCCTGGAGAAACTATCCGTCACATTGTTTCTGGTTGTTCTCATCTAGCTAACGGCGAATACTTACACAGACATAACCAAGTGGCCAGGATTATCCACCAGCAACTTGCCTTGAAATACAATCTTGTGGAATCGGAGGTACCGTACTACAAGTATGTGCCCGACCCAGTTCTTGAAAATGGTCATATCACACTGTACTGGGATCGATCTATCATTACAGACAGGACTATTGTAGCCAATAAGCCTGACATAGTGGTGATAGATCGATCAGAGCGCCGTGCAATGATTGTTGATGTTGCTGTCCCGCATGACGAAAACCTCGTGAAAGCCGAGAAAGAGAAACTCACCAAGTATCTCGACTTAGCGCACGAGGTTGTCGCCATGTGGAATGTAGACTCAGCAATCATTGTACCGATAGTGATAACCGCTAATGGTCTTATAGCCAAGAGCCTCGACCAACATCTTTCGAGGCTCTCGTTGGGTAGCTGGGTCAAGGGCCAGATCCAGAAGGCTGTACTCCTGGACACGGCTCGCATCGTCAGGAGGTTCCTCTCTCTGGGGCCCTGACCGCCGGTTGCTTGGACCCTGTTCCCGAGACCGGTGGACCGCTATTTTTTATATTTTTAAATATTTTTTTATTTTTGTTTTATAATGAAATATTTAAAAATGTAAAGAATATGAGTAAAAGTAAATAAAGATGATAATAATAATAATATTTATTTGAAGGCAATAAAAACCCAAAATGTACAAAGTTAGATACAAAAAACTAAAAAAACAAATATAATAAATTACAAATAAAATAAAAATTTAATTGCCCCTGAAACGGGAGTTCGTAATAATTATTTACCTACTTGCGATTGTTGTCACGATGTACCGGCAAGCCAATATTTCAGAATTAGATTCTCAGGGCACTCGGAGCATACCCTGAGGACCTCGTTCTTAGAATTACGGATGCGGAACCAAAATAATATCTATAATCTATAATCTATAATATAATAAAACTGTAACAGGTCCAATTCTGTACATTGAAGATATTTTGAAAATTTTTGTTTGAGGGCACTCTATAATCGATACTGAAGCCAAAACAATTTTTTTTTATTTTTTTGTCTGTCTGTCTGTCTGTCTGTCTGTCTGTCTGTCTGTCTGTATCTTGGCCGCGCATCACGCCGAAACTACTGGACGGATTTAAATGAAAATGAAACTTGGCATGATTTAAGTTCATACTACAAGGTATAATATAGGGTACTTTTTATCCCGAAATTCAGCACGGTTCTCTTGGGAGAGGGGATGAAAGTGAAAATGTGTATTTAGCTGTAATTCATTACGGCGTATTCCGATTTCATCCATTCTTTTTTTGTTAGAAAGGAGGTTGTCCTGTAATTATTTCAACGTCGTCGGTTTAGTAGTTCAGAAATTATAGTCATCACAATCCTCAGTATTAGGTCCAAATAACGTGAACCCCGGAAAGCATAGGAAACTTTGAACGTACGGGTCATCTTAAGCTGGCAAGTACAATTTATCGTATAGCACATCATGGATAGGTCTATTTTGTCAAAGTTAAACTACTCCAAAGGCGTCGGTAGCCAAACGATGATTATACATAGTAGGTATAGATGTAAATTGTAATACATCATATTATGGTCGTATTACAGTATTTTCCTATGCAAAATATTTCCTACTAATCATACTAATATTATAAATGCGAAAATGTGTTTGTTTGTTGGTTTGTCCTTCCATCACGCCGCAACAGAACCACGGATCGTCGTGATTTTTTGGATGGGTATAGTTGAGGACCTGGAGAGTGACATAGGCTACTTTTATCCCGGAAAATCAAAGTGTTCCTGAGGGATTTTAAAAATTAAATCCACGCGGACGAAGTGGCGGGCATCAGCTAGTTTAAAATGAAATTGAAAATAGAAAATTCAGTCTGTCGATCTGGGATTCGAACCATCGACCTTTAACTGTTTAGCGACTGTAGAAACCACAAGACTACGGAGATCTAATATTGTAGTGTGAAAATATTGAACACAATGCCAAATTAATTAATCGAAAGGAACTTCGTTCCATCCGGGTGTCCTTTGATACCTCTCAAGTTTTTATTTCAGTGAATATCCCTGCCGAAACACATGCAACGAGTTTCGTCGCGATAATGCATAATATACGAGAAAGTCTATTCTTAGCTGCTAATCGCAGAGAAGTTTTCGTAGAAACGTGCCTAACCGACGAACGTAGCCGGGCGCTTACGACGTTCTTAATTTTCAGTATGTGTCAGTGTATGGCTTTGAGTATTAATTGGTTTAATACTCAAAGGTGTATGGTAAGAACATCATACACGCGAGTGCTTTACAGTGCTTAGTGCGTCGCATTTATGCTAGAAAACACATGACAGCTAAGGCAAGATAAAAAGTTCAATAAAGGTGTAGGGTACGTTGTGGTACAATGAACCAGGTAAATTTTGAGAGGCTGTATTTTATTTGTGTTTTGTCATAGAAGTCGGCAAGTCGGCAACGCATTGGATAGCGTTGCGTCTGGTGCTCCAAATTTTCATGGGCAGCGGTAATCACTTAACATCAGGTGACCTACTAGCTCGTTTACTTGCTATTGATATAAGAAAGAAACTCAGAATCTAGGTACCCGTAGGTACTTCGACGAAGATGTCACGTTGTAAAGACGCCCTATTGAATATTGATTTATATCATAAAGTACGGACAGACGACGCGGTCAGAATCACGAAGCCATTGTTCACGGAATCGGCAAGTTCCGGAACCAGGACTCGAAGTCCGTAATGTAAATTTTATAAACGTATTCCACAAACTTTTTTAATATTGGGAGTTGGGATCTTCCCACAGTCTGCTGAAATAAGATTAAACTATTGGCATGGTGAAAGAATTGAAAATGAAATATACTTTGTTGTCCGGGGTCCCTGGGTCTGTCAGTACCTTTATTCTTATAGCTCGTGATTTATAATTAACATAAGAACAAGTATTATTATATATTCTGTGATAAGAACTTCAATTTTGGAGTATCCTCGCGAGATCAAATCAGAAATGAAGAGATGTAGGAGAACCAAAGTTACCGACATAGCTCAGCGAGTCCCCAAACTGAAATGGAAATGGACGGGGCACATAGTTCGAAAAGCTGATGGTCGTTGGCGTCTCAAGGTGCTGGAGTGGATGCGACCCCGCACCGGGAAGCGCAATATTGACAGACTACCTACTGGGTGGTCCGACGACATCAAACGAGTCGCAAGGTGCCGCTGGATTCAGAGTTTTTAGACAGCGCAAGACCTAGGCCTGTGGAAGTCCATGCAAGTGACCTTTGTTCATTAGGGGGCGTCTATTGGTTGATAAAGAAGAAGAAGAAGAACTTCAAATTTTATAATGTTAAAAAAATATAGTGAGGTAACTTCAAATTCTCAATTGAGCAATATGGCCCATAAGCCGAAAAATCTTTATTTGTATCGCTGAAAAATATTTTGAGTGGACCACAAAACGCAAAAAGTGTAACCGTATAACGTGTTAAAACAACAAAGGAACCCTTACCTACCTTTCACCAAGGTCGTCCGTCTGTCTGTCCGCAGTTTCACTTTACGAATTCTGACTATTAGTACTACATACACTTATACAGTTTATTTATTTAGTTTATAAAAATCCCGTGGGAACTCTTTGATTCCGCGGAATAAAAAGTAGCCTCTAAATACGTCTCCAAGTCCTCAACTATACTCATGACAAAAATCACGTTGATCAAAGGATCAACGCAACGCAACGTGCAGGACAAAACAAGGGAAATGTTAATACAATATTGAAATAATACTACCTACTTAAAGTGTTGATGGTAGGCCCCAGAATCGGGTAGAATTAAACCGAGATCTATAGATCCTACTCTCGCTCTGCTCTTAATTCAAAATAGAGTTAAAGTGAGACACATATATGTCCTGACATAAATTTGTCTCATTTTTACTCAGTCTTGAGTCTGAGCTGAGTGAGAGTGCTATCTATAGATCTCTATTGAATTCAGGCATTGAAAAAGAGCACAAAACTTTGCCTTGATTAAAAAAAATGATCAAAATTTAGATTACGGAACCGTACCGGAAACTACAAAAGCAGTTAACAATAGATAGCTACGTGACTTGGCACTGCGGCTATGACGTTCGTTGATTAATCAATATTCAATGCCCGTCTTTAATATAGGGGACAAACATCTTTGGTGAAGTATATAGCGAATCTGCATACAAATTATAAGTAATGCTTCTGTAAAATAGTTTTGCAGACTTGCGATTACGTGGGCAACGCATTAGTGGCCAGTGGAGCGAGATGATAAGAACACCCGTGGGAACAAATGTTGCTAGTGTGATGCTTGCAACAACCTTTGTTTTCAAATCAAAGGCAACGCATACCATTTTTTTGGAACGTAAGTTCCTTATCGCGCGGTACGGAAGGGGGCTAGACGGAAAAATTAAGGAACCGACACTCGACATATTTTTGAAAGCGACACTTTTTTGTTGAATGTGAATTTTGCATTGTGTTCGGTATTTTCGCGATACAACATTGGGTCTCCGTAGCCTAGTGGCTCCGGCAGTCGCCTAACAGTTCAAAGTCGATGGTTCGAATCCCAGCTCGACAGACCGAATTTTCCATTTTCAATTTTATTTTAAACAATTTCTACATGTGGAACCTTTCCCTAATTTTTTATAACTTATGAGTTATAAAAAATTAGGGAAAAATTGTAACAATTGTAAAAAAAAATTGTAAAAAAACACAATGTAATCGAAAGGAACTACGTTCCATCCGGGTGTCCCTTGACACCTCTCAAGTTTTTTTTTATTTTATCCTCTATCGCTATTGGCTAAAAGGCGTTATTGCAGCAAGGACGCCAATATCATCATTTACGCTGCCACCTCGCAGAACAAAGCTAGCTCAACAGGCCCCGCTGGCTCGTGCGCTCAGCTTACTCAATGGCAAAAATCCAAGACTTGATCTTTTTCACACCCATGTCTTAAGCTGGCAGATGATATTATATCTACTAATTTTACTGGAACGGAGGTTGTAAGTATTTAATGTTTTTTATTTTAACTTTTTCTTTTTCTCCACTTCTTTTTTTTTAAATTTTATTTTGTATTTATATTTTTGATTTTTTTTGTTCCTTTTGTTGTTGTAATTACTCTAGCCCGGGATGACGAATTGGGAAACTGTAATGTCTCCCCGGGCATGCCATTGAAATAAATAAAATAAAATAAAATAAATCACAACTGAGGCTGTAGCAATGATTATAGAACAGAATAGAAATATTTTTTATTCAAATAAACTTTTTTACAAGTTCTTTTGATCGTCGATGAGTACCACTGGTTCGGAATGCGCTTCTTGCCGAGAAGAACCAGCAAGAACCTCGACGGTTATTCTTTTCGAAACAAGTTTACAATACAATAGATACTATGCTATGTATGCAGTGTTTCTACAATGAGGGGAAGTTCCACAAAAGCATACCTACTTACAATTCAATACATGTTAAGACGGGCAGACAGAAAGTATTCTCACCGGTGGAACCCGTTCATGAGCATGACGCATGACCCAGCTGTTGCTTCGGTCAACCATATTTGAGGGAACGTAACGTAAGTAACGATTGATGCAGCTTTTCCGTAATGGACTAGTAGGTAGGTATATTAAGCCGCCATTTTCTATTATAGACTTGCTTTGTGAGCAAGGCAATTTTGCCATTTATCCCTAGCCTTTGATTACTACGCATCCGCTCGTTTTCTTTGCAATTTCGATACAGTTTGAAGTGTTTATTTACATGCTGACTGTCCTGCTACCCGCACCCACTCACACCTGAGATGTTTCAAGTAGGCTATGAGGCAAGTTTAACTTCTGGAGGAGTTTATGGTTTGAGTTTTAAAAAGGCTACTTAGAAGTCTATGTGAAAACTGTCGTAGATTAACCCGGGTTAGATTTATAATCTACAATTACTGGCAATATGGCTTATTCGCAAGACGCAGTCGCAAGACTGCAGTAAGTGTCTAGGCGCGAAACAATCGTCACCATCGAACGTTGATTGGTTTATCGAGTATTTTTCCTCACAATTGCTTTAGTCACAAATTAGTTTCACACACATCAGCTCGTGTTATAGTTTTATAAAGGAGATCTTACACAAAGGTCAACATGTGCTTAGAGGCTGTAAGATGAGACAAAATTACGATAATGTGGTGCCGTTTCATTACATTCTGTGTGTTGGTCACGTTGGTTCTTTTTGTAGTGTTGAGCTGCCTGTATGGACGTCCGGTGCTCCATTTATTCTTTCACAGATGTTGTGGTGAAGACATTGAGAACGATCAAGTGATTTTTGAAAATTTTGGTAATAATTTCTTAAGGGAAAGATTAATTGGAGCTGAAATTACCGAAACGGATAACGTAACGTTATATGACGCCGCAGAAGTTGAGTCTATGCTAGAGAATATTAAGAACATGTTAAATGTTCATGATCCTAAAGCAAGAGAGTTCTTCGAAAATGATGAACCTGATATAGGAGTTACTGAAGTAGAAGCTGAAACATATGATAGTAACACAACAGAATTTTCTAGAAAAATCAGTGTAACGGAAGATAGTGTAGCGTTTAATAACGAAGAGGAGTAGCAATCTCAAATAATATTGCCTTTTGCCAAAATGTCCATAAATAGGTACATTTTTGTTTTGATATTATGTTGAATTAGATCTATTCAGTATTATAAAATTAAGATTAAGTAATATTAAATTGTTTGTAATATCATTGTAATTTTATTATCGCTGTTTGAAACACTGGCGCATAGCTTTATGTGTCCAAGTTACCACCCACACCTCTATCTTATTAAAATATCGAAATTATTTGGCAAAAAAGAGCCATTTGATCAATTTATAACAAAAGATAATTTCGCTGTTTCGATTTTGTTTTTCGTGTCAATGTAGGGAGTAAATATGCTAACGGCTTCATTGCATCAGTGTTATCACATTATTATACATTGATATTCTAATAACATAATATTATTAGTAAGTAATTTATGCGTAATTTAAATTAGTTACGCTCAATGCTTATGATGTTAAATTTTAATATTCTTCATTAAAATTACACGGTAATAAACTGCCAGATTAACATGAGATTATTTTGTTAATATTAGTGGTTTCAGTAATTTATTAGTGTAGGTACATATTTTGATAATGTGTAATTTGAAATTAATTGGCATATTAGGTACATATAGGAGCTATAAATGACGACTGCATCCTCGTGGATTCTGATTTAAAAAAAATTTAAAAATTCAATAAAATTCAAAATCATTTATTTCACGTAGGCCAACCTGTGGCCAAGAGTCACAGCTCTTATGATACGTCATGACTCTACCACCGGTTTGGAATGCAGAAGAGCCGGCAACTCAGCAGTTGCTCTTTTCAAAATAATCATTTTACAATATTATTATGTAGCTATTACACTGTAATAAGTTTTTAAACTATCTTGTGGGCAGCTGGATGCCATGCCGATTTAACCCATGCAACTTTGTTAGAATAGAATAGAATATTTCCACAATGAGGGGAAGTTCCAAAAATGCGTACGGCAGTTCAATACATGTTAGGACAGGCAGACAGAAAGTAGCCCCATTCTCGCCGGTGGTATCCGTTCACAAGCATGACGCATAATCCATCCGTCGTTGCTTCGCTCAACAATATTTCGTGGGTGTTTTCCCCGGACCAACATATTGATATAATTAATTTACACAATCCCACAGCTGTAACCCTGTACTTGAAAAGGTAAAAAATAAAAATATGCACCTAGTAGGTATGTATTTACCTGTGGTATTTACCTAATCTGTCTTTTTTTACCTGCCTCGGGTTAAATTTTTTTTTTACTTTAGATATTTTGCAGTAAGTAGAGTTTTCTCTCTGATAAAATTGAAATAGCTACAACAATCAACATAGTCCGCATTCTTTTGTCTGAGTGATAGTAAAATTATTTTTCATCATACCTATTCGAAAAACGAATATTGGCTTCAGAGGATAGCGGGAGCAAAATTTAATTTTAACCCCATGGGACTTTTCATTTCTCTCTTCTGATTGGACCGCGTTAGTGCTTTAGCATACTAAAGCACTAACGCGGACCAATCAGAAGAGAGAATTCAAAAATGTTTGAGAAGCTGTTGTCTTCGATAAGTCACGTGATCAAATTTGTCGATTAGGTAGGTATATACGCCCATACTTCCAACATAAATATTAATGTTTAATTATTTCATAAAAATATATTTTTTGTTTTATTTAAACTTTCATTATACGTATTGGTAATGTATAAACTCTATAGATAGTAGGTTGATACTCCTAGCTTTTTCTCATAGTTAATGATGAAAAATAGTGTGTGTCATTCGGGGCCAAAATTTTTTGTTCTCGGGCGGCGTATATTGAATTCCTCACTACGCTCAGGATTCTACTTTAGAATCCCTCGCTGCGCTCGGGAGTCTACTATAGAATCCTTCACTTCGCTCTGAATTCAAAACAACGCCCTCGGGGAACAAAAAATTCCTTTGGCCCCATATAACACAAATAACTATTAAATTCTAGCTCGATTTTTAAAAAATTCCTTGTATATTTGAAATGCCATTGTACGCATTTGTACGTTTTTGGGATTTTGACTCAACGGGTTGACGTGAAACATTCTCGCATTTCGTTAAATTATGTAAAAGTGAAGTTCAAAATGGTTTGAAGGACGATTAAAATACATATTATTATTACCTTCGTATATGTGGCGTAAATTTAACAGTAGGTAATAATATTATGTGTATGTATCTGTATGTTTCCCAGATTCATAATAAACACTACATCTTAATATATATAAATTACGTGTCACGTTGTTTGTCCGCGATGGACTCCTAAACTACTTAACCGATTTCGATCGAACTTATCTGTAACTATCTGTAATTTGGTCCAACTTGAAAGATAGGATAGTTTTAGTAGTTATTTGTTTTTTTTATATAGGTAAGTTGGCGGTACGAAGTTCGCCGATTCAGCTAGTAATATTATAAAACAAAGTCCTCCGCCGCATCTGTCTATCTGTCTGTCTGTTAATAATCTGCTCTACTACCCGTGCGAAGCCGGGGCGAAGTGCGGGGGGAGGGAGGGGGGGGGGGGGGTCGCTAGTAGGTAAGTATATAAATAAATTGCTGCAATTTTCGGTACATTTTGATTAATGGGACATATAGGCTGGCATAGGCATATTTTTGAGTCATAGGCTTTATTTATGTAATGACGTTATTACATTATATTACAAACAAAATTGTGTCAAATACAAAACGGTTAGTTCACCATAATCCCCACTCAACGGGTCACTCAACCATCAACAACACCACGGGTCTTCCCTCAAAAGATAACTCTGACGTCATGCTAAAAGAAAGATGACAGTCGTGGTGATAAATACTTAGTCTAGTGGTCTCGAATCTATGTGATTTTAATCAATTAATTAATGTAAGTGACAATTTTTAATTGATTAAAATCACATAACTTTAACGGTGAAAGAAAACATCGTGAGGAAACCTGCATACCTGAGAATTCTCCATAGGTAATATTCTCAAAGTGTGAAGTCCGCCAACCTGCACTTAGAAATCATTGTCTCTGAGAGGAAACCAGTGTCCTGATTTATACGCAGCGAAAAACAGTTCAAAATGGGTTACTAATATACCTAATGCGTATGGCTTAGTTTCATTCAGGACTAAGGGGTCTATATTATAAAGCTTAATGAAGCGGAAAAAGGCTGACTGTAAGCATTTTACCGCCCCATTTGTTGATATATATGAGCTTTGACCACGACGCTGACGCTTCACGCTATCTCAGCCCCACACTTATAGCGCTAAGTCTTGGTCGCACAAAACGCGTCACGACAGCGAATCCAAAGCAAATGTCCTAGTGTAACTTCGTTAACTGTGCGCGAATCTGCCCATTTTATGGATGGAAAACCTGATGGAAAAATTCTGACCGTCGCCATACAAAGCAACGATGAACATCGGCTTCATCATCACGTCAACGTTGAGGCGATCCAACTGCTCGACGTAACGCAGTTAGTGAGGAGACTTAAAAGGACAAAACCTTACGAGCTAGTTCTTACTTCTTAGTAGTGAAATAGTGAATAGTGATTAGTGAATAGTTAGTGATAGTGTAGTACCAGAGCTGCCTTAAAGAACACAAGAACAAAGTGTCTTCAGTGAATAAAGAAAAACTGAGATGCGTCTATGGACTACTTCTTAGTATGTAAGATAATTTATAACTTTAGGTTAAAGTTAAATTTACTCATTAGCCATATTATTAGGCTAGATTGTAATTATAGTGAGTATATATTTATACTCATAATAATGGAAAAAAAAGTTGTCTTAAGGATGATTATAGTTGGACGAGTTGGACGTGAGTTACTCACAAAGTGGTAAAGATTTTTATGTAAACCTGTGAAGATGATAATTCTACTGGCGCAATTAGAATGCCATTAGCCTAGTTTGTCATATTAGTTTACAAATTGCGAAAAACCAAATTAAATTTGAATTTCGCGGGCAGACTCGTATAATCCACCTTGAGAGGTAAACAAAAGGTTTCTCGCAAAACAGCGTAAGCGTTACACTAAGCATAGCGCATAGTAATGTACTTACGTATTTATACTTACACCAGTGAAGCCGTAGTTTTGCTTTCATTGGTTACGCAAAATCGTTTATTCAAAAACTCATAATCTTATAATGGCTAGATATTTGACCAAAGTCTAGTTAACAATTAAGACCTAACTTTGGTGGTTAGTGAGCATTAAATTTGCTATTTTCTCAACCCTTTGGGCCTTGTGAGCATTATAAGCCTAACGCTAAGTATTAGTTAAGATATATCGTTAGATTAGGCTTACCTAATGGAAATTATTCTAAGCTTATAATTATATTATATAAGTAGGTAGTACTAGGTACCCAGTATATTTTCAAACGAGGCGTGACATGAGTTTATATTGCATGTTTATTAATACTGTGACAGTTTTTAAAAATCCGATGAACAGTAGTCCGATTCTGCACAAGCTGCATGTCATGGCTAGAGTCTCGATTGGCTGAATTTATCGCGTTCTTTCTGCAACAATGTATTTTAGCCAATAGCGAGTGAGTATAAAGCATGATGATGATTTTGAAAAAATGTTGGTTGATGTTCGGAAGTATTAACTATTTCAAAAAAATATATTATTATTTCAGCAAAAAAAAGTTTGGTAGATAAAATTGCCATTTCAATTTTAAGTTTTAAAATTCACCCAAAATCGCTCGCCGGTGTCATGGTATCGTTTGTGACGTCACCTCTATGTTTTCTCATAGCCGTTTGTCAAAGTTTGAAGAAAGACGTATAGCTCTGTTTGGTGATCAATCCTATATGGCGGATTGCTGTATTTTATCATGTTATTTTATCAAAATAAATACCTACCAATCTCGTTCAAAACAGAAAAATAATAGTTAAACAAGAGTGCAAAGTTGCTTTTTAACCGCGTGCTCAATTTTGATGACCGAGCAAGCGAAGGATCCTAAAATTAGAAATTTGAGCGTTAGCGAGGAAATCAAAAGAGCACGAGGTGAAAAATCTTTGCACTCGAGTGCAACAAAAATGCAAAAATTAAAAATAAAGTAAGTACACCAAGAAGGTCCCGAGTCTGCGTTTTTAACAAATTAAAAAAGGTTGTATGATAAATTCGGCTCTATGGAGGTAGAAGTAAATAGGTGTAATGATGTTTGAATTCACAAACTTAGTGCACACGATGTTCTAAATTCAATTTACTTTATCCTCTAGCGCAGAGGTTCCCAAACTTTTTTTGCTCATAGACCCCTTTCAAAAGTTTGCTGGTTCCGGTGGACCCCCTGCAGCTAAATTTCCAGTCGACAAAAAATGTGAAGATAAATTATGAAAATTGGCGTTGCGAGTGAGTTCCAACCACGAAAACAACATTCTTTGAAAAAAAAAGAGAATTGATTGGTAAATTAATTAATTGATTGTGCTGTGAGTGGATGTCAAAAGTAAAGTTGACCATTCAAAAAGAAGTGATTCCATCTCAAGCTTACATTTTTGACATCTACTCACAGCACAAAAACCAATCAATTCTCACTTATTTTATTTAGAAAACTCGGAGTGGTAAAAATAAAAAAATAGTATATTTTCTTGTGTTGTATTTATTCAAATACTATGTAAGTAACTATTAATTATTATTATTGTTATCATATTTTACAATATTATATTAAGTAAGTATAGTAAATCAAAATATAATTGTACCTGCAATCAAAATTAAACATTAATAACGTACACGTAACACCTGAGAGTTCTCCATAATGTTCTCGAAGGTGTGTGAAGTCCACCTATTCGCATTGGGCCAGCATGGTGGACTATGGCCTGTAACCCTTCTCTTAGAGGAGACCTCGCTGGGTTGATAATAAAGATGACTTATATTAGTGAAACACCACACAGTCGGGAAATAAACAATTACTAATAAATTAGGGACAAAAAGTTCTACCTTTCTCGGATTTCTGTTCCAAATAAATAAATAAGTAATAAATAAAATAAAAGTATGTATAGCAAAAGGCAGCCTACTTACTTTTTCCGTCGCTGGCAATCACTAAGATCGATTCACTTTAGGTACTTTTCTCTCCGAAATTCCGGGAACAAATGAGTAACGTTTATTCTTGGCATTCGTATTTATATTGGTGAAGAATCAAACAAGTTCATGCAAGATTGCAAGCACACACACCACCCACAAGTCGTATTTGGTCCCTTTGCACGTCTGAACAAGCGTTGCAGACGGCGCGTCGGCGGCGGCTTCACTATCGACCCCCGCTTACGAATTGTGAACCCCCATTTTTCTGTCACGCCAACGTAGACCCCCGTCGAGTCTCCCGTGGACCCCTGGGGGTCCACCTGGACCACTTTGGGAATTACTGCTCTAGCGGATAAAAACTGCTTTTGCACTCAGATATCGAAGAGCAAAAATACTCTTTCCGAGATGGGGAGATGATAATACATTTTTTATAATCCAGGAATGCCATTTCATTAGATAAATTCATAATTTCATTGATTCTTGGTTACTGTCATCGTGCCTATTTTTTAAAACCTAACTCCACGTGGACGATGTCGCGGGCAAAAGCAAGTCTATACTAATATTTTATAGAGGAAAGATTTTTTGTTTGTTTGTTTGTACCGAATAGGCTCTGTAATTACTGGACCGATTTTAACCATTTTCTCACTAATAGAAAGCTAAGTTATCAGGAAGTAACATAGGTTATAATTTATTTTCAAAAACATTAGAGATCCTTAAGAAAATTGCAATTATGTAACCCAAAGTAGCAAAAATTTTGCCTATAAAATGCATTATTTGGCGTGTGCTGAGAAAACTATTGATGATACATAAAAATTATGTACTACATGATTAAAGTACTCATTATTTTCTACAAAAAAGGCCGCGAAGGAATATATCTAGCTATCATATTTAATGCACAATTTTTGTGCAATGCAAAAACGTTTTTGTGTTCTAAAATTTAATTAGATAGCCTTTAGTATCGTATAATATTATTAATTCTTTCTTACTAATACATAATTATAAATGCCAGAGTGTGTTTTTTTGTTGGTTTGTCCGTCAATCACGCTGCAACAAAGCTACGGATTGATGTATACGGATTTTTTTGGATAGGTATGGTTCAGAACGGCCTAGACAAAGGGACATTCTATTAGCGATGTCGCTAGTAGAAAAGTCCAAAAATGTATGGGATTGACATTAGCAATCGATATGTCACGTGGTCTAATAGAATCGAATCGAAATTTGCTAGACAATGTTAATTTAATCGATTCCATCAAAAGAATCGACATCTGTCGAAAGACTAATTCCATAGGATGTGTCGACAATTGCTAGACAAAGTGACATTTTTGACAAGCGTCATCGATAGCTGTCGAAAAATTTAATGGAAACCCTAGCGAGCGCTAAGACCCTGTAGAAAGCGAAAGAAATAGCATTGATTAGTGGATTCTTTTGTTTATTTTAGTCGTGTTTTTACGAATTTTGTAATTTTTGTTGGCTTTTTGCATTATTATTTATTTTGTAACTTTGTCGGTTGTTTTCGTTTGTTTGTTTGTTTAAGGAAGATCAATTTCAATCATTTAATTAGTAGGTAGATTATAAAATGTATAGTATTATATTTTATTTAAAATAGTTTTAACAATTGATAATATATATATGCCTAAATCTATGAATCTATCATAGATTTAGGCATATAATTATCAAATAAACTATTTTCGTTACATTCATAACATTAAGTTAGGTACATAATATTAGTTGATGCCCGTGAATTCGTCCGCGTGGATTCAGTTTTTAAAATCCTTCGGGAACTTTGATCTTCCGGGATAAAAAAGTAGCCTATGTCACTCTCCAAGTCCTCAACTATACTACCCAGGCTAAAAATCATGTCAGTACGTAGCTCCGTTATGGCGTGATTGAAGGACAAACCAACAAAAAACACACTTGCATTTATGATATAGAATAGAATAGAAATGTTTTTCATTCAAATAAACTTTTTTACAAGTGCTTTTGAATCGTCGGTACCACTGGTTCGGAATGCCCTTCCTGCCGAGAAGAACAGCAAGAAACTCGGCGGTTGCTTTTTTCAAAACAAGTTTACAATTCTATAGATACTATGCTATTTATGCAGTTTTTCCACAATGAGTTCCACAAAAGCATACCTAATTAGCAGTGACTGTGGTCTCCTATTCGGGGGGTCGCAGGTTCGATCCCGGGTACGCACCGCTGACTTTTCGGAGTCAAGTGCGTTTAAGCAATTAAATATCACTAGCTTCACCGGTGAAGGAAAACATCGTGAGGAAACCTGCACATCTGAGAGTTCTTCATAATGTTCTCGAAGGTGTGTGAAGTCCGCCAATTCGCATTGGGTCAGCGTGGTGGACTATGGCCTATAACCCTTCTCTGAGAGGGAGACCTGCGCTCAGTAGTGAGCCGTTGATGGGTTGCTAATGATGATGATGATACCTAATTATAATTCAACACATGTAAAGACGGGCAGACAGAAAGTAGCCCCATTCCCGCTGGTGACACCCGTTCACGAGCATGACGCATGATCCAGCCATTGCTTCGCTCAACCATATTTGAGAGAATGTAACAACCCACATCACACAACACCACCACAGAAATGTTTAGAGAGTTTGACATACTTAGGCTACCACAGATAATATAAAACAATTTAAGGTAGGTACCTACTTATATTATTTTGAATTTTGAATGACTAGATTTTTATATAAATCTTAACTTTTTTGTGCAGATGAGTTTGCAGCTTTGTGAAAAAATGCTTGCACTATATTATGTAATAAGAGTAATTAATATAGGACAACCCAGATGATCACTGAAAACTAAATTGCTTACAAAAATAAAAATTGTAATTTTTCAAATTAATTAAATTAACATTTCTGGGATTTTAATTGCATTTTCTAATTTTTGTATACGGCATTGGGTGTTATGGGTATAGAAATTGGAAGACATTTTATGGTTTTCAATACTTTTATTCCTTGAAAAAATAATAATTTTTGTTATCTTCTAATATATAAAATTCTCGTGTCACAATGTTCGTTCCCGTACTCCTCCGAAACGGCTGGACCGATTATTATGAAATTTTGTGTGCATATCGGGTAGATATGAGAATCGGCCAACATCTATTTTTCATACCCCTAAATGATAAGGGTGACCAACCACTAAATATTTTTGCTGGCGGTACGAAGTTCGCGGGGTCAGCTAGTAAACTATAAAAAACACAGAATTTAAATCAAATTAGGGTGTAGTATTATTAAAAAAAATCGGCCAAGTGCGAGTCGGGCCTCGCTCTTTTAGGGTTCCGTACATATGACCAAATCACTATTTTTAAATTAGATACATACCTATTTAGATATCTTAGTTCTTAGATAGTACTAAATTAGCATATGATGGGGAAAAAATGCTCGTTTGTTTTGGTCACAACTTACAAACCGCATTATAAATCAGTGTTTTCAGTATTTGCTGTTTAAATACACTATATAGTACATAATATACCAAAATTTCAAATTCCTAACTAGTTTAGTTTTTGAGAGAGACCCCCTAACAAAATTGGTCTAAAACCGAAAACTTTGACAGCCCCCCATTTCTTCATTATTCTAGCTAAAAAATAAAAAAAATTAATATTTGAACTTTACTTAATGAGCTCTAGACAATGATACCCCACATGCCGGGGTAAAAAAATAAAATTTTATTTCGACTCCTTTTCCATGTATGGGAGCCCCCTTTATTTTTCAATTTAATTTTATTTTTATTATTTGTTGTTATAGCGGCAATAGAAATACACTATATGTGAAAATTTCAACTGTCTATCTATTACGGTTTACGAGTTAAAGCCCGCTGATAGACGGACGGACGGACGGATGGACAGCGGAGGCTTAGTAATAGGGTCTCGTTGGCACCCTTTGGGTACGGAACCCTAAAAAGTATAACTTTTACAGTGGAAAAAAAAAATACTTTTGTCCTAAACTCAGAAATAATTTAAGTATCAAAAAAAAATAAGTAAGCAAGGAATCTACATTAAATTTTTGTACAATGGGGTTTATTCTGGCAAACAATCTCTGAAGTAAAAAAAGTAAAATTTCAGAGTTAGTAAAAAAGTACAATGAAAACAAAACAAAAAATATAATTACAATGCTCTAACTCTTTCAATGGTAGTGGATAGTGCGCAATTTACTTAACTTTAGAGATTATGTTTACCAGAGTTCGCCTTAATATCTACGTTTAATTTTAAAGAATTTATTCTCTAAGGAACACATTGCTCACTTATAGAACTTAAAACACTAATAAAATATACATACATAAAAAACAAAAATGGTGACTTAATAAAACTTTATTGACTAACTAGTTGTAGATTAGCTCAGGTATTTAAAAAAATCTAAGTTTGTTTCTAAAAGTTAAAAATAAAAAAATTCAGTAAATATAACATTATCCTTAGGTAGACAATTATATCTACAGAAATCCTTTAAACTATAAACAGAAATAATGTTATCACTTTCATGAAGTAATAAGAATATTACAATGATTGGTCCAAAATCAACTTATATCCTACTTAATTTAATAAATGCGAAAGTTTGTGAGGATGGATGGATGGATGGATGTTTGTTACTCTTTCACGCCACAACGATTGAACCAACTTAGCTGAAAAGACATGTCCCAGTTTAGTATGGAGGGTGGTTTTTTATTCTGAGTGTCCATTAACCAGAACCAAACTGTCATCACGTGAAAGAGAGAAAAAAATAAAATTAAACGCCATAAAAATAATAATTTTAGAGTCCTCGGTTTTTTTTAAATTAATTATGAAAAATACCGTTTGTAGAAAATATTTTTCAATGGATGGTAACACTAAAAACTTTTATAATCTATAGACTATCAAATCTGGCACCGGTTAATGTCACGTAAATGTCATTTTGAACCAAATACATGTCATTTTGAACCAAATACATGTCATTTTGAACCATGGAACTAGGAATCACAGACCAGGAACTAGGAATTACGACTAGGTACTTTTGAACTGCCTATTCGAAAATGAAATTATTTGTTCCTGACAATCATCTGACATTGACAACTTACATACTGAATATAATATTTTCAGTTTTTTACCGGTGTATAAATCACATGGAACAAGGAATTACGACAAATCACAAGCAAAAAAATGAGTCAAAACAAAAAATTTTTTTTTATTATCGGAGGCTTTAAAAAATCTGTAAATTATTTTGATAGAAGCCTTTTGGGATCTTTATCCAACTACATTAAAATCATCCTTGTTAATTAGATTCAAATTTAAAAAACCAATTTTGGACAACTCCTTTGGAATAGTGATAGCTCATACCCAGGATTAACACATAGGCTACTATTTATCCCGGGAAATTGCAGAGTTCCCGCGGGAATTAAAAACCTTAATCCACGCGGACGAAGTCGCGGGCATCATCTAGTAGTAAATAAATCAGGTCTATCAGTTTTGGGAGGCTTCGGCCGTGGCTGGTTACCGCCCGACCAACAAAGGCGTTCTGCCAAGCGATTTAGAATTCTGGTAATTCATTTGAGGATTAAATTACCATCCTCTTCCAAGTTAGTCAGCTTTCACCTTAGACTGCATCTTTACAACTATTCAGTGCTACCTCTACTTTGTAGATAGTGCAGAAGGAATCATTCAGCAATATCTGCTAAGTTATTCAACACGTTCGTTCTATTGTAGTCCGCCTATATTCCTCGCTGAGGGAATTATTATTAGAGTGTGGGAAGTGGTGGTGACTGGTGATGAAGGCGATTGCGGTGAGATAACATCCCTTCCTGCAAAGCAAAATATCTTTCATCAATACACAGTTATAAAAAATCAATGTATGATTCAGAAACCTTAAATAGAATTTTGTATTTTTTACAAATTTTTTTTTGTCTGTACAAAATTCCCTTTGACCAGAACTTTGTCCAGCAGTGGATGTCTATCGGTTGACAAAGAAGTTCAAAATTATTTATTTAAGTCAAGAATCTACCACCAGTTCGGAAAGCTAATTCTTTTGAGAAGAAAGAGCCGGCAAGAAACTCAGCAGTTCAAAGCAAAAATGTTTCAAAATGTAGCTGTTAATGTATAATGTACAGATTATATTTATACCACTATACTTTGAAATACTACTACTACACTACTTTGAAATATTAGAGTGAACACCTAAGAATACTAACAGGGAACAGTGTCCATTAACTTATTTTGTTAAATTATAAAACTAACATTATGCCATACATAACATATACCTACCTACCATCTTCAACACCATCATTGGTTCTACATGCAGCTGGGGGTTGCTGAAAAATATAAAGATAATAAGCTAATAATATTATAAGTTATAGTACCTACTAGTTTTATAATATTATGGTAATAAATAATCATTTTTACTATTATGAGAGTGAGTTGTTCTCTTACAGAGTTGTGTGGTCTCCAATCAACATACATCCATAATTTTTTTATATTACTTACTATAATATGGTATTTAATACAATCAAACTTATTCTTCTAACATCAAAACCTTTCTCTTCTGTCTCCTCATATCCCTTCACCGCCAATACACCAATAATTCCTAACAGCATTGTCTCTAAAGCTTTTAGAGCCTGTCCTCTATTAGCAGTTTCAATTTAAGTAATAACTATTTGAAATTTAAGCCATAAAATATGTATCAAGCTCAAAGTACACCAATACATACCTTTTTCCCTTTGTGTGGTGTCTAATGTACCCCACCGCCAACTGAGTTAAGGAGATTTGTTTGATAACTCCTGCCACAAACGATCGGCTCTAATGCCACCTGCACCAGACTGAGGGCTGACGCTCAGACAAGTCACCGTGGCTGAAATATGAGTTAACAAAGAGCCCTTTAATTGCGTTAAAATGTTATTATTGTTCATTCACGTCATTGCTTACATTACGAGTACCATTCGGTCGACAGTCGACTGTACCTATAGCGTTTAAACTTTCGTAAACTTAATATGTATTGAACAATTATTCATATTTTACCTTTCCATAAATTCTAAAAGAGCCGAAAACTGCTCAGAAAACAATCATTTTACAATATTAGTACGTTATTTAGTTGTATTTATGGAAAATAAATATGGAAAATCGAAATCTTTACTTGCCTAGCTGAAATCTAGGTTAGGTTAACTTAATTGTTTTTAAAACACACAAAATCACTTTGTTACTTACCTCTGAATATTACGAGTAAGTAGTTATAAATTAATTTACATAAACTTTACATTCACACTGAATATCCGTGAAAAACAACTCAAAACGAATAACATAAAAAATTACTCTTAGGAATTTGACGTTTCATAACGCTCAGACCATAGACAAAAGTTAATTTTTATCGAAAAGATTAATGGACTAGGCGATCGCTAATCGCAGGTAACTTTGTCTAGCTGTCCAACTTCGCTTTCGATAAAGCGATGGCGAATCAAGGTATCGAATCGCTCCGAATCGAATGCTGTTTGTCTACAGGAGGGTGTCCATCCCGGAAAATCAAAGAGTTCCCGCGGGATTTTAAAAACTAAATCCACGCGGACGAAGTCGCGGGCATCAGCTAGTAATGAATAAAATTACGATTCGGTGTAACATTGTCGTGTATCGGAAACTGCGGTCATTTCCACGACCATAATTCCTGCAGTTGCTGTGATATTGTTTTGGCGGCTTTTGTTGGTGGCCTATATTGCATAGTTGTCCGTTTAGCGTTAAAATAATTTTGAATTGTTTCCGAAATATCGCACGTTTTATGAAGTGTAAAATGATTTGTGTGAGCTTTTAGGATTATGTTTAATCAGTAGGCCGATTTTGTAAAAGCTGTATCGATCATCTCCATCAGTGATTACTACAGTCTCAATAATTGTGATGATCGGCTGAATTAATGGCGTGGTTTCTGCAAGAACGCATTAGGAAATAGCGAGTGAGTATCCAACAGAGGCGATTGCATTCGTCACTGTTGGGACGAGGGTTGTGTCTGGTTGGGGCGCTGACTCCAGGTAAATGTTCTCCCTCGTCCAACTACATTTGAACTTGTTGGTGCTGGGTCCGACTACATTGAAACTCGGCTACACTGCTTTTAATGTTCGTTTATTCTTTATATATCACATTCACGCATAATAATTTGGAAAGTACATTAATTAGAGTTAAATTAGAGAAAGTCACATTCACGCTATTTTCACACATACAACTGGGCGAATCGCGCGGCGCCACGCGACTGACTAACTTACTTAGGCATCGCTCGCAGGCGACGTGTAACGCTGACGTGAGCATTCCAGTTCCCCACAATAGTCCCCCCTTTTTTAAAAAATTTTTTTGAGATTCCCAAGAAAAAATAAAAATATTAATATTGAAACAAAATTACTACTGAGCTCACGGGGCTCTTTGTTGATGACCACGCACTACTCGGAATGTAGACCGCCGCCGTCATAAACAAAGGTGTCGAGTTACGCTCGACGATGTGAGACTGGAATGCAACGCGGCTTAACCGACTTGGTAAAACAATTGATGCTATCTTATTACTGAATTGAAAACGAAAATAAAATTTAAAACCTATACTGTATTTTATTTCTAGCCTTGTTGAATGATATTCCTACCTTAAACAAAACACATATTACATAATATACAAAATTACAAAAATGAAATAACTGTTACATGTTACTTGCTTACTGTTACTTGTTGTATGTTACCTATTTATATACTCCGCGAATCTCACATGCTTTCTTAATTTTACTGTGACGTATCGGCTAATAAATTCACCTACTACGTCACACTAAATACTTTTGTTATCGTTAGGCATGCTACGCGTTCCAACTGCAAACTGCTTACGTTGCGATCGTTGCGCAATCGTGTACCTACATCGCTGGCATCCGGTCCATCGCTAATTCCTGGTAATCTGTTGGGCAAACAATGGTTTCGTTCCGCGATGGCGCGTCATCCACTGGGTTTTCTTCGCCTTCGGTAGGTATACTCTATACCCGAACACAGCTGTGCTGCAAATGGAGCTGTCGTTCGCGTCTAAGCGTCGTAACTGCGCATTTTCCGATCACTCTTCTGACGTGTTACAGCTGTGTACCTGGCTAATACTTTGCGATGGTACACACTGTAGTGACGCTACGTGGGACTCCTTGTTTCGGGAAAAATGCCAGCTGTCGTTAACCCTTTGTTGTGGATGCCAACCCAATAGCCGCGAGGTCATTCGCCGCTCCGGGCGTAATCGGCGTCGGTTGCGTCATCTCTACGTGGCACCGGATACGTACGTGAAACTCGAAACGGGTCGAAATCCGTTGGCCTTGGCGCGGGTCTTCTCTTGTTCACGTCTTCACTTTTTTGTTGCAGGTCTTCAGCATGTTGGTCGGGTTGCAGGTGTCGTGCGCATTCACACACGCATCACGTCGGGTGCCATGCGTGTCTTGAGTCGGGCCGTGCGCATTGTTGGTCGGGGTCACCACTTGTTGGTAACCCTATCCATCAGCATGTTTTTGAGCGTCGGGGTCATTGTTCGTCGGGTTCAGTCGGGGTCACCACTTGTTGGTGCCCCTATCCATGAGCGTGTCGGTCGGGGTCACCACTTGTTGGGAATCAAAAACAACAATCACAAATCAAAAACATCTTTTTTAGAGAATCGCTGTTTTAAATTCGCAGGTTTTGAAGAAGGGAACCAATTCCCCATATCCCTTAGAGTCAGTTCAGACAGAACGCAAAAATCCGCAAGAGAGTAAATTTTCTACTTTAGCTTGTGGTAATACGGTCCTATTTTCAATGGAGCCAGTAAATCGCTCGCGCATTTGTTCGTTCTGTCGGGACTGACCCTTAGCAGAGATTAATAATAAATTTTTCTTCGTGTATTCCTAGTGCCTAACTATAACACCCGTCATATGGATTTTGTTAGTACCTATATGTACATATAATACAGCATAATATGTCACCTGTACCATATAAAGAATCGATTGAGATGCCTCATTTAATCCAAATTATTGGCTCAACAGTTTAGTCCCTACATACGGTGAAACGTTAATACAAACATACATACATTCGTATGCACTTACATAACTGTATTATACATTCACTATTTTAACCCTTCCTTTTTGCTTTCCAATATTATATTGGGGTAAAAAATCAACCAGTCAATGTATTGCAAACAGCCATGTACAAAGATAGATAGGTACTACATCCGTAACACCAAGGCGTGTTGCATCGGAAATCGAGCATCTGAGATATAAACGGGATGTCCTCAATTATAGGAACAATATCCTGCGGGGCTGCGACGGATGCAAATACTGTAAGGCAGATGGGAAGTGTCTTCCCATTTTTCAAATATTTTAACCCCTGACAAAGAGGAGGCGTGTTATAAGTTTCGCGTGTGTATCTGTGTGTATGTCTGTCTATTCCCTCGTAGCTCCCTAACGAATGATGATTTTGATGCGGGTTTTTTTAGTTTGAAAGCTGACATGGTCGAGATGGAAATCTGTTCGGGCGTTTGAAGTTTATCAGCTCATTTTTAAGCTATTGCATAGCTTTTATCGCGGGCTTTGAGCGCGGCGACCGGATCAAGAAATTCCGTAACGAAAATAAACCTAACACCCCGTCGTTTCAGTTCGGCAGACTTCGGCACAGTGTTTGTGTGCGTGCGACTAGAAAATGCTATGCAATATCTTTACCGCGGCAGTCCCCGAGTGCCACACGTATTCTTTTACTTGATTAAAGGGTCTTATAAAGTTTCATAGTTGCGATTGCTTTGAAAGGTGTGCTGTTACTTCGGATTATTTCCAAGACATTCAACCTTGAACTGATGCTGTAGCATCAAGTAGTGTGCGGGATCCCAATTCCTACCTATCCCAATACCTACGCCAAATCACGTGGCGGTAGAGTTTAACTATATAGCCACGCCAGAAGCCTCCCACCAGATCAGATCATAGATAATTTAGAAATTATAAATTCTTAAATTCCTGCCATTTAGATATCACAGCAGTCACCACTGAATTCAAAAAAATTCAAAAAATTCAAAATTATTATTTCACGTAGGCCAACTTGTGGCTCTTATGACAAGTCATGATTCTGCCACCGGTTCGGAAAGCGGATTCTGCCGAGAAGAACCGGCAAGAAACTCAGCAGTTGCTCTTTTCAAAATAATCATTTTACAATGTTATTATGAAGCTATTACATTGTAATAAGTTTTTTATACTATCTTGTGGGCAGCTGGATGCCAAGCCGATTTAACCTATGCAACTTTGTTAGAATAAAATATATTAATATTTCCACAATGAGGGGAAGTTCCAAAAAAAATAAAAGCCGGCCAAGTGCGAGTCGGACTCGCGCACCGAGGGTTCCATACTCCAAAAGTAAAAGTAAAACGATAATATTATATTAATTTGCTTATTTATCGTTAACTTTGTTTGTAGAGGTTTATTGTTAATATAAAAAAAACCATGGGGAACGGTATTTTTTTCGACATTTTGGCCGATTAATCAGAAACTATTATATCTAGAAATAAATAAAAAACTGTTTTAGAATGCACAAGTAAAGGCCTTTCATATGATACCCCACTCGGTATAATTATCTTACTTTGAAATTTCAAACCCCTGATTTTCCCCCTTTTTTAATTAAACTAAAATAATTTTCGCGTTCATTTTATTTTTCCTGTAAAATATACATAAACCTCTATTGACAATAATTATTTCAGATTTTTCGATTGGTAAACTTCGGAGATAAGGGGGGGGGAACGGTATTTTTTTCAACATTTTGGCCGATTACTCAAAAACTATTACATATAGAAATAAATAAAAAACTGTTTTAGAATGCACAAGTTAAGGCCTTTCACATGATACCCCACTCGGTATAGTTATCTTACTTTGAAATTTCAAACCCCCGATTTTCCCCCTTTTTTAATCATACTAAAATAATTTTCACGTTGCTTTTATTTTTCCTGTAAAATATACACAAACCTCTATTGACCATAATTATTTCAGATTTTTCGATTGGTAAACTTCGGAGATAAGGGGGGGGGAACGGTATTTTTTTCGACATTTTGGCCGATTACTCAAAAACTATTACATATAGAAATAAATAAAAAACTGTTTTAGAATGCACAAGTAAAGGCCTTTCATATGATATCCCACTCGATATAGTTATTTTACTTTGAAATTTCAACCCCCCGATTTTCCCCCTTTTTTTATTAAAATTAAAAATAATTTTCGATTTTTCTTTATTCCAATGATTTTGGGCCACTATTATACACAATTATGCCAAATTTCATGTCGATAGCTTTAATAGTTACTGAAATAATCGACTGTGACAGACGGACGGACAGACGGACGGAGAAAGTCTCACCATGAGGGTTCCATTTTTACCATTTTGGTATGGAACCCTAAAAAGTACTACAATTCAATTCATGTCAAGACGGGCAGACACAAAGTAGCCCCATTCCCGCAGGCGGCACCCGTTCACGAGCATGACGCATGATCCAGCCGTTGCTTCGCTCGACCATATTTGAGGCAGGGAGGCACTGAGGCAGGGAGGTCGTCAAATGGTACGAATATGGTGTATATTCGTACCATTTGACTCAGCCCGATTTACTTACTAATGTTGGTACAAAGATCGATAGTCGAATAGTGGATAGTGTAATGTGTAATGTAGTTGTCGAGCAATTGATCGACGAATAATATTACAATTGCTTTTAAACGAATGAGGTAAGTAGGTACTTATTATTATAATATTTTGGTACTTAATAATAATTTATAGTTTTCCAATCTATTGGAGCTTTTATATCAAAAGCGTGTAGGTTAATTTGCTGTGAACGATAAATTCTAATTGAATGCCATTGGCACATTTGCGTAAATTATACGTTAACAGTGGCGTTAGTCCGAGTTTTAATTCATTTGATCGTAATAGTTAACTATGACATTAGCAGGTCTGGTGTGGTGGCTCTGGTGAGGTCTTTGGGCGTGGCTAGTTACCACACTACCATCAAAGTCTTGTCGTCTAGCGACTTAGCATTTCGACACAATGGCGTCTAGAAACCGTTTAAGGTGTGTGACTCTAATTTACACTGCCATTCTCTTTCCGAGTCAGCCCGCTACCATCTTAGGCTGCATCATCATACTTCCCATCAGGTGAGATCACTAACACTCGAGTAACTATCAAGGTCTATATCTTGCCGTACACTAAATAAAATATTTCTAATGAGCCCAGGTCTCTCTCAGAGAAGGGTTATTAGGCCATAGTTCACTATGCTGACTCAATGCAATGGCAGCCTTCACTCACCTTTGAGGACTAAGGAAAACTCTCAGGCGTGCAGTTTCCTCACGATATTTTCCTTCACCGTTGATGTTAAATTGAATTGCTCAAATGAAAATAACTTAAGAACAGATGTGCGTACCCGGGATCGAACCCGCTATCCTCCGAATAGGAGGCCGCAGTAATAACCACTAGGCTATCACTGCTTACGATGCACGATAACTTTGTAAAAAAATGCCTGACATGCAAGTGGACCTTAGGATGGTAAGGTTAAAGTGATAAGGGTCCCGTAATGAGAGAAAAGCTGTCCCGGTTGATTGCACTCCCGAAAAATCTGACTTGTTTTACTGTCCGCTTTAAATCCAGTTTTTTGTCGGCGCCAGCAATCGATGCGAACTATATTGGTACTTATCGAAAAACCTACGCTATTTGCGGGTAAATTTGGCAAATGAGGCTGAAATTCTGAGAATGAAGTGATTATATAACGTTATTCTAACAGGTACATGAATGAATGAATAAAACATTCTTTATTGTACAACAAAGAAGAAAGCATCAACTTAAAAATTAAACAAAGAAGCGATCTCTTTCAAAGAACCCATGGTTAGAGGAAAGAAAGTTAACACCTAATAGTAAGTAATTTGACTAAATCTAAGCAAATTAATAAAATTGAATTGTAAGTTTGTGATTTCGCAATAGCTGCCTCTTATCAAGCTAATATTATTAATTATGATTAATTATTTAAACGATACTTAACAGAGATTAGAGACGTATAACCCAATATTTTATCCGGTATGTAAAGAATTCCCATGGGATTTAGTCTCCTGTAACCTTACTTAATACATATTATTATTATTATATTGATATGAATTTTAGTGCAATGTACGTGATGTAAGCACTGATGTTAAATATTAAAAGTATTTTTACTATATACCTATGTAACAAATAAAATTAACATTTATTAGTGTCCTCCTTTAGAAAGTTTGGTAGGTACGTTTGATTAATTAACATTACGTGACCTTCCGAACTAACTTTTAGTAACTCTGGCTTACAATGAGTTAATAACTAACTTCGTTTATCGAATTCATAGTTGGAGTTAGTTTGATTTAATGACGTTGGAAAGTTTTTGTTCGATGGGATATTGTTATTATACTATTTTTTTGCCGACATTTGGAAATTAAAATAATTATTAATGTAGGTAGGCATTATGCTAAATAAGTTCCTTGACGTGATGGTGCAAGAAATGAAATTTATGAAAAAATTTAGTAACCTCAATAAAACTATCAAAGGTGCAAGCCACTCTAATTTGATTAACTTATCCATCGTGAAATCTTTCAAGGAAGCTTCTATAAATATTTTCCTTCCGAGAATTTGTGTGCTTTTTACAAGCTTTTATTTAAATTAAATGTATATTTGAGTATATGTATTAAATGTATATTTGAGTATATGTACTAGCTGATGCCCGCGACTTTGTCCGCGTGGATTTAGTTTTTAAAGTCCCTCGGGAACTCCTTGATTTTCCGGGATAAAAAGTAGCCTAGATGTTGACCCGAGTAATAAGCTACCACGGTATAAAATTTTGTAGAAATCTGTGCGGTAGTTTTTACGTGAAAGAAGGACAAACAAACAGACAAAAATTAAATAAAAATCTGTTTTGGGCTCAGTATCGATAGTAAAGCATCCCCCAATTAAAATTTTCAAAATATATTTAATGTACAGAAATCTTCCAGTTACAGTTTTATTATATGTATAGATGTTTAGGTCAGATATTGAAAGTTAAATTAGAACCACTTCCCGGTTTTCGATTGAGCTGAAACTTTCCATGTATAATAATTATTTAAATCGGATGACAATGCAATATTATCGAGCTGGAAGCTGGAGGTTAATTTTATACTACTTATAAGGCTAGTCCGAGATGTCTTCTCGTCCAAAATCCCTCAGAGCCTTAAGACTAAAGTCTTCGAACAGTGCTTGTTGCCAGTGATGACTTACGGATCCGAGACATATTCGCTAATTATGGGCCTCATAAGAAGGCTCAGGGTTACTCACCGAGCGATGTAGAGAGCTATGCTCGGAGTATTCCTGCGAGATCAAATCAGAAATGAGGAGATCCGTAGGAGAACCAAAGTCACCGACAAATCTCAGTGAGTCGCGAAACTGAAGTGGAAATGGGTGGGGCACATAGTTCGAAGAGCTGATGGTCGTTGGGGTCCCAAGGTGCTGGAGTGGCGACCCCCCACTAGGTGGACCGACGACATCAAAGGAGTCGCATTGAGCCGCTGGATTCAAGCGGCGCAATACCGAAGCCTGTGGAAGTCCATGCAGGAGACCTTTGTCCAGCAGTGAACGTCTATAGGTTGATAACTAGAAGAAGAAGAATAAGGCTAGTACGGTATGAAAAATATTCGATTAGGTAACTGATTCTGAACAAACTATTTTCAGCTTTGTCATTAGCAAAAGATAACGTTGTTTAAGCAGCTTTCGCCAGTAAAGCTCTCGGGTAAGCCAACATAAGTTTTCTGTGCACGCTTAGCTCAGAGCACTTCCTCTGAGATTTTCATTCAATTTTTACGAATGGATAGCCTGATTCTGCGAAAATATTAAGTTTGAATTTATATGGATTAAGTTTTCATTTGGTTTTCTTCATCTAAATTCTAAGTAATCATACTCTAGTAAATACCAAGGAAGCTTTCAGAGTCGTATTTTCACCGCCTTATTCGACAGATGATGATTACCATCATACTTATATTAGTTTACAACAATTTTTAGGGTTCCATACCAAACTGGTAAAAATGGAACCCTTATGGTGAGACTTTCTCCGTCCGTCTGTCCGTCCGTCTGTCACAGTCGATTATTTCAGTAACTATTAAAGCTATCGACATGAAATTTGGCATAGTTGTGTATAATAGTGGCCCAAAAGCATTGAAATAAAGAAAAATCGAAAATTATTTTTAGTTTTATTAAAAAAAGGGGGAAAATCGGGGGTTTGAAATTTCAAAGTAAAATAACTATATCGAGTGGGGTATCATATGAAAGGCCTTTACTTGTGCATTCTAAAACAGTTTTTTATTTATTTTTATATATAATAGTTTTTGAATAATCGGCCAAAATGTCGAAAAAAATACCGTTCCCCACCCCTTATCTCCGAAGTTTACCAATCGAAAAATCTGAAATAATTATGGTCAATAGAGGTTTATGTATATTTTACATGAAAAATAAAATCAACGCGAAAATTATTTTAGTTTAATTAAAAAAGGGGGAAAATCAGGGGTTTGAAATTTCAAAGTAAGATAACTATACCGAGTGGGGTATCATATGAAAGGCCTTTACTTGTGCATTCTAAAACAGTTTTTTATTTATTTCTATATATCCCCCCCCCCCCCCCTATCTCCGAAGTTTACCAATCGAAAAATCTGAAATAATTATGTTCAATAGAAGTTTATGTATATTTTACAGAAAAAATAAAACCAACGCTCTTACTAGCATAGTTTTTTTTATATTAACAATAAACCTCTACAAACAAATTTAACGATAATTATGCAAATTAATATAATATTATCGTTTTACTTTTACTTTTGGAGTATGGAACCCTCGGTGCGCGAGTCCGACTCGCACTTGGCCGGCTTTTTTGTAATTATTATGAATTATTATCGACTAGACTCAACAATGTAACGCAATGTAGATTGTGCTCTTTAATTAGTGCAGGCGCTTTACAATGTACTCCTACTAGCTAACTCGCATCGGCTTTGCTTGCATGAATGGGTTGCTTTTACCCTTGCTATTAGTTGAATTTCAATGTGTAACAGATTTAAACCTCTCTCGTGAACGCCTGATTTTTTTAATCTATATGGTAGGTACCTGTGTAAATGTCGCTGCTGTAAAGAGTCAGGCTAGTCAGGTTTTCAGGTCTCCTTATAATGTCATTGGAAAACGCTGAAGTTGCACAGTTCGAAATCAGCTGCTAGTGTTATGAAGAAAAATTTTCAGCACCTTTATATGTCAAGTGAGCACAGTTTTGAACCCAGAACCTGATGATGAAGAGGATACTGAAGTTATTCTGTCTTCAGAGGATACCACATTGCTATCCACGAATAAAAAAAAACTGGAAGCTATCCAATGCGTGGACGCTATATACACAGTGCCCGCATGCAGTCCCGCATACTACCCTAATGAACCGAAAGGTGACGGTTCTATCCTTTCCACCAACAAAAGCATTCCCAAGGAGGGTTGACGTCAGGCAGGCGGCCGGTCGTACTCGTAAAATGTCAAACCGAACCACTTACAACATGGCTTATTAGCCATGTTGTCCCGACCCCACATAGCGTGGGAAAAGGAGAGGGAGATGATGATGATGATGATGGTAGGTACCTTATCTTACATAAGCAATACTGTTGTAATTGTCAAAATACTTCTGGATTTTTTAACAATATAGAAGCTTTGCTGGCATATACATATACCTACCTATAGATTGCGGATATAGATTCAATTTATAGGAACATAAGATATTATATATAAGATATGTGCATAAGATATTATGAGGCTGAAAACCACATTGAAATCCACTCTGAAAATGAACCCACACCTAGGTAGGTATGGATACATAGACAAAATAATAATGCGCATTACCATAAACATAGTCTTCCTTACTGTATTTAGAAACTGGAATATTATATTATCTCTACGCGCATTAATACCTACCTATAGGTATATTTTATACTATACTAAATTGATGCCCGCGACTTTATCCACTTAGATTTAGTTTTTCAAATCCTGTGGGACCTCTTTAATTTTCCGGGATAAAAAGTAGCCTATGTTACTCTGAGTCTGTAGATTCTCAAATATACCCATGTAAAAAATCACTCGATCCGTAGCTCTGTCGGAGCGTGATAGAAGGGCAAACCAACAAACAAACACACTTTCGCATTTATAATACTAGTGGTTCGCCCCGAACTGAGACCTCGCGGTAACGGTATCCCATGATTATTCATTCAATCGATACATGATGACCAAACCTGACATTATTATTATGCCCGTTTTCACCAAACATACCTATATCATCCCCTAAGTAGGAGTTTCTTTACGTAGGTAGCTCCTAAATACAATCCTAAGTCCTAACATCCGTCCCAATGTCCTTTTAGGTGTCCCGTACAGGATCGTGATAAAGAAGTTGACAGAAATCATCACCTAACTTATCATAGCCCGTAAGGTTAGGCAACGTTAATGAAAACATTGAATTAATAAGTCTAACGAGTGAAAACGGGTTACGGGCATCTGTACAAATCGTTATCTATCGACGCGAATAGAAAATATACAAAATGCAGTAATTAATAGTTTATTGAAGTTTGATATTTAACTAAACAATAATTTGACGCAAAACTGTTTTTGGGATAGTCGTAACTCCCTAGTTCCATGGAATAGTTAATGACTGCGCCATCTATTAGCATTATTGTAAAGCTATGTTGATGCTATATGAATTACTAATGCCCATTAAAAATTAAATAATCTCGTTTCTTTATAATATTCATATAATTTTAGTATTTGTTGTTCAAGTACAGGATACAAGTGAAACAAAAAACTAAAATCAGCTTGAAAATACATAGTCAATTCTCCTAGAGAGCGTCTTCAAGAGAGCGTATTAAATCTCCACTTTGAAAGCCCCCCATTTCGTCAATTTTAAGGGAAATATTAAAAAAAAATATTTTTGTACTCGGTTCGAAATTATCTTTAACATGATATATTACAATTTTATATAACGCGATAATTTTTTTATCTACTCCAGCATCGAAAAGTTCCAATTTCGAGTTTGACAGCTGAATCGAAATGAACCCTCTTTCGGTTTTGCTTCTCATTTCGATGCAGCTCGTTGTATGGGAGCTGAATCGAAATGGTTATCTTCTTAAAATAGGATACCTAAAGCTAAGGCTCTGAGTTCTGGCACTTTTGTACCGTTCATATGACAGAGGCGCCACAGGCGGCTGGTGGCGGCTTACGGAGTTACTTTTTGTTGACAGAGGCGCCATAGGCGGCTGGTGGCGGCTTACGGAGTTACTTTTTGTTACTTTATTGAGCCTACGGCGTATTTTGTTAATGATTTTACTTCCTTGTCGTAGATAAAATCTTGTATGCAACTGAACGTAATTAGTCATTTTAATTCTCGTACTATCCTATTTTGATACTCGGCAAGCCTCGTATCAAAAAACAGCACTCGAATTAAAATGACGATGCAATTACGATGCAGTTGCATAAATAGCTATTTTTACTTC
The DNA here is from genome assembly GCA_029955525.1 of Oeneis ivallda. NCBI lineage: Eukaryota > Metazoa > Arthropoda > Insecta > Lepidoptera > Nymphalidae > Oeneis > Oeneis ivallda. The sequence continues at coordinate 16,309,563 of JARPMR010000007.1, forward strand.
GCATTCACTTCTATGAGAGCCCCCCTGAAATAAAGGTTTTTATAATTTTTTATGCAATATTCGGCTGAAGGCCATCAGTTTACATATTATATCTAAGTTTGAAGTAATTACGTTCAGTAATTCAAAAGTTATAAGGCTCTGACAGACGGACGGACGGACGGACGGACAAGAGCAAATTCACCTAGTAGACTCAGAGACCTCGCTTCGCTCGGTCAATAAGTACGGATTTTAGTGCCAATTTCACCATCACCAAGTTTAACCGAGGAAAAACTGAGGTCTGACAGTTTACTGAAATTGAAAATTATTATAAAACGTATTGAAAATCTGCGAAAACGTCATAATTATACCTATTCATATTATAAGTAAGAAAGTGTGTTAACTGAGTGAGGTTTACTGTTTAAATCTGTTATTAACGTCATAATTATACCTATTCCTAAATTATAAGTGAGAAAGTGTAAAGACTGAGGTTTACTGTAATTATCTGATATTGTGTGTGTTGTGTGACGTGCCATCACGCAACAACGGAGCAAAGGATCCACGTGATTTTTTGCTCGGATATAGGTAGTTGAAGACCCGGACATTTATGCTACAGTACCCGGCGATATATATTGCACATCGGCCTTTGGAATAAAATGCTATTCTATTCTATTCACAGTTCGACTGCATTTTTTTTATATATGTTACGTGATGTGTTCGCCGATTGTGAAGAGATTTCAGTAATTACTACGTGAATTGCTGGCTAGCTTTCCTTACAATAGAATAGAAATAGCGTTTTATTCCAAAGGCCGATGTGCAATATATATCACCGGGTACTGTACCTTTAGTACCGGAAAAATAGCAAGATCCCGTGGGATTTTTAAAAACTTAATTCCACGCGTACGAATGGCGGGCAAAAATTACAGTAAAGCTCAAAGGAAGGACTAAACTACTGGGCCTATTTTGATAAATGAGGTGTCAATCGAATCGTTGTAACGGTCCGGTTACATTCAATTTTCCTTAGTCGCGTTACAATGGCCGGTTCCTACATTCAATCTATCTGAAATCTGTCGATTAGTTACCTAGCAACGGTCGAAAAGTCCATAATAATTTACAAGGTTACTAGGTAACTTATCGACAGATTGCAGATAGATTGAATATAGGAACTGGCCGCAGTTTGGGCCTGTTTCACCGCTTGCTGATAAAGTGCCTGATAGCGTGTCCACAACTTGTCTGACAGAAGCGTTCAAATCTAAAAAACAGATTCATCTGACAGCTATTTTATCTGTTAGATATATATCAGATACTTTAACGGATAGTGGTGAAACAGGCCCTTAACCTTGTTTCTGGTGTAATATTGGATGATGAGATGAGTTTAGAATAGAATAGAATAGAAATGTTTTTTTATTCAAATAAACTTTTTTTACAAGTGCTTTTTAACCCCCGACGCAAAAAGAGAGGGGTGTTATAAGTTTAACGTGTCTGTCTGTGTATCTGTGTATCTGTGTAATTGTGTATCTGTGTATCTGTGTATCTGTGTATCTGTCTGTGGTAGCGTAGCCGCCAAACGGATGAACCGATTTTCGTTTAGTTTTTTTTGTGTCATAGATAATTTTATTCCGAGTGTTCTTAGCCATGTTTCATGAAAATCTGTTCAGCCGTTTGAAGATTATCAGCTCTTTTCTAGTTGATTAGGGGATCTGACTAACTTCCTTGTGTCCGATCGATTCGAAATTTGGTACCGTGTTACTTCAATGATATTGAAAGTATAATATGGTAAGGTAACCATGACCTGATCAGCCCTTTGAAGATCATCAGCTCTTTAATAGTTGATGAGGGGATCTGACTACCTTCCATATTATGTCCTATCGATTCGAAATTTGGTACCGTGTTACTTCAATGATATTGAAAGTATATGGTATTAGGTAACCATGACCTGATCAGCCGTTTGAAGATCATCAGCTCTTTAATAGTTGATGAGGGGATCTGACTACCTTCCATAAGTCCTATCGATTCGAAAGGTACCGTATTACTTCAATGATATTGAAAGAATATGGTAAGGTAACCATGACTTTAAATATGACATGTTAGAGTAAGGTTTAGATTTCGAAGGTGGGTAATTAAATGGGATCAATTAGGCTCAATTACCACTGCGCCAACAAATCACTATAAATACCTTCCTAATATTTATACCTACTTTAAAAAGGACTAAATAAAAGTAAAATTTAAAATTTAAAAAACCCCCCCGACACAAAAAATAATCTCTAAAAACTAACAGATAATATTTTATACCTATATATAATTATTATCGTCACATATATTATGTAAGTTCAAATATTTTTATTTTCCAAGTGTCGTCGTCACGTCGGGGGACCGCTAAGTGAGAAAAACAGGTGTAGTCGCAGATTGCAACAAAAGAATTTACTCCGAAAAATTCGCAAAATCGACACAACCGTCAACGTCGTCTGCCCTCACGTGTCGCGCGCGGCTTTAAGTAGAGCGTAGACTATATTATATGCATGAATCTTAAGATCGCTCGTACCTAAATGTAATTCGTAATAATTAATTAGCTGTTGGAAAAATACTTTATAAACTTTAGCGGTCCCGCGACGCGACGACGACACTTGGAAAATAAAAATATTTGAACTTACATAATATATGTGACGATAATAATTATATATAGGTATAAAATATTATTTGTTAGTTTTTAGAGATTATTTTTTTTGTCGGGGGTTTTTAAAATTTTTAATTTTACTTTTGAATAGTCGATGAGTCTACCACTGGTTCGGAATGCCGTTCCTGCCGAGAAGATACAAAACATTTACAATTGACATTTGTCAGATTTCCGTACGGTTAACGGTTATATTGAAAAGGCAATGTGATCCAAATATTCGAGGATTACCTATTTGAATTGAAGACAGTTGGTTGATAGCCTTTTCGTTATTTCATATTTGCCTTTACTTATTCCTCCAAATAAATCCTAAAAATATACCTACTCGTAAAAGGAAACCAAACATAAAAATACAACATATTTTTTCGCAACGCGTGCCTGTGTAGTGTTGAAATTGAATAATGGATCATCGCAACGATACGCGCGACTGGCTGGGGTTTACTTTACATTTTTATTTGCTTTTATTTTGTAAGCTGTTTAACCGTGACCTATGAACTAGTTGAAGGAACTAGACTGTACAAATCTTTGTGCAAATATAACAATATTACCTTACAACTCTCAATTTGCACACGCAACTATTAGCTAATGTTTACTTCAAAACCAGAGAAACTAAACTCGTACGAATTTGTTTTAATAAACATAATATTATCATCACTTAATATTAACTGGGTTCGCCTCATCCACATCGTGTTCCCACTGCCAGGGAATAAGTCTGGGTTTCTTAGGGTGCAGTACCTAAGGCGCAAATTAGACGGTGACTCGTTCATCGCTCATCTTTGCAAACATTTTTGCGAAAATGAACCGTCTTAATTCGCCATAAGAGTGAATTTTCTACGGTTAATTTTTCGAGATTTTTGCTTTCATTTTCGAGGATCATCGGTGAGCCATCCGTCTAAATTCGCCCTTAGGGCAAAATGCCCTACGGTTCATTTTCGCAAAAAATATTCGCAAAAATGAACGATGAACGAGACACCGTCTAATTTCAGCCTAACTGTAAAGCACCGGCTACACGCTCCGTCTTACCTGACGACTTACCTGCACAAGGCATGTGCGTGTGGACGGCAAGAAGGTAGCCCGCGCAGTTCGTTGACTTGCGGAAGATTGGACTGCGCAGTTCTCGTCTACACATGCAAGATAGGGCGTGTATCCACGCTCCAAAGCGATACTTACTACTTGCAGAGTTAAAGAGAATCCAGTATCCAAGGACGAGCCCAAAAGATTTCGTTAACGGAAGAACTGACGCTCGTTCTCCTGACGCTTAATGAATGCCCTTTCATTAAGCGTCAGGCTGGCTAACGAAGGGATTTTTGTGGGTAAGAATCCTACATAATCAGATCTCTCCCCAGGACGAGACTTCCCGGGGTTTATTTGAGATTCCTTTGCAAAATTTTAGATACCTACTTACTCAGAGGTAAAGGTAGCCACAGTATAAATCCACCAATTTATCTTATCAGGTGACGGGGTCGCTAGTGGAGCGTTTGGTTTTTAGTATAATAATTACTTAAGAAAACGAGAAAATCAGTAGGTACTGCATTTTCATAACACCGTACTGACGCTACACGGCAGGTCTGCAGTGCGGGCATTATGTGAGGTACTGCGGGACCGCCTGCATCGAGTATCAGTATGGGGAAAGCATGTGGTAAGGACTTATCGACGCAAGCTGTGAACACTGGGTCGCTCGCGTCACGGCTCATACGTTCTCATGCCTTCATATTCGTAATGCTTCTTACTACGTCCTGTCAATCGACTGTCGCAATGCTACACAGTTTAACTTTTGTTAGAAGAATGCGCTATCTACCCAGACGACAGACTACGAGTATCGGCGAGGAAATTTAAAATACTGGCGAGCACAATGGCATGGCGACGGTCGAAGTGTTACAGAACTTAGGATCTGCTTAGCCGCAACAACAAGAACGAACAACTACCCAGACGTATGATGCCTGTGCGTCATGTTGGCTGGCTCACGTCAGCACATGGGTAGACGCATGTGCTATTAAAATTGAAACCAAAGTTGAAAGCGCAACAGTAACCAGTCATATAGGACCAATGATTTTATTAATTATTTATCTCCGTAATTTCTTGGCAGATTTTAAAAATTTTTGCACTGGTTTTGATCTATTTAGTTAAAAATATCATATTCGTAGGTAAAGCGCCTTATTCATTGTCCATCTTGCTGTACGTCCCACCAAGGTCATGCACGAAGCACGATAAAAAACGACAGTGAATAGGCTTGACGTACGTCAGTAATTATGACGTACTGATACTGAATAAGGCGCTTTAGTATATTATGAATTTATGATCTATATATTATTCGTTTAAATTATTATCATCCCACCAAAAAGCCAAGCTTCTAACTCTAATGCCCTAAATCTACAAACCCTAACTTCACAAACTCTTCACGTAAGTCATAATACGTGGCTTGGCCGTTTCATTACTACGTGTAGAGTTAGAAGCTTGGCTCTACATGAGATCTGTGTGGTTATGCCGAGTTTTAATTCGTTTGATTGTAATAGTCAACTATGACATTAGAATCAAAGTAAAATGAACCATATTAGTATCGATTTAAAGTCACCAATTCAATACAGACGATTTTAATTTGGAGCGTTTTTGTTACGTAAATGTATGAGAATACATACACGAAATTGAGCTCTAACTCAATACTGTTATGGTTTATTTTATTGTGATGGTAATGTCATAGTTTATTATGCAGAGTTAACTATCCAATCTTGTACTAACCCTACTGATATCTTTTTGACAGTACGAACTATTGGTCTCGCGCGTCGTGGCAACATTTTACATGAAAATGTTTTTGGTGGGAATTCACTTCTTTTTGTAAGTTAAAATAAATAAAATAAAATTAATAAGGTTTTCATTTTCTTTTCTATTCATTTAATTTCTACTACCACCTTATTTCTACAACTTACAATTTTTGATTAGTCGAGTAGGTAATCTATTATTAGGAGGTACATGTTAAGTGTTAAATTATTTTATTAATTTTGTGTGGTAGAAGTCGCCTCCTCTTTTGCTTATTGTCCTTCAGTTTAGCCCAACATCTTGTATTGTCCATTCTACATAAGTGCCCTGTCCATTTCCATTTTAATAGTCTTATTATTTTTAACCGACTTCAAAAAATACAAAAAGAGTAGGTTCTCAATTCGACGCGATTTTTTTTTTGTCGATGTTACTCCATATCTCCATCAAATCTTAACCGATTTCAATAATTCTTTTTTTTTCGAAAGGGCGTATCTGCAGGTAGGTCCCATTTAAATTTGGTGAAGATTTGAGGAATATCTTCGAAGATAGAGGACGGAACTCTTCAATGAATGAGAGGAAATTGCTCGCGATCAGAGAATGTGTAGACTTTTAACCATGCCTTAAGTACATAACATACATACATAAGCTAAATTTCTATTTATCATCTTATTTTTACAAGCTTTAATTTATCTTGCCATGTATGTTTAGGTCAAGTCTTGCAAGATGTATTAGAACCATTCCCAGTTTCCGATTGAGCTGAAAATGTGCATGTACATGTAAATCGGATTACAATGCAATATTATTGTAACATCAGTAACATCGATCTTTTGATACGCTGTAAAGATTCGCCAATGGACGAGCAGATTAAACGTCGTAAATGGGGATGGATCGGTCACACTCTTCGAAGGGAACCCAACAACATAGCGAGACAGGCTCTCGACTGGAACCCTCAGGGAAAGAGAAAGCGGGGCCGGCCTAAGCAAACTAGGAGGCGTACGGTTCTGGCGGAGGTTGCGAAGATAGGGATGACGTGGAACGAAGTTAAGGCTGTGGCTCAAAACCGGTCGGTATGGCGTAGTACTGTGGACGCCCTCTGCCCCACTTGGGGGACATAGGACTAAAAACAATTATTGTAACATGGAGCTGATCTGATGATGGAGGCGGAAGATGGCTATGGGAATTCTGTAGTAATAAAACGATGTAACACCATGGAGTTCGGGCTCCTTTGATTCGTCTTGAGAAGTACTCTGGTCCTAAATAATATACAGGGTCTGAAGATGAAGCTGAACAGTGGTTATGAGCACTCTGTAATGAAATTACGTAACCATATTTAGTTTGGGCTCGTTTCATTCGTATTGATAAGTAGTCTTAAATGATATCCATGGAATGGCTCTGATGATGGAGCTGAAACTGCAGCCAGGATATGCAGCACACTAATACAGTCTTGAAAACGTAATAGCAGATATGTCGTGTTTGGATTCGTTTTGATCAGTATTTGATTCCACATAGAATGCAATGAGCTGATGAGCTGATGCTGCAGCCAGGATATCAAGCACACTAGTACACTCTTGAAAAGGACATACCGTCAGGTTGGTCCCATTTAAAATTGGTGAAGATCTGATGAATATCTTCGGTGATAGAGGACGGAACTCCTCAATGAATAGAAACAAATCGCTCGCGATCAGAGAATGTGTAGATTTATCCCATGAAGCTACACTAATAAGCTTAAAATAATAATAAGTATATAAAAATTCTTTTAAAAAAACCGACTTCAAATGCCACTGAAAAGTATAAAATAATTACAGTTTATGCACGTATGTTGAAATACTTCAGTACAAACTGAAATTATTTTATACTTTTCAGTGGCGTTTGAAGTCGGTTTTTTTTAAAGAATTTTTATATATTACTAGCTGACTCGGCGAACTTCGTACCGCCAACTTACCTATATAAATCAAACAAATAACTACTAAAACTATCCTATCTTTCAAGTTGGACCAAATTACAGATAGTTACGAAGTTTGATCAAAATCGGTTAAGTAGTTTAGGAGTCCATCGCGGACAAACAACGTGACACGTAATTTATATATATTAAGATTATGTTTCTAAGGTCATATAATTTTGTCCTTTCCCTTATATCAGAGTTTCTGACTCTATCTTTCATTTTTATTCCTATTATGCTTCTTTCCATTTTCCTTTGTCATATTGCTATTCACTTCGTCCTCTTTCTTCACTGACCATGTCTGGCATCCATTGTAAGCGATGGCACAATAATTTGTTTCATAAATTTTTTTCTTAATACTAAGACTAACCTAGCTCTTCATGATGAAATGAATTGAAATGAAATGTATTTATTTGCAAGAAACATTGTACGTAATAGATGTTATCATTATATTCAATGTCCAGTATGTTTCGTCAATTGACATGCAAAATATAATTATTTTAGGTACTACTAAGATACTTTAGACTATACTACTATAATTTAGATCTACTAAGTATATTATCATTATTGAATAACTAAGAATATATTTGTTTTATACAGTTCTGGTAATTTTTATTAGGCTCAAGTACACATAGTAGTCATACATAGAAAATAACATTAGATTTCAGTTATTACCTACCATTACCTTATTTTATAGTACCCAAAATGAAATTCAAATGATTTTGATGATGATTTCTTTCAGACTCCAGTATTTGTTCCAAGCTAGAGCAATTCTTCTTTGAATTTCATTTTCTGGTTGGTTTTACCATACGCGTAATTGCGCAATTGCGCGAGATATACCTATATGTATTCATTGACGAATTCAACTTTACTGATACAACAAAGTTGATAGTAGAAGTTGAAGCTTTCCCATTTGATAGAGAATCTTTATTTTTGTGGCATTTAGTGTCAACCTTGCGCGTTTACTTTTTGCCTCAAATTCGAGATGGTTTATTGTTGAGAAATTTTTGCGAAAACCTGCTTGCTCCGGTGGTTGGTTCTCTTCACAAAGTACTTTTGTATAGACTGGTTCTCTTGTAGAGTTTTTAAAATTCTGCGAATAAAGTGTTGCCTAGCAATCAACGACAGGTAATTTCTATGAACTATATTGGAAAACACGGAAAATTAGAAACAAGGAGTCCCTATATTATATACTTTTAAAATATGCGGAAGTTTAAGAGGTTGACTTGGGGGGTAAAAGTTTCAAGTTTTATAATTTTTTTGTTGTTTGTATACTAATACTAGCTTATAATCCAAATTTTAGCTTTCTAGGACTTCGGGAAGTACCCTAAGAATTTTCGATAAGTGAGTGAGTCAGTGACGAAATCGGGGTTTTTAGATATCAATAAAATCTAAAGTATAAGAGCTATGAAATTGAAACTTTACATATTTAATAAGGTCACTATTAAGAATCATATCCTGAGAATTTTGTTTATCTGGTATAATCCAAAATCAAGTTATGAGGGTTCAAAAAAACGACGAAGCGCTTCGAGAAAAGGTAGGTAGTGCCCTTGCGCTTCGCTTGGATCGTCGTGGCCCAGATACCTACTCCATATTACAATATCTACACCATGAAACTTCACAATTACCACACAATTACTAAATCAGAAAGTACTTATACGTACCTACCGCTTATTATTATAGTGATTACCACATTGATAAGTAACTTAAGTATCGAAGTGCTATATTACGCTAGAGGTTGCGCTGAACGGCCAACAATTGAAAAAAAAAGACCATAACCACTCACTGCTGAGTGTGTTGTACTGTTCGAAAAAATTGGAACATTTTTTTAGAGCGAACTGCCAATCTGTTTAAAAGGGCCACGACTTTCTATAATATACAAAGTATTCTGTGGCCACGACTAAAACTATGCTAAAACTCGACTAGTAAAAACACGCTATTACTTCCAAGAATCGCAGAGAATGTCATGTGTGTGACATTTTATGAATATTGTCAAGCGGTACATATTATTAAACTACCTAGGTAGCTCACCTTCTACCTAAGTACTTAAAATAATAATCATGTGCATTGGGCTTGGCACTAGGAAAAGTCATTAAAGAAATGAAGGAATAATAAAAAAATAATTATTGTTGTCCGCTTGTTTAATGTTGATTTGCGGGAATTAGGCACTTGTACAAGTTGTAACAGTGTTCACTGTTCTAGCCTGCCCGTTAACGAAGGAAGCTAGAATACTGTACGAGATATAGGTACAAAGCTTATGTAAGACGCAGGTAGTGGCTCCGTGAGGCGGCCCGATGAGGGTGGCATGTTCATTGTTTTTGAACAAACCCTCAATAAATATTTAAGATTAAAGAAAAACCTATATTACAGAAGTTATAGTAAGTATATACCTACTCGTAGTAATGTAAATCAGCAAATCTGAATTCTGTAAGTCTAGTGTATCCGTTAATTAGTATGTTTACATTACAACATAAAATGGCAATTTTTAAATATTGGTTAAAATCAATACTTTTTAGGGTACCGTACCGTAAATAGTAAGTGCGAGTCGGACTCGCGTACCGAGGGTTCCGTACTCTAGAATTAAAAGTGTTCAACTAAAACGATTATATTATATTATTAATTTGCTTATTTATAATATTTTTTTTTGTTTTAGAGTAAACCTCCTAATAGCTAAAAAATATTTTATTTTATTTTCTTTCACACAATAGCACAATTTTTTTATTTACCTTATTTGAGGTTGGTGCCAATTAAGCTAGACCTCTAAATTGTATGAGCGCCCATACCTACAACTTAGAGGACTTACGATAGCTTAATTGGCGCCAACTATGTATGTATGGGGACACCCTTTACTTTTCATCTTTTTTATTTTTTGGAATTTTTCCTTTATTTGTGCTGTAAGACCTTGCTTTTTGCCAAATTTTGTGATTCTAGGTCAACGGGAACTACCATATTGGTTTTTGACCCAAAACCTATAGGTTACTTCCAATTGACCTAGAATTGTCAATTTTGATTAAAAGCAAGGTCTTAAAGCACAAGTAAAGGGAAAATGCCGAAAAATAAAAAAGTTGAAAATTAAGGTAAATTGTGGTAAGTACTTGCAAGTTTTCGCGAAAATCTAAATTCAAATATCTTTTTATAGTGACTCAGGACCTTGATTTTTATACACCTAATAGGGACTAATAGATCTGGTATAAATTTCAACTTGCTAGGTCCATCCGTTCCTGAGAAAATAGGTGGTGGTTTTTACATATTGAGGTAAGGAACCCTAAAAAGGAACCCTTATAAGATCACTCTCTTGTCCCTCTGTCCGTCTGTACGTGTGTTACCCGACTGTGAATCGCAAAGGAGCGGAATGTGTTATTGACCGAGCGAAGCGAGGTCTCTGAGTTAACTAGAGCGATTTGCACTTGTCCGTCCGTCCGTCCGTCCGTCTGTCAGAGCCTTATAACTTTTGAATTACTGAACGTAATTACTTCAAATTTAGATATAATATGTAAACCGATGGCCTCCAGCCGAAAATGGCTTAAAAAGTTATAAAAATCTTTATTTCAGGGGGGCTCTCATAGAAGCGAATGCGAAGTAAAAAAAAAATATCGCGTTACATAAAATTGTTACGTATCATTTTAAAGATAATGTTGAACTGAGTACAAAAATATATTTTTTTTAATTTTTCCCTTAAAATTGACGAAATGGGGGGCTTTCAAAGTGGCGATTTTATACGCTCGCTTGAAGACGCTCTCTAGGAAAATCCGCTATGGATATTCAAACTGATTTTATTTTTTTAGGTCACTTATATCCTGTACTTGAACAACAAATACTAAAATTATATGAATATTATAAAGAAACGAGATTATTTAATTTTTAATGGGCATCAGTAATTCATATAGCATCAACATAGCTTCACAATAATGCTAATAGATGGCGCAGTCAGTAACTATTCCCATGAAACTACGAGTTACGACTACGACCTATCCCAAAAACAGTTTTGCGTCGACCATTATTATTTAGTTACTTATTATAAATACAATAATTGTATTGTAATTTTTTTTGTACCATATTATTCAATTAAAATTATTTTTTAGTTAAATTTTAGTTAAATATTGTATATTTTCTATTCGCGTCGATAGATGACGATTTGTACAGATGCCCGTAACCCGGTTTCACTCGTTAGTACCTACATAATAATTCAATGTTTTCACTAACGTTCCCTAACCTTTACGGGCTACCTATAAGTTAGGTTAGGTTAGGTTAGGTTAGTGTTAGTTAGTGATTGATGTTTTCTGTCAACTTATTTATCACGATCCTGTACGGGACACCTAAAAGGATATTGGGACGGATGTTAGGACTTAGGATTGTATTTAGGAGCTACCTACGTTAAGAGACTCCTACTTAGGGGATGATTTAGGTATATTTGGTGAAAACGGGCATAATAATAATGTCAGTTTTGGTTATCATGTATCGATTGAATGAATAATCATGGGATACCGTTACCGCGAGGTCTCAGTTCGGGGCGAACCACTAGTAATAATATAATTTATGTTCATATACTCGTATTTACTCATAATAATGTTTTATCTTGAAAAACCGGTCAAGTGCGAGTCAAACTCGTGTGCCGAGGGTTCCGTACCATTATACCGCCATTATAATATTTTTCGGAGTTTTCCCTTTACTTGTGCTGTAAGACCTTGCTTTTAACCAAAAGACCTAGAATCACGAAATTTGGCATAAATCATTCAAGATAACACATTACCGCTCCTTTGGGATTTGCGAACACACGCAGGAAATAGCACCCTTCTTTAACATTACATTAGTTGGATAACATCAGATAGTCAATATGTACCTACAACTAGTTCACGAAGCCAAGGTACCTACCAGTACCTAAAAGACCTAAATTATATTATGAACATATTACCACTCCTCTTTGTGATTCGCAGTCGAGTCAACATATATGCGAAATATCACCTTCCTCTATCATTGCATTAGTTGGGTAACATCAAACACAAGGTAGGTAGGTACAATACGTTCATGAAGCCAAGGTACGGACGCATAGTACAGACCCCTCCTAAGTCCTATCGAGGGATATTGCATCAGTTGCATGCTAAACGGTAAAGTGCGTCCAGTCGTTAGATTCAAACAAAATGCGGTGGCTTGTGGTGATTTTAATTTGTGCTGTGGAAATTGTTCTGGCGGAAAATGAAACGAGTCCCGGTAAGTTCTTGGTCTGGATTTACCTTTATTTTAACCCAACTTTACGAAAGGGCTACTTAAGTTTCGCAGATTTGTTAGGGGTTCTTGGGAAAACAAGGATTCCTTAAGGGGCGATTATGTCGAGCACGCCCCATACAAACGAAGTTTGTCTTTTATTTTAATGATATTCCTTCCTATTTATAAAAAAAAATTGAATTTTTTTTTGATTATTGGTGTACCCTTTTTGTGTGAGGGCAACGATCGGTGAAAATTTTTACGTGGGTCCATTTGAGGACTTAATTCTTTTTATTCGGAAAAACCAGTAGATGTCAAGGGGTAGCCCGCTCATGCATTAGTCCTTTAATCATGGCAGCCGCCGCCGCGCCGCAATGGAGCTACGGAGCTACGGATAGTTGTGGTTTTTAATCCCTGACAGAAAAGAGGGATGTTATAACTTTATAAGTTTGAGATGTGTATCTCTGTGTCTGTCTGTTCCCTCGTAGCTGTTGGAATGGATGGATGGATCGATTTTGATTCGGTTTTTTCTTTTTGAAAGCTGACGTGATTGAGATGGATCTTCGCTATCATTTATTATTTGCTCAGGCTTTTGATGATCATTAGCACATTTCTTACTTGATTAACTTTCACTGGTGCGATTGAATTAAAATTTGGTGTACTGTTACTTCGGATTATTTCCATGGTATACTGCTGCAGTATCAAGTAGTATGCGGGATTACAACTCCTCAGCAACTGAAAGCAGATTATGGTGTGTTTCGGCTCATTAGAGTGGTCTCAATGAGTAGGTGTTAGATATATGATGATCGAGTATCGAGAAGGAGTATCTAATGATGGAGCAGCAAACTGGGTAACAGGATGTCGGATGTTATAAATTTTTAATTTACACTTATTTTGCATGTTGAGTAACTGTAAAGTGTAACAAGTGAAAAATCAAACTAAAGAACGTCATAAGGTTCATCGTTTTATCCAAAACGGTTTCTGCGATTTGTTGGTTTCTTTTAAGGTGGCTAAGAACCTTAGGGAGAGGGCAGACTGGCTACTTTTAGCAGTAGCGATCGGCGATTTCGTGACTACATCTCGTTTTCGCGACTCAAAAGCTTTCGATACGATGCTAAAAGGAGCGAAGGTCGGTGATTAAAAATCCCGGAACGTCGATGCTAATTCAAATTCAAATTCAAAATTATTTATTTCATGTAGGCCAACCAGTGGCTCTTATGACACGTCATGATTCTACCACCGGTTCGGAAAGCGGATTCTGCTGAGAAGAGCCGACAAGAAACTCAGCAGTTGCTCTTTTCAAAATAATCATTTTACAATAGGTATACAGCTATTACATTGTAATAAGTTTTTTATACTATCTTGTGGGCAGCCGGATGCCATGCCGATTTAACCCATGCAACTTTGTTAGAATCCAAACAGTGACTCAAAAACATAAAAACGCCCATCGCTGGCGCTAAAATTAGCCAGTCTGCCCTCTCCCTTAGTGAGAGCTAATAGAAATAATTGAATATAAAAATTCTTTCTAAAAAACCGATATCAAACACCCGCGCCACTACAAAGAATATAATCTATTGTTGATTTATAAAAACCGCTTTACCGATTTCGGTAAAATTTAAATGGGAGCACTTTTTCTTGTTTGAAAGGTTATATATATGTATATATATATATATATATTATATATATATATATATATAATATATATATATATATATATATATATATATATATATATATATATATATATATATATATATATATATATATATATATATATATATAACCTTTCAAACAAACCTTTACCTTAACCTTTTTTTAAGCGACTGCCGGAGCCACTAGGCTACGGAGACCCAATGTTGTAATTTCAAAATTCACATTCAACAAAAAAGTGTCGGTTTCAAAAAAGTGTCGAGTGTCGGTTCCTTAATTTTTTCCGTCTAGCCCCCTTCCGCACCGCGCGATAAGGAACTACGTTCCAAAAAAAATCTTGAGAGGTGTCAAGGGACACCCGGACGGAACGCAGTTCCTTTCGATTAATTAATTTGGCATTGTGTTCAACATTTTCTCACTACAATATTAGATGTCCATAGCCTTGTGGTTTCGACAGTTGCCTAACAGCCAAAGGTTGATGGTTCGAATCCCACCTCGACAATAAAATTGAAAATAGAAAATTCAGCTGTCGAGCTGGGATTCGAACTTTGAACTGTTAAGCGACTGCCGGAGCCACAAGGCTACGGAGACCCAATATTGTACCGCGAAAATACCTAACACAATGCCAAATTCACATTCAAAAAAGTGTCGGTTTCAAAAAAGTGTCGATCCGTCTAGCCCCTTTCCGCACCGCGCGATAAGGAACTACTTTCCAAAAGAATTTTTCAAATCGGTTCAGGCGTCTTCGAGTACATAGTCGTTCGACTACGTAGTAGTTCGAGGTGAACATACATAAAAAAAATCCGACGAATTGAGAACCTCCTCCTTTTTGAAGTCGGTTAAAAAGGGAAGGGAAGTAGAGTTAGTTTTACGTGGTTCTACTTCACACACGATAGTAGTTAGTACTCAATGTGCAGTCAGCCTAAGGAAAAGGTGTTCATTGCAAAAGATTAGCAATAGTGACATTCTAGTACTACACTACATTCAACTACTAGTATTTCGTAATTACTTATTTTAAACTGGGAAAGCATTTATTGCAACTTAAAGAAATTATGCGATGTTTTCATATCATCTTAATACACGCAAGGATGTAAAGATAACCAATGGACGTAGGACGATTGATTGTTCCGAAACTTTGCAAATTTTCACAACAATGAACAATGGTCTCCAAGCGACTTATTCCTCATTTTTGAGGATCGTGACCATTTTACATTAATGGTACGAGTTTTTTTGGGATGTTAATGTGGGGGGTTCTTATGATTCATCCGCATTCTACTCAACTAAGAATACTGTTCCGATTTCTTTAGTTAGTTTTAAATATAATTTAAATGAAGTAAAAAAAAAATAGTGATAAAACAACAAGGAATGACGGCTTTCTGGGCAGGGGTCTCCGCTCACAATAAGAAGGGTTCAGGCCATATTTAACTCTGGCAAAGTGTGGATTAACCTTCACACATCTTTGAAAACATTATGGCGAACTCTCAGAAATCCTCTACATGTTTTTCATTACTTTTAAAGCAAGTAAGCGCACTTAACTCCGAACTGATAGAGTTACTTGCCTGGGATTGAAATCTCAAATCCCGAAAAGACGACCAGAGTCTTAACCTTGGTTATCACGGCTCTGTGCGGTTAGTCCGAGTTTCAATTCGTTTGATCGTAATAGTAAACTATGACATTAGCATCAAAGTAAAATGAACCATAATAGTATTATTTTAAAGTTACAAATTAAATACAGACGATTTTAATTTGGAGCGTTTTCGTTACGTAAACGTATAAGAATACAGACACGAAATTGACCTCTAACTCAATGTTGTTATGGTTTATTTTACTTTGATGGTAATGTCATAGTTAACTGTCCAATCTTGTACTAACCCTACTGAATGAGAAAACAAAAAGGCCTAACTCAGAGCTATAAACTAGGTCACCCGTTCAGTTACCGACTTCGGTCAACGAAGCATCGACTTTTCACTATCGCAACTAAACACACCTCTTAGACATACTAGGTAATGTTATGTGTGACTGCTCTCAGGCTTGCTAAGTGTTTGTGTAAGAAAATTGTATTCATTTGACAGCTTTAACCTTATGATTTTAATTCACTAGCTTTTGCCCGCGATTACACCCGCGTGGAGTTTAATAATCCTGCGAGAACTGTGAACTTTGTTTTTCCGGGATAAAAAATCCCTCTAGTCAATTTTATTCATATTTTCCTTATTGTTCTACTAATATATAAAATTCAAAATTATTTATTTCACGTTGGCCAACCTGTGGCTTTTATGACACGTCATGACTACCACCGGTTTGGAAAGCGGATTCTGCTGAGAAGAGCCGGCAAGAAACTCAGCAGTTGCTCTTTTCAAAATAATCATTTTACAATATTATTATACAGCTATTACATTGTAATAAGTTTTTTATACTATTTTGTGGGCCGCCGGATGCCATGCCGATTTAACCCATGCATATATTATAAGGACATAGTAAATAAGGATATAGTAACATGATGAATACGATTTTTGTACTCTTGCAATCGCATGGCAGATCACTGATTCGCCCTAAACGGGGCATATAAAAATATAAGAAGGTAAGTATATTATCTTCTATGGGGCCGTACCGCGGCTTTTCCCACAATGAATAATTATTATACCCCTGTGTCCCGACTTTTCTATTCAGATATGCGGCCTTAACGCATGCGCACTTACTCGTTGAGTAGGTAGGTATGATTTGCGCGGAAAACAAGCTGGTATACATAATCATTAATCTATGAAACAAGCTATCAAAGCTAGCTTTGCTAGGATACATAATATTTTCTTTTGAAAAATTATACAGGATTTTCGAAATTAAAATAATATATTTTATACACGCTTAAATTTTCTATTAATCTTTTCTATTAATAAAAAATACTTACCGCTATTTAAATATTATAAGCACTAAAAATCTCCTCGGTGGTCATTCTGGTTGCATATTAATTTGAGTAAGACAAATTACATTTTTGTTTAGGAGTTTATACTTACTATTGTGAAGGTACTGGTATGTACTTACTATTACAAGTACAAGTAAGTTAGTAACTCGTAACTATACAGGTAACTGGACCTGCAGCCACCAGATAACATAAATCTTTCCGTGCGCAAGACTGGTTATGGTTGCGACACCCTGCACTATAGCGGCTATGATCAGATAATTCGTGCAGCATTTACACGAGAGTGAAGTTTTGTAATTTAGATACTCATTGAGTTTTGCCCGCCACTTCGCATGGAGTTTTAAAAAATCCCGTGGGAACCCTCATTTTTTCCGGAATAAAAGGTATAGCCTATGTCTCTGTCCCACTCCTCAATTATCTATCATCGTCATCATCATCATTAGCAACCCATTAACGGCTCACTACTGAGCGCAGGTCTCCTCTCAGAGAAAGGTTATAGGCATTAGTCCACCACGCTGTCCCAATGCGAATTGGTGGACTTCACACACCTTCAAGAACATTATGAAGAACTCTCAGGTGTGCAGGTTTCCTCACGATGTTTTCCTTCACCGTTGAAGCATTCCGTTCAACTATCTATACCTACCCAAACATTATTCTGATTGCGGTAAGACTTTTAGGAGAGATAGCGGGCTAAGTTTTAGATCTAGAAGGAAAATCAACTTATGAGCATAATATTATTGTTTACACCAAATTAATGATGTGTCTAGTCTAATTTCTACTAAAACTCCCTACAGGTCTACATAATATTATGAAACTTCCTCCTCACATTTATTTATCTCCTAAGTATTCCTAAGTCAAGCTTTTAGACGAAGTCTTTGAAGTTAATGAATTTTTGATTCGATTGTCTTAATTTGTGGTTAGACGTTTAAAAACAAAATAATTGCGTTTGACTTGTCCTCCAGATTGAGGTTATTAATTAAATATTAGGAGTAGAAAGTGCTTAAAGGGAGGTATACCTTGTGCGATTCGTATGTACCTAAATAAGATAAGTACTTTAATATTATCTTAGTATAACTCCTAATATAGTAATGTGTATAACATAATATTATATTATCTTTTAACAATGACTATGATATACAAATGAATAAATAGATATAACACTATAATTTTTTTAATCCGTGTAACTCTAAAACTATAATTAGGTACTTACCTTTTTGTGGCGTGCTCGAGATAAAGTAGATATGGGTAGTATAAAATATAACATTATATCAAAACAGTTATGGAAAGTGCAATTATGTACGCTTGGATGCGTTCTTGAGAGTCGTAATCAAGCCAACCATAGATGCAAAACTATAGATAAACTAGCTGATGACCGCGACTTCTTCCGCATGGATTTAGTTTTATAATCCCGTGGAATCTCTTTGATTTTTTCGGAATGAAAAATAGCCTATGTTGCTCTTCAGGTCCTCAACTGTACCCGTGCAAAAAATTACGTCGATCCGTATTTTATGTTATTCTTATTTTTCTGTTAAAAATAATAATACTCCTAATATCCAAACGATACACTGCACAATTATAACAACGTCTAGGTAACCGCTATCTAACATCTTCCGAGATTTAGGTTGCCTAGCAACATAATAATTCTCGTAATAACATCGTTCCAGATGTTGCTTGTTCCGTACCTACATATATGACCAAATCACTTTTTTTTAAACTAGATACAATATACATATTATTTAGATATCTTAATTCTTAGATAGTACTAAATTAGCCAATGGGGAAAAAATGCTCGTTTGTTTTGGTCACAAATTTGATTTTTTAGCTTCAAAAATGAAGAAATGGTTCTTCATTTTCGAAGCTTAAAAATTATAAAAAATATATTTGAACGCCACATAATGAGCTCTATACAGTGACACGCCACATGCCAGGGTATAAAAATAAAATTTTATTTCGACTCCTTTTTCATGTATGGAAATGAAAATCCTTTTTGCTTTTTTTCCTTCCAATTCCTTGGAAGGAATATCCTTTTCCATTAACCCTATATTTTTTAATTTAATTTAATTTTTATTATTTGTTGTTATAGCGTCTCTGTGAAAATTTCAACTGTCTAGCTATTACGGTTTACGAGATACAGCTCGCTGACAGACGGACGGACGGACGGACAGACGGACAGCGGAGGCTTAGTAATAGGGTCCAGTTGGCACCCTTTAGGTACGGAACCCTAAAAAACAAAACAAATGGTAAAGCGCTAAGAAGAAGTTTTATTCTAAAAATGAAAAACCTTCTTTTGTACAATAGATGCAGTTTTGGAGCCTTTCGACTATTACTCCATGCCTGCTCTATCTCAGCTGGACGACTTCGACTTATGCTTGAGGCAACCAAACGCAGTCTACTGCATCGTAGACTTCGAACTGCTCGAAGATGGCACACCTTTGTATCAATTTATCAAAGTAAGTCCTTACATTATGTATTTTACAAGCGGTGAAAATATATTAGGTATAACTACCTATACAGGGTGGGCCAGACCAGGTGGATATAAAATTTTTTTTAGATTGTTGACTTAGGGGCCTACCAGGACCCGCAAGGAAAAAAATCGGTTCCCACCCGATTACGAGAAAAAAAATTTTATTTGAAATTTTGGAATATCATTACCTTGACGAACTTTCAATTTTTTTTTAATTTTTTCAGTGACAATTTCCGCAATTTTTTTATGGAATATCTTTATCTAATAACTGTGCTCTCTTAAGAAAAAATTCCAGTCTGATTAGCTGGTTTTAAGAGCATTAAATTTTAAATTATTTCAAGAAAATTAAGTTCATACAAAATCTACAGAAAACTTTAAAATTCCATTAAAAATAAAAGAAGAGGTTCATAGCACTGGTGATTTTTTAAAAACAGTAGCAACTTATGTTCTTTCGATTGCCAAAAGAAAAATTGTATGTCAATGTGCCGGATAAAAAGTTATGATTTTTCAAAAGTCTTCGTTCCTCATTCGTGTAAATAACGACCTTATTGAAAAAAATATTAATTGTTTGTGGAGACTGCAGTATGTCCTTTAATTTTAACTGCCTCGTAGGTCTAGTGATAAGCGTGTTAGACTGCGGCCGACGAGGTCCTGGGTTTGAGTCTCGGGTCGGACCAAACCAAGTATTGGGGTTTTCCGATAAGAAATTCTCAGTACTAACCCGGAGTTTGGAAGTTGGCGTTGTTTCACCCCCTACCTTGGAGAGCACGTAAAGCCGTTGGTCCTGTGCCTAATTTCTCTACGGTCGTGTCGAATTTTCCGTCCCATCGGGCTATGAGAATAATGAAACCGAGAGTGCACCTGTGTTCGCGCACACACTTGTGCACTTTAATATCTCCCGCACAGATGGCTAATCTTTCTGGAGATAGGCTTCTGCTGTGGCCGAATTTCGGAATAATAAAACATTTGTTTTATTATTCTTTCTCTTAAAAAGTAGATACCGTCATTCATCATTAAAGGATTAATGTCCTCCCTTCCAAATTTCGGCCACGACGGCAGCCTATCTCCAGAAAGATTAGCCATCTGTGTGGGAGATATTAAAGTGCACAAGTGTGTGCGCGAACACAGGTGCACTCTCTGTTTCATTACTCTCATAGCCCGATGGGACGGAAAATTCGACACGACCGGAGAGAAATTAGGCACAGGACCAACGGCTTTACGTGTTCTCCAAGGCACGGGGTGAAACAACGCCAACTTCCAAACTCCGGGCTAGTACTGAGAATTTCTTATCGGAAAACCCCAATACTTGGTTTGGTCCGACCCGAGACTCAAACCCGTGACCTCGTCGGCCGCAGTCGAACACGCTTATCACTAGACCTACGAGGCAGTTAATATTAAAGGACATACTGTAGTCTCCACAAACAATTAACATTTTTTTCAATAAGGTCGTTATTTACACGAATGAGGAACGAAGACTTTTGAAAAATCATAACTTTTTATCCGGCACATTGACATACAATTTTTCTTTTGGCAATCGAAAGAACATAAGTTGCTACTGTTTTTAAAAAATTACTAGTGGTATGAACCTCTTCTTTTATTTTTAATGGAATTTTAAAGTTTTCTGTAGATTTTGTATGAACTTAATTTTCTTGAAATAATTTAAAATTTAATGCTCTTAAAACCAGCTAATCAGACTGGAATTTTTTCTTAAGAGAGCACAGTTATTAGATAAAGATATTCCATAAAAAATTGCGGAAATTGTCACTGGAAAAATTAAAAAAAAATTAAAAGTTCGTCAAGGTAATGATATTCCAAAATTTCAAATAAAATAATTCAATAAAATAAAATTTTCTCGTAATCGGGTGGGAACCGATTTTTTTCCTTGCGGGTCCTGGTAGGCCCCTAAGTCAATAATCTAAAAAAAATTTTATATCCACCTGGTCTGGCCCACCCTGTATAAAATTATAATATCCCCTGGAGAGGGATTTAATACTTATCTACGACGATTTGCGCCGTTTGGTGTAGAGATAGGTATTGATGTGGGGGCCAAAGTTGCGTTGGCTTTATAAAGAGTTGACGATGCGCTTATTTGACCCAGTACCTGGAAATCCTAAATAAAAAATAATAAGACATGGATCAGGACTCAAAAAATAATAAATAATTAATCAGCAATAGCAATGTGATTTTCTGAATGGTTAAAGTATATCATATAAATTATTATAAATGTTTATTTAGCCGTTGGAATGATAATCTAAGTTTCCATAAAACGGGGTAACTTACGCAGGTCGCGTTTTGAGTGATATGTACGAGTATGTAACTATGTCGTCGGTCCACCTAGTGGGACGTCTGCCAACACAGCGCTTCTTGGTGCGGGGTCGCCACTCCAGCACCTTGGGACCCCAACGACCACCAGTTCTTCGAACTATGTGCCCCGCCCATTTCCACAGTTTCGCGACTCGCTGAGCTATGTCAGTGACTTTGATTCTCCTACGGATCTCCTCATTTCTGATTTGATCTCGCAGGGATACTCCGAGCATAGCTCTCTCCATCGCCCGCAGAGTGACCCTGAGCCTTCTTATGAGGCCCATAGTTAGCGACTATGTCTCAGGGAGCGGCTGAATTATTCAGGCGGCGCAAGACCGAGGCCTATAGAAGTCCATGCAAGATACTTTTATCCAGCAATGGACGTCTATCGGTTGATAAAGATAAGAAGAAGATGTAGGTTTATGTAAGAAGATGTAGGTACATGTATGATGTATGCATAGAAATATTAATAATTAATAACAAGCCAATATGTCTATTTCATTTTTATTAATTGTTTAAAATTTAATGTCCGTTTTCACCAACGTTCCCTAACATTTACGGGCTACAAAAGCTAATTTAGGTGACGCTTTCTGTTAATTTCGTTCTCACGAATCTTTAAGGTACACCTAAAGGTGAAAATGATATAAAGTAAGTTATTTTATTTAAGGCTACCTACGTAAGCAGACTCCTACTTACGGGATGATTTAGGTACGCATTGTTGATGGAAACGGCCATAAGACTTTTTTGTCAGAGGCTTCTTATTTGTTCAGATATAAGTAGGTAGATCAATATTTAAAATTTTCAGAATTTCTCAACGTTCTCGTACAAGAACTACAGACATACAAAGTTACACAGAGGGGTGTGTGGCTCCGAGCACTGTGGTCTGAACCACTCCCACGTCAATGTCAGTGACGCCACCGCGAACACTCTGAAGGAGTGCTTCAACAGGACCATCCATCAGGAGTATGGCTTACAGGTATATATTTATATTCTACTAGCTGACACGGCGAACTTCGTACCGCCAATATTTTTTTTTTTTTATTAAGTATTAAAACCTTCCGTGGACCTTAAGGAACTTACAAAAAAATAAATTAACCGAATTGGTCCATCCAATCTTGAGTTATGCGCTTACCAACATTCATTTTTATTTATATATATAAGATTAGTTTTTTCGGTGGGTAGGTTGAAAAGTTAACAGCTAAAATAATTGTGCTCTTTATTTTCGCAATTTTAAAATATTTAATCAATCAATTGAACACATAATTTAGTTATCAATGTTCTAATATTTACCTGCATCACCTGGTAATTGTTTTCACTCACTTAAAACTCAAGTTACATCATAATAATGGATCTGCACAGTCAACTAGCAAAAGGCATGGATGACATTGCAAAAATGGTTGAGAAGAGAATGAACCAGTTTGACACAGCACTTGCACAACACTCTGGAGTGAAGACATCAGGAACTTCCAGCACCTTCGGAGATCTTGCTTCACTGGCCGCTGACTACGCACAGTTCAAGTCCATAGTCTACAAAACATTGGCTATGTTGCGACAACAGTTACAACTCCTTGTACTTGGGTTTGACAAGCACGAAGCAGCCTCCCGGAGAAAGGTTCTCCTTTTCCATGGCGTCCCCGAAGACAGCAGTGAGCAGCTGGACACCAAGTTAAGCTCCATATTTAGTGAACAATTAAAGTTGCCCAGTGTTGATCACTTGTGTGTGGATGTATGTCATCGTTTGGGTGTGAAGCAAGTTGATAAGCCCAGACCCATACTCGTTCGCTTTACAGGATTAAAGCACAGGATTGCAGTTTGGAACTCTAAAACTGCTCTTAAAGGTTCTGACATAACGATTTCGGAATTCTTGACGAAACCTAGACAAGAACTATTTGTTTTGGCCAGAAAACACTTCGGACTGAGAAGTTGTTGGACGTCTGATGGTACCATCATTATTGCCTTGCCAGATAAAAGTCGTGCCAAAATCGTATCTATGTCGGAACTGGACACGCTGATCAAAAATTCCCTTCTGTGTCTGCCTCACAGGAACAGAAACTTGCAAGACCTCGTCGCAACGCTAAAGCTACAACTAAGTGATATCTTGAACAGCAGTCATAATAGTGTCGTATCATTAGGTTATCGTGATCGCCGTGTAGATGATACTAATTACTACCTAAGTAGGTAATTCAGTGACATTTACGTCACGACTCACGAACCAATAAATAATTTAACTTGTCGGTTGGTACCCACATAGCTTCTTTTCATTTTGTTTTGATAGGTTACGTTGACGTGTGACACTGACATTCATTGGAGACTTGCTGCATGTGCATGCGTCACTCGTGTGCTGTCACTTGTCAGCTGTCAGTGTTAACACTTGACGCTGTGGCGTATATCAACTGTTGCGTTCCGTTTTAATCTTGCTTGAGTATTTTTTTGTTTTTATATAAAGTACCTACCTCAAGTTATACCTCCAAAAAAAAAAATTTTTTTTTTTGGTTTCCTTCAGTATCCATTTGTTTGTTAATTAGTCATTTTTTTTAAGTTTAGTTTTATACCCTAGATGTAATTTGATGATTTTCTCCAGATTTGCCATTGATTGCGGGTAATGGTGAAGTTTGTAAGGTTTTATAGTTTTACAATTATCATAGTAGTATTTATATATTTTTTATTATATTATAATATTTATAATATTAGTATTTTAGTCTATTTATTTGTATTATTATTTATATAAGTATATATATTTTTTTTATTATTATTAGAAACTTATGGATGATATTGTTAGTAATTTTAATGACGATTTCTTTTCGTGCTCTTCTTCCGACGATTTTCACAGCGCTTGCAGTAATACTTCCTTTGAAAGTTTAAATGATGATTCCCTGGACTCTGGACTCAAGTCCATATTTTCGAACAACTCGAGTCTCAATCTGGTACACATCAATGCTCAGAGCATTCCGGCACACTATTCAGACCTTCTAGCATCTTTTAGCAGCGTCCATGTCGATGGTATTCTGGTGTCAGAGTCTTGGCTTAAACCATCCTTACCATCGTCACTCTACAATCTGCCCGGCTTTACACTTATTCGCAATGACCGAATCGGTAAGGGCGGTGGAGGTGTCTGTATATACCTCAGGGATAATATAGCTTTCAATATAATTAAACAGTCCCCCAGCCTGTTCTCTGACAGCCTTGAATATCTTTTTCTCGAAATTATCACTCACCATTCCAAAGTACTTCTCGGCGTTGCATACAGTCCTTCTCTTAATATTAACTACTTTAACACCTTTGAATCACTTCTTGAAGATATTTCACCTTCTTATGATCACATAATTATTATGGGAGATCTAAACACCTGTCTTATTAAAAACAATCATAGGGCCCATAAATTGAAATCTTTAGTTACTTCTTTTAATCTTTCTTTTCTTCCTCTGTCTGCAACGCATTTCTCGCCTAACTCAGTTCCTTCTCTCTTGGACCTTATCATGGTCGGTAAAAGTGAGAATGTGCTACACCATGGTCAGCTCAATGCTCCTTTCTCCTACCATGATCTTCTTTTCATACGCTATAATCTTTCAGTTGCTAGGCGTAAAGGTAAGACAATTTTGCGACGCAATTTAAAAAATATTAACATTCAGGCTTTTAAATCGGATGCTTCTTTGTTGGAATGGGGCCCGCTATTTGATGCGTCCACTGTGGATGATAAGGTGAGACTCTTAAACACGACCCTAACAGAATTATTTGACTCACATGCTCCTGCTCGTCCTGTAAGGGTTAAATACCTACCAGCACCCTGGCTGACACCTGACATTAAATCTCTTATGTCTAGACGGGATAAAGCCAAAAGACTTTGTAAAAAGAGACCCACCGGAGAGAATGTTGCGTCCTATAAAAGGCTGCGTAATCGCTGTAATAGAATGTGTAGGGATGCTAAACGCCGTTTCATACATTCATCTATCGAACACTTCTCTCCAACTCAGACTTGGAGTTTTTTAAAATCACTGGGTGTGGGTAAATCATCTCAAGTTTTAAGTCAATCCGTTGACTTGAACTCACTGAACCAACACTTCTCTACGCCCCCTGTCAGAATAGCTGACAGTAGCAAAAACTCCTTGCTTCGCAAACTGTACGATTTAGCCCCAGAGCCGTCTTAGGCCATGCCGGGGCCCTTGGGCACACAAGAATATGGGGCCCTGTTGGAAAGTAAAAAAATCAGCCTAGTGCGAGTCAGGCCTCGCTCTTTTAGGGTTCCGTTAAAAAAAATTAAATAAAAATATTTCCATAAATAAAAATATTTCCCATGGAAATATTTTTATTTAATTTTTTTGATTTTATTTAATTTTTATTATTTGTTGTTATAGCGGCAATAGAAATACATAATATGTGAAAATTTCATCTGTCTATCTATTACGGTTTACGAGATACAGCCCGCTGACAGACGGACGGACGGACGGACGGACAGCGTAGGCTTAGTAATAGGGTCCCGTTGGTACCCTTTGGGTACGGAACCCTAAAAATGAATGGCAAAAACATTTTTCTGTTATGATCATCCACAATTAAGGTGGGCAGTACCCAGCAGCATTAGGATTGAGGAGTTGGTAACTGGTCTGCAATGATGTAGTCCAGTGTTGTAGCGTGGGGAAGGGCGATTCCAAATACAAACCGAACCGTAGTCAAGTTAGTTGAATATATTGGTGCTATCCAAAAATACAAAGTTACCGTAGGAAATTTTCGCGAACGAAGCGGGCGCGTAATTTTTTGGACTGCACTATGCCACTACATAGTCCACTACTTGATACCTACAATAGCAACTTATAAAACGACATTTCTCGAGCGAGACGAGCGTGAATTTTTTTATGACGGCCGTACACTTACACTATGTGCTTCATTGATTCTTACAATACTAACTGCGCGAATTTTTTTCAATTGCACTATGCCTCTATGTAGTTCATACTTGACACCTTCAATAGCAATTTAACAGCGACATGTTCGCGAGCGAAGCGAGCGCGTTTTTTGGACTGCACTACTTATCTGTGTACTTCATACTTGGTCCCTACAATACCAATCAAGAAAAAAGATACATCATCGCGAGCGGAGCGAGCGCAAAATTTTTTCGATTGCACGACGCTTCTAGTAGTTCATACTTGGCACCTACAGTAGCTGTTCAAAACTGATATCTTCGCGAGCGAAGCGAGCGCGAAATAATTTTGATAGCACTACACCTCTGTGTAATCCCATACTATTTGGTATGTACATAAGCAATCTATAATAATCGACATTATCGCGAGTGAAGCGAGTGCGACATTTTTAACTACGCCACTATGTAGTCCATACTTGGCACCTTCAACAGCAATTTAACAGCGACATGTTCGCGAGCGAAGCGAGCGCGTTTTTGGACGGCACTACTTAACTGTGTACTTCATACTTGGTCCCTACAATATCAATTGAGAGAAAAAGATACATCATCGCGAGCGGAGCGAGCGCAAATTTTTTTCGATTGCACGACGCTTCTTTGTAGTTCATACTTGGCATCTACAGTAGCTGTGCAAAACTGGTATCTTCCCAAGCGAAGCGAGCGCGATATTTTTTGATAACACTACACCTCTGTGTAATCCATACTATTTGGTATGTACATAAGCAATCTATAATCGACATTATCGCGAGTGCGACATTTTTAACTACGCCACTATGTAGTCCATACTTGGCACCTTCAACAGTAATTTAACAGCGACATGTTCGCGAGCGAAGCGAGCGCGTTTTTTGGACGGCACTACTTAACTGTGTACTTCATACTTGGTCCCTACAATATCAATTGAGAGAAAAAGATACATCATCGCGAGCGGAGCGAGCGCAAATTTTTTTCGATTGCACGACGCTTCTTTGTAGTTCATACTTGGCATCTACAGTAGCTGTGCAAAACTGGTATCTTCCCAAGCGAAGCGAGCGCGATATTTTTTGATAACACTACACCTCTGTGTAATCCATACTATTTGGTATGTACATAAGCAATCTATAATAGACATTATCGCGAGTGAAGCGAGTGCGACATTTTTAACCGTTGCACTACGCCACTACGCCATACTTGGCACCTATACGCGAACGAAGCGAGCGCAAAAATTTTTCGATTCCACTACCTACGCTTCAATGTAGTTCATACTTCGCACCTACAGTAGCTATGTGAAATGGATATTTTCGCGAGCGAAGCGAGCGCGACAATTTTCTGATCGCACTACGCCTCTGTGTAGTCCATACTATTTGGTATGTACATAAGCATACCTTAATGCAAAAAAATTATATTAAGTAGCGCATTAACGTTTCGTCTATTTATTTTTCATTAGTTAAAATATGAAGACTAAATAATTTCAAAGTTCTTAAAATATATTGCGTACGATTTCGAGTAAACGATCGTACATCGTACTAGGGCTAAAAAAATCGTATAAATCGTACCTTTGGCAATCCTAAACTACGTATTTCATAACTGTTAAATCTGGCAATGCCACGTTTACTGTCAAACTCGGCAATGTCATTGGCTTGTCACTGCTCAGTGTTGCCAGAAAGTCGATAACAACGCCCTCATTTACTGAAACTTTATTGTCGGTTAACGTTTTGTTACTATATCTACCTAAAATAGAAAAAAAATGTAAAATACAGGCGAATATATCGGCTTTTCGGGGCCCCCTTGGTGATGGGGGCCCTGGGCACGGGCCCCGTGTGCCCATATGGTAAAGACGGTACTGTTTAGCCCCACCTAATTGTGATCCTTTTATTTTCACTAGTATCACGGAGGGCGACGTTAGGAGAGGTATACTATCAATTACTTCCAAAGCAGTGGGTGATGATGGTATTAGTCGTGATATGCTTCTTTTAGTAATCGACTACGTATTACCTGTCATCACTCACATCCTGAACTTCTCATTAATGTCAGGCCATTTTCCTACTGCGTGGAAAATGGCTAATGTTATTCCATTACCTAAATCACCTAACCCCACATCTTTCTCTCAATACCGTCCCATCTCTATCCTTCCCACTCTGTCTAAAATTTTAGAAAACTTAGTGTTCAAGCAAATTTCAACATATTTATCTCGCAATAATCTTCTAAGCCCTCTCCAGTCTGGTTTCCGTCCCTTTCACAGTACCTCAACCGCATTGCTCAAAGTAACTGAAGATATTCGATTTGCTATGGACAATAAAAAGCTTACTGTTCTTGTACTTCTTGACTTCAGTAACGCTTTTAATTCAGTTGATTTCGATGTAATGCTAGCTATCCTTCGCTCTCTTAATGTTTCTCCTTCCGTGATTGACTGGTTTAAGTCCTATCTTCGTGGTCGCCGACAGAGAATCAGCACTGACGAAGCCTCTTCGGACTGGGCTGATCTCTCAGCTGGTGTACCCCAAGGCGGTGTACTATCTCCTTTATTGTTTTCTGTTTTTATAAACGAAATCTCTAAAGTAATTTCTTCTCACTACCATCTCTATGCCAATGATCTGAAGCTTTATAGGCACGCGGCATTATCCGAACTTCCATCTGCAGTGGATGCTATTAACATTGACCTTAATCGAATTAAAGAATGGGCAGCGTCATTTGGCCTGCTTGTCAATCCTACAAAATCTCAAGCTCTCATAATTGGTAGCAGCAGGATGCGCTGTAAAGTTAATTTTAATACTTTACCTCACATTCTTTACGATGATATACCTATACCTCTCTCTGACAAAGCTAGAAACTTGGGTTTAATTTTTGACGTTAACTTTTCTTGGTCCGCTCATATCAATGAGGTGAGTAGACGTTTGCACTATTCCATACATTCCCTCCGGAGACTTCAAAGTTTCTTGCCTTTACGCACTAAAATAATGCTAGCACAATCTCTTCTCCTTCCTCTCATTGACTATGCTGACGTTTGCTATCTAGATACAACTGAAGAGCTACTTGATAAATTAGATCGACTTCAGAATTTGTGCATCCGTTTTATTTTCGGACTGCGCAAATTCGACCATATATCCGAGTTCCGTCGTCAACTGAAGTGGCTCCCTATCCGACTTCGCCGGAATGCTCACATTCTAACCTTAATATTCAAAATTTTTAAGTTTTCTTCACCAGGATATTTACGTGAGTATTTTCTGGATGCTCCTCCGCGAGCCAGACCATTCCGATCCTGCGTCGAGTTGAAAATACTAAAAGTGCCCCACAGCAACACCATTTTCTTCGCAAGATCGTTTGCGGTAACTGCAGCGCGCCTCTGGAATTCTCTTCCTGAGAATATCCGCAACAGTCCATCTGTTGCTGTTTTTAAGTCGAAACTGAAGCAGCATTATCTTTCCTCCTAATTTCATCTTTAATATGCCCGGTATTTTTTTTTTCCCCCCCTATATAATATATAGTATATTATGTATTATGTATGGTATATTAGTATTATAGTATTATATTATTATTATATTATTATTACTATTTATTAAGTATATATGTAGTATAAATTGTATACTTAATTATTATAATATCATGTATATTATATATTAGTATCTTAACATAATATGTATTATATTATCTGTAGCCATTTATTAATTTTTAAAGATTAGTCTTTAGTACCTACCTACCTCTGTATGTTCTCACTTTTCTCAC
The DNA here is from genome assembly GCA_029955525.1 of Oeneis ivallda. NCBI lineage: Eukaryota > Metazoa > Arthropoda > Insecta > Lepidoptera > Nymphalidae > Oeneis > Oeneis ivallda. The sequence goes on from JARPMR010000007.1 coordinate 16,340,042, forward strand.
ATTCGAGGGCTTCTGGAAGAAATCTCTTCTTTAGAGATAAGCTGTCCTTGTGCACGTCCTTTATATCTTTCTTACATTGTTTTATATTACTGGTACTAAATAAATAAATAAATAAAATAAATTACAGAGTATGGGCTTCTCATGCTATACTAGTTCATAAAATGTCAACCTTAAAGTAACTACTGTAAGGTTGTCATTATATGACATCTCAAAATAAAATTGAAATAATAGCTACTATATCTACTGCTTAAAAGCGTTTATAGTATGGGCCCTGTCCCCCTAGCCATATTACACTTCGTTGTATTTATTCTCTTTCTATGATCGTTAACGCTTTAGAGCAGGGGCTCCCAAAGCTTTTTTTATCACGCCTCCTTTCTGAAAGGACAGGTGTTGTGATACAAAACTTTGGGAACTCCTGCTTTAGAGGAAGCGTGTATTACTTTGACAAACTTAGTTTCACCTATTTAAGTATTAGGTACATTAAATTCTAAGTCAGGTGTACGCTTAAACTAAGCTTTTCTTTCACTCAGTATATTTCTTTATCAATTTAACAAATATAAATTAATAATTTAAAACACCCCCGACGTATTGTGATTTATGAATGTTATGGCCGGTCCTATTATCGTACACAATAATGTACGATATACCCGACATCCTGTTACTCGATTTCTTTGTCAGGGGTTAAAATAAATAGATTGATGCATGAAAGATTCGTATATAATTATACTTCTTTATCAACCGATAGACGTCCACTGCTGGACAAAGGTCTGGACAAAGGTCAAATTATACTTAACCGTTTTATATTTGCTTGTTACCAGGTAGATTCTTTATCCGTGAGATATTGCAAGACACAGAACGACCATATACCGGTTGATGCATTGGACTATATCATAGGAGCCTTGCTCTTGCTATTGCTCTTTGTGAACGTTGGATGTTCAGCGTATTACTTCCTATGGCCACCAGAGAGTGGGGAAGGTATGTCCTTAGTAATTAATTTAAAAAAATAAAATTTCATTAGCATTAAAAAAAACTCGGTGGTCTCGAATCGGAAGAAGTCTACCTAGTTCGAAAAATGTTCTGTTAGGAAAATTTAAAAAAAAAACAATCTTTATTTGAAAGAAAAGTTTACAAAAAATTTTGGGTGCTTTTATTTGTGGTAATTTCTTTGCACGTATTTGTATACCTACAAAGTTATAATTACAAAAATTACTATTACTTTTTAGGGTTCCATACCTCAAAAGGTAAAAAAAGGAACTTATAAGATCACTCTCTTGTCCGTCTGTCCGTGTGTCACCACCGATTTTCTCAGGAACGGGTGGACCTAGCAAGTTGAAATTTATACCAGATACTGAGTTCTATTGTCCCTATTACGTATATAAAAATCAAGGTCGTGAGTCAACACGATAAAAAAATATGGGCAAATTTAGATATTCGCGAAAACTTGTAAGTTCCAAAATTTACCTTAATTTTCAACTTTTTTTATTTTTCGGAACATTCCCTTTACTTGTGTTATAAGACCTTGCTTTTAAAGAAAATTGACAATTCTAGGTCAACCGGAAGTACCCTATAGGTTTTGGGTCGAAAACCTATATGGTAGTTCCCGTTGACCTAGAATCACGAAATTTGGCATAAAGCATGGTCTTACAGCACAAATAAAGGAAAAATTCCAAAATATAAAAAAATTGAAAATTAAAGGGTGTCCCCATACATACATAGTTGACGCCAATTAAGCTTTCTTATGTCTTCTAAGTTGTATGGGCGCTCATACAATTTAGAGGTCTAGCTTAATTGGCACCAACCTCAAATAAGGTAAATAAATAAAATTGTGCTATTCTGTGAAAGAAAATCATCATCATCATCATCTCAGCCTGCGGACGTCCACTGCTGAACATAGGCCTTTCCCAGAGAACGCCACCACACCCGGTCCTCAGCCTTCCTCATCCAGCCACTTCCCGCCACCCGCTTTATATCGTCGGTCCAACGTGCTGGAGGGCGCCCCACACTACGCTTACTAGTTCGCGGTCTCCACTCTAGAACTTTTCGGCCCAATCGGCCATCGCTTCTACGACAAGCATGGCCTGCCCACTGCCATTTCAGCTTGCTAATGGTTTGGGCTATGTCGGCGACCTTGGTTCTCTTGCGGATCTCTTCATTCCGAATCCTGTCCTTAAGAGAAACTCCTAACATAGCCCTCTCCATAGCTCTCTGAGTGACTTTAAATTTGTGGATCAAGCCTTTTGTTAGTGTCCACGTTTCAGCGCCATAAGTGAGGACGGGAAGTACACATTGATTGAAGACTTTCGTCTTCAGGCATTGAGGTATTGACGATGAGAAGACCCGACTTAATTTTCCAAATGCCGCCCAGCCCAGCCGTATCCTTCTGTTGGCTTCTTCGTCGAAATTGTTTCTACCCAGTTGTATGATCTGGCCAAGGTAGTTGTACTCTGAAACAATTTCGATTCCAACATTTTCGACGTTCACGGGTATCGGGACAACATGTTGATTGAACATAACCTTGGTTTTGTCCATGTTTATCCCAAGACCAACTCGTCTGGAAGAGCGGCTTAGGCTATTCAGCATCTGTTCCAGATCTTCTGGAGTCTCTGCCAGGATAACCACATCGTCGGCGAACCGCAGGTGTGAGATGTATTCGCCATTTATATTAAAGCCTCGTCCTGTCCAGTCCAGCGTTTTGAAGAGGTCTTCTAGAGCAGTATTAAACAGTTTTGGGGATATTACATCCCCCTGTCTAACCCCCCTTCTCAAGTTTATTGGTTTTGTTTGCTGAGACTGTACTTGGACGGTCATTGACGCAGTATCGTAAATACATCGCAGCACCTCGATATAACGCCAATCGACTTGGCATCTCTGCAGTGACTCCAGAACAGCCCAAGTTTCGATAGAGTCGAAGGCTTTCTCGTAGTCCACAAAAGCAAGGCAGAGTGGGAGATTATACTCTTTCGCCTTCTGTATAATCTGCCTTAAGGTGTGGATGTGGTCTACGGTGCTGTAGCCTTTTCGAAACCCAGCTTGCTCCGAAGGTTGAAAATCGTCAAGTCTTCGGGCGAGGCGATTTCTGATCACCCTCGAAAACAACTTATAAACATGGCTCAAGAGTGATATCGGCCGATAGTTCTGTAGAAGCTCCTTGTCACCCTAGGGGGGTAAGAGAGTGCAACACCACCTTAGCGCTCCAAATGTCAACCTCACCTGCCCGTGGTGCCCCCTGCTGATTAACGAAAGAGGCTATGACGACCGAATAATGGCGGTATAACCATTCACACGAGCTGGACTGGAATAAATGACGCATACCGGTGTCGGGCAGCAGCGACACTGGTGCAAGCAGTCTGGCCCTGTGATGGCCAACACGCCTGCCCAGCGTGGCCATTACGGGCATATCTTCCCATGAATTGCGTCACAACACAACGGCCCCTAGTTCCCGGCAGCCCTACTATTCCCGTTCACGGTAGCGGACGTGGTCACCGTAGAGCAGGGGGTGCAAAGAATCACCGGGTTTTGGACAGCTACCATAAAATCGGATGTATTTGGCAACGTATAATACACGGACATTGAGAGCGGACGAACACCTCGCTGAATTCGAAATAGAGCTGAGCAGAATTAAATGGCATGGTTTGGGGCTGTCGGAAGTCCGAAGAGAGGGGGAGGACATGATAACCCTGGAATTGGGCAATATGCTCTATTATCGGTAAGGCGACCAGGCTTCACAAGGAGGTATTGGATTTTTGGTCAATAGAGTCCTCAGAAATAACGTACTGGAGATCAGTAGTGTGTCGTCGAGGGTGGCATATGTTATACTCAAGCTGAATCAGAGATACTCCCTTAAGATAGTACAAGTCTATGCGCCCACGTCGACACATGCTGATGACGAAGTTGAGGCCTTATACGAGGACATTGCAAAGGCTCTTGATAACACCACCAAAACTCACTTCAATGTCGTTATGGGGGACTAATGCTAAGGTGGGAGTACAAGAACATGGCGAATTAAAAGTGGGACCACACGGCTTTGGTCACAGAAATCACAGGGGCCAGATGCTTGTCCACTTCTTGGAGCGGAAAGGGCTATTCCTGATGAATTCTTTCTTCAAGAAAAAGCCCTCTAGAAAGTGGACATGGCATAGTCCGGATAATGTGACTAAAAATGAGATTGACTTTATCATGACGGATCGCAGGTATATATTTGAAGATGTCTCAGTGATCAATAGGTTTAACACCGGCAGCGATCACAGGCTTGTGCGTGGTATCTTAAATATAGATCTGCAATTAGAGAGACAACGTCTGATGAAGTCAACTCTCCGACCCAAACCGTTGCAAAGTGTAAGCTCCGAACAATTCCAAATTGAGCTCAAGAATCGGTTCGACCTGTTGGAAACCAACTTGGACATTGACCAACGATTCACCAATTTCGTAGGTGTCGTTCGTGAAGTGGGGCGCAAATACTGTCAGAATGACCATAAAAGGGTGTCAAAGAGCAGGTGAGCAGAGACGGGAAACTTCTTCAGCACTGCCTCAGTGGCATACTTTGAACAAGCGCGTCAAAAAGCGAATAAGATTCGACCTCCGGTGCTCCAACACCCGCATTATACAAAATGCGATCGAGCAAAACCGAGGTTCGAAAGTGTTCGCTAAGCGACTTGAGAGGAGCCACTTAACAAAGTTGAGAAACCCCGTCGGTAAAATCGTGACGTCACAAGCAGAGGTCCTAGAGGAGATCGAACGATTTTACTCTCAGCTATACTCCTCCAAAGCTCCAAAAGCGGCTCAAGACACGAACGACAATCGTGCGACATTGACCCGCCACTACACCGAAGACATCCCAGACGTTGACCTTGGCGAGATGCGAATAGCCCTCAATCAACTTAAAAACAACAGGGCACCTGGCGATGACGGCATCACATCAGAGCTTCTACGTGCAGGAGGTACTCCGATCCTGAAAGAGCTAGCAGAGCTCTTTAATGACGTCATTGCAAACGGAACTACGCCAAAAGCATGGAGCAAGAGTGTGGTAATCCTTTTCTTTAAGAAAGAAAATAAAAGAAAATATTTATTTTGATATTAAGAATAAACATCTAAAACATATTATAAACTAGCTGACACGGCGAACTTCGTACCGCCACATTATCTATATAAATAAAAGAAATAAACTATCCTAATCCAAAAAAAAACTATCCTATCTTTCAAGTTGGACCAAATTACAGATAGTTACGAAGTTTGATCAAAATCGGTTAAGTAGTTTAGGAGTCCATCGCGGATAAACAACGTGACACGTAATTTATATATATTAAGATTATCTATATAAATAAAAGAAATAAACTATCCTAATCCAAAAAAAACTATCCTATCTTTCAAGTTGGACCAAATTACAGATAGTTACGAAGTTTGATCAAAATCGGTTAAGTAGTTTAGGAGTCCATCGCGGATAAACAACGTGACACGTAATTTATATATGTATATATTAAGATAAGCAAATTAATATAATATAATATTATCGTTTTACATGAATACTTTTACTTCTGGAGTACGGAACCCTCGGTGCGCGAGTCCGACTCGCACTTGGCCGGTTTTTTTTAAACTAAAATTGTTGCGTTTAAAAATCGTCGCAAATCTAAGGCACACGTGTATAATTACAAGGTACCTAAATACCTACGTTAAGTTTGCAAAATGTAACTTTTAAAAAGAGTCCCAAAACTCAAAAGAGGAATAGTTTTTTTTCTATGTCTGTGAAATTCATCTTTTAATAATTTGTAAGTTTGCCGTAGAAGATTAGCGTATAGAAGTGAGGACAGTGCTGTATTTATGTTTTAGATTATGTTACGGTACCAAATATATAAATTAATGGAATGCTGTTGCTCTAGGTAATCGATTCATGTTAGCTTTCTGTGTGCAAAAGAACTGGAAAGCTCTAAAACATGGAGGAAGCGCGGAAGGGGGGATCTTTAAGTGCTTTCAAGCTCTGAGGTAAGAACCTTGTATCAAATTATTGCGAGTGATATTAGAAAGCAGTGCTTTTATTATAAAAAATTGGTTGTTTGTAAAGTCGGTTTACAGTCGATAGTTTTACGTGATAACGTCATAAAGAAACATTGATGAATAAATGTGCCACAAACCAAAGCTTGGGCCGATCGTGACTCTCTATCGCTTGTTCCGCGCTCTCGCTTACACGCACAGGCTCAAGCGGAACGTGACACTTTTTCGTGCGTGCAGCCGGTGTTCATCGATTTATAAGATGTTATCACGTCAAAAAATATCTAATACCTACTATGGCATGTAACGAAGACTATAAGACTGAAGTAATCCACTATGTTCCTGTACCTACTTAGAAAGTCTAAACTATGAGTTTTGATAATATCTGGCTAGATGTGTGGATATCAACAGATGATTACATTAAACATAATAATTGAGGGTGTCGGGTGGTGCATCCGCTGCATTGATGAGCCTGAGGCTAAGGCTAAAGCAGGTTTAAGTTTTATTATATTTTTGACGTGATAACGTCTTATAAATCGATGAACACCGGCTGCACGCACGAAAAAGTGTCACGTTCCGCCTGAGCCTGCGCGTGCAAGCGAGAGCGCGGAACAAGCGATAGAGAAGCACGATCGGCCCAAGCGTTGGCTTGTGACCGCGCCGCCGCGCCTCCCGCCAGTTATCGTCAATGTTTCTTTATGACGTTATCACGTAAAACTATCGTCCGTAAACCGACTTTACAGACAACCAAATATTTTTTTAAATAATAACATAATATTTATTTTGTAGGTTTTACACTATGGTGATGATCCTAGGGCTTCATTCAATGATTTTCATCGGCTACGGGTACACAGAAAATCCCGAATTTATAGAAAAAGTGAGTTATTACCAGATCATATTATATTGACTAGTGGTTAAGACTGTGTTCTCCTATTCGGGAGGTCGCAGGTTCGATCCCGGGTGCGGACCTCTAACTTTTCGGATTCATGTGCGTTTTCAAGCAATTAAATATCACTTGCTTCAACAGTGAAAGAAAACATCCTAAGAAAACCTGCACATCTGACAGTTCTCTATAATGTTCTCGAAGATGTGTGAAGTCCGCCAATTCGCAGTGGGACTATGGCTTATAATTATAACCCTTCTCTGAGAGGAGACCTACGCTCAGTAGTGAGCCGTTAATGGGTTGCTAATGATTATGATGATTATTATTATTATATTGACTTATAATCATCATCATCACAAGAAGATAATGATGACGGTGGTGCTCTGGCTCGTCTTCATAAATTATAGCTAAGATCCATCTCGATCACTTTAGCTTTCAAACAGAATAAACCGCATCACAATCGGTCCATTCGTTAGGGAGCTACGAGGGAACAGACAAAAACACAGATCGTTTAACTTCTAACAGCCTCTTTTTCCGTCGGGGTTTAATTAGACATCTCTAGTTACGGACCTTCTTTCTAATTTACACATCAACAATAATTTGAACTTGTAATTCCATGAATATCCATTAAAGACTGTCTTTTGCGGATATTCCAGTATGATTGTGGAACTTGCAAATACTACCGAGTAGCAAGAGGATAAAAGTTGTCCGGAATGAACTTTAGAATAGAATAGAATAGAATAGAAATGTTTTTTATTCAAATAAACTTTTTTACAAGTGCTTTTGAATCGTCGATGAGTCTACCCCTGGTTCGGAATGCCGTTCCTGTATTGATTACAGCCGTGTGAAGCGTAGAATTGACTGGAAATAATGGAAAGAAATGGAATGTTGTGTTATTCTGGTTTAGAAATTCAATAACGTCTTCTCAAATAAATATAACATACCAATTTTTTTTTTTTTGGAATAATACGTTCTATGAATTGCTGAAATTTACTAGTACGCCGACGGTAGGTAGTAGATGCGAAGCGACTACCAATCCTAAATCTACATTGAACTATATTTTAAGGTTGTTATATTGGTTTGAACGTAGTACTATTATATATTCTGTGTTTGAACTATATTTTAAGGGTTTGAATATATTAAACCAATATTGTTTGTAAATCATACGAATCGAACTTCGTTAGTATGTAGGGCGAAATTTCTCTAGTATTATACCTACCTAATAATTTCGTTTCTCTACATTTTACCCGCGACCTCGTCCGCAAGGACTTAGGTCTTTTAAGAAATCCCACAGAAACTGTTTGTTTTTCCGTGATAAAAAGGAGCCTATGTCACTCTTCAAGTCCTCAATGCAAAAAATCACGTCGATCCGCAGCTCTGTTACTGCGTAATCAACAAACAATAGTACATTGTTCAACGAGGGGTGAAAGTGACCGATTACATACGTGGGTGTCGTTTGAGGCGCGAGGCGCAGCCGAGGGCCTCAATACACCCGAGTTAGGAATTGCACTTTCTCCCGAGTGATACATAGTGCTTTATACTACACCTACGAGGAAAATAACATTTTTAATTAAAGTTTATATTGAAATTCGTATAATTATTAAAACTCAGGGTGATGTTTTTGGTTCGACAAATTAATGGTTTTAGATGTCTGAGACAAAACAACTGACGAGATAAATACCTGTGCTGGTGGCACAGCGCTTGTGGAAGGCTGTAGTTCAAAAAGGTCAACTGCTTGTCTAGTTGCCATTGGTGACGTTGCCGGCTTTGTAGATGGATGAGTAGATGAATGTTAGTTACGAGAGTACAACATTTTCAGAAAAAGACGTAGTAATGAAATTTCATACATTTTTTCAGCCCGCAGATTTGCCTCCACGTAAAGACGTATTTTCTTTCTCGCTCTTTTCCGATATGACGCAAATTAGAAGGTACTTTCCGAGCAGGTGTAGTTTATACATATTTTACAATTATTGTAGGATTATTAAATAGCGCGAAGGGAGTAGGGATTACAAAGAGCTGTTCTAGTTTATTGGTCTTGTACGAGTACATAAACGGATATAAAGAAGTTATTTTCGCTTTTATATAATATTCAATTGATGTATTCACCGAGTAACCTATAAGGGTATTTTATGATCCAATAAAAAATGGCGTCTGTCAGCGCTGGGACTGTCAGAAACGCTGTGGTATACAATTATTTACAGAGCGCGCGCACACTTAAGACAATAATGGACTTTTACCTTTGTACGTACGTTTTTTAATATTTCATTGCTGGACACGGATTTCCTGCATAGATTTCAATTCGATTCAATTCATTTATTTGCAAAGATTAATGAATTGAATTAAGATCCATTTCCATAGATAATATTCATGTGCCTTTTGTGCTAATGGCTCGTAGTTGAAATCGCTTTAGATCATCCAATCATCTTGTTGGGGGTAATCATCGGTTTTCTCAATGTGATTCACCTCAGGATTCCAACATTTGTTTCAAATCCTCCAATATGCGTTAAAAGCATTCAGAATCAAGTAAAATTGACTGAAAAAATAAAGAAAGACAATTTTCACAGTTGCGACTTTTTTGTTGCCTATGTGTACACGTTTCTATGTATAAATCTAGTTTTTATGGTATATTTGACAGCTTTTGTTCTATTTATGCGACTCCCGAATATTTGATGAGTGCGTATCTAAGTACTAAAAGTTCTTTATTTGATTTCGGAACACTTCTAACTTCATGCAAATAATGTTATTTGATTATATCTCCTTATTCCATTGTAACTTCAAAAATTTTTCAACGATAAATTTTAGAATTTCAAATGAAATCAAAAAATATTCTTCAAAAGTCTTATAAAATAGGTACATAGGTACATGCTGCTTAAATTATAGGTACTTAATACAAAACCTATAAGATATAAAGTTTGAAGGAATGTAAGAGAGAACTAATTTTTCACGGAAAATTCTGCAATAAAAATTTTTGTATGCAACTATAATGCATTTTTGGACGAAACTCAGTCAGCCAGATCGTTATATTTCAAAAGATTGCGATTTGGTAGGTATTTGATTGCCGTCACAATATGGATAATCATTATTTTTTTTTTGTTTTAAATATTTATTTCCAAAAGTAAAATTACCTACTTAAATTCTTATGCCTAAATTATATACAAATAACAAAATTAAAACTAAAATAAAAATTAAATAAAATCTAAAACCCCATCGAAGTCACTGCAGTGTGGCGTAGTACCCAAGATGCTGGCAGCATTACCCCTTTGGATGGCCAAGCTAATCCTTTGGCCAAGGTAGCTGCCATCTCTTGGATCCCCGGTAGACTCGATCACCTTTTTAGATAGCTCTACAAAAAGCGCTCGAGCCTCCGGGCCCCACGGCCCCAGGGTCTCTACACCAAAAGGCACAAATATGAAACCACTGTCAAGTTTTTCATATTTGCGCCTCTTAGCCTGTTCGGCGCTAGTAGCCGCTGCACCCGCCACAGAGGAGGTCGCATGTATGTGGGATGCAGCTAGAGTATCTACACAGGTGGCATACCACCCTGTCCTCCAAGGAACAAGCGTCATACCATCAGGTCTCTTGCCATCACTACGTGCCAAACCAATAGGTTCTAATACAGCTGGCACGTGAGCAGTAGCAAGAGACCTGCGGATGATGTCGTTGAGGACATTGTGGCGGGAGAAACGACCAGCGCTCTTCGAACAGGAGAGCCCGTGATGACCGTAAGCGTCGACGTGGTCACCGCAGCGGCAACGGTGAGGCTGGGTTATTTTGGCGCCGAGCCTAAGACCAACTACCACAGCAAGAGTGGCGTGGTTTAAAAGAGTGCCCAGATTAGCAGAAGGGAGAGCATGGAGCCAGTGTCCGGATTCTTTCGCACAGACAGCGAGAAGACGAACACGGTCTTTAGAATTTGCTTGCATTAACATTGCATCAAAAGTTTTTTTACAAATTATGGAAGGAAGAGAAACCGGCAATTGATTTGGGCTAATCGCTGACCATCCATTTCTATTTCTATATTCATTAATATAATATATTATGTTATTATAATTATAATCGAAACTGTAACATGGAAGAATAACATTTGTAAAAACGGAAAATAAATCGGTCAAAAAACAAATAAGTTATATTAAGCTGTTTTATTGCGACCTGTATCTGTTTCCTGTTTTATTGCGACGTGTATCTGTCTCTTCCTAAAACTAAATTTTCTATGAAGAGTATATGGAGCTACTGTCTTGTGACGTCACACGCCAGTAGCGCTCTCTTTGTCTAATAGGAAACTTTAAAGCTCTATATTTCCGAGATTAGTTAAGAAAGCTGTTAAAAAAGAAAAATGGCATTGTATTATGATATTCGAAACTTTATTTTTAATAAATAAAAAAAACAGTTGAATAAGTACCTACTACATACCCTATTGCAATTACAAGAGGTCTACTTACGTTGAATTTTTTTTATATTTCTATGGCCTTAAAATGGTACGAATACTATTACAACATTCCAAATGGCATGTAATCGCGCTTGTAGTACAATCTACCAGCTATATCAGGTCGTACGGAAAGTGTTGCAAGTGGAAATTGCGTGCAATAGGTACACTTTTCATTTTGAGTCACTAATTCACAGTAAATAATATGTTTTAAAATATACACCTACCAATTAACTACATTCGGTTTATCTATAATTAATTAATTAATTAAGCATTTTTCCTCCTCGTTCCTAATACGCATCACCATTTGGAATGCCATTCCGACTTTTGTTTTTCCAACTAACTATGTTATAACTTGGGTATGTACCTTTAAATCACTAATGAAAAGGCATCTACTAGACGCACGCCCTCCATCTTAAGCTGCATCTTCACTTATATCATCGAAAGTCTTCATAGTTATTAGTTAAGCGTTTGTCTATAATCTATATTATAATTAAATATAAAAGATTCTTTTTAAAAAACCGACTTCAAAGTATATAATTTATTGTTGATATTTTAAAAAATTTCTAGGCAAGCGCGCTCCAACCTAGACCTCAGTGCTGTCCAGCATTGATTGTCGTCAAGCGCAAGCCTATCCCGAAAAAAAAAGGCGTCTTCGAGTAATCGGTGAACATACATAAAAAAAAATATTCCGACGAATTGATAACCTCCTCCTTTTTTGAAGTCGGTTAAAAAGAATAGAATCTTAAAGTAGCTTTTGTCCGCGATCTTATCAACGTATAGTTAGGTTTTAATTATTACTTATTACTTATTTTTTATTCCGGAAAAATAAGGGGTACCCTTGGGATTTAAAAAAAAATCCCCGAGGACTTAGTGCGGGTAAAAACTGGTAGGTAGGTAGGTGTCATTCATAGCCCGGACATTAAATCCATGTGTTGCCGATGATTTAAATTTTTATAAACTTTTATTTACTTGCAATATAAGTGGTAGGTACTTAAGTATGTTTAGGTCAAATCTTGCAAGGTGAATAGAACCACTTCCCGGTTTCCGATTGAGCTGAAATTTTGCATGTAAATCAGATGACAATGCAATTTTATTGTGACATGGTGCTGTACGATAGTTATCGGAACCCTGTAATAAAAGGAAGTAACCCAATTGAATTTGGGCTCGTTTGATTCTTCTTGACAAGTACTCTGGTTATAGATGATATCCAGGGTCTGATGATGAAGCCGGAAGGTGGCTTTGGTAACTCTGTAATAAAACGACTAAGTCGTAACCCCATTGAGTTTGGGCTCGTTTGACTCATCTTGACAAATACTCTGGTCCTAGATGATATCCAGGGTCTGATGATGTAGCCAGAAAGCTTGTTTCAAAAGGTTTCTTGCCGGCTTTTTCAGTCGAATCTGCTTTCTGAATCGGGCAGTACAGTCTTGACACTTAATATCGATTATGGATAAGAGCCACAGGTTGACCTGTATGAAATAAATAATTTTGAATTTGAAATTTGGTTTTGTAATTTGATTTTGGAATTTGAATTTGGAATTTGAATTTGAAATTTGAATTTGATTTTGGAATTTGAATTTTGAATTTGAATATAATTCATACTCGCTAGCATTTTTTTTTTCGAGTCAATAAACGCGTATTTTTTTCCAGTCCTACGACGATTTCTTCAAATCTCTACTTTTCAACGCCCGAGTGATTGTCCAAATCTTCTTCGTGATGGGAGGGTTCCTGATGGCCTACAAGATGATGGTGTACGCTGAAACACATCAGTTCTCTCTCAGAACTATTCCTATGGCTATTGTGAATAGATGGTTTAGGTAAGGAAAATTCAGTTGTTACATTTTTACAAAACTGCGGCTAAGCTCAAACTATCTGAGGGCAAGGAATACTTATTAGTAAAACTTTTGAAATGTTTTAGGTATTTAATGATAGCATCACTTTCGTTCTTTTCTTATATCTTGCAACGCAACGCTTATTAAATTTTATATACGTTCTTTGGAACGGAGACGGCATTAGCGCTTGGAGAGTTTGTGTGTTTCTACATTGTTTTGTTGGCATTTTCCTAAAAAACTATTGGGCTGATTCTATTGGAATGCTTTGCATTAAGTACCTTCGTATCACATATGTAAATGTTATGTATTAGATATATTTTAAGCGTCCCCTGCGTTTAAATAGCGTTTTTCCACTATTTTTTTAATTTTTAATAATTTCAATTACCTCTACGCTATTCTAATCATAGACGTTGGTATATTTATTACCGTAAGAAGACATACAAAGGAGTGAAGAGTGAAAAAATCTCTTACGGCAATACCTAAAGATAGAAAAGCAAAGCCAATCTGATACCGCTGTGACCGATTTCAAAGAAAAATCGTTCACATTGGCCACGCCCAAATAAATGCTATGGGCTTTATTATCAGTACTTTTCTTTGAAGTTTGATAAATTAAAATCGGTAACACTGTCAGGTGGTCTGTAAATATTACGTCTGTGGTTCGGATCATTGCGTTATTAGATCATTAGGCCTAGGAAATCCTAATAAACGGAACGGCACGACCGCAAAGAGAGCAGGCGCAGAACCAACGAATTTACAATAAGTAACGTCGTTAAGTACAAGCTTAAGGAAATTAATACATGCCTATGAACGAAGCCTATGAACAGCCTTCTTCATATTATAGTATCGATTTTGTTTCCGTTTCAATGTAGAGTATTGAAAATATAATAATAATATCTCCTTAGACATACTCCTTTTAATTCAGGGGTGTCACACTATTCGACATTTATTTTACCCGAAAAGCTTCTTTTCCTCATATCGTTTTTATCTTGGTGTATAAAAAGCTTCCCTGACAGACTGATTGATCTATCAAAGCGGGGGTAAACGGCTGGGCGTATCTGGCTGATAAGTTACATAATACGTCGGTTAGAACTTAGAAGTAGGCTCTGTTGATGTAAGCAAGCGTTGAAAAAATATTTAGGTTAATTCCCGTGAGAGGACAATGTGGTATGCGAATAGGTAAATTCCGTGGACTGGACAGATGTCACGATTGTCACGCAATAAAACTGCAACTTTACGTTCGACTTGCAGTCCAAAAAGATAATTAATAATTTCATTTTAAACTAGCGGCACGCTATGATGGCCGGTTTGACGTTTGTCCGCTCATGAAGTTCCGTATTAATTGATAACGACTTTGAAGGAAATAATTGTATTACTTTATTGACGATAGTGATGTGCAGAGATTCATAAATTTTATCGAATGTAGTTTTAGGTTTAGGACTCAAAATTTATTTATTAAATTGATTTCTAAAATGTATACAAGTGTAGAAAAATCAGTTTGCACCATTTAAGGGGTGAATGTACTTGTGAATATGAACAATTTTCACTATGTGGACAAACCTCTGAAATCGCAAAAAAATATCAGCTGTTTCATACAAAAGGTAAAATTTTTATTTTTATATGATATATACCACAACTCGGCATTTGGTTTTCTAAATTGAAAATTTTTAAAAATGGAATCTAATACGATCGTCACATAGGATCGCTGGCTAGCACAACTACTACCTCCGGCAAACTCGCGTCAATGCTCAATGCAAAACAAAGCAGTTTCGAATTGACGTTGCTTCGAAAAGTATAAACTGTCAGTGCAATGCGATTGTGATATAGTTTTGACCTGGCTTTGGATTTCAAATATTGATACTGCATTACTGTTGACCCTTGCTCGTTAATTTGGACTCTGTTCAAGCCCTTTGTTGTGGATTTCGTCGATATGACCGAACGTACGCAGAGAACTGTTCTAAATAGTCAGACACGTGAGTTCGTAATACGCCTTCGTAACTATTTCGATCGTGAAGCTCAAAATGGAGGGCCAATTTTACCTATAACGTCAGTGGTTGAACGCGTAGCTGATGCGCTTAATATTGGACAACGAACTGTTAGACGGATAACTAAAAAAAAATATGGCGAGACTGGCACAGAAGAAAATAAACTTCACACACCAAAAAAGAGAAAACGAGCAAAACCAGTCGTAGGCATCGATAGCTTTGATGCCGATGCTATCCGAAGACATGTTTACGGCTACTATTTACAGAAGGAGTATCCAACAAGAAAAAAGTTGGTGCATTCACTGAAGGAAGCTGGATTATTCTTCGGTGGGGAAAGTTCTTTAACGAAGATTTTGAAGACCATTGGATTTCGATACAAAAAATGTAACAAACGCAAAATATTGATGGAAAGATTTGATATAGCGATGGCAAGGTATACTTTTTTACGGCAAGTGAAAGAAATCAAAAATTGGCAAAATGTTGTGTTCTTGGATGAAACATGGCTTAATGCTAACCATACTGTAGGCCGTTCTTGGAACGATGACACAGCAGCATCTACAAAGTTCCTGTAGGAAAAGGATCGCGACTTATAATTTGTCACGCCGGAACCATCAACGGGTTTGTCGAAGGTTCTCTCATGGCTTTTGCGTCAAAAACCACTGGAGACTATCATGAAGACATGAATGGAGAAAAGTTTACTGAATGGTTTACCTCAATGTTGTGTAGCCTCCCTGAACCATCTATTATAATTATGGACAACGCCCCATACCACTCGATGCAAATTGACAAGCCACCTGCCCAATCCCAAAAGAAAGCTGATATCGTCGCATGGCTTCGTAAAAATGGCGTAGATGCAAACATGAATATGTTAAAAGCGGAATTAGTACGTCTTTTAAAAGAAAACAAACCAACCAAGATCCGATACGTCATTGACGAAATAGCATTAGAACATGGGCACAGAGTTATACGGTTACCGCCTTACCATTGTGAGTATAATGCGATTGAGTTGGTGTGGGCTCAAATTAAGGGATATGCTGCAAGACACAATACAGAACCCCCATTTACCACAAAAAAAATGCTAAAATTATTAGAAGAAGCTTGTGAACATGTGACTAAAGGAGACTGGGAAAAGGTTGTGAATAGAACTGTTAAATTAATAAGGGAAGATTATGAAAGAGATGTGAAAATAGATAATATTATAGAAAACGAACATATAATTATTAATGTAGGTGATGATAGCAGTGACGACAGTGAAAATAGTAGTATGGACGAATCTGATTAATTATGGCCTTTTGTGGCACCTTTTTTGGTATCTTTTGTATTCATATGTTTCTTGTGTGCATATAAAGTATGTATATTCATTTTCATTCAAATATTCAGTTCGTTCAAATAAATTAAATAAACATATACATTTTTGTTTTATTAAACCTATTTAATCAGGTACAAAAACAAAACTTAATTGTTTTTTGTTCGAGAATAAATTGACATTCCACATCACTATTGTAATCTGTCAAACCGGCCATCATAGCGTGCCGCTAGTGTAGAAACCAATGCGCTATGCAAAAAATTTATATGCACAAAAATAAATGCCTATTACTAACATTTCAGTATTAAATTTTTTGACGTAACTTACTTTCATATTAATTGATTTTATAGGTTTTAAATTATTAAATTTTATTATTACTGCACTTATTGAATTTTTGCGCGCCACAGTAGGTATGGCGATTTCTGGTGATACTAGCAATTAATTTTTTTCATTATATTATTATATCTACTTATATAATATTTTGTGTACGTTAATTATCTAAATTGAAATTGAAATAATTGAATTGAATATGAGCAATTTTGCAGAGGAGTTAGAAATTGTTTAAGAAAGTCTCAATTACTTTTTTGTAGTCTGTCCTCTGATTAATTGAATTGAATTGAATATGAGCAATTTTGTAGAGGAGTTAGAAATTGTTTAAGAAAGTCTCAATTACTTTTTTGTACTCTATCCTCTGATTAATTTAATTGAATATGAGCAATTTTGGAGAGGAGTTAGAAATTGATTAAGAAAGTCTCATTACTTTTTTGCACTCTGTCCTCTGATTACTTACAAGCTTCAATAGCTTAAAGGTCAAAGGTGTGGACTATAACCTGAAAGGTGGACGTGGGATCCCCACCCGTTACATCGTACCTACCTACCCACTCCTCTATTTTCCGCTTATTTGGGGAGTCAGTTCAGCTTGGCTAATATTCTTTTAAGGTTGAAGACAAGGGTCTGCCTGCGAAATTCAAATTTAATTTGGTTTTTCGCAATTTGTAAACTAATACGACAAAGTAGGCTTATGGCCTTCTAATTGCGCCAGTGGAATTATCATCTGCACAGGTTTACATAAAAATCTTTACTTGAAAGTGACCAGTTTGAGAAATTAATCAAAATACTGAGTTGAACGTGAGTTACTCACAAATTAGTTGATATTTTGATTAATTTCTTAAACTGGACACTTTCAAGTAAAAATTTTTATATAAACCTATGAAGATGATACTGCCATCGTCGCAATTAGAATGCCATAAGCCTACTTTGTCGTATTAGTTTACAAATTGCGAAAAACCAAATTAAATTTGAATTTCGCGGGCAGACCCACCCTTGTTTTCAACCTTAAAGAGATAAAATTCAATCCACTGAATAAATACTTAATGAAGAAATACTCCTCAGGTTAATGCCAGCAGTTCTCGTTGTGATGGGCCTGGCGATGACCTGGGTCCCACATCTGGGCTCTGGACCGATGTGGGACGCGGTGGTCAAGCGCGAGCGGGACCTATGCAGGAGCAATTGGTGGCAGCTTGTGATTTTGATGCCCAATCTATTCCCGTTTGAACATCTTTGTTTGCCACAGGCTTGGTAAGTGTTTTATACAGTTTTACTTAGCATCACTTACGTATTTCGTTATTTTATTTTAATGTGAAACCTGTATATATATGACGGCTCAAGAGCCGTCACACATTTTTAATAACAGTGACGTCAGCATTGCTGACGTCACAATCTTCAATACTTTCACTCATAGGAATCAAAACACAACTTGTCGGACTTTAAACTCAAACTCAAACTCAAACTCCAAATTATTTATTTCATGTAGGCCCACCTGTGGCTCTTATGACACGTCAAGATTCTACCACCGGTTCGGAAAGCGGATTCTGCTGAGAAGAGCCGGCAAGAAACTCAGCAGTTGCTCTTTTCAAAATAAAACTTTACTTTTATTACGACAACTCTCAGAGGTCCGTACGGTCCGACGCCTCGAGCGAGAATGAGCTGCGAGGGATCGGCCGCCCGTATTTAAATGAAAGCATGCTTGTACAATCATCTTTTGTAAATTGTTTGCTACCGTCCAAATTATGTTTACAAAATCATATTGAGGGTAGTTAACATTGATTAACAAAGAAATGTTTGATTTGTGATTCAAACCGTCTAAAAGCGGTTAGTTATTGAAATCTAGACTTTCTTGATGCCGCTGAATGAGGTTAATAACCTCATCGCGCCGACATAATATATATACATTATAATTTACTTACTTAATTATAAGTTCTTTGTCCGTGAAAAGGAAACTGAAGGTCCAGATTTTTAATTAAAATAATTAAAAATCTCTGACAAATTAACCAGCCAATTATCTATCTATCTAATCTAATACCTTTAAACGAGCAATTCTTGCTCCAACGGCTCCAACGATTTTCTTGAAATTTGTTATGAAGGGGGTTTCAGGGGCGATAAATCGATCTAGCTAGGTTTCATTTTGAGAAAAGGTCGTTTTATCCGTGTTTTCAGGCAATGAAAAACCCCTTACAATATCATTAGAATATGAAGGTAAAGGAGAACGCCAGATCGTGACCCAGCAATTTACAGAAAAAGTAAATTAATTAAAAATATCCTATTAATTTAAGATAGTTTTAAAATAAATCATTTGTATCGTAAAACTAGAGGATAAAAATCCGTAAAAAAAAGTAATTTTATACAATAAATTATTTCCTGTTATTCTGTCAGACAATTTCATACTTGAAACGTCATAATTATAACCTATTAGTCAAACTTTGACTTTGATCAAAAACCGCAAGTTCTAGAAGTTTTAAAACTTATGTTTATACATTACTAAGCAATTAGCAGTAAAATGATGCCTAATTCATTCTTGTAAACGACTTTTCGTATTGTGGGTCAAAGTTCCAAACATTTTTGGCATTGTCCTTTCACCATCATTTATAAAATTCCAATAGCTCGGGAAATCAGGCGGTCCCGAAACCAGAAGACCTCGGTTCGAGTCCAGACGATTATATTATTTTCCCCTATGAATTATTATTATTTTTTTTACTTTTTTTTAATATATATAATTTCCAAAAAAACACGATTTACCAAAGAAAGCAGAAGCGAAGCAAAGCTCGGTCACCCAGATAAATTTATTTTTAATTATTTAATTCATAAGATTTTCAGTAAAGTATAAAATTATTATTTCTCTATATATTATGACTCTCACACCCGCATACAAAATAAATAGATATAGGGCCAAAAAGTATTATAAACATAAATATATACACACAGATAAATAAACTTACATATAGATTACATAAATAAATACTTGTAGCGGGCGGAGGATTACGCCCCGGCAGGGGAGACCAGACGGCCGGGGGTCAGGGCGACAGGCTGAGAAACCGACGGACTATCCTAGCCGAGTCTAGCAACACCGCTTTCTGCATCTTGGCCGCGAGCGAACCGCCACGGAACCCCAGTCGCCTCAGATGGTGAGCGAGGCTGACTGGGATCAACCCATTCGCAGAAATAACGATTGGGATGGTTTCAGTGGACTCCACATGCCACATGCCAGTAACCTCGTGAGCCAGATCTAGATACTTTCGTTTTTCCTCTGTCTCCGCTCTCACGAGGTTCTCGTCATGTGGGATGGTGATGTCCACTAAAAACACCCTCGACTGTGCCCGGTCCATCAGCACGATGTCAGGCTTATTCGCCAGAATCGTCCTGTCCGTGATGACGGACCGGTCCCAATAGAGCCAAACTCCGTCACGCTCAAGCACCGGCACCGGTGTGTACCTATAGTACGGCACTCTCTCATCCAGGAGACCGTACTTCAGAGCAAGCTCTTGGTGAAGGATTTTGGCCGCTTGGTTGTGTCTGTGCAGATACTCAGTGTTAGCAAGAGCCGAACATCCCGAGAGCACATGCCTGAGTGACTCACCGGGATGGCGACACGCTCGACAGATGTCGTGAGTGCCATCCTTCAGGATGTACTTTCGGTAGTTCCGCGTCTTAACCACCTGATCTTGTATTGCACACACAAAACCTTCGGTTTCCCCAAAGAGGTCACCGAAGCGCAGCCATTGCACGGACGCTTTTTTATCTACGTGCGGCTCATTAAGAGCTTTAAAAAAGCGTCCATGCAACTCCCTCTCCTTCCATACGGTCTCCCGGTCAGAGGTGCTTAGTACCACCGGTTTCTGCCACTCGAGTTTGGCCAAAGATAGGGGAGTGAGTCCTTTGTCACATTCTATAACGTCTCTATGCATTGGACACTCCCTCTTCGTCTCAAAGTAGGTTCTGAGGCTGGATATCTCCCGATTATGCATGGTCTTGACGCTTAATACGCCTCGACCTCCACATTTTCGGGGTACATACAACCTCATAACAGACGATTTGGGGTGGTGCATGCGGTAGAGAGTCATAGTCGTGCGGACTTTTCTATCCAGTGCGTCTAGTTCGGTCTGAGTCCATCTGAGTACGCCAAAGGTGTACATGAGAACGGGCATGACCCAGCCGTTATATGCTCGGACCTTATTGGCGCCCGACAAATAGCTTTTACAAACTTTTGTCAGGCGGCCAAAAAATACCTCGCAAACTGACTGTTTCACGTCCGCCTCCTTTACCCCCACGGATTGTGACATACCCAGATACCGGTATGACTCAGCTTCAGAGAGGGTCCTGATGTTAGATGGCTCGAGATTGATCTCGGCCGAATGAGTAACCTGTCCCCTCTCCACATGTAAGACCGCACACTTGTCTAGTCCAAGCTCCATCCTGATGGAGTTACTGAACTCAGTGGTGATATTCAGCAACTCCCTCAGGCGGGTGGCATTGGGTGCTAGCAGCTTGAGGTCATCCATGTAGAGAAGGTGAGGTACTTTTGTCCCTCCTCTCCGAAACTGAAAGCCTGTCCCTGATCTCTCCAGCAAAGAGCTGAGAGGGTTCAGCGACAGACAAAACCATAATGGACTCAGACAATCGCCCTGGAAGATACCCCGCCGTATCTTGATCCGGTCACCCGCAGCCGCCAACCGCTCGCCATGGAGACAAAGGATCGTACTCCATTGTCCCATACACTCTCCGAGGAAGTCTCGAACTGTACTATCGACTTTGTACAGCTCAAGGACCCTCAAGAGCCATGAATGGGGCACCGAGTCAAATGCCTTCTTATAGTCAATCCAGGCGGCAGAGAAATTCCGGCGATTGCGTTTGACCAGTTGGCCCGCGACGGAGTCGATGAGAAGGAGCTCCTTAGTACCACGACCACCGCCCCGACATCCGTTCTGAGCCCCAGACATGATGTTGTTCTCGTCTACGTGACGGGAAATCTTAAGGCTCAGAACGGATGTCAATGTCTTATAGATGGTAGTAAGACATGTGATGGGGCGGTACTTAGCTGGGTCAGCGGTATCGGTTGACTTAGGAGCTAAATGAGTGATCCCGGTGGTGAAAAGGCTCGGGAGTGCCCTTTGCTCGAGAGCATCTTGGAATTGTCGAGCCAAAGTAGCATGGCAGAGCGAAAAACCCTTCAACCAGTAGTGATGCAGCCCATCGGGTCCCGGACTTTTCCAGTTCGGGGCCCGGCGCACCGCACCAGCTACATCCTCCGAAGAGATGGCGACGGGGTTCATCGGCTCTATTGAGGCACATGCTTCCTCAACCGCCGCAATCCAAGGGCCCTCCTCATGCTCCACCTCTCTTGACCATACATTTCGCCAAAAGGCGACGAGGTCAGCCGGGCTCGGCCGCTGAGAGGTAGAACAGACTGCTGGGCACTCCAGTTTTTTATAGAACCTTTTCTGATCACTCGAGAACAGGCGATTTTGCTGAAAGCGCTCGACTCTTTCCGAGTATCGTCGGATGCGGTTCCCCCATGCAGCGATTTTCTGCTTCAGGTCGTCGATGCGCTCCGTTAGTTTTTGGGCTATATCGGGCTGATCTAGCCGCACCCCAAGCCCATTAAAGGCTATTCTAACGGAGCGCACAATCCTTGGCCTAGTGTTGCCCGACCTGAAACTCTGCAGTCTGCCAATGAGAGCTCTGGCCAGGGTGATACGGTGTTCTATTCTCCTTTTCCAGGCTGGTTCCGTGCTGCGCCTTAGAGTAGCGCGTCCACGTTCCTGGGTCTTGACACCCATGAAACGGTGAACAGCTAAGGCTGCACCAAAGAGAATAGAAGCCGTATCATCCAGGCCAGTGCTGCGCTCAAGGTATTGAGGCAGCATTTGGTTTATGGCCTCAATGACATCCCGCGTCGCTACATTTAATGTGAGCCGGGAGAGCCGCGGACGAATCTCTAGAGGAGCACTCCGGATCTCCGAAATCGCCTCTTCTAAAATCCTTCCCATCCGCTCTATGTCAAGGGAGACTGTTTCCTCCGTGTCCTCCTCCACAGGCAAATCTTGCGCGATAGCGTCGATCTCTTCGCGGACAGGTTCCGCCAGAGAGACAACTTGCTCTGTGGTTGGGGTTGTCACCTCGGAAACAGCCCCACGTCGTAACCGTTCGAGCTCGGTAGCGCTAAAGATGTTCGAGCGCTGAATATACCGAGCCCGGTCTGCCAGGTTTTGTTCCGTGACAGTCAGATTCGGCTCAAGCAGCAAGAACTCGCGGTACATTGCCGCTCGGTAGCCAGTCCGTCCGGTTTCCCCTCCCGTCGCCCTGTAGTACGCACGCATGACATTCTTGTTCATTTGAGATGTCCATCTCATGCGGCACACTCCACCAGCGGCGGGCTCCGAAGATTGGGTCCTTGAGGACCCTGTCGGTGCCAAGCCCTCTGGTGGGGATGATGGATTGGCCGGCCGCCGAGATGGTAGTGGCGGCCGGCTGGTGTGACTTGCGGTCCGCATGCTGACACGTCCAGCGCCAGTCCCAGACGCGCCCTGGCGCCCCCCAGGCAGCGGCCCTGTTCGCTCCATTCTCATTTCTGTCCATCATCATAAAAGGGGGGTGGGGGATGAGTGGCAGTTACGTCACTCGGGGTCCACTCAGGTCCCCAAGGAGGCTGTTTTAGAGCCAGCTCGCTCGGTTTGGGGGAACCTAGATGTTATTTGGTTCCCCAGTTCCCTTAGTCGCCTCTTACGACACCCATGGGATAGGAAGGGGTGGCAACATTCTATTCTGCCGGTGCCACACGGTAATTATTATTATTTTTATATATCTTGACTCTCACACCCGCGTACAATATAAATACATATAAAACCAAAGGGAAATATAATAAACATAAATATATACACATATAATAAACTTACACATACATTACATAAATAAATACTTGTAGCGGGCGGAGCATTACGCCCCGGCAGGGGAGACCAGACGGCCGGGGGTCAGGGCGACAGGCTGAGAAACCGACGGACTATCCTAGCCGAGTCTAGCAACACCGCTCTCTGCATCTTGGCCGCGAGCGAACTGCCACGGAACCCCAGTCGCCTCAGATGGTGAGCGAGGCTGACTGGGATCAACCCATTCGCAGAAATGACGATTGGGATGATTTCAGTGGACTCCACATGCCACATGCTGGCAACCTCGTGAGCCAGATCTAGATACTTTCGTTTTTTCTCCGTCTCCGCTCTCACGAGGTTTTCATCATGTGGGATGGTGATGTCCACTAAAAACACCCTCGACTGTGCCCGGTCCATCAGCACGATGTCAGGCTTATTCGCAAGAATAGTCCTGTCCGTGATGACGGACCGGTCCCAATAGAGCCGGACTCCGTCACTCTCGAGTACTGGCACCGGTGTGTACCTATAGTACGGCACTCTCTCATCCAGGAGACCGTACTTCAGAGCAAGCTCTTGGTGAAGGATTTTGGCCGCTTGGTTATGTCTGTGCAGATACTCAGTGTTAGCAAGAGCCGAACATCCTGAAAGCACATGCCTGAGTGACTCACCGGGATGGCGACACGCTCGACAGATGTCATGAGTGCCATCCTTCAAGATGTACTTTCGGTAGTTCCGCGTCTTAACCACCTGATCTTGTATTGCACACACAAAACCTTCGGTTTCCCCAAAGAGGACACCGAAGCGCAGCCATTGCACGGACGCTTTTTTATCTACGTGAGGCTCATTAAGAGCTTTAAAAAAGCGTCCATGCAACTCCCTCTCCTTCCATACGGTCTCCCGGTCAGAGGTGCTTAGTACCACCGGTTTCTGCCACTCGAGTTTGGCCAAAGATAGGGGAGTGAGTCCTTTATCACATTCTATGACGTCTCTATGCATTGGACACTCCCTCTTCGTCTCAAAGTAGGTTCTGAGGCTGGATACCTCCCGATTATGCATGGTCTTGACGCTTAATACGCCTCGACCACCACACTTTCGGGGTATATACAACCTCATAACAAACGATTTGGGGTGGTGCATGCGGTAGAGAGTCATAGTCGTGCGGACTTTTCTATCCAGTGCGTCTAGTTCGGTCTGAGTCCATCTGAGTACGCCAAAGGTGTACATGAGAACGGGCATGACCCAGCCGTTATATGCTCGGACCTTATTGGCACCCGACAAATAGCTTTTACAAACTTTTGTCAGGCGGCCAAAAAAGACCTCGCAAACTGACTGTTTCACGTCCGCCTCCTTTACCCCCACGGATTGTGACATACCCAGATACCGGTATGACTCAGCTTCAGAGAGGGTCCTGATGTTCGATGGCTCAAGATTGATCTCAGCCGAATGAGTAACCTGTCCCCTCTCCACATGTAAGACCGCACACTTGTCTAGTCCAAGCTCCATCCTGATGGAGTTACTGAACTCAGTGGTGATATTCAGCAACTCCCTCAGGCGGGTGGCATTGGGTGCTAGCAGCTTGAGGTCATCCATGTAGAGAAGGTGAGGCACTTTTGTCCCTCCTCTCCGAAACTGAAAGCCCGTCCCTGATCTCTCCAGCAAAGAGCTGAGAGGGTTCAGCGACAGACAAAACCATAAAGGACTCAGACAATCGCCCTGGAAGATACCCCGCCGTATCTTGATCTGGTCACCCGCAGCCGCCAACCGCTCGCCATGGAGACAAAGAATCGTACTCCATTGCCCCATACACTCTCCGAGGAAGTCTCGAACTGTACTATCGACTTTGTACAGCTCAAGGACCCTCAAGAGCCATGAATGGGGCACCGAGTCGAATGCCTTCTTATAGTCAATCCAGGCGGCAGAGAAATTCCGGCGATTGCGTTTGACCAGTTGGCCCGCGACGGAGTCGATGAGAAGGAGCTCCTTAGTACCACGACCACCGCCCCGACATCCGTTCTGAGCCTCAGACATGATGTTGTTCTCGTCTACGTGACGGGAGATCTTAAGGCTCAGAACGGATGTCAATGTCTTATAGATGGTAGTAAGACATGTGATGGGGCGGTACTTAGCTGGGTCAGCGGTATCGGTTGACTTAGGAGCTAAATGAGTGATCCCGGTGGTGAAAAGGCTCGGGAGTGCCCTTTGCTCGAGAGCATCTTGGAATTGTCGAGCCAAAGTAGCATGGCAGAGCGAAAAACCCTTCAACCAGTAGTGATGCAGCCCATCGGGTCCCGGACTTTTCCAGTTCGGGGCCCGGCGCACCGCACCAGCTACATCCTCCGAAGAGATGGTGACGGGGTTCATCGGCTCTATTGAGGCACATGCTTCCTCTACCGCCGCAATCCAAGGGCCCTCCTCATGCTCCACCTCTCTTGACCATACACTTCGCCAAAAGGCGACGAGGTCAGCCGGGCTCGGCCGCTGAGAGGTAGAACAGACTGCTGGGCATTCCAGTTTTTTATAGAACCTTTTCTGATCACTCGAGAACAGGCGATTTTGCTGAAAGCGCTCGACTCTTTCCGAGTATCGTCGGATGCGGTTCCCCCATGCAGCAATTTTCTGCTTCAGGTCGTCGATGCGCTCCGTTAGTTTTTGGGCTATATCGGGCTGATCTAGCCACACCCCGAGCCCATTAAAGGCTATTCTAACGGAGCGCACAATCCTTGGCCTAGTGTTGCCCGACCTGAAACTCTGCAGTCTGCCAATGAGAGCTCTGGCCAGGGTGATACGGTGTTCTATTCTCCTTTTCCAGGCTGGTTCCGTGCTGCGCCTTAGAGTAGCGCGTCCACGTTCCTGGGTCTTGACACCCATGAAACGGTGAACAGCTAAGGCCGCACCAAAGAGAATAGAAGCCGTATCATCCAGGCCAGTGCTGCGCTCAAGGTATTGAGGCAGCATTTGGTTTATGGCCTCAATGACATCCCGCGTCGCTACATTTAATGTGAGCCGGGAGAGCCGCGGACGGATCTCTAGAGGAGCACTCCGGATCTCTGAAATCGCCTCTTCTAAAATCCTTCCCATCCGCTCTATGTCAAGGGAGACTGTTCCCTCCGTGTCCTCCTCCACAGGCAAATCTTGCGCGATAGCGTCGGTCTCTTCGCGGACAGGTTCCGCCAGAGAGACAACTTGCTCTGTGGTTGGGGTTGTCACCTCGGGAGCAGCCTCACGTCGTAACCGTTCGAGCTCGGTAGCGCTAAAGATGTTCGAGCGCTGAATATACCGAGCCCGGTCTGCCAGGTTTTGTTCCGTGACAGTCAGATTCGGCTCCAGCAGCAAGAACTCGCGGTACATTGCCGCTCGGTAGCCAGTCCGTCCGGTTTCCCCTCCCGTCGCCCTGTAGTACGCACGCATGACATTCTTGTTCATTTGAGATGTCCATCTCATGCGGCGCACTCCACCAGCGGCGGGCTCCGAAGATTGGGTCCTTGAGGACCCTGTCGGTGCCAAGCCCTCTGGTGGGGATGATGGATTGGCCGGCCGCCGAGGTGGTAGTGGCGGCCGGCTGGTGTGACTGGCGGTCCGCATGCTGTCACGTCCAGCGTTATTATTATTATTTTGCTATTTATTTTGACTCTCACACCCGCGTACAAAATAAATATATATTGAGCCAAAGTAGAAATATAATAAACATAAATATAATATATACATATAACAAACTTACATATAGATTACATAAATAAATACTTGTAGCGGGCGGAGGATTACGCCCCGGCAGGGGAGACCAGACGGCCGGGGGTCAGGGCGACAGGCTGAGAAACCGACGGACTATCCTAGCCGAGTCTAGCAACACCGCTTTCTGCATCTTGGCCGCGAGCGAACTGCCACATTGCACATGACGAGAACCTCGTGAGAGCGGAGACAGAGAAAAAACGAAAGTATCTAGATCTGGCTCACGAGGTTACTGGCATGTGGCATGTGGAGTCCACTGAAATCATCCCAATCGTCATTTCTGCGAATGGGTTGATCCCAGTCAGCCTCGCTCACCATCTGAGGCGACTGGGGTTCCGTGGCAGTTCGCTCGCGGCCAAGATGCAGAAAGCGGTGTTGCTAGACTCGGCTAGGATAGTCCGTCGGTTTCTCAGCCTGTCGCCCTGACCCCCGGCCGTCTGGTCTCCCCTGCCGGGGCGTAATCCTCCGCCCGCTACAAGTATTTATTTATGTAATCTATATGTAAGTTTATTATATGTATATATATTTATGTTTATTATATCTCTCTTTGGTTTTATATGTATTTATTTTGTACGCGGGTGTGAGAGTCAAAATTTATAGCAAAACAATAATAATAATAATAATAATAAACGCCGTGTGGCACCGGCAGAATAGAATGTTGCCACCCCTTCCTATCCCATGGGTGTCGTAAGAGGCGACTAAGGGAACTGGGGAACCAAATGACATCTAGGTTCCCCCAAACCGAGCGAGCTGTCTCTAAAACAGCCTCCTTGGGGACCTGAGTGGACCCCGAGTGACGTAACTGCCACTCACCCCCCACCCCCCTTTTATGATGATGGACAAAAATGAGAATGCGCTAACAGGGCCGCTGCCTGGGGGGCGCCAGGGCGCGTCTGGGACTGGCGCTGGACGTGACAGCATGCGGACCGCCAGTCACACCAGCCGGCCGCCACTACCATCTCGGCGGCCGGCCAATCCATCATCCCCACCAGAGGGCTTGGCACCGACAGTGTCCTCAAGGACCCAATCTTCGGAGCCCGCCGCTGGTGGAGTGCGCCGCATGAGATGGACATCTGAAATGAACGAGAATGTCATGCGTGCGTACTACAGGGCGACAGGAGGGGAAACCGGACGGACTGGCTACCGAGCGGCAATGTACCGCGAGTTCTTGCTGCTCGAGCCGAATCTGACTGTCACGGAACAAAACCTGGCAGACCGGGCTCGGTATATTCAGCGCTCGAACATCTTTAGCGCTACCGAGCTCGAACGGTTACGACGTGAGGCTGTTCCCGAGGTGACAACCCCAACCACAGAGCAAATTGTCTCTCTGGCGGAACCTGTCCGCGAAGAGACCGACGCTATCGCGCAAGATTTGCCTGTGGAGGAGGAAACGGAGGAAACAGTCTCCCTTGACATAGAGCGTATGGGAAGGATTTTAGAAGAGGCAATTTCGGAGATCCGGAGTGCTCCTCTAGAGATCCGTCCGCGGCTCTCCCGGCTCACATTAAATGTAGCGATGCGGGATGTCATTGAGGCTATAAACCAAATGCTGCCTCAATACCTTGAGCGCAGCACTGGCCTGGATGATACGGCTTCTATTCTCTTTGGTGCGGCCTTAGCTGTTCACCGTTTCATGGGTGTCAGGACCCAGGAAAGTGGACGCGCTACTCTCAGGCGCAGCACGGAACCAGCCTGGAAAAGGAGAATAGAACACCGTATCACCCTGGCCAGAGCTCTCATTGGCAGACTGCAGAGTTTCAGATCGGGCAACACTAGGCCAAGAATTGTGCGCTCCGTTAGAATAGCTTTTAATGGGCTCGGGGTGCGGCTAGATCAGCCCGATATAGCCCAAAAACTAACGGAGCGCATCGACGACCTGAAGCAGAAAATCGCTGCATGGGGGAACCGCATACGACGATACTCGGAAAGAGTCGAGCGCTTTCAGCAAAATCGCCTCTTCTCGAGTGATCAGAAAAGGTTCTATAAAAAACTGGAGTGCCCAGCAGTCTGTTTAGTACCTCTCAGCAGCCGAGCCCGGCTGACCTCGTCGCCTTTTGGCGCAGTGTATGGTCAAGAGAGGTGGAGCATGAGGAGGGCCCTTGGATTGCGGCGGTAGAGGAAGCATGTGCCTCAATAGAGCCGATGAACCCTGTCACCATCTCTTCGGAGGATGTAGCTGGTGCGGTGCGCCGGGCCCCGAACAGGAAAAGTCCGGGACCCGATGGGCTGCATCACTACTGGTTGAAGGGTTTTTCGCTCTGCCATGCTACTTTGGCTCGACAATTCCAAGATGCTCTCGAGCAAAGGGCACTCCCGAGCCTTTTCACCACCGGGATCACTCATTTAGCTCCTAAGTCAACCGATACCGCTGACCCAGCTAAGTACCGCCCCATCACATGTCTTACTACCATCTATAAGACATTGACATCCGTTCTGAGCCGTAAGATCTCCCGTCACGTAGACGAGAACAACATCATGTCTGAGGCTCAGAACGGATGTCGGAGCGGTGGTCGTGGTACTAAGGAGCTCCTTCTCATAGACTCCGTCGCGGGCCAACTGGTCAAACGCAATCGCCGGAATTTCTCTGCCGCCTGGATTGACTATAAGAAGGCATTCGACTCGGTGCCCCATTCATGGCTCTTGAGGGTCCTTGAGCTGTACAAAGTCGATAGTACAGTTCGAGACTTCCTCGGAGAGTGTATGGGGCAATGGAGTACGATCCTTTGTCTCCATGGCGAGCGGTTGGCGGCTGCGGGTGACCGGATCAAGATACGGCGGGGTATCTTCCAGGGCGATTGTCTGAGTCCATTATGGTTTTGTCTGTCGCTGAACCCTCTCAGCTCTTTGCTGGAGAGATCAGGGACGGGCTTTCAGTTTCGGAGAGGAGGGACAAAAGTGCCTCACCTTCTCTACATGGATGACCTCAAGCTGCTAGCACCCAATGCCACCCGCCTGAGGGAGTTGCTGAATATCACCACTGAGTTCAGTAACTCCATCAGGATGGAGCTTGGACTAGACAAGTGTGCGGTCTTACATGTGGAGAGGGGACAGGTTACTCATTCGGCCGAGATCAATCTCGAGCCATCCAACATCAGGACCCTCTCTGAAGCTGAGTCATACCGGTATCTGGGTATGTCACAATCCGTGGGGGTAAAGGAGGCGGACGTGAAACAGTCAGTTTGCGAGGTCTTTTTTGGTCGCCTGACAAAAGTTTGTAAAAGCTATTTGTCGGGCGCCAATAAGGTCCGAGCATATAACGGCTGGGTCATGCCCGTTCTCATGTACACCTTTGGCGTACTCAGATGGACTCAGACTGAACTAGATGCACTGGATAGAAAAGTCCGCACGACTATGACTCTCTACCGCATGCACCACCCCAAATCGTCTGTTATGAGGTTGTATATACCCCGAAAATGTGGTGGTCGAGGCGTATTAAGCGTCAAGACCATGCATAATCGGGAGATATCCAGTCTCAGAACCTACTTTGAGACGAAAAGGGAGTGGCCAATGCATAGAGACGTCATAGAATGTGATAAAGGACTCACTCCCCTATCTTTGGCCAAACTCGAGTGGCAGAAACCGGTGGTACTAAGCACCTCTGACCGGGAGACCGTATGGAAGGAGAGGGAGTTGCATGGACGCTTTTTTAAAGCTCTTAATGAGCCTCACGTAGACAAAAAAGCGTCTGTGCAATGGCTGCGCTTTGGTGACCTCTTTGGGGAAACCGAAGGTTTTGTGTGTGCAATACAAGATCAGGTGGTTAAGACGCGGAACTACCGAAAGTACATCCTGAAGGATGGCACTCACGACATCTGTCGAGCGTGTCGCCATCCCGGTGAGTCACTCAGGCATGTGCTCTCGGGATGTTCGGCTCTTGCTAACACTGAGTATCTGCACAGACACAACCAAGCGGCCAAAATCCTTCACCAAGAGCTTGCTCTAAAGTACGGTCTCCTGGGTGAGAGAGTGCCGTACTATAGGTACACACCGGTGCCGGTACTTGAGCGTGACGGAGTCCGGCTCTATTGGGACCGGTCCATCATCACGGACAGGACGATTCTGGCGAAAAAGCCTGACATCGTGCTGATGGACCGGGCACAGTCGAGGGTGTTTTTAGTGGACATCACCATCCCACATGACGAGAACCTCGTGAGAGCGGAGACAGAGAAAAAACGAAAGTATCTAGATCTGGCTCACGAGGTTGCTGGCATGTGGCATGTGGAGTCCACTGAAACCATCCCAATCGTCATTTCTGCGAATGGGTTGATCCCAGTCAGCCTCACTCACCATCTGAGGCGACTGGGGTTCCGTGGCAGTTCGCTCGCGGCCAAGATGCAGAAAGCGGTGTTGCTAGACTCGGCTAGGATAGTCCGTCGGTTTCTTAGCCTGTCGCCCTGACCCCCGGCCGTCTGGTCTCCCCTGCCGGGGCGTAATCCTCCGCCCGCTACAAGTATTTATTTATGTAATCTATATGTAAGTTTATTATATGTATATATATTTATGTTTATTATATCTCTCTTTGGTTTTATATGTATTTATTTTGTACGCGGGTGTGAGAGTCAAAATTTATAGCAAAATAATAATAATAATAATAAAAAGGCATTCGACTCGGTGCCCCATTCATGGCTCTTGAGGGTCCTTGAGCTGTACAAAGTCGATAGTACAGTTCGAGACTTCCTCGGAGAGTGTATGGGGCAATGGAGTACGATCCTTTGTCTCCATGGTGAGCGGTTGGCGGCTGCGGGTGACCGGATCAAGATACGGCGGGGTATCTTCCAGGGCGATTGTCTGAGTCCATTATGGTTTTGTCTGTCGCTGAACCCTCTCAGCTCTTTGCTGGAGAGTTCAGGGACAGGCTTTCAGTTCCGGAGAGGAGGAACAAAAGTGCCTCACCTTCTCTACATGGATGACCTCAAGCTGCTAGCACCCAATGCCACCCGCCTGAGGGAGTTGCTGAATATCACCACTGAGTTTAGCAACTCCATCAGGATGGAGCTTGGACTAGACAAGTGTGCGGTCTTACATGTGGAGAGGGGACAGGTTACTCATTCGGCCGAGATCAATCTCGAGCCATCCAACATCAGGACCCTCTCTGAAACTGAGTCATACCGGTATCTGGGTATGTCACAATCCGTGGGGGTAAAGGAGGCGGACGTGAAACAGTCAGTTTGCGAGGTCTTTTTTGGCCGCCTGACAAAAGTTTGTAAAAGCTATTTGTCGGGTGCCAATAAGGTCCGAGCATATAACGGCTGGGTCATGCCCGTTCTCATGTACACCTTTGGCGTACTCAGATGGACTCAGACCGAACTAGACGCACTGGATAGAAAAGTCCGCACGACTATGACTCTCTACCGCATGCACCACCCCAAATCGTCTGTTATGAGGTTGTATATACCCCGAAAATGTGATGGTCGAGGCGTATTAAGCGTCAAGACCATGCATAATCGGGAGATATCCAGCCTCAGAACCTACTTTGAGACGAAGAGGGAGTGTCCAATGCATAGAGATGTCATAGAATGTGATAAAGGACTCACTCCCCTATCTTTGGCCAAACTCGAGTGGCAGAAACCGGTGGTACTAAGCACCTCTGACCGGGAGACCGTATGGAAGGAGAGGGAGTTGCATGGACGCTTTTTTAAAGCTCTTAATGAGCCTCACGTAGATAAAAAAGCGTCCGTGCAATGGCTGCGCTTCGGTGACCTCTTTGGGGAAACTTTCGTTTTTACTCTGTCTCCGCTCTCACGAGGTTCTCGTCATGTGGGATGGTGATGTCCACTAAAAACACCCTCGACTGTGCCCGGTCCATCAGCACGATGTCAGGCTTATTCGCCAGAATCGTCCTATCCATGATGATAGACCGGTGCCAATAGAGCCGGACTCCGTCACGCTCAAGTACCGGCACCGGTGTGTACCTATAGTACGGCACTCTCTCATCCAGGAGACCGTACTTTAAAGCAAGCTCTTGGTGAAGGATTTTGGCCGCTTGGTTGTGTCTGTGCAGATACTCAGTGTTAGCAAGAGCCGAACATCCCGAGAGCACATGCCTGAGTGACTCACCGGGATGGCGACACGCTCGACAGATGTCGTGAGTGCCATCCTTTAGGATGTAATTTCGGTAGTTCCGCGTCTTAACCACCTGATCTTGTATTGCACACACAAAACCTTCGGTTTCCCCAAAGAGGTCACCAAAGCGCAGCCATTGCACGGACGCTTTTTTATCTACGTGAGGCTCATTAAGAGCTTCAAAAAAGCGTCCATGCATGTTATTATTGTTATTATTATTAAAATTATTATTATTATTGTAATTATCATATATTATTATTATTATATGATGGAAAGCATGAAGATGAGGAATGATGAAGAGTGAATAGGCATCTTCTAGGCAAGCGCGCTCCAACCTAGATCTCATCAGTTGTGGTCGAGGTTGGTACTTAAATTATACGTGGTAGCAAACAAGAAAACCGGAAGGGCGTTCCACAACTTAGAATTTCGTTTTGGAAACGTTGAACTAAAGTTGTAATCATAATACATAGGTACTTATCTACTTAAAAGAACGTCGCTCGTTGATTATATTATTTAGGTAGTTGAAACTTTTTCATATTTTAACATTTTACAAATCAGAGTGTTTGTTGTTATTATTCGTCAGACTTGATAAAATTTCGAGTCCAAGGTCTATTTGTTAGCGAACTCATGATGTGTACTGCTATTGCATTACTCAGTAGGTACTTAAGGCACTTTGTGTTGTAATATTGCGAAAGTTTACACGACATTATATTATTTGTCTCAGAAAAATCACGCAGTTGAGCTCGTACCTTTCAAAATGCTTTGTGATATTTTCGTTAACAAACGTGTATTCTCATATTATGAGATTCTCTTTTTTTTATCGAAGTACTAGTATCTATATGCGTGTTGCCAGTGATGACTTACGGATCCAAGACATGGTCGCTAACTATGGGCCTCATAAGAAGGCTCAGGGTCACCCAGCGAGCGATGGAGAGAGCTATGCTCGGTATATCCCTGCGAGATCAAATCAGAAATGAAGAGATTCGTAGGAGAACCAAAGTCATCGACGTAGCTCAGCGTGTCGCGAAACTGAAGTGGAAATGGCACATAGTTCGAAGAGCTGACGGTCGTTGGGGTTCCAAGGTGCTTTTTTTTTTTTTTTTTTTTTTTATTGCGGGATAGGCTTGCGCTTGACGACAATCAATGCTGGACAGCACTGATGAGGTCTAGGTTGGAGCGCGCTTGCCTAGAAAATGCCTATTCACTCTTGCCTTGAAGGTACTGAGGTTATACGTGGCCGGAAACACAGAAGTTGGAAGTGCGTTCCACACCTTAGCGGTTCGATTCAGAAACGTTGAACAGAAACGTTTCGTGCGAGCAGGTTGGATTTCAACCACGTAAGGATGCCAGCGCTCACGATTTCTCGAAGTTCTGTGGTAAAACGGTGAAGGGGGCACAAGGTTGTGAAGTTCTTGAGCGCACTCTCCAAAGTATATCCGATAGAAGACCGATAGACAGGCAACATTGCGACGGTGCTGCAGACTGAGCATTTTTGCCTGCGTTAGTGACTGATCACCTATAATTCGGCGGGCACGGTGATCTACCGAGTCTAATGCATCGAGTTGGTACTTGGCAGAGCCATCCCATAGGTGGCAGCAGTACTCCATGGCCGAGCGCACCTGAGCCTGATAGAGAGTCAGGCGCTGCTCAGGCGTGAAGCACCGCTTCACCTTGTTCAGGATACCAAGTTTTTTGGCTGCTGTTTTTGCCTTTGACTCGATGCATTTCCCGAAATTGAGGTTGGGCGAGATGTCTATGCCCAGGAGCTCAATATGGTCACTAATCGGTATGGACACACTTTGGAAAGTTGGAGTCAAGGTAAAGGGACTCCTTTTGGCAGTGAATAAACACGCTTGAGTTTTGGTGGCATTAAACTTAACTAAATTGGCGTCGCCCCAATCGGACACCTCCTTCAGAGTTAAGTTAATGCGATTCACCATGGCCTCTCTATACTCATGGATCTCAGTAGCACTGGCTCGAGAGCTGGACATGTATCTGTCCGTAACAGTGCTGTCATCAGCGTACCCAAAGATACCGGGCTTTAGAAGATCGTTGATGTGCAGCAGGAAAAGTGTTGCGGACAGAACAGATCCCTGAGGAACACCGGCGTTGACAGCCATTAGGTCAGATGAGCAGCCGTTAACGACAACTCTAAATGACCTCTCACTCAGGAAATCAGATATCCAGCTACATAAGCCAGTGGGTAACCCGTATAACGGAAGCTTACTGAGAAGACTGTCATGCCAAACCCGGTCAAAAGCCTTTGAAATATCAAGAGACACGGCGAGTGCCTCACCCTGTTTCTCAATGGCTTCGCCCCAAGTATGTGTGGCATACACTAGAAGATCACCCGTGGACCGGTTTTTCCGAAAGCCGTACTGGTGGTCAGACAGAAGATCGTTTTCTTCCAGGTATGCCAGGAGCTTATTGTTAAGCATACGTTCCATAGCTTTACAAAGGATGGACGTGATTGCTATCGGTCTATAATTGGCCGGGTCAGCACGACTCCCCTTTTTCGGTACTGGCTGCACGTTTGCAACTTTCCACGACTTGGGGACATGAGCGGTTTCAAGAGAGAGACGAAACAAGCGTGTTAATACAGGAGACAACTCAGGGGCGCAACTCCTCAGGACAACTGCAGGTATACCATCAGGGCCACTGGCCTTGCTCACGTCGAGGTTACGAAGAGTTTTTAGAACCTCTTGCTGGTGTATGCGTATCTCCGGCATAACGGAGTCACAAGTTGGAAGGGTGGGCGTGCATTTGTTTCCAGCAATAAGACGTGAGTTTTCAGCAAACAGAGATGCTAGAAGATTAGCCTTGTCTGTTGCAGAAACAGCCAGTGATCCATCTGGTTTCTGCAGAGGCGGCAGCGAAGGACGGCAAAAGCTCGCTTCAACCGACTTCGCGAGGGACCAGAAAGCTTTGCTACCACTGGGGTGAGAGGCTAGCTTACGCCCGATGCGGTTAGTTCGACTGAAGCGAGCTCTTTCCAAAACCCTCTTGTAGGATTTGGCGGCAATATTGAATTCTCTTTTCTTGATTTTGACATCCGGAGCTTTGAGAGCGCGAGCGTCCGCCCATGATACAAACGCTGAATGCTTACGAGCCTCTGCAACAACGCATTCAGCGTTGTACCACGGGGGTGTCTTACCATCGGGCGATACGTCTGAAAATGGTATAAAGTATTCCATTGCCTGGCGTATCACATCCGATATAGCACTCTCACAGCTCGACGGATCGTTGGTAGAGAAACAAGCCTGCCGCCAAGGATAAGATGCAAAAAAGTGCCGCATCTCATCCCAATCTGCTGACCTGTATCGCCACACCCGTCTTTTAACTGAAGAGTCTGAGGACGGAGGATAAAAATTGGATACAGTTTTCACAACACAGTGGTCTGAGGTCCCCAAGGGGGAAGAAACTGAGACCGAAAACCTGTCTGGATCAGTTGTCAGCAGAAGGTCCAAGCAATTGGGTGTGTGTCCATCAACATCTGGTATCCGAGTGGCCTCCTGGACTAGCTGAGAGAGATCTAGCGATAGTGCAAATTTGCGCGCCTCTCTCCCGGCATGGTCAGTTTTCAAGTATGGGAAGAGCCACTCCTGGTGGTGGGCATTAAAGTCTCCCAGAAATACCAGCTGTGCGGCAGGATATCGATGTTGGACGATGTCAGCCTTTTCGCTGAGGTAGTTGAACAACTGAGTCGTCTCCTGGTCACCGCTATGCGAACGATAAACGCACGCATATACTGTTTGCTCACAACCTGTATCAACCAAGCACCACAGAACTGAGAACTTAGGTACCTCCAAATTACGGAGACGTTGGCAGCAGATATTATCACGAGCGTACAAACAAACCCCTGCGCGAGCTTTAAAATTATGCTCAAGCGAATACCCGGGGTACTGCAGGTACGCTGTATCTGCTGGGCTCTGAATTTGGGTCTCCGTGAGAAAGAGTAGGTGCGGCTTTGTTGTCTCAAGATGGTGGTGGACAGCATTGAGATTAGAGTGCAATCCTCGAATGTTTGAGAGGTGCACTGAAAAAGAGAGGATGTGCAGCCGCTGTTTAAAACCTTTTCTCTTTTTGTTGCGCTTCATTTTTAGGGGGAGTGAATAGGTATGGGAAGATGGAAGTTGTACGCGATGCTGCATTCTTGACACCGTGACCCCAAATCGAAACAGTGCTGATGGTAGACTCAACTGGAGACCGCGGGGACGCCCGAACCCCCCTGGAAATCGCCATCGGGTCCTCTCTCCGGTCGCCAACCGGCACGATGGAAGCCATTCCAGGATTTTTCGCCAAAGGTGGCGGGGCAGCCTTTCATAGGTGGCGAACCTACTAATTGGGCCCCCAACTACCTGCGGTCGGCCAGCGGTGCACCGTGCTTCGGATCCCGCTGCTCTCCAAATTGAGCCGCCCGGCACCGTTACAACTCAGATCAGAACCTGTCATCAAAATGCAGCACAACTGTACAAACCCATTTCCCCATGAATGGCTGCAGCGAACAACGCACCGGAACACGACACATCCCATGACGCGACGAATCGTGTCACAAAATGAGTCATTTAGCGGTTCGACTTTGTTTGCTGGGTGGTGATACTAGCCACGGCCGAAGCCTACCACCTCTGATATTGTTGCTCAATTAGCACCACCCGGGGGTCACGTGTAGGGCAGCGAGGATTTGAACCTGATTTTAGTAAAACCTACGGACGCGAGCAACTTTAACCCCCGAAGGTGCTGGAGTGGCGACTCCGCACCGGGAAACGCAGTGTTGGCAGACCCCCCACCAGGTGGACCGACGACATCAAACGAGTCGCAGGGAGCCGCTGGATTCAAGCGGTGCAAGACCGAAGCCTGTGGAAGTCCATGCAGGAGACCTTTGTCCAGCAGTGGACGTCTATAGGTTGATGAAGAAGAAGAAGACTAGTATCTCATCTTTTCCACACGTAATGCTAGATGAAAAAGATTCAGATAGAGGTAGATGCTAACCATCATCATCATCGTCATCATGTCAAACCATCATCGACCCACCCACTGGTCACAGATCTCTTCTTGAATGAGAAGAGATCGGCAGACTTCACATTTGAAAAAATTATGAACTCCTCTCAGGCATGCAGGTTTACCTACTCACGATGTTTTCCTTCACCGTTAAAGCAGGTGATATTTAATTGTTTAAACCGCATATTTTTGACGATGTACCCGGCCCAGTAGTGAACGGTGCGCTGTTGTCTTACCTATAACCGGGAGGTTCCGAGTTAAAATAAATAAATAAATAAAATAAATAAATAAAACTTTATTGACCATAACCAACACAACAAATGAATTATCACTAAGAGTCTTTTATATACCTATTTAAAAGTAATTGGTGTGGAATGGTCAATGGGCCACCCCCTCAGCTTGTGGCGCAGCATGAAAGGCAGGTATGTACCTACCTGACACACCGCAACGCTGATTTTCAGGAAGGGCCCAAGGGCCGAAACGTCACGGACCACCACTGTGATCACACAAGAAAAAAAAAAAAGAAAATGAATTAACAACAAAAACAAAAATAAAATAAAATAAACATAATAGACAATTAAGGCTTAGATACAAGTTAATACTACTTATTAAAATTACGAATAGGTAAGTACTAATTTACTAATACTAAATTTAATTTACTAATTTAATAATATCTATATACCTAATATCTACTAATATACAATACACTGAATAAGAAATTTAGGACAGCCCAGGATATACTTATGCTATTTGTGTTGCGAGAATGTGTGCTTTATACTTTGCTTTAAAAGCATTCAATGTTTTTAAGCCACGTAACGGCGGCGGTAAAGAGTTCCAGCATTTACTAGCTGCAAATCTAAAGCTCCCCCTGAAAGCAGCTGTCCTATGATGGGGCACGGCCATACGCCAAGATGATACCCGCGTGCTAAATGAATTTTGATTTCTTCTAAGCCACTCGAGTTTTCTATACAAATAATCTGGTTTCCCTGTCAATACAACACCAAACAGAAGGGAAGCAAAATGCAAATCACGTCGAGAGGTCATATTTAACATCTTAGCCTGATTTATATGAGAGCTGATATGCGATCTTGGCGCTATTGGAAAACAGAAACGCATACACGCATTTTGTACCCGCTGTATCAACTTTTTCGATCGACCTAGCAGACAAGGTCCATAAACTGCATCTGCATAATTTAACTTTGACAGCACCAAAGACTCGCATAACCGCATTCTCATTTCTACAGTAAGGTAAGCACGAATCTGATATAATATTTTTAACCTATAGAAGCAGTTCCTAGTTACTTCCAGTAAATGTTTTTCAAAATGTAAGTGTGGCTCAAATATGATACCTAAATTTCGTGCCTCATAAACCCGCTCAATGTCATTATTATTTATTTTAATTTTAGGTTGCTGTGTATCTATTTTTTCTATTGTCTTCTTAGTACCCAGAATCATATATTTTGATTTAATTGGGTTAAGAATTAGGGAGTTTGTATTTGACCACTGCACAATTCTTTTCGAGAGTTCGATTCCCGGCGGGGTCAATTTGGGAATTTATAATTTCTGAAAAAAATCAGGGGCAAGTCTGGTCTGGTTCAGAGGCTCTGAACGTGGCAAGTAACCACCCTAACGTCAAAGACGGTTTAGCGTTCCGATACGATGGTGTGTAGAAAACGATTAGGAGTATGGGTTCACTGCCATACCCCTTCCAAGTTAGCCCGCTACCATCTTAGACTGCATCGTCACTTACCATCAGGTGAGATCGCAAAGACAATCTTATCTTGTCATCGAACAAAAAAAACATAACTACGAAAAGTAAAAAATACCCAGCTGGGAATTGGATCGAACCCCAGGAGGCGGAAGTCTGAACCACGAGGCTATCACCGTTTTTAGCCGACTACGTCGAGAAGGGTTGTGCTTCAAGCAGTCTATGTATCTGACTGTTTAGCGACAAAACTACTGAACCGATTTTGATGAATGAAGAGTCAATCCATTCGTTATTACGGCCCTGGCAAAATTTTAACCCCCAACAAAAGGCGGTGGAGGGGTGTTATAAGTTGTATTGTTGTATGTGTATTGATATGTGTATCTGTGTATCTGTCTGTTCCCTCGTAGCTACCTAACGAATGCATCGATTTTGATTTTCCAATATGCTGTTGTTTCTGTTTGAAAGCTAACGTAATCGACATGGATCTCAGCTATTAATTTATGAAAATCTGCTCAGGCGCTTGAAGATCATCAGCTCATTTTCTACTTGATTAAAGGGTCTTACAAGCTTTCCTTGGTACGATTGATTTGGGTGTACTGTTACTTCATATTTCCAATGTAAAACAAGGTAACCTTGTGTTTATGCTGCTGCATCAAGTAGTCTGCGGGAACCATACTCCTCAACAACTTACAGCAGACATAGTGAGTTTGGGCTCATTAGAATAATGGTCTCAATGAGTAGGTGTTAGATAGATGATGATCGAGGATCGAGGAGGATCTGATGGTGGAGCAAAATACTGGGTAACAGGATGTCAGGTATGCCGTACATAATCCGGCCATAGATTCACATGTCGGAGGTGTTCTAAATTTTCAATTAACACTTCTTTGTGTAAAGCTAAGTAAATAAAGAACCCAATGAAGGCGTCCTAGATCCTAGACAATTAACAGTGACAAAGTCACTAATTTCACGGTAACAGTGGAAATTGCCAAGAGCTTGCATTTAATTGACATAAACGGCTTGAGTTCTGTAATTTTATGGCTGGACCTCTTATTGCAAAATTCTGTTTATTATTATGCAAACCAGTGTCTTCATTTTCTTTGTATATTTTTAATTAGATTATTTAGAGGTGTACGTGTTTTGCTAAAATTTTATTCTGGAGCGAGGTTTAGTACTAAGTAGTTTTTATTGCAGAAATAGGTATATGATATGAACATAAATAATGATGGACTTGATGCCAAATTCTTCCATCGCGTCCCAGTTGATATTAGTGGAAGTCTGGTAAAAATGTGTTATGTAGGCTTACCACAAAGCAAAAAAACAGCAATTAATCACTCATTAATACAGACAAGGGCGAGCCACTAACAACACTATTCGAAAGACTGGCAGTCGTAAGCAAAATATTATTTAGTTTTTTTACATAAAATCGACAGCGACATCCCAGTAAGTCGTAGTACCTTCCTCTAGGTATGCCAGAATTGAAATTAGGCACTTCACACAACTTCAATAATCACTATCCGCGTACTAATCGACTATAATAATAATTACCTACTGATAATTTCTTGACGGAGAAATCCAACCTGAGCCGTATAATCATAGCGTCGTATAACTCATTCCCAGGTACCTAGGAACCG
Source organism: Oeneis ivallda (assembly GCA_029955525.1). Lineage (NCBI taxonomy): Eukaryota > Metazoa > Arthropoda > Insecta > Lepidoptera > Nymphalidae > Oeneis > Oeneis ivallda. The sequence continues at coordinate 16,381,778 of JARPMR010000007.1, forward strand.
ACACTCAGCTGTTCTTCATCACGCTGATAGTTCTGCTAATCATCTGGAAGTGGCCGAAGACAGGAGTTCCCATCCTATCCAGTGTCATGCTCATCAGTCTTCTCGTCCCCTTCTTACAGAGTTACTTCATGAACCTGCTACCGATCAGAGTCAGCATTTTTCCAGAGTGAGTAATTGACTGAGCGAAGCGAGCTAGGGCTCTTGAGTGAATTTGCAGTTGTTCGTCTGTCGGTTCGTCCGTCCGTCTGTCAGATGCCTTATAACTTCTGAATTAGTAAACGTAATTAATTCAAATTTAAACATGATATTATGTAAACCGATGGACTTCAGCCGAATATTGCTTAAAAAGTTTTAAAAATCTTTATTTCAGGAGCGCTCTCTTAAAAGCGAATGCGAAGTAAAATATTTTTTTTCTGTAATTTAAGAGCGTTACATAGGCTTGTGGGGTATTTTTTCAAAGATAATTTGGAACAGAGAATCTCGCTATCTGACATTGTTGTATAGAATATAAAATAAAACAAACTGACTGAACATAGGTGTACATCTAGAAACTTAGGACGCGAGGTTCGAGGCATACGCCACTAGTTATTTAAAAGTAGCTGTTTTATTCCTATACCTACAAAATAACCAATTTGGATTTTTTTAGATTTGTTCTTTTGGGTTTTCCCTATTACCACTAACTACTCCTGTATTAGAGCGAACAAAACAACAAATATTCAAATCCGTCAAGCTGTTTTAGAGTTTTAGCCAGACTAACAGACTAACGAACAGAAATTGATTTTTATACATACATATAGATCGATAGTAAACTATTTTTCACCCGCGACTTCGTTCACGTTTTTCCCCCTTCACGTTTCACGTGATACCTGCGTTCACCTTTTAGTACCTACTAAGTTACTCCAGCCGCGGGACTGTCTACACATGATTGCCACACCTCTCGCTATGGATAATGCATTGCAAGATCGCCATAAGTTCAGCCAACCAATACAATTGAGGTTGTAGCAATTATTGATAAAGCTTTTCCGTAACAGACCAGAAGAAAGCTAGCTAACTCAAAGCCTTTTGTCAATATCACTTCAGTAAAAAGGTAACCGACAGGCAAACAGGCTCTGTATGAATACAAGAATACCATTTCTTAAGACCGAGTGAAATAAGAAATACAAAATTCAAATTATTTATTTAATGTATAGGTACATAATAACCAAATTGTGGCTCTTATGACAAATCGAGAATATACCATCGGTTTGGAAAGCTGATTCTGCTGAGAAGACCCGGTTATAAACAGAGAAGAACCGGCAACAAACTCAGATAGTGATATTGATGTACCTACCTACTGTATTGTATTATTGCTGTGCTAACGTATGCTTCTGGTTTTATGAAGAGCTTTTTTAAACATTTTGCCTCAAGTTTCGCTCTTATTTCTAGATCCATAAGAAACATTTTCGGTTACAACGACACCTTCTACCATGCTTACGTGTCAGCGCAGGGGAACTGGGCTGGCTACCACCTCGGAGTCCTGACAGCCTGGTTTTATCATAAAGCTCAAACCAATAAATGGAATTTAGGTGAATCTTGGGTGAGTTTTTCAAAATTTATAAATATTATGTAAAACATACAGGACCAGACTACGAGGCCAATCCACTTGCAGCGTGGAGTACGACAGGGAGACGTAATCTCCTCGAAGCTGCGTTGGAAGTAGGTAATTTCTTTAAGCTTCTGAATTGGAACGGACTTGGCATCAACATAAACGGCGAGTACATCACTCAGCTGCGATTTGCCGATGACATAGTAGTCATGGCAGAGACTCTGCGAGACCTCAATACAATGCTCAACGATCTCAGCAGGGTATCTCAACAGGTGGGCCTGAAAATGAACATGAGCAAGACGAAAATCATATCCAATGCTCATGCTCCACTCCGCCCAGAATACACTGCACTCACAATAACTCTTGCACTCGAAATTGTAAACGAGTAATTATAATATTATACATATACCTGGGACATACAGTCCAGCTAGATAGATCCATTTTCGAGAAAGAGATCAACCGCCGAATCCAACTTGGCTGGGCAACGTTTAGGAAGCTCCGAGATGTCTTCTCGTCCATAATACCGCAGTGTAAAAAGTACCTAAGGTTAAATTTTTTTTACATTTTTGTACTGAAGACATTTTAAGCTCACTCTATTGTTTCCTACTTTTCTTTCAAAACGAAAACCAATTTCGTTCGTCGATAAGTCTCACTAGCACTTTTAAAAGCAATTCATCCCAAGTAATAATAACAAGTGCTCCGTCAAAATTCCCATGACATTCCATTATTATACAACGTAATATCGTGAAAACACCATAAATTTTTAACGTGTCGTCAAAAAACATATTATTATTTTATCAAAATTGCGTCGAAAAGCTTCATATTATTAAAATAACAATATTTTTATGCTTTTATATTTTTTAATTTTACAGCCCACGCAAACACCTTCAATTTTGAATAAGATACCTATTAAGAATTTTATTTTCATAGTAGTATAGGTAGTATATGAATAATGAACATAATATTCCCTATTTGCGTTATTTGTACGGTGTTGTTGCGGCCAGCGACGAATAAATCCGTGACATTCTTACGGTACCTAGTAAGTAATGCTACGTTTATGGTGACAATTTTATACCGCATACAGATCGTTCACTATAAATTGTCCCTTGTCGTCATGTTGGCACCATTGCTTATCTCAAACCGTCGTCATTTCATTGTGTGAAGCAATGCAACGGTGCCAACATGACGAAAAGGGACAATTTATAGTCGTCATAATGGCACCGTTGCATTGCTTCACACAATGAAATGAAGACGGTTTGAGATAAGCAATGGTGCCAACATGACGGCAAGGGACCAGTTATAGTGGACGGTCTGGTGAACGGTACTGGTACAATTTGTAAGGGTCGTAGCTCACTTGTACGCTACACCGTTCCCGTACAGTAAAAGAGAGCACATTCAAATAATGTGGGCGTTAAGAACGCTTATATCACCAAAAAAAAATCAGATTTCGCGACGAAATAAAACATAGCCGTAACTTCATGTGAGGCGCGACAAAAGAAAGCGTTTTGCGCGGAATAGGAGTGTAGTAAGCGCCAAATATTTTGTTACTCGTAAAATATTCATTTTCTTTTCAATTCACTAGGCTACTCTCTTGATAATATCAATCGGAATTTAATGTAAAAAAGTTGGCTCTGTAATATGCAACACATTGAAAATAAATGAATATTGGTTAAAAATTAGACCTAACTTGTCGATTTTTTATTATCGAACAAATTTCATTTTATGTTTTTGCCCAAGCACGTCCCTTGGCAGTATGATGTAATTTTTGCGTGTTTTTTATCGGATAGTTGAAACTTGATCTACTACTGTAAAAATCAAATCTGTTTACTGTTAACGAACGCACACCCACTCTTAAAGTCTTGCTCTAAAAAGTCGTGCTCTGTAAAGGCCCAAAAGGCAAAAGTTAAATAGCAAATAGCGCGCGGCAATTTAGCCACACGATGGTTGACATTTAAAGCATCTGCAGGCGCTGTACAGCCGTGGGCCGCGTGCACTGAATGAACAACTGAATCACGAATGTTTCTGCCTTGGTTGAGACGGTCATCATCAACATCATTAGCAACCCATCAACGGCTCACTACTGAGCGCAGGTCTCCTCGCAGAGAAGGGTTATAGGCCATAGTCCACCACGCTGGCCCAATGCGAATTGGCGGACTTCACACACCTTCAAGAACATTATGAAGAACTCTCAGGTGGGCAGGTTTCCTCACGATGTTTTCCTTCACCGTTGAAGCAAGTGATATTTAATTGCTTAAACGCCCTTGACTCCGAAAAGTCAGAGGGGAGGGGGGGGGGAGACCCGGGATCGAACCTGCGACCCCCCGAAGGTGACCACAGTCCTAACCACTAGGCTATCACTGCTGTTGAGACAGTATAAGAGGCATTTTCATCGAACGCGTGTGGAAAGCGAGCTTACTGCTAGCCGTCCTCGCGCGCTGTACTAGTTGCGGCAGCTGAACCCACACCCATACGCTTTGCGGCGTCCTGCGTTACAACTGCGGTGCTCTACAGATAATATAATCCTTTCATTGCCGTAGCAGAAGTGTGAAAAAATTCGAGAAAATCACAAGCAGCACTCAATACAAAAATCACAGCTCCGGAAAGCGCCTTGTGGCATCATCCAGCCGTTACCCGGTGTCTATCAACCAACTAAACTTTTTACCCTTTCAGCTCTTAAAGCTGATGTTCGTGGCCTCCATCCCGGTTGCCCTGGGCACGGTGCTCATGGGATGGGACCTGCACGACCGGGAAGCGTCAGCCTTCGAATCCGCCGTGTTCAACACGTTAAACCAAAACTTCTTCGCTTTGGCCGTTTGCGTCTTTATTATTGGATACTTCTTTAGATGCAACAGTAAGTGTTCTTTTTTACATATTATATTATCACTAGCTGACCCAGCGAACTACGTACCGCCAACAAAAATATTTAGTGGTTGGTCACCCTTATCATTTAGGGGTATGAAAAATAGAATATGTTGGCCGATTCTCAGACCTACCCGATATGTACGCAAAATTTCACAAAAATCGGTCCACCCGTTTCGGAGGAGTAAGGTAACTAACATTATGACACGAGAATTTTATATATTAGATTTAGGGGTACAGGCCAGTTCAATTAATCAATTTATTGCCAAATTGGCAAAAAAAGTGGTAGTGTGTTGAGGTAAAAATATTGTTTTGTGCTTTTTCTAAGCTATGAGGTCAAAACAAATTCAACACGGTGCCTCGTGCCTGGCGGACATACAAACACAATAAGTAGTTTACGCGAAAAGTAGTTTGTAATTTCAAAATATTCGTAATCTTTTAAGGCGTGGATATATGTGACTTGCGCAACATTAAAACCTTTTTTCTCCGTAAACCTTATCGACAAAGATTCATAAAAATATATGTTAATCTATATTATATATGGAATGTCCTCTTCTACTCCAAAAAATTAAAAAAAAATTGATAAATAAATATGCAAAGTAGCCTCTGTTTTTGAACTTACAACCGTTTTACTCCTAAACTCTCAAGCATTGCCCTCATAATGTTTAATAATACAATATCAATGGAGCCTTCAGCTTATTTTTTCAAATAAATTTTCTAATTATTTGTGACGATTTATTTCCGTAATCGATACTCGCAAGTCGCAATTCGCGTGGACAACCCCTGACCCCTCTGTTGCCCGATAAATCAGTGCGGGACGAGACGTTGTACTGAATGGACCTGTGCACTTTTCAGCGCTAACAGTAGGTATCCACAGTTGCAGAACAATTTACAAATTGTAGTTTGAAAAGATTCAAGCCATTCAGCCAGACAGGCTGTCTTTCACTTTTGCATTTATAATATTAGTAGGACATCATACTTCATATCATATCATATTCATACTTTCATACTAATATTATAAATGCGAAAGTGTGTTTGTTGGTTTGTTGGTTTGTCCTTCAATCACGCCGCAACTACGAATCGACGTAATTTTTTGCATGAGTATAGTTGAGGACCTGGAGAGTGACTTAGGCTAGTAGATAGTGTAGACTGGCATTCAAAATCGTATCATTATTCCAACAACCAGTTTTAGTATCTGCGTTCCTTAGTCCGACAGGCAATGATGGCATGATTATAGATAGTTAGGTATCATCCATATTGATATTATAAATGCTAAAATGTGTCTGTCTGTCTGTTTGCTGCACTTTAACGGCCAATCTTTGCAACCTATTTTGATGAAATTCGATAAAGAGGTAAGTTACATCCCGGGGAAGGACATAGGCTAGGCATAAAGAGTTCCCCCGGGAATTAAAAAAACTTAATCCACGTGGACGAAGTCGCGGGTATCATATTGTTACGTGTATGGGGTGCGGAATAAAATGCCAGTCCCGAAACAAGAACGTTCTGTGCCACTGTCCACTAGCTCTTACACTATAACACACACTGATCACCAATAAGGCACTCTTAGAATCACCATCGACTTCGCACTCGTTACTCACTTCAACTCACTTGATCGCTTGTCAAAACAAAACTGACTCCCAGGGCGGCAGTCGCCTGTTTATATATCAGTTCCGCACTCCTAATAGAACATTCGAAAGTTCGATAAAACGTAAAAAATAACAACCAAGTCTCGAAAGTTCCAGATAAACAAACAGGACAAATGGGTAATGTATACGTACACAGCTTTTGTAAACAACAAAAGGACATGGTAGGTACTTATTCCGTAGGTACCTACTCTCGGAGTTTTGAGAAATCGGTAGGTACTTGTAACACCACCCCCTCCTTGGTTGTGCTCGTCCCGAGCATCATTGGTCCCTCGATATGGTGCGAAGCGATCCACATGGACAATCTTCGGCCGTTTCCTGGCTCCTTGTTTGATGCGATAGGTAAAGTCATTAATCCTGGTGACTACTGTGTACGGTCCTTCCCACCGGGCAATTGTAACTTCGGAGATTTTCCCTTCCTCCTTCATGGGTTATGCAACCACAAAGTCGAGCCTTGCTTGAAACCACAGGTATTGGCATTCCGATCATAGCGTGTTTTCATTCTCTCGCTAGTCTTTAGGCTCTGTTCCCGAACATGTTCATGTACCTCGTCTAACTTTTTTGTAGGTCTGCGACATAGTCGACGGTCGGTTTTGGAGTATCGGGGGGGTGTTCCAGTAAGTGAATCGACTGGTAGACGTATTTCCCTTAGCCGAAGCTAACCTTAGCGGGAGTAAATCCAGTAGTTTCATGTACAGCCGAGCGATACGACCTCAGAAATAGAGGGATGTATTGATCCCAATCTCATTGGTGTTCATCCACGACTTTGGCCAAGTGATTTTCCAACGTTTGATTGAATCTCTCGACGTCCGACTGTGGATGTGCTGGAGTGGTCCGAGTCTTATGTATCCCAAGCAAATGGCACATTTCCTGGAATAAGGCTGACTCGAAGTTTCTTCCTTAGTCGCTGTGTAATTCGAGTGGTACTCCGAACCGGCACACAACCTCTTGAATTAGCTTCTTGGCCACGGTCTTAGCCTCCTGGTTCGGGGTAGCAAATACTTCTGGCCATTTGCTGAAATAATCCTGTACCACCACAATGTCATTTATAAAAAAAATCATCTATAAAAAAACGGCCGTACTCTAGAAGTAAAAGTAAAACGATAATATTATTTTAATTTGCTCATTAATCGTTAACTTTGTTTGTAGAGGTTTTATTTTTCCCGTAAAATATACGTAAACTTCTATTGAACATAATTATTTCTGATTTTTAGATTGGTAAACTTCGGAGATAAGGGGGGGGGGGACGGTATTTTTTTTGACATTTTGCCCGACTAATCAAAAACTATTATATTTTGAAAATAAATAAAAATCTGTTTTAGAATGTACAGGTAAAGCCCTTTCATATGATACCCCACTCGGTATAGTTTTAGAAATTTCAAACTTCCGATTTTCCCCCTTTTTAATTAAACTAAAAATATTTTTTGATTTTTTTTATTCCAATGATGTTGGGCCAATATTATACACAACTATTCCAAATTTCATGTCGATAGCTTTAAAACTTACTAAAATATACGACTGTGACAGACGGACGGACGGACGGAGAAAGTCTCACCATAAGGGTTCCATTTTTACCATTTTGCTACGGAACCCCAAAAATATTTGTATTAAATTTTCCCTTTTTTATGTTTTTTGTACTCTTGCCTATACCCAAACTTAAATAAAAAGTGCGTATCACAATGGAAGAAAAGGTTTTCATTTGAAACGGCTTTGTAAGTGTGAGATTAGAGATAATCTAGATAGTGGGGATATGTACTTTTTCTACTTCTAAATATATAAAAGGAAAAGGCGACTGACTGACCTATCAACGCACAGCTCAAATGACTGTGACGGATCGGGCTGTTTGGCAAACAGATAGCTATATAGAAGATATTATATATAAAAAAGGATTTTTGCAAATTCAACCCCTATGGGGGTAAAATCGGAGTTTGAAAAATCGAAATTAACGTGAGCGAAGCCGTGGACAATAGCTAGTTTCTTTATAAGATAACTAAGCAGGTTTGATATGACGACTGAACCTCTATGTGACCTCTATATCAACAACTGGCAAAACTCCCATTTTTATTATATATACCTATCAACATAAATTATTACGCACCTGAACAAACCAAAATCATCTTTATCTTTACTTGACTGCGGAACGCACAGGGTTATGTGTTCATCAGTATACCTATATGTTTGTTTGTTCCTTGCAGCGAAACTACAGCCTAAACGCGTGGACAGATTTTGATGATTCTTGCACCTATAGGTTCGTCTTAATCTTCCGAGTGTCATTACGGAAGCTAAGTTTGAGAAAAAACAAAATTTTGTGATTGTTACAAGTTATCAAGGCGCAGAGACACGTTAATGTTAGCTATTGGACGTCCAATCCAGTTAATCGGGTTTTTTTAACCGACTTCAAAAAAGGAGGAGGTAATCAATTCGTCGGAATCTTTTTTAGGGTTCCGTAGTAAACAAGGAACCCTTATAGTTTCGCCATGTCCGTCCGTCTGTCCATCCGTCCGTCCGTCCGTCCGCGGTTTAGCAGACTATCGGTACTAGAAAACTGTAATTTGACTAGGGTATATATCTATATATCTATATATTTATATAAAAGAAAGTGGTGTTAGTTACACTATTTATAACTCAAGAACGGATGAACCGATTTGGCTGAAAATTGGTGGAGAGGTAGCTTAGAACCAGGAGACGGACATAGGATACTTTTTATCCCGTTCGACCCCGTTTTCGTCATGTCACTATAAAACGTGGTATAAGAAAAACGCATCTGACATGGAATAACAAAACGCAAATGACAGTGGAATAACAAAACGTAAATGACAGCTAAACATAATTTTGTCTTTGGTTAAGTATGGTAAAAAATTTGACAATTATAAAAAGTGTTATAATAAAGCATTACTGATATTATAAATGCGAAAGTGTGTTTGTTTGTTGGTTTGTCCTTCAATCACGTCGCAACAGAACAGCGGATTGATGCGATTTTTTGCATGGGTATAGTAATGGATGTAGTAGTGGTTGTAGTAGTGGGGGGGCATCGGCTGCGCGCGTCCGTAGGAATTACCATCTCATCCTCCATGAGTCCCACCCTACACGTGCCCCCTGGGTGGTGCTAAATGCGCAGCTACGCCGAATTTCGGCCGGTACTTTAATAGCCCGACTTTTCTATGCCCATGCATAGAGTGGTTTTCAGTGGCCACATGGATTTAAAGTTCCTAAAAAGACTGATGCGGAAGGATCTGGGAGCCCACCGCATTACCATCCCAAGAAAACCCCCCTACCATTATGAGAACAAAAATAATGAATATGCGATTGTTGGACGACCCGACTAACGCTCGGCGCTATTCAGTACCCGGGCTGGATAGTGAGAAATGTGCGACCGAAGCTGTGGGAGTGGCGTCTCGTCAGGCCTCTCTTAACGGTAATGCTACTGGCGGCAATAAACATACTTCGTGCAAAACCTCAATACGAGCACACCACCGTATTGCCACTTGGAATGTCAGAGGACTTCTAGGACCCGGGAAAATAAGTATCGTGGAGAAAGAAATGGAAAATTACAAACTCTCTATATTAGGCGTCAGCGAGACACATCTTCGCGGTCAAGGTCATTTCAAGACAGCGTCGGGAAATACGCTCTATTTTTGTGGATCAGAAGATTCTAGCCATCACGGCGTGGGATTTCTTCTACCTCCAAAAGTAAACCAATATGTTCTTGGTTACAATCCCGTTTCTGACAGGATAATTACATTGAAGCTCAATACCAGACCATGCTCTCTTAATATCATCCAGGTCTATGCTCCTACGTCACAGGCTTCAGAGGACGATATAGACGAATTCTACAAAACACTTGAGACAACCCTGAACAAAATACCAAGCCGCGAAATAAAAATCATCATTGGTGATTGGAACGCCAAGATTGGCAATACAGCTGCAGATGACCATATCAGGAAGACAGTGGGCAAATATGGACTCGGTGTCAGAAATGAAAGAGGTGCTAGACTCATCGAATTCTGTATAGACAAAAGCCTCACTATAATTAACACATGCTTTCAACATCACCCACGCCGACTATATACGTGGAAATCACCAGGAGACAGAGTCAGGAATCAAATCGACTATATACTTATTGACTCTAGGTGACGGTCTTCTGTCTCTAATACAAAGACCTTTCCTGGGGCCGAATGTGGCTCCGATCATAACCTTCTCGTAGCTGACTTCGCACTCCGTCTGAAAGCCCCCAGAAAACGTACTCTCCCACCAAAACAACTTAACCCCTCGGAGCGATCAGTTTTTCAAACTTCTTTGGAAAATAAGCTGAAGGATCTTTCATTTCAGAACAACCCACAGGCTGATGCTAACTCACTTTGGGAACTTTTAAAAACTCATATGACAGAAACTCTTCATGAAATCTCAAAGACGAGGCAAGCCAGCCCTATAAAACAAACTTGGTTAACAGAAAAGACTTGGAAATTGATGGACAAGAGGAAGACAATCAAAATGAAAGGACTTCAGAACCCGCGAGTGATGGAAGATTACTCTAGCATATGTAATGACATCCTGAGAAGCTGTCGAGAAGACAAGAACAAATTCATAGAAGACTTTTGCAGGGAAATTGAACACCACTCCCAAAAATCTGAAACTTCTGACCTGTTCAAGAAGGTCCGTCTCTTGTCCAGGCAATTTAAGCCAAAAACGTGGGTGATAGAAGATTCCGAAGGCCAGCTCATTAATGAACTTGACGCAATAGCTGAAAAGTGGCGCAGATATTGTGAAGAGCTGTACAAGGATCCCGATGATCTAGGACTCTTGCATACCGTCTGTACTGGAGTGGAACTGGAGCCAAACATACTTAGATCAGAAATTCTCGCTGCCCTGAAGTCGCTTAAAACTAGGAAAGCTCCGGGACCAGATCAAATAACAGCAGAAACGCTGACAGCTCTGGGGGATACTGGCATCGACATGTTGCACACGATTTGCAACTTAATCTGGCGCAACTGTGAATGGCCAAGAGACTGGGCTTTGTCTGTCGTGGTGCCTTTACACAAAAAAGGATCAACGAGAAAGTGCGATCATTATCGCACCTTAGCACTTATCTCACATGCCAGTAAAATACTGCTCTACATTATCAATCATCTTGCGGTACGCTGATGACACAACACTCCTAGCAGCATCTGAGACTGAAATGTCGTCTCTATTGAACAGGATGGAGCAAATAAGTGAGGAAATGGGTCTCTCCATAAACAGATCCAAAACGAAGGTAATGGTGGTAGACCGTGCCGGACAGTTGGAACTCACTGGCTCATTGAACCTCGAGATTGTGGAGAACTTTATTTACCTGGGTTCCAACATAACTAATACCGGGTCATGTGGAAATTAGAAGACGGATTGGAATGGCCAAAAGTGCCATGTCACAGTTATATAAGACTTGGAGGGACAAGCAGATATCGACTGGTACCAAAATGCGTCTAGTCCGCACGCTCATATTCCCGATATTCATGTATGCAGCTGAGACGTGGACAATAAAAGCTGCTGACCGACACCGCATTGACGTTTTCGAGATGTGGTGCTGGAGGAGAATGCTCCGAATCCCTTGGACAGCGCACAGAACCAACGCATCGATCCTTAAACAATTAAAGATCACGAAACGGCTATCTACCACCTGTCTCCAGAGGATCCTTGATTATTTCGGCCACATTGCCAGAAGAGAGGGACACAACCTTGAAAAGATTGTCGTTACTGGCAAAGTGGATGGAAGGAGACCTCGGGGACGAAGCCCGATGCGTTGGTCGCAGATCGCAGAGAACCGGACGACATGGCGCGACATCGTCCATAAAAAGATCATTGGTGGAAGGGGTCACGACCCTCAGTAATGGGGAATACGACGAAAGGAGGAGTGGTTCCTCAGACCGGGAGAGCTACTTTTTATCTCGGATAATGAAAGAGTTCCGATGCGGACGAAGTCGCGGGCATCAGCTAGTATAATATATTATTAATCACGCCAACAAATTGGTGAAATAAAATTGTGAAAAATCATTTTTCACGGTACCTCCCCTACATGTAAAGTGGGGATGAATTTTTTTCTCGTCTATCCCATAGTGTGGGCTAGGGTGGGGTCCATTTTTCAATTCAGGGATCCGTTTGGGAAATATGATAGTTATATTTGTATTTTCTAGGTTAGGTATTACACCGTAGTGTAAGTTGCAAGTTTTGTAGTATATTAGATATAGTATTTAAACCATGGAACTCAAAATATATTCAATATTCATAAATAAAATAAAAGCACTATCCTATAGGTCAGCAATAATATTTGTGACTTGCAATTACGGAACCCTACACTGCTCGTGGCCCAACACGCACTTGGGCGGTTTTTTTTAATGTATGATCACTGAGACGCCTGAACCAATTTGGAAAATTCTTTTTTGTTTGAAAGGGTATGATGTTTCCGTTTAAATTTTATGGAATTAGTTGAGCGGTTTTTAAAAAATCTATAATAAATTATATACTTTGTAGTTGAGCGGGCATTTGAAGTCGGTTTATTAAAAATAATTTTTTATATTAAATTATTTATTTTACATAATTTTAAATTTTATTTGCATAAGTATTGATTCCCACGACACACAATGGTGCACTATAATATTATTATCTGCATAGTTGGCTAGTCTCCATTGAGATTTTCATCCGTGGCCGAAAAGAATAATCACGGGAATATAAACTTACTAGCTGATGCCCGCGACTTCGTCTGCGTGAGTTTAATTTTTAAAATGCCTCGGGAACTCTTTGATTTTGCGGGATAAAAAGTAGCCTGTCACTCTCCAGGTCCTCAACTATAGGTACCCCTGCAAAAAATCACGTCGATCTGTTGGGGCGTGATTGAAGGACAAACCAACACACTTTCGCATATATAATACATACATACATACATACATACATACATACATACATACATACATACATACATACATACATACATACATACATACATACATAAATGCCGCGTAATTAAAAGATAAATATGTGAAAAGTAGCATACTAATATCCTGCAGGAACCGTTTGTTTTCCCGGGATATAAAGTAGCCTTTGTCATTTTTCAGGCCCTTAACTTCACCTGTGCAAAAAAATCACGTAAATCTAAAACTCCATTGCGCGTATTTTGAAGGACAAATGCGTAAAAAGGAGCGATGCTATCCCGCAGGAACTGTTTGCTTTTCCGGGATAAAAAGTAGCCTATGTGCTATTCCAGACTATAATCTATGTCTGTGCCAAATTTCAGCAAAATCGGTTCACTCATTGTCGCGTTAAAGAGTAACAAACATCCATCCATCCATCCATCCATCCATCCATCCATCCATCCATCCAAACATCCAAACATCCATCCTCACAAACTTTCGCATTTATAATATTAAAAATAGTAGTTTTAATATCAATAGGATATTTCCGGGATAAAATTTATTAAGTATATTTCCGGGATAAAAAGTAGCCTATGTGCTATTCCAGACTACAATCTATGTCTATGCCAAATTTCAGCAAAATCAGTTCATCGTTGTCGCGTTAAAGAGTAACAAACATCCATCCATCCATCCATCCATATATCCATCCTCACAAACTTTCGCATTTATAATATAAGTAGGAGGAAATAGGATAGTAGGATAGGTAGTAGGAGCACACATACATACATACATACATACATACATACATACATACATACATACATACATACATACATACATACATACATACATACATACATACATACATACATACATACATACATACATACATACATACATACATACATACATACATACATACATACATACATACATACATACATACATACATACATACATACATACATACATACATACATACATACATACATACATACATACATACATACATACATACTTACATACATACATAAATGCCGCGTAATTAAAAGATAAATATGTGAAAAGTAGCATACTAATATCCTGCAGGAACTGTTTGCTTTTCCTATGTGCTATTCCAGACTATAATCTATGTCTGTGCAAAATTTCAGCAAAATCGGTTCATTCGTTGTCGCGTTAAAGAGTAACAAACATCCATCCATCCATCCATCCATCCATCCAAACATCCATACATCCATCCTCACAAACTTTCGCATTTATAATATTAGTAGGATAAACCGAGCTTTTGCCCGCGGCTCCGCTCACGTTAAGTTCAAAATTCAAAATTCAAAATTCAGAATTATTTATTTCATGTATATATATACACACATCAAAAGTGTCTAGGGATCAACATATATTTTTGCAATAACTTTTCTCCTGATTGATATTAATTAAAATTTTCTTTAAGGATTCATCAAATAAAGTGTTTTCGTTTGTCACAGTAACGATAAACCAAGTCACCTTTGCATTAATAAAGAAATTTGCCATTTTCCTAATAAAGGGATTTTTGACATTTGAACCACTAACATTAAAGTTCGAAAAAAAGACTGAAATAACAGTTTTCTTTAAAATTTTATTGGGTAACTTAAACAATTAATAATCCGTGTTTCTACCGCGAACACTAACAACACAAGAACATCGGTTTGGCATACTCAAAATGAGTTCATCCAAATCACGCTGTGGAATGGCCGCCCATGTTCGTTGCAACAACAAAAAAAGGTCTTCTTGCCACTGGATACCCTCCATATTCGGCAGAGCTCTTCTCTGTAGCATATCCCATGCATGCTCAATCGGGTTCAAGTCTGGCGACTGAGCAGGCCAGGGCAGGACATTGATGTTAGCTGCGGCGAGAGTCTGTCTTACAACTCTTGCGGTGTGCGGTCGTGCATTATCATGCATTAACTGAAATAAGGGACCGATTTGCACTTGTAGAGGAACGATGACGTCTGATACAATCGTCTCAGCATAAATTTGAGCGTTGAGGTTGCCTCTGATCTAAATCAACTCAGTTCTTCCGCCGATCCAAATACCCGCCCATACCATGATGGTTCCACCACTATAAGGATGGACTTCCTGGCAGGATTTTAATCGCTGATTATGAAATTATGAAATGCACCAAAAAGGATCCATATAAATTTATAAAATCATAAATTTATTACAAAGCCACATCTCAATCTCAAGAAATCCGCATAAAAATGCTTGATCCCTAGACACTTTTGATGTGTGTATTTAGATTATACCTATTAGGTACATAAACTACTTAATTTCAGGAATCTACGTACAATCAGTGGAATGGGGACCCTTGCAGCCGTTGGGCCGAATGTCCTACTGTGCCATGTTGTTGCACGCGACGGTGCTCAGAACTTATGGCGGTCAAATGAGGAGATCTTTCTATGCTACAGATTATACTGCTGTAAGTATGATGAACAGTTAAATGTAACGTGCTTCAAAGGGGAAGGAAAACATCGTTAGGAGACCTGCACACCTGAGAGTTCACCATAATGTTCTCAAAGGTCTGTAAAGTCTGCCAATTTGCATAGGGCAAGCGTCGTGGACTATGTCCTTTAATTCGTCTCTGAGAGGAGATCAGCTGCGCTCAGTAGTCAGCCGTTAAATGGGTCGCTGATGATGATGATAAAGTATGGTTTTTGTCGGTAGGAGGAGAGGTAAATTCACTTGACGATTCGAAAATACTTTTTAATCGTTTTTGAAAAACATAACTGTTCTATTCTAAAGATTTTAGACTTATTTCGTGGTTTAATGACATATATACATGTGGTATATATAACACATTATCATTATGTCATTAAACCACAAAATAAGTTTTATTATGAAAGAATTTAAAGCGCCATATTTAACATACGAGTGTCTCTGGAACTAATAATATTATTACAAATGGTGCACTGAGCTCTTCAATTAATCTGTGACTTGATATGAAATCATTGGTTAAATAAAGAGGTCGGCTAAGATATCATAGATTAGTTACAGAGGTTGGTACGCCATTTGCAGTATTATTAGTTCCAGAGACACTCGTATACTTCTATTACTGCACCAAAATGGCATCAATCAAGTATGTCCAAAAAATATGACAGCAGAGCTTCTCCAGTGTTAATCCTCATTCATCGTCTGATCAATGTCATTACATTAGATTTCTAGGGCGAGTTCCTCGGAATAATAAAATCTCAAGTTCATTTTCACGAAATCCACATTGGGAATCCAAAATGCGAATCTATTCAAATGAGGACTTAATCCCGTTGGCATCGGAATCTTGAATTAAAAACCACCCCGGGCAGCGATTTCCATTCCAATGTCCCCAAAGATTAGAAACTAAAAACTTTCTTCGATATTGGTTTTAGTCGAGAAAAAAATATTCATTGGTTTTATTTGAAGTTGTAAGAATTTGAAGAATGTTCAAAAAATAAAAATTAATCTCATAAAATTTGCAAAATACGAGCTGGAACTAGATAAGCTTGACTAGGTACCTAACACTAAACTCCATTGCCCACAACCTCGCCAAAGCCCTGTCGGAATCATTCCGCTCCATGTGCACTGAGCTATGAGGCTTCAATAGAATTCCCAAATTCCAAATAGGGTTGTTTATGAGCTCATTAAGAGGCAGGATTTTTTACGTAAGATTATTGGGAAATCGCAGATCTTAGACACTTCAATTATTTTCTTAATAGCTTTTGCCCGCGACTTCACGTGGAGTTAGGTTTTTGAAGTTCCTCGGGAACCCTTTGTTTTTCCGGAACAAAAGTAGCCTTACAGATTCTCAACTATACCCATGCAAAAAATCACGTCGATACGTTGTTGCCTGATGGAAGTACAAACCAACATATAAACACACTTTTGCGGTTATACAATTAGTAAAGGATGAATCAATTTTTCCACAGATAATGTTGTTCGCCGGCATCGTCTGCACGACGTACCTTTGGTCCCTTCCTCTATATCTCTTCGTGGAGGCGCCGTCGTGTCAAGTGCAGAAGATTCTGTTTGGACCTAGGAGACAAAAGAAGGAACAGGAAAACGGCAACTCAACTTGCGTTAAACCGGGGATTTCAAGCGTATCCGTCTCCACTGTTTCCACGCATATCTAATAGTTATTTATGTTACAAGGGGCCAAATTAATATCTTGTTCCTCGAGGGTGTAATTTAAATTCAGAGCGGAGCGCAGGATTCTAAAGTAGAATCCTGAGCATAGCAAGGAATTCAATATATACGTACGTCGCCCGAAATAAAATATTCTGGCCCCTAGTGACACGCACTATTTTTCATGAACTCGTATGTATAGACATTATATTGAAAGTTTAAGTAAAACACAAAACTCGTATGTATAGACATTATTTCTTCATAAATTATGCGTTAGACCTCTGGTTAACTTGTTATAAACACATACTAAAGCACGAACGCGGACCAATCAGAAGAGAGAAAGCTCAGACTCCCATAAGAACTAAACTGAATTTGGCTCTGGCTATCCTCTAAAGCCAATTTTCATTTAACGAATGGGTATGATGAAAAAGGCTTTAACTGTTTTATATTTTGTACTAAAAAGTAAATTTTTTACTAGGTAAGTACTTACCTCACTGACTTTGCGTTTGACCCGTAAGTTTTGAATTACTTCATTCCTGCCAAAGACTTCTATGTATCTTCTAGAGCGGCTTTGTGGCTTTAAGATATTGCCATTTGAGTTACTGTCAATTACCCGAAACTCGTTTCCGAAGCATATACCTATTACCTATTCACCATGCCGGCTCCCGTTTCTACCTCAGCCCACGCAATCCAAAACTGCGACATAGTTCTTATTCCGAATTGCCGGTCTAGTAGTATAATACATAGTCTTTGATTCCTGATTTAGGTTTTAAGGTACTTACCTACATTTACACTGATTTCGCTTCTGTTAAACAGAAACGCAACCTTAGCGGAACAACAGCGAAATCGTCTGTTTAAAGTTTAAAAACATAAAGAATATGTTTTCATTCCGCTACGACATACGGTATTTATTATCTACAACTTAGACTTATAACGCATATATAGACCGATAGCTCCATACAACGAGACCAGCTTGACGCTTAGCCCTAAAACGAGCTATATGTGTGCCAAGAGGCGTCGTTTATTTACGTTCGCCGACACGTAATACACAAGTCTGCGTGCCGATAGGCCTTTTAAGAGGAGTGTCTAGTGACGAAACGCGACGCGAGTAGGTATTTTCCAAAATGCTATCTGTTTCACAACGCTTCGCTGCCCGACCCGCATCGTGCGATAGAGAGAGTTGCAAGTCCAGGAGTTATTTGCCTAAATTTTATTCTTGAAATATTGTTTCGGGTCATAACGTTTTTACCCCCCTAAACGTTTACAAAATTAGACAATTTTGGTCTCATTAGATTCAGTTCACCTTAATCTAGGCTCGTACGTTTCATTTTTTTAGTATTTCAGTTTAGTTAAATTTAAAAAAATAAAATTAGTCGAGGTAGTTTTTTAGTCAAAAATATGGATATTTAGTCACTAATAACTTTTAACATAAGCAATATTTCTTTAAAATTAAAACGTACGGGCATAGTTTTTCATTGTATCTGCAACATTTCAAAAAATTATGAACATTGGACAACATTTACGGGTAGCAAAACGTTATCGCTTTTTGAAGCTTTTTGTATGAAAATCTTCAACTAGACAATCCTCTTAAGGCTGGGCTAGGCATGAAAGGGTTACACTCCGCGCGCGGATACTGCCTTTCTATGCGTTATAATTCTATGGGCTACAATTAGAATAATTATGATGCCCGTGACTTCGCCCGTGTGGATTATTTTTTTAATTTTCGCGCGAAATCGTAGCCCATACGTACTTTATTTCTGGGTATAAGCTATCTCCATTCTAAATTCAATTAAAGTACCTAGGTAAGATTCTCGATTTATCTGTTTCAGCTGGTTCATTGATTTCATCCAATCTGTAGGCAAAAGATTTTAGGTTGTATAATAAAATTAACCGTACATACATACATACATACAGCATAGATTTAGCAATGTTAGCTTAGTGTGCGAAGCGGCTACCAATCCTAAATCTATGATGTACACAATTATTGTGATTTAATTTGTAATTGTTACTACTAAATATAATGATTTAGTTGTAATTATAAAAAAAACTATGTTGGCCCTGCTTATTGCTTGGGCTTATTAAAATTATTAATGTGATTAAAAAAAATGCTAAAGTAAATAAGTTTAATTATTTCATCCCGAATACAATTATAGAGTTCGGGTGATCGAAGGGCTGGTAGAAAGCTGGTAGTTACCTCGGCCAACTTATAAGGCCCAATTTAGACGGTGATTGTTCATGTTTGTGAACATTTTTTGCGAAATTGAACCGTCTAAATTCGCCCTTAGGGCAAGGAGCCCTAGGGTTCATTTTCGCAAAAATTATCACAACGATGAACGATAAACGAGGCACCGTCTAATATCGGCCTAACCACTAGGCTATTATTGTAATTAATATTATTAACATATACTTAACTCAATACTTACTAGTGGTTCGCCCCGAACTGAGACCTCGCGGTAACGATTTCCCATAATTACCTACTTATTCATTCAATAGATACATAACGATCAAAATTGACAATATTAATATGTCATTTTCACCTCTTTAGTTGTCCCGTATGTGACGATGTGATGTTAGGGAACTGTAGTGAAATCCTCAAGGCATCAAACTTAGGTATAGTTTTTTGGAACATTCAAATTAAATTATTTGTACACAGCGTCATCTATCGACACGATCAGAAAACATGTAAAAACAAACTGCAACGTGAAGTTTTATTGATGTTCAAGATATTCAATTAAAATTATTATTATTTATAATTGAATATGTTATTATATGTATTAGTACTTGTCATACAAAATAATAATAATTTACTTATAGCTCATCGCATTTGCTATATGCGATGAGAGCTCCATCTATTGACATCATTGTGAAGTTCTGTTAAAAATACTGTTGCTCATTAAAAGTTAAATAATTTAGTTTCCTTATTTCATTTATCTAATTTTAGTATTTGTTGTTCAAGTACATGATATAACGCTATAAATTATAAAACTTTCAAGGTTAAATGGTGGAATTGGTGGGTTAAATGCCATAGCCGTTGAACAGCGGGGAAAAGACAGTTTTTATCAATAAGTTTTTATCAGTGACCTCTGCCTCACAGCATCAAGACGAGTTTTTACAATGTGTCGACGACAGTATCATCAATAATGTTCGCAGCAAAGCATACATGTGCCATTCAACATGTAAAAATATCACGCACACACATATCTAAACCCAGATATATGTAACAAGAAAAAGAAGACAAGAAGTAATTGTGTTTTGAAAAAGTGAAAATGAAAGTGTCAATACTTATAATATTATCAATAGTTTTACACGTGAATACTATAAAGTTTTATAGAAGTGTACGTCGACTTCCCACGTATCGTGCCCTTCCGTGTGTAAATGATACGACTATAGTGTCGGTCTTCCAAGAAGGATTAAAATTCGGTTACAATATTACTATAAGCAAAGATTTGGAGAATGAATCGAACATAGAAGTGATGTTTGACGTATTAGCTGCGGTGTTCACGGTGAGTAGGTAATTAGAATGACAGTTAAATGATCGAACGTAGAGACGTAGAGACGTAGAGTAATTTCGAAAGATGTCGCCGAATCCAACTCGGCCAGGCTGCGTTTGGGCTTCCCAAATTTCAAGATCCCTCTACGATTCGATAAACTCGTCGAAGATCCCTCTATATCTGAAGCCGCCCAATCTCAATGTTTTGTAACACGCTTTAGAAAGTAATAGTAATAAAACATATCTGTGATTTGTTAGAATTGTGACAATTAAAAAATTCTATCAAAATAGTATGTACCTAGTTTCAAAGTTTAATGGATTTGTTTGATTCTTTAATTCTCTTTATAAACGATAGGCATCCATGGAAAAGTACCATACATAACCGTCTACATAACTAATATAAGTCTATGGTATACACGCAAAATTTTCAATTTCACAAATATGTTTAAATCGCAAAACGTTTGAATGTAAAGCGCTCAATACTTACCAATCAATCTCTATATTATAAAAATCAATTGCTATTCGTTAGTCTCGCTAAAACTCGAGAACGGCTGCGCCGATTTAGCTGATTTTGGTTTTGAAATGTTTGTCGTAGTCCAGGGAAGGTTTAAAAGTTGAGAAAATATGGAAAAATTGCGATGAAGATAGTAAAAAAACAATTTCATTTTCCCATATAAACTGTTCTACCTACTTTCCTGTCAAATGTTTGACGTTCGTCCCTTCGGTACGGTAGACTCGGGTTCACTCGAATTGAAGCACGTATTGAATTACGGGGAATTCATACTAATATTATAAATGCGAAAGTGTGTTTGTTTATTGGTTTGTCCTTCTATCACACCACAACAGATACGGGATCGGTGTGACTTTTTGAATGGGTATAATTGAGGACCTGGAGGGTGACATAGGCATAGACTTTTTATCCCAGAAAATCAAAGAGTTCCCAAGGAAGTTCAAAAACTAAATCCACGCGGACGAAGTCGCGGGCATCAGCTAGTAATTGTATAAAATGTTCGCAATGGGATGATAATGTTAACATAATAATAGCAGATTTACATTGGGTCAGTTAGTTGTGTAGTGTTTTATTTTTATTTAAAGTGTTAACCTACACTTAAGGAAATATTATCAGAATAAATGTTGCTACTAGATGTCACTAACAGTTGCTTAAACTGAAAAAGTAGATACATATCACTAATTTCGATGCTGACGTGTAGTTCGACCGTAGCTATAGTGTAAGTGGCTAACACACTCGGGCGCGATTCCCAAGGGATGTGGGTTTGAATCCCGCTGGCTTCGGAATTTGTGATATGTGTTGATAAAATTCAGTAAGTACTAACTTCAAATTTGAGGCAAGTCAGCGCTGACTCAATACTGCCATCGTGTGAATTAATTTGAAGTCAGTACACGCTATCGCGTCAGTGCTGTACTGACTTCAAATTAATTTACACGATGGCAGTATTGAGTCAGCACTGACTGGCCTCGAATTGTAAGTCAGTAACTGACCCAATGTAAATCGTCTTAAAAATTTGTCTTTCAGGATAAGGAATCTGCAAGTTGTGAAGAAGATGAATTACAAAACATTTTCAGGATAAAGTTGCTCAAAAGCAGCTCTAAATTTACATTTAACGTCAGAGGTGATGAACCTCCGTTCGCCCCTCCGTATATGACCAGCCTCAAAATTAATGGCGAAGAATTCTGTAGTGAACCTAATGTGGTATGTTCAATTTTGTTTTTATATTATGTAGGTAGTCTGTGGATTGCGACTAAAAGTATAAAAAAATACTTTATAGCCCTAGAGACTAAAATGAGTCACAAAGTGAGTCACAATAACTTAGCGTAGGGAACAGATTTTGGAGCAGAATACATAACAGTACAAGCTTAAATCACGCTACGCTAAGCTATAATGACACACTTTTAGAGCATGAGAGGTGAAAAAATATGTAGTCTACATACCTATAGACGGCGTACATACTGTTTCGCAAAGCAATTTCTACTGAGAAGAGCGAAACTAAGCAGTTGCTGTTGTTGCAGTTTTAAGGCAGATCCAGACTTGTGTAACGTGGATCGTGGAATCGTAACGCGATTAGTGTGGATGACATTCGACTCAACACGAAGTAACGCAAATCTTGTATCAGAGCTAGGGGCCTACCACCTACGCTTAAAGTAGTAATATTAAGTACTAAATTGTAGAGATATGAGCTACAAAACCATAAAGTAATTACCTTAAGGTTGACATTGTATGGCATCGTCAAAACAGTATACTTTTAAGGTTAACGTTGTATGGACATGTCAAAACATTATATAAATTGAAATATTAAAATAAGCAGAATCAGCTTTCCAAACCAGCGATAGATTCACCGGTTTTATGTGATGAGCCACAAGTTGGCCAACTTAAAATTCAATATAAAAAATTATTTTTAAAAAACCGCCTTCAAACGTTCGCGCCACTACAATCTATTGTTTATAATTTATTGTTTATTTTTTAAAAACCGCTCAACCGATTTTATAACACTAAACAGAAAATAAATCGGTCAAAAAACAAATAAGTTATAAGCTGTTTTACCATGGTTTTACTACGACTGTATCTCTCTCTTTCTAAAACGAAATTTTCTATGAAGAGTGTATGGAGCTTTGTGTTTTGACGTCACAACACAATAGCGCTCTCTTTGTCTAACAAGTTAACTTTAAAGCTTTATATTTCCGAGACTAGTTGAGATTTTTAAAAAAGAAAAATGGCATTGTATAATAATAGATATTAAATAACGTTATTTTAAACAAATAAAAAAATTTCAGTCAAATACTCAATTCTGAATTTTCAATAGGTTCTGCTTTAAGCGTTGGTGGTATATGCCCTGTTCCACTTTTTGTTAGCGCTTAAAAACGGTAGCCGATGAATCAGCGCGATCGCCGGCGGCGGCGTGAGCGTTTCTCTATTGTTAGTAGTATCGTAATGCAGTCCACACCTTATAATATACTCAAAGGTCCACACGGAGAATAATTCGCGTTAAATTTAACGATACATTACATTACAGGTTACACAAATCTGGGCCGACCTTTA
This sequence comes from Oeneis ivallda, assembly GCA_029955525.1. Taxonomy (NCBI): domain Eukaryota; kingdom Metazoa; phylum Arthropoda; class Insecta; order Lepidoptera; family Nymphalidae; genus Oeneis; species Oeneis ivallda. The sequence continues at coordinate 16,405,419 of JARPMR010000007.1, forward strand.
TTCATTAGGTGTATAATAAATAGTACCTACCTTGTAATGATAAAATTAGTAAATACCTACCTAATTTTGGTTACAGACGTATTTCACACATTTCGAAGTTGGTGTTCGTAGTAAAGTTGTTAGAAATTGCGGAAGGAGCTTTAATCGTCACTCCGAATTGATAGTCCACAGTGTTAACACTAAACCTGGCGACTGGCCATGGCATGTTGCGCTGAACAGGCATAATGGTACCGTATTCGAGTACGTTTGCGGAGGAACTTTACTATCCAATTTTTTTGTTTTAACAGGTTAGTGCATAACTTTGTTTTACTTGGTAATCGGTTTTCACAAAAAATGTTTTGTCAGTCAATGATACCAAGTATAACTTAACACTCAACTTGCGTGGCCTACAATAACCAAATATATCTATCTGGATGTCTTCTAGCACGGTAATCATGCACATTTTTACAGTAACATTTTATTTTATATAATAAGCGGGGGTGTTATAATGTTAACGCGGGTATGAGAAGAAAGAAAGTTTTTGTATGACTGTGTATTTGTCTGTTCCATCGTAACAACCCAATGAATTAACCGATTTTGATGCGGGTTTTTCTTTTTGAAAGCTGACGTGGTCGAGGAGGTTCTTAGCTATAATTTATGAAAATTTGTTCAGGCGTGTGAAGATCATTAGCTCATTTCCTACTTGATTTTTAAGGGCCCTACAAACTTTTACAGGTACGATTGATTTGTAATTTGGTGTACCTATTTCGGATTATTTCCAAGACATAGTATGACATTGAGACAAAAAGGTCCAGTACCACATCTTATGGACCTTTTTAACCCAAAGGTAGATTGATTTAAGTTTGACATTGTTTAGAAAAAGATATTAATAATGCATACGAAAAACAATGACACCAAGTATAACTTAACACTACAATTTCGGTAAACACTATAATAAAGTTAGTTTTCTAATGTTTCTGCGTTAGGCATCCGCATGGCGGACCCACGGAACTTTTAGCTCCACTTTACCCTACTTACTTCTTTGTTTTTAGGCTTTCCTTTTTTTAGGGTTCCGTACCCAAAGGGCGCTAACGGGACCCTATTACCAAGCCTCCGCTGTCCGTCCGTCCGTCCGTCTGTCTGCCCGTCTGTCAGCGGGCATACACCGTAATAGGTAGACAGTTGAAATTTTCACAGTGTGCATTTCTATTGCCGCTATAACGGCAAAAAATAAAAATAAAATTAAATTAAAAATAAAGGGGGCCCCCACATACACGGAAAAGGAGTCAAAATAATTTTTTTTTACCCTGGCATGTGGGGTGGGGTGTAATTGTCTAGAGCTCATTAAGTAGAGTTGAAACGTATTTTTATAATTTTTTAGCTACAAAAATGAAGAAATGGGGCGTCAAAGTTATCGGTTTTAGACCATTTTTGTTACGGGGTCTATCTCAAAAACTGAACGGAATAATGAATTTATGAATAGAAATGAATTTACGGACTATATAGTGTATTTAAATAACAAATACTGAAAACTCGATTTATTAGCCCCGTAACCACGGAGCAGTTTTCACTCGCGCCCGCAGCGGTTGCGGGCCCGCGGCCTCTGTAGAATGCAGATTTGTATGGAAAATGAGTAGCAATTTTCACGGCGTGGTCTGCGCCCGCGGCGAGCGCGGTTGTTCGCCGCGCGCGGGTCGCGGTCGTCCGCGAGCTTCAGTTCAACTCTACTAAATATGCTGATGAAATCAAGAAGTTTGTTTGGGCAATTAAGTCAGATGCGTTAGGAAGTGATGGAATTAGTAGAAACATGATAATTATGGCACTTGACTAAGTACACCATTCCCGTTCAGTGTCATATTTTTAATCATTCACTTATTTCAAGAACCTGTTCTGATAAGATTCCTTTAAATTTAGGTTGCCTGGAGGAGATCGCTTAAAGCGATAAGGCCGCCTTTGCGTACATTTTTTTCTTTGTTGTAATTTAACTGTAAATAATTTTTAAGTGTGTAGCAATAAAGAATTTATTTAACTGCGTATTTTTTTCAACAAATAAAATAAGAAACTTATTGAGTTATAAAAGCTAGTTTTCTAAATGCTAAGTTCTAGTAATACTGTATATTATAATAAATAATAGGTTTTAACATTTTAACATTTTTGACAACAGTCAAATACCCTATTATTGCAATCAATTATTTTTTTATTTGATTTTAGTAATTATTTTTTTATTTGTATGTTTTGTCTAATTTTGATAAAGGTCTGATAAATAATATCGGAGATACGGGACATAACTCTTCACGGATAGCAGCTATGGCACTCGCATAAGAGACGATGATCGAATAAATGCATACAATATAATAATATAATTATGAGGATTTGGGATTTTAGCCATAGGCATAGACTAAATCATTAACCTCCAGGCCCCAGATTTTTGTACCATTGTGTTTGTTTTGTAGCCTACCCGTGCGAAGCCGGGGCGGGTCCACTAGTCATAGATATAAAGTTTAATGGTATACCTATAGCTATGTTAGTAATTCGACGCACCTTTTTCCACAGCTGCTCATTGTACTAGAAAAGATGGTGACCCGGTTACCCCCGACAAGTTTAAAGTGGAACTAGGAAGATATGATCGTTATCGAAATGACGAAATTGGTTTACAGAAAAAAGACGTACGTACTACGTATACCTATTTCTAAATATGCACGCTTGCTTAGCCACTTGCTTGCTTGCCGAAAAGGAAATTACAAATAAATTAATATGAGTAGACGTCATTGATTCCGATGGCAACTGACAGGACTTAAGTGGAATTCTGGAGTTATTGGATATATGAAAAGCTATAAGGTTTGCGGTATATGTATAACTTGAGAAAAAGTATGAAGGTCGACTTTTCCGATGATCTGCGCCAAAAGTAAGCTGTCCCATTCGCATTCGCGCCATCATGTCATATGCGTGTGTCGTCTTCGCACACCTCCCCCCCTCCTCTTATAAAAGCCTCCAGGCAGTACAAAACAAGTTTATGCGCATGGCCACGGGCTCTCCATGGTTCGTGCGTAACGTCGACCTCCATAGGGACCTCGACCAGCTCCCCCACAATAGCTAAACATTTTAAGCAGCTTTCCAAAAATTATTTTGAGAAAGCTGCCAACCACCCCAACCCACTAGTGGTTGAGGCCTAAAACTACCTAACCGATCGTAACGACCCTCCAGACTAAAGGCGCCCTAAGCACGTCCTTAACGACCCTGACGACCAGATTACGACAGACAGCGCACCCTATCAGGTAGGGCCACACACACCGTCAACCTCAACACAGCGTCTTCGCCAGCGAAGACGAGGCCCCCGATTTCCAACGTCACCTGGGCGTAGATCCTTACCACGATCACGGGGACGTACGGACTAACTTAGTCCAGCCACTCTTCCCATTCATCCCAACGTCATCCTAAGCCGAGGTCCGAGCCTCACAGGAGGCGCCCTTAGAAGACGTTGCCCCCAACGTCCGGTGACGCTGTAGCGGCCATTACGGCCAATAGCATACTCCATCCGAAAAAATAAAAATAAAGTATTAACTTTTGCAACTTCGTCCGCGTCGTGTAAGGTGTTTAAAAATCCCGCGAGAGTATTGTGGAGCACACTCTGCAAGTCCTGGACAGTTTCCATGGTAAAAATCAGGTCGCCACTCTTCACGCCACAACGAATGACCCGATTTGGCTGAAATTTCGAATGGAGATAACTTACAATAATTACCTATACTATTCATTTTATCTCGGAAAAAAGAGTGCCCAAGGGAATTAAAAAACCTTACCTAATCCACGCGGACGAAGTCGAGGGTCTGTTGGAAACAGTTGGAAATGTTGAACTGAAAAGCTGCTTTATTAATAATATTAATTGTTGATATTTATTGTGATATTTTCTGTGTTCAGGTTGATAGAATTTACGTTCACACTGAGTATAATAACTTGGAAGTCAATAATGATATCGCTCTGCTGAAACTAAGCCAGGAGGCGGTTTACAACAAGAAGGTTCAACCAGCTTGCCTCTGGAATAACATTATTATGAACAGAATTCCATTCGGTACCCTTGGCACGGTAAGCATGTAAAGTTCATTGACTGAGCGAAGCGAGGTCTCCGAGTTTACTTGAGTGAATTGACGCTTGTCCGTCCGTCCGTCCGTCCGTCTGTCAGAGCCTTATAATTTCTGAATTAGTGAACGTAATTACTTCAAAAAACATAATAATGTAAACCGATTGTTTTGGCCAGCGCTCAGCGATCAAGGGCCCCCCGGCGGCTTTCAGCAGAATATTGCTTAAAAAGTTATAAAAACCTTTATTTCAGGGGGCTTTTATAGAAGCGAATGCGAAGTAATAGTTATTTGTGTTATATGGGGCCAAAGAAATTTTTCATCATACCTATTCGAAAAACAAATATTGGCTTCAGAGGATAGCGAGAGCAAAATTTAAATTTAACCCCATGGGAGCAAAATTCAATTTTAACCCCATGGGAGCAAAATTTAATTTTAACCCCATGGGAATTTTCATTTCTCTCTTCTGATTGGTCCGCGTTCATGCTTTAGTATGTGTGTTGCTACTGCGTTCGTTGCAGAAACCTGTCGATCGCTCATTCCGTTCGAAATTCAAAAATGTTTGAGAAGTTGTTGTCTTCGATAAGTCACGTGATCAATTTGTCGATCGGATATATACGCCAATAAATATTAATTAATGTTTAATTATTTCATAATTATTTATTTGTGTTTTTTACTTTCAATATACGCTTATTTAATGTCTATACATAAGTAGGTTGATAATCCTAGCTTTTTCTCATAGGTAATTATGAAAAATGTGTCCCGGGCCAAAATATTTTGTTCTCGGGCAGCGTATATTGAATTCCTCGCTACGCTCAGGATTCTACTTTAGAATCCATCGCTGCGCTCGGGATTCTACTATAGAATACTTCACTTCGCTCTGAATTCAAAATAACGCCCTCGGGGAACAAAAAATTTCTTTGGCCCCATATAACACAAATAACTGTTTTGTTCCCCGAGAGCGTTATTTTGAATTCAGAGCGAATTGAAGGATTCTACAGTAGAATCCTGAGCGTAGCGAGGAATTCAATATACGCCGCCCGAGAATAAATTATTTTGGCCCCGAATGACACACACTATTTTTCATCATTACCTATGAGAAAAAGCTAGGACCAACCAACCTACTATGTATAGACATTACCTATACGTATATTGAAAGTTTAAATAAAACCCAAATAAATTATTATGAAATAATTAAACATTAATATAATAATATGTTGGATACAGTATGGACGTATATCCGATCGACAAATTGTTCACGTGACTTATCGAAGACGTGACTCCTAAAACATTTTTGAATTTCAAACGGAATGAGCGATTGACAGGTTTCTGCAACGAACGCAGTAGTAATAAACACATACGGCACGAACGTAAATCAACCAGAAGAGAGAAATGAAAAGTCCCATGGGGTTAAAATTAAATTTTGCTCCCGCTATCCTCTGAAGCCAATATTCGTTTTTCGAATAGGTAAGTATGATGAAAAATATTTTTCATTAACCGCGCAGTGGAAACTCAGTCTTATATCCGAATAAAGCTCTGGAGGAGGTATAGGCCTCCATTCTTTCCAGTTTCCTTTATGTCGGGCTATTTCGGGTCAGTCGACGATCCACTATTACGAACAATTTATCGACACAATTTGAAGTTTAAAAAAAATTAAGTGGCCCTCGGGGACTGCCGCGGTAAAGCTATTGCATAGCATTTTTTATCAACTTATGCAATTATAATATTTATATGCAATATTTTTTTTGCATAATAAAAATTATGCAAAAAAATAAATTAAAAACAAACAAACAAGAAAAGCGAACTGTAACTACTTGGCGAGTGAGATTCGAACCTGCGACATCATACAAAGAAAGCGGCCGCCCGCCCACTGCGCCAAATAGATCTACTTGAGAATCTCTAAAATATTGAACGCTTACTGAACGACGGTGTTAGGTTTTTTTGTTACGGAATTTCGTGATTCGGTCGCCGCGCTCAAACTGTTTGTCCTAGTTCAAAGCCCGCGATAAAAGCTATGCAATAGCTTAAAACTATAGCTTTAGAAAATGTTGATAATCATAGAACCCTAAAACGCTTAGAAACGCAATAATCGACGTGGTGATAAGCCATTTATAGTAGGCTTTGTTTACAGTTCACACCAAACGTATAATAATATAGTCAGCCGCCGATTGTGAGCAGGCTCACTGTAAGCCCCAGTGTGAACGTGAAGTTACACTGCATTTTTCGTTCACAATATTATGCTTACAATACGCCGTAACTCCATATAGTTCACTCATTTGGTAGTTTTATTTGGAAAGTTTTCCAGGAGTTTTGATAATTGGTGATGTTATAGATTTTGACGTGCTCTTTTCGAATTTTAACTTTGCCACATATTGGAAAAATGACGCTTAAAAACAGTTTTTTGACAATAACTTCTTTCCAACTCATTTTACGATGATAATAGTTTTATAATAAATTAAACTACAGAAAATTTACTATAATAATTTATGTACCTTTTTTTGTAAAATCAATAGTTTTAGCGTACGAGCGCCGTACTCACTTAATTTTTTATTTGTTGTTTTGAGCCTACGTTTGGAGCAACTTTGTTAGAAACTTCTGTTCTAAGTGTTCGAAGCTCGATGATCATAACATTATTATCGTACTATTAAATATAATTCGATTTTCAGGTTGTAGGATGGGGAAGAAATGAATACGACGAATTACCATCGCAACTACGTGCAGCTAAAATGCCTGAGGTATCATATAACGACTGCCTAAAGAGGAGACCAAATTATTATCACAGACTTTTGATGCACGATACGACATTTTGTGCTGGCTATACTAATGGTAAATAATGTCATGCATGTGGCATGTGGCGAACAAACCAAGTATTCTTTTTTGTATTAGTAAATGTTTTTCTTTTTTAGGGTTCCGAAAAAAAACGGAACCCTTAATAAGATCACTTTGATATCTGTTTGTCTGTATCTCAGAAAAGGATCGAGGTATGTAGGTTTTCAGGAGGTTTCAAAGTTGAAATGTATATCTACTGAATACAAAAGTCAATGGTATCTTATGCTCTGAAAATTATAAGTTTCTGGTACACAAAGAAAAGTTACAGCTTTTTAAAGCGTTTTTCCACACAACATTTCAAGTGACATTTTTACTATTAAGTTAAATCTTGCATTATAATTCTGTAATGTTAGATATATTAAATTGTAAAAAAAATATTTTATGAAAACAAAAAATACATAATAATATGTATTCCCTTTTAAGTGTGCATCAAGTGACGGACAACTAAGGAAGTAGCCTTCCTTAGTTGCCTGATTGTAATGTAAGTGACGCTACACTGTAAGCGTCACTTACATTAGATGCTAGCGGGCTACCTAAACTTGAAAGAGGGTATGGCAGTTTGAATTAACCCATACCCCCAATCGATTTCAACACGCCATCGTGCCGGGACGTGTGCGTCAACCTGACTTACCAAAGTTACAGATCAATGTTTTTCTCCAGCATTTAGTGCCTATTTGTTACTATTTAATACCTTTGTTACCTTAAACTTGAAATTTAGTAGGTTCCGTTTATGACGTAGGCGAGCACTAAGAAAGGATTTTTTGAAATTCCACCCCCCAAGAGGGTTAAATGGGGGGGGGGGTTAAGTTTGTATGAGAGTCCGTAAGTTTTCGAAGTTATACTCATGAAACGCGGTATTTGGGCTTTAAATTAAAAACAAAGAAGTAGGTATGTGTTTCACAGTTTTTTAAAATACTACCCCTAAAAGTATAAAATAGGGGATGAAAGTTTTAATGACAGTCCTTTATTTTTCGAGTTATTTTTCCAGTTATGTATATGAAATATACAACGTGTTTATGACGAATTCCCATAACTCTAGGGTTAGATTCCTTAACGAAAAGTAATCAAAAATGGCTAAGGAACGTGTGTTCTAAAATGGATATTTTCGGAGAAAATAATTTTTCTTTTGTAAATAGATCCAAAATTGTTTCCCATATGCCGCATCCTTGTTTTTGCGACGCTGCCAAACTTAATGTTTTTGCTGACCGTACAAACACGGCTAAGCATAGATTTTATCAATGAACGTTAGAAAGGGACAGCGTTCATTGATTAGTAAAATTAAGACCATTCTTAATTTATGTTTTAAAATGCGACGTTGTCGGTTTTTACACAAAGATACACAAAGGTACGTAACATGGATAGTCGGAAATATTTGAATTACTTGGTATGAAAACTGAATATATATTTTTTTTAATTAAAAAATATTTCTTATATATATGCAGTTCGATTCTTGTTACTTAAAAGAATCGAACTGCATATATAAGAGTATATAAGTTATAAGTGGTCTGTTGACTGTTCAATACCTCGAAGTTATGGGAATTCGTAATAAACATGTTGTATATTCGCTGTTCGCTACCCACTCTTTTGTAGTTAATAATTATAAGATTAAGATAATTATATCTATCAATTTAATATTTCAGGAACATCAGTATGCAATGGTGATAGCGGTGGCGGTTTTGTTAAATTCGTTCCTGATATACTTTTGGACTCTAATACTTCGTATATGTTTGTCCCCGGAGCTTATTATGTTAAAGGAATTGTGTCAGTCACATTAGTAAGAGAAGATAAAACACTTTGCGATCCTTATACTTATGTGGTTTTCACTGACGTTGCCAAATATTTGCCATGGATACACAGTATCATTGATACTTGAAAGTATACGTAGGTATTTATAAAGTGTCGTCAATAAAACAACTTAAAAGAATCAGACACGGTAGGTAGGAATATTATATAAGAACACATAGTTTTAATCGTACAGCTGAAATATGCGTAGAAAAAGACTTGATTTTGAACTGAAAGAAATTCAATTTGTACCTAACAACGCAGTATAGAGATAGTAATAAATAAACCTAATAAAGTTTTATATTTAAAAAATTGGTTTAATTCAACTCTCTGCTAGCTCAGTGAAAAAAGAAATACAAAATAAATCTTAAATTATATATAAGCACTTTTATTTATTAAACATAATTTCAATAATACTAGAAATACCTAAGCTTACTAATCCTTACCTACTAATATCTGTGCTAATATTATAAATGCGAAAGTGTATTTGTTGGTTTGTCCTTCAATTATGCTGCAACAACAGAGCTACGGATCGACGTGAGTTTTTGCATGGCTAATGTACTTGTAATGTAACTTGGGGACCAGGGAGCGTGACATAGGCTACTTACTTTTTACCGAAAAATCAAAGAGTTCCCACGGGATTTTAAAAACGAACAATGGTAGGACCATACAAACGTTCGTTCTGTTCCGTGGAAAAAATATTTTCTCTATTGTTAATAGAGAAAAGTGTACAATAAAAATGGCCAAGCAAAAAATCGTCCCCACCCACCAAGTCAACAGATTTCAAACGTATCGCAGTTAATACAATAACTCGGCAGCACAGCCTGATGATTTTTAGGGTTCAGTACCAAAATGGTAAAAATGGAACCCTTATGGTGAGACTTTCTTCGTCCGTCCGTCCGTCCGTCTGTCACAGTCGATTATTTCAGTAACTATTAAAGCTATCGACAGGAAATTTGGCATAGTTATGTATGGGTGTGTCCACCAGGATCCCCTGACCCGATCCCCCAGGGGATCCCCGTGAACTCATCTGTTCATCAGGATCCCCCATAGATAAAAGTAAGTTTATAAAGATGATATCACATTGAATGGTTATGGGGTGTTATGTATAATAGTGGCCCAACATCATTGGAATAAAGAAAAATAGAAAATTATTTTTAGTTTTATTAAGAAAGGGGGAAAATCGGGGGTTTGAAATTTCAAAGTAAAATAACTATACCGAGTGGGGTTTTATATGAAAGGCCTTTACTTGTGCATTCTAAAACACTTTTTTTATTTATTTCTATATATAATAGTTTTTGACTAATCGGCCAAAATGTCGAAAAAAATACCGTTCCCCCCCTTATCTCCGAAGTTTACCAATCGAAAAATCTGAAATAATTATGGTCAATAGAGGTTTATGTATATTTTACAGGAACAATAAAACCAACGCTCTAACTAGCATAGTTTTTTTATATTAACAATAAACCTCTACAAACAAAGTTAACGATAAATAAGCAAATTAATATAATATTATCGTTTTACTTTTACGTTTGGAGTACGGAAACCTCGGTGCGCGAGTCCAACTCGCACTTGGCCGGCTTTATTTACTATGACGACAACCGCCGTTGATATAGATAGGTATGGGGTTTTCATGCAAATAGAATGTTAATTATTTTCTTTTTTTTTCAGTGAATTGTTTTGGATAAGTACCAGTTTAGTAGTTTACAAGTATAAAACGAACATACAGGAGCATTAACCAACTAGAAAAAACAATTCTAAGACGCAGGCGCGTTTCTGACGCAGAGAAAAAACCGCACCTCGCGCTGCTAGCGCTCCCTCTGACCCCCTAGCTCTTATAGTGTCGAGTCTCTCCCTTTCGTCGCCTGTGCAATGTGCATGCGCGCGCGTACTTCAGCGTACGTGCATTCTTTTGTATTTTTTAACAAAAAATCCCCAGCGATTTTTGGATTGAAAATGCTTATTATCAGTCTTTTTATGGGACCGGACGTCACAATAATATTGAAAATAGTGCCAAGTCTGTTGCTGGGTGGGGACAGAGCCCATAATTTTTTGCATAGTCTCCCCCGACATGTGAATTTATGGCCGGACTGGTACCCGACATCCCCTTACCCACTTTGCTGCTCCATCTTTAGATCCTCCTCCTCGATCCTCGATCTTTATTTATCTAACACCTACTCACTGAGACCATTCTATCATTAGAATATCGTTATTATTATGTAATATAAAATTATTATTAAGTTGCTGAGCCTCACCTATAAATTATAATCTTCATCTTACCGCATTAAAAACATAAATAAGAATTACTCGTATTCGATTCGAGTTATTCCAATAGTAACGTAAAACCTCAACTTACTTATATGATAAAGTCTGATAAAGTGGAGGACATAAAACTCGTAAAATGACTGCGCTGTCAGTACCAAACACTCAATTTATCCCCTACAAGGAGACCTTTAAAGTAAAATAAGTATTTTACGGCTTTTTTTCGGATGGAGAGCTTCGACTGTACAGCTATTAATACATTTTTTCGAGAGGCTCTAAGGAGTACTAAATTAATATATCTATAGGTATAGTTCCGTATGAAATTGGTAAAAAAGGAACAGTTTTATCCTCTACTTACAGATAGGTATTAAGCAACCCTTTTTTTCAAGTGGTAGACGAATTCAACTAAATAATTAGGTTAGTAACTCATCCCTACTTATAATTTATAAATGCAAAAGTATGTTTGTTAGTTGAATTGTCCTTCAATCACGGAGCAACAGAACATTGGATCGATCGATTGGATTTTCTTTGCATGGACCACTGAATAGAAATACATAATTATCATAATATTATCTGTGGCATGGACAATATAATATTATACATACATTATACATATTATTCACATTATTTATACAATATATATTATAGTTGAGGACCTGGAGAGCGACTTTTTAAAAAGTAAAGGAAAAACAAATGGCTGAAACTATTTGTTTTTCCTTTACTTTAAAAAATCTAACTTAACTCGTGGGCAAAAGCTAGATAACCTACCTATATTTTAAAATAGCTTTTAAGTAATATAATTAAATTTAATTGACCAACTCCATTAATGAAGATTGAAAATTTAAAACAAGTGAAAAGTTTAAAAAACGGTAACTAGACTACGGGTAACTGCATGTAGGTAACAAGTTAACAACCTATGGTCAAATTGATTTTGTTGGTATACTATAAAATGTAGCCTATGTCAACCGGGCTATCATAATCAATCGATTGACATCCTGCATTCATCAAAATCGACTCAGTAGTATAAGCGCTATGGTGGAACATTCGTAAATAGCTACGTATACATAGACTGCTAAAATCATAACGTTCTCGTCCTTTTACTTATCTATACTAATATTATAAAGAGGAAAGATTTTTTTGTTTGTGTGTTTGTTTGTATCGAATAGGCTCTGTAACTACTGGACCAATTTTAACCATTTTTTCACCAATAGAAAGCTAAGTTATCAGGAAGTAACATAGGCTTTAATTTATTGTCAAAAAAATTATGTAACCCAAAGTAGCAAAACATTGCCTATGAAATGCATTATTTGGCGTGCGCTGAGAAAACTATTGATGATACATAAAAATGATATACTACATAATTAAAGGACTCATTATTCTCTACAAAAATGTTTCCGAGAGAATATATCTAACTATCATATTTAAGTCACAATAGTAGCTTTTGTGTTCTAAAATTTAATTAGATCGCCTTTATTATCGTAGTATTAATTCTTACTTACTAATAGGTACGTCATCATACTAATATTATGAATGCGAAATTGTGTTTGTTGATTTGTCCTTCAATCACGCCGCAACAGAGAGAGCTACGGATCGACGTGATTTTTTGAATGGGTATAGTTGAAGACCCGGAAAGTGACATAGGCTACTTTTTATCGTTCCCGAGGGATCTTAAAAACTTAATCCACGCGGACGAAGTCGCGGGCATCAGCTAGTCCAAAATATGTTTTAGGCTGATCTCACACTGCGACGCGCCCGCTCCGGGACGCTGGCCTGCGTGTTGTTCGTAAGTATTTACCCCAGTTTGTATAGAAAACAAGCACGGTGTCACACATTAACGAGGTATCCCCGCCGGTGGCAGTGGCACGCAGCAGAATCACGCGCTCCCGCGCGGAGGCGCGTGGCGGCGCGCAGGGTATGGCACACCCAAATCTGCAGTTAGTACTGCGCGTGTTTTAATAAATATTAGGTCATTTCCACGATGGATCTCGATGGGGACAGATTTATTTTTGAAATCGAAAATCGTCGTTTGGAATATTAAATGATCTATGTTCTTCGTTCTTCTTACTTATTAGAAAAGATCCAGCTTGTTAGCTACGTAGGCCATTACGCGATCTATGCGATGGTGTCCACGTCTAAAATGACGTCACGTAGAACATTCACAGCGCAGGGCTTAGAAACAGTAATCCCTTATTTCTGACCTTACAGAATTTATTTGGAGGTCGATAAATTCCCTCTCAAGGACGTGCCCAGAATCTGTACCTACCTACTTTCCTATAGGCTACAGAATAACTTTACTTTTATCATTTGCAGACTGTTTTACTAGGTACTCTGATTAAGTAGAAATTTTTACAAATTCAAAATTGTAAATAGGTAATTACTAGCTGATGCCCGCGACTTCGTCTGCGTGAACTTAGCCTTTAAAATGCCTTGGGAACTCTGACTTTGCGGGATTAAAAGTAGCCTGTCACTCTCCGTCCTCAACTATAGGTACACTGCAAAAAATCACGTCGATCCGTAGCTCTATTGAGGCGTGATTGAAGGAAAAATCGGCCAAGTGCGAGTCGGGCCTCGCTCTTTTAGAGTTCCGTTAAAAAAAAAATTCTATCCTACCCATGGAAGTATTTTAATTTAATTTTTTTAATTTAATTTAATTTTTATTATTTGTTGTTATAGCGGCAAAAGAAATACATAATATGTGAAAATTTCATCTGTCTATCTATTACGGTTTACGAGATACAGCCCGCTGACAGACGGACGGACGGACGGACAGCGTAGGCTTAGTAATAGTGTCCCGTTGGTACCCTTTGGGTACGGAACCCTAAAAACCAACGCACTTTCGCAGTTTTAATATTTCACCATATAAAGTGTAAGTGCATATAGTCAACGTGGTTTTTAGGGTTCCAACGGGACTCTATTACTAAGCCTCCGCTGTCCGTCCGTCCGTCTGTCAGCGGCCTGTATCTCGTAAACCGTAATAGACAGTTGAAATTTTCACATATTTTGTATTTCTATTGCCGCTATAACAACAAATAATAAAAATTAAATTAAATTAAAAAAATAAAATTAAATTAAAATATTTCCATGTACCCATGGAAATATTTTAATTTTTTTTTTAACGGAACCCTAAAAGAGCGAGGACCGACTCGCAATTGGCTGATTTTTTTTACACAGGTAAAGTTGACGACCTGGAAAATAACACAGGCTACTTTTTGTCCCGGGAGCATACATTTAAACGCCCGCGCCACTACAAAGTATAAAATTTAAATGGGACCACCTGGGAAGTGAAACCACCCTTTGAAACAAAAAAAGAATTTTCCAAATCGGTTCAGGCGTCTTCGAGTAATCGGTGAACATACATAAAAAAGTTTCCGTTGAATTGAGATCCTCCTCCCTTTTTTGAAGTCGGTTAAAGTAATAATAAAAATTAGTTCAAATTTAACGAAGTTATGGAGTATAACAGTCTAAATAGTTCAACCCCTATCTCAGAGAACATACATCCATCCATCCGTATACGACATCTATACAAACATACATCCGTATACATCCATCACAAACTTTCACATTAATTAATAATATTAGTGGGATAATATGAGTAATAATAAGTAGGATAGGATATAATTAAAGTATTTATTGTTAGTAGGAGGAGGATACAAACATACATAAATACATGCATACACACATACAGTAGTAGTAGATATGTGTGTATGTATGTTCGCATACATGCATGCCTACATACATACATACATACATACATGCATGCATACATGCATTCCATACATACATACATACATACATACATACATACATACATACATACATACATACATACATACATACATACATACATACATACATACATACATACATACATACATACATACATACATACATACATACATACATACATACATACATACATACATACATACATACATACATACATACATACATACATACATACATACATACATACATACATACATACATACATACATACATACATACATACATACATACATACATACATACATACATACATACATACATACATACATACATACATACATACATACATACATACATACATACATACATACATACATACATACATACATACATACATACATACATACATACATACATACATACATACATACATACATACATACATACATACATACATACATACATACATACATACATACATACATACATACATACATACATACATACATACATACATACATACATACATACATACATACATACATACATACATACATACATACATACATACATACATACATACATACATACATACATACATACATACATACATACATACATACATACATACATACATACATACATACATACATACATACATACATACATACATACATACATACATACATACATACATACATACATACATACATACATACATACATACATACATACATACATACATACATACATACATACATACATACATACATACATACATACATACATACATACATACATACATACATTCATACATACCTACTACTACAGTATGTGTGTATGTATGTCACTTTTCAGGCCCTTAACTTTACCTGCGCTAAAAAATAATCCAAAACTTCAATCTAAACCTCCGTTGGCGCATAATTGAAGGATTAATATGTGAAAAGTAGCATACGAATATCCCGCGGGAACTGTTTGTTTTCCTGTGATTAAAAGTAGCCTTTGTCACTTTTCAAGTCCTCAACTATGCCTATCCAATAAACCACGTCAATCTGTAACTTCGTTGGCGCCTAATTTAAGGATAAATATGTGAAAAGTAGAACACTAATATCCCGCGGGAACTGTTTGCTTTCCCAGGATAAAAAGTAGCCTTTGTCACTTTTCAAGTCATCAACTATGCCAATCCAAAAAACCACGTCAATCTGTTACTCCATTGGCGCATAATTGAAAGATAAATGTGTGAAAAGTAGTATACTAATATGCCGCAGGAACCGTTTGTTTTCCCGAGATAAAAAGTAGCCTTTGTCATTTTTCAGGCTCTTAACTTTACCTGTGCAAAAAAATCACGTTAATCTAAAACTCCATTGCGCGTATTTTGAAAGACAAATGCGTAAAAAATAGCGATGCTAATCCGCAGGAACTGTTTGCTTTTCCGGGATAAAAAGTAGCCTATGTGCTATAATTCCAGACTATATTCTATGTCTGTGTCAAATTTCAGCAAAACCGGTTCATTCGTTGTCGCGTTAAAGAGTAACAAACATCCATCCATCCATCCATCGATCCAAACATCCATCCTCACAAACTTTCGCATTTATAATATTAATAGGAATAATAGGATAGGATAGGATCTACACATGATCAGTCATTATCGACCGAGCGAAGCGAAGGTCTTTGAGTTAACTAGAGCGATTTGCACTTGTCCGTCCGTCCGTCCGTCCGTCTGTCAGAGCCTTATAACTTTTGAATTACTGAACGTAATTACTTCAAATTTAGATATAATATGTAAACCGATGGCCTCCAGCCGAAAATGGCTTAAAAAGTTATAAAAATCTTTATTTCAGGGGGGCTCTCATAGAAGCGAATGTGAAGTAAAAAAAAAAATATCGCGTTACATAAAATTGTTACGTATCATTTTAAAGATAATTTTGAACTGAGTACAAAAATATTTTTTTTTTAATTTTTCCCTTAAAATTGACGAAATGGGGGGCTTTCAAAGTGGCGATTTTATACGCTCGCTTGAAGACGCTCTCTAGGAAAATCCGCTATGGATTTTCAAACTGATTTTATGTTTTTAGGTCACTTATATCCTGTACTTGAACAACAAATACTAAAATTATATGAATATTATAAAGAAACGAGATTATTTAATTTTTAATGTACATCAGTAATTCATATAGCATCAACATAGCTTCACAATAATGCTAATAGATGGCGCAGTCAGTAACTATTCCCATGGAACTACGAGTTACGACTAACGACCTATCCCAAAAACAGTTTTGCGTCGACCATTATTATTTAGTTACTTATTATAATACAATAATTGTATTGTAATTTTTTTGTACTATATTATTCAATTAAAATTATTTTTTAGTTAAATTTTAGTTAAATATTGTATATTTTCTATTCGCGTCGATAGATGACGATTTGTACAGATGCCCGTAACCCGGTTTCACTCGTTAGTACCTACATAATAATTCAATGTTTTCACTAACGTTCCCTAACCTTTACGGGCTACCTATAAGTTAGGTGATTGATGTTTTCTGTCAACTTATTTATCACGATCCTGTACGGGACACCTAAAAGGATATTGGGACGGATGTTAGGACTTAGGATTGTATTTAGGAGCTACCTACGTTAAGAGACTCCTACTTAGGGAATGATTTAGGTATGTTTGGTGAAAACGGGCATAATAATAATGTCAGTTTTGGTTATCATGTATCGATTGAATGAATAATCATGGGATACCGTTACCGCGAGGTCTCAGTTCGGGGCGAACCACTAGTAATATCTAGCAATGTACTCACTATGACTGGACAAATCGATACCTTGTACTATTTGTATAATTTATTTCGTAATCCATCCCTAATCCCTAAGAAATTTTCTATTGATAATGAAATACTTCAATAACTGTGTTTATCCTACTTGATTGTTGAATTGGAATTTTTTACTTATTCTCGATGCTGCGGATAATGTAAGCGTGATTTAAGTACAATCAGCGCCATCTATCAGTGGTTTTTCAAAATTCCGCGGGAACCTTGGATTTTTCCGGGATAATTTGTAGCCTATGTGTTATTCCAGGGTATAATCTATCTCCATTCCAAATTTCAGCCAAATCCATCCAGTAGTTTTTGCGTGAAGGAGGAACAAACATACACACAAACTTTCGCCTTTATAATATTAGTAGGATTATGAGTATCAAGACAAGGTAAGTACCTACATTGTTTAGAAATTGTTGTCTAATTTATATGCAAATGCATTATTGCATTTTTATCCCAACAAAAACAATATAGCATGTACAGTGTACTCGTACGTAGGTAATATCCCATCAAAACCATATATATAGCATTCTTAAATTTTATATTATAGAATATCTAAGTACCTAATATCGATCGTGTTCTGACTTAGGTATGTCCAGCGGTGGACGTCTATCGCGACGATAATGATGGTGCAGTAGCTACTAGCTATAGAAAGTTAAGTATTAATATAAAAAATAATATGATATTACGAATCTTGTTTCTTAATGTAGTATATTATAATCATAGATTTAGTATTGGTAGTCGCTTCGCACCTACTAGATACCGTCGGCGTACTATAAAATTGCGGCAATTCATAGTACCTACGCCTGAATTGACGTAACCAGTCTCGTAGCAACCAGTGTTTGTTTTTCAAACAAACTATGATAATATTATGTTGCCGCATTTAGGGAGCTATTGCTAGTAGGAAGGGCGATATCTAGTAGCGACTAAGCTACCAATCCTTAATATATGATTAGGTACATGCAGGTATAATCTATGGTTAAGTAATATTGCATTTTAGGTTGGTAAGTACTAAGTAGGTACTGCAATGTTGAAAATCTCAAGTCCTAACATGGCACAAACTCGAGCTCCTCTTTGATAATACGTTCCAAAGTCGTACTCAAGTTAGGCATTTCCAACAATACGATGTTTAAGAAGCGCTTTGTCAGTCGTCTTCAATGCCTCTTCGGGCTATGTATAAAAATCAAAGATATAAAATATTATTTTTGCTGGAATAGCAACTTTAACCTAAGGCTTGGAAAGGCGATACAGTTCAGTAACTTAAATTATAAAATGAAGGGATTTTAGAAAAGAAGGGTCAGGGTGCTGAAAGAAAGAAGAAAGATAGAAAGAAAGATTATTTATTCTCTAAGCTGCAGTCACAAACAAATTAAAGATACAGACACAATGTTTGCCCGTGATACTACCCAGAAAGGATGAACGGACCTACCTACAGCTCAGCGTAATTTCTGCATCATCGAATGCGCAAACAACAAAACAACAAAATACAGGGTGTTGAGTTTCAGCTGTGAATCGGGTGACGTCACAACTCGCAGCCAAATAAAATTTAAATAGCTATTGTTAGCTGAGGGTAGATTTTTATAATAACTACCGAGTGCGCCGTTCGTCAATTCCATAAAAGCCAACGATCATCGACGCCAGGCGCCCGCCATTCCGCTACGAGTTGTCACGCCGTTCATATCACCCTATACCTACATGTGTTGTATTAAATTATAGAATAACGGATATTTGCTTAATTGCTAAATGAAGAATTCCTTACTTTGTGTCTTTTAGTAAAAATAATAAGGGTCCGCCAATACTATTATAATTAAAAAGTACTAATCTAATCAGATTTTTTTAACGTTTGAACAATTTTTTTAAGCGAAATTTTTTCCTTTATTGCCACATCTAGATTCCTAATTCTATATCGAGTGTTATCAATCCACTGCACGGCGGAATACAATGAACCACTTCGCTACTGGTAAAGTCAATTCAATTGCACTACCGATCGAACAAAGTACCAATGTCATCAGCTTTTACTCATTTATAGGTAGGTAGGTAAGTACCTACTTAGCTTACCTATGGTATTAATAGAAGCAATTAAGGCCCGACTTGATATATTACTTAGGCTCTCGATTCTTTTTTCATTTTTAGGGTTCCGTACTCCATACTAAAAACGGAACCCTTATAGTGTCACTTCCTTGTCCGTCTGTCAAGACCCTTTTTCTCAGGAACGCGTGGAGGTATCAAAGTTGAAATTAATACCAAATACCAGAATGCCCTTCCTGCCGAGAAGAACCAGCACGAAACTCGGCGGTTGCTCTTTTTAAAACAAGACGTTTATAATACAATAGATACTATGCTATGTATGCAATGTTTCCACAATGAGGGAAAGTTCCAAAAATGCATACTACTTACAATTCAATACATGCTAAGATGAGCAGACAGAAAGTAGCCCCATTCCCGCCGCCGGCACCCGCTCACGAGCATGACGCATGACCTAGCCGTTGCTTCGCTCAACCATATTTGGGGAACGTAACAAACCGCATCACACAACACCACCACAGAAAAAGAGTGTGTGACATACTAGGCTTAGGCATATGGAAGTCACTAGGTTTAAATTAAAAGAAACTTTGAAGTCAGGTCCTTACTCCTTAGGTTTCTATATCTTAATACATCATCATCATCATTAGCAACCCATCAACGGCTCACTACTGAGCGCAGGTCTCCTCTCAGAGAAGTGTTACAGGCCATAGTCCACCACGCTGGCCCAATGCGAATTGGCGGACTTCACACACCTTCGAGAACATTATGAAGAACCCTCAGATGTGCAGGTTTCCTCACGATGTTTTCCTTCAACGTTGAAGCAAGTGATATTTAATTGCTTAAACGCACTTGACTCCGAAAAGTCAGAGGTGCGTACCCGGGATCGAACCTGCGACCCCCCGAATAGGAGACCACAGTTCCCATTATAGACCACATTCACTTAATACATAATTATATATAATTATGTATTAATCAATAGGTAAATACATATTAATTATTATACTAACTATTATTACCTATGATTATTCTTCTTTATGAGAAGCCTCATCATTCTTAATAAAATAATTAATTTTCCCTTGCATCTTCCTGGGAATATCATGAACTTTAACCATATGCCTTCTAATATGTTCTGAGGTTGTACATTGCTTATTACATTCACTGCAGGCATACATCTTTGTCCTAGTATGTATTTTATTCATGTGTTCTGACATGTCACCTGTTATATAGAACTTCATCGGACATTTAGGGCATTGAATTTTCCTTTCTGAATGGCGCAAAAGATGTCTTTTCAATGTATGTAGTCTAAGGAAAGCCATTCCACATTTGTCACATTTGTATGGACGTTCACCAGCATGTACTATGCGTACATGTTTGCTCAAATAGTTTGTGTTATATGCTTTGAAGGAGCATTGTGAACACTGGATGTAAGGCCCAGTGCCATGTTTTGCTATCCTGTGGATTTGAAGTTCTTGATTTCTAGGATACCCTCTGCCACAATGTTCACAAATATACCTGTCGAAAATATTGAATTAATGTCACATTGCATGTACAAAAATGAAGTAATAGCCCAGTGCTCAAGACTTCAGTCTCTTTTTTACAGAGGTCAGGGGTTTGATTTCTTGGAATTATGTGCATTTTAAATATCAATTGCTCTATAGATGAAGGAAAAATTCATGAGGTACCCTGCATGCCTGAGACTTCTCCATAATGTTCTGTCCTCATGGTAAATGTCTCACGTGCAAGCCAAGTCAGACCATATAGATTTCAGCTTGCGTTGCAGATATTGTTATAATATCTACACCCTAAGCCCTGGGGCGGTAAATCCAGATGGTGGGGTGGACAATAGTGTTGGCAGACCCCTTACTACTTGGACAATGTCAGATGAGTCTCAGAAAGCCACTGGATACATGCAGCTCAAGACTGAGGCCTGTGGAAGTCCATGCAAGACCTTTGTCTGGCAGTGGACGTTTGAATGTTTAACGATCTAGGAACCCACTATCAATGATGGCTGTTTATGGATGGCTTTAATTAATATTTTTAATTAGTTTATAAGTAATTATTGAATCATTGATGTAATTATTGACATACAGAAATGAAGGATACAAAACAGAGATCCTAGAATTTAGATGTTAAAGCAATGATGTTAATGAGCAAAATCTCAAACTAAACTAAAACAGGACTAAAAGCAATGCTATACTTTTAACCAGGGAAATTTCTGAAATCAATAAAGCAATACTATAATAATACCTATAGCCATTATGTGACTGCATGTGATATTTGTGACTGGATTTTTTGCTCAAAACTTTGTTACAAATTTTGCATTGTAAGTCAGTTTTTGGTTTTATTTTTTTGGACTTAGTATGAATGATCTTTTCCTCATTCTTCTTTCTTTTTTGTATGTAAGTGCCAAAAAAGTCCTCTATTTCATCCCATACTTTGTCCTTATAATGTGGTGGCTGAATATTTTCTTGTTGAGCTGCTGTTTCTGGCGTAGGGATCTCAATAATATCTTCATGTACGCTGTTGTTACTGCTACTTTGATTTTCATAGTTTTCCATATTATTTTTGTACACTTCAC
This sequence comes from Oeneis ivallda, assembly GCA_029955525.1. NCBI lineage: Eukaryota > Metazoa > Arthropoda > Insecta > Lepidoptera > Nymphalidae > Oeneis > Oeneis ivallda. The sequence goes on from JARPMR010000007.1 coordinate 16,427,489, forward strand.
TACGTTTTAGTGAGTTTTCCTCGTTCTGGACACATTCACGCGTCGTTTTACTGAACTCGGTGGGAAAATAGAATTTCAACATTGTAATTTCTACAATTTTTTCTTTTAAATTTCCACTATCACTACCGACCGAATCTTTCAGGTTTTTCAAGCACTTTTCACTTGATTCAGTGACCAGTTTGAAGTGAATGGCTTGTTTTAGTAAATATAAACATTTTGAACACATGTAACTTGGGAAACAGTCTTGTTTCGTAACATTAATATGGGCAAAAGTCGACACGGCTTTAGCATACGAAGTCAGACCGTCTGGGCTGTTCTCATCTATCAGTGGTACCATTTTTTTACGGTCAGTAAAGCTTAAACATACACGGCATATTGAGTTGAAGATACTTCCATAATTTTCCATTGTAGTTATGTACTGCTTTCTTCTTTTTTAGTTATAGTTTTGCAATTTGCAAGTTTTGAAATATTTAACCTGATTTAACCTAAAGTTCAGATCTATAGTATCATGGTAGGTAGGAAATTATAGTATAGTGTATTATCTATGGATCAGATGCAGACAGCAGATGTGTTTGAACTTTGAAGAAGGAGGACTGTTGATAAAATATCGATATATCGAAATAACGATATTGTTATTATCTAGAAATATCGATATTTATTACTAATAATATTTTATTGGGCGATATATCGATAGTTCGATATTGAAATATAGATATCAACAGTCGATTTCTTTTTTAAATAATAAGTTTTATTTTTTTCTCGTAAATCACCATCGCAAACTTAAATCTTAATCCTTCATGGACCCAATACTGTAGGTACTTTATTTACACTACAATATTATGCCTTTTCCTTTTTCCCGTTATCTTAAAATGTAATTTAATTTTGTATAGTGTATCTCTCTGGCAATATTATTGTAAAACACAAAAATAAGCGTTCATCTACGGTAGGCGCTTCTCCGTCTGCACATTGAGGTGATATGCGACCTCCGAGATACGATCCTCCTATACGATCTCCTTAGTGTTGTCAATACCAAACGTGTCAACTGTCATACTTTGTTATTATGAGTCAATATTTATTTATTTGTTATTTATTCGTCTAGTGGAATTCTTTCAGTTAAATAAAACCAATATTTCTCTTGGTTTCTCGTTTATTATGCCACAATTTATTTAACTGAAAATGCCTGACGAAAAACTAGGCAAGCCTACGCTATTAAGATATCTGCGACCCGATAAGTTTGACATCGAGCCTGAAGTCGCGGACGCCGATGCAAAATGGCTACATTGGAAATCGACATTCGAAAGCTTCTTAGCAGAAGAGATTACCGAAGATGTACCAGACTCTCTTAAGCGTAAGCTGCTAGTTAACCACTTATCGGCATCGATTTACAAGCATATCAAAACTTGCTCCACTTATAAAGATTCAATGAAAGTTCTAGAAGACATCTATGTCAAACCGAAAAATACTATTCTAGCTCGACACATTCTCTTCAATCGCAAGCAACGAGCCGACGAAACGATCTCTGACTATGTTAGAGCTCTCCGGCTTTCCGCGAAAGATTGTAAATTCGAAGACGTCACAGCCCAAGAGCATGAAGACCAAGCAGTTCGTAGCTCTCTCATATCCGGCTTACTATCACGAAGGATTCGCGAGCGGTTACTAGAAAACTCTAAACTCACTCTCTCAGAAGCAATTAACCAAGCCGTAGCTCTAGAAACGGCAGAGAAGGATGCAGTTGCTATTGGTGACAGATCTCCGCAACTTACTGCCATATCGCAAGGTAGTTCACGAGACGAGGAATCCGAAAATCTAGCAGCAGCTCCATCGTCACGAACTTTTCAAGCCGCTCCGACCACGCCACCTCCGGCTAAACCCTGCTTCTTTTGCGGTGGAAGTCTTCATCCAAGGTTCAGATGTCCAGCCAACAAATCCAACTGCAAAAAGTGCTCAAAGAAAGGACACTTCGCAAGCGTCTGTAGATCGGGCAATAGTAATAGGAACTTGAACATCACGACAGTTGAAGATCCTACGATCTCTAACAACGACCGGTTCTACAGTGGAGCTATTTCTGCTGCCTCTCCTTCGAGTCTTAGAAGTGCGACAATTCCAATAATGGTCAACGATTACAAGGCTGATGCACTCATCGATACAGGAAGTTCAGTCAGTTTCATTAACGCTAAAGTTGCTCGCATAATGAAACTACGCAAAAAACCCTGCAAGCAGACAGTCAATCTCGCTTCTCTCAATCAAGTTTCCCTTGTCGAAGGTATCTGTTTTGCTACGATTGCGATGAATAAGCATACTCACAAACAAACACCTCTTCTAGTTGTCGACAACCTCTGTGCCGACGTCATAATTGGCCATGACTTGCTTAAACATCACTCGAGTATTCATTTCAATCTTGGTGGGCCTGGCGAACCTTTAGAGATATGCAACGTGTTACGAGCTTCGGTACCGTCAGTCTCCGTATTTACGAATCTATCGCCGAACATTAGACCGATCGCCGTGAGAAGTCGGCGATACAGTAAGGAAGATGAGGACTTTATAAAACAAGAAGTGTCTAAATTACTTGAAGACGGGGTCGTTGAAACAAGTATTTCTCCCTGGAGAACCCAAGTCCTTGTAGCAGGAGGAAAGGTTCATCGAAAACGACTTGTCATTGATTACTCCATGACCATAAACAAATTCACCGAACTGGATGCCTTCCCTTTGCCAAACATAGAATCAGTCGTTAACAACGTATCAAGATTTAAAGTGTTCAGTCAAATTGACTTAAAGAGCGCATATCATCAAGTACCCATCTTAGAAAATGAAAAGATATATACAGCTTTCGAAGCATGCGGCAAATTGTACCAGTTTACACGCATTCCATTTGGCGTGACTAATGGCGTTGCGGCTTTTCAACGAACCCTGGACTTCATCATAACAGAAGAGAGACTAGAAGGAACGTTCGCTTACTTAGACGATGTAACCGTCTGCGGTAAAGATCAAAGGGATCATGACCGTAATCTAAAACGCTTTATGGACGCCGCTAATAAATTTCATTTAACTCTAAACGAACAGAAGAGTGTTTTCAATAAGACTAAAATCAACTTGCTTGGATATACTGTTGAAAATAATACAATCAGTCCTGACCCGGAAAGACTAAAACCTCTTTTAGAGCTTCCTGCTCCAACTAAAACTAGTGAACTAAGACGAGTCCTAGGTATGCTTGCTCATTACGCTAAATGGATTGCGCGTTTCTCCGAAAAAATAAAGCCACTTACATGCGTGACTACTTTCCCGTTGTCGCCTGATGCGCTAAAGAGTTTTGAAGAACTCAAGCAAGATATCAAGGCAGCCGCTCTAGTAGCCATTAACGACAGTGAAATGTTTACAGTCGAAACAGACGCTTCGGAATTCGCGCTAGGGGCTACGCTGACTCAACTTGGAAGACCAGTTGCCTTTTTCTCTCGGACACTGAATAACTCGGAATGCAAACAATCTTCAATCGAAAAAGAGGCTTGTGCGATAGTAGAGATCCTAAAGAAATGGAGACACTACCTGATTGGTAGACATTTTCTTCTTATAACAGACCAACAATCGGTAGCCTTCATGTTCAATCAAAATCATAACAGTAAAATAAAAAATGAGAAGATCCAACGTTGGCGGTTGGAACTGTCATGCTTCAAATTTGATATAGTTTATAGACCAGGCACTGAAAACGCTGTTGCGGACGCTCTATCTCGCGTATGCGCCTAAATGAATATAAACAAGTTGAAAGAACTACATGACGCACTCTGCCACCCGGGGGTAACTAGAATGTATCACTGGGTAAAATTTAAAATTTACCCTACTCAGTTAATGATGTCAAGGAGATGTCCGCCTCGTGCCCTACCTGCGCCGAAATAATACCGAGATTTCTAAAGGCCAAGGGTCAATTGATAAAAGCTACGTCGCCGTTTGAACGGATCAACATAGATTTTAAAGGACTACCTTCCGAAACAGCCAACAAGTACATACTTACGATCATTGATGAGTACAGTCGGTTTCCTTTTGCTTACCCATGTAAGGATATGACCTCAGCCACTGTCATTACTTGCCTGAAAGATCTTTTTCTGACATTTGGCCAACCTCTCTATATTCATAGTGATAGAGGATCGTCATTCATGTCCGAAGAGTTCAAATCATTCCTACGACAGTCAAACATAGCCTCATCCAGAACGACGCCCTATAACCCCCAGGGTAATGGCCAAGTGGAGCGACTAAACGGAACACTCTGGCGAACTATTCAACTTAGCCTTCGGTCAAAGAGATTATCGATAGAAAATTGGGAAGTAGTACTGAAGGACGCATTGCATTGTATCCGCTCCCTCCTGTGTACGGCAACAAACGCCACTCCGCACGAAAAACTTTTCAAATACCCTAGAAGATCCCCGAACGGAGATTCACTGCCATCTTGGTTCACGCCGGGACCGATCTTTGTTAAAAAGAACGTCCGCTCTTCAAAAACGGACCCTCTTGTCGAGGAAGCTGAGCTCTTAGAGATCAATCCCTACTACTCTCTCATAAGACGGGATAATGGAGAAACCTCAACGGTATCAAACCGTCAATTGTCTCCTTGCCCCAGTACTAGTGATAATAGCAGAGACGATAGCTTTGAAACGGCCTCCGAAGATGATCACCTCACGTTTCCATCTGAAAATAACTCCACACCTCCACCTGAAAATAACGCTCCTTCGTCATCGTCTCGTGTAGAAGAGTCGACGACGTCCTCGCCAGTTCTTCGGACTGGACTCCCCAGGAGATCTAATAGGACGCGGAAATTACCCTCCTACCTAACGGACTTTGTGGTTGATGGGAGTGAGAGTGAAAACTGAACCGGGGGAGAATGAGGTGATATGCGACCTCCGAGATACGATCCTCCTATACGATCTCCTTAGTGTTGTCAATACCAAACGTGTCAACTGTCATACTTTGTTATTATGAGTCAATATTTATTTATTTGTTATTTATTCGTCTAGTGGAATTCTTTCAGTTAAATAAAACCAATATTTCTCTTGGTTTCTCGTTTATTATGCCACACACATGAAGAAAAAGAAACAACTTCATCAGCCATCAGATATGCCAGATATTTCAAGGTCATCAAATGCGCTATGTATCAATAGTAGATATTTTACTCCCCTGCTATCAGAAATAGCTGTTAAATATTTGATTTCTTCAGCTACATCTGTAGCATCTGAACGAATTGCTTCTTCAATCAATCTTTTAGTGCCCAATAATAATAATAGTTAAACAACTGAACATAATAAAATCGTAAGTCAGCTCAAAAATGACAATGAGTCAGTAAGAGTTTTTAGAAATACTCATTCTTTTATAATACAAACTTGTCATCATTGTTTTATAATTGAGCTGACTTACGATTTTTTTTAATAAAGCCGGTAAATTGATATTTTTTTATAATTATAATATAAAGTTGTCATAACTGTTTTATAATTGAGCTGACTTACGATTTTTTTTTAATAAAGCCGATATATTGATATTTTTTTCGATATATCAAACTCCGATATTGACATATTTATAAATATCGATATATCGAAAATCCGTTAAAAATATCAACAGTTCTATAAAGTTTGACATGCTGAACTTTGTTAACGACAGTGACAGTTGACAATAAAATGCAAGCCCACTGGTGCTTGTTCATGGAACTAGGAATTACGACTACGTTCCTATTTCTATGGTTTGTTTGTATTACCTTGAAAACTACGTAGTCGTAATTCCTAGTTCCATGGTGTGAGTGCTGGCCATGAAGCTTTAATATAATATACCTAAAAAAGACCTAAAAAGTACAAACACAGGAATAGCTTCTGGTGCTGGCTGGTGCCAATATTTATTTATTTATTGAAAAGGTACACAAAACAGGTTGCAACTAAATATAAACGTAATACAATAACATCAGATTTGGGTTCCAGGCTTGTTCCAGGTAACAACCCCCCTTAATATGTGTACACAGTGAGAATCTATAGAGATTAAAAATAGTTAGAATTACAGTTTACTCAGTTACACAGTTAGTAAAGATAAGGTGGAAGACACGGGTCTGCCCGCGAAATTCAAATTTAATTTGGTTTTTCGCAATTCGTAAACTAATACGAACAAGTAGGCTTATGGCCTTCTAATTGCGCCAGTAGAATTATCATCTTCACAGGTTTACATAAAGTGACAAGTTTTAAGAAATTAATCAAAATACTGAGTTGGATGTGAGTTACTCACAAATTAGTCGATATTTTAATTAATTTCTTAAACTGGTCACTTTCAAGTAAATACATTTATGCGGCGGCCGCAGGCCGCGCACCTAGGTTCTATTGGTTTGAAATGAAGACCATAGGAACTATTAACTTATCATAAGTCACAACACTAACGTTAAAATACATAGGTATTATAAAAGGTGCAGTAAAACCCGCGGTGTGAAGACAAGGAAAAAAATACTTGTAGTCACACTGGTGTTCCAAACTGGTGTGACCACGAGTCGGGAGTCACTAGCTTTTGCCTCCGCGACTTCGTCCGCCTGGAATTAGGATCTTTGAAAATCCCGTGGGAACTCCGCAACCGTACCTGCCCATTAAAGAATCACTTTGATCCATAGCTCGATATAACTATTGAAAAATTATGGAGTTTCATACTAACATTCAACCCCCTATTTAACCCCATATGTGGTAGAATTTTCAAAAACTGTGAAATACGTAGGTACTGCTTTGTTTTTCATCAAGAGCCAAAATGTTAAGTTTCGTGGATATAACTTGAAAAATGACAGACTTATGCCCACTTTCACCAACGACCCATAAGATTTATGGGACCCCTTAGCATATTTAGCGGCCAGTTAGGGGATAGTTTCCGTTTCACCATTTTTAAAGGGTCCGTTAGTGCCTAAACGATCCCATAACTTTATGAGATGGATCATTGGTCCCATAAACCTTCACATAAGTAAAAGCGACTTCTAGAGGACAAGATGGACCGTGATCTATTTGATTATTTTGATAATTTAGACACGACTGATACTATATTTGATATAAATCGTAGTCGAAGACCTAAAATATGTATATTGAAAACGACCAAATTATTTCAACGATTTCGATGAAATAGATTTTTGCCGAAGATATTGTTATCTAAATCAACAGTAATATATTTGTTGGAAAAAAATTTTTGGAATTTCCTGATAATAGGTGAGAACCTACCTATTTACATAGGAAATTATCAATTTTTTTTTGTGGTTACCATACCTTTTTACTTATTGGGTACCTACCTAGATGTTATACCTAGCTACGAAATAAAGGTAAAAGCATAAAAGGTTACTTACTTTATTGCTCTCCTAACAATAACTTGAATGGAAAATGAGCCTGTATAGGTAGGTAGGCCGTAGGTACCTGTTTGATGCTAACTTACCTACCTGGGTAAGTAGATACCCCAGGTATATCTACTTAAGTAGGTAGGTACCAACTAAATATTTTAATTTCTAGAGTTTGTGATTCACTTTACCTAGGTACTTGTTTATATTTTTAGGAACCATTCCCTATACCAATACCAAACTTGTAAAACATAGACTAAAATATATTTTTACTAGCTGATGCCCGCGACTTCGTCCGTGTGGATTAATCCCGCGGGAACTCCTTGATTTTTCGGGATGCCTACGTCACCCTCCAGGTTCTCAACTATACCTATCCAAAAATTCACGTCAATCCGTAACTATGTTGCAGCGTGATTGACGGACAAACCAACAAACAAACACACTTTCGCATTTATAATGTGTATTAGTAAGGAAGAATTAAATACTGCGATAATAAAGGCGATCAAATTAAATTTTAGAATACAAAAGCTACTACTGTGACTTAAATAATATGATAGTTAGATATATTCCCACGGGGACATTTTTGTAGAGAATAATGACTAATTTAATCATGCAGTAGGTACATCATTTTTATGTACCATCAATAGTTTTCTCAGCACACGCCAAGTAATGCATTGCATTGGTTACACTATTGCAATTTTCTTAAGGATCTCTAATTTTTTTGACAATAAATTATAGCATATGTTACTTCCTGATAACTTAGGTTTCTATTGGTGAAAAAATGGTTCAAATCGGTCCAGTAGTTACAGAGCCTATTCGGTACAATCAAAAAAACAAACAAACAAAAAATCTTTCCTCTGTATAATATTAGTATAGTTTAAAATATTCACTAAATGAAAATATCTATCAGTCAAAATATGAAAGAATTAAGTTCTTCATTAAAATAATACATGAATACGTATTATATCAATCATTTCCTATAAAACCGGGAACTACAACTGGGTATACTGGTACTGGGTACACTATCACCGTAAAAAAACTGTCGCATATGGATGGGTCCGCTAGCTATGGGTCTGTTGCGTTCGTGAAAACAAATTTTAGTTATGGGTTGGTTTATGGGACCTTTTAGCTTAGCGGTTGTCTAACTATGTGATTGTTTATGGGATGTTGGTGAAATTGGGCATTAATCAACAAACTTCCAGCCCCTATTATAGTTTAAAACGGTTACCCTTAGGGGTAGAATTTGCAAAATCTGTGAAATACGCAATCTTTATATTTAATCAAGAGCCAAAATACCAAGTTTCACATACATAACTTGATTACATAACTTTAAGATTTAAAAAACTGTGAAACACATAATTCTTACAATACAAATTTTAACTCCCTTAGGGGTGGAATTTCAAAAACATCCATTCGTAGTGCTCGCTTACGTCATAAAAGGAACCTACTGTCTAGTTCAGGCTGTAAATTGATAGATCACTCAGTCAGGACAAGTCTTTATGAAAGGGAATATTATAGAGCGAAAAAAATAATGAGTAAGCGACTATTATATTACGTAATCGGATTCGTAAATATATAATCGGATTGAGTAAATACATTAATAGCTTTTAAATGAGCTGCGGTATTAATATTCTTGATTCGTATGGGGTAGTACATAAAAATTCTATTGGGTTAATATACCTAACTTAAGTAAAAATAATAATAATAATAACATCAATAATAATAAGGAATCACTATTCCCTAATCCCTATGAAGAGAACCTTGCGACAGCTGAGACTTCGCTTAAAAATTATTATACTAAATACGGTTTTAAATAGCTAGTTACTCAAAGTAATTTCTAGTTTACTGTTTTCAATATTTGTAGTCGCTCAAGCACTGTCTCTCATTTATTAATTCCGAAGTTGTTATTCAATTTTTTTTGAAACCTTTAGTTTGACTTTGAATTTGCACGTTTAAATATGATCCTTTTATAAATAATAATAAACATATTATAACTATTAATAAAATTACTGTTCTTTGTGTGTAGCCCCATTGTTAATCTTAATACGAGTAATTTTCCCCTGCATATGCCTTGGAATACCATGAATTTTAATTTTATGCTTTCTTACATCATCCCTTTTACGATAGGTTACATTACATTCACTGCAGGCATAAATATATACTCGATCATGTTTGTTATTCATGTGCTCTAACATGTCACCTCTTATGAAGAACTTCATCGGACATTTAGGGCATTGGATTTTCCTCTCTGAATGGCGCAAAATATGCGTTTTCAATGTATGTAGTCTAAGGAAAGCCCTTCCACATTTGTCACATTTGTATGGACGTTCACCAGCATGTACTATGCGTACATGTTTGCTCAAATAGTTTGTGTTATATGCTTTGAAGGAGCATTGTGAACACTGGATGTAAGGCCCAGTGCCATGTTGTGCTATCCTGTGGACTTGAAGTTGTTGATGTATAGCATACCCTCTGCCGCAATGTTCACATATGTACCTAACGAAAATATTAAATTAATGTCACATTACATTTACAAAAATGCAGTAATAGCCTAGTGGTCAAAAATTCAGTCTCCTTTTTGCAGAGGTCAAGGGTTTAATTTCTTGGAATTATGTGCATTTTAAGCAATTTAATATTAATTGCTTTTAAGATGAAGGAAAAATTCATGAGGTACCCTGCATGCCCGAGAATTCTCCATAATGTTCTGTCCACATTGTAAATGTCTTATGTGCAAGCCAAGTCAGAGCATGTAGATTTCAGCTTGAGTTTTTGAGATATTGTTACAATATTCCACCATTAATCCTAAAGTGCTGGGCTGGCAACCCCAGGTGGTGAGGTGGAAAATGCAGTGTTGGTGGAGTCCCTACTAGTAGGACAATGTCAGATGAGTCTCAGAGAGCCAGTGGTTATATGCAGCTCAAGACTGAGGCCTGTGGAAGTCCATGCAAGACCTTTGTCTGGCAGTGGACTTTTGAATGTTTAAGGAATCAACTATCAGCCATCATTGAAAACTTAATGATTAATATAATTAATTATTCAATAAGTGGTCATGATGTACAGAAATGAGGGACACAACAGAGAGCGAGATGATAGAATGAAGATTTTCAAACAATGATAAAAATCTCAAATCTCAAAATCTCAAAACTAAACTAAAACAGGACTAAAAGTAGTGCTTTCCTTTTCCCCAGGGAAATTTGTGAAATCAATAAAGATTATAATACTAGATGATGTCCGCAACTTCGTCCGCGTGGATTAAGGTTTTAATTCCCACGGGAACTCTATAATTTTCCAGGATATACAGTAGCCTATGTGTTAATCCTGGGTATGAGCTGTCTCTATTCCAAATTTCGGCCAAATCTGTTCATTCGTTGTAGAGTTATAGAGTAACAAACATCCATCCATACATCCTCACAAACTTTCGCATTTATAATATTAGTAGGATAATAATACCTATAGCCATTATGTGACTGCATGTGACATTTGTAAGTAGATTTTTTGCTCAAAACTTTATTACAAATTTTGCATTGAAAGTCAGTTTTTAATTTTATTTTTTTGGCTAACTTAGTATGAATGATCTCTTTCTCCTTTCTTTCTTGTATGTAAGTGCCAAAAAAGTCCTCTATTTTATGCCATACTTTGTCCTTATAATGTGGTGGCTGAATATTTTCTTGTTGAGCTGCTGTTTTTGGCGTGGGGATCTCAATATATTCATGTATGCTGTTGTTATTGCTTTGATTTTCATCTTTTTCCATATTTTTGGACACTTCACTTTGTGTTAAGTTTTCCTCATTCTGGACACATTCACGCGTTGTTTTGCTGAATTCGGTGGGAAAATAGAATTTCAACATTGTAATTTCTACAATTTTTTCTTTTAGAGTTTCACGATCACTACCGACCGAATCTTTCAGGTTTTTCAAGCACTTTTCACTTGATTCCGTGACCAGTTTGAAGTGAATGGCTTGTTTTAGTAAATATAAACATTTTGAACACATATAACTGGGGAAACAGTCTTGTTTTGTAACATTAATATGGGCAAAAGTCGACACGGCTTTAGCATACGAAGTCAGACCGTCTGGGCTTTTCTTATCTATCAGTGGTACCATTTTTTTACGGTCAGTAAAGCTTAAACATAAACGGCATATCGAGTTGAAGATACTTCCATAATTTTCCATTGTAATTAACTATGTAATGTAGGTACCTACTGTACTTTCTTCTTTTCACTTTAGTGAACAATGAACTATGAACTTGACTGTTGACAGTTGACACTGACAGTTAACACTTGACAAATTAAGTCAGATCAGGGCGATCGCGTAACTAATAACGCTGTCCATAAAGGACTATTTCAATGTCAAATCATGGTTTTGGCCAATAGGAGAAGCCCAAAATCATATTGTGCTATTGATGCACTGATGCAGTCCTTTATGGACTGAGAAAAAATTACGCGATAGACCCGCTGGTCTGAAATTTAGAGATGAAGACTACGAGTCGTAATTCCTAGTTCCATGGCCTGAACCATCCTAATTCCATGGGTTTAAAACATGGAACTAGGAATTACGACTACGTCTAATGAATTAAGAAAGTAGGACAAAAATAAAAACTCAGTAACGTTTCGTTTCAGACCTTCATTATTTTATAAAAGCTGAAAGTTCCTCTGCGTATGTCCCCAATAGAGATAAGAACGATCCCCGACTATGAAGTTTGGATCTTGGTGGCTTTGGGAGATATCAGGTAGCAAAGGTGCATAAATTCTGAGGATACTTTCGTCATTGTATGAAAGCTGAGTTTTATATTATGTTACTTGGGGACCTATCAGAAGATGTTTCCTCAGCAGTCAGACACTTCCGATGGTTCCAACCCCGTGTCAGACACCCTTAAACTATAGTAAATTATGAGTAGGTATACTTTCGTCATAGTATAAAAGCTGAGTTTTCTAAATGTTACTTGGGGACCTATCAGAAGATGTTTCCTCAGCGCTTTAAAAATCTGCCGTAGGTACGCGAACTTTGATGAAACCATCGACTTTTACGGGATACAAAGTAGCCTGCGTGTTAATCCAGGCTATAATCTATCTTCATTCTTTCAGCCAAATCGGTTCATTAGTTGTGGCGTGAAGACGCAATAGGTGAATTTCGGGTTTTCAAAATATTTCGGGAACCATGAATTTTTACGGGATAAAATGTTAATGTGAGCCTATAAGTTAATGCAGAGTATAATCTATCTTCGCTTTAAATTTCAGCGAAATCAGTTCATTAGTTGTGGCGTGAAGAAGCAATACGTGAATTTCAGTTTTTCAAAATCCTGCGGGAACCATGGACTTTTTATGAAAAAAAAGTGCGTGCGTACAAAGTACACATGTCAGAAGTGAAACTTCTCGTTCGCCCTGTCTTACACCCATATTCTAAGTTGTAACCTCATGATTTCCTTCACTCCACTCAACCTCACTGAGGTGATTTCATATTCTTAGTTGTAATTTTTCACCTCCACTCGAGGAGTTTCCTCACTCGAGGTGAGTATGAGTGGAGTAAACGTAAGGTTGATCGGCATCTACCTTGAGGACGGTTTTCAGTGAATCGTAGCTAAATAACGCGTATTTTATCAGAGTTTTAAAATGTTTTTGAAGAGTTTATGGAATACCAGCTTTTTCCCGCGGCTTCGCTCACGTTAAGTTCGATTTTTCAAACCTCTATTTTACCCCCTTTGGGGTTGAATTTTCAAAAATCCTTTCTTTGCGAATGCCTACATTATCTGTATGTCAAATTTCAGCCAGATTCGTGCAGTGGTTTGTGCAAGGTGCAATGCAAGGTATACATACCTACTTACAAATCGAACTTAACGTGAGCGAAATAAGTGTAAATTAAAAAAATATTTTTAAAATACAAGCTTAAACTAGTAGTACATCATCAGACACTGGATATCATCTAGGACCCGAGTACTTATCAAAACGAACCAAACGAGCCCAAACTTGATGGGGCTACGTCGTTTTATTACAAAGTTGCCAAAACCACCTTCCGGCAACATCATCAGACCGTGGATATCATCTAGGATCAGAGTACTTGTCAAGACAAATCAAACGAGTCCAAACTCGATGGGTTTACGTCGTTTGATTACAGAGTTCCTGTAGCCACCTTCCAGCTCCATCATCAGAACCTGGATATCTTCTAGGGCCAGAGTACTTGTCAAGAATAATCAAGCGAGCCCAAACTCTATGGGTTAACGTCCTTTAATTACAGAGTTCCTGTAGCCACCTTCCAGTTCCATCATCAGAACCTGGATATCATCTAGGACCAGAGTACTTGTCAAACGAGCTCAAACTCTATGGGGTTACGTCGTTTTATCACAAAGCTGCCAAAAACACCTTCCGGCTTCATCATCAGACCCTGAATATCATCTAGGACCAGAATACTTGTCAAGACGAATCAAACGAGTCCAAATTCGATGGGGCTACGTCGTTTTATTACAGAGTTCCGATAACCATCTTCCAGCTCCATCATCAGATCAGCTCCATGTTACAATAATATTACATTGTCATTCGATTTACATACACGTGCAAAATTTTAGCTCGATCAGAAACCGAGAAATGGTTCTAATTCATCTTGCAACATTTGACCTAAACATACATACATAGGTACATACATTGCAAGTTAAATAAAAGCTTGTAAAAAGGACAAACATTTATATTTGTCTCAAGTGATTAGCAGTCAAAATTAATATTGGCTTGTTTTAATGTGTTCAATTTCATATTTGTAACACTTGACACAAATATGTGGCACTTGAAATTGAAAGCCATAGTTCAATAAGGTTCAAATTTCGTTTAAAAGTAAGTTTAGCCAACATAGCAAATGAAACATTCCTTAAAATTATGACGCAATGGTTGAATTTTACCTCGACTCCACTCGACTCACACTCATTCAAGGAAACTCAAAATTTCCTCAGCTGTACAACTAAGAATACCAATTTCGAGGGACGTTCGAGTCCTTCCTTGAGGCTCCCTCGAGTGAGGATGAGTCGAGGGGCTTTCGAGGTTACGACTTAGAATATGGGTGTTACTCTCTCTCAATCAGTCTCGATCGCTCTCTCTCTCTTTTTCGACACTTCCGTTGCATACTTGCGTGACGTTACATTTGTAATACCCTCATGCGCCTAAAGAAGTTTCACTTCAATAAATAGTAGTACATGTGTTAATACAGGGTATAGCCGATCTACATTACAAATTTCAGCCAAATCGGTTTATTAGTTGTGGCGTGAAGAAGCAATACGTTGTTAATAATTAATTCCGAGCGAGCGAAGGATTCTTATTTAGAATGCTGAGTGTAGGATTTAAAGGCACAAGAAACAAAAAATTTTGCTATCGTGTGGTAGTGGTGGTACACACAACTTTCCACCTCAATAGCGAAAAATACAAGATGTAAGAAAAATATTTCTTGAAACACTAAGGTTCATGTTCATATTATATAACGTACTTAAATATGATAAAATCACAGTTTCTGAGCAGGTTTTCACACCTTTAGCAAGTCTTCAATCGTTAAATAATTCATAGGCTTTCAAGTATTTTTCACGCGACTTTTCCGGAAGAAAGTTTAATTCAGCGTTATAGACGTTAGTTTCTTTAATTCTGATGGTGTTGAATTATCCCTAGAATCACTCATTTTGATAATTTTAAAACTTTTATAACAATTATCTTAAAATTTGTACGTTATTAATAAGATTATATAAATTTTTTCTTTTGTTTTCCCGCAATGTTTAATTCATTTTTTGTCTGCGTTGGGAATTGTGTCATTCATAAATAAATAGTAAGTAAATAATTACCTAATTTTAATTCTTCTTAAATCTTTTACGTTTCCTGTTGTTTTACAGATTTATAAATTCTAAAACACATTTGAAAAAAACCTCAATTGTTTAAATAATAAAATAGAACATTTTGATGAAATAAAAAGTATATAATATTGTATGTACATTTCCGAACATTTTTTGAGAGGATGAATTGAAGAAATGACAATCCCCTAGTAGACCAGGGTAGAAGCCCTAAAAAATAATAAAAAGTGAAAAAAAATAATAGTAGGATGAAAGGAAATTGGAAACCCATTTGAAAAGGAAGAGAATGCAACAAAAATGAAAGGAAAAATAAATTAGGGGCGATCTGAGGTCGGAAAGTGGGGGGAGGGGGGGTTTAAGGGTAAAAAACGGTTTATCTCG
Source organism: Oeneis ivallda (assembly GCA_029955525.1). Classification (NCBI taxonomy): domain Eukaryota; kingdom Metazoa; phylum Arthropoda; class Insecta; order Lepidoptera; family Nymphalidae; genus Oeneis; species Oeneis ivallda. Next base: position 16,443,000 of record JARPMR010000007.1, read on the forward strand.
ATTTCCGGAAAAACTACAAGTCCTATGGAAAAAAGTTAAATGGAAAAGTTGTAGGTGATAAAAAGATCTACAACTTTTGTATTTAGACTTTCTTCACATAACCTCAAAATGTAATAAATGTATGTGAAAAATTCAAATAACCAAGTTTTTGGTTTTTTATTTTTATCTTTTACAAAAAAAAAATATTTTTTCACGAAATTTGGTGAAAACTTACCTTTTTATGTCCCAAACACACTGTAATTTTACTGATTTAAAATATTTATTTTTTCACCTTTTTTTTTGACTTAATATTGAAAAAGTACCTAATTTTCAATCGAAAATTCTCCATTCAAAATTTTTTTCCATTGAAAATTCAAAATTCAATCTGTTCGTACTACCCATACGGTGCAAACGCGCGCGCGCCCCGCACCGCCGGGAATTCAATAGGCTAGTAGCCGACAAAATACGTAGTATCCATTAATCTGTGCCGACAAACTTAGCAACACATCGCACCTACCGTGCCGCGCCGCTCTCGCTACATACTTACTAGTACCCACCAAAGATCTGATGTACTACGAATAATTTAGAGTGTACAGTGTTCTGTGAATAAATAGGTGTGTTCGTAAACCGCATATGTTTCACTCCTCCACCGAATCCCGACAGCTATAGTTTGAGCGGAAGACCTAGTCACCGCCTGAGGTATGTGAGCGGCAGGACGGGAGAGGTAAACAATCTTGTAGCTAACTCATGCCCAATTTCACCAACATCCCCTAAACAATCACATAGTTAGACAACCGCTAAGCTAAAAGGTCCCATAAACCAACCCATAACTAAAATTTGTTTTCACGAACGCAACAGATCCATAGCTAGCGGACCCCTCCTTATGCGACAGATTTTTACGATGATAGTGTACCCAGTACCAGTATACCCAGTTGTAGTTCCCGGTTTTATAGGAAATGATTGATATAATACGTAATAATGTATTATTTTATTGAAGAACTTAATTCTTTCATATTTTGACTGATAGATATTTTCATTTTGTGAATATTTTAATCTATACTAATATTATACAGAGGAAAGTTGTTTTTTTGTTTGTTTTTTTGTTTGTTTGTTTGTACCGAATAGGCTCTGTAACTACTGGACCGATTTGAACCATTTTTTCACCAATAGAAAGCTAAGTTATCAGGAAGTAACATAGGCTATAATTTATTGTCGAAAACATTAGAGATCCTTAAGAAAATTGCAATAGTGTAACCCATAGTAGGAAAATTTTGCCTATAAAATGCATTATTTGGCGTGTGCTGAGAAAACTATTGATGGTACATAAAAATGATGTACTGCATGATTAAATTACTCATTATTCTCTACAAAAAAGTCCCCGAGGGAATATATCTAACTATCATATTTAAGTCACAGTAGTAGCTTTTGTATTCTAAAATTTAATTTGATCGCCTTTATTATCGCAGTATTAATTATTCTTCCTTACTAATACACATTATAAATGCGAAAGTGTGTTTGCTTGTTGGTTTGTCCGTCAATCACGCTGCAACAAAGTTAGGGATTGACGTGATTTTTTTGGATAGGTATAGTTGAGAACCTGGAGGGTGACGTAGGCATCCCGAATAATTAAAGAGTTCCCGCGGGATTAATCCACGCGGACGAAGTCGCGGGCATCAGCTAGTAAAAATATATTTTTAGTCTATGTTTGACAAGTTTGGTATTGGTATTGGTATGGGGAATGGTTCCTGTAAAAAATATAAACAAGTACCTAGGTAAAGTGAATCACAAACTCTAGAAATTAATATAGTAGGTACCTACCTACTTAAGTAGATATACCTGGGGTATCTACTTACCCAGGTAGGTAAGTTAGCACCAAACAGGTACCTACGGCCTACCTACCTATACAGGTGCCTACGGCCTACCTACCTATACAGGCTCATTTTAAGTTACTGTTAGGAGAGCAATAAAGTAAGTAACCTTTTATGATTTTACCTTTATTTCGTAGCTAGGTATAACATCTAGGTAGGTACCCAATAAGTGAAAAGGTATGGTAACCACATAAAAATTGATAATTACCTATGTAAATAGATACTCACCTATTATCAGGAAATTCCAAAAAATGTTCAATTTATTTTTATAATGTCCAACAAATATATTACTGTTGATTTAGATAAACCTATATCTTCGGCAAAAATCTATTTCATCGAAATCATTGAAATAATTTGATCGTTTTCAATATACATATTTTAGGTCTTCGACTACGATTAAATATCAAATATAGTATCAGTCGTGTCTAAATTATCAAAAAAATCAACTAGATCACGGTCCATCTTGTCCTCTAGAAGTCACTTTTACTTATGTGAAGGTTTATGGGACCAATGATCCATCTCATAAAGTTATGGGATCGTTTAGGCGGTAACGGACCCTTTAAAAATGGTATGGGATGATTTAGGTATGTTTGGTGAAAACGGGCATAATAATAATGTCAGTTTTGGTCGTCATGTATCGATTGAATGAATAATCATGGGATACCGTTACCGCGAGGTCTCAGTTCGGGGCGAACCACTAGTTTTAATAAAAGTAAGTCTAGGAGACACATTTTAATTGAGAGACCCAGTATTGCTGAATGGCGAGTAAGGTATTTAGGTATTTTCTGGACGAAACCTACGTTAACAGTTGCCACAACTCCAATATGTGTTGGCAATCTGAATCGGAGCCCGGGATTTATGCTGATATTGGCAAAGGGCGTCGTTTAGTGATTGTTCATGCTGGTAGCCGAGACGGATTAGTTGACGGTGCCTTAACAATTTTCAAATCAGATTCGAAATGCGGGGATTACCATGGCGATATGAATGCCACAAATTTTCATAACTGGGTTAGTCACAAATTGAAAAATAAACTAGCTCCTAACTCAGTGGTCGTTATGGACAATGCCTCCTACCATTGTGTACAGGTTGAGAAAATACCAACAATGTCCAGTTTAAAAAGAGTCATGCAAGATTGGTTACGAAAACATAATGTTGACTTTACACCAGACAATACTAAACCCGAACTCCTTTCTCTGATAAAAAGTGTTGGGTCCGAAAAAATTTACACCATTGACGAAATATCAAAGGCTGCAGGCCACATCGTTCTTCGCCTTCCGCCGTATCATTCCGATCTCAACCCCATTGAGCTTGTGTGGGCCGATATAAAGAACAGCTTAGCTTCAAATTACATAAATTCTTCATTGGACGAAAAAATTCCAATCATCACAAGATTGTTTTCTGAATTCACTCCTGAAAAATGGCAGAAGTGTGACGACCATGTACAAAAAATTGAGAACCAATATTGGAACCACGACATGAGGTTTGACAATGTGATAGATGAGCTGATCATAAATCTAGGAAACGAGTCAGATTCTGAGGAGGATATGGAAATTGACGACAATAATGAAGAAGAAGAAGATATGGATTAATTTTGTACTGTAACGGTGGCAGTGAAAATTTTTTTTATTTGCTTAGTGAGAAATGGTAATTTGCAACTGTTTTTTATCGTAAAGAATAAAATGAACTCATTTTAGATATGCGTTTATTCTTGTTTAACCAGGAAATAATTATTTTTTTGTTATAATTACCCATTACATTTATTAAGACATTTTCCGACATGTTATCTTGAGATTTATCTTCCCTAAAATATCTCATGTGCGTCTAGTCAACGTCTTGTCAATCGCGCCCTCCCCCGTCTCACCGCCCACATACCTCAGGCGGTGACTAGGTCTTCCGCTCAAACTATACTAAAAGCAGTTTTATTGCACTTTATTGACCGAGCGAAGCGAGGTCTCTGAGTTTACTAGAGCGATTTGCACTTGTCCGTCCGTCCGTCCGTCCGTCTGTCAGAGCCTTATAACTTTTGAATTACTGAACGTAATTACTTCAAATTTAGATATAATATGTAAACCGATGGCCTCCAGCCGAAAATGGCTTAAAAAGTTATAAAAATCTTTATTTCAGGGGGGCTCTCATAGAAGCGAATGCGAAGAAATTTTTTTTTATTTGCGATTCATAGGTTCTCTGTGTATCATTTTATAGACAATTTGGAACAGAGTACAACCGTATTTTTTTTTAAATTTTTTTCCTAAAATTGACGAAATGGGGGGCTTCCAAAGTGGCGATTTAATACGCTCGCTTGAAGACGCTCTCTGGGAAAATTTTCTATATATTTTCAAGTTGTACTTATTTTCTTACTTCACTTGTATCCTGTACTTGAACAACAAATACTAAAATTATATGAATATTATAAAGAAACGAGATTATTTAATTTTTAATGAGCATCAGTAAATTTCACATAGCTTCACAATAATGCTAATAGATGGCGCAGTCATTAAATATTCCATTGAACTAGGAGTTACGACTACGACCCAAAAACAGTTTTGCGTCGACCATTATTATTTAGGTACATAATATAATAACATATTATTCAATTAAAATTATTCTTTAGTTAAATATCATTTTGTATATTTTCTATTCGCGTCGATAGATGACGATTTGTACAGATGCCCCTAACCCGTTTTCACTCGTTAGTACCAACATAATAATTCAATGTTTTCACTGACGTTCCCTAACCTTTACGGGCTACCTATGATAAGTTATGTGATGATTACTGTCAACTTCTCTATCACGATCCTGTACGGGACACCTAAAAGGACATTGGGACGGATGTTAGGACTTAGGATTGTGTTTTGGAGCTACCTACGTAAAGAGACTCCTACATAGGGGATGATTTAGGTATGTTTGGTGAAAACGGGCATAATAATAATAATGTCAGTTTTGGTCGTCATGTATCGATTGAATGAATAATCATGGGACACCGTTACCGCGAGGTCTCAGTTCGGGGCGAACCACTAGTCATAGCATTAAGTTCAGCTTAAGAATTTGCAATAGCTTTGTAAGATTTTGTACTTAGGACATAGGAAGGCGAAGTCGCGAGAAGCAAAGCTAGTTTAAATTAATAATAGCATAAACACGCAGTCGAAATTGTTAACGCCTACTGACTTTGGAAGGGATTTTTTGTCTTTGTCATTTGAATGGGATAACGTGACAGAGAGAGCGCTATACTAACTAGTCTCCGTGAATAGAGTATAGTAGGTAATAGGGTCCCGCGTTGGCACCCTTTGGGTACGGAACCCTAAAAGTACTTACCTAATAGTCCTTGCTATTACTTTTTCTTTAATAATAATAATATGGTCACGTGAACAAAATCCTTCACCGTGCCATACCGTTCGGTGTGGCCAGCTTTTTAACGGTGTGGCCAGCTTTTTAATATTGCCATGCTAATAATTAAAATTGTTTCTATAATATTTATTATTTTTGATCCTATAAATTAATTCCGAAGTCATTTAACACCGTCATTTTTATAAAATCATGACATAAATTATAGATTACGAGTATTACTACTGCATTTAATATTTTTATAAGATTCGAGAGGAGATACGTTAGTTTGGGTTGAATTTGTAAGACGTTGCTTATAGTCTAAGAGTAATCATCTTTTATTTAACGGCTAAGGTTTAAAGGATCTTGCAAAATTGCACGATTGCAGTTATTGCAAAACTAACAGAGTGGCTGCGGCTTCTCATGGGAGTGCCGACCCAGCTATTAAACACCAAATTAGTAGATATTTTATTTTTCATGTACCTTCAAGAACTTTCCTCATGAATGTACTAAATGACTACGCAAACCAAAACCACATTGAAAATTCTTACCTAGAATTTATAACCGAATAAACCCATAAAGTAAGCCGATCGAAACTTTATTAATTTATACATAACTAGACGATGCCCGCGACTTCGTCCGCGTGGATTAAGGTTTTTGATTCCCGCGGGAACTCTTTACTATTCCGAGATAAATTGTGGCCTGTGTTAATCCTGGGTATGACCTATCTCCATTCCAAATTTAAGCCAAATCCGTCGAGTAGTTTTTGCGTGAAAGAATAACAAACATACACACAGACACTAAAACTTTTGCCTTTATAATATTAAATAGTGTGAAGTGTCATGTGAAGTGTGATGTGATGTGATGTGATGTGATAGTCTGATGTGATAGTGTGATGTGATGTGATGTGATGTGATGTGAAGTGTGATGTGATATCTAGTTATTTAGAACGTAAAAAGATTTTCGATATGATGCCTATCCCTAATAGGTGTACCCAGTACCTCATAGTGTTACCATACCAGGCACTATTTATGAGTATGATATTAATTCTTTGCTATCCTTTGAAATTATTGGTAAATTGATTCTCGTGATGCTAAACGCTGTTGAGGTATTTTGATTACATATTTTATGGAACAGAGCTAATTTCTTTTATAAATTAATAACATTTTATACGGTAGGTATATATTATGATCTAATATAACAGAGACTTTATAAAACATTAAACACATTTACATGTTGCATGGCGTGTACTTTTAAATTCCTTTATTATAATTAAACTTCTATTAAAATAAGTATTCTAGGAAGGTGTTTAAAAATATTCATGCTTAATCGACTTATGCTGTTGTAGAATGCTCAGAATGCTCAAGCATTCTACACTACGTATATAACACACACACACACACACACGCACACACACACACACACACACATACACACACACGCGCGCACAGTGCTTCTGTGTTTTGCTTCTATCCACTACTTGCTGTTCCTAAGAGCACATAGTGTATACTGTCTATACACTACAGCTGTATTCTCTCGCATCTTAGGAATATTGTGATTATGCAAGCCCAAATGAAAATTATAGGTCACCAGGAATTTATAAAATCATGCAATTCCGAGCCAATTTAGGAATCGTGTGAAATGGTTTTTCGAAAATTTTTAATACATTTAGCTAAATAGCATTAGTATCTATTAAAGCTAAACGCGAAGCCAGAAGCTTGCAAAGCAGGTTGAATATTCTTAACTATAATTCCTATGACCTTCATAATGAAACGCAGGTTCAGTACGTGAAGCTGCCCAAAGGGACGTTGGACCGGGTCTTCTGGCAGAGCCCATCTTCACCCACGCGTAACAGAAATGTTTGAACACGTGTTTTAGAAGCTACCAACGCTTGCACTATGTCGAGTCGATGGTAATTATAATACATATCACGTAGCGAGCCTGAGATACAGCGTATTGAATTTTGGTCACGTAAAATCTGTATTTTCTCTTTTATTTTGGGTCCCGTAAACTTGAGCTTAATTTGAAATGAAATAATATTGCATTCTTTCGTACTGGTACCAACCTAATTAATAAGTAAAAAAATGGCTACATGAAACACAGTTTATAAACAATTTTAACTTTTGAGTTAAGCATGGTTTAAGCAATTTATTAGTTAACCCGAAATATAAAAGCTGAAAGTTTCTCTGCGTATGTCCCCCATTAAGGTAAGAACGATCTCCGACTATGGAGTTTGGATCATGGTGGCTTTAGGAGATATCTAGATATATATAACTACCTACTAGCTGACTCGGCGAACTTCGTACCGCCAACTTACCTATACTAGTGTTTCGCCCCGAACTGAGACCTCGCGGTAACGGTATCCCATGATTATTCATTCAATCGATACATGACGACCAAAACTGACATTATTATTATGCCCGTTTTCACCAAACATACCTAAATAATCCCCTATGTAGCAGTCTCTTTACGTAGGTAGCTCCAAAACACAATCCTAAGTCTTAACATCCATCCAAATGTCCTTTTAGGTGTCCCGTACAGGATCGTGATAAAGAAGTTGACAGTTATCATCTCCTAACTTATTATAGGTAGCCCGTAAAGGTTAGGGAACGTCAGTGAAAACATTGAATTATTATGTTGGTACTAACGAGTGAAAACGGGTTAGGGGCATCTGTACAAATCGTCATCTATCGACGCGAATAGAAAATATACAAAATGCAGCAATTAATAGTTTATTGAAGTTTGATATTTAACTAAAGAATAATTTTAATTGAATAATATGTTATTATATTATGTACCTAAATAATAATGCTCGACGCAAAACTGTTTTTGGGATAGATCGTAGTCGTAACTCCTTGTTCCATGGAATAGTTAATGACTGCGCCATCTATTAGCATTATTGTGAAGCTATGTGAAATTTACTGATGCTCATTAAAAATTAAATAATCTCGTTTCTTTATAATATTCATATAATTTTAGTATTTGTTGTTCAAGTACAGGATACAAGTGAAGTAAAAAAATAAGTACAGATTGAAAATATATAGCCAATTTTCCCAGAGAGCGTCTTCAAGCGAGCGTATTAAATCGCCACTTTGAAAGCCCCCCATTTCGTCAATTTTAGGAAAAAAAATAAAAAAAAATACTTTTGTACTCTGTTCCAAATTGTCTTTAAAATGATACACAAACTCTATGAATAGCAAAAAAAAATTTTACTTCGCATTCGCTTCTATGAGAGCCCCCCTGAAATAAAGATTTTTATATTATTTAAAGCCATTTTCGGCTGGAAGCCATCAGTTTACATATTATATCTAAATTTGAAGTAATTACGTTCAGTAATTCAAAAGTTTTAAGGCTCTGACAGACGGACGGACGGACGGACGAACGGACGGACAAGTGCAAATCGCTCTAGTAAACTCAGAGACCTCGCTTCGCTCGGTCAATTACGTTCAGTAATTCAAAAGTTTTAAGGCTCTGACAGACGGACGGACGGACGGACGGACAAGTGCAAATCGCTCTAGTAAACTCAGAGACCTCGCTTCGCTCGGTCAATAAATAAAACAAATAACTACTAAAACTATCCTATCTTTCAAGTTGGACCAAATTACAGATAGTTACGAAGTTTGATCAAAATCGGTTAAGTAGTTTAGGAGTCCATCGCGGACAAACAACGTGACACGTAATTTATATATATTAAGATGTATATCTAGATAGATCTTAATTAATTCATCATCATCAGATATCTATATCTAGATAGATTTGGTAAACCATGGATTTTTATGAGATAATAATTTTATATAAAAAATTCTTTTTAAAAAACCGAAACTGAAAAGTATAAAATAATTTCAGTTTGTACACGTATGTTGAAGTTGGGCGGGCCAAAATAGAAACGATGAAACGAATGCGCTACGCTAGCCAAAATTTTAGTTTGTAGGTCCAGGCACAGAATATAGTAGTACTTGTTACAGGTATCTTGAAGTCGGGCTAGCGTTGCAGTTTTATAGTTCTATTGAGGCCCGCCCGTCTTCAACATGCGTGTACAAACTGAAATTATTTTATAATTTTCAGTGGCGTTTGAAGTCGTTTTTTTTTTAAAGAATTTTTATATAATTTAATTATTTTAAGCTTTTTAGTGTAGCTTCATAGAATAAATCTACACATTCTCCGATCGCGACCGATTTGTTTCTATTCTTTGAGGAGTTCCGTCCTCTATCACCGAAGATATTCATCAAATCTTCACCAAATTTAAACGGGACCTACCTGCAAATACTTCCTTTCAAATAAAAAAAAATATATTGAAATCAGTTAAGATTTGACGGAGATATGGAATAATATCGACAAAAAAAAATACGGGTCGAATTGAGAACCTCCTCTTTTTTTTTGTCGGTTCAAAATACTTGAAAAGAGGAAAATCTGCCATACTGTAGAGTGTAGACCCACTTATAGGTTGCCACAACATGCTTAAAATCTACTTAGAGAGAAAGATTACAATTAGGAGACATTAATACCTACTTATTTATGAAATAAATTTATATTTTTATTAACTTGGGTACCTTTAAGACATTCAGAGTGAATAATAGCGCTCCAGCGGGATCCATCTTTGGGCTGCACCTTAACTTAACATCAGATTACATAAAAAAATCGAATCGGTAAACATTTAACTTGAAAAATTACAGAAATATTACACATTGGAAGGTAATAAGTAGATATAGACGCAAACGATTAGTTTTTGATACACATTCGTACTAGAGGTACCCCGGACTGAACTTTATCAGCTGCTTACATGAGCGTGTATTTGCGGTTCGATTAACTAGTACGGTGCGCTATCGATGTAATATCGATATATTCGCCGCGGTTGAGCGTGGAATTGATAGGGATGAACTTTTCCTTGCAATCGATTATTTTTAATTCTTTTTTTAATGCATATCAGGATTGTTGGCAGGCAACAATTGCAAGCACCGCATACGTCGTCGCCGTTGATACGGATTACCGCATCACTTCACTTAAACCTAAGTGAGGAGCTGTTCATAATAATCGTGTAGTTTTCCATTGGGAATTTCCATCTTCCGCCCGATATCCTTCATTAATATACTGCTCTTAAAAAACAATAGTAATCGGTAGAAACGCAAATATTTAGGTTCTTCGCCAAAAGCCAAAAAAAAATGAAATGAAAAAAAAATTTCGAGTTTTATTTATTTTATGTCGACGTAAATAATGCCTAAGAGATCAAAATAAAGAAGTTCAAATTCAACTGTTCAACCATTTTTTAAATAAAAAGTTCTTTTACCTTAAAACTCCATAGGTACTCATGCATCGGCTTTAATAAATTTAATTTATCAAAGTGCTTCGGTCATCATTATAAATATGTACCTACAAATTAAAAAGTAACAAAAACAGAACAAATAAGTTCCAATACAACTTTTTTAAGATAAGTATATTGTCATCAAGGAGTTTTGAAGCCTTTACCTATTTGTCATCCAAAATTTCAGAAAATTCAAATTCAAGTCATTGAAGTCGGAAAATCATCAGTTACCAATTTCGACGAAAACAATATGCAAATAGAGCAAGCTTATAAAAATCCATCTATTTGAGAGACCTCTTTTTAGGGTTCCATACCAAAATGGTAAAAATGGAACCCTTATGGTGAGACTTTCTCCATCCGTCTGTCCGTCCGTCTGTCCGTCCGTCTGTCAGAGTCGATTATTTCAGTAACTATTAAAGCTATCGACATGAAATTTAGCAAAGTTGTGTATAATAGTGGCCCAAAATCATTGGAATAAAGAAAAATCGAAAATTAGTTTTAGTTTTACTAAAAAAGGGGGAAAATCGGGGGTTTGTAATTTCAAAGTAAAATAACTATATCGAGTGGGGTATCATATGAAAGGCCTATACTTGTGCATTCTAAAACAGTTTTTTATTTATTTCTATAAATAATAGTTTTTGATTAATCGGCCAAAATGTCGAAAAAAATACCGTTCCCCCCCCCTTTATCTCCGAAGTTTACGAATCGAAAAATCTGAAATAATTATGGTCAATAGAAGTTTATGTATATTTTACAGGAAAAATAAAAGCAAAGCGAAAATTATTTTAGTTTGATTAAAAAAGGGGGGAAATCGGGGGTTTGAAATTTCAAAGTAAGATAACTTTATCGAGTGGGGTATCATATGAAAGGCCTTTACTTGTGCATTCTAAAACAGTTTTTTATTTATTTCTAGATATAATAGTTTTTGATTAATCGGCCAAAATGTCGAAAAAAATACCGTCCCCCCCCCCCCCCCCCCTATCTCCGAAGTTTACCAATCGAAAAATCTGAAATAATTATGGTCAATAGAGGTTTATGTATATTTTACAGGAAAAATAAAAGCAACGCTCTAACTAGCATAGTTTTTTTTATATTAACAATAAACCTCTACAAACAAAGTTAACGATAAATAAGCAAATTAATATAATATTATCGTTTAACTTTTACTTTTGGAGTATGGAACCCTCGGTGCGCGAGTCCGACTCGCACTTGGCCGGCTTTTTTTTTAGTTATTTGATTTTGGATAGATGTTATCGATGAATTGGTACCTCACTGTGCTGCACTTGCATGCCTCATCATGCATCATGCATGCATGCATCATCGCTCATCGCCGGTCTGCTGGGGCGTATGATCGCCGTTGTCCTCGGGTTGCGATAGTTTCCTTAGCCTCGTTTATTCGAGAACTAGCTTTTTCCCGCGGCTTCGCTCACGTTATGTTCGATTTTTCAAACCCTATTTTACCCCCTTAGGGGTTTAAATTTCAAAAATTCTTGCTTAGTAGATGCATACATCATAATATCTATCTGCATGCCAAAGGAATAGTTTTTTCTCTGCGTCTCAGAAACGCATCTGCATCTTACAATAGCTTTTTTCTGGTTGGTTAATGCTCCTGTATCTTCTTTTTATAGTTGTAATTTACTAAACTGGTATCCAAAACACTTCACTGAAATATGAATAAATAAATAATTCTAACTCGATTTGCATGAAAACCCCAATCCTACGGCGGATGTCGTCATAATAAAAAATCATCAGGCTACCGTGATGTATTAACTGATATACGTTTGAAATCTGTTGGTGGGTGGGGACGATTTTTTGCATGGTCATTTCAGCCCGATCCATCCAGTGGTTTGAGCTGTGCGTTGACAGCTCAGTCAAACAGTCAGTCACCTTTTCCTTTTATGTATTAATTATTAAGATGTACAAAATTAATATTATCTCCCGGCTTTTCTCCCGGCCAAGGACAGACTCTTCATGACACGGCGTATGTACCTAATGAAAGTTATTTATGTAGGTAAATAGGTAATTTTAATAGTTGGCTGAATTTATGGCGTTCTTATTTCTTGCTGCATGAATGAAAAATTCATTCATGAAGCAAGAAATAACCAAATCAAAAACAACGAAATGGATTCCCTTCGTCTGAACACTTTTTCTCAAGCGTAAAAAGATCAGACGAAAATGTGACGTGCTAGAGCTAGACGACATTTAGTATGTACTTATCGATAAAATGATTTTCTTATCAGCTATTCTGAACTTTTACACGGTCAAAGAATATAATGGCAGACACATTTTCAACACAAGTTGTCGGGTGAGCAATGTGTCCACACGCGTCTTGTCTTCAAAGGTGGGATCGGATGGGATCGCGTGGGATCTTCGAAGTTTTCCCGGAACAAAGTAATCACTACTACCCCACAAGGAGCCCAAAAATCCGCTATGGGTGGAATCACATTTGTCAGTATCGATTCGTATTTTGAACCGACTTCAAAAAAGGAGGAGGTTATCAATTCATCAGAATTGGTATTACGTATGTTCACCGAATACTCGAAGACGTCTGAACCGATTTGAAAAATTCTTTTTTATTTTTAAACTCAAGTATACCCACTTGAGTGATAGACCCAGGTGGCCCCATTGAAACTTTATCGAAATCGGTCGAGCGGTTTTTAAAATATCAACAATAAATTATAATATACTTTGTAGTGGCACGGACGTTTGAAGTCGGTTTTTAAAAATAATTTTTTATATTAAATTATACCTACTTATTGCACATTGCTATTTTGTATGAAATCGCGTACCTACACATTAATTCTCCTATTCCTTTTAGAATCAGCTTTAGTATTTTTTTAAATGCGTATAAGTATAGCACTCGATTTTACATGCTAAAGCTTACACAGATTAACACATTGAAAACCTAATTAATATCTACTGATTTCGATCTAAACTAAAATATATAAAGATAATAATAATATTATAATAAAAATGATTTATCATAAAAATAACTTGACATCTTATGAAACAATCCCTACTTAACTACCTGATGTCCGCGATTTCGACGTCCGCGTGGATTTAGTTTTTAAAAATCCCGCGGGAAATTCTTGGTTCTCTGGGTTAAAAAGACAAACCATCAATCCAACAAACAATAGTTATTTGTGTTACAAGGGGCCAAAGTGATATTTTTCCTCGAGGGCGTTAGAAATTAGAATCCTGAGCACAGCGAGGATATATTGGCCCCTTGTAACACACACTATTTTTCATCACTAACTATGAGAGAAATTATTCGAACTCATTTTTAATTAGTATTACTTGCAATTACTTACCAACTACAGTCCGTTCACATTTAATTTACCTCAAGCTGTAAGGTTGGCTAACCTGAGTTCTGTGTTGTCACATGAAGTCATTCTGCAACTTATTTATGTATTTAATCTATTCTTTATTAGGTGAATAATTTTAAAAAGCAACATTTTTATAGCGTTTATTTATTTTGAATTTGGGTGAAACATGGGGATAGCTAACGTCGCTAAGTTACTATTCAAAGTATTCAAGCGCTTCTTGACAGGAAGTAATGCCAACGTAATGGAAAATACAATGACAGATATCAGAGGTAAATTAACTGTGAACGGACTGTAGAAAACTATTTTAGCGTGAAAATTTCTGAGAAAAAAGAAAGATGAATTACTTTTTTTACAGCGCGCATTGCCGCCAAACGTAATCGGCCAGTAACTTCTTCATATATAATGCGTTCGACCTCTTTGGTAAACTAGTAATAAACACATACTAAAGCTAAAAAATTTCAGAAGAGAGAAAGCTCAAACTCCCATAATTGCATTTGGCTCTCGCTGTCCTCTCAAAGTCAAAAGGAAGGGTTATGATTTTGGCAGTCTATGTGTGATTATAATTCTGTAAATTGTACGTATGTGTAGGTCGTAGGACGAACACAGCTCGTCTTGTTTTTATTATTGGATCTAAAATAATCAGGTGTACCTACCTACTCACAATTTTCAGGGGGAAAACTTTTGAGATCTGATCTTTAAGTACCATTCAAATCAATTTATTTTGAGAAATCTTCGGGTCGAATGAAACGCAGGGCGAATGGCCTTTGCTTCATTTAATTTGGAAATTCAATTACCGTTGTATTAAACTTGTTTATTGTTTTCAGAAACTTATTTAAAATTGGTTGTGAAATTTTTAGTATTCTTGTAAATCCTTGTAAATTTTTAATATCCTAGTAAATCCTTGTAAGTATTTATTTGCGTGGAAAATTTAATTGTAACCATATTTTGCTCGCCGTCCACTCTAAGAAAATTTTTTTCAAGAGCCCCCAATATTTTTAGCCAGAATCTAAAACATAGTTTTTCCTATTTTTATTAATAGGCTTATAATAATATCTTCATCTGTAGTTATATATGGGATATTTCAGTTAAGTTTTGAAATTTTTTGATTCATGAAAAAATTAAAAATGTTCATATTATTATCATCCAATTTATTGTTAGATTTGTATGTAATGGAGTCTTACATTTTTTCATCCACTTCCCTAACTATCGAAATATCAGAATTTTTGCACACGTGATAAAAATTATTACAGTACAAAATAGCAAAAATTAACTGATAAATGATAATATTAAAGTTTACTTTACTTAGTACGTGATCAGAGTGTTTTTATTATGTTTTAGACTATATTTTCCTTATCTGACCCCCGCCCCCTCTGTGCCATGCTCTATTCTATTCTATTCTAAATGAAACTGGGTCAAGATAATGTACTTAATACTATTAATGTATGTTTTATGTAGGTACTTGCCAGTTTAATGGGTATATTAATTTTTCTTCATATCGTCTCCTTTAGAAGTTTAGCATTCGTAGATGAACACTTTGCAACAATGATAGGTTAGTTTGAAAACCTGCCCCCCTAGCCATATTACATATCTTTTATCGTATCTATTCTCTTTCTATGATTGTTAACGTTTTAGAGCAGGGGTTCCCAAAGTTTTTTTAACACCCTTCCCTTCTGAAAGGATAGGAGGCGTAATAAAAAACTTTGGGAACCCCTATTTTAGAGGAAGCGATCTTAGAAACGATTAATTGATGGCCAAGTCGACACAACGTTCTTGAACGCTCCTTCGCTCT
This sequence comes from Oeneis ivallda, assembly GCA_029955525.1. NCBI lineage: Eukaryota > Metazoa > Arthropoda > Insecta > Lepidoptera > Nymphalidae > Oeneis > Oeneis ivallda. The sequence goes on from JARPMR010000007.1 coordinate 16,458,582, forward strand.
ACGGGATAGAATTCATGCGTACTTTCTATGATATATAATTATGTATAACATACACGCTTACACGCTCACACACATGAATACAAGCTTCCTCTAAATCAGGAGTTCCCAAAGTTTTTTATCACCCCACCTATCCTTTCAGAAGGGAGGCGTGATAAAAAAAACTTTGCGAACCCCTGCTCTAAAGCTTTAACGGTCATAGAAAGAGAATAGATACAACGAAGTGTAATTAATTATTTATTTAGTGATTTAATTTTTTGTCTGTATATTTTGCTTATTCTTAAAGACCTTCTTGTTAAAAGCTGAATAAATGTTTATTTATTTATTTAATTTGGCTAGGGGGGCTATAGTGGTATTTTCTAAAAATGATTGCATCTTTGTAAAGATCGCAATTATCTCTGATTGGCTGGTTAAAATGCATTTTTGCTGAAAGAACGCTATAAATTCAGACAATCACCACAATTGAGCTTTTACAGGATCGACACACTCGATTTGCTCTAAGCTAATAATGATCCAATAGGCCTTCTTCTTCTTTATCAACCTATTGACGTTCACTGCCGGACAAAGGTCTCCTGCATGGACTTCCACAGGCTTCGGTCTTGCGCCGCTTGAATTAAGCGGCTCCCTGCGACTGGTTTGATGTCGTCGGTCCACCTAGTGGGGAGTCTGTCAACAATGCGTTTCCCGGTGCGGGGTCTATATTTATGCCTACTATGTATAATTATACATTGAATTCATAGTAACCATTAGTTTCTTGGCTGACCCTTAATTTAGTTGTAATTGCTAATTATTTAAATGTAACCTGTCTGTAAAACATTGATATTAGTTGAAACGTCAGTAAGGTTGAAAAAATATTAGATAAATTTTTTTTGTAACAAATCCAATGTAAATAAATCTACAGGATTTCTGTAATTATAATTCTTTTCCACTGTGTTTCATTTGTCATTAAGATAATATTGCTCTGCGCGATGGAAGAAATTAGTTTCTGCAATTTAAATTAATAACAATAGAGAACAATTCTTCATTATGTTATTCTAGCGATTCGTATTTCGTACCCTACCATGAATAATAGTAAAATAACATCTAATATAAAACAATAAATCAAAACCGACTACGGCAAAATGATATCCAATTTTGCGTAGTTGAGTTACAGTCATAACGATTTTGTTCAATCAAAAATTGGCTCAGGAGCAATAACAAAAATAACGGCGTAACAGAGGAATATTCGTAAATAGTCACATACAACATTATTATGTACATACACTACGTAGTACCTACTTATTAGTATGCATAAGTACAACATAGACTTCTAAAATCTACGGCAAAGCCATAAAAGGAAGGATTATAATATGTTACCTATATAATATTTTTTATTTTATATATTTTTTATATTTATTATATATTAATATAAGATTGTATATACGTATAATAAGTAGATATGTAGATTATATACGCACATGGCTCCGAAAATTCAGTTATGCGTGCCTGGGAATCCTGGGCTTGAACCCCGGGCCCCCTGAAGAAGAGGCCGGAGTTCACCATTAGGTCATCACCGCTTATAAATCTCATATAGCACTTCGAAAATGTTCGATAAAATTTCTTGAATATCGCAGCGCAATATGCAATGTAGCTTCAAAGAGTGTAGGGGTAACACAGTAACCGTGATGGGCAGATATTGGCAAAATGGAATTTGTGGTTTAAACGTTCCACCCCCCTACTATAAAGTAGGTAGGTACGGTGAGTGAATGCTTTTGACGCGTTACAAACCATTAATCAAGGGAAAGCCGGTGAAAATTAAATTTAATCCGGTTGCGTAGGTGTGAGCTATCTGTAGTTATCGTGCGTTCGATCATGTTCAAGGAATTTGATAAGGCTCGTACCTACAGTTAGGGAGTTTAACGTTTAACTCCTGCAAATTATTGAATTACTTCAAAATCCGCATATTTGGTTGTCTTTATTGCTGGTATTGGAATTAACAACGTCGCCGGTAAACTATAGTTGTTTATTTTTCCTTAGCTAAGCTAAGCTAAGCGATTATCGCTTCAGATTAGCGTTTTTAGGGTTCCATACCAAAATGGTAAAAATGGAACCCTTATGGTGAGACTTTCTCCATCCGTCCGTCCGTCCGTCCGTCTGTCACAGTCGATTATTTCAGTAACTATTAAAGCTATCGACATGAAATTTGGCACAGTTGTGTATAATGGTGGCCCAAAATCATTGGAATAAAGAAAAATCGAAAATTATTTTTAGTTTTAATAAAAAAAAGGGGGAAAATCGGGGGTTTGAAATTTCAAAGTAAAATAACTATATCGAGTGGGGTATCATATGAAAGGCCTTTACTTGTGCATTCTAAAAAAGTTTTTATTTATTTCTATATATAATAGTTTTTTATAAATCGGCCAAAATTTCGAAAAAAATACCGTTCCCCCCCCCCCCCCCCCCCCCCTTATCTCCGAAGTTTACCAATCGAAAAATCTGAAATAATTATGGTCAATAGAGGTTTATGTATATTTTACAGGAAAAATAAAAGCAACGCGAAAATTATTTTAGTTTAATTAAAAAAGGGGGAAAATCAGGGGTTTGAAATTTCAAAGTAAGATAATTAAACCGAGTGGGGTATCATATAAAAGGCCTTTACTTGTGCATTCTAAAACAGTTTTTTATTTATTTCTAGACTAGCTGATGCCCGCGACTTCGTCTGCGTGAACTTAGCCTTTAAAATGCCTTGGGAACTCTGAAAATGTAGCCTGTCACTCTCCAGGACATCAACTATAGGTACCCCTGCAAAAAATCACGTCGATCCGTAGCTCTGTTTGGGCGTGATTGAAGGACAAACCAACGCACTTTCGCAGTTATAATATTTCACCATATAAAGTGTAAGTGCATATAGTCAACGTGGTTTTTAGGGTTCCGTACCCAAAGGGTGCCAACGGGACCCTATTACTAAGCCTCCGCTGTCCGTCCGTCTGTCAGCGGCCTGTATCTCGTAAACCGTAATAGATTGACAGTTGAAATTTTCACATAATATTTTGTATTTCTATTGTTTCTATAACAACAAATAATAAAAATTAATTTAATTTTTTTGTAACGAAACCCTAAAAGAGTGAGGACCGACTCGCACTTGGCCGATTTTTTTTACACAGGTAAAGTTAAGGACCTGGAAAATGTCACAGGCTACTTTTTATCCCGGGAGCATACATTTAAACGCCCGCGCCACTACAAAGTATATAATTTATTGTAGATTTTTTAAAAAACGCTCGACTGATTTCTTTAAAATTTAAATGGGACCACCTGGGGAGTATACCCTTTGAAACAAAAAAAGAATTTTCCAAATCGGTTCAGGCGTCTTCGAGTAATCGGTGAACATACATAAAAAAAGATTCCGTTGAATTGAGATCCTCCTCCTTTTTTGAAGTCGGTTAAAGTAATAATAAAAATTAGTTCAAATTTAACGAATTTATGGAGTATAACAGTCAAAATAGTTCAACCCCTATCTCAGAGAACATACATCCATCCATCCGTATACGACATCTATACAAACATACATCCGTATACATCCATCCTCACAAACTTTCACATTAATAATATTAGTGGGATAATATGAGTAATAATAAGTAGGATAGGATATAGTTAATGTATTTATTGTAAGTAGGAGGAGATACATACATATATACATACATGCATGCATGCATACATACATACATACATACTTAAGGACATACATACATGCATGCATACATACATACTTCGTTGAACTTCGTTGGCGCATAATTGAAGGATTGCATGCACGCATGCAAGCATACATACATACATACATAAGGACATACATACATACATACATACACGCATACATATATGCATACATACATACACACATACATACATGCATACATACATACATGCATGCATACATACATGCATGCATACATACATACATACATGCATGCATATTGGCGCATGATTGAAGGATAAATATGTGAAAAGAAGCATACTAATATCCCGCAGGAACCGTTTGTTTTCCAGGGATAAAAAGTAGTCTTTGTCACTCTTCAGGCCCTTAACTTTACCTGTGCTAAAAAAGAATCTAAAACTTCAATCTAAAACTCCGTTGGCGCATAATTGAAGGATAAGTATGTGAAAAGTAACATACGAATATCCCGCGGGAACTGTTTGTTTTCCCGGGATAAAAAGTAGCCTTTTCACTTTTCAGGTCCTCAACTATGTCTATCAAAAAACCACTTCAATCTGTAACTTCGTTGGCGCATAATTAAAGGATTAATATGTGAAAAGTAGCATATGAATATCCCGCGGGAACTGTTTGTTTTCCTGGGCTTTTGAAGTCCTCAACTATGCCTATCCAATAAACCACGTCAATCTGTAACTCCGTTGGCGCCTTATTTAAGGATAAATATGTGAAAAGTAGAACACTAATATCCCGCGGGAACTGTTTGCTTTCCCAGGATAAAAAGTAGCCTTTGTCACTTTTCAAGTCATCAACTATGCCTCTCCAAAAAACCACGTCAATCTGTAACTCCTTTGGCGCATAATTGAAAGATAAATGTGTGAAAAGTAGTATACTAATATCCCGCAGGAACCGTTTGTTTTCCCGAGATAAAAAGTAGCTTTTGTCATTTTTCAGGCTCTTAACTTTACCTGTGCAAAAAATCACGTTAATCTAAAACTCCATTGCGCGTATTTTGAAGGACAATAGCGTAAAAAATAGCGATGCTATCCCGCAGGAACTGTTTGCTTTTCCGGGATAGAAAGTAGCCTATGTGCTATTCCAGACTATAATCTATGTTTGTGCCAAATTTCAGCAAAATCGGTTCATTCGTTGTCGCGTTAAAGAGTAACAAACATCCATCCATCCAAACATCCTCACAAACTTTCGCATTTATAATATTAATAGGATATAATACTTTCTGATTCATCGGCCAAAATGTCGAAAAAAATACCGTTTCCCCCCCCCCCCCTTATCTCCGAAGTTTACCAATCGAAAAATCTGAAATAATTATGGTCAATAGAGGTTTATGTATATTTTACAGGAAAAATAAAACCAACGCTCTAACTAGCATAGTTTTTTTTTATATTAAGAATAAACCTCTACAAACAAAGTTAACGATAAATAAGCAAATTAATATAATATTATCGTTTTACTTTTACTTTTGGAGTATGGAACCCTCGGTGCGCGAGTTCGACTCGCACTTGGCCGGCTTTTATTTTTTTCAGTGTGTATAAGCTCGTTTTTGGCAGCGCGTGTAGTCGCGTACAGGCGCGCCCTTTGTTACTCGCGCAACTTTTACGAGTGTTGAAGCATTTATATTAAGGCCTAGGCCCGCGTACATCTTTTTAAACCGAAAAATGTGGCACGCGTGTATGCGCGTAAGCCGGTGCGAGCTTTAATACGCGCAAAAAATACGCTAGTCTGAACCCTCTCCAAAAGTAAACAAATCGTAGAAAACGTTTCGGAGAGACGCGTAAGCGACGAATGAAGCCGGGTGCTTACGATATTCTTGAGTTTTACACTTGAATCACGGTATCATTGTCAATGTGTGGTAAAGAAAGAAAGAAACAAAGAAAATATCTTTATTCACCAATGGTGACACAGAAAAACTAGATACAAAAGTAAAATTTTGTCTGTGACACCACCCAGAAGGGTATATTATACATCTCAGCACTATGCCCTGCGTCATATGCAAAAAATGCATACAATGCCAGGTGCTGATTTTCAGCGGTGACCCAGGTGACGTCACAGTTACAAGTTACAACAGTAAATTCAATTTATGGCAAAGTTCTAAAGGAAGCAAGCAGTAAGTAAGTAGTAGTATTTAATATAATCACATTAGAATAGAATAGAATAGAATAGAAATATTTTTTATTCAAATAAACTTTTACAAGTGCTTTTGAATAGTCAATGAATCTACCACTGGTTCGGAATGCCTTTATTGCCGAGAAGAATCAGCAAGAAACTCGGCGGTTGCTCTTTTCAAAACAAATTTACAATACAGTAAATACTATGCTATATTATGCAGTGTTTCCACAATGAGGAAAGTTCCAAAAATGCATACCAACTAACTTCTATCTTAAGATGGGCAGACATAAAGTAGCCCCATTCCCGCCGGTGGCACCCGTTCACGAGCATGACGCATGACCCAGCCATTGCTTCGCTACACCATATTTGAGGGAACGTAACGGATTATTAAATAATATGTAGGTATTATCACCAGTGTTAAGAAGGAAGCTTTATACACATAATATAATATATATATATATATACATATAATATAGTGCAATAATATTTAATAACTTGAAAAATGAAGGACTACCACACAAACATTCAACCCCTATTTAACCCCTTTGGGGGTAGAATTTTTAAAAACTGTGAAAGAGGCACTTCTTTCTTTTTAATCGATAGCCCAAACACCAAAGTTTCAAGCCCAAGTTTCATAGATAGAATTTAAAAAAGACGGCCAAGTGCGAGTCGGACTCGCGCACCGAGGGTTCCGTACTCCAAAAGTAAAAGTAAAACGATAAAATATTATATTAATTTGCTTATTTATCGTTAACTTTGTTTGTAGAGGTTTATTGTTAATATAAAAAAAACTATGCTAGTTAGAGCGTTGGTTTTATTTTTCCTGTAAAATATACATAAACTTCTATTGACCATAATTATTTCAGATTTTTTGATTTGTAAACTTCGGAGATAAAGGGAGGGTGGGGGGGGAACAGTATTTTTTTCGACATTTTGGCCTATTACTCAAAAACTATTACATATAGAAATAAATAAAAAACTGGTTTAGAATGCACAAGTAAAGGCCTTTCATATGATACCCTATTCGGTATAATTATCTTACTTTGAAATTTCAAACTCCTGATTATCCCCCTTTTTTAATTAGACTAAAATAATTTTTGCGTTGATTTTATTTTTCCTGTAAAATATACATAAACCTCTATTGACCATAATTATTTCAGATTTTTCGATTGGTAAACTTCGGAGATAAGGGGGGGAAACGGTATTTTTTTCGACATTTTGGTCGATTTATCAAAAACTATTATATCTAAAAATAAATAAAAAACTGTTTTAGAATGCACAAGTAAAGGCCTTTCATATGATATCCCACTCGGTATAGTTATCTTACTTTGAAATTTCAAACCCCCGATTTTCCCCCTTTTTTAATCAAACTTAAATAATTTTCGCGTTGCTTTTATTTTTCCTGTAAAATATAGATAAACCTCTATTGACCATAATTATTTCAGATTTTTCGATTGGTAAACTTCGGTGATAAGGGGGGGAACGGTATTTTTTTCGACATTTTGGCCGATTAATCAAAAACTATTATATATAGAAATAAATAAAAAACTGTTTTAGAATGCACAAGTAAAGGCCTTTCATATGATATCCCACTCGGTATAGTTATTTTACTTTGAAATTTCAAACCCCCGATTTTCCCCCTTTTTTTATAAAACTAAAAATAATTTTCGATTTTTCTTTATTCCAATGATGTTGGGCCACTATTATACACAACTATGCCAAATTTCATGTCGATAGCTTTAATAGTTACTGAAATAATCGACTGTGACAGACGGACGGACGGACGGAGAAAGTCTCACCATAAGGGTTCCATTTTTACCATTTTGGTACGGAACCCTAAAAAAGAAAACAGAATTGTTCAACATAACATAATATTAAATAACTGATACATATCTACCGCAAAATTTTCAAATTAATTTTTTTTCAATAGTAAAAACATTTTTAACTTTTTAACAAAATGTAGTTCTACTCCGGGAATCACGTTTGAGGGAGGTAAGAACGTCCGCTGTGCTTAGTGCGAGAAAAACTTGTTTATATCGACTTTACTTGTTCATTACTTTTTTGTTATAAGTCTCAATTTTACTCAGGCCGAGTAAAGTTTCCTAAATTGTTCGGACAGTTTTTAGGGTTTCGTAGTAAACAAGGAACCCTTATAGTTTCGCCATGTCCGTCCATCTGTCTGTCTGTCTGTCTGTCTGTCCGCGGTTTAGCTCAGAGACTATTGGTACTAGAAATCTGTAATTTGGCAAGGGTATAAATATCAATCACGCCGACAAAGTGGTGAAATAAAATTGTGAAAAATAATTTTTTTTAGGGTACCTCCCCTACATGTAAAGTGGGGATGAATTTTTTTTTCCCGTCTATACCATAGTGTGGGGTGTTGTTGAATAGGTCTTTCAAAAATATTGTGGGTGTGGGAACACCATTTTTCAATTCAGGGATCTGTTTGTGAAATATGATATTTTAAAGTGCTAAATTTTATTAGAGTCAAGTCCCCCCCTCTGCCAGCTAAATGGTTGTATAAAGAACACAAGAAAAAATTCAAAGCAGTAGTATATATATATAATGAATTTTAAAGGAAAACTATCACGGCTAAGTAGGGTTCATTAGTTAAAGAGTTTTATCTGATTTTTCTAAGTTAGGTATTACACGTAGTCTAAGTTGCATATTTTGTAATATATTATAGTATTTAAACCATGGAACTCAAAATGTATTCAATATTCATAAATAATATTTGAGATTATATTAATTTTTAGTGTAGGGTTCCGTAGTTGAAAGCTACTACGGAACCATACACTACGCGTGGCCCAACACGCACTTGGCCGGTTTTTGTATTGAAAATCTACCAAACCATCAAAATTATCGATTGAACGTTAGGAACCTATTAGACCATGGTGAAATTGGCAAGACCTTTAAGGAAAAGTAAAGATTATACATAAAAACTTTTAATTAAGTAAACGTAGTCACTCAAAATATTATTTAGCTTGAAGTTTGTGCTAGACTTCGTGCATGAATAACCCAGAGGCAAGGGTTCTTAAACAAGGTGCACGAAATACTTGCAGGTACCTACAAGTTTGTCGAAATAAAGCGAAAGGTAAGGTAAATAAGAGCCTGTTGGTATGCAGGTCCTAGATTACCACTAACTACTAAAGTTTGAAACTCCTGCAAAGGCTAGGCAAAGTTTTTATTAAAGACGGGAGCTAAAGTAACTTCCGATATCAGTTACTGCTGAAACATGATGCACGAAAACAAGATAATAAAAGTGGAGTGCATTTTTGCGTAAAATTTGTGTGTTTATTTCATTCATAGATTCTGATACGGTCTATTTGATAGGTAATATTATTATCGAGTATTGAACGGAGTTTTGACACTTTTGACGCAAATAATTTGTACTAGCTTTTAACTGCGACTGCGTCCGCTTGAAGTAAGGTTTTTTAAACCCTTTGTTTTGCAGGATAAAGAGTATCCTATGTCAATCTCCAGGATCTCATGCACATATCACGTCTATTTCTTTGCTTGGTGCGTGATTGAAGGACAAACTACAAACAAACATACTACTTATCGCATTTATGATATTAGTAAGAATTGACCGAGCAAAGCAAAAGGAGTTCATCATGTTTACTTGGGTGAATTTCAATTTGTGTATCCATTTCTTTGTATATCAGCCTGTCTATCTAACTGTCAGATCCATTTAATTTCTGAAATATTCACAAAATTTATTTGACTTATTATTATTCTCCTGTTAAATAAACTAACAAATAAGTATGTATGTATACAAATATACTACGGAGTGACTAGTTGTACGGGTACTGGACGAATAAATTATATTTATTCGTACAGTTCTTCAATTTTTTTTGAAGGCATTGTGTTCGTTATTTTCTCCTAGGACTCCGTAGCCTAGTGGCTTATGCAATCGCCTAATAGTTAACAGTCGATGGTTCGATTCCCGGCTCGACTATTTTCATTTTCATTTTTTTTTCTATTTTCATTTTTATTTTTTAAATTCCACATGTAGAATTTTTTCAAATTAAGAATGAATTGGATGATTATCTTGTTTTTTATTTGTCAATTTTTTTTTAATTAGTTACACTGTAATACGCTGGGAGAACCACCAGACTGTGCAAAAACTAAAGTTAGGTTAGGTTAGGTTAGAACATAAAAGATTCCGGTGCTATTGGTTTGAAATGAAAAATAAATTTGGAGGGGTTTCTAAGCTTCCTCTACTCCTTTTCCCCTCTCCCACTATTTTTTTACCTTCACTCCTTCACTAAGCGAATTATGGCAGGACTAAAGGGGGTGCCCTCCCCCCCTCCCCCCTCCCCTCCCTCAAATTCAGGTAGCACGATTCAAATATTTGACCAAAATTATTCGTCCGACTTCTGTACGAATAATTATAAATTGTTCGTACGGTAACCGTATTAATAATTATAAATTGTTCGTACAGTACCCGTATTAATAGATTCAGCCAATATACTATTCCTAATTATTCAAGTACCTATATATAGTAAAAATAAAAATTAAGGAAAAATAAATAAAAAAGTTACTACTAATTATATTATTTACAAAAAATACACGCCGTTCAAGTGATCGCTAATCTATATATATAAAAGAAAGTGGTGTTAGTTACACTATTTATAACTCAAGAACGGATGAACCGATTTGGCTGAAAATTGTTGGAGAGATAGCTTAGAACCAGGAGACGGACATAGGATACTTTTTATCCCGTTCGACCGCGTTTCCGTCAAGTCACTATAAAACGTGGTATAACAAAAGCGCATCTGACATGGAATAACAAAACGCAAATGACAGTGGAATAACAAAACGTAAATGACAGCTAAACGTAATTTTGTCTTTGGTTAAGTATGGTAAAAAATTTGACAATTATAAAAAGTGTTAAAATAAAGCATTACTGATATTATAAATGCGAAAGTGTATTTGTTTGTCCTTCAATCACGTCGCAACAGAACAGCGGATTGATGCGATTTTTAGGGTTCCGTACCCAAAGGGTACCAACGGGACCCTATTACTAAGCCTACGCTGTCCGTCCGTCCGTCCGTCCGTCCGTCTGTCAGCGGGCTGTATCTCGTAAACCGTAATAGATAAACAGATGAAATTTTCACATATTATGTATTTCTATTGCCTCTATAACAACAAATAATAAAAATTAAATAAAAAAAAAAATTAAATTAAAATGTTTCCATGGGTACATGAAAATATTTTAATTTAATTTTTTTAACGGAACCCTAAAAGAGCGAGGCCCGACTCGCACTTGGCCGATTTTTTGCATGGGTATAGTAATGGATGTAGTAGTGGTTCCTCAGACCGGGAGAGCTACTTTTTATCTCAGATAATAAAAGAGTTCCGCGGGATTTTTAAAAACTAAATCCATGCGGACGAAGTCGCGGGCATCAGCTACTTTATAATATTTGCAACAACCCCTTTATTTGATTAAAAAATGTCAACCTTATTCTGATTAGCTTATTCTAACGATTATAAAATGTACTAACTATAGATTCATGTCTGTTAAATACTCTTTAATTAAATAATATTTCTTCATCATTAAAAAATCCTTAATATTATTTTTAAAACTTATAATATTTAGGTTTCGGCCAGTTAATGATGCTGGTAATGGTCATTGCTTGGCAATCTTTGTATACCCACTTGAAACTTTCATAACTAAGTACATACTAGATATCCTTTGTAATTGAATTAATTGGTTTCAACTTAAACCTTAAGTACCCTTAGGGTAGAAAAGGATTTTCTATTTAATATTCATAATATTATCTTTTGATGATTTTAAGTGGGATTGGTAAATGGCAGGTCGGCAAAAGGTTGAGGTAGCTGTTTGAAGTAGACCATAATATTATTGATCGAGAACCAAGATAGCTTTTACACTAAAATGAAATCACTTTGACAACTGAATAAAATTTGTAATGTAATGAATCTCTAATCTTGATAGATGTACCCGCCCGCAGTTGATTAGCGTGAATAATTCTCACGCGACACAGTGCCAGTCTTTGCTTATTTGCAGAGTAATAATGACCCATTTCTTAATCTTTAAACCACGATTAAAGTTTACTCGGCACGAACTAATTTAACGGCGTACCGCTGCGGTTGAGAAACGTTAAAATATATATTCCAGAGTATTTTATTACGGCGGCTGGTTTCGCGTAAATTAGGCGAAATGGGAGGTCTGACATAAATCATGTTTGCGGGCCAGGAACCGCTGCAATACATAGGAGAACGGCGGTCGATTCTATAAAAATCACATGTCGCGTACATTTGGATAACATACATAAGGACATAAGGATAAATATCCTTAAGGTTGAAGACATGGGTCTGCCCGCGAAATTCAAATTTAATTTGGTTTTTCGCAATTTGTAAACTAATACGACAAAGTAGGCTTATGGCCTTCTAATTGCGCCAGTGGAATTATCATCTTCACAGGTTTACATACAAATCTTTACTTGAAAGTGACCAGTTTAAGAAATTAATCAAAATACTGAGTTGGACGTGAGTTACTCACAAATTAGTCGATATTTTGATTAATTTCTTAAACTGGACACTTTCAAGTAAATTTTTTTATATAAACCTGTGAAGATGATACTGCCATCGTCGCAATTAGAATGCCATAAGCCTACTTTGTCGTATTAGTTTACAAATTGCGAAAAACCTAATTAAATTTGAATTTCGCGGGCAGACCCTTGTCTTCAACCTTAAGGATCGTGATAGTTACAGCTGATTACAAAAACGGCAACAGCGATGTCTAAGCATCTCAGTTTAAAACTAATACACAATCGCATTTTTGCTATAGGTACATGCTGCGAAAACCATACTTTGTAGTTATTATCAATTGATGCAGCTATTACACAACCTACCAGCTGATTTCATTATAGTTTATAACACAGATTCTTCCAGATGGTTGGTGACTATGACGTCTTTTTCAAAATCGAGTTCTGTGCATTTTCGCTTTCTTGGGATCATAACATCATTGGGATGTATGTTATTATAAAACATCTTATCATCTGCATTGTGAAAATTTCAATGACTTACTTGTGTTCACATGAGATTTGTATGAACATAGCAATTAGTGGTTTCGAGCATTTACGTCAATATCTCAAAACGTATACAATGTCACTAGGACCATTTGTTGTATTCAGATATTTTTTTGACTATGCATGCATGCATGTTGCTTGGCAATCATGTTGATCGCCAATGAGAAAATGAATTCTTGTTATTTTTCCATTGGCGGGGACATGGTTGCCAAAAAAGAATATCTTTCCTTCATCATCTTTCTTTTTGTTTTATTTTCCTTTGTTTTCGTTGGTTGTAGAAGTAGAAAAGCTAGTTTATGATTATAAGCATTACGTACTACCCACACTAGGTAGGTATCTACCCTGCATTAACTATAATCCTGTATCGTTGTGTCAATCATTCAAAAGTGCCTTAGAGAAATCTATACTTAATATAATAGCTTCCGCTGCTTGCGCTGCGTAAACGGTTAAAGCTTCCCAAAAATCATGTATAACAGAATTGTTCCCCTTAAAAAGTTCTAAAAAAGTCTGCGACAGCATAATTATGTCTCTCCATAACCTTTTTTATGGTAACCAAATTTGTTCTAAAATAATGCATTATTTGCGAAGGTGTTTTAAAGGTGGTGAGGGTGAAATTAAAACTATTTATTCCACGCGGATGAAGTCACGGGCAGAAACTATATAATAAACCTACGACACTATTCCGACAACGTACGCGCTAACCTTATTACTTGAGACCTTTACCAAAACTATCAGACCTTGGAGACATTGGAGACCTTGGGGATCAGTTAGTACATGATATTCACAGACTTAGATTTATCTAGACAAGTCAAGGTGAGGCTGGATCTGATCATATTTTTGTGCGTGAAATAATTTGGGCGTATTTCCACGTCCCAGTGATCTGGATTCTGGATGATATTCTTGATTGAATAATACTTTTACGTTTACGATTTTGTCGTTGATTCAACTTGAACTTTATCATGATAGTTCAATATAAAAAAATATTTTTAAAAAACCGACTTCAAACGCCCGCGCCACTACAAAGTATATAATTTATTGTTGATTTTTTAAAAACCGCTCGACAGATTTCGATGAAATTTAAATGGGTGGACCCATTTAAATTTCATCGAAATCTGTCGAGCGGAGCCTGGAAAGTATACTCTTTCAAACAAAATAAGAATTTTCCATAGGGTAAAAGGGCTTCGAAAGATCGAACTTAACATGAGCGAAGCCGCAGGGAAAACCTAGTTATTTAATAAACCTTTCATTTGCCTTCTGCAAAAAATCTTGTAGAAAAGTAAGCCATACCGTAAAAAAGTTTTTACTTAAGGATGATAAAGTATACAGTTTAAGAAATTAGTCAGAATATCGACTAATTTGTAAGTAACTCACGTTCAACTCGATATTCTGACTAATTTCTTAAACTGGACACTTTCAAGTTTTTGTAAAAACCTGTGAAGATGATACTGCCACTGGCGTAATTAGAATGCCATATGCCTACTTTGTCGTATAAGTTTACAAATTGCGAAAATCAAATTAAATTTGACTTTCGCGGGCAGACCTGTATAATCCACCTTAATAAAATAAAGAACCTTGTTGTAAAGACCAAAGACGTTTGATAACTCCTTTACATTTTAAGCGAAAGCATCTAAATTCCTTTTCATTTACTTACTTTTCATTATCATTAAAATGTATTTAATATTTATGTAAATTATGTTATAAAATTCTATGAAGATTACGAAATATTATACAGTCCTTTCAGAAATTTCAGATGCTTGTAATGGAAATCATTTTGTAACTAGTTTAATGAACTCGCTGGCGCGGTGGTGAGTACTGTGCTCTTATAAGTGAGAGGTTATTCTCAGGTTCGCTTCCCGACGTGAATTCCTAAGACGCATCATTGCTGAGTGATTGAAGGACAAATCAGCAATTTAATGCACTTACGCATTTATCTAAAACTAGCTTTTGCCCTCGGCCTCGTCAGCGTGGATGTCACTCTTCATGTCCTCAAATTTTATTATAGCATGTGAAAAATCATCAAATCATGTCAATCATGTCGAAACGTTTCTTAGGATTTCCGTTTATTTTTTTGATCAGCCCACTCGCATAAAATATTCATGATCAACCCATCATCGGCTCACTACTAAGCGCAAGTCTCCTCTCAGAGAAGAGCTATAGGCCATAGTCCACCACGCTAGCCCAATGTGAATTGGCGGACTTCACATACCTTCGAGAACATTATGGAGAACTCTCAGGTGTGCAGGTTTCTTCACGATGCTTTACTTCACCGTTAAAGCATGTGATTTTAATTTCTTAAACGCACTTAACTTCGAAAAGTCAGAGGTGCGTACCCGGGATCGAACCTGGGACTCCCCGAATAGGAGACCACAGTCGTAACCACTAGGCTATCACTACTTCATTAGGCTATCATTGCTTCTAATCTTAATAATAGCTGGTGTTCACGCTTATGATGATGATGTTTAAGATCGAGCAAAACACAAGTTTATTGTAGGTAGACCCTGTTTAATTTTTAACTTTTTTTTTTAAATATAGAAATACACATTCTGTGAAAATATCAAGTATCTACTTATTGCGTTTCATGAGATACAGCCCGCTTACTGACGGACAGACGGACGTACAGCAGAGGCTTAGTAACAGGGTCCGGTTGGACCCTTTGTGTACGGAACCCTAAAAAAAAAATACGTGTCGAATTGATAACGTCCTTTTTAAGTCGGTTAATAACAGCAGTTCTAACTTTAACGAAAAACAAAATAAAAGTTATATTAAGCCCCTTAGAGGATTTTCATATTTTTTTATAAAGTTCGGAAATATTTTCGGCGTTAAAAAGCACCCAATGGCGGACAGAAGTTTTAATTGCACTTCACATTATTTTCTATCCCCGATAGAAGTTTGAAAATACACGGAATTATATAACCGGAATGGAAGTAGATGTAAATAAAACTGAAATAAAATATGAAAATAGGCGACCTCATGCTACCGAAGCGCTGATACTTTGTAAACACAAGGATCAACAAACGCAGATGATTTTTTTCATTAGGACATGCATTTGTGACATTGTGGAAGAAAAATAGACGATTTGAATGTTTTGTGCACACTCCCTGAGGCCTGAATGTAAAATTGCTTAAATTTATGTCATTTAGTGGGTATGGAAAATATAATTTTTTATTATTTATTTGCATGAAACAAAAATATTACAAGGACAGTACAGTTTGGTGTAAACATAAACTCATTTGAGTTTTTCCGTACACAAATGCCGTCGAAATCGATACGCGGAAAAATTTTCGCGTATCCTCACGCTATAATCCTTTGGGAAAATGGAAATTAGCCTGGGAAAACTTCTCGAGTTAACATCATCATTGACAGATTTAAACACAGCCTACGTTAAATTGGAAAATTATATTAGAACTAATTGACATGCCTCAGAAAAAGATTTATCTATAGTATCTTGGAACATGGGTAGAGTGGCAGCAAGCTGCAACGCGGCGTTCGTTCTTTCGTTCAGATAAAACTGAAACTCAGTTGCAAGTATTTACTTCAGATTACACAAGTCAGGATTCGTTAAGTATTAATTAACACTATCCCACAACCTGTGCGTTTTTGTGGTACTTTTTACTGAAAAACTATCACGCCTATAGATTTGTACTTTAACACAGTAATTTAACTTCGTATCCAGATGTGTTATCTGTCAAAAAAAGTGTGTGTCAGCTCCGGCCTCCAACGCGACTCGGGTCCGAGCGCGCCCCGGCCGACTTTCGCTTCGGGGACTCTTTCGCACGAAAACCAACCTTATTTACTCAATGTTAGGGTAGAAATTTCAACGTTGTGAAAAACGTAACAGAAAAACGTAACGAGGCCATTGATAAATTGATTTTACAGCCCGGATTTTTCTCATACCGGGCTGCAAAAATCGATTCTTAAGGAGTAAACTCCAAAAATATAATTTTATGACCATTAAAAAAATGAACATTTACAATTTTGTATTCATTGGATAGAATGTTATTGTACTACTAACGCCATCTGTTAGAAAACCAAAGAGTTAAAATCGCTCCAACAAAACTTATTACCCGTTAGAAAAACTACGCAAGCTCTCACAAAGCTCAGCTTTTTGCAAGTAAAAAATTACCTTTAATTTTAACCATGGAGGTAGGTACAAATAAAAGCTTGAGCAACCCACTTCGATTTTAGTTTGGTGTTAATAACCTTAACCGTTATCTTACTTTAACCGCCTGTGCATTTTGCCTAATATTTTATAATTTAAGGCATGTGGCGAATATCCGCCCGTGTGGTGTCAACGGATGTTGTAGAAATGAAGCTGTAACCGTGACATTTTATTTATTACAGCGCTCAGTTTTGCCGAGGTTTTTTAGATTACAGTAATCACTTTAGAGTGAATCCTTCGATTAAGGGTGCCTATCCACTAAATCGGAGCGGGGCTGAGAGTGGAGCTGATGTGCTAAGCATATCAATTTGGCCTAAGCATACCACCCATAACTATACTAATATTTATAAATGTGAAAGTAACTCTGTCTGCCTGTCTAACTGTTACGTTACCACGCCTTCACCGCTGGACCATCATTAGCAACGGCTCGCTACTGAGCCCAGGTCTCCTCACAGAGTGTGTTATAGGTCATAGTCCACCACGTTGACCCAATGCGAATAGGCGGACTTCACACACCTTCAAGAACATTATAGAGAACTTTCATATTGTGTAGGTTTCCTCACGATGTTTTCCTTCACCGTTGAAGCAAGTGATATTTAATTGCTTAAACGCATATGACTCCGAAAAGTCAGAAGTGCGTACCCGGGATCGAACCTGCGATCCCCCGAATAGGAGACCACAGTCCTAACCACTAGGCTATCACTGCTTCAAACCGCTGAACCAATTTTTATTAATTTTGGTATAGAGATAGATTGGACCTTGAACATAGGCTACATTTTATCTCTATATAGAGAATAGAAATTTTGGTTAGCATGTTGAAGGCTCAATAGCCTAACGGTTGTAAGGTGCGGACTTAAAACTGAAAGATCGACGCTTCGATCGCCATCCATTGTACAATTGTCGTACCCACTAGTCCCCACAAGCTTTCCGCTTGTTTTGAGGGGAGAGAACTATATTAGTGCAGTTCAGCTTGGCCAATACATACTTACTTTAAAAAATAGTAAAAATAAGGAACAGTAAAGCCACGGCTCTTGTACTATACGCATATCGCAAATCGCAATATAAACATATACATATAAACTTTTTTTACGTTTTATAATAATATAATTGGGTATTTCACTGATATTGGAACGTAGTTCCTTATCGCGCGGTGCGGAAGGGGGCTAGATGGAAAAAATTAAGACAAAATTGAACCGACACTCGACACTGATCGACACTTTTTTGAAACCGACACTTTTTTGAATGTGAATTTGGCATTCGAGTGTTCGGTATTTTCGCGGTACAATATTGGGTCTCCGTAGCCTTGTGGCTTCTGCAGTCGCCTAACAGTTAAAAGTCGATGGTTCGAATCCCAGCATAACTTATAAGTTATAAAAAATTAGGGAAAATTTCCACATGTAGAAATTATTTAAAATAAAATTGAAAATGGAAAATTCGGTTTGTCGAGCTGGGATTCGAACCATCGACCTTTAGCTGTTAGGCGACTGCAGAAGCCACAAGGCTACGGAGACCCATTACTGTACCGCGAAAATACCGAACACTCGAATGCCAAATTAATTAATCGAAAGGAACTACGTTCCATCCGGGTGTCCCTTGACACCTCTCAAGTTTTTTTTTTAATATATTTAAAATAAAGTTTTTAAATATGCCATATAAAAACACCATGCCATTTTTCTTTTTTAAATATCCTAACTAGTCTCGGAAAATATATAGAGCCTTATAGTTTCCTGTTAGACCAAGAGAGCCTTACTGGCGTGTGATGTCACAAGACAGTAGCTCCATATTACGCTCTTCCGGAATAAAAGATATCCTTCGGTTCGACTCTTGTTCGGTTCTCGTCGGGTGACACCGTCCTCATACTCGTAGCCCGCCCGCGCTATTACTTACATCTCATTCCCTTAGCGTTTTTCTTTCTTTCTTTCTATTTTAATCGGCTAATAAGAGTTCTACTGTGATGTTGAATAGCCTTTAATCTTCTTCAAGAATTGGGAACACGCAAAAATAATTTTTCAAATCCGACGTGTAGTTCCAGAGATTAGCACGTTAAAACGAAAAGCAATTAACAAACAAACTCTTCCGCTTTATAATATCAGTGTAGATTTCTATTAGGTAGGTACCTGAGCATATTTAATCCATACCAATCAGCTCCTGGTTTTATACTGGAAATAACTTTAAAATTGAAAACTTGACGAACAATCCGCTCTCGGATAGAACAAATTTGATACTTGATAATAATTTACCGGCACAATCCTTAGAAATACAAAATATTAAAGTTAGGAATAACAGTTAACGAGAAGTAGAAATAAGTTACTTTACGGAATTGGAAATAAATCCTTTCATCCGTGATAAAGAATCTGTCGGTTTCGTTTGTCTTCATAAATGTTTTATACAGACTGCAGAAAAAAATTTTTTTTAATGAAAAAACCAGCATCAAACTGGAGATTTGAATTGAAATAGGTACCTTCCACTAATTTTCACCAACTTCAAAAAAAAGGATGAGGTTATCAATTCGACGCGTATTTTTATTTATTTTAGTCGATGTTACCACACGAGTAATACTCGTGTGATGTTACTCCATAACTCCGTCATATCTGAAGTGAATTCAATATTTTTTTGTATTTTAAACAAAATATTGTTAGTTAAATAAAATATTATAGACAACTCGACTATTCGGTCAAGTTTATTGCGGTCGAGATGTACAATTACCCGTAAGGTGGGTTGGTCCTATTTAAATTTGGTGAAGATCTAATGAATATCTTCGGTGATGGAGGACGGAACTCCTCAATGAATAAGAGCAAATCGCTCGCGATCAGAGGATGTGAAGGTTGATCCTATGAAGCTACCACTAAAAAGCTTAAAATAATAACATTTATATAGAAATTGTTTTTTAATAAAACCGACTTCAAACGCCACTACAAAGGTATAAAATAATTTTAGTTTGTACAGGTATGTTGAAATCGGGCTAGCGTTGTGAACCGACTTCCCGATAGCCCGACTTCAACATACCTGTATCTATAAACTAAAATTATTTTAAATACTTTTTCAAGTTGTGATTTTACGCTAAAAATAACTTGAATTTTCACTGATTTGCCTATCCAAGGCTTCCTGAATATGTGTTCAGGTCAATTTCTGGCGAGTGCAAAATCCTTTGAAAGTGCAGTGCTGCAAGAGTGTTGCTGATGACTGACGTATAGTTACTACTCGTAGGCTTATCTCTTTCGTTGTGCGTATTCAAAGTATTCAAAGGGCTGTTTCCTTAAGGACCTATCTACTAATTGGAACGTAGTTCCTTATCGCGCGGTACGCGGTATTACAGATCGCAACTTACAGTACAGTTTAAAATGCGTATACAGTGCTGACATTGCAAACGCTGTCGACGCTAGGTTTAAATTGCAAGCGCGCTGTCAGCGCGACAACAATTTACACCATGGTAGGTTTTGGAACGTAGTTCCTTATCGCGCGGTAAGGAAGGGGGCTAGACGGAAAAAATTAAGGAACCGACACTCGACACATTTTTGAAACCGACACTTTTTTGTTGAATGTGAATTTTGCATTGTGTTTGGTATTTTCGCCATACTACACGGCGTCTGCATGGCCTAGTGGATCTGGCAGTCGCTTATAAGTTCAACGTCGATGGTTCGAATCCCAGCTCGACAGACTGAATTTTCTATTTTCAATTTTATTTTAAATAATTTCTACATGTGGAATTTTTCCCTAATTTTTTATTGTATAAATTGGATAAAATTTTATTGTACTACTAACGCCATCTGTTAAAAAACCAGAGTAACTCTTTGGTTTTGTAACAGTGGTGCAATAGAAATAAACTAAACATAATTCATCGTAGTTAATCAATTTAATACTAGATGACACCACTAGTTTATTACAATTCCTTCACTAAAATTAATCGAAAGGAACTAAGTTCCATGCGGGTGTCCCTTGACACCTCTCAAGATTTTTTTATCCTACTACGAGGATTACTTATTCCTGTTGGTCATACTACGTCCCCTATTTGTTAATGATAATGCTGTCAGCGAATTGCAAAGCTGTATTGGAAATAGGCGGAGCACACAGTTCGAAGAGCTGATGGTCGATGGGATCCCAAAGTGCTGGAGTGGCGACCCCGCAACGAGAAGAGCAGTGTTGGCATAACCTCCGCTAGATGTACCGACATCAGACGAGCCGCTGGGAGCCGCTGGATACAGGCAGCGCAAGACCGAGGCCTGTGAAGGTCCATGAAAGAAACAGCTTTGTAAAACATGGGCGTTTATCGGTTGATAAAGAAAAATAAAGCTTTTGCTCTCTTCTTTTCTTCTTCGTGACATAAACGGCACAAGATCTTGTTCTGTGGCAACTGGCGATCCTTGCAAGAGACTTGACTTTGATTGCTACATAAACATGTAGAGTGACATTTTATAGTTACTATGACCGATCTTTTAAAATGCATGGTTAAACGAAAAGTCTAGAAAAGTTTTAAATATATATTTTACTGTGTGCATTGCAGTAAACGGATCAATTTATTTAATGCAGGTGAAGGTTTCCTCAAATACTACGTGTAGGAGCTCCTGGTAAGAGTGGAAGGTCTTTGCCATCTGCTAGGTGGAATTAAAAGTTTTAAGACTCAATAAATCAAGTGACAATTCTCTCAGACACACTCTGGGGGGGTTTAACGAGCGCTCAGCGTATTTTACGGTCTGGTACAGACGGGGATTTACGCTTTTGTTCTATCTATTCAATAATATACTGACGATGTTTGAGCTAAATTCAATGAATCGAACATTTCAATACTCGTTCAATTCAAATACGGGATCGGAGACTTTTACGTATAATCTTACACCTAAAATATTTTTTTGAGGGCTATCTTAGCCATTGACTGGGATCTCACCTGATGGTAAGTGACGATGTAGTGTAAGATGATAGCGGGCTAACTTGGAAGAGGGTTAGGGGTATGACAGAAATTTAGTTACATCCATTATACCCGTAATCAGTTTCTATAAGCCAACGTACCTAAGCGCTAATTTTGTCGACACGTGTTTGACTGTAAGGATGGTATCTAGCTACTGCCAAAGCCCACCAGTTCTGACTTATTGATTAATTAGAAGACCGATAACTTCATGTGCTCTTCGAGGTTGTCATTTTTAACTTCTCAACTACAGTATGTTACTCAGCATTTCTTGAAAAAGAAAAACCAAATCACTTTTTTTTGGTCTGACCCGAACCAAGACTGAACCCGGGATCTTATTATTCGTTAAACGAGTAAGCTAGCCACTAGATCAATGAAGTTATATATTTTACTATATTTATATTTACTCTTCTATCTTTATTTACTTTATCTAAAAATAAAGTAATTCGGCACCACGTTTTATAAGCTAAATGGATGGGAGCAGCTGATATGTGACGCTCAACTTTTCTTCCGTTTTGCAAATACTTTGCCGATACTTTAATGTGTCGGGAACAATTTCTCGGAAATTTCCAAAGTGAGTCTACCATAAGGCACTGACAAAATACATCACAAGGTTGAATATAAAGTAACTGGTTTTGTACAGATTTGATACCGGCTGATGAAAGATAATCCCTTAATCTGCTTTTGAATTTAGAATATTGTTTACCCTTAATTTTGTCAAGTTCTATTTATTCGACGTTGAATTCATTATTTACTAAAAGCCGCGCGGACTTACTAAAGGTCTCGGGCATCAGCTTGTAAGAAATACTTAGCTTTGTTTGCTAGTTTTTAGGGTTCCGTACCCAAAGGGTACCAAGGGGACCCTATTACTAAGCCTTCGCTGTCCGTCCGTCTGTCAGCGGGCTGTATCTCGTAAACCGTAATAGATAGACAGATAAAATTTTCACATATTATGTACTTCTATTGCCGCTATAACAACAAATAATAAAAATTAAACTAAATTAAAAAAATTAAATTAAAATATTTCCATGGGTACATGGAAATATTTTTATTTAATTTTTTTTTAACGGAACCCTAAAAGAGCGAGGCCCGACTCGCACTTGGCCGATTTTTTTGATTTAACGGACTTAGGCCCGCTTGCAGAAACGCCGGGTTATCCTTTTAACCTAGACTTAGCTGCTACTTTGAAAGATTTCGTATAAAAGCTTCTGTCAAAATTACAAAGGAGGTTGGCGAATTTTGACCAGCATTTTTAAAAACTGTTCAGATTCAGAAATCATTAAATTTTAATTAATATTTTTCAGAGTATTTTTCTGTGTAAGCCCGATATTTTTAGAAGATGGGGATAAAAATATAATTAATCACAAGTACATATTATAAATAACCGTTACATGGCAATACAAGTGAATAGGTACCTTTTTTCTCCCAACTTTATTTGATAGACTTTGATGAACTTTTTTGTTAGACTGGTTTACAGCTAGAACAAGCATGAGAAGTTTGAATCGTGAACGTGGGCTTGAGGCCCACGGTTCAGTTCGTCTGGGTCAGAAACTCTATGGAATTCGCCAATCTCCTTTATTCCTGGGTTAAACCTTACCCGGCGTCTCCGCAAGCGGGCCTTATAAGGAATAGGATACATTTATTGCAGAAAATCAAAGAGTTGCCGCGGGCTATTTTCAAAAGCTAAATCATCAGGCTTTACGAAATTAAGCAAATAACAGTAGGTACGTCTACTCGAATTTAACTGAAATACGTGAAAGCAGTGACTCGTAAACATGGTGTATTTTTCAAACAGAAATGCTACGTATAATAAACATTCTGCAGTCAACCGAAGCGCTATAAATGTATGCTAAAGTGTCCACAATAACAGTCACGTTTAATTTTTTTCATTGGAAATTGGTATTCGAATGTGATTTAAAAACAAAGTTCTCAGTCATGTGACATAATAGGGAACTTTGGATAGTGCTTAAAACCTCGCAAAAATAAGAAATAACATTTTTGCTACTTTTTGATTTAACAAGTTGTTTACTCTAACCGATATTTTATGGTGCGTATTTACCAATCTAGTTTTAACCAACTTCAAAAAGGAGGAGGTTATCAATTCGTCGGAATCTTTTTTTAACGTATGTTCACCGATTACTCGAAGACGCCTGAACCGATTTGAAAAATTGTTTTTTTGTTTTTTTGTTTTAAAGGGTATACCTACTTGGTCCCATTTAAATTTTATCGAAATTGGTCGAGCGGTTTTAAAAATCATCACTAAGTTATATACTTTGTAGTGGCGTAGTATTTATATTTTTTATATTAAATTATATAGGTTACTTTTTAAGCACTTCAATACACTTTAGTGAATTTTCGTCTTAATCCAGCTTCTCACAGTTTATAGCGGCCGGCGTTATCTTCCTACCTACCTATTCATGCAATATCCGTCTTTAAGCTAATGACATAGGGTATAATGGCAATTTGCTTGTAATTCAACCGGGCTAAATGACCAACGATAACTTAATGGCGTCTAGATGAGGGTAGTATTACGGCATGCGTGAATTGTGACGTGATTTGAATATATGACATCATTTAGTCCAAGAATATATCAATGTCCTGTGGAGGTCGCGCAAATTATAGCCATAGTGGGATGCATCGCAATAAAATGCGTCCAAAACAAAAAGGCTCTATAATTATAATACTTAAAAGACTTAAGTAGAATACATAATTAGAGCTTTCTTCTTCTTCGTCAACTGATAGACGTCCACTGCTGGACAAAGGTCTCTTGCATGTACTTCCATAGGCCTCGGTCTTGCGCCGCCTGAATCCAGCGGCTCCATGTGACTCGTCTGATGTCGTCGCTCCACCTAGTGGGGGGTCTGCCAACACTGCGCTTCCCGGTGCGGGGTCGCCACTTCATCAACTTGGGGCCCAAACGACCATCAGCTCTTCGAAGTTTGTTTGAAGAATTCGAACCTAACCTTTGGAAAAAATCTTTGTAAGTTAATCTTATAAAGAAACAACACGGATGGCTGTTTTTCAGGCATCCTTTCCTTTAGCTTGATTATACCGATGCGGCCGTTGGTATATTGTGTTCGATCCCAGTCATGCATCTCTGATTTTTGGGAGTTATTTGCAGTTAATCAATTAAATATAAGTAACATTATTCATGGGAAAATAATCGTGAGGTAGCCTGCACGCTGAGAGTTCTCAAAGATGTGTGAAGTCTACCAATTTACATTGGGCCGGAGTCGTGGACCATGGCCAGTGCCGGATTAACCACGTAGCAAGCGTAGCAATTGCTACGGGCCCCGCGCGAAAGGGGGCCCCGCATATTTAAACCCTTTCAAGTCTTGTCGAGAAGTGAGTTTCCTGCGAAAAATTGTTAGAATTGTAGCAAAAATATGAGCGATAACTCATTTGATGCGAAATCTAACTTTGAGAGACATTTTTTTTCTACAAATCAAATATTTTAATTTGTTATTAACAATAAACATAAACAAAAAAAGGGTTTTAGCTTTTTGATAACAACTAAATAACCATTTGCGATATCGAAAATTGGAAATAATATTCTTAAAGAGGAAGAAATTTCTTAAAAAAAAGTTTTGGCTCTCGGAACCCTAGCCCCATCGACATAATTTTATTTAATATTGAAAATGGGGTTGCGCGTGGCTGCTGCGCACGGGCGCGCCTACGTTAGAAGGGTATAACCCAAGAAATATTTTTTTTTTGAGTCTAAAATATTATTATAACAATCTGATAAAATTCTGATGAAACCAAGTCCCGGTGGAAAAAACAATTTTTCATTGATTTTTACCACTTTATACTTAAGAACCCAAAGCAGATCAAGGGCTCTTTGAAAGAATTTGCTACGGGCCCCGCGCTTGCTTAATCCGGCACTGACTATGGCATAATAATTATTATAACCCTTCTCTGAGAAGAGACCTGCGCTAAGTAGTGAGCCGTTGATGGGTTGCTCATGATTGGGTCAGTACCACATAAAACCATATTCTACAGGTATTCATATTAGTCTGAGAACGTGTCATGGGTCCGTGGATTTGCAGGATGGAAACGTTAAGAAAACTGTATAGAACAAATTATGTTTCGGCTAGAGCGAAATTAAATTCTCAACTTTGAGTCGCATCAATCGACACGAGGTCAGAGCCAGTACGCTTATTGAGCGAGAATTCCTTTAGTATATTACATTCCGATGTCGCACCACCATTGGCTGAGGGTAAGCAAAAAGCTGCTGCGAGCTAAACCACTCTATCCTGACATAAATCGCCTACATTAGATTTTTTGCTCTGAGCAAATGAATGGTGTGTATGTAGGTAAAATTTGTTTTGTATAAGTATTATGTATCTTTCTAAGACAAGAAAGAGGGATGGAAAGGATATTGCGGGTCAGTTGCATAGCGATAGCGATGTATTAGGTACAGTACAAAAAAGAAAGTTACCTGAGCTAACTTCACTATAAGAACCGAAGCGGTAGGTATATTTCCATATCTCTCTAGTCTAGCTTAGTAGACAGGTTCCATCATATTAGACTGTATATTTATGGCAATGGATGAGATCGCAGAATTATAAACAAGTTAATTATTAAATAAATAAAACGAACACGTCGATTGCGAAAAAAATATCAACTAAAAAATAAAATTGGTTGTCTGTAAAGTCGGTTTACGGACGATAGTTTTACGTGATAACGTCATAAAGGCGACACATCCGCTAACCACAGCGCGCACGCGATGACTGGCGGGCGGCGGCGGGCGCTCTCTAATCACAAGCAACGCTTGGGCCGATCGTGACCGACTTCGTGCGTGTAGCCGGTGTTCATTGATTTATAAGACGTTATCACATCAAAATTGTCCCTGCCGTAATTTTACTAGCCGTAAAAATTTGTCAAATTATATTATAGACTTCAGACTGTGCTAATGAATTAAATATACATACAAACATACATTATTTAACTTGAAGACTTTACAATATTACCCTCTTTCGGCATTCTTTTGGGAAAATTTTTATAATACTGGATAACGACGTTACAATAATTATTTCAACAGAAAGAGAATTAGGAGCCATAAAAAATGGCTAGCTAACTAGTCAACATGTTATAAATCATAGATACATTACCTAATTACCTATTCGTATACAATATAGTTAATCCTATGCTACTATTGATATAAGATAGAAGAAATTCTAGGTCAAAAGGAAAATCTAATATAAACCCGGAGCGCATTCCGAACCCATTCTTTGTCGTATCTTTCTTCGGGGTTGCAATAAGAGGATATGACTGTTTGAACTTTGAATAAATAGTACGCGATGAAACTGACGATTTATTTTAATACTTATCTACTCAAAGATTTATACCTACATACATTTACATCTACATACCTTTTATAAATAGTGAGTAAATTAAAACATTCAACAAAAAATACGCAGACTTCTAAAAATAGCCAATTTCTTAACCCCAGACAAATAAGAGGGATGTTATAACTAAGTTTGACGTGTGTATTATGCAGTGTAGACAGATACTCCTGTGTATACACCTGTGTGTGTATACTTTATCTGTGTATTATTTGTGCATCTGTTTGTCTGTTATTCCCTCGTAGCCATCTACGCAATGGACCGATTTTGATGCAGTTTTTTCCGTTTGAAAGCTAACGTTATCGAAGTGGATCATAGCTATAAAATTTATGAAGATCTCCTAAGCGTTTGAAGATCATCAGCTCATTTCCTACTTGATTAAAGCTTTCACTGGTGCGATTGATTTGAAAGGTGTACATACTGTTACTTCGGATTATTTCCAAGGCATAGTAACCTTGCGTTGATGCTGCAGCATCAAGAAGTCTGCGGGATACCCAACTCCTCAGCAACTTGTAGCAGATATTGCGTTTATGAACCCATTAGAATGGTCTTAATGAGTAGGTGTTCGATAGATATCGTACATAGTCCATCCATAGATTCACATGTCGGTCACATGTTTTTATATTTTCAATTTACACTTGTTAATAATTAGAATACACGTTATTAATAGTACTAGATGATGGCTGATGCCCGCGACTTCGTCCGCGTGGGTTAAGGTTTTTAGCCTATGTGTTAACCCTGGTTATGAGCTATCTCCATTCCAAATTTCAGCAGAGTAACAAACATCCATCCATACATCCTCACAAACTTTCACATTTATAATATTACTAGCTGATGCCCGCGACTTCGTCCGCGTGGATTTAGTTTTTAACATCCCGCGGGAACTCTGTCACCCTCCAGGTTCTAAACTATACCTATCCAAAAAATCACGTCAATCCGTAGCTTTTTTTGCAGTGTGATTGACGGACAAACCAACAGACAAATTTTCGCATTTATAAAGAATTTTGTTATTCCATGTCAGATGCGTTTTTGATATACCACGTTTTATAGTGACTTGACGGAAACGCGGTCAAACGGGATAAAAAGTATCCTATGTCCGTCTCCTGGTTCTAAGCTACCTCTCCACCAATTTTCAGCCAAATCGGTTCATCCGTTCTTGAGTTATAAATAGTGTAACTAACACCACTTTCTTTTATATATATAGATTATGTAGCAGGATTAGTAGGGATATCGAACACGGGAAGTTGCGGTCGTATCGATGGCCATAATTCGTCCAGTTATTCGTAGATATTGTTCGCCGGCCATTTTATATCGGCTATTCGGTTTAGCTATGAAGTAATTTTGAATTGTTTCCAAATATGCCACGCTTTATGAACTGTAAATGATTTGTAAAACGATGGCGCAAACGTTTCGGCGTTATGGTTTACTGGACTGCAAAATAGTTAAAGCTAGCTGTTACTTTTTGTATAAAATAAACTTTCACGTATTTTAACTACCAGGTCCATATCTATAACCTTGCAAAAATCACGTCAATCCTTAGCTTTGTTACGGCGTGATTGAAGGATAAACCAACAAACAACAAATACAAATACCTACATTTTCGCATCTATTATATATCTAATACACTATAAGTAATAAGGAAGATTTTTTTTTATAAAATGCTGCAGACGTAAAGTAAAAAATTACATAAGAGACATTTTAAAGAGTTTGAACCGGAAATATGACATCCTTCCTCCCAGGTATGTCAACGGAAATCGATTAGCAGAAGGAAATCCTTCGACGGAATATCGACGGAAGTGAATCTTTGTTAAGGCTGGGATACACACAAAGGGCGACATAGAGTTCCTAGTTTTAGCAAGCTTACCCTTAACTTAAACTTGTTGCAGTCCATAACGGTTGTTTTGATTTGAACGATTAATACTTATAAGTGGCAGGGGTAGACGAGGAAGTTGTAGTTGCATGTATGTATGTATGTGTGTTGGTTTAGGTCAAATCACGCAAACTGAATAAGTACCACTTCCCGGTTTCCGATTGTGCTGTTTTTATGTATATGTAAATTGTATGATAATGCAATATTAATGTGACATGGAACTGACCTAATGATGGGAACGGAAGTTATGGGATCTCTGTAACAAAACGACCTAACCCTATCGAGTTTGGACTCATTTGATTCGTCTTGACAAGTACCTACTCTGGTCCTAGATTATATCCAGGATATGATAGAGCCAGCTACTGAAAGCTTGTTTTAAAAAATATTTTTTTTACACTTGTCTCGTAGCCCTAACATGCGCGCCACGAGAAAATTTTGTCTACCCGTTTTCTCGTGATATTACCTAACATAGGCAACATTTCAGGCATTTTTGTTCCAGAAATACAAACAATTCCCGCGGATTTTTTAATACCTACTACACACGGTCGAAGTCGCGGACAATAGATAGACAGCTGCTATAGTCTGTTTGTTTTAACAAACGAGTACCGAAAATGTTGACTGCGGTGCTATTGGTCCACGTAATCAACCTAAAATGACCCATCTCACTCTGTCAATATAGGAAATGTGCGAGAGACACCCACCCATAACAATGATCCATCTCACTCTGTCAATATCGGAATTGTGCGAGAGACATACTCAGTACTCGTTTGTTAAAAAAAATAGAGTATAGGATAGTGACATAATATAAAGTAATTACCGGTACTGAAATTGTGGGAGTGTTTGATAATACGAGTATTTACAATACAATAAATTGTTTGCAGATTCATTATAGTTATGAAAATCAGAAATGAATATTTGGTTTGGCCGATAATGTCGGGCGGCGGTGACGGTTCAATGGAATGCGAATTGTGTAAAATTATGGTAAAATTATAATTCATACTCGCTTATTAATGGAATTATTATTTTTTTGTTAAATGCCTCGTTGGTCTTGTGGTTAGTGTTCGAGTGCAGATGACGAGGTCCCGGGTTCGATTCCCGGGTTGGACCAATGAATGTAGTATCCGTCCACTTCAAGTTGGCCGTCGACGACTGTTACAAAATAACGTCACACTGTACTGTTGGTAAAAAAAATGATTGTATTTTTTTACTGTCACCACGACTGTAATGGAAGTTTTCTTTTCTGGCAATACTTTTCTTGGCGTCTTGAATGTCCAAGGCCCTGATGTTTAATTTCTTATTTCTCTCTTCTTCGTAGAAAGACATTAATTAAAGTAATGATTTAATAAATAGTATGCGCTATGCTTAACTTTTCCTACTCTACTACTACTACTTTACTCATCGTAGAAAACTACACGCGAACAATAGTGACCAAACAAAAATAAATAACAGCTAATCTAATAATAATCTCCCTCTCTTTAGTAGAAGAGGCCTTTGCCCTACGGTATACTTATTACTTTCCAAGATAATAACACAGTTGTTTGTAGTCGGTGTAATTAGAATATGTGCTTATAAGTAAAATTATCACGCTGTACGTTAGTATATTATTACCAGGATTAATGCATGGCACTAAGAAAGAATAACTACCGTGCTTTGGGGTGACTTTGCACCAATTTTTGTTATGTTCCTAGTAAATATCAAATAAAAAGTACTTCAGTAAGTAATCATACTTTAATTTAAACTAAAGGAGTTTTAGTGACTGGAAGACTGGATATCTAACATGGTTTTTATTGACTAATAAATATTGACACATAATCAGAAACATTATTTTTCTTCTTCTTCTTCTTTATCAACCGATAGACGCCCACTGCTGGACAAAGGTCTCTTGCATGGACTTCCACAGGCCTCGGTCTTGCGCCGCCTGAATCCAGCGGCTCCCTGCGACTCGTTTGAT
Source organism: Oeneis ivallda (assembly GCA_029955525.1). Classification (NCBI taxonomy): domain Eukaryota; kingdom Metazoa; phylum Arthropoda; class Insecta; order Lepidoptera; family Nymphalidae; genus Oeneis; species Oeneis ivallda. Next base: position 16,489,671 of record JARPMR010000007.1, read on the forward strand.
GTCGTCGGTCCACCTGGTGGGGGGTCTGCCAACACTGCGCTTCCCGGTGCGGGGTCGCCACTCCAGCACCTTGGGACCCCAACGACCATCAGCTCTTCGAACTATGTGCCCCGCCCATTTCCACTTCAGTATCGCGACTCGCTTAGCTATGTCGGTGACTCTGGTTCTCCTCCGGATCTCCTCATTTCTGATTCGATCCCGCAGGGACACTCCGAGCATAGCTCTCTCCATCGCCCGCTGAGCGGTCCTGAGCCTACTTATGAGGCCCTTAGTTAGCGACCATGTCTCGGATCCGTAAGTCATCACTGGCAACACGCACTGTTCGAAGACTTTAGTCTTCAGGCACTGAGGAATTTTGGACGAGAAGACATCTCGGAGCTTCCCGAACGCTGCCCAGCCGAGTTGGATTCGGCGGTTGATCTCTTTCTCGAAATTGGACCTACCTAGCTGGACTGTGTGTCCCAGGTAAATATACTCGTCGACAATTTCGAGTGCAGAGTTCTCAACAATTACTGGGTGGAGCGGTGCATGAGCATTGGACATGATTTTCATCTTGCTCATGTTCATTTTCAGGCCCACCTGTTGAGAAACCCTGCTGAGATCGTTGAGCATTGTATTGAGGTCTCTCAGAGTCTCTGCCATGACTACTATGTCATCGGCAAATCGCAGGTGAGTGATGTACTCGCCGTTTATGTTGATGCCAAGCCCGTTCCAATCCAGAAGTTTAAAGACGTCCTCCAACGCAGCGGTAAAGAGCTTCGGGGAGATAACGTCTCCCTGTCGCACTCCACGCTGCAAGTGGATTGGCCTCGTAGTCTGGTCCTGTATACGTACTGACATTGTGGCGTTTTCATACAAGCACTTCAACACTTGGATATACCGGTAGTCAATCCGGCATCTCTGCAGCGACCTCAACACAGCCCAAGTTTCCACCGAATCGAAGGCTTTCTCATAGTCCACAAACGCTAAGCAAAGTGGCCGGTTATACTCTTCCGTCTTTTGTATAACCTGCCGCAGCGTATGAATGTGATCTATGGTACCAAAGCCTTTTCGGAATCCGGCTTGTTCGGGACATTATTTTTATTTAAATTAAATTTGGTGCAGTCACCCCTTCAACGGGGTGACTTTGCACCAAACACACGCCCCCACATACTTTATGGAGAAAATCTTAACTGAATGCCATAATTTTTTATTATCTGATGACAAGATAGTCCTTGACTGCAATCTCACCTGATGGTAAGTGACGACGCAGTTTAAGATGGTAGTGGTCTAACTTGGAAGAGGTATGGCAGCGTAAATTCAACCCATACCCAATCTATTTCTAATGCCATCGTGCCGGCATGCTAAATGGCTTGGCGGCACGTCTTTAACCTGGTAACTAGCTACGGCCAAAGCCTTCCACCAGAGCAGACCAGAGACAAATCATAAATTGTAAATTCCCAATTTGCCCGGCCGGGAATCGAAAGCAGTCTGCAGTTGCTCCCTTTTCATTTAAGTCATTAATGATACCAGGGTACAATTTCTCATCTTATTTCACCGCCAAAAATGACTCTTTCTCACGCCTCTCGTCTTTGAGTCAAGTGTATAAGGATCTCCTCATGGCTGCTGGGCTCTAAAAGGCAACCATCAGGATAATATGAATCATCATATTATTATTGAAATGAAGCTTTTGACGACCTTCCTGGCACAGTGGTGAGCGCTGTGGTCTTATAACTGGGAGGTCTCGGGTTTGATTCCCGGCGGAGTCAATTTGGGAATTTATAATTTCTGAATTGTCTCTGGTCTGGTCCGTTGGGATGCTTTGACCATGGCTAGTTACCAGCCTACAGTCAAAGACGTACCTAGTCCACTACCATCTTAGACTGCATCGTCACTTATCATCAGGTGAGATCCCAGTCAAGGACTATCTTATCATCGAATAAAAAAAAGAAAAGCTTAGAAACCTCAATATGAGCTAATTAACCAAAGTAGTTATATATTTCGTCACATAAGTCAAAATGAGTCTGGTGCAAAGTCACCCCATTTTACCGACATTTCGATCTAACGATAAAAACAAAGCTCAAAACTACATCCATTGAATTAGGGGCTGAAATTCCTTCTTTAAAGTAAAATAGAACTAATAACGCATAAAATATTATTAGGTTTACCCGCTAATGTACAATGATTGTGCAGGTACACAAGGATTTTACAAAGCTTTCTTTTTTGAAATAATTTCAACTTTGACGTTGTCAATCGTTGCACAGTTAATTGCAGGAATACTAACCTGTCAACTTTCTCGACAGACCATTGACATTTAAGGATTGCATTCAGAAGTCAATAAAACTTTTAAGTCAAAAACTTTTTTTTTAATTTATTTTTAAAAGTTGTTCGGATTTGGTGCAAAGTCACCCCCGTAGGTGCAAAGTCACCCCAAGTTACCGGTAAGTAATTAAAACTTAGCAAAAAAATTTAAACATAACAATAACAAAAGTTTGAAGAGACACGGTAATGACAATCGCGAGCGGTACGTTGCTATCTGTACTAAGTGGGTCTGACTTGAGATGCGGTGCGGGGAAGCACGACGCGAGGCAGCCAACTTGAAGCGGACGGGTAGTATATTGGGTTATTCCCCCGTGCCTCTAAGAACACGTAGAGCAGTTCCTGCGCCTAATATCTCTCCGGTCGTCTTGGATTTCGACCGTCTCCTCTGACTATGAGAGTGAAGGAGTTTTCCGTATTCTATTTACGGTTTTTAAATTTTTTATCTTAGTTTAAATAAGACAGAGAATAATAAAATTTAAAATAGAAGAACGTGCAAAATTTTTTCGGCTAACGGCTTGCAAGCTCTGTTATTATTATTAAAACACTTATAAGACAGTTTTCATAATAGTTTGCAGGGAGTTGGGAGTCTGCAAAGTGTAAATATTATGCTAAATGACGCGACAAAAGCCTGTGACGGCACTTTGCCGCGCCATTAAATGTTGCTGTGACAACAGCGCTATCTCAGCGGTACACGCCCGCTGTTAGCTGCTCCACTGAGTGCAAGCGAGTCTAAAGGCCGACACACATTCGCAGTGGTAAGTGATTGAGGCCTTTAGTACACCTCCGTCGTCTAGCCGCCGTTCCCGCGCCCGATGTTTCGGTCCAATCGGACTTTGAAAGTAAGGTGATGCATACTGCTATTACTAGGGTTCCGTACCAATGGCACTTGTATAATGACACTCAAATAATAAACCAGAGCAACTCTTTTATCTAAATTTTGATCGCAGTTAACCTGTGTTGCCAACAATAAGCTAGCCCTCTACCAAATTCATTATAATATTCCACCACTAAATGGTAGTTAGAAACCACCAGTTTTATTGGTAAATCAACTAAGTTGACAACACTGCAGTTAACGCGATACATAATGCATTAGCGGCGTTCTACATTAATATAGCCAACTGTTTAATGCGTTACTTTTTAACGCCTTAATTATCGCGCATATGGGCACAGACACAGATTAACATTAACACTAACGCAGGTGGAGCAGGAGCATAAAACTATGCCAGATATCGATTCATGTCATCGTTGTCTTCGCTTTATCTAGGTATAACACTTTTTTATCGTCCAAGATAGGTAGTATCGATGATAATTTAACACGTAGGTACACTTAATGTTTTCCATGGTTCAGTTTATTACAACTCATATCTTTAAACAATCTCGAAATTCTCCAGCAAAAATACACCATAACAAAGCTATTAAATTATCCCAATGGACGGCCGACAATTCTGTCCTCTGGCATCCTCTGATTTATATCCTTAATCACTTCCTTTGGTTTATTGCTTAATTTTATTCCAATTCAGCGGAAATGAATGGTTGAGGTAGCGCTTACGAAAATAGGTCGATGTTTTCGAAGTTAAAAACGAAACGTATTTTGGACTGGGTCTGATAATAATAAAATTAACATTAGGTATCATAATATTATGCACGTAACGTGATTTTAGTTATGCCACCCGTTACAGATAAACTCGCATTGTAAAAAATAAGCAAAATAATAAAAGGTTAAGACTGGGTTTCCACGGCGCGGTTCGCACCCGCGCCCGCAGCGGTTGCGGTACCGCTAGTACTGGGCCCGCCGCGAGCGCAACCGCGCCGTGGAAATTGAAACTTCATTTTCCATACAAATCTGCATTCTATGGAGGCCGCGGGCCCGCAACCACTGCGGACGCGGGCCCGTGGAAACTCAGTCCTAGTATCTTATCATAGTTCATTTTTACCGACTACGGCAAAGCCAAAAGGAAGGGTTCGACTGGGTTTCCACGGCGCAGTTCGCGGCCCGCACCCGCAGTGGTTGCGAGCCCGCGGTCTCCGTGGAATGCAGATTTGTATGGAAAATGAAGTTTCAATTTTCACTGCGCGGTTTGCGCCCGCGGCGGGCGCAGTACTAACGGTACCGCAACCGCTCCGGGTGCGGGTGCGAACCGCGCCGTAGAAACCCAGTCTAATAATTTTAGCAGTCTAATGCATGTAACTATTCACGAATTTTCCAACTTAGCGCCTAAACTACTGAGCTGATTTTAATGAATGAAGTATCAATCAATTCGATATTATAGTCCCGGCGACATAGGCTATGTTATGACATTTTATTTTATACGAACAAAATCAATAGGGCGGATTTTATAACATAGATACAATTTTTCGTACTCGGGCTAAATTTTTTAAACTTTTTGCTTATTATGCATAGTTCATTTATGGTTCATAGGTTTAGGATCTGATCTGAAAGTTAATAAATAGATGTATTTGATTTGATCAAGTCATGGTTTTTACCCAAATAACATTATTTTTGTGGTAAAAAACTTTAACCTAAACCTGACGCGTAATAACCGTAGCCACAGAATATATAACAGTACTACGCCGTAGCGTTCGCGAGGCACGGAAAAAACCAAATGGTGTCCAGTTCTGGAAAGATTTTTATTACCACCTGCATTGTTGTATGGGACCTAAAACCCTTCTCTGAGAGGAGACCTGTGCTCAGTAGTGAGCTGTTGATGGGTTGCTGATGATGATGATGAATGTAATACAACAAAGAGTTGGGCCAAATCGTCTCAAGACATATTTTGCTCAGTCATACCTAATTGCTTCGGTCTACGTTCAGTCGACCTATTTTATATAGGCGATGAAATCAAATGAGGTTAAAATGATCAGCATATTCTTTTGTTGGCTTTGAATTGTTCGTTATGAATGGTGGGAATTAAAAGTTGCGTGAAACTTTAAATGAAAAAATTTTCTTTAATGAATCACGATATCACATATGGTTTTCTGGTTACTATTACCTAAACAATATAACACACAACAATTTTATAAGTAATCCGAAAACCACTTTTGGAATTGGTAAATAAACCACAATTGGTAATTTTGTACCTGTACCTACAATCCCGAAAACAAAAAATCCAGCCAAGTGCGAGTTGGACTCGAACACTGAGGGCTCCGTACTCCAAAAGTAAAAGTACAACGATAATATTATATTAATTTGCTTATTCATCTTTAACTTTGTTTGTAGAGGTTTATTGTTAATATAAAAAACTATGCTAATTAGAATCAAAAACTATTATATATAAAATAAATAAAAAACTGTTTAAATATGTACAGGTAAAAGCCTTTCATATGATACCCCACTCGGTATAGTTATCTAACTTTGAAATTTCAAACCCCCGATTTTCCCCCTTTTTTAATCAAACTATTATAACACTATTATACACAACTATTCCAAATTTCATGTCCATAGCTTTAATAGTTACTGAAATAATCGACTGTGACAGACGGACGGACGGACGGAGAAAGTCTCATCAAAAGGGTTCCATTTTTACCATTTTGGTACGGAACCCTAAAATTACAACAAATTTTTTTTCAGCGGTACAGTATGACGTCATTTTGTAACGGTCCTCGACGTCCAACTTGAAGCGGACGGTTAGTATGTATTATAACAGCACATTAAATCCGGGTGAAAGCTGTAAGTACCCACACGTTTTTCAGTAACTCATTGTCGGTACCTAACGATGTAACTCTTACACAGTCGAGGCACGTCTCGAAACGTCGTCCTTTGAAGACATGGCGTGGACGGCGCATGGCAAATACTCGTAGTACGAGACAAATAACGCTCTTACAGGATTTATAAAGAGACTAGCTAACTCGCCCCGGCTCCGTACGGGCAAAGCCAAAAGGAGGGGTAATGTTTTTAGCAGTCTATGTATCTATGTGTGTACGTATGGTATTTGACTATTTACGAATTTTCTACCGTAGCAAACAAACAACTGAGCCGATTTTGATGAATGTGGTCACAGCCGATTTGTTATGGTCCGAGTGACATGGGCTACATTTCATACGAACAAAATAAATGTGGCTGTGGCCATCTCTTCAAGACTCCTATAATACAGCAGTATGGTAGTGAACGCCTATCGATTGAGATGATGAACATGCACCAGGAGGGTTATAGTTTTGGGATTTGATATAGGGTGGGGAGGGTGGGGAGAGGGAGGGACACCCTCTCGCAGAATCAGGCCTCTAAATTGAATGGAAATATTTACAGAAGTTTCTGAGGTTAGCGTGCACAAAAAATTTAAAGCAGCTTTACAAAAGAAAGCCGCTTAAATACCGATGGATTTATGTGCAAACAATGTACTGTAGAATTTTTTCTCGGTGGATATGTATATGTATAGAAATCCCAAAACTATAACCCTCCTGGTGCATGTTCATCATCTCAATCGATAGGCGTTCACTACCATACTGCTGTATTATAGGAGTCTTGAAGAGATTTATTGGATCTAGGTAAATAAAATAAATATTAAAAAAAAAGCCTTTTATTCCCATATTTCTTAAATATTATTATACAATATATATATTTTTTTAATCCTAAGTTAGTATGGTTATTGTAGGTAAGGTCTAAGGTAAGGTATATGGTTGGATGTAGGTAACATACGCGAAAAAGTTCTCAACCAATTTTTGCCGATGTTAAATTAATTTATCAACAAATTTCGTCCCATTTGTTCAAAACCTTTAAATGATAGACATCTGAATTTGAATTGTGTTTCTCATGAATGTCTGCAGATCCCGGAGCGGAGATTCAAGATTACCGGTGTAGCCGGCGAAAGCTACGTTTTCCAAAAATCCCTCGTAAGTTGTAACTGAAATACGTACGACCGGATATTTTTTCAACCGTCTAATAAGAATAAAGGTAATAACATTGTTTACCTGAAGGGACCTCGATTACTTAAGACGAAAATACTCGGATAAGCTGGGGCTTTTGTCGCACGAATACTCGTCATAGATCTATTATTATCTACTATTTATTATGTAATATATTATTTTCATTTTCATTTTTCTACTGGAGTAAATGTAATTTAATTTAACAATGCCTTTTGATACGTGGAATACGTATTGTACAAATAGGTAATATAAATGGCTTTAATCTTAATATTGAAAAGACCCTATACTTATCCTAAAGGCTTAAGTTTTAATACAAAGGTAATTTGATAACTATAATTCTGTTCGATTGATATCAAGTTTAGCAAATGTAATGGGGTGAGACCAAATGACGTTCGATTGTGCTCATTGTGCGTTTTTTTTAAAGAATATCAGCTAAAAGCTGTCATACCCTCCTATCCCCTCTAAATAAGCGGAAAGCTTGTGTTAGGAGTGAGTACGACAATAGTGCAACGGGTGGAGTTCGAACCTGCGACCTTTCAGTTTTCAGTCTACACCTTTAACCGTTTGGTTATTGAGGCTTAATTATTAAGCATTAAGCATTCGTTTAAGCAATTAAAATATCACATGCTTCAACAGTGAAGGCAAATATCCAGAAGAAACCTGCACGCCTGAGAATATTCCACAATTTTCTTAAAGGTATGTGAAGTCTGCCGATTTGCATTGGGCACGCGTGGTGGACAACTTCTATGACCTAATAACCCTTATCTGAGAGAAGGCCTGCGTTCAACTGTGCACCGTTTGTGAGTTGCTGATAATGATGATGATACAGGTATGTATAAATTAATTATTTTGGTTAATAGTTATAATTTATATGACTATCAATCAAGCAACACGGGAACAATGATTTTTTGCATGGGTACAGTTGAAGACCTGGAGAGTGACATAAGCTACCTTTTATCCCGGAAAAACAAAGGCTTCCATGTGAGGTATTTCTAAAAACCTAACACCATGCAGACGAAGACGCGGATAGCAATTTTACGATATTTTGAGACTTTCGCGAGTAATTTACTTCTGTCCGTTGAAAAGTTCCGTCCTCCATCACCGACAGCGGAGTGCAGATGGTTTCTGACAAGGGTAGGAGTAAACAGACAAATTATAATAAATAAGCGGAAAATGTTCCAAATAATAATATGATTACAAAAATAAAAAACAGGGTAGGCAGGATCTTTTTGCAAGAATGAAGTGCGCCGCTGGAGTTCCAATTGAAAGTCAAAATTCTTTTTTATTCAAAATTCGTACACTTTTTGAATGTCAATATAGAGCAAGATCCCAGTGCCGCCAGACCTAAGTTATTTTCTCAGCAATTATTTGTGTACGATAGAGTACTGTTCGAATGTCCTTTCAGTATATGCGTACCAGCTAGATTGTGCCGACGGCCAATTTCCAGATACCAGGTGCTAAAGGTAGGTAAAAACTAGAATAACTTATCTTAAATTCTCAGGGCTGATTTTCATATATGTTTTAAAGAATATTGTAAAAATTAATAAATTAATACTGCCAGACGCTTACCGCCGGCGGTTACTTTAGCCAGACGCTTTGAAGCTCCCAAAAAAATATATAATTTAAGTTAACTTATATTCTCAGTTCTGATTTTTATACATGATACTCAGGGAACTATTGCGATATTATCTGTAAGCTGCCAGACCTATTGGAAGGGTCAAACATCCCCCCAGACACACATTATGCGTCCCCATATGTATGAGCGCTAGAACATGATTCACTTGTTTAAGTGTGTGAGAGATAATATCATCATACTATAATATTATAAATGCGAAAGTGTGTTTTTTGGTTTGTCCTTCAATCACTTTGCAACAGAGCTACGGATCGACGTGATTTTTTGCCTGGGTATAGCTTGCAGAAGATATTGCAATAGTTCTCTCTCTCTAGATCCTAAGCTATACCCAGGCAAAAAATCACGTCGATCCATAGCTCTGTTGCAGAGTGATTGAAGGACAAACCAACAAACACACTTTCGCATTTATAATATTATAGTATGATGATATTATTTCTCACACACTTAAACAAGTGAATCATGTTCTAGCGCTCATTCATATGGGGACGCATAATGTGTGTCTGGGGGGATGTTTGACCCTTCCAATAGGTCTGGCAGCTTACAGATAATATCGTAATAGTTCCCTGAGTATCATGTATAAAAATCAGAACTGAGAATATAAGTTAACTTAAATTATATATATTTTTTGGGAGCTTCAAAGCGTCTGGCTAAAGTAACCGCCGGCGGTAAGCGTCTGGCAGTATTAATTTATTAATTTTTACAATATTCTTTAAAACATATATGAAAATCAGCCCTGAGAATTTAAGATAAGTTATTCTAGTTTTTACCTACCTTTAGCACCTGGTATCTGGAAATTGGCCGTCGGCACAATCTAGCTGGTACGCATATACTGAAAGGACATTCGAACAGTACTCTATCGTACACAAATAATTGCTGAGAAAATAACTTAGGTCTGGCGGCACTGGGATCTTGGACCAATAATTATTTTGCTGTTTACCAAGATACCTTATAGTTATAAGTAATATTTATAATTATAAATTATTTGAATAATTACTTATTATTAACGAACTTAACTTTGGGTATCTTTTATCTCAATTAAATCTTCACTAAAATTAAATCGTATTAACCTGACGTAAATCATCAAACCATAATATAACTACGGTATAGTTAGATAAACTAAGGTTTGATTTTACTTAATTAAGAAAATAATATCGTCCAAAAATTGATAATAATCTTCTATTTGTTTTTTAAACTAGTTAAAATTTTAGTAGTTTATATTGTGATGTGGTACGAGGTACTCCCAACCTAATACTACAAAAGAAAGTTTTGTGGTTGATGGGCCCAGATTGCACGTTTGGACTTTGGAGTCTCGTAGCTTTCTTTAGTTAGAAGTTTTAGGTATCACCATCAACTCACTTCCAAACACCAATGAACTGATATTCGAAAAATGTGCGCATGCATAGTACGAATTTAGAAAAAGAAATAAATCTAAAATCTGAAATCAAATTAACTTAGTGAAAGCCTTAGCGCAATTTCATTTAAACACGGAAAGACAAATTCCATTAAGTAGCATTATTTATTCGCACCTCTAATTAATTTCAACTGCGAGCCAACTGTAATTTAGGAAAAATTAATGACTTAACTACGAAAGTCTTTGTGTTTCCTTTTCAGTTCATTATATACTTTAAATTTATATCGCGAACTTTAAAGCCCGTGTCAAACAATAAAACCGGCCAAGTGCTAGTCGGACCCGCAAACTTCCGTTCTATACCATCGCACAAGATATTTTAACTATCGAGAAAAAAACAAAAATTTATTGTATGGACAGATTTTATTTTTAACTTTTTCTTATTAGATTTTTAAAGCGGCAATAGAAATACACGTCGTTGTCGTCGTCGGCAATAAAAATACACATGATGTGAAAATTTCAAGTATGTAGGTACCTATCTATTCCGGTTCAGGCGATACAACAGTCCTCTGACAGACGGACGAACGGACAGTGAAACCTTTTTTTTTTGAAAGCGAATTTTCGAATACCTATTTCTACGTGGATTAAGTTGTGGGCATTGCCTAGTACAACAAAAATCGCGCCGCAGTATATTCATCAATATTGGCCGTGGATAATTAACTACGATATTACATTATTAATTGGCTTATAATTATTATACCTACTTATACGCAACGATTTACCTGCGCTTTCATTACATTTATTTATGCGCATGTTTTGAACGGTAATTAACGAGCTCACATACTATAAAGTATAAAGGCAGGTTCACAAGATAACTGAAAATACATAATAATTTTTGTGTAAATAAATAAATTAATATACCTACCTACTACCATGTACTACTATATAAAATAGTATTAAGTAATAGGTACCATAATATACATTATCTAATTAAATAGCTTAATATTATAGATTTCTTTAAATTTAACCCAAGCCTGGAATATGTTTATTTTTATCGCGAGACATTATAAGTAGGTAGGTATATTATTTGTATTTATTATATATCCTTCACAATTGGTGGGGGTTTTCTCGGGTTAATAGATTCAGTCGGCTCCCATAATTATCTTCCCGTATGTTATAATAATTGTTATCATTGATATGTAATAAGTTATAAGTTTCAGCGAGAACCTCGTAAATGAAGCTTTTCTTAAAAAGCTCAAAGTTACAGCCATCTACTCGGGCAGCGGGCAGACTGGCTAATCTTAGCGTCAGTGATAAGTGATAACCGTTTTTGCGACTCCATCGCGTTTTGGCGTTTCAAACGCGTTTGAAAATCGACGAACGCCGATTCTAAAAAACGCAACTCGATCGCTGCGACTAGCGTTTGTTGTGCGCCCAGTTGCCCAAGTCAGCGTTTTAAAGCGAAATCGAGCTTCCGAAAAGCGACTAAAAACCATCGCTGCCGCTAAAAGTAGCCAGTCTGCTATCTCCCTAAATCAAATTATATCATCTAAAGTTCACGTTGTTTAATCTATCCCTAATTTTGGGCGCTATAAAGCAATATGGCACTTTCGAACTCGGCATCGTCTATTGTACCTACACTGAATTGCAAAGTAAACATTGAACCGTAAGTACCTACAAATACAATGTTAAGGGTCCTTTAGACGCTTGGTTTCTGTATCATTTTAGAGTAAACTAATTCAAGTCACTGAAATTTCGTAGTCTGCTTATGTGTGTATTCAAGAAACTAAGATACTGTGAATAAGGTTTATCAGATTTCCGCAGCGAAAAAATAAGTACCTAAGCGTACTATGTCTCAATGTTTCAGAAGCACAAAGCTCTGTGTAACTTTGGTACTAGATAATTTTTACAGAAATCTGACGAAGTATTCTTCACATGATACCTATTCAAGACTCATTAATGACATCTTGACGACTGGTTTGAAATAAATTAAGAATCAAGAATATCGGCTTATCGACCTATCGCATAATGTGCCCCTTACAAAGTAAAATAAAGGGCTTACAATAACATAATCAGCAAATCTCATATCAAATATTGAAGTTATCGAGTCGTGCACGATTCTAAAGTTTCTCTCGAGCCACGTACCAACAAGTTAAGTTATACAACTACCAAAGTTAAGATTTTAAACTATCCGACTACCTAACCAATTCCGAACTTGAACCTTTAACAGATCAGCGCACTAATCGATGCATTTCAAATTCCGATGGTAATAACTATTCCAGAACTCAAATGAACACACGGGTAATCTAAGTTACAGAATGTTGAAGCCTTAAAACGTATAATATACAATGGCTGGAAGTTGTAATTTACAGTACGTCTAGCTACAACAGCTTGTAGCTATATGTAACGTGTTCAGTGGAGACAAATATTCTGTTCAGCTGTTTCCGTCACGCATTTCTATCGTGTTTTTTTGAATTTATTGGAACGAAGTTCCATATCGGACGGTACGGACTTAGTGGACGGGGACTAGGCGAAAAAAAGTGTATGAATTTTTCCGTCACAACCAAGTCACAACCTTTCTGTGTTGCCTTCGTTTATTACACACGTTCCGATTTCCGTCATAGCTTTGGTGGCGTAGCGGCTAAACGAAGGAGTGAAACTATCGGTTCGGAGGTTCGAATCCTGACTTCAGATTATTATTTTTTATTTTATTTATTTTTATTATTAATTTATTATTAAAAAGAACTTCGTTCCAACCGAGTGTTCCACGACACTCACGCATTTTTTTAAAGAATATCAAAAAACTTGACCACTCTCTTCTCCAAATAAGCGTAACGCTCGTGTTAGAACTTAGAAGTGGGCACGACAATAGTGCAACGGGTGCAGGGGATCGAACCTGCGACCTTTCAGTTTTCAGTCCGCACCTTAAACCGTTGGGCTATTGCGGCTTCAAATTAATAAGAGACAGACAGCTTAGCATCACACGCATAGGAAAAATTGAATATAACGGATTTTTGAATAATTCTTTGTACGGCTAAATTAGGTATGAAAGTGTGGAACATCCGACCCGGCTCGTCCAAAACGTGATCATTCGGCATCATGTACCTACTGCTTGACATAACTTCATGTCTAGAAATACGAAAGTATACTTAGACCGTAGTAAGCGTTGAAGTCGCAAGGAGCCGCTATACATACATATACACAACAATGCAAGATGTTGTATACATGGATACAAGCGGCGTAAGACTGCCACCTGGAAGTCCATGCAAGACACCACTGTTCAGCGATGCTCGTCTATCGGTTGGTAAAGAAGAAGAAGCGTTGGAAGCCTAAAGCCGCGTACGGACTGCGCGTACATGGGTACGCGTAGTCGGTTACGCGTGTCCTGGAACGCCAAGTCCATACTTGCAGCTACGCGTACACTCTTGGGGCACGCGTGCCGCGCGAGCTGGCTCGCCCGCGACAGTCGGTTTTTGGTCGCGCGTCAAAGGGGACGCGCACGCCCGGGTACGCTATATTTGGACGGCAAAATGAAAAGACATGCGTGTTCATCGAGTTTCAATAATGAAACTGCGGATGACTGGCGGGGTTCGCGTAGCGCTATGGATAGCTTGACCTCGCGATCAAGTTCGCGGCGATCCGTACAGGAGCTGCACGCGTATCCAATGTACGCGTGGACAGCATATTCCGACTACGCGGTCTGTGGCAGCTTAATAATACAGCCACACGAATGGTCTACTGCTCAACTGGAATGGTCGTGCGGAATCCGCTCGTGTGGACTTGCTTTGACCGAATTACAGCTAATTTCCTAGTTCCTAGAGTAAGCACTACGTTTATGTACATTGTACATATTTACTACTTATTATATTATGTATATTATATTGGTACACTGTAGGGCCTATCTAGTAGAGTCTACATCTAACTACTTAATCTTGTAATAAGCAAACTTTTGTACAATGTAACTTTATTCGTTGAACTTAAACTCTGAAGTCAACAATCGAAGGCAGGCATGAAAGTTAGGCAACTATCCGTTACAAAATCTACATTCAAACGTGATAATTGTTTTGTTGAAACACCAATTTGTCGAATCTCAGTTTTGTAAGCAAAACTAATTTGAATTTGCCAAGTTCGTTAGTAAAGTTTTACCGTAAACCGAATATTCTGTTTAATTATACTTACTCACTTAAGTACTTGTACATGAGAGTGCCTATTTGTCGTATTTGGGTCGACCTGATTAAAGATTAGGTAAGTACATATTAATGAAATATTTACTTAAGGAAATGCCTGCTTAATACAAAAAATTGGAACAAACGTTTGCTGCGTCGCGCGTCGTTTTGAATTGTTCTTTAATTTTATTAGCTTATCGTTGAATTATATAATATTTTAAGCACACATCAGCTCTTTTTGCTTCAAAAGCTTAGTTCACTGAACCGAATTTGATTAATCGTTTAATCTGATCATCTTTCAACTCATTGAAAATTGCTATTAAATCGGTTCACTGAGGGTTCACTGGTAGGTAGGTATTTTAGATAAGTATAATCCTTTCTCATTTTAAATTATGAGTGAGTTATTTGCTTGGGGTAATAATCAGGTAGGTAAGTACGTAATCTCTGGATTTATTGAACCAATTTTAATTTTACTATAATTATTATATTAAAATTATAACTATTAGGTACTTAAATATGAAAGTAGGTAACTCATCTTGCAGTTGGGTAATTGACTGTAGTCAAAATGTGATGTTCATTATTTATAATCGAAAATATTTATAACATGTAAGAATAACATTTGTAAAAACAGAAAATAAATCGGCCCAAAAACAAATAGGTAAGTTATAGATAGAGCTTTAAAGTTTCCTGTTAGACATAGAGAGCGCTAATCAAGTGTGATGTCACAATCACCAGCTCCATACACGCTCCATACAAAATTTCGTTTTAGAAAGAGACAGATATAGTCACAGTAAAACAGCTTATAATTCCGAAACTAGTAAAAATATAAAAAAAAAAGAAATGGCATTGTGTTATAATATGTAAAAACGTTATTTTAAATAAATAAATAAATATCACTGAAATACCTACCCAATTAAAATATAAGTACTGCACACCAAAATGTCATACCTAATCCTAGCACACCTTTGCATTTAGTTGGAGAGGGAGAGTGAATACTAATTTTCCCTTTTCCTCTACAACTAAGTCATCCTTATAAATAAAAATACCTACTTACTCTCTTTTTCCGCCAATTCGCCTTAGGCCAGCGTGGCCTATGGCCTATAACCCTTCTCTGAGAGGAGACCTGCGCTTAGTAGTGAGCCATTGATGGGTTGTTAATGATGATGATGATCAGCACAATACACTTCACCAATGTCATGTTGAACGGAAGAGCCACAGTGGGGATGTTAAAAGATGGCGATACTATTTTGATAATACTGCAGCTGGTAGGAGTAGGAGGATGTTGTTAGTTACATTATCCACAACAGAATTAAAAATACACAGTTAAAATAATCAGCTTTGCAAACCGGCGGTAGATTCTAGACTTGTCATAAGTGCCAAAAATTGGCCTAGAGGGCAGACTGGGTACTTCTACTACTTCTGGACCGTACTAGTGGCAGCGCTCGTGGCGATTTTATGGCCTTTTGCGTGCATCACGTTTCGCGCGTTTCGCGATTGAAAGCCATAAAAATGCGAACGCGTCTGAGTCGCGATTTACGCGCTCACGAAACGCTATGCACGCAAAAGGCCAATTAAATCGCTAAAGGCCATCATAACATGCGCGATCGCTGCCGCTAAAAGTTGCCAGTCTGTCCTCTCCCTAAGTAGGTACACGAAATAAATAATTTTGAATTTAATGTAACAGAAATTATACGCAGTGCTCAGAAAAGCAGTTGAGCGGTCATGTATGCACTTAGTAGTAACTTTGTAACACAAATAAATTAAATTAATGAATATTAAACACTAAAGGCATGACGTAAAATTTTATACGTAGCGTGGCTTTTAGTTTTCAATGTTCATAGTTAGGTACTATGCAGGTGTAGGTACCTAAAATGATTCTTTTATTCATTAGCTATGAGAAATCAGGTGAAACAATTTTCCTTATTTTCTTCTGCACCCGTTTCCCATTCTGAAAAAGTAAAATTAAAAATTTTAAAACCCCCGACACAAAAAATAATCTCTAAAAACTAACAAATAATATTTTATACCTATAGATATATAATTATTATCGTCACATATATTATGTAAGTTCAAATATTTTTATTTTCCAAACGTCGTCCTCGCGTCGGGTGACCGCTAAAGTTTATAAAGTATTTTTCCAACAACAGCTAATTAATTATTACGAATTACATTTAGGTACGAGCGATCTTAAGTTTCATGCATATTATATAGTCTACGCTCTACGTAATGCCGCGCGCGACACGTGAGGTCAGACGACGTTGACGGTTGTGTCGATTTTGTGAATTTTTCGGAGTAAATTCTTTTGTTGCAATCTGAGACTACACCTGTTTTTCTCACTTAGCGGTCCCCCGACGCGACGACGACACTTGGAAAATAAAAATATTTGAACTTACATAATATATGTGACGATAATAATTATATATCTATAGGTATAAAATATTATTTGTTAGTTTTTAGAGATTATTTTTTGTGTCGGGGGTTTTTAAAATTTTTAATTTTACTTTTATTTAGTCCTTTTTAAAGGAGGTATAAATATTAGGAAGGTATTTATAGTGATTTGTTAGTCAGAGCCTAATTGATCCCATTTAATTACCCACCTTCGAAATCTAAACCTGACTCTAACATGTCATATTTAAAGTCATGGTTACCTTACCATGTTCTTTCAATATCATTGAAGTAATACGGTACCTTTCGAATCGATAGGACATATGGAAGGTAGTCAGATCACCTCATCAACTATTAAAGAGCTGATGATTTTCAAACGGCTGATCAGGTCATGGTTACCTTACCATATACTTTCAATATCATTGAAGTAACACGGTACCAAATTTCGAATCGATAAGGCATATGGAAGGTAGTCAGATCCCCTCATCAACTATTAAAGAGCTGATGATCTTCAAACGGCTGATCAGGTCATGGTTACCTTACCATATACTTTCAATATCATTGAAGTAACACGGTACCAAATTTCGAATCGATAAGGCATATGGAAGGTAGTCAGATCCCCTCATCAACTATTAAAGAGCTGATGATCTTCAAACGGCTGATCAGGTCAAGGTTACCTTACCATATACTTTCAATATAATTGAAGTAACACGGTACCAAATTTCGAATCGATAGGACATATGGAAGGTAGTCAGATCCCCTCATCAACTATTAAAGAGTTGATGATCTTCAAACGGCTGATCAGGTCATGGTTATCTTACCATATATATTGAAGTAACACGGTACCAAATTTCGAATCGATCGGACATAAGGAAGTTAGTCAGATCCCCTAATCAACTAGAAAAGAGTTGATGATCTTTTTTGATGACAGATTTTCATGAAACATGGCTAAGAACACTCGGGATGAAATTATCTATGACACAAAAAAAACTAAACGAAAATCGGTTCATCCGTTTGGCTTCTACGTTACCACAGACAGATACACAGATACACAGATACACAGACAGACACGTTAAACTTATGACACCCCTCTCTTTTTGTGTCGGGGGTTAAAAATATTTCTCTTTATTGGTACATTTTAGTTTATTTTGAATACAGCGCAGTAAAATGTTTGCGGGTAGTTGATAGGTCACTGGGGACGTTATTTTTCAAGTGACAACGACTCTTGGTGTAACACTATTCCGATAGAACTATACCGAACTGTTAATACCTATCATTATAGTACAATGTTGCGTTATAAAATATTATTTCTTTCTCGTTATTATCTTACACTTTACTACGCATAGCTCTTCCGGTAGAAAAAGTTCATCCGGTAGAAAATGAAACTATGAAAATTAAGCTATCGAAGCTCTCTATCCTGTTACCTCACTGTTAGTGAGCTGCATAATATTATTATTATTATCTCGTTAAGCATTCTCGCACATCTCCTTTCTGTAGACAGGCGACCGCATACCTACTTAAAAACCTCGTAAGTATTGGAACGTAAGTTCCTTATCGCGTGGTACGGAAGGGGGCTAGACGGAAAAAATTAAGGAAACGACACTCGACATAATATTTTTGAAACCGACACTTTTTTGTTGAATGTGAATTTTGCATTGTGTTCGGTATTTTCGCGATACAATATTGGGTCTCCGTAGCCTAGTGGCTCCGGCAGTCGCCTAACAGTTCAAAGTCGATGGTTCGAATCCCAAGCTCGACAGACTGAATTTTCTATTTTCAATTTTATTTTAAATAATTTCTACATGTGGAATTTTTCCCTAATTTTATATAACTTATAAGTTATAAAAAATTAGGGAAAGGTTCCACATGTAGAAATTGTTACAATGTAATCGAAAGGAACTACGTACCATCCGGGTGTCCCTTGACACCTCTCAAGTTTTTTTTATTTATCATACGGATCTAATAAATGGGAAGTATGTGTTTATAGCTGTTCTATCCTTCACAAAAAACGCTTCGATTTTTTGCATGGATTAGTAATAAAAAACTTATAGACATACTGTACTTTTTACGGATTTCAAAAGCAAAAAACTAGTACATAGTACATACCTAACTAAATATTGTTTTAAGTACCTAATACCTACTTCGTTTTTTTTTCACTTTATAATGTTGTATCTACTCTGAATAATCTCACATAGTCTAGTGCGTCCCCGAAATGGTCGTTCAGCGCCATATTCAGTGCGACCTTGTAGGTACACTTAGTATGAGTTTGCACAACTCGACAACCTCGATAGATTTCGAGTATCAAATCCTATGAAGTATGAGTACAAAGACCTGTATGTTATCGTCGCTCGCGTCGTCAATCTCAACCAAAAGACGACACACGAATAAGTTCCTTGTAGCGATCGACACAGAAAACGATCTTGTGTTTCCTGCAGACTACATCCAGCAATTCCGTTCCGTTAGCGATTCCGTTACGATCATCCGTCCACCTAATGATGGATGGTCATTGCAGTAATACTGAATTTCCCGGTCTGAAGTGGTCAATCGAGCCTTGCGCTATGACGTGTCATCGCTTTCTGAACAATAGTAATTAGTAACGTACCTAATTACCTGAAGTAAAGTATTTATTTCGTAACTCAATCTAAAAGCATTGGAGTTTATTTACGTTTACTCTGGATGGCGTTATAATGTTTCGACATAATATTATGTAAGTAGCTGCTGTAGATGGATTTCTATGAACGTTGTCGAGATAAGCATTCTCGTACTAAGCCCAATGTACAGTTATACGCATAAAGCTCTCTTAAGAGGGCATTTGGTCGGAGAGACTTTTGAAAATTAGGTATTTGAAGAATCTATTGCTGTCGCTCCGCGACCGCTCGGCCGCGTCGGCGGCGTCCGACCGCCCTATTCATGTGTGTGTAAGTTGACAGGGTGTGCGTGCTGTGACGCGCGCCCCCGCTTCGCGCGTGTGACGTAATCGAGTCGCATGAGCGGTGAGCCGTTGCTGATTTTATATTATGACCAAAATCACATATTTAGGTATCTTAGTTCTTAGACGGTACTAAATTATGAGGAAAAAATGTTTATTTGTTTTGGTCACAACTTACAAACCGCACTATAAATCGGTGCTTTCTGTAATGTTGTTAAAATACACTATAATATACTTAGTCCATAATATACCTATAGAAATTTCACTCCTTCGACTCCTTTTTAACCGACTTAAAAAAAATCAAAAAGAGGAGGTTCTCAATTCTACGCGTATTTTATTTTTATTTTCATTTTTTTTTGTCGATATTCATCCATATCTCCAGACTCCATCAAATCTTAACTGATTTCAATATTTTTTTTTTACTTGAATGGGCGTATCTGCAGGTCTCATTTAAATTTGGTGAAGATTTGATGAATATCTTCGTAGATGGAGGACGGAACTCCTCAATAAATGAGAGGAAATCGCTCGCGATCAGAGTATGTGTAGACTTATAATCATGCCTAGTACATAATTAACATACCTACATACATAAGCTAAATTTCTATTCATCATCTTATTTTTACAATCTTATATTTATCTTGCAATGCAATGTATGTTTAGTTTAGGTCAAGTCTTGCAAGATGTATTAGAACCATTCCCGGTTTCCGATTGAGCTGAAAAAGTGCATGTACATATAAATCGGATTACAATGCAATATTATTGTAACATGGAGCTGATCTGATGATGGAGGCGGAAGATGGCTATGAGAATTCTGTAGTAAAACGATATAACACCATGGAGTTCGGGCTCCTTTGATTCGTCTTGAGAAGTACTCTGGTCCTAGATAATATCCAAGGTCTGATGATGAAGCTGAACGGTGGTTATGAGCACACTGTAATGAAACTACATAACCATATTATTTTAGGCTCGTTTCATTCGTATTGATAAGCAGTCTTAAATGATATCCATGGAATGGCTCTGAAGATGGAGCTGAAACTGCAGCGAGGATATCCAGCACACTAGTGCACACTTGAAAAATAATAGCAGATATGTCGTGTTTGGATTCGTTTTGATCAGTATTTGATTCTACATAAAATGCAATGGTGCCACCATCGAGCTGATCACCTGATGCTGCAAATTTGGTGAAGATCTGATGAATATCTTCTGTGATAGTGAGGACGGCACTCCTCAATGAATAGAAACAAATCGCTCGCGATCAGAGAATGTGTAGATTTATCCTATGAAGCTACACTTCTTCTTCTTCTTTATCAAACTATAGACGTCCACTGCTGGACAAAGGTCTCCTCACTCCTGCATGGACTTCCACAGGCTTCGGTCTTGCGCCGCTTGAATCCAGCGGCTCCCTGCGACTCGTTTGAGTCGCCGCAGGGAGCTGAAGCTACACTAAAAAGCTTAAAATAATAATATATAAAAATTCTTTAAAAAAAACCGACTTCAAACGCCACTGAAAAGTATAAAATAATTTCAGTTTGTACACGAATATTGAAGTCGGGCGGGCCTCAATAGAACTATGAAACTGCAACGCTAGCCTGACTCCAACATACCTGTACCGAGTACTATTATATTCTGTGCTTGGACCTACAAACTAAAATTTTGGCTAGCGTGGCGCATTCGTTTCATCGTTTCATCGTTTCATCGTTTCTATTTAGGTCCGCCCAACTTCAACATACGTGTACAAACTGAAATTATTTTACACTTTTCAGTGGCGTTTGACGTCAGTTTTTTTTCAAAAGAATTTTTATTATTATTCATGTATGGGAGCCCCCTTTTATTTTTTAATTTACTTTAATTTTTATTATTTCGATAGTCCTAGTATAGTGCGTCAACTAGCACTTTTAGGTATTTTGACTTTTTGATGGATTTTATGATAAAAGATCTTATTTATCAGCCTAAGTCACAAAACTTTCAAAAATGCAAATAGATTCGAAGATAATCTAACGTATACTGGTTCAAGTTGAGCATTTTACGATTTCTGTACGTCGTAAACTGAGGTAACTACAGGATTCCTGTATTATACGTCGAGCGGTGCAACTTGTAATTGTACCTTTCCATGTACAGTTACATCAGTGTACAGCGTTTTCTAAGATGTTTAACTTCTACAAACGGTGACTTGGTCCAACTATTTATTCCGCTCAAGTTTATAATCTACGTCAGAATCGTGTTATTATGAACAAGAATTTCAATATAAGTTTTAATAAGCTTAATAAATATAAATCAATTTATTTAAACACAAAACAGATTATGACAATTAAAACAAAAATAATGCATTGAAGATTTAGAACTAGCCCCTGTTTCAATTAAAAAATGTGTGTACATATTATATATTTTTTGATCTTGTATGCCATGAAGTTGCATAATATAATAATAAGATAATGAAAAGTAATTTTTATTATCTTGCTTAGCTTTCTTGTTTTTCATTTTCAGAAGAAAATGAGGAAAGAGAAAGCTTTTTTAAGAAAATAATATTGCGAGAAAATTAAAAGAGGAGGAAGAGGGAAATAAAGTGGTCATGTTTTGAAAGTTTAATCTAAGTACAAAAATGTTTAAATATTATAGCAAGCTTTGTTTACAAAATTGAGACTAAGAATATGGTACGGGTGTGGTTTTAGATAAAGGTATCAAAGATTATCGTTTCCTGGTCTGACAATAGGTATAATAGAAGAAAATTTAGAAGGCCAGAATCAAAACAAATTAGTATTTTCTTCTTCTTCTTCTTTATCAACCGATAGACTTTGTCCACTGCTGGACAAAGGTCTCTTGCATGGACTTCCACAGGCCTCGGTCTTGCGCCGCCTGAATCCAGCAGCTCCTTGCGACTCGCTTGATGTCGTCGGTCCACCTGGTGGGGGGGTCTGCCAACACTGCGCTTCCCGGTGCGGGGTCGCCACTCCAGCACCTTGGGACCCCAACCCCAACCCCAACCCCAACAACATTAGTATTTTAGCCTGTTACAAATTTTCTGGCTGTCTGTCACACCCAGAACGAAGGAAACTTGCTGTTTCCTTGCATGCCTAGATAGAAAATCAAACTAAAGATAAGCTAATTTGTTCACCCTACCTGTGGTAGGTGTACTGCCATTCAATGGGCTAAAACAGATGGAAGGCTCTATGAAGTCACTGACATTTCAGTGACAATGATTCTGGACTATAATGCACATCTAAAACCTACTTCCATGTCTAAAACACTGCAATAATTGACAGATGCGGGTGACGGAAGCTAAATATCATGGATTAAAATCTGTAAAATTATAATAGAAGAAAACGGGCAATGAAATGATGAAAATTTGTTTTCATTACAATTTTGAAAACCATTCTAATAACCGTTATAATAATAACTAATAACCGGATTGACTGCCAAAATAAACCAAAGAACACATTATATTTGCGCGAATATAAGATCTAACTAATAAAAATAGAAATAATGAAACCACTTTTCACGGAATAATATGTTGCGTTTTTTTTTTCGATAATTTATTATCTGACGTATTGGAAGCCTTACAGCCACCATAACTACGGGTAATATTAAAGATTGTTTGGTTATTCAACATGACATCTGGGAGTTAATTACCTTAGTCCTATGCATGATGATGGAAGCTGTAAATAGAAGTAAGTTAACTTTTCTTTATTTTTACGTTTACGATACTGCTATGCTCATAAAAGTTTGAAAAAGAGTATGTTTGACTCTACTTGAGAAAGATTAAAGCATAGTTGTAGAAAACGGGCCTCACATGTTTTTTAGGGTTCCGTACCCAAAGGGTACCAACGGGACCCTATTACTAAGCCTACGCTGTCCGTCCGTCCGTCCGTCCGTCCGTCCGTCCGTCTGTCAGCGGGCTGTATCTCGTAAACCGTAATAGATAGACAGATGAAATTTTCACATGTTATGTATTTCTATTGCCGCTATAACAACAAATAATAAAAATTAAATTAAATTAAAAAAATTAAATTAAAATATTTACGTGGGTACATGGAAATATTTTTATTTAATTTTTTTTAACGGAACCCTAAAAGAGCGAGGCCCGACTCGCACTTGGCCGATTATTATTAAAAATTCTGGTTTAATCTAGACCTAGTTTTAATCTAGTAATATTATGTACATGGATATTTTAGAATTAAATAATTAATGGGCATTTTGATTAAGACAAGATAAGATTTCAAAATTCAAAATTATTTATTTCACGTAGGCCAACCTGTGGCTCTTATGACAAGTCATGAACTCATGACTCTACCACCGGTTCGGAAAGCGGATACTGCTGAGAAGAGCCAGCAAGAAACTCAGCAGTTGAACATTGCTAAACATTGTTTTCATAGTTTTTTGTATGAAAGAGATAATCCAGATTTTTATAAAAGTAATTAGTACTATGATGAAAAGTAAATAGAACTATGAAGAAAAGGTTTTGGATTTTTAAAAGGAAATTTTGGAATATTTAAAGGAAATTTTCTTTTGTTTTGAAATAAAAAATATTGCCTTTATAAGTCATATAAAGATTTAAAAAAATGTTGATTTGTATTTGCAATATATAAAACCAATATGAAACAGAAATAATATTATTTTATGCTATAATGGCTAAGCTTAGTTGCTTATTATATGCACATACGCTAATATACTACGCATATTTGTGGTATTAATAATTCGTAATAAGCTGGATCAACTACTTTATTATCAATTAAATCCTAGTTTTTTAATCCGAAAATCCATAAAATTACATCAAATCTATTATTTCAATGTTTGGTTAAGTAAATTACTTTTTGGAACGTAGTTCCTTATCGCGCGGTGCGGAACTCGGAAGGGGGCTAGACGGATCGACACTTTTTTGAAACCGACACTTTTTTGTAGGCTTGTGTTTTTCGGTATTGTGTTCGGTATTTTCGCGGAACAATATTGGGTCTCCGTAGCCTAGTGGCTTCTGCAGTCGCCTAACAGTTAAAAGTCGATGGTTCGAATCCCAGCTCGACAAAATTCCACATGTTGAAATTATTTAAAATAATTTCTACATGTGGAATTTTTCCCAAATTTTTTATAACTTATAAGTTTAAGGATTCGAACCATCGACTTTTGGCTGTTAGGCGACTGCAGAAGCCACAAGGCTACGGAGACCCATTATTGTACCGCAAAAATACCGAACACAACAATGCCAAATTCATTAATCGAAAGGAACTACGTTCCATCCGGGTGTCCCTTGACACCTCTCAAGATTTTTTTATTTAAAATTATCGCTTTTAGCTACACACATTGTATACTAGTGTAAGTGGTAGTTAGCTCAAAAAAGGTTGTTTCGTTTGACGTCTATTGAATCAAATATAATTTAACAGAAAATTTAAATATTAGATTTATTATTTAAATACCTAATGAACCAAATAATTATCAAGAAACAAACATGAAAAAGTCATAATGCTAGCACAAATAATAAAAAAGTTCTAAACATTGTATCTTTGACACGCTCTCCAGTAAAAGTAGAATGTTGCAGATGACTTACAATACGTAGTGAGCCATCGATTTGTTGTTATAGCCTCCATAGACACACTCTTGTCTGTGAAAATTTCAACTGTCTACCTATTACAGTTTACGAGATACAACGGACCGACATGACAGCGGTGGCTTATTAATAGTCCCATTGGCACCCTTTAGGTACGGAACCCTAAAAAACAGCTTTTAGTAGCTACATCATCAGACCCTGGATATCATCTAGGACCAGAGTACTTGTCAAGATGAATCAAACGAGCACAAACGCAATAGGGTTACGTCGTTTTAGTACAGGGTGTTAAGAGAATTTTAGCTATCTATGCCTATCTAACTTACTGTTTTGTATTTTTTTTTTTTGTAATAAACATAATTAACTATAAAGACATGACATTAAATTTATTTTGTATGCATTACCTACTAGGTATAAAAAGTATTTGTATTCCCCACTAAAGAGCATTATTATGCAAAAAATGTAACGGGTTATCGATAATAATTTACAACACTATTTTATCTATGTTAATTTCAACTACTAGTGCATCACTTTTCCATGTATATTATAAGCAGACGTCCCGCGACCCCGCCCTCAAATTCGTGCGATAAGGACAACTGCAGATCGGACTGAATAGTCTAAGAAAAAAGCCATAATTCGAGGTTTGGCTCTCTACTATTTTCTCCTCCAATATTGGACCGATTTAAAAGATATTTCATAAACTGAATAAGAAGGATATATACTGTGTCCCTATGTTTTTCTTTTTTCATTAATACTTCTCAAATTTGTACACTAGGCGTCTGTTGACAGCGGTCTAAACAAGAAATTTTGAGCATTTTGTAAGAGCTCTAGTGCTTATAAAGATAATGTATCTTCAAAAAGGAAAACATAGGGACATAGAAGAGGTCGATATTTATTTTATTGTAAAAAATCATTGCTCTAAGGTCATAAACCAGAGAGAAAACAGGCGAGAGCGTTTGTAATATTTTGTATGGAGAAAAAACCACTAGCATTCGCTCTTAAGCCACGATCCTCCGTTTATACAGGAGCCATGAGTTTGAGCGAATAATGTAGGATTTCTAACCTTTTTTTTGATAAAATTCCTCTACCTACCAACATAATAATTGAGTAAAAGAGAAGAAACTTCTTAATCAGAAATTGATCAAGTCATGGATGTCTATTTACCGGAAATCCGATATTTGGAAAACGATATTTTGGGCGAATTATATTCATTGTACTAAGTAAATAAAACAAAATATTATAATGAAACTTAATAACTAAACTGCATTTTAATCACACCGTGCGCAATTAGTACCCACAGATTAGGTACTAGTTACTACGTTTAGTACCTACAATATAGGTGTGTGGTGCCAACAACATAAAGATTTAATTTAGTTTTAATGAATTTAGTAGTAATATAGTTTAAATTTTACCTTCTTCTATAAATTATTTAGTAGGTAGCTTATTTTTGGAACACAAAACATGAGTCACGTGACGAGTATTGTGTTTACTATTACTAAGAAAAATTACCCAAAATTATGGGAAATTGCTATTTTTAGGGTTCCTTACCCAAAGAGTGCCAACGGGACCCTATTACTAAGCCTCCGCTCTCCATCTGTCCGTCCGTCCTTCCGTCCGTCCGTCCGTCCGTCTGTCCGTCTGTCAGCGGGCTATATCTCGTAAACCGTAATAGGTAGACAGTTGAAATTTTCACAGAGTGTGTATTTCTATTTCCGCTATAACAAAAAATATTCAAAATAAAATCAAATTAAAAAATAAAAGGGGCTCCCATACTTGAATAAGGAGATTGAACACTAATTAATCAATAGTACTGTTAATCTATCTTCAAAGTGAGTCAAGCTTTGACAAACAACTATGACAAAACATGGACAAAACCATGGAAGTAGACGTAGTCGTAGTTCCTAGTTCCATGGACAAAACATAGAGAAGACGTCTCACGTCACGTCACGAAGCAACGAGTCATGACACCGGTGACTTTACCGGCGATCTCTTTTGCGTGAATTTTAAACTTAAAATAAATTGAAATGGCAATTTTATCTAAGTATCAAACCTTTTTTTGCTAAATGAATTCTGATATTTTTCTTCCGAACATGAAACAATATTAAATAAACATCATTTAACAGTTTTCAAAATCGGTCATCATGCCTATTTGGACACAATAATATTCTATTTCTCAAATTTGCTCGGAAATCGCTTCTTTATTAAAAAAAAACGAAACGTCAATTGGCTCATTGCTGGCGTGGCGCCAGCAATTACGTAACTGGACAGGTACGAGGTTTTTAAAATGTACACTTTCCTCTATTAGGTGTTTCTCCTCTGTGATTAGGTGTTTTAAATGTGCATTTCTTTCGCTGAGTTATACAATTTAAAAAAATAAGAATGAATTTTTTTTTAAATGGAACAAAAAGAGCGTGGTTTAATTGGAGGTAAAGAACTATAATTGGTGACTGGTGTTTTCTTTTACAATATATTTCTTGTTCTGAAATAAAAATGGATTCGGAATCGGATGAAGAATTAATGGACTTTACACCACCAGATATGGCGGAAGTCAGAACTAAACTCAAGCCAAAGTATTCAACATGTTAACTTACCTGGCAAAAGTATACAATTATCATTTCATAACTGTACAAATTGTACTATAACATTTAACATGAAATAAAACAGTGTTTCTTTAATTATTTTTTTGTTGTTTCCTCGCAAATTAGAGAAAAGTACTATATAAGCCTCGGCCGAAATAGCAATTCATGGCCTCGTTTACTTAAAAAGGCCTCGGCTAGCGCCTCGTCCTTTTAAACTTTTTACGTTACTCGTCCATAAATTGCTTTATTCCGAGCCTCGACAATAATGTACTATTTTATCGCATCGCTAAGCATCGCCATCACATCGTAATCGCCATCAGTGCGGCCTCGGCATCAAGTCAAGTGACAGTTCACACAGTCAAAATTTGCATTGTTTATAATTTCCATGTTTAACTATAGTCGTAATTCCTAGTTCCATGCCAAAACACAATGTCAGTGTCAGTGTCACTGTCATGTTTTATTTAAAATTCGAATGTCAGTTGACAGCTTGGTGACAGCGTAGTGACAGAATTTGTAGTGACAGAATCCGAAAAAATGAAATAAATTTTATAAAGGTACTTTCTACTTTCACAAATAATTCACCAATAAAATATTAGTGTCTAAATATGTGTTAAAATATTACTTAGTGATTATTCACTCCGTGTTTAGTTCGATTTGTGGTTGCGAGTTGTCTATTTTAAGTAGGTAGGTAGGTACTGGCATAAGCTACAATTTGGGATTGGGACTTGAATAACGAATAATTACCTACGATGGAAAATTATGAAAATATCTACAATTCAATATGTCGTTTATGTTTGAGTTATAGTAATAGTAAAAATATGATATCTTTAATTGATAAAAACAGCCAAAACGGCCTGACCGCGTATGCAAAAGCTGTATCAACTTTTGCGCAAATTAACTTTACAAAGGAAGACTGTTTTCCCAGTAACATGTGCTTAAAGTGTCTGTGTTTACTGAAACAGGCTATTTATTTCAAATTCGTTACCGAATCAAGTGATAATTGTTTGAGAAATTTGAAGAATTCGTTCAGTAGCGATGGTGAAGATTTGAAAGAAAAGATCATCGAATTTGCAATGTTAAAGTTTTATTTGCCTGCCGAATGCATCAACACGACGCGGAAAGGTTTCAAAATTAAGAAAAACTTAAAAGAAGACATTGAAATGCACAAAACTATGGGAAAAGGTAGGAAAAGTAAAGAAAATCAATTAAGCAGTAGCAAATTTGCAGATGATGACTTCTTTGATAGCCCTGTGCTAGAATCAGAGACTGAACAAGAAATGTCACAATACAAAATATTGGATAAAGTTGACAAGAATGCCATTGGCTCAAATACAGCAGAAAGAAAGTGTTTAAGGGAACAATTTAAACAAGAAATGAAACGAAATAGCCAGCAGAAAAAGAACTTGGTTTGCAAGTTTTGTAATAAAGTATTGGCAAACCGGGTAACATTTGACCATCATATGCAAAGGCACATAGGATTCAGGTATTGTTAAGCTAGGCTGAGAATATGATACTTTAGTGTCAGTACAAAACATTAACACCTTTTCATTTAGTGAAACTTTCCTATGTGCTAACTATGTGAAACTGCCATTATATCACACATTTTTGCAGAATTAATTACAACATTAGTCAGTCAGTTGACTTTTATAATACCACTATAATTTATTATTTATAATAGATGAAGTTGTTCAAAAAATGTGGTTCTCAATAGGTCAGAATCTTTTTTTAAATGTATGTTCATCGATTACTCACAGGCATAAGAATTTTTCATTATACATTATTCACTTATAAAAGTAGTTAAAAAATTGGTTGTCTGTAAAGTCGCTTTATGGACGATAGTTTTACTTGATAACGTCATAAAGATGAACAGTGTGCTGCTGGAACTATTTCGCGGCACATCCGCTAACCACAGTGTGCATGCGATGACTCATGACTGGCAGGCGGCGGCGGGTCACAAGCCAACACTTGGGCCAATCGGGCCTCTCTTGCTTGTTCCGATCTCTCACTTGCACGCTCAGGCTAAGATGGAATGTGGCACTTTTTCGTGCATGCAGGTGGTGTTCATCGATTTATAAGACGTTATCACTTCAAAAGGTATATAATTAATAATACAGTTTTTTTCTAACAGGTACATCTGTGAGCACTGCGGCAAAGGGTTCCCTATTCGAAATGAGCTTCAAATGCATCAGGTAACAAGACATGGCACAGGTCCATCCCTCCAGTGTTCACGTTGCCCCTTCAAAGCCCCGAGAAAATTTGATTTGATTGAACATGAAAGAATACATTCCGGTGAGCGTCCATACACTTGCGACAAATGCGGATTGACCTTTCGAAGACGTGGTATATGGAAAAAGCATTTAATATATCACACAGAGAAGAATATCCAGTGCCCTCAATGCCCGAGGAAGTTCTACTTAAGAAGTGCAATGTTAGCTCATGCAAATAATATACATGATAGAATGTACCTTTATTTGTGTAGTCATTGTGGTGTAACATATACAAAGACGGGAACTGTGAGACGGCATATGACTGAACGTCATGGTATTCCCAAGGAGTTGCAGGGAAAAATTATTAGGGTCGACAAAGGGAAGTACTGTCGAACAATAGTTTAGAGGTGTTTAGAGGGTTTTAACTCAAATTCAATTTATAGTCATTTTCATCCCATTATAATTTTATCAAGGGTTGAAAATGACATTTGATTTAAAATATATTTATTAATATTATTTAAAATTAATTTATTTTAATTTATGGCTGGTATTAATAACTTCTCTAATCGAACACCAAAAAAATTTGAAGGTTTTAAAAATCTAGACAGACAGTGTTTCATCAGCAACCCATCGGCAATCACTATTGAGGGCAAGTCTCCTCTTAGAGAAGGGTTATAGGCCATAGTCAACCATGCTGGCCCAAGCTTTGTAGACTTTGCACACCTTTGAGAACATTATAAAGAACTCTGAGGTGTGCAGCATTCACATTTCACCTCACAATGATTTCCTTCATCGTTGAAGCTTGTGATATATTTAATTTTGTAAAAAGTGTTTATAAATTGGTAAAATATATTGCTATCTCATTAAGTGGGTTAAATGTTATGAACAAGCCTTACTACTATATCTACATAATAAAACTGTTCAACCCTAGATTACACAAACTATTGATTTTGCATTAGATAGATTATTTATACCAGCCAGATCATTGTTTGTTGTATCATAATGTTTGATTGAGTATTGGAATCGACTCTGCTAAGAACTCTGACTTAGACCTTTTTTTCTTTTCTTCAAGTAGGTACTTGAAATAATTAATACTATTTTTGGTTTTACTTTATTACAAAATATCCACAATGAGTAAAATCATAGGATATAGAAGAGCAAGAATACTAACTAGGCAAGTAAGTAGGTGTTGCGATAATTGTTTAATAGTTATTCTAATATATAAATAAATAATAATATATAAATAAATATTATCTCATTATATATTATGGTTTTATTTTGCGTAAGAAGATGGTCATATACCTGCATACATCGATGTCCTACTGTTTTGCAAGATTTGTGTTTCAGTTTTGTTAATTTCATTGATGGTGGATTGGGTGAGACCTACTTATTGAATTTTATACTTTATTTGTAACACAATAAGAGCTAGCTTGAAGTAGACTACGGGCTACGAAGGATCTTGGCAAGCTACGTTTCTAGCAATTTATATGCATTTTACGCATTGCCGTCAAATAGCGTTGCTTTTTTCTTTGCGTATTGTTGCTTTTTGCAAGTATCGTGCCATTTGCAGATAGGGATCTAGGACTCTAATATCTAGAACGATTGTATTTTATGATACAAATTAAGAAAATAATATTGTTGCTTAGGCTGGCTGCATACCTCCTTATCACTCATACGCACATTGCATTTTTACATATAGGCTACGGTCGGTGTATAGGTAGGTACTCGTAATAATAAACCAAACCCTCCCACTTGTCCATTATTCAATAATGGGAGGGTTTGGCTGTTTCAGCGCCAAGTACCTACCTAATTAAAGACTTAAGGGTTCCCGTAAGCTCAAGTTTCGGTGAGACGTACTTACCTACGTATCGTTTTGATGTGAAAAAATAAAATAAATAAAAATCCGGCCAAGTGCGAGTCGGACTCGCGCACCGCTTATTCATATACTTTTTTGTTTTTATTAATCGTTAAATTAATAAACCGCAAACTAACTTTGTAGAAGTTTATTGTTAATATCAAAAAAATATAGGTAGATACTTAGAGCGTTGGTTTTATTTTTCCTGTACCTTACCTGACGGACGGACGGAGAAAGTCTCACCATAAAAGGTTCCATTTTAACCATTTTGGTGCGGAACCCTAAAAAATAAATTAAAATAGCCTTTTTACTTTTACCTAGGTAAGTTCTCATGCAAAAAATCACGTCGACTCGTAAGCTCTGTTGCTGCGTGACTGAAGGACAAACCAACAAACAAACAATTTCGCATTTATTAAGTTCCTAGGTGAGGATGTGTTCGTTAAAATTACTGTTTTGATAGCGATGTAATGAATAGAAAAGTTTTGCTATCGATTACCTTTAAGGTGAACGTATCCCTGCAAACATCACATCGTAAAGATTAATTAAGCCGAGGAACTCTTCAAGAATCTACTCGATCGTAAAATTTTATTTCCTCGGCGGTTAAAACTTTTGGTTTTCGATCGTATGTTAGTTGCTAGGTAGTTCTAAGTGGCTATTACTCATAACTACGACAGTTCGCGTATTTTTCTTTTAAACTTTAAATTGCTTATTGATTTTATTCATTTAAGTTTTCATAGCAGGAATCGAAAATCTAGAAGTTATTGGATGAATACTAAAGTGCAAGGAACTTCGATTTTTTTAAATTGCACAATACCAATTAGATCCTATACCTTACCTATACTATAGTAATTAGTAGGTATAGACTATAGGTACATACTATACAAATATGGTTGAGCGAAGCAATGGCTGGGTCATACGTCATGCTCGTGAACGGGTGCCACCGGCGGGAATGGGGCTACTTTATGTCTGCCCATCTTAAGATAGAAGTTAGTC
The DNA here is from genome assembly GCA_029955525.1 of Oeneis ivallda. NCBI lineage: Eukaryota > Metazoa > Arthropoda > Insecta > Lepidoptera > Nymphalidae > Oeneis > Oeneis ivallda. The sequence continues at coordinate 16,522,460 of JARPMR010000007.1, forward strand.
TGTATGCATTTTTGGAACTTTCCTCATTATGGAAACACTGCATATATAGTAGTTACTGTATTGTAAATCTGTTTTGAAAAGAGCAACCGCCGAGTTTCTTGCTGGTTCTTCTCGGCAGGAAAGGCATTCCGAACCAGTGGTAGATTCATTGACTATTCAAAAGCACTTGTAAAAGTTTATTTGAATAAAAAATATTTCTATTCTATTCTATTCTATTCTATACTTGTACCTACTACTTAGTAGGTATAGGATAATAGGTACCTAAATAATATACCTGTACCTACTAATTACGTACCGAGGCATCGTATGTTATGGGAACTGTGAGTGGGAGCTTTTAAATACCCGACTCAACCTCTTGAGAAATCGGATTTTGTGGGGTTTTTAGTTTTTTGCCATTGAAGTAAATAGAAGAGCTTCCGAACATAATATGTTCATGGTTCTAACAATTAAATGGCAGCCAACGCAAGAAACCTCCTTGAAATAGTTCCTAGGCAAATCAGTGCCCGAAGAAATAGTAGATATCTACCAACGAGTCGATGTCATTTTGCTATTATGCAAAGGCCGTTGTTTCATACTTACCTACTCTTAAATTAAGATTAAAAACTTTTCATCTTAAAAATGCATACCTAGGTACAATTGAGCACAAAATGCAATCAACTGCATGAGAGTACAAAATGCAACATACCATGGCGATTTTTCCCGCCATGAGCACAAAAATGAGCGAGCAATTATGCGAACGTATAGATACGTACACCTACCTACCTTATAGAGTCGTGAAGGATGATCGGTATAGGTGAAGGATGGGGATCGAACCGTGGACCTTTCAGTTTTCAGTCCGCACTTTAATAACCGTTTAGCCTATTGAGGCTAACAGTACCTACCTATTTACTTAATGCATTTTAAACAAAACTAGAGAGACTAGCAAGTAGACGTAGGTACTGTGCATATCATATTCCTCTTTCATTCTGCAACGGTAATACGGTTTCGCCGTGACGGTGTGCTAAAGGCTTTGAAATAAACACGCGTTAATGTTTTTTTGTAAGAACGTTATTTTAGTACCTACTTGCGCAATTGAATGAAAATATTTTCAGTTTTTGCGGCAGGCGTGTTGGATTAGCGAAACGGTCAAAAGGCAACCTAAGCCACTGAATGATTACGTTGAAAAATGTAAGCCCGTGTTTTTAATTTTACCGACCATTGTGGAATAGTACCAGAGATGGTTGGTAAATTGCCTTACGAGAACTACAACTATAATAACAATTTATTAGGCATCCGTCATCGTCAGTAGAAGTTGCCTCTCGTGCCCGTCTTGGGTCCCTTCCTTCCAATTGGCTCTTTTAGGATTCGGGAATTAGGGCATCCAACTGTCGTCATCGGGGTTGTGAGCTAGAAATCCGAAGTCGATGTGCTATTACTAGGTCTGCGGTGGAGAAGTTCAATAAGATCTGGAAGGACAGAAGGATCACCAAAACCACTAAGGTTCGACTTATGAGGTGCCTTGTCTTCCCAATATTCCTCTACGGAGCTGAAACCTTGTCCCTTAGACTGCAGGACCGCCGTAAAATTGATGCCTTAGAGATGTGGTGCTGGAGGCGCCTTTTGAAGATCCCTAGGACGGCTTTCAGAACCAACAACTTGATCTTGAAAGAACTAAAGATAACAGAAAGGCTTTCGTCGACTGTGCAGTTCCGAATTCTAAAGTTCTTCGGTCACATCTCTAGAAATGAAGGGCCAATTGAGCGGTTGGTGGTGCAGGGTCAGGTGGAAGGGAAAAGAACGAGAGGACGCTCACCCACGCGCTGGACGGACCAAATGGGACGGATCAAAGTGGTGACCCGGACAACTGTGGTGGAGTGCTCCCGCAACGCAACTGACCGTCACAAATGGAGGAGCATGGCGCGGGAGGCGGTGCGATCCATAATTAATCAAGGAGACTGATGAATAACAACAAATTTCACATCATCCCAGCAGCCACGACCACTCTGACAAGAGTGACCGATTGAGAAGAAGAACTGTCGTCTGTTGTATTGGACGATTTTTAACATCGCCAACACTTTGTTACAACTGCCAAAACTGTTGTGCACAAACGCCAGTTTGCTTTAACTGCCAATATTATTGTATCTGTCTTTGTTTTATTTAAATACCTACTACAATCATTTGATTTGTCAGTGGCACCGCGCAGTGTTGATTGGGGTGGCGGGGTACAAAATTAATGAAGCCATCGTCATCATCATCGATTCCCACCCATGCTACCGCTATTTCAGAGTAGGTAGTAAGTACCTACCTAAAATATACAAGAGGTACCTAGGAACCTTATTTAATATCACATAACAAAGACTTCTACCACAGAGTACATTAAAATAGACTTCTACCAATACGTGTACGTCTAGAGCAGGGATTCCCAAAGTGGTCGGTTTCCTAGGGGTCGAAATAAACGGAAACTGCTTTTTGGGGTCGACGAGGTCTAAAAATCGACCCCTTGTAGAGTGTAAAAATATAAAGAGTGTATCTATTAGAATAAAGTTAGTATTAATCCAACATTCGGTGTTTCATTACGCCACCAAGACCCCGCCTTACATGGCGACCCTGCCTTATATGGCATCCGGGCCATCCGCGCAGTACAGATACCTAGGTTTATTGTGGTTTTAATTTTAACATGTGTGAATCAATTAATAAAATACTATTGGAAATTGATAACTTTTTTAAAGACTGGTTTATGATTTTTGCAATGTCAGCTGCGTTAATAGTAGTCGTCATAATGGTTATATTATTACGCTGTGGACGGCGTCGTTAAAACCGTTAAAAGACTGTTTCAAGGTTTAAAAACAAGAAAATGGGTGCAGGAAGTACAAAAGAAGAGGTTATCATTGCCCAAAACGCGGCCGGAGGTTCAAACCAGGCATCCGTGGAAGAAATTAGGATGCATATTCAGTGCCGTCTTTAGGATCAACGAGGCTATGGGCCAAGGTACTGGCTGGGGCCTATGTAAGGGATGGAAAATCCTTAAAAAAATTATTTTTAATATAAAAAATTTTGCTGCGAAGAAATCGAGAAAAAAAGTTTTTTAAGCTGTATATAATTACTGTTATTTTAGTGCAAAAATAAATTTTTAAACAAATTTTCTAAATCTTGTTTCTATTTTACCAAGTGTGTGATTTGATATTTTTCTTATTATGTTATAAAATTTGTTGTTGTATATCGAATTTTCAGAATTGTGGGGCCCCTGCCTACCTCGGGGCCTCGGGCCAGGGCCCTGCGGGCCCTGCCTTAAAGACGGCACTGTGCATATTAGCACCACGAATATTATTTTACTCATAATGTTGACTGTAATGTTGTTGGGAGTACTATATGCGGCATACAGCTTGTACAAAAAATGCCATCTTCAGTGGATTGATCAACAATTCCACCATCACACCCTGCGGCGTTCGTTCCTGCGTGCAATTCCGCAATCACCTAAGGTCAGTGCGGAAGTTTAAAAGTGAATTCGTGCGAAATTATGTGCAGTGTCATACAGTAACTTTATTCCATTTACCTAAACCTGTGTAGAACTATTACGTGTATAAACTACAAATACTTTATTATTCTAAGTGCATTGAACTGAAGAGACAATAATCACGCATCAAATTACGGTATGGATACTTAAGTGTAGAATTAATAAAATGTATTCGATAGAGATAAACTGCGTATACTATGTTATTGTTATTATAAGTTATGGCATCTACTTTAGAATTATTATGTAATGAAATTAAAGAAATAAGAGTATACTTGATTAAAGTGGGTCCAAGTCGTAGAACTGAGAGTCTACTGAATAAAAAATTAGGTGAAGCAAATAATATTTTTATAAGATATACTAATTATGTGTCTCAAATATCAAGCGATATTAAGAAAGGCAAAGTATCAAGTAGCGATTCTGAGTTAATTTATAAGTACATTGAAAAATTTCAGAACACATACACTGACGTAATTGAGCTAGGTATGTAAAGTATGTAAAATTAAAGATTATATAACAATGGCTACTTTCGATATTAAAGTGGCATTAAATTTATTGCCCCTCATGACTGATGAGGAGGCAAACACCAAACAGTTGATTGATGGGATCGAATATTACAATTCCATACTTACTGCACCTGAATGCAGGAGACAACTGGTTAATTTTGTATTAAAAAATAGATTATCCCAATCTGCAAAATTGGAATTGTCTCCCGACTACCCAGGTGTGGATGAGTTAGTGAGTGACATGAAAAGGGTTTTATTGCCTCAAAAGTCTGCAACAGCTATCCAGACCAAACTTAACTCAATAAGGCAGAACGACTTGTCAATAAAAGACTACGGCAAACAAATATCCGATCTGTTCGTGAATCTCACGGTGTCGCAGGCCAAAGGGAATACCGAAGGTTACAATTTTCTCAAACCAATAAATGAACAACATGCGGTAAAAAAATTTGCCGATGGCTTGCGAAACCGAAGATTGAGCACTATAATAGCGTCTAGAAATTTCAGTTCCCTCAAGGAGGCGATTCAGGCGGCACAAGATGAAGAAATGTCTTCGTCGGCAAGTTTTGGCGAAGTTCTTGGTATTTACCATAATAATAGAGGTTCAGGCAGAATTTTACAACAGGACGGCGAGGATACGCGAACCAAACATATCATCAGCGTAGGCCTCAGCGGGGAGGAGTTTATAACAATAACGGGCGGCGCGGTGGGTGGAATGGGCCTCGCAACCAACACCAGCAGCAGGCTTCGTCCCGCGGCCGGCCATACAGAGGTAGGTCATACTATCATAATAATTATAATCGAAATCAAAGGATGAGCAATAAAAATATTAATGTTTTATCAGAACCGGAAGCAAAACCGGAACCAACAAATACAGAAAAAAAATTTTTTCGTGACTAAAATATTGTCATGTAATAGTAATTGTTCAATTAGCTTATCTTTAAACAATCATTCATATAATGGGTTACTCGATACGGGAGCATCGATCTCAGCTATAAAGTATAAACATGTTCTAGAAAATCAAATTTCATATTGCAAAGAAAACATCACCATAACAGGTGTAGGAGGTACGATTACAACGCTTGGATATTGTTATTTAAACTTAGATGTAAATGGGCATCAACTGAAGAATAAATTTTATATATTTAATTACTTGCCAATTAGAGCGAATGGCATCATCGGACAAGATTTTCTGACAAAATATAAAGCGGTATTAAATTTTAATCTAAATAAAATAACATTGACTACTTGTAATAATGAAATTAATTTGTCAATTTATACTGTAGAAAATAAGCGTTTGGAGATACCACCGAGATGCGAGTCGATTCACTATATACAAACAGACTTTACAGATGAGTGCGTAGTCTGCGCGTCAGATATCAATGACGGGATTTACTTAGCAAGTTCGCTGGTTAAACCAATATGCGGCAGAATACCTATAAAAATATTAAACACTACGGAGCATCATTTTACACTGAATGAAATCAAACCGATTATTCATAGAGCTTGTGATTATAAAATATGCGCATTTACGAACTGCGAATCGAATGCTGATCGTGTTAAGAAATTGTTTTCATCGTTGCAATTAGACCATCTAAATAATGAAGAACAGGTTTCTGTAGGGAACCTATGCGCAAAGTATAGTGACGTATTTTATTTACCAGGGGATAGATTAGCCACGACTAATATTTATAAGCACTCGATAACTCTAAAGCCGAGTGTGTCTCCTATATTCTCTAAACCATATAGATTACCTCACGCTCAGAAGAAAGAAATTGATAGACAGATAGGAAAGATGTTGGAGGAAGGAATTATTGAGGAGAGTACAAGTGAATGGAGTAGCCCCGTGTTATTAGTTCCAAAAAAGCTTGACACTACTGGTGAGAAAAAATGGAGATTAGTAATCGATTATAGGAAATTAAACAACTGTATTCAAGACGATAAATTCCCTCTCCCAAACATAACCGAAATACTAGATTCTTTGTCAGGATGTATTTATTTCAGTCATTTAGATTTATACCAAGGCTTTCATAATATTGAACTTGAGAAAGACAGCCGAAAATATACAGCATTTTCTTCGGGACGTTATCAACTGACAAGAATGCCTATGGGGTTGAAAACTAGCCCTTCTTCATTTTCTCGTATGATGACAATGGCTATGGCGGGTCTTACATATGAAAAATGCTTAGTTTATCAAGATGATTTAATTGTTTTCGGAAGGAATTTGGCAGAAAAGTCAAAAAATTTACAAGATGTTTTTGAGAGGTTACGCAAAGTCAATCTTAAACTTAACCCTACAAAATGCGAATTTTTCAAAAAGGAAATTAATTATTTAGGGCATGTAGTATCAAAGGAAGGTGTCTTGCCGGATCCAGGGAAAATAGAAGTTGTTAAAAATTATCCTTGTCCAAAGTCTGTTGACGAGGTCAAGCGATTCACAGCCTTTGTCAACTATTATAGGAAATTTATACCAAATTTTGCGGAAAAAGCTTATCCTTTACATAAACTGTGTAGGAAAAATGTCTCTTTTATTTGGGATAAAGATTGCCAAAAATCATTTCAAACTCTGAAAAGTTGTATAGTTTCACCTCCAGTATTGCAATACCCAGATTTTTCAGAAGCTAACCAGTTTATCGTACAAACAGACGCATCGGGTTACGCGATAGGAGCCATCCTATCGAATTCGGACGGTCGTCCAGTAGCTTATGCCAGCAGAGCTTTAAATAAAAATGAGCAAAATTATCCTACGATTCAAAAAGAACTTTTGGCTATAGTTTGGGCGGTAAAATATTTTCGTCCATACTTATATGGTCGTAAATTCAAAATTATTACGGATCATCGTCCATTAATCTACTTATTCAATATGCGAGATCCATCAAGCAGGCTTATGAAGTTTAGGTTAATATTGGAAGAATACGATTTTACTGTAGAATACGTAATGGGTTCAGATAATGCAGCTGCAGATGCCTTGTCTCGAATTTCTTTTACGTCGGATGATTTAAAAAATATGAGCGAATGCAATATAAACGTAACTACTAGGGCACAGGCGAGAAGAATGCAACAGCAAGCTCCTTGCGATATGATTTCAAATCACAGTTGGCCTGATCAACCAAAGGTGATTGGAAGTCATACGAAACCAAGAGAAGCAGTAGAACTTAGATTTATAGAGAAAGAGGAATTAGAAAGTCTTAGAAGACAACGTAAAATTACTATGGAAAGAAACGCGTTTTGCTATGTTGAAAGTAAATTGTCAATTTTTATTAATCCTGCTTTCCAATCACAATTGACGCGAGCCGCATTTGTGAGGGAGTTGGATAGTCTCTGTAAACAAATAAACGTCGACGAAATATATATAATAAAAAATAAAAGTAATAAAATATTCATTGAAAAATTGTCAAGTGAAGTTAAATCATTACAGAATAGGTGCGCTACGCGATTTTATATATTAAATGATGTACAACGAATAGAAAATAAAGATGACAGAAGAGTGATCCTGAACGACTTCCATCTTTTGCCTACAAGTGGCCATGCGGGCATGAGAAGGATGTTCAATAATATTAAAAATTTTTTTTACTGGCCAGGATTACAGAAAGATGTTAGAGAATTCGTTAAAAAGTGTGAAAAATGTCAAAAAGAAAAACATGCAGTACGTATCAAAGAACCGATGGTTATCACTTCAACAGCTACAACAGCATTTGAGAAGGTTTATTTAGATTTGGTAGGTCCACTAGATAGAGATAATTACGGTAACAAATATATACTCACGCTGCAATGCGAGCTAACTAAATATGTGGTAGCACATCCTTTAATTTCTAAAAAGTCAGAGGAGGTAGCACAAGCTTTAGTTAATAGCTTCATACTTCTGTACGGGTTACCACGGGAAATTGGAACTGACAGAGGTTCGGAATTCCAGTCTTCAGTGTTTAAAGAGGTATGTAAACTTTTAAAAATTAATCATTTAAGTTCCACAGCTTACCACCATCAAAGCATTGGTGCATTGGAAAATTCTCACAAACACCTAAACTCATTTTTACGTATACAAACAGAAAACCATCCCGAAACATGGAGCCAATGGCTTCCCTTTTGGTGTTTTTCACATAACACTTCAGTCCATTCTGAAACTAGATTTACTCCTTACGAATTAGTATTTGGGAAAATCTGTTCACTTCCTAGTAATCTAAATACCAAAGAGGTAGAACCATTGTATAATCACGAAAATTACCCATGTGAATTAAAATATCGGTTACAATTATCGCAAAAAGAAGTAAGGGAAAATTTAGTCAAAAGCAAAGAATTAAGAAAATCAGTTTATGATAAATGCATTAATCCTATAGTGTACAATCCAGGAGATTTAATTCTAATAAAAAACGAAAATTGTAGCAAAATGGAGAGTATTTATTTAGGTCCTTACAAAGTGATCAAAGACATGCCACCAAATGTGCAGATTAATAAAAACGGTAAATTAGATATAGTTCATAAGAATCGTACAAAATTGTTCAATTCTAGTGAGTAAGTTTATTATTAAGCTAATAATGTATTTAACCAGTCTGTATAACAAAAAAAAAATTATATAACATACTAATTTTTTTTTTTATGAAAGGAAGGGAGATGTGAGTGTAAAAATATAAAGAGTGTATCTATTAGAATAAAGTTAGTATTAATCCAACATTCGGTGTTTCATTACGCCACCAAGACCCCGCCTTACACCCTATTAATGAACACAAGTTCTTATTTGAAACTTTCAAGATACTGTATAAGTTGTGTTATGTGTAGTAGGTACCAAATTGTTTTAAGAATGACTAATGTTTTAGTAGGAGTAGTATCATTCGTTTTACATGTCAATAAGCGTGCACATTAAAGTAATTTGGCTATGGGGGTCTGAGGTATCAGTTCATTTTTGAAAAGGGGTCTCTTGCCCAAAATAGTTTGGGAATCCCTGGTCTAGAGGAAGTAGGTAATCTACTACTTCCTGTAACACACACGTACGTGTACGTTCACAAAATATCTTACAAGAGGCTCTTATACTAAGGTAAAGCATTCTGAAATTAATACCAAAAGGGGGATGAAATTTCAAAATTAAAAACGCCAATGCTATTATAACCCGCCACTTTAGCGTGGAAAATATTTTAACATAAAGATAAAAGATAAATTATTATGCTCTGTGATGTTAAATATTGCGAATGCAGCTTTTGGATTGTGAAATCCTTATTATTATGCATCTCAAAGGGGGATCCGATCCAGAATAATTCAACATCCGAATATACTAAGCAACACAGTGTTAATTCTATTTTAATCCTCTCCAAATCCATATTTTCCACTGGGCACTGTATGATAGGCTTGTAAATCACATTGTAGGAACGCTAGTATGTGTATTAATTTCATATATATGTATTGAGTATATACCTAATATTATAGGTAGTATCTTTAAATACCTAGGTAGGTATCTAGATTATGTATTTTTAGATAGTGCTAGATTTTGTAGATTTTCTATTTTTCCTTTTTTATTTAATTAGGGTTCCGTACTTCAAAAGGTAAAAAATGAACCCTTTTAAGATGCTCTAAGACCTTGCTTTTAACCAAAATTGACACTTCTAGGTCAACCGCAAGTACCCTATAGGTTTTGGGTCGAAAACCTATAATATGGTAGTTCCCTTTGACCTAGAATCACGAAATTTGGCAAAAAGTAAGGTCTTACAGCACAAATAAAGGAATAATTACAAAAAATAAAAATGTTGAAAATTAGGGGGTGTCCCTATACATCGATGGTCCCCATACATACATATCTAGTTGACGCCAATTAAGATAGTCCTATGAGTTGTATGGACTATGGGGTGCTCATACCTATTTAATTTAGAGGTCTAGCTTAATTGGCACTAACCTGAAATAAGATAAATAAATAAAATTGTGTTATTGTGTGAAAGAAAATAAAAGAAAATATTTATTTTGATATTTAGAATAAATCGCTAAAAAATAAAAAATATTATATATAAGCCAATTAATACAATATAATATTATCATTTTATTGTGCGTAATACTATTATATATTCTGTGCTTTTACTTCTGGAGTACGGAACCCTCGGTGCGCGAGTCTGACTCACACTTGGCCGGCTTTTTAATAATGTAACATTTTGACATTCGTAATAAGCGCTTTTGAAAGCTTATATCGAAAAATTAATTTTTCAAAATGAAAAGGAAAAATTTTTCAAAAGATTTTTTTTGCAATACAATACAAGAGATATTATTAACTATTTTATTTTACTTACTTATTAGGTGCATAATTCATGAAACTGAATCACTATGCTTTCTAAAGGAAATTAATATTGCCAATTCAGGAAAACGGAGGTACCAGCTACTTCCGAGTTCAAACGATGTTGGGCGTTATTATATCCCCATCTGCATGGCTCTATTCTCTGTTATATAATAATGTTAGGGTGGCTTCTAATCTGAACTTTCGCTAATCGTTATTATGTGTATCACCTTAAGTTAGGAACATTTTAGTCATTCTGAATCATGAGCCTAATATTGTGTCAAGCGATTCAATAGTATGGTCCGGGTGACACTTTTTGTATCGCTTGGCAAAAAAGAGTAGAAATGGAACACATTTTTAAGCTATTGCATAGCTTTTATCGCGGGCTTTGAACTAGGACAAACAGTTTGAGCGCGGCGACCGAATCAAGAAATTCCGTAACGAAAATAAACCTAACACCGTCGTTCAGTAAGCGTTCCGCGGCTGCTTTCTTTACCGTATGGTGTACGATGTCGCAGGTTCGAATCTCACTCGCGAAGTAGTGACAGTGCGCTTTTCTTGTTTGTTTGTTTTTTAATTATTTTTTGCATAATTTTTATTATGCAAAAATAAATATTGCATAAATATTATAATTGCATAAGTTGATAAAAAATGCTATGCAATAGCTTTACCGCGGCAGTCCCCGAGTGCCACTTAATTTTTTTTCTTTCCTGGCAACACACAGTATGGCGCCATTCATTATTTTGGAAAAGTTTTGAATACGTAAATAATATTATTTCTGCGTTAAATTGTACGAAATACTAGAAAATGAGTCGATTAATTTAAATAAAATCATCCGTAGCTAAATTCAAGAGGTGATCTTTAAATTTTATACTTAAGTAGTTGGTTTATAGGTAGGCGTTCTCTTGCGAAATATGGAGCGGGAAAAATTTTGTCGGAACTTGACAATATTTTCCGAAAAACCGCCGACATTAGCAGGTATGTCTATTAATTCAGTGAAATAAATGTTAATATTATCTTATTAAGTTGTTAAAAAGCAGTTTTTCAAGATTTCGGTGACGATTTTTCTGAAAACATATTAAAATATGTAGAGGTTAATGTTAAGGTTACGAGTTTGTTTATATTTCATAATGCGTATAGCATACCCAGACGAATAATATGATACTTGAACTACGTTTGGCAAACTAACAGTTTAAAAATATTTGATAAAATATTAAATAGTAATAGTAATAGTTTATTGATAAATAGCAATATGTGTTAAAAGTTTTTCATTTGTTATTTAGGTACTATGTGTTTGTTTGTTTGCTACTCAGGTAAATCTTTAAGCATTATGAAGAGAATATTAGAAGGAGTACATAATAATTGCGTAAAAGAGAAGAAACTTCTTAATCAGAAATTGAAGTTGGGAAGAATATGGGAACCTCAACTCAAGTCATGGATGTCGATTTTCCGGAATATTTGGAAGACAATATTTTGTGCGAATGATATTCATTGTAATATGTAAATAAAATAAAATATTATAATGAAACTTACTAATTAAACTGCATTTTAATCAATACCCCCGTACGCAATTAGTATAATATAGTAGTGCGGTGCCAACCACATAAAGATTTAATTTAGTTTTAATTAATTGAGTAGTAATATAGTTTAAATTTTACCTTCTTTTATAAATTATTTAGTTGCTATTTGTGTTTAAATTAGGTTATCTATTATTATTTTTAGTAAATGGCATGTCAAGAAATAAATAACAAGAAATTTGGAATCAATAAATCTACTTAATATGATTTCAGTAAAGTAGTAAAGTATCAAAACTTAATCTGTCATACTATTCAGGCTAGTTCGGGTTTCTAGATTCGAGAAAATTTTAGTAGATAGTGGCGCCCCTATTAATTTCTACTCTTTTTGCCAAGCTATACGAACGTAATTAAAGTGACGGATGTTTATACTGGAGAGGCGGAAGTCACATTTTTTGAACCTACATTTTGGAACTGTAGTGTCTCTGGAGCTAATATAATATTGCAATTAATGGCGCACCGACCTCTACTTACCTATGACTAATTTATTAGTTCATATATTAACCTATGTTAAACTATGAAAATGTTAAACTATGATAAACCTTTAGTTAAACTATGATTTCATATAATTAATGCATGATTTCATAGATTAATTAATTATTATAGAGGTCTGTGCGCCATTTGCAGTCATCATCATCATCATCAACCCATCAACGGCTCACTACTGAGCGCAGGTCTCCTCTCGGAGAAGGGTTATAGGTCATAGTCTACACCACGCTGGCCCAATGTGAATTGGCAGACTTCATACACCTTTTGAGAACATTTTGAAGAACTCTCAGGTGTGCAGGTTTCCTCACGATGTTTTCCTTCACCGTTGAAGCAAGTGATATTTAATTGCTTAAACGCACTTGACTCCGAAAAGTCAGAGGTACCGGGACGTAGAGCGTATCCGCGGGGATTGGACCTGCAACCCCCCGAATAGGTGACCACAGTCCTAACCCGTGGTCCTAACCACTAGGCTATCACTGCTGCTGCCATTTGCAGTAGGATAAGTATTATTATTAGTTCCAGAGACACATGTATGTCAAATGTGGCGCTTCAAATTGGTCCTTATTTAAGCTGTCATTTGTATTTTTGTAATGACAGCCAATCCAATAAGCAGAACCTGTACGGGAAACAACTAGTGACGACTGAGTCACAGGCAGCCGCTCGATAAAAAGCCGTAAGACCTTCAGCATGCTTGATGTATGTCCTGCTGTGGAAGTCTATCGGTAATTAAACCTCGGAAACAAACACCACTGCAAGACGTGCCAGGGGGTCAAACAGACATTTTGGTTTAATTCGCTAAAACACGTGATTGGGAAAATAATATAAAACACGCTGCTTTCACGGTTTAGGTACCCGCGGTTTCGCTGCCTCTGACTATTTATTAAAAGTAATGCGATGTGGTGATTCCTATACAAAATTACCAATTTGAACTTTTTCGATTATGCAGCTGTTCTTTTTCAATAGATATCTTTTCAGTTGCCTACAATTTCATACTAAAAAAAAGTATTACCTAGTTAGTATTTTTGCTGAAAGGAAAATGCACACTTCAGTATGGACCTGTGGCACCATTATTTTTTTCTTTTGCCAGAAATGAAACAGGTCGTAAATAGATATCTAAGAAGCCCTTAAAAGAAAAAAATAAGTCTCTAAGTCGTAACCTACGAGAGCGATGAGAGTTGCTCTTTTATACGAATCAATAAAGATCTTGTGTTATTTTGAGGTATGAAATGTCAACACAATATTGAAAAATATTGAAATAGTGGAAATAATACAAAAAAATCAGATTAAATACAAGTACACACAATTTAAAGCGTTGATTTCTTTATTTTTCTTCCCTTTCTTCCACTTCACCCTCAAGCTACGACATGCCCCTGCGCCTAATAAAAGCAAAAGAGCAATAGTCATATCTCTGGTCATTTACGGCTAAGAGACAATATTATCTCTTCTTCTATGGACTTCTTAAATAATACACTATTTATGAACTGAGTTTTGTTATTGGCTGAAACAAAAAAAAGATGCCAAAAGGTTGCATTGTCCTTTGAGTGGCGATTAACTACTATTAACTTAACCAATACTAAACTAGCGGCACGTTATGATGGCCGGTTTGACGTTTGTCCGCTCATGAAGTTCCGTATTAATTGATAACGACTTTGAAGGAAATAATTGTATTACTTTATTGACGATAGTGATGTGCAGAGATTCATAAATTTTATCGAATGTAGTTTTAGGTTTAGGACTCAAAATTTATTTATTAAATTGATTTCTAAAATGTATACAAGTGTAGAAAAATCAGTTTGCACCATTTAAGGGGTGAATGTACTTGTGAATATGAACAATTTTCACTATGTGGACAAACCTCTGAAATCGCAAAAAAATATCAGCTGTTTCATACAAAAGGTAAAATTTTTATTTTTATATGATATATACCACAACTCGGCATTTGGTTTTCTAAATTGAAAATTTTTAAAAATGGAATCTAATACGATCGTCACATAGGATCGCTGGCTAGCACAACTACTACCTCCGGCAAACTCGCGTCAATGCTCAATGCAAAACAAAGCAGTTTCGAATTGACGTTGCTTCGAAAAGTATAAACTGTCAGTGCAATGCGATTGTGATATAGTTTTGACCTGGCTTTGGATTTCAAATATTGATACTGCATTACTGTTGACCCTTGCTCGTTAATTTGGACTCTGTTCAAGCCCTTTGTTGTGGATTTCGTCGATATGACCGAACGTACGCAGAGAACTGTTCTAAATAGTCAGACACGTGAGTTCGTAATACGCCTTCGTAACTATTTCGATCGTGAAGCTCAAAATGGAGGGCCAATTTTACCTATAACGTCAGTGGTTGAACGCGTAGCTGATGCGCTTAATATTGGACAACGAACTGTTAGACGGATAACTAAAAAAAAATATGGCGAGACTGGCACAGAAGAAAATAAACTTCACACACCAAAAAAGAGAAAACGAGCAAAACCAGTCGTAGGCATCGATAGCTTTGATGCCGATGCTATCCGAAGACATGTTTACGGCTACTATTTACAGAAGGAGTATCCAACAAGAAAAAAGTTGGTGCATTCACTGAAGGAAGCTGGATTATTCTTCGGTGGGGAAAGTTCTTTAACGAAGATTTTGAAGACCATTGGATTTCGATACAAAAAATGTAACAAACGCAAAATATTGATGGAAAGATTTGATATAGCGATGGCAAGGTATACTTTTTTACGGCAAGTGAAAGAAATCAAAAATTGGCAAAATGTTGTGTTCTTGGATGAAACATGGCTTAATGCTAACCATACTGTAGGCCGTTCTTGGAACGATGACACAGCAGCATCTACTTCCAAAGTTCCTGTAGGAAAAGGATCGCGACTTATAATTTGTCACGCCGGAACCATCAACGGGTTTGTCGAAGGTTCTCTCATGGCTTTTGCGTCAAAAACCACTGGAGACTATCATGAAGACATGAATGGAGAAAAGTTTACTGAATGGTTTACCTCAATGTTGTGTAGCCTCCCTGAACCATCTATTATAATTATGGACAACGCCCCATACCACTCGATGCAAATTGACAAGCCACCTGCCCAATCCCAAAAGAAAGCTGATATCGTCGCATGGCTTCGTAAAAATGGCGTAGATGCAAACATGAATATGTTAAAAGCGGAATTAGTACGTCTTTTAAAAGAAAACAAACCAACCAAGATCCGATACGTCATTGACGAAATAGCATTAGAACATGGGCACAGAGTTATACGGTTACCGCCTTACCATTGTGAGTATAATGCGATTGAGTTGGTGTGGGCTCAAATTAAGGGATATGCTGCAAGACACAATACAGAACCCCCATTTACCACAAAAAAAATGCTAAAATTATTAGAAGAAGCTTGTGAACATGTGACTAAAGGAGGATGGGAAAAGGTTGTGAATAGAACTGTTAAATTAATAAGGGAAGATTATGAAAGAGATGTGAAAATAGATAATATTATAGAAAACGAACATATAATTATTAATGTAGGTGATGATAGCAGTGACGACAGTGAAAATAGTAGTATGGACGAATCTGATTAATTATGGCCTATTGTGGCACCTTTTTTGGTATCTTTTGTATTCATATGTTTCTTGTGTGCATATAAAGTATGTATATTCATTTTCATTCAAATATTCAGTTCGTTCAAATAAATTAAATAAACATATACATTTTTGTTTTATTAAACCTATTTAATCAGGTACAAAAACAAAACTTAATTGTTTTTTGTTCGAGAATAAATTGACATTCCACATCACTATTGTAATGTGTCAAACCGGCCATCATAGCGTGCCGCTAGTTTAGGTAAGCTATTTGTATATCAGAATACATATATTTTTAATTTAAATATTGATGCATCCTAAAAACTTTAGTGAAATAACTAACAAATATTTATTTTATGAAAAATAAATTGTTCGAGTCTGTGGTTAGGGTTGCCAACTTTCTGTATAACAGATAAATAAATAAATATTAAGGCTGTAGGAAAAATAAACAAAAAGTACTACCTACATTGTACAAATGGTTGGTATTTTATTTTTTCGCAAGAAAGAGGTCCTTTCCACTCTTATTTAGGCGCCGCACTCGTAGGTATTTACCGAACATACAAACATTATGGTGGCACCAAATGACATTTCTAACCTATCTTAATCAATAATATTATCATATTGTGAGTGTACCAAGAACATTTTTTGAATATATGTGAAAATGAAAACTATATTTTGTATACTTACCTAATTTTACTTTTATTGAAAATAATAGATTACTTAGCTATTGTACCTAGTTACCTACCGTACTTATATAATCTCCAAAATAAATTAAAAAGTTAGTAGATACTACTTACTGTATCCTTTTCTGCTGGGAGCATTGTGAAAAGGATAGCGCTGTATCTTATGAACCTACCATAAAATGCATCTTACAATTTAGTTTAGAAATTGGCTACAAAGTAACGGGTCTCATTATTACGCGAGTAGGTAGGTAAGTATATAGAGAACGTCTTTGTACTTCTAAAACTGTTTCAACATAATATCGTTGGCAACCATATTATACCTAGTGAAAAAAATGCTAAAGCAGATTGCGGTTTACCGAAACGTTTTTATTACACGGTAGATAGGTAAGTTACGTGTTATAAAACGATTGAATGATTTCACATGAGTTTTACGATAAAAAATAAAAATAAAAAGTTTACATTTAGAAAAAGGTTATTTTTAAAACCGTTTAAAGCGTAGCTCAGTAGAAGTGGCGAGATCAAAATAATTGTTGTGCCAACATTAATGTCTTTTCAACACTTCGACCATAATGTCTTTTCAACACTTCGACCATTCATTAAACCCAATATATTTTTAGTAATATACCTACTAGCTGATGCCAGCAACTTTGTCCATGTAGATTTAGATTTTAAAAATCCTTTGGGAACTTTGATTTTCCGGGATTAAAATTCACTATTTCAGTATCCAGGTACTCAATGAAACCCATGCAAAAATCACGTCATCTCTGCTCTGTTGCAGCGTGATTGAAAACAAACCAACAAACAAACAAACACACTTTAGCATTTATAATAATATTAGTAAGATAAACCGTGTCTGAAATAGATAGTATTTACGGCATACGCCACAATATTTAAATATACACCCAAATTCAAATGTACCTACCCCAAATGAATAACCACGAAAACCCAAACGCGGTCCAGCGACCAGCAGGGATGACACATTTAATTGTTGTTTTAATTATTTCGGTTGTTGTTTATGAGGCAATGGAAAAACGGGGTCTGTGGCAACTTCAAAGGGCAGTTAATTCTATTTCGCAGGCAAATGTCACCGGGGTCCGCTGGGTTCGCAGGTAAGCTACCGGACCTCTTGGGGACGTCGCTATCATTCCATCTTTGAGGCCTGTTACATGTTATAAGCGAGTAGAGTTTCTGCTTTTTAAAGTCTGTAAAAGACTCTGGGACTCTGGAAAGGTAGACTGGGAGAAAATGCTTTAACATTAAGTTACTATGTTGTGCAATAAAGTTAATAAAAAAAAAACAGCAATGATGTGCTCTAAGTTGGAGACCACTTGCCCAGAAGAGCCTAGGTATTCTATATTGTGAACCTTACGTATAAGAGGCAGTTATTTCAAAATCACACGCAAACACGTTACATACATTTTATTTTGATGTCGGCGAGGCCTAATATTATCGCCGAATACTGACTGCCGATTTCACCAACGTCGAGTGACGCTTAATCGAGGAATACATTGGGCGTTCTGACAGCTTTTTTAACCGACTTCAAAAGAGGAGGAGGTTCTCAATTCGACGGAATCTTTTTTTATATAAGTTAACCTATTACTCCAAGACGCCTAAACCGATTTGGAAAATTCTTTTTTTGTTTGAAAGGGTATACTTCCCAGGTGGTCCCATTTAAATTTTACCGAAATCGGTCGAGCGGTTTTTAAAAAATCAACAATGAATTAGGTATTTACTTTGTAGTGGCGCGGGTGTTTGAAGTCGGTTTTTGAAAAAGAATTTTTTTACATAAAATTATTTAAATCTGCCAAAATATCCCGCTCGGATGACATAATTTTATTTATGATGACCGCGGTGGTGATACTTGGCCGCTACTGCCTGTGAGTTGCACAGTTTATAAAAAGATTCATTCCGAGGGAAATCATTTACCTAAAGCTTTCCTTGGACATCTTTCTCGAAAACGATATTGCCTTTTGAGTTTCAGGTTATGGGTATGAAATAAATGGCTGAGTTAAGGTTAATGATTTTTGTTGTTTGAAATCAGTTCTGCCTTTTTCTGTATCAATGATTATCATATTATGTAAATTGATCTTCAAAATATGTGAAGGTTGCCTTGAAAAAGTTAATCAGTACTGTTTCAGGGCGAGCTCAGACGTTCACAATTTACTACGGATATACCTATACAGTAGGTATACTTACATCTTTTTACCTGTCGATATTCAGCATCTGCCTGAGTAGAAATCATCACTTAACATTAACTCATCACTATCCAGTGATGTCGCAAAGGACTATCTTGTCATTGAATAATATTATAAACTAATATTATAAATAGGAAAGATTTTTTGTTTATTTGTTTTTTTGTTTGTACCGAATAGGCTCTGTAACTACTTTACCGATTTTAACCATTGTTCACCAATAGAATGCTTAGTTATTAGGAAGTAACATAGGCTATAATTTATTTTCAAAAATTTAGACATCCTTTAGAAAATTGCAATAATGCACCCCAAGGTAGCAAAATTTTGCCTATAAAATGCATTATTTGGCGTGTGCTGAGAAAACTATTGATGATTCATAAAAATTAAGTGCCCGAGGGAATATCTACCTATCATATTTAAGTCACAATAGTAGCTTTTGTGTTCTAAAATTTAATTAGATTGCCTTTACTATCGTAGTATTAATTCTTCCTTACTAATACATAATTATAATTAATAGTGCGTTTGTTTGTTGGTTTGTCCGTCAATCACGCTGCAACAAAGCTACGGATTGACGTAATTTTTTGGACAGGTATATTTGAGAACCTGGAGGGTGACATAGGCATCCCGGAAAATCAATGAGTTCCCGCGGGATTTTAAAAACCAAAACACGCGGACGAAGTCGCGGGCAACAGCTAGTTTAATATAAAACAACATGTTTAAAAAATCGACTTCAAACACCCGCGCCATTACAAAGTATATAATTTATTCTTGATATTTTGAAAACCGCTCGACCGATTTCGATAAAAATCCAATGGGGCCTGGGAAGTATACCCTTTGAAACAAAAAGAATTTTCCAAGTCGGTTCAGGCGTCATTTAGTAATCAGTGAACATACATAAAAAAAAAGTTTCCTACGAATTGAGAACCTCCTCCTTTTTTGCCTGAGTAGAAAGGATTTGTAGAATGCTTTATATTTACATCGGTGCCTATACCTATCTATTTGAGTTTATACTATAAAATATTATGCAAGTAGTTGTACTGTAAAATATTCATAAAAACGCGTAATTGAAGCCACAGTTTATTTAGAAACTGATAAAATTACGAAAGACAGATCAGTTAATTATAATAAACTCAATCAATAAGCAGTGGTAGCCTAGTGGTCAGAACTGTAGTATGAGACTACAGTTCTGACCACTAGGAAAAAACGTGAGAAAACCTGCACACCTGAGAGTTCTTCATAATGTTCTCGAAGGTTTCTCTACTCCGTCAATTCGCATTGGGCCAGCGTGGTGGATTATGGCCTAGGTATATAACCCTTTTCTGAGAGGAGACCTGCACGCAGTAGTGAACCATTGATGGGTTGCTGATGATGATGATGATGCTTGGATGGATATGCAGGCTCCCTTGCCTGTCTACATCTAAACATAGGTAGGTAGCTCTTATATGCAATATACTTACCTACTTCTGCCGTGAAATAAAATTCTTCGAGCCAAATATTCTTTGTTAAAAGTAGGTCAGTAAATAAAAGGAATGTTGAAATCTAGACGATCACTTGACGCACTTTAAGCTCTTTATTACAGTATCTTTTTACTTTTGTCGTTTCAACGAGATATCCTTTCAGAGACCCTCGAAATAGCTATCAAAGTTAATTAAGTATATTTTAAAGTGTTAATTCGAGACCTTAATTTTCGTTTCTAACGAAGAAAACAAGGGTAGAAGTGATGGCCTTGAATCCGATTGTAATGGAGTCTTCCTAAGACGAAACAGATCCTTTCAGTGAGGTCTTCGCACACAATTAAGCTATTGCATAGTTTTTATCGCGGGCTTTGAACTAGGACAAACAGTTTGAGCGCGGCGACCGAATCAAGAAATTCCGTAACGAAAAAAAACCTAACACCGTCGTTCAGTAAGCGTTCAACATTTTAGAGGTTCTCAAGTAGTTCTATTTGGCGCAGTGGGCGAGGGACCGCTTTCTTTGATGAGGTCGCAGGTTCGAATCTCACTCGCGAAGTAGTGACAGTTAGCTTTTCTTGTTTGTTTGTTTTTTTTTTAATTTTTTTTATTAATCTATTGCATAGCTTTTATCGCGGGCTTTGAGCGCGGCGACCGAATCAAGAAATTCCGTAACGAAAATAAACCTAACACCGTCGTTTCAGTCGGCAGACTTCGGCACGGTGTTTGTGTGCGTGCGACTAGAAAATGCTTATGCAATAGCTTTACCGCGGCAGTCCCCGAGTGCCACACGTATTTGTTCTAATATTAAAAAGAGCTGAGTCACTGGAGAGACTAAGTAAGCTCTCGTCGATACACAATCAAGATAAAAATTTATTATTATTATCATATTTTTTGGATGAGCAAAAAACATTGATTTCGCGTCATCGTGATCGTCACGCGTCACGCGTCACGCGTAGGGCGGATAGGGCGGATTTAAAATGCTTAAAACTAGTGTTACGAGTGTTAATGCATCGTAACAAAAACGAGGATTTAGAGTTTAACGTGTTCGTATAAAAGATAAGAACGTTGGCTACGTTAGTGGAGAGTGGAATTCTAATGACAGCGCTGACACATTTTGCGCTATTTTTTGTGTTTCCGAGGATATATTATAGAAGGAGCTCAAACCTATTTTACATTCCAGTGTCTAATAAGATCCAGATTCTAAAAATTCTCATGGGTTTACTTATTTTATTCCTTACATAATATTATAAAATAAGTACCTAAGTAGTGTATTATATTATTATATTATGGTGTACTATTATATTGAATTTGTAAATTTGCATTTTTTGGAACTTCCATCACTGCACTGCACTGCATACATAGCATACTTAGTACCTATTGTAAACTTGTTTTGAAAAGAGCAACCGCCGAGTCTCTTGCTGGTTCTTCTCGGCATGAAGGGCATTCCGAACCAGTGGTAGACTCACCGACGATTCAAAAGCACTTGTAAATGTTTATTTGAATAAAAAATAATTCTTTTCTATTCTATTCTATACCACAGAAGTCAAAGAATACATAATAGTAGTACTATTATGTAGTATGTATTAGTATGTAGAGATACCATAAGTTATACTACGTTTATGGGAAGTAGGTAGGAACTATAATATATTTTTTATAAAAATTATTACTATCCATTTTGAACATAGTAGTATAGTTATATTAGTAAGGTGCCTTCTTGTTCTAAGATTAGGTACTGTTACCATAGGACAGTATACAGTAAAGTATGTGTATACCTAGGTATAAATGTATAGGTATATGAATCTGTAATGCGCGTAAAGCCTTTCAAAATTGAATTTTAGTCTCGTTGGTATAACCGTTGAATATAATGTGCAGTAATAGGCTAACCCCAGGGACCCGATGGCCCGATTTAGTTTGTCTGGGCTTATTCTACCTGTCTTAAGCTATGGCTTCTAAAAAGGCGATAACCATCTTATTCATGGTGAATAAAATCAGGTTGTGAGAAAAATGGCAAAAATTAAAAAAACAGTGATAGCCTAGTGGTTAGGACTGTGGTCTCCTATTCGGAGGGTCGCAGGTTCGATCCCGGGTACGCACCTCTGACTTTTCAGATTCAAGAGCGTTTAAGGGGGCTCAGTATGCGCGAACGAAGTTGCCGGCGCACCTGGGTAACCTGCTTGCTATTTCACCTAACATTGTGTGAAAAAGAGATAGACTCAGTGTAGCGAGTGCATGCGCGCATACTTCCGTGCTACCGTCCCGCTCCCGCTCCGTGTCGGGTGAGAGGCGCGATAATTTACACCGAAATCAAGCGCGCGAAAAGGGTTGAACAGTCGTTTGGGAAAAGTGTTTTTGAGAAAAAACTTCTAAATGTATGTTTACAAACTGATGAATAAATAAACTATGTCTAATGATAATTTTTTTTGGAATTTTCATACTCCTAATGTTATTTATTTGCGCCAAAAGTTGTCATAAATTTAGTGTGAAAATGACGATCTTTCGAGGCTCGTAACTTTTTAGCGAATATTTTTTTCACTATTTTATATATCAATAAACCTAGATATTGACGAGGCAAATCGACATAATACTTAGTTTTGAGCGTACAATATCAAATAATGTAGTAATCACTCATTTACGTTTGTATGAAGAAGGTACTGGCTTGCGTCCCCTTAAGCAATTAAATATCACTTGCTTCAACGGTGAAGGGGAAAACATCGTGAGGAAATCTGCACCCCTGAGAGTTCTTCATAATGTTCTTGAAGGTGTGTGAAGTCCACCAATTCGCATTGGGGCAGCGTGGTGGACAATGGCCTATAATCATTCTCTGAGAGGAGACCTGCGCTCATTAGTGAGCCGTTGATGGGTTACTAATGATGATGATGATGATGATGATGATGATAATGATGATGATGATGATGATGATGATGATGATGATGATGATGACGATGATGATGAGAAAAATGGTGCTTCCACGCAACAGTTAAATCCTAGAGTAGAGTTTCCTTGACATAAGTCACAATGTTAATAATTAATTATCTATATTAAAAGAAGTACCTACCTTCTTATTGTATAGAAGGTAGGTGATTAGATGATTAGGTAAGTACCTAATCTAACGCGGACTTAATAACGATTGTGAACACTAATTAAATGCAGGCTTAATTCTTTTAAATTGTATTAGGAATTAAACTATTCATTTAAGTCAGCTTTAGGTTATTTCTTTCCGATAAATAATGCATAATATCATCAACTGATAATAAAGAGTAGGTCTGTTTTTACCCACTAATAATTCTTAAAATAAGACTGAACTGCCTGAAATCGAGGGAACAGACAGATAAACAGACATACACGTTAAACTTATAACACCCCTATTTTTGCGTCGGGGTTTAATAATAGAAGCGGCGGTGGACAAACGCCCATAGAATAACGACCGCCGCGCGCCGCTCTAATCTTAGAACCAACAAAACTTTAGCCCAAAAACCAAACTAATGTTATTATACAATACAATATCAGTTCCTGCCGCTTGTTTCATGGCCATAATGTAGCATTCCCTTAAGGGCATGAAGTATGTAGGCAGGAGGTATGGTTATCGTCGGATTATATCAAATTGTAAGCAATTCCGAGGAATTTCGCTCGGGTCGGACTCAGGGTAAGTGGCTTAGTTATTTTGGTTTTATATGAAGCAGATAAAAACTGAATAGGGGTTTTATTTTGAAAGCCTGGCTTGTATATCATGTCCTGGCTGCTTACCCTAATAAATCAACCCGGAATTTTCTGATAACAACACTCCAGATTAAAAATTTCTCGTTGATCTGTCCATCAAGGATTTTGTATGAATTATGATAGGTAGGTCGACTACAACAAAAGCTAAAACGTTTTATTTTAATGTTTTACGTGTAGGTATAGGTATATTATTTTTATTCGTAGAATCTGTGTGATTTTTAAAATAAAAATTGATCCATCCAATAGGGAATATGCATAAAATTTAAATTTGTCTCAAATATTTTTTTCTTGATTCTTTATTGCCTTATCATTATACTTAAAAGGTATTTTTTTATTTAGTTATTATTTAAACCCAGAAAATATTATATAGAAAGTGAAAAATAAAGGAGGGAAATTCAAACTTACAAAACGCGTCGCCATTGGTCGAAACGAAATGTGACGTCATTTGTGTTACGGTTGATTTATCGATATTCATACAGTGTCTGTGAGAAAAATTGTTTAAAACTGTATTCCTGTGTGATTACTTGTGAATTTATATTTGTAGTCAATCTAGGTCGATGACAGAAACTGGTTTTGTCAAAGCACAATCGAATAATCTACCGAAAATAGATGCATTTATGATGTCAGCGTATTTTGTATCGTATCTCGATTTTACGAGCGCAGAGATCAAAGGAGTGAAAGCTGCAAGATAATTATTATGTTGCATGGTATATTTTAGTCCTTAACATAGATTTTTATTCTTATATGTTTAAATAATACTTAAAACAAAACATAACCTTTAAATAACCATCTGTGTTCCTAAACTCCTAATTTAAGTCTTCTTCTTCTTCTTTTTCAACCTATAGACGTCCACTGCTGGACAAAGGTCTCCTGCATGGACTTCCACAGGCTTCGGTCTTGCGCCGCTTGAATCCAGCGGCTCCCTGCGACTCGTTTGATGTCGTCGGTCCACCTGGTGGGGGGCCTGCCAGCCCAACACTGCGTTTCCCTGTGCGGGGTCGCCACTCCAACACCTTGGGACCCCAACGACCATCAGCTCTTCGAACTATTTGCCCCGCCCATTTCCACTTCAGTTTCGCGACACGCTGAGCTATGTCGGTGACTTTGGTTCTCCTACGAATCTCCGAAAATTTACGTCTATGTCATTATAATTTATACGTAATATTATGTTATTGAAGCTCACTCAAGTTTGATATGTTTATATACTTTTTAGGGTTCCGTAGTAAGAAAGGAACCCTTATAGTTTCGCCATGTCCGTCCGTCTGTCTGTCCGTCCGTTTGTCTGTCTGTCTGTCTGTCTGTCTGTCTGTTTGTCCGCGGTTTAGCTCAGATACTATTGGTACTAGAAATCTGTAATTTGACAAGGGTATAAATATCAATCACGCCGACAAAGTCGTGAAATAAAATTGTGAAAAAGAATTTTTTTAGGGTACTTCCCCTACATGTAAAGTGGGGATGAATTTTTTTTTCTCGTCTATCCCATAGTGTGCGGTGTCGTTAAATAGGTCTTTCAAAAATATTGTGGGTGTGAGAACACCATTTTTCAATTCAGGGATCCGTTTGTGAAATATGATATTTTAAAGTGCTAAATTTTATTAGAGTCAAGTGTCCCCCCCCTCTGCCAGCTAAATGGTTGTATATAGGATACAAGAAAAAATTTACAGCTGTAGTATATATAATGAATTTTAAAAGAAAACTATCACGGCCAAGTTGGGTTCATTAGTTAAGGAGTTATATCTGTTTTTTCTAAGTTGGGTATTACACGTAGTGTAAGTTGCATATTTTGTAGTATATTAGAGTATTTAAACCATGGAACTCAAAATGTATTCAATATTTATAAATAAATTAAAAGCACTCTCCTAGGTCAGCAATATTTGAGACTTTCAACTACGGAACCCTACACTGCGCGTGGCCCGACACGCACTTGGCCGGTTATTGTAAATAAGTATTAGATAAATACGATATTCCAATTTACATGAACAATTTTCTTACACTTTTTTTCGTACTTTCGCATCTCGTGGAATACGAAAAAACACTTTATCGGGTGTATAATAATAGTGTTTTTGTACTTAGGTACCATACAATACTTGTAAGAAGGTTTTTTAACTTCTTCCATGGTTTGTGTAGCAATTAAAACTGAAAATAAGTATGAAGTAACTGAAACGCTATAGTAAACAAACACGGGACATGTCGAATGACGTCATCAAAAGCGCGCGCTAATGGTGGCGTTTGAACGGCTCAAATTTATTCAATGTTTTAAATTTCACTTTGAAAAATTATTTGACTATTTTCAAACCTATTTATATTTTTTATATGTTATAAAGATGTAAATGATTAATTTAAGAAATTAAAAAAAAATCATGCATATTCCCTATTGAAAATATAGGTATACAAGATATTTCACGTTCTTACCGAGTTTCCTTTGCCTTCAAATGCTTACTGTCCAGTGTCCGTCTCTTCTTCGCAGAACCTGCTTGTCCAACCATTGGTACAGGTTTGATTTGTCATAACAGCCTATACTTACATGAAAAAAATCATTTTCATTTCAATCTGTAAACTGTTTTTATAGCCACAAAAGCTATTGAGCTTTTTGTTATTTGACTGTTGGGTCAAAGGTGCGGACTGAAAACTGAAATGTCGCAGGTTCGATCCCCACCCGTTACACTACTGTCATACCAACTCTGAACACAAGCTTTTCGCTTATTTAGAAGGGAGAGGAGAATATATTTTGCCAAGTTCAGCTGGCCAATATTCCTAAAAAAAAGACAAAAAGTAGATAAGTTGTCTATCTAAATCTAAGCTTATCTAAATTAAAAATTTAGATGTCTAAGAATTTACATTAGGCGGGTACCCAAAATAAAAGCCTCATATAAAATGAACAATTATTTTATTTTATGTTATGATAGTATTATGTCCTTAACTCCTTACACATAGACAATATTTACAAATATTAACAATCCATGAGCTTTATTTATATCACATAATATAACGACACCTATGATTATTTACAATGTTTAGAGTGATAACACTTAGGTATGTATTTCCTATTTAAAAAAAACTTAGGTTCTAGATAATTATAATTTTACTGTTATTCTAGGTTTAGTATAAATTAGATAATACAAAATTGGTACGAGAGATAATACAAAAAAGGCTTTATTTGAAATAACAAATATAATATAACAATAGGTACATAATATCCTCCTAATCCTTAACTAATTTTATTCACGTGCGCGAGGTTAGTAAGTTAAACGTAAAATATTACGTACTTAGGTACCTATATATTGTTTTAAATAAACGTTCATTCGATTAGCAAGTTTATTTGCGCTCCAAAAACATGCGTTTTTCGCAATCTACGGAAATGCCATCCGCATATTGCGAAAGCAACTCGACAGCGAAGTATGGCTTTTTAATACAAAGTTGTTTTTACTGCCTCGCAACGTTCACAGTGCAGGCATGATATCGACAGAAAGAATATTGTTATTATATTTTATCGTACATTTGGAAGGTACATTATATTATAATACATGTTTTATTTAAATCATTTTAATATTTATCACGTTACAGATTTTTAAGTTTATTGACTAGCGAACTAGGTCTTTAGGTACCAACGCCCTAAAGCAATATTATTTCAATCATAGAAAAGATCATAGATTTACGATTGGTAGCTTAGTCCCTACTAGATACCGCCCGTCCTACAAACAATAGCTCCATAAATGCGGCAACGTAATTGCATAGATTTTTTGAAAACGTCTAACATTGGTTGCTACGAGACTATGTGGGTACGTCAGTTCAGGCGTACTATGAATTGTTGCAATTTACTATTTCGCCGACCGTATCTTACTAGATAGTGCGCGAAGCGACTACCAATCCTAAATCTATGATTTCAACACTAAGTACTTTTGTATAAACTGAATTCAATTTAGTTTTGAGGTTGACACAGTATAGGTTCAGGTTACTTTAAAGTTGTCATTGTATGACATGTCAAAACAATTTTGAAACAATACTGCTTTAGACTAAAGTCTTCCTATTTCTGTGGCTTTATTAGTCTAATCAATAAGTGTCTTTTTGGTCAACTTTTTTCAGCCGTCTCGGAAAAATATGAACGAGGTGTCATTTGATTTGGAATTGTACATGTAGATAATTTTTGAAAATAAAAAAACAAGTTCCACTTGCAACAATTGCAACAGTTATAAACAATAAACTAAAATAGGGGGTTTAGTTTTTTGCAAATATCTCAAAAACTAATTGAGATTTTGCAAATCTAAGAAAAGATTCAAAAAGAAAAGAAAATTTTCTAAAAAAAGTCATGACTTCAGGAACTGTATGACCAATATTTATAATTTTCTCAGAGGAATGAAAATACGGCTGAAAACGGGTGCTCGGGGTAAAATGGCTTACTTCGGACACTTTATCATTAAAAATTAATTTAACATATTACGAAATTGAAGAAATGAAAAAATTAAGAGGTTTACTGGATAAATTAGTGAACAATCCGAGGCAATTTTTCATTTAGTTATGCAATAGTTAATTCATATTTTTTTTTTCTGCTTGAACATGAACATTGCAAATGCGATTAATTGTTATACTATAAATTTGAGATCTTTTTCTTTCTTGGAGCTATTAAGGCTAATAAAGGCTTCAGAATAGATCCAAGTTGGAAAAATTAAAAAATAAATTAAGTGGCACTCGGGGACTGCCGCGGTAAAGCTATTGCATAGCATTTTTTATCAACTTATGCAATTATAATATTTATGCAATATTTTTTTGTGCATAGTAAAAATTATGCAAAAAAAATTTAAAAACAAACAAACAAGAAAAGCGAACTGTCACTACTTTGCGAGTGAGATTCAAACCTGCGACATCATACACCATACGGTAAAGAAAGCGGCCGCTCGCCCACTGCGCCAAATAGAGCTACTTGAGAACCTCTAAAATGTTGAACGCTTACTGAACGACGGTATTAGGTTTTTTTCGTTACGGAATTTCTTGATTCGGTCGCCGCGCTCAAACTGTTTGTCCTAGTTCAAAGCCCGCGATAAAACTATGCAATAGCTTAAAATCATTTTATCCGCGGCTAAAAACTAGCATAATTAAATATAGCGGCTAATTAATGGCTCACTAAACTAAACAAAAATTTTATTCCGGTTTTGAAAACAAAATGTAAATTATCGGGGCGACACAATTTTCGCTTTCTTACGAAATAATAAAATAAATTCTCTCTTACGAATGTAATATCCCAGGAGTGCTGTGTACCTTACCTATTGTATTTATGCGGAGTGTGGCGAAATTTTCAACAGAAATTGAAAACTCTTTTATTTAGTTCGCAGAAAAGGAATTTTCTTTTATACTTGTGAGGAAATAAAATTGAACTTTGCGTAGGTACACTAAACTGACCACGTAATTCCGTTAAAACACCTATTTTTTTATAACTTACGTAGTCCAAAGTAAATGGAGGTGCAAAATACATTTATTATTTCTTGAGCGCTCGGTAAGATATTTATAGCAACCTAACTCTGGCAGACGAACTCCCGGGCAAAAGTTAGTGTTAAATAATATTTATAAGATAAGCTTAAATAAATATTAATTATGTATCGTCGTATCGCTACAAAATCTTAATTTAGGGAAAAATTGAGTTTCTCAATGATATACCTACTTTATAATAATAGAAAAAGGAAAAAAATTTTTTTAGGATGGGACCGAATGTTTTATAAATGATTTATTATATTATTATTAATGCTGATTTCTAAATACTCGTTCTACAGGAGACATTTTTTCTGTAATAATTTAGATAGGTATACCCCTGAGCTCTAGGTAGTTATTTTAGACTTTAGAGATATTTTTAGGGTTCCGTACCAAAATGGTAAAAATGGAACCCTTATGGTGAGACTTTCTCCGTCCGTCCGTCCGTCCGTCCGTCCGTCTGTCACAGTCGATTATTTCAGTAAGTATTAAAGCTATCGACATGAAATTTGGCATAGTTGTGTATAATAGTGGCCCAACATCATTGGAATAAAGAAAAATCGAATATTATTTTCAGTTTTATTAAAAAAAGGGGGGAAATCGGGGGTTTGAAATTTCAAAGTAAAATAACTACGAGTGGGGTATCATATGAAAGGCCTTTACTTGTGCATTCTAAAACATTTTTTTATTTATTTCTATATATATTAGTTTTTGATTAATCAGCCAAAATATCGAAAAAAATACCGTTCCCCCCCCTTATCTCCGAAGTTTACCAATCGAAAAATCTGAAATAATTATCGTCAATAGAGGCTTATGTATATTTTACAGGAAAAATAAAATGAACGCGAAAATTATTTTAGTTTGATTAAAAAAGGGGGAAAATCGGGGGTTTGAAATTTCAAAGTAAGATAATTATACCGAATGGGGTATCATATGAAAGGCCTTTACTTGTGCATTCTAAAACAGTTTTTTATTTATTTCTATATATAATAGTTTTTGAGTAATCAGCCAAAATGTCGAAAAAAATACCGTTCCCCCCCCCCCCCCCTTATCTCCGAAGTTTACCAATCGAAAAATCTGAAATAATTATGGTCAGTAGAGGTTTATGTATATTTTACAGGAAAAATAAAATCAACGCGAAAATTATTTTAGTTTGATTAAAAAAGGGGGAAAATCGGGGGTTTGAAATTTCAAAGTAAGATAATTATACCGAATGGGGTATCATATGAAAGGCCTTTACTTGTGCATTCTAAAACAGTTTTTTATTTATTTCTATATATAATAGTTTTTGAGTAATCAGCCAAAATGTCGAAAAAAATACCGTTCCCCCCCCCCCCTTATCTCCGAAGTTTACCAATCGAAAAATCTGAAATAATTATGGTCAATAGAAGTTTATGTATATTTTACAGGAAAAATAAAACCAACGCTCCAACTAGCATAGTTTTTTTATATTAACAATAAACCTCTACAAAGAAAATTAACGATAAATAAGCAAATTATAATATAATATTATCGTTTTACTTTCACTTTTGGAGTACGGAACCCTCGGTGCGCGAGTCCGACTCGCACTTGGCCGGCTTTTTTTTTGATTTCGTCGCACCACAGAGTACAAACATCCTGCGGAAATTATTCCACCAGGATGATTTCCAACCCAAAGCTTTGTTCCTGCGAACAATTGTCTAGCATGCCCGTAAACGAATTATGCAGGTTACGTTTAGACCAATACAAAATCGAAAGCAAATTGGTAGGTCGGCCTTTCGGCCGTCTATCTAACGATTTACGGAAGCCACTGTAACCGTTATTGACGCTTATTGGTTCTGTCTCTACGTGAAGGTAGATATATCAAGAGAGACCATGGGCCAGTGTAGCTATCAATGTTAGCATTGAATAACACAATTGATCAAATTCTCCTTTGTGATTCCATATCCTTACTTCCTTGCTAATATCGTCACATACGTGGGCTGTTAGTGAAATAAAAAATAGTTGGAATGTGTAAAAATAAGTTCATTTATAGCTTTTCAAAATATTCATATGTATATATTTATTAGTATATGTATTTAATATTATTATTGACATGAATATTTGTTATAGAGGTTTATGTATATTTTACAGGAAAAATATATATTGTATTTATTCTGTAGCTAACAGTTTTGGGAACAACCTAGGTATAAGGAGTGATAACCAAATTAAAGCATAAAGGAAATATGACAAATAAAGCCATAATATTTAGTACTTATCGACCTAGAACAGTCTCCGATCACCATGTCGGAGAAAAAAAAGGGAGGACACCAAAAAAAAGGCAAACTGCAAAAGATGAATTTTAGCGTTGGTTATTAATGGAGCGTTTTGAAAACATTCAAAGTTGCAAACCTTAATTATTACAATACCGACATCTCCGTTACAAAAAAAAGAAATAATAAATAAAACTTTTGCAGAATCTCAAGTTTGCCGTAGATGTGACGATATTATAATATTGTAGATGCAAAAGTGTGTTTGCTTGTTGGTTTAAATATAAAATAAAAAATTTCATCGATCCGCTGCTCCACTCCTGCATGATTGAAGGATAATTCAATCATGCAGGAGTGGAGCAACGGATCGATGAAATTTTTGCGTGACTAAAGTTAAGGACTTTGAGAGTAACATAGGTTACCTTTTATCCCGAAAAAAAAAAACAGAAGATTTCTGCGGGATTTTTAAAACATAACCTTAAAACATAACTCCACGCGAACAAACTCGAGGGTAAAAGCTAGTAAAATATTTATAATCTCAAACAAACAATACAGCATAAAATATTTGGATTGTAAGTACTTCAGTTAGTTTATTGTTAGTCTGTGGGGTCTTGAATATTACGGAATTCATGATGTCAGTTAGATTGTTATCTGAATTGATAAACAGGCATGACGTAACATTTATTATATTAAAGGAAAAAGGAAATGTATGGAAAGAATTTTATCAATGGTATATTATATAATTGTTATTATGGAAATAAGTACACCATGGCGTGTTCACCTTGTTCTGAAGCCTTGTTCAGTGTTCACACAATTGAATGTTTGACAGAGGAGCCAAAGAAAGTAGAAAGAAGGCTCGTCGTATTTTTAAAATACCACACACGATAAAACGTCTAAAAACACGTATTTTTGTAATGTGAAATTATTTTTATCGTAATTCCTAGTTCCATGTTTTCATCGCTTTCTTTGATTTCTATGTCGATTTCCAGCAGTCGATACCTATTATTATAATAAGTAGGTATTGAAATTATCGACATGTCATATCATTACAAAATACTAACAAATATTTTGATATTGTGCTAAAGGCGTGACGTACCTAATTAAAATGATTTCATAAAATATTACTTATAATTCAAAATAAGCAAGTTAAGGTGCAGCGCCGATCGTGCTAGGCCAGGGTACATTCAGGTCATTTGAATTCCGCGTGCGGAATGCAATTTTTCCTTCTGCAATTTTGAGACATAGACATTCCAGCCACGCAATATGGCAGTCGGTATTCCTATTCTTAGCCTCTGCTTTTTTTATTATTATGACAAGAACAAAGTATTTAAATCAAAAATATTTATTTTAATCTAAAGTAAATATGTACCTACAAAATGTAGAACTTTAAATAAAATTATTTGAAAGGTTAAGAATGGTTAAAATTATTTACAATACTTAGGTATACAGTCCGAAAGAAATTACTCAAAGTACCTTTAACCCAGTATTATCACATAAAGCCTCTATCCAGTGTAAAATACACACGAAACCTTTGAGCGCAGTAAATTAGTAATTCCAATAAGTCTCTAATGAGCCATTAAGTTCCAAAGAGTTTGTTTCACTTGTCACTTGCGTTAACTTTATAAGCCTCAGGTGTTCGATGCTCAGTGAACGAAATAGTAATTTTGGTGCTGTTCATTGAACATTTTCATGAACTATTTCATAGTTTGACGTACTTAATTAAGAAAATAATTTGTTTACTTGAAAGTGTGTAGTCAGTGGTGTTCATTCGGTTGTACACTAAACTAAACTAAATTGACAATGTGGCTAATTCACTATCTCTTAAATAAACTAAATTGACAGGATTTAATCTTTTCATAATGCTTCGTGCTCAAAAGAATATCAATAGATTTTGACCTGTCAGTTTAGTTTCATATTATAGAGAATAAATTGTGTGCAACAGAATACACACAATATCATTTTAATTCAATTAAGAAGTATTGTAAAATACTGTTGTCAGTTTAGTTTGCTTTGTGTTTATTTACTTCACTAGCTTAGAATTAACTCCGTGCCTTATTTATAACTTTTATACATGAAAAACTTTTAAACTAATACCTATTATTGTGAAAATATTACTGGTAAATGATTTAAACTAACTGATAAAATATAAATAATATAATTTCCGCTCGCTTCAAATATTAATTTATGTTTTAAAAGACTTATTATAAATGACATACCTATATTTTAGTTTTTTGAAATCTTTGTCTTGCTAGTATACATTTATACTTATTATTTATATGTAAATAAATAAGTACCTTTTGCTTTTGAGTTTCTCTGTCAAGAAATTGGCATTACGAGCCCGCAGTTCCCGGGGGTGAGCTACTTCCCCTGTCTCGGAACACTTTAGGCCGTCGGCATGCACCTGCGAAGTGCGTTTGTCTAAAATTTGCCGATGAAAATCGTATTCAGTTGATGGCATAAACGTACGATTTCATCTGTTAAACGGTTGATTCGAATTGTCTAAGCGGTTCATCTATGCTTTACGATTTGATTTTATGTTATTTTATAAACGATAATGGTTTTGTGATCGATCTCCGATAGTATCGGATTTCCATCGCATCGGACTAGAGAGGAAAAAAAGAGAGTCCACCTGTGTATACACTGTAAACACATACACGTATACAAAATTGTGCAAAAATCCGAAAAAGTTTAATTTCCTTTAAAAGTTAGACCGTACAGGAGCAAGAGTTTCAGTGCAAAGAAAAAAAAATCCTTTCAAATCGCTAAAGGCAATCGCAGATGACAGAGATTGAACCGTGCCTATTTATTACTAAAAAGTATTTATATTTCATAGAATGAGCAGCATCAATCATACAGCATCGAACGCAATATGCAGATGATGTCAGCATAATAATATTTTTCCAGCTTTTTCCTCTTGTGGCACGCGATCAACTCAAAAAGTATTATTTTAATATTTTACTTGATAATTAAGTATGTATAGTATCTATATAGCCTTATCGTAATTGTCACCGTATAATCAGATTGACTGAAGTCAGGGTGTAGAGCAAGCTGTATATGTTGAGCTGTATGTAGCTCGGCGATGAAGACTGCATGGCTGCTGGATTTTCACCTGTAACAGATATATAACATTCAGTTCATGCATTTCCTAACAGCGATGATATCCTAGTGATAGCCTAGTGGAGTTTGGCCTCCTTTTCGAGAGTCCGGTATTCAAGTACCATTCTCAAACCCGAAAAGGGTCAGAAAGGCTTGGGGCATACTTCACCATTAGCGTGAAGGCCATACTTGCCCATACTTCAAGAGCGGATTAGAAGACTTCACATATCTTTGTGAATATTATGAAAAACTTTCAGGCATTCAGGTTTCTTCGCATTGTTTTGCTCGTTAAAGCAAGTATTTAAACTAAAACTTACTCTCAAAAGTAAGAAGTCGCATCTACTCAAAATTGGGTGTTTATTACATTTTGTTGATGTAAGAGTTGATTGTAATAACATAGTTACAAGAGTGTCAAATCCCTAGTATGGCTGAATTTATGGCGTTCTTGCAGCGTCAAGAAATTATAATCGATTGCAAAATTACTCAAAGTAAGCCGAAAAAAAATCGAAAGCATATTTGTAGCTGACGTAATTTTCTTCATCCCATCTGTCATCAAAAGCAGCTGTGAATACTGCATCAAAATTGCATTTTTGCAGTTGGATCGCAGTCCAAATGCAGTCTGTCTGTCAAGATTCAAAACCCTAGCGCATGGTTTAAAAATAACATTGATAACGTAGTGTATTGGAAATTAGGAGATATACTTATAAAGAAGGCTGGACCTTATGGCGAACGAATTTTAAAACACTACCTAATAGGAAATAGTCTCTTAAAAGTGAAAAACGTCACAGGTCATTATGAAATAGGAAATAAAAGGGCTTTCTTTCCTATTTCCCACGAGAATGCTTCTCTTGCATTCGTAAAGAGCTTTTAACAAAAAATTCAGAATAACCCTATTTTCTTAAAGCGCGGCGCTTTCTCGTTCATTTTAAGTTCTTTTTAACACCGCAAAAAGGTAAACAAAGGGTGCTTATACCAAACTAAAATGTTTATTATTCATGTTTGGACTTGCTAGTTTTCATTTGTTAGTTTGGGGTTGATATTATGAAGTTCGTATAATATTTCTGATACTCAGATAATTTTTTGGTGGTTTCTAGTCGCTTCTAGAACGACATACCTAACTTATTTTAAACATTAGCTGATACCGTCGACTTTCATCTGTGTAAAAGATTTTAAAAATCCAATGGGAACTCTTTCATGAGAAATTGTCCGGGTAAAGGAATCTATATCCGTTTTCAGGATGAAAGTTATTTGCGTGTCATCAAGATCCATTCAACTGTCACCAAAGTTAAAAAAAATTAAAAAAGCATATGTTTTATTATTATTTGTAAACCATCTCGGGGTAAATAAATGTAGTAAAAAGTACGAGAATATACCTATTTAAATTTTCCACTTTGGAAGTGTGAATTATTATATTATGATTATGAGTAAAAATAAATAAATAGCTCCAAAGTGTACGAAGCTACTGAGAAATATGATGTTCAGGATCAAGCGGGAAAAACTTATGATGAAATACACCTATGGGTGTTTTTTCCCGGTAGCGCCCCCTGCTGGGCTAATCATGTGGGAGCACTTTCAGAGATAAGAGTGATGACTAAGAGCCTCTATTTGCAACATTGATATCTTGCGGTAGTAAAAATGAAGTAAGTACCATATTATGAAACATGTATTCTTTTTTTTTCTTGCTTCTTTAACTGACTTAAAAAAAAGGAGGAGGTTATCAATTCGTCGGAATCTTTTTTTTTTTATGTATTTTCACCGATTACTCGGAGACGCCTGAACCGATTTGGAAAATTCTTTTTTTGATTGAAAGGGAAACTTCCCAAGTGGTCCCATATAAATTTCATCGAATCGGTCGAGCGGTTTTTAAAATATCAACAATAAATTACATATTTTGTATAGTGGCGCGAGAGTTTGAAGTCGGTTTTTGAAAAGAATTTTTATATTAAATTATTACAACCGACAGACGTCCACAGCTGAATAAAGGTATTTTGCATAAACTTTATTGAGGAGCAAGCTTTCGAATATCTGGTCCACATAATGAGATACTCAAAATATGACCTACTGCGACTCATTATGCAAGGCAAAAAGGCCTGGCCGAATACGAACATCCTGACTTAAGAACCTTCGCCAGTGGATCAATATGAGCTCAAGATCATTATGTTTAGGGCAGTAGTAACAATATCCAGTTAGCCTTAACGATTGCTAACCTCCGTTAGGAGATGTTACTAGAAGAAGAAGAAGCATATAGACTTGCATAGGTTTGCGCCGCCTGCATTCAGCGTGAAGCTTAAGTGAAAATGGGCGGGGCAAATGTGGTCCAAAGGTGCTGGAGTTGCGACCTCTTCATACCGGGAAGCCCGATGCTGGTCCCTCACTTAAGACATACACGAGTCGCCGGGTGTACTTTATTATACTTCCTTACAAATTGTACATAATCACTTCACTCCACATTTCTTATTTCCCAACATCCGTTGTATTGTGTAGAATACCAAACAATTTCCTACTGAGAGGTTGTTTGTCATTGTAATTGGATGTCCGGTGCCCTAGTTTTCTACATAACCATTGTTATTTCCAGTTAACTCTGTAATTACCAGTTTTTTATTGCTCTTTACAAACCTTCTTTCTTGCTTTAGATCGTTGTCCATCTGTTTGTTGGTAAGAAAAGGTTAGAATTATTTTTGTTGGCGGATTATAGCAAAATAACCTAACCTTTTCTTGCTAATCATGAACTTCCGCAAAAGGAAAATGTTACGTGGGCTGGCTTTTTTAATCCTTAATAATTTCTAAAGAGATTTGTAGTATCAAAGTAGCTTATCTTTTGGGTTTTTTATACGCTAACAATAACAATAAATTACATATTTTGTATAGTGGCGCGAGAGTTTGAAGTCGGTTTTTGAAAAGAATTTTTATATTAAATTATTACAACCGACAGACGTCCACAGCTGAATAAAGGTATTTTGCATAAACTTTA
The DNA here is from genome assembly GCA_029955525.1 of Oeneis ivallda. Taxonomy (NCBI): domain Eukaryota; kingdom Metazoa; phylum Arthropoda; class Insecta; order Lepidoptera; family Nymphalidae; genus Oeneis; species Oeneis ivallda. The sequence continues at coordinate 16,560,130 of JARPMR010000007.1, forward strand.
TTGAGGAGTAAGCTTTCGAATATCTGGTCCACATAATGAGATACTCAAAATATGACCTACTGCGACTCATTATGCAAGGCAAAAAGGCCTGGCCGAATACGAACATCCTGACTTAAGAACCTTCGCCAGTGGATCAATATGAGCTCAAGATCATTATCTTTAGGGCAGTAGTAACAATATCCAGTTAGCCTTAACGATTGCTAACCTCCGTTAGGAGATGTTACTAGAAGAAGAAGAAGCATATAGACTTGCATAGGTTTGCGCCGCCTGCATTCAGCGTGAAGCTTAAGTGAAAATGGGCGGGGCAAATGTGGTCCAAAGGTGCTGGAGTTGCGACCTCTTCATACCGGGAAGCCCGATGCTGGTCCCTCACTTAAGACATACACGAGTCGCCGGGTGTACTTTATTATACTTCCTTACAAATTGTACATAATCACTTCACTCCACATTTCTTATTTCCCAACATCCGTTGTATTGTGTAGAATACCAAACAATTTCCTACTGAGAGGTTGTTTGTCATTGTAATTGGATGTCCGGTGCCCTAGTTTTCTACGTAACCATTGTTATTTCCAGTTAACTCTGTAATTACTAGTTTTTTATTGCTCTTTACAAACCTTCTTTCTTGCTTTAGATCGTTGTCCATCTGTTTGTTGGTAAGAAAAGGTTAGAATTATTTTTGTTGGCGGATTATAGCAAAATAACCTAACCTTTTCTTGCTAATCATGAACTTCCGCAAAAGGAAAATGTTACGTGGGCTGGCTTTTTTAATCCTTAATAATTTCTAAAGAGATTTGTAGTATCAAAGTAGCTTATCTTTTGGGTTTTTTATACGCTAAACAAATCTTAAAGTGACCATCTGTTTGTTGTTTTATGCGAAAACGTTAAGTGGACTGACGTTTTTAATCCTTGATCATTTCTAAAGAGTTTCTAGTGTCAAAATAGCATATATTTTGGGTCTTTATACGCTAACCAAATCTTAAAGTTATTTTAGGAGTTAGGATGTTTCTGTAACCCGACCGAGACTAACCTTAACATATATTTTATTTAAACATTAACTTAATCGTATTTTTGTAGTCATAGTATTTAGGTATATTTAATGCTATACATACTTAATTGTTTTCTCTTTTAAATTTTTAACACCTTATAACTAAACACACACAAATATTACACCAATCGCCAAAAAAATAATGACATCGAGATCACTACGTCATTTCAAAAACTGGTCAAAGCTAATTACAAATCCATACTAATAATTTTATTATAATTATTATTATAAAAAAATACGTGTGGCACTCGGGGACTGCCGCGGTAAAGCTATTGCAAAGCATTTTCTAGTCGCATGCACACAAACACCGTGCCGAAGTCTGCCGAACTGAAACGACGGGGTGTTAGGTTTATTTTCGTTACGGAATTTCTTGATTCTGTCGCCGCGCTCAAAGCCCGCGATAAAAGCTATGCAATAGCTTAAAAATTCGAAAGTATCTTTCTTTGTCTGTCTGTCTGTTACCTTTTCATGGCTCGACTACTGGACGGATTTGAACGAAAGCTTGCTTGCATTCTCGAGACGGACACAATACTTTTTGTCTCTGGAAATTGCAGAGACAGGATTTCCACAGGCTAGATTTAGGATAGGTAATCGCATCGCACCTACTAGATCCCGTCGTAGTACTATACGGCAATTCATAGTACACCTGAACTGGTGTTTCTACATAAGTAGTTTTGTAGCAACCAATGTTTGACGCTTGCAAACAAACTATGATGTTATGTTGTCGCATTTATGGAGCTATTGTTTGTAGGAAGGGCAGGATCTAGTAGCGACTAAGCTACCAATCCTAAATCTATGCCCACAGGATTAAAGCCCCAAATCCATGCGGACGAAGTTGCAAACATCACATAGTAGGGTGGCAACTCCTGTTGCCAAAATCGAATGTGTCTTATAAATCTTGTGCTACCCCACCGATTTCATATTTAATAATTGCTCCGTGCAGAAAAGGAGAGAACTAGATTTTGGTCTGTCAATCTAATTTACTTTAGAGATTTCGTGCAATAATTAATAGACTAAGCTACACTGTGTACAACAAAATTAGCCGCATCATACTCAAGGAGCACAAAATATAGTTGTATGAAACTGCTTAGCTATTTTGGTCATTATCATTATTAGGTAGATCAATGTTTCTTTTTCGTGATGTTCGCTGGACAGAATACTAAACTGTTTTGTGTTGAGGGCTTGTTTACCACAGACTGTAATTGGGTGTTTGAGGTTACCACATTTATTTCATTTGCCGCCGATTTCGGGCTACATAGATAGGTATATTTTATTTTTCATTGATTGACCCAGTTAGGACAGAAATAGTTGGTATATTTTATGATTTATTTTCTTTAACAATAAATCGCATGTATTCATAACTATTTGCGATTCATCTTGCTTGCATTGGTTTATTTGTGTTAAAGCTAACATAAAGCACAAATTATCAAGCACGATATATTGATTTATCGAACAAAATAGTAAAAGTAATATGTAATAAGAAATAAATATCCATTCCACGCTTTATTTTTCTATTAAAATATTCCATCTTGGATACTTTTAGCATACGTGTAAACACGGTACTGGTCTTTCTTGTACTTACTTCTTGTGTTAATATCAATACATCATTTTCAAGTCATCCACGATACGCGTATGTCACTAATGATCATAGATTTATAGACTAAAGTAATAAACGAGTATGTCATCTGTGTAAGCGTGTGTTGAAGTGAATGTTCCATTTTTTTGCACACTTTTTGCGGCGTTGTGTGATCTCGTCTGACCCTTGTATCCAGATGCTATGTCTTCTAGCATTTTAAGACCGATACACAAAAATATCGGTTCTACAAGCTAGGTGCACCCATGAAGATATACATTATTTGGTGGTTATTTACTACTCACGGTATCTTTATGGGTGCGCCACCCTTGCACCACTTATTTCCACTTCACTTTCGCAACTCGATGAGCTGTCCTTATCTCTGGTTCTCTCGATGTCGCTGGGATACTCCGAGCATAGTTCCCTCTACCGTTCACCATAAATCTGAGATCCACTACGTTCATGCTAATGTGCTACGTGCCACATGCATTCTGAAATTGTTATTTCGTAGAATATACGATCCCTAGAGCGCTTGAATAATAATATAGTTATTTTGTAAAAGATATTCTAGTAGGCAAACTTACGAAATTCCCCTGTTCCGGACGTCATACTTTGACGCCGGTTGGTTAGAATACCAAGTAGATTCACGCCGAGGGGTTATTTGTCATTATAATTGGGTGTCCTACATCATTATGTGGGTGTTGACTTGGGAGAACAATTACCGGGGTAAATTCGTTGTTTTCGTAGCGTAATTTCTGAAAACAACATTTGCCCGCGTCTTATCTTGCGTTTTCATTTCATTATTGAAGATGTTTCTTATATTATTTTGTGTTTAGATTAGCAAACATAAAATAAAAACCTGGTATTTGAAAAAAATAATATACTTAACTTTCTGAAATATTCTCTATATCTATACCTACTAATTAATACTTATAATAAAACTGTAACTGGACGATTTCTGTACATTGAGTATATTTTGAAAATTTTGACCGAGTATGCTTTATTATCGATACTGAGCCCAAAACAGATTTTTATTTGTATGTCTGTCTGTCTGTCTGTGTCCACGCATCACGCGAAAACTACTGAACAGATTTAAATGAAATTTGATACATTAATAGCTGATACATTTTCATTCATAACTCGGTCAAATTTGAACCGATTTTAATAATTCTTTTTTTTGAAAGTGTATGTTATCAGGTACGTTTTATCTAAATTCTATGAAGATCTGATAAATATTATCGGAATTAGAGAATGTAACCCATCACGGATGGCAACAACTAGCAAGTTTTTAAGAGACAACGATCGAATACATGCAATACCATTTAATAATTATATGAGAGTCTTAGCCACAGGCATTTATTCCCAATAGACTAAATTATTAAGCTCCAGGCTCCAAATGTTTGTACCATTGTTTGTTTTGTAGCATACCCGTGCGAAGCCGGGGCGGGATATGGGGGGGGGGCACATTTTACAATTTATACAATTTCCTGGAAAGTGACATAGGCTACTTTTATCCCGGAAAATCAAAAAGTTCCCGAGAGATTTTAAAAACTAAAATAAGTATTGGATAGAAGCAGGCGTTACTTTGCGGAAGTTCATGATTAGCGAGAAAAGGTTAGAATTATTTTGCTATAATCCTTCTGTTGGCGGATTATGCAAAATAATTCTAAACTTTTCTTGATAAGTTGATATTACTAACATAACGAGGTCTTCTCCATTATAGATCTGGGCCAGGATGGAGTTTGAAACTCGATTGCCTCCTTGTCCGAGTGAGTATAGCGTGTTGTAAGTGTTTCAGTTATGCAGTAGGTATAGAGAGATAGCTTGCTGGATAGGATAATATTGTATGGAATAGTAAAAAATGTATATGTGTATGTGTAATGTAATAGTAGAAATGTATCCAGGGAAATCAATGGGTTTTAAAACTTACTCCATGTGAATACGGTCGCGGTATCTCCAGTTAAATTTCAACGTATTTCACTGCTACTGCCAACGCAATGTACCAAAAATATGTTTTCATTTAGAGGCTAAATAGTGTTACAGGCGATTTAGGCTTCACAGTGCAGACAATTTCATCAGTGGAAGTGGTTCCCGCCATTATAGCTATTAGGACTTTCTAGGCTTACGTGCTCGGGTTATATAATAAAATACTCGCTCTCATACAGTTCATGTTATATTTTTATTATGACAAAAGTTCAATACGGATATTTATTTAGCCGAGTTGGTAGGTACAGGTATATCTCATGATCTTTTCGATCCGATGTGATTATATGGAACTTCGTAGATACGGTGTTCCTAAATCAATTTACCACCGAAGTGAGAGACGACATGAGGGTTAAGTGCATTCCACAAAGCGAACTAAACTTACTTAGCTTAGCTAACTTCGGCATTTTTAGGGTTCCGTACCAGAATGGTAAAAATGGAACCCGTACGGTGCGACTTTCTCCGTCCGTCCGTCCCTCCGTCCATCCGTATGTCATATTCGATTATTTTAGTAACTATTAAAGCAATCAACATGAAATTTGGAATAGGGGCCCGAAATCATTGGAATAAAAAAATCGAAAATTATTTTTAGTCTCATTAAAAAAGGGGGAAAATCGGGGGTTTGAAATTTTAAAGTAAGATAACTATACCGAGTGGGGTATAATATGAAAGAGCTTTACCTGGACATTCTAAAATAGTTTTTTTGTGCATTATAGTTTTTGGTCGAAAAAATACCGTTCCCTCCCGTTATCTCCGAAGCTTACCAATCGAAAAAAAAAGAAATAATTACGGTCAACAGAGGTTTAAGTATATTATACAGGAAAAATAAAACCAAGGGGAAAATTATTTTAGTTTAATTAAAAAGGGGGAAAGACGGGGGTTTGAAATTTCAAAGTAAGATAACTATACACAGTGGGGTATTATACATCGATAGGTATTATACGAAAGGGCTTTATATGTATATTTTAAAACAGATTTTTCTTTATTTTTATACTTAATAGTTTTTGAGTAATCGTGCAAAATGTCAAAAAAATACCGTTTCCTCCCCCTTATCTCTAAACCAGAAATAATTATGTTCAATAGAGGTTTATGTATATTTTACAGGAAAAATAAAACCAACGCTCTACCTAGCAAAGATTTTTTTGATATTAACAATAAACCTCTACAGACAAAATTAACGATTAATAAGTAAATTAATATAATATTATCGTTTTACTTTTACTTCTGGAGTACGGAAGACTCGGTGCGCGAGTCCGACTCACAGTTGGCTGGTTTTTAGGGTTCTGTACCACAAAAGGTAAAATAGGAACCCTTATAAGATCACTCTCTTGTCCGTCTGTCCGTCTGTCCCTGTGTCACCACCAATTTTCTCAGGAACGGGTGGACCTAGCAAGTTGAAATTTATACAGATACTGAAGTTTATAGTCCCTATTAGAGATGTATAAAAATCAAGGTCCTGAGTCAACACGATAAAAAGATATGGGCAAATTTAGATTTTCGCGAAAACTTGTAAGTACCAAAATTTACCTTAATTTTCAATTTTTTTTTATATTTCGGAATTTTCCCTTTATATGTGCTCTAAGACCTTGCTTTAAACCAAAATTGAAAATTCTAGGTCAACCGGAAGTACCCTAGGTATAGGTTTTGGGTCGAAAATCTATATGGTAGTTCCCGTTGACCTAGAATCACGAAATTTGGCAAAAAGCAAGGTCTTACAGCACAAATAAAGGAAAAATTCCAAAAAATAAAAAAAGTTGAAAATTGAAAGGGTGTTAATCTAAATTGTATGAGCCCCATATATACATAGTTGATGCCAATTAAGTATTTTAATAGATAAGAGTTGTATCGGCGCTCATACAATTTAGAGGTCTAGCTTAATTGGCTAACCTCAAATAAGGTAAATAAATAAAATTGTGCTATTGTGTGAAAGAAATTATAGGAAAATATTTGACCGAGCGAAGCGAGGTCTCTGAGTCTACTATATAGAGCGAATTTGCACTTGTCCGTCCGTTCAAGGTTTTCACTAACATAATTCAATGTTTTCACTAACGTTCCCTAACCTTTACGGGCTACCTATGATAAGTTGGGTGATGATTTCTGTTAACTTCTTTATCACGATCCTGTACGGGACACCTAAAAGGACATTGGGACAGATGTTAGGACTTAGGATTGTATTTAGGAGCTACCTACGTAAAGAGACTCCTACATAGGGGATGATTTAGGTATGTTTGGTGAAAACGGGCATAATAATAATGTCAGTTTTGGTCGTCATGTATCGATTGAATGAATAATCATGGGATACCGTAACCGCGAGATCTCAGTTCGGGGCGAACCACTAGTTATTTTCATATTAAGAATAAACCTCTAAAACATAAAATATTATAAATAAGCAAATTAACATAATATATTATATATAATACTATCGTTTTACTTGAATACTTTTATTTCTGGAGTATGGAACCCTCGGTGCGCGAGTCCGACTCGCACTTGGCCGGTTTTTTTACTTCAGTTCGCCCGCGCAAAACCGAGCCAAGTATAAAGAGTGAGAGAGAGTTTGTAGGTTAGCTCTACCCAACAGTTCCAGACGTTAACTTTGTTCGTTTTCTGCCTCTCGTCAACCCCATGCATTCATCGCATGCTTAATGGAAAATTGACCAAATAGTAGATATGTCAGAATTGAGTTACGTATTATTTCCGGTATTTTTTTAACACAGTACTGTTCAATAGTCAATCATTCATTCAAAATACATGCATTCATGATTATTTAAAAATAAGTTTTAATTTCATGCGTCAAAAAGTAGGATAAGTCTTCATTGCAAGACGTTCTTTGGCGATTTCCCAAAAAATGTCTTTTTGGAATTAAGTCAGTGTTCCTCATGTTGAGTGGTAGTATAGTATCCAACCGAGGGTCAGTTTCTGGCCGTAGCTGGAGCCGAAGCCAATTAATCGTCTATCGCCATAACCTTCGGCCGAAGCCGAAACCGAAGCTGAAAATTCGGCGCATACCTTCGGCTTTTGCCGAAACATAGGTCCATTTCGGCCAAAGGTTTGGCTAAGAAGGTCGAAGCCGAAGGTTCGGTTGGACACTATTGATTGGCAGTCCGTCCGTCTTAGGTCTAAACCTTCATATTTTAGCTCGCATAACGTTGCTTGGCTCATAAAGTTGGTGGCAATTGAATAATAACTACATTAGATACATGACAATGTTGATAACGTCGCCGCTTATAAATAGTATCTATGCGAACGTTATCAGGAGGAATTAAGGCCATTAGGGACCTCTTTTCAAGCGATTAGTATCATTACCCCGGTAAGTACAATTCGTACGTTGGGAACAAAACCAAACTAAAATAATGAGTAGAAATCTACACTTTTCATATCTTCCTCTTGATCGCACATGTCATTGCTGAAGGTCATGCCCATATTATGAAAGTGCCTAGTACCTTCGTATAGCCTGGCATTTTTCAAACAATATCTACATGTTGCAAACAAAATAATGGAAAATATTGTAGATGGGTAATACAGTTTTCATATAAATAGGGTAAGAAAATTTCTAAAAGGTTTATAGTAAGATCCACTTTCACTATGCCGAAATTATCGGTACCCTAAAATCTAAATCGGCCGTAACGGTATTTTAGCGCGTACATATTTTTTGTAAATTGCCTTTGGTAATATTGTCGTGAAGTTTCTGAATATATTATAAGTACGTGGGTTCATTTATTTTCCGTTTAAGGTGAGATATCAATTCTTTTCAGTAAACATCCCTACTAATATTATGAAAGAGAAAGTATGTTGTTTGTTGGTTTGCCCTTCAATCAGGCCGCAACATTGGCTACGAATCGCTTGATACTAATCACCATAGTGGGATTGTAGCTATGACTGGTGCAGCTTTTGCGCAAAGAGACGATCAGATTTACAACCAAGTGATAAATTACATCGGTAAGCCTCGTTATGCAATGATAAGTGCTAATTTTCAGCATAGAGAACTCTACATCAGTTGCATACAAGATTTGATCTACGACAAGGAAAATAAAATCATTAACAAAATTACGTCTTCATAATTTTTTACTTTCCTTTACAATTAATAAAAAAGTCAAATGCATACAAATTGCACAAGTTGCAAAAGTAATCCGTTAGCTGCGTAAAGTTATCTAAATATATAAAAGGCAAAGGTGACTGACTGACAGACTGACTGACTGGTCTATCAACGCACAGCTCTAACCACTGGACGGATCGGGCTGAAATTTTGCACACAGATAGTTATTATGACGTAGACGTCCGCTAAGGAAGGATTATTGAAAATTCCAATCCCAAGAGGGTTAAATGGGGGTTGAAAGTTTGTATAAAAGTCCGTCATTTATCAAATTATTTTTCATGTAATATCCATGAAACTTTAATTTTTGGGCTTTCGATTAAAAAATAAGAAACACGTGGTTCGCAAATTTTGAAAATTCCACCCCCAGACTTCAAATAGGGGATGAAAATTTGTATATAAGTCCAGATTTTTAAGCTAATTTTCAGGTAATATCCATCAAACTTGGTATTTTGGCTTTCAATTGAAAATAAAGAAGTACGCGTTTGACAGTTTTTAAATGTTCAACATGGAGTTAAATAGAGGGTGAATGATTGTTATTAAGCCTGTCGTTTTTCAACTTAGGTATAACCATGAAACTTGGTATGTTGGCTTTTTACAGAGATACGAATCGCGTTAAGTTGGATTTTAATTACCAATAAAAATCTAACTTAACGTGAGCTAACCAACCGCTAAGAAACCGTTTTGAAAATTCAACGTCTAAGGGGGTAAAATAGGGGTTTGAAAAATCGAACTTAACGTGAGCGAAGCCGCGGGCAAAAGCTAGTTTTTAAATATTTTTTTAATTTGAAAATTTTTTTTTAGGTTTGATATTAATATTGAGCGGCAGTACCAACCATAGAGTGGGTGGGGTACCAACTTGAATACATTAATATGAACGATACAAAAGTGCCGGAACTCAGATCCTCTTAGCTTTAGGTATCCTATTTTAGATAAGCATTTCGATGCAGCTCCCATACAACGAGCTGCATCGAAATGAGAAGCAAAACCGAAAGAGGGTTCATTTCGATTCAGCTGTCAAACTCGAAATTGGAACTTTTCGATGCTGGAGTAGATAATAGCTATTTATGCAACTGCATCGTAATGAGGGTCATTTTAATTCGAGTGCTGTTTTTTGATACGAGGCTTGCCGAGTATCAAAATAGGATAGTACGAGAATTAAAATAACTAATTACGTTCAGTTGCATACAAGATTTTATCTACGACAAGGAAGTAAAATCATTAACAAAATACGCCGTAGGCTCAATAAAGTAACAAAAAGTAACTCCGTAAGCCGCCACCAGCCGCCTGTGGCGCCTCTGTCAACAAAAAGTAACTCCGTAAGCCGCCACCAGCCGCCTGTGGCGCCTCTGTTATATGAACGGTACAAAAGTGCAAGAACTCAGAGCCTTAGCTTTAGGTATCCTATTTTAAGAAGATAACCATTTCGATTCAGCTCCCATACAACGAGCTGCATCGAAATGAGAAGCAAAACCGAAAGAGGGTTCATTTCGATTCAGCTGTCAAACTCGAAATTGGAACTTTTCGATGCTGGAGTAGATAATAGCTATTTATGCAACTGCATCGTAATGAGGGTCATTTTAATTCGAGTGCTGTTTTTTGATACGAGGCTTGCCGAGTATCAAAATAGGATAGTACGAGAATTAAAATGACTAATTACGTTCAGTTGCATACAAGATTTTATCTACGACAAGGAAAATAAAATCATTAACAAAATACGCCGTAGGCTCAATAAAGTAACAAAAAGTAACTCGGTAAGCCGCCACCAGCCGCCTGTGGCGCCTCTGTCAACAAAAAGTAACTTCGTAAGCCGCCACCAGACGCTTATGGCGCCTCTGTCGTATGAACGGTACCAAAGTGCCAGAACTCAGAGCCTTAGCTTTAGGTATCCTATTTTAAGAAGATAACCATTTCGATTCAGCTCCCATACAACGAGCTGCATCGAAATGAGAAGCAAAACCGAAAGAGGGTTCATTTCGATTCAGCTGTCAAACTCGAAATTGGAACTTTTCGATGTTGGAGTAGATAAAAGTATTATCGGCTTCGTTCATTCATCATACCCATCTCCGGCCCACTACTATAATTTATCTTTTTTTTCTCCAGACATTGGAGTTTCAGTACCGAATACAAGTTTTTTTTAATATCTTTACGTTGAGAAAATAATCACTTGCCCACACTCGTTGTTTGATTCTATCCACTAACCTTCATAAAAGAGGTCATTGATTATATCTGAAGCACTCAATGGACTCTACAACCACTAAGGCCTCTGCCTCGAATCTTGCGGGCAGCGGGGCGGCGGCGGCGCGGTCACCGCTTGTATGGAGTGCACCGCTCGTTGCCCGCCCCCGCGCCACTGTTTTCGAGGGCCGGTCTATTTTTTATTTTTATTTATTTATTTATTTATTTATAGACAACAAAGAGTGAACACTATACACCATAAAATTATAGACCAAAGCACTAGACCAAAACTTGTGGCTGGTGATTGCAATTGGCAGCCCAATTAGACCGCAGCCTGTGCTAGGGCTGTCCAAATATCCTCGGCCCAATTGTGTTAATTTCTTATTAATATGTATAAACGGAGAAAAAAAAAAAAAAAAAAAATATATAAATATATATATATATATATATATTAGAAAATAAGGAAAGTGCAGTTTGTGCAACAGTGTCACTGTATTAAGTTTATGTATAGTTACTTGTCTATATGTATTAGAAATGATAAAGTGTCCATGACACTAATAGCGTTACCATCAACAAATCTTGTCATAAAGACATTTAAAGTTTTCAAACGAGCATACTAGTAGATATTTCTTTAAGTCCAGCTTTAATTTTTTCTGCAGGGGAGGGTGCTGGGAACACAGAATAACATTAGATATCTCCGGTGGGAGGCTGTTGAACAATTTTGGTGCCACAGATGAACAATGCTTTTTAGCGAATCCAGACGTTCCCAGTGGAACCAAACATCTTTGTTTTCTTTGCCTAAGGTGACTGTGAACTTGGTCAAGTGGAAAGTCATCAATATGTTTTGCCATATATATTGCTAATTGCCATACATACAATTTTCTCGGAGTTAGCACTTTACTCCGTTTAAATAACTCTTCCGTTGGAAATCTTCGATTCTTTTTTAAGATAATTTTAAGGTTAAGTTTTTGAGCCTTATTAAGTTTATCTAATATAGTTGAGCCACATGAACCCCATGCAATAATGCCATACAAGATTAACGATTGAGTTAAGGAACTGTACACTCTTAATAGTAGATCAGTACTCAAAATATTTCTTAAGTTACTGTATATATAGCTCAGGTTTCGAACTTTCTTTGTCAACATATCCACGTGCATATCCCACTTAAGATGTTGATCGACTATAATGCCAAGATAAGTGGTGCTTTGGGTACATAATAATGTCTTGCAGTTTCCACAGTCTGACTTATTTAGACAAGAATGCACTTGAATTTTCGGAGTTTCGGTTGGAAGACCGGCTCTAGTAGGAGAGAAGCACATAAATACAGTTTTTTCTTCGTTTAGCGTTAGCAAATTATCGTCATACCAGTCCTTAGCCAGACGAAGACCATAATTCGCTTTTTGGATGGCATTATCCCATGTCGGGGCTGTGAATAACAAAACAGTATCATCGGCAAAACATAGTGATTTAGAGTCTGTCTGTCTGTCTGTCAATAGTGAACAGAAGTCGTTAAGATAAATATTAAACAAGATTGGCCCTAATACGCTTCCCTGAGGGACACCAAACATGATTTCCTGTCCGTTTTCAGCACTAATGTGATTTCCGACTCGTACAAACTGTTTTCTATTCTCAAGATAACTAGCAAACCAGTCTAATGCATTTCCCTTAAATCCGTATAGCTCCAATTTTTTTAACAAAAGCTGATGGGATATGGTATCAAAAGCTTTAGCTAGATCAATGAACACAGCAACTGTTTTGTTTTTATTTTCATGATTCATTATTATCTGCTTTGTCAAATCAGCAATTGAATCACTGGTTCCTACTCCCTCTCTAAAACCGTACTGATTATTATGCAAGATATCTAACGTGAACGCATTAATCCTGATTTTCATTATTTTTTCAACTATTTTTGAAGTAGTAGGCAAAAGTGAAATAGGACGGTAATTCGACATAACGTTAGCTGGCCCTTTTTTATGTAATGGCATAATTATGGCAGTTTTTAAGGTCTGTGGAAATATTCCTGTTTTAAAACTCAAATTAATAATAACTGAGAGAGGAAAAGCAATTACATTATTCAGTAATTTTAAGATTTTAGAAGTAATGCCGTCGTGTCCACAAGAATCTGTATTTTTTAGCGTTTTTATGCATTTGCTAACCTCTGCTGGGCTTGTAGGTTTTAAATAAAAAGTTTTTTCTACGGGGGGAAGATTAATTTTGCTGCAAAGGGTTTTCTCTGTGGCTCCTACTTTATCTAGATGCCTATGAGCAAGGTCACGTCCAATTGAGCAGTAAAAATCGTTAAGAGCGTTTGTTATTATATTTGACTCTGACGAAAATTTAACTATTTTATTATTTATGAACATTTCTTTAATAGTACACTTTTGTTTACTCTTCCGATTAGAGGCCTCATTCAAAGTTTCCCATATCTTTTTAGAATCCCCAGAACATTTAAAAATTTTCATCCTGTAATATTTTTCTCTTGCATCTTTTATTATCCGGTTACATAGATTTCTATATTTTAAGTAATTAGCTTTAGTAATAGGATCATTAGAATATTTTTTAAATAGTCTGTAAAGTTTGTTTCTTTTTTGTATACACTTAAGAAGCCCATCCGTAATCCAAGGTTTTAATTTAACTCTAGAGCGAGGTATGCTTTTAAATGTAGTATTATTTCTAACATGTGTACCAATAATTTCATGAAATAATTGAAAGGCTTTGTCAACCTCTGTTTCATTATAGATTTCATCCCATGATTGACTACCTACATCTTTAAGGATCTGTTCATAGTCTATACATCGTTTTTGAAAAGGAGGTTTTCGTTGTTCGATATCAGAGTATTCTCTTGCGTACACACTACAAAGAGTAACATAGTGGTCGGTGATATCAGCTTTTAACACAGCAAATCTAGCAGCTTTATTTTTTAGTCTATACATGCAATGATCAATACAACTATTGTCCCTAGTCGGAGCGTCTATGCCAACTTCTATATTATGAAGGGCTAACAGTGCTAGGTAATCGTTTGCTTGAGGATGTACATTACCAGTAATGTTGATATTCGTGTCACCCATTAAAATGATATTTTTCAAACAACCTACCTGCCTTAATTTATGATCAAGGGAATCTAGGAAGATTTCAATATTATTACACGAAGGCGACCTGTATAGAGCAATTAAAGTGAGCTCATCATTTGATTTTATGCATTAGATCCTGCCGCTTCCGCGCCGCCGCCACCGCCCCGCTGCTGCCCGCAAGATTCGAGGCAGAGGCCTAAGGCCGCGGCCGCACTGGTAAGGCGACTACGACGCGACAGCGATTTCCTTGATAAACTAAACAAATGGGGGAGGCCACATCTCATATTTATTTATGTCGCGCGTAATATTCAATAGTACTAAAAATCAGTTGAACCAGTGGGAATGAGCCAAACTAAAACCAATGAATGTGTCCACACTGAGTACGGCCAGTCATTACGAGATGTAAGTGCAATTCGCTAGTTTATCGCCGCTGCAATGCGGACACACGGGTAATCGCGTCGCGTCGCATGGCAAGTCACCTTAGGGCTCTTGTGCACTTCCTCGTGTTCGATTCGTGATCGTGTTCGTGAAGGTGCGATTCGAGGTGGCCGGCATATAAAACTAAACAATAAAATACGAATACGAATCGAATGAGTGCACAAGCGCACGTACATTTTGTATGTAGACCACTTGGAATCGTATTTTCACGAATCACGAAAACGAATCGAATACGAGGAAGTGTACAAGAGCCCTTAGGGCTCGTTTCTGGAGACGCGGCGCGTGGCGCGTCCAATCGCGCGGTTAACTCAAACATATTATATGGCCAAGTATGAGAGCGTTCTTGCAGAAGCGTTCTGGGGTAGTACGCGGTGACAGCCCGCGCAACGCGCTGCGTCTCCAGAAACGAGCCCTTACCAGTGAGCCTGTGCAATGAGTTTTAAGAAAACGGGAATGCAAGATGAAAGCGATGGTTTCCTTCACCATATTTAAAGCAAGTCACCATAGTATATAGTCAAGCATTTTATAGGTGTAATTTAATAAGTATCTTAAATTTTTCTCATACTGAGTCCCAAGGTGGTGCTCAATGCAATGACAATGTGTACCTTGAGCTGATGTTACAACAACAAGTAGTCTGCGGGATACCCAACTCCTCAACAACTTACAGCAGATATACATATAGTGGGTTTGGGATCATTAGAATAGTTTCAATGAGCAAGTAGGTGTGAGATAAATGATGATCGAGGATAGAGGATTTAATAAGAGGATGTGATGATGGAGCAGAAAACTGGGTTACAGGATATCAGGTATATCATACATAGTCCGGTTTCACATGTCGGGGGTGCTTTAAATTTTTAATTTACACTTGTAATCTTCTCACTAGCTCTCTTACGTCAAGCTTAAAACGTTAACGTGGTAGTAAAGCTGTTGATCGTGAGCTCGCCGATAGTTTAAAATGCACATACCTATCTAAATATACATTTTACGTACTGAGATAATTATTATCTAAACAATTTTATTTAGACTACTAGCTAATGCCCGCGACTTCGTCCGCGTGGATATAGTTTTTAAAATCCCTCGGGAACTCTTTGATTTTCCGGGATAAAAAGTAGCCTATGTCACTCTCCAGGTCCTCAACTATATCCATGCAAAAAATCACGTCGACCCGTAGCCCTGTTGCGGCGTGATTGAAGGACAAACCAACAAACAAACACACTTTCGCTTTTATAATATTAGTAAGGATGTTTTAGGGAAACAGCATTGCCTATTTAAATAGAAATGATACAACATTATGTAGCGACATAAATTATACGGGTTTAAATAATCTCGATCTATGTTAGCATTCACACAATCGTTTTGAAATATAGGATTGAACAGACCACATAATGGTTTGGATTTCAGCCAAACTTCACATGTAGACTAACAAACGACGTGACTATTATTTCCATGTAAGTAGGTACCTAGTACCTACGTCAGTCTAGACTCTAGGAGGTCGTTAGTATACCTACCTATAGATAAAATTTTTGTTTGGGATTGATGATATTTATATAAAAGTTCTTTGACCAATCAGGACGCCTCAATAGCCCAAGTTAAATATGCGGTCTGAAAACTGAAAGTTCGATGGGTCGATCCTCACCCGATATTTTTATAAGTATACTAGCTGATGCCCGCGACTTCGTCCGCGTGGATTTAGTTTTTGAAATTTCTCGGGAAATCTTTGATTTTCTGGGAGAAAAGGTAGCCTATGTCACTCTCCAGGTCCTCAACTATACCCATGGACGAAAAACCAAAAAATCACGTCGATCCGTAGCTTTGTTGCGGCGTGATTGAAGGACAAACCAACAAACCAACAAACACATTTTCGCATTTATAATATTAGTATGATAACTCTAACTTATTTTTTACGTTTATTTGGAGGAAAGAGGAAGATACTTAGTCAAGTTCACTGGTTTAACTACACTGGTTAGAGAGGACGATACTTACTTAGTCAAGTTCTATTGTAAAAAAAAATTCTTTAACGCAAACTCATTGAAAATCGCTGAAGATTTTCATAAAATAATACGAGAGGAATGAATGAAAACGAATTATTAAGGTACAAATTAGTATAGTCTCAGTTAAATGAAAAATATAGTATCAGAAATGAAAACTATTTGGTCAAATTCATCACGATCATTAGGGCTAATTTCCAAGGCCTGGACCCTTGCCAAGTTACTCAAGCAGCTTAACTTACCACAAGACCAATACAATATGTAGGTAGCTACTCATTATAGTTCTATAATATTCGTACCTAAGAATGGGGGTGAAGAGGTTGCAGGGTTTAATCTACCTTAAGGGCTCCCCGTAAGGTCGAGTTTCCGTATAAATGTAGTTTTAATTAAGAAACAAAATGTTCGATTGATATCAAACTTTGCGATGACAAACGAGGGAGGGATTTGAAATTAGTTTTTGTTGTGAAATAATAAATCGAGGTAAGTGTTACCATACAAACGATAGAAGAGGGAAAATCCTGTTTTATTTTCTAATTCAATTAAATTTTAAACCTTTTTTTTATTCGATGACAAGCTAGTCCTTGACTGCGATCTCACCTGATGTTAAGTGACGATGCAGTCTAAGATCGTAGCGGGCTAACTTGGAAGGGGTATGGCAGTGAACATTCAACCTATACCCCTAATTGGTTTCTACACGCCATCGTGCCGGAACGCTAAATCGCTTGGCGGCACGTCTTTGACGGTAGGGTGGTAACTAGCCACGGCCAAAGCCTCCCGCCAGACCAGACCAGAGACAATTCTGAAATTATAAATTCCCAAATTGACCCCGTCGGGAATCGAACCTGGGACCTCCCAGTTATAACTTATAACTGGGAGGTCCCGGGTTCGATTCGATTCGATTCTGTTGTCTTATAACTTATAAGACAACAGCGCTCACCACTGCGCCAGGGAGGTAGTCATACCAACCTCAATAATATAAATTGTATCACCCCATTATATTATTTGTTAAGTTTGTTATCAATCCAACATAATTATTATACTTTCGAAATTAAAGTACCTATAATATCTACGTTGGTATAAAACTCCAGTTTACTTGAAAATCCAGCTTGCAGGAAATTAATGTCTACACTCTTGACATTGAATTATAGATCTGGCTGATAGAGAGATTAATTACATATATAGATTAATTACCTTTACAGGTTATGAACGTTCCTGTTCGATTAATTATTTATACTAATGTAGGTAAGTAATCTATTTATTACACTGATCTTCCTGAAATAATTCTATTAATGCTCAGATAATTTAGCCAAGTAAGAGATTAACAGGCGACCAAATGGTCTGGATATACGCCAAGTATCCCATAAACCTGCAGCGCCCAAACAAACGATTTGCTGGTGTCACATTAGTTTACGAAAGTTACGGCTTCTAGTAAATATAAACCGTATAATTAACATTTTGTGTTAGCGAATTAGCTGTTTTTTCGTGACTATGTTCATGAAGAGTTTGTAGGTAGGTATTTATATAGAGTGCGAGTCGAACTCGTGCTCCGAGGGTTCCGTACCTACACATAATACCGCCATAATATTATTATTAGTATTAGATATCATTTTCAACTTTATTTATTTTTTGGAATTTTTCCTTTATTTGTGCTGTAAGACCTTGCTTTTTGCCAAATTTCGTGATTCTAGTTTAATGGGAACTACCATATACCTATTATGTTTTCGACTCAAAACATAAAGGGTACTTCCGGTTGACCTAGAATTGTGAATTTTGGTTAAAAGCAAGGTCTTACAGCACAAGTAAAGGGAAAATTCCGAAAAATAAAAATGTTGAAAATTAAGTTAAATTTTGGTACTTACAAGTTATCGCGAAAATCTAAATTTGCCCATATCTTTTTATCGTGTTGATTCAGGACCTTGATTTTTATAAACCTTATAGAGACTGTAGACCTCAGTATCTGGTATAAATTTCAACTTGCTAGGTTCACCCGTTCCTGAGAAAATCGGTGGTGACACACGGACAGACAGACGGACAGACGGACAAGAGAGTGATCTTATAAGGGTTTCTTTTCTTACCTTTTGAGATACGGAACCTTAAAGAGCAACTTTGTACAAAATAACTAATTTATTTTTCAGGGATAATTAATCTTTCTTCAGGTTAAAAGTAGAAAAGACTACCTATACAAAGGGTTGTTTGGATTTCTTGTATAACACTCTACATGCTTTTGATTTTTTGAGTTTGATCGATGCGGGTGTTCAGAAGTACTTTAGACTACAGTCAAAACCTGCAGGTTAAGAGTTCTAAGCTCATCAGGTGCTATCAAAGTGCTCATTCCGCTGTGGGATTCTCTAAAATGAATGCCGAACTCTAATTGGCCAACACTCTCTTGCTATTGGATAAAATGCATGGCTACAAGAACGCCATAATTTCAACCAATCAACGCAACTGTGCCTGTAGCAATCACTGATGCATCTTTCCTGCAATTGACCAGGTGGTTACGTATATATTGGTGATAGTTCCGGCGAAATAACTACGTAAAAAGGTTTTTGTCAGCCAGTAAAGAGCTTTTCAAATCTTTTCAAAGCTTTTTATGATAGCGGCTAGATACACAGCTTGTCCGTACATCCAGCACTGCTGCGAGAGACATGTTTCAGTTCCAGTGCTGGTGAGAATATTATATTAATTTTAGTTGAAAATTATTAATATTAAAATTAGTTTTGTAAAATTATTGATGAATTTAGGTGTCACATACGAGTTTAAAATTTGCTTGTATAGCAAATTTTAAACATTTTTATAGGTAATAATTTATTTAGGTATCATTACTTTTATTTATTTTTATTGTTCGATAATTGAACTTATTGTGGTGTAAAATATGTAGCGAAATGAGTCTTGGTTACTTTAATAAATGAATTATTATTATAAATCACACCTATGATAATATGTATATTCTCATAATTAATCATCATCATCGCTATCATCAGCAAACCATCAACGGCTCACTACTAGACGCAGCTAGGTTTCGTCTCAGACTTTTCTGAGTTATAATATGTAGTCCACCACGCTGGCCCAATGCAAATTGGCAGACTTCACACCGTTGAGAACATTATGGAGAACTCTCAAGCGTGCAGGTTTCCTCACGATATGATCCTCATAACTAATGACAGTTGAGTCCCTATAGGAGGTATATCAGGGTAAATGCCAACGTACATGACATTTTAGATAGCACGCCGTTTGTCAGGTTTGATACGGAGCTTGGCACAGATCCAAAGTCCCGGATCGTCTGTTCAACCCTATCTGTCTAAATGATTGGGTGAATATTGATCCAGTCATATGAAATGAGGTTCCAAATTCCAATACGGACATATTTGTTTCATATTTGAAATCATAGAGCGCACACGTTAAGGACGGACGCTGGTCTTGAGCCATAAGGGCAGTTTCAGATTAGCGTTTTGTCGGCGCGTATAGGCTTGTTTTTGGTAGTGCGTAAAGGCGCATGCTTTGCTACACGCACAACCCTTACGAGCACGTGACGCGCTTATAAGCTCGTATAAGAGCGAGCTGAGTTCGTCCAAACTACTGCACAGTGCACCGGTTAGAGCGAACACGCCGGAATAAGCGTTCGGTGTTCGAAGCGCAAAATGTGGCGTGCGTGTAAGCGCGTATGCCGATACGAGAAAATACGCTAGTCTGAAATCGCTCTAAGCGAGCCTTTAGGGAAAAAATAAAAATAGTTTTAAAACCAACTGTGGAATTGTCTTAAAAATAATTTCTACAGTGCACCTATCTCAATCACCTCTGATTAGACAGTACGCTCTCGCCATTGGTAAAAATGCATTAATGCAAGCAAACACAACGTGCACAGACGACCTGATGAAATGCGCTGGCAAAAGATGGTTCCAGATAGCACAAGACAGAGATAAATGGTCTTCTCTGGAGGAGGCCTTCACCCTCACCTGAGGGTTCTTGGTCACTTCGAACATATTGACAACAAAAATTACCTACTTATAAAACTGTATGATTAATAATTCAAATAAAGTAGATTGTAGTGGTACATAATGTATATATATATATATTTAGGTAAGTGAAATCTAGGTTAGTTTATCTTAAAACTTCTGTAAACTTATTTATTACTTTGCAAGAAATAAAAGGTTTTTTTCAATGCAGACAGAATGCCATAAATTCAGGTGATTGCGATCGTCATACTGTGGCAATCATTTTTCGACAATCCCACAGCCGACGACGGAAAATTGGGTGTAAAATCCGTTATGTTGTTTTTTTTTTCGTATAAAATGAAGCCTTTGTCACCCGGACCGTGATAACAATTTGAATGACACCTCATTCATCCAAATCGATTCAGCAGTTTAGGCGTTACGGTTGAACATAGATAAATACAAACATACATACTTTAGTAGACATCTAAAATCATAGGCCCTTTGTAAATTACACTTTGCTATAGTCGGATAAACAATGCATGCCGATGAAGCTTCAGGCACAAACAAGGTTGTTTATCATATTAGGATTGATCTAAGTATCTACGTCATAAGAAAATACAACTTTAAATAGGAGACTAAAATAGGTATAATCTCTTAGGAAGCGAACAGAAAAGAAAACTGAGTCTTTTCGCTACAAAGCGGATTAAAGATTTAATCATGAACAAGTACTTCCTAATGCTGTAGTATTACGGAAAATCACAAGACTATTCCTACGTTATCTATCAAGTCGTCGATTTTCTTATATTCTCTGTGAAATCTTTCACGAACTTTTATATCATGAATTTCAAAACGTACACTATACTGTTCAGTGCTATTTATAGTATAGCATACTAAGACGTCATAAGCTTAGTGCAATTATGTTCATACTTCGTAAAAATGGAACAATTACTATGTATGGTAAAATAAATAAGACCACTAAGATTTGGTAAATGAGCCCAACCCTGACTTTGATTTTTCTATCCCACTTAATTATCATCACACCACGCTCAAAATCCTTTTGCTATAATCCGCCAAACCAAATAAACTCTGTATGTAAAATAAACAAATGACGGCCAAGTGCGAGTCGGACTTGCACACCGAGGAGGGTTCCGTACAAACTTTTAGGTCGTGGTTAGTTTACCAACTGCAAATAAGTTTAGAATGGCAATAAAAATTTTGTGATATGCAACTACAAATTTACCGGTTTTTTCCTTTACTTGTGCTACATGAATTTGTTTCATGCCAAATTTCATGATTCTAGGTCAACAGGAAGTACCCAGGTTTTGATTCCCTTGTGAGTGTCAAAATATGAGGCATAAACGGAGCATAGAAGGCCGTATCTTTTGATTGAGTCGACTTCGAAATTTGTTTTTTTTTACTGTTGCAAGGGATTGCAGACTTGAGTATTTGTTGATATTAATTTCAACTCAGTACCTCCACGCGTTCCTGAGAAAAAGGGTCTTGACAGACGGACAGACGGACAGACAGACAGACAGACGGACAACAAAGTGATCCTATAAGGGTTCCGTTTTTAGTACGGAGTACGGAACCCTAAAAAGAATCAGGTATAAATGCAACTGTGCATTGTTGAGTCAAAATCTCCTGAGGATGCTCCGGTATTGGACCGAAACGTACATAGAGTGCATTTCGGAGGGTGATGGTGGTGTGGTGTTCCTAAGCTTCTTTGATGAGGGGCGGAGTATAGCGCGAGCGGCGCGTTTTCCAATACAGATTTAGCCATACAGATTTGGCCATATAGATTTGGTCATACAGATTTGGCCATATGTTTGGCCATACAGTTTCATTGAGGAGGGGTGGTGTATAGCGTGAGCAGCGCGTTTGGCCATACAGATTTTTTTTGGTTTCATCTTCTTTATCAACCGATAGACGTCCACTGCTGGACAAAGGTCTCTTGCATGGACTTCCACAGGCCTCGGTCTTGCGCCGCCTGGATCCAGCGGTTTTTTTTTTTGGATTTTTGGTTTGGCGGACTGATTTTCCTTTAGTTTGTGTGTGGTACTTACCATTAAATATATGGACGTATATACTAGCTGGTACAGCGTTGTTCGGCACGCAGGTGTAGTTGCCTGCGTGCGAGACGCTCGTCGCGGGGATGAGGAGGTCTGAGAGACGCTGTTCAGGGTCTGTGGTTACGTTGATGCCTCGCTCAACGTCATAGTTGATCATTCTGCTGTTGTGGTACCTGGAGGCAAAAACTCTTCTTTACTATTACTTAGGTAGGTACATACTATTATTTCACTTCATCATTGCCAAAAATCATTTCGTTTCATTATTTGCACATTGTAACTTCTTCTTTAACAACTGATAGGTACACGTCTATTGTTGAACATAGGTAGGTAGGTATTGTTGAACCTATTTATTTATCCTACTATCCTACTTCCTACTAATATTATAAATGTGAAAGTATATGAGGATGTAGGTATATATGGATGTTTAGATGGATGTTTTTTGACGTGACAACGTCTTATAAATTGGTTTGCCGGGTGACACTTCAAGAAACTGCGTTACGCTCCGCTCACGTTATGCGCTCACAATGAGAGCGAGTGAGAGGCATGGTTAGCCCGCCTAAGAGCGAGAGAGACAGACATAAAAAGTGAAAGGCACGCGTCCCTTCCACTCGAGCACAGTTAGCCCGCCTAAGAGCGAGAGAGACAGAGCGAGAGAGAGAGAGTGAGAGAGATAGGCATACACACCGGTTCATGTCTTGCGCTTCTATTTCGGTTGTCACGTAAAACTTTCGCCCGTATACCGACTTTACAGGCAACCAATTTTTTTTCTTTTTTTAAATTATGCAGGGTGTCCCTTTTCATAAAAAATCGGCCAAGTGCGTGTCGGGCCACGCGCAGTGAAGGGTTCCGTAGTTGAAAGTCTCAAATATTATTGCTGACCTAGGATAGTGCTAGTATTTTATTTATGAACTAGCTGATGCCCGCGACTTCGTCCGCGTGGAAAAAGTAATAAAAAAGAATTGTTTTATGTTAATCGTGAGGTTTTTACTACGTCACTATATAATATTCTGTACCTACTTGGTACCTGCAAACCTACAATATCAATTCAAAATGGAAATTTTGTAAATATACCCACAATTTAGGCAGGACCAGCAGCATCAGGATTGAGGAGTTGGTAACTGGTCTTCAATGATGCATCACTGGACTACAGTCCAGGCGAATTTTCGATTGCACTACGCTTCTTTTTAGTTTATACTTGGCATCTACAGTAGCAACTGAAAACCGAAATTTTCGTGAGCGAAGCGAGTGCGAAATTTTTTTGATCGCACTACGCCTCTGTGTAGCCCATACTAATTGGTATCTACAAAAGCAATCTATAATCGACATTATCGCTAGAAAGCCAGTGCGACATTTTAAGGATTGCACTACGCCACCATATTATAGTCCATACTTGGCACCTACATAAGCAACATAAAAGCGACGTTATCGCGAGCGAAGCGAGCGCGAAATTTTCAGAACTGCACTACTTAACTATGTACTCCATACTTGGTTCTGACAATACCAATCAAGAAAAGACACAATTTCGCGAGCAAAGCGAGCGCAAAAATTTTGGATTGCACTACGCTCCTTTTTAGTTTCTACTTGGCACCTACATTAGCAAGCGAAAACCGAAATTTTCGCGAGCGAAGCGATCGCAAAAATATTTTGATCGCACTACGCCTCTGTGTAGTCCATACTAATTGGTATAGACAAAAGCAATCTACAACCGACATTTTCGCGAGCGAAGCGAGCGCAAAAATTTTCGAT
Organism: Oeneis ivallda; assembly: GCA_029955525.1. Classification (NCBI taxonomy): domain Eukaryota; kingdom Metazoa; phylum Arthropoda; class Insecta; order Lepidoptera; family Nymphalidae; genus Oeneis; species Oeneis ivallda. The sequence goes on from JARPMR010000007.1 coordinate 16,584,243, forward strand.
TGCCCTACGCTTATTTGTAGTTCATATTTGGCACCTACAGTAGCAACTGAAAAATGATATTTTCGCGAGCGAAGCGAGCGCGAAATTTTTTAGGAACGCACTACTTAACTATGTACTTCATACTTGGTTTACACTCACAACAATAATGAAGAAAAGACATTTACGTGAGCGAAGCGAGCGTGAAATTTTTTAGGACTGCACTACTTAACTATGTACTCCATACTTGGTTTACACTCAAAACAACAATGTAGAAAAGACATTTTCGCGAGCGAAGCGACCGCGAAATTTTTTAGGACTGCACTACTTAACTATGTACTCCATACTTGGTTTACACTTACAACAACAATGAAGAAAAGACATATTCGCGAGCGAAGCGAGCGCGAAATTTTTTACAATTACGTTGCATCACTATGTAGTAATCACTTTGTAAAACAAAGTATAAATTTTTTTTCTTAATTTTTTAAACCGCTCAACCGATTTCGGTAAAATTTAAAAACCACCTGGGAAGTATACCCTTTCAAACAAAAAAGTAAGAATTTTCCAAATCAGTTCAGGCGCCTTCAAGTAATCGGTGAACATACATAAAAAAAATTGAAAAAATAGATTCCGACAAATTGAGAATCTGCTCCTTTTTCGAAGTCGGTTAATAAGAAATCTACAAACGACATTCTCGCGAACGAAGCGTATGCCACTTTGTAGTCTTCACTTGGTACCTACAATATGATTTCATTATCGACATTTTGTAAACAGCCAGTATTTAAGTGGGTATTATCATCAGCAGCATCGGGATTGAGAAGTTGGTACCATTAGTAGTTGTAGCATGGGGAGGAGAAGGGAGGAGGATGATTCCTAAACCGAACCGAGCGATAATTAAATTATTGATGCCATCTAAGAATACAAAGCTACTGTGGGAAATTTTAGTAAACGGAAAACGGAGACGCGAAATTATCGCGAATATTAGCGAATTATAAATAAAATCTAAGTAGTTCATACTAAGTGTTACCTACCATTGGTGAGCAGTACCCAGCAGCATCAGAATTGAGTCCCCTTTTACGGCTCCACTACGCTATTATATTTTAAATATTTGGCACCTACAATATCAATTCACAATCGACAGTTCGTAAATATCAATGATTTAGTTGGGCAGTACACTGCAGCATCAGGATTGAGGAGCTAGGGCCTGGAGGTCAGTGATATAGTCTAAAATTAGTATGTAATGAATGGCTCAGGTCAAGATATGGCTATGGTATGAATGTATGTATGTATGTATGTATGTATGGTATGTATGTCTGTATGTATGGTATGAATCGCATGCTATATACGTATATATTGTATGCGAGTGACCTGGAACCGAGTCCCGAATCCGAGAGAAGTTTTGTCCTCTATCTCCGATAATATCTAGCCGATCTTCACCAAAATTGGTCATTGTATTTCTTGTCGTACATACTTTCAAATAAAGAAAGAATTATTAAAATCCGTTCAGATTTGACAGAGTTATGGAGTAAAATCAACAAAAAGTTTCATCCCCTATCCTGGAGTAACCTTATGTTTTATCGGGATAAAAACTATCCTATATGTTGACCCGGAGTATCAGCTACCGCTATACTAAATTTCATTTAAATCCGTTCAGTAGTTTTCGCGTGAAGCGCGGACAGACAGACAGACAGACAGACAGACAAAAATTAAATAAAAATCTGTTTTGGGCTCAGTATCGATAGTAAAGCATCCCCCAATTAAAATTTTCAAAATATATTAAATGTACAGAAATCTTCCAGTTACAGTTTTATTATAAGTATAGTTATGAATATTGAATACATTTTGAGTTCTATGGTTTAAATACTATAATATACTACAAAATATGCAACTTACACTACGTGTAATACCTAACTTAGAAAAAACAGATATAACTCCTTAAATAATGAGCCGTGATAGTTTTCCTTTAAAATTCATTATATATACTACTGCTGTGAATTTCTTCTTGTATCCTTTATACAACCATTTAGCTGGCAGAGGGGGGGGGGGGGGGACACTTGACTCTAATAAAATTTAGCACTTTAAAATATCATATTTCACAAATGGATCCCTGAATTGAAAAATGGTGTTCCACACTCACAATTTATTTAAAAGACCTATTCAACGACACCCCACACTACGGGATAGACGAGAAAAAAAATCATCCCCAGTTTACATGTAGGGGAGGTACCCTAAAAAAATTTTTTTCACAATTTTATTTCACCACTTTGTCGGCGTAATTGATATTTATACCCTTGCCAAATTACAGATTTCTACTACCAATAGTCTCTGAGCTAAACCGCGGACAGACAGACAGACAGACAGACGGACAGACATGGCGAAACTATAAGGGTTCCTTGTTTACTACGGAACCCTAAAAAGGGTCCTTTTTTGCTTTGTTTTTATTTTCAGAAATTTTTATTATCTGTAAGTTTTTTTTGTGATGTTTTGTTTTCTCTTTCACGCCACAACGAATGAACCCAATTGGCTGAAATTAGCTGAAATGGAATGGAGATAGCTCATACCCAGGATTAACACATAGGCTACTTTTTATCCCGGAAAATTACAGAGTTCACGCGGGAATTAAAAAACCTTAATCCACGCGGACGAAGTCGCGGGCATCATCTAGTTTCTAGAATACGTTCTCTTGCACGGAGGTTTTAACCACTATTACTGCTTAAATTGATAATAATATTAATATTGGAATTGTATTCAATTTTTCTCTGCGATGGTTTGGTCGCGGACTCACTGTAGATAGATACTATTATAGATAAACCACCACAATTAACCAAGGTACAAGGGAAAAACATTACCTATACCATGTAAATCCTCTAGATGAAGAATTATATCTTGACCGAAGAAACGTTATTTGAAGCTTGAAACAACTATATAATAGAAGATAAACTTGTTTCATTAATTGAGACGAATGTAAATCATTTGCGATTTTTTAATACGATGTCGACTTTTGCAATGTTGTTTTAATTAACTTTCAGTTGCTATCGCAATGAATAATTTTTCCACGAACCCCTTTTATAAAGGACTTTGTAATTTTATTTTTTGAATAATAAAAAGCAGTTTATGGGTCACAAAACTTTAATTACCAAAAAGTCCCTCATATTATTACAGAAGTTATTAAAGTCTTGTAGAAAAGCCATTCATCTAATTAAACATAATAAAATGAATGGAAACCTCAAATACAAAAATTCTAAAGCAAAAGCGAGCACAAAGTGAAATAAAAAGAACTCGAAGTATCTACTTAGTACCTACGTATTTCATTAAGTACAGAAGAGAGCACCTCGTAGATCTTTTACCCACTAGAAATATAAACGTGAAGAAATAATTGATCTAAATTCCGTCGGAGCACGTAGTTAGCCACGAAATTGGCGAAAACGGAAACAGTTCGATACGTGTTCGTTTTCACAGCCTCCCTTTTCCATGTAATTTTATTCCACAGTAGAGGCATTGAACTGTAACGATCAGAAGTGCAATAGTCGACGCGGTGATAAACCAAACTCCTATTTGTTCAACGATTGAACTAATCAGTTGAACTAGTGGGAATGACCCATTTGTCATTGACCTATTTGGCTTGAGGCCGATTACGCAGTATCGCCGCGTTAGTACGCCGAGCTCGTAGAAAATACGTACGGTATTATTTTCGATATTTTGCCCAATTTATCAAAAACTATTATATACTTAATATGAAAATAAATAAAAATCTGTTTTAGAATGTGCAGGTAAAGCCCTTTCTTATGATACCCCACTCGGTATAGTTATCTTACTTTGAAATTTCGAAGCCCCGATTTTCCCCCTTTTTTTTATAAAACTAAAAATAAATGTTGGGCCACTATTATACACAACTATTCCAAATTTCATGTCGATAGCTTTAATAGTTACTAAAATAATCAACTGTGATAGACGGACGGACGGACGGACGGGAAATTCTCACCATAAGGATTCCATTTTTACCATTTTGGTACCTACCTAAAATGACGTAGGTACTGTGCTGTGAAAAGGTATCATAATTCATCACAGTAATCATCAAAACGTAATTATCAGTACCTACATAAAATATAATCAAGTACATGACACACACAATCATTGGTTGTTTTGAGCCTACGTTTGGAGCAGAACTTTATTAGAAACTTCTGTTCTATGAGTTATAGTTCAATGTGCAGTAGGTATTTATTCTCCAAACGCCCAGCCTATCTGACGTGGCGACGAGAAAACTCCACAGAATGATGCCATAATTATGGTGTCGCTGAGTTGTTTATTCGGCTTATAATAATAATAACTTTTCAACAAAAAATTAAACTAATGATAAAAGCGAAAAATAAAATAAACCTTTTTAGTCTCTTAGACTAATGTAAGTAACGAATTTTAAATCGGCGAGAAACTTTTTTAAAAGCAATTTAATACTTATATAGAATTATGGCATGGTGGATTCCTAATTTGCTAATAAAATAAGTTTGTTTTGCTTTTGTAAACGCTCGCTGTTGATTACTGATCAACAATAAGCATCAACAGTAGATTACAGATAAATAAAATAAAACAGAGACCGTCGTGTGTCACAGCAACGGTAAAGGACTATGGGCGGAATCGTCCCCCCCTATCAACAAGAATTAAATGTAGCGCAATTGATAGACCTTGGCAAGATGATATTTTTTTACTATGGCGACGATGCCCAAATTCATGGGGTTCTCATTGTATCTTACGTTCAAAAAAATATTTCGTTGACGTATTATTGATGACTAATTCCAAAATACCTACTCATTTATCTATTTATCTACTCCCATGCTATAAATCCTCTTTAATAAATTCTGAAACAGTTAGCTTATTGCCAACATTAAAACACCCAATGTCATAATAACCATTATATCATTCAAAAGTATGATATAATGTTGTACTGAATTTCATTATAACACACCTTTGTTTTTTTTCGATCCCTTCTGCAAAAAGGTTTCTCAACAGACAGCCACATTCTTACTGCTCGATGCGTGATAACTGTATGAATTTCAAAAAAAGAACGTCTGACTGAATTTCAAAAATAGTACATTTAAAACACCTAATAGAGGAAAGTGTACCTTTTTAAAAACCCCGTAAAAAAAACCTGGGTTATTCTAACAGAGTAGAAGTAGTTATTTTTACTGTTATATGATTTTTATACGATAAAATATAGAAAAAATAACAAAAATAAATCAATTTCAAACAAAAAGTTTTTTTTTTTTTTAGAAGAACCCCAGCGATTTTGAAGCTGAAACCAACTATTTACGTCTATTTGGATCCAAATGAACATATTAACATAAATCCGGTGACTGTTGGAGGGTGGGGACGGGGTCCATACAAAATTGCCCATGGTCCTTTAATAAAAATAAATATTATTAAAAATAATAAATATAATTTAATATTGTAAAATGAATATTTTGAAAAGAGCACCTGCTGAGTTTCTTGCCGGCTCTTCTCAGCAGAATCCGCTTTCCGAACCAGGCGGCGGTGGTCATGTGACGTGAGCGTCGTGACGTGTCATAAGAGCCACAGGTTGGCCTACGTGAAGTAAATAATTTTGATTATTGGAACGAAGTTCCTTGTGGCGCGTTGCGGAGGGCACCCTAGCCGGCAAAAAACGTCCGTAACGTTAAATAAAAAAGCGTAAGATTTTATACATTATACATTTTTTGATGGCCTAAAAATCGCTCCCGTGGCGCAATCGGCTCGCGTGCGGCTGATAACCGAAAGGTTGGTGGTTCGAGCCCACCCATCAATTTCAATTTTAATTTTAATATTTTATAAAATCGATATTTAGGCTTCCCTGGGGTCTGGGTATTTTGATTTTTATCGATAAAAAAATCATGATAAAAAATGTATACCCGAATAATTATTTTCTTTATACCTCGAATAGAACTTGAAATTAAGATTTTTATAATTAGGAACTTCGTTCCTATCTGGTGTCCCACGACACCACACGACTTTTTTTTAGTACGGAAATGCACGACGCCACATCGCTGTGCCATACAAAATTAGTATTATAAATCAATGGTGGCATACAATCCGACAAAATTACCACGTTACCACGCCCATGCAAATAATCACGTCGATCCGTGATTGATTGGGGCAAACTAACAAACAGATACACTTTCGCATTATTATAGTGTTAGTAAGAATATGCCCGTTCGACGCAATTCAGCGGAGTGTCCCTCTACTCTCACAAAGTTTCATAACTTTACTTTATTATCAGGGAAAATAAAAAACGATATTGATCGTGGAAAAGTCGAACGTGATCAACCGCAGAATACTTAATAGTTTGAGTCGGGAGAGGGTTTTATAGACAGTCGGATGGACACATTTCCACAATATCAATATTGCGAACAGCAAGTAGGTACGGTCCACGGCTCATAAGCTTTTAGGCGAACGTAGGTCCTAACGTCATCCCCACAATTTTTTGGTAGGTACTCTATTATGCAAATAAAAATAAGAGCAATAACTTGGATTTTTTCCATAAAAAAATACTATTGCAGTAGCTTATTTCAACTGAAAATACTGTAAAAATATGTTTAATGTAATTTCCACAATATGACCCATCGTAATTTATTTAAAACTAGCTGATGCCCGCGACTTTGTCCACGTGGATTTAGTTTTTAAAGTCCCTCGGGAACTCCTTGATTTTCCGGGATAAAAAGTAGCCTAGATGTTGACCCGAGTAATAAGCTACCACGGTATAAAACTTTGTAGAAATCTTGCGGTAGTTTTTACGTGAAAGAAGGACAAACAAAATTAGCTTCTGTTTTGATATCTGTATCTTGAACACAATTAGAAGCAAAAACTCTTTTTTGAATCTATTTCATGTACAGAATTGGTTTCGTTTCTGTTTTATTATATGTATAGATATAAGGAACTAATTAATATTATGTACCTACATACTAATATTATAAATGCGAAAGTTTATTCTTCAATTACGCAGCAACAACATGGAGCGGCGAGATTTTTTTTACCTGGGTAGATACAGAGAAGTTATACCGGCGTTTTTAAATTAAAACCTAACTTCACGCGGACAAAGTCACGAGAAAAAGCTACTATTGAAGTACACTAAGTCCTATAGTAACTTCGAGAAATCGTGAGCGTTGGCACCCTTACGTGGTTGAAATCCTACCTACTCGCACAAAACGTTTCTGAAACGAACCGCTAAGGTGTGGAACGCACTTCCAACATCTGTGTTTCCGGCCACGTATAACCTCAGTACCTTCAAGGCAAGAGTGAATAGGCATTTTCTAGGCAAGTGCACTCCAACCTCGACCATCAGTGCTGTCCAGTATTGATTGTCGTCAAGCGCAAGCCTATCCCGAAAAAAAAGTCCCCAATGATGAGACAGCCGCGCAATAATCCTCTTCGCAGACACCGAGGCTCGCAAGAACTGTCAAACCAATTCTCGCCTCATTTCCAATTTATCGATGCCGGGCTGCCACCCCGACGTGCGACAGTGCCAAGTCGCCATTGAAGCGTGCCAAATTCCTGGAATTTGGCAGAAATTACCTAATTTTGTGTGAGATTTTTCAAAGTTTAAGAAATTTACAACGTCAAAGTGTATAAGATTAACTTTGCGGTTCATCTTAACAGTCTCGCGGAAGCTCGGTCACTCGAGTTTTCATACAAACGTTGTTTTGCTTTAATCTAAAAAATTCAAAATTCAAAATTATTTATTTCATGTAGGCCAACCTGTGGCTCTTATGACAAGTCATGACTTAACCACCGGTTCGGAAAGCGGATTCTGCTGAGAAGAGCCGGCAAGAAACTCAGCAGTTGCTCTTTTCAAAATAATCATTTTACAATATTATTATGAAGCAACGTACACGTGCAACGTGCAAACACTACGTGCACAACGTGCTTAAACCACGGGATAGGCTACAAAACAAACACAATGGTATAATCATCTAGGGCCTGCGGTTAATGATAAAGTCTATGTCTATGGCTAAAACCCTCATATAAATATGGAATGCCTGTATTCGATCGTTGTCCTTTACGTGAGTGACTTTTGCTGCTACCCGTGAAGCATTATGTCCTCTATCTCCTATAATATTTATTAGATCTTCATCAAAATAAGACAAACTATTATATAATAATAGTTATAGTTATTATAACGTAGCATCCGCAAAGAAAAATTTTGAAAATTCAACCTCTAAGGAGGTAAAGTTGTTATGTAAAAACTAAACGTGAGCGAAGCCGCGGGCAAAGCTAGTTTAAAAATATTATATTAACATACCTATATTATGGAAGGATTGATAAAAAACTTTGCAATTAAAATGGTGTACCATTGACGTGGTTTGAACTGGGTCATACAAAAAAATAAAGCCCGCCAAGTGCGAGTCGGACTCGCGCACCGAGGGTTCCGTACCCCAAAAGTAATAGTAAAACGATTTATCGATAAATAAGCAAATTAATATAATATTATAATATTATATTAATATGCTTATTTATCGTTAACTTTGTGTGTAGAGGTTTATTGTTAATATAAAAAAAACTATGCTAATTAGAGCGTTGGTTTTATTTTTCCTGTAAAATATACATAAACCTCTATTGACCATAATTATTTCAGATTTTTCGATTGGTAAATTTCGGAGAACGGAACGGGGGGGGTGAACGGTATTCTTTTCGACATTTTGGCCGATTACTCAAAACTATTACATATAGAAATAAATAAAAAACTGTTTATGAAAATGAAATAATAGACTGACAGACGGACGGACGGACGGAGAAAGTCCTTTGAGTAATAAACCAGCAATGGAGAGGACTTGACCCCTAATTTATTCGCAAAAAAGTCTGTCAATTACGGTGGGGGGCGAGGTAGCACACATGAAAACTTGCTTACTACAGTTGCATTTTTCCATCACGTCGCTATGCACGCACACAATATAATTAGCAAACACTACCTTAAAGTATATGAACACTATCACATTCACACACAGGGACGCTCTATCATTACATGAAACAATCGCATCATTTGTGTAAGCATTTTAGGGATTTGACACTATCGATTATCGACTTTCGATAAGTTTTTCTAATAATTATTTACAACAGAGTTACTTTATTCGAGAGTAAATTTTTTTGTTCGAGATCTTTAACATGGTAGGTATATAGAAGCGCTAGGAAACGAGGTTCTTGCCGTTATTTTAGTCATAATATGCCTTTGCTATTAGATTGACTCTTTGTAGGCTTTTAGTACTTGCGTAAAGATACAGCTAGAAACTTTGGACTATATTGACGCTGGAAAGCGATCTAGCTTATTTCGAAAAATAACAAAATGACTTTTTTATATATTTGGAAGAAAAAGATACTGCGTCGGATTGTCGGATTTTCGTTTTCCTATGACATTATTTTTCTAAGATACTATGTTGACCTTCTCTACATGTTTATATTATATTTTTTGTTATTCATATTTTTCAACGTACTCAAAAATGCTGTAAATACTAAGACACCATCTATTTTTCAATATTATACAGATACTTCAAAAAAGTTATCAATACTTTTTAGCAGTGCAGTGCACTTAGGTGTACCTACTGTAAGGACTTAGGATTATCTGATTATTAACAGATTTTGTAGATACCAAGGTATTTACTCCGTCACTATACTCTCAATCTCATGCTGAAAGCATGCTGTAGGTACCACAGTATATCACCTTAGAGCAGCTGTTTAGTTATGATTTAAGGTTATAAGCCACCAGGGAGTGCTGTACTTTGTCATAGATTTTTAATAATATTGTTTATTAAGTTGAGAGACATTTAATTTTTATTTGAATACGTAGTGGGTATTAATATTGAACACATTGATTTTTTAAGTAATCTTGTTTAAATAAACATACAGCATTTTTAATGAAACATCATTTGTTTTATTTATGTTTAAAGCGAAATTTACGATGTATCTATTTCTAAAAAGTATATTAAGTACAAACTGTTAGAACTACATCATGTTTCCTTAAAAATAAATACAGTATAATTAGCATTTCAGAGTTTAGAGTTATTTCGTGGTTTCATATGTATCAAATACCAAGTTACAGCAACATTGCTTCTTGAAATTGAAAAACTATTAGTCGAAATTGATATAAAACTAATGTATAAAACTAAAGTAATTCTACTTTAGAATTATATAATTAGTATCATCTGATGTGTTACATTAAAAAATATGCTTTTTGAAAAAAATCTGCTCCTGATAGCTTATTATGAGCTGTTATGATTTTTTAAAACGTTATTGGCTCTGGTTTAAAGTTCACTTTTTCGATTTACAAGATCGTTTTCCAGCGTTGAATAATATTCTCTCAGTCCAGTATGGAGGAAACATAAAAAGGAAAAACTGAACCCTAAAAAAAAATTTATTTAAAGTTATGATTGGTAAGTTAAAACTTGTACCTACATACTTTACTTGGAAGGCTTATTTTTTTCATCTACTTCATCTGAACGAAGTGTATATTTGTTTGTAATGCTAGGCTGCCGCCATGGCTATAGTGGCCACCCCATCTGTAATAAAACACCGCCAAGCTATTTAGCTTTCCGGTAAACCTAGCGGGATGAATAAGAAGTATGGGTACTTTAATTCAATTGCCAAGTTTTAATGAACCAAATATGTATAGAATTTAAATATTTTTTTTCGTCAATGAACCATTAGTAAGACGATAAAAATATCTCGGTATAAATAATTTATACAATCCCCCCACCAATATCGACATATGAAATCTTGCTGTCCAGCCCTAATTTTATTGCGGTGTGGCCGACTTCATAAAATTAAAGTCCTAATTTTCGAGTAAGAAAGACTTACGTAGAACTTATCATTATTATTAAACAATTTTTTAGTCTCGTTTTCATTATTTTTTGTATTATATTCGTAAAAATCCTTTCTTAGCGGATGCCTACGTCATAGTAGATATGCGTTGATAAATCAGTGAGTCAGTCACCTTTTCATTTTGTATATTTAGAAAATCATATCACACTGGCTATATGGAAATATATACCTATAAATTTTGAAATAATTGAGTAAAAAAACTAATTTTATGAATTCGCTGAGTTTATGGAGCTCTAGCTGCATCAATGCATTTTAAACAATAGTGGGAGAGTACCAGCCAATCAGACACCATTGCGATCGTTATAATAATGCAATCATTTTAACCGACTTCAAAAAAGGAGGAGGTTCTCAATTTGAATTTTTTGTATATTTGTTACCCAATTATTCCGCCTAATAATGAATGGAATTTGATAAATTTTTTTTGTTTAGTAGGGCATACTTCAGAGGTGGTTCCCATATAAATTTTTGTTGATATAATGTTAGATGTTACTCCATAACTACGTCAAATCTGAACCGATTTCAATTTTTTTTGAAAGAAAGCATAATAAGGTTGGGCCTATTTAAAAGGTGAAGAGAAGATGATTCATATCTTCGGTGATGGAGGAAGGAACTCAATGATTAAGAGCAAATTGCTCGCGATCAGAGATATACACAAAAAAGCTTAAAATAATAATGTAAAAAAAATATCTTTAAAAAACCGACTTCATACGCCGATCGGGCAAAGTTGGGCTAGCGTCGCGCATTAGTTTCATCATTTATATTTAGGCCCGCCCGACTTCAACATACATGTACAAATTAAAATTGTTTTATACTTTGTAGTGGCGTTTAAAGTCGGTTTTATAGAAAGAATTTTTTATCATTATTTGATAATCCCACAGACGATCAAAGTTCGTATTTATATATCTAGTCATATTTTACTTAAAGCTTATAAATTAGTCGTTCACCCCTTCCTATTCTATCGTGATTTTAATTCTATGGGATCAATTTATAATGCAGTTCAAGATAAAGGTCTCTAAACGAATAGTAAGTAGGAAGATTAATTTTCAATATTTTCCCCAAATTATTTCATGTACGATTAAGTAGCAACATTTTCAGATCGACAGTTTTCTTAAGTTTTCTGCATAAGTATTGCATTATTTGGATAAAATAATACATCAGAAGTAAATAAATGTTATCCTTTAGTAAACTGGATGTTTTAAATATTTTTTTAGAAGAAAATACTCTCATATTCGGCATTTATAGCGGAGCTCATTCCCCGCTAACCATACGTAGTTGACAGGCGCGTGACTCGAGTCAAACAGTTTTATATAACGAGTAGGACCACTGCTCATACCCAACTTACAGAGGGGTACGCGCGTCAATTCTTCTCCTGTGTTGGTTTATTACTCAAAGAGAAAGTCTCACCATAAGGGTTCCATTTTTACCATTTTGGTACGGAACCCTAAAAAAACAGAAAAATATATATCCAGTTATAGTCATTGTTATTGTTGGTTTCCGAGAGGAAAAGAAACGAGAAACCTTATGATATTTTTGTCGCAATTATTGTCGTAGTCTATGCCGAATATAAAAAAAAATCGACCCTCAGTTTAGGCTATGGTTACGAATCAATTATTAGGTACTATTGTTAAACGACGAACTCACTTTGATAGCTATTATTAAGATCATAATAATATCAAGTTTAAAGCATCAAAGCATCATTTACTATCCTTGTGGGAGAATGAATCCTGCCCCTAACATAAAGAAAACTGTTTAGGAAGCGGTTACATAACGCCCCACACTGCGGGCGGTATTAATAATTTAAGGTTAAATTACACTGGTTAAGCGACCTGGTACACCGGAGAGAGAATTAAACAAGTGAGCCTGTTGGCGAGCGTTAATTATAAAAGCGGTGTTGACTACATTACCTAATAGGTCGTACAATAACGCCCAGCTATCGTGACATGGCGAAGAGAAAACTCCCGATACCATAATGCGCTCGTTTACAGCAACACTGTTCAAACTTCTTCTCTTCTCGACTTCAAATTTAGTTTATTCTATTTATTTGTGCTAGATTTAATATTTTTGTAGATTTTGTAATTTAAATATTTAATGATGTAAGTACCATTTTTGACATTCGTAAGCGCTTTTGTAAGCCTCAATCGAAGAAATAAACAATACAATACAATACTGTTTTTATCTCAAAAATCCCTATTTTTAACCGACTTCAAAAAGGGAAGAGGTTCTCAATTCGTCGGAATCTTTTTTTTAATTTTTTTTATGTATGTTCACCAATTACTCGAAGACCTAACCGATTTGAAAAATTCTTTTTTTGTTTGAAAGGGTATACTTCCCAAGTGGTTCCATTTAAATTTTATCGAAATCAGTCGAGCAGTTTTTAAAAAATCAGCAATAAATTATATACTTTGTAGTGAAGTGGGCGTTTGAAGTCGGTTTTTAAAAATATTTTTTATATTAAATCATTAAAAATGTGTCTAAAGGTTTCTACATTACATCAATGATATCAAGTTAACGAAAGTGCCATTTATTATCCTAGTGAAAAAATGACGCCTGCCCCTAAAAGATTACGCATATTATACAGAAAAAGATGAGATTACATAACGCCGGTACACCACGGGTGGTATTAATTATTTATTTAAGGTTAACCACACTGGTTAAGCGACCTGGTAGTATACCTAACAGAGAGAGATTTATTAAAACTGAACCTGTTGGTCGACTCAATTACCTTAGTTACATAGTAGCTCTGCAATATTATTTGTAACTAGCTGATGCCCGCGATTTCGTCAGCGGGGATTTATCCCGCGGGAACTCTTTGATTTTTCGGGATGCCTATGTCACCCTCCAGGTTCTCAACTATACCTATCCAAAAAATCAAGTCAATCTGTAACTTTGTTGCAGCGCGATTGACGGACAAGCCAACAAACAAACACACTTTCGCATTTATAATGTGTATTAGTAAGGAAGAATTAATACTGCGATAATAAAGGCGATCTAATAAGATCGCCTAAAATCCCCAAAGCCAAATTTAATTAAATTTTAGTATACAAAAGCTACTACTGTGACTTAAATATGATAGTTAGATGTATTTCCTTGGGGACTTTTTTATAGAGAATAATGAGTACTTTAATTATGTATTACATAATTTTTATGTATCATCAATAGTTTTCTCAGCATACGCCAAATATGTAATGCATTTTAAAGGCAAAATTTTGCCACTTTGGGTTACATTATTGCAATTTTCTTAAGGATCACTTTTTTTTGAAAATAAATTATAGCCTATGTTACTTCCGGATAACTTTCTATTGGTGAAAAAATGGTTCAAATCGGTCCAGTAGTTACAGAGCCTATTCGGTACAAACAAACTGTAAGAAAAAAACATCAAATCTTTCCTCTTTATAATATTAGTATAGATTTAAATTAAGGAGTTGTGTTTGCGAAATATAAGGAATTTGATTTGACTTTTGTTACCTATTTATTTTAAGATCAAAAGGATGTAAAGTTTTTTATGCTGTCGGCAAATTTTGTGGTACTAAAAAATTTATGACGTCATAACTTTTTCTATGATGTGCGGTCAATTGAAAGGGTTTCACGAGCTGGTTTTCAATTTATTCGGGGAATAATAAAACAAGCCTAAAGTGTAATAGACAAGCGGGCTGAGGCACATTACCTGTTGCTTGTTTTCATATTGTCAAGACGCTGAAATAGTTATTTTTAGTCGCTTGTAGCTTTAGCCAATTTAGTTTTATAATAGGTAAAAATCTTATTCAATGTGATGTCATAGCACAAAATCAAGACGCAAATCGAGAGTTTTGCTCAATAAATCTTACGTATGAATAAGTATGGTATGGTTCTGGATCTTTACCTATCCTGAAGAGGGCGAATGAAAAAAAAATACGTGTGGCACTCGGGGACTGCTGCGGTAAAGCTATTGCATAGCATTTTCTAGTAGCACGCACACAAACACCGTGCCGAAGTCTGCCGAACTGAAACGACGTTAGACGTGTTTGGTGTGTTAGGTTTATTTTCATTTCTTGATTCGGTCACCGCGCTCAAAGCCCACGATAAAAACTATACAATAGCTAAAATACAACAACACACAACAATCAACAACAATCGGGAGTTTTGCTCTCAATTCTCATCGCCCCTCGGATAGATTCACTGTTTTAAAATCACTGTTTTACCAATTTCTTGAGTTGACAGCGCCTTAATAGTAGATTTATTAATATATTTAGCACCCAATTTAGGTTTACCACATAAAAAATAAAATTATCCAAAAAATCGGCCAAGTGCGAGTCGGGCCTCGCTCTTTTAGGGTTCCGTTAAAAAAATTAAATTAAAAAATTTCCATCTACCCACCTACCCATTTTAATTTAATTTTTTTAATTTAATTTAATTTTTATTATTTGTTGTTATAGCGGCAATAGAAATACATAAAATGTGAAAATTTCATCTGTCTATCTATTACGGTTTACGAGATACAGCCCGCTGACAGACGGACGGACGGACGGACGGACGGACGGACGGACGGACGGACGGACAGCGTAGGCTTAGTAATAGGGTCCCGTTGGTACCCTTTGGGTACGGAACCCTAAAAATCGTTTAACATTTTCACAACATTTATTTTAGAGCTTTAGCCCGGTCAATTTAGACATCCAAGGCCACAATAATTCCCACTTGGCTGAAAATTGGTAGGATTGTTCAAAACACTATTAAAAATGAAATGTGAAAAGTCCTCATCGATCCGACACCTGGAATAAAAATTCACTCGGGGTCAAAGGTCACTAAAACGGGTTTTTTTTGTGATTTTCACCAAAACGGTAAGTTTTATCATAAAATTAGCCTTGAAAAAATTGTAGATCAGATGATTATCTATAAAAAATGCCTGGATACTTTTTTCCTAAGAGCCACCGCTATTGAGATATAACGATTCAAAAATTTGAAGGAGTTGTAATCGTCCTAATATGTATTGTGAACTATGGGCTCAGTACAATAATTCACACTTGGCTGAAAATTGGTAGGATTATTCAAAACACTATTATAAATGAAGCACACTTCACAAGCGCACACTGAAAAGTCCTCATCAACCTGGAAATAAATTTACTCGGGGTCAAAGGTCATAAAAACGGGGTTTTCGCGATTTTCAGCAAAACGGTAAGTTTTATCATAAAATTAGCCCTGACAAAAATTGTAGATCAGATAATTATCTATAAAAAAATTCTGAATACTTTTTTTTCCTAAGAGCCATGCACCGTTTGAGCCGCCGGTCATGCTCCAATGTTGCATCACCAACAATTGAAGATTCATTTAGTAGTAGTTCAAGTAGACAGTTGAAATTTTCACTGAGTGTGTACTTCTGTTGCCGCTATAACAAAAAATAATAAAAATAAAATGTAATTAAAAAATAAGGGGGGCTCCCACGTCCCATACATGAAAAAGGAGTCAAAATAAAATTTTATTTTTTTTACCCTGACATTTGGGGTGTCATTGTATAGAGACTATAGACAAATAGTTATTTGTGTTATATGGGGCCAAAGGAATTTTTGTTCCCCGAGGGCGTTATTTTGAATTCAGAGCGAAGTGAAGGATTCTGTATTAGACTCCCGAGCGCAGCGAGGGATTCTAAAGTAGAATCCTGAACGCAGCGAGGAATTCAATATACGCCGCCCGAGAACAAAAAATTTTGGCCCCGAATGACACACACTATTTTTCATCATTACCTATGAGAAAAAGCTAGGAGTATCCACCTACTATGTATAGAGTATAGACATTACCAATACGTACCTATATTGAAAGTTTAAATAAAACACAAATAATTTTTTATGAAATAATTAAAAAATAATATTTATGTTGGAAGTATGGGCGTATATAATATCTAATCAACAAATTTGATCACGAGACTTATCGAAGACAACAGCTTCTCAAACATTTTCGAATTTCGACACATTTTTGAATTCTCTCTTCTGATTGGTCCGCGTTAGTGCTTTAGTATGCTAAAGCACGAACGCGGACCAATCAGAAGAGAGAAATGAAGTCCCATGGGGTTAAAATTTTATTTTGCTCCCGCTATCCTCTGAAGCCAATATTCGTTTTTCGAATAGGTATGATGAAAATATATTTGAACTCCACTTAATGAACTCTAGAGTTGAGTTCATTAAGTGGAGTTCAAATATATTTTTTATTATTTTTTAGCTTCAAAAATGAAGAAATGAAAGAAAAGAAAGAAAGAAAGGGCCTTCAAAGTTGTGACCAAAACAAACGAGCATTTTTTCCCCATATGCTAATTTATTACTATCCAAGAACTAAGATATCTAATATGTATCTAGATTTAAAAAAAGTGTTTTGGTCATATGTACGGAACCCTAGAAGAGCGAGGTCCGAGTCGCACTTGGCAGATTTTGTAAATATTATTATCTCTATTTACCGTCTAGCTATAGAGCTATATTGTATCCGCACCATAGTATCTAATAAGTAATAATACGTTATGACTGCGGGTGGCTGGCCGGTATGACGCGCCTTTAGTAAATAGGGGTGATTTATGCTACACCATGACCCGGCCACGTCCTCAAAAATAATATAGTATCTACTGCATGAAAATATAATGTACACAGGCGTAGTTTAATATAAATTGTGATGCAACAGAATGCGATCGGAGTCATACATTTTATATGAAAAAGGTGGCTGCGTTTGCAGATATTATGTTAATGTACCCGAGTCGAATGCAATGCAGTAGGTCTAACTGCGTTTGTCACGCGAAAGTTTGTCGTACGATTTTGAGTGAATTCACTTTTGTTCTATGTTTTCGTTCATAGAAATGTTCACTTTTTAGTTTTTTTTGTATTGTGGGATCCCAAAACACACAAAATCGTCTTAAGACGTATATTTGATAGTATACATAAATTGAAAAATGTCAGTCTTATCTGTCAAATGAATACGATTGTCTTAAACAATCGCCTGGTAAACTTAAACTTAAAACTTGTCTTAAACAATTGATTGGTATGGAAAGTAGGATAGTAGGAAGTAGAAAGTAGAGGACTTGAACAGTGCCATCGGCTACCTTTTATCCCGGAAAAACTGAGGGTTTCCATTGAATTTTTAAAAATCTCACTCTAAGTTGATAATAAATTAACAGCTAAATTATACAAACCAAAACACAAAAGCGGGTGCCTCCGTCGTCTGCACCACTGAGCACTGGAGCCGCAGCGTGGAGCCCGGTTTCAGATATTTCTCCGTCGGCCCCGATATTTGAGCTCTGGCCTCTGCAACAAAATAGCCAAAATATCAAAAAATCTGACAAAAACGAACCTCAATCTTCTTGAATTTCAGAATTCAAAATATTCTAAATTTTTCTTCTTAATTAATGAATATTTTGAAAAGAGCAAATGCTGAGTATTTGCTCTTTTCAAAATATTCATTAATTTACAATATTATTTTGTAGCTATTATATTGTAATAAGTTTTTTATATTATTTTCGGAATTTTTATAGGCAATACAATTGCGATTTGTTTTTGTTTAGATAATATTCGATAGTAATTAACTTTTATCTGATAAACAGATGGGTGAAGGACGACTTCTCTTCGGATCGTAGAACAAATGCGTCAAATACTGGTGCCAAAGCTAAATCAGCATGTTTACACTTAGTTACTCATGCACGAATGAGCACATCTACGTATATGCCAAGTCAACGCTGGCAAACATACTCGTAGATGTTGCGAATTTATCTGCTGCTGCCTAACATTGATGTCTCATTAAAATGTTCTTAAGAAATACTTTCTATGTCCCCATATTCTAGGAAAGTCATGACGTTAACATAAAATAAAAGTTTGCTCCTTTTTACAAGCTTTTATTTAGCTTGCCCAGTTTATTTATTTATTTGTTTGTTTGTTTGGGTCAAATCTTGCAAGATGAATTAGACCCACTTCCCGGTTTCTGATCGAGCTGAAATTTTACATTTATGTGTAAATCGGATGACAATGCAATATTATTGTGACATGGAGCTGATCTGATGATGGAGACGGAAGATGGCTATCGGAACTCTGTAACCCCATCGAGTTTGGGCTCGTTTGATTCGTCATAATAAGTACTCTGATCCTAGATGATATCCAGAGTCTAATGATGTAGCTACTAAAAGCTTGCATTTGAAAATATTTTTTTTTAATTTACACTTGTTAAATATTTATAAATAGATGGCGTTTCTAGAAGTTGATTTATTTTACAACAATACCTACTTATTTTAATTAATTGATCAGTCACTAACGCAGGCGAAAATGCTCAGTCTACAGCACCGACGCAATGTCGCCTGTATATCGGTCTTTTATCGGATATACTTTGGAGAGTGCGAAACTGCGAGAAGTCGTGAGCGTTGGCATCCTTACGTGGTAGAAATCCACCCTAGTCGCACGAAACGCCTTAGTTCAAACGTTTCTGAATCGAACCGCCAAGATGTGGAACACCCTTCCAGCATTCGTGTTTCCTGCCACCTATAATTTTGCTACCTTCAAGGCAAGAGTGAATAGGCATCTTCTAGGCAAGCGCGCCCCAACCTAGACCTCATCAATGCTTCCCAGCGTTGATTGTTTTCAAGCGATGTCAATAAAAGAGATATTGTCGATGTAGACTGATTTCTCGTTTACTCTTTTGAGCTTCAAAATTCGAGAAAATGACGTCGCCACTCGCCATGTTAGAGTTCGTAGAGAAAATAGAGAAAATAATTTGATCTCTACTTTTGACGTAACGAGACGAATCATGTTAGTTTCGATAGAGATACATCTATAGAGATAATACGAGAAAAGGTAAAGACAAAATTTTCTCGCGCGTAGATGCTTGGCCTGCAGGTATACCTGTACAAATTATAATAAATAGTCAGATAGATCAGTGTGTAGGGACTATAGTGACACCCATTAGATATGTAATTTTTAGAATTTTTGTCTGTATATCGGTTTAAGGTTGATGCAAAAATTATTGTCACGATTTTTAATTAAAGATTTGCTTAGCTTTACATAGGAGCTAGTAATTTTGTCGCAGACGAAGTCGTGGGAAACCACTAGTTAAAACTATGAAAGTTTAGTGTAGGTAGTTGGTACAACTATTTAGTATGTACATACCTATATGAAGCCTAGATGACATAGTTTTAGACTAACGCACGGTCGTAATATGTGGGGTATATGTTAAGGCGAAAGGTCTTTATTTAGAAGTAGGTTGCGTTGTTTTAAAATAACCCAACGTGCTTTGTTTTTAGAACAATTGAACAGCAGGTAGGTATAAAGAAACTATAGAGCTAGAAAAATAATGAATTCAGGTGCGCCGCGAGCGTTCTTTGTCGTATGAACGTTTGTATTTTTTGAGAAAATAATATTTGTGTACAGATACAGTCCAAGCAATTGCTATGGGCAGAGTGCATAATATCTCGTAATTCGATGAACTGATGGTCTTTGGGGTCCCAAGATGCTGGAGTGGTGACCTCACAACGTGGACCGACGACGAGACCAAGGCATATTAATCATAATAAAAGTCCGTACAGGAGGCTTAGGTATGTAGGTATAACAGTGAAATATCTATCGGTTGACTAAGAAGAAGCAGCCCAATCATTATAATCAGTGCGACAATTTTTATCGCACTTTTTGCATTGGTAATTTCAAAAGCCTTAGGAAAAACTGTGGTATAAACGGAAAAAGTAAATAAAAATTATGCAAAAAAAAAATTAAAATCAAACAAACAAGAAAAGCGCACTGTCACTACTTCGCGAATGAGATTCGAACCTGCGACATCATACACCATACGGTAAAGAAAGCGGTCGCTCGCCCACTACGCCAAACAGAGCTAATTGTGTCCTAGTTCAAAGCCCGCGATAAAAGCTATGCAATAGCTTAAAAAAATCGTATTATTCGACGAATCGTATTATACAGCTTAAAACGTAGTTTTGATACCTGAATTGATAAATGAATACGATTTTCTTACACAATCGCACGGCAGGTTTTGTGTTATCGTACATAATAATACTATGTTATGTATTTAGTACTGGACCAAGGAAATGCACTATGTGTCCACTTACCTACTACATCAAGTCTCAAAAATATGCTGGTGGGTGGATGTGACGACACTTGGCATTCGTAGACACCTGCATCGCGTTTCTGAACAAATCGGACTTTTAGCGTCCAGTCCTGAAACAAAAATTTGCATTTTACAAATGTTAATTAACAAAACTCAGCACCGATTATAGTTTAGAAATTTAAAATTAGCTACGCTTTGATGAAATCCTTTGTCTTTGGGTTGACAGACAATCAAATTGTTGAGTTCTAAAGGCGACCCTCTAAAGATTCTGTTTTTAAGATAATTTATTATAATAAATAACTAGATGATGCCCGTGACTTTGTCCGCGTGGATTAAGGTTTTTGATTCCCGCGGGAACTCCTGAATTTTCTGGGATAAAATGTCGCCTAGGTATGTGTTAATCCAGGGAATAATCTGCCTCCATCCCAAACAGCCTAATCCGTCCAGTTTTTGCGTGAAAGAGTAACAAACATACACACACATACACATTTTAGCCTTTATAATAATAAATACTATGATATATTAGGTCTTATCCCAAAAAAGTTTTAGAATATCTAAACCAGCGATCTTCAAACTTTTTTTCTTGTGTCACTTACAAAGTCGTTTTAAAACTGTGCAGTGTGCGTGCGGGCCGCTACATTAAAATATCACATGACGTGTTATTTAGGGGTTAATGAAAATCCTTTTGAAGTTCAATTGTTTATTTAAATTTTAATTCCAATATAAAACAAATTTCCATTTCGATGACGTCATAAGAGTAGCGTGTACTATCCAGCAATTTAAAAAAATCTAACTTTTACTATAAAAGTTATCTACTCTAAGTTTTTATTCAGTGAGAGCGTTGATATTGGGGACATTTTTAACAACTACTATGTCTGGCATGTAATTATCGAGTACTTTTCTTCGGAAATAACAATAGGTAATGTTAGCTAAGGGTAGATTTTTATATTATCTACCGAGTGCGCCGTTCGTCAATTCCATAAAAGCCATCGAGTATTGACGCCAGGCGCCATTCTGCTTCGAGTTGTCACGCCGGTCAAGTCTCCTTATACCTACTTGTGTAGTATTAATTATTCAATTATTGAGTAACGGATATTTACTTAGTTACTCAGTGAAGAATTCCTTATTTTGTTTTTTTTTTTTTGTAAAAATAATAAGGGTCCGCTAATAGTACAGTAATATTCAAATTCAAATTCAAAATTATTTATTTCATGTAGGGCAACCTGTGGCTCTTATGACACGTCAAGATTCTACCACCGGTTCGGAAAGCGGATTCTGCTGAGAAGAGCCGGCAAGAAACTCAGCAGTTGCTCTTTTCAAAATAATCATTTTACAATATTAATAAGTAGCTATTACATTGTAATAAGTTTTTATACTATCTTGTGGGCAGCTGGATGCCAAGCTGATTTAACCCGTGCATCTTTGTTAGAATAGAATATGACATTTCCACAAAACGTACTACAATTCAATTCATGTCAAAGACGGGCAGACAGAAAGTAGCCCCATTCCCGCCGGCGGCCTTAGTTACCCTTGTTACTGTAATTATGTTAGTATGTACTAAACATTTTGAAGCTATACCGGACTGGGTCACTTACAAAAAGTTGAATATCGCTGGTCTAAATGGTATCAGTTAAAGCTATTTCGAATTTCTGTCTAAGGCTCTTGGTCGACAACTTTCGAACTTCTGAAGACTCCTTAAGTTCATGGATTAAAACCTCGTTGAGTAGTAAAAGTTTTTTTAAAGTCCTTAAGTGCTTTCTAAATTATATGCCAAAAGGAAAGGATGACAAATGACACTTTCTTCATTCATTTTTAATTTTGTGGACGAAAAGTGAGGTTCCTTTAGTAATGGCGAATTCTCATGGGCTTTTCCTCGTATGTATTGGGGTAAAAAAATTGTTTCATACTATTCAGTGTGATATTTCCTTCAAACATAATAATATTATTGACCGAGCGAAGCGAGGTCTCTGAGTTAACTAGGGCGATTTGCACTTGTCCGTCCGTCCGTCCGTCCGTCTGTCAGAGCCTTATAACTTTTGAATTACTGAACGTAATTACTTCAAATTTAGATATAATATGTAAACCGATGGCCTCCAGCCGAAAATGGCTTAAAAAATTATAAAAATCTTTATTTCAGGGGGGCTCTCATAGAAGCGAATGCGAAGTAAAAAAAAAATATCGCGTTACATAAAATTGTTACGTATCATTTTAAAGATAATTTTGAACTGAGTACAAAAATATTTTTTTTTTAATTTTTCCCTTAAAATTGACGAAATGGGGGGCTTTCAAAGTGGCGATTTTATACGCTCGCTTGAAGACGCTCTCTAGGAAAATCCGCTATGGATTTTCAAACTGATTTTATTTTTTTAGGTCACTTATATCCTGTACTTGAACAACAAATACTAAAATTATATGAATATTATAAAGAAACGAGATTATTTAATTTTTAATGGGCATCAGTAATTCATATAGCATCAACATAGCTTCACAATAATGCTAATAGATGGCGCAGTCAGTAACTATTCCCATGGAACTACGAGTTACGACTACGACTCCCAAAAACAGTTTTGCGTCGACCATTATTATTTAGCTTTACTTATTATAATACAATAATTGTATTGTAATTTTTTTTGTACCATATTATTCAATTAAAATTATTTTTTAGTTAAATTTTAGTTAAATATTGTATATTTTCTATTCGCGTCGATAGATGACGATTTGTACAGATGCCCGTAACCCGGTTTCACTCGTTAGGTAGTACCTACATAATAATTCAATGTTTTCACTAACGTTCCCTAACCTTTACGGGCTACCTACAAGTTAGGTGATTGATGTTTTCTGTCAACTTATTTATCACGATCCTGTACGGGACACCTAAAAGGATATTGAATAGAAGCAGGCGTTACTTTGCGGAAGTCCATGATTAGCAAGAAAAGGTTAGAATTATTTTGCTATAATCCGCCAACAGAAAAAATCTGTATAATTTTTACACTACTCTCGACGCACGTTTCGCCCCGACACCGGAGCATCCCCAGGAGATGTTGACTCTACAACGATGCATTGTCTAGTGACGCTCGTGTCAATTGCGCGGTATTATATACCGTATTTCTACCCCCACTACTGTTGCCCCGCCCACTACCCCCCCCCCCCCCCCCCCTTCAAACAAACGAAGCAGTGGTGAACTTGAGACGTTCACTTGTTCATTAAGTAATTTAAACTGAGTATTATTGTTATGTTTTATTATTTCTAATTGTTCCAACATGCTCAGTCGAAGCCCTTTATCACAGGTGTGTATGATTTTTTCTGTTGGCGAATTATAGCAAAATAATTCTAACCTTTTCTTACCTAAAAGGATATTGGGACGGATGTTAGGACTTAGGATTGTATTTAGGAGCTACCTACGTTAAGAGACTCCTACTTAGGGGATGATTTAGGTATGTTTGGTGAAAACGGGCATAATAATAATGTCAGTTTTGGTTATCATGTATCGATTGAATGAATAATCATGGGATACCGTTACCGCGAGGTCTCAGTTCGGGGCGAACCACTAGTAATATAGGTAGCAAAAGAAAAGAGCTACACAATATAACTACCTAGTTAGAAAATTATTACTTACAAAAATACAAGTAGAGTCTCATTACAATGCTTTTGAAATTGAATAGCAAGAATTTTAGCGTCACAAAAATGCAGTTTTTGAACTGCAAAAGCTGCAGCACAAGTTTTCCACAATTTTATGTCAATGGCACTAACAAAATTAAATAGTTTAATGTCTTATGTTTCTGACATATTCACATTTAAATCAATGTAAAGTATATTAAGCAGTGATAGCCTAGGGGTTAGGACTGTGGTCTCCTATTCGGGGGGTCGCAGGTTCGATCCCGGGTACGCACCTCTGACTTTTCGGAGTCAAGTGCGTTTAAGCAATTAAATATCACTTGTTTCAACGGCGAAGGAAAACATCGTGAGGAAACCTGCAGACCTGAGAGTTCTTCATAATGTTCTTGAAGGTGTGTGAAGTCCGCCAATTCTCATTGGGGCAGCGTGGTGGACTATGACTATGGGCTAAACCCTTCGCTGAGAGGAGACCTGCGCTCAGTAGTAAGCCGTTGATGGGTTGCTGATGATGAATGATGAAAGTATATTATTATTATCAACTATTCGATGCGTTTGCTTGAGTAGCAAGAAGTTCTAAAAAGCAGACTTCTAAATCTCGTTTAAGAGTTGTTATACAGATAAAGTATGTACGTATATAAAACGCACTCATGTAACAAGTCTTGTTACACGTCTGTTTTTTCATAAATCTATACAAATTAACAAATTTATGTTGATACCTAAAGGTAAATTTTATATTCTATTCTAACAAAGTTGCATGGGTTAAATCGGCTTGGCATCCAGCTGCCCACAAAATACTCAAGATAGTATAAAAAACTTATTACAATGTAATAGCTACATAATAATATTGTAAAATGATTATTTTGAAAAGAGCAACGGCTGAGTTTCTTGACGGCTCTTCTCAGCAGAATCCGCTTTCCGAATCGGTGGTAGAGTCATGACGTGTCATTAGAGCCACAGGTTGGCCTACGTGAAATAAATAATTTTGAATTTTGAATTTTTTATCAAAGGGGTGAGACCTAACCCAAACTAGGCACTTGATAAACGAGGCAATCAAAGTTTTTCTGTAATACCAAGCGTAGGCAAACTACACAATAGTGCACAATGCAATCTAAACATCCGGCCTATCAACCTTTGAAGCACAAAGTCAAATGCTTGACCGCATCTCCGTATGCGAAATTCAATTTGACAGGCGCCTGTTTTACGTCACCCGTGTGTATGCCTATCTACCTGACTTCCGCCGTGAAAAGGTAGAGGTGTTCAAACACGAGCTGCAAAATCTGATTAGGGGTAGGCGTCTCGTATAGATTGTTGGTCAACTCGGCTCACGGCCAGAATGTGTTTTCTACCTACGAGCTACGTAAATACATAAAATTGCAAACTTTCACAGCCAAAGCACTTTTGAAACGCATTGTCGATGCAAAACCCTCCTGAGATATGTCGCACTGATACCAAGCTTATGTGTGTTTATGTATAGTATCTTACTTCTTACTAATATTATACCTAAATGCGAGTATTTTTGTTTGTTGGTTTATCCTTAAATCTTGCTGCAACAGAGATACGGATCAAAGTGATTTTTGCATGGGTATAGTTGAGGACCTAGAGAGTGATTTAGGCTACTTATTATCCCGGAAAATCAGAGTTCCCGCGAGGTTTTTAAAAACTGAATCCAACGGACGAAGTCGAAGGTATCAGCTAGTTTAATATTATATTTAACGTACAAAAGTAATTCTTTAAAAGTTACACTAGAGCCTCTGAGACCTGTTATAGCTTAAGCACGAATATTTTCATTATCGAATAGTTAACGTAAAGTTAAAGCCGACAAGATATTTTGTTTGAAAACAGGCGTTGCACTGTGACAGGCGGTGCAGTCGTTTTCATACAAAATATCTTGTCGGCTTTAACTTTACGTTAACTATTCGATAGTGAAAATATTCGTGCTTAGGCTACTGAGTGTAACTTTTCAACGTTACCTATGCGTAATTCCTTTTAACTGACATCATCAGAATAGAAATCAAATTAAAGGAAAACGTCATATATTTGAAATTTTCAATCACATTTTACCTAAAACTTACACTAGAGCCTCTATTACCACAGAATATATAATAGTAGGTACTACGCTATTACGTCAAAGACAGAGAGTGAACTAAACTACTAAGGGACCTTTTTTGTAAGAATAAGATAGTAAGTAATGCTATGTTTATGGACTAGGTAGGTCCCAACATTTGTGATGTCAGTTAGCATCGCCCACCGTATTTACCCAATGCGTAAGTAGAGGATAGTACGTCAGCACAAACCTCTGATGTCATTAGAATTTCTTCGATAATGTTTAATTTAGCTCCTGACGTCACGCAATCTAGTTGGCGTCCTTGCGAGCGAATTTTGCGGTTCTAGAGACACGCGAAGCGCCTCTTGGTAAGTATGAGATAATCTTAAATATCACTTACTTCTGAATGTTGAAGATGTATGGCTTGAAACCTCTGGTCTGAGCTGTAGGTGGTCAGGCCAACTGTTAGTAGATGATAGTCTTTTCTTCTGATCCACGATACCTGGTGAAGAACAAAAAGAATATTCTGTTATGTATTTGTATAATTTTTAGGGTTCCGTACCCAAAGGGTACCAACGGGACCCTATTACTAAGCCTACGCTGTCCGTCCGTCCGTCCGTCCGTCCGTCTGTCAGCGGGCTGTATCTCGTACACCGTAATAGATAGACAGATGAAATTTTCACATATTATGTATTTCTATTGCCGCTATAACAACAAATAATAAAAATTAAATTAAATTAAAAAAAATCAATTAAAATATTTCAATGGGTACATGGAAATATTTTAATTTAATTTATTTTTAACGGAACCCTAAAAGAGCGAGGCCCGACTCGCACTTGGCCGATTTTTTTTATTAGGACAGTATGGTGATATTCAAACCCACACGAGATAAAAGGAACTTTAGAATTTAGAACAGTTTATGTTATGCAAAAAAATATGTATTGTTAATAGAAATAAATACATTACTATAGTAGGGATTATTTCATTATATCTGAAGAATTTATTAACAAGACAGGATATTAAGTTACAAAATAAATATAAACTATAATAACCCGTTCATGGGTTATTTCGTGACCCCGAAAACTGCACTCTAAATATTACTGTGTACTTGGTATAAGTATATTTTTATTTTGCTGCGAGTACAACACTGATAAAATGGCTTTGAAAATTTATTAACGCTATTATACAGTGTCATAATTGCTCTTCGAAACATATTTCAAAACGCCTGTAAAAAGATAAAACGGAAGCGTTTTCTCTTCTATTTTACACAAATCCTCGGTTTCACATTAACGTATAATTAAATGTATCATTAATTATTTTAACGACCCATGATTACGCAGCGTTTATACGAAAATTACCCTAAAATGATATTAATTGCCTATATTATTTAGGAATACATATAGCTAACGGACATGTCTATAACTACCTATCTAGCCTATACCTAAATCATTAAATTTATTTTTAATTTACATAAAATATAGGTTCAGTTTGTACCCCCAATCCATTGTTTTCGTTATAATAATATTTTAACTTAGTACTTTAATATAAACCTTCATCATCAAATATAAATAAATAGCAAAGCGTGTGTTATTTCTTTTTGTAACCAAGTGTTAAAAAGATATTGTCAAATGAGTTAATTTATTCCGAGTAAAAATCTAATTAAAAGAAAGTCTACGCTTGAAGAATAAACTTTTCTCGGCGAAATTTTCACCTGCTTAGTGGAACACCCACCCGGTGAGCGAATTAGCATTGCGGACCGTTTCACGCTTCTTGATCCCCGACGCAAAAACAAAGGTATTTTAACTTTGGTCCGTCGCGTCGTCTGTCTTTGTCGAACGAATGCACCGAATTAAATGAGTTTTTTTAATTTATGGTATTTCTAACCCGGGCAGCAGTCGTCATGTTTGGGCAGGGGTTGCGAAGAATAAAAATAAATAAAAATAACTATTCTACCAATCGACTTTTTTTTGTTTTTTATTTATTTTATCATAATATAATTGCACACGCAGGTTATAATTGACGAGTTCGCGCTTTTAACGTGCACTTATAAAATAATAGAGTCTATTTTGCATCACCCAAAGAATCATCCGATGACTTTAGATACTTCTTCATTGACGGAGACCTAGTGTGTACACGCAGTCGAAATTGTTAACGCCTACTGACTTTGGAAGGGATTTTTTTGTCTTTGTCATTTGTATGGGATTACGTGACAGAGAGAGCGCTATACTAATTTGTCTCCGTGAAAAGAGTATAGTTGGCCTATAAATAACCAGGGACTTATGTACCTATATGGGATAGTTGTCCCAAAATTTAGAAGTCCGCAAAAATAGCCAATAGTCTGGAAATATCGAAGATAATGTTTTTTTACTTTCATTCAATATAATAAACCAAAGTACTTATCCGTTTTACAATTATAGTATTTTGCGTTTTTTACTAAGATATAATATAAAGTAATTTCAAAAAGTGGGGCATCTATCTATCACGGTTTTACCCTAGGTAGGTACAGGCTGCAAAGTGTTTTGCTACTGTTTTTAAGCGCAGGAATTTTCCCTTCACTTTATATGAAGACGAAATTTACCAGGTGTAAAAATATGAAAGAATTCATTATAGTGAATACTTTTTGTAAATTAAACTCTATCAGTAGGAGTTAAGGTTAAAAGTAGGCTGGAAAGTATTGCCAAAGGTCGCACTGTGGTGAAGAAAATTATTATAGTTGGTTGTTTTTCATAAACATTCCTTTGTAGGTAATGGGCTGTTATTGCGCAGGGCGAAGAGATATCTTGAATTGATGTTAATTTGTTCGCTTACGAATAAATTATCATAATAAGATCCTTAGCTTTATTAAATATTTTATTTCGGTGTTAAATGGTTGTCTAACATTGCTTTATAGCAGTACATTCACGAAGTAAGTGTCAGAGTAGGTCAGTCTTGGGATCCTAAGTACCTAGGCAATTTACAATAAAAATCATAATATTATTATTATTATAGCCACCTAATAAGTTACATTGTCATTAGGTAATGTAACTTTGTTTATTGTTTTTCTAATGTTTGCTCAAGACTTCGTCGGCAGAGTTAGGTTTTACAAAAACCTGCAGATACACGTATAAAAATACCTATTCAAAATTAATTTCACAATTTTTCCGCGATCTCTTACGTGATTGGTCTTTTGAATTGCGCCCTTAACATAACTTGTATTTTATTATTAGACTTGACGTCAATGTATTTGGCCCCAGGCCTCGATTAAATTGAACGGTACAGCGATGTTGATATTATAATGGAGTGTATAATACAATTATTAAAAAATCGGCCAAGTGCGTGTCGGGCCACACGCAGTGTAGGGTTCCGTAGTTGCAAGTCACAAATATTATTGCTGACCTAGGATAGTGCTTTTATTTTATTTATGAATATTGAATATATTTTGATTTCCATGGTTTAAATACTATAATAGACTACAAAATATGCAACTTACACTACGTGTAATACCTGACCTAGAAAAAACAGATATAACTCTTATTTAGATATAACCTTAACTTATGAACCCTAAATAGCCGTGATAGTTTTCCTATAAAATTCTTTATAATATATACTACAGCTGTGAATTTTTTTATTACGCATTCACATTTGACTCTAGTAAAATTTAGCACTTTAAAATATCATATTTTACAAAACGGATCCCTGAATCAAAAATGGTGTTCCCACACCCACAATATTTTTGAAAGACAAAAACAAAAAATCATCCCTACTTTACATGTAGGAGAGGTACCCTAAAAAAATTATTTTTCACAATTTTATTCACCACTTTGTTGGCGTAATTAATATTTATACCCTTGTCAAATAAGGGGGTAAGGGAGCGCACCTACATCTAGCGCTCCAACAGACAACCTCACCTGCCCGCGGTGCCCCCTGCTGGTCTACTGACGAGGCTATGACGACCGAAAGATGGCGGTATAACCATCTCATTCTAGCTAAACTGAACAAATGACACAGGCCGGTGTCGGGCAGCAGCGACATCGGTGCGATCAGTTTAGCCCTGCGATGACCAACACGCCTGCCCAGCGTGGTCATTATGGGCAAAACACAAATGGAAACCGAAACAAGGCCAAGGCCCCTAGTTCCCGGCGGCCCCGCTATTCCTGACCCTGGCAGCGGTCGTGGTAATGGCGGGGCAGGGGGTGCTAAGAATCTCCGGAAAAGATTCCGCTGCCAACCCCGACGACTGGACCTGGCGACATACAACGCACGCACCTTGAGGACCGACGAGAAGATCATCGAGCTGGAAGAAGCAGTAAGCAAGTTGCGCTGGAATATTATAGGATTATCTGAAGTTCGAAGAGAGGGGGAGGACTCGATAATTCTCAATTCCGGCAACTTGTTCTACTACCGGGAGGGCGACCAACAGTCCCAGGGTGGTGTCGGGTTCATCGTTCACAAGTCCCTCGTCAAGAACATCGTCGAGGTCAAAAGTGTGTCGAGTAGGGTAGCGTACCTTATACTCAGAATCACCAAACGGTATTCGTTGAAGGTTATACAGGTTTACGCACCGACATCGACACATTCTGACGAGGAGGTGGAGGTGCTGTATGAGGATATATCAAAAGCCATACACACCTCTACCACTCACTACAGTGTTGTGATGGGGGATTTCAACGCGAGACTGGGCGAACGAAGCGGTGCAGAGACGAGAGTGGGGCAGTTTGGGTATGGGCGAAGGAACCAGAGGGGTCCAATGCTGGCCGACTTCATGGAGAGGGAGGGCCTTTTTATGATGAACTCTTTCTTCAGGAAGCGGCCACACAGAAAATGGACATGGATGAGCCCCGATGGTTCCACGAGAAGTGAGATTGACTTCATTTTGTCGACCAGGCGGCATATATTCAATGATGTATCTGTGATCAACAGGGTGAAAACCAGGAGCGATCACCGTATGGTAAGAGGCACATTGAATATTAATGTAAAGTTGGAACGGGCCAGACTGGTGAAGTCAACTCTCCGACCTTCTTGTGCTCATATCCAAAAACCCGAAAACTTCCAACTCGAACTGCAGAACCGATTCGATTGCCTCGCAGACTGCGTTTCTGTGGACGATCGTAACAACAGGTTCGTGGAAACTGTCCGTACTGTGGGGTCTAAATTCTTTAAGACCCATCGCAGGAAAAGAACCGACAAGTTCTCTGACCATACTCTCAAGCTCATGGAGGAGAGACGAGAGATGAGGCTGCAGTCATCGGCAGACGCGGCTGCCTACCGGCAGATTAATAGGCAGATCTCTAAGGCGCAAACTCGCGACCTTCGGATCTTTAATACCAAGTGTATTAAAGATACTATCGAGCGGAACAAAGGCTCAAAAGTGTTCGCGAGAGATCTGTCTATCGGACAGAGCCAGCTGACGCGGCTGAAAACGGATGACGGTCGTCTCGTCTCTTCTCGACCTGAGATCTTGAGAGAGGTCGAGAAGTTCTATGGACAGTTATATACCACGACACAAAAACCTGTTGAAGATTTGGCCAAAGATCCCAGAGCCAAACTGACCCGTCACTATACCGAAAATATCCCGGACGTCAGCCTATACGAGATAAGAATGGCTCTCAAACAGCTCAAGAACAACAAGGCGCCAGGTGATGACGGAATCACTGCGGAACTCCTGAAAGCGGGTGGAAAACCGGTACTTAAGATCTTTCAGCGATTGTTCAATTCCGTCATTCACGAGGGTATAACGCCGGAAGCATGGCACAGGAGCGTGGTGGTCCTGTTCTTCAAAAAGGGTGATAATACCTTGCTGAAGAATTATAGACCCATCTCGCTGCTGAGTCATGTTTACAAGTTGTTCTCGAGAGTCATTACGAATCGTCTCGCTCTTAGGTTTGACGACTTCCAGCCTCCCGAACAAGCCGGATTCCGAAGAGGCTTTGGTACCATAGATCACATTCATACGCTGCGGCAGGTTATACAAAAGACGGAAGAGTATAACCGGCCACTTTGCTTAGCGTTTGTGGACTATGAGAAAGCCTTTGATTCGGTGGAAACTTGGGCTGTGTTGAGGTCGCTGCAGAGATGCCGGATTGACTACCGGTATATCCAAGTGCTGAAGTGCTTGTACGAAAACGCCACTATGTCAGTACGTATACAGGACCAGACTACGAGACCAATCCACTTGCAGCGTGGAGTGCGACAAGGAGATGTAATCTCCCCGAAGCTATTTACCGCTGCGTTGGAGGACGTCTTTAAGCTTCTGGATTGGAACGGATTTGGCATCAACATAAACGGCGAGTACATCACTCACCTGCGATTTGCCGATGACATAGTAGTCATGGCAGAGACTCTGAGAGACCTCAATACAATGCTCAATGATCTCAGCAGGGTTTCTCAACAGGTGGGCCTGAAAATGAACATGAGCAAGACGAAAATCATGTCCAATGCTCATGCTCCGCTCCACCCAGTAATCTTTGAGAACTCTGCGCTCGAAATTGTGGACGAGTATACCTGGGACACACAGTCCAGCTAGGTAGGTCCAATTTCGAGAAAGAGATCAACCGCCGAATCCAACTCGGCTGGGCAGCGTTCGGGAAGCTCCGAGATGTCTTCTCGTCCAAAATACCTCAGTGCCTGAAGACTAAAGTCTTCGAACAGTGCGTGTTGCCAGTGATGACTTATGGATCCGAGACATGGTCGCTAACTGTGGGCCTCATAAGAAGGCTCAGAGTCACTCAGCGAGCGATGGAGAGAGCTATGCTTGGGGTATCCCTGCGAGATCAAATCAGAAATGAAGAGATCCGCAGGAGAACTAAAGTCACCGACATAGCTCAGCGAGTCGCGAAGCTGAAGTGGAAATGGGCGGGGCACATAGTTCGAAGAGCTGATGATCGTTGGGGTCCCAAGGTGTTGGAGTGGCGACCCCGCACCGGTAAACGCAGTGTTGGCAGACCCCCCACTAGGTGGACCGACGACATCAAACGAGTCGCAGGGAGCCGCTGGATTCAGGCGGCGCAAGACCGAAGCCTGTGGAGGTCCATGCAGGAGACCTATGTCCAGCAGTGGACATCTAAAGGTTGATAATGATGATGATGATGATGTCAAATTACAGATTTTTAGTACCAATAGTTTCGGAGCTAAACCGCGAACGGATCTCATCTCATCATCATCATCATCATCTCGCCTGCCTCGGCAAGTACTTCTTGGCGCATTAGCACATGTAAAGAGAAACGTGGGCAGACCACGGCTGCGCTTTAAAGATTGCGCCAAGAGAGACATGACCGATTTTAACATAAAGCACAAGAATTAGGAGAAGCTGGCGGATGACAGGAACGGTTGGAGGAGAAGCGTGGCTGAGTGGTGTAGAGTTCACGACGATACTTGGTTTAAAGTGTTATCACACAGGAGAGCAAGAAGGCGTTCAAGCGCCGGGACTGCGTCTGTGGTCATTGGGTTTTGTTGCAGTGAGTGCGGACGTAACTGCCGCTCACGGATCGGTCTCCACAGTCATCGGAGAAAATGACTCCGAGACAACGTTTAAATCGTCTAGAACAGACGTAAAGGCCTGAATGATGATGATACATATAGCCTAGTGGCTAATTAGTTGAAAAAACACCGGCAAAGTGCGAATCGGACTCACGCACCGAGGGTTCTGTACAAACTTTTAGGTTGCGGTTAGTTTACCAACGGCAAATTTATAGTTGCAAAAAATTTTTTTTTGTGATGCAACTACAAATTTACGGTTTTCGAATTTTTTCCATTACTTGTGCTACATGAAATTGCTTCATGCCAAATTTCATGATTCTAGGTTAACTGGAAGTACCCTTGTTTTGATTCCCTTGCGAGTTTTGAGAAATAGGATCTTAACAGACGGACAGACAGACAGACGGACAACGAAGTGATCCTATAAGGGTTCCGTTTTTAGTACGGAGTACGGAACTCTAAAAATGGTAGCAGCAAGGGCATTACAAATTGCCTGTGCGCATTAGGCAAACGACGAGGCAAACCTTAGTACGAAATCGTGGAATTTCAACCACGTTGCCATGCAGGTCCTTGCGGCACCCTGCGGTTCGATTGTAGAAGGGGGGATTAGACATAGGGAGTACCTGGTAACCTTAGCGATGGCAGAAATTTGCGTCCGGATAGGTAACAAACGACCAGCTTTTAGTCAAGTAGAGGTATATTGAAATAGAAAATGAATAAAATTATTTCTCATCTATCTCAAAATATTTTCCGTTGAAATCGAATAAAAATCCGCATTTCTGCTATCAATTGAAAAACATTTCTGTCGCCGATAAAAAAACACGATATAACGAGATAAAAAAAAAAGAAACATTTTGTGTCAACTAGCGGGGGTGTTGATGATTGCGGTAGTATTCATTATGATATCTGGGTCATATATATGTGAGCATAATATAGATTCAAAGAAAAAGATGGATGATAGGATTCCAATAAGTGAAACGGACCACGAAGCCAATTTACAAAGCCGGTTAGGTTCATAATGGTTCATCTGGATAACTTGACGAAATTACTAGCAGTGGCGTCTAGATGAAGGCAAAGGAAAATTTCTAGCACGCTTTCACGAATTAATTGAAGTTTGCGTGAGTTGTCTATGTATTATTACGTCGTAGTGACATGCCCCCGATGAGAAAAGAGGTATGTTATAAGTGTCTGTAGACGGATGAAATTAGAAAATATTGTCTTTACCAGCAAATAATTTGTACGTCAACATTAGGAGTCACTTCAAAAGACATAATTATTATTATGTTTTTTAATCTTTTTGAAATTTAAAAACATCCGCGAGCTCAGAAACCCTATGCTGGATGTTCAGAACAACTTTGTGTGTAAGTACACAAATAAAAATCTTTTTTACCAACCTATAGACGTCCACTGCTGGACAAAGGTCTCCTGCATGGACTTTCACAGGCTTCGGTCTTGCGCCGCTTGAATCCAGCGGCTCCCTGTGACTCGTTTAATGTCGTCGGTCCACCTGGTGGGGGGTATGCCGACACTACGTTTCCCGGTGCGGGGTCGCCACTCCAACACCTTGGGACCCCAACGACCATCAGCTCTCTATCTTTTTTTTCCGTAAGTCTATGGCAAAGATTCATCACTATAACGTGCTATCAGCTTACGCAGCCGACCCGCTTAATTTTCTCACTGATTGCAGAGAGGGCTTGAGTCAGAACCTACCTATTTTTGCTACTGAAAATAGATCATAAATCAAATTATCTGTTGAAAGAGGTAGAGTTGCTATTTCAAGCCGTTATGTTAAGGGTTTCAATGAACTATTACTAAATAATAATGCCCGACAGTGCTACTGACATAGCTCATCGAGTTGCGAAGTTAAAGACGTGGCAATGGGCGGGGCATAGTTTGATGAACCGATGGTCGCTCAGGTTTCAAGGTGCACGCTGGAATGACGATTCCGGACTGAAAAGTGCAGTGTTGGCAGACCCTCGCTAGGTGGACCGACGACACCAAACCCGTCACAGGGAGCCACTGGATGCAGGCGGCGCAAGACTGAGGCCTGTGGAAGTCTATGGAAGAGACCTTCGTTTTACAGTGGTTGCCTAACGGTTGATAAAGAAGAAGATAAAATATATAATTATGTAATATTTGAAATTATTAGCTTGTAGGTAGTATTATTCATATAACATGATATAACATTCACATAACGTAATATAATTATATAAAATGAGTGCCTACTGGCGCATTAGAGATTGGAAATTACAGAATACCTACTAAACATTTTGTCGCTGTCATATGAAGTCCCACTGCTCAATAATTAGGTATGCATTTATGCAAACACTGGAAATTGTACCATCAAAGTTATGTTGTTCTGTATAACTAAGTAATTCAATTTGGTGTAGTATGGACATTACCAGTCGTGCTATGTGAAACGCTAAGACAACATGTTTGCGTACTTCATGCATGCGCAAATGCACTGTCTACCCTTAGGCCCGCTTGCAGAGACTCCTGGTTAGGTTTAACCCAGGAATAAATTTGTAATTTTGACAGAAGCTTTATACGAAATCAGTTATAGCAGCAGTTAACCCTGGGTTAAAAGGATAACCCGGCGTTTCTGCAAGCGAGTCAAGTGCGTTTAAGCAATTAACTACCACTTGCTTCAACGGTGAAGGAAAACATCGTGAGGAAACCTGCACATCTGAGAGTTCTTCATAATGTTCTTGAAGGTGTGTGAAGTTCACCGATTCGCATTGGGCCAGCGTGGTGGACTATGGCCTATAACCCTTCTCTGAGAGGAGACCTACGCTCAGTAGTGAGTCGTTGATGGGTTGCTAATGAATGGGAAAGAGTGTTTGCTTGTTGGTTTGTCCTTCAACCACGCAACAATGGAGCAAAATATCGGCGTGCGGTATAATTGAAGACCTGGAAAGTGACAAAAGCTGGAAAAACAAAGGGGATTCCTGAGGATTGCAGTATTGTAAAATGCAAACTCCACGCGCCGAAAACGCGGGTAAAAGTTAGCAATTTTATAATGAGAAAGTACCACTTACAATTCCATCTCCAATGTTCCTAATAACGCAGGGCAGGAGAGCTGTAGAGCCAGTCTGTGACGTCACAAGCGTATTGTTTTCAGTGCCGAAGTATTTTTCAGGCGTGCCGAATATGTCGTGGAGTGGGGGGAAAGAGACGGTAAGCTCGTTCTGATCGTCTCTAACCGTTGATGACTGCGTCGAGGGCGGTGGTGATGGACCTGGTGAAGAACATTTCATTTTATTAGTAGTAATAGATGGATGGTCGTTGGGGTTCCAAGGTGCTGGAATGGTACCGCCTACGGGAAACCCCAATGTTGGCATTAGGTAGACTGACGACTTTAGACGAGTCGCAGGGAGCCGTTGGATACAAAATGTGTGAAATTGTTGTCCATGAATGAGACCTTTGTCCAGCCGTGGACGACTATCGGTCGATAAGAAGAAATAGTAGTAGTTTATGGTATTTGACTTGAGAATATGTCCTCTGTGTCACAAATTCGTATTTTGCCTTAATATATTTTTCGTTCGAAGTTTCTTTAAAATTAGCATTATAATCTGTTAAAATAGAGATTAACTTCGTAACTTCCAAAACAAATTATGCCCACTTTGATTTGCGTTTTATTTGCAGTAAGTACCTAAGGCATTGAAGACATAAATAGATATCTGGCCAATGAGATCTAGTCTAGATATATAAAAAATATTTTTGTTTTAAAAATGACTTCAAACGCCTTTAAAAAGTATAATGAATTTTTCAAGAAGCGCTGAATCAATTTCGATAATTTTTTTTAGGTTGCCTCTGTAGTATGGCCTACCAAACAAAAAAGAATCAATAAAATCAATTCATAATTGACGTAATAATCGCGTAACAAATATACAGTCGAATTGAGGACCTCCTACTTTTTAATATCAAAAATAGACGTATCAATCAGCGCAGTTTGGCGCGAATAGCGCGAGTAAAAACTTTGTCCACTGGTTCAAAACAACCCGCCATATATCGCGAAGAGTTGGAGCTATGTGTGCTACCGGCTTACACAGTTAAAGTCAGTATTGTTGCTCGGAAAAATCCAATTCTTTTTCCTCACAATAGAGGTGTATAAGCTAAAATGGTCTTTTGACGATGAAATCTTCGGCGACAATCTTAATAGTTTTGTAAACGCCGTCGGCGGTTAAGCTGAAGTTACTGCTATTGCTTAGCAAAATTGGCTTGCGAATACGCGGAAATTCCGCTTACGCTTCAGTACTCTCGATAAATGAAGTTGTTTTGCAAAAAAAGTACTCTAAAGTGAACAGGCACAATACACTCTACATGTCTTTACAACAAAATATTTAAGTATAAGTACATTACTTCCTCATTAGTTACCTACTGTTTTGTACCACTATTACTACTGCTATTACTGTACCTCTTTGCTGTCTTTCGAAAAGTGAAAATAATAAAGCTGTCGGTTTTAGATTTTATTGATTAACGTAATATTTATTAATAATTTTAACAATATTCACCAACACAACATTTTTACTTTCATCATCATCATTATCAATTCATCAACGGCTCACTACTGAGCGCAGGTCTCCAATCCGAGAAAGGTTATAGGCCATAGTCCACCATGCTGGCCCAATGCGAATTGGCGGACTTCACACACCTACGAGAACATTATAGAGAACTCCCAGATGTGCAGGTTTCCTCACGATGTTTTCCTTCACCGTTGAAGCAAGTGATATTTAATTGCTTAAACGCGCATGACTCCAAAAAGTCAGAGGTGCGTACTCGGGATCGAACCTGCGACCCCCCGAATAAGAGACCACAGTCAGGCTATCACTATTTACTGCTTATTTTTACTTTAGCACCAACTAATATTCAAATAAGGCAGTTGTATTGTTTCTGTATCAACAACTTTATTTAACTAATAAAGAAGTCCTACATTACATAAGAAAGGCAATTGTCGTGTTATGTCATTGTGCCGTGTGGGCATGACAAAAGTCAATTCAATCAATAGACAAAAAAACAACAACAACAACAACAACGAATTCATGTCAAAATAACGAGAA
This sequence comes from Oeneis ivallda, assembly GCA_029955525.1. Lineage (NCBI taxonomy): Eukaryota > Metazoa > Arthropoda > Insecta > Lepidoptera > Nymphalidae > Oeneis > Oeneis ivallda. Next base: position 16,623,291 of record JARPMR010000007.1, read on the forward strand.
AAATCTTTATACGTGTACCTATTGATTTCTATAGTTAATATTATTATGTAATTAAAACATCGTAATTTAATAAAAATATCATCTCAAATTTATTTTTCAGGTGACCGGTTGCAAAATTAATTGGGAACAAAATTAATTAAGATTAGTTTTTAGAAAGAATTTTAGCCACCTGAACTTGCTTAATTTATTCTCCTCTCCCCTCCAAATGAACGGAAAGCTTGTCTTAGAAGTGGGTACGACAATAACCGACAGCCTGCTCGTTTGCTCGTTATACATAAAAAAATGCGTGAGTGTCGTGGAACACTCGGTTAGAACGAAGTGTTTTTTAATAATATAATAAATTAATAATAAAAATAAATAGAACAAACAATAATAATAATCTGAAGTTAGGATTCGAACCCCCGGCCCGATTGTTTCACTCCTTCGTTAATCCGCTACTCCACCAAAGCTTAATAATGGAACGTGTGTAATAACGAAGGCAACAAGTTTGGTAACGAAAATTCTTACACTTTTTTTGCCTAGCCTCCATCCGCCAAACCAGCCGAAAAGTAACCTCGTTCCAAAAATAATTATAAATTAATATTACAACCATCATTAACATCTGAAGCATCGGCAGTCCACGGCTGACCCAGCCGGATCACATCTCAGAATAAGAAGGCTTTATGCCATTGCCCACTACGTTGGCCCAGTGCGGGTTGGCACAGTAGCATTATGCGTAAATGCACGAAACGAGTTCTTTGAAACTGTTACCTACTTACTACCTATCAGAAAAATGTAACCTAACAAGTACCTTGTTCAGCAATGCAAATATTTTGTTTAAAAAATACACACATCAAAAGTGTCTAGGGATAAAGCATTTTATGCGGATTTCTTGAGATTGAGATGTGGCTTTGTAATAAATTTATGATTTTATAAATTTATATGGATCCTTTTTGGTGCATTTCATAATTTGAATCAGGAACTGTCAATCAAATTCGAGTAAAAGATGAAAATCAGCTGTCAATATTTTCCCTATAAAAACATACAACGCATTGAAGACATTATTAGTGCTACTGTTTCCCTACTACTGATTAAAACCAACGTTATTATGGAGCGGCGACGTCATTTAAGCAGGGAAGAAATGCTCAGAGCCGTGGGAATGATAGAAGCTGGTTCCCGGCAACGTACTGTGGCTTTAGCTCTGAATACAAGTCAGAGTATTATCAGTCGACTTTGGACACGTTACCGAAGCACTGGTACCGTGGCTGAGCGCCATGGAGGACGGTATCGCTGCACCACACGGAGACAAGACCGATACATTCAAATCTTAACTCGAAGAGCTCCAACAATAACCGCCGTGATGTTAGCCGTGAGGCTTCATCACTCTTCAGGGAACTTAATTAGCGACCAAACAGTCAGAAACCGCTTGCATGAAGTGAACCTTCATTCCCGAAGACCGCTACGGGTACCACCTATAGCAATGCACAATCGTAGGATTCGATATCAATGGGCTCTTGAACACAGAAATTGGGCAGAAGAACAATGGCGTTTCGTGTGCTTTTCTGATGAGTCTCGTTTTGGTATGAGACCGGATACAAGACGTATACGACACTGGAGAACCCCTGGACGCCAACAGCGATTAAAATCCTGCCAGGAAGTCCATCCTTATAGTGGTGGAACCATCATGGTATGGGCGGGTATTTGGATCGGCGGAAGAACTGAGTTGATTTGGATCAGAGGCAACCTCAACGCTCAAATTTATGCTGAGACGATTGTATCAGACGTCATCGTTCCTCTACAAGTGCAAATCGGTCCCTTATTTCAGTTAATGCATGATAATGCACGACCGCACACCGCAAGAGTTGTAAGACAGACTCTCGCCGCAGCTAACATCAATGTCCTGCCCTGGCCCGCTCAGTCGCCAGACTTGAACCCGATTGAGCATGCATGGGATATGCTACAGAGAAGAGCTCTGCCGAATATGGAGGGTATCCAGTGGCAAGAAGACCTTTTTTTGTTGTTGCAACGAACATGGGCGGCCATTCCACAGCGTGATTTGGATGAACTCATTTTGAGTATGCCAAACCGATGTTCTTGTGTTGTTAGTGTTCGCGGTAGAAACACGGATTATTAATTGTTTAAGTTACCCAATAAAATTTTAAAGAAAACTGTTATTTCAGTCTTTTTTTCGAACTTTAATGTTAGTGGTTCAAATGTCAAAAATCCCTTTATTAGGAAAATGGCAAATTTCTTTATTAATGCAAAGGTGACTTGGTTTATCGTTACTGTGACAAACGAAAACACTTTATTTGATGAATCCTTAAAGAAAATTTTAATTAATATCAATCAGAAGAAAAGTTATTGCAAAAATATATGTTGATCCCTAGACACTTTTGATGTGTGTATAATAAGAAAAATTAAATGAATATGAAAGGATCGTTATTGCGTCTCAAAAAAATGTTAACTTTCATTCAGCTTTCTGGAATTCCCGACCGCAGAATTTTCTGTTTTAACTATCTGAAAAAGAGCAACAGTAAAACCAAAAATGAAGTTAAAATAAAACGAAATAGAGTAAAGATTAAAACGCTGACTCAATTTGCAAATATAATTCAATGTAAATTGTGTCTTTCGTAGTTACTGTGCATTTTCTCTCGTGTATTTTTTAAATCAATCGTCATTTTTAGCTCGAGAGGGTTAATAAAAGATGTTTTTTATGTTCTACGTGATTTAAAATGTTATTCCTTGAATATGTTAATAATAAGTAGTTGATATACTAATTTTTTCTCGTTTCCGAGTTTTTTCAAAATTCCGCGAAACCTCTGCTATTTCAAAAAAATCACATCGATCGTTGCTCGTTGCGCGACAGAAATAGTTATTTGTGTTATATGGGGCCAAAGAAATTTTTTGTTCCCCGATGGCGTTATTTTGAATTCAGAGCGAAGGGAAGGATGCTATAGTAGAATCCCGAGCACAGCGAGGGATTCTAAAGTAGAATCCTGAGCGTAGCGAGGAATTCAATATACGCCGCCCGAGAACAAAATATTTGGCCCCGAATAACACACACACTATTTTTCATCATTACCTATGAGAAAAAGGTAGGAGTATCGACCTACTGTGTATAGACATCATTTATTGAAAGTTTAAATAAAACACAAATAAATTATTATTAAATAATAAAACATTAATATTTATGTTGGATACAGTATGGGCGTATATTCGATCGACAAATTGATCACGTGACTTATCGAAGACAACAGCGTCTCAAACATAATTGAATTTCAACACATACTAAAGCACGAACGCGGACCAATCAGAAGAGAGAAATGAAAAGTCCCATGGGGTTAAAATTAAACTTTGCTCCCGCTATCCTCTGAAGCCAATATTCGTTTTTCGAATAGGTATGATGAAAAACACATTTTCGCATTTATAATATTAGTACGAATGCGCAACATACTGTGTATACAGTCTATACAGACCAACTATCTTAGCATGAATTTGGTCTTACATTTTCAAACATATTTTCTCGATTTCAAAGCTCTTTCGAAAAGTTCATAAAATAAATTGCAGTAAGATATTTTCACAACAAAGAATAAATCCATGATTTTTATTTGTGTTGACTTGCCTTGCGGTGACACAAATGGCTTGCATTGCAGCTGTCTTTTTATTTTGTACTCGTACTGACGTTCGCCCGCGACTTTGTCTGTGAATTTGATTTTATAATATTTATGGCATAAGGGAGAGGGCAGACTGGCTACTTTTAGGGGCAGCGATCGCGGCTTTTTTGTGGCCTTTGACGTTTTTATGGCGTTTTAAATAAACAAATAAAATGTTTAAATTAAAATATACAATATCCCTTTAAAAAGAAAACCTTAGTTTTTAAATTTGCTATCTGCAATATTGTGGGCTTTTAGGTTTTTTAATAGAATACAGATTACATTCACGAGTTTTTCACTATTACAAATACATATTCCTAAAATATATTTTTAGGTAAATTTATAAAATTATATTTTTTCCTTAAAGAAACCTATAGTCATATTCCTACGCAGTATCATCGCGTTAGTACGACGAGTTCACAGAAAATTATTAAAAAATAACGTACTGTGCTGTGAAAGGGTATGATAATGCGTCACAACAACCATCAAAAACGTAATTAACAGTACCAGTATAGAAAATAATTACATAGCACTCATACATTCATTGCTTGTTTTGAGCCTACGTTTGGTGCGGAACTTTGTTAGGAACTTCCGATTTATGAGTATTTAATCTAAGGTCATATTATTTTCCTCTCCCTCGGCAAATAAATACTGAAATAATTTCCGGAAAAACGCGTATTCGATGTGTGAAGACGCCCGTTTATAACGCTTCATAATTTTGGGTTTTCACGTCTTGTAACACTAGCACGGTTTCATCGTAAGTACGGTAAGAACTTTCTATGTGCTGTGCTTAGCTCGTCGATTGTGCCTTTTTACATCAAAATACATGTTTACCTTTTATGAGTAGCTCGGGAAAGTTTAAATATATATAAAAGTAAAAGGTATAAATATTTAAAAGGAATGACTGACTGACTGACTGATCTATCAACGCTAAGCTCAAATCATTAGATGGATCAGGCTGTTTGGCAATACAGGTAAGCTAAGAAAGGATTTTTAAAAATTCAACCCCTAAGTGGGTAAAATAGGGGTTTGAAAGGCAAAAGCTAGTCCATACTAATATTATAAATGCGAAAGTGTGTTTGTTTTAGGCTACTTTTTATCCCGGAAAATAAAAGAGTTTTCACGGGTTTCGTTTTATTTTTAAAACCAAAGCCACGCGGACGAAGTCACGGGCATCATCTATCTAGAAGATCCCAATAATATTATAAATGCGAAAGTTTGTTAGGATGGATGGATGGATGTTTGTAACTCCTTTATGCTAAAACGAATGAACCGATTTGGCTGAAATTTGGTATATAGATAGCTCATACCCAGGATTAGCACATAGGCTATATTTTATACCGTAAAATAAAAGAATACTCGCGGGGATTAAAATACCTTAATCCACGCGGACAAATTCGCAGGCATCATCTAGTTATAAATACGGGCCACCGTCTTTATTGACCAATGCACGAGGGAACAGCTGGATACAAATCGTGCAAGAACAAGACGTATAGAATTCACTATAAGATGGGATAGATTTCGGTTGAAGATGAAGATGACGATAAATACATTACGATATCACACAACCACGCACACACACATTAACTAGCATTAAGGTGGAAGACAAGGGTTTTCCCGCGAAATTCAAATTTAATTTGGTTTTTCGCAATTTGTAAACTAATACGACAAAGTAGGCTTATGGCATTCTAATTGCGCCAGTGGAATTATCATCTTCCAGGTTTACATAAAAATCTTTAATTTTTATGTAAACCTGGAAGATGATAATTTAAGAAATAATTTAAGAAAGTTTAAGAAATTAATCAAAATATCGACTAATTTGTGAGTAACTCACGTCCAACTCAGTATTTTGATTAATTTCTTAAACTGGTCACTTTCAAGTAAAGATTTTTATGTAAACCTGTGAAGATGATAATTCCACTGGCGCTTCCTACTCGTATTAGTTTACAAATTGCGAAAAACCAAATTAAATTTGAATTTCGCGGGCAGACCCGTGTCTTCCACCTTAACTAGCTCTCTTTACAGGTAGGAATAAATCTACAATGTTTATTTGCCGTTCTCTAGAAGACAAAGCCTTTGAATCGCGGAAATATAATAAAGGCTTCTACTTTTCTTTTAAATTTCTCCACGGGTGTCGTAAAATGTGCCGTTATTTTTAACTTTCGTAAGAAATTGATAATATTTTGTTCGTGTTATTTGTCCGTGAAAAACAACTGTCTCTTAATGAGCTCGTAATAATAATTATTATGATTTATTTCAAGCTGCAGTGTCTCAAACGTTTTTAGGGTTCTGTAGTAAACAAGGAACCTTTATAGTTTCGCCATATCCGTCCGTCTGTCTGTCCGTCCGTCCGTCCGTCCATCCGCGGTTTAGCTCAGAGACTATTGGTACTAGAAAACTGTTATTTGACAAGGGTATAAATATTAATCACGCCAACAAAGTGGTGAAATTAAATTGTGAAAAATATTTTTCATCATACCTATTCGAAAAACGAATATTGGCTTCAGAGGACAGCGGGAGCAAAATTTAATTTTAACCCCATGAGACTTTTCGTTTCTCTCTTCTGATTGGTCCGCGTTATAGTGCTTTAGCATACTAAAGCACTAACGCGGACCAATCAGACGAGAGAATTCAAAAATGTGTCGAAATTCAAAAATGTTTGAGAAGCTGTTGTTGTCTACGATAAGTCACGTGATCAAATTTGTCGATTAGATATATACGCCCATACTTCCAACATAAATATTAATGTTTAATTATTTCATAAAAATTTATTTGTGTTTTATTTAAACTTTCAATATACGTATTGGTAATGTCTATACTCTATACATAGTAGGTTGATACTCCTAGCTTTTTCTCATAGGTAATGATGAAAAATAGTATGTGTCATTCGGGGCCAAAATTTTTTGTTTTCGGGCGGCGTATATTGAATTCCTCGCTACGCTCTGAATTCAAAATATCGCCCTCGGGGAACAAAAAATTCCTTTGGCCCCATATAACACAAATAACTATTTTTAGGGTGCCTCACCTACATGTAAAGTGGTGATGATTTTTTTTTCTCAACTATCGCATAGTGTGGGGTGTCGTTGAATAGGTCTTTCAAAAGTTGGCCGGTTTTTAAATGTTCATTTCTCTGTCTGCTTGTTCGTCCAGGCTAAATGGAACGGCTGGAAATTTTAATAAGAGTTCCCGAGTAAACTGCCAATTAAACCAGCCAAGTGCGTGTCGGGCCACGCGCAGTGTTGGGTTCCGTAGTTGCAAGTCACAAATATTATTGCTGACCTAGGATAGTGCTTTTATTTTGTTTATGAATATTGAATATGTTTTGAGTTGCATGGTTTAAATACTGTAATATACTACAAACTATGCAACTTACACTACGTGTAATACCTAACCTAGAAAAAACAGATATAACCCTTAACTTATGAATCCTACTTAGCCGTGATAGTTTTCCTATAAAACTCATTATATATACTACTGCTTTGAATTTTTTCATGTATCCTATAAACAACTATTTAGCTTGCAGAGGGGGGGGGGGGGACACTTGACTCTAATAAAATTGAGCACCTTAAAATATCATATTTCACAAACGGATCCCTGAATCGAAAAATGGTGTTCCTACACCCACAATATTTTTGAAAGACCTACTCAATGACACACCACACTATGCGATCATTTTCATTTCATAAGAAACCCATCAACGGCTCACTACTGAGCGCAGGTCTCCTCTCAGAGAAGGGTTATAGGCCATAGTCCACCACGCTGGCCCAATGCGAATTGGCAGACTTCACACACCTTCGAGAACATTATAGAGAACTCTCAGATGTGCAGGTTTCCTCACGATGTTTTCCTTCACCGTTAAAGCATGTCATATTTAATTTCTAAACGCACTTAACTTCGAAAAATCAGAGGCCGGGATCGAACCTGCGACCCCCCGAATAGGAGACCACAGTCGTAACCACTAGGCTATCACGGCTTATATGCGATAGACGAGAAAAAAAATCATCATTCATCCCAACTTTACATGTAGGGGGGAAAAAATATTTTTCGCAATTTTATTTCACCACTTTGTTGGCATGATTAATATTTTTATACCCTAATAGTCAAATTACAGTTTTCTAGTACCAATAGTCTCTGAGCTAAACCGCGGACGGACGGACGGACATGGCGAAACTTTAACGGTTCCTTGTTTACTACTGAACCCTAAAAACCCTTTAATACTAGTGATTCGCGATGAACTAGGACCAACTCTAGTAATACAATAATGACAAATATCTAGTCACAAACCTGAAGTATCAATATAACTGGAGCATAATATCTCAAAGAACCGCTAATCGTTAGGGTCCCAAAGTGCTCAAAAGCAGCGTTGGAAGAATTCTACTCGGTCAACGGACGATCTGAAGCTCACTGGCAGCCCCTGGATAAAAGTGCCACAAAAACACGTTCCATTGCAAACCTTGCAAAAGTCCTACTAGTATGTCCATCGCTTGAGACTACCCTAAGTCGCGTCGACAATGACAAATATTATAGGTACGTAAGCATAAACAACAAAAGCAGCAGCACCACTAATTAAAAAAGGACAAAAATGAAAAAATAAAAAATAAGAAACAAGAAACAAGCTTTACAAAGATCCACGTCGTGTTGTTTTGTTTGCTATTCGTTAGGAGACAAGACTTCTGCCCTGCGGTGTCGCAAATTGGATGCTACTTTGCTGGCACGGTTTTTAATTTTAATACGTATTTATTTATTCAGTGGTTTTTAACATAAGATTTTAGAATATAATATTAAGAATATGTTTTGCTAGGCACTGGTTTATTTTCAAAACTAATGTAGCTTTTGCTGGAAAAACATTACTAGACCTTATACAATTATTTGTGATGACGCCATCTTTTGGTTACTGTTGGGATTATTTTTCTCAAAAAAAAAAAAACTAAAGAAGCATTTCCATAAAAAGGGAGACTTAATTTTCAACAGAAACAATATTTGCAAACAACAATTTGTCCAAAAATAGGTAATCCTTAGTAATAATAAAATAATATAATAGTGTCCTCCCGACTTAATCCAGCCACGGCGGCTAATCTCTACAGAGATTAACTATCTGCGCGCGAGATATTATAGTGCACAAGTGTGTGTGTAAACACTGAACTCTATTTCCTCATTCTCCTAGTCCGATGGAATGGATATCTGGACTGGAGAGAAAACAGACGCAGGACTTTACGTGCAGGCTTTACGTGCTCTCCGAGACATGGGGTTGCCACACCTACTTCCTAACTCCGGGTTTACTGAGAATTCCTCGTCAGAAAATCCCAATACCTTTTTAACCCGAGCCGCGAATCAAATCCAGGGCCTCGTTATCCTCAGTCGAACATGCTACCCACTAGACCAACGATGCGGTTAACATCGCTCTTATTGGAACGAAGTGTATAAGTATTTTTCCGTCACGACCTTTGTGTGTTGCCTTCGTTTATTACACACGTTCCGTCATAGCTTTAGTGGCTTAGCGGCAAACGAAGAAGTGAAACTATCGGTTCGGGGGTTCGAATCCTGATTATTATTTTTTACTTAAATTTATTTTTATTATTAACTTTTTATTAAAAGGAACTTTGTTCCAACCGAGTTAAGACACACGCATTTTTTAACAGTGGTTATAATCGTGCTATCACGAATTATTTTTGTGGTCATCGCTTTCAGAGTTGAAAAAACGAGGCAATATTAAGAGTTTGTTTGTTTCAAGCTTGACCCAACACAGGCCCTATAAATATTTTTATAATTTGATAAATACGCTAGAGTTACCCAGAGTAATTAACCAACCGTTATAGTTACCCAACGACCTGACGAATTGTTGTTAAATTGATAATGTATTTCTTGCTATTAGCTGATTTTGGATTGGCTTTTAAAGGATTATTCATTTCCAATCTATCAAAGTACCTCATTCAAGCTAAGATTAAGTAATATCTCAAAACAAAATACCCCTTGTTAATGTTTTGTTGCTAATCAAGATTGTTGGAAGCGTTCCAAAAGACGATTTAGTAGAGTTTAGTAGACAAAAATAAATATTATCTGTTGCAATATATTTGCAACTTGGTTGGTTGTGAAGATACGTGAAATTATCTATTGGAAGTAATTAATCTGTGGGATATGGGATCTAAAAATTATTGCTACAGAGTGTCGATAGCGATCACTTCTGATTGGTTTAATTTATGGCGTTCTTACTAGCGACAGAGTACCACTGAAGGTGATTATGATCGTCATACTGTTGCGATCAGTCCCACAGTTGGATACCAATTGTCTAAAAGTTATTCCATTGATCGTATTCGTATTTGAAGACATTAGGGTCAAAGTAAAATAATCCTTGATTGTATCAATTTAAAGTCACAAATTCAGTACAACCGATTTTAATATGGAGCGTTATGGAGCGTACCGTACATTTGTAAACGTATAAGAATGCATACACGAAATTGAGCTCTAATTCTGCTGTTATGGTTTATTTTACTTTGACGCTAATGTCATCGAATACGATTATGATCAATGGAATAACTTTAGACAATCGAACCTCTGGTTGCCATAGCGTATCTGAGTCAATCAAACAATGGTATTTATCGGAAGATAGACTGCTGCTGGAGTCGTAAGGAACTCGATTAGAGACCGCGAGTAGGATTCGAAAGATTAATTCCTTCCTACAGAACTTTGTGTACATGCTAGTGGTACTAAGTAGTGTAGGTACAACCTTACTACTATGAAGTCTTTCAATCACTCAGCATTGGAGCAACGGAACGATGTGATTTTTTACATGACTATAATTGAGGACTTGCTTGCGTGTTGCCAGTGATGACTTACGGATCCGAGACATAGTCGCTAACTATGGGCCTCATAAGAAGGCTCAGGGTCACTCAGCGAGCGATGGAGAGAGCTATGCTCGGTATATCCCTGCGAGATCAAATCAGAAATGAGGAGATCCGTAGGAGAACCAAAGTCACCGACATAGCTCAGCGTGTCGCGAAACTGAAGTGGAAACGGGCGGGGCACATAGTTCGAAGAGCTGATGTCGTTGGGGTCCCAAGGTGTTGGAGTGGCTTCCCCGCACCAGGAAACACAGTGTTGGCAGATCTCCTACTAGGTGGATCGACGACATCAAACGAGTCGCAGGGAGCCGCTGGATGCAAGCGAAGCAGACCGAAGCCTGTGGAAGTCCATGCGGGAGACCTTTGTCCAGCTGTGGACGTCTATAGGTTGATAAAGAAGAAGACGAAGAATTGAGGACTTGGAGAGTGACAAAGTGACAAACAGAGGGCTCCCGCGGGATTTTTAAAAATATAACCTTACGCCGACGAATTCAAAATGCTAGTACTAAAATAAAAAGTAAAACACTACTGCATATAAAATTCCAATCCAGAAGTCGTTCACGCATCGTTCATGGCACGGCACGGGCAGGGTATGTGCCACGCTATTAGGGGCTGGCACGGTCTAGCGTGAATCATCTCTCTCACATTCTGCATTGTTTGAATAACGGAAAGCTGATTAAATTTTTCAGAATTTGTACCTGGTACCTGGAGTAAATGGATTTTAAAAGTTTGGATTTAATTTTAACTGCTTTATAACTTTTCTGCCTACCGTAGCGTCTAGATAGAGATTAAATTGTTTTTCATTCATTTTGTACCGTTTTTTGTAGTTGTTTTGCTTTATGGTCGTACCAGGTTGGCAACTTGCCTTGTCAGCAAAACAGTTTTATTAGGGAATTTGCATTTCAATTTCGTACAATTTAGTTTAAATTTGTTGGTTATCTTGTTCTATACTACTACTGCAGTTTCATTTTAATAAAAAGGAATTCGAATTCTACTTATTTAACCTAGTTACACACACGTAACATTTTAATAATAATATTTTCATGCATATCCCGAGATCTAAAATCTAGCTATCTTCAACCATCCAAATAGGGTAAAGATATAATGCATAATTTATAGGTATTTATATTATGCATTATATCCTAATGTAAGGGGTTTATGGGTATTTATAAATACTATTCGATATATTTTTTTTGATTTTAAGAAAAATAATCGTTGATGCCGTTAAAGGCCTCATCATCATCATCATCATCTCAGCCTGCGGACGTCCACTGCTGAACATAGGCCTTTCCCAGAGAACGCCACCACACCTGGTCTTCAGCCTTCCTCATCCAGCCACTTCCCGCCACCCGCTTTATATCGTCAGTCCAACGTGCTGGAGGGCGCCCCACACTACGCTTACTTGTTCGCGGTCTCCACTCTAGGACTTTTCGGCCCCAACGGCCATCGCTTCTGCGACAAGCATGGCCTGCCCACTGCCATTTCAGCTTGCTAATGGTTTGGGCTATGTCGGCGACCTTGGTTCTCTTACGTATCTCTTCATTCCGAATCCTGTCCTTAAGAGAACCTCCTAACATAGCCCTCTACATAGCTCTCTGAGTGACTTTAAATTTGTGGATCAAGCCTTTTGTTAGTGTCCACGTTTCAGCGCCATAAGTGAGGGCAGGAAGGACACATTGATTGAAGACTTTCGTTTTCAGTTATAGTTATAGTTATAGGCCTAGCAGAGTTTAATTAATCAATCAAATTAGTACTTTTTTATAGTTCCATGATATTTACGTGGTATCTTTTTAAGTTTTAACAACCCTCGTGTACCTTTGTGTACATATGGTGCTTGTCTGTCGTGCTGCGGCTAAGTTATTAGAGGTGAGTCAGGTGAGGTCAAGGGTCGCTATGAGAGGAGGCGGAGGCGACATTAAGTAGGGTTAATAATAATAATAACAATAATCTTTAATAATATAATTAAAATCAAAACAGTCCGAAATATAACTGACACAACCTGTCAATAGATGCCGGATAGAATACAAAAGAAATTATTAGACGAATTAATAATGTAGAATGCTGACACGATCCAGAGCACGGAACGCACAAACACCACCCCCGGACTCGTCGCTCAGTCCCGCCTCGCAGCCACCCGGGACCACGCCCAATGCTGCAGATGCGTCGAGTTCGAGCGACGAGTTTTTCTCACCGCCGACGTCGCCACCACCAGTACATCGTCGTGGGAGAGGCCGGCCGCCGACTTGCTTGGGATCCCGAGGCCCACCGGCTTCTGATAGGGTCCCCGCTTCCGGCGGTAGTGTGTCGCGCATGAGGTGGACAACATCCATTAATGAAAATGTCATGCGCGCATACTTAGGGGCTACTGAGGGTGGAACCAACATGACCGCGTACCGTGCTAGGATGCATGCTTTGTTTCAGGTCCTTGAACCAGCTCTCAATGTGTCGGCTCAGCGACTGTCGGACCAGGTGCGGGTTATTCAGCGTAATCACATGCTGGACAACGCCGTGCTTGATCGGCTTCGCTCTGAACTGCAATGTAACCGCGCTACCCCCTCCTCACCGCAAGCTCCAGCACAATCGCAAACTGCTCATGCGATTTCGCTGCAGCCCACTCAGGCTGGTGAGGGACAGGATAGCGGGGCTGCACATGTAAGTACCCAGTGTAGTGAACAATTGAGGAGTGCTTTGGAGAGTGCTATTCGGGAATATAGATCTTCACTACCCGAGTTTAGACCGCGGTTACCTCGGTTGCCCATGAAAAATAAGAACAAAGCGCTAATGGGTGCCCTGGATTCACTGCTGCCGAGTTATTTTGACAGCAGCGAAGACCTTTCCGACACACATTCGATTCTGTACTGCGCGGCTGTTGCGGCATGTCGTGTTGCTAATGTAAAGTTAATTAATAATGATACAGCAACACGACCGAAGCCTACCGCACCAGCCTGGCAGTGCAGGATCGAACGTCGTATTGATGGGGCTAGGGCACTCATTGGCAAACTACTCTGCTTCAGGGAGGGCAACACTCGCCCTAGAGACATGCGCTTTGTGAGGCGCGCTTTCTTGGGGACTGATATCAGCCCTCAAGATTATATGGCGCGCGTCACTGAGCGCATTGACTTCCTGAAACAGAAGGTCTCGGCATGGGCTAGCCGTATTCGCAGATACAAGTGCCGGGTCGAGAGATATACCCTGAATCGTACTTTCCAAAGCGATCAAAGGCGGGTATACCGAGGTTGGGAACACCCTGACCAAGGTGTCACCGATGCGCGCCTACCGGATGATGAAGCCATGACATCATTCTGGCGCAACATCTGGTCGGCACCTGTCGCTCACACTGAGGGTGATTGGACGTGGGATGTAGAAAGAGCGTGCGATCAAATTCCAGAAATGGACCTAGTTACTATAACCCCTGAAGACGTGGCCACTGCAGCCCGTCACCTGCCCAATTGGAAATCCCCTGGGCCGGACGGGCTGCACAACTTTTGGATAAAGTGGCTACGCAGCTCGCACGCTCGTTTGGCATCCCAATTCCAATCATCTCTAGAGTCAGAGTCGCTACCCCAGTTTCTGACAACAGGTATTACCCTCCTGCTCCATAAATCAGGTAGTACCACGGAGCCCAAAAATTATAGGCCGATTACGTGCCTACCAACATTGTATAAACTTCTTACATCCATTCTGAGAACGAAAATTAACGATCACATCGATACAAAATCCATCATGTCTAATTCTCAGAACGGATGTAGGAATGGCTCCCGTGGTACTAAGGAGCTTCTCCTCATTGATATGGCCATTTGTCAACAGGTTCGGCGCTCCCGAAAGGATCTGTCGACATGTTGGATAGACTATAAGAAGGCCTACGACTCTGTGCCCCATACATGGCTCATGAAGGTGCTGGAACTGTACAAAGTAAACACAGTACTACGCGCCTTCCTACAGACTTGTATGGGGCAGTGGAGGACAGTCCTTCACTATCCAGGGTGTCGCCGGACCCTGGGGAGCGCGGAGCCTATAAGGATTGAGCGAGGCATATTCCAGGGCGATAGCCTCAGTCCTTTGTGGTTTTGCCTGGCTCTGAATCCTCTGAGTACTCTCTTGGAGAATTCAGGGCTAGGTTACCGGTTGAGGAGAGGTGGTCAGGTTATATCACACCTCCTTTACATGGATGACCTAAAACTCACTGCCCCCAACAAATCACATCTACTAGAGTTACTGAAGGTAACTAAAGCCTTTAGTGATTCCATTAGGATGGAATTTGGTGTGGACAAATGTGCGGTCATGCATGTTAAGCGAGGGAGGATTGTGGAATCTGAGGGTGTTGAGCTCTCGGATTCCATATACCTCAGATCGCTCTCCCCAACTGAAGCCTACAAATACCTGGGCATGGCGGAGGCGTTAGGTATCAGAGAGGCCGACATGAGGCAGTCGGTGAGGGAGCGTTTCCTTGGCCGTCTGAAGAAAGTGCTGAAAAGCCTTTTATCGGGCGGCAATAAGGTGCGCGCCTTCAACGGTTGGGTCATGCCGGTCTTGATGTATTCCTTCGGCATACTCAGGTGGACTCAGACTGAGCTTGACGCCCTGGACAGACAAGTTCGTGCGCTGTTGACCGCATATCGGATGCATCACCCGCGCTCCTCGGTGATGAGGCTGTACATCCCGCGGAAGTGTGGGGGAAGAGGCCTTTTGAATGCCAAAACCCTCCACAACCGCGAGGTGTGCAGTCTCAGGGAGTACTTTCTCCACGCCGAGACGGAGATGCACCGCGATGTGGTCGCAGTGGACAGGGGTCTGACGCCGCTCTCCTTGGCTAAAGAGAACTGGCGCATACCTGTGGTGCTCAGTACCAATGACCGCAGGGTTGTATGGCAAGGTAAGGAGCTTCACGGACGCTTTTATAGGGCCCTCCACGGGCCTGATGTTGACTTTGAAGCGTCCGTG
This sequence comes from Oeneis ivallda, assembly GCA_029955525.1. Classification (NCBI taxonomy): domain Eukaryota; kingdom Metazoa; phylum Arthropoda; class Insecta; order Lepidoptera; family Nymphalidae; genus Oeneis; species Oeneis ivallda. The sequence goes on from JARPMR010000007.1 coordinate 16,638,703, forward strand.
GCCTGGCTGCGCTTTGGTGACCTCTTTGGGGAAACCGAAGGGTTTGTGTGTGCAATTATGGACGAGGTCATGATGACGAACAATTACAGAAAATACATAGTGAAGGATGGAACGGTAGACATATGTCGGGCATGTCGCCGTCCTGGAGAAACTATCCGTCACATTGTTTCTGGTTGTTCTCATCTAGCTAACGGCGAATACTTACACAGACATAACCAAGTGGCCAGGATTATCCACCAGCAACTTGCCTTGAAATACAATCTTGTGGAATCGGAGGTACCGTACTACAAGTATGTGCCCGACCCAGTTCTTGAAAATGGTCATATCACACTGTACTGGGATCGATCTATCATTACAGACAGGACTATTGTAGCCAATAAGCCTGACATAGTGGTGATAGATCGATCAGAGCGCCGTGCAATGATTGTTGATGTTGCTGTCCCGCATGACGAGAACCTCGTGAAAGCCGAGAAAGAGAAACTCACCAAGTATCTCGACTTGGCGCACGAGGTTGTCGCCATGTGGAATGTAGACTCAGCAATCATTGTACCGATAGTCGTCACCGCTAATGGTCTTATAGCCAAGAGCCTCGACCAACATCTTTCGAGGCTCTCGTTGGGTAGCTGGATCAAGGGCCAGATCCAGAAGGCTGTTCTCCTGGACACGGCTCGCATAGTCAGGAGGTTCCTCTCTCTGGGGCCCTGACCGCCGGTTGCTTGGACCCTGTTCCCGAGGCCGGTGGACCGCTATTTTTTATATTTTTAAATCTTTTTTTTTTTATAATCAAATATTTAAAAATGTAAATTATATGATATAAATGAAATAAATGTAAATAATAATAATAATAATAGCCTTTATTCAGACAAAAGAATATTTACAAAATAATAATCTTAAGTTGACGACTCTGCAGAGTCGATGACATCGACAACTTCGTCTGTTTGCCCAACTTTGGCAAAGGCCTCCTCCATTTCTTTCCACTCTACTCGGTTTATAGCTTTCCTTGTCCATAGTTTTCCTGCTATCGCCTTTATCTCGTCTTCCCATCTTCGAATCTGTCTGCCTCGTTTCCTTTTCCTATTTCTAGGGTACCAAAACACTATGCTTCTATTCCACTTTTCGATGCCTCTTATTGTGTGTCCTGTCCATTGCCATTTAAGTTTCCGTATTCTAGTTGTAACATTTTGTATTTTAGTGCGATTCCTAATGGTTTTGTTTCGTATTCTGTCTGACTTTCTTAAATTCAGCATGCTTCTCTCCATTGCTGTCTGGCAAGTTTCTAGTTTTTTGCTTTGCGCTTTGGTGAGAGCCCAAGTTTGGCAGCCATAGGTTAGAACTAGTAGCACGCAGGTGTTGTTCAGTTTTGATTTGACAGACATTTTGATTTCTTTGTTCTTCATAATTTCTTTTAGACGCCAGTAGCACTTCCATGCATTTCCAATTCTAGTGTCTATTTCCTTTGACATTATATCAGTCGTTGAAATTTGTTGGCCTAAGTAAGTGTACTCTTTGACATATTCAATTGGTACGCCGTTTATGATAATGGGGTCTTCGGACGCATTTGTCAGTGCTTTAGTTTTTGAGGCATTCATCGTTAGGCCTGCCTTGCGGCTTCCTCTTTCCAAGTCTATAAGCATGTTTTGTAGGTGCTCCTTTGTTTCGGCGAATAATATAATATCGTCAGCGAACCGTAAGTGGGATAGTCTTTCCCCGTTTATGTTTAGCCCATAATGATCTCAATTTAATTTCCGAAAAATGTCTTCTAAGACAGCTGTGAATAGTTTGGGCGATAACGGGTCCCCTTGTCTTACACCTCTGTTTATTTTTATTTCCTTCCCTTCTTTTTCTAACTTGATTTTGGCTGTACTGTTAGTATATACGTTTTTTATTATTCTGATGTACTTTTGTTCGACTCCTTGGTTCTTTAGACAATACCAGATATATTCATGCTCAATTGAGTCAAATGCCTTGTTGTAGTCAATAAAACAGCAATAGAATGACACATTAAACTCCTTATTCTTTTCGATAATTTGCCTCACAGTGTGTATATGGTCTAATGTGGAATAGCCCGCCCTAAAACCGGCCTGTTCCCTAGGTTGGTTTTCGTCTAGGGTTCTCGTTATTCGGGCTAAAATTATCTTAGCAAAGATTTTATAAATGTTGGACATTAGACTAATCGGTCTATAGTTATTTATTTCGGTCTTGTCACCCTTTTTGTGGAGCAGGATGATGGTTGATGCAGTCCACTGTGACGGAATAATTTCGGTATTCAATATATCATTGAAAATACATGTTAATAGCGGTGCAATGTGGTTTCTACAGCTTAAAGCAGTTCGTTGTTGATCTGGTCGGGACCAGGGGCTTTATCGTTCTTCTGTGTTTCAATTGCCTTACGTGTTTCGTCTTCTAATATGGGTGGCACATTATCATCATTTCTTAGTTCGGTAATTTCAATTTGGCTCCTGCTCGAGTACAGGTTTTTGTAAAAATTCGTAGCTATTGATAGAATATCTAATCTTTTGGTTGTTGTCTTGCAATTTCGGTCTTTCATATTAGGTATCCAGTTCGTTTTATCCGATAAAATTTTAAGGGCCTTTTTTACGCTACCGGTCTTGTTGATAAACTTTTCAAAAGTGTTGAGTCTAAGGTGTTCTCTATCTTTTCTTATTTGTAGTTTTATTTCTTTGCTCAATTTTCCTATTTCATCTCTGATATTTTTTGTTTTATTTGTTATGCTAATTAATTTTGATCTTTTGTCTAGGAGTTCTTTGGATTTTTCAGATATGTATCTCTTATCGTTTGGTTTGCCTTCAATGTTAGTTTTAGGTTTTGCTGTTAGTATTTCGTGTATTGTGTTGTATTTCTGTTGGGTGCTTAAATGCTCAAGAGATGATCTTGTCACAGAGTTGAGATTCTCTTTTATTGTGGCTATTCTTAAGTTGTTATGTGGTATTGTTGTTTTTGCTATGAAAGGCCGACTTGGTTTTAGAGCAGATGATGTGTTCAGACATGTTCTAAGCATTCTATGGTTGCTATTAAAGTTGAGATTTGCGATGGTGCCACAGTCGTCAAATAATTTGGGTCTGTTCGTTAGGATGTAGTCTATCTCATTTCTATATCGACCATCTGGCGATATCCATGTCCATCTATTGGAAGCTCTCTTCTTGAATTGACTATTTAGTATTTTCATGTTGTTTTCAAACGCCATTTCTATGAGTTTTTGTCCGTTTCTTGTTCTTTTCCCGCTACTGTATGGACCAAGGACGATTTCTTCTCCGTTTCTTGGTGCTCCGACTTTTGCATTAAAATCACCCATAACAATGTAATTTTATTGTGCGTGTTCTTTTATGACAATTTTAAGGGATGAGTAGAATGACTCAATTTCTAATACCGAGGATTGTGCGGTTGGCGAGTAAATTTGCACTACGGACCATATTTCATTGCTTGGGGGTATCTTTATGTTCAATAGAGCGATCCTTTCTGATATGCCAATTATTTCTGTAATGTAGCTTTTGAGTGTTTTTCTTATTAGGAATCCTACTCCATATCTTCCAGGTGTTTCACCTTTATGGTATCGTATGGATTGGTCATGCTCTTCAATAGCTTCCTCGTGCCTTCTTACTTCGCTCAAGCCGATAATATCCCACTTTATATCTTGTATAGAGAATAAAAGTTCTTGTAGGCTTTCTTCAGTCCTTAGAGAGAGTGTATTGTATGTTGCTATATATATGTATTTCTTGTTTTGCTGTTTTTTGGTTCTAGACGCGTTCGTTTGGGATAAAGCGATAGTACTTGGAGGGTAGTGGTCGCCTTCCCCCACGTTGACCGGCCGTCTTGGGGTGAGTATGTAGGTTGTTTCGTTGGGTGTATAGCTTTTGTTGGTTAGTTTCGGTTTTCCGTTGTCGATGTCTATTGATCGTTTTTTGTAGTTGAAGGTGTTGACAGTGACGCGGATCTGCCCCGCATCATATAATTAAGCATATTATTTGACTTGTTAATCTTTTTTGAGGTCAACGTAGGTTGGTTATTAGGTGAAGTGCTACAGTCTCTTTTCCTCTTTTCTCTGTTGTCATCTTTCGGCTCCTTTATGACAATTTTATCTTTGACAAAGTAACAAATTTTGCCCTTTGCCCTTTCTTCCTGCAGCTGAGGAAGAAGCTCTTTCCTTTTCTCCAAAGTCTCTTTGCTGAGATCTTCCTTGATGTAGATTGTTTGGTCCAGTTTCTTTTTGTTTTTGAGAATTTCATTTTTCCTCCAGTTTGTTGTAAACGTTACAAGGATAGGGCGTGGTTTGTTATCTTTTTTTATTCCTAGTCCGTAGGCGTTATTTATTTCTTGTGGGTTGATAAAAATGTTCATATTTTTTTCTAGCAGTTTTGTGATGGATTCGATTGGGGACTCGTTGTTCTGGTTCTCTTTCATACCAAAGAAAATGACGTTATTTTTTCTTTTATGTTCTTCCATTGTCTTTATTTTGTCTTGTAAGGTCTTGATTTCAATCTTCAAGTTATTATTTTCCTCCACAAGAGCAGTTAATTTTTCGTTGATACTCTCGCATACATTTTTGGTGACAGCTTCGGTTATCTCCCGCGTTTGCGCTGACATTGCTTGCTTCATTTTTTGTCAAAAATCATACATTTGTTGTTGTGTACACATATTGATATGTGGTATACCGGATCAATGTTGTTAATACTGGTTTATTATTGGTAATTTTAAGTTAAATTTGGCAACCCTACTTTCGTGATAGCAGCCCTAACTTCAAGTTGGCAACACTAGTTTGAAGTTGGCATCACTTGTTTGCAGTAGGCAACACTTGTTTGAAGTTGGCAACACTAGTTTTGAGTCGGCAACACTGGCTTTACCTTATTTACATCATGTGTGTACCAAGTCTGTGGTTGTCTTTTTCTTGGTGTGTTGGTATTCAACTGTCAACGTCGAAATGGTTTATTTTTCTAACCTCTTCGGCGGTTTAAATATCGAAGTGAGTGTTTTTATCTTGCTGATTGGTTGTCCACTATGTATTCACCACGTATATTCACCACTTTTCACTACATCAATGATAGTTTTTAGTTGTTTTTGTTGATTTTGACAATTAATTAGAATTATTTAGTGAAGAGCAACAGTAACACGTCCTTACTTTTTTGACACCGGCAACTTTTTTTAAGTAGGGTTAGTAAGCGTTAAATTGAGCTTTCTGAGAGATGCGTTCTCGTAAGAACTGGTTACTTTGAGAGTATTAATTCCTGCTTCTGAAATGGTGTTTTATATGATCGTCGTTAAAATATTATGGTGAAGGGTTAAATTGATGCATCTAGAGTCACGTTGCCGAGCTCAGACGGTATCTGATATGAGTTATTACTAAAACGTGTAATCTGTTGAACTGATTTAAGCTAGTAATGCTCCCCACTCTCCATGTAGATGTAAATTGGCAAAGTCTGACCTCATTTAACGACAGGTAAGATAAAACTAACTGAGAGAAGTTTGAAACTCGTTTTTAGAATGCAAAAATAATGAGATAAAGGTTAACCTACCAGAAAAAAATCGAGACTTTAAGCCTCGAGCCTGTAAAAATAAATAAGTTTTTTCTTATGTGTGTGTGCGCTGTGCTTATTTATTATTTCTTTATTTATTTATATATTCTTTATTGGACACAAAACAGTGATTAACAAAAGCAAGAACATGCTACGTACAACTAGGCGGTCTTATCGCTAAATAGCGATCTCTTGCAGACAACCTTGTGGATAAGAAATAGAATTGAATTAGGAAACGTAGGAAGTATTGCAATTATAACAAGATAAACTAACATGCTAATATCTAAATAAACTAAACCGATTATAATAAATTATTAATACACTAGGCACAGATATAAAATGTACCGATACAATACAGACATACATAGATAAACACGACTATTACATATTATCATAACATAATATTATTTACTTCGCCAGTAAATTGAGTTTCTTTATACTCATTTCTTTTTATAGTATCAGTTTGTAACTGCAAACTTATGAAAGACAGATGACAAAAATAATATAATTATACCATTTTTTCAAGAGAGGGGAGGTGTAGTAGAAGTAGTAGTAGTAGTATTAGTAGTAGTAGTGGTAGTACTTGACCATGTATTTAAAAGACCGCTCTGCGGACATGATCATCATTTGCGATTGTACTTTGAAGAGTCGAAATTATCAAATGATAATAAGGCGTCAGAGTGAAATGTGGGTAGAAAGTATTTTAATCAGATATGAGATATAACTATTTAATGAAATGTAGTAAGTTAATTCCCTTAGAAACCTTCTCTGAGAGGAGACTTCGCTCAGTAGTGAGCCGATGATGGGTTTATAATGATGATGATGAGTAAGTTAATTAGATGTTACTTTATTAAATAATAATAATAATAATTGACTTGTCGAGAGGTAATTAGATGTAAATATATGAATAAATTATTTATAGGAATGGGATGTTATAAGGTACTCAGAAGGTTTTTTGAGACATCGCTACTTTATGAGCTGTAATTAAATCTATATATATAAAATCTAAATCTATATATATTACTTCATATATTATTATTATGATAGATATTATTTTAGTTTTAATTTTAGAGTAAATTTAGGTTTAATATAGTATTGTATTTATAAGTATTCTGTGTTATTATAAACATTATTAATTATGATATATATAAAAGAAAGTGGTGTTAGTTACACTATTTATAACTCAAGAACGGATGAACCGATTTGGCTCAAAATTGGTGGAGAGGTAGCTTAGAACCAGGAGACGGACATAGGATACTTTTTATCCCGTTCGACCGCGTTTCCGTCAAGTCAATATAAAACCTGGTATAACAAAAATGCATCTGACATGGAATAAAAAAACGAAAATGACAGTGGAAGAACAAAACGTAAATGACAGCTAAACGTAATTTTGTATTTGGTTAATAATGGAAAAAAATTATGGTAAAAACAATTATAAAAATTATAGTTTAACGTAATTGATAATATCATCAGTAATATGTTTTCTCTTTGAATCATCATTAACAATGCCGCGAGCAAGACGATCAAATGTTTCCTGCTACAAAGCTACGGATTGACGTGATTTATTGGATAGGTATAGTTGAGAACCTGGAGGGTGACAAAGATTTCCCGCGGGATGTTATGAACTAAATCCACGCAGACGAAGTCGCGGGCATCAGCTAGTAATTGTATAAAATGTCAGCAAATCAACAAATAAACAGGTACCTACATAATATAAATGACACTCTTAAGCGCGAAGAGTCTTTTCTGTATTCAGCCGTTAGAGACATGCCCAATTGATGTGGAATGCAATGAATCTAGTATGACGGGTTCAATAAAACTTGCTTACTATAAGGGCAAGTTGCCAACTCGATACAGCTAAATGATATAGAATCTGCCGAATCCAATCTATCTGATGGAAGTGAAGGAATTAAATATGTGTAACAGGAAACGTAATAAGTACTGGCGGTGGTTGAACTGGGATGTAAATTCATTAATAATGAGAAGACACTCGAGTGAATATTAGTAGGATATAAAGTTGAATATGTGGTAAACAGTAAACACTAAACATTTCTAATGAAACTGGAAAAACAAGAAGGCAAGAAGAAGGCGTTCCAGCGCCGGGACTGCGTCTGTGGTCGTCGGGTTTTGTTGTAGCAAGTGCGGACGTAACTGCCGTTCACGGATCGGTCTCCACAGTCACTGGAGAAAATGCCTCCGAGACAATGTTTACACCGTCTAAAATAGACGAAAAGGCCTGAATGAATTGATGGTTTCTGTTATTAGGTAGGTATTACTTATAGCAAGAGTTAGAAGTTATTAAAGAACTCACTTATAATCTTTGAGTATTAAACCAACTTATAATAATAGATTTTGCTTTCAACCACTCTACAGTTTTTTCGTTGTACGAGTATCATGGTGCGGGTGACAGGTCAATTGAACTTAACTTATTTTATACCATTACGTTGCAATAATAAGGTTCAAATTACGAAAACATTTTCTGAAAAAGAATTGTCTCAACAGATTTTAATGGTGTGATTTCGAACCACAATGGCACAAAATTCATTCAAATTCATATATTTTTGTTTCATATTCAGCTCATCCGCGCTAAGTTAGCAAATATAGTAAACTTGTTCTTGTTTAGTTTTTAAGCTATTGCATAACTATTATCGCGGGCTTTGAGCGCGGCGACCGAATCAAGAAATTCCGTAAGAAAATAAACCTAACACCTATGCCTAACAACGTCGTTTCAGTTCGGCAAACTTCGGCACGGTGTTTGTGTGCGTACGACTAGAAAATGCTATGCAATAGCTTTACCGCGGCAATCCCGAGTGTCACACGTATTTTATCACTTTTTTGCGCGTCAAATTGCACTAGGAAAGCGTTTTAAAACAGTGTAATATTCCATCAATCTCTATTCTATTTTCGCCTGATACATATACTCCCTAGAGTGGAACATGACAGCAGCTGTCAAGTAGTGAAAAAGACTAATGTTGTTTTCGTGCAAGCATTCTTATCATTATTTACCAAAAAGTTTGCGACTGGAAGACTCTAGTTCTGCCGGAAAATACTAAGGCAAAAACCTTTTAGTAAATGTAATTCGTCTATGGCAAACACAGAATCAAGGCACATTGTGAAGCGTGAATACGCCGTGGATATGCCGCATCTTTCAAATAATGTAGCAAAGTAATGTGAACTTCATATTAATTACGTATTTACTTCATTCTTTTTCATATTTGCTTCACATAAAACGTACTTAGGTACTCGTATGTTGTGTACATGTTATGGAGTCGAAGTTTGGTTGAAAAAATCTCTCTGAAGCGATGTGATGACAGTCCAAATTATTTTAACTAGCGGATGCCCGCGACTTCGTCCGTTTGGATTTAGTTTTTAAAATCTCTCGGGAACTCTTTGATTTTCCGGGATAAAAAGTACCTATGTCACTCTCCAGGTCCTCAACTACACCCATGCAAAAAATCACGTCGATCGGTAGCTCTGTTACAACGTGATTGAAAGACAAACCAACAAACTAACAAACAAACACACTTTCGCATTTATAATATTAGTATGATATAATATATTCGATATGTCAATTTTTTTTCTAATTTCAATATTCTCTCACAAGTCACCACAGTTCTTCATAAAAAGCTAACTGCACGTTAAAAAGAATATGGTCTGCTCGGAAAGTTTTCCCATAAACATAGTATTACGTAGGTACTTCCCCTTTCTTGCTGTTTGGTAAAACCTTCATTAGCTTCATTAACGAACCGGCACGCTGCATTGCGGGGTTCGCTTCTTTAACATCTAATAATAACAATGAATTTGGCTTTTCATTAGACTAACCAAGTAGGTACGGCATTTATTTAATAAAATTTTTATAAGAAAAATTTTAGATGAAAAGGAAATACAAATTTAATTTATTAAGGAAATAAATACAACCTGTATTTTCTTAATTACTGGGTAACTTAAAAAGGTTCATCCGTACAAATGAAATACTAGGTGATGCCCACGCTTTTGTCCAAGTTGATTACGACAAATAAACAAATTGCGGATAAATCTTAAGTTATAATAGGTAATTAAAGACATATTTAGTTAAAAACTAACAGTACAAGCAACTAAAGAAAAGCTAAGAAAAGCAAAAAACAATAAAGAAATAAGTCTTTAGATCACCCATACGGATAAATTGTCAGGCTCAATTGAAAATTCAATTGAATTTCAATTGAAGGCTCAATTGTCTTATTTCTTAACAACCCTTTTGGATCTTAAGTCTGAGGACCCAGCTTGTAATTAAAAGTAGTAAGCCTCAGTATTAAAAGTAATAAGTAAATAGTTTTTACCGTCATTGGCCCTTAATTTATATACCGAACTCCTATCTGGCTGCCAGGAAAGCTTATTTCCGGTATTTAGTTAGCCATTGTGAGAATTCCCATTGACGTGGTGGGATTGAGGTGGTGTTGTGTGAAACCATTGGTTTGTAGGAGATTACTAGAACTGCTGTAGCTGCAGCAGTGACTTCAGGCATTTGGAGATGTTGAGTTAGAATTTTAACTGCTGAGGCGGAGACCTTTGCCATCTCCGGGATACCATGGATCAAGAGAATCTTTCTACTGCTTCCTTTCTGCTGGTCCATCAGTTCAACCTCTTAAGTGCTCTCTGAATGAGCTCAACTATGAGGCAATGTTTCATGGGACAGGTTGTCAGGATTGCAAACTGAAGATTAATTTGCGATTCAGAGATCGTGTTGAGAAATTTTTGTGATAAAATATAATTCATGCACAACCTTCTTGACTGGTTTCCTCTGTGTAGTGGTAACTAGTGTCACTTCAATTTAATGTGCGACTGATAAGATGATTACCCTAAGGAGTAACTGTTTTTAAGTATGATAATTTAGGTAGCTTAATACTCTGTAAAGAAACTACCTAATAATTATAATTAATTTAGAATACTCTATAAAGATTCACGAAAAAGAAAACATTTCTTATTTTACAACTACCCGCCTGCCCGGTGAAAAATATTATAATTTTTATCTTACTGTGATGTTAGGTCAATTCCTTTCTTTTAACATTAACTTTGACTAATTAAAGGCCTTTGGCTTGTAATTTTCAGAGCTTTATTATGCAATTTGGCAAAACCTTCCTACTTTTAGCCAGCGGCAGGCGAAAAAGAAAATGCCCAAAAGGGCTTCTTTTAACGAACCGAGTTGGCATGTTACGCTGCGGCATTTCTAATGATCCTAGATTTCTTTATTTAAGTTTATGCCCGCGACTTCGTCCGCATGGATTTAGTTTTTAAAAATCCCGCGGGAACTCTTTCATTATCCGAGATAAAAAGTAGCTCTCCCGGTCTGAGGAACCACTACTACATCCATTACTATACCCATGCAAAAAATCGCATCAATCCGCTGTTCTGTTGCGACGTGATTGAAGGACAAACCAACAAACAAACACACTTTCGCATTTATAATATCAGTAATGCTTTATTATAACATTTTTTATAATTGTCAATTTTTTTACCATACTTAACCAAAGACAAAATTACGTTTAGCTGTCATTTACGTTTTGTTATTCCACTGTCATTTGCGTTTTGTTATTCCATGTCAGATGCGTTTTTGTTATACTACGCGGTCGAACGGGATAAAAAGTATCCTATGTCCGTCTCCTGATTCTAAGCTACCTCTCCACCAATTTTCAGCCAAATCGGTTCATCCGTTCTTGAGTTATAAATAGTGTAACTAACACCACTTTCTTTTATATATATAGATAGATTAGGTATCAAGCTACTTTTTTTATTGGGTGACAAGATTTTTTTAATTCCCAAAGTTATGCGTAGATTATTATTAGTGACGCAATTTTTTTGAGGCTTTAGTTCTAAAGTTTGTTTAATCAACTGTATTATAGTTTTATTATTAACTCGTTAATATTATGCCGCCGCCCACACAATTATTTTTATTTATAGTATTTTTAAATCATCTATAGTCTTCTTCTCAATCGGTTACTCTTGCCAAATTGTGACTCGTGGCTGCTGGGGTGATGTGACATTAGTTGTTAGATGTTGTCAATCTCTGATTGATTTTGGGTCGCACGGTCTGTCGCGCGATGCTCCTCTACCTGTGATGGTTAGTTTCGTTGCGGGGGCACTCCACCACAGTAATCTGGATCACTGGGTTTGATTTTGCCCGTCCAGCGCGTGGGTGAGCGTCCTCTCCCTCCCTCTTTTCCCTTCCACCTGACCCTGCACCACCAACCTGAGCGGTTGGTGGTGCAGGTCATATTTGTATTCGATGACATTAGCGTCAAAGTAAAATAATCCTTGATTGCATTGACTTAAAGTCACAAATTCAGTATAACCGATTTTAATATGGAGCGTTATGGAGCGTATCGAACATACTCAAAACTTAAGCTCTAAATTTAAGCTCTAATTCACTTCTGTTATGGTATATTTTACTTTGACGCTAATGTCATCGAATACGATTACGAATAATGTAATAACTTTAGACAATCGCACTTCAGGTTTCAGATCCATAGAGGAGTATTTGGAAGACAAGGCACCTCATAAGTCGAATCTTTATATTCCAAGTATCTATTTATAAATAGTTTCTCAGTTGTCTACAAAATTTCATTGAATTTTTCTGGGAAATATTCAAATAAGAATCATAATTATTTCGTTTGCATGGGACGCGCGTGGCGACTTATCTTGAATCAACTAAGAAAAGAGATCGTAGAGAATCCGGTACGAGAACCACAGTGACAAAAGTAAAGAAATTATAAATAGTTTATAAAACATCGTCTGTATAAATTATGAATGAATGAATGAACGAATGAATATACTTTTATTGAACACCACGAATATTACAGTGAAATAAAATTTATATATAAATAGCAAACAAAGCATGTTACATGCAATTTGGCGGCCTTATCGCTTTAAATTATTACTATATATATAGCTGCTGGGCCTGATTCACTGATTCACTCACTGACTCACTCATTGATCACCTCTCCTGTAAAATTTTGTATGAAATTTTTTTTTTCATACAAAATTTTACAGGATTTTTTCATTTCGCATAGAAGACAAAAATTCATTCGGAGGAAAAATATGGAGAGAGCTGGTGATTGAGGATTTCGGAGACGGGTGAGGAGCACGGCCAGAGTATTGAAGATAGGTGGAGAGTGCTCGAACAAATGTCACTCGAAACCTCATCCAATTCGCAGTGAACTGAAAAAAAATCCAAAATGGCGGAAAAAAGATGGCGGCCATACAAACTTCGCCGGTGTCTATCTCGGAGAGGATAAAAGATGGAAGAGTGGTTTCTTGGCAAAACATAATCAGGACCCCAAGGTCTACTAGATGAACAGAAAAAAAATCAAAATGGCGGATTTTTTTTCCCATACAAAATATATGGCTAATATTGAAGAGACTAGAAGCTGAGAACTATGTAAGACTTTGATACGGTTCCTTTTCAAAATTTGTTTATATAGAAGAATTCTCACTCTGATAAATGATGAGATATGATGGTCGAGGGTTTGGAAGGTGGATTAGGAGCACGGCCAGGGTATTGAAGATAGGTGGGAGGTGCTCAAACAAAAAATACTCGAAACCTCATCCAATTGGCAGTGAGCTGAAAAAATTTCAAAATGGCGGATTCAAGATGGCGGCCATACCAATTTCATCGGCATCTATCTCGGAGAGTATAAAAGATGGAAGAGTGGTTATTTGGTAGAAAAAGATCAGGACCTGAAAGTCCACTTGACGATAGAAAAACCGCGGTCCGCTTGCGGGCCGCGCACCCACGCGCCCTACTAGTTAATATATATATATAGCTGCTGGGGCTGATTCACTGATTCACTGACTGACTGACTCATTGATCACCTCTCCTGTAAAATTTTGTATGAAAAATTTTTTTTTCACTGATGGTTTCGTTTAGAGGAAAAAAATTCATTCGGAGGAAAAATATGGAGAGAGCTGATGATTGAGGATTTCGGAGACGGGTGAAGAGCACGGCCAGGGTATCGAAGATAGGTGGGGGGTGCTCGAACAAATGTCACTCGAAACCTCATCCAATTCGCAGTGAGCTGAAAAAAAAATTCAAAATGGCGGAAAAAAGATGGCCGCCATACAAATTTCGTCGGTGTCTATCTCGGGGAGTATAAAAGATGGAAGAGTGGGTTCGTGGCAAAAGATGATCAAGACCCGAAGGTCTACTTGATGAACAGAAAAAAAATCAAGATGGCGGAATTTTTTTTTCTCCATACAAAATATATGGCGAATATTAAATAGACTAGAAGCTGAGAACTATGCAATACGGTTAGATACGGTTCCTTTTCAAAATTTGTTATTATAAAAGAAATCTCATTCAGACAAATGATGAGATATGATGATCGAGGGTTTGGAAGGTGGGTGAGGAGCACGGCCAGGGTATTGAAGATAGGTGGGAGGTGCTCAAACAAAAAATACTCGAAACCTCATCCAATTGGCAGTGAGCTGAAAAAAATTTCAAAATGGCGGATTCAAGATGGCGGCCATACCAATTTCATCGGCATCTATCTCGGAAAGTATAAAAGATGAAAGAGTGGTGTTTAAGTAAAAAATGATCAAGACCTGAAACTCTAATTGATGAACAGAAAAACCGCGGTCCACTTTAGTGGGCCGCGCACCCACGCGCCCTACTAGTATAATATATAATTTAAAGCCATAGGGCTGTGATTATCTGTTGAACATGTTTTGCACCATGTAAATATTAAACACAAATTAAATAACAATAGTTAATGCGATCAAATAATCTACGTAACAAACAAAATTACAATAGCTCATAATCGAATATTTCCTGTAATAAAAACATGAGTTAATGCGTAATTTCCTAAAGTCCATATTATACGATAATAACGTATTTATTTTCACATGAGTTTAAATACAAAATTAAACCTCTGCAGTACATACCTACTATGTTTCCTGTAACACGTGCCAAAAATTGATATTAGTGAAGCCTTGATTTTGAAAATACTAGTATATTATAATTGGATAAATTTTTGGTATGGGCAGGTGCTGTACCTATGGACGCTTGTACCTGTGGACACAATCGATTCTGTCGAAACTAACAACCCTAAAATTCTAATTTGAACGCGGCCGTGAAGCTTTGTCTATGGTTGACAGTTCGTTTCATTCATTCGTTCATTCATTCAATCTCATTGAATTATTTATTCATTATTTCAAAAAATATTGAAAATTATTTATTTCATCTAGGACGTCGTTACACGTAGTGACTAGAATGCAGACTCCGTTGAGGAGGGTCGGCAAAAAACTCTGCAGTTGCTCTTTTCAAAACAAAATAATACAATAACAATGTTGTCCAGTTACATAATACAATGTAAAAAGTTGATTACACTATCTTGTGATCAGCTGGATGATAAGCCGATTTCCATGCAACTTTGTCATTAAGAAATTCACTAACTTTCTAATAACTTCGACTTAGTGCTGATATCACCAACGTAAAATATGTCATACCCGAGCGTAAATTTAATATTTGGGTAGATTTTCATACAAAAACTGTCAGAATGCCCAATTATTCCTCGGTTAAACGTCATTTAAAGTTGGTTAAAGGGCACTTAATATTTTTTTACACATTGTTTAAATTTGTCTTATGGCAAATCTAATAATTCCATCGGAATAATATTATATTTATACTAGATGATGCCCGCGACTTAATCCGCGTGGATTAAGGATTTTTAATTCCCTCGGGAACTTTGTAATTATCTGAGATAAAAAGTAGCCTATAATCCTGGGTATGAGCTACCTCTATTCCAAATTTCAATAATAATAAAATTCATAGGGGAAATATAATTCATCTTGGACTCGAACCGGGTTCTTCTGGTTTCGGGATCGCCCGACTTACCGTCGAGCTATCGGGAATTTATAGTTGATGGCGAAATCTACCGTCGTATTATAATGATATTGTAAGGGGTTTTTCATTGCCTGAAAACACGGATAAAACGACCTTTTCTAATAATGAAACCTAGCTAGATCGATTTATCGCCCCCAAAACCCACTGCATACTAAATTTCATGAAAATTTTAATTATTGTTTATATATATATATATATATATATATATATATATATATATATATATATATATATATATATATATATATATATATATATATACAAGAATTGCTCGTTTAAAGATATTAGATAGATAGATGTAATTAACAAGGGCCTCTGAAATTCCCAAGTCCAAAACGATGTTTTAATTATTAATACCTACCTACTAACATAATTAACACAAAAACAAGTTCGAAAATTGCGTTATAAATCAATGCTACGTTCATAATTATAACGAAAGCTAAAATAGGCCTTTTAATAAAATAGGTTTTTTAGCTGAATACTGAATATTATATATATATATATATATATATATATATATATATATATATATATATACAAGAATTGCTCGTTTAAAGATATTAGATAGATAGATGTAATTAACAAGGGCCTCTGAAATTCCCAAGTCCAAAACGATGTTTTAATTATTAATACCTACCTACTAACATAATTAACACAAAAACAAGTTCGAAAATTGCGTTATAAATCAATGCTACGTTCATAATTATAACGAAAGCTAAATTAGGCCTTTTAATAAAATAGGTTTTTTAGCTGAATACTGAATGCAAATTTCATTTACACAAAAGTGGTCTAATTGGTACCTACGCACAAATAAAGTTTAATAGATAGGTGTAATTTTATTATGTATTTATACCTATTTATAATAAGTACTTTGAGTAACTGTGAAGTTCCTTGTCGTCTCTTCTCAGAATTGTCTGCTTTCTAAACCGATGGTAGTCTTGAATTATCGTTTGTACTTGAAATAAATAATTTAGATCTTCCTTAAGTATCTTATGTATAGCACAAACTATTATTTCTTTGAAAAAAAGGACAGCACTTGTTTCTTTCCAATGTTGATATTAAGCTGAAGTAAAGTTAATAAAAATTCACCAAACGCTATTTTCAGAGTGAAAATCCGTTTATAAAATACCACGTTGACGTTAAGAATGCAATAAGTTAACCAATAAACTAAATACGATCTGAAAAGAACGCTGCTGTAGCAAATAAAAAGCATTTTGTTTGTTCACTGGCACGCGGTGTTATCTTGGGTTCGTTTGAAAACATGGAAATTTGAATTCTGCGCTAGTAATATTATGAGCGAAATTAGTTTAAGCGATATCGTAAATAAAGTCTGTCACCCACTGAAGCGTATCTTTACACGAGTCGAATTATTATACGCTTCTTGTTGTCACGTCATGCGGGAGTTGTTTTTGTATGATGAGCGCAACGAATAAATATTATAATATTATGTCGGAAAATATTTTGAATAGATATATCTACCTATGCCACGACAAATATTGCGAAACCATTAAAGCTCGGGCATTACTTATCCGTTGAATGGCAGAGATGACTAGATGTCGCTAACAGTTGCTTAATTTTTTTTATTGAAAGTAGATACCTAATTACTAATTTCGGCACTAACGGGCAGCTTGACCGTGGCTGTAGTGTAAGGTCAGTACACTCAGGGCGCAATATGAGTTCATCCCCACCGGCGCCGTCTCGTGATATTTATCCATAAAAAAAATATTAATCCGGCATTTATGTTATAAACATAAAAACAGGATACCTAGTGAATTTTCATTACGTTTCTCTTAAACTTTAATAACTTACATAACTTCTTTTCGATTTTGTAAGTACGTACTCTAAATCAAATACAATAAATAAATCGAGATTCCATTCCATCTCGATTTTTTCTTGTATAAATATAATAGCAATGGAAAAAAAACCGAACAAAACACAATAACAACTTATATCAAATACCGACTTCACTTCAAGAATGCCGTATGTCAACCCATTAGTCGTTTGATCTGAAAAGGAAAACGCTAAAGCAAAATAAACTCTTACTAAACAGTACGTAGTAGTTTTTGAGTAGTAGTTAGTTAGTAGTAGTTTGTTACATTGAGAACGTAAGAAATAAAGATAATACCTACATATTATGAGCGTGCTAACTTTGGGTATTGGTTATTTTTTTTGAGTGAAACTTTGACGTCATGTTCCAGTCTTATTAATAAGCTCATTAGAGTTTAATATATAGGTACATATAATTAAATTTATATAGGTGGAAATAGTTAAATTTATATATAGGTAGATATAAGTGCGGAAAATTGTCAAATAGATAGCAATGAGAGTTTATATTTTATCAATGCCAACCTGTGGCTCTGACAAGTCAATACTACCACCATTCAAGGATATTTGTTGAGTAGAGTTGGCAAGAAATTCGTCAGTTATTAAGAAATTCACTCCTAATAACATTTTTTGAATTTGTTTATTGTGAAAAGAAAAAAAAAATAGTTATTATGTTTCAGATTTAACTGGATTCGCAGCTTTATCTGACCCATGTAATCCAACTCTTCAAAAAAAAACCTCAGTAAACATGTTTGCACGCAGCCTTGTTTACACCGTAAAATGCTACAGAGACAAGTGCAACAAAGGATTTATGGGTTCCCTCGGGCCTTTCATTTGTGGAGTAAAAATGTACGTAGATATACTAAGCTTTATGTGGTGTAAATTTTACTTGGAACAAAGGCATTTGTATAAACACAGTTATCTTTAAACATTCTTGAAAAAATTTTGGCCGAATGGTAAGGTGACTGCGACGCGACGGCGATTTCGTTGAAACAAACTACTATATAAACAAATTGGGGCGTTCGCATCAGATAAGCGACGCGACTTACGTTTGCGACAGCAAGGATGGGTCGATGGAAGGAAACGAAGGCTTTACTTTCAACTATAATTAATTTACTATAATAAAAGAACTTAACCTAGCTTAACTCTGTGTCGATATTAGATCACAGGTTTAATGCTTAAGTTTAATTCCTAAACGCTAGCTTAAATATCTAAATCCCTACTACTACAATTTACTCGGAGACGCTGGATCGCGTATGCCGACGTGATGATAGCTGCATAGCTCTGCAGCCGTACGCTGATGCATGCGGGTGACATACCATCACGTAGGAATATGTAACTCCTCCATCCCCAGAGCGGCGACTATTGCAGTACTTGTACGAAATTGTCGCCAGGACTTCTTCGGAAGTTCCCACCTTTATACTCAGAGGATGTGGCTGGCACCCGGTTGGTATGGTGATTAGATAACTTCCCTGAAGTGAAGTACAATCCTTTCAGTTACAGGTTAACTGTATCTTGGTCTGGTGAGCAAACGAAACCACATTGTGTTTGTCGTCCAACTTTTCCAATGCTTCTCTCAAAACGATAATGCTGGTGAATTTGCATGTTTCTTGGATGGTTTGGTCGCTTATCAATCCAAGGAAGCAATCGGGTATTGTGTGACTTCTTTCTTGCAGAAGTACCAGGTATTAATCTTCGGGCATTCAGCCTCAATGTACACGAACACATTCTTGGTTGCTGCAATGAATGGGAATGGGGTATTGAATGGAAGAGCCTGTTATTTTTTATTAGTAATAATCGCTAATTTAAAATAGTAAGGAATTTAAATTAAAACACAAATGCTATCTATTTTCCTAATAACTTTTCCAAAACATAGCTGTGCTTACACTAGTATGGTTACTTAACTTGGCTACTACTTTATCTTGGTTATTCTGGAGGATTCAAAGCGTCCATCTGATCTAAATTTCCACCGATGTTTTTTGTAATGGAACCCAAGCCGTCTACAAGACCTTCCCACGCTTGATTCTCCGAACTTCTGGAAATCAACTAAAGTACGCCACTTTTGTCTGCCTGAAGCATCTAACTTTTTTGGTACAACCAATATAGGTGAACTCCACGCAGAGTCTGATGGCCGTATAATACCTTGCTCCAATATTTTCCTTATCTGATCCCTAACTTTCTTACGATGCACGAATGGATATCGGTAAGTTTTAGTATGACCTGGCACCTCTTTGGTGGTTTTGATATGATGTTTAATTTTATTGGTGAATGTTAAGGCCTCCCCTTCAATATAATCATTTGAAGTGGGATTCTCAACGTCTATGTAACCAGGATTATTGATCTCATTGGCTATATACTCATGTTCTATATGGTTACATATGATTTGCTCCCTAACATGAACGTCACCAGAGGGTATGGTGGTAGGAGTCTGGATGAGTATAGAAGTACCTGCCGGACTTTTATCGTCATTTGAGTTAGTGTTATGTGCCCTGCTGTGCATTCTAATTGGGATTGATGCAGCACGAGTAATTAATTGTCCGTCTTTCAAATCAATGCAAGCTTCCCATTGGTCTAGCAAATCTAACCCAATTATTCCGTCAAAATAATCATGGAAATGGTATACGAATAACTTTATGTAATCGGAATCGTTAAACTCAGCAAAACAAGGCAACGTAATGGAATAATTATTACTGCTTGTCGCATGTATATTCGTGACTTTAAACGGATCAAATGCTACTGGAAAATGAGAGAAGTATTTTTGAACTGCTTCTGGACTTATAAAGGACTGATTGGCTCCTGTATCTATGAGTAGTTTTAAGGGTGGATTTTTAATTTGTATGTATGATAGCTGACTCTTTGTCTGAGTGTTTAATTCTACCTGGGTTTTAATGGTGTCGGAAAAATTCAGAAAATCCTCATCTGGGTTACCATTTGGCACTTGTGGTGACGACATCTCGGATAACTGACTGCCATAGGTTACATCAAAATAATGGATTGAATCATAGGTAGAGTCGTCGGAATAGTCATTACTACGGTTATTATAGTCGGAACTGAAATCTGAGTCTAGGTCGCGGTCGTGAAAATAGCTATCATAAGCATTATAATCCGTGTCATTGGCCGCGCATACATTGATATTTATTTCGCGGGTATTAAAATAGTTACTAGGAGGCGGGTTTCCGTGTTGTTGGTTCCGTACTGGTTCATAAAATTTGAAAGGCTGGATCGGAACCGTCCAGTTAGGCACAGGAACCTGTGAGTTCTCTAATCGTGAGGATGAAACCGGTAATGCTGGTGCTTTATTTGAATAACTATTCTCAAGGATTTGATGGTTCCTTGAGGATTCAAAATATCTCAAATAATTTATGTTTAATTCCTCCTGTACGTATTCCAGTGCCTTTTCCATGGTCTCAGGCCTCATACACCGTATACGAGATCCTAATGGTTCCGCTAACCCTCGTACAAAAGCTTGCATAGCAATTTTTTGTATAGGTCACGTTTTGCCTCTATTGTCGTAGGTATGGGCTCGTGTAATGTTACGTAAGTCATAATAGCGCTGAACAAGGTCTGACAATAGTTGTAGTACTGTTGCGGTGTTCGGCTACCCTGTCTCGCTAAAAAGAGGTCGTGACTCAAGGCTGTCTCGTCCCGTTGGTCCGAAAAATTATTAATTAACGCTGTTCGAATACCTAACCAACTGTCAGGTATCCCGTTGGAGTTTATAGTACACGCCGCGGTACCCGTAATTTTATTAAGTATCCCATTTATTAAGCATACGTTAGTAAATTCACTACCTGGCGCCGTACTTAAATATCGTGCCACTAAAAGGTCACATAACTTAATAAATCTTGTTAATACATTCGGATTCCCATCAAATTCTGGGATAATCCGTATAGCGTCAAATACTTCATCAGGATCTTGAGCCATCTTGGAACTATTTGATTGATCCAACATATATTATCCCTATTACTATCTACTATCTGCCTGTCATAATTCAAGCTCCTGATTCTTAGAAGCCCTAGGGTGACAAATTTCTACCCCTACTGAATAACCTAACCTAATCGTTCACTAATGACCCTAACCTATTACTACTATCACTACCATAATCCAACAAAACCTAAACGGCTCTAGAATATTGGAATGGTACATATAGGACTAAATTAGGAGTAGGAAAAGGTGGAATTCAGGAAGCAACACAAGAACTATTCTGATGCACTTACATGAACTCCATTCCTGGTTACTCCGCTCCTTCCAGTCGTGATCCAATGTTCGGGATCCCCTTCTGTTCCTGCCGCAGGTCCTTAAAGTATCCTACCCTGCGCCACTTACGTTTGCGACAGCAAGGATGGGTCGATGGAAGGAAACGAAGGCTTTACTTTCAACTATAATTAATTTACTATAATAAAAGAACTTAACCTAGCTTAACTCTGTGTCGATATTAGATCACAGGTCTAATGCTTAAGTCTAATTCCTAAACGCTAGCTTAAATATCTAAATCCCTACTACTACAATTTACTCGGAGACGCTGGATCGCGTATGCCGACGTGATGATAGCTGCATAGCTCTGCAGCCGTACGCTGATGCATGCGGGTGACATACCATCACGTAGGAATATGTAACTCCTCCATCCCCAGAGCGGCGACTATTGCAGTACTTGTACGAAATTGTCGCCAGGACTTCTTCGGAAGTTCCCACCTTTATACTCAGAGGATGTGGCTGGCACCCGGTTGGTATGGTGATTAGATAACTTCCCTGAAGTGAAGTACAATCCTTTCAGTTACAGGTTAACTGTATCTTGGTCTGGTGAGCAAACGAAACCACATTGTGTTTGTCGTCCAACTTTTCCAATGCTTCTCTCAAAACGATAATGCTGGTGAATTTGCATGTTTCTTGGATGGTTTGGTCGCTTATCAATCCAAGGAAGCAATCGGGTATTGTGTGACTTCTTTCTTGCAGAAGTACCAGGTATTAATCTTCGGGCATTCAGCCTCAATGTACACGAACACATTCTTGGTTGCTGCAATGAATGGGAATGGGGTATTGAATGGAAGAGCCTGTTATTTTTTATTAGTAATAATCGCTAATTTAAAATAGTAAGGAATTTAAATTAAAACACAAATGCTATCTATTTTCCTAATAACTTTTCCAAAACATAGCTGTGCTTACACTAGTATGGTTACTTAACTTGGCTACTACTTTATCTTGGTTATTCTGGAGGATTCAAAGCGTCCATCTGATCTAAATTTCCACCGATGTTTTTTGTAATGGAACCCAAGCCGTCTACAAGACCTTCCCACGCTTGATTCTCCGAACTTCTGGAAATCAACTAAAGTACGCCACTTTTGTCTGCCTGAAGCATCTAACTTTTTTGGTACAACCAATATAGGTGAACTCCACGCAGAGTCTGATGGCCGTATAATACCTTGCTCCAATATTTTCCTTATCTGATCCCTAACTTTCTTACGATGCACGAATGGATATCGGTAAGTTTTAGTATGACCTGGCACCTCTTTGGTGGTTTTGATATGATGTTTAATTTTATTGGTGATGTTAAGGCCTCCCCTTCAATATAATCATTTGAAGTGGGATTCTCAACGTCTATGTAACCAGGATTATTGATCTCATTGGCTATATACTCATGTTCTATATGGTTACATATGATTTGCTCCCTAACATGAACGTCACCAGAGGGTATGGTGGTAGGAGTCTGGATGAGTATAGAAGTACCTGCCGGACTTTTATCGTCATTTGAGTTAGTGTTATGTGCCCTGCTGTGCATTCTAATTGGGATTGATGCAGCACGAGTAATTAATTGTCCGTCTTTCAAATCAATGCAAGCTTCCCATTGGTCTAGCAAATCTAACCCAATTATTCCGTCAAAATAATCATGGAAATGGTATACGAATAACTTTATGTAATCGGAATCGTTAAACTCAGCAAAACAAGGCAACGTAATGGAATAATTATTACTGCTTGTCGCATGTATATTCGTGACTTTAAACGGATCAAATGCTACTGGAAAATGAGAGAAGTATTTTTGAACTGCTTCTGGACTTATAAAGGACTGATTGGCTCCTGTATCTATGAGTAGTTTTAAGGGTGGATTTTTAATTTGTATGTATGGTAGCTGACTCTTTGTCTGAGTGTTTAATTCTACCTGGGTTTTAATGGTGTCGGAAAAATTCAGAAAATCCTCATCTGGGTTACCATTTGGCACTTGTGGTGACGACATCTCGGATAACTGACTGCCATAGGTTACATCAAAATAATGGATTGAATCATAGGTAGAGTCGTCGGAATAGTCATTACTACGGTTATTATAGTCGGAACTGAAATCTGAGTCTAGGTCGCGGTCGTGAAAATAGCTATCATAAGCATTATAATCCGTGTCATTGGCCGCGCATACATTGATATTTATTTCGCGGGTATTAAAATAGTTACTAGGAGGCGGGTTTCCGTGTTGTTGGTTCCGTACTGGTTCATAAAATTTGAAAAGCTGGATCGGAACCGTCCAGTTAGGCACAGGAACCTGTGAGTTCTCTAATCGTGAGGATGAAACCGGTAATGCTGGTGCTTTATTTGAATAACTATTCTCAAGGATTTGATGGTTCCTTGAGGATTCAAAATATCTCAAATAATTTATGTTTAATTCCTCCTGTACGTATTCCAGTGCCTTTTCCATGGTCTCAGGCCTCATACACCGTATACGAGATCCTAATGGTTCCGCTAACCCTCGTACAAAAGCTTGCATAGCAATTTTTTTGTATAGGTCACGTTTTGCCTCTATTGTCGTAGGTATGGGCTCGTGTAATGTTACGTAAGTCATAATAGCGCTGAACAAGGTCTGACAATAGTTGTAGTACTGTTGCGGTGTTCGGCTACCCTGTCTCGCTAAAAAGAGGTCGTGACTCAAGGCTGTCTCGTCCCGTTGGTCCGAAAAATTATTAATTAACGCTGTTCGAATACCTAACCAACTGTCAGGTATCCCGTTGGAGTTTATAGTACACGCCGCGGTACCCGTAATTTTATTAAGTATCCCATTTATTAAGCATACGTTAGTAAATTCACTACCTGGCGCCGTACTTAAATATCGTGCCACTAAAAGGTCACATAACTTAATAAATCTTGTTAATACATTCGGATTCCCATCAAATTCTGGGATAATCCGTATAGCGTCAAATACTTCATTAGGATCTTGAGCCATGTTGGAACTATTTGATTGATCCAACATATATTATCCCTATTACTATCTACTATCTGCCTGTCATAATTCAAGCTCCTGATTCTTAGAAGCCCTAGGGTGACAAATTTCTACCCCTACTGAATAACCTAACCTAATCGTTCACTAATGACCCTAACCTATTACTACAATCACTACCATAATCCAACAAAACCTAAACGGCTCTAGAATATTGGAATGGTACATATAGGACTAAATTAGGAGTAGGAAAAGGTGGAATTCAGGAAGCAACACAAGAACTATTCTGATGCACTTACATGAACTCCATTCCTGGTTACTCCGCTCCTTCCAGTCGTGATCCAATGTTCGGGATCCCCTTCTGTTCCTGCCGCAGGTCCTTAAAGTATCCTACCCTGCGCCACTTACGTTTGCGACAGCAAGGATGGGTCGATGGAAGGAAACGAAGGCTTTACTTTCAACTATAATTAATTTACTATAATAAAAGAACTTAACCTAGCTTAACTCTGTGTCGATATTAGATCACAGGTCTAATGCTTAAGTCTAATTCCTAAACGCTAGCTTAAATATCTAAATCCCTACTACTACAATTTGCTCGGAGACGCTGGATCGCGTATGCCGACGTGATGATAGCTGCATAGCTCTGCAGCCGTACGCTGATGCATGCGGGTGACATACCATCACGTAGGAATATGTAACTCGCGCGAAAATTTGTTTATATCGCGCGTAATTTTCAACAGTACTTAAACCAATGAACGTGTCCACACTGCGTACGGCCAGTCATTACGCGATGTAAGCGCAATTCGCTAGTTTACCGCCGCTGCAATGCGGACACACGGCTTATCGCGTCGCGTCGCGTCTCCAGTCGCTTTACTATGCGGCCGCGGCCTAAGGCAACGTTATTACTGTGCGCTACCCATTTAGAAGATATTTTGAATTGCAACTCAATATACCTACACAAATAAACAAATTATGCACATAGGTAGAAACAAATTCAGTTTCTGTATATTTATATTTCTTCAATGTCTAAGCATAAGTTTTAGCGGAGCAAACCTATTAGTTTTTTATTTTAAGATTATACTTATTTAAGATTTTAATAAAATTCATGGAGATGGCGGTCGAAACTCCTCAGATAATTATCACTCGTAATCAGAATCTCCTTAGATAATAATAATCTATATATCTATATATATATATAAAAGAAAGTGGTGTTAGTTACACTATTTATAACTCAAGAACGGATGAACCGATTTGGCTGAAAATTGGTGGAGAGGTAGCTTAGAACCAGGAGACGGACATAGGATACTTTAAAAAAAAAAACAGAACAGCGGATTGATGCGATTTTTTGCATGGGTACCTATAGTAATGGATGTAGTAGTGGTTCCTCAGACCGGGAGAGCTACTTTTTATCTCGCATAATGAAAGAGTTCCCGCGGGAGTTTTAAAAACTAAATCCATGCGGACGAAGTCGCGGGCATCAGCTAGTAATTAATAGAAAGTAAAATCAGTGCATCAGTTTCGTCAACAGTGTATTCTTCAACTACTGTTGTAGAGTATGCATTTAAATAATCTATTTTGTCTTCCATAAAAATAACTTATTTATTTTTAAACAAAAAACTTGAGAGGTGTCAAGGGACACCCGGATGGAACGTAGTTCCTTTCGATTACATTGTGTTCGGTATTTTCGCGGTACAACATTGAGTCTCCGTAGCCTAGTGGCTCCGGCAGTCGCCTAACAGTTCAAAGTCGATGGTTCGGAGACTCAATGTTGTATCGCGAAAATACCGAACACGATGCAAAATTCACATTCAACAAAAAAGTGTCGGATTGAAAATTATGTCGAGTGTCAGTTCCTTAATTTTTTCCGTTTAGCCCCCTTCCGTACCGCGCGATAAGGAACTTACGTTCCAAAAATAAGCGCATTTTAAAATGTGGTCTAAGCTTATACTTAGTTTAGCTCTGCGTCTTTCAACTTATCTTTCATATGGTTGGTATTTTGGACTGAAGCAAAGCTTGGTCAGCTTATTTCGGAGTTTGTGTACTTAATTGCGTTATGTGATGTTTATCATGTGTTGAAGTGTCAATGAATATTTTATAAGGTTTTAAATATATTTATAGGATTTCATATGCAAAGTTATGTTCAACTGATGGTAAATGAAGATAAGCCAAAGTAGGCTGTAAAATTGTTACCCAATTATGTTTATTTGCTAATCAATCAGATAACGAACTGGTTCTGACGGATCATTTTATCTGGCGACAAATCTATAGTTTATCAGTCATTTTATCTTAAAACATCTTGTATTACATGATTTTGATGATCGTTCTACAGATGGTAAAATTAACTGTTTGATTAAACCAGAAGGTCTACCAACTCGCACCTTATGCTTATGGAGCGTATTAAACCTGGGCCTATACTACCAACGCTTGAAACAGTATTATTTCAATTTTTATGTTTTATTATCATGACACGATGCACGATATAATTATACATTGTACAACCTTAAAGTAATTACACTAGCGGCACGCTATGATGGCCGGTTTGACACATTACAATAGTGATGTGGAATGTCAATTTATTCTCGAACAAAAAACAATTAAGTTTTGTTTTTGTACCTGATTAAATAGGTTTAATAAAACAAAAATGTATATGTTTATTTAATTTATTTGAACGAACTGAATATTTGAATGAAAATGAATATACATACTTTATATGCACACAAGAAACATATGAATACAAAAGATACCAAAAAAGGTGCCACAAAAGGCCATAATTAATCAGATTCGTCCATACTACTATTTTCACTGTCGTCACTGCTATCATCACCTACATTCATAATTATATGTTCGTTTTCTATAATATTATCTATTTTCACATCTCTTTCATAATCTTCCCTTATTAATTTAACAGTTCTATTCACAACCTTTTCCCAGTCTCCTTTAGTCACATGTTCACAAGCTTCTTCTAATAATTTTAGCATTTTTTTTGTGGTAAATGGGGGTTCTGTATTGCGTCTTGCAGCATATCCCTTAATTTGAGCCCACACCAACTCAATCGCATTATACTCACAATGGTAAGGCGGTAACCGTATAACTCTGTGCCCATGTTCTAATGCTATTTCGTCAATGACGTATCGGATCTTGGTTGGTTTGTTTTCTTTTAAAAGACGTACTAATTCCGCTTTTAACATATTCATGTTTGCATCTACGCCATTTTTACGAAGCCATGCGACGATATCAGCTTTCTTTTGGGATTGGGCAGGTGGCTTGTCAATTTGCATCGAGTGGTATGGGGCGTTGTCCATAATTATAATAGATGGTTCAGGGAGGCTACACAACATTGAGGTAAACCATTCAGTAAACTTTTCTCCATTCATGTCTTCATGATAGTCTCCAGTGGTTTTTGACGCAAAAGCCATGAGAGAACCTTCGACAAACCCGTTGATGGTTCCGGCGTGACAAATTATAAGTCGCGATCCTTTTCCTACAGGAACTTTGGAAGTAGATGCTGCTGTGTCATCGTTCCAAGAACGGCCTACAGTATGGTTAGCATTAAGCCATGTTTCATCCAAGAACACAACATTTTGCCAATTTTTGATTTCTTTCACTTGCCGTAAAAAAGTATACCTTGCCATCGCTATATCAAATCTTTCCATCAATATTTTGCGTTTGTTACATTTTTTGTATCGAAATCCAATGGTCTTCAAAATCTTCGTTAAAGAACTTTCCCCACCGAAGAATAATCCAGCTTCCTTCAGTGAATGCACCAACTTTTTTCTTGTTGGATACTCCTTCTGTAAATAGTAGCCGTAAACATGTCTTCGGATAGCATCGGCATCAAAGCTATCGATGCCTACGACTGGTTTTGCTCGTTTTCTCTTTTTTGGTGTGTGAAGTTTATTTTCTTCTGTGCCAGTCTCGCCATATTTTTTTTTAGTTATCCGTCTAACAGTTCGTTGTCCAATATTAAGCGCATCAGCTACGCGTTCAACCACTGACGTTATAGGTAAAATTGGCCCTCCATTTTGAGCTTCACGATCGAAATAGTTACGAAGGCGTATTACGAACTCACGTGTCTGACTATTTAGAACAGTTCTCTGCGTACGTTCGGTCATATCGACGAAATCCACAACAAAGGGCTTGAACAGAGTCCAAATTAACGAGCAAGGGTCAACAGTAATGCAGTATCAATATTTGAAATCCAAAGCCAGGTCAAAACTATATCACAATCGCATTGCACTGACAGTTTATACTTTTCGAAGCAACGTCAATTCGAAACTGCTTTGTTTTGCATTGAGCATTGACGCGAGTTTGCCGGAGGTAGTAGTTGTGCTAGCCAGCGATCCTATGTGACGATCGTATTAGATTCCATTTTTAAAAATTTTCAATTTAGAAAACCAAATGCCGAGTTGTGGTATATATCATATAAAAATAAAAATTTTACCTTTTGTATGAAACAGCTGATATTTTTTTGCGATTTCAGAGGTTTGTCCACATAGTGAAAATTTTTCATATTCACAAGTACATTCACCCCTTAAATGGTGCAAACTGATTTTTCTACACTTGTATACATTTTAGAAATCAATTTAATAAATAAATTTTGAGTCCTAAACCTAAAACTACATTCGTTAAAATTTATGAATCTCTGCACATCACTATCGTCAATAAAGTAATACAATTATTTCCTTCAAAGTCGTTATCAATTAATACGGAACTTCATGAGCGGACAAACGTCAAACCGGCCATCATAGCGTGCCGCTAGTGTATTTTGATGTTGAAATTGTATGACAAGTCAAAACAGTATTGGAATACCTAATACTTTTTAAGGTATAAAACTAGTGGTGTCATCTAGTATTAAATTGATTAACTACGATGAATTATTTTTAGTTTATATCTATTGCACTGTTACAAAACCAAAGAGTTACTCTGGTGGAGTTACTGATTTTTCACAGATGGCGTTATCCAATTTATACAATAAAAAATTAGGAAAAAATTCCATATTTAGAAATTATTTAAAATAAAATAGAAAATAGAAAATTCAGTCTGTCGAGCTGGGATTCGAACCATCAACGTTGAATTTATAGGCGACTCTCCTAACCAATAGTCCATGCAGACGCCGAGTTCTAAGGCGAAAATACCGAATACAATGCAAAATTCACATTCAACAAAAAATGACGGTTTCAAAAATTTGTCGTGTCGGTTCCTTAATTTTTTCCGTCTAGCCCCCTTCCGTACCGCGCGATAAGGAACTACGTTCCAAAAATATTATAATCCCCTTTTTTTTAAAGTGAAATAAAAATAAAGTCAAATAAAAAAAATCGGATATCTCATTCTTAGTTGATATTGTTATTTGTTGCCATAATATTTTTATAGAGGCCGTAAAACAGTTTATATGTAATACGCAAACATAAGCTCTCACACGTTTGACTTTTATGAAAATCTTTCTAGAAAAAACTGCATTCCAGTTTTAAGATATACAGGTCCGCATTGCCGTATTTTACGCTCCAAATCCTCTCATTAGAGGGTTCTTGGCTTAGCGTTAATAGGCTGAAAATAAATCACGTTAGCCGTTTAAAAATATGTCTGCTATCTGATACTAGGACTCCGATCACTTCATGAAGCCATATAAAGCGTTTTAAATTAATAAAGAGTTTTCTATAAGTTACTTCAACTGATAACACAGAAACTACTAAAATATAGGCCGCTTACATGAGCATTCCGAAATTAATAAGATAAATGTACTCTTGACAAGCAAAAATTTTAAAAACTGTTACCCGACTACTGAAAATTATTAATTACATACATTTACATACATTAGTGATATTAATGGTAGTTTGAGATGGCTTGATCACTGTTTGGTAACGCAATCTGCCTGGCAGACTGTTCATAATGTTAGCATACGACACGATGTCTTTTGGTCGGATCACCTTCCGATCATATTAGAGTGTGATCTAAATCTGATCGTGCCAAAAGTAGTTGTAAATGATGAGTTACATAATAAGCTGATAATATGGGGTCAAAGGTCAGATGAACAGGTGTGTAGGTATCGTGACAGTTGCAATAGTATGCTTAGGGGTATTTGTTTCCCAGAGATTTTTGTGTCGTGTGGGGGAAAAATGTGTGAGGATCTCAGACACAGGCAAGAGCTGGATAATATGTATAAAGAGATAGTGAAAGTTCTTTCTGATGCCGCAAGTGAGACTTACAGAGGCAATAAAGGTGGTAAGAAGGGTCCTATAATTGGATGGAACAAGCACGTTAGGGCTGCGCACCGAGAGGCTCGGTCGAAGTATCAAACATGGTTGTCTCATAATAAACCAAGGTCTGGAGAGGTATGGGATGATATGCGTGAGAGCCAAAAAATATTTAAAAGCCGGTTAAGATGGTGTCAAAATCATCAAGACCAAATTAAAATTGATATAATCGCTTCTCATAGAGCTGCTAAAAACTTCTCTAAGTTTTGGAGTTCGACAAACAAATTGAACGTTCGGCCGAGCTTACCGGTGAGTGTCTCCGGTTGTAGTACTCAGAAAGAGATAGCCAATATGTTTAAAGATCACTTTAGTGTATCATCACCGCTGGGGCCTTCTACTCGAATGTTTGACGCGCAGGTAATGCGTGATAAGGAGTTGCTGCGTTTTTCCGGTAGGCAAGTATCGGAGGCTATTAAGAGAATGACCGGAGGAAAGTCGCCTGGGCACGACAATCTCAGTGTCCAACATTTGAGGTATGCGGGTTTCCACTTACCTAGGGTACTGGCAATGTTTTATTCACTCTGCGTGAGTCACTCGTACATTCCGGGTGATATGATGAGAACTATAGTCGTCCCTATTCCTAAAAATAAAACTGGCGATCTTTCTGATAAGTCTAACTATAGGCCCATATCACTTGCGACCGTAATAGCCAAGGTTCTGGACAGTCTGTTTGACAGAAAGCTGAGCGAAATACTCAAATTCCACGATGCTCAGTTCGGCTTTCGTACAGGATTATCGACTGAGACCGCGATATTTGGTTTGAAACAGACTGTACAATATTACACGAGTAGGGAAACGCCTGTGTACGCGTGTTTCCTTGATCTTTCGAAGGCTTTCGATTTAGTATCATATGATATACTGTGGGAAAAGATGGAGGAAGCAGGCGTGCAGAGTGATTTGCTTAGTGTTATGCAGTTCTGGTATTCAAATCAAATTAATAATGTTAGGTGGGGGAAGGAGCTCTCTGATACATACAGGCTGGAGTGCGGCGTGAGGCAGGGGGGTTCGACCTCAGGGAAGCTGTTCAACCTGTATGTGAACG
This sequence comes from Oeneis ivallda, assembly GCA_029955525.1. Lineage (NCBI taxonomy): Eukaryota > Metazoa > Arthropoda > Insecta > Lepidoptera > Nymphalidae > Oeneis > Oeneis ivallda. The sequence goes on from JARPMR010000007.1 coordinate 16,670,417, forward strand.
GGCTAATCGTGGAACTCAGCAGCAAGCCAGTAGGTTGTTGGATTGACGGCGTTTGCGTGAACAACCTAAGCTATGCCGATGATATGGTGTTGCTGGGTCCCACGGCTGGGTCAATCAGGGATTTAATTGAAACCTGTGAGAAGTATGCTGCTCGACATGGTATTATTTATAATGTGAATAAAAGTCAGTACATGGTCTTTAAGGCCCCTCGTAAGCGGGTGCAATATGACCCAAAAATCACACTTTACGGAGCTGCGCTCACACGTGTGACGCAGTTTAAATACCTGGGTCACTACGTTACGGAGGACCTTAAAGATCATGTCGACATCGAGCGGGAAAGAAGGGCCTTGGCAATAAGGTGCAGTATGCTGGCCCGCAGGTTTGCCCGATGTAGTAAAGAAGCCAAAATAACGCTTTTCAAGGCGTACTGCCAAAACTTCTACTCGGGTAGCCTGTGGTTCAGCTATGCACAAAAAGTCATAGGTATGCTAAGAGTGCAATATAATAATGGATTCAGGATGCTGTTGGGTTTGCCGCGGTTTTGTTCAGCGTCTGGTATGTTCGCAAAAGAGCATACCGATGACTTCTATGCAGTAATGCGGAAAAAGTCGTCATCACTACTGACAAGACTGCGTTCAAGTTCCAACAGCATCCTGAGCATGTTTGCAAGTAAACTGGACTCACCAATGCTTGAACATATTATTCAAGTGTTGGTGAGACCCAATTATAGTAAAACCTAAATTTAATCTAAGCTAAATTGTTTTTTACTAACATTAGTTATAAGTTAAAAAATGTTGTATTAACACAGTGAGCCGCTGATGCTTTAAATAAAGACTTTATTATTATTATTATTATTATTATTAATTAAACTACCTTACTGAAATGCATTGTAGCAACAAGAATGTCATAGCCAGTCACCACTATTGTGACTTTAGTGTGGCAATGATTGATGCAGCTTTACTGAAATCACCCAGCGCAGCGGTGTAGTCGGAAGTACGAAAATATTATACGTCACACGCCTACGCCGCCTACGCTGCCTACGCCAGTCTACGCCACCTACGCTGACGCCAACTACGCCGTCCACGCGGGACGTTGCGGACATCGGCTATAATTTAAAATCCCACGAAAGCGTACCAAGCGCTTTACTTCCTCGTTCCTGACAAGCACTGTTAATAAACTTGCCCTTTTGAATTCTGTTTTTCGGAGTAACTGTAACGTACCTACAAAACAAAGACCATGACTATGAAGATGATTAAAATGTAACAATATGTTTTCATGGTACTAATTTACATAATATCAATGTCTGCCTAATTATTATAGTCACAGAATTATACAAAAAAAAAATCCGTTATCTTCATCAATAATAATAAAAAAAAATATCACCAATAGTAAAATTAGTTAAAAAGTCCACCCCTGGTTGCCTACGGCCGGAAGGTGCCCTATTGCCGCGCTGTATGGCGATGGACAGCCTTTGGATCAAGTACTCGTAAGCTCCATAGCGTGGAGCCCCTTTCCAAGAAGGACAAAAGAGGGGTGTATTCTTTATCAACCGATAGACGTCCACTGCTGGACAAAGGTCTCTTACATGGACTTCCACAGGCCTAGGTCTTGTGCCGCCTAGATCCAGCGGCTCCCTGCGACTCGTTTGATGTCGTCGGTCCACCTGGTGGGGGGTCTGCCAACACTGCGCTTCCCGGTGCGGGGTCACCACTCCAACACCTTGGGTACCCCAAGGGGTGTATTTGTGTGTATTTGGGGTGTATTTTAAGATTTATTAACTATCGACCAAGCGAAGCGAAGGTCTCTGAGTTTACTAGAGCGATTTGCACTTGTCCGTCCGTCCGTCTGTCCGTCCGTCCGTCTGTCAGAGCCTTATAACTTCTGAATTACTGAACGTAATTACTTCAATTTTAGATATTATATGTAAACCAATGGCCTCCAGCCGAAAATGGCTTAAAAAGTTATAAAAATCTTTATTTCAGGGGGGCTCTCATAGAAGCGAATGCGAAGTAAAATAAAATTTTTTGCATTTCATAGGGTTGCAGTACCTCATTTTAAAGATAATTTGGAACAGAGTACAAAAGTATTTTTTTTTATTTTTTTTTCTTAATATTGACGAAATGGGGGGCTTTCAAAGTGGAGATTTTATTCGAGGCTAGATCTCTAAAACCACTTTATTTTAAAAATTGAAACTTACACATAATTTGAGTTATATTCTGTACTTGAACAACAAATACTAAGATTAGATAAATATTACAAAGAAACGAAATTATTTAAGTTTTAATGGGCATCAATGTTTTTAACAAAACTTCACTATACTGTTAATAGATGGCGCTGTCTTTAGTATTGTAAATACGCATCCCATCCACGAAATCAGATGACGATTGACGTCATCAGATTCGGCGCGTTTTAATTACAAAATTACAATATAATATAGTTAAAACTACCTTATGGGAATTATGGGATACCGCGAGGTCTCAGTTCGGGGCGAACCACTAGTTATAATAGGCGCATACCTTCTCCATTACCGATCACAGCATGAATGAGGAGCACGATGACCGCTAGGCACCGTCGCCCCTCCGACATCGCTGTCGTGGGTTCGACACCTGAAATAGAAACACACTTGAGAGTTCTAACCGATAGTCTTAAACATGAACCTAAGTACTTGTCTCTTCTTATTTACCAACCGATAGACGTCCACTATTGATCTTTTTATATGTATATTATATAATCTATATATAACATAGATAATATTATCTAAGCTGAACTTAACTAGTATTTTCCTCTCGAAACCAAATAAGCGGAAAGCTTGTGTTTGGAGTGAGTACGACATTAGTGCAATGGGTTAGGGATCGAACCTGCGATCTTTCAGTTTTCAGTCCGCACCTTTAACCGTGGCGCTATTGCTTTTATAAGGTTTTTAAAATCTTTTTTCGCGTAAGGACAGGTTCTCATGGATTTACATAGCCCGGTCTTGTGCCGCCTGTATCTAGCGAACCCGTGACGACCCGCGACGCTGCGACTCGTCTGATGTCGTCGGTCCACAAACATAGTCTGCAAACACTGCGCTTCCCGGTGCAGGGTCGCCACTCCAGCAATTGTGACCCCAACGACCGAGTTCTACGAACTATGTATGTCTAAACCTACAAAGTTGTGTATAAATGTATGGATAGGGCCATCCATATTACAGCTACCGATTCCGCCGTGAAACTTTAGAGAAGTTACCTTCGAGCGCTCCCGAATGCGCTCCATACAAACGAAGTTTAAAAGTTACCTGCAGAGTTTTAAATATCTTTGAGCATGATGTGTAACTTTCTTTTATTATTATTATTCCTTACAGACCACAGGCACAGAATTAGTTTGAGTGTCTTCAAGATCCAGAAGAAAGCTTACCGGAGTACTATGGTACTATGGAACTAGGAATTACGACTACGTCTAATGGTATGTGTCTATGTCAGTTGTCACCGAATAATTTGTAAGACCCATGTCGTAATTCCTAGTTCCATGGTATGACCCGTTCTACGAACAATTCCTAGTTTCTACTTCTATGGACCCCTTAGTTCATAAAAAAATAAGAATAATTTAATATAAATTAAAAAAAAAACAGAATTCAAACACCCGCACCACTACAAAGTATATAATTTATTTTTGATTTTGTAAAAACCACTCGACCGATTTCGAAAATTCCGAAGAATTGAAAACTCCTCCTTTTTTGAAGTCGGTTAAAAAGACTAATGAAAAGTGTGAAATCAGGCATAGCATACGATAGGCAGTCAATGCCTACGTAATACCTATGCATGGAGTACGTACTAACCAACCCAATCCAGTCAAACCAATTTCTACCGGTAAACAGAGTTTCTTGCGTTCTTAATCAATTTTGAGAGACAATACGCCAAGTAATTTGATAAAATTAATCTTATTTATTTGAAACTAGACGAATCAAGATAAATTAAAGGACTTTTAATAGAATTCCGAATGTAATCACGAGAATAGCATCTGATCACAACATTCTCAGAAATCGTAGGTCTAATTTAAAAAAATATACGTTAATAGGATATGACATATTGGCGCACATTGTTTGTTTAACTTAATAAATAAAAAAAAAATTGTTTATGCAATATATTTTTCTAATTATTGTCAAGTGAATCAAACAACATGAAGAGAAGAACCAGCAAGAAAATAAGCAGTTATAATTGCTTTAAAAAAATATATAACAATAATAATTATACACAATACAAACAAACACAAAAATATTACATCCAAATTATACACAATACTAGATCTCGTTTTCTCGTTCGTTCGTTCCTTCGTTATCTCGTTGATCAGTATCTTAGATTAGGTTTTTTTTGTGTGGTGTTCCCCATTTTATGTGCCGTCCAAAAAAGTACTTATTTTATTAATATTCATTCGAATCATATTACTTACAGTGAGACTAGTCTACAAACTTTAAGTCGCTCAGCGTGCTATGCCGAGTATTATGCTCGGAATTTCATTGAAGGATTAAGTTCGAAACGAAGTAATTCGCCAAAGGGCTAAAGTATCTAACCGTTGTACTTAGGCTGAGATAATATATAGATCGTACTCTGTCTCTACTCAAGACTCAAGATGGAGTTAAAATGAGACACAAATATGTCCTGACATAAATCTGTCTCGTTTTAACTCAGTCTTGAGTCTGAGCTAAGTGAGAGTGGCATCTATAGATCTCACCCACTACCCAGACTTCAAGGATAGCAGGGTCACATTTATTTGCCGGAGAACTGATGGACTAGAGCCGTAAGATCCTTGAGTGGCAACCGCGTTCTCAGCAAACAGAGTGTAGGGCAAAGCTGTAGGGCGCCCCGCTGCTAGATAGAATTGAAATATTTTTATTCAAATAAACTTTTACGAGTGCTTTTGAATTGTTGATGAGTCTACCACTGGTTCGGAATACCCCTCCTACCGAGAATAACCAGTCAGAAACTCGGCGGTTACTCTTTTCAAAACAGTTCACAATAGGTACTATGCTATGTATGAGTAGTATGTGTTTCCACAATGAGGGGAAGTTCCAAAAATGTGTACCTATTTACAATTCAATACATGTTAAGATGGGCAGACAGAAAGTACCAGCCCCATTCCTGCCGGTGAAACCCGTTCACGCGCATGACGCATGAACCAGCCGTTGCTTTACTCCACCATATTTGAGGGAACGTAACAACCCGCATCACACGACACCACCACAGAAATGAGCATGACATACTTAGGCTAACCATGTTAAGACATCGAATTGAATACTTACTTATCTTCAAATACTTATTTAGAGCGATGTTATCCGGAAAGTGGCAGGCAATAGGCATTTGACTGTGAAAGGCCGGGGATAGGCAACGTTGGCGCTACCTAAAAGAGGCCTATATCCATCAGTGAATGCAATAAGGCTGATAATGATGATAATTTTGCTCATCAAACCTACAGTACAAAAACACAATATTGAAATTAGATATTTAATAGGGGTTTTCTGGAAAATAATGAAGTTGAATGAGCTTCATCGAATTTAATCATGTAAAATTGATGAATATTGACGCTTCCCAATAATTAATTTCGTTAAAATTCCACCGTATAATGGTTTCGCAGTATCAATTTCCTAAGTATGGGCTTACTATGTTTTCCTCATATAGTAATAAATTGAACCAAAATTATCGGAATTTCAGGGGCTAGGTACCAATTTGTATAATAGTTCGTATGTTGTGATAACCCATCACCTATTCGACTGAAAACTTGTACGAGTATATTTTAATTTTAATTTAATTTTTTTAATTTAATTTAATTTTTTTAATTTAATTTAATTTTATTATTTGTTGTTATAGCGGCAAAAGAAATATATATGTGAAAATTTCATCTGTCTATCTATTACGGTTTACGAGATACAGCCCGCTGACAGACGGACGGACGGACGGACAGCGTAGGCTTAGTAATAGGGTCCCGTTGGTACCCTTTGGGTACGGAACCCTAAAAACAAAAAATCAGTCCAACCGTTTGCAAGTGATAATAATCTTGCATACCTTAGGCAATTACTTTTTATATAGAAGAAAATAGAAGAAGGCATATCATACATGTACGAGCATCCATATATTTATTGATCGAAGAAGTAGATAGATAATAATAATATTACCACAGCTTCATCTTGTTAAAGAAGCTCATTTTTAGGAATAACAAATCATTTACCTATCAGAATTATATAGAATTAGTTCCTAATTATTGCGGGTAATTAACGTCTCTACAATACCGTAAACTATTGGTTTGATTAATTTGAATCTCATCCTAGTTAATAACATCTATTGCGGACCCTAATTAGATCGGATATCCTAAACCTAGAATGAGACGAATTGATATGATATACTCGTAATTAGTGTCTTTCAATAAAGATGTTAATATAAAAGTTTCATTAATTATTCAAAAACCCCCGCCCCTGTCTCCTTTCCCACAAGTACCTATGTTTTGTTTCTACATTCTTGTTATATTGCGATCTGCCAAGACGAGCCAAGCGAAGCGCACTACCTAACTCTTTCTCGAAGCGCTTTGTCGTTTTTTTTGAACCCTTATAACTTGGGTTTGGATATATTTTTTCCGTAAGGGTACGTTTATGCACGCGCGGGGCGTTGCGCGGCGTGTGGTGCGTCGTTTCGCGCGGTAAACTCAAACATATAGCCAAGTATGAGAGCGTTCATGCAGAAGCGTTTGCGTTGAACGTGGCGGCGCACGCGGTGGGCACCGCGGCGGGCGCCGCACAACGCACCGCGTGTGCATAAACGTATCTTCAATCAGAAGTTTTAAGAACAAAAAATACACACTTACCAACTTTATACGCCGTTTGTGTTCATCATCATCATCATCTCAACCTATTCCCAGCCTCTACTAGGCATAAGCCTCCTCTCAAGATAAGAAGAGTTTAGGCCATAGTCTGGAGAACATAATGCGTAACTTTTCCTCACTATGGTTTCCTTCACCGTTAAAGAGTGACAGTATTTAATTGTGTAAAACGTACGCAATTCTGAAAAGTTGAGAGATGTGTGCTTGGAATTCGAACCCAGGACCCCCCAAAAAGGAGGCCGAAGACTAGCCGCTGTGATATCTGTTGTTTATGTACAAACATTTTCATATTATTTTCATATTATTTTCATATTTCACAAAATGGCAAGTAACTCTAAACTTAAGTCGTTTAAAGTCATTTTGTAGAATTTTGACTGCATTCGCTAACCAGTTGAGAGACCTTGATGTCCTAATTTAGTCTTTACCCAACCCGATTTCATTAAACATCATCATATTTTTCGAGTTAGATTCCCCAAGAAAAGCTCATTATTTGAAGACGAAAATAGAACTACCCTCAGAAATAAAGAATACGACGTAGAGAGAAAGAAGTATTTTAACTACTTAAGTTTGTTTTTCCAACTTATATTTGTGCAACTTACATCTTTCTTCCTAATGAATGCGAGCAATGTTTTAATTACACTCAATCTTTGTGGCTTCTCAAGAAAACTTTGTTAAAAAGAAGTATTTTTTACGTTTTTGTTTTCTTCCCCAGCGAAACAATTAGTTCCGTTGCATCCAAAGTTATCTTCATTTGTTTTTAAATAGGGCCTTTTACTTTTTACATGTCAGCCCCATTAACATCTTTTATACAAAAACAAATGAGATGAGTGCTTTTAAATACAGCGTTGAACCGAGATAAGCATGGGATAACAAGTTACCTATTTTTATTATAAACTAGCTGATGCCCGCGACTTCGTCTGCGTGGATTTAGTTCATAACATCCCGCGGGAAATCTTTGTCACCCTCCAGGTTCTCAACTATACCTATCCAATAAATCACGTCAATCCGTAGCTTTGTAGCAGGAAACATTTGATCGTCTTGCTCGCGGCATTGTTAATGATGATTCAAAGAGAAAACATATTACTGATGATATTATCAATTACGTTAAACTATAATTTTTATAATTGTTTTTACCATAATTTTTTTCCATTATTAACCAAATACAAAATTACGTTTAGCTGTCATTTACGTTTTGTTCTTCCACTGTCATTTTCGTTTTTTTATTCCATGTCAGATGCATTTTTGTTATACCAGGTTTTATATTGACTTGACGGAAACGCGGTCGAACGGGATAAAAAGTATCCTATGTCCGTCTCCTGGTTCTAAGCTACCTCTCCACCAATTTTGAGCCAAATCGGTTCATCCGTTCTTGAGTTATAAATAGTGTAACTAACACCACTTTCTTTTATATATATAGATATTATATACTTTGATATATTGATAACTTGGATTCAACAATAACAAAGTTCACTAGGTAATAATACTGCAGTAGATCACCAAAAAGTGTTCATGAAACCCATGATTGCAAACATATTTGAATGCAATTTTAAAATTTGTACATAATATATTTTTTGAATATTTCTCGTAAGTTTCCATCTATTTTTCACATACCTACAACATTTGAGGTAGATTATCTTTGGGACTACATAATATTATTTTGATCGAAGAGTTATTGCTACTTGTATTTTTGCTAAGTCACTTCCAAAGTCCATTAGAACTTCAAAATTGAGTGAGCGATTTTAACAACTTTGTATTTAAGACTCAAATTAATTTAGCTGTAATAAATTATCTATGAGCGAATTAATAAGGGTCCAATTCTTATTTTATGTATAAAATTACAAGTAAATGCTAAGCATATTATCAGCTACTTATGATTCGTACCTATAATAATGAATCTAGCACCAAATGATGACCACTATCAAAAGACTAAAGGAAAGCGGATTTGTGAATAAGAAATAACTCTCTTTAGAAACTTTATTTCTTTACACAAAATGAAAGTCAGCGTGTGCTGTTGTAGCTCTTTAATGTAAGCGTTAGTGGTAAGTATCAAAAACAAAAAAGCGCTGCATATCGTAACCTAAAAACACGATACTTAATTATTAATTCAGGTTTTCCCGCGATGTTTTACTTAACTTAAAACAATTAATATTCAATTGCTTAAATCGCACTTAACGACGAAAAGTCAGAAAATATGTGTGCCTGGGACCGAACTCGACCAAATGGCAAACCGGTCTTGCCCACTAGACTACAAAAATCCCTCCACAAAATATATCCTCAACCATCTTTACACAAAAAATAAAAACCGGCCAAGTGCGTGTTGGGCCACGCGCAGTGTAGTGTTCCGTAGTAGCAAGTCACAAATATTATTGCTGACCTAGAATAGTACTTTTATTTTATTAGTTCCAAGTTTTAAATACTATAATATTATACCACAAATATGCAACTACCACTACGTGTAATACCTAATCTAGAAAAAACAGATATAACTCCTTAACTTATGAACCCTACTTAGCCGTGATAGTTTTGCTATAAAATTCTTTATATATACTACTGCTGTGAATTTCTTCATGTATCCTATAAACAACCATTAAGCTGGTAGAGGGTGGGGGGGCACTTGACTCTAATAAAATTTAGCAATTTAAAATATCATATTTCACAAACGGACCCCTGAATCGAAAAATGGTGTTCCCACACCCAAAATATTTTCGAAAGACCTATTCAACGACACCCCACACTATGGGATAGACGACAAAAAAAATTCATCCGCACTTTACATGTAGGGGAGGTACCCTAAAATAAATTATTTTTCACAATTTTATTTCACCACTTTGTTGGCGTGATTAATATTTATATCCTTGTCAAATTATAATTTTCTAGTACCAATAGTCTCTGAGCTAAGCCGCGGACGGACGGACGGACGGACAGACGGACGGACATGGCGAAACTATAAGGGTTCCTTGTTTACTACGGAACCCTAAAAAGTGACATTCTCTTTATTTGGTAAAAAGAAGCAACAGCTGTGCATTAATGTTATACCAACCAAATAATATACCTGCCAATCTCATTTTTTATAGGGCGCGTAATAATAAGTAATAATAAAATTACGCCAATTTGGGTGATGTATTTAATGTATACCATATTTCCAAGTTCCAGGTTGCGGCTGCAGAAATAATATCCTGTATTATCATTCGCTCAAGCATTTCGCACTCTAATTTAATTTCCAAAAACCTTCCCATCTGAAACAACAAAGTTTTTAAGGCTGTCTAAGTACATTTGACACGTATTCGGTGAAAATTTCATTAAAATTTTAATACGTCTGCGTCTGAAATTTCAGCGATAAAAATATGAAACTTGAAATGTTCGGAACGTAGTTGAAAAATAGAATTTCAAGAGGCGATATTTTATTTGCGAGTATAATATTTTTAGTGTCAATGTATTCTTTTAACCGTGAATCTGTGAATCTATTTCGATCTATCTGCAGCAAAATCATATTATTGTGAAAAAATATTAATTACGAAGAAAATCGGAATACCACCTAGTAGTCAAATTAAAACTACACAATTAGGTATTTGCACTATAAGCAAACGCACAAGGAACTCCCTAAAAGTCAAAATATATTTATTTTTGTAATTTTATGTAACGTTGTTTGCTGCTAAACCATACATTTACCGATCAGTCGATGCACCTAACACAACTTTAAAAAGTGCTTAAAATATATTAACAATCCAGGCCATTCACATATACCTACTTAGTTTTACCTTAAAATTTAAAGACTTATTTCTGAATTACACCCACCATTCGTCACGTAAACAAGGGCCTCATATTTCAGCATAAATCTTATTTAAACCCGGCTAGTTTACTCAATAAAGGCCCGCCTTGTGATACAGTTTCAGACTGGTTAGGGCTATTTTAGCCTTGACAATGTATTGCGGAGCCCAACTCGATCTTTATTAGACTGCCTGTAAAGATTTACGCTCACTTAAGCTGATCGTACATTAGCCGCGTACGGCAAATATTGCGAATTCTCAGTAGTACCGAACCCATCACATTGTATTGAGATTCTTTTAGGCCATTGAATGATATTTGAAATTTTCATTATTTTGTTTTGGAACGTAGTCCTTATCGCGCGGTGCGGAAGGGGGCTAGACGGAAAAAATTAAGACAAAATTGGACCGATACTTTTTTGAAACCAACACTTTTTTGAATGTGAATTTGGCATTGTGTTCAATATTTTAATTTTTCAATTTTTTTTTAAATAATTTCTACATGTGGAATTTTTCCTTAATTTTTTATAACTTAAAAATAAGTTATAAAAAATTAGGGGAAAAAATTGAAAATAGAAAATTCAGTCTGTCGAGCTGGGATTCGACTGTTTAGCGACTGTAGAAACCACAAGGCTACGGAGATCTAATATTGTAGTGTGAAAATATTGAACACAATGCCAAATTAATCAATCGAAAGGAACTTCGTTCCATCCGGGTGTCCCTTGACACCTCTCAAGTTTTTTTATTATTAATATAAAATAAATAAAAGGTATAAAAAATAATACGAAAATAAAAAGTTTATTGTTTATATTGAATGCAGTGATTGATGGCACAACACGCACCGTAAAGAATTTTATGCACACAAGGAGTCGTATGTCGAAGGATAGACGAAATAAAGGCATAGCAAAGAAGAAGAAAGCTACGGTCGGTTCCAGACCAAGTTGCTACACCTTAATTGGGTACATACCCAATTGGGTACAAACAAGTGGGCGTTCATCTTTAGTAGCTTTTCTTATACAGTAGATTTATGGTTGTTTACATAAATAGCTGTTGAAAGAGGTAATAAGTCTTTATGCCATGTTTTATCGGCGGTAACTGGCGGTAACGTTTTTGCAAACTCATGAAAGAAAATTTTGGTAGGTATACATTACGTTACCTTTGGAAGCTTTGTAATATCGTAAAATTGTAGGCTCTAATAAAACCTTAATCGCACCTATTTATACGCTTCATTACTCAATTAATTTTTACTTTTGGATACGGGCTAAAGGTTTTACTTTTTAGAACCAGCTATATAAAAATTAAAGTGCATAATATTAAAAATTAAAAACATTTTATGTTTTTCATTAAAGTGTTTCACTACACTTGAAGGAAATATCTGAATGAATAAGTTTTAAATAAGCCTTAACATAAAATGCGTGGCCGGCGGGGATTGAACCCACATCTCTCAGGAATTTTTCGAAGTTTATTTATTTAAAATGTATTCGGAAATTAAAACAGGAAATTGACCGATGTCCAAAGCTGAGGTATAGAATAGAATAGAATAGAATAGAAATGTTTTTTATTCAAATAAACTTTTTTACAAGTGCTTTCGAATCGTCGATGAGTCTACCACTGGTTCGGAATGCCGTTCCGTGCCGTTCGTATATATAAAGCTTACTTTCACATCCAAGCAACCATGATTGAAACGTAAATTTTACGCAATATTACCTACTACATAATTTGTTTTCAGAAAAGACATAATTGGAGACAATCAAGGTTCAGGGAGTAGGGTTTAAAACCCCAATTACAGTTTCATTGTTTCTTTTGTTAGTCGTCGACTTGAAAAATGACTCGACAGATAAGATTACAGCTTTGCTGATGCCATTTATTTTTCTTAAGTGTTTTTTTGCACCAGACAACTTATGAGACTGAAATAATTTTATTTATTACTAGCTGATGCCCGCGACTTTGTACACGCGGATTAAGAGTTTTTGATTCCCGCAGGTTCTTTAATTTTCCGAGATAAATTATAGCTTAAGAGCGCGTGTAACCCCAAAAAAAATCAGATTTCGGGATGAGATAATACATAGCCACAACCTCATGTGAGGCGCGACAAAAGAAAGCGTTTTGCGCGAAATAGGAATGTACTAAGCGCCAAATACTTTGTAACTCGTAAAATATTCATTTTCTTTTCAATTCGCTAGGCTACTCTCAATATGCTGTAATATGCAACACATTGAAAATAAATGAATATTGGTTAAAAATTAGACCTAACTTCGCGATATTTTATTATCGAACAAATTTCATCATTTTATGTTTTTGCCCAAACACGTCCCTTGGCAGTATGATGTAATTTTTGCGTGTTTTTTTTCGGATAGTTGAAACTTGATCTACTACTGTAAAAATCAAATCTGTTTACTGTTAACGAGCGCACACCCACTCTTAAGTGCTATTCTGATGTATAAGGAGGATTGAGGAGTTACATCAAAATCAAACAACCATCCATCCATCCTCACAAACTTTTGTATTTATAATGCTACGATTTGTGAAACTAATTTATAGAATAATTGTTATTTCACATGTATATTTTACTGACTTACTTAGGTATACTTACAAAGTTAGTAACTTGCAAATGCTATACTTAAGACGTAGTAAAATAATTGTAAGTGCATTCCGTAAGCTACTTACGTGAATAAAGCTTACAGCTGTAACTTTGTATGACCGAACTTAGAACAAATTAATTTTTAATAAATATTTATTATAGTGGCTTAACTGTAACAAAATTTTATTCAATGCTTAGGTACTAGTATTATTTATAAATGCGAAAGTGTGTTTGTTTCTTATTTTATTGGTTTGTCCTTCAATCATGAGCAACAGAGCAACGGATCCACGTGGTTTTATGCATAGGTGTAGTTGACGATCTGTAGGTGACAATAGGCTACTTCTTATTCGAGAAAATTTCACCTACGCGATTAGTGTAGTGATAATATTCAACTTGTTATCTAGAACAATGTTAGGGCTGAAACGATAGTTCAATGCCTGCGTCAGTTTGGCTCATTAACCGTTGTTCTTAAATGGCCCACTTTAAGCTCTTGATGCGAAACAGATAAAAATTAGTTCTATGAAAAACAAAATACGTTTTAGGAATAATACTGCTGCAAAAAATCACTCATAATACAACTTTAGTGTACCTACTAGATATATTTGCCCCTTTCACCTCTCTGTTTAGCTTTCAGCGTATGTAGGTATGTAGGGTTCCTTTAACTTACTTCGTTTAATTTTTTTTGCTCCTTATGAATTTTACATTTTGAACCCTGATTATGTCTTTTGATGTCTGCAATCAAATAAAATGGGTAATGAGCGAACAAGCTTCCTAATGAGAAGTTAAATTTTGACACAGGAAATTTCGCTTGCGTTGACTTTTTGAGAACCTTGGGGAAAACATTCTGTTTGAATTATTAACAAGTTATATTACAACACTGATAACCTCGGTCAAAAGATCTCGCTAGAGATGAAACCGTCACATCAGAACGCACCTTTTTCGGTAAAAAAAAAAATCATTAGACCAAATCAAATTTTATTTTCCAATTCCATGTTGTAGTCACATAAAACCTGAAAAAAAATGTCAGTCACAAAAAGATCGATGAAAAATTCCTACGCTGTGCGACTCAGAACCATGGACCTACTGAATACATGGTTAAGTTTTTGTTAACTTGTCCGTATACCCTGTATATACCTACATCTACATCTACACTAATCTATACTAATATTTTTAAGAGGAAAGATTTTTTTGTTTGTTTGTACCGAATAGGCTCTGTAAATACTGAACCAATTTTAACCATTTTTTCACCAATAGAAAGGTAAGTTATCAGGAAGTAGCATAGGCTATAATTTATTTTCAAAAAATTAGATATTCTAAAGAAAATTGCAATAATGTAACCCAAAGTAGCAAAATTTTGCCCATAATATGCATTATTTGGCGTGTGCTGAGAAAACTATTGATTATACATAAAAATTATGTACTACATGTTTAAAGCACTCATTAATCTCTACAAAAAAGTGATTATAGTCTAACTATCATATTAAAGTCACAGTAGTAGCTTTCGTGTTGTAAAATTTAATTAGATCGCCTTTATTATCGTAAGTATTAATTCTTCCTTATTAATACATATTATAAATATGCGAAAGTGTGCTTGTTTGTTGGTTTGTCCGTCAATCACACTGCAACATAGCTTACGTGCTATTCTGATGTATAAGGAGGATTGAGGAGTTACATCAAAATCAAACAACCATCCATCCATCAAGTCCATCCATCTATGTAACAAAATTTTATTCAATGCTTAGGTACTAGTATTATTTATAAATGCGAAAGTGTGTTTTTTTCTTATTTTATTGGTTTGTCCTTCAATGATGCTTCAACAGAGCAACGGATCCACGTGGTTTTATGCATAGGTATAGTTGAGAACCTGGAAGGTGAGATAATCATCCCGGAAAATCAAAGAGTTCCCGCGGGATTTTAAAAACTAAATCCACGCGGACAAAAACGCGAGCATCAACTAGTAAATAATAATTCTGTGCCTCCTGTGCCGAGTGATACAAGTCAAAAATCAACACTTTATAGGAGAGCAAAAACAAGATTTAAAAAATTCTAGTTCGCGATCTAAGTGGTCTAGGTTAAACTTGAGTACCTTTGTTTGTTGATAAAAACATTCACTTTCACTGTAAATATTATAGTTTTCAAGTAATGCTGAAAAAACCTGTGAGTTGTACCTTTTTTTATTTCTAACTAGCTGATGCCCGCGACTTCGTCCGCATGGATTTAGTTTTTAAAAATCCCGCGGGAACTCTCATTATCCGAGATAAAAAGTAGCTCTCCCGGTCTGAGGAACCACTACTACATCCGTTACTATACCCATGCAAAAAATCGCATCAATCCGCTGTTCTGTTGCGACGTGATTGAAGGACAAACCAACAAACAAACACACTTTCGCATTTATAATATTATCAGTAATGCTTTATTATAACACTTTTTATAATTGTCAAATTTTTTACCATACTTAACCAAAGACAAAATTACGTTTAGCTGTCATTTACGTTTTATTATTTCACTGTCATTTGCGTTTTGTTATTCCATGTCAGATGCGTTTTTGTTATACCACGTTTTATAGTGACTTGACGGAAACGCGGTCGAACGGGATAAAAAGTATCCTATGTCCGTCTCCTGGTTCTAAGCTACCTCTCCACCAATTTTCAGCCAAATCGGTTCATCCGTTCTTGAGTTATAAATAGTGTAACTAACACCACTTTCTTTTATATATATAGATAGAAGATACATGCTAAAATTACGTGATAAATGATACAAAGTACAGTTAAATTATGTTACACCATGTTGCACCTATAAGTTGTCTTCGTGTATATTAATATACATAAAGTACAAATATCTAACACCTCATAAGTAATTACCTTCTTACAGACGTAAGAAGGTACACCTACTTGTTTCAATTCGACTATTATTGATTTAAATATTATATCCTAATCAGTATTGAAAAAAATCTGTGCAAAGATATAACTCTAATTATATCAATATTCACGATAAATATAATTAAAAATAAAACGTGAAAATTAATATAATCGCACTTATACCACGAAGCACGAAAAATAATGTGTGCAGGAATTACTTATAGAGGTTACAACTTGAATCCTGCTAGTTATATCACTTTGCACAAAATTATCTCCTAAACTACTATTGGACAAAAGAACGTGAGGTAGACCAAAAAAAATTCCAACTTTTTTCTTTTAATTCTATGTAAAAATCATAAAAAGGGTATAACTCGACTTGTATGACTAGATAGTAGCGGGCTAACTTGGAAAGGGTACGGTAGTGTAAATTAGAACCATACCCCCTAATCGGTTTCTATGCGCCATGGTGCCGTATAACCACAGAAAATTAGGATTAGGATAATATAATAATTTTTACCGTATATTGAGGAAGCCTGCATTTACATTCTTAATTCGTCATTTATCAAGTGCTAAACTGCGAAGAGAATATCGTAAGGAAAATAAATGTCCCTAGTTCGCTCAAGGTCTTTTTCCCCTAAGTAAGATATATTTTTCTAATATAATACTGAATCCGTTTGCTACGTTTATATGAAAATATACTGTCCTATAATTTTTCATGGTGAAGAAAGTACAAAATTGACTTAACCAGATAGATGTCATATTATTATACAACTGTACTCGTCAAAAATAATGCTCTCAACTCACTTTAATAAATTAAATGATTACAATAGACATAAGCTTGGAACTATATTATTATACTTTAGTAATATAGTATAGATTAACTTATCCTAGTACAATTCTAAACTTAAAAAAAACCAATGCCTTTGATTTTTTCTCAATTTATATCCATTTAGATTTAGGCCATAATTCACAAAACTGGCCACCTGCGGATTGGTAGACTTAAGAGAGCCTCTAAAACATTATGGAGAACTCTCAGACATTCAGGTTTCCTCACGATGTTTTCCTACTGTTAAGGCAAGTGATATTTAATTGCTTGAAACCCGCATAACTTCGATAAGTCAGAGATGCGTGCCTGAGATCAAACCTATAACCTCCCTAAAAGGAGGCAAAGTGTAAACCTTGCTTCACTGGTTTCATAACTGCTAGCCTATCACCGCTTTCTTAACCTCTAGGCTAGGCTATCACCACTTCTATATACTTACATACTTTCGTAACATAGTACAAATCCCCGAATTTGGAACAAACTAAATAGCATAAGTGAATGTCGCGGTTTATGTCGACTAATTACTCGTGGCAACCGACAGTCAAACTTTCTATTTTCGTCGCAAATTTCATACCACGCTTCGGTTTTGAAGTTCTAATTTTATTTTGCGTGGAACCACAACTGGCTTAATTAGAGAGCTGGGAAATTATTCGTTAATTTTGGAAATAGATAGGTGCGTGTTTAGACTCCGGAAAGGTGCCAAATTAGAGAGATCATGACAGGTGATGTCTCGCAAAGTGGCCTTAACCTACACATGTACTGCCAACACTTAAAGCAGGATTATTTCAGTAGACAATGTCACCGAATGTTCTGCGAAGGAAGTAATATAAGAAAAATACTTCTTTTGCATAACTCCTTTCCGGGATAAAAAGTATATCTATAGATTGCAGGCTTAACATTATCCTTAAAAAATTTTGTTGAAATCGGTTCAGCAATATAGTCGTAATAAGGTTACACAGACTTTCATTTTAATAATATTAGTATCATTACTAATATTATAATTGCGAAAGTGTATTTGTTTGTTGGTTGGTTTGTTGGTTGGTTCCATCACGCCGCAACAGGGCTACGGATCGACGTGATTTTTTGCATGGGTATAGTTGAGGGCCTGGAGAGTGACATAGGCTACTTTTATCCCGGAAAATCAAAGATTTCCCGAGGGATATTAAAAACTAAATCCACGCGGACGAAGTCGCGGGCATCAGCTAGTCAAATAATAAAAAAATCGCAATACTAATATTGTGCTAGTCAGCCGTCCCCGTGACTCAAATATCTATGAGAGTGTGCTTCGCTCGTCTTGGTGATGCCGCTTTTGAACGCCTGATGCATGAGATATGATCCTACACTCGATGCTAAACTTTCATCGCTGTTACGTGAAATGTTCAATGACCTATAAACACTAAGCCAACCGCGTAAAGCATTCGTAAATGGTGCTATTGATTTTCGCTATTTAGGGATTAATACAGCTGCTGCTGTTATCTCATCGTGAGCAATTAAAGGCGCATTAAAATGTTATCTATGCCATTTCCACTAATTAGAAATAGAAATAGAAATGTTTTTTTATTCAAATAAACTTTTTTAAGAGTCTTTTGAATCGTCGATGATCGTCGTCTACCACTGGTTCGGAATGCCCTTCCTGCTGAGAAGAACCAGCAAGAAACTCGGCGCTTGCTCTTTTCAAAACAAGTCTACAATTCAATAGATACTATGCTATGTATGCAGTGTTTCCCCAATGAGTTCCACAAAAGCATTTAATTAATTCAACTAATTATAATTCAACACGTTAAGAAGGCCAGACAGAAAGCAGCCCCATTCCCGCTGGTGGGACCCGTTCACGAGCATGACGCATGATCCAGCCATTGCTTCGCTCAACCATATTTGAGGGAACGTAACGTTAGTGTTAGTGTGTTATGTTTATTTGCTTCCATCTTGCACAGTATATAATATACCTCATGCTTCCCTTATTAAAATGTGGCTGGCGCGTGCATCTGATTTTTGAAGTATGAATGCAACGTTTCATAAGACATTTTCCGAGGCCACTGACCAGCGACTGACAATAATTTAAAGGAAACACATAGTAGTATTAAAGTAAAACATAATATATTAAAGTAAATTTTAAGTATAGTATATATTAAAGTTTTTAAGTAAACTTTGTTTTTAGTTTTAATATAAGACAGGTCCGACTATTTGCTGCTTCTGTAGACACATTTTGTATTTTGGAGTGGATAGTTCTTAATCATGGCTGTATTATTTTTGTTCTTTTATTGTCATAATCTGTTGTGTGTCTAATAAATAAATAAAAACATAAAAAGACAATGTTAGTGGTCCAAAGGAAATGGACTTGAAGTAAAAATAATAATTTATAACTAATTAATAGTTTAAAGCTTGGTGTCGATCGAGAAAACGTCTCAAGCGAAATTTGAAAAATAAGAAAAATCATTATTTCACTTTACAAAATACTGTTAGGAACTAAATCCCTACTAATATTATAAATGCGAAAGTGTGTTTGTTTGTTGGCTTGTTGGTTTGTCCTTTAATCACTTGTCCTTGCACGCATGCTTGCTAGCTTGGTTGCTTGCATTATTGCTTGCTTGGATGCCTGCTTGCTTGTTTGCATGCTTGTTTGCTTGCTTGCATGCCTACAACTCGTTCAATTGTTATAATTTCACTGTAGTTTTAGGTGTAGTTATTGCGAATCTACGCAATTCCCAAGCACCTGATCACCGAATCTTGCCTAACAAGTACTATGTTTGCCAACTTAACTTTACTTTTTGATCTAACTTTAGATTTTGGCATACGAAACAGAACTAAATACTTCAATTTGCTACGGCATTACATATTAACAGCGAGCGATCTAAACTGACGACGCCGTATGTAAACGGTGGAATCACACAAAATGCCTGCGACATATACAAGTACACGCACAAAACGTAAAAGTGTTTTATGTTCTTTAACATTGAATCGAACAACGGAAAATGATACTTTATAAAACGCTATGATCTTAAATCTTAATGTTAGGTGCAGAAATACAAATTTTATTTTATAGCATATTAATCCGCTACATGGTATTATGAGAACACTCATAAATTTCAGGGCACATTTTCACAAGAGCCGGCGACACGTGCTACTTGAAAATGTGTGTAAAATTAAAATATATCACACGTGAAGTTGGATATTAAACTTTTAAAAACTAAAATTTAAAATTATGTGATATTAGAACCTTTTACGCAAACAATAGAGTATATTTTGACTGTAGTCAAAATGTTGATAGATAGGTACTACCTACTTATAATCGAAAATGTAACTAAAAAATCTGAAAAATGAAAATAAATCAATCGGTCAACAAATAAGTTATAAGCTGTTTTCTCATAACTTTATCTATATCTTTCTAAAACAAATTTTTCTATGGAGCGTATATGGAGCCACTGACTTGTGACGTCACACGCAGGTAGTTCTCTCTTTGTCTAACAGGAAACTTTAAAGCTGTAGGAATATTTCCGAAAACAGTTATGATATTAAAAAACAAAAATGACATGTGTTCTTATTATATTTAAAACTTTATTTTAATAAATAGATAGGAGCAAGTGCTGTTCCTATGGACGCCTGTGGACACAATCGATTTCGTCGGAAATAGCAACCCTAAAATACTAATTTGAACGCGAAGACGCGAACTGTCAACTATAGAGAAAGCTGTACGGTCAGATTAGACGTAGTCGTAAATCCTAGTTCCATGGTCAAATTAGAATTTATAAGGTTGCTAGTAGTTCGATTGTGTCCACAGGTACAAACGTCCATAACAGCACTTGCCTATATACCTATAAAAAATAATCAGGATTTGCCAGATCGAAAGCCTGTCCCGAAACTTACTATAAAATTCTGGTCTGCACACCCAGGGTCTGGAACGCTCTCCTAAAATCTGTTTCCTAGCACGAACAATCTGCAATTCTGGAAGTTGTTAAAACAAGTGTGAATAGGCATCTTCTAGGCAAACGCATTCCACATCATTACTTTAGATGATGTGATAAAGTTCAAGCGTGAGTATGCCTATGACGCCAAAATAATTCCATTCGTATGTTTCTTTACACATATCGCTTGTTAATTAAACATGAACGAAGTTTAATCAGTATCAGCAAAGGCGAAGTTCAGATTGCTCTCCAAATATGTACCTACCTGAATAATAGATTCGACAGGACGTTATAGGTAACATTGAGTACGCTTCAAGTACCCAGGTAAATAAGGGTTTCATACCCTCTCCTAGGGTATACATTCTCGTACGAGAGGTTCAATCAGTCTCTATAGTATAATAAATTATACCTACTCCATTTATTGGAAATATATTCACTTTAGTCGAAAAGCTAAGTTTGAAAGTATTTTTTTTCTATAAGTACCTTATTACACTTGGTATATCGGCCTTACTTCAGATACTACCCAAAAAATGGTGTATTAATTTACTATACTGCTTGTGCACTATGCTGCTAGCAGTGATAGCCTAGTGGTTACGACTGTGGTCTCCAATTCTGGAGGTCGCAGGTTCGATCCCGGGTACGCACCTCTGACTTTTCGAAGTTAAGTGCGTTTAATAAATTGAATATCACATGCTTTAACGGTGAAGGAAAACATCGTGAGGAAACCTGCACACCTGAGAGTTCTCCATAATATTCTCGAAGGTGTGTGAAGTCCGACAATTCGCATTGGGCCAGCGTGGTGGACTATGGCCTATACCCTTCTCTGAAAGGAGACCTCGCTCAGTAGTGAGCCGAGGATGGGTTGATGATGATGAATGACGATGATGATGACGAATTTACTATACTATATTGATTAAGCTAAGTATTATAACGATTTTGTTTGATAAGTGCAACTGCTGAGTTTCTTGTCGGATCTTTTCAGGAAAATCTGCTTTCAGGAACAGGTGGTAGTGTCTCGACTTGTCATAAGAGCCCCAAGCAACAATAATTTTGAATTTAACGCTAAATTGCTTGGTGATACGTCTTTGACAGTAGGGTGGTAACTAGCCACTCCAACTCAAGTAAAGCCCACCAACAGACAAGAAAGAAGCAATTTAGAAACTACAAATTGTGAATTCCCGCATGGGCTCTGTTGGGAATCGAACCCAAGACCTACTTAAAAGACTTCAGCGCTCAATAGTTCGCCAGGGAGGTCGTTACAAACGTCACAAGGCAAATTAAAATGCTGTAATGAGATGTGGACTGAAAACTGAATGGTCGCAGATTTGATCCCCATCCGTTGTACTCTTGTCGTTCCCATTCCTAACACAAGGGCAGAAATTATTGAGTTAATTTTTAGTTAAGTTATTAAGAATTAGGTTAAATTATTATTATTTTACTAGCTGATGCCCGCGACTTCGTCCGCGTGGAATTAGTTTTTAAAATCCCTCGTGAACACTTTGATTTTCCGGGATAAAAGTAGCCTATGTAATACTCTACAGGTTCTCAACTATAGTACCCATGCAAAAAATCACGTCGATCCGTTGTGGCGTGATTGAAGGACAAACAAACACACTTTCATATTTATAATATTAGTATGATTAGAATATTAAATTGCATAGGAAAACATTGTAACATTACCTACGTCCATACGATGTATTACATCCATACCTACTATTTCAAGTTATTTGGACCTTATACTGAAGATTGTGATGTCTATAATTTCTGAACTACTAAATTGACGACCTTGAAATAACTACAGGACAATCTCTAAAGTAGGTACCCGCTTTTTAACAAAAAAGAATGAATGAAATCGGAATACACCTTAATGAATTACAGCTAAATACTCATTTTGGCTTTCATGCCCTCTCCCAAGGGAACCATGCTGAATTTCGGGATAAAAAGTATTCTATATTATACCTCGTAGTATGTACTTAAATCATGCCAAGTTTCACTTAAATCCGTCCAGTAGTTTCAGCGTGATGCGCGGCCAGGATACAGACAGACAGACAGACAGACAGACAGACAGACAAAAAATTAAAAAAAAATTGTTTTGGCTTCAGTATCGATTATAGAGTGCCCTCAAAGAAAAATTTTCAAAATATCTTCAATGTACAGAATTGGACCTGTTACAGTTTTATTATATTACTAGCTGATGCCCGCGACTTCGTCCGCGTGGATTTAGTTTTTAAAATCCCTCGGGAACACTTTGATTATCCGGGATAAAAGTAGCCTATGTCACTCTCCAGGTCCTCAATTATACCCATGCAAAAAATCACGTAGATCCGTGGCTCTGTTGCGGCGTGATTGAAGGATAAACCAACAAACAAACACACTTTCGCATTTATAATATTAGTAAGTATGATTAGAATATTAAATTACATAGGAAAACACTGTAATATTACGTCCATACGATGTATTACATCCATACCTACTATGTAGTATGTCGGTATAATGATCGTTTGGCAAAATCTGATGCCTTTGGAGTAGTTTGACTTTGACAAAATAGTATCCACGATGGTTATATACGATAAATTACGGTTGCCAGCTTAAGATGAGCCGTTCATTCAAAGTATCCTGTAGATTCCGGGGTTCAAGTTATTTGGACCTATACTGAAGATTGTGATGTCTATAATTTCTGAACTACGAAATTGACGACCTTGAAATAATTACAGGACAATCTCTAAAGAACCTGCTTTCTAACAAAAAAAGAATGGATTAAATCAGAATACGCCTTAATGAATTACAGCGAAATACACATTTTGACTTTCATCCCCTCTCCCAAGGGAACCGTGCTGAATTTCGGGATAAAAAGTATCCTATATTATACCTCGTAGTATTACCTTAAATCGTGCCAAGTTTCATTTAAATCCGTCCAGTAGTTTCGGCGTGATGCGCGGCCAAGATACAGACAGACAGACAGACAGACAGACAGACAGACAGACAGACAGACAGACAAAAAATTTAAAAAAAATTGTTTTGGCTTCAGTATCGATTATAGAGTGCCCTCAAACAAAAATTTTCAAAATATCTTCAATGTACAGAATTGGACCTGTTACAGTTTTATTATATTATAGATAAGAAACCATTTTTCGCTCGTTTAATGCAATACATACTGTTTTATCTCAAAAATCCCAAAATCCCAATAAAATGTGGTAAAAAGTTCCTAGATTCCAAAATTAGTTTTTGGTCTTTATTAGTCTTTTTCTGTGAGCTCACTTTTCAACTAACACAGTTTTCATAGAGGATGAAATGGCGATTTTTCTACATTACTAATTAAAATAACTACTTACTTTTTTTGAGAATAAACATTGTAACAGTGAATGAACGATTTGACTAACAATTTTATACCAATGATATGAGTTCAAGTGAAACAGAGAAATGGCATGCGAGCGTCGACTGTAAATTGTTCAATCAGTCCCCAGAGAACGCTGTAGACTGGAAAAAGCTACTTTAATCAGCTGAAATGTAAATAAATCTCGACAAAATTTTCATCTTGCTTTTTATTTAATAAAAAATCTTACTGGTCCCGTTTTCTTTTATTTAGGAGTTGCAAAATCATTTTATGTAAATATAATAACTACCTAATGCCCGTGACTTCGTATCCATCAATATAGGTTTTTTTAATTCCTCGGGGGAAATCTTTCCCGAAAAATTTCCCGAAAAAAAACCGGGTCTTTCCGGGATAAAAAGTATACTGTATTCTTCTTTAGATTGCAAACTATATTTTCTGTGCCAAATATCCTCAGGATATTTAATTAACTGGCAAACAGACTGATAGACGGGTAGAGGGATTAAACAAAATAACTACAAATACATAGACATAAGTCAAAGACGTGCCCCCAAGTGTTTTAGCGTCCCGACGCGATGGCGGGCGACCTACTGTATCTTCACTTACTGTCAGGTGCAATCGCAGTCAAGTCAAAGATCTTGTCATGTTGCCATGAATAAAAAAAACTAAATACTTACCTAAAGCCGATTTGCAAAATGCATGATCATTCGATCTTCTATAAAAATAATATCAGAGAAATGTGTTTGATATTATTCGGATATAATATATTTCTTATAATAATATCACTGATTGTCGGAACTCTTTCTGATTGTCATAATATTTATCTTGAAGGGAAACAATATTAGCTGGAAAACAAAAGAAAAACAGCTCGACATACATTGGAAATAGGCTTTTATTATTTTATGTTCTACATTTATGAAATGCTTGAAATAATAGAAGTCATCATAATAATAATTATTATTAATAATATAAGTAAGTATAATAATAATTAATTCACAAACAGAAGCTGTAAAAGGACTCTCAGAAGCTGTAAATTTAATAAATTTGATGTAGGGTATATATTTTTCGAAACTGGACATTGCAGTTTTTGAATCTAAGAAAGAAGTTAAGTTCGGTCAACTTTGCTTTAAAAAGGTCGTACGCCTGTGGTAAACCACCACCACTTATTGGTGTCGTACCACTAGCGTTATATTTTAAATGAAAACATACAAGAGGTATCATAACTATGCTTCGACTAGGTCAACTACTAGAAATCATTGAGTTATGGTTGTTATACCTAAGTGTATGCCAGCTTTAAAAAGAAGTTGTAGTATAAACCTCATTGCTTTTCCATAATGGAAAGGAAGTGGGTACAAGTATGAATAAATGAAAACATTAGGAACGCATATAAAGCCTTAGTACAGTGGTTTTACCAGATAGAGATGTAAATGCGGCATTTCATATCGCAATAAACATTTATGTATGCGTTCACGACCTACTTCAAGCAATGCATTCTATTGTAATCTCTACAGCTTTTGTATCAGTGGTTAAACTTGCTTGCGACTTCAGTATGACACTACGACATAATGTTTGACGTTTGGCATTTATTTAAAGCGAAGATCACACTACAGTTTTTGTTTGAAATCTGCCAATTGTTGCTTTTAAATAAAGTTGCCAACAATTTGCTTGAGGTGATGGCGATCATTTCAAAAAGGTCACGTCTTGAATTTCGACACGACAAACTGAAAAGTACACTGTGACTTCAAAAAGTCGTCACGTATGTTATCTACGTGGTTGCTTTATTTATCTTCGTTTAGTGCTTTACCCTTTTAGGTAGACAGGGTAAATATTGTCCGTAAAAGTTTTCTAGGTTAGGAGGCAAATATCGCATACATTCCTTAGTAAAATCTCTCTTATTTTAACGAGATAAAAATATTCGTTTTATTTTAACAATCAGAGAGGCTACGTGATTGCATTGTCTAGCAAATTGACCCTAATTAATTATTTTATTGTAACATACCCGAAACCTTACTCAACTTAATTATTATTATTGTAAGATGGGACAAAGGTTTTGACACAAACGCATTATTATTTTAACACACGACAAAACTTATCACGACCGACCGATTTATTTTCTGTTTTTAGGGTTCCGTACCCAAAGGGTACCAACGGGACCCTATTACTAAGCCTACGCTGTCCGTCCGTCCGTCCGTCCGTCCGTCCGTCCGTCCGTCTGTCAGCGGGCTGTATCTCGTAAACCGTAATAGATAGACAGATGAAATTTTCACATATTATGTATTTCTATTGCCGCTGTAACAACAAATAATAAAAATTAAATTAAATTAAAAAAATTAAATTAAAATGGGTAGGTGGGTAGATGGAAATTTTTTAATTTAATTTTTTTAACGGAACCCTAAAAGAGCGAGGCCCGACTCGCACTTGGCCGATTTTTTTATAAATGTTATTCATACACGTAACATTTTCGATTATAAATAATGAATATCAACATTTTGACTACAGTCAAATACGCAATTGTTGCGCGGTTAGTAGTCGACGCTTCACGCAAGTGTGGAAGAGACATTACATAAAATTACCATAGAGTTAAAAATGACATACTCTTTAACGAAAGTTAACTGTTAACTAAAGCAAGTAAAGCCGTCGGTTCTGCGTCTGTTCTCTCTCCGTTGTGTCGGTCTTCCGTCCCATTGGATTATAAATAAGACGGAATAGAGAGTGCACCTGTGTTTGCATACACAGTTTTGCACTATAATATCTCCCGCGCAGATGGCTAATTAATGGTGATTGGCTGCATCCGTGACTGGATTTCGGTCGGGAGGCCTATAATTACTATTTGGTCCCTTCTTCTTCTTAAATCAGCCTATAGACGTCCACTACTGGACAAAGGACTCCTCCATGGACTTCCAGAGGCTTCGGTCTTGCACCGCCTGAATCCAGCGGCTCCCTGCGAATCGTTGATGTCGTCGGTCCAACTAGTGGGGAGTCTGCCAACACTGCGTTTCCCGGTGCGGGGTCGCCACTCCAGCACCTTGGGACCCCAGCGCCAGCGACCATCAGCTCTTCGAACTATGTGCTCCGCCCATTTCCCACTTTAGCTCAGCGAGACTACAGATCAGTTTGACTACAGATCTCCTCATTTCTGATTTGATCTCGCTTGGATACTCCCGAGCATAGTTCTCTCCATGGTTCGCTGAGTGACCCTGAGCCTTCTTAAGAGGCTCATAGTTAGCGACTATATCTCGGATCCGTAAGTCATCACTGGTAACAACGAAGAATTTTTGGTCTCTAAACACCGCTATTACTCCGTTGTACCTACTATAAGGTGAGAATTCTGATGTTTCGTTTCTTTTCCTAAACTAAAAATGCAAGAAACTGCAAATGGAGTTCAAATATTGGTTGCAATAACCATGGAACTAGGAATTGCGACTACGCAATAACCAATGAAGAATCATTTTTAAAAACTCAATCATACGCAGTCATGTCATGCATACTTACGTAAATACAATCATAAGTACACCTTGGACAGAAAGTAAGCTAATACCTAAAGGTATAAGTAGGAAGATATAAATAGGTAAATTATTATCTGTTTTGTGGTAGAGGCGAGAGAAAGGCAATAAAAAGAAACCCTGCTCGGCTCAAGCGCCTGGTGGAGTTGTGGTTCGCTGTTTCATTAACTTTAATCGTTTTTCGATACGATAAACCGCATTGCAAGTTTTAAAATATAGATAATAAATAAATACAATCAAAAAGAAGCATTAATCAAACGTATAAATTTCCGGGAATGTAAATAAATCGGCTCGCAACTCCATTTATTTTAGTGAATACAAATAAATCGATTCTCGTCTAAACTCCATCAAAAATCAATTTGAATTCCAGTTTGGTGTAGTATCTACAAATATATTTTATCTTCGAAAGTAACTGTGTGAAAAGCTACTGGAATTCGCTTAGCGTTTACAACTTCAAAACAGTTCCACAGAACTGTAGATATTTTTGAAGCTGAAAATATTTTATAACTTTATTTGCGACTTTATCTTACTGCGTTGGCAAGGAAAACAGAATAAAGCCAGTAGCAGACTTCTGCCACGAATTACTTATTATTATTATAATGAAACAGCTCGCGCTTGTTTTTTATTCATGACAAGATAGTACTTGACTACGATCCCACCTGATGGGAAGTGACGATGTAGTCTAAGATGGTAGCGAGTTTACTTGCAAGAGGGTATGGCAGTGTTAATGAAATTCATAACCCTAATTGGTTTCTATATACGCCACCGTGCCGAAACGCTAAATCACTTGGCAGCTTTCACGTCTTCGATGGAAGGGTGGTAACCTTCGATCACATAAAAAAACCGGCCGGTTGCGAGCAGAACTCGCGCACCGCAGCTTCCGTACTCCAGAAGTATAAAAGTATTCAAGTAAAACGATAATATTACATTAATTTGCTTATTCATTTATGTATATTTTTTGTATTAATCGTTAACTTTGTTGAGGTTTATTGTTAGTATAAAAAAAAACTTTGCTAGTTAGAGCGTTGGTTTTATTTTTCCTGTAAAATATACATTTAAACTTCTATTGACCATAATTATTTCTGATTTTTCGATTGATAAACTTCGGAGATAAGGGGGCAACGGTATTTTTTCGACATTTTCCGCGATTTATCAAAAACTATTATGTAAAAAATAAATAAAAAATCTGTTTTAGAATGTACAGGTAAAGTTCTTTCATATGATACCCCACTCGGTATAAAATCTTAGTTTGAAATTTCAAACCCCCGAATTTCCCCATTTTTTAATGAAACTAAAAATGGTTTTCGATTTTTTTTAATCCAATGATGTTGGGCTACTATTTTGTACAATTATTCCAAATTCATGTTGATAGCTGTAATAGTTACTAAAATAATCGACTGTGACAGACGGACGGACGGCCGAACGGACGGACGGACGGAGAGTCTCACCATAAGGGTTCCATTTTTACCATTGTGGTACGGTACCCTAAAAAGGTGGAAACTCACACGGCCAAAGACAAAATGTTGTTTTGTTGTATATTTGCTTGACGTCCGTGTAAGATATAATATTACAATCGCAGAAATGTACTTAGCAATGGATTCATTCATTTCGCCACATAATTTCAGCAATGCCCCAGCACCCCTCGAAAGGCAAATTCTCGAAATGGCAAATATACGAAACTCATCTATATAAATAAAAATGAATGTTGGTAAGCGCATAACTCAAGAATGGATGGACCAATTCGGTTATTTTTTTTTTGGAACGTAGTTCCTTATCGCGCGGTACGGAAGGGGGCTAGACGGAAAAAATTAAGGAAAACGACACGACACATTTTTGAAACGTCATTTTTTGTTGAATGTGAATTTTGCATTGTATTCGGTATTTTCGCCTTAGAACTAGGCGTCTGCATGGCCTAGTGGTTAGGAGAATCGCCTATAAATTCAACGTCGATGGTTCGAATCCCAGCTCGACAGACTGAATTTTCTATTTTCAATTTTATTTTAAATAATTTCTAAATGTGGAATTTTTCCCTAATTTTTTATTGTATAAATTGGATAACGCCATCTGTGAAAAAACAGTAACTCCACCAGAGTAACTGTTTGGTGTTGTATCAGTGCAATAGAAATAAACTAAAAATAATTCATCGTAGTTAATCACTTTAATACTAGATGACACCACTAGTTTATTACAATTCCTTCACTAAAATACTACTACTAAGGTACTACGTTCCATCCGGGTGTCCCTTGACACGTCTCTTTTTGCGGAAGGTTTTAATACAAAAAAAAAACAAAAAACTAAATTCACGCGGACGAAGTCGCGGGCATCAGCTAGTTTTTAATAAAAAAAATAGTGTTTAGCAATACTTAAGACTTTACTCTCTGATTGTACATTTGGTCTGGTATCAGTGTCTTCAAGCCACATTATAGGAGTTGGATGACAATAAGAAGGCATCGTAGCGAAATAATATTCCTTTATTGCGATGAGCCGCTGTATAATAAGGTTCCTTGAGTAAAAACTCGTAAAACGGCAATCTTTAGAAGTGATCTCATTCCACTGAGTAATTTCTGTTGAAAGATTAACGTTTGTAAGTATTTCGTTAGTCATTAAATTGTACTGATATTTTTAACAAAATCACTTATAGTCCAGGCAAATTGAGTCATTTACAGAGATAAAAAAAATCGGCCAAGTGCGAGTCGGGCCTCGCTCTTTTAGGGTTCCGTTAAAAAAAATTAAATAAAAATATTACCATGTACCCATGGAAATATTTTAATTTAATTTTTTTAATTTAATTTAATTTTTATTATTTGTTGTTATAGCGGCAATAGATATACATAATATGTGAAAATTTCATCTGTCTATCTATTACAGTTTACGAGATACAGCCCGCTGACAGACGGACGGACGGACGGACGGACGGACGGACAGCGTAGGCTTAGTAATAGGGTCCCGTTGGTACCCTTTGGGTACGGAACCCTAAAAAGAAAAATGTTATCCAGATACATACGTTTTCAAATGGTTAAAAGGGTTAAAGTCAACATAAGGAAAATGAGTTATGTGCCCAAGAAGGTTAGGGGATGATTTTAGGGGTTGAAAAGGGGTGAAAATTGATACATCTCGTGTTTTTTGGAATTTCACGCGAAATTTGATGTCCTACTGAAAAATGTTAAATACAAAAGTTGTAGATCTTGGAAAAATCTACAACTTTTGTATGGGTCATTTTTTAATATAACCTCAAAATTTCAGAAAAAAATGCAAAGAATAAAAAAAAAATTTTTTTTTGTTTTTTACTTGTCAATTTCTCAAAAATAAATATTTTTTAACCAAACTTGCTGAAAGTACTCCTTTTTGTGTCCCAAACTACAAAAAAAAAATTTAGATTGAAATATTAAAAACTGTTTGAAAGATTCATTTTTTTCGGTCCGAAACACGTTGTTTTCAAAGTTACATTTTACTACTTACAATCATCGTAGAGAGGTCATACAGGGCTCATTTTTTTCGTTTTGACATCTACTTTTCAATGAAATAATAAAACAATACAGCTTCCATTTAAAAACATGTCTAAAAATTGAAAAATATAAAAAATTTAATTTTGCAAAAACAAATTTTTTGGTTATTGTTAATAATTTGTTATGAATAAAAAAAATTTCAAAACTAATAAGACCATTGAATTGTACGGGAAAAAACACGAAGAAACATATGTTTTACTATTTAAATACATTTTTTTATTTTTGTACAATACTGCTATAAACATTGTAATAGCATATTCCGTGTAGTTGAAAGATGTCAGGTAAGTACATACAATGCGATCGACTTTTACTTTAATAAGAAAAGTTCCTCATTTCTCGCGATGAAATTAATTAATTCAATTATTTTCTACATATTTTGATAAATAAATCGTCTTATAATTAATTTTTGTACAAAATTATTTAAAACATGCTTTTAAATAATTGAATGATTTTTTAAAATGAATTTATCTTGCATCGAATTTTATATTTATTGTACATATCATTTTATCAATAGAAATTTCAATATAAATCAAAGCCAAATATTAAAATTACACAAAGTTAGGTAAGTTTTAAAATAAATTTTATAAAACGTTTTGGAGTAAAGATAGTTGAATATGTTTTTGGAAGGAACCTCTTATTCGTTTTGGAGCATATATTATACTGTTATATGTAGGGGACTGGAACAGGTGTTACATCTGTAGAAGAAGGACGCGGACAGAGGGAGAGAAAGAAACGTTGAAACGTTGTTCAAACGTTGAAAAAGTTTCAAAAGATTTAAGTGATTTTGATGAAATTTCTGATAATTCTGATGAAATTGAACAACCAAGTATTATCTTCAACTCTGAAAATCTTGCTATGGAAAAGTTTCCAGAGGAATTTGATGAAGAAACGATTGAAGATAATGAGGAAGTCACATATTTCGACGAACAATTAATCGATGATGATCAGCCAAACTTTCAATTAGCGAAAAGATAAAAATTAGTTTAGTGTGCATAATGTATTCATTATTAAATATGTAAAAAAATCGCATAGTAAATGTATAATATTTATGTATATAAAGTGTAAATGTAATATTTATCAGTACTTGAGCATATTTCATTAAAAAATCAACTTGATTAAAATTGAGTTTTTCATTATTGTCATTTACCTCCATTATTTTTTTATTATTATTTTGTTATTATTATTAGTAGTAGTGGTATTGTTAACAATCTATTTTGTTGATATAAATTTCAATTATAAATTCGGTGCAAGTAAAATTAGATTCAGAATTCATTTTAAAAAATCATTCAATTATTTAAAAGCATGTTTTAAATAATTTTGTACAAAAATTAATTATAAGACGATTTATTTATCAAAATATGTAGAAAATAATTGAATTAATTAATTTCATCGCGAGAAATGAGGAACTTTTCTTATTAAAGTAAAAGTCGATCGCATTGTATGTACTTACCTGACATCTTTCAACTACACGGAATATGCTATTACAATGTTTATAGCAGTATTGTACAAAAATAAAAAAATGTATTTAAATAGTAAAACATATGTTTCTTCGTGTTTTTTCCCGTACAATTCAATGGTCTTATTAGTTTTTGAAATTTTTTTTATTCATAACAAATTATTAACAATAACCAAAAAATTTGTTTTTGCAAAATTAAATTTTTTATATTTTTCAATTTTTAGACATGTTTTTAAATGGAAGCTGTATTGTTTTATTATTTCATTGAAAATTAGATGTCAAAACGAAAAAAATGAGCCCTGTATGACCTCTCTACGATGATTGTAAGTAGTAAAATGTAACTTTGAAAACAACGTGTTTCGGACCGAAAAAAATGAATCTTTCAAACAGTTTTTAATATTTCAATCTAAAATTTTTTTTTGTTGTTTGGGACACAAAAAGGAGTACTTTCAGCAAGTTTGGTTAAAAAATATTTATTTTTGAGAAATTGACAAGTAAAAAACAAAAAAAAATTTTTTTTTGATTCTTTGCATTTTTTTCTGAAATTTTGAGGTTATATTAAAAAGTGACCCATACAAAAGTTGTAGATTTTTCCAAGATCTACAACTTTTTTATTTAACATTTTTCAGTAGGACATCAAATTTCGCGTGAAATTGCAAAAAACACGAGATGTATCCATTTTCACCCGTTTTCAACCCCTAAAATCATCCCCTAACCTTCTTGGGCACATAACTCATTTTCCTTATGTTGACTTTAACCCTTTTAACGATTTAAAAACGTAGGTTTCTGGATAACATTTTTTTGTTCTCCATATTCAATTTGCCTGGACTATTAATGACAATTACCTACTCTATTATTAGCTTCTTTACTAAAAATTCCCGCGGGAAGCCTTTGTTTTGCCCATGCAACTAATCACGTCGATCCGTCGCACTTCATTTCTGGATACAACGTTGTGAGCGTAAATGAAGGAAACATACTTTCGCATTTATAACATATTTTGCAATCCCACAGGAACTCTATGTATTTCGGTAACACAAAATAGAATAAGTCACTCTCCATCCGCCACTTAGTATATCCTGCAAAAAATCACGTTGATACATAGCTCTATTGCAGCGCGATTAAAGGTCAAACTAACAAACAACAAACTTTCATACTAATTATAATATTGTTACAAATACCTACCTATTCCTCGCTACACCGAAAGTAGGTAAATATGCCGAATAGGTAGGTACGCAATAAGTACCTCCCATGTCCTTGAGTTGTCTACAAAAACTGTAGGTACCTACCCTTTTGTTTACCTGTTTTTTGAGTATCTGGAACTTTCAAAGGCTTGTTATGTAAGCAACCTGTTTAATCGAATTCTCGAATGTTCTATTGTTTTGATCTGGCTACTTTAAAAGCGCGTCTTTGTTCGCCACGGGGCAGTTTTGTTTTTGGCAAGCGAACAAGTGAGATCAAAGTGAGTGAGTAACCAGTGCGAAGTCGAAGGTGATTGTAAGAGTGCTTTATTTGTGATCAGTGTGTGATATAGTGTACCTAAGAGCTAGTGGACTGTTGTACAGTGCGTGAATAAAACCTTCTTGTTTCGGAACTGGCATTTTAATCGGACCCCTTACACGTAACAATATTAGTAAGGATTAGTAAAGATAATATTTTTTTTATTTCCAGTGATTTATATCGTCGTGCTTCTACTGAACTGAAGGCCAGGGCCGCAAATAAGGTGATTGCGATGTGACGGCAATGCGATAATCTTATATCCGCATTGCAGTGCCGATAAATTTTAAATTAACAACTTAATTCCATGTGGACAATTTCATTAGGCTTAGTACAATAACGCACGATTGTAACAAATAAATGACGCACGTCGCTAAGCTGATACGGCCACCGCCATAATTAGGTTTAAAGGAGTTTTTTCGCCGTCGCGGCTTACCAAAGGACTATTCCAAAAAGTCTCTAGGCAACGGCACGGTAATCTTGGTACGAAGCACTGCTAGAGACGCGGCTTGCCATTTGCTATACGGACCTCTCGGATACTAGTACGCTGGATAGGCTGTGCGTGATTGTAAGCGACAGTCAGAAATAAAAGAAGGCAACTTGCATAAACTCCACTTGCATCCTTTCCTCTGCCCGCCTCCCCACTACCCATTGTTATATCCTTTTTTCTCGTTCGTCACATGATATTGTGTACGTCGTACGTACGTCGAAAATAGCAATACCCTTACGAAACAAGTTAAGAATAAAGTTTTTTGCCTAATACAAGTGCAAAGCAAGGTTACTATCGTAATTTTGGTGCTGATTGCTAACAAAAGTGACAGTAGAATTCCATGGAAATAATGTTAGTTGCTAAAAGAAAAAGTAATATTTTTTTAGCTATAATCCGTTATTAATCCGCCAAAAAAAAAACTGTATGGCAAAATGCGCCGTGCGCGCTGTACATCGTCGCTTCTTCGAGGAATGTCAAATTAAGTTCCCAGGTTCTTCAGCGCTGCACATTACTATGCATTTGTGTATAACCCTACTTCCTAATAATCCTAATAATATTATAAATGTGAAAGTTTGTGAGGATGGATGAATGGATGGATAGATGGATGGATGTTTGTTACTCTTTCACGTCATAAAGAATGAACCGATTTGGCTGAAGTTGGATTGGAATGGAGATAGCTCATACCCAGGATTAACACATAGGCTACTTTATATCCCGGAAAATTACAGAGTTCCCGTGGGAATTAAAAAACCTTAATCCACGCGGACGAAGTCGCGGGCATCATTTAGTATATTTATAAATTCCCAAACTGCCTTAACCAGGAATTAATCCCCAGACCTCACAATTATAATAACACGTCAGGTCTTACTACTGCGCCTGGGAGGTCAAATTTGAGGTACCTATCTTAATGAGAACTTGTCGCTCTAGAATTGCTGAAGCGAGTCAAAAATACGCTCTTTTCGTTTCCTTCAGTGGCAGTGAAATTCTACTTTGCAGTATTTCCAATAAAAGATCTAAGAAAAAAGTACGAAGTCATAACACGCCATGAAAAGAGCCCCAACGAATAAAACCTAATAAAAACAGCAACTCACTCCAATAAAGGAACATAATTGCGCCACGATGCCTTTTTATTGTCACCTTTGATCCTGATATTATATCTTAAAGGCCTTTATACCGAGTCAAGGCACATTCAACATACAATATTTTAAATTGTTACAGTATTTTTTCCTTTAAGAAAAAGCTTCCTCAAGCTCTTTCGGCAAACAAAGTTTCATTCATTAAATATTATGAATATTAACTAATCGAACTCAATGAATTTATTAGGCAAGGTCTTAAGCTAATACAATACCTACCTGTCTGTGTGGTTTGTGTATTTAAAAATATGTTGGCGTAAAGCAAGAATTTTAAGTATATTTTTTGTAGTCTATGTAACTTTGAATCTTCACCATACCATATCAATGCTCACAGCGAATCATTTGATTTTGCTGCAAACAACAAACATCGTTGAATGCCGAAAATTCAGCGCCCGAGGGTAGCAAGCGCAATAAACAGCGTGAAATAACAAAGGTAGTTACTATAAAGGTAGTAAGTACCTTTTAATAGGAAGCTATTACAAATACTTTAACCACCATTAAAGTAAGTTTTAACACAACGGAAGTATGAAACGTAAATTGAATTTTTAAATCTATCCACCACAGAAATCATCTGAAGAAATCTTCGAGGGGAAAAATAAAGATGCACAATCTGCCACATAAACAAAAGGATCTCAGGACCGTTAACATGAACATAAACATCCTTTATAACTTTTATTTACTCATAAAACCCTATAAAATAGTGAACCATTTCAATAAATGTAGGAACATAATTTCGATACGATGTGTTTTTATTGTTAACTTTGTTCTTTGGAAATGGAAATATGGAAATAAAAAATCAGCAAATACACAATATTATTATTACCTGAAGCAGTGATAGCCTAGTGGTTAGGACTGTGGTCTCCTATTCTCTTATTCTTCAATGGTGAAGGAAAACATCGTGAGGAAACCTGCACATCTGAGAGTTCTTCATAATGTTCTCGAAGGTGTGTGAAGTCCGCCAACTCGCATTGGGCCAGCGTGGTAGACTATGGCCTATAACCCTTCTCTGAGAGGAGACCTGCGCTCAGTAGTGAGCCGTTGATGGGTTGCTAATGATGATGATTATTACCTACTTTCAAATGAAACTGTATTTTGAAAGTGCTTTTAATATATATTTGTGTTGATAAAAACGGTGTTATTTTTATTTATATACTTCGTCCAAAATAAACTGTGTTTGATGTAGATAATAATTAAGCCAAAGTAACCAATAATTTTTGTAATGGGGTTATATTATTAATTATTATGACAGCGCTAAGTACTACCCTGAATCGGTGACGTCAAGGAAAACCTTTTTATCTTATTTATGTTAGACTAATACCCCCGGAAATCATTATTGTTCAAGACGTCAGGCTGTACGGGTCTCCGTTTAAATAATTATTATTAAGAGTGCAATGCAAGGAAGATTGATAGGAATTTGATACTGGTGTTTGGCCCCGTGGACCTCACCGTCACTGTTCTAAAATACAATTTTGATGCCGTCATATAAAATTAAATGAAATGTGAAAGAATTTAATAAATATTTTAAGGCTCAAATGTTTAGCCCAAACATAACTCTTATTGTTTTGTTTTATTTTATTTACCTACCAACGCAAACTCGTAAAACCTTATAAATTATAGTCGTTTGAATACAGAGTTTTAATATAAGGGTTTTTATTATTACCTTAAGGCTTAGGGACGACTGATGTTGAATAATATAAAAATGTAGTCAGCATACAACTTTTAATTAAATGTAACTGCGGCCAATAAACAAAACATATATTATTATTATAAATTATGTGCTTTTAGGTACTACTTTTAGGAGCCAATTAGTACCACCATGTATATTATTGTATAAGACTACTATAAGACTACTATATTGACTATAAACATTTGGAATCAAAAATTTTAAGTTTGGTACACTTAGTCAAATTAGTTCCAAGGTCGCAACTTTGCCTAAGATCTCGAATGCTAGATTCGAAAAAGTTTTGATTTTACTATTTTAACTTTTACAAAGATTTACTATTTTATTTTGATCTCTTTTACACCTCTTTTTTCAGTTTGTAGCTCTTACTAAAGTTGAAAATATACTATCGAAGAATGAGCTTAAAATTGAGTTTCGTAATGTAATAAACGGGTTAATTAATGAAATTACCACTGTAAATCGAAATTTACAGTGCGCTTGCATGAAAATTCTCTTAGGTATAATAAAAGTGTTGTATGTAATTTTTATTATTTTTTTATTTTTTCGAATCAACCAGCTTAACTTCTATGATAATACATATCATCTAATTGCTTTAATAACTATCTGACTGGAACTATTGCATTTTAAAATCACAAAATAATTTGTGAGTGGTTAATCTGCCATTGTATCAGATAGATAGTAGAAATGGAATAATATTAAATACCTACCGCTATTTTATCTAATGATGCGTATAATTAACATACAAAACTCGACAGAGGGGAAATTATCGAAGTATCTATTGAATACAGAATTTTTTCATTACGTTGGCTGTCCTTCATGCCGATTAATTTGATTAAGTAAGCCAACGTTTATTTGTTTCGGTGATTAATTATTCCAAGCTTTGCACGGCCATTTTCATCTCCGACGAAATCTTAATTTGCTGGTCTGAAAGACAGACAATTTTGGTAGCACAAGTTGCATATCAACACAGTTAGTGCGAAAAGCTTATTTACTTACCATCACGTATTTCTAATGTTAGAGATCCATTTTTTGCGCGGCGTAATTTATTTGTAGTAGTCATCATCGCAAGAATAAGAAGCAGTGATAGCCTAGTGGTTAGGACTGTGGTCTCCTATTCTAGGGGAGGCAGGTTCGATCCCGGGTCCCTGGGACCTCTGACTTTTCGGAGTTAAGTGCGTTTAAGCAATTAAATATCACTTGCTTCAACGGTGAAGGAAAACATCGTGAGGAAACCTGCACATCTGAGAGTTCTTCATAATGTTCTCGAAGGTGTGTAAAGTCCGCCAATTCGCATTGGGCCAGCGTGATGGACTATGACCTATAACCCTTCTGTGAAAGGATACCTGCGCTCAGTAGTGAGCCGTTGATGGGTTGCTAATGATGATGATGATGAGTCATCATCGTCATCATCATCATCATCATCATCATCATCACCACCATTACCATAATCGCCGTCGTCTTCGTCATCATTATCTAGACTGAGCGCAGGTCCCGTCTCAGAGAAAGGTAAAGTCCAACACGCTGCGTCAGTGCAAATTGGCGGACTTCATACACCTTTCAGAATATTAAAGAGATCTCAGGCGTGCAAGTTTCCTTCACCGTTTAAGCATGTGATAATTAATTGCTAGAGCGTGATTGTGTCCTTGCCCCGCCCGGGTTGACATTGTATTGACAACTTCCCGTTCGTGGCATGATTCCACCATAATATAGAACCAACCAACCAAAACTGTGTAGGTATGATGGAAATCGGAGCCTGGCTCAGTTTATAATTTATATATTTTTATATATTCATTTTCAATGTAGCATTTGCTAAAAATAATTGGATATTTGACTGTTGTCAAAATCTTGATATTCATTATTTTTAATCGATAATGTAACATGTAAGAATAACATTTGTAAAAACAGAAAATAAATCGGTCAAAAAACATATAAGTTATAAGCTGTTTTCTATCTGTATCTGTCTCTATCTAAAAAAAAAAATTCTATGAAGAGTGTGTGGAGCTTTTGAGTTGTGACGTCACACCTCAATAGTGCTCTTCTCTTTGCCTAACAGGTAACTATAAAGTTCTATATTTCCGAGAATAGTTGAGATACCTATTTAAAAAGAAAAATGGCATTGTTTAATAATATTTAAAAACGTTATTTTAAATAAATAAAAAAATATCAGTCAAATACCCAATTTATGAATTGACAGCGAAAAATTACCTAATCTAACATTCTCATCTTCTCAAAAGTTTTCCGAGTACCTTGTATAAAATATCCCGTGAGTCGTGAGCATGATCGATCTGGATTGGACTTAATACCGTGAGACATAAGCCGAAGCAGATAATCCCTATAGAGCGAGTGTCGACCCCCAGAACGTTCATTAATATTACAAGGTCTCATCGATTACTTGGGTTGTCAGTCTTCCTATCTCATACGGGTCATGTACCTAAATGTCTTAGATTAATTGCTGAAATCCACACCTATTGTAACGTGCTACGCATAAGGGTCGGCAAAAAAGTATTATTGGCAGCTGAAAATTTCTTTACACATAAATAAGTAGGTATATTTTACTTACTCTAAAGCTATGTTACCATGTATGTTTTCAAAAAATTCCAATTTTCATCCTTTTCAGCATAATATGGACATTCACTGCTGGACACAAGTATTGAGGACCTTTCATACACCTTGGTCTTATGCCACCTGAATCCAGCGGCCCCTTGCGACTCGCTTGATGTTATTGGTCCCCCTTTCAGGTGCGAAGTTGGCATGAAAGCACCTTAAGACGCCAACAACTTCTTCGAGATGGCTTTTTGTCCAAAACCCTCAGAAGAAAAATTTTTTTAATAGTGCGTGTTGCCAGTGATGATCTTAAGATCCATAACACGGTTGCTAATAGAGCCTCATAAGTAGGTTTAGGGTCACTCTGCGGGCGATGGAGAGAGCTAATTAAGCTTGGAGTAATTCCTGTGAGATCTAATCAAACAATATGAGGAGATCCATTGGAGAATCAGAGTTGTTCCGACAAAGTATACCCATAGCAGGAAGATCCAATTTTCATTACCAACATAAAGTTTCAAAAGTAAAATAAACAATGTTTTTAGAAATATCGGAGCATGAAGTTGAAAAAACATGGAAGTGACTTTTATCGTTTGAACAAGCTAGTATGTAAACACATCTTTAGTTTGAAGCATACTCCCAACTCCCAAAGGCTTTTTGGGGTGATAAACATAATCACCGTACGGATTCACTAGAATTCGCATTAATAAGAAGTGATGTCGATTATTTGGGTCGTGAGTCGCCCCAGTTTACGTGAACCGTGCAATCAACGTCGAACATTTCAAAGATTATTCCGTAAATGGAAAACGGTAAATTGGAGATTGATTTTGGTGTGATGTGTTTAACATAAATTAATAAATTATGCATTCTTGAAAATGTTCTCATTTATTTTATTCACCATTACATTAGCCTCTATGAAAATTACAGTGATTATGGTGATATTTGTTGGGGTCCCAAGGTTCTGGAGTCGTGAACGGTACCGGGAAGCCGCAACAGCTGCTTCTGTCAACTGGCAGACCATCCACTAGTTAGACTGACGACATCAAACGAATCGCAGGGAGCCGCTGGATGCAGGCGGCGCAAGACCGAGACCTGTGGGAGTCCATGCAAGAGAGCTTTGTTCAACAGTGGACGGTTGATAAAGAAGGTGAAGATGATGCTATTTCCATTGTACACAATCTGTAAACGAAATTGACAATTCTAATGTATCTAATTTTTCTCAAAACAAAATCAGATCTTGTTCCAATTTTTATCAATAGATATAGAATTAATAGTCTTTTACAGAAGGTTCAACTATTTAACTAACTAGCTCTAATTTTTTTTATCTTATAAAATAGCACAACGAAAACTAATTTCAACTCTCTACCCGTCTCAACATTTGCAAAACTTGTTTAAAATTATTAGCGATCTTACCCATTGTTCCTAAAAATAAAACAAACTACGTTTACATGTCTCAGATCCGAATAGAGGTCGTCCTTCACCCATCTGTTTACCAGATGAAAAGTATTTTTTATCGAATATTATCTATAAAAAAACTAATCGCAATTGTATTGCCCATTGAAATATGTTCAAGGTTTATTATAGATAAAGAAACTGGGGCTTATGGAGGACCGTCGGGAATCATCTTTCTCATAACAAAGTTGCATGGGAGCAATCGGCTTAGCATCCAGCTACCCAAAATATAGTGTATTTTATTAAAACATTAAAATATTATTAACATTATTGTTTTGAAAAGAGTAACTGTTGAATTCCTTATAAGCTCTTCTCAGCTGATTCTGCTTTCTGAATAGGTTTAGAGTCTTGAGTTGCCATAAGAGCCACAGTTTGGCCATGAAATAAACAATTTTGAATCTATTGCACTTAAAAAATCCTTTTACATTGTGTTTGGAATGCATTTAGATTTGAAATATAATCCGAAAAATACTTAGCTGCTGTATTACGCAAATATTTAACTCACGTTCATTGCATGACCGTCGTGCGCCTCTAGATTCTTCGTTAAAAAAATTTAATCCCCTTAGTTTTTCGCGTCTCATGCGTGTTTACTTACCCACTTTTTATGCTCACTCTTCATGACTGTGCATAAAAAGCAGAGTTTTATTTTTGTGAAATGAGCACTAAGTTTTATGCAGCGTCTATCATAAAAACCTACATGTTAAATAGAACAATGTTGCCTTTGTTTTTCTTTAGAATAAGTCATAAAGTCATGTTTATGACACTAAATTGAACTTATCTAGACACAATAATAATTTATTTATTTATTTAATAATACCTTCAGATAATACTTAAATTTATATGGATGGTGATGGTCTATATAATCCTAACGAGTTAAATGCAAATCAACTTGGGAGATGTTTTTGTTACATATTTTCCTCACAGATGGATATTATTATATGTATGTCTTTGAAATTATTATTAACTTATTTAAATGATCTTGCTAGTAATATCGCTATAGTAGCAGTTTGCGTTGGCTGTTAGTTGGGCCTGTTTCCTGGGTTGGTTGGCCAATAGTTAGACTTGTCATCCCTAAAAATCGTGGTGTCATCCATAAAAAAGAGGGATGTGGTTGGTCTTACGAAAGGACTTAGTCGGCAACACCACTATCATCTCCCTGCATACTACCAACCGTTGGCTACCATTGGCTACGAAACCTTAACAGAAATTGCAACTAGAAATAGGTTGAAGGTATACAAACAAATAATAACAATTTACAGAGCCAGCACAAAAAATCTCACTACCAGTCTTTTCTTGAAAAAAATTTAGACGCGAGGTCTTAGAGTAGGGGAAACCACTTGTAATATTCTAAGGCCCGCTTGCAGAGACGCCGAGTTAGTTAACCTAGGAATAAATGCCTGCTAACTCTGGGTTAAAAGGACAGATTTGACAGATTGCGTATACAGCTTCTGTAAAAATTATTTTATTCCTGGGTTAACTAACTCGGCGTCTCTGCAAGCGGGCTTTAGCAATTCAAGTAAAATGTTAGACTATCTTATCATTTTAGGTGCTTTTTAATATTCGGGGGTAAGTTTGTCATAATTAAGTATGCTTTGATTAATTTCCAAAGGTATAAATATGTAAGGAGTCAGTGTAAATGTACCTAAATTAGTCGGATAAATAAATCGTATGCATAAAACACGTATCGCAATTAAATTTAAGCTAGATGGATAGACCGGGTTATTAATTTTTATTTAGTTTAAAATACTAAAATTTCATACGAAGGCAATTATTATAAAAAAACATTTTCCTGTCGGAAAAATAGATAACGTATTTTATGCACACCCCATAAAGCAGTTACTTTATTACCAAATTCACCCCGACTTTGTCTATTAGAAACACAAGGTTACCCCGGA
Source organism: Oeneis ivallda (assembly GCA_029955525.1). Taxonomy (NCBI): domain Eukaryota; kingdom Metazoa; phylum Arthropoda; class Insecta; order Lepidoptera; family Nymphalidae; genus Oeneis; species Oeneis ivallda. Next base: position 16,713,670 of record JARPMR010000007.1, read on the forward strand.
CTATAATTGCGTCAGATAAATCATGAGACTCATGGACTTAATTGTTATACATATATAACTTAATAACCATTTTAAAACTGGTTAATATAAAAGAGAGCCTTTACATATTTTTTTTTTTTAGGAAAGTTTCTAAAGTAGATCTTAACGCCTTTATGCCACTGGGTCTCAGCTTAAGTAACTTATACTATGCATATTTTCACATTTGATGGATGGTATAGGTTTGCTATATCTTTTCTGGGTATTTTCTATCTACATCGGTTGGGTAGCTTTCAGGAAGCTTCCATGATGTTGTTCGTCCAAAATCCCTCAGCGCCAGAAGACCAGGGCGTGTTCCCAGTGACGAAGAGAACCTACTATTTAATAATATTAAATTAATGTTTGTTTGTAAATTTAGGTAGGTAAATATTTTTATCTTTCTAAACGTCAATCTATATATATATAAAAGAAAGTGGTGTTAGTTACACTATTTATAACTCAAGAACGGATGAACCGATTTGGCTCAAAATTAGTGGAGAGGTAGCTTAGAACCAGGAGACGGACATAGGATACTTTTTATCCCGTTCGACCGCGTTTCCGTCAAGTCAATATAAAACCTGTTTAACAAAAATGCATCTGACATGGAATAAAAAAACGAAAATGACAGTGGAAGAACAAAACGTAAATGACAGCTAAACGTAATTTTGTATTTGGTTAATTATGGTAAAAATAATTATAAAAATTATACATAGTTTAACTTAATTGATAATATCATCAGTAATAATATGTTTTCTCTTTGAATCATCATTAACAATGCCGCGAGCAAGACGATCAAATGTTTCCTGCTACAAAGCTACGGATTGACGTGATTTATTGGATAGGTATACTTAGTTGAGAACCTGGAGGGTGACAAAGATTTCCCGCGGGATGTTATGAACTAAATCCACGCAGACGAAGTCGCGGGCATCAGCTAGTTATAAAATAAAATACCACTAATTAAGAAAAGTCACCCTCAAGCAATTTCAAGCCCTCAAGCACAACACATACCAAAAATTACCTAATAAACACTTTGTAAGCATGCTCAATAAACAAATATGTGTGTCTGTGGTTTGTCAGATTCTGTATAAATACGTACTTAGTTTCAAAACATAGACTCAAAGATTCGTGTCTAAATCTCATTTGTATGTGGCGCGCTAGAGATAACTTCCTCGTCTCTGATGTTGTAGTCCAATTAACCTACCTACTGTTTATTTGATTAGGTCATAGAAAGTCGCAAATCCTAGTTCCATGGATTAGGTACATTATGAAGCATATTACGTCAAAAACACGACAGTTTGTACACTTTAGCACAACAAAATTTGTTGATGATTTTCGAACACAAATTAGAGGGAAAATCCATCACCGACAAAAATTATTTGACCGGACATCATACTCAAGCTACAGAGTACACAGCATAAGTGGGACGTCAGATTAATCAAAGAATAAGGCAGTGTTTGGTCTTTGTCATATAAATATTTTTCCATATTTTCTTTCTAAGATAGTCTTTTAACGCACAGTAACGCTGTGTTGACGCGTGCCTTTCCTTTAAGGAAATAAATAATTAAGGGCCAATTTTTCAACAGTCTAATAACTTTTATTTGAGGAATAAAGAGGTACTTATGACAGTTTTTATATAGTAATTATCTGTCAAAATGTCCGATTTATTCGTCAGGTTAAAGTTTATCTGATGATTGAAAAATTGCTCTAAATGAGGTAAAAATAGGTCTGCCAACTTTCTAGTGGACTTATCTTTACGTTATTTTTGTGTGATTACAGAATAAATATACTTCAGAAAGTTATTATAATATTTATATTTACCAAAATTATACTACAAGAAAAATAATAGTAGTTCTTGATAATAACAACGTATTTTGCTTATCAGCCTTTAACTAAGAAATAAATCCTTTGTAAGCAAAAGCTACTTTACATTATTTTATTCTATGCAACTGCCAAAAAATTTAACGTTCATATAATATAATACACACGAAATTAAATAACGAAAAATGCTTGAAAGCTAATAACAAACTACGGAGGGAACTGTACAAAATAATTCGCATTATACAAACCCAAAGCAACCATAAAATTATTGAAAAGGACAATCTCTCAAAGGCTTTTTCTTAGTTCCGTGCAAAATTCTATTAAAGGATGCCTTAGGACGATAAATAAAATCAAGTAAAACAGTTGTTTATTTAGATGCTGGATGTCAGACGGCACCCTTTATAGTTCCACTAAACGGAATTTACTTTAAGAGTCGACAGTAAAAAACCTCTTATTGAGATTTGTTAGGATACCGGAAATAGCACGGAAATTGTTCCTCTATTTATTATTTTCTTTACGCTTACTACAGAACTGCATGATACAGAAAGAGCAATAGGTATTTGAACAGTACGCTATCCTGATATCCATTTAAAACCGGCCAAGTGCGAGACCAAGAAGTGCAAGCAGACCCGAACACGAAGGGTACCGTACAAAATGTAATACCAGCTATAATTACGAGCAAAAATAAAAGTTTGTTGTATGTAGACCCTCATTAATTTTTAACTTTATTTTTTTATTATTTGTTGTCATAGTCCTAGCGTAGCCTGCCAACAGATGGACGGACAGCTGAGGCTTAGTAATAGGGTCCCAAATTGGCAGCTTTTGGGTACGGAACCATAAAAATGAGAAAATAGGAGATTAGAACAACTTAAAGCTCAATGAGTCTTAAAGGTAAAGTATCAAATGGTGACATAGCTTACATGCCTATAAAAAAAAGCTATGATCTATATCGACTTTAGCATCAAGCTGAGGCAGCGCCCTATTCAGCAGCATTAGGCAATCTAGGTACTTACGAGTATCTAGGTTATTTGGTGAGCGCCTAGTAGAACCGATGATTGTTCGGTACTTTGGAAATCTTAAGGGGACTATTTTGTTTTGTTTTATCATAATTTTTTGCTTTGTATTGTGTTAACTATGCTGGCGAAATATATTTTTTACTTATTTATTTACATATGAACTGCTAGATTTTAGGGTACCAGGGTGAATGAATAGCGACTCTGCATCCGAAAAACGCAGTGTCGACAAACCCTCCACTAGATTAAAATTAAATGTCTTATATAAAAGTTAAGCAGTTTTTTCATCATCATCCACAATAATCATGTGATCTTAAAAATTATTTATAATATCTACTGTGTAATGAAGTGAACCGTACATCCATCAACTTTCAGGAAAATTGTGTGAAATTGAAAAATACGCTTGCACTTTTACGGTTATAACCGTAAAAGTATTGAAAAGATTAAAAGAAAATCTAAGAACCTGGTCAGAAGTGAAACTAAATGCGAAAAACCGCATTAAAAGAAGCCCAGTTGTTTTTCAGGAAAATATTTATGAACAAAACCGGCCAAGTTGTGAGGATTGATCATCCTCGAAACTTCGAATCGAACCTCGGATCGAACCTCGGCACTCCGAATCGGGGGGTGACTTACCGGCAACTTCCTTACCCCAGATAGAATTGAGAATTTCTTGACACTAAAACTATTTGCCCATCTCGGTACCTAATCGAAATCCGTAATCACAATTGAGATTTGGGACTGTATCAATGATTGATGCATCTTTTAAGGAATCTGCCTTGTAGGTTTACTAAACCAAACATTGGAATTATAAGATAATTTTAAATACAAAATCTTCGAAGCCGGTAGTTGAATGGACCGCTTTAGTTGCATGCATAATTCACACCTCAAAATGTTGATGAAATTGCTCAATTTAAGCGCTATTCAGCTTCTAGCACTAACCAGATTCACTCGAACGAGGTATTTGCGTACCTATCTAGTATCATAAAACTATTTTGTCTATTTTGATTGTTCATGCATATACCGCCAAACCAGGGAAAGAGAGTTTCTACTCAAAGTTTACAAATAACTTATAGATTGAAACCTTGAAATAAAGATGCATTTTAAGAAAGAGAGTTGTATTTATACATATTATATGTAATTCTTTATGCAGTACTCTTACATACCAAAATTTGTCAAAATCGGTGCTGTAAATCTACAGCTTGAATTTCAAGACAAGTAAAACTAATTGGATTTATGCATTATTAACATCTTAGATAAGATCATTTAAAATTGATTATTGATTAGGCGCAAAAAATCACAAACGATTTCTGTAAACCCTGAAATGTCAGTGTAATTTGAGTTATTATATGGCAGCAGTAAGTCGTTTCGTAAGTTTGCATATTTTATAAATACTGTCTTGTCTCACAAGATAGTTCATTACACGTAGATTCAGTTTTCAGGATGTTTGATTTTTTGTGAAATACTTTTCTATTTTGGTTATGAAAATAATAAAAAAAATATACAAAAGTTTCTGCACTAAATAAAATAGAAAAGAAATTTTATTTATTCAAAATAAACTTTTGCAAATATACTATGATGGTGTTGATAATGCGAAATTGATCATAATATTATGTCTTAAATAGGGCGTATGAATTAGACGAACAGCAGCGTTATTGAATGAACCCCGACACCTTAGTGGTACGAGTACATAATTCAAAATCTCATATCTCGTGTATCAAACAATATTAATAGCCATCAGTTAGCTTCAAGCGCTGTACAGCGATGAAATTAATCAATTTTCATCAATATTCGACGCTTGAATTGTGTATGCAACTAAAATTTATAGGTATGGTAGCCTAAATGATGCTCGCGACTTCGTTCGCCTGGAATAAGGTTTTTTAATATCACTGGAAAGTGGGAAATTATTGTTGGCAGGGTTCGAATGAAGTTATGATCTGACTTGTACCTACTTGTATAATATCCCTACTCGTGTTACAATAGTATATAATGGTACAGAGAACAAGTGGTTTAATTGTTTGTTAATATTATCTAGGTATTTCTGAGAAATCTTTTTAAAGTAAACTGTGTAAGCCCATTTTATTATATTATTGACTGGATGATATTAATTATGATGGTACCCCAAACTGGCGTGACTTCATCTGCACTTATTTAGGTTTTTTACAAATTCCATGGGAAATCTTTTTTTCGGGAAATTTAGCCATGAAGTACAAAAAATATCGGCTATTTTTAGGGTTCCGTACCAAAATGGTAAAAATGGAACCCTTATGGTGAGACTTTCTCCGTCCGTCCGTCCGTCCGTCCGTCTGTCACAGTCGATTATTTCAGTAACTATTAAAGCTATCGACATGAAATTTGGCATAATTATGTATAATAGTGGCCCAACATCATTGGAATAAAGAAAAATCGAAAATTATTTTTAGTTTTATTAAAAAAGGGGGAAAATCGGGGGTTTGAAATTTCAAAGTAAGCTAACTTTACCGAGTGGGGTATCATATGAAAGGCCTTTACTTTTGCATTCTAAAACAGTTTTTTATTTATTTCTATACATAATATTTTTTGAGTAATCGGCCAAAATGTCGAAAAAAATACCGTCCCCCCCCCCCCCCTTATCTCCGAAGTTTACCAGTCGTAAAATCTGAAATAATTATGGTCAATAGAGGTTTATGTATATTTTACAGGAAAAATAAAAGCAACGCGAAAATTATTTTACTTTGATTAAAAAAGGGGGAAAATCGGGGGTTTGAAATTTCAAAGTAAGATAACTATACCGAGTGGAGTATCATATGGAAGGCCTTTACTTGTGCATTCTAAAACAGTTTTTTATTTATTTCTATATATAATAGTTTTTGAGTAATCGGCCAAAATGTCGAAAAAAATACCGTTCCCCCCCCTTATCTCCGAAGTTTACCAATCGAAAAATCTGAAGTAATTATGGTCAATAGAGGTTTATGTATATTTTACAGGAAAAATAAAACCAACGCTCTAACTGGCATAGTTTTTTTTATATTAACAATAAACCTCTACAAACAAAGTTAACGATACGAGTACGGAACCCTCGGTGCGCGAGTCCGACTCGCACTTGGCCGGTTTTTTTCTAATGTACCTATGTACCTATTATACGATTTAGGTATGCGTTAAGGAAGTGAATTTTACTAAAGTGTACTACATGTTTAAGTACCTACTTCTAAATCAAAGGTAATTATTATTTATTATTATTCAGGGCTATATTTGAGAAGTTATGAACTTATTAATATTGTGATAGCAATAAAGACTGTTGTTTGGCAACAGCATTTATTTCTTATAATATAATATTATAACATTTTTGGCACCTACTCTATTTTTTGCGAAAGTAGATGCTACTTGTCATCAATCATGTGGTCTAAGGGCACTCTTGGAACGTAATGTATAAGCGCGTATGGCTGAAAGTTTTTTATCGGAAATTTGGAGTTTCTAGTTTATTTTTATTCTGTGTAGAACATATCAGAGCTTTAAAAACGTTACTAACCTATATTGTACGTAAATCTAACACTTAGCCTAAGCATTCACGGAGCGGTTCTCACCCGCGCCTACGGGCGCGTTGCTACGTACAATGCAGATAATAATTATGTACGGTATGTAAAATTAAGTAGCACATTTCACGGTGCGTTTTACGACAGCTCAGCGCCTGCGGGATACTAGTACAATTGCGCGGTATACACATAGTATACACATTACACGTTTGTACTGACACTGAAGTAGAGTGGAAATTACTTTATAGAGAATGTCATGATTCCATCTCCAAGACAAACGCATAGTTGACGTTAACTTTTAAGTTATTTATTAGAGCGTCAGAGTCAGAGTCGCAATAGACATACGAAAAATGCCTATTAGGTATGTTATCTGATTTTTTTTTAAATATTTTTTGAACTTTTAATTCAGATGAGCCTAAAATGATATTATAATAGAATGATGAGATAGAAGAGAGAGATAGAGTGTCGGAATAGAAAGCCCACCTGTGTTTGCCCACATACTTATTCACTATAATATCTCACACTCAGAGGGCAAATATCTGCGAAGTCGGTCGGAAGGACATTATTTATTAACTAATGTGCTTATTTCCGAAAACCTATTGAAGAAAACTCATTATAATATTAAAACTACTCTATTCAACCACGTTCAATTGATAACCTCCTTTTTTTTGAAGTCGGTTAAAATTAGGGATGTAATAAAATGGACAAATGAACAAAATAAAGTCACTGGAATATTGAGGTAAAATATCACAAAAGGCAATAATAGTTATTTGTTATACAAGAGTGCAAAGTTACTGTTGTTTTTAACCGTGTGCTCAATTTTGATGACCGAGCAAGCGAAGTAGTCCAAAATTAGAATCTGAAACTAGAATCCTGAGCTTTAGCGAGGGAATCAAAAGAGCACGAGGTGAAAAATCTTTGAACTCGAGTGCAACACGTAACTTTTCATTTCACCTCAGCGAGGAAATGACTAAATGCAAAAAAAACATTTACAATCACAAGATACTTTTATTTCAGTTTAGGTATTAATCCTTGTCGCTATAATCATTCATTTTAGGTTTTTCACTTGTTTACAAGTTTCTTGTTTTAAATCTAAGGTTTTAACAATATGACGTGAAAAGAAAATGGCGCGCGCAAAGCAAATTAAAAAAGTACACCAAGAAGGTTCCGAGTCTGAGTTTTTAACAAATTAAAAAAGGTTGTATGATAAATTCGGCACCATGGAGGTAGAAGTAAATAGGTTTTACATCTCTCATATTCGGTAAGTAGGACCTTATTACCCCCAAATGAGGCTTGTAAGTGACCAATTAGCGCTCTAGGGTAATAATGTAGCTAGAAAAGCCCTAGGGCGGTAAGTAATTAAAAAAAACTCTTCACTCAATATACATCATGCATTCAGCCCAATGACAAAAGAGGTCGCTTCGCTATTCAGCCTTGTCTTTGTATGAGTATAACAGTCATCCATTTTAAATATCGAACGGCGAAGCTCAATTTCGTTCTTGAAAAAAAATTAAAAGAATAAGATGAAAAAAGGCAGTAATAGAAAACTTTTACTTTAAATATTGTTTGCTTTTGGGATTTTTTTATAATTACGTGCTAATTAGGAAAAAACATGAGTTCTGCAAGTGATGAAGATATAAGCTGCACTCCCGATTCAATGAAAATGGAAGCTGAAGCAGCAATTAACAATATTTTGCCTGAAAGTTCTAAGGAGAGATATTTGAAAACTTACGACGAGTTCATGAAGTGGCGAAAAGAAAAACGAGTAAAGTCTTTATCTGAGACTGTATTCTTAACCTACTTTAGTGAGCTATCAAAAAAGCTGCAGCCATCTAGTTTGTGGTGCATTTTTTCAATGTTAAAAGCAACTATGAGTACTAAACACGACATCAATATCAAGAACTTTTCAAAATTATCATCTTTTCTAAAAAGACAATCAGCTGTCCCTAAAATTTGAAAATTGTTCTCATTTCACTATAAATTTTAACTAATAAAATGTTTTATCCTTGTAATGCCGGTTTTTTCTACTTACCTCACAATCGAGATGTAAAGCAGAGTAGTTAGCTCGGGTGTAAACATCAATTGCACCCTCGAACTATAGGCGCCCTCGCTGCGCTCGTGCGCCTAAATATCTCGGGCTGCAATTGATGCCTTACAGCCCTTGGCTACTAATCTACTATTGTGATGTTTTGAATTCACAAACTTAGTGCACACGATGTTCTAAATTCAATTTACTTTATCCTCTAGCGGATAAAAACGGCTTTTGCACTCAGATATCGATGAGCAAAAATACTCTTTTCGAGATGGGGAGATGAAAAAACCTCTAGCAGTGCCTCACGGAATTGAATATTGATGTTGTGGAGTGCATAATACTGTTTCTAAATATTTGCAATGCTATGACCAAAATAACTTTTAATTGTGTTTATTAAAGTTTTGCCAGTAAAGTTTGTCGTCAGCAACCAGCAACTGACCCATTACACTGTTTGTATTAAATTTCTAACACATTTATATTTAATGCAATAAATATTTATCGACCGAGCGAAGCGAAGGTCTCTGAGTTTACTTGAGTGAAATTGTACTTGTCCGGCCGTCCGTCCGTCCGTCCGTCCGTCCGTCCGTCCGTCCGTCCGTCTGTCAGAGCCTTATAACTTCTGAATTACTGAAAGTAATTACTTCAATTTTAGATTTGATATGTAAACCGATGGCCTCCAGCTGAAAATGGCTTAAAAAGTTATAAAAATCTTTATTTCAGGGGGGCTCTCATAGAAGCGAATGCGAAGTAAAATATATTTTTTTGCATTTCATAGGGTTGCAGTACCTCATTTTAAAGATAATTTGGAACAGAGTACAAAAGTATTTTTTTTTAATTTTTTTTTCTAAAAATTGACGAAATGGGGGGCTTTCAAAGTGGAGATTGTATTCGAGGCTAGATCTCTAAAACCACTTTGTTTCAAAACTTGAAACTTACACATAATTTGAGTTATATTCTGTACTTGAACAACAAATACTAAGATTAGATAAATATTATAAAGAAACGAAATTATTTGAGTTTTAATGGGCAACAATGTTTTTAACAAAACTTCACTATACTGTGAATAGATGGCGCTGTCTTTAATATTGTAAAGACAGTTTTGCGTCAGCTATTCATAATTTGTCTATTACTAATTATGTTATTCAATTAGCAAATTAATATCAATAAAAGTATCACGTTGTTTTTGCAAAAGTAAATCCGTTTCTATTTACAATAATATTTTTTAATTCCCGCGGGAACTCAATAATTTTCTGAGTTAAAAAGTTACCTCCGTGCTGATCCAGGGTATCTCCATTCCAAATTTTAGCCAAATCAGTTAATTCGTTGTGGCGTTAAAGAGTAACAAACATCCATCTATACATCTTCACAAACTTTCGCATGTATAATATTAGTAGGATTACACTAGCGGCACGCTATGATGGCCGGTTTGACGTTTGTCCGCTCATGAAGTTCCGTATTAATTGATAACGACTTTGAAGGAAATAATTGTATTACTTTATTGACGATAGTGATGTGCAGAGATTCATAAATTTTATCGAATGTAGTTTTAGGTTTAGGACTCAAAATTTATTTATTAAATTGATTTCTAAAATGTATACAAGTGTAGAAAAATCAGTTTGCACCATTTAAGGGGTGAATGTACTTGTGAATATGAACAATTTTCACTATGTGGACAAACCTCTGAAATCGCAAAAAAATATCAGCTGTTTCATACAAAAGGTAAAATATTTATTTTTATATGATATATACCACAACTCGGCATTTGGTTTTCTAAATTGAAAATTTTTAAAAATGGAATCTAATACGATCGTCACATAGGATCGCTGGCTAGCACAACTACTACCTCCGGCAAACTCGCGTCAATGCTCAATGCAAAACAAAGCAGTTTCGAATTGACGTTGCTTCGAAAAGTATAAACTGTCAGTGCAATGCGATTGTGATATAGTTTTGACCTGGCTTTGGATTTCAAATATTGATACTGCATTACTGTTGACCCTTGCTCGTTAATTTGGACTCTGTTCAAGCCCTTTGTTGTGGATTTCGTCGATATGACCGAACGTACGCAGAGAACTGTTCTAAATAGTCAGACACGTGAGTTCGTAATACGCCTTCGTAACTATTTCGATCGTGAAGCTCAAAATGGAGGGCCAATTTTACCTATAACGTCAGTGGTTGAACGCGTAGCTGATGCGCTTAATATTGGACAACGAACTGTTAGACGGATAACTAAAAAAAAATATGGCGAGACTGGCACAGAAGAAAATAAACTTCACACACCAAAAAAGAGAAAACGAGCAAAACCAGTCGTAGGCATCGATAGCTTTGATGCCGATGCTATCCGAAGACATGTTTACGGCTACTATTTACAGAAGGAGTATCCAACAAGAAAAAAGTTGGTGCATTCACTGAAGGAAGCTGGATTATTCTTCGGTGGGGAAAGTTCTTTAACGAAGATTTTGAAGACCATTGGATTTCGATACAAAAAATGTAACAAACGCAAAATATTGATGGAAAGATTTGATATAGCGATGGCAAGGTATACTTTTTTACGGCAAGTGAAAGAAATCAAAAATTGGCAAAATGTTGTGTTCTTGGATGAAACATGGCTTAATGCTAACCATACTGTAGGCCGTTCTTGGAACGATGACACAGCAGCATCTACTTCCAAAGTTCCTGTAGGAAAAGGATCGCGACTTATAATTTGTCACGCCGGAACCATCAACGGGTTTGTCGAAGGTTCTCTCATGGCTTTTGCGTCAAAAACCACTGGAGACTATCATGAAGACATGAATGGAGAAAAGTTTACTGAATGGTTTACCTCAATGTTGTGTAGCCTCCCTGAACCATCTATTATAATTATGGACAACGCCCCATACCACTCGATGCAAATTGACAAGCCACCTGCCCAATCCCAAAAGAAAGCTGATATCGTCGCATGGATTCGTAAAAATGGCGTAGATGCAAACATGAATATGTTAAAAGCGGAATTAGTACGTCTTTTAAAAGAAAACAAACCAACCAAGATCCGATACGTCATTGACGAAATAGCATTAGAACATGGGCACAGAGTTATACGGTTACCGCCTTACCATTGTGAGTATAATGCGATTGAGTTGGTGTGGGCTCAAATTAAGGGATATGCTGCAAGACACAATACAGAACCCCCATTTACCACAAAAAAAATGCTAAAACTATTAGAAGAAGCTTGTGAACATGTGACTAAAGGAGACTGGGAAAAGGTTGTGAATAGAACTGTTAAATTAATAAGGGAAGATTATGAAAGAGATGTGAAAATAGATAATATTATAGAAAACGAACATATAATTATTAATGTAGGTGATGATAGCAGTGACGACAGTGAAAATAGTAGTATGGACGAATCTGATTAATTATGGCCTTTTGTGGCACCTTTTTTGGTATCTTTTGTATTCATATGTTTCTTGTGTGCATATAAAGTATGTATATTCATTTTCATTCAAATATTCAGTTCGTTCAAATAAATTAAATAAACATATACATTTTTGTTTTATTAAACCTATTTAATCAGGTACAAAAACAAAACTTAATTGTTTTTTGTTCGAGAATAAATTGACATTCCACATCACTATTGTAATGTGTCAAACCGGCCATCATAGCGTGCCGCTAGTGTAGTAGGATTATTAGTTTGTAAGTATACCCCATCATATTTATTTTCGATAAAAAAATTAAAATGTTATGACAATAATAGTCAATTTTTAACACAATATCTCTGCATAACGTCCAGAAATAACGGAATGCTTATTTTTGCGGCGAATTATTACCATTGCTTTTGAGTTGATGTATTTTAACAATTCGAGTTATACATAATTATTATAACGTATATAATATATATAATTGAACAACTTTTAATAATAATATTTTGTGAAATAATAATTAGTAATTAGCTAATTAATTATCGAACCTAACATACCTACGTTGTTGTCCCAAAACTCATAGCTCCCTGAGGCATAATAATAATATTATTATTCTATAGGTAGTTAGGCATCTGTTGGTATAAAGAAACATGACAAAAATTAAAAACTTCATTTTAAAAATTTAATCTGAATAACAAGCAGCGAAAACCAAAATAAGAGTTTTATGACGAAATATCGTGCTCTTAAAATTTTTCGTAAAATGTTTCCGATTTAAGCGAGGAACATCTCCAAAGAAAGCAAATAGAGAACGAGAATCTTAATTTAATTTTATCTAAGTGCACTTTAGCAAAATGTCGTCCAGTTATAAAAATACGACTTATTTTACCCCGATTTATTGCTTGATGGTTTTTTTTCATCATTGTATTATAAATAATAATAGCGTACTCAAACTGAAGACGCAATGGTAAGTCCAATAATTCTATGGTAGCCGGTAGGTATAATAGCCATGTACTACTAGTTAATTCATCCGTCTTCTCTCCTTCTTCTCTTTTAAGAACTTCAACATGCTTCTACCTTGTGCCATCTGTATCTTAGCAGCTTCCTGCAACTCTTCTGCCAACACTGCGCTTTTCGCAGCGAGGTCGCTACTGCAGCACCTTGACCATCAGTTCTTCGAACTATGTGCCCTGACCCTTAGGTGCCACTTCAGGTTCGCGTCTCGATGAGCTCATTTCTGATAAGATCTCGCAGGGATATTCCGAGCAAAGCTCTCACCATGGCTAGCTGAGTGACACTTATTTATCTATATAATACCTATAAAAATGAGACCCTGTTTCCCTTGGTCACGCTATAACTTGAGAACAACTTTACCGATTACATTTATCTTTTTTTTTAAGTTTTCTAATATTTTTTCGAAGGTTCTTGCGAAAAGAAAAGTCAGGGAATTTGCGCAGAAAATTGGATAATTTCAGAAAACACGACTATTTTAACTTTGCAAGTTTGACAGTTCGCGCGTCTGATGAATGTGCATTTAGCAGGCAGCTCGACAGCTGTATTATTTTTGGATGATTTTTGTGTTGGTTTAATACTCAAAGTTTTTTGTAACAAAAGAATTGTTTATTTTTTCAATTTACAGATGATTTATTCCAGTTCGAATTGAAAATTCAAGACAGGTCAGCCTCTGTCGAGTCAGCTATAGTTATTTATGCTTAGTGACCTTTTATTCCTAGGATTGTGAAGGAGGAATGAAATACTGCGATGGTATCACGCTAACTTAGATGGAATATCCGGACTATCTACTTGTTACAGAGCAAATAATTAATAATGGATCGTATTTAAACGTGCGAATTTAAAGTCAATCAAATGTTTCAAAAATCAAATACCAACTATTGAATTAATAAGGCCCGCTTGCAGAAACCCCGGGCTTTCCTTTTAACCCAGAGTTAGCTGCTGCTTTGATAGATTCCGTATAAAGCTTCTGGCAAAATAACAAATTTATTCCTGGGTTAAACCTAAGCCGGCTTCTGCACGCGGGCCTTAATGGGCAGTCGATTATATTATAGTCGACTACATAATATAGTAGCTGCCCACCAATTATATTTACACCCGATTTATATTTTTTCATTCATAATATTTACCTGGGGGCAAGAGACTTAATAATATAATAATAACCATTACTACCGAGAGTTTAAAACCAACGGAATAAAGATTATAATGCATGATATTGTATTTTTTGTTGAATAATGAATATGTAATGTTACAGCAAACTAAAGTCCTCAAAGTAAAAAGTATTAAGGCACAAACTGACTTGACCACATGCGCAATGGGGCTGTTGTGTTATTCATGTAATAAATATTGTGGACATTATGTGTATGGATTTAAGGTTCATTTTATTGTACTTCTGTGTGTTTTTGTTGGGTCATCCCGAAAGTGGTTCATGTAAGCTTTTATATTGTTTCAGTGATCCGCAAAGAAAATTTTCATTTATTATTGTAATTTTAAGCGTGACTTGAGCTATTAGTACTAAATTCAGCAATAGACTCAAAAGAAGTATTATAATTATGTACTAGTAAGTAAGTAGGTGTTATATCTGTTCTTCACGCAAAGAGTATCTCAAATATCTGGGATTTTTACAAAAAAAATTCCTAGCTGTGGCCTAGGTCACTATAACTAACTACAAAGTATTGGGAAGACTAGTCCGGTTTAACTTATTGCAGCAAAATGTTACAACCGATGCGTTAATTATGGTGTAAATATAATGTTATCGTTGACTCTATATTATATTTTAGAACACTAAACGCTATATTTCAGTATCCTCACAGTATATAAATGAGAAGGAAAGATTTAGGAACCCTCGAAATCCTCTCAGTGGATCTTACTTGACGATACTAAGTAACCGGAATACCCTCATTCCAAATGTTACCCTCATATATACAACGTCAATGAAAAAAGGAAAGTTTTTCCCCGCAAAACTACGGGGCTCCGGAGTTTTTGGCGAAAGTGTTCGTGATGGTTTTATTGTACTTTGTTAGACTAATAAATTAACTTTTTATGGAACATTTGATAAAGGTGCAACCTTCGTTGTCGTCTCAAGCAATTGTTCACTAGTGGACATAGATCTCTTGTAAAGCGCGTTGCACACCGAAAACTAAGCTAACTTAGTTTAGCTTAGCTCGCATAGCTGATGCAGTTTTTCATACTTGTGTGCAGATTGCAAACTAAGCTATGTGAGTTAACTAAAATATGCGAAACTAAGTAAGTTGTATATAAGGTCAGCCGAGGCAAGTGTGACATAAATTTCAATGGTACAAATTATTTTCTTTAAATAGTTCGTTACCGTAATAGTCTTATGCCGATATTTTAATTTTATTACATTAATTATTCATTTGTTCAATGTTTTAACAATGATTTGTAATGTTCCTAGAAGTTTTGTGTGACATACGTAAGCAATAAGAAAGGAAGGTTGGAGATTGACACACTTACCCCAGGAATGGGGCAAGTGTAACAGATAGCATTTTTATTTGTTCCTCTGGTTATTGTCGCTGGTTTCTTACTAAAATAATGAGATATTAAGAATGTCAACTTAAATTTATAATCTAATTCAATAACACGAAAGTATATTCTTGCTTGCAACAGATTTATACCCTAGAAGGGGTAAGTGTGACAGATTTTTCGATGACTAGTGATGTGACACTTCCCCCAGGAAGGTTTAAGCATAATAAAACGTAAATATGTACTAATTAGTTGAAAAATATATTTCAAATTAAAAAAAGTAAGTAACTATTACATAAAATAGACATCATTTTGGTCATCAAACTTTCTGGAACAAACATCAAATTTGTCTTCTTCTATTTGTTTCCTGTCAAATGGATAAATTCCTGTTTTTCGGAAACCATTACTTATAACTGGTTCGAGGTCATTCCAGGTTTCAACCAAAATTTTGGTGAATCCTTTTTTTGGTAACTTTCTTCCAATATTAAGCCGTTGCCACTTTATCAACTGTTGGTCCCAGCGATCTTTCATTGCTTTCATAGTGCTCACATCTAACGGTTGTAAAATGTGAGACGAATGTGGCGGCAATTTTAGAATGGTAATATTGTTATCGTGTGCTTTCATAATGACATTTAAGTCGAGATGCGTAGAATGACCGTCATATATAACTAGTTGCGGTTTGCCCGTTTTGCAAATTTGTGGAATAAAAAGTAGCTTTCGAACACGGAAGCTTCCATCCAGCCTTTCGAAGTAGAAGCAACGGCTAGTTGGTTACCTGAATCATCCTCAGGTAGCCAACTGTTCCAAAGATAAGTACCTTTAAAAATAATTAAAGGCATAACCTTTCCGCCGTAGGCATTGCAAGCGAATAACACCGTTGTATTATCTCGACCTGGTGAACTTGTGGTCCTAGTGGCTTGAAAACCTTTTAGTCCTACTATCTTAGACTTTCCAGGGTCTTGGCAGAAACTCGTTTCGTCCAGGTTCCATATTTGATCGCCTTCTAATTTTTGCTCCTGTATAATTCCTTGTAGTAAATCATAAAATTCATTGATAACAAAGGGATCGGCGGCTTTCTTTCTTGCAATTTCTACTGATTGTGGTTTTTTTAATGACAACTTATTTCTTCTTTGGAAGGCTCTGATCCACTCCTCCCCAGGAATCCCATTAGTAAAGGGGGTGTCCATATTATTTCGACGAACATATTGTCCGACTAGAGCTCGTATTTCTCTTTGGGTTAGTCCAAATCCGTGGCGCTCCATTGTATGTAGCATTGAAGCCATTTTCTTCTCAAACTCCGCTGCAAAAACTGTTGGTCTCCCATGAGATTTCGATTTTACACCACGAACACCATTTACGTGTGAAATTATAGTTGCTCTAGGAACATTGTAAACTCTGGATGCTTTCAAAGCTGTCATACGCTGCTCCCGTACTGCTTCGACTGCTTCGCGTAGAGTTTCTTGAGAGTATTTATCAGTAGTTTTTCTTTTAGAGTATCGTACCATCTAAAACAAAACAAATGCTTCGATTTTACTTAAAAAAATCGTTGTATAAAATATGTGCTGTCCCATCACTATTATGGAATCCCCATACAAAAGGACTGGGGTAAGTGTGACTGTGTCACACTTTCCCATGTTAGATTAACGGGCGAGGTAAGTGTGACAATGCACATAATTCAGAGAATATCAGTAATTTGGGCACAGAAACATATAAAACTTCAAATACAAATCGTAATACTTTGTCGCTTACCTTTAACTCCTTAAAACAACACTCCAAAACACCAAAAATCACTAAACGCGTCGTCCCAGATATCAAGGACTTCAATCACCATTCGCTTTCTTTTTCAAAATGGCGTATATGTCGGTAAAACAGTTGAGTATTTGCTGTGTGTCGATACAAAAATCAATGATGAAAAAGTTCTTCTAACGTACGTTAGATGGCGTTTAAACAAATAAACGTGTTTAGGGCGCGTAATTTGAATTTGTTACACTAGCCCCACTGTTACACTTGCCTCGGCTGACCTTATGTCAATTGAATTCTACTTCTTCTTTATCAACCGATAGACGCCCACTGCTGGACAAAGGTCTCTTGCATGGACTTCCGCAGGCCTCGGTCTTGCGCCACCTGAATCCAGCGGCTCCCTGCGGCTTGTTTGATGTCGTCGGTCCACCTGGTCGGGGGTCTGCCAACACTGCGCTTCCCGGTGCGGGCTCGCCACTCTAACACCTTGGGACCCCGAGGGTACCATCATGAATTATTATGTACTAAATATGTCGATGTGCAGCTACACCAGCTAAGCTAACCCCTCCCACCCCTGACCCCTCGCACTTCCTTCGTCACTGACAGTGCTGTCCAGTGTCTTTACAGTGTACCTACGTCGTTTTAGTTTGTGTAGTGTACCGCTGCTTATAGTTCTTGGTGTGCACAGGACATATTTCTAGTTTTGCTTAGTTTAGCTTAGTTTTCGGTCTGCAACCCGCATACATTATTTTAATGAATCATCAATCACAAAGAGATCCGAGGTGATAGCTTTAATACAGAATCTCATGATTCTAGCTAAGCTATTACTAATATCCATTTTTATTCGCTATGTACATATCTAAAATTGTAATAATGCTTAACTTAAAGAAAACAGTGATAAAATTGGAAAATTGTATTTAGTAATAAGTTTTTTTTGGATTAATAATTATTATTATTATAATTTCACGCAATAGGTAGATATGTGGGGTTGACATTCAAGCACTTTGAAACCCTATCATTTTCCGTATTGTTATCACCCTGCATATCATCACAGGATGAGCTATGTCCTTAACTCAAGTTCTACTAGGCACGGCTCTCCTAATTCCTGTTTGATCGTGCTGTGCCAGCTTAGCAACTGCATCGCCCGGAGTGACTTTGAATCTTCTTATGGAAGATTCAAAGAATTATATTGAATCTATTGAAGATCTTAAGAATGATGATCCCACAAAAATAAGAACTTCCACCGCCAGATTCGTTAAGAGCAAAACAAAGATCCCGAGCTTTGTTGCATCAATGGTGTTGTTATAAATATAAATAATAATTAAGTTACTTACCAAAACTAGCATTAAATACAAGCTATAAGCATGTCATTAAACGCAGCCAAAATATTATTCTGTGCTATTAGACAATACTAGAATCAGCTGTAACAATTTTGCCGATACTGATACAACCAAGTAGAGATTTGAATGACGGGACACAATTATAATTGAGGAGCCTTCATTTTACCTCTGACTTTTATTTCCACAGGATAACAGATATTCCCGCTTACAAAGTAGCTTTCTTTTTCAAATTAAATATTTCATAAAAAAATATTTATTTGCCAGATGTACATAATACCATATCAAAGGTATTCGATGGTAAATAGTATAAAAAATATGATTTATAGCACAAATCTAATTTTGTGATATTTGCATAACGGGTAGGTGAATTTTTCCATTCGTATCAAATCAAAGGCAAATAAATAGAGAATCAAGGTTGGGTAGCTCGTCAATCACCGACGGGCGGCGTTCGGAAACAATTGGCATGATTTATAACTGCAGAATTTGTCTATAATATTTGACGTACGGAAATTCTTTCATACTTGGTGTGAAATATTTATATTTATCCACATAAGAGAGAATAAGATTTACGTGTTTTTGGAGTTGATGTTGCGTGTTGTAATTTTTTGCATTAAATACATAATTGTACCTCATAAGGCAGATCATATTAATACCTATTATATAGGTACGTATTGTTTAAACTTGTTTTTAATTTGTCAATTTACCAATATTTAGACTAGGTCCACATGAAAAATCAAAATTCAAAACTATTTATTTCACGTAGGCCAACCTGTGGCCCTTATGATACGTCATGACCGGTTCGGAAAGCGGATTCTGCTGAGAAGAGCCGACAAGAAACTCTGGAGTTGCTTTTTTCAAAATAATCATTTTACAATATTCATCATTCATTCATTAATTAGTAACCCATCAACGGCTCACTACTGAGCGCAGGTCTCCTTTCAGAGAAGGGCTACAATACAGGGTAGGGTAGGGAAGGGATTACAATATTATTATGTAGCATACATACATTACAATATTATTATGTATGTACATTGTAATATTTTTGTATACTATCTTGTGGGCAGCTGGATGCCAAGCCGATTTAACCCGTGCAACTTTGCAAATGTTGAAAATAAAAATGTTGTATTAAATAGAAAGCAAAATCGAGAGACATTCAATAGGTCTAGATACAAATAAAATCATGAGCTCGCATGTCAGAAGTTGATATTATTAGCAAAGCCTTGATTAAAAAATATGCCTGAAGTAAACTTCTGGTATGGCACTCTCTCTGCCTTCTAAGGTACTAGATTTTTCTGGGGAAGCCCATTTTAAAAGTCAGGTTAGCTCCTCCATTTACTCGTACGATATTGAAGCCTATCGATATCCCTATAAAATATTTCTAATTGCCGTTTAGGGAATACCTACGTAGAGTAGGTATTCCCTAGAGTTTCTAGGAAATGTGCTAGATGAAATTAACTGCACACAATATTTCCTATTGATTTTAAGAATTGTAAACATTTCATAGGAATTTCATACAATACGGATTACAAACTTATTAACAATACAAACTAAATAATATTATGAAGTACCTACCAGTACAAATTGTTTATGTCGCCTTTTTTATTTCTCTATAACCAATATAACGTTTGACCGAGGAATAAAGACTTTTTCGCAGATTTAAATACAAAAACTGTCAGAACATCAAAATTCATCAGTTAAAAGTTAATCGGCGAAGTTTATATATCAGCTGCATCTGAAGTTGCTACCATATTCACAAGTTTCAGTAATGTACTCTTAATATTACCTATTTTAAATGACAAGTTAATCAGATACCAAAACTGCCACCAACTCTCAAGCTAAATGAACACCCAAAGGCCGAGGACATAAATAATTCCCTCCCTTCGTTATTGATCTCAACCTCATTTATAAACGGACGAGACCTATCGAGAACTTACGAGGCTTTATTTTTCAGGGTAAGTTCACGTCTTGGCCGTAATGAAGGTTCTTCAGGCTTAATTAATAATTAATTTATGATGGAAAGCGAATATCAACAAGTTTCTTGTTTATTTTATCCCTATTTTTAGGGTTCTAAAGAAAAAAGACGGGACCGTTATAGGATCGCTTTGTTTTCTATCTGTCAAGGTCCTTTTTCGCAGAAACGGCTAGAGGCACTAAGTTGATTCATACTGAATACAACGGTCAATGGTCACTGGTAATGCTGTGGAAAGGACCACAAAAGGAAGAAAGAATCATAGACCACGAACATTAGAATAATCAAAATTCAATCTTTTTAACATTAAAATCAAAATCCGGATAGGAAAAATCAAAGGCTGAATCTATTAATACGGGTACTGTACGAACAATTTATAATTATTAATACGGTTACCGTACGAACAATTTATAATTATTCGTACAGAAGTCGGACGAATAATTTTGGTCAAATATTTGAATCGTGCTACCTGAATTTGGGGGAGGGGTGAGGGGAGGGGCCCCGCCTTTAGTCTTGCCAAAATTCGCTTAGTGAAGGAGTGAAGGTAAAGAAATAGTGGGAGAGGGGAAAAGGAGTAGAGGAAGCTTAGAAACCCCTCCAAATTAATTTTTCATTTCAAACCAATAGAACCTAAGTGCCCGAAACGGCTGGACCGATTTTTATGAACTTTGTGTGCATATCGGGTAGGTCTGAGAATCAGCCAACATCTATTTTTCGTACCCCTAAATGATAAGGGTAACCCACGTCTAAATATTTTTGTTAGCGGTACGAAGTTCGCTGGGTTAGCTAGTTTTTATATAGCCATGCTGAACATGACTAATATTTCCCTCCAACTAAGACTAAAATAGGAGAAGGCATGAATTATTATAGTGCAACCGGTTTTCAGCTCTCGCGCTATTGAGGCTTATTGGGGTTTCAGACAAAATGTGGATGTTTGTTTTACATAATCCTACTAATATTATCCTACTAATCCTACTAATACTAATTACTAATTTACTAATAATATTATAAATGCGAAAGTTTGTGAGGATGGATGGATGGATGGATGTTTGTTACTCTTTAACGCGATAACGAATGAACCGAATTTGCTGAAATTTGGCACAGACATAGATTATAGCCTGGAATAGCACATAGGCTACTTTTTATTCCGGAAAATTTAACAGTTCCTGCGGGATAGCATCGCTATTTTTACGCATTTGTCCTTCAAAATACGCGCAATGGAGTTTTAGATTGACGTGATTTTTTTGCACAGGTGAAGTTAAGGGCCTGAAAAATGACAAAGCTACTTTTTATCCCGGGAAAACAAACGGTTCCTGCGGGATATTAGTATGCTACTTTTCACATATTTAACTTTTAATTACGCGGCAATTATGTATGTATGTATGAATGTATGAATGTATGTATGTATGTATGTATGTATGTATGTATGTATGTCTGTATGTACGTATGTATGTATGTATGTATGGTTGTATGTATGTATGTATGTATGTATGTTCCTACTTCCTATCCTACTATCCTACTTCCTCCTGCTTATCTATATATATAAAAAGAAAGTGGTGTTAGTTACACTATTTATAACTCAAGAACGGATGAACCGATTTGGCTGAAAATTGGTGGAGAGGTAGCTTAAAACCAGGAGACGGACATAGGATACTTTTTATCCCGTTCGACCGCGTTTCCATCAAGTCACTATAAAACGTGGTATAACAAAAAAGCATCTGACATGGAATAACAAAATTCTTTATAAATACGAAAGTTTGTCTGTTGGTTTGTCCGTCAATCACGCTGCAAAAAAAGCTACGGATTGACGTGATTTTTTGGATAGGTATAGTTGAGAACCTGGAGGGTGACAGAGTTCCCGCGGGATGTTAAAAACTAAATCCACGCGGACGAAGTCGCGGGCATCAGCTAGTAATATTAT
The DNA here is from genome assembly GCA_029955525.1 of Oeneis ivallda. NCBI lineage: Eukaryota > Metazoa > Arthropoda > Insecta > Lepidoptera > Nymphalidae > Oeneis > Oeneis ivallda. The sequence continues at coordinate 16,735,911 of JARPMR010000007.1, forward strand.
AAATGTGAAAGTTTTTGTGGATGATTGTATGGATGTATGGATGTACGGATGGATGGATGTTTGTTACTCTTTAACGCGTCAAAGAATGAACCGATTTTGCTGAAATTTGGCACAGATATAGATTATAGTCTGGAATAGCACATAGGCTACTTTTAATCCCGGAAAAGCAAACAGTTCCTGCGGGATAGCATCGCTATTTTTTACGCATTTGTCCTTCAAATATGCGCGCAATGGAGTTTTAGATTGACGTGATTTTTTAGCTCAGTTGAAGTTAAGGGCCTGAGAAATGACAAAAGCTACTTTTTATCCTGCGGGATATTATTATGCTTCTTTTCACATATTTATCCTTCAATTATGCGCCAACGAAGTTACAGATTGACGTGGTTTTTTTGATAGTCATAGTTGAGGACCTGAAAGTGACAAAGGCTACTTTATATCCCGGTAAACCAAACAGTTCCTGCGGGATTTCCGCATGCTACTTTTCACGCATTTTTCTTTTAATTACGTGGCTATTATGTATGTATTAGCCTGGAATAGCACATAGGCTACTTTTTATTCCGGAAAATTTAACAGTTCCTGCGGGATAGCATCGCTATTTTTACGCATTTGTCCTTCAAAATACGCGCAATGGAGTTTTAGATTGACGTGATTTTTTTGCACAGGTGAAGTTAAGGGCCTGAAAAATGACAAAGCTACTTTTTATCCCGGGAAAACAAACGGTTCCTGCGGGATATTAGTATGCTACTTTTCACATATTTAACTTTTAATTACGCGGCAATTATGTATGTATGTATGTATGTATGTATGTATGTATGTATGTATGTATGTATGTATGTATGTATATAAGATTTTTTAAAAACCGCTCGACTGATTTCGATAAAATTTAAATGAGACCACCCGGGAAGTATTCCGTTTGAAACAAAAAAGAATTTTCCAAATCGGTTCAGGCGTCTTCGGAGGAGGAGTAATCGGTGAACATACATAAAAAAAGATTCCTACAAATTGGGAACCTCCTCCTTTTGAAGTCACAACCAACTGCAAGTCGTAGTAACAACCATACATTCATCCATCCATCCATCCGAACAAAAAAGAATAAAATAATAAACTTTAATAAGTCTTAATTAATTTTAAATTAAATTAATTCAAACTAATACATAAATAAAAATAATTAATAACTACATATTATACACAAAAAATATAGTAAAAAATAAAACGTTCAAAAATATATTTAAAAAACAATATAAAATATAATTATGCTTTCAAGAATATTGTATTAAAAAATAAATTTAATTATAAAATGTTTAAAACTATATTAAAAAAGATAATATATAAATAAAAATAATTAATTATTAACTACATATCTATATATATAAAAGAAAGTGGTGTTAGTTACACTATTTATAACTCAAGAACGGATGAACCGATTTGGCTGAAAATTGGTGGAGAAGTAGCTTAGAACCAGGAGACGGACATAGGATACTTTTTATCCCGTTCGACTGCGTTTCCGTCAAGTCACTATAAAACGTGGTATAACAAAAACGCATCTGACATGGAATAACAAAACGCAAATGACAGTGGAATAACAAAACGTAAATGACAGCTAAACGTAATTTTGTCTTTGGTTAAGTATGGTAAAAAATTTGACAATTATAAAGTGTTATAATAAAGCATTACTGATATTATAAATGCGAAAGTGTGTTTGTTTGTTGGTTTGTCCTTCAATCACGTCGCAACAGAACAGCGGATTGATGCGATTTTTTGCATGGGTATAGTAATGGATGTAGTAGTGGTTGCTCAGACCGGGAGAGCTACTTTTTATCTCGGATAGTGAGAGTTCCCGCGGGATTTTTAAAAACTAAATCCATGCGGACGAAGTCGCGGGCATCAGCTAGTTTTAAATAAAAAATAAAGTAAAAAACAAAACGTTGAATAATATATTCACAAAAAATAACAATGTAAAAACAACAAACAAACAAAATCCTAACTCATCCATCTAACTATACTTATAATAAAACTGGACTGGACTGGACGAATTCTGCTGCTGGTGCTGGGTCCTGCTCATCTAAATGGGTAATGGGTACCAAGTATGAACTACGCAGTGGCAAGATTCTGTAAAAAAAATTCGAGCTTCCGTTTTGCTTTTACAAAAACTTCGTACAGTAGCTTTGTATTCTTAGATGACATCAATCTATTCACCTAATTTCACAATCGTTCGGTTTGGTTTAGGAATCACCCTCCTCCCATTGTTACACCACTGGGCTACATCATTGAACTCCAGGTACCAATTCCTCATTCTTTATGCTGCTGGGTATCGGCTGAAGAAAATGTCGATTGTGGGTTGCTATTGTAGCTCTATACAACTGCCTCGTTGGTCTAGTGGTTAGCTTGTTCGACTGCGGATGACGAGGTCCCGGGTTCGATTCCCGGGTCGGGCCGTTAAAAAAAATGTATTGCATTTTTCTGCAAAGAATTTCTCAGTACTAGCCCGGAGTTAGGAAGTAGGCGGTTAGTCACCGCCGTGCCTCGGAGAGCACGTAAAGCCGTCGGTCCTGCGCCTGATCTCTCTCCGGTCGTGTCGGATTTCCGTCCCATCGGACTATGAGAGTGAGGGAATAGAGAGTGAACCTGTGTTTGCGCACACACTTGTGCACTATAATATCTCCCGCGCAGATGGCTGATCTCTAAGGAGGTCGGCCGCCGTGATCGGATTCGGTCGGGAGGACATTAATTAATTATACCACGTAGTACGGACTAGATTCTGGCGTAGTGCAACGAAAAAGCAATTTATAAAAATTTTTCTCCACGTGGACGAAGTCGCGGGCATCAGCTAGTTTATCCATACTTAAATGATAGAAGCGAAAGTAACTCTCCGTTGTCTGTCACGCTTGTGCTAAACCGATTACGACATACTATGGTCAGGCTTATATAGCTACTTGAGGATGATTATAGGATATATTAGGCTACTTTTTATCCCGGAATATCAAGGAGTACCACGGAATTTTTATCAAACCTAAATCCACGCCGACAAATGTATAAATTCGCCGTATAAAATTTTCTAAATGTTGGAGAAAACTTCATTGAAATCCAATTTTAAAGTTTTAAAAGTTTTAATGGAATGCACAGTCAAATAAAAAAAAAATACGACTTTGTTTTAGATATTATTTAGAAACGGATTTAAAAAGGTTTTCAAGTTTGATTTTCGGTAATAATGACAGTGGAAACATACTAATTATTATTATTTTCTACACTTTAGTTGCGTCGAGTGAATGTTAGATTTAGTATAGCAAACCATTTTATTTGACTCTTGAATGGGATGGAGTGATGTTCTTCCACCTTCAAGTGTACTTCTACCATAATGGAGCTTATGACACGAAAAAAATGCAATAATACCTTACATAAATGTGAAGTTAACATAAATGTAATTGAAAACAATGAACGATGTCTCTTCTAACATCGTTTATTTAGAAATCCGCAATAATCTGCTATTAGTTATGCGATTCCAAACTTCTTCTTGTTCTTCTAGTTTCCTTTTAAAGAAGCAACGATGCTGTTTTGCACTTGGCCTGTTTTTTATTTTGAATAATCATCTCTTCAAAGAGATTTTCTTAAGTTTTTAAAATATAATTTTCCATCTAAGTTAATAGAAAGAACAAATCCGGAAAAGGGAAGCAACCTTTTATACAAAAATTTCCGTTTTAGAAGCATGTTAAAAATTCAAACTATATGTGTTATTTTGACTTCTATTTTCAATTCGTGTAGTGCATTCCACTTTCAGTTTGGGCTTTTCTGCACTTTTTTCTTTTTATATTGCCTCTCCCCTACTAGTTTTTTTTAAATCGACCTCAAAACAATTTTCATTTGGAACTGGAATTTTGCTTCGTTCAATGTGACACAGCATATTAGCATTCTGTCTGTCCGTATGTTCCGTGTGAATAATAAGATACCTGCATCCTTACTAATACTAAAGAACTGAAGACTAAAATCTTCGAACTGTGTATATTGCCAGTGATGATTTACGGATTCGAGACAGGGTCGCTTACTATGGGCCTCATAAGAAAGCTCAGGGTCACTCAGCGGGCAATGGAGAGAGCTATGCTCGTAGTATCGATTCAGAACTGAGGAGATCCGTAAGAGAACCAAAGTCACCGAAATAGCTCAGTAAGTCGCGAAACTGAAGTGGAAATGTGTGGGGCACATAGTTCGAAGAGCTGATGGTCATTGGGGTCCCAAGGTTGTGGAGTGGCGACCCCGCACCGAAGCGCAGTGTTGGCAGACTCCCCCCCACTAGGTGAACCGATCAAACGAATCGCAGGGAGCCGTTGGATTCACGCGGCGCAAGACCGAGACCTGTGGAAGTCCATGCAAGAGACCTTTGTCCGGCTGTGGACGTCTATCGGTTAACAAAGAAGAAGAAGATCCTTACTAATAAAATAAATGCGAAAGTTAGTTGAGTTACCCTTCAATCACGCCGCAACTTAGCTACAGATAGACGTGATTTTTTGCATGGGTATAGTTTAGGACTTGGAGAGTGACAAAGGTTACCTTCAATACCGGAAATCAGGGTTCCCGCGGGATTTTTAGAAACCATCTCCACGTGGACGATGTCGTGGACATAAGCTTGTATTATTATAAAACAATATCTTTCTTCTCTAGTAGATTCGATCTCTCGAGACCCTGACGACCACCAGTTCTGTGAATTGAAAAGTTTTGATGCTGCAACGTTAACCTAAATGGGCAACTTGATTGATGACCAAACTTCAGAGGTCTGAGACTGTACTTGTATAATATCTTAACCTAAAGGCTAGTTCGGACTACATTAGTATTTTAGTCAATTAGCGGTAACTACATATTATAAACGTATCTGAACACCAAAAAATAGTCTACTCGTTTGAAATTTTGGTGTTCAGGCACGTTTTGTTCCTAAATTACTCACTAATCGACTAAAATTCTAATGTAGTCCGAACTAGCCTTAATGTCTCGGAGGTAATAGTATTATAGATGAGCATTATCACTTTAAACGGTGCAGGCGGTTTTTCGGCTGTCGCATGAAAACAAACAGATTTAAAAAAAAAAATTTTAAAAAAAGCATATACACTGAAGGTTTATTTAAAAATCTATTGGAATATGAGTTTTGACTCTTAGAAGAAAACAGTTTTAATTTTATTTTCATGAAAAATGAATCGAAAATGTGTAATTTTATAATGCTAGTTATACTAAAAATTGCTGCCTTGAATTCGATTTTTTAAAGTTTTTTGTACAACGACTGCCGTAGAGGTGATTTATTTTCATTGTAAGATAGTTATATATGTGAAACGTCGAAATCACAGACAAGGAAGAAAAAAGCGGCGGCGGAGAGGAGGCATGACGGCATAAGAGAGCGTCATGCCGCTTGCCGTCACGGTCGGTCTTACACCCAAGGCGCGCATAAAGAACTTTCACATCAAAAACTGTTATAATTAAACATAGAGTGCAGAAACACATGCAATCTCAATCAAGTCGATGATTGCGTTTATTGCAACTGCGTTGTGCAATTGCCCTGCAGATTTGATTAAAGCGCACGCGACACCCAGTAAACAAGTGACCACAATCATTCAGTAACCGGACTGTTGTGCGAGCAATTGTCTCCTTTTGTGTCCAACGAGCCACGGGCTGATTGATACGTAGTTTGTAATGAGAATGACCCAGTATATACATCCCTAACCGTACCTACTGTATGTATTCTTTTGTTTATCTGCCTCGTTAGTCTAGACTCTAGTGGTTAACATGTTCGACTGCAGATGACGAGGTCCCGGGTTCGATTCCACGGTTGGGTCAAAAATGCATTGGGTTTTCTGTAAAAAAATCTTAAGTAATAGCCTGGAGTTAGGAAGTTGGCGGTGTGTGATGTGACACCCCCGTGCCTCGGAGAGCACGTGAAGCCGTCGGTCTTGCGCATTATCTCTCTCCTGTCGTGTTGGATTTCCATCCCATCGGAATATGAGAGTTAGAGTGCACCTCTGTTTGCGCACACACTTGTGCACTATAATATCACCTGCGCATATGGCCAATTTCTCTGAAGGTGCCGTGACCGAAATTGATCGGGAGAACATTATTATTTATTACTATCTATTCTTCACTTATTCTCGTATCTTTATTTCCCTCATAATAATATATTATGTTCGAGGAAGGAATGTCAGAGAAGAATGGAGACAAATAGTCCTGCGCCAGAACAGTAATTATTATTACCAAAATCAGCCTTTATCCACTAGCTAAGGTCCACAAATTTGCTTATGAATGTAAGAATTAAAAACAGTTTCTACATACAAACATTACCACCTCCCCTTGTGATCAAAAATCTCTCCTTTGTGCGCCTCTAGGTTATGTACGTATTTATTTACGTACGTATGTATTTATGGAGTACCTAAAGGTACTCCATAAATATTTCTTCGAAATTTCAAATTTTCGGTGCAGGTAGTGCGTTGTATGTCACGGTACTATATAATAGATATAGAATAATGTAGAAAGATGTAGATATATGTGCTAAAATTAACTTTGTTTCCTTGATATTAATTACTGCCAATAAAAACTAGAAGATAGGTACAACAAACGTTTGAAACACACAGTAAACAAAATTGCTTCCGATTCGGTGACAGAATAACTATTCGATTAACAATTCGATGCTTAAACACTTTATAGCAAGTTGTCCGCAATTATCCTCCCTGCCGGGCAGAGTTAGTGTCCAATTGAAACCCCAAAATCGACGAATTTTACATAAAAGGTCTTAATTACGGCCAAATTGCGAACGCTCTCTGAACCGGAGCAACCATCGGAATCCCAACTGGCATTTTAACTAACTGGTGGAATGCATTATCTCTAACGAATTAAACACCCACGATAATTAGTATGTTGCAAAATCTGTAGAGCTATTTCCATTTTCCCCATTTAGATTTCTATGTAACATTTATGTAGGTTTAGTTAAACATTTTAGGGTGGGCTTATCTTACATCAGACCCGTGCTAGGTTTGAAAAATGGTATAGTACCACTCTAGCGAAAAAATAATTATACGGGGTATAGTTATTTTTTCGCAAGAATGGAAACTACATAGATTCGGTCGTAACTTGCCAGCACATCAAGCAATGCCATGTAAGAAAAATTTACTCTATTGATCGTACCGGACATTAAACCTCAGAAAATATTATGAAGAAATCAGTAAGTAGATAATACGTAAATCTTTTGCTATAAATACAAAAAAAAAATACAAGCCTGCAATATAAAGAATCTTCTTAATATCTGGAACCTTAAGGATCCTCAAAATTTAAACACTAAATATTAAATACAATATTCGCTTCAGTAAGCAAACATAGACTGATCAAATATCGAAATCAGCGCACCAAAGGCAAAACGGTTCAATTTCTTGCCTCATAAATTCTATACACATTCATTGTTTGCTGATGAAAGCAAAAGGGAGGAAATAATTTCAACTCGATCTGCTTTCAATATATCATAATGTACTTAATATATTAGGGCCCAAATGGTACTTACTACTAGTTAGACGTGATTCAAAATTCAAAAAATTCATAATTATTTATTTCACGTAGGCCAACCGGTTCGGAAAGCGGATTCTGCTGAGAAGAGCCGGCAAAAAACTCAGCAGTTACTCTTTTCAAAATAATCATTTTACAATATTATTAAGTAGCTATTACATTGTAATAAGTTTTTTATACTATCTTGTGGGCAGCTTGATGCCAAGCCGATTTAACCCATGCAACTTTGTTAGAATAGAATATAAAATATTTCCACAGTGAGGGGAGGTTCCAAAAAAGCGTACTACAATTCAATTCATGTTGTAATGCATTGCAAAAACATTATCTTCACCGCCTAATAATTCAGGTTTTTTTTTATGAGAAATTTAACAAATAACAAAAGACCTTTCCTTCCTTCAGGAAGTTCAATGAGAAAAGCCAGTTCCTTTTCGGGCACGGTTAAAAATTAAAGGTCACATTCAAGTTAAAGTAAATCGCTGTTCTTTGAATAAAACCGTTACCTAATCGAGTTATATAACTTCAAATTGCCTTATCCGAGTATTGAAAGCGACAAGAACTCCGTCCCCCTGTAACATTATTATTATGTTTGTTTCAGAGTTGTACTTTCTCTGCTACGCAGAAGGCATAACAATCAGAGGTACGGCCCGAAAACGAGAAACTTTTGTTTCGAATGAAAAGGGCCAAATGTGTCTCAGATTTTCGTCTTATCCAGTTTTTAGATAAAAGGGACCAAATGATAATAAAGTTTTTAATTTGCTTCTGTTTTTTGTATGCAATACTTTCCTGCTAGATGATACCCTCGACTTCATCCGCGTGTATTAAGGTTATTTGATTTCTACAGGAAGTCTTTAATTTTCGGGATATAATGTAGCCTTTCTGTTTATCCTGGGTATAAGCTGACGTGGTGGAGTAACAAACATCCATCCTTCCATCCCCAAACTGTCGCATTAAATAATATTAGTATGAAGTAAGATAAGATGTTAGTAGAATTTCGAACGATTTTAAATAAAGACGGAGATTGTCACAATTCAACGCGTTTAGCGATGTTGTAGGTGTTGAATTGTTCAATTGATATGTAACCTCCATTGGTCCCTTTTTAATTTTTTAAATGTAGTACCAACATAAATAAGGCGAAAATTGCATTAATACTGAAAGAGCAGCTGGTGAACCGTCGTTTTAATAAAGATCTTTTAACGCGGTACATGTTTTAATTCAGTAATTGAAGTTTACACTGATAATAAATAAGTTAATTTATAGTAGATACTTAAACGGACAGACAATCAGAATTATTTGGATTTGCAACTCATATCATTTCTATAGTCATGTACGTGTGAACTGTGAAGTTAAGGAGAACTTGCATTACAATATAAGAAGATTTCAGAGATTTGCATACCTATTAAGTATATAAAATTACTAGCTCCTCGACTTTATCCGCGTGGATTTAGTTTTTAAAAATCCCGCGGATATTTCTTGATTTTCTGGAATAAAAAGTAGCCTATGTCCCTCTCAAGGTCTTAAAATATACCCGTGCAAAAATCACATCGATCCATGTAGCTTTGTTGCGGCGTGATTGAAGGACAAACAAACACACTTTTGCATATTTTATAACTAGCTGATGCCCGGGACTTCGTCCGCGTGGATTTTGTTTTAAAATCCCTCGGGAACTCTTTGATTTTCCGGGATAAAAAGTAGCCTGTGTCACTCTCCAGGTCCTCGACTATACCCATGCAAAAAATCACGTCGATCGTAGCTCGGTTGCGGTGTGATTGAAGGACAAACCAACAAACAAACACATTTTTGTATTTATAATATTAACTATGATGAACGAACGAACGAGGCAATGGCGAACTAGCTTTTCCCCATCTGGGGTTTTTCAGGTCAGACGGTAGTCGCTGAGAATAAAAAGCTAACCAACCAAATAAATATGGAAAGTACAAGGATAAGAAAGTGCGCTACGGATAGGGCGTCGCCACGAAACGACGCGCAGGCACATCGCCCTACACCTGAGATAAGTGTGCGAGGGCTACCGGGCTCCGCGCGGGCACGGCTAAAGACGAGAGCGCATAAGATCCGCTTTGCAACACTCAACGTTGGCACGTTAACCGGACGCACCGGAGAGCTCGCTGATCTGCTTCACCGGCGGAGGGTTCAGTGTGCTTTCCTACAGGAAACCCGCTGGAAAGGTGCTAAATCTAGACAAATTGGGAATGGCTATAAGTTGATTTATACCGGATCGGAATGTGGTCGAAGTGGTGTGGCTGTGGTTTTATCGGCAGAGTATACGGACAAAGTTCTAGAAGTTAAAAGAATAAGTGATCGTCTGATACTGGTTAAAGTGTTGATTGGAAGAAAGATCGCTAACGTGATCAGCGCCTATGCTCCGCAAACTGGCTTGCCAGAATCAGTCAGAAGTTCGTTCTGGAATACTTTCGAGGATACACTCCAGCAAATACCGCCTTCAGAATATCTAGTGGTGGGAGGAGATTTTAACGGTCACGTTGGCGAGAAGTGCGAAGAGTTCAACAGGGTTCATGGCGGACATGGTTACGGACAGCCAAATAGTCAAGGAGAAGAACTCCTCAATACTTGTATGGCTCTTGACCTGGCAATAGTCAATACTTTCTTTCAGAAAAAAGAGGCTCACCTGGTAACATATAAAAGTGGTCCCGTGGAGACACAAATAGACTACCTACTGGTACGGCGAAACCAACTCAGCAAAGTAAAGAACTGTAAGGTAATCCCTGGTGAGGGTATCACAAGCCAGCACCGACTTCTCGTAATGGATGTCCTCCAGCCTTATGATCGCCTATTGCGTGAACACTGCAGGTCTACAATCAAGTGGTGGAAGCTTAAAGGTGTAAAGAGTATAGAGTTTCAAGCTGCATCTAAAATGGTTGATTGGGAAGTGGAAGGCAAAAACAGCAATGAGCTCTGGCAACTATACCAGTCCAGCATTACTAAGATAGGACGTGATGTACTTGGTGCATCTAAAGGTGGCCGCAGGATAAACAAGGAGACAGGGTGGTGGAGCAAAGATGTTCAGGAGGCAGTGAGAAATAAGAAGGAACGCTTTAAAAGGTGGCAGCAGACCCAAACGCCACTAGACAAAGAGGATTATGTACGTGCCAAAAACCAAGCGAAAAAGGTAGTGGAAAAAGCACGCGCTGCAATGTATGCTCCACTGTATGACACACTGGAAAGTCACCAATAAGAACCAATGGCGAAACTATTTCAATGAGCTGTCTAACCAGACGTTTGCGACAACACAGCCGCCCCCACAGACTTTTAACTTGGGGCTAATACCACCCATAACACCCGATGAAGTGGCGAAGTCTTTATACCGTATGAAGAATGGTAAAGCTTGTGGACATGATGGCATACCAATAGAAGCCTGGAAGACTATGAGTTCCCAAAGCGTACTCCTGCTCACTGAACTTTTTAATATCATCGTATTTACAGGTCGAATGCCAGATGCATCGCGCATTAATGTAATAACCCCTATCTACAAGGGTAAAGGCAGTGTACAGGAGTGCGGCAACTATAGGGGGATTAAACTCATGAGCCATACCATGAAGCTTTTTGAACGGATTTTAGACCAAAGACTCCGTCAAGAGTGCTCTGTGTCAGAATGTCAGTATGGCTTTAGGTCTGGATGTAGTACCATAGACCCAATTTTCGCTCTCAGAACACTCATAGAAACGCATACAGAGCGTAATCAACCCTTACATTTGGCTTTTCTGGACCTACAAAAGGCCTTTGATTGTGTACCAAGGGAGCAAATCTGGTTTGCGTTGAGGTCTAAAAACGTGCCGGAAGGGTACATACGTATAATCCAGGACATGTACACCCAGACTGAAGCTATAGTAAGGACCGCAGTCGGTGACACTTCGACCTTTCCAATCACAGTAGGAGTACACCAAGGTTCAGTGCTAAGCCCGTATCTCTTCTGTGTCGTGCTTGATGCTCTGTCGGCGGACATTCAGAGTACTCCTCCGTGGCTAATGAAATATGCCGACGACATCGTACTTGTCAGTAAGAACAGGGGCGCACTTGAAGTTAAGGTGAACTCGTGGAAAGATACTCTTGAGAAGGGCGGTTTAAAACTCAATACCGCAAAAACAGAGTACATGGCCTGTAGTGTGGGGGATCACGATACCATCCATGTAGATAACGTGCCCGTTAAAAGATCGGATAAGTTTAAATATCTTGGGTCTGTACTACATGAATCCGGAAGCGTCGACTACGATGTCAAGTCCCGAATCGCCGCAGCCTGGGCCAAGTGGAGGGAGATAACGGCAGTAACCTGTGACCCAAAAGTTCCTGTCCGCCTAAAAGGATTGATCTACAAGAGCATCATACGTCCTGTAATGCTTTATGGCAGCGAGGCCTGGCCAGCGCTAACGAGACATACCCGCGATCTTCACTCCAATGAAATGAAGATGCTTAGGTGGATGTGTGGTGTTACTCGCTTGGACAGAATTCGCAACGAGTACATCCGCGGTAGCCTTGGCGTGCGAGATATCGCAGATAAAATGCAAGAGTCTCGGTTGCGTTGGTTTGGCCACTTACTGCGCCGTCCCCAAAACTATGTGGGTCACAGGTGCCTAAATATGCCCGTCCCTGGACAGCGGTCCCGAGGCCGGCCAAAGGAACGGTGGATTGACATAGTACAGGCAGATGCACGTGCCAACGGTCTTCGTAAAGAGGATGCTTTAGATCGTGCAAAGTGGAAAAAACTTAGCAGGAAAGCGGACCCTGGCGTATGCCGGGACAAACGCTAGGAAGAAGAAGAAGAATATTAACTATGATATTAGTAAGGATTTTCCACAGGGAATTTCTTGAAAAGGATAGTAATTTTTATAGCTAATAATGTAGTTTACTTCGAAGATTTAAGCAACCAAGATAGCATCACGTTTTCATTTCTGATGGAGATAGTGCATCAAAGCCTTTTAGTTATTGTATTAAAATCCATCATGTCATAATAAATCACACCAAATTCAACGTTTTTTCACGGCAGCAAACAGATTTAGGTTCTGAAAGTAGGTTGACAATTTCCACTCCATTTCTATTTTTACGTTAAATCCTTTTAAGACCCAACCTTTTTATGATAATAATGTGGACCGCCAAATCGAAACTTTAGTGAGAGTGAAAGTACTTTAGGAAAGGGTTATGCTATATTACCTATGAGGGCTCAGAGATTTGTATGAAAATCCCGTAACTTAGAATAAACATGACTTTAAAATTTAAAATGTTTAAATTAAATTTTATTTAATTTAAAATTTGTCTGATATATTTTAGTATCAGACAAACCATAGACACTTATTAACTTCTAGACTCTAGAGCGTATAGAGCGTACTTGCATTTCATTGATTTTGATTGGTTAATCAACTAATTCATTTTGTATTGGCCGCGGTAAAGATGAAATCTTCTGAAATCCTTTCGTAAATTTGTAAATGAACCAAGATTATTACTTTTATCCTAGCAAAAAAGAAACATTACTTTTCCGAATTATGTTAATCCTAATAATGGATGGAGGTCGAAGATTTCTGTCTGAGACCTCATTAATGTCTAATAAACGTGAAATGAAATAAGCCAAGCAAGTCCCTTTGTAAGGAAATTTTTATTCTTACGCCTTCTTTTATGTATTACGTACTTAGTTAGTTTCTTTGTAATTCGTCGTAATGGATTGAACTTATATAGAAAATAAGATTTGTCTGTATTCTATTATAAAAAATTGTGTACGTAGTCTTAGAAACACAAATAAAAATAACCCCGCAAAAAGATTTTCTTACAATGCTAGTTTTTGGAACGTAGTTCCTTATCGCGCGGTACGGAAGGGGGTTAGACGGAAAAAATTAAGGAAACCGACCCTCGACACATTTTTGAAACCGACACTTTTTTGTTGAATGTGAATTTTGCATTCTGTTCGGTGTATTCGCCTTAGAACAAGGCGTCTGCATCATCTGCATGGCCTAGTGGTAAGGGCAGTCGCCTATAAGTTCAACGTCGATGGTTCGAATCCCAGCTCGACAGACTGAATTTTCTATTTTCAATTTTATTTAAAATAATTTCTAAATGTGGAAATTATTCCCTAATTTTTTATTGTATAAATTGGATAACGCCATCTGTGAAAAAACAGTAACTCCACCAGAGTAACTCTTTGGTTTTGTAACAGTGCAATAGAAATAAACTAAAAATAATTCATCGTAGTTAATCAATTTAATACTAATATAACTAGTGGTTCGCCCCGAACTGAGACCTCGCGGTAACGGTATCCCATGATTATTCATTCAATCGATACATGATAACCAAAACTGACATTATTATTATGCCCGTTTTCACCAAACATACCTAAATCATCCCCTAAGTAGGAGTCTCTTAACGTAGGTAGCTCCTAAATACAATCCTAAGTCCTAACATCCGTCCCAATATCCTTTTAGGTGTCCCGTACAGGATCGTGATAAATAAGTTGACAGAAAACATCAATCACCTAACTTATAGGTAGCCCGTAAAGGTTAGGGAACGTTAGTGAAAACATTGAATTATTTATCAAACATTGAATTTAACTCGTAGTTCCATGGGAATAGTTACTGACTGCGCCATCTATTAGCATTATTGTGAAGCTATGTTGATGCTATATGAATTACTGACGCCCATTAAAAATTAAATAATCTCGTTTCTTTATAATATTCATATAATTTTAGTATTTGTTGTTCAAGTACAGGATATAAGTGACCTAAAAACATAAAATCAGTTTGAAAATCCATAGCGGATTTTTCTAGAGAGCGTCTTCAAGCGAGCGTATAAAATCGCCACTTTGAAAGCCCCCCATTTCGTCAATTTTAAGGGAAAAATTAAAAAAAAAAATATTTTTGTACTCAGTTCAAAATTATCTTTAAAATGATACGTAACAATTTTATGTAACGCGATTTTTTTTTTTTTACTTCGCATTCGCTTCTATGAGAGCCCCCCTGAAATAAAGATTTTTATAACTTTTTAAGCCATTTTCGGCTGGAGGCCATCGGTTTACATATTATATCTAAATTTGAAGTAATTACGTTCAGTAATTCAAAAGTTATAAGGCTCTGACAGACGGACGGACGGACGGACGGACGGACGGACAAGTGCAAATCGCCCTAGTTAACTCAAAGACCTTCGCTTCGCTCGGTCGATAATAATAATAGTTTATTACAATTCCTTCACTAAGAGGAAAGGGAAGAAACTACGAAAAGGAACACTCGAAAGGAACTACGTTCAATCCGGGTGTCCCTTGACACCTCTCAAGTTTTTTTTATGAACGAAAAAGAACATACCACACCACACCACACATCTCTATAGTTTAAGGTAGGTACTTATATTATATTAACCCGGCGGCGCTTCCTCCTCATAAGCATGAAGGCTTTAAAGTCTCAAGCTACAGAAGCGCCGGGATAACATGTGTCATATTACTAAGTGACACAACCCGAAAAAATGTCCAGGTCCAGGCTTAGCAAAGTGCTATGACATACCTTGAACAAAAATATGTATATAGCGTTGAAATTCAGCTTGGATGCTGATGGGTTGGCTGATGGGACGCGGCCTTGACGCGGCTGACTTCACAGAAATTAAAAACTAAACTTTGCTTTGCCACCATAGACTTACGATATTTACTACCGTAAGTTTGCCACTGTCATCATTCTATACTAATAATAGGAATCACTTTAACTAAAACCTTCTTAGAAATAGCGGCGAGTAAGAACCGACCGGGGGTATGTGTATAATTAAATCTGCCATCTACACCTACTATCTTCCAAGTTAGCCTGCTGCAAATTTAGACTGCATCGTCACTTACAATCAAGTGAAATCGCGGTCAAAATCTACCTTGTCATGAATTAAAAAGAAAGGTAGGTATACCGATTTTTAGGGTTCCGTACCAAAATGGTAAAAATGGAACCCTTATGGTGAGACTTTCTCCGTCCGTCGGTCCGTCCGTCCGTCCGTCTGTCACAGTCGATTATTTCAGTAACTATTAAAGCTATCGGCATGAAATTTGGCATAGTTGTGTATAATAGTGGCCCAACATCATTGGAATAAAGAAAAATCGAAAATTATTTTTAGTTTTATTAAAAAAGGGGGAAAATCGGGGGTTTGAAATTTCAAAGTTAATAACTATACCGAGTGGGGTATCATAATATGAAAGGCCTTTACTTGTGCATTCTAAAACAGTTTTTATTTATTTCTATATATATAATAGTTTTTGAGTAATCGGCCAAAATGTCGAATAAAATACCGTTCCCCCCCTCCCCCCTTATCTCCGAAGTTTACCAATCTAAAAATCTGAAATAATTATGGTCAATAGAGGTTTATGTATATTTTACAGGAACAATAAAATCAACGCGAAAATTATTTTAGTTTAATTAAAAAAGGGGGAAACTCAGGGGTTTGAAATTTCAAAGTAAGATAATTATACCGAGTGGGGTATCATATGAAATGCCTTTACTTGTGCATTCTAAAACAGTTTTTTATTTATTTCTATATATAATAGTTTTTGAGTAATCGGCCAAAATGTCGAAAAAAATACCGTTCCCCCCCCTTATCTCCGAAGTTTACCAATCGAAAAATCTGAATAATTATGGTCAATAGAGGTTTATATATATTTTACAGGAAAAATAAAACCAACGCTCTAACTCGCATAGTTTTTTTTGTATTAACAATAAACCTCTACAAACAAAGTTAACGATAAATAAGCAAATTAATATAATATTATCGTTTTACTTTTACTTTTGGAGTACGGAACCCTCGGTGCGCGAGTCCGACTCGCACTTGGCCGGCTTTTTTTTTTTTATTCTTTCGCTTCGTAATAGAGTCCGTCATAATTGAGTGAAAACATTTGTTCGGTAAACTAAGCCTATGAACAGAAACTTTAACTTTGTGGCCATCTAATTTCCCAAGTTTACCTGTAAAATACCTACCATCGTAGATAAATTAAGTTTCAAACTGGTCAGTCAGAGTGTTTATTCAAACTGTGTGTGTTGTTTCAGACATTGTAAAGTGATTTAAATTATTTCGGCATTTAATTGAGAAAGTTTCCGTAAGTTCTCTGCTACAATTTCGTAATTATGGAAAGATTTTCAAGTAACTTAATAATTTTGAAATGAAAATTGACTTATTAAGAGTTATAGGACATAATAATAAGTAATAATATCCCTCCCTCTCAAAGGTACCTCAGAAACCGTCATACCAAGAAGCTTAACATTTTCATTATATAATATTATGCCTCGTTAGTTTTTTTGCCTGACGTGATCTAATTAATCGTGATATAATATTGGTTTAATCTAATATATTTAAACGAGCAATTCTTGTATATATAATATATATACAAGAATTATATATAATCTGAATCTTGGAAACGGCTCCAACGATTTTCATGAAATTTGGTATGCAGGGGGTTCCGGGGGCGATAAATCGATCTAGCTAGGTTTCATTTTTAAAAAAGGTCGTTTTATTCGTGTTTTCAGGCAATGAAAAACCCCTTACAATATCATTAGAATACGAAGGTAAATTTCGCCGTCATCTATAAATTCCCGATAGCTCGACGGTTAAACGGGCGGCCCCGAAACCAGAAGACCCCGGTTCGAGTCCAAGACAATTATATTTTCCCCTATGTTTTTTTTTATTTATAATTTTTTTAATATATAATTCCCAAAACACGATTTACAAAAAAAAAACAAATAACCGAGCAAAGCTCGGTCACCTAGATATTAATAATTAAGTACCTATATCACAGTTTGCGCATGTATTTAAAAAAAAACTCCTTAAGCCGTATTCACTAAGCAACAAATGCATCATGCAACATGCTGCTCAACATAAATCCCAACATGTTATGCGATGACGTGGAACTTATGAGATGCACGACATCTGGCTACATCACGCGCTGCTGACTTGTTTAGCATCGTTGCCATACAAGTTACGCGTCACATGTCGCGACTTGCACACAAATTGTTGCTTAGTGAATACAAGGCTTAAAAAGAACCTTTTTTGTTGATGACGTTAATAAAAAACATACTCAAAACCCTTTTTATTACTGCTTTGCCAAGTAATGAAATACACACCCAAAACCGAGATGTAATTGAGTTTGTACGCTTTGACAAGCCATCCTTAAAAGCACAGGTGGTATTACAACTATGTTACTGTGGTAAACTTGCGTTAGGCTTTGTAATAAGATAGTGTGTTGTCATACGAATATAGTTATTTATACTACTCTTAGAAGAAGTAGTACCTACCTGTAGATGAAGTTGAGTAAATTGTTTAACTTCTTAGCAAATTGACGGCAGGAATACATATGCTTCTTCGCAAATGAAATACAGCCTTTTGTCAAAACTAGAAGTTATCACCATAACTAAATAGTGGCCTTTACTGTAATTTAATCCTCGTTTTTAGGGTTCCATACCAAAATGGTAAAAATGGAACCCTTATGGTGAGACTTTCTCCGTCCGTCTGTCCGTCCGTCTGTCACAGTCGATTATTTCAGTAACTATTAAAGCTATCGACATGAAATTTGACATAGTTGTGTATAATAGTGGCCCAAAATCATTGGAATAAAGAAAAATCGAAAATTATTTTTAGTTTTAATAAAAAAAGGGGGAAAATCGGGGGTTTGAAATTTCAAAGTAAAATAACTATATCGAGTGGGGTATCATATGAAAGGCCTTCACTTGTGCATTCTAAAACAGTTTTTTATTTATTTCTATATATAATAGTTTTTGAGTAATCGGCCAAAATGTCGAAAAAAATACCGTTCCCCCCCCCTTATCTCCGAAGTTTACCAATTGAAAAATCTGAAATAATTATGGTCAATAGAAGTTTATGTATATTTTACAGGAAAAATAAAATCAACGCGAAAATTATTTTAGTTTAATTAAAAAAGGGGGAAAATCAGGGGTTTGAAAATTTCAAAGTAAGATAATTATACCGAGTGGGGTATCATATGAAAGGCCTTTACTTGTGCATTCTAAAACAGTTTTTTATTTATTTCTAGATATAATAGTTTCTGATTAATCGGCCAAAATGTCGAAAAAAATACCGTTCCCCCCCCCCCCCCCTTATCTCCGAAGTTTACCTATCGAAAAATCTGAAATAATTATGGTCAATAGAGGTTTATGTATATTTTACAGTAAAAATAAATCCAACTATCTAACTAGCATAGTTTTTTTATATTAACAATAAACCTCTACAAACAAAGTTAACGATAAATAAGCAAATTAATATAATATTATCGTTTTACTTTTACTTTTGGAGTATGGAACCCTCGGTGCGCGAGTCCGACTCGCACTTGGCCGGCTTTTTTTTATAGCACGCATGACTTAACAGATCTCCACCACGATATACCTACATTATAGCGAGAGTCTTTGAAACCCTTTGAAACATGTTGATTACCTCGTCCGTTCTGTGAAAAAATTGACATTGCCTGTTCTATTGCAGAGATTTGACAATAAATCTCTCTTTACTACGCGAATTCAGCGATGCCCCTAGTAGACCTCTGCCTCGAAATGAATATAACAGTCTAAGGATCATTTAAATCCTATCCTACTAATATTATAAATGCGAAAGTTTGCGAGAGTGGATGGATGGAAGGATGGATTACTCCTTCACGTTACAAAGAATGGACGGATTTAGTTGAAACAGAGATAGCTTGTACCCAGAATTAACACCTATTTATATATAAGAGGTTTTTATTCCAGGCTCTATCTCATAATAGGAAAGTTCTTAAACCAAAAATATTATGAACACTTTACGGCACCTGTGCGAAACCGAAGCATAGACAGTGAAAAGTAAACAGTCTTTCTTCAAGCACTCAAAGAGTACTGACATAACAAAAAAAATCCAGGTCATTTCCAGAATGAAACATTCAAGACTCACACTATAGATTCGATCTCGACCTCAAAAGTTGAAACGAAAATTCATTCACAGCCATTATTGCACGTAAGCATTTCATATTAAAAAGGAATTTCCGACATGCAAGTCTTGAAACGATCGTTTAAGCATAAAGGAATGACAAATGGATTCAGGGCACTATTTTGGATCGTGTGGAATTGAAGACCGTAGACCTGGTATAGACTTTGAAATAAGAGGTGTTTTGAATGTGAAAAAATATTAGAACGTATTGTTTTAACCATTAAATATTTCTTTTGGAAAATGAGCCTTTTTTCATTTAAACTCATAAAAATATGAAATTATACATGTAAAATCCATTTTTTTTAATTCCAAGACATGCTTGCGCTTGACGACAATCATGCCTGGTTGAAAGCGATGATGAGGTCTAGGTTAGAGCGCACTTGCCTGGAAGATGCCTATTAGCTCTTGCTTTGAATACTATATACTTAACTTACATTGAATAGGAAAAGAAATAGCTGTTTTCATTTCATATTAAATGAGGCTTATATTTTAATGTAAATGTATGGAAAAGTATCTGTAATCTGTAATAGTTATTTATGCAACTGTTGTATAATAAGGGGTATTAAAACACGAATGTGGGTTTATCACATGAGTGTTATCAACATTTGCATACAAGTTGCATACTGAGTATCTAAAAATAAACTAAGTATTAATGAAAGAATTATTTATTGTAGTAGTAATTAACATTTTGTATAGTGCAATTATTAAAATTCACTTGAATCGCTCATTTTTTTGTAAACAAAACAATAAAAATATCGAAGAAAAATGGCGGGGATTCGAATAACTTTTTTTACGGCACGCGGCGTTCTGGTCGCGAAACGCGCGTGAATGACAATGTTTTTTTTTAAATTCATACAGATGTTCTTTTCTGAAATTAATACAGATACCGACGACCTCCCTGGCTCAGTGCTGAGCGCTGTTGTCTTATAACTGTGAGGTCTCGGGATCGATTCCCGGCGGGGCAATTTGGGAATTTATAATTTCTGAATTGTCTCTGGTCTGGTCTGGAGGGAGGCTTTGGCCGTGGCTAGTTACCACCCTACTGTCAAAGACGTGCCGCCAAGCGATTTAGCGTTCCGGCACGATGGCGTGTAGAAACCAATAATTAGGGGTATGAGTTGAATGTTCACTGCCATACCCCTTCTAAGTTAGCCCGCTACCATCTTAGACCGCATCGTCACTTAACATCAGGTGAGATCGCAGTAGCTGGTCATCGAATAAAAAAAAAATACCACGCATCGAGCAGTAAGAATGTGGCTGTCTGCTGAGTAAACCCTTTGCGTAGAGGGGATAAAAAAAAACAAAGTTAGTGTTATTATGAAATTCGAAAATAGTTTGGATGATATTATGGATATTAGGACATTGGGTATTTTAATGTTGGCAAGAAGCTAACTGTTTCAGAATCTTTTATAGAGGATTTAAAGAATGGGAGTCTTTAAGTATTAAAGTGTTGGTTTAATACTCAAAGATGGGAGTAGATAAAATACAATAAAACCACAGAGGGATAGTTTCATATAAAACTCCGTATAGCAGAGCACTACATAGTAATACTTTTAGAAGCCCTCTAAATTCCTTTAAGAGAATTCGAGCTTTTTCCAAGTCTCGTCTAGAGAATTCATAAACTGATATTGCAAGTAAGCATTCCATATTAAAAGGAAGCGCCGCAATTCAAGTGCCAGACCGATAGGTTGCAGCGTAAGGGTAAGCGTAACAAATGGCCTGGCAGTGTCGGGGATGTATAAAATTGAAGAATGTACAGAAATGCTTTTGCATAAGGGCTACGACGATTTAAAGGATGTGAGATCAGAGATTAGATAAAAAATTTGAGATGGATAGGTTTATTCACTGTCGTGTAGCGAGAAATAAAAGGCACAAAATGCATGTTGGTTGCGAAGGGAGCAGAAGACCAGATTATATACCGTTTAATAGCTAGGTGTTGTATTTACCTGTGGTACTTGTTGGGGTGTATTGTGGTGTGGCGTGTGGTAGTGGGATGTTATGGTGGTGTGGTTTGTGGTGAAAAAATGCTACAGTTATTGATTACGTTTTGAGTTTATTGTATTTCTCTAGCCTATTTTAATATCTATTGTGTGCACTCATAACTGTATACGTAAGTAGGTAAGTATTTCATGTGAAAAGAAAACTTACAAAATGCAAGTCGTGGCTATCGGTTATGACGTTAGAGCACGCGATAAATGGACTGCCATTGCGTTTCGTCGCGTAAAATTGAAGAATGTACAAAACATTAATTTTATTGTCCTTTCCTTTTTGGATGCGATGTTATGATAATTTACAGTAAACGGCGATATATATTGCACATCGGCCATGTGTTATACTTTAGCTTTAGTTTATTTAACTAATGAACTTTAGCTTTATTCGTGTGGTTGATGCATGAGTAGATATTGGTATTCGACATAAATAATTATACTGACCGTACATCGTCCTATATACAGTACCCGGCGATATATATTGCACATCGGCCATAATAAGGCCGATGTGCAATATAATATGTCGCCGGGTACCTACTGTATACTGTGTACACATAAAATATATTAAGCCTCTTTTCTTTCGGGGATTGAAAAAGAGGGTTATCTAACACTGCTCTTTTCTCAACCCATATCTTATTTTAGGAGTTAATCATTTCCTAGAAAAATAAATAACTTCCATCTCAAGAAATCATTGCCTAAAACATGTAGGCATAGCAATATAGCTTACCTTTTCCCAATCGTATTCTTGGTATCGTAATAAAATTATTCAGGGTCGATGATCGAAAAACGTGAGAATTATCATAACCGAATATTCTGTACGAAACAGCTGCTGACGTAGAAACAAATTCTATTTATTCCTATAGGTGGGGTAGTTACACCCTTCGGCACTTCAATTACATATTTGTGTCGTGGGTATCTTCTAATCTGTAATCTATTTCAGACCAAGACAACATCATTACTTTCCATCTGACATGATTATCTCAAGTTGTTTTTTTCCTTAAATAGTATCCATTGACTCTGATCTAAGCTGGTGGTAAGTGACGATGTGGGTCTGGGAAATATTACAAGTTCCTCTGTACTATGCTTTGAAGCGGTATAGTGCAGTTTTATCAAACAAAATAATAATGATAATATTATTAGTTTCCACGCGGTATCCTGCCGAAATCTTACATCGTGTGTTGGTAGGTACGGTCATAAATTTTTTTTAAAAGAATTTCAGCCAAGTTGAAGTTTGCAAATATTCTCCTCTCCCCTCCAATTAAGCCGAAAGCTTGTGTTAGGAGTGGGTACGACAATAGTGCAACGGCTAGGATTCGAACCTGCGACCTTTCAGCTTTCAGTCCGCACCTGTAACCGTTGGGTTATTGAGGCTTAACTTAACTGAAAAGAGTACCAAACACAATTCAAATATTCAGTCACAATCTGCTGATGGAAATAGATCGCTCTGTCACGCAACTCTTAATTTAGTTCTGCCATAAAATCTGGAAAACCTTAGGGGGGTGAATTTACATTAAACTGTGGTTTAACCTCTTCATTACGTCAAGAGTGCTCTCCCTAAGGCATTATGAGGACTAGCGGTATTTTCATCTTACATTCCTTAAACTTTAAAAGTACTAGTCCCTTGCGAATGCGCGAAGCCTTGTATTACAGAAATTTTGAACAACCTGCCTCACTTAGAGGATCATTTGCAAGTAGGTATAGGTATAACTATCATCTTTTTGTTCTTTATCAACCGATAGATGTCAGCTGGATATAGGTCTTGTCAAGACTTCCACATACCTCGGTCTTGCGCTGCTTGTATTCAGCGACTCCCTGCGACGCGTCTGATGTTGTCCCGTCTAATATCCATACTATGACTTCATAATTACTCTTCATCTTAACTCACTACTGGGCATAGGTCTCCTCTCATATTGAGAAGAGTTTAGGCCCAACACGCTAACTAAATACGGATCGACATACTTCAAAAATTTGTAAGAACATATGGAGAACTCTCATTTAAGCAGGCTTTCTCACGATCTTTGAACGTATGACTTTGGCTGCGTGTCAAAAATTTCCAACAAGACGCCAGCACCTCCTTCTAAGAATCTTTTTAAACTAAGCTAATATTTGCAAGTTTATGCTGATTTATTCTCACAGCGTCAGGTGCATCTCTTTAGAGCGCGTTAAATCCAGATCGTCTTTCTACAAGAAACTTAAACTTAAGTAGAGCACGAGTAGGAAATCCCAGGACGAAAATAATTTTGGTAATTTGTAAATACATAATATAGAGCTGTTGGCAAGTTACTTAGTGCCAATTTCACCATCGCCGAATAATGTTTAACGTGCGTTTAAACGATAAATAAGTTCGACGTTTTGACACATTTTCAGTACAAAATTTGTCACAAAATCAAAACTCTTCAGTTAAACAGTAACGGTTAGGGAGATGGTGAAAGCGCTTGAATAGTTCGGCGAGCACATTGAATTTATATGGCATTTTAATCAAATATATTCTCGGCTGCTATAAATAACTTATCCAAATTCTACGTATCGAAGGTGCAAAGTTCAAAAGGTCAATTTGATCCCGATAATATTATTATGTAGTCAAAAAGTGTTTACAAATTGATGAAAAAATTGCAATCTCAATAAATGGATTGATTTTATTTATTATTGGCACGCATGCACTTTATCAGGATTAAAATAACGACCTTCAATCTGTAGATATTATTTAGATCTCAATAGGACTATTTATTTAATATAAGCCTTTTAGTTAATTTAATCTAAAACAGACCATTAATTAATCTATATATCTTATCTATATCTATATCTATATATATATATATATATATATAAAAGAAAGTGGTGTTAGTTACACTATTTATAACTCAAGAACGGATGAACCGATTTGGCTGAAAATTGGTGGAGAGGTAGCTTAGAACCAGGAGACGGACATAGTGAGATGGTCATCTTCTGAGTCAAAATTTTTTTCGCTAATTTATATACGGATCTCTAAAAATACGAAACAGCGAACCATAATAAAAAATTCGAAAGCTAGAAAAATACATGGAATGGATAAAATTAACCATTAGAAAAAAAGGGGCACTTTAAACGAATATTCTAAGAGTTATTGCTTTAAATACAATACGCTTGCAGGGTTCCAAATAGTTCAATAGGCTAACGTGCCGGAAACCCATAAAAATGCAATATTTAAAAATATTGCATTGACAAGGCAAAACCCCTTAGAGATAATGGACTAAAGCCATAAATTGTTTCTTTTAGTGCAAACTTCGTGAGAAACGCTTTAGGTAGAGTAAAAATTGAAACCAGATGTGTGGCTGAGAAAAAAAAAATAAGAAAGGTCTAAACATCATTTTAGACAAGGGCGTAAAGTTAACCAATTGGGATGAAATTATAGTGACTTTACACTCATTGGCCATTTATCATAGGCTCTGCTAAATAGACCGACCAATTATATGTGAGCAAATTATTGTGGGCGTGTTTTTTTTCACTTTGCAGAGAGAGGGGGATTTTGGACGGAGAGAGGTGAAGACAAGGTTGACCGAGGCCATTCGAGTTTCATCGATCGAGAACGGAGGTCCGATCTCGGAACGCGAGAGTGCAATTACACCTTCAAGCCGAGGCGGTGGCGTAGAGATTTTAGAGATTAATCCTTAGTTTGAATCAGGCAAATTTTTTTAATTTGATATTGTGTTCAGTAATAAAATGTGGAGAAGGTCTTATTCAATATTCTCTCTTAATTTTTGGGAAAAATCCTAGTCGAGAAATAAGTAAATTAGTGAGGTGTCTACTACAGTACGAGTAATTCGGTAATGTACTTAATTTGATTTTAACTATAAAATAGTCTCACAGTGTTCGATATCATCGATCGAGAAGGATTCGACGCACTTCACTCATTATCATTATGCCATCTGAGATTTGGGATAATTATAGTAACATATTTTATGACTATATTATGTATACTAAGATGGAAGGAGGAAAGACAAATATGCTGTCGGGGTCTGTCAAGTCTATGCCTAGGGGTAACCCTAACGTGGACCTAGAGATGGAAATATACTAGATTAGTGTTAATGAGTCTGACTTTTACCCTGTGAGTCTATTTCTATAGCATAAATATGTATAATTTTAGACCTAATAATTTTATACGGGGTGTGTCTTAACCTTTCCTTTTAGGGTATGTGCGTAGAAATATAAACAAAGTATTATTGTCCCCATTGTGTGCATGTGTGGAAACACTACATTTAGCATAGTAATTACTGTATTATAACTATTTTGAAAAGAGCAACCGCCGAGTTTCTTACTGGTTCTTCTCGGTTGGAAAAGGCATTCCGAACCAGTGGTAGATTCATTAATTATTCAAAAGTACTTGTAAAAATTTAATTGAATAACAAAATAATTCTATTCTATTCTATTAATGGCTTAAGGTAGTTTAGCGCCTTAAACATGAATTAAATAATCAAACAGTTTCTTTTCTAATAATCTTTAAGAAACTGATAATAAATCTCATTCTTTTATCCACAAACACTTCTTTTATTAATATAGTCTATAAATTCCCTCATGTTACCTATGTATGATCATGAATTTCATTTCAGAAAGCTAAGCTTAGATAACTATTAGGCGTAGATATACGAATATTTAAGCTTCCGAGATGGGTTCGATTCCCACAGATTATGGAGGTTCTGATTAAGATCAATAACTTTATTTCAGGCTGATTACATACTCCGATATTATAAATTAAGTCAGGTCAAATATAGCTATGATATTACTACATTTCTCCGTGGGTTCGACTCCCAAACGAGTGGAGTTCTGTGTTGTGTGTAATTAATTATTTCCAACTTGGACAGTTACCGTAAGCTACTTTGATTTAAACAGATAAATACCTTTCATAGTGAACTAAACAGGTCTAGTTCGAAGAGCTACGTGACTATTTCAGAATCAAAGATTAAGCCTATAGTCTCTGAATTACTGTGCAGTCTATGAAAGCTAGACTTCATCTAGCTTAATACGATGGACAGATTAGGGCATTTAATTAGGTATTTCAACACTAGTAACTACTCGAGAGAAGCCGCAGTTTCGTCAAGTAGTTGTACACATCCTACGGGCAGCGACTCAAAATCAGGTAGGAGACTTAAACCTTTTTTTGTGTCCTATTGTTAAGCAGTGCAAGGCACTAGGGTGACCATAGGGTATTGTGTAAAGGAGAGACTTTATTGGAAACGGCTAGGGTGACCACGATATTGTGGAATGAGAGACATCAAGGTTGATTTGGGCTTTTAAATATTAACTTGTTGACTTTGATAGTCAAAGTTGATGCAATATCAGTACATGGCTCCAGCGTGGCGCACCGGCAGCGATTTTCCAGCACCTAATACACGCCCTCTCAAAATACAGATCAGCTCCCGCTCTGGTTTGGCCAAACCAAATAATATCAAATATAACAAATGAATATACAAACAAAACCATGGTAATGGGGCGAGCTACGGCTCTCAAAAGAACCTGTCTCTCGAAGACAAGGCAATATACGCTTCGCAGCGAAAAAAGGGAGATCTGGTCTGTGCCCCCATAACAATGTTTAAGGACCCCGTGCTGGGTGTAGGGTTCCCTGTGCTCGAGAGAATCGGTCGGCTTGCGATGGCCCAGAGGAGGCAAATACATTCACCAGCTAATCATGCATTCTATACTGTTCGTTAGCTTATATTCTTAATTAAGTCCTTCCGGACTTCCAATAGCGTCGACGTGACGCTATGCTACTGCTTTACTTAAGGTAGGCTCATACAATACAATGGGCTTCGCGTACCCAGATAGAATGGAATGATAGCCTGTTTGTCCACCCGCTAATGTATTGCCCAGGTGAGCGATGCGCCTCCGTTTTGCCTTGGGAAAACCGCGAAGTTACAGATAACATGCCAACTACCAACGTGTCTCTTATTCCTGAAATATTGTTTTTATGAACTTTTCTTCAAATATACTTAATCACTAATCATCAAGCTTAGACGATCACACCGTACCATCACAGAATTTGGTGCCGTGACCAGGATCTATGTATCATCCTGTGTCACATCTGTGGCCTTGTTAGGTCACAGAATTTGTTGCCGAATGACCAGGGATCTATGTACGTATTCGAAATAACGATATGACTAGATCTATGTTATAATAAAAATAATAAAACACAACGTAGAAATCATGATTGGGTATATGAGGAAAGGAATTATTTAATTGAAATATTTAATTGAAAGGGTTAAGACACACTGTGCATGTTAGTATATGAATATGTGTTGTACATTTATTTTATGTATAGGAAGGCAGAAGTAAGCAGTATGTCTATTATCTTATGTATAGGGGGAGCAGAAATAAGCAGCATGTTTTATAAATGTACAATTTACAGGATTTCTAGGAAGAGATTGATTGCAGTGATCGAGATATTAATCTTGCTTATTTCTTAGATTTATTTATTTTTAACTTTGAGATTTCATAAAATCAGAGCACATCCTTAGTTTAGCAACATCTGGTATCAGCATTGTGCTATTACAAAAAAAAAGGTAGACTGTTTGGCGTTTACGAAAGTTGCACGAAAGAAACAATTAGACTGATATTTGTCGGAGTTGAGCGGCAAATAATAAAAGACGCGATAAGACGGATTAGTAATGATGCCGGCAGGTAAAAGGGACCGAAGTACAAAACTAGTAACGACGGACCGACCAGATGTTAGCACGGTAGGTAGGAACGAGCGAGCAAACAGAGACAATAGGGAATGCGACGTTGCGAGTTGATTTTACAAAAGATCAATAAGTTCGAAGAAAAATTGCAGCAACTGGGTTCGAGCCCCAGTGCGATACCGAATAAAAGGGCGAGTGTGACGTCACTCGATACGGTTGGGGTAGAGCGTATCGCGAATGATGAAAGTGAGTAGACCGCGAGTTCTAGTGTAATACTCTTATAAACTCGGAAGTTATATGCGATATAACCTTCGGTTAACAAACCGGATTTCGATGGAAAATCATTCGCTAATCCTATTGCATTTTTAAAGCGATTAAAAATGTATATTAGGACAGTAAACGGAATGGATCGTGAGATTGACATAGCATTAGGATGTATTACATGGCACGCGCGGAAAGTTATGGAATTATACTCAAAAGGATTGGGTTACGGTTGCCGATTTCGAGACAGATTTAGGCGAAATTATTGGATGGAGTAGATTCGGGAATCCGTGAGATATAGGTTGATTAATACAGTCTATACAAGCGATTCGGGTATGACCATGTCTGACCATATTTGCTGAACAGGTCGAATCGATGCAATCATTGACTATTGCTTTTAGCGAACGGGATTTAGTGAACTCCATAATGAGACACTATGCGTTAGATATACAGAGGTTATGGTTTACTAGGACTGAGGAAGTCAATATCATGAGTGGGGCGAAGTTTCTGAGGAGCTTAGAGTAAAATATTGTTAACAAGCTGATAGGGATCGCTAGAGGTATTGTAGGAAATAGGTTTGGTAGACGGCGGTACAACGAGTCGCCAAGGGGGAGATCTATGGTTGCGACAATCTCTGCAAATAGGTAGACGAGTAGAGTAAATTCAGCTAGAGGGCGTGGTTATCGTTGGGGTCGATCAGGTTAGCCATCACTTTTGTAAAGGAGGACGAAGGTTTTACTTAGTCGAAAGGTGTGGGGGAGAGAAAAAAAAACTAGGTTTCCCACACTTAAACGACATCCGATAGTCTAAGATTGTGTAAAAGGAGTAATGGCGATATATCGGAGCGCGAAAAGATAGGAGTGGTTTATAACATCTTAACGAGTTATGGATGGAAGCCAGGACAGGGTTTAGGAGTCTGTAAAAGGAGGACTTAAGCGAGTGTTGAAAGGCGACAATAACAATGGTGAATATAGTTGTCAGTCGGAAATTGAAAGTATAGAAATCTTATTGGAAAATCAGTTTGATAGCATAGTAGAGTGTAACGAGATGGACATTACGTGTGAGTATTGCTTGAAGTGAGGTTTGAGTGCGTGCACGATGTTTCACGAACTCGATGAGTCGATCGACGTATGAAAAGACTATTCTTTATCTAATTAACCAGAAGTATGTGTGTGGTCAACACGGTAGAAGTATGAATGCACTTGTTGACACGCGAAGTTAGATTGGCGGGATAGCTAGAGAGTTGTACGACTCAAATTTAAGAGAAAGTACTCTATCCCAGTAATTCAAAACACAAGGAGCATTCTGTTCACTGAGAGAGAGCACGAATCAGTTGGTACTGATAGAGTTTATATGAGGTAGTTCTTTAGTTGAGACATCTGTATTAATTATACGACATTTACTTAGGTCATTGATACTAGGATATGATTGGTTAGAGCAGGTGAAGGAGGTAGTAAACTGCGGTAGTGAATAGATATTGACTATCGAATACTTAGGATTTAGGTCTTGCGTAAGACTGGATTCGGAATTGTAAGGTCGGAAGACTAGGGGAAGAGGCAAATTCTGCCACGATTATTTTGATATTAACCAAAAATACTAGGCCGGTGGGGCGTAGTGTATCAAAAAAAGGAATCGGGCGGTGAAGAACAAAGGGTATCGCTTAGACGATTTGAACTTAAGTAGTAAACAAAAGAAACTGTTACTACCTGTGTTAGGCGAGCATCGTAAAATATTTACGGACAAGTTAGGGCTGACTAACAGGTATAAACATGTTATTGAGTTGGTAGATGAAACTCACTTTTGTAAAACACAGTTATTCGGTACCTTAGCGTATAGGGAACTGAAATAAGAATAAATTGGAAGAGTTAAAAGGTTTAGGTATGGTGAGACAGGAGGTAACACCTTACTGTAACCACTCACATTTATTAAGAAGCGGGACGGGTCAATAAAACTCTTATTAGACGCGCGAGAACTTAATAAGAAAAAAGAATGAGAGGTGACGCAGATTTACCACCACTCACGTCTGATATTTTACAATCCTTTCACGGGGTAAACCATATCAGTTAAATTGATTTGAATAATGCTTATTTTCAAATACCGTTGCGTCAGGATTTTAGGAAGTATACGGGGTTCTCTTTTATGGGGAGAACCTATTCTTATCGTATTTTGCTCCAAGGGTTAAAGACATTTGTGGCTGTATTCTCGAAGGTAATGAATATTATATCAAGAGAGGTACGTGAGTTTTTGTGTGAATTATCTAGATGACATTGTCATATTTACCACAGGGTCATAGAACTTCATTTAGAACACTTAGACCAAGTACTAGACAGGCTAGAAACCGCGGGTTCAACTGGTAGGCTAGGAAAGTGTCGTTCTTATGTGTAGAAGTGAAACTGTTGGGACATCTAGTGAACACAAAACAGGTTGCGTATGGATCCTGAGCGAGTAAAAGACTTTAGATTTTCCCATACCTCGAATAATAAAACAATTACGAGGATTATTGGGATTAATAAATTATTTCAGAAGGTTTATTTCGAGATAGAGCGAGGAGGTTAGACCGCTCTACGAATTACTAAAACAAAATGCCAGATGGGCATGGGCGCAGGTAATAAACGATTGTTCTGAGAAGGTTGAGAGATTATTCTTAGGCACGATACTTCTCTAGCACCCAAATTAAATGATACCTATTATTTACAGACCGATAGTTATCTAGGAGTTTCCGGGTATGTTTATCAATTGAGCGTTGAACGTGATGAGGGGATAATAGGGTTCTGTAGTAAGGCATGGACAGAGATGCGAGCTTTACTTCAAATGTTTCGAGTCAGGCGTTCACCAGTTAGGCATTGAATGGACGCACACGTCTTTTAGAAATCCACGACCGAACTCTACGGAGAGAGTTAATAAAGAATTAGGCAGATTATTCAGGACGTATTGTGACAAGTCACACCGGTCTTGGGTGGTTTTATTACCGGACATAGAAGATTGTTATAATCATGTGGTACACACTACCACGGTCTATGCAACAAACAAGTTAGTATGGGGGAAACGGACCTTTTTATCTACCGATTACGATAGGGAGGTGACATCAGAGACTAGTAAGGTTACACGAATCAGGTTAGACAGCAGGCGTATCGGAACATAGTCAGGGCAGCAGAGAGTAGAGAGTTCCATACAATAATATCGTAGTTGACGTCCATACAGATAAGGAAAAAGGAAATTAAAATGCTATCCATCTAATTCGTTATTATAGGAATATATGAAAGGTTAGGTTTCCACTAAGGAAATTCAATTTCAAAATTGATCACGAATAATTTAAAACTAGTAAGCGAATGTGTATTAGGGTGAAATAGATTTCAAAACAACTAGTATGTAGGTGAGACATAGGAGTACTAGATGTATTCAAAATCTATTTGGGGGAGCGTGAGATGGTCATCTTCTGAGTCAAAATTTTTTTCGCTAATTTATATACGGATCTCTAAAAATACGAAACAGCGAACCATAATAAAAAATTCGAAAGCTAGAAAAATACATGGAATGGATAAAATTAACCATTAGAAAAAAAGGGGCACTTTAAACGAATATTCTAAGAGTTATTGCTTTAAATACAATACGCTTGCAGGGTTCCAAATAGTTCAATAGGCTAACGTGCCGGAAACCCATAAAAATGCAATATTTAAAAATATTGCATTGACAAGGCAAAACCCCTTAGAGATAATGGACTAAAGCCATAAATTGTTTCTTTTAGTGCAAACTTCGTGAGAAACGCTTTAGGTAGAGTAAAAATTGAAACCAGATGTGTGGCTGAGAAAAAAAAAATAAGAAAGGTCTAAACATCATTTTAGACAAGGGCGTAAAGTTAACCAATTGGGATGAAATTATAGTGACTTTACACTCATTGGCCATTTATCATAGGCTCTGCTAAATAGACCGACCAATTATATGTGAGCAAATTATTGTGGGCGTGTTTTTTTTCACTTTGCAGAGAGAGGGGGATTTTGGACGGAGAGAGGTGAAGACAAGGTTGACCGAGGCCATTCGAGTTTCATCGATCGAGAACGGAGGTCCGATCTCGGAACGCGAGAGTGCAATTACACCTTCAAGCCGAGGCGGTGGCGTAGAGATTTTAGAGATTAATCCTTAGTTTGAATCAGGCAAATTTTTTTAATTTGATATTGTGTTCAGTAATAAAATGTGGAGAAGGTCTTATTCAATATTCTCTCTTAATTTTTGGGAAAAATCCTAGTCGAGAAATAAGTAAATTAGTGAGGTGTCTACTACAGTACGAGTAATTCGGTAATGTACTTAATTTGATTTTAACTATAAAATAGTCTCACAGTGTTCGATATCATCGATCGAGAAGGATTCGACGCACTTCACTCATTATCATTATGCCATCTGAGATTTGGGATAATTATAGTAACATATTTTATGACTATATTATGTATACTAAGATGGAAGGAGGAAAGACAAATATGCTGTCGGGGTCTGTCAAGTCTATGCCTAGGGGTAACCCTAACGTGGACCTAGAGATGGAAATATACTAGATTAGTGTTAATGAGTCTGACTTTTACCCTGTGAGTCTATTTCTATAGCATAAATATGTATAATTTTAGACCTAATAATTTTATACGGGGTGTGTCTTAACCTTTCCTTTTAGGGTATGTGCGTAGAAATATAAACAAAGTATTATTGTCCCCATTGTGTGCATGTGTGGAAACACTACATTTAGCATAGTAATTACTGTATTATAACTATTTTGAAAAGAGCAACCGCCGAGTTTCTTACTGGTTCTTCTCGGTTGGAAAAGGCATTCCGAACCAGTGGTAGATTCATTAATTATTCAAAAGTACTTGTAAAAATTTAATTGAATAACAAAATAATTCTATTCTATTCTATTAATGGCTTAAGGTAGTTTAGCGCCTTAAACATGAATTAAATAATCAAACAGTTTCTTTTCTAATAATCTTTAAGAAACTGATAATAAATCTCATTCTTTTATCCACAAACACTTCTTTTATTAATATAGTCTATAAATTCCCTCATGTTACCTATGTATGATCATGAATTTCATTTCAGAAAGCTAAGCTTAGATAACTATTAGGCGTAGATATACGAATATTTAAGCTTCCGAGATGGGTTCGATTCCCACAGATTATGGAGGTTCTGATTAAGATCAATAACTTTATTTCAGGCTGATTACATACTCCGATATTATAAATTAAGTCAGGTCAAATATAGCTATGATATTACTACATTTCTCCGTGGGTTCGACTCCCAAACGAGTGGAGTTCTGTGTTGTGTGTAATTAATTATTTCCAACTTGGACAGTTACCGTAAGCTACTTTGATTTAAACAGATAAATACCTTTCATAGTGAACTAAACAGGTCTAGTTCGAAGAGCTACGTGACTATTTCAGAATCAAAGATTAAGCCTATAGTCTCTGAATTACTGTGCAGTCTATGAAAGCTAGACTTCATCTAGCTTAATACGATGGACAGATTAGGGCATTTAATTAGGTATTTCAACACTAGTAACTACTCGAGAGAAGCCGCAGTTTCGTCAAGTAGTTGTACACATCCTACGGGCAGCGACTCAAAATCAGGTAGGAGACTTAAACCTTTTTTTGTGTCCTATTGTTAAGCAGTGCAAGGCACTAGGGTGACCATAGGGTATTGTGTAAAGGAGAGACTTTATTGGAAACGGCTAGGGTGACCACGATATTGTGGAATGAGAGACATCAAGGTTGATTTGGGCTTTTAAATATTAACTTGTTGACTTTGATAGTCAAAGTTGATGCAATATCAGTACATGGCTCCAGCGTGGCGCACCGGCAGCGATTTTCCAGCACCTAATACACGCCCTCTCAAAATACAGATCAGCTCCCGCTCTGGTTTGGCCAAACCAAATAATATCAAATATAACAAATGAATATACAAACAAAACCATGGTAATGGGGCGAGCTACGGCTCTCAAAAGAACCTGTCTCTCGAAGACAAGGCAATATACGCTTCGCAGCGAAAAAAGGGAGATCTGGTCTGTGCCCCCATAACAATGTTTAAGGACCCCGTGCTGGGTGTAGGGTTCCCTGTGCTCGAGAGAATCGGTCGGCTTGCGATGGCCCAGAGGAGGCAAATACATTCACCAGCTAATCATGCATTCTATACTGTTCGTTAGCTTATATTCTTAATTAAGTCCTTCCGGACTTCCAATAGCGTCGACGTGACGCTATGCTACTGCTTTACTTAAGGTAGGCTCATACAATACAATGGGCTTCGCGTACCCAGATAGAATGGAATGATAGCCTGTTTGTCCACCCGCTAATGTATTGCCCAGGTGAGCGATGCGCCTCCGTTTTGCCTTGGGAAAACCGCGAAGTTACAGATAACATGCCAACTACCAACGTGTCTCTTATTCCTGAAATATTGTTTTTATGAACTTTTCTTCAAATATACTTAATCACTAATCATCAAGCTTAGACGATCACACCGTACCATCACAATAGGATACTTTTTATCCCGTTCGACCGCGTTTCCGTCAATTCACTATAAAACGTGGTATAACAAAAACGCATCTGACATGGAATAACAAAACGCAAATGACAGTGGAATAACAAAACGTAAATGACAGCTAAACGTAATTTTGTCTTTGGTTAAGTATGGTAAAAAATTTGACAAATATAAAAAGTGTTATAATAAAGCATTACTTATATTATAAATGCGAAAGTGTGTTTGTTTGTTGGTTTGTCCTTCAATCACGTCGCAACAGAACAGCGGATTGATGCGATTTTTTGCATGGGTATAGTAATGGATGTAGTAGTGGTTCCTCAGAACGGGAGAGCTACTTTTTATCTCGGATAATGAAAGAGTTCCCGCGGGATTTTTAAAAACTAAATCCATGCGGACGAAGTCACGGGCATCAGCTAGTTATGTATATTTTTTCAAATTATAAATTATCTGGCACCAACAGAAAATCATTGCGTTCTGTGCTGTTCTGTTCTGTCGTGATATTCTTTAAGTTGATTAAAATTATTAAAAAAAAAATTAAGTGGCACTCGGGGACTGCCGCGGTAAAGCTATTGTATAGCATTTTTATCAACTTATGCAATTATAATATTTATGCAATGTTTTTTTGCATAATAAAAATTATGCAAAATAATAATTAAAAACAAACAAACAAGAAAAGCGCACTGTCACTACTTCGCGAGTGAGATTCGAGCCTGCGGCATCATACACCATACGGTAAAGAAAGCGGCCGCTCGCCCACTGCGCCAAACAGAGCTAAGTAATTGTGAATCTCTAAAATGTTGAACGCTTACTGAACGACGGTGTTAGGTTTATTTTCGTAACGGAATTTCTTGATTTGGTCGCCGCTCAAACTGTTTGTCCTAGTTCAAAGCCCGCGATAAAAGCTATGCAACAGCTTGAAAACAATTATTAATGACTAGTTAAAAGATTTAAAATAACGTAAAAAATTAAACAAAGTTCATTTGTTAAGTAGGTATAAGTATAAAATCACACGCCATTACTGGAGGCCCTTTTATGTTAAACCAAGGGCATTTACTTAATTAAGTATCCCCGTGAAAAATGTATTTATTGAGAGGCGATGTTAAATTTTTAGGTTAAAAGCCTTGATTGTTACGGCGTAAAAAGTATAAAACACATATATTTTTCATTGAATATTTTATCGGGTATTGACTTTCGTTGTTCAGAATATAGAGGCTTCTGGCGTTAACGGTTAACTGCCATGTCGAAACTGTCATTCACAAACCAACGCCTGATCACTTATCGTCGTGAGTTATTAACTCAGTTCACGATGGATATTAAATTGCCTACTAGTATTTGACTCGGTTTGCACAATACGATGCTCAATTGTTTGTGGTTAACGCTTGGCTTAGTGCTCACGTGATGATTCATTATGTGTCTCTAAATCATACATCTATCTAACCATAAACGTAGTGTTACTTACGCCTCTGACACTTAATGCATGTCATTCTATATGTCTAACTTTTGCCCACGACTTGAGTGGGGCTTGGAGTGAGGTTTGAAAATCCCACGCAAACCCTTTGTTTTGTCGTGATAACGTCTTATAAATCGATGAACACCGACTGCACGCACGAAAAAGTGTCACGTTCCGCCTGAACCTGAGAGTGCAAGCGAGAGCGCGGAACAAGCGATAGAGAGGCACAATCGGCCCAAGCGTTGGCTTCGAGAGCGCCCGCCGCCACCCGCCAGTCATCGTCAATGTTTCTATATGACGTTGTCACGTAAAACTAACGTCCGTAAACCGACTTTACAGACAACCAATTTTTTCAGGAATCAAAAGAGTAAGTAGCCTATGTCACGTTCCAGGTCCTCAACTATACCCAAGCAAAACTTCATGTCCATCCACTTTTCAGTTTTTTAATTTATTATTTAAGGACAAATCAACAAACAAACCATAGGTGATATAATACTTAATACGATCCTACCTTTTTGGGATATTAATCATTCTTAGGTATATCTTGCTTCTTGTTTTAGAAGGGAAATGAATTGTTGTTGTTATCGTTTATCATAAAAATAATCATGGTTTAAAAGAATACCTTAAAATACTATATCACTAACCACTGCGCCAGGGTATCGTTGTATTACAACGTATCTTCTCGTATGTGCAAATACAACGCCCTCATATGAAATCGAATTTTCGGTACGCAGAGTCAGCACACCTAACAAAATTATTCAGGTTCCATGAACGAAAAACGCGTGTATTACCATAACTGAATACATTTATTGTAACAGCTGATGTGTTGGCAGGTTCTGAGAGTTATGAAAAAATCACAAGCAGAAAAATACTGTTTTGTCTTATGATATCCTGCCGAATGCTTTTTCATTTACTGAGACTGATTGTGAATCAGAAAAACAGTGTAATAAAAGCTTGCTCTATATCTTGCTATAAAAAGCTATTGTCCCGCCTTTTTCTTGTGAAATTCATAAAGTGTAATGTTTGTTATCATAGTTTAATGACTGACAGATAAAGAAATTCAAATATTATAGGCATTCATGCTAGACGTATAAAAGATTATAGTTAAAAAGAGTTAGATTCAAAGGAGAATGGGCACCTTTGTATGAGTTGCGTCCCCAGACTGTATCAAGTTGTGATATATGTCATTTTAAAGGTCATGATAGTAGCTTCATTTTATTATATGACACCAAGTATGAGACACGTGCAGGAAAAGAACTAGAAATCATTTAATTTTTTTGAGCCCGTGAAAGCCTAAGTCAGTGCTTTTTAGATTATACGGTTTTTTCATTCATTATGTCGACCAAGCGGCATATATTCAGCTAGCTGATGCCCGTGACTTCGTCCGCGTGGATTTAGTTTTTAAAATCTCGCGGGAACTCTTTGATTTTCTGAGATAAAAAGTAGCCTATGTCACTCTCCAGGTCCTCAACTATACCCATGCAAAAAATCACGTCGATACGTAGCTCTGTTGCGGCGTGATTGAAGAACAAACACACTTTCGCATTTATAATATTATTATGATGATGTCCCTGTGATCAATCGGGTGAAAACCGGGAGCGATCACCGGATGGTAAGAGGCACGTTGAATTTAATTGTAAAGCTGGAAAAGGAAGTCAGCTCTCCGACCTTCTCGTGCTCATATCCAAAACCCCGAAACCTTCCAACTCGAACTGCAGAAACGATTCGATTGCCTAGCAGACTGCGTTTCTGGGACCGATCTAAACAACAGGGTTATGGAAACTGTCCATAATCTGGGTCTAAATTCTTTAAGACCCATCGGAGGAAAAGAACCGAAAAATTCTCTGAGCATATTCTCAAGCTCATGGAGGAGAGACAAGAGATAAGGCTGCAGTTATCGGCAGACGCGGCTGCTTACCAGAGGATTAAAAGGCAGATCTCTACGGTACAAACTCGTGACCTTCGTGTCTTTAATAGCAAGTGTATTAAAGATACCATCGAGCGAAACAGAGGCTAAGTGTTCGCGAGAGATCAGTTTATCGGTCAGTCGTCTCGTCTCTTCTCGACCTGAGATCTTGGGAGAGGTTGAGAGGTTCTATGAAAAGTTATATACTATGACACAAAAACCTGTTAAAGATTTGGCCAAAGATCCCAGAGCCAAACTGACCCGACACAATACCGAAGATATCCCGGACGTTAGCTTATACGAGATTAGTATGGTTCTCAAGCAGCTCAAGGAATCACTGCGGAACTCCTGAAAGCGGGTAGAAAACCAGTACAAGATTTTAAGCGATTGTTCAATTCCGTCATTCACGAAGGCATAACGGTTCTTCAAAAAAGTGATAATACCTTGTTGAAGAATTATAGACCCATCTCGTTGCTGAGTCAGGTTTATAAGTTGTTCTTGAGATTCATTACGAATCGCCTTGCTCGTAGGTTTGAAGACTTCCATCCTCCCGAACAAGCCGGATTCCGAAAAGGCTTTGGCATAATAGATCACATTCATACGCTGCGGTAGATTATATATAAAAGACGGAAGAGCATAACCGGCCACTTTGCTTAGCGTTTGTGGACTATGAGAAAGCCTTCGATTCGGTGGAAACTTGGGCTGTATTGAGATTACTGCAGAGATGCCGGATTGACTGCCGGTATATCCAAGTGTTGAAGTGCTTGTATGAAAACGCAACTATGTCAGTACGTATACAGGACCAGACTACGAGGCCAATCCACTCACAGCGTGGAGTGCGACAGAGAGAAGGTGATCTCCCCGAAGCTCTTTACCGCTGCGTTGGAGGACGTCTTTAAGATTCTGGATTGAAACGGACTTGACATCAACATAAACGGCGAGTAGGTACATCACTCACCTGTGATTTGCCGATGACATAGTAGTCATAGCAGAGACTCTGAGAGACCTCAATACAATGCTCAACGATCTCAGCAGGGTTTTTCAACAGGTGGGCCTGAAAATGAACATGAGCAAGACGAAAATCATGTCCAATGCTCATGCTCCACTCCACCCAGTATTCGTTGAGAATTCTGCAATTGAAATTGTGGACGAGTGTATATACCTGAGACACACAGTCCAGCTAGGTAGGTCCAATTTCGAAAAAGATATCAACCGCCGAATCCAACTCGGCTGGGCAGCGTTGGGGAAGCTCCGAGATGTCTACTAGTTCAAAATCCCTCAGTGCCTGAAGACTAAAGTCTTCGAACAGTACGTGTTACCAGTGATGACTTACGGATCAGAGACATGTTCGCTAACTGTGGCCTTCATAAACTGGCTCAGGGTCACTCAGCGGGCGATGGAGAGAGCTATGATCGGAGTATCCTCGCTAGATCAAATCAGAAATGAGGAGATCCGTAGGAGAACCAAAGTCACCGACATAGCACAGCGAGTCGCGAAACTGAAGTGGAAATGGGCGGAGCACATACTTCGAAGAGCTGATGGTCGTTGGGGTCCCAAGGTGCTGGAGTGGCGACCCCGCACCGGGAAGTGCATTGTGGGCAGAATACCATCAATTAGTCGTAGAGAGCCGCTGGATTCTGGCGGCGCTAGACCGAGCCCTGTGAAAGTCCATGCAAGAGACCTTTGTCCAGCAGTGGACGTCTATCGGTTGATAAAGAAGAAGATAATAAAAAATTAAAAAATAACATAGTTCTTTCCCTGAACGAGTCTCACAGTTGGTGTCATACAATAAAATGAAACTATTATCATGACTTTTCAAATGAAATATGTATATCACAACTTGATACACCACTGGGGACGAAACCGCCCATTCTCCTTTAGAAAATTAATTAATTACAAACAACAAGTAAGTATATAGTGCTATGCATTTAGTTACTTATTTAGTTTCATTCCTGGGTATACCCAGAAACTGACTAAATGCATACCAGGTAGGTACCTATATAATTTGTGAAAAATTTTTATTTTTTTCGTGTCTGTATTCTTACATCAAAGGTCCTACTTTGTACATGGCACTAAAAAGACTGAAAGAGAGGCTTTGCCATTCGTAAAATAAATCCAAAAGAAAACAAACTCTTAGATCGCCAGAGGCCTCAAAGAAGTGCGCCAAATTCCTTCGGACATTACTGCGATATGCCCATAGGGCTTCCTTTATTGAAGTGCTGGAATATCAAACTTGGGGAATACATTTTATTAAATGTCTTTGTGAGTGCTACGTACTTAAATATTATATACGATGTAATATCATATACGATGTGCGAATCATTTTCGTCACGATTTTTCGGTTAGCGCGAAAATCTTATAAAACCTGCTCGGTATTTTAATAAGTAGCTCTTTATGCCACTGTTTTTTTTTTAATATATAGACTAGCGCTTGACTGCAGCCTAAGACGGAGCGCGCTTGCCTATAAGATGCCTATTCACTCTTGATTTAAAGGTACCTAAGTTAAAGTCTGTAGATACTTAGGTAGCACTATGCTAATAAGTGCACCAGGAGTTAAGGTGCATTAGGTATAATATGTGTTTTAACTCGCTTGTTTTCTTCGACAGTGTTTTTTTTATCAAAAATCCCGATTTTTTAAAATTGTCTAAAGATTTCTAAGTTTTCAAAATCTTAATTTTTGAACACTACTATCAGTCTTCTGTGAGTTTACTTTTGACAAATGTAGTTTTCATAGAGGATATAATGACGAGTTTTTTCTACATTAGATACTAGTTAAATTTACTATCACTTTTGAAGATTAGATTGTTGCAGCAAATGAGCGAATTGTTTTAGCAATACTAGTGTGCTTCGAATAAGGTTTTATAATAAACATAAGAGTTCTAAGCGTTTTTGATAGAGTTGTATAATATTAACTTTACATACAAAGACAATGTAGCGTTTCATTTGATGTTTTAAGTATGTGTTTTAATTTATTTATTAATAGCGATTTTACATTAGTAAATAATTTAAAGATACATGTAAGACATAACAAGATTATCCAGGATCATAAGCTCATAACATAATCGCCTTATTACTTAAATAAAAAATTATTCATCCTCATCAGGCTCAAATCTTTTCATATTTTTCCTTAAGAGAGAGAATTACATTGTTTGCGAAAATGCCTCAAAGAATCCAGTAGGTAATTCTCTAATGAGTAGACTTTGGGCAAAGAGCAGTCTTTAATTTTTATAAAAGTTTAGTCCTATTTCTCTTTATAAGCATAATCATCCATAAATTATTATTACATTCATAAAGTTACGTTAAAATACGATTTTACCGGAGTGGGTGTCTTCTTATACCAACATAGCAGTGGAAGTGCAGTATATTCTGGTTATGGTGTGGCCATAGCCTAAAGCTAATTAGTTGACACAATCACTCCCAGGCTTTACGCCTGTTAATTAACATTGCTATCGTTGATATATTATTAATAAGTATAAGTTGGCTTTGATTCATAGCTGTTATTCAAAAAATAATTACCTACCATTGATCCCTGAGATGAGTAAGTAGATATCTATCTGCATGGAGCTGAAGGTGTAATAACATACAAAGTGCACTAATTGCATGGTCAAAATTTTTTTAAACAAGGTAAAAGCCACCTTTAGGTTGATACATATTTGATCATTTATAATATCATCGTTTATTATAACACGTCTGATTAGTCATCATCATCATCAACCCATTGCCTGCACCGTCTACTGGGTCTCCTCTTAGAATGGCGTTTTGGCCATAGTCCACAACGCTGGCC
Source organism: Oeneis ivallda (assembly GCA_029955525.1). NCBI lineage: Eukaryota > Metazoa > Arthropoda > Insecta > Lepidoptera > Nymphalidae > Oeneis > Oeneis ivallda. The sequence continues at coordinate 16,777,915 of JARPMR010000007.1, forward strand.
AAGAGCCGATTGGCAGACTTCACACACCTAACAATACCTAGAGCCCAGGCATGCAGGTTTCCTCAAGATTTTTTCCTTCAACGTTAAAAGAAGTGATATTCAACACAAATTATTATATTCAAAAATGCACTTTAAGTTTTTATTAAATCTATGTTTTTGCTCACCCAAAAGAGTGCTCAATGTGCCTAAAGAAGTTTTCACTTCAATAATATTTTCAGGGAAATATGATGCAGGGAATCGAAAAAATAATAGGGTCAGAAAAAACTCAACGATTTTGCAAAAAAAAATATCCATTAATTAAATAGATTGATAACGAAAACAAATCACCGGGCTACGACCATTGTTTTCGAGTATTTTCGTACCATCGTTGCTTTTTGTGTGGATTAAGTGAAGTCATATTGTTTACGAGTACGATACGAGTGGGCAAGCTGAAAAGCCCGTTTGAGCTCCGCTCCGACTTTTTTTAAATCTAAAATATTTATGGAGGGTCTTTCAAAGCACATTGGTGCAATCTAATGCTGAAATCTATTGTTTAGATTGTTTACCGAAGTTTTTAAAACAACGTGTAATGTGTTAAAATGAAATCCTACTTCCTCCTAATATTATAAATGAGAAAGTTTGTGCGGATGGAGGATATATGGATGGATGTTTGTTACTATTTCACGCAAAAATAACTGAACGGATTTTGATGAAACTTATCATAATAGCACATAGGTTATGTTTTTTCCCGGAAAATTAAAGATTTCCCACGGGAATCAAAAGCCTTAATACACACAGACGAAGTCGCGGGCATCACGTAATCTAAACTATTTGGACCTTAGCCATTTTGCAGATTGCAGACCGAAAACAAAACTAAGCCAGCTAAGCTAAGCTAAACTCGAAATATGTCTAGTGTACATCAAGAACTAATCTGCCGTACACTACTCCAATGCGAATCGGCATACACAACTAACTTAGTTTCGCATATTTTAGTTAGCACGCACAGATTAGTTTGCTTAGCTTGCAGTCTGAACGCAACTATGAAAAACTCCGTCAGCTATGCGAGCTAAGTTATACCCGCTAAAGGGTAACCTGAACTGTGAACCTGAAATTTCGATGTGAATGTTAGCCCTCTATAATAAGTCCACACAATAATATTATTATCTTGTTTTTCCGCGTGCTTTTTAAATAACTAGCGCACTTCACTACATAATTAATTATAACTTGGGTAACTTTAAATAAATGAATAAGCATCTTCTAGGCAAGCGCACTCCTTCTTAGGGCTCTTGTGCACTTCCTCGTATTCAATTCGTTTTCGTGATTCGTGAAAATATGATTCGAGGTGATCTACATACAAAATGTACGTGCGCTTGTGCACTCATTCGATTCGTATTCGTATTTTGACGGCCACCTCGAATCGCAAGCACCTTCACAAACACGATAACGAATCGAATACGAGGAAGTGCACAAGAGTCCTTAGGCTGCATCTTCACTTACCATCAGGTGAGATTGCTGTCAAATATATTATTAAAAAAAACAAAGCTCACGGTCACGAGAGTAACCCTTATCATTGCCAACGAATGACAAAAGTCGCTTGTGAGAGCTTTGTGGAAGCTGTTATTCCTTTGTGTAAAGAATTTCCATGGTGTATTCTGACCAGCAAATGTGTTTTAAATAATACCTGTGTTATGATAACCTCAGCACCGCGGCCCGGATGTAAATTGAAATGGTATATAAAGACCTTTTGGTGTTGCAAAAAGTATCTTCCTGTTACTGTAAAACGAATTCAGTTTGAAACCATTTCGAACGAAATTATCACAAACCGAATTCTACTTTAAAGGTGTAAAGCTTCGTAATCCGTTATTACGTAATAATAATTACGTAATGTAATCCGTTCCATTATTGTCGTACCCACTCCAATTTGAAGGGGAGAGGAGAATAATAATCAAGTTAGCTCGACTAATATTCTTTGAAAAACAAGTGTAAATTAAAAAAAATATTTTTAAAAAACAAGCTTTTAGTAGCTGGATACATCGTCAGACCTGGATATCATCTAGAACCAGAGTACGTCGTTTCTTTACTGAGTTTCTATGACCACCTTCCAGCTCCATCATCAGATTAGACCCTGGTAACCATCTAAAAACAAAGTACTCGTCAAGACGAATCAAACGAGCCCAAACTCGATGAGGTTGTGTCGTTTCTTTGCGAAGTTCCTATGGCCACCTTCCAGCTCTATCATCAGATCAGCACCATGTAAACATTCACGCGATTTACACATGTATGCAAAATTTCAGCTCATTCGGTAACCGGGAACTGGATCAAAAACTTGCAAGATTTGATGACAACATCGTTGATGACAAACATCAGGACAGGTGAAACTAAATAATAATATTAAAAAAAAGCTTGTAAGAAAACAGAATAAACTAGCTGATTTATATGAAGAAACGATGCGCATTTTGCATTTAATTTTTTTATAAACATACTAGCTGATGCCCGCGACTTCGTCCGCATGGATTTAGTTTTTAAAAATCCCGCGGGAACTCTTTCATTATCCGAGATAAAAAGTAGCTCTCCAGGTCTGAGGAACCACTACTACATCCATTACTATACCCATGCAAAAAAATCGCATCAATCCACTGTTCTGTTGCGACGTGATTGAAGGACAACCAACAAACAAACACACTTTCGCATTTATAATATCAGTAATGCTTTATTATAACACTTTTTATAATTGTCAAATTTTTTACCATACCTACTTAACCAAAGACAAAATTACGTTTAGCTGTCATTTACGTTTTGTTATTCCATGTCAGATGCGTTTTTCTAAGACCACGTTTTATAGTGACATGACGGAAACGCGATCGAACGAGATAAAAAGTATCCTATGTCCGTCTCCTGGTTCTAAGCTACCTCTCCACCAATTTTCAGCCAAATCGGTTCATCCGTTCTTGAGTTATAAATAGTGTAACTAACACCACTTTCTTTTATATATACACAGATTACAAACAATAATATATTATGGTCGACATTTTGACAGATTTGCGATACCAAAATTTCAATACTTCTCGGTTAAATGTTAGTTGGCGATGATGAAATTGGTATTAAAGAGGTTCCTGTATAGTTGTTCTCATGAAGATACCAAAAGTAAAAATACGTATTTAGTTGTGCTGTGGATATTAAAAATTTTCCTTAAAGGTACAAAATATATCGATCTTGAACAGTAATTTCTTTTACGTGATAAAGTCATAAAGAAACATTGACAATGACTGGCGGGCGGCACAATCCAACGCTTGGGCCGATCGTGCCTCTCTATCGCTTGTTCCGCGCTCTCGCTTGCACGCTCAGGCTCAGGCGGAACGTGACACTTTTTCGTGCGTGCAGCCGGTGTTCATCGATTTATACGACGTTATCACGTCAAAAACTAAATATAATTTTAGCTTAAAATATCGTCCTGACGAATATGCTATACCTAACCCGAAAACGGAACTCAAAACGCATTTGCGTTGATATTAATTTATTAACCAGTCGAAAATAAATAATAATATACCACATGTAGTTGACAGTAGGTAGTAATACACTTTAATTTGTTTACTTTAATTTCGGCCGAGTACATAATTTTATTAGTCACAATTAGTAATCCAAACAAACCTTTGACTCTCAAACTAACAGGTCTTGAGGTGGACAAAATACGTCACCATTCAACATGAGACCGCTTTTGAAATGTGAAATTTTTTATCACATAATATAATTTGCTAAAAGACCCGTTCATTACCCGTTTTAAAACGAGTACCCGTAAGACTAGCAACGCGGGTAACGAATGAAAGGACCCTCTAGCAAGATTCTTACCACTTTGTTATATTATATTAATCTGTATACAAAGAAAAATAATATTTAGGTCTGTGATTTCATCATCATCATCATTAGCAACAAGTCAACGGCTCACTACTGAGTGCAGGTCTCCTCTCAGAGAAAGGTTATAGGCCATAGTTCACCACGCTCGCGCTGGCCCAATGCGAGTTGGCGGACTTCACACACCTTCAAGAACATTATGTGTGCTCTCAGGTGTGCAGGTCTCCTCACGATGTTTTCCTTCACCGTTGAACCAAGTGATATTTACTTGCTTAAGCACACTTGTCTCCGAAAAATCAGAGGTGCGTACCCAGGATCGAACTGCGACCCCCCGAATAGGAGACCACAGTCCTAACCACTAGACTGATTTAGATATTCTGAAAATATTTCTCACCTCACCTTTTCGGAAAGTTTGTTGCAGAGTATATTTAGGGTTGAATTATGGAATAGAAAAAAATGTTATAATATCTTCTATGCGTCCTCGAGGACTTAGGTTTTTAAAATTCCACAAACCACTTTTTCTTTCAGGATAATATGTAGCCGATGGCACTCTCCAAGTCTTCAACATAAATCAAGCAATTATGTCGATCTATTGCTCCATTGCTGCGTGATTGAAGGATAAACCAACAAACACAAACATTCACATTTATAATATTAACTAGATGATGCCCGCGACTTCGTCCGCGTGGATTAACAAAGGTTTTTAATCACGCGGGAACTCTGTAATTTTCCAGGATAAGTATTAGCCTATGTGTTAATCCTGGGTATGAGCTATCTCCATTCCAAATTTCAGCCAAATCGGTTCATATATTGTGGAGTGAAAGAGTAACAAACATCCATCCTTTCATCCATTCTCACAAACTTTCACATTTATAATATTAGTAGGATATTGGATATCATGTTGAACTTTTATACAAAAAAAACCAAAACTATTAAAAACTAGAAGAAAAGGCTAATTAACTATTTCGTTTCTAATTAAGCTCTATATTGCTAAAGGGCTGTAACGATCCCTTTTAACGACCCATTGATATAATAGGAAACGACTTTCTGTAATCCATGTATTTTCACGAGTTTATTTGTAATAAAATTAAGTGATTAAGGCTATTGTTTACGAGCGGACAATACAAACAAGCCCAAAGGATTCACGAGGGATAAGTAATACGCTTCGACATGAGCTCACGGGGATTTTATTTGTCTGAAAATAAAATAAGAATAACACACTTTTTGACCTGACTTAAAATAGGTTGGAGAAATGACCTCAAGCTTCTCGCTTTTGGAACGAAGTTCCTTATGGGGCGTTGCGGAGGGGTACCCTAGCCGGCAAAAAACGTCCGTAACGTTAAAAAATAAAAGCGTAAGATTTTTTCGTAACAGTCCTTGTTGTCTTCGTTTATTTTACACATTCCATCAATGCTTTGATGGCGCAGCGGTAAAAAGAAGTAGTGATACTATCGGTTCAGAGGTTCGAATCCTGACTTCAGATAACTAGTGGTTCGCCCCGAACTGAGACCTCGCGGTAACGGTATCCCATGATTATTCATTCAATCGATACATGACGACAAAAACTGACATTATTATTATGCCCGTTTTCACCAAACATACCTAAATCATCCCCTATGTAGGAGTCTCTTTACGTAGGTAGCTCCAAAACACAATCCTAAGTCCTAACATCCGTCCCAATGTCCTTTTAGGTGTCCCGTACAGGATCGTGATAAAGAAGTTGACAGTAATCATCACCTAACTTATCATAGGTAGCCCGTAAAGGTTAGGGAACGTCAGTGAAAACATTGAATTATTATGTAGGTACTAACGAGTGAAAACGGGTTAGGGGCATCTGTACAAATCGTCATCTATCGACGCGAATAGAAAATATACAAAATGCAGCAATTAATAGTTTATTGAAGTTTGATATTTAACTAAAGAATAATTTTAATTGAATCATGTGTTATTATATTATGTACCTAAATAATAATGCTCGACGCAAAACTGTTTTTGGGATAGATCGTAGCCTAGTTCCATGGAATAGTTAATGACTGCGCCATCTATTAGCATTATTGTGAAGCTATGTGAAAATTACTGATGCTCATTAAAAATTAAATAATCTCGTTTCTTTATAATATTCATATAATTTTAGTATTTGTTGTTCAAGTACAGGATACAAGTGAAGTAAGAAAATAAGTACAGTTTGAAAATATATAGCCGATTTTCCAGAGAGCGTCTTCAAGCGAGCGTATTAAATCGCTACTTTGAAGGCCCCCCATTTAGTCAATTTTAAGATAAAAATTAAAAAAAAAATACGTTTGTACTCTGTTCCAAATTGTCTTTAAAATGATATACAGAAACTCTATGAATCGCAAAAAAAAAATTTTACTTCGCATTCGCTTCTATGAGAGCCCCCCTGAAATAAAGATTTTTATAACTTTTTAAGCCATTTTCGGCTGGAGGCCATCGGTTTACATATTATACCTAAATTTGAAGTAATTACGTTCAGTAATTCAAAAGTTATAAGGCTCTGACAGACGGACGGACGGACGGACGGACGGACGGACAAGTGCAAATCGCTCTAGTAAACTCGGAGACCTCGCTTCGCTCGGTCAATTATTATTTATTTTATTTTTATTATTAAAGTTCGGCCGTTCAGAGAATGCGTTCCTGACACATTTAGAAAAATATTGTTTACCAAGTTATTTGACACTCAGTTTGGCACAAAATTATAACATTAATTGATTATTGATATAATAATGTTGTTTTAATGCTCATCAATTGTTAAAACGGTAAACAACCAGCAATAATATTTTTATCGTAACTGCTACGCCATTACAAAGTTACGTCGTCAGTTCAATCGCGACGTGTCAGGAACGCATTCTCTGAACGGCCGTAGTTTAATTTATTATTATTTATAATTTTATAATTTATAATATTTGGTATAAAATTAAAAACAAATTACACTTGTTATTATATATTTTTATAAATCATTGTAAACAAACAAAATAAAGGTGTTAAGATAAGTTTGTATTAAGTAGTTTTTTTTATTTTTATCGATAAAAAAATCATGATAAAAATGTATACCCGAATAATTATTTTCTTTATACCTCGAATAGAACTTGAAATTAATATTTTTATAATAAAGAACTTCGTTCCTATCTGGTGTCCCAGGACACCACACGACTTTTTTTTAAGGATTGTTTTTTGTACATGAATAATCTTGAGTTTTATGTCTGTTTAATTTGAGTTTATTTTTATCATTTTTATAATTCGTCAAGTGCATAAATTTCACACGACTATTCCTTAAATAGTATCCATTGACTCTGATCTAAGCTGGTGGTAAGTGACGATGTGGGTCTGGGAAATATTACAAGTTCCTCTTTACTATGCCTTGAAGCGGTATAGTGCAGTTTTATCAAACAAAATAATAATAATATTTTTATAATTTTAATAAGATACTTTTTTATTTATCGGAAATAGAATTGACTCATATATAATAATGTAAATTATATTAATATGTATGAGTCAGTGTATATTTAATATTAAAAAATATAATATATTCGTACCAATTCTATTGCTGATAATAATACAGCGTGTTTTGAAATTTAACGGCGTAATACCTAATCCGGTCATGAAATTGTTTATGAGAACAATTTAAATAAAGCTTCTGACCCTGCGGGATTTAGCTGTTAATGGTCCACAATGATTTGCGAGTATAATTCTTGTTGCCAAATTACTGACAATTATAATTTCCTGTGGAGCGATAAGAAAGATTTTACTGGGATTTGTGGTAGCTAGTTAATAAAATATCTCATAAAATATGACACACGGTAAAAACATTTTATTTCTAAAATTTTTTTTTCCGCCGTTTAGACCACGACGTTTGCGAATGGTTTGCCCGTAGACTTATTTTAAGTTTATACGAGAGGGCCGAAGCATATAACGTGAGAAAAATATCGCTTTTTCTTCTCTGAAAGCAAAATTTTAATTTGTAAGCTGGTGAAAACGCTTCTGAGAACAGCTGTTAAACTAGTTAAAAAAAATAGTTTACAAGATGACTTTTGAAGAGAAACAACTTAAAACTTTGAACAGTAAAGTATAAGTCGCAAAAGTTAAACGTTGCAGCAGCAAACAATTTTGCAGGCGACTGGCGATGCCAAGTAAAGCCTCGCGCATATTACAGCTTCGGTGGGCTCAAGCCTCCATCGCATTTTCCGCATCAAAGTGTCTAAAGCTCTATCTATTTAGCGTAAAATACAAAGCCTAATCGACGCGCCAATGCAATGTTCTGCGGCCTGCATGTAGTGTGCCATGGTTCATATAGGATGCATGAAAATTATGTAGGAGAATCTTGTCCTAATATGTGGCGTCGCGGCCATAATGCTGATTGCATACAGTGACAATGACAGCCGCACCCGCAAAGGTAGACACCATAGACACAATGATTACTACCGTAAGTACCTGTCAGTCGCGAAACGCGTAACCGATTTTGATTTATCAAACTTCAAAATAATATAGTACATCTTATAATAAAGCCCATAGCGTTTATTTTGGCGTGACCAATTTGAGCAATTTTTCTTTTAAATATGGTCACAGCGATATAAGATTCGCTTTCCTCTTCTATCTTTAGGTAATGCCGTAAGATTTTTTCACTCCTCCCTCCTTTGTATGTCTTCGTACGGTAGTAAATATACCTACGTCTGCGGTAGGTATCTACGTAACGAGTCTTTTCAATTTGATAAGCGGTGATGACGTCATCTGCATGTTCTAGCGCGTCTGACATCCAACTCTTTCGTCCTATCGTTTTTTTAGTTCTCATAAAATACTTTGCGTACCTGCTTGACCTTAATGTGTGCTCAACATAATAATAGGGGCTTTTTATAAATGGCCACTAAATTATTCTTCCGCTTTTAAGCACCTCTTATTTGAAATGTTTTACTCCTACTATTATTACAAATGCCAAAGTGTGTACGAGTATGTTTGTTTGTTGGTCTACTGACTTGTTGGTATATTTTCTAGTTATTCATTCACGTAGCAGCATAACAATGGATCGATGTGATCTTTTGCAAAGGTATATTTAAGGGCCTGGAGCCAAACCAACAAACAAACACTTTCACATTTTTTAAATGGTAAGTGTTAGATTTTTAAATGTAGAAAATAAATAACCTAATCTTTTTGTTTTAGTATGTATAACGTTTAGCTACACTTTAAAATATCAAATAGGTACGATGTACACCGACAAATTAAATTACTTACGTCTCTTTTCACTTCAACGAAATTCGTAAACTAATAAAGTCCCTTCTAAGAGCATTAAACTGGATGAAAATAGTTTACAGATGACTTTTGAGAAGAACTTAAAACTTTGAGAAGTGGCATAGCTCGCGAAGTCAAACGGTCCAACATCAAACAATTTCGTTGCATCTAGGGATGTCAAGCGATTGCTCAATTACTGCACTAGAGTTAACAATATTCTGTAATTAAAACAGTTTAATTGCATAATCTATATATATAAAAGAAAGTGGTGTTAGTTACACTATTTATAACTCAAGAACGGATGAACCGATTTGGCTCAAAATTGGTGGAGAGGTAGCTTAGAACCAGGAGACGGACATAGGATACTTTTTATCCCGTTCGACCGCGTTTCCGTCAAGTCAATATAAAACCTGGTATAACAAAAACGCATCTGACATGGAATAAAAAAACGAAAATGACAGTGGAAGAACAAAACGTAAATGACAGCTAAACGTAATTTTGACTTTGGTTAAAGTATGGTAAAAAATTTGACAATTATAAAAAGTGTTATAATAAAGCATTACTGATATTATAAATGCGAAAGTGTGTTTGTTTGTTGGTGTGTCCTTCAATCACGTCACAACAGAACAGCGGATTGATGCGATTTTTTGCATGGGTATAGTAATGGATGTAGTAGTGGTTCCTCAGACCGGGAGAGCTACTTTTTATCTTGGATAATGAAAGAGTTCCCGCGGATTTTTAAAAACTAAATCCATGCGGACGAAGTCGCGGGCATCAGCTAGTATAGCATAAAGGGGTTAACTTAAGTGTTTACTCAAGTGTTTACTCAACTACTCGACTAATTTCCGAAACCGTTCGGCGACGTCTATGAGTTGTATGATTGTGGTCATGTAGAAATGTAATCACTTAAAATTACTTTATAATAATTAAGAAAAAACAACTTTACCTAAAACATAACCTTATGTTAAGCTTTAGATTTTAGTTGTACCTACTAACAAATAGATTTAAGTTTTTTTTTATTACACACCAACATTGTGATCCCAGGCGATTGAGTTAAAATATTTTTATTAGGTAAAAATCTCGAATGATAAAACGTAGAATGTAGAATCCGAATAAAACTACTTTCACATAATTCTCTTCACGATGAACAAAATGTTAATAAAATATTTAAAATTTATTTTATTTCAAAGTGGCTTTATATTCATACTTGTACGTCTTTTATTAAAAATATTCTTGTTCGACGCCAGATGGAAAAAGCAAATACCTAGTAGGTATAATTCCACCGATAAAGCGAATGAACACAGTAATTTAAATGTGTTGTTGTTGTATGTTGGTAAGTTTTCTCTTAGTGATTACAGTTACCTAATAGACTGATAGGGTCTGGTAGGTAACTAGTATATCATACATAGTAAGAGTTGAATTGAAATCCTTTTCTATCGTTCAATTTGGGAATACTGTAAGAGGTAAGTAAGAGTCCATCCATTTTCGTACATTCATCTCAATCCATCACCGGCCCACTACTGGCTGGCTACGTGTCTCCTCTCTCAATTAAAAGGGCTTAGACCATAGTCGATCACGCTGGTGAAGTCCGGATTGACAGACTTCTCAACCTTTGAAAATATTATGGAGAACTCTTAGGCATGCAGGTGCCCGCACAAAGTTTTCCTTCACCATTAAAACAAGTGATATTTGATTGTTACGTTCCCTCAAATATGCTTGAGTGAAGCAATGGCTGGATCATGCATCATGCTCGTGAACGGGTTCCACCAGCGGGAACCCCTACTTTCTGTCTGCCCGGCTTAACATGTGTTGAATTATAATTAGGTATGCTTTTGTGGAACTCATTGTGGAAACACTGCATACATAGCATAGTATTTATTCTATTCAATTGTAAACTTGTTTTGAAAAGAGCAACAGCAAGAGTTTCTTGCTGGTTCTTCTCGTCAGGAAGCTCGGTGCTTTTATTTGAATAAAAAACATTTCTATTCTATTCTATTCTATTCTATTGCTTAAAATGCTCAGTACTCCAAAAAAGACAGAGTGTGTGTCTGGGATCAAACACTCGACTACCCGAAAAAGAGGTCGAAGTCCTAACCTCTATCACCGCTGTCACCGCTTATAAACACAACTAAGTACGGTAAGTAGAGAACCAGGTCGTAAATATTACACACAAACACTAGCAAGTTATGATCAGCCAACCCGGGCATCGTTTAAATGTTACATTTTGTCGCTTCATACTACCCCCTAGTATGAAGCGACAAAATGTAACATTGTAACTGTTGTTACCGAAAAAATTTGGAAAGCCCGTGAATTCGTGATAAGGGAATAAATTGCATTTAAAGATGATATCCAATATTAATCGAAACAGTTTATAGTAGATTCGTTTTGTCATCAAATAGATAAACCTAAATTGAAAAAGACCGGTATTTCACACCTTTGATAACTACATATTTAATAAATTGAAAAGCACCTTTGTATGGAGATTTAAATCAGCTCACTTGAAAATAGTGGGTGATGGATGGCTTTCAATGATATTAATCCAACCAAAAACGATTTCATGTAAAACGTTGCCGAGAACATAATATGGCTCGGACTATCAAAAAGTTATCAGATCTCATGTAGGGCCTAGCTTCTAACTCTACAAGCCCTAACTTCACAAGCTCTACACCTTAGTTAAAATATTGTGAGTAAGTATTGGTGAAAAATGTATTCACTGTTCATTACTTTTCTGTTATACAATAGTTCTTGTAGTAACTAAACGGCCAAGCAACATATAGAGATTGTGAAGTTAGGATTTGTAGAGTCATTAGCTTGGCTCCACATGAGATCTAATAGCTTTTTGACTGTGCGAGTTATCTGGTCTCGGCAACATTTTACATGAAAATGTTTTTGGTGGGATTTCACTTCTTTTTGTAAGTTGCTTATGACAATATTTTTTAATTTTTGATTGTTATTTATAATAAATTTTCAGACCAGCATCAAAATTTGGGGAAGTTTCATACAAACTTCCGTCCCCTAGTTTAAGCGGTTGGGGGGTAAAAGTTTCGAGTTTTAGGATTATTTTTGTTGTTTCTGTATTAATACTAGCTTACATACCAAATTTCAGCTTTCTAGGACTTGAGGAATTAACCTAAGAATTTTGGTGATCATCAGTGAGTCAGTCAGTGACCAAAATTTTAGATATCAATAAAATCTAAAGTATAAGAGCTATGCAATTGACACTTTATATGTTTAATAAGTCCACTATTGACATACTATCCCGAGAATTTTGTTTATCTGGTATAATCAAAAACCAAGTTATGAGGGTTTAAAATAACGACGAAGCGCTTCGAGAAAAGGTAGGTAGTGCCCTTGCGCTTCGATTCGTTCGTCTCGGCGGGGACACTCCCGTGTCCCCAGCACGTTTGATAGTTAGTATATGATAGGATAGGTAGATAGTTTTAGTTTTAAGTTTTCGTAAATATTTTTTTCAGAAATTCCTTACTTGCAGATTGCAGCTTGGTAGATTAACCGTTACATAAAAACAATATTGTGTAAATCTCATTTATTGAGTAGAATTTAACTGTAAATGAACCTCTTGACATAAATGCATGGAAGCAAATTTAAAGAAATCGAAGCATCCCATCATCGGCTCACTACTGAGCGAGGTCTCCTCTCAGAGAAGAGTTATAGGCCATAGTCCACCACGGACAATTACATAATACTGTAACATTTTTGTTTTGAAAAGTGCAACTGCTGAGTTTCCTGCCGGCTCTGCTCAACAGAATCTGCTTTCTGAACCGGTAGAGTGTCGACCGAACTTCTATATTTCAAACGGTGTACCGCCTGTGAATATTATGAATCTTGAATAAAGCATCAAGGCTTGGGCCCATATAGGATACCAGTAGGTAAGACTATGTTTAAATTAAATAGGTATAGAAGCACGGACCATAAAATTGAAGTCTGCAGTTTAAATTCAACAGTCACACTCTTTACTTTGATCGTTGTTCAAAATGACTCAAATTAACGCCCTAATAGGAGAGCAGCTGTTGTTTAAAACGAAAACCGCAGCTCAAATTGGCATCGACAGTTGGTGATATTCACTGGTAGGAAATGCAGCAGTTAAATTACAACTTACGGTTCGCAGTAATTTATGGATGTGTTTCTTGTCTTTTAAAATATTTGAAGATAATTTGAATTCTAGAATTTGAACCCCAGACCGCCCAGAATACGAATATCTTTGTTTGAATAAATATCCAGTGTACAAAAATAATACGTTTTCATTGGAACGCAATAAAAAAATTGAAATAAAATCCTCTCGTGTAAAATAAAACTGGAACGCTATTTCACTAGAGTGAAAACGTTATAAAGTTGTCTCAAAAACTTGACAACATTCGTGTTAAATATATTTTGGAGCCACAAATAAAATGTGGCTGTAAAACTCAGTCAAGTCAGTTAAATTAATATGGCAAGTAGCGAGGATTGAAAGAAATGTCATTGGACTTTTCCAGTCCGCTAAAACCCCACCCATGCACTTTTGTCATACCCACTTGTACAGATACTACACACTTTTTACATTCAACTTAGGAGGAGAAATCGGAATATTAAGTCGTGTATATCATCATCATCTCATGTGTCTCGATCCCTTGCCTCGGAGAGCATGTAAAGCCGTCGGTCCTGCGCCTGATCTCTCTCCGGTCGTGTCGGATTTCTATCCCATCAGATTATGAGAGTGAATCGAGTGCACCCGCGATTGCGCACACACTTGTGCAGTATAATATCTCCTGCGCAGATGGCTAATCTAAATAGGGGTTGGCCTCCATGGCCGGAATGAGTCGGGAAGACATTTTGATTTTCTTATTAATCAGAAGCCAAGCCCAATCGCCAAGATATCGTATGGTGGATATGACCTACAACTAAAAAATATTATACAATTTGGGTAATTCTAGCTGGAATTTCCTACAATTTTTTTACTGAAACGTTATTTTTAAGTCATATTCGAGCAAATTGCTGATCGGGTAGGTATCATGGATTCTGTGAATTGTGCACTTCAGCGACGGTTATTCCTTTCTGTCCCCCCTATATTTTGTCCCCTCAGAGGGACAGATAGGAATAAAAATTCCGATCTGTTCGTTTAACAACAGCACTATTAGAAGTTAAACTTTTATTAAGATGCTTGGTGTTTTCTTTTCATAGTGCCAATTTCGCCGTTGCCAAGTGTTAAAAAGATTGTGTTAAAAATATGTTAATTGCTGTCTTGAAATGTTTAATGACAATATAATATATTACTAATTACATATTAGTTGGTTGTTATTTTAAATATTTCAGTACTAATTAAAAATTAGCTAGTCATTATTTATTTTAGTTGATATCTTAAGAAAACTTAATATTTTGTCATACAGTACAGAAGCATATTAAAAAGAAATAATTTTAGACAGTTTAAACATTCTTCAAGTTCGTTAGATTTACATGACAATTTCTCTATTTATCTACTCGTGTTTAATCAAATGATTTATTAAAAAAAGTGTTTGTTCTAACTAAAAATTATTACCTAGAGACGCAAAAGTTACGTCCGTCGCGACCGCAATAAATACTCAAAACTAAAACTAAAACACTACAACAAACACAACTGAAGTTGTAACTTACCCAAACTACTTCCAAAAATGACACATCACACACAAAAAAATTTTTGATGCCGTCACTTCACTGTTTTTCAATCACTTCATAATATTTTGGATCCACTTCACAGCATTGTAACACTTCGCGGGTTCCAGTGCGCGGAGTCGTAACAACCTTCCACCACCGACACGGTTAACACTCTAGCCCCCTCCTAGCAAGTTAACCCTACGCATGCGTGGAACAAAACGGACATAAATTTAGGATTTGCGGGACGTCCCGATCTGTGTCAATGTTCCGATCCTCGGTTTATCGGTCTGAACACTTTTTGTGTGTCTTTTTTGTTAGTTATATATGGGTCTCTTTTTGCTTATGAAATTTATAGAGTACATACATGTTTACCATAAATATTCCGGCAAAAAGTAGAGATGGGATTGATACACATTGGTGAATCAATCCTTACATCCTCATAATCCTTACTAATACACGTATTATAAATGTTTGTTTGTTGGCTTGTCTTTAAATCATGGAGCGCAATGAATCGACGTGATTTTGTCCATCTATATAATTGAGGAATTGGAGAGTGACATATTATTATATATATGCTTTTTGTGACAGAGGGTTCCCGCGAGATTTTTAAATACCTAACTATACGCGAAGAATAAATTAGCAGCAGTATAATTATTCATGTTATCATGGCTAATATTATTTTTTAAAGAAGCATTAATACCTAATCTGTGGCAGTAGAGTAGATAGTTTTCAGTCCATGCAACGACAGCCTAATGGACTACTAATGCTCAAAGGCTAAAAATTTCATGGGGCAAATAGTGTGGAGTGTTTCGGTGCTCACATCTACATACTAAGTGGAATTAGCTCAGGCTTCACCGGATATTTTAGCGCAATTTATCTTATGCTATTTAAGTGCCGTAAACCCGGCAGTTGGCGCGGACGGGTTAAAATATCTTAGACTTCTTATAGTTTTTTTGACGATCATTTGACTACTACCTGGTGCAATGGTGAGCGCTGGTATCTTGAAGTGGGAGGTCTAGGATCATTTCCCGGAGGGGATAATTCAGACATTTATAATTTCTGAAATGCCTTTTGTCTGGTCTGGTGGGAGGCTTTGACCGTCGCTAGTTACCATCCTACTGTCAAAGTCATATCGCCAAGCGATTAATTAGCGTTCTCATACGATGGCGTTTGAAATTATAAATTCTACACAAGTCCTCTATTATCATCTATCATGACGCAGAATTGGTTTAATACTCAAAGCGCAGAAGGGATGCAGGCAAACCATAAGTTTGTAGGACTCTTAAAGGTTGTACTAAATATTATAGCTATAGTGTATTTTAGAGGTTGAACTATGGCCTATGGGACTAACTATGGGATTTCAGTCCGTTTTATTACCGTTGAGCTTTTTAACCAATTTCCAAAAAAGAAGAGGTTCTCCATTCGCCGATATTTTTCTTGAAGCTTTTAATAAGTATAGGCAAGTCCGCGTCTCGAATTTTAATTTTACTTTTCCGATACTCGAATTGGAATCCCTTTTAATTTCCCAAAAGTCTATTGCATAAAATATCTTCTGTACCTACTTAGCGAAATTGCCAAATTTACATACGAATGGCAGTAAAACCTTTATAAGGGACGGAACTGATACAAAACAAAATCGTAATTTTTGTCATCCCTATCTCTTAAAGGTTCCCTTTTTATTAGAATTCCTCACGCAGAATGGGAATTTCCACATTTTTCAGCCTCATTTTAATACCTACATAGTCCCGGCTTCGCACGGGTGAGAAAATGCCGCACGTGCTGTGTAGTAACGAGACGCGACTCTGCGGCGTTTCTGCGTCCAACCATAGATCAGCAGTTAATAATCGAACAACGGCAATTTTTTTTGATTCCTTGGTGTGATTTTATTCTTGCGTGAGTGAAGGAAAACCAAAAATGTATTAATTATAATAACAGATATAAGTAAGGAGTAAAACCATACCAACCAAGTATCGATTATGTATTGTGTTTACTAAGCGCGCTGAATTCCATGAGTGCTTCCTTATTTACCCTGCACGAGAGTGGAGCGTGAAGGAACCTTCATGCCTGTGAGTCACCTACATAATGTTCTCATTAGGTGTGTGAAGTCTTCTAATTCGCTTATTAGCGTCAGTAGACCATGGCTTAAACCCTTTCATTCTGAGAGGTAACTTATGCCCCGTAGTGGTCTGGTAATGGATTGTGATGATGGTGCACAGTGCACTGCGATACTTCTTACTCTTGCGAGATATCACTATCTCTAGCAATTTTAGAAAAGAGTTATCACAACTCTCTGGAGTCAATGAAGTCTCAACAGTGCTTCATTAAATCCATTCTAGCGAAAGAAGTCACCCCAGAGCCAACATTTTTTCAGAAAGAAAATGATGTTAATATAAAGTAAACAAAATGCGAGGCAGAAGACATTTATTATTTGCGTTGCTCGTTCAAATATTTGCGTGTACAAAGACAGATTTCAGCAAAGAAATATGGCCAAAATATTGTGACACTTTTCTATATTCTTATTACATATTATATTATGTTTACTGTGTACTACTACGTAGTTACTATGTAAACCTTTATTAATGAACTAGCTGAGTCGCTTCGATTTCGAATTACAGGACTTACCGATTCTCGGCAATTGAATTTGCTACATAATATAATACGAAGATTATATGAAACACTTCTAAAATGGCTACTTTATGAATATTATGCCAAAAGCCCTTTTCAGAACAAGGGTCGCCATCGCAAAATGCGGTGGCAGCTTATAGTTAAAAAATCGTTTCTTATATTCATAATTTGGGTTTCATCCCATTCGAATTTAGTTTAAAGAAATCTGTAGAATAGCCCACCTTACCTTACCTAGTAGGTACAATTATAAATGTGTACAGGCGTTTCAAATCTGCTACCTAGGCCGCTTTCTGATGTATCCGCCTTGTATGTACCTATGGGGTATTTACTGCTTAACCCACTAGGAGCCTTTCCAGCCAACCCAAAACATCTACAATATTGTGTTTGATGAAAATATTATGTTGCTCTTAATGAATAAATTAACAACTATTACAAAAACAACATAATCTTTTATTCAGAAAATTTTTATTCTGTAATCGTGAATGAAAATTTTAAGAAAAAGAACAACAAAAAAGTTTATCTATACTTACCTGTATCTTAAACTTTCCAAAATAATATTTTTCTCTGAAAACAAGCCAATATTTTGTTATTTCTCGTACCTACAATAAAGTATTGCCGTAGATAACTTCTTTTCTTTTCTAGGCTTTGAGTACTAAACCAACCTAATACCCAAAGTTTCTCGGTAAGAGTTTGTATTTTTAACAATTTGTATAATAATAATAATAATATTTTTTTTCTTGAACTAAAGTAGATGTTTGAATGGAAATAGTTAGTTATGTGTACCGATTCCCATGTCACAAACCCTCATTGCGCAACCTTTGAAAGTAAATTGCGCAATTGTTTCTACCAAAAGGACCACCGGCGAAGCGCCAGCGGCATGGGAAACGACCACGATACATGCAGTAGTCCCTAATTCGGCTCGATAGTTTTAAGACGTATAATTTTTATTAATTATAATTAATTTTAAATAAAATTTCGATTTCTTTTTCTTTTTAAAAAAAACATAATAACGCTCTCGAAATTTTACTAGTTATTAATTGTTTAGCAACAGAGCAAAGTTCGTTTTTGGTTTTGCTGCCTTTTTTACGTGCTATTGTTGGATCGTGGCAGGCTCTTTATAGGCAGCCCGCACACAGTCAATAATATTGACGAAAATATTGACACGACATAGAATATTGACAGACCCCGCACACTACGCAAATAATATTGTCAATATTTCTAACAAAAAGTGATTCAGTAAGGCGTAGAAGCTTGATTTGCATGCACGTGTGCTAAAATGAATACAAAGAAAAAAACCATTGCATTGGTTATTGCATTAACTTTATTGAATAAAAAAAGAAAGAAACGATGGCTTAAATACTGGATGACAAAAAAATTTTCGCATTGATTTTATTTTTCCTGTAAAATATACATAAACCTCTATTGACCATAATTATTTCAGATTTTTCGATTGGTAAACTTCGGAGATAAGGGGGGGAACGGTATTTTTTTCGACATTGGCCGATCTATCAAAAACTATTATATATAGAAATAAATAAAAAACTGTTTTAGAATGCACAAGTAAAGGCCTTTCATATGATACCCCACTCGGTATAGTTATCTTACTTTGAAATTTCAAACCCCCGATTTTCCCCCTTTTTTAATCAAACTAAAATAATTTTCGCGTTGCTTTTATTTTTCCTGTAAAATATACATAAACCTCTATTGACCCCCGATTTTCCCCCTTTTTTAATAAAACCAACCAAACCAAAATAATAAAACCAAAATTGAAAATTTTTAATAAAACCAAAATTGGCCAAGTGCGAGTTGGGCCTCGCTCTTTTAGGGTTCCGTTAAAAAAAATTAATTTATTATATTTCCATGTACCCATGGAAATATTTTAATTTAATTTTTTTAATTTAATTTAATTTTCATAATATGTGAAAATTTCATCTGTCTATCTATTACGGTTTACGAGATACAGCCCGCTGACAGACGGACGGACGGACGGACGGACGGACAGCGTAGGCTTAGTAATAGGGTTCCTTTGGTACCCTTTGGGTACGGAACCCTAAAAATAATTTTCGATTTTTCTTTATTCCAATGATGTTGGGCCACTATTATACATTATTTTAAATTATATATTATTATATACAATGCCCAATATATTATATATTTTATATTATATATTATTATATACAATGCCCAATTTCATGTCGATAGCTTTAATAGTTACTGAAATAATCGACTGTGACAGACGGTTGGACGGACGGACGGACGGAGAAAGTCTCACCATAAGGGTTCCATTTTTACCATTTTGGTACGGAACCCTAAAAAAGAAAGAAACGATGCCTTTTATATGGATGACAAAGTGGAATTAAATCATTTAAATCTAATAAAAGAACTTCGAAATACAGAAAAAGATGATTTTAAAAATTACATGAGAATAAAAGGTAGTAGCTTTCAAAAAATACTATCTTTAGTAACCCCTTACTTAAAAAAACAAGATATACTGATGCGAAAATCGTTACGTCTCCCACATTCTAATAAATTCTATTAAATATTCTTTTTCATTGCTTGTTGCACTGGGGATGTCCTCCATGTTTGGTTGCGAGCGCACGTCCTCCTGCCTTGAAATCTTTTTTCAACTAAAATATTGACGCGCGCCCGCACACTGTCAATATTATTGTCAATATCCCTGCCTCCCCCCGATATTGACGAAATTTCCGGACTTCGACAATAATATTGATCAAACCCCGCACACAGTCAATAATATTGTCAATATTCGTAAATATTGACAATAATATTGACTGTGTGCGGGCTGCCATACAGTTCACAATAAAGTACGTATACCTAATTACTCTAATAAGTTAATAACGTACGCTAAAACTGTAATTCATGCGGTTGAGAGCATAATATGTAAAGCCATTGGAGTAGCGTCTGATCTCTTTCCGGCTGTGTTGGGTTGCCGTACCATCGGAAAAGAGAGGAGGGAATAGAGTGCACCTGTGTTGCGCACACACTTGTTTACTATCCAATATAAGTACTATGAGTAACCCCGTCTGGTGGCGTGTATTAATAGCCATAGCTGAAATTCAGCCAGAAAATAGTGGTGCTAATTCTAATGTCTAATGCAGTCTTTTTCCTCAGGGAAGGATGAGAAAAGCATAGCTCTATTTTTAAACCTGTCAATTTAGTTTAGATGTTACAACGGAACAGTTCACAGTATTAACATAGATTTACGATTGGTAGTCGCTACGGCAGGAGCGTAGCAATCCTAAATCTGTGATCATTAGATAAGTTAGGTATGTGTTGCACACGGTGCCGTCATACACATTGAGTTAATTAAAGAGCCCTGCCCCATGGTGAGAAAAAAAACTTGAGAGGTGTCTCTTGACACCTCTCAAGTTTTTTTTGATGGACCCGGATGGAACGAAGTTCCTTTCGATTAATTAATTTCGCATTGTGTTCAATATTTTTACACTACAATATTAGATCTCCGTAGCCTTGTGGTTTCTACAGTCGCTAAACAGTTAAAGGTCGATGGTTCGAATCCCAGCTCGACAGACTGAATTTTCTATTTTCAATTTTATTTTAAATAATTTCTACATGTGGAATTTTTCCCTAATTTTATATAACTTTTATTTTTTCCGTCTAGCCCCCTTCCGCACCGCGCGATAAGGAACTACGTTCCAAAAAGCTTGAAAGACAGTAGCTTCGAATATAACCCATTTTGTCCTCTTTGAAATTAATTTTTAACACAGCTAGCGGCAAATTAAACTTTTTCGCAGGGAACACTGTCGCCTTGGCGCGTCCCGGAATATGACGGATGTTTAACGAGATTCAGGGCTTTAAAACGGTAATTGTGTAAAGGTAGCGGTTCGCGCCGCGACAGAGACAAGTGACCGAGACCAGAGACTGAGACGGGAGACCGCGACAAGTGTCTCGGTCTCTTCTGCATGTACTGTAGGTCGAGACCGAGACTAGAGACCGTGCCAAGTATCTCGGTCTCAGTACGGAGTGTGTGTCGATGGAGTCAGTTGTGTTCTGTGTCATGCATGATGGAAAACCAAGTTATAGAACTACTATTGGAGGAAGAAGAAGACGATGATTTGCTCTTATACTATTATTACAAATACAAAACTAAAAGAAGGTTACCTATTAAGGAATTGTATTTAACTAGAGGTCAAGAAGGATCATTTTCGCTATTAGTGAAGAAGCACCTAATGTGTGATGACAATACATTCAGGAAGTATTTTCGGCTAAATAAAACACAGTTTGATTATGTATTAAATTTACTAAAGAAAACAATGCGTGAAAAAGGAAAAATATCGTTGAAAGAAAAATTAGCTCTAACTCTAAGGTAAGTTTGTCAAATCATCTAAGTTATTCTGGTCGTATTCGTCGTGAAAAATGCTTCGAAATGGTTGACTTGAAATATTTGGCAATTGGCGAGATGTTAAGTCAATCAATTCACTTTGTGATTGGTGTTCTGTAGAGGCTACACTTATTGGCGAATATGTACTCGTATTATACGATGAAATTGAAGTACATGGCAATTGGCGACGTGATAAATCACTTGGTGTTTGGTGTCCATCTTCTTCACCTTGTCCATCGATATCTCCGATCTCATACTTGGAGATAATATTAAATATTTCGGATTTTGCCATCGCTCTTGATCGAGCGCTCAATTTTCTTAGCATAGTTTCAATGTGTTTAGTAAATGTAGATATATCATCGAATGATTCTTGACCTTGACATTTCAATGACTCCAGCGTACTATGTCGGCTTTCATGTCTGTCTTTCATAAATTTTATAAATTCATCTTCTTTTTGTCTTTTTCTCTTAGTATTCTTGATAGTTGATTTTTCGGAACTTTTACTTTGTGGTATAGACCTTTCTTGTGTAGAAGTTCCTGGTACAGGTTCTACTAACTCCCTTAAAATAGTATTATGTACTGACGCGTCTGCGGCTACGGGAGGAGTATCTTCCTGTACAACTTCTGAGGAGGTATTAGTAACTTCTTGTACTACACTGGTGGAGCTTTGCTGCTCTGGATCTACACTGGTGGAGCTTTGCCGTTCTGATGGTGTGTTTTCTAAAAATCTCAAACGTTCATAAAATTGCCACTTTGAATTTTTAGCTGGTGCTGCAGATCCCGTTGAATTTTTCTGTTTGCGCTTGTATCTGTTGTAGGAGTCCCTGATTAATTTCCATTTTTTACGGCATTCCGAATCTGTAATATATAAATAATAATATAAGTCTTTTTTTGTTTCAGGTTTATGGCTAATGGAGAAACATATGCTTCGCTATCATTCGCATTTCGTATATCACCTTCTTATATTTCACAAATAGTCAAAGAGGTGTTGAAACATTTAAAGATTGTTTTAGTGCCAATTCTAATGCCTATTCCTAAAGAAAGTGATTTTAGGCTTATATCTGAAGGCTTTTGGGACAAATGGCAATTCCCCAATTGCGCTGGCGCAATTGATGGTAAGCACGTGAGAATAAGAGCCCCTGAAAATAGTGGATCGTTGTATTTTAACTATAAGGAATTTTATTCGATTGTTCTTCTGGCTATTGTAGACCATAATTACAAGTTCATTGCAGTAGACGTTGGCTCTTACGGCAAAGAAGGCGATAGTGGAATATTCCAAAAGTCTACAATGGGAAAAAAATCATGAAAAATGAATTTAATTTTCCAGAACCAAAAAATCTACCAAATTCGAACATAATATTACCACATTTTTTAGTTGGAGATGAAGCATTTAGTCTTGATACTTTTATGATGAAACCTTACGCTAGAAGAGTTGCAAAAAACGATTTAAGCAAAGAAATATTTAACTACCGCCTTTGTCGTGCGAGACGAGTATCGGAAAATGCGTTCGGTTTGCTGTCTCAGGTGTTTAGAATATTTTACACGCCTATCGGAATAGCGCCAGAAACATGCACTGATATGATCTTAGTTGCCTGTTGCTTGCATAACCTATTAAGAGATGGATTTTTAGAATCTGCTCAAATGTCCGTACATCAATGGAACCAAGAAGAAAATTTACCTTCAAATTTCGTTTCATTACGTGGAACAGGAGGGTTTTCAAACAGCAACGGACTAGATATTAGAGCAAAATTAACCGATTACTTTATGTCACAGCAAGGAGCGGTAGACTGGCAAGAACAACATGTCACACGGCTTGTTTAAGTTGATTCCACATGTTTCCTTTCAAATATTAATTCTATGCAAAATAAAAAAAATAAAAATAACTCACCTGTTTTATTTATGCTTTCAGCTATGCTCATCCAAATATTGTCTTTCAAATTTTCGTTTCTGTAGGAGTCTAGTCGTGCATCATATATCGGAGGGTGCTGTCTGATCAGTTCAATCAGCGTTTCACAGTCTTCGTCAGAAAAAGTATTCATTTTTTTCACACTAAACACAGGTGCTTTTCGAGCGCGACACGAGACACTACTGGTCCGAGGCAGCGACCGTCTCGCTGTCTCCTGTCTCGTGTCTCTGTCTCCTGTCTCTGTCTCGCTCGCGAACTGTCGCTTATACATTTCCTAACGTCAAGTAACGGTCGCGGTCGTCGGTCGCGGTCTCCGGTCGCGGTCTCCTGTCTCTGTCGCGGCGCGAACCGCTACCTTTAGAAGCGAATTTGAATGCCCTACCACGGATTATATAGACCAGTCGCAATCCATTTATTAAGCTCCACTTTCATATTTTACTTTTACTTCTTCTTTTACTTCTTCTGAATCATTCTTTTAGAATAGCTTTGCATGAATTTTACTTTATTTCTTTATTTTAGTTTAAGTTTCCAACTCTTACACTCATCTTAGAAGGGTTCTCAATTTGACATTTATGTTATTGATGTTAGAACTTAGAAGACTACTTGATAATAATACTATGGTATCTGCGTTTAAGGTTTTTAAAACACAAACATGCAAAACAATGAAACTATTTCATTATTTCAATCAGTATCAATGCCAATCTATAATACGGGCCTCGTATAAACCACTGCCTCTGAAAGTAGTTGTAATCAGTGACAAACATTAAGTAGTTGTATAAGAGCGATGAAGAAATTTGTTCGAAGCTTATTAACATTTTTTAATTCGATTAGATTATTAGTAGATAACTATTTAACTATTTTATATTTGACATCCAACTAAATACATAAGTAATAATAATTTATTAATGCTGCAAAAATAATATTATAAATTCTCTGTTAGTGCTTGATTTGATGCTTGATTCCATGATTTCACTATTTCAAAGGTATTGTATTTTTTTTTATTTTTTTTTATTGTAATTTATCTGGTATAAATATTTAATAACTAAGACAATTCGCAAATTCAACTGCACGGAAGAACATCACACTGGACAAGTATTTTATAAACATAAATATTTTTAAATAATGTTACAGTTAAAAATACACAAGAATAATTTATCATAATGTAAAAAATAATAGCTAACTAACACCTATAAGATTTTGTTGTCTAATAAAATTAATAATTTGTTTTATTATGCAAGACACTACCTATACTTGTGAACAAAATTCGTTTACGTCATACCTACTTTGTAATATTTTTAAAGCGGCAACAATTTTCTTGAAACTGTCGGAAATTATTTTCGTGTATCCAATAAAACTTTATGTAGGCACACTGTTTACGCTCCTAATGAACCGTGTTCGTTGAGACGAAGTTCCAAGCAAGTAGCAACAAAATTAATTTACAAAGTCGCCGTCAAGGAGGCAAACATTACCTACTTCTACAATACAGGGCTGAGTAGGAGAAAAGTTTACCGGGCGGTCACTCTGTTTTTATTAAAAAACTTGAAAATAAACCTTCAAACTATAGTATCCACATCTACATCAGTTTATCCGGAGGATATGTATGGGCTACGGCTTGCTTTATGATCCCAGCATTTTTTTTCCAGGGCTTGTTACATAATTATTTTTTAGCTGATTTCAGCGGATTAACGATCAAGTTTTTGTTGAATTTATCAATCCATCAGCCTGCATGTGTTATCAAAATTTTGAACCAGCAGGACTTATACGACCGGTTTGGAAACAATAAACTCAGCAGTTGCAATTTTTAAATCACATCCATACAGGACACAATGTCGGCGACATTGATTCTTTAACGCTTTTTTAGGGTTCCGTATTGGAACGTAGTTTTGGAACGTAGTTCCTTATCGCGCGGTGCGGAAGGGGGCTAGACGGAAAAAATTAAGACAAAATTGAACCGACACTTTTTTGAAACCGACACTTTTTTGAATGTGAATTTGGCATTGTGTTCAATATTTTCACAGTACAATATTAGATCTCCGTAGCCTTGTGGTTTCTACAGTCGCATAAAGGTCGATAAGGGTCGATGGTTCGAATCCCAGCTCGACAGACTGAACTTTCTATTTTCAATTTTATTTTAAATTCCACATGTAGAAATTATTTAAAATAAAATAGAAAATTCAGTCTCTCGAGCTGGGATTCGAACCATCGACTTTTAACTGTTTAGCGACTGTAGAAACCACAAGGCTACGGAGATCTAATATTGTAGTGTGAAAATATTGAACACAATGCCAAATTAATTAATCGAAAGGAACTTCGTTCAAGTTTTTTTTTATATAAATAGCAAGCAAATAAGATATAAGATCAGGTGGATCATCTGATGTTACTTCCCGCTCATTTCAAGTTGACCGTTACAAAATGACGTCGTACTGGATACCAGTATGATGTTAACACAAAAATTATTATTATTGTAAGTATCTTTTACTTTAGAGAGACGTAAGTTTTCTTTTCAAGCAATGCTTTTCACGGCAATGACGTCTTGAATGACGAAGGGCGTGATTTTTAATTTTTTATCTTTCTCCTCTTCAAAGAAAGTCATTAATTAAAGTAATAAGTAGTCTGCGCTATGCAAAACTTTCCTTTTTTACTCACTTACGTAGAAAACAAAACGTGAACAATAGTAAGCAAACAATATAAATAACTAATTTCTTTCTTTAGTTTCTGAATCGAACCGCTAAGGTGTGGAACGCACTTCCAAAATCTGTGTTTCCGGCCACTTATAACCTCTGTACCTTCAAGGCAAGAGTGAATAGGCATTTTCTAGGCAAGCGCGCTCCAACCTAGACCTCATCAGTGCTGTCCATCATTGATTGTCGTCAAGCGCAAGCCTATCCCGAAAAAAAAAACGAATTAAAACTTAACAGCTTAATTAGTCCGGGAGGAATCGGCGTATGAGTACCGAAAACTATTCCACCTCAATTTTTTTATGCGATCCTCTTCAAATTGCCCTCCTAATGATATAAATGCATGTTGCCAGGGCGCAACCCGGTGCCATATTGTTTAAACCGAAATTTTTTAAACAATTGCAAGGAATTGTTCTTTTTCAACCGGACAATTTTTTTTAATATTCTTTATTGAAATACCAATAAAAAAGGTCCTATGACTTTTCAAGATAAAGTTGATATTTTTAAAGATATGAATTTTTAAAGGTTCGAAAAATCTCAAATTTGGGTACTTTCGACCCATAAAAAATATATTAAAAAAAACATAATTTTTAAGTAATATTTTTTTTTAAATTCTCTATACAATAGTTAATAATATTGTTAATAGAGATTTAAAAAAATTTCATTTTTTATATCTAAAATTTTTAAGAAAATTTTATTGACCTAATAACTAGGCCAGTGTCAATAACTGGGTCTTTTACTTTAGTTTCCGTTTTAATAACAAAAAAGTAATATAAACTGATAAAAAAGTAATTTTAATGACGTTCCGATTTATGCTTAAATAACTTTTGAAAAATTGATTTCAGAAAAAATTTATTAAAAACAAATTGTAGACAATTTAATTATTAATAACATTGCTACTTAAAGGTCCTTTAAGTATCGCTGTCTCTCTCTGACTCATGCGTTGCATCGGCCTCTCTGTGTCTTGAATCATTATTTATCATTTATCTTAAAAACTATCAACTTTATCATGATTGTTAAAGAGAGCAATGTTATTAATAATTAAATTGTCTACAATTTGTTTTTAATAAATTTTTTTCTGAAATCAGTTTTTCAAAAGTTATTTAAGCATAAAATGTGTAGACAAAATTTTCTCATGGCATGTTAGCCTTATAGAACGCGTCATGGCGAATACTAAAGGCTAAAGTGGTACATCATCAAAGCTACCACTTCGCATATCAAAAGGAACTAAATTCAAAATATTGCTCTTTTGACTACTGAAATTGATTTGCGACATACGTGAGTGAAAGCTTTTCACGATACTTTTGAAACACTACATCCAACATGAAATTGAGCTTCTAGTTTATTGGAATCTATATTTCTATTGAAAAATTGACTTTAAAATCAGAGATGTAAGAAATACTTTGTTTTGTCTTCAAAACCAATTTAGTTATAACAAAAAATATTATACTTACCGTCCATTCATTCCAATTTGGAAAGCATTACAAAATAGTATGTTCTGAGTTTACGAATGTAAAAGATTATTGTTTTCTAATATGACATAGTAGGTACAATCTTGTTCAACGCAAATTATACCTAACGAAAAGGCTTCAAGCCTTTAATATAAATCATTATAGATGAAGATATCTAAATAGATATATTATGATAGACATTGACGAATCATAAGGCAACATAAACAATATTCTACTTGCTATATTTTTTATGTAGCGAGTGTATAAAATTGATTAATTTGATTGCATGTGTATTTGAATTAACTTCTCTGTCAGCTCTTACAATGAAAGTGTCTCACATTTGTCTCACATTCGTATCAAGTAAGGACGAAGCTTACGTGAAACCTAATAAGCACTGGGCGGTTTCAGTGGATAAATAATTAATTAATCTATGTAGTGTAACCATGTCTGAATATCTTTAAACTAATATCGTTATTGTCTCGTTTTTAGTCAGCTGTATTAGAACCTATTGGCTTGGCACGTAGCGATGGCAAGAGCCCTGATGGCATGATGCTGGTACCTTGGAGAATAGTAAGGTCGCTTGTTTGGGACGCCGCCTGTGCGGACACTCTACCTGCGTACAACTTACAGGCGACCTGCCAGGCGCAGTGGCTATTAACGCCGAATAGGCCAAAACGCGCAAGTATGAAAACCTTGATGATAGTTTCATATTTGTGCCTTTTGGGTTGGAGACCCTGGGGCCGTGGGGCGGGCTGTTTTTGAAGAGCTTTCAAAAAGGTCACCGAGTCTACCGGGGATCCAAGTGCTGACAGCTATCTTGGCCAAAAAATTAGTTTGGCCAAAGGGGCAATGCTGCTAGTATCTTGGGTACTAGCCGCGCTGTGGTGACATCGATGGGGTTTTAGATAGTTTTAATTTTAGAACTAATAATTTAATAGGTATTAATAATGGTTCATTAATTACTTTAAATTAATTAGTCGACCTTAGGTAAAATTTAAAGACTAAAACTAAGAAGAATAATAGCATACGTCAACGGCACTGGGCAAGTGACGTTTTGGATAGAAGCAAGCGTTACTTTGCGGAAGTTCATGATTAGCAAGAAATTTTCTTGCTAAGTGACGTTTTGTAAATTTTTAATAATTATATACTTAATGAAATGTGAAAATGTGGGAAACAGCTGAGTTTTGAACCTGCTTTTTAGGGGAATCGTACTATGAATTCTGACCGTTAGACAACTATAGCACAGGCTTACCAATCAATGCAGAAATATCTGGAATTACTGGTATGTATCTCTACAGTACACGTCCCGGCTCCGGCAGAGCGTAACATGAATGGGTCACAAACCAGCAAAGGCCTAGCGTGAGATAATTACCCTAAAAAGTTCTAAAACCCGACTACGGTTTAGAAATAAAATTTGTCATAAGGACCATAATAACGGATCGTTGACAACTCATTCATCAAAATTGGCTCAGTAGTTTAGACGCTATGATGGAACATACATAAGTCGTCACATACATATGTACATAAATTTTATAATCATAATTCTTCCTTTTGGCTTTGGCGTAGTCTGGTAAAAAGAATAGTTCTGAAGTCAAAGGCACGTCCGCCCAAAAGGTATTTTATTAGTAACACGCGTGATGTTGGGAACTGTCTCTCTGGGATCAAAACTTATGAACACAAGAGGGCTCCTATTAGGTCTGTGCTCCTTGTAAGGTGATAATGTTCCATAATGAAGGCTCGCACAATGTTATCTTAGCAATTAGTTTTTACTCTATTTAGTTGGACGTGGAATATTTTGTGTATTACAATGAATGGAAAAAGAGAATAAATAACCTCTTCCTGTCTCTAGGCCAGGCCTTAATTGGACATTTGACTGTTGTCAAAATTTTGATATTCAGTGATTTTAATCGAAAATATAACATGTAAGGATAACATTTGTAAAAACAGAAATAAATCGGTCAAATAACAATAATGTGACTGTATGTACCATTTCTAAAACGTTTCTATGGAGCGCGTATGGAGCTGGTGACTTGTGACATCACAATTCAGTAGTGCTTTCTCTGTCTAACAGGAAACTTAAAAGTTCTATAGTTCCAATTCCATAGTATTATAGGTAATATAATAATAATGTAGGTAAAAGTATAGATAGGTAATAAGTAATTTAACATAGCGAAAGTTGCAGGTAAAATATATGGAGTAAAATATATTGCTAGAGATAGACATTAATGGATTAAGGTTTTTTGATTTCCGCGGGAACTCTTTAATTTTCCGGGATAAAATGTAGCCTATGTGTTATAATCCTGGGTATGAGCTATCTCCATTCTCGGTTGATACGCTGTGGCGTGAAAGAGTAACAAACATCCATCCATCCATACATCCATCCTCATAAACTTTCGCATTTATAATATTAGTAGAATTAGTATGATTAGTAGGATTAGTAGGATTAGTAGGATTAGTAGGATTAGTAGGATTAGTAGTATTAGTAGGATTAGTAGGATTACTAGGATTAGTAGGATTAGTAGGATTAGTAGGCTTAGTAGGATAGTAGGATTATAATAAGCAACAACGGAGCATGCGATCTTCGTGATTTTTTGCATGGGTATACTTGAGGACTTGGAGAGTGACATAATTTATTATTGTAAACATAACGTTAAAGCCGCACTGGTACAAAAATAATACATACATACAAGCTAGCGTTTATCATGTCAATTTAAACGCTTATACCGCAGAATAACGGTCTTTTACCAAATCCCAGTCTCTAGCATTGCCTCGATTCACTATTGGTTATAAAAATTTATAGCCGCGCTTGTGTTCACGGGTTTAGTGAAGACTTTAAGTTGAAATATCACCAAAGTCGTGCAAACTTTTCCTATCTTGTTGTGAGTATCGTTCTATTCACAAAATTAGCTTTAGCGGTCATCGTCGTCATGTCAACCCATCGCTGGCTCACACTGGGAACGGGTCTCTTAAATTTTTATTTTTATATTTACTATCTGATGCCCGCAACTTCGCCCGCGTGGGTTTAGTTTTAAAATCCCTCGGGAACTCTTTCATTTTCCGGGATAAAAAGTAGCTCTCCTGGTCCTCAACTATACCCATGCAAAAAATCAAGTCAATCCGTTGCTCGGTTGCGGCGTGGTTGAAGGACAAACCAACAAACAAACACACTTTCGCATTTATAATATTAGTAAGGCTTAGTAAGTTTAGGTTACGACTATCTCGCAATCTAACATCGTTCGAGATTTAGGTTGCTTCGTTGCCTAGCAACCTAAATCTCGAACTCAAAATAATATGACTGTCGTGTAATTAACATATTTTAATTTGCAATAACAAATATACTGTCAATAATTAAGATAAAAACTATCCTATCATTTAAGTTGGACCAAATTACAGATAGTTACGAAGTTTGATCCAAATTGGTTCAGTAGTTTTCGAGTTTATCCCGAACATACATCATGACTCGAGATTTTTATATATATATAGATTTATTTGTTCACCTTTAGACGATATTCTTACAGGGTAACCCAATGCGATAGTATAACGTGTCTAAATTGTATCTTTTACGTTAAATCTTATACCTAAATAACACCTATTTGTGAACTTATACTTGACAAAATACAACAAATTAAATATTAGAATACTGTACATCAGACCTCTTCTCAGAATTAGAATGGTTAAGAGCCCGTTTCACCACCTTCAAGTAAACTTTAACCGATGAATAAAGTTGACGTTTGGACAGTTTTTGTATGGGATTCATACTCGTAGGTTTTAAAAGTATTTTAACCCAGAAAAGGAAAAACCAAGCCTACGTAGAGAGTCCATTTACTTAGACAACGTCGGGGAAAAAGCGAGCTTGTTATTAAGTGAAAGAATTCACGAGAAAACCTAGTGTTTCGGCGTAGGGAATAATGGCCACTTCTCTCGTTCAATCGAGCGCAAATCTTGCGTTAGAAGTGCAAGTGGGGAAGGTAAAATTTAAGCGCTTTTATTAGAAATGACTTCCAATAATAATTCGCTTCCCTCCGATTAAAATCTCTCCAAACTCCAATCACCGTGAAACGGACCTACACAAGAATAAGGGAAAAAGAAAAGTTCAAAATTCGTTGGAGTTTCCCTTAGAAGTTTTTTTATAAGACAGACCCACTAGAAGAGGTCGGAACTCGGAATGCTTTTTACAAAGCAGTTTTTTCCTTTTCTTAGTCGTCAAGATTTATTCATAACGCTTTTTATCATCATAATAATGTAAATTTTTTTCAATCAACTTTTTTTTAAATATTTAGATAAAACCGTAATTACCAATAATATCAATGTATTTATGATTCAAGAGAAATAAATATTACATTGTTTAAAAATTTCATGTGGTGTCGTGGGACACCAGATAGGAACGAAGTTCCTTATTATAAAAATATTAATTTCAAGTTCTATTCGAGGTATAAAGAAAATAATTATTCGGGTATACATTTTTTATCATGATTTCGAGAGCATGAGACCTTCGGGTACTGATCATCTTTTGCCAAGAAACCACTCTTCCATCTTTTATACTCTGCGAGACAGACACCGACGGTATGGCCGCCATCTTGAATCCGCCATTTTTGCAATTGTACACCCCCCATCTTCAATACCCTGGCCGTGCTCCTCACCCGTCTCCGAATTCCCTTAATCAACAGCTCTCTCCATATTTTTTGTCCTCTCTATGAATCCATTGGTGAAATACGCTTTTTAGGGTTCCGTACCAACATGGGAATAAACAAAATACGAAAATTATTTTTAACCGACTTCAAAAAATACAAAAAGAGGAGGTTCTCAATTCGACGCGTATTTTTTTTTTTGTCGATGTTACTCCATATCTCCCTCAAATCTTAACCGATTTCGATAATTTTTTTTTATTTGAAAGGGCCTATCTGCAGGTAGGTCCCATTTATGTTTGGTGAAGGTTTGATGAATATCTTCGGAGATGAAAGACGGAACTCCTCAATGAATTAGAGGAAATCGCTCGCGGTCAGAGTATGTGTAGACTTTTAACCATGCCTACTACATAACATACATACATTAGCTAAATTTCTATTTATCATCTTATTTTTACAAGCTTTTATTTGTCTTGCAATGTATATTTAGGTCAAGCCTTGCAAGGTGTATTAGAACCATTCCCGGTTTCCGATTGAGCTGAAAATGTGCATGTACAATATGTAAATCGGATTACATTGCAATATTATTTTAACATGGAGCTGATCTGATGATGGAGGTGGAAGATGGCTATGGAAATTCTGTAGTAAAACGATGTAATACCATGGAGTTCAGACTCGTTTAATTCATGTTAAGAAGTACTCTGGTCCTAGATAATATCCAGGGTCTGATGATGAAGCTGAACGATGGTTATGAGCACTCTGTAATGAAACTACGTAACCATATTTAGTTTGGGCTCGTTTCAATTGTATTGATAAGTAGTCTTAAATGATATAAATGGAATGGCTCTGATGATGGAGCTGAAACTGCAGCCAGGATATGCAACACACTAGTACAGTCTTGAAAAAAATAGCGCATAATATGTCGTGTTTGGAGGAGGGCGCTGCAGTGCGCTGAGTGTACTGAGTCCGTTTTGAAAGTGAATTATAAAATCGTATATTGCAAATTTACGGTAATTTTTGTTAAATAAGTGCAAAACTTTATGAAACTCTTAAGTGGAAATGTTATCTAAGACGTAAAATGAAAGGGAACTGTGAATAAGTCCGAAAAATACATCGTCAGTTAAACGTTTGTGATTTCAAAACATAGTGGAAATAAAAGTGTTATTAGTGCATAAATAAACTGAAAATATGCAGTAAGTAATTAACAAACTGGTATCCAATACATTTACTACAAATAAACAACAACATTAACATTACAAAGTGTACAAAACAGTTTATTTCTTATCAAGATAATATAATGATAAAAGTGAACTTTTCGAAGGTTGTTTTAAAATAAGTTTGACAAGTACCTACCTCATCGGCCTCGAAGATACCACTAACGTATTTCGTCATCAAACCTTAATGATCCGTTGGCCTAGCGGACAGAATACTGGGATTTAAGAGGCCTTGATACCAAGCAAACCGAGTTCGAGCCCGGCTTTGGAGTAAAAAAAAAATATATTTGATTTTTCGATTTTCTTCCAATAAATAAACAAAATTTAAAGATCAGAGACAAAAATGGAAGAAATTCTAGAATGTTTAAGAAAAATACAAGAGGACTTGAACGAAACTAAAAACAGTGTCAAAAACAGCGAAATAAATTTACTCAACAAAATCAACGAGAAATTCGACGATGTCCAAAATAAACTTCAATGCCTCGAGGTCACTGTCAGCACACAAGAAAAGAGAATAGACCATCTTGAGAAACAAATTAGAGAGAGAAATATAATTATTTTCGGTGTAGAGGAAACCGAACAAAATTACGACGATCTGCACGACAAGGTCCTTGCAATATTCAACGATATATTATGAAGACAGATTGTTCTAGTTTGGAAATACAATCTCTGAGAAGACTTGGCAGAAAAAGCGAAAAATCCAGACCGATAATAGTAACATTCTCTACATTAAAAAGAAAAATCGAAATATTACGAAATAAAAAATCGCTAGAAGAACAACTGAACTGCTATATAAAAGAGGATTACCCACCAAAAATTTTACAAAAACGAAAAGAACTCCAAGAAAAAGCGAAAGAAGAGAGGGAAAAGGGGAAAAAAGTAGTAATCAAGTACGATAAACTAATTGTTATTCCACAAAAAGAGACATACGACAACATAAACCGAGGAAATAAACGCAATCTGTCAGAAACCCCACCCGAAAATCATAATAGAACTACAAAGAAAACCAATGAGACTACTCAAACACAGAAAAAGAACACTATAACATCTTACTGGACCAACAAACAACCCTCAAGCTACAACAGAAACTAAAAACATGTAATTTCAAAGTCCAACACAGCAGCAACAAAATAGCAATTACCAATACCATTGAAGGACCCTCCCCCTCCTCCAACACGGTTGGTCGCCGTGGAGGAGTATGACTATAACCCCCCAGTTTCAAATACATTATCATACGAAACGAAAAAAACAATCAAAATTTGCACATACAATGTTAGATCCCTTGCTTCTCCAGAGAGACTTTTAGAACTGAAACATGCTTTACATAAAATTAACTATGACATAATAGGCCTCGCTGAAGTAAGACGAGAAGGATGTCATATAGAGGAACATACAGACTTCATTTTATTCTATAAAGGAGAGAATCCAGGACTACACGGAGTAGGATTTATAGTAAAAAAAGAGTACAAGAATAATATAATTAGTTTTTCAGGGCTCTCAGAAAGAGTTGCACTCCTGCAATTAAAATTCAATTGTCTAGCTATTTCTATAATACAAGTATACGCACCAACAGATTCATCAACTGAAGAAGACATACTCCACTTCTACAAAACTTTAGAGAAAGCACATGAAATAGCGGATAAGAACGTTATTGTTATTGGCGATTTTAATGCAAAAATTGGGCAACCAAAAAGCAACGAAAGACTTATAATGGGCAGATATGGCTATGGATCAAGAAATAAAAAAGGAGAAATCTTAATATCATATGCATACGAATACAACCTAGCTATTATTAACACTTATTTCAGAAAAAAAGCTAGTAGGAGATGGACCTGGATCTCACCCGACCGAAAAACTAAAAACGAAATAGACTTTGTTTTGACAAACTTACTTAAATACGTCACAAATATAGAGGTAATTAATAAATTTGAATTTCCATCTGATCATCGCCTAGTTAGAGCCACTGTAGAAATAAAACATCTGAAAAAAAGCAGGAATACTTATAAATCTTCTCCACATATACCAAAGAGTGAATTGGAAATCAAATCATATATGAAAAACCTAGAAACAAATCTTATGGATTTACATACATACAAAAACACAAATGAACAAACCTCTATCCAAAACTACTATAACTTACTAGAAGCTTCAATTAAAAATAGCTTGAAAACAAACTTCAACCAAAATAAAAATAAAGACCATAATATTTTAAGCAATGAAACCAAAAATCTTATAAAACAACGCACTGAGCTAATACAAACTGCTAATAAAAATAGAGATTCAAAACGTCAACTAAGCGAACTATTTAAAAAGACAAGTAAAGCAATACGAAAGGACTATGAACAGTACAGACATTTAACAATAGAAAAGAATATAAATAAATTCAGAAGTAGTAAAAGAGCTTTCAAGGAATTAAATACTCATAAAGATTGGATTCAGACTTTGAATGCAGGAAACAGAAAAACAAGGACAAGGAAAGACTTAATAGACTGTGCTACCGAATTTTACCGACAGCTATACAAGAAAATACCCGAAAAGACAAATGAAGAATTAGATAATACAGGAAGAGATTATAGAGAAGAAAATAATTGGAAACCAATAGATGAAATCGAAATATTAAAAGGTATTAAAACTTTGAAGACAGAAAAAAGTACAGGACCAGACAATATACCTAATGAACTATTAAAAATTGCAGCCCACAAATTAGCAACACCTATGGCCAATTTATTTAATATGGTTTTAAATAGCGGATCAGTGCCCAAGCAATGGACTTCCTCAGATATCACACTACTGTATAAAAAAGGCGATGCTCTAGACATATCTAATTATCGACCAATTAGTCTCCTTTCGAGCATTTATAAACTATTTACTGTTGTTCTGTTGGACAGAATTGGCCCACAAATCGATAAGTACCAACCAATTGAACAAGCTGGATTCCGTACAGGCTTCAGTACAATGGACCACATACACACAATGGAACAAGTCATCGAAAAATATAAAGAATTTAATAAATCGCTCTATATTGCCTTTATCGATTATACAAAAGCATTCGACAGTATCTCTCATGAGGCAATCTGGAAAGCATTAAAAGAATGTCATATAAATAGAAAATACATAGAGATTCTCAAAACAATTTACAATAACAGTACAAGTAGGATCAAGTTAGAGACCAGAGGTGATTTAATACAAATCGAAAGAGGAGTCAGGCAAGGAGATCCGCTCTCTCCTAAGCTGTTCATTGCAGTACTCGAAGACATATTCAAAAAATTAGACTGGACGCAAGAGGGCATTAAGATCTCAAAACAAAACTTAAGTCATCTCCGATTTGCAGATGATATTGCTCTTTTTGCTGAGAACGGAAACAGTCTGGAAAGAATGATACAATCCCTAGACACAGAAAGTAAAAAAGTCGGCCTTTCTATGAATATAAGTAAAACTAAAATAATAACCAATAGTTTCCCCAAGCAAATATATATAAATAACAAACAAATCGAATATGTAAACTCCTACATATACTTGGGAAAACAAGTCTCGTTTAGTGAATTACATACAGAAGAAGAAGTTGACAGAAGAATTACATTAAGCTGGAACAAGTACTGGGCACATAAAGAAATTATGAAAGGAAACTATAGTATGAATATAAAAAAGATGCTAATGGACACTTGTATACTTCCTACTTTAACTTACGCTAGTCAAACTTGGGTTTATACAAATAAAATAAAGAATAAGATAAATGTCTGCCAAAGAGCAATGGAGAGAAGTATCTTAAAACTACGCCGGATATACAAAGTTAGAAACGAAGAAATAAGAAAAAAGACGAAACTGACGGACGCTTTACAACGAGCATTACAACTAAAATGGTGATGGGCAGGACATGTCGCTAGAATGAACGACGAGAGATGGACACGCGCACTCGGGAAGAGACGAGTCGGTAGACCAAACTCACGCTGGCGTGATGACTTAATACCCATAGCTGGAAAACAATGGTTAGAGTCTGCAAAGGATAGACCAAAATGGCAGAAACTGGGGGAGGCCTATACCCAATTAGAGGGATCCTTATAAAAAAAAAAAAAAAAAAACAGAGTTACATAATAGTTCGTAAATAATCAATAATATTATGTACTAACATTAGGTTAAGCGATTAAATATGTAACTGTTACTAACATTAGATTTAGAATTTAACTGTAATTAGTGAAATAAGGAAATAAAGGCTAATAATAATAATAATGTCGTGTTTGGATTCGTTTTAATCAGTACTTGATTCTACATAGAATGCAATGGTGGCAACACGATAAGCTGATGCTGCAGCCAGGATATCTAGCACACTAGTTCACTCTTAAAATAATAATAGCAGCTATGAAGTGTTTGGATTAGTTTTGATCAATAAATAGAAACAAATCGCTCGCGATCAGAGAATGTGTAGATTTATCCTATGACTACACTAAAAAGCTTAAAATAATATATAAAAAATCTTTTAAAAAAAACCGACTTCAAACGCCACTGAAAAGTATAAAATAATTTCAGTTTGTACACGTATGTTGAAGTCGGGCGGGCCTCAATAGAACTATGAAACTGCAACACACGCCCGACTTCAATGTACCTGTACCAAGTACATATTCTGTGACTGGACCTACAAATCAATATTCTGGCTAGCGTGGCGCATTCGTTTCATCGTTTCTGTTTAGGCCCGCACGACTTCAACATACGTGTACAAACTGAAATTATTTTATACTTTTCAGTGGCGTTTGAAGTCGGTTTTTTTTAAAGATTTTTATATATTATTATTTTTATTAAAAAAGGGGGAAAATCGGGGGTTTGAAATTTCAAAGTAAGATAACTATACCGAGTGGGGTATCATATGAAAGGCCTTTACCTGTGCATTCTAAAACAGTTTTTTATTTATTTCTATATAAAATATGTTTTGATTAATCAGCCAAAATGTCGAAAAAAATACGCCCCCCCCCCCTTATCTCCGAAGTTTACCAATCGAAAAATCAGAAATAATTATGATCAATAGAGGTTTATGAAAAGCTGTGCATTCGAAAACAGTTTTTTATTTATTTCTATATATCATACTTTTTGATTAATTGGCCAAAATGTCGAAAACAATACCGCCCCCCCCCCCTTTATCTCCGAAGTTTATCAATCGAAATAGAGGTTTATGTATATTTTACAGGAAAAATAAAACAAACGCTCTAACTAACATAGTTTTTTTTTATATTAACAATAAACAACTACAAACAAAGTTAACGATAAATAAGCAAATTACTATAATACTATCGTTTTACTTTTACTTTTGGAGTACGGAACCCTCGGTGCGCCAGTCCGACTCGCACTTGGCCAGTTTTTTTATTTAACGTTACGGACGTTCCAAAAATTTGACAAAAAAAAATTCATCAGAGAGTAGGGTAACTAGAAACATATATATATATATATATATATATATATATATATATATATATATATATATATATATATATATAAGTGACAGTGGTTTCATATTTGTGCCTTTTGGTGTAGAGACCCTGGAGCCGTGGGGCCCGGAGGCTCGAGCGCTTTTTGTAGAGCTATCTAAAAAGGTGATCGAGTCTACCGGGGATATATAGATTAAAGAAGTTAGATTTATTGACAGTCACTTTTTATTTCGACTGAAAAACAGAAAAATTCATACAGTTATCTGAAAAATAAAAGAATGTAAATTAATTCAACATCGCCACAATACAACTGTCGAGCGCTTGTTCAATAAAAAGGCTAAAACATCGTTTTAGAGGGAAAATTATTCTGTTACCGAGTCATCACGCCACAATTTCCCGGAGACCTTTTAACTATCGAGGAATATGATTTTTTAGATACCTACCAAGGAACGACAAGTGGATTTTTAATTTACCTCCAATTTTACTTTTCCCTCTAATAAGAGATGGGACCTGAAATATAGGACACGGACAGTATAATTGGATCCTGTACATATTCACGTCATCCATTGGGAAATAAATTCAAATAAAAAGACTTGGCCCGTACAGAACTTTTTAGCTGAAGCCAGTGCCAAACTCTAGACGCAGAATTGGTGCATTGAACCAATCCCTTTGACTTGATGAAAAACTGACTGGTTGCTGTCACCTACCATAAAAGACATTTCTCAGTCGAGATTAATAAATATTAGCTCCGCGTGGAGTTAGGTTTTTATAATTAAATATTTTGAGTGTCGTGGAACACTCGGCTAGAACGAAGTTCAGAATCAACGCCATCTCTCGCCACATGGTAAACCTTCTCGTAAAAACACAACATCATGCTGCCCACAGTAGATGGCGTTAGTAAATTTTGCCGCAAATATTTTGTTCGGAATTTCTCTTCTATAAAACTTCGTTCCAAATATTAAAAAAGAAGAAAGACATAATTTGAAGTCTGGATTCGAACCCCCAAACCAATAGTTTCACTCCTTCGTTTAACCGCTGCGCTATCGAAGCTTTGATAGAACGTGTGTAATAAATGAATGCAATAAGGGTCGTGACGGAAAATTCTTACACATTTTTTCGTCTAGCCCCCATCCGCCAAACCGTCCGAAAAGAAACTTCGTTCCAAAAAAAAAACACTCCGTTTTTTCCGGGATAAAAGGTAACCTATGTCTCTCTCCAAGTGTTTAACTGTATAGTTGCAAAAAATCGAGTCGATCTGTTGCTCCGTTGCTTCGTGATTGAAGAACAAACCAACAAACAAACACACTCTCGCATTTATATTTCCAAGTTTTAGGCAGCCTTGAGTATCACTGTATACTGATATTTGAGTAACCACAATTGATAGTCCCAGAGTGCCATCGATAAACGGAGCATCGAAAGGACTTATAACTTATGTACATAATATAAGATTTAAAAATGTTGCCTTATTTAAAACGATCGTATTTTTCGCGTTTAAATTAATTATTAAGTTGGAATTCTAGTATTATTCAAAAACTAAATCCCGTCCAGTTACCCATCTTAACAAAGATAACTGTTTAAAAACTGTAACCAGACTATACGAAAAATTGGTTATAACTACAACCTATTGATTTTGTTCGAACATACGTAAAAAGACACATACATTGCTAGTTGCTGGTTGCTAGTTTTGACGGAATCGATTGTGTCCACAGGTAAAAGCGTCCATAGGTACAACACTTGCCCATACATCACACAACCTATAAGAGTTTAAATGGTTTTCTCTCATTGCCAAGTATTGATACAAGAAAATACCCTTATTAGGTACTAAGTTCACGTAAATTGCTCATAAATTTAAATCAAGCAAGTGTTTCCATCAAATTGATACTCATGTTTACGAGAGTGTTAATGCGTCTTCATTTATCATAGCCAACGGAAGTGTGAAAGGGTGTACCTAACCGAACTAGGGTTGCCAATGCTATACTGTATTAGGGGTCCCAATACTTTAATTTTAAAACATTTTTTTGTGAAAAAAACTTACTTACTTAATTGTACTTTACTTTACTTACTTTTGTACTTACTCTTTGTATCCAAGCAGTCGGGTTTTTGATTTTTTAAATTACTTTTTTATTTCAAACTCTTCAGTTCTTACGAATACGCAGGACTGGCTCACCTTCTTATCTTCTTCTAATATCTTTGTCCGTTTTGTCTGTAGTGCGGCAGAACGAATACAAACTTAACCTCGTAAATCGTAAATTATCGATAAAATGAAAAAAATATGAAATAAACATAACAATGATTTTACAAGACCTATTCATCGATGCCCCACTTGCCCTAGTCAGTCAACTTTCATTTTTTAGGATTCGGTAGTAAACAAGGAACCCTTATAGTTTCGCCATGTCCGTCCGTCTGTCTGTCTGTCTGTCCGCGGTTTAGCTCAGAGACTATTGGTAGTAGAAATCTGTAATTTGACAAGGGTATAAATATCAGTCACGCCGACAAAGTGGTGAAATAAAATTTTGAATAATATTTTTTTTAGGGTACCTCCCCTACATGTAAAGTGGGGATGAATTTTTTATTTCTCGACTATCCCATAGTGTGGGGTGTCGTTGAATAAGTCTTTCAAAATTATTGTGGGTGTGGGAACACCATTTTTCAATTCAAGAATCCGTTTGTGAAATATGATATTTTAAAGTGCTAAATTTTATTAGAGTCAAGTCTCCCCCCCCCCCCCCTCTGCCAGCTAAATGGTTGTATATAGGATACAAGAAAAAATTCACAGCACTGCAATACACTGCGCGTGGCCCGACACGCACTTGGCCGGTTTTTTTATGTGTTATACTTGGCATTTGGTTTTTGAATCACCGTTACTGTGTAACATAGTGTAAATATAAAATGTATATTTGTTATAAATAAATAAAATAATAAATAAATCTACTGGTATAAGAATCATCAAATGTGTCCACGTGTTTAGGCTGCAGCTTCGCTGCAAGGAACAAAAAAAACATAACGCACAGGGCGTTCCGCAGTCGGGTAAAAAACAACAAATTCGACTTTTTGTTCGCATATTGCGGGTGTCCTTTATACATCTAAAACATCTTTGTTTTTTGCCATTTTCATATCATTCTACGAGTTTTCCTTATCCAGCATGAACCAATTAACATTGTAATTATTACTATGCTATTAAAAATGCCTTTGACAATTTCTAGCGAATTATAGGTAAGTACTCTTAAGAAAAATATGATTTTGTTATTTCACGAATAATATTTTGTAGAGCAATTAACTTGAAAAGCCCCTTAATATTTTGACAAGGATGTGTTTGAAGAGGGTCAGTTTATTAAAGGACCATAAATTTCGTTTGTAAGTCTTTTTAGGATTTCTTCTTGAACAAATTATAATTTTATTTTTACGCAGCAACATCGTCAGAGAAATAATTTTATTTTTTAAGGTTGATTATACCTACGGGTCTGCCCGCGAAATTCAAATTTAATTTTCATCATACCTATTCGAAAAACGAATATTGGCTTCAGAGGATAGCGGGAGCAAAATTTAATTTTAACCCCATGGGACTTTTCATTTCTCTATTCTGATTGGTCCGCGTTCGTGCTTTAGCATACTAAAGCACTAACGCGGACCAATCAGAAGAGAGGATTCAAAAATGTGTCGAAATTCAAAAATGTTTGAGAAGCTGTTGTCTTCGATAAGTCACGTGATCAAATTTGTCGATTAGATATATACGCCCATACTTCCAACATAAATATTAATGTTTAATTATTTCATAAAAAATTATTTGTGTTTTATTTAAACTTTCAATATACGTATATAAAGCGAAAAAATTACTACTAATTATATTTACAAAAAATACACGCCGTCCAAGTGATCGCTAATGGGCATGGTGCCCAAAACACTGGCGCTATTACCTCTCTGAATAGCGAGGCTAAGCCTTTGGGCTAAATAAGCGCCAGCTCTTTGGTCACCAGAGGCGTGGATCAATTTTTTTTTTTTTTATACGTATTGGTAATGTCTATACTCAATACATTGTAGGTTGATACTCCTAGCTTTTTCTCATAGGTAATGATGAAAAATAGTGTGTGTCATTCGGGGCCAAAATTTTTTGTTCTCGGGCGGCGTATATTGAATTCCTCGCTACGCTCAGGATTCTACTTTAGAATCCCTCGCTGCGCTCGGGAGTCTACTATAGGATCCTTCACTTCGCTCTGAATTCAAAATAACGCCCTCAGGGAACAAAAAATTCCTTTTGCCCCATATAACACAAATAACTATTTGTTTTTCGTAATTAGTAAACTAATACGACAAAGTAGGCTTATGGCATTCTAATTGCGCCAGTGGCAGTATCATCTTCACAGGTTTATATAAAAATATTTACTTCAAAGTGTCCAGTTTAAGAAATTAGTCAAAATATCGAGTTGGACGTGAGTTACTCACAATTTAGTCGATATTCTGACTAATTTCTTATCAACCTTAACCTATTATAATAATTTCAGCCTAAACTTTAATTTTTAATTTTAAAAATGTTGATGTTCATTAATGAAAATCGAAAATGTAACATGTAAGAATAACATTCGTAAAAACAGAAAATAAATCGTACAATTATCCTATTATATATCGCAATTATTAATAACTAGCTGATGCCCGCGAGTTCGTCCACGTGAACTTAGTTTTTAAAATCCCTCGGGTTCCCGAGGAACTCTTTGATTTTCCGGGATAAAAAGTAGCCTATGTCACTCTCCAGGTCCTTAACTATACCCTTGCAAACAATCACATCGATCCGTAGCTCTGTTGCGGCGTGATTGAAGGACAAACCAACAAACACACTTTCGCATTTATAATATTAGTATGATAATCGTCAGTTTATAGTTTTAATATTGCGAGTATTGGGAGTAATGCGGAGCAGTGTTGCGGACTATATTTGTCCATTGGGGCAGAGTGGAGCTT
Source organism: Oeneis ivallda (assembly GCA_029955525.1). NCBI lineage: Eukaryota > Metazoa > Arthropoda > Insecta > Lepidoptera > Nymphalidae > Oeneis > Oeneis ivallda. Next base: position 16,821,826 of record JARPMR010000007.1, read on the forward strand.
GGCTGAAAGCGTGCGATGAAGACTTTGCTCCGCTGCCCGCATCGTGTTGAAATGTATAATTTTTTAAACTAATTCGCAAATCCCTGACCACTGAAGCCGAGCGGAGCGAAGTTTAGATTTTTAGCAGTTTTTTCATTTGTCAGCACAGCTCCAGCTAGAGGTATGCGTCTAATTTTCATTGTTATATACCGGACCATCCGCTACCATCTTTAGACTGCATATTGTTTGGGTTCGTGATAAAGTCACCCTAGTCAAGCGAGATACATTCAGAAGTTCTGCAGCAGGTTGTTGAAACTTCCGAAGTGAAGATGGGCGTCAAAAGTAAACTTTACGCTTCCTTACATGTACTGTGGAGAACATTACATTTGCTTTTGCACTCTGAATGGATGAAGTTGTATCCAAGAGTTCAGTGTATAGTGAATTGCAAGAACTAGGTACAGCAAAATTAATACCATAGCAAGGATATACCTTCCTATGGACCACGTATATGTCTCGGCAAATTACTTCCAATGCGTTAAACGAAGCGAGACACATGTCCAATGTCCATGTCTTGTTCGATATAATATGATATATGACAGTCGCTTTTGAGGAAAAACTTGCCATGATAGCGCTCTACTTCGGAAAAGATAAACATTAATTCAAAAAAAAATAAAGATTAAACGTCCTAAATAGCAACAGCTATTCCATTATAAGAAACAATCATGTTACTTGTTAGGTACAATAATTAAGGAATATTGGAACGTAGTTCCTTATCGCGCGGTACAGAAGGGGGCTAGACGGAAAAAATTAAGGAACCGACACTCGACACATTTTTGAAACCGACACTTTTTTGTTGAATGTGAATTTTGCATTGTATTTGTTATTTTCGCGATACAACACGGCGTCTGCGTGGCCTAGTGGCTGCGGCAGTCTCCTAAAAGTTCAACGTCGATGGTTCGAAATGGGTTCGAATCCCAGCTCGCCAGACTGAATTTTCTATTTTCAATTTTATTTTAAATAATTTCTACATGTGGAATTTTTCCCTAATTTTTTATTGTATAAATTGGATAAAAAGTTATTGTACTACTAACGCCATCTGTTAAAAACCAGAGTAACTCTTTGGTTTTGTAACAGTGCTGCTGCAATAGAAATAAAATAATATAATTCATCGTAGTTAATCAATTTAATACTAGATGACACCACTAGTTTATTACAATTCCTTCACTAAAATTAATCGAAAGGTACTACGTTCCATCCGGGTGTCCCTTGACACCTCTCAAGTTTTTTTTTGTACTTAAGACTCGTTGAACTCTATATTGGCTTGTAGGATCTCCACGATATTTCCGTCGTTAGAAAGTTAGTCTGAACTTCTTTATGTAGATCATAGTAAGCTGATGCTGATAGTCGTTGGGGTCTCAAGGTGCTGGAGTGGCGACCTTGCACAAGAAAGCGCAGTGTTGGCAGACCCCCGCTAGGTGGACTGACGACATCAGATTTCGCAGACATGTGGAAGTCTATGCAAAAGGCCCATGTAATGTCATGAGAAGACTCAAAGCTTTGAAGTACGAGCTAATAAAAACCTCAGAATAAGAATAATCTCTCAGCTGACAAAGAAACAGAATTAAGGCTGTAAGCTATTACATGGAAAAGGAGTCGAAATAAATTTTATTGTTTTACCCTGGCATGTGGGGTGTCATTGTCTAGAACTCATTAAGTAGAGTTCAAATATATTTTTATTATTATTATTTTTTAGCTACAAAAATGAAGCCTTCAAAGTTTTTGGTTTTTGACCAATTTTGTTACGGGCTCTATCTCAAAAACTAAACTACTTAGGAATTTGAAATTTCTGCATATTAAGTATAATATAGTGTATTTAATCAACAAATACTGAAAACACAGATTTATGTTGCGGTTTATAAGTAACTAGCTGATGCCCGCGACTTCGTCTGCGTGAACTTAGCCTTTAAAATGCCTTGGGAACTCTAACTTTGCAGGATAAAAAGAAGTCTGTCCTCAACTATAGGTACCCCTGCAAAAAATCACGTCGATCCGTAGCTCTGTTGGGGCGTGATTGAAGGACAAACCAACGCACTTTCGCAGTTATAATATTTCACCATATAAAGTGTAAGTGCATATAGTCAACGTGGTTTTTAGAGTTCCGTATCCAAAGGGTGCCAACGGGACCCTATTACTAAGCCTCCGCTGTCCGTCCGTCCGTCCGTCTGTCAGCGGTCTGTATGTCGTAAACCGTAATAGATATACAGTTGAAATTTTCACATATTTTGTATTTCTATTGCCGCTATAACAACAAATAATAAAAATTAAATTAAATAAAAAAAAATTAATTAAAATATTTCCATGGGTACATGGAAGCATAATACATCCCGGGAGCATAATACATTTAAACGCCCGCGCCCGCGCCACTACAAAGATTTTTTAAAAAACTCTCGACTGATTTCTATAAAATTTAAATGGGACCACCTGGGAAGTATACCCTTTGAAACAAAAAAGACTTTTCCAAATCGGTTCAGGCGTCTTCGAGTAATCGGTGAACATACATAAAGAAGATTCCGTTGATAGGATAATAGGATAATAGGAAATAGGATAGGATAGGATCTACACAATATGACCAGTCATTATAATATCTAGCAATGTACTCACTATGACTGGACAAATCGATACCTTGTACTATTTGTATTATTTATTTCGTAATCCATCCCTAATCCCTAAGTCTATTACTAATGAAAAACTTCAATAACTGTGTTTATCCTACTTGATTGTTCCATCCATCCTGGGTCTTCCACGCATGCCTTCACAGGCCTCGGGGTGACTGTTCGGGGCGATGGCCCCCTACAGTGGTAGCAACGCCGCCTGCAACTACGGGCGGGGCACTGGGTGGGACCAGTTGGTCCGGGGTGTCGTGTCCGTGGAGTCTTGTCCGGTGTTATCCTGCTGCAGTGCGATCGAGCCCGCGTAGTGTCGCGGGCGATCTGCGGACTGCGGCAGGGTGGTATGTCCGTGGTGGGCTTCGCCCGCCGCTCAGCGAGGTCGAGCCCGCCGGTAGTGTACCGGTGAGCGCCCATCAGCCAGCGGCGAGGAAGCAGTCGTGTCCTATGTGACTAGGTCGCGTGGCAGGCCTCTTATGTCCGGCGGTCGTCGATGGTATGGCGCGATGCCACGCAGGTGCTGGGATCGCGCTCCGTCGGCGCGTGCGAACATAGAGGCGCTCAGGCGGCGAACGAAGTCGTCCAGGCTCTCCATGCGCAGGTCCCTGGAGATGACCTGATTCCGTACGAAGCGTGGTGCTCCGGAGATGGTGCGGAGCGACAGCGACTGCTGTGCTCGCAGCGACTTGCGGTCCGTCTCGCTGGTTAGCGCGAACCACGCGGGGGCCGCGTAGGTGAGTCGCGTGCGAACGTACACCTTGTAGATGTACAGCTTCGTACGGAGAGGCAGGTGGGACGCCAGCACGGGTCGAAGGAGGTTCCGTGCGGCGCGCGTCTGGTTGACTACGTTCTTCACGTGGGGCCGCATCGAGAGGGTCTTGTCGACGGTCACGCCGAGGTACTTGGCCTTCGGGGACCACTCGATGGTCTCGCCCATAAGTGACATCGGGGGCGGCAGTAGTCGCGCCCGCCCGATGGAGATCGCCTGAGTCTTCGCCACGTTGACCTTGAGTCTCCAGTTCTCCAGCCATGTGGGAAGCGCGTCCAGTGTTCGCTGCATCTTCAGCGCTGCATGCGGGGCATTCAGCGAGGAGGTAATGAAGGCCGCGTCGTCGGCATACAGCACTAACATGGCGCCGTCAGCGACTGGGATGTCGTCCGTGTATCTGCTGTAGCAGACGGGCGACAGGCAGCTTCCCTGGGGTACACCGGCTCGGATGGTGCGCTCCGTGGACAGGGCGTCTTCAACCGCCACTTGAAAACGTCTGTCTTGCAGGAAGGTGGCCACAGTCTTGACTACTCGGCGCGGAGTAGTAGACGTGGACAGCTTGTACACGAGGCCGGTGTGCCAAACGCGGTCGAACGCCTTCTCCATGTCGAGGAATACTGCGACTGACTGCTCTCGCTTGTTGTAGGCGGCCGCGAGGTGATGCAGTACCCTCGCCACTTGTAAAGTGGTGGAGTGTTCGGCACGGAAACCGAACTGTTCGTCGCGTGGCTGGAGGTGGGGCGTGATGTGCAGCAGCAGTAGCTTCTCGAAGACTTTCGAGGTGCACGACAGAAGAGTGATGGGACGGTAACTCCCAGGTAGCATGATGTTCTTGCCAGGCTTGGGAATCAGGATGACTCGGCCGAGCTTCCACGACGATGGGAAGTGCCCGGTACGGAGGATTCCATTGAAGAGCCGCGTCAGCGTCGCGATTGCTCGCGGGGGTAGGTGACGCAGGGCTTCGTTGGTGACTCGGTCGGGGCCGGGGGCTTTGCGCAGTCTAGTTCGTCGAATCATCCTTTGGACTTGTCCGGGGGAGAACACGACGGGGTCTTCTGTCGGAGGTATCGGCGACTCGAAGTAGTCCTTCACATGTCGCTCGATGGTCTCTACGTGCTGCACATCCGCAGTCGGATTGGGTGTAAACTGCGTCTCCAGGTGATCCGCGAAGATCTCCGCTCGATCCTCGGCGCGGTAACGTGGGGAACCGTCACTGGCCATGAGGGGTCTAATCGGAGGCGGCTTCCCGGAGAGTTGGCGGCAGAGGCGGTGAATGCCGGACCAGTCATCGCCGGCTCGCTCGATGGCGGAGTGCCAAGACTCGACTGCGACTGTCTCCAGTGCGTCAGAGATCCTAGCGGCCAGAGCGTTGAGCCGCGTCTTCATGGTCGGGCACCGCAGGTGTTGCCATTGCCTTCGCAGCTTCCTCTTCTCCTCTATCATCGCTTGAATGTAGGCAGGGAGCTGGGGTTGTCTGCGAGTAGATGCAGCGTCGAGTCTGGACTCTCGAAGCGCATTGGACATTACTGCGCTGAGGTCCGTGGCGAGTCGGTCGACGTCTGCAGGACTCTCTACTCTGAAGGACGGCGAATGTTCGGCCATGTGTTCGGCGAAGATTCGCCAGTCCTGGCGATGTTTCGGAGAAGGCATCGATGTCGTCATCGGGGTCGTCTTCAGCGTCAAGAGGACACCTTGGTGGTCGGAAATGAGATGATCATCCAGGACGTCAAGCGACGGTGCGGCGACTAGGCCGCGAGCGACTGCTATGTCGATGACGTCCGGCGTGTGGGCTGCACAGTACGGGTAGTGCGTCGGGACCTCTGGTCCTAGCACCTCGTAGCCATGGCGGTCTGCGTCGTCCAGGAGGCGTCTGCCGTCCGGGCTCACGATGGTGGAGTTCCACGCCGTGTGTTTCGCGTTGAAGTCGCCAGCGAGGATCGTGGGCAGCGGCGAGTCCAGCAAGGTGCGGACATCAGTCACTGCGAGTCGATTCTGCGGCGGCTTGTAGAAGGCGAACACGCGGGTGGGCTGGCGGTCGATGCAGATCTCAACGCCCAAGGCGTACGACGTCTGCAGCTGTGGTACTGGCAGCAGTTGGTGGATGACATTCCGACGGACTAAGACTGCTAATCCCCTATAAGCAGTCCCGATCGGCGAGGTGTGGTCCTCCCGGTAGACATAGTATCCGGAAACCTTCAACTTGTCCACTGGTCTGAGGTGAGTCTCGTTGATCAGGCCGATGTCCACTCGACGCTGAGAGAGCAAGGTCTTGAAGAGACGGGCTTTTTGTGGCGAAAGCCCGTCGGCGTTCCAAAACGCGATGCGGAGCTCAGCCATAAAAGGCGCAGAGCTCAGCGATGCATCCCAGGATCAGCGCGATAGGGTCTCGCTGCTCCTGGATGGCCACCAGCACCTGGTTGAGTGTGCTGATGACCTTGGTGAGTCGTGGGTCCAGCGGCGCTACTCGCTTCGCCTTCGTCCCCTCTGCTGGGGCGGCGACCACGGTGGGCTTGGACCTCTTGCTGCGCTGAGTAGGTTTCGGCGCGGCGGGCGGAGCTGTGCGCGGCGCGACGGATGGCGCGTCGCGCGGTGCGGTGAGCGGCACGGTGGGCTGTGCGGCGGGCGGCGCGTCTTTTCGCGCTTGGGCGCGCTTACCGCGCTTGCGGCGGCGTTTGCCCGTCTGCCCTGGCTGGTTGGCGGCAGCCATAAGCGAGCCGGGCGCGTTGGCCTCCGATGCGTGGGCGGTGGCGGTAGCAGATGGCGCGCGCGCAGATGCGGCGGTGCGCGCGGTGGTGCCTGCTCGGCGGTTGCGCGTTTCCTTTCGGAAAACCGGGCAGGTGGCGTTGTTCGCCGTGTGTGCGCCGCCACAGTTGGCGCACGTCGGCGGGTCCTCCCTGGGGCGTTGGCAGTCTCGGGCTGGATGGTCGCCTCCACACCGCACACAGGCAATGGGCCGGTGGCAGTTATGGGATGAATGCCGAAACTGCTGGCATCGGTGGCACTGCGCTGGTCCCTTCCTTCCGCGCCATGGCTCGATAGTGATCCCGGGCATGCACAGTAACTCGTGCACCTCGTAGATGCCCGGGATGAGGTCCTTAGTCCGCTGCAGTTGTGCGAACATCAGGCAGCCAGGTCTGCCCGGGCGAGCTGGGATCGTGCGCATGTGCTCAGGGACGTACCCGAGCTCGCGCAGCTCCGCCTCCACTAGTGCCGGCTCTGTGTACGCTGGCAGGCCTCGAATGGCGACTTTAGCGCTCCTCTCTGCGGGGAGCGAATAACAGAACCAGGAGAGTCCGGTGCTGCCCTCCAGCTGCGTAAGATAGCGCTGGGTTACACGGAACTCCTGGTCCGATTTCGGTATAAAACGGACGCCCTTGCCAAACGGGCGTCCGTTGGGGGTGTGGCCGAGGAGCTTTTTAAGCTCTCGGAAGTGCGTGGGCCAGTCCGGCAGCACCTCCACGATCAGCGGCGGGTAGCGGCTGGGTGTCTTGGTGGTCGGAGCGGTGGCGGCGGCGGCGGCAGCGGCGGTGGCGGCGGCGGTTGGAGCAGCTGCGGCGGCGGCGGCGGTGCCGGTGGTAATGGCAGCGGCAGTGGCAGCGGGCGCGGTGGCAGCGCTAGTGCTAGCGGCGGGGGCGGGTACGTCACCCGGTGTCTGTTTGGACGTGGCTGTAGCCGCGTACGTCGGGCTGGTCGCGGTCTCCATGGGGGAGCCCGGCGACAGGGTCGGCATACTCGGCGAGATGTAGGTCGCCGGAGTCTTCTCACCCCTTGCCTTCGGGGGGGAGGGGAAACGTCCCACGGCAATGTTATGCGCGGGGGCGGGGTAGCGCGGCGTACGCGATGGCGGAGCCGGCATGGCGTGCCTCGTTGCGGGCGTCGCGGAGCGCACGGCTGGCACCGCTTGACCCGCTTGCGCAGGGTCGGTCCTCCTCGTTGAGCAGGCAGCAAGGGTGGCTTGGCCGGACGCTATCATCGCGTCCAGCCCGGCCTCAAGGGCGGGTCTTGCCGACCGCACATACACCTTGCGGCGCAGCGCGCGCGGTCGAGTCGCGCGCCGCTGCGGCAACGGCGGCAGGCTTGGCGGTGGCATGGTGATAACCGGCGCGGAAGGTGGTTACGCGAACGCGGACGCGAAAAACGCCGGGTGCATTGGCGTAACGGAACGAAGTATCGATGTTGATGTCGATGCGGGGGGCGAGCTGCCTTGGGCGCGGCCCGAAAGGGTGTGCCGGCACGCCAGCACCCCACCGGCTTCGAACCCGGGGCTTGCCGCTGGTGGCAGACCGAGCCTTGACCGGCGGGGGTGACGTGTTGACCCAACACCTCCGCGGGCGCGAGAGATTCGGCAAGGCGATCGCACGAAGTACCGAAACAGTTAGGGGCCCGAGCGCCGGTGCAAACGCTTGCACACGACGGCAGCTGGGCAACTCCACTTGATTGTTGAGTTGGAATTTTTTACTTATTCTCGATGCTGCGGATAATGTAAGCGTGATTTAAGTACAATCAGCGCCATCTATCAGTGGTTTTTCAAAATCCCGCGGGAACCTTGGATTTTTCCGGGATAATTTGTAGCCTATGTGTTATTCCAGGGTATAATCTATCTCCATCCCAAATTTCAGCCAAATCCATCCAGTAGTTTTTGCGTGAAACAAACATACACACAAACTTTCGCCTTTATAATATTAGTAGGATAGGATAGTAGGATTGTGGCCAAAACAAACAAGCGTTTTTCCCCATATTATGCTAATTTAGTACTATCTAAGAACTAAGATAATTAAATATCTAGTTAGACTAGAAAAGTGATTTGGTCATAATATGTCATTTTGTCATAATCCTAAAAGAGCGAGACCCGACTTGCACTTGGCCGATTTTTATTATCTGTTGTTTTAAAGCAGCAATTGAAATACACATTCTGTGACAATTTCAAGTATGTCTATTACGGCAATTTTATTATTATTACAATATAATATTATCATGAGATATAGCTGACAGGCGGACCCGACGGACGGACAGGTACCTAATAGTAATATTCAAATTCAAATTCAAATTTTTTTATTTCACGTATGTCAACCTGTTGCTCTTATGACACGTCATGACTCTACCACCGGTTCGGAAAGCGGATTCTGCTGAGAAGATCCGGCATATATGTAATAGTAATAGGGTTCCGTTGGCACACTTTGGGTACGGAACCCTGAATATAACAGGAAAATAGATATATATTTACAACACAACTTGATAATATTAAATATGATACAACTTGATATTAAATATGATATGGTAATATTTAATATTTTTATTTCAGTAAGCGACCTAAAAAACTCATATGTAAATTCCATACAAATTCGTAACAGAATATTATTATAAAATACCATTCATTTTCAACGCACATTCTCTTCTGATTTGATGAAAATTGCATGAATGCTAAACCAAGAATTTTTAATCACAGTTATTTTTAAACGACTTCAAAAAAGGAGGAGGACCAATTCGTCGGAATCTTTTTTTATGTATGTTCACCGATTATTCGAAGACGCCTGAACCTATTTGGAATTTTTTTTTTTTTTTGTTTGAAAGGGTAAACTTTCCAGGTGGTCCCATTTAAATTTTACCGAAATTGTACGAGCGGTTTTTAAATAATATATAAAAAATCTTTTTAAAAAACCGACTTCAAACGCCACTGAAAAGTATAAAATAATTTCAGTTTGTACACGTATGTTGAAGTCGGGCGGGCCTAAACAGAAACGATGAAACGAATGCGCCACGCTAGCCAGAATATTGATTTGTAGGTCCAGTCACAGAATATGTACCTACTTGGAACATGTACATTGAAGTCGGGCGAGCGTTGCAGTTTCATAGTTCTATTGAGGCCCGCCCGACTTCAACATACGTGTACAAACTGAAATCCTATTAATATTATAAATGCGAAAGTTTGTGAGGATGTTTGGATGGATGGATGGATGTTTGTTACTCTTTAACGCGACAACGAATGAACCGATTTTGCTGAAATTTGGCACAGACATAGATTATAGTCTGGAATAGCACATAGGCTACTTTTTATCCCGGAAAAGCAAACAGTTCCTGCGGGATAGCATCGCTATTTTTTACGCATTTGTCCTTCAAAATACGCGCAATGGAGATTTAGAATAACGTGATTTTTTTGCACAGCTAAAGTTAAGAGCCTGAAAAATGACAAAGGCTACTTTTTATCTCAGGAAAACAAACGGTTCCTGCGGGATATTAGTATACTACTTTTCACACTTTTATCTTTCAATTATGCGCCAACGGAGTTACAGATTGACGTGGTTTTTTGGAGAGGCATAGTTGATGACTTGAAAAGTGACAAAGGCTACTTTTTATCCTGGGAAAGCAAACAGTTCCCGCGGGATATTAGTGTTCTACTTTTCACATATTTATCCTTAAATAAGGCGCCAACGGAGTTACAGATTGACGTGGTTTATTGCATAGGCATAGTTGAGGACTTAAAAAGCCCAGGAAAACAAACAGTTCCCGCGGGATATTCATATGCTACTTTTCACATATTAATCCTTCAATTATGCGCCAACGAAGTTACAGATTGAAGTGGTTTTTTTAATAGGCATAGTTGAGGACCTGAAAAGTGAAAAGGCTACTTTTTATCCCGGGAAAACAAACAGTTCCCGCGGGATATTCGCATGTTACTTTTCACATACTTATCCATCAATTATGCGCCAACGGAGTTTTAGATTGAAGTTTTAGATTATTTTTAGCACAGGTAAAGTTAAGGGCCTGAAGAGTGACAAAGGCTACTTTTTATCCCTGGAAAAGAAACGGTTCCTGCGGGATATTAGTATGCTTATTTTCACATATTTATACTTCAAACATGCGCCAATATGCATGCATGTATGTATGTATGTATGTATGTATGTTTGTATGTATGTATGTATGTATGTATGTATGTATGTATGTATGTATGTATGTATGTATGTATGTATGTATGTATGTATGTATGTATGTATGTGTGTATGTATGTATGCATGTATGTATGCATGTATGTATACGTGTATGTATGTATGTATGTATGTATGTATATATGTATGTATGTAAGTATGCTTGCATGCATGCATGCGTGCATGTCTGTATATATATATGTATCTCCTCCTACTAACAACAAATACATTAACTATATCCTATCCTACTTATTATTACTCATATTATCCCACTAATATTATTAATGTGAAAGTTTGTGAGGATGGATGTATACGGATGTATGTTTGTATAGATGTCGTATACGGATGGATGGATGTATGTTCTCTGAGATAGGGGTTGAACTATTTTGACTGTTATACTCCATAACTTCGTTAAATTTGAACTACTTTATATTATTACTTTAACCGACTTCAAAAAAGGAGGAGGATCTCAATTCAACTAATCTTTTTTATATAATATGTTCACCGATTACTCGAAGACGCCTGAACCGATTTGGAAAATTCTTTTTTTGTTTCAAAGGGTATACTTCCCAGGTGGCCCCATTTAAATTTTAAAGAAATCAGTCGAGCGTTTTCAAAAAAATCTACAATAAATTGTATACTTTGTAGTGGTGCGGGCGTTTAAATGTATGCTCCCGGGACAAAAAGTAGCCTGTGTTATTTTCCAGGTCCTTAACTTTACCTGTGTAAAAAAATCGGCCAAGTGCGAGTCGGTCCTCACTCTTTTAGGGTTTCGTTACAAAAAAATTAAATTAATTTTTATTATTTGTTGTTATAGCAGCAATAGAAATACAAAATATGTGAAAATTTCAACTGTCAATCTATTACGGTTTACGAGATACAGGCCGCTGATGGACGGACAGCGGAGGCTTAGTAATAGGGTCCCGTTGGCACCCTTTGGGTACGGAACCCTAAAAACCACGTTGACTATATGCACTTACACTTTATATGGTGAAATATTATAACTGCGAAAGTGCGTTGGTTTGTCCTTCAATCACGCCCTAACAGAGCTACAGATCGACGTGATTTTTGCAGGGGTACCTATACTTGAGGACCTGGAGAGTGACAGGCTACATTTTCAGAGTTCCCAAGGCATTTTAAAGGCTAAGTTCACGTAGACGAAGTCGCGGGCATCAGCTAGTTATTTTATACTTTTCAGTGGCGTTTGAAGTCGGTTTTTTTAAAAAGATTTTTTATATATTATTTTAAGCTTTTTAGTGTAGTCATAGGATAAATCTACACATTCTCTGATCGCGAGCGATTTGTTTCTATTTATTGATCAAAACTAATCCAAACACTTCATAGCTGCTATTATTATTTTAAGAGTGAACTAGTGTGCTAGATAATAATATCTTGGCTGCAGCATCAGCTTATCGTGTTGCCACCATTGCATTCTATGTAGAATCAAGTACTGATTAAAACGAATCCAAACACGACATATGTGCTATTTTTTTAAGACTGTACTAGTGTGTTGCATATCCTGGCTGCAGTTTCAGCTCCATCATCAGAGCTATTCCATTTAAATATCATTTAAAACTACTTATCAATACAATTGAAACGAGCCCAAACTAAATATGGTTACGTAGTTTCATTACAGAGTGCTCATTACCATCGTTCAGCTTCATCATCAGACCCTGGATATTATCTAGGACCAGAGTACTTCTTAACACGAATTAAACGAGTCTGAACTCCATGGTGTTACATCGTTTTACTACAGAATTTCCATAGCCATCTTCCACCTCCATCATCAGATCAGCTCCATGTTAAAATAATATTGCATTGTAATCCGATTTACATGTACATGCACATTTTCAGCTCAATCGGAAACCGGGAAAGGTTCTAATACACCTTGCAAGACTTTACCTAAATATACATTGCAAGACAAATAAAAGCTTGTAAAAATAAGATGGATAAATAGAAATTTAGCTAATGTATGTATTTTATGTAGTAGGCATGGTTAAAAGTCTACACATACTCTGATCGCGAGCGATTTCCTCTAATTCATTGAGGAGTTCCGTCCTCCATCTCCGAAGATATTCATCAAATCTTCACCAAACTTAAATGGGACCTACCTGCAGATACGCCCTTCAAATAAAAAAAAAATTATCGAAATCGGTTAAGACTTGAGAGAGATATGGAGTAACATCGCCAAAAAAAAATAATAATGATAAAAAAAATACGCGTCCATACCAGTCAGTTAGTCAGTCAGTCAGTCAGTCAGTCAGTCAGTCAGTCAGTCAGTCAGTCACCTTTGTCTTTTATATATTTAGATGAAAGCTAAAGTACCAAGTTTGATGGATATTACTTGAAAATTAACTTAAAAATCTGGACTTTTATACAAATTTTCATCTCCTATTTGAAATCTTTGGGGGTGGAATTTTCAAAATTTGCGAAACACGTATTTATTTTTTACGTTCTTATTTTTTTATCGAAAGCCCAAAAATTAAAGTTTCATGGATATTACATGAAAAATAATTTGATAAATGACGGACTTTTATACAAACTTTCAACCCCCATTTAACCCTCTTGGGGTTGGAATTTTCAAAAATCCTTTCTTAGCGGACGTCTACGTCATAATAACTATCTGTGTGAAAAATTTCAGCCCGATCCGTCCAGTGGTTAGAGCTGTGCGTTGATAGACCAGTCAGTCAGTCAGTCAGTCAGTCAGTCACCTTTGCCTTTTATATATTTAGAAGATTAAAAGCTATCAGAAGCGGATTTATTTAAAAGTTATCAGAAGCGGATTTATTCCTCAAAAACTAATCAGGCTATAAGAGAACGCATCTCTTAAAACGATGAAACCCTACCTAAGCCGTCTCACCATCCCCTACAACAGCCCCTTTCCACTCAGCTAATAACTACAGCACGACAGACAAACCATCACCATCTGAACGTGAGGGTAGTCATCAAAATGCACAAATCAACCAATGGATAATTATTATGACTCAGGCGTGATCCCCATCACGATTAAGAGATGTTGACGGTACGCTCGTCCCAATAAAAAAGAGGGCGAACAAATAGCACGCTGCGCTTATAAGGCCGACGATCGCTCCATCGTCGCCTCTCCCGACTCATAGATCGGCTCGTTGTTGCTCGTGCGCGCGCTCGGATTCATTTTTTTTGGGTACCCTCCTTTATCTCCTATATTATATTATGTTATGTGTTTAGATACCTACTCAATATCTAATTAAGATTTTAATGTCTAGGCAAGCGCGCTCCAAAGTCCAACTAAAACTACCTCGTTAGTGCTCTCCATAATAATTGATTGGAGATTAAACGAACTTACCTGAAGTGAAGTTCTATCCCAATTATACGAGTTGCTTCGTCCGAAGAGATTAGGTATACATTGTAGTAATACGTCTAGGTCATCGCCTTTCTACCACTTATTTGAAAGCAGTGAGTCTGCAGTTTTTATTTTTTATTTTTATTCTTATGTAGGTAGGTGTATAAATCCACCCGCTCTGTGCGCCTGTATTATCACTCATTTAGTTGAAAGCCTACCTGGAACATTAATATTTCACTTAGCAGGGGATCCTAGGGCTGGGAGGGAACTAATCTCTTCGGACGAAGCAACTCGTATAATTGGGATAGAACTTCACTTCAGGTAAGTTCGTTTAATCTCCAATTACACATCATTGCTTCGTCCTTCGAGATTAGGTATACATTGTAGATTTTGAAAGATAGTGAAATATTAAAAATAGTGTTTGTCAATTATACTTTTATTGTTAATCATCGGATTCTCTTTGTTATGTAAAAATGATTAACCAGTAATATAATTAATTTCAATCAGCTTCCGTGTTCAGGATAGACATAGATTAATTGATTAGATTGCTCTGTCGATCCTAAACACTGAACATCTCTACAGTAAAATCTGGCGAATACCGTAGAGGTGCCACTCCACCCTGCTGTGTTTCTTATTTGATCAATACTTAATATGTCCTTTCTATAGGCTGCGGAGGTCGCCGCATGTTTGACGGAATGAGCGGAAAATATAGAAGTGTCAACTCCGCTAACTGATAGGGTGTCTTCTATCCATCGACTGATAGTATTCGTAGATACCGGTCTATGAGGGCCTTTTCATTATTTCTTAGAGATTTCGTCCTATCGATGTATTCTACCAAAGTTTCTGCTGGACATATGGTCAGTCGGTCTTTATAAAATGGAATATTTAAGCAAGGTTGAGCTGAACCTGGACGGGATGTTTTTATTAAGTCTTGTAATTTGATTGTTATTTGCTGATTATTAACAGTTATATTTTCTAAATTTATTTTTTCAATGGTCTGCACTCTATGTGCAGTTACCAGCATGAGTAAAGTAACGGTCTTTTTAGTCAAATATTCTAAATTCAGGTTACTATTGGGGTACCAATTTGACAAAAAATCCAGAACTACTGACGGATCCCATGTTATGTCATAATTTGGGGCTGGAGGATGGAGTCTGTAGAAACTTTTGAAAAGTCTAGTAACGCGGTCATCAGACCCTACTCTCGATCCTAGGATCAAAGATAGAGCGGAGCGATGACTGTCTAATGATCCATATTGTACGCCGGACTGGAATAGTTGAGTTAGAAAATAAATCCCGATCGGAGTTGACGCTTCATAAATATCTACATTTTTTTCTCTACAAAAGCTAACCCAGCACCTTATTGCTACTTCATACTGTTTTATTGAATTTTTTGATAGGGAGGCCATCGTAATCTCTAACGATGACGGTGGTAAGCTCCTCTTCAGTAGTGCCGTCCTGATAACTTCCCTGCAATCAAAGTGAGCTTGGGATGGCTGTTGGAGACAGATAATAAAACATTATCATTATGCCTGAATTGAATTATATCAGAACAGAGAAGGCTTTGAAATAATGGAAACCAGGGTTGCGTGGGCCAAAACGGAACCACGAAAATACCATCAGCCTGATCTGTTATTATTTTTCTTAAAACTTTTAATATAATGGCAAAAGAAAGAAAAGTGTAGAAATAAAAATCTTTCCAATTTAGTGTAAACGCATTTACATTGAATGCTCCGGGGTCTCTATTCCATGAGACATATCTATTACATTTTTTATTTATTTTGGAAGCAAATAGAACCTGTGGTTTTCCTAAGATTAGTACAATTTTTTCAAAAGTAAGATCTTTTAGCTCCCCTTCGGTGTCTGGATGGGTTTTTCTTGACTCCGCATCTGCTATTTCATTATCTGTTGAACTTATGTATGAAGCGAATACGAATATCTCGCGAGCTTCAAACCACTGCCATAAAGATCTTGTTATATCCGTGAGCTGTGGAAACCTAACTCCACCCATACGGTTGATATAGGAAATAGCAGTTGTGTTGTCAATCCGCAATAAAATCTGACAACTTTTTAATTCTTTTGCGAATATCTGAAGGCCTAAAAAAGCAGTCAGAAGTTCTAAGTAGTTAATATGTTTAATAGATTCTGAACTACTCCATTGACCACTGGCGGTCTCCCCACCGCATGCTGCCCCCCACCCTTTTTTTTGCTAGCATCAGAAAAAATTTCTAGACAGTAGTTGTCTTGTCTAATGGGGTTTACTGCCACCTCAATAGATTTTAACCAACATGTAAAATCATTTTGCAAGGACTGTGGAAGCGACATGTAGCTATCGTAGCTATCCGCATTACACAAAGCAAGATATTTACATCTTTCCATCTGCTTGGTATACATCCAACCGTATTGAATCGCGAGACAAGCTGCGGTGAGGAGTCCTACTAAGCGAGCAAAATGTCTAATTTTGGAACGAGTTTTTAATTGAAATAACTGTAACCCTGTTTAATTAGATTTTGTTTATCTTCGGTCAGGCTAACGTGAAATTTTTTCGTATCTATCAGGAAACCGAGGTATTTGCAAACAGTACTCGGGGTTGTACAGCTCTTTTGCTCATTAATGATAAACCCTAAGGACTCTAAAATACTTTTTGTACGTAAAACATTTTCTAGACAAGCCTGGTAATCTTTGGAAATTATACATATATCATCTAAATATATAGTTGACATGTAGCCTAAAGATCTGAATATACACATCACCGGCTTTAGAAGTTTTGTAAAGACGAGAGGGGCTATATTCAGGCCAAATGGTAAAACATTAAATTGGTACATTTTCCCCTTAAAATTAAAACGTAGGTACTTCCTGTAGCTCGGTGTATGGCTACTAAGAAATAAGCATCCTTTAAATCCAGAGTGGCCAAAACAACTATTCTTTGATATCAACTTCAATGTTGTTCTCAAATCTTCTATGTTTAATAAGTGATCTGTTTTGGTGTACTTGTTTAGGGAATTTAAATCTGTTTTTTCCATTAGGTTTTTTAATAAGAAAAATAACTAGAGATAAACCGTCCTTCACACGGTTTACATTGTGAGATAGCTCCGCTATTCATAAGATCTGTGATAGCCACTTAGTATTGAAAGGATTCAGATGATGATAGCACGGGCGAACTCTGTTCGCGAGTTTGAGAAACAGGTCTAGAGAATGGAACCTCGTATCCTCTCACCCACGATAATATCACTGGATCGTTAGTTATTAATCGCCACTGGTCATAAAAATAAGATAAACGACCTGCGGAACGTACCGGGTCTAGCGACATGGGCCTTGGTGCTGCTGTGAGCGCGGCGGCTGTCGCTGCTGCTGCGGCTGCGCGCGCGCGGCGTCGTCGCCTCGAACCTCCTCGCAGCTCCCACCTGCCTGGCTGCCGGGAGCGGAGACTTCTGGTTTAAATTTGGCACAGGAGTGGTTCTCGGTTTTTGCGCCGAGAGAGTTTTTCTTCCGGGTGGGTTTATTTTTATTTCAGCACCCGATTTTGAAATTGCTTTTGCAGCCCTGAGTGTATCGGCCAACTTTTTGCCGAATAAAAATTCGTCTATCTCTGTATTAAAGAGGTGATCTTTAATCTCCTTCTTTATCGTAGAGCAAATGAAGCTTCTCCTTGTCCTAGACTCATTGTGCTGTGTATCGCACATTATTTGACCCGCCTCGATTAATAATTTTATTACTATCTGGTCTCTGTGTTCTATAGGAAACAAACGAGTGAGAGCCTCACTAATGCAAGATATACTTGCTGCAACCTGTTCTTGCTTATTCTCTAACGCTTTATCTTTCTTAATGAGCATATCGGATAAAGCAGCCTTTATTTCTGGGTTTAGCTTAGGTGCGTCAATTTTTGTGCAATTCTTTGGCACAAGGTGTCTCTCCAAAAGTTCCTTTTTGGTACCTTTGGATAAGCAATGTGCTCCCAGCGCACTGCTAACTCACGTCTAGTTTCTTCTGAAAAACATATATACACAAGTGTAGGTACTAAAGCCCACCTACAACACTTAATCTGTATATTTTCAGCGACAGATCTCATCTTTATTGGCACAAATTATTAACACAAATTCATAAACCCTAGGTATGCGCAAACGTCATTCGACGTCATTATAATTCAAGTTTTAATTTTATGACCAATAGGGCGGCGATAGTCCTTCAAAACTATCCACAACACTCGTTATCTCGGTCCATACGGATACAAAATAAATAATGAAAGTGAAGGTAACATTCCTTTAAAATGTACACAGTCACTAAATATATCTAAAAATATTTCGGAGATCCAAATATTGTGAAGGTAACATCCCCTTGAGATGTACACAACACTAATTGGAAAGTGACGTCATATCGCCAGTTATGATACGGAAATAGTCCAAACAACTATTCACAATATCTTTAGAAACATGTACAAATCACTGTAAGTGACGTCATATCGCCAGCTATGATACGGAAATAGTCCAAACAACTATTCACAATATCTTTAGAAACATGTTCAAATCACTGTAAGTGACGTCATATCGCCAGCTATGATACGGAAATAGTCCAAACAACTATTCACAATATCTTTAGAAACATGTACAAATCACTGTAAGTGACGTCATTTCGCCAGCTATGATACGGAAATAGTTCACAATATCCTTAGAAATAGGCACATTTCACTGTAAATACCTTCATGGTCCGGTTCGGAATCGAGTAGCACATGCTCGGGCGAGATATTCTCCGCCACGCTGCTACTGTGGGAAGAAGCTTGATCTAGTAAACGTCTATCACGTCTCTCACATTTTGCAAGCTTCTCTTCAATCTTCCTTATCTTCCTTCGCAAGTAATCAGTATCGTTTTTGTGGCTTCGTTTCGGGATCGTGGTGATCGGCGAGGCACTAAAACGCGAATGAGTGATAATACAGGCGCACAGAGCGGGTGGATTTATACACCTACCTACATAAGAATAAAAATAAAAAATAAAAACTGCAGACTCACTGCTTTCAAATAAGTGGTAGAAAGGCGATGACCTAGACGTATTACTACAATGTATACCTAATCTCGAAGGACGAAGCAATGATGTGTAATTGTCGTTAAGCCTTTCTTGCAATTAACAAAAAAAAACTTGGGGTCATTTAAAATTTGATGTTCCGAAATTCATTAATCACTAGGCTTATAATGCCAGAACATCGCTCGTAATAACATTGTTATAGATGTAAAATATATGTTACCTATTCCAAATTCCAATTAAGTAGTAATAAACCAATTTGGAGTACGTTTTAGTAATGCCATTATTCATTTACGGTGATACCATTACTAGGCTTACATATTATATACTTAACTAGCGGTCGCCCGCGACGCTTCGTCCGCGTAGAATTTTTAATTACAAGCTTTTTTAGGGTTCCGTAGTAAACAAGGAACCCTTATAGTTTCGCCATGTCCGTCCATCTGTCCGTCTGTCCGTCCGTCCGTCCGCGGTTTAGCTCAGAGACTATTGGTACTAGAAATCTGTAATTTGACAAGGGTATAAATATCAATCACGCCGACAAAGTCGTGAAATAAAATTGTGAAAAATATTTTTTTTAGGGTACCTCCCCTACATGTAAAGTGGGGATGAATTTTTTTTTCTCGTCTATCCCATAGTGTGGGGTGTCGTTGAATAGGTCTTTCAAAAATATTGTGGGTGTGGGGACACCATTTTTCAATTTAGGGATCCGTTTGTGAAATATGATATTTTAAAGTGCTAAATTTTATTAGAGTCAAGTGTCCCCCCCCCTCTGCCAGCTAAATGGTTATATATAGGATACAAAAAAAAATTCACAGCAGTAGTATATAAAATGAATTTTAAAGGAAAACTATCACGGCTAAGTAGGGTTCATTAGTTAAGGAGTTATATGTGTTTTTTCTAAGTTAGGTATTACACGTAGTGTAAGTTGCATATTTTGTAGAATATTATAGTATTTAAACCATGGAACTCAAAATTTATTCAATATTCATAAATAAAACAAAAGCACTATCCTAGGTCAGCAATAATATTTGAGACTTTCAGCTACGGAACCCTACACTGCGCGTGGCCCGACACGCACTTGGCCGGTTTTATTAATTACAAGCTTTTATTTAGCTTGACCAGTTTATTTATTTGTTTGTTTGGGTCAAATCTGCAAGATTGCAATGCAAGATGAATTAGAACCACTTCCCGGTTTCCGATTGAGCTGAAATTTTGCGTGTATGTGTAAATCGGATGACAATACAATATTAAATTGTTACATGGAGCTGATCTGATGATGGAGACGGAAGATGGCTATCGGAACTCTGTAATAAAACGATGTAACCCCATCGAGTTTGGGCTCGTTTGATTTGTCATAACAAGAACTCTGATCCTAGATGATATCTAGAGTCTAATGATGTAGCTACAAAAAGCTTGTATTTAAAAATAAAATTTTTTATTTACACTTGTTTCCTATGAGATTCTAATAAGATAAATTTTCACGCTGCAAGAGGCCTAATGACAGAAGTCCTACCGCTAGCAAAAACCGCGACTTCGCACCCATGGAATCGCAACATGTTTTTTTAATTTCGTCCCTATTACCACCCTCACGAGGTAATCTACTAAAATAAGATATAGAATTCTATTATTTAAATCTAATTACCAAAAGGCCAATTTTCGTTACACTGACTTCAAAAACCTAGCACTTTAAAAACCTTCCCACCCCCATTTCAACCTCTTAGCTGATGCCTACACCCTAGAAAAATTTACTTTCCAGTGTAGACTGAGAGATTATGAGATTTCGTGATTAATGAGGGTGGTATTTCGTGTATAGAAATGTAAATGTGTCTATAAGAAGATAAATAGTAGCCATAATACCAGAGGTATATTCTACAAAGTAATAAAATGTATTCCTTACTAATATTATAAATGCGAAAGTGCGAAAGTGTGTTTGTTTGTTGGTTTGTTGGTTTGTTGGTTTGTTGGTTTGTTGGTTTGTCCTTCTATCACGCCGCAACAGAGCTACGGATCAACGTGATTTTTTGCATAGGTATAGTTGAGGACCTGGAGAGTGACAAAAGCTTCTTTTTATCCCGGAAAATCAAAGAGTTCCCGAGATATTTTAAAAACTAAATCCACGCGGACGGTGTCGCGGGCATCAGCTGGTATGAAATAAAACATTTAAGCAAAACTTAAAATCGTATTTACTTAACTACCTACGGAATAATAAATAATTATAAGAGTAATTTCAATATTAACTATTGTAATTTGCATTAATTGATTTAATCACTACTAATTGAAAGCGAGTAGTATTAATCGTTTTAAAATATAATATTTGAAATGCAAACAAATTGGTATATCGTCAATACTTTATTATAATAGATAAGTAAACATACTACTATAAAAAAGCAAACTTAACAATATAATTTATATTTTATTCCAATGTGATTTAATTATTTAATTTAATTATCGTTGAAATTGGTGCAATATGGCAGACGGACAAATAATTAATAAGATACTTTTTATCCCTAAAATTCAAATGTTCTCGAAGGTGAGTGAAGTCCGCCAATTCGCATTGGGCCAGCGTGGTAGACTGTAGCCTATAACCCTTCTCTGAGGAGACCTGCGCTCAGCAGTGAGCCGTTGATGGGTCGCTGATGATGATGGTATTACATAATTATTATAATAAAAATAAGAAATTAAATATAAAATATTGTTTTGCATTTAATATAATATGCTATGTATGAGTTCGAAATATTAGTACATTCCTATATTAAGCATATAATATCCAATGTATTGGCTCCCTAGTCACGTCGATACCGCGGTCCAAGGATGCGCCGATGCCGGGATATGAATCTGACGCCAAGGAACGTCGCATGTTCGGCAGTTACAGTGCATACGTTTTGCATTTTGAGTAGTTCCCTGATTTAAAATTGTATCCGATAGCCTGAGAGTACAAATATCTAGAACACTGTTGTTGACCACTATTTAAGCTAAAACTATAGATTTGGGATTGGTGGTTTTGGGATTAGTAGTGTGTGCAATTGCACACACCTACCAATCTAAAATCAAATTGATGTATTTTAAAAGAAAAGGATTGAAGAATCAGATACCTTGCTTCCACTAATTTCATTATTTTTCTTTGGATACTAAATATTCTTTATGCTTATTATTCAACATTATTTAGGTACTAGATGATGTCCGCGACTTCGTCCGCGTGGAATAACCTTTTTTTAATTCCCGCGGGAACTCCTTAATTTTCCGGTATAAAATGTAGTCTATGTGTTAATCCTGGATATGAGCTGTCACTATTCTATGCTACAGACAAATCGGTTCATTCGTTGTGGCGTGAAAGAGTAACAAACATCCATCCATCCATCCATACATCCATCCATCTATCCATACATCCATCCTCACAAACTTTCGCATTTATAATATTATATTAGTAGGAATTAGGATTGAACAACGTCTTCAAATTCCTTACTTTAATTTATCATAAAGTTTATATTATTTATCTTATACTAGCTTTCGCCCGCAACTTCGTCCACGCAGAGTTAAATGAAAATTCCGCGGGAACACTTAGATTTTTCGTAATTAAAGGTATACTATGTCACTCTCCCAGTCCTCAATACTATAACCATGTGAAAAACAAGTGTAAATTAAAAATTTTATTTTTAAATGCAAGCTTTTAGTTGCTACATCATTAGACTCTGGATATCATCTAGGATCAGAGTACTTGTTATGACGAATCAAACGAGCCCAAACTAAATGGGGTTTTATTACAGAGTTCCGATAGCCATCTTCCGTCTCCATCATCAGATCAGCTCCATGTCACAATAATATTGCATTGTCATCCGATTTACACATAAATGCAAAATTTCAGCTCGATCAGAAACCGGGAAGTGGGTCTAATTCATCTTGCAAGATTTGACCCAAACAAATAAATGGTCAAGCTAAATAAAAGCTTGTAATCAGGATCGATGGACATCTTTGAGATGGACATCGATCTAATAAACACACTTTCACATTATATTAGTAAGGGTGTTAGCCATATTTGCTTTACAATCTAGATCTGTCTAAGAAATAAACGATATTAATAGGTACACCATGTTAGTGTAACGTGACTTAATTATTTTTACACAGAATCAATATCCATGCAGTAGTGAGTGTGTTTCTGTGTTCTAGTCACGTCGCTGGCCAGCAGAAGGCGCGATGCCGACACATAAATTCGGTGTTAGGGTACGTTGCATAAATTTGCTATAGCCAGATTTTGTTTCTTTGGTGAATATGAGATAACATTATGGCCGGGGGAAATTATTAAAGACTAGATTTTGCCCACAACTTCATACGCAAGGAGTACTTAAGCTTTTAAAATATAAAGAGGGAACCTTTTTATGCCGGGATAAAAAGAACCTATGACACTCTCCAGGTCCTTAAATAATTATACCCATGCAAAAAATCACATCAATTTGTTGCTCCGTAGCTGCGTGATTGAAGGAAAAAGCCAACAAGCCAACAAACATACTTTCGGATTTTTTAGGGTTCCGTAGTAAACAAGGAACCCTTATAGTTTCGCCATGTCCGTCCGTCTGTCTGTCTGTCTGTCTATCTGTCTGTCTGTCTGTCCGCGGTTTAGCTCAGAGACTATTGGTACTAGAAATCTGTAATTTGACAAGGGTACTTATAAATATCAATCACGCCGACAAAGTGGTGAAATAAAATTTTGATTAACATAAAACAATTCTTTTTTATTACTTTTTACACGCGGACGAAGTCGCGGGCATCAGCTAGTATAAAATAAAAGCACTATCCTAGGTCAGCAATAATATTTGAGACTTTCAACTACGGAACCCTACACTGCGCGTGGCCCGACACACACTTGGCCGGTTTTTTATTTATTATATTTGTAAGTAAGGTAAAGAAGATAATTTAACTTAAAAATTTTAATTTAAAAATATCAGTGTACTAAATAGCGACGTGATATTAGACGAGTCGCAAGGAGCCGTTGGATACAGGCAGAGCATTGAGCAAGACCTAGAATGTGGAAGTCCATGAAAGAGATCTTTGTCCAGCTCTCGACGTCTATCGGTTGATAAAGAAGAAGAAGATAAATTTGGTTCAGTACCGTAGTATATTTCGATATTCATCATTTCCAACATAGGATATGCATCTCACTTAAAAACATACCAGATCTGTCGCAAGATCTAAAATATTAGGATAGGAAACTAAAAGCTGGAACTAAAACCGTAAATCTCTTCACGAAACAGAAAGATAACGCTGAGTTTGGCTGTGAACATTTGCATAATGTACGGCTAAAGCGTTAGCGGAGAAATCAAAATAGAATAGAATAGAATAGAAAATTCTTTATTGCACAACAAGCATCGACAACAAGAAATAAAGGTTGATACATAAGAAGACAAGGTGCAAAGGCGGCCTTATTGCAAAAACAATCTCTTCAAGGCAACCCATGTCTGGAGAGGAAAACGTCAAATAAGAAAATGGGATAGTGCAATCAAGGAAAGTTAAAGACATGCTATTGTAATATACATAATATATAACAATATTGATACCGATAAATATTAGACTATATTAAAATAAATAGTATGACAAAATAGGTGCGTATTCTCTGCATTGGTTTCATTTTAGAACGTTAAACTTCACTTGAAGGAACACATAACGATAAGTGAGTAGCTCTATGTAGTAATTTAATATTATAATGAACTGTTTGATAGAAGCTACACCATTATTGCGGTTATTGTGTGAAACTTGCGATAAGCTTTGTATTTAAACGCTCCTGACATGGTGCCTTGCTGCCATATCCCAATTTATCAGCATTTTATGAGTGGTACATAGTTAGTGTTATTATTATAATAATAAATGGCCGAACATTAAATAACACTTAAAAATGAAAATGTTCTACCTATAAATAAAGTTTCTCAAATCGTAAAATGTCCACGATTGGACATAGACTTTACAAGAATCTTTGTGTTCAGCTGTAATATATATATAGTACGGTATAATCGAGTTATAATGGATTAATTATTATTTAATAATGCAACAATAAAAAGGTACATTCAGTTTTTAATATTTATTTAATAATTTCATCATCCGCAACCCATCAACGGCTCTCTACTGAGCACAGGTTTCCTCTCAGTGAAAGGTCTCCACCACGCTGACCCAATGCGAATTGGCAGACTTCACACACCCTTGAGGCGTGCAGGTTACCTCACGATGTTTTCACCGTTGAATCATGTGATAATACTACATAATTAAAGATCATTGACTACATTGAAGTATGTTTAAATGCACGTAACTCAGAAAGGTCAGTGAATAGCCCTCCAAATAGAAGACATGCTATCACGGCTTATTTAATCATTTACTCTGAATAGAATAGAAATGTTTTTATTCAAATAAACTTTTTTACAAGTGCTTTTGAATCTTCGATGAGTCTACCACTGGTTCGGAATGCCCTACCTGCCGAGAAGAACCAGCAAGAAACTCGGCGGTTGCTCTTTTCAAAACAAGTCTACAATTCAATAGATACTATGTTATGTATGCAGTGTTTCCACAATGGGTTCCACAATAGCATACCTAATTATAATTTAACGCGTTAAGACGGGCAGACAAAAAGCAGGCCTATTCTCGCTGGTGGCACCCGCTCACGAGCATGACGCATGATCCAGCCATTGCTTCGCTTTTCGCCAATGCTTCAATAAAATCACCTTTTCCCATTACCCGCTGTCAGTGGGGCCACCTAACTCAAAACGCCGGCTGATAGTGTCACGTAACGTGGATAAGGCAGTTCCACATTACACAATTGCACTTTATCTGTGGGCTTGAACATTTTAGCACCTCGGCCTAGTTTCTCTTGAAAAACGGGTTTTTACCGCCTTTTTAGTGCTGCAAACCAAAATTGAAAAGCTAGAACATTCGTGGAGTGACTTTGTATTTTTATGAGGCTTTTACATCTGTTTATTTGTCTTTTTTATTCTCCTTTTGTATAAAGATGCAACAACCTAAATTCCATATCTTTTTATGTGGAAAACCACGGTGTCTTACCTATGTTGTGAGTAGGTATAATTATTTCATGGGATATTTTCTTAAAGAATATAAAATATCAATTGAGAATATTTTTTTTGAACCGTCAAAATATACATGTTTCAGAATTCCTTTCCTACGAAACCAAAAATAAAATTGACTGTTGCTATTCATATTCTTAAACATACCTAGTCTACGAAAATGAAAAGATTACTTATGGTAGGAAAGAATTCCTAATAACCTCAAGCAGTCCGTACCTAATTACTGGCAGAATATTTTTTTTAAAGATATATTAAAGGTATGTTACGAACTGTATCAGCTGTAAAATGTAAATTAAGAGTATATTGCCATACTACCTCATCGATTTTAGATTATATCTTCATCATCCGAAGATACCTACTCCTCGAGGAAAAACTTGATCCCACGATAATTGACTCCTTATGTCTTGTGAAATAAAGTTGAAATTTTATAACCAGGTTTGTCTAAAAATTAAATCTCTCTATTTAGATCTCCTATTTTCAATATGATATTTTGTTGAGTTTATGATCACTTTCGCAGAGATAACGTTCAGAGGTCGAATTGATGGTCTGGGATCTTTTTGAATACTGATATTCTTGTTTTCTATGACTATAATTTAAGAATATCAAACCAATTATTTACTAAGAAAAATATATTTAAATATTATGTATGATTTTAGTTTTAAAATTTCCATGAAAATTTAAAAAAGTGACACAATATGTCACTCTGCTATAAACCCATGCAAAAATTAACGTCAATCCGTTGCTCCATTGCTGAGTGATTGAAGGACAAACTAACAAGTTACCCACTTTCGCACTTATAATATTAGTAGAGATAACAGAAAGTATGGAATATTATAATTTTTTGCAATTACACAATATGAGCTCAAAATACATTTATTTACAGTACAACAATGCATTTAATCAGTATTAATATTTATAGATGTCAGTTTATTGAATTGAAGCTTCAACAGCTGATACTGGGAAAGGAATAGTATATTACACATCTAGGGCAGTAAAATAAGAAATGTCTCAGATCACATGTAATTGTTGTCCGAGGCGAAGCCGAGGTCAATAAACATGTGATCTGAGGCTTTCTTATTTACTGCCCGTGGTGTGTATACTATTTTTCTCCTCGACGGAGGCGGAAAGCGACATTTTCGTTTAGCGCAGCGGGAGGAAAATTGACGCTTTCCGCCCGGAGGTGAGAAAACCAATTTTCCCCTTCGCATACATCCCTTTATACCTACTAGCTGAAGGCAATTCAAAGGTAAAAGAGCGATACTGAAAGTTTTATGTAACAGCACGAAATAAAGTAATAATTGTAGCTAGAAACGCTACCGTGAAGGCATGTCTAATGATTAATTATGATTTTATTATTATCTACCTGATACCCATTACTGTGTCTGCTTGGAGTCAGTTTTTAATATCCCGTGGTTTGTAAAATCCCGCGGGAACTCTAATTTTCCAAGTAGCCTATGTCGCTCTCTAAGTCCTCAACTATAACCCATGCAAAAAATCACGTTGATCCGTTGCTCCGTTGCTGCGTGATTCAAAGACAAACTAACAAACAAACACACTTTTACATTTATTTATTGAAGATAGAAATTATAATACTGTATAAAATTTTATAGTTAAATAATTTAAAATAAAAAAAAAAATAGTTTAAAAAAACTAAAAACACGCTTTTTATAGAAAACCAAACTAAAAAATAGAAAATAAATTTTAATAAATTTAAATTAAGAATAGGGTCCAAAAATTTCAATAAATATAAATTAATAATAGTGTAAATAAAAAAAATGTATTTTATTTTATAAAAAGCGTGGGGTGCTTTTTAAGATATTATCAAAATGATAATCACTCTACTCATATCTGTCAATAAAATATTTATAACTATTGACACCATGCACCCCACGCTTTTTGAAAATAAAATACATTTTTTTTATTTACACTATTATTAATTTATATTTATTGAAATTTTTGGACCCTATTCTTAATTTAAATTTATTAAAATTTATTTTCTATTTTTTAGTTTGGTTTTCTATAAAAAGCGTGTTTTTAGTTTTTTTAAACTATTATTATTATTTTTTTTTTTTTCAAATTAGTGTATTGTCATCGGTCCTCGATAAATCTACAAAGTTTGAACGAAATCTGGCCGTTTAAAGTGGGTCAAAATCACGCCCAAAGAAGTCGGTTACAAGTTACAAACATACAAGTGAAATCGCGCCCAAAGAAGTCGGTTACAAACATACAAGTTTTTTTTTGTTTTTTTATCAAATTAGTGTATTGTCATCGGTCCTCGATAAATCTACAAAGTTTGAACGAAATCTGGCCGTTTAAAGTGGGTCAAAATCGCGCCCAAAGAAGTCGGTTACAAACATTGTTACAAACATACAAGTGAAGCTAATAAAAAGCGTATAAAAATCTTTTTAAAAAACCGACTTCAAACACCCGCGCATAACAAAATATTATTAAATATTATTTAGTTGTTGGAATCCCAATTTTGCTATCTCTGTTTTTTATACATAGATATTATAAAGTAGCTATCACAGATCTGAAATAGAACTAAATAGAAGAATAATATTAGATATCTTGCTTCTATTAAGCACGAGACTATCCCTAGATATAACTTCTAAGGTACGGTACACTTAATAAGATCATTTAAGGAGAGGTCACGCATGGGCTTCTCGAGTATCGACTTGTGTAACGGCAAATCTTGTACAGGTGTCTTGTAACTACTCTTCGGACTTTAGCTATAAAATTGTATTTTTATATGTAGGTACAAGGTTTTTTAACATAAAGTATAATAATATTATAGCGTATCTCCCACTCTCCAGATCCACAAATATATCCGTGCAAAAAATTATATAACAAACCGACTTTTGTCCTTTTGCTGCATCTTTGACGGATAAGGGAGATGCCAAACTGGCATTTATTAGCGGCAGCGATCCGCGTTGTTGCGACTGTATCGCGATTTCGCGACTCAAAAGCGTTCGATACGATGCTAAAAGCAGCGAAGGTCAGCGTTTAAAAATCTCGAAACGCCGATGCTAAAAAACGTAACTCGATCACCGCTGCGAATAGCATTTTATGTGTGCCCAGTGAAGCGTTCGAACGCGGTATCGAGCTTCCGGGCAGCGACTCAAAATCGCATAAACGGCGATCGCTGCCTCTAAAAGATGCCAGTCTGAGCTCTCCCTAAAGCAACAAACGAACAGCGGAAATATGTATCTTTAGGTGAGGGGATACATAATATCTGCGCCGTAGGGTGTGGTAATGTTGGAAACTTGGGGATCGGAGGCGCGTAGGTTTTTAACCGACTTCAAAAAAGGATGAGGTTATCAATTCGACGCGTACTTTTTTTATATTTTTTTCTTATCGGACTGTACGGACTTGGCTGATGGGGCTAGACGAAAAAAGTACAAGAATTTTTCCGTCACGACCTTCGTGTGTTGCCATCGTTTATTACACACGTTCCGTCATAGCTTTGGTGAACTCCTCAATGAAAAAGAGCAATTCGCTCGCGATCAGAGAAAATATGAAGATTAGATCCTATAAAGCTATACTGAAAATCTTAAGACAATAATATATATAAATTCTTTTAAAAAAAGGCGACTTCAATCGCCACTACAAAGAATAAAATAATTTTAGTATGTACAGGTATGTTGAAGTCGGGCTGGCATTGCCCATTGGCTGGCTGGCTGGGTTTCATCGTTTCTAAATTGAGGCCCATCGTTCCAACATACTCGTACCTGTACAAACTATAGTTATTTGTGTTATATGGGGCCAAAGAAAATTTTTGTTCCCCGAGGGCGTTATTTTGAATTCAGAGCGAAGTGAAGGATTCTATAGTAGAATCCTGAGCGTAGCGAGGAATTCAATATACGCCGACCGAGAACAAAAAATTTTGGCCCCGAATGACACACACTATTTTTCATCATTACCTATGAGAAAAAGCTAGGAGTATCAAGCTACTATGTATAGACATCGTATATTGAAATTTTAAATAAAACACAAATAAATAATTTATTAATTAAATAATCTATATAAATAAAAATGAATGTTGGTAAGCGCATAACTCAAGAATGGATGGACCAATTCGGTTAATTTATTTTTTTGTATGTTCCTTAATGTCCACGGAAGGTTTTAATAAAAAAAAAAACAAAAAAAATAATTTTTCTTTTAACTTTTGACAGAACGAAGTCTGTCCGGGCAGCTAGTTAAACATAAATATTTATGTTGGATACAGTATGGGCGTACATCCGATCGACAAATTGATCACGTGACTTATTGAACAGCTTCTCAAACATATTTGAATTTCGACACATACTAAAGCACGAACGCGGACCAATCAGAAGAGAGAAATGAAAAGTCCCATGGGGTTAAAATTAAATTTTGCTCCCGCTATCCTCTGAAGCCAATATTCGTTTTTCGAATAGGTATGATGAAAAAATTATTTTATACTTAGTGGTGTTAGAAGTCGGTTTTTTTAAATAGACTTTTAGATATTACTATATAACTAGTGGTTCGCCCCGAACTGAGACCTCGCGGTATCCCATAATTCCCATAAGGTAGTTTTAACTATATTATATTGTAATTAAAACGCGCCGAATCTGCTTTCGTTGATGGGATGCGTATTTACAATATTAAAGACAGCGCCATCTATTAACAGTATAGTGAAGTTTTGTTAAAAACATTGATGCCCATTAAAACTTAAATAATTTCGTTTCTTTATAATATTTATCTAATCTTAGTATTTGTTGTTCAAGTACAGAATATAACTCAAATTATGTGTAAGTTTCAATTTTTAAAATAAAGTGGTTTTAGAGTTCTAGCCTCGAATAAAATCTCCACTTTGAAAGCCCCCCATTTCGTCAATTTTAGGAAAAAAATTTAAAAAAAAGTACTTCTGTACTCTGTTCCAAATTATCTTTAAAATGAGGTACTGCAACCCTATGAAATGCAAAAAATTTTATTTTACTTCGCATTCGCTTCTATGAGAGCCCCCCTGAAATAAAGATTTTTATAACTTTTTAAGCCATTTTCGGCTGGAGGCCATCGGTTTACATATCATATCTAAAATTGAAGTAATTACGTTCAGTAATTCAGAAGTTATAAGGCTCTGACGGACGGACGGACAAGTGCAAATCGCTCTAGTAAACTCAGAGACCTTCGCTTCGCTCGGTCGAAAAGTTGACGATGCGCCTGTTTGATGTACTTAACCTTTTAGATCTGATCTAGGGCTAGCTCATACTTTGGACAGAGAATTATAGTACCTATCTGTATGTATCTGTCTATGTGACCAGTTTTCTGGAGACAGTTCGATCTGGCGTTGATGTGGATACAATTGTTATAGATTGGATATAAAATCATTTAATGTTATTTTTTTATATATTTTAAGTAGCTTATATATACAAAAAAAAAACATACTTTCGCATTTATAATAAAAGCAAGTATACACTACAACAGTCAATAGACAAAAATAAACGAGCATTTGAACTAAAGGTGTAAAACCAAGCGATTTAATTTGCATATTAAAACGTTTCGCAAAATTTATTTGCATCGTTTGTCAGGTCTCGTTATTTTATGGTTGAAATTGGATTATGATAGGTGTAACATTACGAAATAACATAGATTGTGATTTCACGTAATGGATTCGTGTATTTTCATAGATTAAAATTAAACGCCCCACCCCGTTAAAGTAGATACATCTATAATTTAAAATTATACATTCCAGATTATAGATTACACCAATTAGATTTATTTATTTTTATTTGTAGGAAGGTATTTATGAATAGTAAAAAATGTGCAAACATTTAATTCCCAAAACAAACAGAATCAGAAACGTCGGTTGGTTCAATAGTCCCACTGTAGTTGTTGCACTTTTCTCAGACCCGCTTATATATAACCTGCTTTAGGCGTACTTTCAGTAGAAAGGGAAATAATAGTTATTTGTGTAAAATGGTGTAAAAGTAATATTTTTCGAGGGCGTTATTTTGAATTCAAAGCGAAGCGAAGGTTTCTAAAGTAGAATCCTGAGCGTAGCGAGGAATTCAAAGTATGCCGCCCGAGAACAAAATATTTTGACCCCTCGTAACATACACTATTTTTCACCAGTGAGAAAAAAATAGTAGAGCACCTATCGTACGTTTAAATATTTAAGTATTAATTAAAAATAAAACCCAAATAACCGGCCAGTTTAGCTTCTTCATACATTATGCGTTCGACTTCTTTGATTAACTAGAAATAAATACAAACTAAAGGACGAACGCGGACCAATCAGAAGAGAGAAAGCTCAAACTCCCATAAGAACAAAACTGAGATTTGCTCGCTACCTCTAAAGCCAATTTTTTACCGACTTCAAAAAAGGAGGAGGTTATCGTTTTTCGAATACGTAAGATGAAAAGTATTATTAAACTAGGCTAATATTAATTTTAATAAAAAAAAATGCGTAATAGCAATTAGTGAATTTACCTATGTTTTTTTTTGCATCTTGCAACCCTTCCATAATTGGGTAAAGAACTAATGAACATAGGAAACTTATAATAGATTTCTGTGCTTCTACGGTATTGTGTGGTGAGACGCGTTGACAACAGACGGGAAACAAAGCGTCTGTTGTCACCATTGTTTAGCTGTTAGCTGTGACTCGGCGCTGTTTATTCATTATCCTTTCAATGCGGAGATCAATACGTTTTCAGAGATATTTGACTGTTGGCTGACCCTTTTCTTGCTAGATGAAGCATAACCAGCTTTGATTCCTGCGTCAATAAAAAATGCGTGAGAGCCTTGAAACACTCGCTTGGAACGAAGTTTCTTTTAATAAATTATAATTATGGTAACTATTTCATCATCATTATCAACCCACCATCGGCTCACGACTGAGCGAGGTCTCCTCTCAGAGAAAGGTTATAGGCCATAGTCCACCACGCTGGCCCAATGCGAATTGGCGGACTTCACACACCTTCGAGAATAACCTACCTAATTAAATAATACATTTATTATTATTATGAAAATTTTATCCTCTAATAATGAAAACATTAGATACCTTTTAAAATCAACGCCATCTCTTGCCACATGTTAGAACTAACTCGTAATAAATAAGCGCGACTCGACTGGGCACAGCCAATAGCATACGCGCTATGGATAACCGTCTACACTACTCGGGAAAATTCTTACTAGAATCAACGCCATCTCTCGCTACATGTTAGAACCATTTCGTAATATATCATACGCGCTATGGATAATAACCATCTACACTACTCGTAACAGAAAATTCTTACACTTTTTTTCACCTCAAACAAACAAACATCCATCATATTGATTTTGTTCGTATAAAATGTAGCTGATGTCACCCAGACTATAATAAATAAAAATTATTTTAGTACCTATTTCATTAATCACAGCTCATTCATCAAAATCGGCTCAGTAGTTTAGGTGCTACGGTGGAACATACGTAAACACAATTAATATGCATACCTACATACATAGATTGAAATCATTAACCTTCCTTTTGGCTTTGCCGTAATAGGGTCAAAAGTAGCCAGGGCTTCAGAGATAGCTCAAAGGCTTGCAATGCTGAAGTGGCAGTGGGCGGGGCACATTATGCAGAACCGATAGACGCTCGGATCCTAAGATCATAGAATGACGAACTCGCACTGGAAAGCACAATGTTGGCACACGTCTCATGTCATGGCAGACGACATCAAACGAGCCACAGAGAGCCCAATTGATACAGTGATGGTATTCTCTAAAATTGATTGCATCAATTTAACGATCACAATGGCCTCTGAGGCTGGTACTCTCCCACTATTGGTTAAATTGCATTGATGCAGCAAGAACACCAAAATTCAGCCATTCAGAAGTCATTACGATCGTTTACTGATGCAATCATTTTTAGAAAAACCACAGGTAGGTATAGATGTCATGCGAATATTGTTGGATCAGGGATTTCCGAGATATCTCTAAGGCAAAGCGGAGACAAGACGAGAGAAGACGTCATGTCAAACAACCATTAGAACTTTGCTATTTACATATCTCATTATAAAAATACAGACATGTTAATATATCGACACCTACTATAGTTCGCCCCTAGCCCAGCGGGACCACGAGTAGGTATATGTAGGTATATGTATAGTATTGTATACCGTAGTCCTACCAGTAGGTGATGTCGATGGGAACTTGGATTCCAAACGAGCCGAAAGCCTGGTCTTAAGCTGCCTAGGCGTGTCAGTCTCCAAAAGACTGCTATGTCTTTGGTGTCTATGAATGCCTTTTCCTTGACAACAACAATGGAGGCCTGGCTACCAAAAATAAATTTACGAAGGCTTCTTCGAACTTCTATTCTTAGTGAGACGATGGACTAATCTTGTTGAAATAAATATTATGTAACTAAGTATTGGCGTCTATTTTATCGATTCACATTGTCATAGTAAGGAAACCTGCATAGCTGAGAGGTGCGTGAAGTCTGCCAATCCGCACTTGGCCACTGTGGTGGACTTAAGACTAAAACTGTCTCATTCGATAGGAGACGTCCTGTGCTCAGTAATGCACCGGCATTGGCTGGAGAATTGAGACGAATGAAATTTTGCAGAGTAAAATATAGAGCAGAAATCGTGATACTCCTATTATAAAATATGCAAATGTTATGGACGGGTTTATAGTTTTTGCTCGGTATTTTACTGCTATTTCTCGTTGAAACAATTTATAAAACAATCGTCCATGGTTTATGAAAACTGATGCTTTTATGTTCAGTCACGTAATGGTTTTTGTTGTCTTCAGGGAACTTAAAAAATATTATACTAGATTTTGCTCGCGACTTCTTCTGCGTGGAGTTAGATTTTTTAAAATACCACATGAACTATTACATTGACGTGCTGGCTGGCGGCTGCATGGGCTCAATAAACTGAAATACCTCTCTATAACTTCTTCTTGTCTATTTGTCTCATATTACTCATTGCTGAGAGTTGCGACTCCTTTTAGTCTCGCAATAGTGAAGGGTTTAATTTGGGTACCTACAAGGACCCATGATTTCAACCGGATATTTTTGTCTGGTGGGAGGCTTCGACCGTGGCTAGTTACCACCCTACCGTCAAAGACGTGCCGCCAAGCGATTTAGCGTTCCGGCACGATGGCGTGTAGAAACCAATTAGGGGTATGGGTTGAATTTGGAATTAGGGGTATGGGTTGGGGGTTGGTTGTTCACTGCCATACCCCTTCCAAGTTAGCCCGCTACCATCTTAGACTGCATCGTCACTTACTATCAGGTGAGATCGCAGTCATGGACTAGCTTGTCATCGAATAAAAAAAAAGATATCTAAGGCCCTATGCACACCACGTTTTTTAAGCGCGCCGTCGACGCGCCTTTTGGAAACGTGCGTCAACGGCGCGTTTTTATCCTACAGAGCAGTTTGTTGTCGTCTGTATCGATACAAACGCGCGTCACTAGCGCGCGCGCCTTCCCTACGGGCGGGGTTTCCCCCGCAACGAGGGAGGTATGCAGTGTTGCCAGTTGCCACTTTGGTGGTTTTCCCACCAGAACTGCTGCTTTTTTTAGGCGTTTAGTGGTATTTTTTATTATATAGCACTTTTATTATTTTTAGTGGTTTTCGGCGGTTTCTCAATAAAGAATCTGGCAAAATATTTTTAATAGGGAAATCCCCTAACGTTCCGGAATTACATGATGTTGTTTTCGGCTTAGGTTGACTGGGGAATTCCTAGGCGAAGTGTTTTCTTTTTATCTGTCATTCTTTGAATTTCTTTTTCTTTGTCTGTAATATGGTTCGTGTAGTTGAAAAGTCTTAACTTTGATTGTGTTGTGTTTGTGAGTGTTTTGTAACAGTGTTTGAACTTCTGAAACTGTAAATAATATCATTTAATGGAAGTTCCACTTAGCTGTCATAGCAGCTATTGGCCAAAACCCAAAATATTTTTACAAAACCACACAACCACGGCCATCAACATCTTCAACGTCGACAGTAGCGTCGGCAATGGCATCTACGAGTATGAATGAATTGAATGATGATGAAGTTGTAGATGATTTATCACTTGATTCGATAACAATTTGCGAATTTTTTTTCATGTCCTATTAATTTTCTAAACGTTGTTGTATAATGTCCACACAACCTTCTCTGGCTTGTAAATGGGTGTGCCCACATACGTCGGTAATTATTCTTCTTCCTTTTTTTAAAAATTAATAACAAAGCGCATGCAATCAATGCTGTCTCGACCGACGCCATCTTGCTACTGTTGACGAGGTTCTGCTTAAAAACGCAATATGCCAGCGCGTTTGCATTGCGTCTGTATCGCAACACACGCGCGTTTTACGCGGTGTGCAAAGGTCTACAGGCTGCGTCTGACTCGCGTGCGTATCGCGACTGTATCGCTACAAACGCGCGTCGACGGCGCGCTTAAAAAACGTGGTGTGCATTGGCCCTAAGAGATTGAAATTCATATTTTAAATTTCTCACATGTAGGTAAAGTCCAGATCCGGACCTCCTGAGTTTCATTCATTTCATTCATGAGGACCCATTCATTCATTCACCAGCTTTCGATATTTGTTAATATTATTTTTTGAGAACTAAGAAAGATTAATTATTCATACACTGACACAACATTTTTTTTCCTTGGAGGAGGAAAAATCTTCATAGATACCAATAGGTGGCATGCATACGGACTAAAAACCTTCTGCATACTCCACTCACAGCTTGCACGTACTATACTAGTTTCATGAGGAATGTACACTGCCAAGACTAGGCCAAATCACAACAAAACGTACACGTAAGTTTAGTATACATTATTATACATATATAAAATATACATTTTGCTGAGAACTGTCGCAAAGGTTAGATGATTCACGATTAGCTCATGAGACCAGCTGCACGTATGCTCGTGGTATCCATGCGGTCGTTTAAGCTATTCAGGGGGAATAGTAGCAGCCTGTGTAAGCGAAATTAATTAAAATTCTGGAGAACTTCCAACGTGGGATTCCGTTCTCGCAACTATGTTCGGATTTATACTACACTAGCTGTTGCTAGTGACTTCGTTAGTGCTGTTTAATACAAACTTCCTTATATTGCAAATCGTTCTTACGTGTTTACTTAAGTGATTGCATTCTCGCTCATTACTGCTGGATGCGACTTGCGAGTCAAATCCGAGCTTCCTTATTTAATGAATATGCAACTCAGCAAAGCGTATACTCTATTTTTCCTTATCTATCTTACAAGGTAAACAAATTGCAGAAAACTTTTCGGAGAAAAGTGTAGGTAACCGATGAACGTTGGCGGGCGTTACGACGTTCTAAAGTTTGTTTTCACTTGTAGTACGGTTTCATCGTCAGTCTGTGGTAAGAGCGTCCTATGCGCTGTGCTAAGCGCGTCGCTTATGTGTTTCTGCGAAAAAACAAAAGAAACAAGTGTAATTAAAAATTTTATTTTTAACAAACAAGCTTTTAGTAGCTGGATACATCTTCAAACCTGGATATTATCTAGGACCAGAGTACGTCGTTTCTTTACTGACTTCCTATGACCACCTTCCAGCTCCATTATCAGATCAGACCCTGGTAACCATCTAAAACCAAAGTACTCGTCAAGACGAATCAAACGAGCCGTAACTCGATGGGGTTGCGTCGTTTCATTGCGAAGTTCGTATGGCCACCTTCCAGCTCCATCATCAGATCAGCACCATGCCATCATAATATTGCATTGTCACGTGATTTACACATGTATGCTGAATTTCAGCTCAATCGGTAACCTGGGAATGGATCAAATTTAATTTGCAAGATTTGATGACAAACATCGAGACAGGTGAAACTAAATAAAAGCTTGTAAAATAGATTAGGTGTATGGCCGCATCAACGACGGCCGTTGACGAAATTCGGCCAAACTTGGTCTGTACAAAAGTAAAAGTCAAGAGCTTTCATAAAGCTACACTTTCTGAACACTGGCTGTCTGCGACTTAGTAAGCGTATACTTAGCCATAAATTGCAGCCATTGTTATCCCTAGTGCAGGAAGTGACGATTTAGTTCCGAACACATTCCTGCAAAGGATCCTTAAGAAGTAACTGAAACTGTAAGTTAGTGCGTTTCTTTACAATGCTCATACAGCGCAGAGCTCTACTTGTATTCTTGCCCAATTGCAACTTATGTACAATTCACAAACTTGCTGCACAATTCTCAAACTTGCTTGCCTTCGCCGAGTGGAAGTTTGAGAACTTCATACACTACTCAAGTTGTAGTAACAATAAAACATAGACAAAACCTTAGCAATACCCAATTATATGTACCTAATGTTCGAGGCGGCCAAGAAAAGTCGATGAATTTAACAACGCAGTTTATTTTACTTATGATTACACTTTTACAAATTATTTTAGTGATAGAATTATGCTAGCACGTAGTAGACACGTATTATGCGAGCAGAGGTTGCTGTCAGAGAGAGTATAGACTAGAGCATAAATTAAAGAGTTGTAACAGACAGTATTGCCATATTAAACCTACAAAATACAGATAATATTATGAGAACAAAAATATGCGTTGATCGCATACATACTGCCCTGGAGGTGAAGAAAGCTATGCATAATTATGGTATTACAAATTAAACCAAATTGAATTTTTAAAGTTAGATAAGTTGGAACAAAATTACACAAGTTACGAGTAGAACAAAATTACATTTAGTTAAGTAATGCTAACATCAATTAGGTACACCAAAGTGACTATATAAATATAAAACAAAATTACATAATAAAGTGCAGTTTAAATTTAAGAAACAATATTGATAATAGTTACTGAACATCTTAGTACATAAACAAAGTACATATTATTTCAACGTGTTTTATACTCAAGTTATAAGAACTAGTATTTATAATTATTAATGTTATAGATTATGAAAGAAAATTATTGCTAAATGACTGGGTTATGCAATTGTTTCATAACACTGAATAACAAATTTCCAATAAGACTCAAAGGACCATGCATCATTTAATATGATCTTATCATAATAACTAAAATTAATTTCTACTATTGGAGTAAAACCAGTTTATTGATAGGACGATGATACTCTCCAGATGCAGTCTTGAGAAGTACAGATCTAACAAGATTGTCAGTTGCATTCTTATAAATTTGAATAACCTTGCCTAGAGGCCAGCAAGCTGGTGGAGTATTTTCATCCTTGATTATAACTATATTACCTATTTCTAAATTATTCAATTTACAAAGCCACTTATTTCTACTTTGCAATTCAGATAATTATTGTTTATAGAACTGTTTCCAAAAGGTCTGTTTGTGTCTAGTGACCCTTTGAAAAATAGTTAACCTATTTTCTGAGATTTCACTAATATTAGGTTCAGGTAAGTCCACAATAGGCGCCCCTATGATGAAATGCCCTGGTGTCAGGCAAACTAAATCATTATGTTCATCGTTCATTGGACACAATGGACGGCTATTGAGGATTCCCTCAATCTGAATAAGTACAGTATTCAAAAGTTCATAAGTTAACTTACTATTACATAATTGCCTTTTTAATAATAGCTTGACAGATTTAATGCCAGCTTCATATATGCCTCCCATATGACTGGCTAGAGGTACAGTAAAATGCCACTGAATTTTATTGCTACTACAAAAATTAACAATCTCAC
This sequence comes from Oeneis ivallda, assembly GCA_029955525.1. Taxonomy (NCBI): domain Eukaryota; kingdom Metazoa; phylum Arthropoda; class Insecta; order Lepidoptera; family Nymphalidae; genus Oeneis; species Oeneis ivallda. The sequence goes on from JARPMR010000007.1 coordinate 16,861,159, forward strand.
TGTATGAAGTGTCATTTTTAAACATTTTATATAGTTCATTGAGTTCGTTACTAGAACCCTTCATATTCGAAGCATTGTCCGAATACACGTGGCTAAAAAATCCTCGTCTAAAAATTGCCCGTTTTATGGCATTTATTAGTGCTTGAGATGACAAATCACTCACTAATTCTAAGTGAATAGCACGAGTAGCAAGACAAACTATAAGGCATATATAACCTTTAGTGTATCTGCAATTGCGAGTCATATTTGATCTAATGTTAATGGCACCACTAAAGTCAATGCCGACATGAGTGAATGCACGAACCAATGACACTCTTGGACTAGGTAGGTCTGACATTTGTTGTTGGCAAGTTGAAGCTCTAAACCGAATGCATCGGACACACCTGTGAATAACCTTTTTCACTTCAATTCTACCCTTTATAGGCCAGTATTTCAGTCTTACATTGGCAAGTGTGGTTTGAATACCTGAATGTAAGAGTCTGTAATGATACTGTTCAATAATGAGTGTAGTTATGTGAGATTGACAAGGTAAGATGACAGGGTGTGCTTGGTTGTATTGAATGTTTGCATGTCTGATCCGACCTCCTACACGAATGATACCTTTGCTGTCCAAGAATGGATTTAATTTTCTCAAAGGGCTAGATTTAAATGTGTATAGATCTCTATGGCTGGTGGTATCTTTCAGTGAATCTAATTCTTTTATTTCCTTTGGGAAAAATGCTTGTTGTACAGTACGGATGATGAAATCCTGTGCATTGTTTAGCTCTGATACTGAAAGAAATGAAATGTTTTTAATGTTACTTCGGCAGTTGCTGATGAATCTAAGAACATATGCCATAGTTCTGTTAAGGGTTGTGAAGTTTGAAAATCTTCCAAAATATTCCAAAAATGTATGTTCTGTGGTGACTGTATGTGTGGTATGTGCCTTAGGCTTAACCAATTCTAACCTGCTATCAGATTCTACTACTGGTTGGGGAATGACAATGGGCCACTTGGTAATATCCTCCCTAGTCCACTTAGGGCCTGTCCACCATAAGTCAGATTGGATTAGTTCTTCCGCAGTGATACCCCGAGTGAGCAAATCAGCTGGGTTCTCCTTAGTGTTAATATAATACCAAGCTTCTACTGAGGTCAACTCTAAAATCTCCATGAGCCTATTTGAAATGTAAACATTATACTTTTTGTATGGAGACTTCAGCCAGTGAAGTACAACAGCAGAGTCAGAAAATAAGTAAGTATTTTTTATATTGAATGATGTGAGTATGGTTTGTACCTTATTATTCATTCGCGCTAATAGCAAGGCTGACCCTAGTTCTAATCTTGGGATTGAGACAACTTTAATTGGACTAACCTTTGTCTTAGACATGACAAGTGTGCAAGTAGGTTTTTTATTAGAATAGGTAGCCCTTAGGTATATACATGCACCATAGGCTTGAGAGGATGCATCACCAAATCCTAGAAGTGCAAGTTCAATTGGGATGTCCGAAAAGTAATAGCGTGGCAGTTCCATGCCTTTCAAGCATTGTAAATTTTTATAAAAGGTTAACCACTGACTCTCTACATCTGCAGGCAGAGCACTATCCCAATTTAAATTAAGCTTCCAAATATTTTGCATTAAAATCTTTGCAGTGACAGTATTAGGCGAGAGCAAACCTAGAGGGTCAAAGATCTGAGCAATGTTAGATAAAACTGTACGCTTTGTATGTTGAGAGGTTTCTTTGTTAGGTATTGATATAGTAAAACAATCTTCAGTAGGTATCCACTGTATGCCTAGTGTCTTGACTATACACTCAGGTGAGAAATCATATGAGGCAGAACTCATGTTGTCTGACAGATTACTTGTGACATGATCAAGAATATCTCTGCAGTTAGATGACCACTTGTGTAGTGTGAAACCACCTTTATGAAGTAGGTCAGTGACCTCATCACAAAGTTGAATGACTGTGTGTATGTCATCTGCTCCGTCCATCAAGTCATCCATATAGCATTGTTCCTGTATGCATTGAGCGGCACGAGGGTGTGTATCTTTATGTCTATGGGCTAAATCTTTAAGAGTTCTACAAGCTAAGTAGGGTGCACACTTGGTGCCATATGTGACTGTTTTAAGTTGCAAGCATTGTATAGGGTCTTGTTTATTATCTCTCCATAGTAGTCTCAATAGAGAGCGGTGTTCAGGATGAACCAAAATATTTCTAAACATCTTCACTATGTCTGTGGAAAAAACAACTTTGTGCATTCTAAACCTTATAATGATGTCTAGTATATTGTTATAAATATTAGGACCTTCAAACAGAGCATCATTTAATGAGATGCCGCTGGAACTTTGAGAGCTCGCATTAAAAACGGTTCTCAATTTAGTGGAAATTGAGTTGCTCTTTAAAACTGCATGATGAGGAAGAAAGTAGGCAGGGTATTTACCAGGAGTTTTAAAATCCCCATGTACTATCTCAGCATGATCAAGTTCTAAAAATTCATGAATAAATTGTTTATATTGTTGATATAAAATAGGGTCTTTGCTAAATCTTGACTCTAATTGTAAGAGGCAACGATATGCTGTGTTGAAAGAATCACCTAGTTTGTAAATCATCTCTTGATTGATAGGTAAATGAACTGTGTAGCGACCTGTGTCAGAAATGGTAGTGCTGTCGGTAAACAGTTGTTCACAATATGCTTGATCTGGTGTGAGTGTTGGTTTGTAGCTTAACTCTTCTTGTTCCCAGAATCTAGATAACAATTTGTCACTGTTGTGATCATCAATGAGGTGTAGATTCATTAATGTATGTGAAGTGAGGTGTATAGCTCTAGTGTCAAGAAATGGACCTGAAATAATCCAGCCGAACACTGAGTTAACTGCATGAGGTAAGTTTTCACCTAATGTACAACTACCTTGTGTTATGATGTTGTAAAACAGTTGTGCACCTATTAGTAGGTCGATTTCATTGGGAATGTTGAATGTAGGGTCTGCTAATGTGTTAGCTATGTGAGTAGGTATGTTCCAGGTGTTAGTGTGGACATAAAAGTGCGGTAGATTGACTGTAATATTATCCATCACTAAGCATGTAAGACTGGCTTGATATTCACTGATGCGTGATGCTATTCGAGTAGTAAGAGCTACATTAGAGTGTAATTTAGAAGAACCTATTCCTTTAATAGAACATTGATTAGGTTCGAACTTACATTTGAGTTTGAGTGCCAACTTGTTGCTGATCAGGTTGACCTCGCTTCCAGAGTCCAAGAGAGCCCTGGCTGTATGCCACTGTCCATCAGCGTCGGCTATCCTAACGACTGCTGTGGATAGCAAAATATGCATATTGTTAGTAATTTTATTGATAGCTGTGTGAACAACAGGTAGGCTGCCGTCAGCAGTGCTAGCTTGATTATGAGGCGTGGTTGACTTTAAGTTGTCATTAGATGTAGGCTTAGTTGGCGCAGACATCTGAGCTGGTGCAAGCATTTCGGATGCTGAGTGTGAGAGTTGAAACTTATTAACACTATTAGAATGTAGTGCGTTAGGGGTTTTAGAGCTATTTATGTGGACCGTCGTGTGGTGGCGACCTCTACAGGTAAAGCACTTATGCTTGGAGCACTGGTGATTAGACTTAAAAGGTTTAAGGCAATTCCGGCAAAGTGAATTATGTTTTACAAACTCAAGCCGCTGTTGAGGAACCATTTTTAAATATTCAGGGCACTTATAAAGAACACAATGTTGAGCCTTACATAATATACAAATATCATTAACATGCTCAACTGTAGCACCATGAGTTACCTTGGTCTTAGCAGGGACCGTCGACTTACTGTCAGCGCCTTTGTCATTGATCAACTCAAAGGCTGTCCTACGTAAGCTGAGAAATTCAAGAAGTTCAGTTAAGGTAGGTAAAGTGGTTTCCTTTCTATTGATTTCCCAAGCAGCTCTAAGTGAGTTATCCAATTTTTGAGTTATGAGAAAAACTAATAAAACATTCCAACCTTGAGTTTCAACTTTAAGTGCATTTAATGAGTCTAAACTTTGTTGCAGTATTACTAAAAAGTCCTTAAGGTTAACTTTTGTAATCTGTGGATGATTGACTATTGCTTTAATATGGTGATTCACAAGGATAACCTTATTGTCGTACCTGCTTTGAAGAATGTCCATAGCCTTGTTGTAGTTTTCGTTGGTGATAAGAAGCGATCCAACGAGTCCCGCAGCCTCTCCTCGCAAGGCTGACTTTAGATACTGAAGCTTTTGAACGGGTGGTAGGTTGCTGTCTCCGATGGCAGATTGAAATATATTCTTGAAACTGTGCCAATCCTTTAGCGTCCCGTCGAATGTCGGTAATTCCAATTTAGGCAGCTTGATGTTGAAGGCATCAGAGTTGCACGTGTTGTACTGCATGGGTGCCGGCGTGGCACGCGCATCGATCACCTTTTGTAGGTGCGCCTTTGTGGTATAGTACTTTTCTTCCACTGCGTTGCGATCTTGGTCGTTTTTGTCGTCGTCGTCATCCTCCATTTCAATGTACATCTGTATATTCTCGTACCTTTCGAGTAACTTTTGAAGGTCTGCAAGTCGCACCTTTAGTTCCGTAGTTTCCACCTCGGACAGATCGGATTGCGAAAAATTGTAGATTCTCGTGATCCTACCTTTCACATTATTTCTTTGTGCGAGTAACCTTTCAACATCTCGTGGCGAAGACATGGCGGCGATGACGCAGAATACGTACGATGTTGACTGATGGCGATTTTGAATTCGGCGCTGTGTTCATGCATCCGACGCTCGTAGGACCAGAAAATGTTTGAGGCGGCCAAGAAAAGTCGATGAATTTAACAACGCAGTTTATTTTACTTATGATTACACTTTTACAAATTATTTTAGTGATAGAATTATGCTAGCACGTAGTAGACACGTATTATGCGAGCAGAGGTTGCTGTCAGAGAGAGTATAGACTAGAGCATAAATTAAAGAGTTGTAACAGACAGTATTGCCATATTAAACCTACAAAATACAGATAATATTATGAGAACAAAAATATGCGTTGATCGCATACACCTAATAACCTACAATATCTAATTATGTACCTCAATAGTAGGGTGATTGGAAAATTCTTACTAATTTTATAAAATATACGTCAGGGTATTTGTTTGTTGGTTTGTCCTTCAATCACGCAGCAAGCAACGGAGCAACGATGGATTGACGTGATTTTTTGCATGCTATACACATGAGGTTGAGGATTTGGAAAGTGACACACGCTACGTTATATAAACTTTAAAAACAAATCAATTAAAAAATAACTAGATCCTACCTTACTACTTCAGAGTGATAACATTGGAGTGATTTTACAAGACGCGGCGCGGCACCGCAGCCCTAAACGTAAAACATAGTGACTGCCAAATGGCTGCAACATCGCAGCACTAAGTTTTTCGATAAAGTCTCTTTGTTGCTATGCCGCATCGTGTAATCCCAACAGCAGTACCCTGCTATTATACGATAAATGAATATTTTAATGAAAATAATAATATAATTTTTGTAATATACTCATAATAATATGAATACTGCATTAATCTGCAGTGTACTCACTAAATAGATAATTGGTAATATTTTACTGCTCATGTGTAATGCTCATTGCTAATACTGCTAGATATTATAATTAATGTTGCTGTGCCCTAACGGGGTTTTCCAATGGTGCCATTGCCTATGATTATTTACAATTTTTAATGTGGATAATGAGTGATTTGGAAAACAATAAATAAACGAAGGTGATGAATACAATCCAGAGCGAATTATCGCTCTCGTCTCTCGTGGTTGACAAAGCTCGTAGCCGTAAGCGTTCTTGCATTTATTTTGTAAGGACAGCAGTCTTAACTTCAGTTCAGTCAATCTCTGCGGCATTCTAAGAAGATTTTCCAGTCCATCGCGAGTGGTCCAGCTTATCCATCTAGGGACTCCGGCTGTTCAATTTAGGATCTGTAATATTATGACCCTTAGACAGCTCGCTTTGGCATAAGCCGATGTAGGCCAGCTGTGCGCATCAGAAGCTACTTACCGATGCATTCTCAAGAAATCAGTTATCTCTGGGATATTTCCCTCTTTATCAAAAAAAAATTGGTTGCCTGTGAAGTCGGTTTACGGACGATAGTTTTACGTAGTAACGTCATAAAGAAACATTGATAACTGGCGGGCGGTGGCGGGCGCATAAACGCTTGGGCCGATCGTGCCACTCTATCGCTTGTTCCGCGCTCTCGCTTGCACGCTCAGGCTCAGGCGGAAAGTGACACTTTTTCGTGCGGGCAGCCGGTGTTCGTTCATTTATTAGGCGACGTTTCCGCATAGGCGAATCGCCGCGCGGCGCGCGGTTCGGCGTGTCGCGCGAGCCGTCGCGCGATATGGCCAAGGTATGAGGGCGAGAGAGAGCGAGCGAGCGACGCACCGCGCGCCGCGCGGCGATTCGCCTGTGCGAAAACGTCGCCTAAGACGTTATCACGTCATAAAGGACGGTACATTTGTGCAGCTTTTATGCTGTCCTTAGGCTTCTGTTTTTATCCTCTCTGGTTTATATTCTGTACCTATAAATAATCTGATAAAAAAATAGGTCGCCGCAGTACCTACACACACAGTTGTACTTATTGTGACTTCTCTCTATCTATACTAATAGTAATATATAATTTTATAAAGAGGAAAGATTTTTTTGTTTGTTTGTTTGTTTGTACCGAATAGGCTCTGTAACTACTGGACCGATTTTAACAATTTTTTTCACCAAAAGAAAGCTAAGTTATCAAGAAGTAACATAGGGTATAATATATTGTCAAAAAAATTAGAGTTCCTTAAGAAAATTGCAATAATGTAACCCAAAGTAGGAAAATTTTGCCTATAAAATGCATTATTTGGCGTGTGCTGAGAAAACTATTGATGATACATAAAAATACTATAATAAGTACTACATGATTAATAAAGTACTCATTATTTTCTACAAAAAATTTCCCAAGGTAATAAATCTAACTATCATATTCAAGTCAGAATAGTCTTTAGCCTTTATTATCTTGGTATTATTGCTTCCTTACTAATACTTCATACTAATAATATTATAAATACGAAAGTCTGTTTGTTTGTTGGTCTGTCCTTCAACCACGCCGCAACAGAGCTACGGATCGACGTGATGTTTTCATGGGTATAGTTGAGGACCTGGAGAGTGACATAAGCTTCTTTTTATCCCGGAAAATCAAAGAGTTCCCGAGCATCGTGTCGCGGGCATCAGCTAGTTCTTAATAACATTGGAAGCTAACTGATGTCATACAAAGAGTTGCAAATGTACGTAATGTGAGAATCTTCTTACTACTTACATTTTCTCTCCAAGCTAACAACTTATAAGTTAGTTGAAACCATACTTAATTATTTTAGTTCCTTTTTACGAGTTACACTTTCTTTTAAACTTTAGTTCTCTTTTGTTAGTTTCAGTAAATCAGAGTGCATTCTACATGTAACACAGTAGTTTACTCTCATGTATATCATTGTTTATTCAGACCGTTTCAGCAAATGTTTTCGCTCGAATAACTCCCAGTTTCCAACTACCTAGATGGAATTAGAAAAGCTACATTAATTTGTAACCAGCACCAATTAGAAATTTGAAATACTTAGTTCGGATAGGGTATTATCTTTTGTAGCATTAATTATTTAATAGTTCCTTTAACTTCGGCTTTACGTAATAGTTCCTTAATTGAAACATAATATACAATTATACCAAAGTTTTAGGTATAGGTACCTAATGAAAATAAGTCAATAAATACTAATTAGAGCTATTAGAATTCAGTACTATCGATGGTATATATACCTACATGTAAGAATCATCACCATCTTCATGGTCAGCCAATACGACCTGCTACGACGTAGGTATTTATGAAATAGGCCACTATAAAAAGTGACATCGATTGCACCTTTTTAAAAGATTTCATAAGATAGAGCTGTATCATGTAAATGTTATTACATTGAAAAATGCTATTTTGCAAATTGAACATTCTGCGTGTAGACGGTTTTTTCCAATGGGTTAATTTTTTTGATAAGCGTTGATAGGAGCCATTGTAACAGACAACAGCAGCAGGCGACGTGTTGCCACAACACTACTGGTTTATATGTAATTGTATTATACTGCAGTATTCAATAAAAAGTTCATTTTTTTAACTATTACGGGAAGCGCAGTGTTGGCAGACCTCCTACTAGGTGGACCGACGATATCAGACAAATTGCAGGGAGCGGCTGAATACAGTAATCCATGCAAGAGACCTTTGTCCAGCATTGGATATCTATCGGTTGATGAAGAAGAAGATGAGGCAGTATGGCCAAGGCTCTACCTACACCCAATGTGACAAACGGACCGACAGAATAAGCCATGATATTCCTCAAAGAAAAATAAACTCATGACATAGGTCCCTTCGGCCTTCCATCCATTAATTGAGTCTTAATGAGTTTGGGAAAAGGTCCAATGTAACATAAGCACATTTCACGAATTATTTCAAAGACTATTCAAAGACTATTGTAATAAAACTTACTTGAGGTTGGCTCACAGGGTTATTTACTTCATTTGTACCTAATGTTTTAAATACGGAGTTGGTAAAAGGGACGGGAATGAGTGTTTACTTACTGTCTAGATACCTCTATTGTTTAGCCCGACTAAGATTTGAGGAATCTGTGTTTGTCTATTATGTCCCCGGCTAGTTTGGAGCGATGATATACGGAAAGTGGCTAGGCAAAGATTGGATGCGAAAGGCAATGATGACGGTACCTAAAAGGGGCCTATATCCAACAGTGGATACATTTTAACTGCTGCTGCTGCTGATGATGATGATGATGATGTTGATGAATTTCAAGTGCTCCATCACATGCTACTTATTAATCTACTTAAATAATATGATGTTATTCACGTTGTGGGTAATAAGTATTTACTTGTAATAGTTCTCAGGCCTTTCAATTTATAGTGTAATAATAGTGTAACTTACTGCTGAGAGACTTCCAGCAAGTCAGTTTATTTGTTGTTCACAACTCGTTAGAAGCGAGGCGATTGGCATATATACTGTATACTTTGAACCAACACACCGATTCATAGAATGGGAAGCAAAAGAACAGCATTAATAAAAATGTAAATGCATTAAGCCTTAAATCTAAGGAGTGGTCCCAAAACCTAAATCGTGAAAGGCATCTGAGCGCAAGACATTTTAGACATTTCTTACCACTGAGGAAAGCCTTAAAATTATTTTATCTACTCCAGCATCGAAAAGTTCCAATTTCGAATTTGACAGCTGAATCGAAATGAGCCCTCTTACGGTTTTGCTTCTCATTTCGATGCAGCTCGTTGTATGGGAGCTGAATCGAAATGGTTATCTTCTTAAAATAGGATACTTAAAGTAAGGCTCTGAGTTCTGGCACTTTTGTACCGTTCATACGACAGAGGCGTCACAGGCGGCTGGTGGCGGCTTACAGAGTAACTTTTTGTTACTTTATTGAGCCTACGGCGTATTTTGTTAATGATTTTATTTTTCTTGTCGTAGATAAAATCTTGTATGCAACTGAACGTAATTAGTCATTTTAATTCTCGTACTATCCTATTTTGATACTCGGCAAGCCTCGTATCAAAAAACAGCACTCGAATTAAAATGACCCTCATTACGATGCAGTTACATAAATAGCTATTACTTCATATTATTTTCATTACGATTGGGTTAATATTAAAATAACACCGTAAGCTTACGAGTAAATCTCTTCTCCTCTTTATCAACAAAGGTCTCTTTCATAGTCCACATGCTTCGGTCTTGCCTTTATGCAGCAGCCCTTGCGGCTCGTTTGTCATTGGTCCACCTAGTGAAAGTTCAACACTCCAGAAACTTGGGACACCAACGACTATCAGTTCTTGAATAACTGGTGGTCATAACTCATTATATTTCATGTACTTACTTAAATCTGACAAAGACCTGGTAGTTATTATTATTATTTCCCGAAAACCTGTTTTTCGAAAATTTCGAAAGCACTTTGTAAAAGTTTATTTGAATAAAAAGCTATTCTATTCTATTCTATTCTACCCTAGATATTTGTATGATCCTAGCTCGAACTAACTTCGAAACGGCTATTCATGAGATAAATAAAAAAAATCCACTAAGAATATTATAATTAATTATTAGGAAGCAGTGGTTAGGTTAGGACTGTGGTCTCCTATTCAGCGGGTCGCAGGTTCGAGTCCGGGCAAGCACGTCTGACTTTTCGAAGTTAAGAAAGTTAAGTTTCGGAAATTAAAATATAATATTATCAAATGCTTCAACGGTGAAGGAAAACATCGTGAGGAAACCTGCACACCTCTTCACCAGAGTTCTCCATAATGTTCTCAAAGGTGTGTAAAGTCCACCAATTCGCATTGGGCCAGCGTGGTGGACTATGGCCTATAACCCTTCCCTGAGAGGAGACCTGCGCTCAGTAGTGAGCCGTTAATGGGTTGCTCGTGATGATGTTGATAAATAATATAAGCATAGTGGCAACACACATTCTATGTGTGTGAATTCATTATGTCTATGTTCATAATAATTATTTTTTAACTTTTTGAGGATTCCGCTAGATTTACTAACAAAGAATTTGGGTTTAAAAATACAGACTGTGTGTATTGCACGAATACTAGATAGGTATGACTGAACGTAGCTACCTCGCTACCGTTCTAATTGGTTGTTTGATTTTTTGATTTGTTTTTGTATTTAGTCATACCTAGAACTTTTGTATACCTTTTACAAAACAAAACACCCGTTTCAGCTGGCTTGGGTTTTTTCACCAGATAAAACTTGTTACGTGTTCGCCTGGATCCTAAAGTTTATTTTTTTAAAGAAAGATTTGCTGAAATCAAAAGCAGAATATTTAAATATAATCGTTTAGATAATTATGTTGGTCCGAAGCCCCTAAAGATGAAGATTGTGATAAGGTACAATTGGCTCTTTTTTACACCTAAAGAAACTAGTATTACTACTATAGTAGAAATACCACAGAATACATGTTAGTACAGTTAGTAGTAGTAGTACTAGTAGTAGTAGTATGGTAAAATAGACCTCTCAATAAGTCCGAGGCAGGTTAATAGTAGTTTTTGATAATAATTATTGCTCCACTTTTCTACAGACCTACACAGCATGCATTTAAAGTGGAATCCTTTTCCCTCGTTAATATAAAATGATCTATCAGCAATCGAATCCACTCAAAACTTCAAACCTCGATGTGTCGGGAGGTCCAATTAACCCCTTCACATCGATTCTATAGATAAGAAGCAGCTGGGCGATGGAGCAGAAAATACCCCTAACCCTCGTCAGTGTCATCCTCTACATTCGGATAATCTTCTTACTGACAAGCGTTGAAGTGGTTAAACCTAAATCCTAAAAGAACATACTGGGACCTATATAGGAAAAAATATGATTAGATTGCTCCAATTTTTAATTCCATGTGAGCTTGTTCTAATAACAGAAATACCATGGAATTTTTCATGGTCCTCAATTCAAAATAATTCCTATATGGACAAAGAACAATGGACGTATTTGAGGGACATTTGGCCTATCCAACAATTACGCTGGTTAAGCAACGTTGACTGGATGGGTGACCAACTCTGGAGGTTTGAATTTGATCTTAGGAGAGCACGTTAAGTTGTCGGCAGCAGTATTATAACTAACATCTGATTGTTACATAACTATACAATCAGCGACTGATCAAGAGTTCTGACCGCCCTAGGCTAATTATGAGGACGCGCCCCTTTTCAAAAAGGGATTTTTTTTTCAAGTCAAACGAAACGAATTAGTTATCCATTACTTCGGAATCCGGATTTTAATAAAAAAAAATCAATTATCCTATAATTAATAATAATATAGGAAGCGTAGTATACAAAAAACAAGTTTGGATTAGAGCCCACATATTATAGGCAGAATTCCATACATCCATGGTCATTGTCTTTTTAAAAGTACTCTTACATTGCAAACATGACACACGCAAAATGAAATAACTGATTTTATTTAATTTTTCTGGACTGTATTGGCCCTGTAAAGCAGAAAAGCGTCGAGGGAAAAGTAAATAACGAACTTTATGTATTTTATTCGCTCACGAAGTGATGCGTGAGAGTAATTATTTATTTCTTGATAAGTTATCTACTTTTCTTTCGCAACTTTTTTATTAATTTTTCAATATTTATTTTTCCACCTATGGCGTCTTGCAAGATTAATTTTCATATATCTTTTTAATTAAAACTATCTAAGAAAATATCTATCCGTCTCCTTTGAAAACTGTACTGAGAAGGAAATACATAGAAGAATCGCCATGGCGTGGAGAAAGTTTTGGAGTTTTAAGGAGGTAATGAAAAGCAGCGAGATTAATATAAAAATAAAAAGCCGGCCAAGTGCGAGTCGGACTCGCGCACCGAGGGTTCCATACTCCAAAAGTAAAAGTAAAACGATAATATTATATTAATTTGCTTATGTATCGTTAACTTTGTTTGTAGAGGTTTATTGTTAATATAAAAAAAAACTATGCTAGTTAGAGCGTTGGTTTTATTTTTCCTGTAAAATATACATAAACCTCTATTGACCATAATTATTTCAGATTTTTCGATTAGTAAACTTCGGAGATAAGGGGGGGGGGGGGGGGGAACGGTATTTTTTTCGACATTTTGGCCGATTACTCAAAAACTATTTTTCCCCCTTTTTTAATCAAACTAAAATAATGTTCGCGTTGCTTTTATTTTTCCTGTAAAATATACATAAACCTCTATTGACCATAATTATTTCAGATTTTTTGATTAGTAAACTTCGGAGATAAGGGGGAGGGGGGGGGAAGGTATTTTTTTCGACTTTTTGGGCGATTACTCAAAAACTATTATATATAAAAATAAATAAAAAACTGTTTTAGAATGCACAAGTAAAGGCCTTTCATATGATACCCCACTCAATATAGTTATTTTACTTTGAAATTTCAAACCCCCGATTTTCCCCCTTTTTTTAATAAAAATAAAAATAATTTTCGATTTTTCTTTATTCCAATGATGTTGGGCCACTATTATACACAACTATGCCAAATTTCATGTCGATAGCTTTAATAGTTACTGAAAGAATCGACTGTGACAGACGGACGGACAGACGGACGGAGAAAGTCTCACCATAAGGGTTCCATTTTTACCATTTTGGTATGGAACCCTAAAAAGAAGCTGTACGAAGTCGCGATATTGCCATGTCTGACATATGGATGTCAGACATGGTCACTACGGAAGCAAGAAGAAGAAAAATTAGCTATCTGCCAGAGGAAGATGGAGAGAAGCATGCTCGGTGTTAGGCTGAAAGACAAAATAAGTAACAAAAACATTCGTAAGAGAACTAAACTGATGGACATAAGGAAAAGAATTAGGACATTAAAATGGAAGTGGACTGGACACGTTTGTAGATTAGACAATATGAGATGGACGAAAAGAGTTACCGAATGGATACCAAGAGGAAGGAAAAGGAAAAGAGGCCGCCAAAGGAAGAGGTGGCGGGACATATTTTTGGAAAAATGCGGGCCAGACTGGATGCGACAGGCTAGAGACAGGAAGCTCTGGAAAGATTTGGGGGAGGCCTACGCCGTAGAGGCGACTTATGCGTGAAATATGATATTTTTTAATTAAGTATTTTCGCTAATTTACATATTAATTATTGACATAGAATTGTATTTTAATGTATATTTGACCTGATTATTTTATTATCTTAAATATTGATATGAATAATGTAATTTGTAGTATTAATTTAATTTATATTATAATTTAGATTATATTAATAAATTAAAGAATAATGTAACTCTAAGCGAATAGATCTAATTGTAATTCTGTAACGTATTAGAAATAAAGGGCTTTTTTATTTATTTTATTTATTTTATTTTATCTAAGAAAAATTAGAAATACAGAAAGATGGACTACTTAATGGATGGATTAATTGGACTTTCTGGAAATGCAATTTCTTTCAATTGGATTTCGCAAAAAGTGTAATTATTTAATTTTCCTCTGGACTCTATATTAACTATTAACCACACAGGGGAGTCCCCGCACATCGATATCGTAGATGTGTTTTGGTTGCGGCCACTATTATTATATTCTGTGGCGCGGCAAGCTGCGCTGAGTGCCTAGTGCGAGTTGGGAATTTAAACAGTGCAACCTAGACGATAAAGAATAGAATACGAAACAATCGATACAGAGTCGTCTAGCGGCAAACGCAAGAACTAGGTTTATCATCATCATCATCATTATTAGCAAGCCATCATCGGCTCACTACTGAGCGAGGTCTCCTTTCAGAGAAGGTTTATAGGCCGTAGTCCACCACGCTGGCCCAATGCGAATTGGCGGACTTCACACACCTTCGAGAACATTATGGAGAACTCTCAGGTGTGAAGGTTTCCTCACGATGTTTTCCTTCACCGGAAGACCACAGTCGTAACCACTAGGCTATCACTGCTATCACTACATAAACTACTACTACAAGAACTACTACTAGAGAGAACTAGGTTGCACAGTTTAAATTCCGAATTTCCCATAAAAAATGAAGTTAAAATTTACGCCCGTTATTAATGCGGGCGGATTAAACAAAACTCGCACTAGGCACTCTGTTGTCAGCTCACCCATTCGCTCGACAGTGTTTGTTTTACGCGCGCTTTTTAAAATTTCAAAATTTATTGTTAAAATCAGGGACTCAAGCGCATTTATTTTTAGTGTTTTTCTCGGTTAAGTTGAAATATGTAGGTATATGCAATCATGCTAGATTAGTGCATGTGAAGACATGATTTCAGCGCGCCCCCCCGATCCTCGCGCCCTAGGCTGCAGCCTAATTAGCCTAAGGGTTAATCAGGCCCTGTATACAATAATCATTGAACAATATTATAACCAGGAAAATCAATTTGTTTCAAACTTTAAAATATTTAACTACTTAGTACAAAAACGTATCTAACTTAAATTATTAAGTTTCGTGACGCAGACAAACTTCGCAAATCAGCGATTTACAGTTAAGATTTCGCAAAATAAATTATACGGCCCAAGATTGCGTCACTGTAATAAAATTAATAGGTACGCGTTCACTCGATTATTTTGAGTGACCGACGAAATGAATTAAAAACTTCGCCCTAATTTGGGGTAAGTTGTTTGGAAAATAACTGAATTTTTGGGTTAGAAATATCATCAGGGGAAATTAAATGGTATAATATATTTTACGTAAACAGAAACGGAATGGAATGAAGTAGGTACGTTGACGTCCAAGTTCTAAATATTATTTATTTAAATAGACTGACGAATATTTGAATCCAAAGAAAGTTAATTTCATCACTTCACAGACTTTAATTAGGGCATAAGAATTAATTTGATGTCTTTTACTAACAAAATATAGTAACGGAGAGGAGGAACGTATCTTGTCTACATAAATGTCAGAAAATTGTGTTCAAGATAAGTGAAATAGGCTCACGACTAGTCCGCATGGATTTAGTTTTTAAAAATGCCTCTAGAACTCTTATTTTTCAGGATAAACTGCCTATTTCCATCTGCAGTAATCTATGAATGTGCCTTTAACAAACATTTATAACCTTAATATAAAGTGAACCATACAGAGAGCGTAATTAATTATAATAATAATATTAAATGTAATAAAAAATCATATCACGTGCTTATAAAATATGTCACATACGCAATAAGTCACCGAAAGCGTGGTAAAAATTGTATGTTTGGTATGGACAAATTAGATTTTTCCAAGCTTTTATTTAAAATATAATAATGTATGTAGGTATGTATGTAATAATTGCAAGATGAATGAGAACTACGGTTTTCGATTGAGCTGAAATTTTGCATGTATATAATCAGATGACGATGCAATATTATTGTGACATGGAGCTGATCTGACGTGGGAGCTGAAAGATGGCTATAGGAACTCTGTAAATAAACGACGTAAACCCCATCGAATTTGGGCTCGTTTGATTCGTCCTGACAATTACTCTGGCCCTAGATGTTATGAGGGTCTGATGATGGAGCTGGAAGATGGTTATGGGAACTCTGTAATAAAATGACGTAGTCCCATTAAGTTTGGGCTCGTTTGATTTCTCGTGACAAGTTCTCTAGTCCTAAATGATATCCAGGGTCTGATGATAAAGCTGGAAGGTGGTTTTGGTAACTCTGTAATAAAACGACGTAACCCCATCGAGTTTGGGCTCGTTTGATTCGTCTTGACAAGTAGTCTGGTTCTAGATGATAGCCAGGGTCTGACGATGTAGCCAGCTAAAGCTTGTTTTTAAAAATACAATTTTTAATTTACACTTGTTCCGACTGAAGACACTTTTTCTTGTTTTCTATATGGAAGCGATTGCGCATGAAGCTATAATTATAATTATTATTTAAGTAATCGTTTAAGAAAAAAGCCGGCTAAGTGCGAGTCGGACTCGCGCACCGAGGGTTCCGTACTCCAAAAGTAAAAGTAAAACGATAATATTATATCTATTAATTTGCTTATTTATCGTTAACTTTGTTTGTAGAGGTTAGTATAAAAAAACTATGCAGTTAGACTAGAGCGTTGGTTTTATTTTTCCTGTAAAATATACATAAACCTCTATTGACCATAATTAAATATAAAATTACATTCGGAGATAAGGGGGGGGGGGGGGGCGGTATTTTTTTTTGACATTTTCATAAGGGTTCCATTTTTACCATTTAGGACTCATCATATTAAGCTTTATCAAGCAATGAACGAAATGTGAATGCCCATTTTTGATCTACGTTGTGATTTACGGTCAATTTATTATTTAATAGTTGAAAGGGTCGAAGTAGGGCCACGTATCTTTTAGGCCGGCCACATACTACAAATTAGTAATTTCATAACAGTCAATGTTTCAAATCAAAAAACCCACAAGGAGATAGCCCTAATTCTATGTAATGTCTTTTAATTGAATGTAAAAAGAAACCTTGTACCAATGAGTCATCTTTGTTAGTGTAATCATGTATTTTATACATTAATTTTGTAAAAATTGGACTCTGGTGACTGGACACGTTTCGCCACAAAAACCTCAATTACATCTATAATCAATCCCGCAAAACGGGATCACGCATTGCCGCGGAATCCCGCTGCTTTTATTAATCTGCTGGATCCCGCACCTTCAAAGCGCGCATCCGCGGATCCCGCAAATTAAACATTTGGCGCTAAAACTTTTGCGTAAATCGAGAGTAGCACGAGCAGGCTTCCTTCACTCGGCCGTACTTACAGTGATGCCATTTACTTCTTAAGAGCGTATTTTCAAAAGTGATATTTATGGTGATAACCATAGGTTGATATTATAGTAATAGCATCTAAGAGAAAGTTGTGATTTGATTATTAGTAATTATATGAATAAGTTTGAATTAAAATTAATATAAAACTGTTGTTAGGAGTATTAAACAAAATTATTAAACTATGCCAAATTTTTTTATTTAAAAAATTTAAAGATGAATCTAAGAAAACAGATTATTAATTACTTATACTTAATTAATAGAAAAGAAAACATTAGTTCTGTTCCTTAATGTAATAAATATTTAATAAAAGTTGATTTTACACAAAAATCTGTAGTTTCAATTTAATTTTATGACATAATTTCAAAGATCCCATATCGATCCCGCGGGATTGAATGAGCTGCGGGATTGAAATCCCCACTCTATATATATATCAATGATTTTCTTGTATTAAGTTTTATTAAAATTTGTTGAACAGTCATTAAAAATTTGTACAGTCATTTTGTACAGAAATTGCTTATTTTTGTTATTGTTCTAAAAATTTAACCTCGTATAGTATTTTTTTTTATTTCCGTCAATATTTTATCGTTAATATTTTATTTATTAAATAACTCCTTGAACATTTATTACAAAGAAAAGGTACGCTATTATGAATCCATAACAATTGCCATTGTAGAAATTATAATTTTATTTATTAGCCCGTCTTTATTATCATATAAATGAACAACGCAATATGATTATATTGCGTTGTCGAAAATTTTCAAAGCTAAGCAATATTGAATATTTATGAGTTTCGATGTTAATCAAAACTGTTTGAATTGCTGTAAATGCTACCAGCCAAATCTAATTTTAGAAAGAAACTATTGTAACCTAGACTAAACTAGTTTTTTTGCATTTATTGATCTATACTTTTATTATTTTATTATAAATGTCAAAATCGTACAATGTCAGGTAAGTAAATAAAACCAAAAACACATTTTAGTCAAAAAGACCACCCCTTGTTGCCCCTGAGCCAAAGGTGCCCATCAAGCTCGCGGTATTGCCGCGTTGTATGGCGATTGACAGCCTTTGAATCAGGTAAGCCCCAGAGCGTGGATCGCAGCCTCTTTCCCTTAAACGACGTCTAAACTAGTTAGTAAAGTAGCACCCAGGAAGAATTAGATTTGGCTTAAGTATCATTAAAGAAAGGCAACCAATTTTAGGATGAACCGCTATCTCTAACTATCTTCAAATAATATTAATCTAACTAAAGAAGTTGTTTTATTATATTGTTTAATATAATATTGTTTTTGTAAAGCACGAAGTCAGAAACGGGCGATATGATAGACTTTATTCTTTTAATATTTTCCCTCTCCCCTCCAAGTAAGGGAAAAGCTTGTGTGTGTAAAGGGTATGCCATAAAAAAACTTTTGACTTTTACTTGTGCCAAATCAGTACAACGCACTTCAATGGCATATAGAAGCAAACAGGGGATGCCATTTGTACCTATCACTCCACTACATAAACCCCAAGTGTCAATTGTACCTATCACTCCATTACATAAACCGCAAGTGTCAATTTTGAAAGCACGTACTTAATAGTTTTTAAAAACTAATTATTCCTAAAATCGAGTTTAGTCTATTGTTAAATTATAGTTAAGCTAGTTTGCCTGTAAATTAGGTTTGGCTTACAACAATAATGCATACTAAATCAAAGTACATTTTATTAAATAGAGTTTAAGCGTAAAGTTCACTCATTTTAATTAAAGTAAACTGTAATATGATATTTATTAGAATAATTCTTCGGCTGTGCGTATTTTTTTACAAGACCCTCATAATATAAATTACTGAGCGTTATTTTACCAGGCAGTCATAACATCTACGAAGGTTCTGTCGGACGGTTTAAATATGTATATTAATTCTACCAGCGTCATACGTTGTGGTATGAATTTTTATGACGCGTGATTATGGCCTTTACGTGGTACGATTTTTATGGATCCCGAGGGTCATATTAAGATTGCAAAAGCGTTTATATGCGTTGAAGTAATTTAAAGCTTACTTTGACCTATACAATGTGTTTAGCTATTTTAAGTGTATGGAAAATTATTGTTTGTAAACTACAAAATGTTATCAAAAATGGCTACACACTAGTCGTTGATTAGGATTCACTAAAAAAATTGATTATAATTAATGAATAGAGATATATACGCCAGAAACAGAAGGGTTTCTAAGAAGTTAAGTAGTAACCGACTGATAATAATCGATAATAAAGAAAGAAAAAAAATTAAGTAAGAGCTTTCTTGGACTAAAAACTTGGTTTTTACATCAGACGAAACAAAGTGTAGCTTAACTCCCAGGGCCTGAAACAATAATATTATCATTTCATGCCTAAAATGTAAACTTTTTTGTTTCTTGTAATGCTTTGCAATAGGGTATCTCACATTTAAAATAGTTGAAAAATCAAAAAATAACTACATGACACACAAAATCCTGAAGACTAATTTTCTTGCGACTGACTCAACAGAGTGTAGTAACTATAAGCTCCTTTTAGGATCTGAAAGAAACAAAATATATTATTATTTATAATAATTTTTTGTATATAAATACATAATATCTACATAATATATGTACATGACATTGATAAGGTATAAGAATATTGTTTTGTTGACTTTTAAAAAGCGTAAATGAAGCGTATACTTTGAATAAAAATAGACTTTAGACGACCTCCCTGGCTCAGTGGTGAGCGCTGTTGTCTTATAACTGGGAGGTCTCGGGTTCGATTCCCGGCGGGGTCAATTTGGGAATTTATAATTTCTAAATCGTCTCTGGTCTGGTCTGGTGGGAGGCTTTGGCCGTGGCTAGTTACCGCCCTACCGTCAAAGACGTGCCGCCAAGCGATTTAACGTTCCGGCACGATGGCGTGTAGAAACCAATTAGGGGTATGGGTTGAATGTTCACTGCCAAGTTAGCCCGCTACTATCTTAGACTGCATCGTCACTTACCATCAGGTGAGATCGCAGTAAAGGACTAGCTTGTCATCGAATAAAAAAAAAACTTTGATTAACCTTCATCTATTCACCTCCTAGGTAATGGTTTGAAAAAATAGTATGAACTTACACTTATAAAAGTGGCTACATTGATTTCGGTGAAGGGCCCCGCACTAAAAATAATAGATTTATCAAACTGCTCGGTGAGAATTTTAATATCAATTTGTTCAGAAACGTCACGATTCCACCAGACGCTCTCATAGGGTCCCAAAGATAAATCTCTACTCTGGAACAGAAAAGTTTCGTATTTATTCCACTAATAGAGAAGTGCATAATCCTACTTCCTACTATTAAGTTTGTGAGATGGAACTTTTTTTACTCCTTCACGCTCCAAGAAATTGACCTTAAATTTTATCAAAATCGGTTGAGCGGTTATTAAAAAATTAACAATATTTGGGCCATTGCTAGACCCCTAAAAGCTTGCTGGTAACCGTGCATCCACACCGCAGTTAACTTTTGTAGATCAACGTTTCCAAGTGTTACTCAGCAACAAGACATCAAAAAGTTATTTTTTGTTAATATATGTTGCCGTGTTAGTTTATGTTGCCCAAAACAGTCAACATTCTCTAACAATCGATAACATTTCCGTTGCCTGCAGCAGTTGGAGAACATATGCCGTACTACTTGATTTTTGCCGAAAGTTATTCTATGTTATATTTTGTTAATTTATGTTAGTGGCGATGTGGAAGCGATGAGTAACAATCAACAAATAGTAACAAGTAGCCACAAAAGTTACAAATAGTTACCTAATGTTACCGTGTTGCACAGTGTTGCTCCACAAAAGTTAACTGCGGTGTGGATGCACGGTAATAGAATAAAACTCAGACAATCATAATATATTATATCATTATTCTATTATCCACTTCGATTTACAACTCTGAAACTCTCTGGACTCTCTGGACAGCACTGAAGCGGCTAGACTGCAGTGTGGTGCAAATGCCACAAATAAATTATAAACTTTGTAGTGGCGCGGTTGTTTGAAGTTGGTTTTTTAATAATTTAATATAAAAATTCTTTTTAAAAACTGACTGTTTGAAACACCCGCGCACTTTGAGTATTAAACCCCCACGCCACTAAAAAGTAAATAATTTATTGTTGATTCCAACCGTGTTCTCACGCATTTTTTTTTTTCAAAAAAAATTTTTTTTTGAGATTATGGCACAATTCATAATGAATTGTAGAATACTATAATTTAATAACATATTTTGATCAGATTTTATATTTAGGGCATTTAAAAATAGACTTAAGAGCGTAATAAGCTTGTATAAAAAACTGCGCGAGTAGCGTGAACCAAGTTATTGATTGCAGCAATTGAGTAAATTTTTGAAAATATTACTTACAGCAAAAAGCACCTCATTGCTGTGCCAGCAATACATGAAAAGTTGTGAGACTCCAAATATCAAGTACTCCGCTGTAATAAGCTTTTGCAATGCGCTCGTCTCAAACTGTAATAAATATCACCGATCAATATCAATTTGCTTTCCTTCGAAATTCTTCCACGCAAATTTCAGGTTTTTGAAAACCCCCCGGGAACTCTTTCCCAGGATAAAAAGAAGCTTATGTAACTCTTCGCAAGTCCTCAACTTTAGCCATGCATAAAATCAAGTCGATCATACTAATACTAATATTATTATAAATGCGAAAGTGTTTTTGTTTGTTGATTTGTTGGTTTGTCTTTCAAACACGCCGCAACAGTGATACGGATCGAACTGATTTTTGCATTGGCATATTTGAGGACATATGCTACTTTTTATCCCGGAAAATCAAATAGTTACCGAGGGATTTTAAAAACAAAATCCACGAACGAAGTCGCGGGCATCAGCTAGCCAGTAATATGAAGAACAAACGCATACATGTTGAAACTAAATCTCTTGTCGGCCCGTCTTTGCCGATAAAGAGATACTAATCACGGCCAAAGCCTTCCAACCAATTTCTTACAATACGCAACGCCTGCGCTAGAAAGGTCGTCAAAATCTATGTCTTTCAATGAGGAAATAGGAATAACCATGTTGCCAAGGAGCCCTCTTGATTTTATATCATTATTGTAAAAATTCTTCTTCGTAGATGGCAGCCCTATGTTGGCGCCAATGTAAAAGGGGATTCGTGGAAGATATTCGACGTCGTGTTTCCAACTTTCACTTCCACTGCGTGGGACATCTTTGTGGGACTCGACTCTTGTTCAACTTAAAAAAATAAACCCATCTGTCTACACGCATAGTGATTCGACTCACCTCCCGACCCGTCTACGATGTAAAATCTCCTACATCAATGCTACAATCATTATTTATTTTTATTAACTGACTTAAAAAAGGAGGAGGTTCTCA
The DNA here is from genome assembly GCA_029955525.1 of Oeneis ivallda. Classification (NCBI taxonomy): domain Eukaryota; kingdom Metazoa; phylum Arthropoda; class Insecta; order Lepidoptera; family Nymphalidae; genus Oeneis; species Oeneis ivallda. The sequence goes on from JARPMR010000007.1 coordinate 16,883,736, forward strand.
TATCATCGGAATCTTTTTTTATATATATTCACCGATTACTCGAAGACGTTCGAACGGATTTGGATTTTTTTTTTGTTTTAAAGGGTATATATGAGGCTTCTCAGGTAGTTCCATTTAAATTTTATCGAAATTGGTTGAGCGGTTTTTAAATAATTAATTAACAATAAATTAATTATACTTTGTAGTAGCGCGGGCGTTTGAAGTTGGTTTTTGAAAAAGATTTTTTTATATTAAATTATTCTACTTATAAGTAAGTTTTACAATAAAACTTACTGTTATCTGGTAGGCTGTAGCACATAGCATAACTGAACACACGATTACATAAAGCAGCATAATGGGAGAAAGGCAGGAATCAAATAGACGCGAATATCTAAAACAAAGGAAGAACGTAAATTCATTAATTTCATGTGCCGTATTCGTGTTTAGGAAACATTTATTTTTGAATCTCGAGGGAACTTTTTATTTCCAGGTGATACCGGAAATAAAAAGCTTTTTTTCTTCTCCAAGTATTGTTCTAAGAAGCAAAGAAATTAATTAAAACATTTAAGAATTTATCTATAATATAATAAAAATGTAACTGGACGAATTCTGTACATTAAATATATTTTGAAAATTTTAATTGGAGGACGCTTTATTATCGATACTGAGCCCTAAACAATTTTTTTTTTTAATTTTTTGTCTGTCTGTCTGTCTGTCTGTCTGTCTGTATCTTGGCCGCGCATCACACCAAAACTACTGGACAGATTTAAATGAAACTTGGCATGATTGAAGTTCATATTACAAGGTAAAACATAGGATATTTTTATCCCGAAATTCAGCACGGTTTCCTTGGGAGAGGGGATTAAATTCAAAATGTGTATTTAGTTGTTATTCATTAACGCGTATTCCGATTTCATTCATTCTTTTTTTGTTAGAAAGGAGGTACTCTAAAAAAAATGTCCTGTAATTATTTCAACGTCGTCGGTTAAGTACTTCAGAAATTATAGTCATCACAATCCTCAGTATTTCGTCCAAAAAGGGAGCACTTCAGAGGGGTGCGCAAAATTCTGAGTGTCCCGCACCACAGCACTGCCGCTTTCAGGGGTAGTTTTAAATATGCTGCAACCCGGTGCTGGAACAATATTCCTCCCCCCATACGTGAATCTCGGAGTAGAAGTACATCTGTTATAAAGTTAAAAAATTTTTTACTACTGAAACAAAATGAATTTGAAAATTTAGCGGTAGATATATCAGTTATTTAATTTTATATGTTATGTTGAACAATTTAGTTGTCTTTTAAATATTATTGCACTATATTATATAAAATATTTTTATCTATGTTATATGTATATAATATGATATGTGTATAAAGCTTCCTCCTTAACACTGGTGATAATACCTTTATATTATTTAATAATGTGATTGTATTTGACACGACTGCTTACTTACTGCTTCCCTTCGAAATGTGCCATAGATTTAATTTACTGTTGTAACTTGAAACTGTGACGTCACCTGGGTCACAGCTGAAAATCAGCGCCTGGCATTGTATGCATTTCTTTGCATATGACGCAAGGCATAGTGCTGAGCTGTACACCCTTTCTAGGTGGTGTCACAGACGAAATTATATCTTTGTAACTAGTTTTGTCTGTGTCACCATTATAGTGAATAAAGATATTTTCTTTCTTTCTTTCTTTCTTTCTTTTCAAATAACTTGAACCCCGGATTGCATAGGAAACTTTGAATTTACGGGTCATCTTAAGCTGGCAAGTTCACTTTATCGTATAGCGCATCATGGATAGGCCTATTTTGTCAAAGTTAAACTACTCCAAAGGCGTCGGTAGCCAATCGATCATTATGCATAATAGGTATAGATAGATGTAAATTGTAATACAGCGTATAGAAGTGATACAGTATTTTCCTATGCAATTTAATACTAATCATACTAATATTATAAATGCGAAAATGTGTTTGTTTGTTGGTTTGTCCTTCAATCACGCAGCAACAAAACCACGGATCGTCGTGATTTTTTGGATGGGTATAGTTGAAGACCTGGAGAGTAACATAGGCTACTTTAATCCCGGAAAATCAAAGTGTTCCTGAGGGATTTTAAAACCTAAATCCACGCGGACGAAGTTGCGGGCATCAGCTAGTATTATTATAAAATCTCATCAAACAAATATACTATTAAGAAGAAAGTTTGTATGTGTGTAATCGTTCGCGCAAAAAATACTGGACAGATTTGGTTGTTTGGAATTGAACTCGATTATACCCTGGATTTGAACATATAGCTACATTTTATTCCGGAAAAATAAAGGATTCCCGGGAATCAAAAACCTTAATCCACGCCCGAAGTCGCGGATATCATATAGTTAAGAATAGATTTAGAAAATGCTATTTTTATACAAGACTAGCTGATGCCCGCGACTTCGTCTGCGTGAACCTAAGTTCCTTTAAAATGCCTCGGGAACTCTTTGACTTTGCGGGATAAAATGTAGCCTGTCACTCTCCAAGTCCTCAACTATAGGTACCCCTGCAAAAAATCACGTCGATCCGTAGCTCTGTTGGGGCGTGATTGAAGGACAAAGCAACGCACTTTCGCAGTTATAATATTTCACCATATAAAGTGCAAGTGCATATTATAGTCGACGTGGTTTTTTACACAGGTAAAGTTTTAGACCTGGAAAATAACACAGGCTACTTTTTGTCCCGGGAGCATACATTTAAACGCCTGCGCCACTACGAAGTATATAATTTACTAGCTGTTGCCCTCGCGACTTCGTCCGCGTGGAATTAGGTTTTTGAAAATCCCGTGGGAACTCCTGGTTTTATCGAGATAAAAGTAAGCTGTAACACTGCACTCTGGAGCCAAAATATCAAGTTTCGTGGATATAACTTAAAAATTACGGACTATCATACAAACTTCCATCCCCTATTCCAACCCCTTTGGGGGTAGAATTTAAACACGTAGGTAATTCTTTACATTTGCTCAAGAGCCGAAATACCAAGTTTCTCATACATAATTTGAAAAATAACTAAGAATAAAGGACTGTCATAAAAATTTTCATCCCCTATTTTATGCATTTGAGGATAGAATTTTCAGAAATTCTGAAATACGTGCTTCGTTATTTTTAATCAAGAGCCATAATACCTAGTTTCGTATACATAACTCGAGAAATGGCGGACCTTCATACAAACTATCAACTCCTATTTTACCCCTTCGGGGGTAGAATTTTCGAAAAAGGTAAAATAATTACTTTTTTATTTTTAATCAAGAGCCAAAATACCAAGTTTCATAAACATAACTTGAAAAATGACGGACGTTCATACAAACTATCAACCCCTATTTTACCCCTTCGAGGGTGGAATTTTCAAAAAATATAAAATACGTACTTCTTTATATTTAATCAAGAGCAAAAATACCAAGTTTCATAAACATAACTTGAAAAATGAAGGACTATCATACAAATATTCAACCCCTATTTAGCCTCTTTAGGGGTAGAATTTTCAAAAACTGTGAAATACGTAATTCTTTATTTTTAATATAAGGCCCAAATACTTAGTTTCATGGGTATAACTTGAAAAATGACGGACTTTCATACAAACTAATAACCCCTATTTTACCCCTTCGGGAGTATAATTTTCAAAAAATGTAAAATACGTACTTCTTTATTTTTAATAAAGAGCCAAAATACCAAGTTTCGTTGATCCAACTTGAAAAATAACTTGATAAATGAAAAACCATCACATAAACATTCAACCCCTATTTAACCCCTTTGGGGGTAGAATTTTCAAAAACTGTGAAACACGTAATTTTTAATTTTTTATTCAAAGCCCAAATACCTAGTTTCATGGGTACAACTTGAAAAATGACGGACTTTCATACAAATTTTAACCCCCCATTTAACCCCCTTGGGGGTGGAATTTCAAAATATCCTTTATAATTGCTCTCCTACGTCATAAAAGGAACCCACTGTCAAAATTTCAAGTTTCTAGCTTCAGTGGTTTAGGCTGTGCGTTGATAGATCAGTCAGTCAGTCAGTCAGTCAGGACAAGTCTTTTTATAAGTATAGATTGTAGATTTTTTTTTAAAATAGATCGGTTTAGGCGTCTTCGAGTAATCGGTGATCATGAATAGAAAAAGATTCCGTTGAATTGAGATCCTCCTCCTTTTTTGAAGTCGGTTAAAATAATAATCGACCGAGCGAAGCGAAGGTCTTTGAGTTAACTAGAGCGATTTGCACTTGTCCGTCCGTCCGTCCGTCCGTCCGTCCGTCTGTCAGAGCCTTATAACTTTTGAATTACTGAACGTAATTACTTCAAATTTAGATATAATATGTAAACCGATGGCCTCCAGCCGAAAATGGCTTAAAAAGTTATAAAAATCTTTATTTCAGGGGGGCTCTCATAGAAGCGAATGCGAAGTAAAAAAAAAAATATCGCGTTACATAAAATTGTTACGTATCATTTTAAAGATAATTTTGAACTGAGTACAAAAATATTTTTTTTTTAATTTTTCCCTTAAAATTGACGAAATGGGGGGCTTTCAAAGTGGCGATTTTATACGCTCGCTTGAAGACGCTCCCTAAGAAAATCCGCTATGGATTTTCAAACTGATTTTATGTTTTTAGGTCACTTATATCCTGTACTTGAACAACAAATACTAAAATTATATGAATATTATAAAGAAACGAGATTATTTAATTTTTAATGTACATCAGTAATTCATATAGCATCAACATAGCTTCACAATAATGCTAATAGATGGCGCAGTCAGTAACTATTCCCATGGAACTACGAGTTACGACTAACGACCTATCCCAAAAACAGTTTTGCGTCGACCATTATTATTTAGTTACTTATTATAATACAATAATTGTATTGTAATTTTTTTTGTACCATATTATTCAATTAAAATTATTTTTTAGTTAAATTTTAGTTAAGTATTGTATATTTTCTATTCGCGTCGTTAGATGACGATTTGTACAGATGCCCGTAACCCGGTTTCACTCGTTAGTACCTACATAATAATTCAATGTTTTCACTAACGTTCCCTAACCTTTACGGGCTACCTATAAGTTAGGTGATTGATGTTTTCTGTCAACTTATTTATCACGATCCTGTACGGGACACCTAAAAGGATATTGGGACGGATGTTAGGACTTAGGATTGTATTTAGGAGCTACCTACGTTAAGAGACTCCTACTTAGGGGATGATTTAGGTATGTTTGGTGAAAACGGGCATAATAATAATGTCAGTTTTGGTTATCATGTATCGATTGAATGAATAATCATGGGATACCGTTACCGCGAGGTCTCAGTTCGGGGCGAACAACTAGTAAAAATTAGTTTAAATGTAACGAAGATAAGGAGTAAAACAGTCAAAATAGTTCAACCCCTATCTCAGAGAACATACATCCATCCATCCGTATACTACATCTATACAAACATACACCCGTATACATCCATCCTCACAAACTATCACATTAATAATATTATTGTATAATTAATTAATAATATTATTAGTTCACATTAATAATCAACATACATTAATACATGCATATATACATACACACATACATACATACATACATACATACATACATACATACATACATACATACATACATATATACATATATACATACATACATACATACATACATACATACATACATACATACATACATACATACATACATACATACATACATACATACATACATACATACATACATACATACATACATACATACATACATACATACATACATACATACATACATACATACATACATACATGCATACATACATACATACATACATGTATGCATGCATGCATATTGGCGCATGATTTAAGGATAAATATGTGAAAAGTAGCATACGAATATCCCGCGGGAACTGTTTGTTTTCCCGGAATAAAAAGTAGCTGTTGTCACTTTTCAGGTCCTCAACTATGCCTATCAAAAACACCACGTCAATCTGTAACTTCGTTGGCGCATGATTGAAGGATTAATATGTGAAAAGTAGCATACGAATATCATTCATTCATTTTTCATTCTCACAAACTTTCGCATTTATAATATATATAAGTAGGAGGAAGTAGGGTAGTCGGATAGGTAGTAGGAATATACATACATACATACATACCGGGATAAAAAATAGCCTATGTGCTATTCCAGACTATAATCTATGTCTGTGCCAAATTTCAGCAAAATCGGTTCATTCGTTGTCGCGTTAAAGAGTAACAAACATCCATCCATCCATCCATATATCCATTCTTACAAACTTTCGCATTTATAATATATAAGTAGGAGGAAGTAGGGTAGTCGGATAGGTAGTAGGAATATACATACATACATACATACATACATACATACATACTTACATACATACATACATACATACATACATACATACATACATACATACTTACATACATATATACATACATACATACATACATACATACATACATACATACATACATACATACATACATACATACATAAATGCCGCGTAATTAAAAGATAAATATGTGAAAAGTAGCATACTAATATCCCACAGGAACCGTTTGTTTTCCCGGGATAAAAAGTAGCCTTTGTCATTTTTCAGGCCCTTAACTTCACCTGTGCAAAAAATCACGTAAATCTAAAACTCCATTGCGCGTATTTTGAAGGACAAATGCGTAAAAATTAGCGATGCTATCCCGCAGGAAATGTTTGCTTTTCCGGGATAAAAAGTAGCCTATGTACTATTCCAGACTATAATCTATGTCTGTGCCAAATTTCAGCAAAATCGGTTCATTCGTTGTCGCGTTAAAGAGTAACAAACATCCATCCATCCATCCATCCATCCAAACATCTTTACATCCTCACAAACTTTCGCATTTATAATATTAGTAGGATATTATTTCGCACTAAATTTTCCATCATTTTTATATTATAATATATTATGTTCATTATTATAATATATTCATATATTATATTATGACTAGCTGACCCAGCGAACTTCGTACCGCCAACAAAAATATTTCACCCTTATCATTTAGGGGTATGAAAAATAGATTCTCAGACCTACCCGAAATGCACACAAAATTTCATAAAACTCGGTCCAACCGTTTCGGAGGAGTTTGGTAACAAACACCGCGACATAAGAATTGTATATATTATATAATATTTTCTAGAAGCAAAATGATAAATAATATCTAAAATCATTTATTTAAAGGTTAAGTTTGACTCAATCCTTTTAAAGATAAGTCCCTCCTTTGGATAAATATTATTATGTTAGTAAATAAACTCATAAACCTAAAAGCCAGGCTCATAAATTGATGTATCACTCTCTCCTGAATATTGAAAAAAAATATTAATAAAACATTTTGGTAAAGAGATATTTTGATAATAATAAGAGGGCCCAAAATGTATTAGCGTAATGAAACACTTTGTACGTATGTTTCAAAAAATGTTTCAAAAACAGCTATTGGATATTAAGATGGCCTTACATGACTTTTCTGTAATAGTAACTTAATATTTTAGGTAAATAATTATTATGGAAATTGGATGGAATGTACTACCAGGATATTTTTGTCAAATAGCTATGAAGATTATTTTATAAGCTGTCTATTAAACTTAATATTAAGCGTGTTTTTCTATAATAATATAATCAATTATTATGATTGATATATAAATTTATTGATGATTGGAAGATTTAGAAGAAGATAAAATATAATAATATATAAAAATTCTTTTAAAAAAACCGACTTCAAACGGCACTGAAAAGTAAAAAATAATTTCAGTTTGTACACGTATGTAAGTCGGGCGGGCCTAAATAGAAACGATGAAACTTTTAGTTTGTAGGTCCAGGCACAGAATTTATTAGTACTTGGTACAGGTATGTTGAAGTCGAGCTAGCGTTGCAGTTTCATAGTTCTATTGAGGCCCGCTCGACTTCAAAATACGTGTACAAACTGAAATTATTTTATACTTTTCAGTGCCGTTTGAAGTCGGTTTTTTTAAAAGAATTTTTATATATTATTATTTTAAGCTTTTTATTGTAGCATAGGATAAATCTACACATTCTCTGATCGCGAGCGATTTGTTTCTATTCATTGAGAAGTTCTGTCCTCAATCACCGGAGATATTGATCATATCTAAATCTTCACCGATTTTAAATGGGACCAACCTGACGGCATGTCCTTTTCAAGAGTGTACTAGTGTGCTAGATATCCTGGCTGCAGCATCAGCTCATCAGCTTATTGCATTCTATGTAAAATCAAATACTGATCAAAACGAATCCAAACACGCCATATCTGCTATTATTTTTTCAAGACTGTACTAGTATGCTGCATATCCTGGGTGCAGTTTCAGCTTCATCATCAGAGCCATTCCATGGATATCATTTAAGACTACTTATCAATAAGAATGAAACGAGCCCAAACTAAATATGGTTACGTAGTTTCATTACAGAGTGCTCATAACCACCGTTCTTCTTCATTATCAGACCCTGGATATTATCTAGAACCAGAGTACTTCTTAAGACGAATCAAACGAGCCCGAACTCCATGGTATTACATCGTTTTACTACAGAATTCCCATAGTCATCTTCAGCCTCCATCATCAGATCAGCTCCATGTTACAATAATATTGCATTGTAATCCGATTTACATGTACATGCACATTTTCAGCTCAATCAGAAACCGGTTCTAATAATACATCTTGCAAGACTTGACCTAAACATACATTGCAAGATAAATAAAAGCTTGTTAAAAAAAGCCGGCCAAGTGCGAGTCGGACTCGCGCACCGAGGGTTCCGTACTCCAAAAGTAAAAGTAGAGCGATAATATTATATTAATTTGCTTATTTATCGTTAACTTTGTTTGTAGAGGTTTATTGTTAATATAAAAGAAACTATGCTAGTTAGAGCGTTGGTTTTATTTTTCCTGTAAAATATACATAAACTTCTATTGACCATAATTATTTCAGATTTTTTCGATTGGTAAACTTCGGAGATAAGGGGGGGGGGGGGGGGGGGAGAACGGTATTTTTTTCGACATTTTGGCCGATTACTCAAAAACGATATATAACAATATATCCCCACTCGGTATCGTTATTTTACTTTGAAATTTCAAACCCCCGATTTCCCCCTTTTTAGGGTTCCGTACCCAAAGGGTACCAACGGGACCCTATTACTAAGCCTACGCTGTCCGTCCGTCCGTCCGTCCGTCCGTCCGTCCGTCCGTCTGTCAGCGGGCTGTATCTCGTAAACCGTAATAGATAGACAGATGAAATTTTCACATATTATGTATTTCTATTGCCGCTATAACAACAAATAATAAAAATTAAATTAAATTAAAAAAATTAAATTAAAATGGGTAGGTGGGTAGATGGAAATCTTTTAATTTAATTTTTTTTAACGGAACCCTAAAAGAGCGAGGCCCGACTCGCACTTGGCCGATTTTTTAATAAAACTAAAAATAATTTTCGATTTTTCTTTATTCAATTAATATATGGCCCCTCTTATACACAACTGTGCCAAATTTCATGTCGATAGCTTTAATAGTTACTGAAATAATCGACTGTGACAGACGGACGGACGGACGGACGGACGGAGAAAGTCTCACCATAAGGGTTCCATTTTTACCATTTTGGTACGGAACCCTAAAAAGATGATAAATAGAAATTTAGCTTAGTATGTATGTTGTGTACTACACTAGCGGCACGCTATGATGGCCGGTTTGACGTTTGTCCGCTCATGAAGTTCCGTATTAATTGATAACGACTTTGAAGGAAATAATTGTATTACTTTATTGACGATAGTGATGTGCAGAGATTCATAAATTTTATCGAATGTAGTTTTAGGTTTAGGACTCAAAATTTATTTATTAAATTGATTTCTAAAATGTATACAAGTGTAGAAAAATCAGTTTGCACCATTTAAGGGGTGAATGTACTTGTGAATATGAACAATTTTCACTATGTGGACAAACCTCTGAAATCGCAAAAAAATATCAGCTGTTTCATACAAAAGGTAAAATTTTTATTTTTATATGATATATACCACAACTCGGCATTTGGTTTTCTAAATTGAAAATTTTTAAAAATGGAATCTAATACGATCGTCACATAGGATCGCTGGCTAGCACAACTACTACCTCCGGCAAACTCGCGTCAATGCTCAATGCAAAACAAAGCAGTTTCGAATTGACGTTGCTTCGAAAAGTATAAACTGTCAGTGCAATGCGATTGTGATATAGTTTTGACCTGGCTTTGGATTTCAAATATTGATACTGCATTACTGTTTTTGTTCGAGAATAAATTGACATTCCACATCACTATTGTAATGTGTCAAACCGGCCATCATAGCGTGCCGCTAGTGTAGGCATGGTTAAAAGTCCTCATATACTCTGATCACGAGTGATTTCCTCTCATTCATTGAGGAGTTCCGTCCTCCATCTCCGAAGATATTCATCAAATCTTCATCAAATTTAAATGGGACCTACCTACAGATACGCTCTTTCAAATAAAAAAAAATTGAAAACGGTTAAGATTTGACGGAGATATGGAGTAACATCGACAACAAAAATAAAATACGCGTCAAATTGAGAACCTCCTCTTTTTGTGTTTTTTGAAGTCGGTTAAAAAGGAGGAGGTTATCAATTCGACAGAATCTTTTTTTTGTGTGTCCACCGAACTCGAAGACGCCTAAACCAATTTGGAAAATTCTTTTTTCGTTTGAAAGTGTATACTCCCCAGGTGGTCCCATATAAATTCTATCCAAATCAGTCGAGCTGTTTTTAAAATATCAACAATAAATTAAATACTTTGTATAGTGGCGTGATTGGCGAGTTTTAAGTCGGTTTAAAAAAAATTTATATCAAATTATGCAATAATTACTATTAGCCTGGTGACTTGGGGGTCCGCGTAGATTTTGTTACTCTTCAGATAACTCAACTATATCCATGCAAAATCTAGTCAAAAATCTATCTATCTATCATTTTTTAATGGAGTGTATTCAACATTTTCAATTTTATACTCTCTTTTGTAATAACTTAATTGTACGTTAGAAATATTATACAGGAAATATCACTGCAGTCAAATGATAATAATTATTAAAGCTCTTGCAATTATGTTCTGTTATACAGTTGTGTGAAATTCATTTGCATTTTGTATCTTGAAATTATTTAATTTATATGTAACTTTCATTCATATTATAATTGAATTGATTTTTATTAAACTTTTATTTCCTAATTCATTTCTTTTACAACTTGACATCGGCAACTGGTTTTTTCGTCAGAAAAATTCTTTTGTAAAGATCAAAATTTTTATCGCATCTTACGAATAGTTTTAAAGTAAACGTAAAAGAAAGTAATAATTAAGTAAAAGAAGTGAGAATTAAGGTTTTCTTTCCATCAGGGATCTGCATGGATACATACTGCAAAGTTATAATATGTGCAAAAAATCGAGTCGATCGAAAATCAAGAGTCGGGTCTCGCTCTTTTAGGGTTCCGTACATATGACCAAATCATTTTTTTAAAACTAAACACATCAAAAGTGTCTAGGGATCAAGCATTTTTATGCGGATTTCTTGAGATTGAGATGTGGCTTTGTAATAAATTTATGATTTTATAAATTTATATGGATCCTTTTTGGTGCATTTCATAATTTGAATCAGGAACTGTCAATCAAATTCGAGTAAAAGATGAAAATCAGCTGTCAATATTTTCCCTATAAAAACATACAACGCATTGAAGACATTATTAGTGCTACTGTTTCCCTACTACTGATTAAAACCAACGTTATTATGGAGCGGCGACGTCATTTAAGCAGGGAAGAAATGCTCAGAGCCGTGGGAATGATAGAAGCTGGTTCCCGGCAACGTACTGTGGCTTTAGCTCTGAATACAAGTCAGAGTGTTATCAGTCGACTTTGGACACGTTACCGAAGCACTGGTACCGTGGCTGAGCGCCATGGAGGACGGTATCGCTGCACCACACGGAGACAAGACCGATACATTCAAATCTTAACTCGAAGAGCTCCAACAATAACCGCCATGATGTTAGCCGTGAGGCTTCATCACTCTTCAGGGAACTTAATTAGCGACCAAACAGTCAGAAACCGCTTGCATGAAGTGAACCTTCATTCCCGAAGACCGCTACGGGTACCACCTATAGCAATGCACAATCGTAGGATTCGATATCAATGGGCTCTTGAACACAGAAATTGGGCAGAAGAACAATGGCGTTTCGTGTGCTTTTCTGATGAGTCTCGTTTTGGTATGAGACCGGATACAAGACGTATACGACACTGGAGAACCCCTGGACGCCAACAGCGATTAAAATCCTGCCAGGAAGTCCATCCTTATAGTGGTGGAACCATCATGGTATGGGCGGGTATTTGGATCGGCGGAAGAACTGAGTTGATTTGGATCAGAGGCAACCTCAACGCTCAAATTTATGCTGAGACGATTGTATCAGACGTCATCGTTCCTCTACAAGTGCAAATCGGTCCCTTATTTCAGTTAATGCATGATAATGCACGACCGCACACCGCAAGAGTTGTAAGACAGACTCTCGCCGCAGCTAACATCAATGTCCTGCCCTGGCCTGCTCAGTCGCCAGACTTGAACCCGATTGAGCATGCATGGGATATGCTACAGAGAAGAGCTCTGCCGAATATGGTGGGTATCCAGTGGCAAGAAGACCTTTTTTTGTTGTTGCAACATGGGCGGCCATTCCACAGCGTGATTTGGATGAACTCATTTTGAGTATGCCAAACCGACGTTCTTGTGTTGTTAGTGTTCGCGGTAGAAACACGGATTATTAATTGTTTAAGTTACCCAATAAAATTTTAAAGAAAACTGTTATTTCAGTCTTTTTTTCGAACTTTAATGTTAGTGGTTCAAATGTCAAAAATCCCTTTATTAGGAAAATGGCAAATTTCTTTATTAATGCAAAGGTGACTTGGTTTATCGTTACTGTGACAAACGAAAACACTTTATTTGATGAATCCTTAAAGAAAATTTTAATTAATATCAATCAGGAGAAAAGTTATTGCAAAAATATATGTTGATCCCTAGACACTTTTGATGTGTGTAGATATATATTTAGTTATCTTAGTTTTTAGAAAGTACTTAATTAGCATATGGGGAAAAAATGCCCATTAGTATTGGTCACAACTTACAAACTGCATTATAAATCGGTGTTTTCAGTATTTGTTGTTTAAATACACTATATAGTACATAATAAGCCAAAATTTCAAATTCTTAACTAATTTATTTTTTCAGATAGACCCCCTAACAAAATTGGTCTAAAACCGACAACTTTGACGGCCCCCCATTTCATTGTTGTAGCTGAAAAATAAAAAAATATATATTTGAACTCCACTTATTGAGCTCTAGACAATGACACCCCACATGCCACACAAACAACAAAATTTTATTTCGACTCCTTTTCCTTTATTTTTTAATTTAATTTAATTTTTATTATTTGTTCTTATAGCGGCAATAGAAATACACAATATTTGAAAATTGCAACTATCTACCTATTACGGTTTACGAGACACCGCCCGCTGACAGACGGACGGACGGACGGACGGACGGACGTACAGCGGAGCCTTAGTAATAGGGTCCCGTTGGCACGCTTTGGGTACGGAACCCTAAAAACTATTAATAGGATTGCTTCATTTCCATAGAATGGTTCAACTTAGACGGTAAGAGTTCGAAAGAGTTACTCTCTAAGTAGATGTACCAAGCGCGCCTCATACAATCAATGATGTTTGATTCTTCATCATCTATTTTAATAGTAACCAATCTAAGTCGATGCAATACATCTTACTTCTTACTAATATTAGATATAAATGCGAAAGTGTGTTTGTTGGTTTGTCCTTCAATCACGCCGCAACAGAGCTACGTGTCTACGTGATTTTTTCCATGGGTATAGTTGAGGAGTGTGACTAAGGCTACTTTTTATCCAGGAAATCAAAGAGTGCCCGTGGGATTTTAAAAACTAAATGCACGCGTACAAAGTCGCGGGCATTAGCTAGTGTTCTATATTATGTTCTAGGTTAACAATTATGTGTTTGAGCTTATATAACTTTACATATCAGTTTTTTAGAATCTGAGAAACCACAGACACAGAACTATAATATGTGTCTAGAGCGTTTCTTCTTATTCAGATCAATTGAATAATATTCAAATAAGAATTAAATTTCATTTTTTTGGGAAGCACTGACAATAAAATGAAATCAAGTGATTCTGCTCTTGAGTTTCACATACATCTTTCGCTAGGTTTTCGTACAACCTTGATTGAAAGACAAGCCCAAACATTGGATCTTCTGCTTTTTAAGACATTTTCCACGGATTTGTAACTAAGCCCTATTTGACGGAAGGATTTTCAGGAATTATCTGAAAAGCTAAAAGCGTAACGGGCGGAATTGTACGATCAAAGGGAACGTGTTTCTGTTACCTCCCATTATCTTTGCGGATTATCTGTTTTTTTTTTATTCCCGGAATAAGTAACTACTCTCTAAATGGCTCTGAGATGTAACGATTAATAATGCAGGAGTATGAGAGTCTGCTCTATATTTTATTTTCCCGTAAGAAAAATATAAAATACACCAGTCAATGAATGAATGGATACCTTGCACATAATAATTTCTAAAATAATTGTGATACAAAATTAATGATATTTATTGTGAAATTTAGGTTTGAAATTTAATTTCCCACTTTTCTTACTTATAGAATATTAGCCAAGCTTAACTTGACTTCTCTCCCCTCTCCGAGTAAGCTTATCTTGGAGAGGGTAGTCACAATTTTATCGGTTACAGCTTTACTGAAAGAGGTGATAATGGTTTTGTGTCAGAATATTTTTAATTAGATTTTTACCATAGAAAAGTAAAAATCTAGGTATAAATATTTACATTACAATCTAACATTTTCATTGTCTATATAATAAAATACATAGGACATAAGCGTAAAATCTACCAATTACTTATAAAGCCAATTAAAGTTGTACAGTAATGAAAGTGTACATTAATTAAGTCATAGCATTCCTTTGACAAAGTTTATGAGTACAGATGTGAGCGAAAGTTTGACAGTTAAGTTAACTTCAAGTTTATTTGAATGTTTATATGTAGCGAGAAAACGCTTGAATAAGGAAGAGTGCTAGAGCAACGTATGCCGGTTCTACGAATATCAACGCAACGGAAGTTTTCTTAGTTTTCTCACATAAGTTATCAAGTTTACTAAGTCTTAAGCAAGCAAGCAAGTTTAAAGCAAGTAATAAATTTTGTATTTAAAGGAGTTGTTTCATCTTGGGCCAAGTACTTGTATACTACACCAAAAAATAGTATTAAATCACAGAAATTGTAATAAAATATGCTTTTTTGCAGTTTTCCCGTAAATAAGAGGTAAAGATATAAAATTGATAATTGGGTACATAATTTTTGTAGAATAGCAAATCTCGGAGTGCATGCTTTTGCTTTTGTTGTCTAAGTTCGTAATAACATTGTCATTTCAATTGACAAATGTCAATTGCTGGTGTCTCAAATGTCAATTGCTGGTGTCTCAAATGTCAATTGCTGTCAATTGTGGCTATTTTTATGTTAAATGTCATGATAACTCGTGTAAGTACGTGTCAAAAGGACGTTATGTTTTAGTCCCGCCGGCGGGAATGGGGCTACTTTCTGTCTGCCCGTCTTTGACATGAATTGAATTGTAGTACGTTTTGTGGAAATGTCATATTCTATTCTAACAAAGATGCACGGGTTAAATCAGCTTGCCATCCAGCTGCCCACAAGATAGTATAAAAACTTATTACAATGTAATAGCTACTTATTAATATTGTAAAATGATTATTTTGAAAAGAGCAACTGCTGAGTTTCTTGCCGGCTCTTCTCAGCAGAATCCGCTTTCCGAACCGGTGGTAGAATCTTGACGTGTCATAAGAGCCACAGGTTGGCCTACATGAAATAAATAATTTTGAATTTGAATTTGAATTTGAAAAAGTTTGACGTGTGGATCTATGTGTCTATGTGTGTATCTATCTGTGAGTTGTTGCGGCAACATAGCTGCCAAACGGATATTTTGATTGTTTGTTTTGTCAAAAGCAGACTTGATCGAGTGCTGGTTTAATACTCAAAGGATCGATTATTCTAACCATTAAATTGTATAATTTTTAAAAGCTTTCTTAAATACCTGTATCCACCCGTGCGAAGCCGGGGCGTGTCGCTAGTGTGAATACGTATGCTGTTGTGGTAGCCCTTTTAATAATAACATTATAACTGCATCACGACAATTATTGACGACTTACACTTTAAGGTAGAATATATTTTAGTTTAATATATTTACCAATATAAAAATTTAAAAGTATAGAAATTTTTCAATTATAGTAATTTACTGTTCACTCACTTAACTAACTCTACGTGCCGTTTATGACAACTTTTCATTCGTAATCTAGCTTCTTCATTATTTATAGCTGCGTCTTCAGTACCAAAAATATAATTACAATCCACCCTCAAACATTCTAATTCTCCTCTAAAGAAAACCATAATAACTATAGCGTTAGAATCAAATGATGTTATCCATCCACCCCCATAGATAGCAGCATAGCTTTGAAACAAGGAAGCCAAAATATAGCCTGGAATAGTGTTTTTATTGAATGGGACCCAGGAACTCACAACTTGTGTATAGGTTTCGGTGCCACTTTTTACGTTTTGTCTATAGATTTCAGAAGAGAAATATTTGTAAATAGGTTGAGTTATCACGATAGCGACAGTAGTGTACATAAGCATCCAATGGTAGAACGTGATTTTCCTACTGTATTCAGTATATCTCTCGATAATAGCTTTCTTGTCATTATTGAGGGTCTGTCTTTGTTTTTTATCGGCTTCATTAACGTAATCAATAATGTTCTTCCAGTTTCTCTGCCAAACCAGAAAGCTAGTAACTTTGCAGACACTGACAGTTGCCAATAAAGTAATTTTCAAATTCGTCAGAAGTAAGTTCATGTCGTCTTTTACGAACAATATTTCAGCATATTCTGTTGCAGTAAATATAATAACTGAGATATGTAATCCTATGTACATCCACTTTTTTGACAAACTCTCTGGCAATATTAATCCCCAAAACTTCAAAGCTTTTATGTTTGGACTGAGCAAGGGATACTCGGGATCTTCCAGTCTGCTTAAAATGTATTTCAGCATCTTTAGAATGTTGTTTAAGCGGCGACTGCAAAGCTAATGAATTTCCGATTTCTGTGCTTACGTATTAATACTGAAAAGCTTAGGTCCGAAACACACAATAATTATACTTTTTCAATATATTTATATATATACTCGGTAAGTGACTCTTATATCATCGCTGTAATTTTTTTTAAGTAAATTATGAACTGTACTATGGTTTGCTTCGCAATTTCTTTTTAAACGACTTTAAAAAAGGAGGAGGTTCTCAATTCGTCGGAATCTTTTTTTTATGTACGTTCGCGAATTACACGAAGACGCCTGAACCGATTTAGAAAATTCTTTTTTTTTTGTTTCAAAGGATTTATATACATACTTCCCAGGCTGTCCCATTATGAAGATTATTGCCATTAACGAAAATTAGCCCAGTAGCGAAGTAGAATTGAAAAATCACCGATAGACTATCTTGAAATAATATGACGTCTACTTTCACCCTAATACGACTAACACCGGAGGTATATAATTAGTTTTGATATTATTATGGCAGTTGTTTTTAATTACTCTATCACTTGTAGTATAACTAAGTACATTGAGGTGTTGTACGACGTGATTCGTTGGTAAAAAATTGTACCCGAATACAGTTTAAGCTAGTTTTAATACCATAAACTTACTTACTACTTAAATTATTGGTACCTGGGTGACCGAGCTTCGCTCGTTTTTTTTTTTGGTAAATCGTGTTTTTTGGAAATTATAAAAGAAAAAAAAATAAAATAAAATAATAAAAATAAATAAAAATAATAAAAAACTTGAGAGGTGTCAAGGGACATCCGGATGGAACGAAGTTCTTAATGTGCATAAACGGACATAATTTTTTAAAATATTATAGCAAATAAATTGTAGTAGTAAAAAATTAGGGAAAAATTCCACATGTAGAAATTATTTAAAATAAAATTGAAAATAGAAAATTCAGTCTGTCGAGCTGGGATTCGAACCATTGACCTTTATGCGACTGTAGAAACCACAAGGCTACGGCAATATAATATTGTAGTCTGAAAATATTGAACACAATGCCAAATTCACATTCAAAAAAGTGTCGGTTCAATTTAGTCTTAATTTTTTAAGGAAGATAAGGATAAGATAAGGAACTTCGTTCCAATAAAATTCAGCTGGAATTTCAGTTGGAGCCGTTTCCGAGATTCAGATTATATATATTTATGTAACTATTATTTGTTTATGTAACTCTTGTTTACCAGACATAATATATTATGAAAGACACGGAAAGGTACTTTAGAGAAGTCTTATACAGTACCCGGCGATATATATTCGGCCTTATGGCCGATGTGCAATATATATCGCCGGGTACTGTACTTATATTAACATTAATATTTTCGTGCCTACATTACTATAAGACCTTTTATTTCCTTTAAAATAAGAAAATTAAATATTGCAAGGTCCGTTGACTTGTTACTTAAGTATCCTTTCAAAGTGCTTATTTGTCTCAGTAAGATGGTTGAAGCCGTGAAATAGTTATATCCCTGTGATATAGTTATGTACCGTAATATATCTATGATACGAGTACGATCTAGTAATATAACTAATAACTATCTTACGAGTATATAAATAGTGCTAGAAACGAATTGTAGGCGTTGTACATATGGGGGAATAACGATTTAAAAATGTATCGCACTGTGTACCCCGCTTCGACTTGCGGTTTGTGACTATCTTACTAGATCTATGTCTAGATAATCTAGTGAAAAATAATTATTATTTCACTAGAGTAGTCTAGTAAGACTAAGAGTTTTGAACCACTTTCATTTAAGTATCTATATATTATGGTATATAGCTATATTACGGCTACAACCATCTTACTGCAACAGATAATATAAATAATAAATGATACTGTAATAATAACAAGGTTGCGATGTAAATTCTCATAGAGAAAGCAATAAAGTTATACGTGACTCTAATTACGACGCCTCAGTTTCAACATAAAATTAAGCATAATAATAGATAATTGATAAAAGTGGCAGGCTCAGTAAATAAGTAGCTGAAGATTGTATACGCCACTATTATTTTTGGTACCAAATGTATACTAATTGACGTGCTACGTAAATCAAAATTACGCCGCATAAAAAGTAATTATTATATTTTGAGACTTGCGATTACATATTACCTCCCAAGTTTTTATATAATACAATCGAATACAAGTGTTATCCTCACTCAGGTAGGTTGAATGGCAATATTCATATTCATCTCCATATTCATACAAAACTAAAAATATGCATTTCTTATTGGTTATCTTGCTAAATAGTTAAAATCTGGGGACCGGTGCTTGAACTTGGTAAAAACTGTTTCTCTGCTTCAAGGCACCTACCAGGCCCTTCGCTCCAAAATATTTTATACAACAGAAGTAATAATGAAAAGAACCTAAATAACGTTATAAATAAATAAATAAATAAATAATAAAAATATTTTATTTCGACCATCTGGGATCATAGTGTGTTAGTAACAATAAACTTAAACCTATATGTTAGTAATACTAAAACCTAAAACTTAACCTAAGACTGCACCGATTTGTCAGCACATGAACCATGCAACAGTGGTTCAAGTACTGACAATCGAGCCTGCCCTCAGGACGCTATTATAGAGCTCGCCCGGACTCTAAGCAACAGGGATGTGCACCACATTCACATAGTGGTGTAGAAGCAGTCTACACGAGCGTCGGCGAACATCCCTGATGCGCTACAGAATCGTTATGAGTTGTGAAAAATAGTTTAATTTAACACATTTAATTTAATAGGTTTTTACACGCAGTCTAAAGTTAATATAATACTAGTTGACCTGCCCCGGCTTCGCACGGGTAGGCTACAAAACAAACACAATGGTACAAATATCTGGAGCCTGCAGTTTAATAATGTAAATCTATTTGGAATAAATACATGTGGCTAAGACCTTCATACACCTTTTGCATCTATTCAATAGTTGTCTCTTAATGCAAGTGACTTGCTGCCAGCCGTGAAGAGACTTTCTATCTCCAATGATCATATCTTCTTCAATATTAAACAAAATATACCTGATAGTATACCCTTTCAAATCAAAAAAGAATTATTAAAATCGGTTCTTTGACGGAGTTGTAAAGTAAAATCGATAAAAACTTTCATCCCCTATCTTAGAGGAACCGTTTTGTTTATTAGTACAATAAACTATCCTTTATGTTGACCCGGAGTATGTGCTACTAGTATAATGAATTTCTTTTAAATTCGTTCAGCAGTTTTCGTGTGATTCGCGGACAGATAGACATACAGACGGACTGACAGACGTACGGACAAACAGACGTGACAAAAATAAATAAAAATCTGTTTTGGGCTCAGTACCGATAGTAAAGCATCCCCCAGTCAAAATTTTCGAAATTAATATTATTTAAGAATAGATTGGCTTGCATTATTATTTACAATATTTTATCAATAAATACTCATATGCATTATTACTTCGATTTATTTTATTATATTGATTTAATTAAGCCGCAATTGCTATCCATCCGTTCAGTCATAAATCCAGATTTATAGACAGAGACTGGAGTCAAGTCGTCAAGATTATAAATCACAAAATTATAAACCAATTATTTTAAATTAATTTATGCAAGTTATATTTTAAGTTGTCGAATGAGTATATTCATATATATTATCAATTTAATGAAATTAATAATATTAATAATAAATAATATAATTAAAAATAATAATATTAATAATAAATAATTAAATTAGAGAAGAATACTCAAACAAAAAGATGAGGAAAAAATACTCCATTACCTATGTACATTCATAAAAGATGTGGCGTGGAAAAATCCGGCCAAGAATCTATCGTAACCGCTTCAACGCATGTCAATATAAGGATTATCTGAATTTAGAGGATGACGGTAACAAGGGTTTGGGGTATTTTCTGCCCCATCGCCTAGTTGTTTCAGATCCAATGAGATGGGGTTAATTGGAGCACTCAATTTTCGAAGCTTTGCCGGGTAACTTCAATTCGATCCCGATATTTCTTTTTGTTTTATTTGAAGCGCTTCGTAATCAAATTTTCGTTTCGTTGACACTTTTAGGGAATTTGAAATTGAAATTGGTATGACTAATGATAAGCCTACGAGATGGAGACCTAAATATACTCTACTTATGTATTCAAAAAAATATAGATTAAAAATTTAAGTAAGACATTCATCGCCATCATAAACAAGCCTTCAACGGCTCACTACTGAGCGCAGGTCACCTCTCAGAGAAGGGTTATAGGCCATAGTCTACCACACGTGCCCAATGCGAATTGGCGGACTTCACACACCTTCGAAAACATTATAGAGAACTCTCAGATGTGCAGGTTTCCTCACCGTGTTTTCCTTCACCGTTGAAGCAAGTGATATTTAATTGCTTAATCGCACGTGAGTCCAAAAAGTCAGAGGTGCGTACCCGGGATCGAAACTGCGCCCCCTGAATAGGAGACCACAGTCTTTACCACTAGGTTATCACTGCTTTTTGACATTATTAGGTACTATTTCAAGCTTTTATTGATAGAAGATGAGGAAATAAAGTGTAGTAAGCGATTTTGCAAGGTATCAATAAAGAATCTATTTATACTAGACTTGACTTTTGGATAATTTAAAAAAATATTGTTCATGGCATCTTAATATGGATCAATACATTTATATCAGTGATATGGATCTATTTTTTGATAATACTATCTACGCGAGCTCGCTCTATTTTACAAATTCAAATTCAAAATTATTTATCTCACGTACACCAACTTGTGGCTCTTATGACAAGTCAAGAAACTACCCACCGGTTCCAAAAGCTGATTCTGCTGATAAAATGTACCAGTCTATTATAACGATAACATATCGTATGTAACATATAAAGCACGTATTTCAACCAAAACAGCTTACTCATCCAAAAATTACCAAAAAAAAAATGTAACAGTAGCAGATTGTCAATACAAGTATCACGATTACAAGACGTAAAATGGAATTGCCAGAAACATTGGACAAAACATGTTATTTGTTTGCTCGTATAATATTTCTTTTTGCGAGACAGTTTCAAGAATAGGAGCAGCACAATATTTACTTCTAACATCCAAATGGTTCAATATTAAAAACATAAAAACAATGACTATAAAGGCGCCGATCTCACAGCCAACGGTCTAAACTTCTGAGTTAAGAGTATAAAAATAATTATATCTCATTATTATTAGTCAAAACTGCTTAGTACCATTACCAACAAAATTAGCAAAAACACATAAACACAAAACATACAAAATGTACCTTTATGAAGATAACTCTGAATATCAACATAATATTCATATTCATATTTAAAGTTTTAAGCTTGGGTAGAATAAGCAGTCTGTGGTTATGAAATGTCTGTAATTTAATAACTCTATCCAGCAATACCACAATCACACTGTTGTAAATGTTATAATATTATTGAAAATGCATTTTGGTAGCGACCGATACCGAGTTCTTTACCATGGCTTAGATCTCTCCAAGTGCAAAATTAGTTGACTGTGAGCGTCAAGTAAACAACTAGGTACTTATCTAAGGTGAACGCAGAATGTCGAATATACCGTGAACTCAACTGAACTCTTTTGTAGACTGTTGTCTGTGGAATCGATGCCTAATATTATGTTGGAACGTGACAAGGTTGTCGTATCTGACGGAAGAAATCCGGGGATTAATTTTGCTAGGGCTTAATAGAATTGGCTAAGATTACTATAAGTCTCTCAGTATAATATTATATATCTACATTATATTTTTATATAACACTAGCTTTTACTCGTGGCTTCGCTCCCACCATCCGGTGATTCCGATGCAAAATTAGCAATTTTAATTTTTCGTTTTATCAACTTTTCTTATGAGTTTCCCTCATATATTTACTACGTGCTTCGTGACTACCAATCCTAAATCTGTATCAAGGCTAACAAAACAAAAAAAAAATTCAAATCGGTCAAGTTGTTCTTGAGTTTTAGACTGACGAACAGCAATTGATTTTTATAATTAGACGGAAGATTTGAAAATTCAATCTGACTGAATCACGCAACTTATGATCAACTGTAATAAAAAAATACGCGTCGAATTGATAATCTCCTCCTTTTTTGGAGTCGGTTAAAAATACGAAATTGTTATAAGTGGCGCCTGACTTTCAATACTATTTACAATTATGAAAGCCTGTTGTTATAATATTATGCTTTTCGAACTTATCCCTAACAAAACTTACCCAACCACTATTTATTTATAAATGAAGAAGCATTAGATATTGCGCAAAGTTAAGGGTTACAATCAAAAGTTGGGTAAATACATCATTTCTCTGTGACTTCCAGCAAAGGGAACGAGAACAACTTTGCAAGATTTTTCTTTTCTTTTACCCATTCAAAAGAAAAAGTTCCAGAATTACCAAATGTTTGGTCTAGTCTTTATTTTATTCGATTTAGGGTTTCATTCAAAAATGATAAAAAGGAACCCTTGTCCGACTTCATCCATCTATCCGTCTGATAAAACTTCTTATTACAGTAACTACTAATATTATTGATAGTTTTTATAGATACCTTATCAGCCTTAATCATGTACAAGCAAACTAAATCATGCGAATCCAAACAAAATGAATTTGTTTTGAGTTGGAATAATTTAGTGTGTTGGTAGGTATAGAACCCTCGACCAGGAATCTGACTCGCTTTTGACTAGTTTTATGGCTTGAATGGTTTTATTTATAAAAATAGTCATGCCACTATTTTACAGTTATAATTTACAGATTATGCAAATCAGTCAATTATAACTCTAAACATTGCAGTTAATACGAAGTATTCTGGAGTTGATTCCACTTGTCAGTAAAAGTCTATTAGTATTATAAAAATCGGCCAAGTGCGAGTCGGGCCTTGCTCTTTTAGGGTTCCGTTAAAAAAAATTAAATAAAAATATTTCCATGTACCCATGGAAATATTTTAATTTAATTTTTTTAATATTTCCTTTTAGGTGTCCCGTACAGGATCGTGATAAAGAAGTTGACAGTAATCATCACCTAACTTATCATAGGTAGCCCGTAAAGGTAAGGGAACGTCAATTTTTTTAATTTAATTTTTATTATTTGTTGTTATAGCGGCAATAGAAATACATATGTGAAAATTTCATCTGTCTATCTATTACGGTTTACGAGATACAGCCCGCTGACAGACGGACGGACAGCGTAGGCTTAGTAATAGGGTCCCGTTGGTACCCTTTGGGTACGGAACCCTAAAAAAGGTGTTATATCCTTTCCTATCCTATCTATTTTTATACTAAACGAACTAAAAATTGAATATTTCAGAATCGTACACCTCGTTAAGAACAAAATACGACAGATCTTATCTTAATTAAGTTCTAGTTACAAAGTTTAACATTCTTGCGATAAGAGTAGGTAACGGAGTTGGTTTTATTTTACTCCCGGATAAAAGTTCCTGTAAGTACACTATTGCCCGGGTAAAGAGATAAAACAGGCGTTTGCCGGTGCAGTTTAATAAAACCAGTAGGTATTGTATTTTTCTAGTAAGGTGACCCCCGAGCTGAAGGCTGAAGCTTAATTAAGCAACCGTTAAGCTCGGCAATTTAAAACCTTAGGAGTATGTACATGCTGGTTTGAGTAGTTCGCTACTCGAACGGTTTTAACTGTCTTTCGTAGTTGTTTTGTATTACGTATGTTGGTTTGTATTGTACGCAAAATTAATAATAACTATTATGAACTTATCCTCACAGTGTATTTTTGGAATGTTTACGTATTTTACGTTTAATGTACCTTTAAGGCCCGCTTGCAGAAACGCCGGGTTATCCTTTTAAACCAGAGTTAGCTGTTGCTTTGACAGATTTCGTATAAAGCTCCTGTCAAAATTACAAATTTATTCCTGGGTTAAACCTAACCCGGCGTCTCTGCAAGTGGGCCTAAGTATGATTCCGGGCGCTCACCGGTAAACGGATAAACCCGATCGGGTTTTTGAATCACCGTTACTATGTAACATAATGTAGACATAAAATGTTTTATATAAATAAATAAAAATAAATAATGCATAATACGAGCGATCACTTGGACTGGGTATATTTTGTAAATAAGTATTTTATTTTTTGTAAATAAAAGATGCACTGTTTTGAAGTTGATCTATCATCATCATTATAATATCTATATTATAATTATTGTTCATATAATTTTTCAAGACAAGGTGTAACCTAGTGGTAAGTATTAAACACCTGCAAAACAGCACCCTTGACCGACTAACTCAAACGCAAAGCACAGTTTTTAACTAGTGATCTTAGTGATTTGTTTTATCTGACGGAACATTAAAATTCCCCAAACTACCATAAATATACATATGGTAAATAACCGATTCCCGTGAATTTATTCGCGTGGTTTTTATTTATGTTAGTTCGGGTTAGATGTTTGAATAAACCCTTGAGTAATGAGTTTATCGTAACACTGGAGGTTTATTCCTCGTGTTCATACATTTTTGGCCGGATCCTCGTTAGTTTCCTGTTTCACAAGCCCCAGTTTTGGGCGCGTCACGGTACTCCCATTAACTTTTCAATTAATCTAATCTCGAAAACTGAAACGCGTTTCAAATAAATTTCACGGAACTTTTTATATACCGCGATGTAACCACAGTCGACGACTGAACGACTACTACTATTAAAATAGCTTGTAAAAAGTAAAGAGACATAAAAATTGTAATAAAGTCATCAAACTATTTGATATTGTAGTAAGTTTTGCCCGCAACTTCATCCACGAGGAGCGAGGTTATTGAAAATCCCGCGGGAACCCTCTGATTTTCCGGGATAAAAACCTGTGTCACTCTCTAAGTCCTCAGCTATCTCCATGCGAAAGATCATGTCTATCCGTTACCCCGTTGCTGCGTGATTGACAGACAAATCAAAAACAAACAAACACACTTTCACATTTATAATATCTAAATATATAAAAGTCAAAGGTGACTGACTGACTGACTGACTGACTGACTGGTCTGTCAACGCACAGCTCTAACCACTGGACGAATCGGGCTGAAATTTTGCACACATATAGTTATTATGACGTAGACGTTCGCTAAGAAAGGATTTTTGAAAATTCCAACACCAAGAGGGTTAAATGGGGGTTGAAAGTTTGTATAAAAGTCTGTTATTTATCAAATTATTTTTCATGTAACCATGAGACCATGAGACTTTGATTTTTGGGCTTTCGATAAAAAAATAGGAAATGCGTGTTTCGCAAATTTTGAAAATTTCACCCCAAAGACTTCAAATAGGGGATGAAAATTTCTATAAATGTCCAGATTTTTAAGTTATTTTCAAGTAATATCCATCAAACTTGGTATGTTGGCTTTTTACGGAGATACGAATCGCGTTAAGTTGGATTATAATTAACAATATAAATCTAACTTAACGTGAGCTAATCAACCGCTAAAAACCATGTTTGAAAATTCAACCTCTAAGGGGGTAAAATAGGGGTTAGAAAAATCGAACTTAACGTGAGTGAAACCGTGGGCAAAAGCTAGTTAGTAGATAAGAATGTCGGGATCAAAAGTTACCTCTCAAAATGAAAGGACCCCTAAGCGAAGACGTGGCATAAGTATAACGCGATGTGCACATGTCTCTACTATTTTCTTTCCATACCATAGAAACAATAATATATTATCTATGGAAACTACTATCGCTGTGCTTGGTTTATGGAAAGGACATGACAGTTTCATACGTTGTATTTTACAAATTTTATTTAGTTTACCTACTTCGTCCGGGTGGATGAAACATTTTTGAAAATCCCGTGGGAGTTTTCTTGATTTTCCATCATCCAATGATATTCCCATGAAGGTATCACTTGCTAAATACCAAGGTTGGATCAGCGGTGGAGTTTGAAAAAGTAAAAATCAGAAAGAACAGACAAAGAACGTTAGTTTCGCATTTTTTTAAATTGGCTACTAAATAGTCTCCTCTCTCTTCCAAAAAGCGTTAAGTTTGTGTTAGGAATGGGTAGATACCATAATAGTGCAACGGATTGGACCGTCTGTGCATCCACCTCGTCGACTGTCGAAAAACTGGATTCACAACGGATCGCACACTGTAAAGAAAAGTTGAACGGCGCAAGTGGCTATAATAGGTATGAGGCTTGAATTCACGCACGTTTTAGCGACACAGATCGTACAAATTGAAGTATAATCGTGCAGATATAAGCCTTATTACTGGCGTTATAAGAGCTATTCATGTATGTACCCATTATCAAATCTTCGTTCTAGATGGAATATTTTTGGGAGGAAATTAACTTGTTTGTTCTTAAATTGCTTCGAGAGTTTCAGTGTAACACGTAAGGTAAGAATTTGGAAATAAAACTTTATGATGATGTTACAAAGTTTTACAACATGATTACTTACTTAGGGTAGATTTTTAAGGCATAATCCGTTTAAAATTTAAAAGGAACAGGTACATACTAAATTATTGGATTTTAAAATCGTTTGTCCATGTTTTATCCTTGCATTATATATTGATGCTAATTTGTGTTTGTTTATTGCTTTGTTCAGGAATCACGCCTCAACAGAGTTACCAATCAACGTCATTATTTATTATTACTAAGCTTTTATTTCGCTTGACCAGTTTATTTATTTATTTGTTTGGGTCAAATTTTGCAAAATGAATTAGACCCACTTCCCGGTTTCTGATCAAGCTGAAATTTTGCATTTATGTGTAAATCGGATGACAATGCAATATTATTGTGACATGTAGCTGATCTGATGATGGAGACGGAAGATGGCTATCGGAACTCTGTAATAAAACGACGTTTAGACGTGTGTTTAGATACGTACGACGTAACCCCATCGAGTTTGGGCTCGTTTGATTCGTCAAAACAAGTACTCTGATCCTAGATGATATCCAGAGTCTAATGATGTAGCTACTAAAAGCTTGCATTTAAAAATAAAATTTTTAATTTACACTTGTTTCGTAAGCGTATAGTTGCCACTTTAGAGAATGACAATAATATATGAAAAAAGATTCAGTAAAAAGTATTTTATGCTAATTGATATTTAATTTTAATTTTTAGATACGTGCCTGGAATCGAATCCTCAACTCCCCGAATAAGAAACCTCAGTCTTAACCACTAGGCTACCAACGCTTCTATATTAGACTGGACTAAGGCCCAAGAGCGTCGCCAGCCGATGGCCAAGGGACGGCAAGTTGATATTATTATGGAGGGCGGGAAAAGTATGCATAAATAAAACTTATTCGTTGAGTTAGTGTATGCGAAAGTGTGTTTGTTTGTCCTTCAATCACGAAGCACCGGATCGACGTGATTGTTTGCAGGGTACCAATTATTGTGGACTTGCAGACTGACATAGGCTCAATTAATCAAAATACTGAGTTGGACGTGAGTTACAAATTAGTCGATATTTTGATTAATTTCTTAAACTGGTCACTTTCAAGTAAAGATTTTTACGTAAACCTGTGAAGATAATTCCACTGGCGCAATTAGAAGGCCATAAGCCTACTTTGTCGTATTAGTTTACAAATTGCGAAAAACCAAATTAAATTTGAATTTCGCGGGCAGACCCGTGTCTTTATTTCGTTCGAAATATTTTGTTCGGAATATCTCTTCTATAAGATTTTGTCGCAAATATGTTTTTCGGAATTTCTTTTCTATAAAACTTCGTTCCAAAAATTAAAACAAAGAACAAAGACATGATCTGAAGTCAGGATTTGAACCCCCAAACTGATAGTTTCACTCCTTCGTTTAACCGCTGCGTCACCAAAGTTTTTATAGAACGTGTATAATAAACGAAGGCAACAAGGATCGTGACTGAAAATTCTTATACATTTTTTCGTCTAGCCCCCAATCCGCCAAACCGTCCGAAAAGGAACTTCGTCCCAAAAACTGTACTATTCGATTCTGTAACTAGTTATACAATAATTAGTTATCGACTTTAAGCTAAGCCATCGTCGGATAAAATGAAGCCTATTTTTTGCCTAAAAAAGTAAACAAGATTGCGGTGAAAAACGATCTGAAATAAATCGTGCATAGCTTGGCATTGTTCCAGACACGGCTGGGCTGTAAAAATTTAAATAAATGGTTGTTTAAATTTCCTTTAGTTTGTTTTATATACATAAGCACCAGCTTTGGCCCACGACTGTGACCAAAGCTAATGCTTACGTGCAACGTGTGATGCGGGTTGTTACGTTCCCTCAAATATATGATTGAGCGAAGCAAGCAACGTCTGGGTTATGCGTCATGCTCGTGAACGGGTTCCACCGGCGGTAATAGGGCTACTTTTTGTCTGCCCATCTTAACATGTATTGAATTGTAAGTTTGCATATTTAGAACTTCCTGTCATTGTGGAAACACTGCATACATAGCATACTACCTATTGTAAGCTGTATTGAAAAAGAGCAACCACCAAATTTCTTGCTGGTTCTTCTCGGTAGGAAGGGCATTCCAAACCAGTGGTAGATTCATTTGGCGATTCGAAAGCACTTGTAAAAGTTTATTTTAATAAAAAAATATCTCTATTCTATTCTATTCTACATCGGCTTGGCGTCCAGCTGCCCACAGGATAAAAAAAACTTACTACAATATAATAGCTATATAATAATAATTGTAAAATAAATATTTTGAAAAGAGCAACTGCTGAGTTGAGAAGAGAAGTAAGTAAGAGCCACAAGTTGGCCTACTAAATAATTTTGAATTTGACTTCTGTCGCCTGGAGGTAAAGTTTTAAAATCCCAGGATCCTTTGTTTCTCCAGGATAAAACTTACTGAACCTATTTTACCTTTACTTTTACCTAACTTAAACAATAAACATACAGACTAATTTACTTGGATAGTCTACTATCTGTTGTTTCTTCCCTAGAGCCAGAAAAAAAATGTGTCACTTATGTGATGTAAAAAGGCAGCAAACGGGTCCTTTGTTAGCGTTTTACCAGCAAGTTTAATTTATATAATTTAATATAAAAAAATATTTTTAAACAACCGACTTCAAACTCCCACTTTACTACATTACACACACACTATACAAACTGTTTAGTTGATATTTTAAAAACCACTCGACCACCTGGAAAGTATGCCCTTTGAAACAAAAAAATAATTTTTCAGATCGGCTCATACGTGATTCCGACAAATTGAGAACCTCCTCCTTTTTTGAAGTCAGTTAAAAACAATTTTATTTCAAAATATTTTTATTTCATAATATTTCATAAAAGTAACTGTCTCAACCATACGAGTATAAAGTCAAGTGTAATGGTAATACAAATCAGCCATTTAGGCATAAAATAATATCAGGTTTCCGCACGTCACTCAACATTCCAAAGTTTCGAAATTCCGACGCCATTTCAGACAAACAATGTCCTGTTTAGCTACAAAAGGGAGAGAAATATTAGGAAGAAATAAGATGGTTAATATGCAAAGGAAAATAAGCTCCTTAATGTAAAAGTTGCGTCTGGTACCAGTCCTAATTGTTTCAAAGACGATCTAACTCAAAAAGAACAAACTTTTGGAGTAGGTACAAAATGTAGCAAACATTATATTTTTATAGGTACCTACCAAGTATTTAACTTTTTCACTAAAGTGAAGAAGATAAATCTTCTATAAATCATAAATCTGTGTGATATTTACTGACGATAATATTATTAATGGGCTGATGCTTGTGACTTTAGGCATGTGGATCTCTTCTTGTGCCATCTCCTAGCAGAAAAAATTATAGAATAAAGGTATTACGCATTAATAATACCTACTTATTCATGTTCAAGAACTTATTCGTGAATCTTCTACAAATGCCTCAATAGCCCAACGGTTAAAGGTGCGGACTGAAAACTGAAAGGTCGCAGGTTCGAATTCCACCCGTTGCACTATTGTCGTAACCACTCCTAACACAAGCTTTCCGCTTATTTATAGGGGAAAGGAGAATATGAGTCAACTTCAGTTTGGCTGATATTCTTTTTTAAAATAAAAAAATACGTGTGGCACTCGGGGACTGCCGCGGTAAAGCTATTGCATAGCATTTTCTAGTCGCACGCACACAAACACCGTGCTGAAGTCTGCCGAACTGAAACGACGTTAGACGATGCACGGCTTGTGTTAGGTTTATTTTATTTACGGAATTTCTTGATTCGGTCGCCACGCTCAAAGCCCGCGATAAAAACTATGCAATAGCTTAAAAAATAAATGTTGTTGGTACTTGTGTACTTGATAAGGTTATGTTTGGTTTGATATTCATTCGAAATGTAGTAAAATCTCTAAAATCCCGAATTTTTATTAGGCGTGACATTTTTGTGAAATTGTTTCCTTATTGGTAATTTGAGATCTATTATCCACCCCTGCAGGCACAGAGGGTCGCAAGTTTATTTCACAAACACTCGTACACTGAGTGTGTGTTGAACAAACATAAGCGTTACATTCCGTGGCTTTTAGCTTGAGTGATTCTCGTGAGAAAAGTAATTTATTGTTGCATGCAGAGATAATTGGGTATTTGACTGTGGTCAAAATGTTGATATTCATATTTATAATCGAAAATGGAAAATGTAAGAATAACATTGTAAAAACAGAAAATAAATCGGTCCAAAACTAAATTAGTTATAGAGCTTTAAAGTTAGACAGAGAGAGCGCTACACAAGTGTGACGTCACAATACACCAGGTCCATAAATGCTCCATACAAAATTTCGTTTTAGAAAGAAACAGATATAGTCACATAAGTAAAACAGTTTATAATTCCGAAACTAGCAAAGATATTTAAAAAAGAGAAATGGCATTGTGTTATAATATGTAAAAACGTTATTTTAAATAAATAAAAAATATCAGTCAAATAGGTATACCCAATTGATTTTTAAAGACTTTTTCTCAATATTTATTTTCTATACTTAGCAAATATTACATTTTAAAACTAAAACACAGGCAATTCACTGGCAAATAATTTATTTGTTAATGTTTCGAATAAGGAACAAGAAAGAGGACAGATGACAATAGGAACACAAAAATTTCATTAAACCGTTACTGAAGGCTCTGAGAAAAGTAATCGAGAAAAAGAAAAGTATAGAGAGGATAATTGGAAAATAGTTTAACGCACAATGCAACACCACAATTTCATTAAACATTATTGAAAGTTTAAAGCAAATGAGTTCAAACAGATCAAATAAAGGAACAGTCGTATAAAAACACTGTTGTTAAAATAAAAGTGGACTTGTTTTTAAGGCCTTGTCATACTTGTAGTTGTATCCTTAGATACTAATATTGTTATTCTTACTAATAGAAAAATGCTAAAGTGTAAAATAAATTATTCTGATTTACTTTAATTCGGGGTAACATAATATTATATTAGAGGTATATTATGGGTCTTATACCTATAATCTTAAAATATATAAATTACGTGTCACGTTGTTTGTCCGCGATGGACTCCTAAACTACTGAACCGATTTTTATCAAACTTCGTAACTATCTGTAATTTGGTCCAACTTAAAAGATAGGATAGTTTTTTGGATTGGGATAGTTTATTTGTTTTATTTATATAGATAAGTTGGCGGTACGAAGTTCGCTGGGTCAGCTAGTATACCTATATAATATTAGCTTAAACTAGATTTTTCGTGAATACTAAAAAAAATACATCAATATTATACCTCATCACCAAGATTAGAAAACAACTTTACTTTCTTTGTTATATATTTATCTAAAATTTTCCTTATGAAAACTTATTATTTCGTTTCCTTTTCTTGGACAGTTTTCTTAGAAACTTTAATCTGGGAAGAAACTTTAACTTCATAACGCGGTTATTTTTATTAAAGCGACGAACTAAACTTATGCAAAGTGGGATGTGTTCTTTTATGAAACTGCAATGACTGTTAATTTGCCTTGGTAGGTCTACTTTGAATTCTACTAGGTTTACTTTGTATAATAAAAATAGATTTTAGATTAACACAACATTAATTTTGAAAATTCTCTCATTTTTAATTTAGTAAACGAGAACATAACACAACATGTAAACTCCACAGGACACCGGAGACCTTGGCCAGCTTATTGCTTTTTCAATGTATTAGAGTTTGAAAACTCTATAGAATAGAATAGAATAGAATAGAAATGTTTTTTATTCAAATAAACTTTTACAAGTACTTTTGAATCGTCAATGGGTCTACCACTGGTTCGGAATGCCGTTCCTGCCGAGAAGAACCAGCAAGAAACTCGGCAGTTGCTCTTTTCAAAATACTTTTACAATATACTTAATAGATATTATTCTATGTATGCAGAGTTTCCACAATGAGGGAAAGTTCCACAAAAGGATATGTAATTATTTCTAATTATAATTCAACACATGTCAAGACGGGCAGACAGAAAGTAGCCCCATTGCCGCTGGTGGCACCCGTTCACGAGCATGACGCATGACCCAGCCATTGCTTCGCTCAACCATATTTTAGGGAACGTAACGTATACTTAAAGTGTATTAATAATCCGTAGTAAAACGTATCTACAACTCTTCAACCGTGATGTTACAAAGCTTATACGAGTACCTAGGATGGTATGGCAGGACTTTTGTCGATAGGCCTCCTACAACAGGAAAATTTCACAATCTCATAGGAAATCTGAAATTGTACGCGGACGAAGTCGTGGGCAACCGCTAGTCGTAAATTTATTTTTGACATGATTGTAAGCAAATGCAATTGTATCCGCAGAACCTTGGAATAAATACGAGCTGTTCATTTTACGTAATTTAGTCAGATTATTTTGAACGGATTAAGATGCCTATAAACACCTAAAGATCTCATTAACTTTATATTTAACATAACGTTTATACTTCAATAATTTTATTTGAAGTAAAGTGTTGTCATTACCCAAAGCATCTCATCTCCGCTAATGCTGTAATGAGAAAAGTTCGCAAGCTAATTTGTTCTGTAATCAAGATATCTTGAGAATGTTTTCCAGTTTTGCTTCGTGGTTAATTTATGGTAGGAATAAATATTGGCTATTAATTATTTATTAGGAACTTATTTGTTTCCTACTTCCTGCTTATGAGGTTAAAGATTTTATACTCGATTTTCGACTTGTCTTATGTCCTTTGGTCCACCTAGTGATGGGCAACACAGCTGCATCACTCTAGCACGTCGTGACCCAAAGACCATCGGTTCTTCGAACTATGTGCCCACCCATTTCCACTTCAGCTTCGCGACTCACTGAGTAAAACTGATTTTCTGAAGCATCTCCTAAATTCAACTCCTACTACAAGTATTATTATCTCGCTACATCGCCCACGAGCCCTGAGCCTTCATATTATTAGTGCCCCATTAGTTAGCGATAAATACATGTATCTATATATAAACTCGCCGGCATATTTAGCGGAACATAAAAAAAAGGTCCATAATTAAAAAAATATGGTTTTATTTTGAAATCTACTTACTACACTTATTTTGTTATTTAAAGTTTCATTTGTTTTACTTAAAATGAGATCACATTAAGAACAGATTTTGCGAGTAAAGGCTATTTGTGAAAAATTGTACATTTTTGAACTTTTCATGTAACCGGTAAAAGTGATATTTAATATTAAAATAACAATTAATTAAATTAGAAAAATAGTGATTAATAGCGCGTATTTCCTCCACGTGCTCTTATTAAAGTTTCTACCCGTCTAGGCATACTGAGAATGATGTTATCGATGGTCTCCTGGGATAGTCTCCGCCATTCCTCAACTACGGCGATTCGCAGTTCTCCCACGTTGGCAGGAGCTGGAATTCTGGACTTAACTTTTCTTTTCAGCAAGTCCCAAACGTGCTCTATTGGGTTCATATCCGGTGATCTCGCCGGCCACTCCATAACAGTGATATTCATATCTTTAATTTAAGCTTGTGTTGCCCATCAACACAGCTGCATCACTCTAGCACGTCGTGACCCAAAGACCATCGGTTCTTCGAACTATGTGCCCACCCATTTCCACTTCAGCTTCGCGACTCACTGAGTAAAACTGATTTTCTGAAGCATCTCCTAAATTCAACTCCTACTACAAGTATTATTATCTCGCTACATCGCCCACGAGCCCTGAGCCTTCATATTATTAGTGCCCCATTAGTTAGCGATAAATACATGTATCTATATATAAACTCGCCGGCATATTTAGCGGAACATAAAAAAAAGGTCCATAATTAAAAAAATATGGTTTTATTTTGAAATCTACTTACTACACTTATTTTGTTATTTAAAGTTTCATTTGTTTTACTTAAAATGAGATCACATTAAGAACAGATTTTGCGAGTAAAGGCTATTTGTGAAAAATTGTACATTTTTGAACTTTTCATGTAACCGGTAAAAGTGATATTTAATATTAAAATAACAATTAATTAAATTAGAAAAATAGTGATTAATAGCGCGTATTTCCTCCACGTGCTCGTATTAAAGTTTCTACCCGTCTAGGCATACTGAGAATGATGTTATCGATGGTCTCCTGGGATAGTCTCCGCCATTCCTCAACTACGGCGATTCGCAGTTCTCCCACGTTGGCAGGAGCTGGAATTCTGGACTTAACTTTTCTTTTCAGCAAGTCCCAAACGTGCTCTATTGGGTTCATATCCGGTGATCTCGCCGGCCACTCCATAACAGTGATATTCATATCTTTAATTTAAGCTTGAGTTACCCGAGCGGTATGCGGCTGAGCATTATCCTGCATAAAAACAAAATCGTCACCGATATATGGGGCAAACGGTACGACATTTTCTTCTAAAACTTCTCTGATATAGCGGTCTGCAGTCAGACTCCCTCTGTCAATCACTACCAAGTCTGTGCGAGCTCCCAAACAAATGCCCGCCCAAACCATTATTAATCCACCACCGTATGCAACTGTAGTTTCAAAATTTGTCTGAATGTATCGTTCTCCTTTGCGTCTGTATATTCTTTGCCTGCCGTCAATTTGATTTAAGAGAATTCTGCACTCATCACTAAACAATACCTTACTCCATTGGTCCGCGTTCCAAAGTCGATGTTCCTGAGCAAAGGTTAACCTGTTTCTACGATGATTTACCTCGAGCCTTGGAGCCTTGGCGGGCACAAATGAACCCAAACCAGCTTCTTCGAGCCTTCTTCGTACCGTACGCTCACTAACAGTTACACCCCGCACTGCTTCTAACTCATGTCGGGCTTGGACGGCCGTCAAACGGGGGTTCCTACGTACACGAAGCCGAATAAAACGATCATCCCTACTCGAAGTGCGTCTTTTTCTGCCTTGTCCTGCTCTTCTCACATAAGTACCGGTCTCCCTGAACCGTTGGATACTGCGATGGATCGTTGAAACTGGTCGACGAAGATCTCTGGATATCACTCTGTAGGTTTGACCATTTCTTCGCATTTCGAGTGCCCTGGCAATCTCCGTTGGAGCTAAGTCAGGCATAATTCAGTCATCAACTCCAGAAAGATACGCGATTAAAAAAAACTAACAAAAAACAGTATTTCAATGAAATTTTAAATCAAACTCAGAAGGAAGAAATACTCGAAGTTCGCTCTAGATAAGGTGTATTTGAATAAAATTAAAACAATTGCATAAAATGTGATGTTCAGTTGTTTTCTTAGTTTGAAAATATTTGTTTTTAAATTAAATGACGTATAAACCAGCCAGCAACCTTATATGATACTGATATCAAACCTTTTTTTTATGTTCCGCTAAATATGCCGGCGAGTTTATATACCTTTCTATACTTATAATAAAATTGTAACTGGACGAATTCTGTACATTAAATGCATTTTGAAAATTTTAAGTGGAGGACGTTTTATTGTCGATACTGAGCCCAAAACAATTTTTTTTAATTTTTGTCTGTCTACCCGTCTGTCTGTCTGTATGAATGTGCACGCATTACGCAAAAACTACTGAACGGATTATATAACGGAGACATTTCGGGTCAATATAAAGAATAGTTTTATTCTAATAAACAATAATATTATGGTTCCTCCGTGTTAGGGGATGCAAATTTTTATCGATTTTACTTCATAACTCTGTCTTTGAACCCTTTTTGATAATTCTTTTTTATTTGAAAGTGTATACTATCAGGCATATTTTGTCAAATTTTTATGAAGATCTGATAAATATTATCGGAGATCCAATCCAATCCAATCCATCAACCTGTATTCATCCACTGCTGGACATAGGCCTTTCCGAGAGCGTACCACCAAGCACGGCCCTCCGCTTTCCTCATCCAACCGCTTCCCGCCACCTTCTTAAGGTCATCGGTCCAGCGAGCTGGAGGGCGTCCTACACTGCGCTTGCCGGTACGTAGTCTCCACTCCAGAACACGTCTGCCCCATCGGCCATCGGTTCTGCGACAGATATGACCTGCCCACTGCCACTTCAGTTTGCTAATCCTCAGATTGCTAGTCCTTGCTAATGCTATCGGAGATAGAGGACATAATTCTTCATGGATAGCAGCAAGTCACTTGCTAACTATAGAATACTACATACACAGTTACACCATAGGCATTATAATTACAAATAGACTAATCATTAGCTCCAGATGTTTATACCATTGTATTTTTTAGTGTCTATCCGTGCGAAGCCGGGGCGGGTCAACTAGTATTATATTATATTATGCCTTTTCAGTGATGTTGACATAAAAATTGTTTTTTTAATGTTTTCAATTACATTAAAACATTGTCTTCATGAGAGTTTTGACTGATTACAATCTTGAATTACTCTAGGTATACAAAACGAGTAGGAAAAGGCTTTTAAAAAGCTATCTGGTTAGAAAAGTCTTAACGGAATTTATTGACTTAATTTACCTACTTTTCCCTGGCACATTAGGTTTCTGAGTCACGAACCGCACTAATGAGTGTCGTTAGGCATGTCTAACTTGTACCTGATAGTCATTTCTATCAGCCCTTTTTAAAGAGACCACTTTGTTTTTAATCGACTATAATGTATCGAGCTAGTATATTAGCCCACCATTTAAATGTTTCACAAAGGGCACACCTATTGTTGGCGCAATTTAAAATTAGTATTTATGAATTACCTAATAATCTGTTTTCCAAACCGGTGATAGACCACCGGTTCCCGGGTTCGATTCCCGGGTCGGGCCTCTAAAAAAAATGTATTGGGTTTTTCTGCCAAAGAAATTCTCAGTACTAGCCCGGAGTTAGGAAGTTAGCGGTGAGTCACGCCCGTGCCTCGAAGAGCACGTAAAGCCGTCGGTCCTACGCCTAATCTCTCTCGGGTCGTGTCGGATTTCCGTCCCATCGGACTATGAGAGTGCACCTGCGTTTGCGCACACACTTGTGCACTATAATATCTCCCGCGCAGATGGCTGGATCTCTAAGGAGGTTGGCCACCGTGCTCGGATTCGGTCGGGAGGACATTATTAGACCACCGGTTCGGAAAACAGATTCTGCTGAGGATACCCAGCAAGGAACTCACTCAGCGCTTGATCTTTAAAAAAAAATTAGTTGTTTGATCAACCTCTCCACATTTATGTTTTTAACCGACTTCAAAAACAAGGAGGTTATCAATTCGACACGTAGGTATGTGTGTAACATTTTTGGAACTGAATTCGGTTTAATTTTTCCTGAATTATATAAGCTTGTTAGTATAATCGATCAGTTACAGAGAAAACAATTATTTTTAAAACTTATAACAAAATATTATCAATCATGACATAGATCATCTAAATCATTCGAGAATTCAATTGTTCGAACAATTCAATGTTTACCCCTCAATTACTCAGAGTGAAATTAATTACAAAAGCAAATTTCGAGGAAGGGCGTATTTTGATACAATAAATGGGTCTTACAGTAAAAGATTGGCAAATACATCAATGGAGAGACGCAAATGTCTTCATAAAATCAAAATGGCCGTCTCTTTGAAGCGTTTAAGCTGCTTGCGTCTATTTATATTTTGGGGTATTGAATGGGTATTGTTTACATTTTATCAATAGATTGTGGTGACGTCTGAGACTGGGGTATTTCCATAGAAAACTCTTTCAATGAATATTAATGAGTTCATTAATAGTTCGATCTACATTGGGTTTCAGGCTATTATGTTTTCATTATTACTAATAAACCTATTTGTCCTTCAGTCACGCAGCAAAGGAGCAACAGATCAACGTGATTTGTTGCATTGGTAGGTATGGATAGGTATATCTGTGACTTGGGGAGTGACATAGTCCCGGAAAGCCTCCGCTGTCCGTCCGTCCGTCTGCGGCGCGGCTTGTTGCGGCTTGTTGTTATAGCGGCAATATGTATTTCTATTGCCGCTATAACAACAAATAATAAAAATTAAATTAAATTAAAAATAAAGCCCCCCCCCCCCCCAATACATGGAAAAGGAGTCGATATAATTTTTAATTTTTTACCCTGGCATGTGGGGTGTCATTGTCTAGAGATCATTAAGTGGAGTTCAAATATATATTTTTTTATTTTATAGCTACAAAAATGAAGAAATGGGGGGCCGTCAAATTTGTCGGTTTTAGACCAATTTTGTTAGGGGGTCTATCTCAAAAACTAGTTAAAAATTTGAAATTCTGATATATTATGTACTATATAGTGTATTTAAACAACAAGTACTGAAAACACCGATTTATAATGCGGTTTGTAAGTTGTGACCAAAACAAACGAGCATTTTTCCCATATTATGCTAATTTAGTACTTTCTAAGAAGTAAGATATCTAATTATGTATCTAGTTTAAAAAAAATTATTTGGCCAAATGCACGGAACCCTAAAAGAGCGAGGTCCGACTCGGCCTTGCCCGATTTTTTATTCAAATAAACTTTTACAAAGTGCTATCGAATCGTCAAGTGAATCTACCACTGGTTCGGAATGCCATTCCAACCGAGAAGAACCAGCAAGAAACTCGGCGGTTGCTCCACACGTACGAAGTCACGAGTAAAAGCTAGTATTTTATACGTTGAAATCAGATTTATTTAGCTGAGACGCCCCTCGAATTTCAAGAGACAGCTGATACAGCGTTGATGAGATCCCTGACACATTAATTATAACGTACTGTTATATAAACTACACTAGCGGCACGCTATGATGGCCGGTTTGACGTTTGTCCGCTCATGAAGTTCCGTATTAATTGATAACGACTTTGAAGGAAATAATTGTATTACTTTATTGACGATAGTGATGTGCAGAGATTCATAAATTTTATCGAATGTAGTTTTAGGTTTAGGACTCAAAATTTATTTATTAAATTGATTTCTAAAATGTATACAAGTGTAGAAAAATCAGTTTGCACCATTTAAGGGGTGAATGTACTTGTGAATATGAACAATTTTCACTATGTGGACAAACCTCTGAAATCGCAAAAAAATATCAGCTGTTTCATACAAAAGGTAAAATTTTTATTTTTATATGATATATACCACAACTCGGCATTTGGTTTTCTAAATTGAAAATTTTTAAAAATGGAATCTAATACGATCGTCACATAGGATCGCTGGCTAGCACAACTACTACCTCCGGCAAACTCGCGTCAATGCTCAATGCAAAACAAAGCAGTTTCGAATTGACGTTGCTTCGAAAAGTATAAACTGTCAGTGCAATGCGATTGTGATATAGTTTTGACCTGGCTTTGGATTTCAAATATTGATACTGCATTACTGTTGACCCTTGCTCGTTAATTTGGACTCTGTTCAAGCCCTTTGTTGTGGATTTCGTCGATATGACCGAACGTACGCAGAGAACTGTTCTAAATAGTCAGACACGTGAGTTCGTAATACGCCTTCGTAACTATTTCGATCGTGAAGCTCAAAATGGAGGGCCAATTTTACCTATAACGTCAGTGGTTGAACGCGTAGCTGATGCGCTTAATATTGGACAACGAACTGTTAGACGGATAACTAAAAAAAAATATGGCGAGACTGGCACAGAAGAAAATAAACTTCACACACCAAAAAAGAGAAAACGAGCAAAACCAGTCGTAGGCATCGATAGCTTTGATGCCGATGCTATCCGAAGACATGTTTACGGCTACTATTTACAGAAGGAGTATCCAACAAGAAAAAAGTTGGTGCATTCACTGAAGGAAGCTGGATTATTCTTCGGTGGGGAAAGTTCTTTAACGAAGATTTTGAAGACCATTGGATTTCGATACAAAAAATGTAACAAACGCAAAATATTGATGGAAAGATTTGATATAGCGATGGCAAGGTATACTTTTTTACGGCAAGTGAAAGAAATCAAAAATTGGCAAAATGTTGTGTTCTTGGATGAAACATGGCTTAATGCTAACCATACTGTAGGCCGTTCTTGGAACGATGACACAGCAGCATCTACTTCCAAAGTTCCTGTAGGAAAAGGATCGCGACTTATAATTTGTCACGCCGGAACCATCAACGGGTTTGTCGAAGGTTCTCTCATGGCTTTTGCGTCAAAAACCACTGGAGACTATCATGAAGACATGAATGGAGAAAAGTTTACTGAATGGTTTACCTCAATGTTGTGTAGCCTCCCTGAACCATCTATTATAATTATGGACAACGCCCCATACCACTCGATGCAAATTGACAAGCCACCTGCCCAATCCCAAAAGAAAGCTGATATCGTCGCATGGCTTCGTAAAAATGGCGTAGATGCAAACATGAATATGTTAAAAGCGGAATTAGTACGTCTTTTAAAAGAAAACAAACCAACCAAGATCCGATACGTCATTGACGAAATAGCATTAGAACATGGGCACAGAGTTATACGGTTACCGCCTTACCATTGTGAGTATAATGCGATTGAGTTGGTGTGGGCTCAAATTAAGGGATATGCTGCAAGACACAATACAGAACCCCCATTTACCACAAAAAAAATGCTAAAATTATTAGAAGAAGCTTGTGAACATGTGACTAAAGGAGACTGGGAAAAGGTTGTGAATAGAACTGTTAAATTAATAAGGGAAGATTATGAAAGAGATGTGAAAATAGATAATATTATAGAAAACGAACATATAATTATTAATGTAGGTGATGATAGCAGTGACGACAGTGAAAATAGTAGTATGGACGAATCTGATTAATTATGGCCTTTTGTGGCACCTTTTTTGGTATCTTTTGTATTCATATGTTTCTTGTGTGCATATAAAGTATGTATATTCATTTTCATTCAAATATTCAGTTCGTTCAAATAAATTAAATAAACATATACATTTTTGTTTTATTAAACCTATTTAATCAGGTACAAAAACAAAACTTAATTGTTTTTTGTTCGAGAATAAATTGACATTCCACATCACTATTGTAATGTGTCAAACCGGCCATCATAGCGTGCCGCTAGTTTAGTAGTGCTCGCTTCATAACCGTTAAAAGCCGTTTGTGTAGCTGAACAAATTTAAAAATCGGCCAAGTGCGAGTCGGGCCTCGCTCTTTTAGGGTGACGTACATATAACATCATTTTTTTAATACTATATACATATTTAGATATTAGTTAAAAAATAATAATTTAATTTTTAATTTTATTTTATTTTTATTATTTGTTGTTATAGCGGCAATAGAAATA
Organism: Oeneis ivallda; assembly: GCA_029955525.1. NCBI lineage: Eukaryota > Metazoa > Arthropoda > Insecta > Lepidoptera > Nymphalidae > Oeneis > Oeneis ivallda. The sequence continues at coordinate 16,926,342 of JARPMR010000007.1, forward strand.
CACAATATGTGAAAATTTCAACTGTCTATCTATTACGGTTTACGTGATACAGCCCGCTGACAGACGGACGGACGGACAGCGGAGGCTTAGTAATAGAATAGGGTCCCGTTGGCACCCTTTGGGTACGGAACCCTAAAAATGTATACCTAAAGTTATGGTTATTTGATGACGTTAATGATATTATGTGTGTGTTTAGAAGAGAGATTTTAGTGAAATAGTCTATTACTTTCATTAAAAAATTGTCAGCACTGATGACACCAGATACTCGTACATATATTTTTTTAATTTTTTTGTAATGTGAAGTATAAAGACATCACGTTCTGAACTTAGCCTTATACCTCCACTAAAAGAACGTTACTCAGATGTTTTAAAATTATGAGTACATATATACATACATAGATAGTTTGATAAATTATAGGTTTTGTACCTTAATTTATCAAACTACTAGCTGATGCCCGCGACTTCGTCTGCGTGGATTTAGTTCATAACATCCCGCGGGAAATCTTTGTCACCCTCCAGGTTCTCAACTATACCTATCCAATAAATCACGTGAATCCGTAGCTTTGTAGCAGGAAACATTTGATCGTCTTGCTCGCGGCATTGTTAATGATGATTCGAAGAGAAAACATATTACTGATGATATTATCTATTACGTTAAACTATAATTTTTATAATTGTTTTTACCATAATTTTCTACCATAATTAACCAAATACAAAATTACGTTTAGCTGTCATTTATCTACGTTTTGTTCTTCCACTGTCATTTTCGTTTTTTTATTCCATGTCAGATGCATTTTTGTTATATCAGGTTTTATATTGACTTGACGGAAACGCGGTCGAACGGGATAAAAAGTATCCTATGTCCGTCTCCTGGTTCTAAGCTACCTCTCCACCAATTTTGAGCCAAATCGGTTCATCCGTTCTTGAGTTATAAATAGTGTAACTAACACCACTTTCTTTTATATATCTATACTATGTATGTAAGTAAGTTTACTTTTGGTTTAATTATTTTCACTTTTTTCCTAACACAACTTACCCAAAATAGACCACTAAATAAAAATGGCTGTGGCTCTGAATTAAGGAATAAAACATTTTATTTGCAAAAATTTAAACTAAGCATGGATTACGTTTTTCCAGAGTAAATTAAACCCAGTGGATGCTTTTTGCCATGAAAAACTAGAAATTAATTCGTCCAACTTTAAGGCGTAATAAACGGGCGAGTTTTTCGGCAATATTATGTTAGTGGTAATGGTATAGGCGAAATATAGTAAGTTCAGTTTAGTTTCATACGTGGAACAACGATTTTGCGGGTAGGTACATCCACTACACAAGCATCCAATAAAGTATCGAATTATACTAAAAAATTAGTTACACAAACACTAAACACAAATACACAAAAGCTGTATAAATAATAAAAAAACTTGAGAGGTGTCAAAGGACACCCGGATGGAACGTAGCTCCTTCCGATTAATTTTAGTGAAGGAATTGTAATAAACTAGTGGTGTCATCTAGTATTAAATTGATTAACTACGATGAATTATATTATTATGTTTATTTCTATTGCACTGTTACAAAACCAAAGAGTTACTCTGGTGGAGTTACTGTTTTTTCACAGATGGCGTTAGCATTTTATCCAATTTATACAATAAAAAATTAGGGAAAAATTCCACATTTAGAAATTATTTAAAATAAAATTGAAAATAGAAAATTCAGTCTGTCGAGCTGGGATTCGAACCATCGACGTTGAATTTATAGGCGACTGCCCTAACAACTAGGCCATGCAGACGCCGTGTTCTAAGGCGAAAATACCGAATACAATGCAAAATTCACATTCAACAAAAAAGTGTCGGTTTCAAAAATGTGTCGAGTGCCGGTTCCTTAATTTTTTCCGTCTAGCCCCCTTCCGTACCGCGTGATAAGGAACTACTTTCCGACAGAAAATAATTATGTATCTAATAAAGATTAAGCAATAATTTATCTGTGACAGAAACTTCTTCTTTCATAAGGCCTTTTACAGGCATTTTTTTTTTCAAATTATTCTCAACTATTCTTTTCTGATCATTGCTATCTCAGAGTAGTGTGATGCAAGTTTTATAGCTCGTTTACGAGATACGCTAGCAAATGAAATAGATATATGGCTCTAGGAGCCAGGAATTTAAATCTAAGTACGAATGTAAAGTATCTTAGTCTACAGTCGCAGAGTAATGTCTTAATCTCGTGTAATGGGTTAACTTTGCCCGTTAAAGTGAATAGTGATTGTTATGTGGTTTATTTGGTGTGAATAGACGCACTATTTGGTAGCGCGTCTATTCACACCATACAATATCTATACATATAATAAAACAGAAACGAAACCAATTCTGTACATGAAATAGATTCAAAAAAGGGTTTTGCTTCTAATTGTGTTCAAGATACAGATATCAAAACAGAAGCTAAATTTTTTTTGTCTGTCTGTTTGTTTGTCCTTCTTTCACGTAAAAACTACCGCACAGATTTCTACAAAATTTTATACCGTGGTAGCTTATTACTCGGGTTAACATCTAGGCTACTTTTTATCCCGGAAAATCAAGGAGTTCCCGAGGGACTTTAAAAACTAAATCCACGCGGACAAAGTCGCGGGCATCAGCTAGTACATAATATATCTTTATTGGTTGTCACTTGTCACTAACAAACACTTTCGAAACACAAATTTTTTTTAGTTTAAATTTTTTTAAGAATATTAAGCAAGCTCAACCTTACTAATAATTTTCTCTCTCTAAATAAAGGGAAAGCTTATGTGGGTGACTAGTACAAGTATAAGAGCACAAGCAAGCACAAGCACAAGAGTGGGTACGACGATAGTGCAAAGAGTGAGATCGAACTGTCGACCTTTCAGTTTTCAGTAACTTTACCTTTAACCGTGGGGCTATCGACTATTCAGGCATTAAAATAGAATTGAAGTATATAAAATATGATTTTATAGTCCATGATAACAATGATAACCTAACTCACTAACTCACACTGATATCGTCTTTCAAGTTTATCAATAATAATCATCATAAGTCAATGCATTTGCCTCCATGTGTATGTCGGTGCCACGCATCATCATACTGATCAGAAAATAAGATTGCGCTCAAGAGCTAACTATCGCTTGGAATAATCATTAAAAAAATTGTATCCTAAAAAATTACGAAAATATCTATTTGAGGAAATGTTTTTGGAAAAAAAGGCGGGTGCCTTTCTTATTCCACTGACGGAGATTGCATAGCCCGTGGCCTCAATAATGCCGTATGTAATTATTAAGCTATTGCATAGCTTTTATCGCGGGCGGCAAGAGTTTGAGCGCGGCGACCGAATCAAGAAATTCCGTAACGAAAATAAACCTAACACTGTCGTTCAGTAAGCGTTCAACATTTTAGAGGTTCACAAATAGCTCTGTTTGGTGCAGTGGGCGAGCGGCCGCTTTCTTATGATATCGCAGGTTCGAATCTCACTCGCGCAGTAGTGACAGTGCGCTTTTCTTGTTTGTTTGTTTTTTAATTATTTTTTTTTTGCATAATTTTTACAATGCAAAAAAAATATTGCATAAATATTATAATGGCATAAGTTGATAAAAATGCTATGCAATAGCTTTACCGCGGCAGTCCCCGAGTGCCACTTAATTTTTTTTATTTTTGTTTTTATACTTTTTGGTGCCGTTTTTAATTTTATATTGTGAGAGCTCTACCATTTTAACTAACAGAAAACTATTAGCTGATTCTATGTTATTAGGTATTCATACGCAGCGACTGATCAAGAGTTCTGACCGCCCTAGGCTAATTATGAGGACGCGCCCCTTTTCAAAAAGGGATTCTTTTTTCAAGTCAAACGAAACGAATTAGTTATCCATTACTTCGGAATCCGGATTTTAATAAAAAAAAATCAATTATCCTATAATTAATAATAATATAGGAAGCGTAGTATACAAAAAACAAGTTTGGATTAGAGCCCACATATTATAGGCAGAATTCCATACATCCATGGTCATTGTCTTTTTAAAAGTACTCTTACATTGCAAACATGACACACGCAAAATGAAATAACTGATTTTATTTAATTTTTCTGGACTGTATTGGCCCTGTAAAGCAGAAAAGCGTCGAGGGAAAAGTAAATAACGAACTTTATGTATTTTATTCGCTCACGAAGTGATGCGTGAGAGAAATTATTTATTTCTTGATAAGTTATCTACTTTTCTTTCGCTACTTTTTTAATTTTTCAATATTTATTTTTCCACCTATGGCGTCTTGCAAGATTAATTTTCATATATCTTTTTAATTAAAACTATCTAAGAAAATATCTATCCGTCTCCTTTGAAAACTGTACTGAGAAGGAAATACATAGAAGAATCGCCATGGCGTGGAGAAAGTTTTGGAGTTTTAAGGAGGTAATGAAAAGCAGCGAGATTAATATAAAAATAAAAAGCCGGCCAAGTGCGAGTCGGACTCGCGCACCGAGGGTTCCATACTCCAAAAGTAAAAGTAAAACGATAATATTATATTAATTTGCTTATGTATCGTTAACTTTGTTTGTAGAGGTTTATTGTTAATATAAAAAAAAACTATGCTAGTTAGAGCGTTGGTTTTATTTTTCCTGTAAAATATACATAAACCTCTATTGACCATAATTATTTCAGATTTTTCGATTAGTAAACTTCGGAGATAAGGGGGGGGGAACGGTATTTTTTTCGACATTTTGGCCGATTACTCAAAAACTATTTTTCCCCCTTTTTTAATCAAACTAAAATAATGTTCGCGTTGCTTTTATTTTTCCTGTAAAATATACATAAACCTCTATTGACCATAATTATTTCAGATTTTTTGATTAGTAAACTTCGGAGATAAGGGGGGGGGGGGGGGAACGGTATTTTTTTCCACTTTTTGGGCGATTACTCAAAAACTATTATATATAAAAATAAATAAAAAACTGTTTTAGAATGCACAAGTAAAGGCCTTTCATATGATACCCCACTCGATATAGTTATTTTACTTTGAAATTTCAAACCCCCGATTTTCCCCCTTTTTTTAATAAAAATAAAAATAATTTTCGCATTTTCTTTATTCCAATGATGTTGGGCCACTATTATACACAACTATGCCAAATTTCATGTCGATAGCTTTAATAGTTACTGAAATAATCGACTGTGACAGACGGACGGACAGACGGACGGAGAAAGTCTCACCATAAGGGTTCCATTTTTACCATTTTGGTATGGAACCCTAAAAAGAAGCTGTACGAAGTCGCGATATTGCCATGTCTGACATATGGATGTCAGACATGGTCACTACGGAAGCAAGAAGAAGAAAAATTAGCTATCTGCCAGAGGAAGATGGAGAGAAGCATGCTCGGTGTTAGGCTGAAAGACAAAATAAGTAACAAAAACATTCGTAAGAGAACTAAACTGATGGACATAAGGAAAAGAATTAGGACATTAAAATGGAAGTGGACTGGACACGTTTGTAGATTAGACAATATGAGATGGACGAAAAGAGTTACCGAATGGATACCAAGAGGAAGGAAAAGGAAAAGAAACCGCCAAAGGAAGAGGTGGCGGGACATATTTTTGGAAAAATGCGGGCCAGACTGGATGCGGCAGGCTAGAGACAGGAAGCTCTGGAAAGATTTGGGGGAGGCCTACGCCGTAGAGGCGACTTATGCGTGAAATATGATATTTTTTAATTAAGTATTTTCGCTAATTTACATATTAATTATTGACATAGAATTGTATTTTAATGTATATTTGACCTGATTATTTTATTATCTTAAATATTGATATGAATGATGTAATTTGTAGTATTAATTTAATTTATATTATAATTTAGATTATATTAATAAATTAAAGAATAATGTAACTCTAAGCGAATAGATCTAATTGTAATTCTGTAACGTATTAGAAATAAAGGGCTTTTTTATTTATTTTATTTATTTTATTTTATCTAAGAAAAATTAGAAATACAGAAAGATGGACTACTTAATGGATGGATTAATTGGACTTTCTGGAAATGCAATTTCTTTCAATTGGATTTCGCAAAAAGTGTAATTATTTAATTTTCCTCTGGACTCTATATTAACTATTAACCACACAGGGGAGTCCCCGCACATCGATATCGTAGATGTGTTTTGGTTGCGGCCACTATTATTATATTCTGTGGCGCGGCAAGCTGCGCTGAGTGCCTAGTGCGAGTTGGGAATTTAAACAGTGCAACCTAGACGATAAAGAATAGAATACGAAACAATCGATACAGAGTCGTCTAGCGGCAAACGCAAGAACTAGGTTTATCATCATCATCATCATTATTAGCAAGCCATCATCGGCTCACTACTGAGCGAGGTCTCCTTTCAGAGAAGGTTTATAGGCCGTAGTCCACCACGCTGGCCCAATGCGAATTGGCGGACTTCACACACCTTCGAGAACATTATGGAGAACTCTCAGGTGTGAAGGTTTCCTCACGATGTTTTCCTTCACCGGAAGACCACAGTCGTAACCACTAGGCTATCACTGCTATCACTACATAAACTACTACTACAAGAACTACTACTAGAGAGAACTAGGTTGCACAGTTTAAATTCCGAATTTCCCATAAAAAATGAAGTTAAAATTTACGCCCGTTATTAATGCGGGCGGATTAAACAAAACTCGCACTAGGCACTCTGTTGTCAGCTCACCCATTCGCTCGACAGTGTTTGTTTTACGCGCGCTTTTTAAAATTTCAAAATTTATTGTTAAAATCAGGGACTCAAGCGCATTTATTTTTAGTGTTTTTCTCGGTTAAGTTGAAATATGTAGGTATATGCAATCATGCTAGATTAGTGCATGTGAAGACATGATTTCAGCGCGCCCCCCCGATCCTCGTGCCCTAGGCTGCAGCCTAATTAGCCTAAGGGTTAATCAGGCCCTGTTCATACGAACAAATTGCCTTCTGACGATTTTGTTCATTTATTTTTTCAGCTGCTAAGGGAAAATAAAGGGTTGAAAGTTCACAAATACTATTACCCTTCGATAGTTGCAAATAAAACAAAAACTTATCGGTGTTAGAGAACCGATGTGAAAATACATTTAGCGTTAACGACACGACAACAATTCAGTTTGCTGCCTAGTCGCGCGTCAGTGTTTTTCATTTAGTTTTTAGATAGCTTTAAACAGTCCAAATATTCCACTACTACTGTTTTGCAAAATAAAGCCTTGTTTTTATTACGGAACCACTTCAAAATATAGAGGGACATGTTACATTACACATTATACCTATAATGTACATAATATACATAATGTACATAATATTGTACGCCTATCAATCAGAAAGCGGTAATAATATTATTCTCCTCTAAGTACATAAAAAATATACTATATCACTTAAATAATAAATATATATAACCTGTATATACCCTGGACTTATTGAATTTAAGTTTCTTAATTAAGAGGTAATTTTTCGCTTAAAAAATTATTATGAACAATCGTATCATCTAAAGATATAGACCTAAATAATTATTTATTAGTAGGGGCATGAGTGAATAACTATCATGATATTTCCTGTACGAAATGGTAGGAGACTCCACGCGAAGATTATGAGGAAATGGATCGAATGAACACGGCTTTTTTACATACTGTAAAAATTGGATGTAAAATCTGTCATAGAATCACTATGACAGCTATAGGCTACAGCCTATGCCAGCCGAAACATCGGAAACGAATCAATTGACACCTCTTTCATCAAGATTTGCTCAGAAATCTATTTGCTACGGTGGGTACATTCGTAAATAGTCACATAAATAATAATAATAATAATGATTTATTTGCCACAAAAAGAATGTACATTATGAACAGTAAACGTAATGCGGCCCTGGCAGCTAAACTGAGTTTATTTACTCGTATGATAGCTGCCAGAATAAATACATTCATACATACGTATTTTGGGTTTGCCGTAGTCAGGTAAAAAAAACAACTTAAGTGGCACTCGGGGACTGCCGCGGCAAAGCTATTGCATAGCATTTTTTATCAACTTATGCAATTATAATATTTATGCAATTTTTTTTGCATAATAAAAAGTATGCAAAAAAACAAACAAACAAGAAAAGCGAACGTCACTACTTCGCGAGTGAGATTCGAACCTGCGACATCATCAAAGAAAGCGGTCGCTCGCCCACTGCGCCAAATAGAGCTACTTGAGTACCTCTAAAATGTTGAACGCTTATCGAACGACGGTGTTAGGTTTTTTTTCTTTACGGAATTTCTTGATTCGGTCGCCGCGCTCAAACTGTTTGTCCTAGTTCAAAGCCTGCGATAAAAGCTATGCAATAACTTAATAAGTTTGGATATTTAACTCGTTCGTGCGCAGCGGGCGTTAAATAAGCTTGTGTTTTATTCCCAATCAACCGTGAACACCGCAGTGTAAATTTAATTCCCGCGGATAATTCACGCAGTTTGCATTTATGTAGATTCCTCCTCATTTGAACTAAGTTTTACTTACATCTTCATCATCAGCAACCCATCAACGGCTCACTACTGAGCGCAGGTCTCCTCTCAGAAAAGAGTTATGCCATAATCCACCACACCGGCCCATACCGAATTGGCAAACTGCACACACCCTTGAGAACCATTATAGAGAACCCTCAGGCGTGCAGGTTTCCTCACGTGATATCTCATTAAATATTACTTAGTAATAAGATTATTTTACCGAATAAATCAGACTGTGCAGTTAGTCTGCACTCCTGTATCACTTTGATTAAAAGCGAGATTCATTACATTTAGACTGTCCTCTACATACTCGTAGATACAGAAAATTGTTTCATAGAAAATATCCAATCCTTATAAAAGAGATTCAGAACCACCTGAAGGCGTATTTTGCTGTAATTTTACTCAGTAAAGACTAATACTTACCCGCAGGCTCGAATAATCTCCACTTTTCAATTTTCATAAAAACTTAGTTTTGCTTCAATTATAGAAACTACAATACGCCCATTTGATTTCAATTGCAAATTTTGCAAATATTATAATGGGGTGAAATATTATATTAACTAGCTTTTGCCTGCAGCTTCGTTCACGTGGAGTTAGGTTTTTAGAATCTTTCACGAATCCTTTGTTTTTTTTTCCGAGATGAAAAGTAGCCTATGTCATTTTCCAGGTCCTCGACTAAGTATATGCATGCAAAAAAATTACGTCGATCCGTTGTTTTGTTCGTAAATCTATCAAAGTTGTTATCAAGTAGTAGTCTCACTCGTAGAAGTACTGATGTTTGGTAACAGTTCCAATTTCATACATAATTTATATTACCTATGTGTTAGACAGGTTGATTCTCGCACCTAATAATACCTCTATATCTACATAAACTCACAAATTTAATTAGATTTTAGTTCCAGAGTGACAGGGAATACGTAATGAATTAATTATATAACCGAGAACTACTGATTGATACTTAAGTAAATAACTACCTAAAATATAGGTTGTAAGTATTAATTACCTAGTACTAATAAGAGAAATCTGCGTTAAACTGCGTGAAATAACCGACCACGATTAACGTGCGATCTTATTTACCTATATAATAATATTTTCACAGTATAAGGTACAAAACTCTGCAAAGAGAACTGCCGCGAAGAAAAGAGCAACTGCCGAGTTTCTTGCTGGTTCTTCTCGGCAGGAACGGCATTCCGAACCAGTGGTAGACTCATCGACGATTCAAAAGCACTTGTAAAAAAGTTTATTTGAATAAAAAACATTTCTATTCTATTCTATTCTAAAGGCACATAATATATGCATCGAACTCGCGACCTCTCCAGTCCGCGGTAGAGTAAGCAGTCCTAATCACTAGGCTATCACTGCTACTTGAGAGTGACTTTTGTTAATTGTCCTAACTCGGTTTATTCTCTTAATTGGTCTATCGTTTGTGTAGGTACGAGTATAACTCAATTTGATACATTGAAGCTTATTCAATTATTCATTTAGGCACCTTTACCATTAAATTATTAAAACAACCTGTATATTCATTCGTTCAGTTCAGTTCAGTTACGTAGGTACCTACGATTTTGACCTATATACAAATTGTAAGGTACTCCAAGCCTTAGAGGTTCAATTGTCTAAAGCCTCAGGAGTATCAATTTTCAATTACACTAACGCAAATTGACGCGTTGGCCCATATATTTCGGTTGCGAATTGCGATTGAGACTCGCTATGGAAATATACCTATGTGCTGAGGCGATAGGTTGCATCGGTGTAGAAATCTATATAGTTTTATTAGCTGATGCCCGTGACTTCGTCCGCAAGGATTTAGTTTTTAAAAATCCCGCGGGAACTCTTTGATTATCCGAGATAAAAAGTAGCTCTCCTGGTCTGAGGACCCACTACTACACCCATTACTATACCCGTATAAAAAATCGCATCAATCCGTTGCTCTATTGCGAAGTGATTGAAGGACAAACCAACAAACAAACAAACACACTTTCGCATTTACAATATCAGTAATGCAAAATTATAACACAATCTACACAACCGCAATCTAACATCTACATCTGTATATCTATGACTGTCGTGTAATTAACATATTTTAATTTGCATTATCAAATATTGATGTCAATAAAATAGATAAAAACTATCCTATCTTTTAAGTTGGACCAAATTACAGAAAATTTTGAAAACGAGTTTATCCCGAACATACATCGTGACACGAGATTTTTATAAATATAAATAGATTTGACGTTTGAGAGATAAAGAGAGGGGGGGGGTCTAGTGTCCGTTTAGGTAAAAAATTAAATATTATAATGTTTGTATGTTTTTTCACACCTAATATACCTACTAATATAATAAATGCGAAAGTGTGTTTGTTTGTCGGTGTGTCCATCAATGACGCAACACCGGAGATCGACGTAATTTCTTGCATGGTGTAGTTGAAGACTTGGTGAGTGACATATGCTACTTTTTATCCCGAAAAATCTAACTTTATGGAGCGTATTACATACGTAAACAAATAAGAATGCGTACCCGAAATTGAGCTCTATTTAAATGTTGTTATGGTTTATTTTACTTGCTGCGAACGCGGGTGAAAATCTCTCCGTGGGTATGGGGCCTAACAGACTGTTCGAAATTTTAAAGCAAACTATTTTAGGTACTGTATAATATTAAAAGATAGCTTGATGAGGTTAACATATCGTATGAAAGCACCAAACAATAATTACGTTGGCTAAACATGATAATTGGATGTATCGTCAGCTCAAAGCCCCTAGCTTAGTGTGAGTTTTTAAGTCAACAGACGGTGACTAACACCGCAGTGTCACGTAAATGTCACGCAAAGTAGAATAATGTTGCCCCGCGGGGTAACATTATCTAAAGTACGGCCACCGAGAGAATACGTTTTTGACACCTGTCAGTTTGCCATACAAAACCAAAATATCCGGTTGACATAACCTTGTAATAGCGCAGTTTAGATTTAGAAAAATATTGTTTACCAAGTTATTTGACACTCAGTTTGGCACAAAATTATAACATTAATTGATTATTATTGATATAATAATGTTGTTTTAATGCTCATCAATTGTTAAAACGGTAAACAACCAGCAATAATATTTTTATCGTAACTGCAACGCCATTACAAAGTTACGTCGTCAGTTCAATCGCGACGTGTCAGGAACGCATTCTCTGAACGGCCGTAGTTTACCTTTATTAGGGAACAAGCTTTTCCCGCGAATTCATTAGGGATTTTTAAAAATCCCGTCATCTTTATTTTTTCAAAATATCTAGGTTTAATCTATCCTTACTAATATTATAAATGCGAAAGTGTCTTTGTTTGTTGGTTTGTCCTTCAATCACGCCGCAACAGGGCTACTAATCGACGTGATTTGCAGGGGTATAGCTGTGGACCTGGAGAGTTACCTAGGTTACTTTTTATCCCGGAAAATGAAAGAGTTCCCGAGGGATTTTAAAAACTAAATCTACGCGGACGAACTCACGGGCATCAGCTAGTACAAAATAATTGTCACCATTATATTTTGGTTTCTGTCAATGACTGGACTTGACTAGTGCCGGATATGCGACTGAAGATGGCGTTGGCTTGGCGTTGGCCATGAAGGTATTTGCGCCGACGCCCCTCGTAACGAACTTATTGTTGCGAAACTCCTGCCTATAATAAAGACTAGAACGCTTGTAAAAATTGACGATTGTTTTCAACAAATATTAAAAATGTTCGGAGTAAATGATAAAAATCGGCTAAGTGCGAGTCGGGCCTCGCTCTTTTAGGGTTCCGTACATATGACCAAATCACTTTTCTGGTCTTACCAGATATTTAAATATTCTTAGATAGTACTAAATTAGCATTTGGGGAAAAATGCTCGTTTGTTTTGGCCACAATTACTTATAAACCGCGTCGTAAATAGGTGTTTTCAGTATTGGTTGTTTAAATACACTATATAGTACATAATATACAGAAATTTCAAATTCTTAAGTAGTTTAGTTTTTGAGATAGACCCCGTAACAAAAGTGGTTTAAAACCGAAAACTTTGACGGCCCCCCATTTCTTCATTTTTGTAGCTAAAAAATAATAAAAAATATATTTGAACTCTACTTAATAGTTCTAGAGCTAGATAATGAAACCCCACATGCCAGGGTAAAAAATTAAATTTTATTTTGACTTCTTTTCCATGTATGAGAGCCCCCCATTATATACACACTCTGTGAAAATTTCAACTGTCTACCTGTTACGGTTTACGAGATATAGCCCGCTGACAGACGGACGCACGGACGACAGACGGGCAGCGGAGGCTTAGTAATAGGGTCCCGTTGGCACCCTTTGGGTACGGAACCCTAAAAAGGGACCGTTTTATTGTATCAACAACTACCTAAATTCAATTTCAACCGAATTTATGTAGCGCGCAAACAATTCCCTCAAGTTTCTTAATTGCGCACAAACAACATCAAATAAAATCTTTATTATTTTCTTTTAAGGCCCGCAATTAATTTTTGGTGCTATTCACTTTGAGGTTTAATGGCCTGCAAAATAGTCCTCTCGCGCCAAATATTTGGGACGGAGGTCGTTTAAGAGCTGACCTACTAAAGCAGTTCCGAACTTCGAGAACTCAGCGGTAAAAAGCCATTGGATGTCGTCGATGTAAATCGGAAGCCGTGATCTTGTATGAGTCGAAAGAAACTGCATATTTTAGCGTTTTGCCGTTTCTTTCGACCAACACAAAATTCTGCGCTTTGAAAAAATTGGTTACCTTGTTCTTTCTAGCACTAACCTGTTAGCAATTTTGTCTGGTGAGCTTTGGCCGTAAGTAGCCACCAAGTTAGCATCAAAGACGTGCCGCCAAGCGATTTAGCGTTCTAGTATGATGGCGCGTAAAGATCGATTAAGGGTATGGGTTTGGTTTACACTGCCATACCCTTTCCAATTTAACCCGCTGCTCTCATAGACTGCATCGTCACTAACTATCAGGTTAGATCGCAGACAAAGCTATCTTAACTCAATTGCGAAAGATTGATCCCCTACTTTTATTTGATGCATATTTGTCTTCTTAAAATTCTCTTTGGCTTATGCAGTCAAAGTCTTCGACGAAGAAATTATGGGTTTGTCCGCCTGAATTTAGGTTTATAAGCACTCGTGGGAAGCCTTTTGTTTTCCTGGGATAAAAAGTACCTATCCTATGTCACTTTCTCCACTAGGTATATCTTTAAAAATCAAGTTCATCCAAATCCAACCCTCCGTTGCTGCGTGATTTTATATAATATTATTTTCTTCTCTCTATATTATGTATATTTCTATTTCACAGACTCGTAGGTTTCTTCACAAGATTTTCTTATCTAGAAAAGTGTATCAAATTGTCACTTATTTTGGTTTTCTGTTGATGCCACGGAAATAAATTCTCATGAGGACTGTGTGTGAAGTAACGATATACCTACTTCCTCAAATATCACGGCTCAAGTAATCACGTAATTTGAGAGCTCGTTAAGCGGCCTTAACGACCTTGCGTCCCTCGTAAGTATGACGTAACGATGACGTACCGTTTTGATTCCAGGATGTCAAACTACGGTTTGATCCGTATTAATTAATATCCCATAACGGACGAACCTTAGCTTTAATGACATGTTTTGCATTGTATGGTGTTATGATTTATAGGCCCTCGGTTAGGAATACCACCCTGCGGTAAGTACTAGGTTTCAGGAATGAAGATTTGGGATATACGAAATTCAATGATGAAGTCTATAGTCTTTATTGGGTACCTATTTTATCAATTCACAACCTTCAGTTTCTAAATTCCCACAGTTCAAGTAGGCAGTACCCTGCAGCATTAGTATTAAAGCATTATAAGAACTTTTTATTAAAAAATCTCGTAGACTGCCTCTATCAATAAAAAAATATTCAAAGCGGTTCAAAAATTTAATATAATTAAATTAGAATACATTCTTAGGGTACATAGTTTAAGTATAAATGGAAAACAAACGCACCCAATTTAAAAACTCCTCTTTTATTTAAGTCTATTAAAATTACTAAAATTATTCATAGCATTTAGGTTCACTGCAGATAATAATGTTTAGTTTCCCTAAACGCTCGTGCTCGTCGATTATGCAAATGTTGATAATTTTACGAAAATTGGGTTAACTGCTAAAATATATCTACCAGAACTGCATTAGCCTAAAATCAACACAATAATCATTTACCAAAGACCAACTGAATATGTAAAGCAACAAAATAGGTCTAAATAAAATAAAATTAGAAGATGCGCGATTTTGTTAAACTACCTTAAATGATAAAAGTTTGTGATATGGACATAGTCTGAAGTAAATGATTATTATTTATTTATAATAAAGCATATAGAAAACATTATATATTGCATTATATGCATTGAAGATATATCTGGCTAAACTTTAAAATAAATATGTTATTATTATAGGCTTCCTATGCAATAATAAGCACAGCAAAGTACTAGGTATGGCGTATTTTGAACCACGCTTTAGTTTCAAAGAATGCATTATTTCAAGCCAGACCAAACCAGATTAGAAGTTTCAAAACGGATCTGGTTGTTGCTTCCATTTACACACTAATGTCTCAATTTCGGTCCAAGACCGACCAAGTTTTAATAATACTTTTTATTTTATAATGCTTTTGTATCATTATAAAATTAGATATTGCAATCACCAGTGAACCTTTACTTTGTTTTTGTTTCAAAGGAGAATTTCTTAATTTATAATTTAATTAATAACTGGAGCACCTCGGATGTGTATCAACGTAGGCAGCGTAATAAAGCCATAGGCCTAAACAAACATTGCATTAAGCTGGTCAGCTTAGGTGTGTTGGCTTGGGACGCTAAAACCTTTTTATCAAAGATCAGCTGCTTAATTTAAAATTATATGGAATATGCGCACATAATACTATAATAGTCTACTACTGCCTATATCTACCTGGTCTATTTTTTGTTAGCTGTCTAACAAAAATGGCATAAAACGCTTCACAAATTTGTAACTAACGAAAGTATCCGGGCGCATTTGTGACGTTCTAAAGTTTGGTTTTTCACTTGTAGAACGGTTTCATTGTCAGTGTGCGGTAAGAACGTCCTAAGCGCTGTGCTTAGCGCGTAGCTTAAGCGTTTCTGCGACTCTTTTGTACCGTTCTCCGTTCTCACTTTTGTCCCGTTTGAGACAACTTAGGAAAAACATTGTTTGACGACCTCCCTGGCGCAGTGGTGAGCGCTGTGGTCTTATAACTGGGAGGTCTCGGGTTCGATTCCCGGCGGGGTCAATTTGGGAATTTATAATTTCTGAATTGTCTCTGGTCTGGTCTGGTGGGAGGCTTTCGTTACCACCCTACCGTCAAAGAGGTGCCGCCAAGCAATTTAGCGTTCCGGCACGATGGCGTGTAGAAACCGATTAGGGGTATGGGTTGTATTTTCACTGCCATACCCCTTCCAAGTTAGTCCGCTACCATCTTAGACTGCATCATCACTTACCATCAGGTGAGATCGCAGTGAAGGACTATCTTTTCATCAAATAAAAAATTTAAAAAAAAACTGTAGCTCTACACTCTTCATTTCAGACCAGTGCTAGTAATGTTAGTACTATTACATAAAAGCTATGTATAAATTATAATGCACGAAATCATAACGAAATTCTTCAGCAGGCCTAGAAAACTTTGGCTACCCCTTTTCTCGTATTATCTCTATATCTATATCGAAACTAACATGGTTGCACACCATGATTCGTCTCGTTACCTACGTCAAAAGTAGATATAAAATTATTTTCTCTATTTTTCTCTACGAACTCTACGTATTTTTTTCGAATTTTGAAGTTTAAAAGAGTAAACGAAAAATCAGTCTACATCGACAATAACTCTTTCTCTCTCTCTTCGCGAGATATCACTTCGACGTGCATGCTAGGCCTGCTGTTCAGACAGGCAGACATACAGACAAAAGAACGTGTTATCATAATTAATTAAAGATAAATCTTTAGATTCGATCAAAAAGAGAGCTGTTATCATAAATAAAGGTAGTAAGTAATACTATGTTTAGGACCTGGTGCCTTTTTTTGTGTCTGCCTGTCTGGCAATCTATCAGTCGATACATAATTATCTGTTTAGCAGTTTTAATCTCGATTCTTTAATCCTATAGAGCTTCAATCGTCAGTTAAGTTATATATTGTGTGTGTATACAGTAACTATACTTCTCTGCAGACGCTCTTTAATTTGGCTAAATAAAATTATTTGGGTCTATCAAAGCAAATTCTTTGATAGACCCAAATACACCGCAAACCGTCAACATTTAAATTCCTTCGGCATCGTTTCATCATTTCGTCCCTAGAAATTCCTACATAATAATTTATTATGTACGCTTCTAATTTGATCGCGACCGTAAAGCTTTGTCTATGGTTGACAGTTCGCGTTCAAATTAGAATTTTCGGGTTGCTAGTTTTGACGGAATCAATTGTGTCCACAGATACAAGCGTCCATAGGAACAGCACTTGCCTCTGTATTCTCCGCAGTGGTGTTCTGTATTCTGTAACTTATTTAGCAAATACGTTGACATTATTGAAAATAGACAATTTTATATAAAATGTTTTAAAAGCAGAATACAATAGCCAGGGATAAAAGCGAATTTAGAAGTCAATAAATAAATCAAATTAATCTTTGATTTGTTATCATTACTCATAATTTTTTATATACCTACTGCGTTTCTTTCAATCGTTACTTCCTATTAAAACCTAACAAAAGCTTTGAGTAAATATAACCAACACAACAAAAGTGATGTGCTTTGTATTTACACATACTATTTAATCCTACTAATATTATAAATGTGAAAGTGTGGATGTTTGGATGTTTGGATGTTTGGATGTTTGGATGTTTGGATGTTTGGATGTTTGTTACTCAATCACGCAATAACGGCTGAACGGATTTGGATGAAATTTGGCATGCATGTAGCCTTTGACATGGAAAAGAACATAGGCTACTTTTTATCCCGGAAAAGCAAACAGTTCCTGCGGGATAGCATCGCTATTTTTACGCATTTGTCCTTCAAAATACGCGCAATGGAGTTTTAAATTGACATGATTTTTTTGCACAGGTAAAGTTAAGGGCCTGAAAAATGACATAGGCTACTTTTTATCCCGGGAAAACAAACGGTTCCTGCGGGATATTAGTATACTACTTTTCACACATTTATCTTTCAATTATGCGCCAACGGAGTTACAGATTGACGTGGTTTTTTGGATAGGCATAGTTGATGCCGTGAAAAGTGACAAAGGCTACTTTTTATCCTGGGAAAGCAAACAGTTCCCGCGGGATATTAGTGTGCTACTTTTCGCATATTTATCCTTAAATTATGCGCCAACAGAGTTACAGATTGACGTGGTTTATTAACTTTAATAATATTAGTGGGATAATATGAGTAATAATAGGTAGGATAGGATATAGTTCATGTATTTATAGTTAGTAGGAGGAGGATACAAACATACATAAATACATGCATACACACATACATATAAACATACATGCATGCGTGCATGTATGTTTATATGTATGTGTGCATACATACATACATACATACATACATGCATGCATACATACATACATGCATACATACATACATACATACATACATACATACATACACACAAACATACATACATACATACATACATACATACATGTATACATGCATGCATATTGGCGCATAATTTGAGGATAAATATGTGAAAAGTAACATATGAATATCCCGCGGGAACTGTTTGTTTTCCAGGAATAAAAAGCAGCCTTTGTCACTTTTCAGTCCCTTAACTTTACCTGTGCTAAAAAACAATCTAAAACTTCAATCTAAACCTCCGTTGGCGCATATAATTTAGGGATAAATATGTGAAAAGTAACATACGAATATCCCGCGGGAACTGTTTGTTTTCCCGGAATAAAAAGTAGCTGTTGTCACTTTTCAAGTCCTCAACTATGCCTATCAAAAAAACCACGTCAATCTGTTACTTCGTTGGCGCATAATTGAAGGATTAATATGTGAAAAGTAGCATACGAATATCCCGCGGGAACTGTTCGTTTTCCCGAGGTTAAAAGTAGCCTTTGTCACTTTTCGAGTCCTCAACTATGCCTATCCAATAAACCACGTCAATCTGTAACTCTGTTGGCGCATAATTTAAGGATAAATAATTATGCGAAAAGTAGCACACTAATATCCCGCGGGAACTGTTTGCTTTCCCAGGATAAAAAGTAGCCTTTGTCACTTTTCACGGCATCAACTATGCCTATCCAAAAAACCACGTCAATCTGTAACTCCGTTGGCGCATAATTGAAAGATAAATGTGTGAAAAGTAGTATACTAATATCCCGCAGGAACCGTTTGTTTTCCCGGGATAAAGAGTAGCCTATGTCATTTTTCAGGCCCTTAACTTTACCTGTGCAAAAAAATCATGTCAATCTAAAACTCCATTGCGCGTATTTTGAAGGACAAATGCGTAAAAATAGCGATGCTATCCCGCAGGAACTGTTTGCTTTTCCGGGATAAAAAGTAGCCTATGTTCTTTTCCATGTCAAAGGCTACATGCATGCCAAATTTCATCCAAATCCGTTCAGCCGTTATTGCGTGATTGAGTAACAAACATCCAAACATCCAAACATCCAAACATCCAAAGATCCACACTTTCACATTTATAATATTAGTAGGATGTGAAAGTTTGTGAGGATGGATGTATACGGATGTATGTTTGTATATATAATATATCTATAATAGATGTAGTATACGGATGGAGGGATGTATGTTCTCTGAGATAGGGGTTGAACTATTTTGACTGTTTAACTCCGTAACTTCGTTAAATTTAAACTAATTTTTATTATTATTTTAACCAACTTCAAAAAAGGAGGAGGATCTCAATTCAACGGAATCTTTTTTATATATGTTCACCGATTACTCAAAGACAAACCGATTTGGAAAATTCTATTTTTGTTTCAAAGGGTATACTTCCCAGGTGGTCCCATTTAAATTTTATCGAAAGCAGTCGAGCGTTTTAAAAAAAAATCTACAGTAAATTAAGGTCCTCAACTTTACCTGTGTAAAAAACCACGTCGACTATATGCACTTGCACTTTATATGGTGAAATTTTATAACTGCGAAAGTGCGTTGGTTTGTCCTTCAATCACGCCCCAACAGAGCTACGGATCGACGTTATTTTTTGCAGGGGTACCTATAGTTGAGGACCTGGAGAGTGACAAGCTACATTTTATCCCGCAAAGTCAAAGAGTTCCCGAGGCATTTTAAAGGCTAAGTTCACGCAGACGAAGTCGCGGGCATCAGCTAGTATTATAATAAATAATATTTTATATTTTACATAATATTGATGGCATATTAATATTATACATATTTTTATCATCGAAAACTTTTTCCAAAATATCATACAATAAAAAAAAGCAATCGTAACAAATTTTTAACTTACAGTCAATTAAAGGTCAAAAAATAAGTCGCCACAATATAATTTTTAAAAACGTAAAATTATAGTAGGTAGGTATACGTACATTTTATTACGTCTCGTAACGATCACAGTTTTTGTACAATGATTATTTATTTTAATATTACATATTATGTAGGTTTTCTTAGTTTAAGCAATTCACAAATTCCTAAATCCCAAATTCATTCTACTTTTATTTCTTATATCCCTTTTGTAAGTGGTAGTGTTGTTGAGTAAAAAATAATATGTAATTGAGATAATACGTGTTACAATGTGTTCTTTAAACATTTCTGTGGCGGTGTCGTGTGATGCGGGTTGTTACGTTCCCTATGGTTGAGCGAAGCAATGGCTGGGTCATGCGTCATGCACGTGAACGGGTGCCACCGGCGGGAATGGGGCTACTTTACGTCTGCCCATCTTAAGATAGAAGTTAGTCTGTATGCATTTTTGGAACTTTCCTCATTGTGGAAACACTGCATATATAGCATAGTATTTACTGTATTGTAAATCTGTTTTGAAAAGAGCAACCGCCGAGTTTCTTGCTGGTTCTTCTTGGCAGGAAAGGCATTCCGAACCAGTGGTAGATTCATTGACTATTCAAAAGCACTTGTAAAAGTTTATTTGAAAAAAAAATATTTCTATTCTATTCTATTCTATAAAGTACCATTTTGTATGTTTGGTAAGTTGAGGTACAGATATTCAGTACGGATATACAAGTAATATAATAATTAACAATTAGGTACTATCTTTTTGATGCGTTTAGTTGCGTTACATAATGACGATACTCTGATGCTGAAAGACATACCTAATATAGCACGTGACGGGGTCTTTGACGGGGTAGTTAGACGTGTGGTCCAAATTATACGCTTTACGATGTGAAGATAATACTCGTACTAGAGAGCATCATGCTTACGTATGTGACGGCCAACGGCATGACACTCTTTGATGGCATCATATAACCCTTCTCCACCATCATTCTCTACTTCCTTGTGTATGAGTGACTATTTATTACAAATAATATTATGCTGGGCATCTCGTAATGATCAGTTTTGTACACTGATTACATTATAATATTTTTTTTTCATTTTCATAAGGACTAAGGAGAGATCCCTTTTGTTAGTGGTTATCATTATATTAAGTAACCTTAGCACGCACATCTCGCCAACGTTAGTAGATTTCAAACTTTGAAAAAAAATTACGTCAAAGTGAATTGAACCTAATATTGTGTGTTTTAAATTCGCCCATTCAGAATTATCGTTTCTATTGTATAACAAACCTTTTCGTTTGGGACACTAGCTGTTGATGTTATATTTTATAGGAAAACTTGCACCTTAAATAAAAGGTTAATCTAAATGTTTTTGAGGTTCTTTGAATCTCTGATATTCAAATAAATCTTATTTTTTGAGATAATATACTTTTAGTATACATATAATAGGAATTCTATTAGTATTTAGTAACGCTACCTCCTATGACTCGTACTACAAACAAACTGTGGGTAGAAATGAGAGGCAGATAAGCTCGCATCCTGTTACTGAATTTCCGGTGAGGTTTCTACTTGAAATGTGACGTTTTATACAATTTTCACTCCCTTCAGTTTATCTATGGTTCATATGTTGTCTGTATATGTATATTACGTCTAATTGAAATTATTAGACGATAAATAGAATTATAATCTTCTTCTTCTTCTTAATCAACCGATATCAACCGATAGACGTCCACTGCTGGCCAAAGGTCTCTTGCATGGACTTCCACAGGCTTCGGTCTTGCGCCGCTTGAATCCAGTGGCTCCCTGCGACTCGTTTGATGTCGTCGGTCCACCTAGATGGGCGTCTGCCAACACTGCGCTTCCCGTTCCAGGGTCGCCACTCCAGCACCTTGGGACCCCAACGACCATCAGCTCTTCGAACTATGTGCCCTGCCTATTTCTACTTCAGTTTCGTGACTCGCTGAGCTATGTCGGTGACTTTGGTTCTCCTACGGATCTCCTCATTTCTGATTCGATCCCGCAGGGACACTCCGAGCAGAGCTCTCTCCATCACCCCCTGAGTGATCCTGAGCCTACTTATGAGGCGCTTAGTTAGCGAATTATAATATATTTTACTATTTTTTTCCGCGACTTCGTCCGCGTGTAGTTAGGTTTATAGGAACCCATAGGTTAAGACATATATAAAAGGTGTAGTAAAACCCGCGGTGTGAAGACTACGAACAAATTACTCGTATTTAGTCACACTGGTGTTACAAACTGGTGTGACTACGAGTCGGTCACGACTTATTTCCTTAGAGTGATGCGTGCCTGGGTTCGAACTCTGGATCTTCCTAAAAGGAGACTGAAATCTTTATCACTACGGTATCACTGTATCAGTCAAGAATAGTAGCATAATATTAAATCGAAGATAATTAAGTACCCGTATTGCACAGACGTTTTTCCGAAACCGGACGGGATTATTTGGCGTAAATAAATGTATTCAGACACGTGCCGGATAAGTCAGTGCAACGAATTTCCCGGGAGATGAGAATTTGTTTGGGATAGGAAAAATTTTGTTTACAAAATTGGTCCGAAATACCTACGTAGTTACGGTCCGCTGTAAAATTAAAACTGTTCTTTCTAAACAAGTGAAAAGTATACAAATAATTTAATATAAAAAATTATTTTTAAACAACCGACTTCAAACTTCCGCTTAACTACATTACACACACACTATACAAAGTATATAATTTATTGTTGATATTTTAAAAACCGCTCGACCGAGTTCGATAAAATTTATATGGGACCACCTGGGGAGTCTTCGAATAATCAGTCGGTGGACATACATAAAATAAAAAAAAGATTCCGACTAATTGATAACCTCCTCCTTTTTTAAAGTCGGTTGAAAATACATAACGTCTATTTATTTGAAAATACTTATTTTAAAATGTTGAATGAATATTTAATTACTGTACTAGCTTTTACCTGCGGCTTCGTTCGCGTGGAGATAGGTTTCAAAAATTAAGACCGTTTTATAATTTTAACTTACTGTTTGTATGTACAGAATAATAAAAATAAAAAAATGCGTGAGTGTCGTGGAGCACTCGGATGGAACGAAGTTCAGAATCAACGCCATCTCTCGCCACATGTTAGAACCATCTCATAAAAACAGCCATTAAAACAAGTTTAATCGAGTTCACAATAGATGGCGTTAGTAAATTTTGCCGCAAATATTTGGTTCAGAATTTCTCTTCTATAAAACTTCGTTTCAAAATCTATATAGGTAAATAAAAATGAATGTTGGTAAGCGCATAACTCAAGACTGGATGGACCAATTCGGTTAATTTATTTTTTTGTATGTTCCTTAAGGTCCACGGAAGGTTTTTTAAAAAAAAATTATAATAGTTGGCGGTACGAAGTTCGCCGTGTCAGCTAGTTTTAAAATAAAGAACAAAGACATGATCTGAAGTCAGAATTCGAACCCCCCAACCGATAGTTTCACTCTTTCGTTAAACCACTGCAACACCAAAGCATTGATAGAACGTGTATAATTAACGCAGGCAACAAGGTTCGTGACGGAAAATTCTTACGCCTAGCAAAAAGGGTCGTGACGGAAAATTCTTACGCCTAGCAACGAGGGCCGTGACGGAAAATTCTTACACATTTTTTCGTCTAGACCCCATCCGCCAAACATCCGAAAAGGAACTTCGTTCCAAAAAACGCCACGGGAACTCTCTATTTTATCGGCATAAAAGGTAGCATATTATTACGTCACTCTCCAAGTCCTCAACTATACCCACGCAAAAACAAGTCGGTCTGTTGCTGCGTGACAAACAAAAGGAAGAATTTAATAACCTCTGTGATATTTATACCCGGTAGGCAGTGCATCCTGCAGTGTTAAAGTTCCAATCATCAATTTCGCGTCATATATGCACGGGGAATGTAGATCAACACAAAGTTAGACAAATCAAAGCTTAACCCGTGAATCGTTTTAGTTTCCCAATTCCAATTTTATTCCCAGTGGCTGATAGAAACAAAAAACTGGATTTAAAGTGGACGCAGTAAAACAAGATAGATTTCCCGGGAGCGC
The DNA here is from genome assembly GCA_029955525.1 of Oeneis ivallda. Taxonomy (NCBI): domain Eukaryota; kingdom Metazoa; phylum Arthropoda; class Insecta; order Lepidoptera; family Nymphalidae; genus Oeneis; species Oeneis ivallda. Next base: position 16,950,321 of record JARPMR010000007.1, read on the forward strand.
AATTAACCGGGACAGCTCTCTGATTTCGGGACGATCTTATTGCGGAACCCTAATCACGTTTTAGGATCTTCCGATTTGAATCGAATTGATTTACATTGTGTCTATTATGTCAGTGTTAATAGTTTTTAACCGACTTCAAAAAAGGAGGAGGTTCTCAATTTGTCGGAATCTTTATTTTTTTTTTTTTTTTTGTGTATGTTCACCGATTTCTCGAAGACGCCTGAACTGATTTGGAAAATTGTTTTTTTGTTTAAAGGGTATACTTCCCAGGTGGTGCCATTGAAATTTTATCGAAATCGGTCGAGGGGTTTTTAAAATATCAACAATAAATTATATACTTTGTACTGGCGCGGGCATTTGAGTCGGTTTTTTAAAAATAATTTTTTTATATTAAATTATCCCATCAAAAACGTTAATGTAAAAATGAGAGCCAAGTTCAATATGAAGAATATGGGTGATTGTCGACTTCGCCGACAAAATAATTGAGATCTAAATGTGTGCCAAGTTCTGCAGATAATCCTGAAAAATTGTAAGAACAAACAATATTCAAAAAATATAAATTCGAAACACAATTTCTTGTTTTTTCTGCTACAATGTTTGCTATTTAAAAATATAATTTCCTAAATTTTCGCATCTTGCGAGGCGACATAGATGGATCCAGCCAACATTAATTACTAACTGATGCTCGCGACTTCGTCCGCGTGGATTTAGATTTATAATCCCTCGGGAACTATTTGATTTCATATTAAAAGTAGCCTATGTCACTCTTCAGTTCCCAAACTAAACCCATGAAAAAAATCATGTCAATCCGTAGATCCGTTGCAGTGTGATTGAAGGACAAACCAACAAACAAACACACTTTCACATTTATAATATTAGTAAGTATTTAGGATTTCTCGGCGTTTCTATTGCATATTGCGGGTTGCGGGTCGTTATTCACTGTGGAACAACTGCATACATAGCATAGTACCTATTGTAAATTATTTTGAAAAGTGCAACTGCCGAGTTTCTTGCTGGTTCTTCTCAGCAGGAACGACATTTTTAACCAGTGGTAGCTAGATTCATCGAATATTCAAAAGCACTTGTAAAAATTTGTTTGAATAAAAAAAAATCTATTTTATTCTATTCCGTTCTATTCCCCTCTACTCCGCTCTATTTCACTATATTCCGCTCTGTTCCGCTCTGTTCCGCTCTATTCCGCTCTATTCCGCCTTATTCCGCTCTATTCCGCCCTGTTACATGCTATTCCGCCTTATTCCGCTCTATTCCGCCCTATTCCATCCTATTCCGCCCTATTCCGCTTCATTCCGCTCTATTCCACTCTATTCCGCTTTTTCCGCTCTTCCGTTCCATTCTATTCTATATTAACATGGAAAATAAGTTATTGTTTCATAACTGTAATAGTTAGACACATGGCACCGCGGATTTTTTTGTAGATGTTGATGTCCTCTATAAAACTGTAGTAGTGCGTACATCACTTTTCTCTATTGTTGTGAAGAGTTTCCGCATCGTACGCGATATAAATCTTATAAATCGATAAGCACCGGCTGCACGCACGAAAAAGTGTCACGTTCCGCCTGAGCCTGAGCATGGAAGCGAGTGCGCGGAATAACTATCGCTTGTTCCGCGCTCTCGCTTGCACGCAGAGGCACGATCGGCCCAAGCGTTGGCTTGTGACACATTTATTCATCAATGTTTCTTTAAGACGTTATCACATACAACTATCGTCCGTAAACCGACTTTACAGACAACCAATTTTTGGGGTATTTTTTTCACACCTTGGGTTTTACGGTAGTTAATATAATAAGTTCATGCTTGGGTTACATTATCGAAGTTTTCATACGGATTCCTTACTTTTTGAAAATATGCTATGGCCTATGTTCATCAGCTATAATGTAGGATTCTAATGGTGAAAGAATTTTTCAAATCAGTCCAGTAGTTACGGAGCCTATTCAATTCGACAACGACCTATCTTCATGAAACCTAATAATTATCCTGCGAAAGAAAAAAGTTATTGCTATTATAATTTTGATCTGTTGGACATAGACTCAGAAGTGGAACTTATCACTCAAAAACTAATCACGCCTTAAGATAATACATCTCTTAAAACGCTAAAACCCTACCTATAGCCGTCTCCACCACCCCTGCAACGGCCCCTTTCCACACATCTAATCAATCTAACCACAAACACGACAGACAAACACCATCTGAACGTGAGGGTAGTTATCAAAACATCAAAGTATTGATTAATCAATTACACTAATCTAAGCGTACTGGCAATATTTATTCGATTAGGGTGCGATTGCTATCGCAATCCCTCAATCAAATACAAAACGACCTAGACACGAAAGCATCTACTAGTCGGATGAATCTCTGGCTCTGGCGCTAATAAGCATCAATTATAGCTAAAAAAAAATCATTCAAATCGTAAAAATTCACTGTTTTCTGATTTTTTCCTTTGTATACACACAATTACCCAGCTGGACACCCAATTTCAACTTTGTAGGTCATCTGGAAGTGGGTTTTGTTTTTGATCTATATGTCAGTCAGTAAGTGGTAAAAATGCCGATTTTTGGACGTTAATATCTCAATAACCGTTTGAGCTATATTTATGAAATTTGCGGATCTAGTTAATCTAAGGGGGTTTAATAAATAAACCAAATTTTATGATTTTAAATAGATTTTGAGTTATTGAGGGGGCAAAAGTGGCTCTAAATGGTTCGGGTAATATAACACTCGGTCGATGTGTCGCCAGTTCCTTTCTTTTCTTTTGAACCTTGGCTGGACTCGCTCTCGCGTGTCTTTATAAACAGCACAAATCTTTTTATGCGAACCAAGTGGTTCGCGCTAAGCGCGCTCTGTACAATGATACTGATGTGTTCGCACGGTACCTAGTAAGTAATACTATGTTTATGGTTCGAACTCATAGTAAGTACACCTACTGCGTGATATGCATAGAAATACAATAAGTATTTTAATATATAATTTTATATGCAAAGCCAGATATAGTTTGGTTTGAACGTGTGTCCAAACAAATAAAATATAAGCGAATGCCCTGCTACATAATATTATTTCATCATCATCATCAAAGCGCTACAGCCCTAGGTGGGCCTTGGCTTGGTCATGCAAATTTCTCCATCTGAGGCGATCATTAGCGGCCTCTCTCCAACTCCGTACTCCCCAAAACTCTCATGTCCTTTTCCACTCCGTCAATCCACCGGCCTCTAGGTCTTCCTCTGCCTCTACGGCCCTCTGGTTTACTGTAAAGCAACTTTTTCGGGGCTCTTGAATCGTCCATGCGTTGCACATGTCCTGCCCATCGCATTCGTGACAATTTCATGATTTTGACGACAATCGGTTCTTTAAATAGTCCATAGAGTTCGTGATTGTAACGAATGCGCCAGATACCATTATCTTGAACAGCACCGAAAACCGATAATATTATTTACTTCATGCTATTATCTACATATTAGCTGATGCTCACAACTTCGTTAATGATTTAGGTTTTAAAAACTCCTTGATTTTTCCGGGATAAAAAGTGCCCTTTGTCGGTCTTCATATTACAAACTATCTCTGTTATGTTCCACATTTTGATTAGTTCTTTTGCATATTTTAGTTGGTTATATAAAGGGTAATAGAGATACAGACAATTAAGCTTCTTTCGGCTTTCTAGTAATTATTTATTAGTATGGATTATAGCATGAATTACTTATTTTTCTACAACAAAGTCATATTTTTGCAGAAAACTCAAACTAAAACATGTAATCTGTTTGTACTATGATGTAATGTAATGCTCAAACATTAAGGTGGATTATACGGGTCTGTTCGCGAAATTCAAATTTAATTTGATTTTTCGTAATTTGTAAGCTAATACGACCTGTGAAGATGATACTGCCATTGGCACAATTAGATTGCCATAAGCCTACTTTGTCGTATTAGTTTGCAAATTGCGAAAAACCAAATTGAATTTGAATTTCGCGGGCAGACCCGTATAATCCACCTTAAGACGAAGTAAGAATAGAATAACAAAATAAGGAAAAACGCAATTACATTTATTACATCTATTATTATTAGCAGGTATTAACAATGGTAAGAGGGCATTAAACATTTCAATATAATAATATTAATGTATAATATTTTCAAAAGCAGTTTGTAAAAGTTTATTTGGATAATAAATTATTCGAATAATGCGACTCATATAATATCAATCAAACTTCACTTGGAAGTTCGTTTGATCACATTTATTACTATTCCAATCTTCACAAAATAAAACAAAATCTACTCGCTAAGCATGTTAATCAAACCTATCATTTTAATTAAAGAAAGCGTCGTCATAAGTTCCTAAAATAAGAAGATCTAGTAAAAATAGGTCTTACAAGTTCATCTCTCGATGATATTTTTCCGTAAGAGCACGCCTGATACAAAGTAAGTAATTTCGTACGTGCTCACTGAAGGGTTCAAGAAAACCAATTATGGGATCCGATCGACACTGAAGATGTGATTTTGTCCATTTATCACACATAGCTAACACATTTTTTATCACGTCTTATGGTTAAGTTCATGAAGTTGGGTTTACGGTTTCACGTATTAAGGATGCTTCGAATTCGATGCACTGCGAAGAAAATCAATATTTATGTATTCATTACTAGCTGATGCCCGCGACTTCGTCTGCGTGAACTTAGCCTTTAAAATGCCTCGGGAACTCTGACTTTGCGGGATAAAAAGTAGCCTGTCACTCTTCAGGTCCTCAACTATAGGTACCCATGCAAAAATCACGTCGATCCGTAGCTCTGTTGGGGCGTGATTGAAGGACAAACCAACGCACTTTCGCAGTTATAATATTTCACCATATAAAGTGTAAGTGCATATAGTCAACGTGGTTTTTAGGGTTCCGTACCCAAAGGGTGCCAACGCGACCCTATTACTAAGCCTCCGCTGTCCGTCCGTCCGTCTGTCAGCGGCCTGTATCTCGTAAACCGTAATAGATAGACAGTTAAAATTTTCACATAAGTATTTTGTATTTCTATTGCCGCTATAACAACACTTAAAAATTAAATTATATCAAAAAAATTAAATTAAAATATTTCCATGGGTACATGGAAATATTTTAATTTAATTTTTTTTTAACGGAACCCTAAAAGAGCGAGGACCGACTCGCACTTGGCCGATTTTTTTTACACAGGTAAAGTTGAGGACCTGGAAAATAACACAGGCTACTTTTTGTCCCGGGAGCATACATTTAAACGCCCGCGCCACTACAAAGTATATCATTTATTGTAGATTTTTTTAAAAACGCTCGACTTATTTCTTAAAATTTAAATGGGACCATCTGGGAAGTTTACCCTTTGAAACAAAAAAGAATTTTCCAAATCGGTTCAGGCGTCTTCGAGTAATCGGTGAACATACATAAAAAAAGTTTCCGTTGAATTGAGATCCTTCTCCTTTTTTGAAGCCGGTTAAAGTGATAATAAGAATTAGTTCAAATTTAACGAAGTTATGGAGTATAACAGTCAAAATAGTTCAACCCCTATCTCAGAGAACATACATCCATCCATCCGTATACGACATCTACACAAACATACATCCGTAGACATCCATCCTCACAAACTTTCACATTAATAATATTAGTGGGATAATATGAGTAATAATAAGTAGGATAGGATATAGTTAAAGTATTTATTGTTAGTAGGAGGAGGATACAAACATACATAAATACATGCATACACACATACATATATACAAACATGCATGCATGCATGCATGCAAGCATACATAAATACATACATACATACATACATACATACATACATACATACATCCCGCGGGAACTGTTTGTTTACCTGGAATTAAAAGTAGCCTTTGTCACTTTTCAAGTCCTCAACTATGCCTATCCAATAAACCACGTCAATCTGTAACTCCGTTGGCGCCTAATTTAAGGACAAATATGTGAAAAGTAGAACACTTATATCCCGCGGGAACTGTTTGCTTTCCCAGGGTAAAAAATAGCCTTTGTCACTTTTCAAGTCATCAACTATGCCTATCCAAAAAACCACGTCAATCTGTAACTCCGTTGGCGCATAATTGAAAGATAAATGTGTGAAAAGTAGTATACTAATATCCCGCAGGAACCGTTTGTTTTCCCGGGATAAAAAGTAGCCTTTGTCATTTTTCAGGCTCTTAACTTTACCTGTGCAAAAAAATCACGTTAATCTAAAACTCCATTGCGCGTATTTTGAAGGACAAATGCGTAAAAAATAGCGATGCTATCCCTCAGGAACTGTTTGCTTTTCCGGGATAAAAAGTAGCCTATGTGCTATTCCAGACTATAATCTATGTCTGTGCCAAATTTCAGCAAAATCGGTTCATTCGTTGTCGCGTTAAAGAGTAACAAACATCCATCCATCCATCCAAACATCCTCACAAACTTTCGCATTTATAATATTAATAGGATTTGTATAGTTAGGTGTGTGAATGTTGTTTTTCCTCATGAACTTGCATGCGTGCACCCGAAAACTTACTTTCTCCACAGAATATATAATAGTACTACGTAGTGCTTTCTCTTAGATCATTATATCCTTTGCCTTTGGTTGCCTGGTAGAGATCGCTTTGAGATAAGGCCGCCATTTGTACCACCTTGTGTTATTTTTTAAGTTTATTTTAAGTTTTATTTCTTTTCTTTAATGTGGTATGCAATAAAGTGTATTCATTCATTCAATTATAGAATATAGAGCAGATTCATGTTGATACCAGACCTAAAAATTCTAGGTTAGTTTGGTCATATTACCCGACGTCTGCCCAGCAAATTGGAGCAACTTAGAGTTGTAGGCTAGGTGGAGGGAAAAATACCAAGTGGCCAATCACTACATACGGAGACGACCTTCCGCAAGAAGTGTGCCCAGTGCTACCAAGAAAAGTATAAAAGGTTTAGACAGTAATAACAAGTAAACTAAGCAGCCACCATTACGATTGGTCGACTAGAACTCTCTAAGTAGTTTGTAAAAACTATTGGCTGGTTTGTATTTTTAAGGAATTTTGTTTTTTTTTCTTTACAAAATCTTAACCAATGAGGCGTAGAATATAATTATTATTATAACTAATACATACGCACAACACAACTGGGCGTAAACTCAAAGCCTCAGAATGTTATCTGTATAATGGTTCAATCTGTAACATATCAGATAACATAAATGCCCGTGTAATCGCTTAATAGCTACAGATGTTCATTTATGATGTTCAATAATTATCATTCTGTTTGTACTAATTTGTTGGTATATCTTACAATATAACTGTAATTGAGAGAAATGTACTTAAATAAACACTGGACCTTTGATCGTGGCTTTGTCTACGTGGTATTGTTTCGTGTTGATTAATGTTGATTGTTAGTATAGGTATGGGTTTGTGGCTAAATAAGAGTACCTATATGGCATAATATTATGTGATAATTTTTTGATCGTATCGATTAATGGCAAAATAGGATCTCTTTTCAGCTTTTCAAATACTTACTAAGTTATTTATGCGGTCCCAGACAAAAGAGAAGTATTTCAGAAGAAGGCGAAGATCCTTTTCGTGGTTTTCCGTGAACCCCATACAAACGAAGTTTGATTCTCATTTTAATAGGTTCCAAGTCTTTAAACTTTGGTGTAGAAACGCTCTCGACAGTTTTCCGTAAAAACATAATGTAGCCTGTACCTACTAGCATTTATCACCCACAAATTCGTCCTCTTGAAGATATAGGTTGTAAATAGATCCCTCGCTAATTTGTTTTTTTCTTTCAGGATAAAAATTAGCCTTGCAGTCAGTCTCCAGTGGGTAACGTACTTCTTACTTTAAGAACGTATAACGTATAAAATAGTCTGTATTAATGACAACACAACAATGAAATAATGCATTTACTTACTTACGTTTGTGTCGTGGTAGGCCCCCATACAAAAAATACCATGTCCCATCCAAAAAATTACGTATATCCGTTGCATCGTTGCTTTGCTGTATGGCTGAAAAACAAACCAACAAAACTACAATAAACAAAATTTCGCATTCCTTATTAATATATTTTTTATAACTTATATGAAATAATATTAAAATTAATGTCAAATCGATATTACTACGGCTACAAAAAACTTTAAAACCTGTAACGTCTACTTACGAAACTTCTAATATATATATATATAAATTACGTGTCACGTTGTTTGTCCGCGATGGACTACTAAACTACCTATGTGTAATTTGGACCAACTTGAAAGATAGGATAGTCTTATTTTATAAAAATAGTTTTTTTTTTTTTTTTTTGCAGTTTTAAAATATTGAATTTTTTAAAGATAGAAAATTTCATATGTACAATACTATAAACCTAAATTTAATTCTAAAATTAAAACTAAAATAAAAACTAATTAAAATCTAAAACCCCATCCAAGCCACCGCAGTGTGGCATAGTACCCAAGATGCTGGCAGCATTACCTCTTTGGATGGCCAGGCTAATCCTTTGGCCAAGGTAGCTGCCAGCTCTTGGATCCCCGGTAGACTCGATCACCTTTTTTGATATCTCTAAAAAAAGTGCGCGAGCCTCCGGGCCCCACGGCCCCAGGGTCTCTACACCAAAAGGCGCAAATATGAAACCACTGTCAAGTTTCTCATATTTGCGCCTCTTAGCCTGTTCGGCGCTAGTAGCCGCTGCACCCGCCACAGAGGAGGTCGCATGGATGTGGGAAGCAGCTAGAGTATCTACACAGGTGGCATCCCACACAAGCGACCTCTCTGTCCTCCAAGGAACAAGCGTCATACCATCAGGTCTCTTGCCATCACTACGTGCCAAACCAATAGGTTCTAATACAGCTGGCACGTGAGCAGTAGCAAGAGACCTGCGGATGATGTCGTTGAGGGCATTGTGGCGGGAGAAACGACCAGCGCTCTTCGAACAGGAGAGCCCGTGATGACCGTAAGCGTCGACGTGGTCACCGCAGTGGCAACGGTGAGGCTGGGTTATTTTGGCGCTAAGCCTAAGACCAACTACCACTGCAAGAGTGGCGTGGTTTAAAAGAGTGCCCAGATTAGCAGAAGGGATAGCATGGAGCCAGTGTCCGGATTCTTTCGCAGAGACAGCGAGAAGACGAGCACGGTCTTTGGAATTTGCTTGCATTAACATTGCGTCAAAAGTTTTTTTACAAATAATGTCATCCCACTGTCTCTGTTTGTTTGTTTTATTTACATAGATAAGTTGGCGGTACGAAGTTCGCCGGGTCAGCTAGTACTTATTTTATAAAAAGCTAACGTTATTACCTTTCTTCGCTATTACGAGTACGGAAACTACCTACAAACGTTCGAAACGGCTCACTCACACAAACATGCGCATCGACGAGACCAAAAAGCGGCACTTACTACTGACAGTCCCGCGAGGACCGCTTTTTGGTCTCGTCGTCCGTCGATGCGCATGTTTGTGTGAGTGAGGCCGTTTCGAACGTTTGTAGGTAGTTTCAGTACTGCTATTACCTTCCCCTCCACTTCCACTCCCCAACTTTACCTGTTAACTGATATCTACGCGGCACATTCAAGTCGATTGACCTAATTACCGATAATCCAGTAATGAAGTAAAGGTGTACACTCTAGTTTCACTTGTTAAATTATTGTTAGTAACACTTTTAACAAATGCACGGTTCTAGAAAAATTAACTCGTTTCCCAGGTCAACTCTACGCCACTTGCTTTCTTCCGTCATGGCACGATCTCTCGGCTTTGCAGGAATTCCGTCCCCGTAATTACAGTTCAGAAGAAACTCGGAAAATATAATATCCTCTTTATTATGACCACGAGAAGGCTCTCGTAAAGGCTTATGACTTAGCTTAATGTGCACGAGGTGAGCTAAATGCTAAGATTGGATACGACGTTTGAGCATAATGAGCTTGTGGGTTGAAGAATTTAAGTCACTTATTTCGGATTTTACAACTGATTTAGCCCGGCTGCATAATATAAGCACATGGTATTCCTTACTAAGATAAGAGTAAGAAATACTATGTTTATGACTATATAAGAAAATTTTCTGACTGAAATTTTTGTATTGAAGGCAATGTATGTAAGTGACATTATTTTCTTATCACGTTTTCGCTGTATCTCACTATAACGCATAAAGCTAAATGAATGCCCGTTTTCAACAACGTTGCCTAACTTTTACGGGCTACCTAGTAGGTACCTAAGTTATGTGACGCTTTCTGTCAATTTCGTTTTCACCAACCTTCAGAGAACACCTAAAGGTTGCTTTAACATTGACAATTTCCTATAGATTGTATTTAGGGGCTATCAACGTAAAAAGTCTCCTATCTACGTAGGGGACGATTTAGGTATGATCAAACCTGGAAAAGATTCCTTCTAGATTATTCGACCGGGAATTGAAACAAAAGCATTTTGGGTTTGATGTTGGTATTTATTCTACTCTATCGACTATACGGCAATATAGAAAAGTTTTTAAAATATCCCATCGAGAAAACCACTGATTCCGTAGTCGACCTATTGTCTAAAGTTTTCTCGATCAATCGATTGATTTATTGCAGTCTCTTGTCAACGTCTCGACTATTTTCTGCTGGCTCAATCAAACATCGATATCGGCAAGAGCTCTTTTGATTGTATCATTAAAATTATCCTTGTCCAAATAGCCTACCTGCGTAACACTCTCGTACCTACCGGAAATCTTGATTTCCGATATAGTTGTTCGAATTGCTTGCTTGAGACTTAGAATGGGGATTGCAAAGTGATCAGAGCGACCCATATTACCACCGCAGATAAGACTTATGAAAACTGCGGAGTTGTTCTGTTCTAATTTTTTTAATGTTTGATTCTGGTGATACAATTGGGTATACCTTCATTGTCATCATCATCATCTTAACGTATCGCTAACCCATTCTAATTTAAGCCTTAACAGAATTGACACATCATGCAGTTTTATTGACGATGTTTTCCTTCACCGTTAGAGATGAAATAAATTGTATAGCCTTAACTTTGATTTAGATTCAAGCTTATCATCTTTGCTTATCATAATTGATTATTTGTTACTGGTAAACCTTTTGTTAATGGTACTTAGAAAAACTGTTGTTTCCCTTCCTCAACCAGGGTTTTTTGATACCTCATTAAAGAAACCATAAAGATATTAAATCGATTTATCTGTACTACTCTTTAACTTTAATAAAAAATAAAATTAAAGCAGAAAATCCTACACTATTTTATGTGTGTGTAAGTGTAGATGCATTATTTCAAACTTACACTTTACAGTTTACACTGTCATTTTCTTTTATCTACGTAAGAAATATGTAAAGAAAAGAAAATAGAAAAGTGATCTCCGTGAGTGCTAACAAGTTTCTAAGCGACGGAAATGAGGTTCGTAGAGGGATGGAGTAGTTTAATATATAGATTTTTCTTTTTATTTTCTTATTTTGAATTTATCTTAATAAGCGTAAATATTGGTATTTAGATATTATTATTATTTCTCTATATATTATGACTCTCACACCCGCATACAAAATAAATAGATATAGGGCCAAAAAGTATTATAAACATAAATATATACACACAGATAAATAAACTTACATATAGATTACATAAATAAATACTTGTAGCGGGCGGAGGATTACGCCCCGGCAGGGGAGACCAGACGGCCGGGGGTCAGGGCGACAGGCTGAGAAACCGACGGACTATCCTAGCCGAGTCTAGCAACACCGCTTTCTGCATCTTGGCCGCGAGCGAACCGCCACGGAACCCCAGTCGCCTCAGATGGTGAGCGAGGCTGACTGGGATCAACCCATTCGCAGAAATAACGATTGGGATGGTTTCAGTGGACTCCACATGCCACATGCCAGTAACCTCGTGAGCCAGATCTAGATACTTTCGTTTTTTCTCTGTCTCCGCTCTCACGAGGTTCTCGTCATGTGGGATGGTAAAAACACCCTCGACTGTGCCCGGTCCATCAGCACGATGTCAGGCTTATTCGCCAGAATCGTCCTGTCCGTGATGACGGACCGGTCCCAATAGAGCCGGACTCCGTCACGCTCAAGCACCGGCACCGGTGTGTACCTATAGTACGGCACTCTCTCATCCAGGAGACCGTACTTCAGAGCAAGCTCTTGGTGAAGGATTTTGGCCGCTTGGTTGTGTCTGTGCAGATACTCAGTGTTAGCAAGAGCCGAACATCCCGAGAGCACATGCCTGAGTGACTCACCGGGATGGCGACACGCTCGACAGATGTCGTGAGTGCCATCCTTCAGGATGTACTTTCGGTAGTTCCGCGTCTTAACCACCTGATCTTGTATTGCACACACAAAACCTTCGGTTTCCCCAAAGAGGTCACCGAAGCGCAGCCATTGCACGGACGCTTTTTTATCTACGTGCGGCTCATTAAGAGCTTTAAAAAGCGTCCATGCAACTCCCTCTCCTTCCATACGGTCTCCCGGTCAGAGGTGCTTAGTACCACCGGTTTCTGCCACTCGAGTTTGGCCAAAGATAGGGGAGTGAGTCCTTTGTCACATTATATAACGTCTCTATGCATTGGACACTCCCTCTTCGTCTCAAAGTAGGTTCTGAGGCTGGATATCTCCCGATTATGCATGGTCTTGACGCTTAATACGCCTCGACCTCCACATTTTCGGGGTATATCAACCTCATAACAGACGATTTGGGGTGGTGCATGCGGTAGAGAGTCATAGTCGTGCGGACTTTTCTATCCAGTGCGTCTAGTTCGGTCTGAGTCCATCTGAGTACGCCAAAGGTGTACATGAGAACGGGCATGACCCAGCCGTTATATGCTCGGACCTTATTGGCGCCCGACAAATAGCTTTTACAAACTTTTGTCAGGCGGCCAAAAAATACCTCGCAAACTGACTGTTTCACGTCCGCCTCCTTTACCCCCACGGATTGTGACATACCCAGATACCGGTATGACTCAGCTTCAGAGAGGGTCCTGATGTTAGATGGCTCGAGATTGATCTCGGCCGAATGAGTAACCTGTCCCCTCTCCACATGTAAGACCGCACACTTGTCTAGTCCAAGCTCCATCCTGATGGAGTTACTGAACTCAGTGGTGATATTCAGCAACTCCCTCAGGCGGGTGGCATTGGGTGCTAGCAGCTTGAGGTCATCCATGTAGAGAAGGTGAGGTACTTTTGTCCCTCCTCTCCGAAACTGAAAGCCTGTCCCTGATCTCTCCAGCAAAGAGCTGAGAGGGTTCAGCGACAGACAAAACCATAATGGACTCAGACAATCGCCCTGGAAGATACCCCGCCGTATCTTGATCCGGTCACCCGCAGCCGCCAACCGCTCGCCATGGAGACAAAGGATCGTACTCCATTGCCCCATACACTCTCCGAGGAAGTCTCGAACTGTACTATCGACTTTGTACAGCTCAAGGACCCTCAAGAGCCATGAATGGGGCACCGAGTCGAATGCCTTCTTATAGTCAATCCAGGCGGCAGAGAAATTCCGGCGATTGCGTTTGACCAGTTGGCCCGCGACGGAGTCGATGAGAAGGAGCTCCTTAGTACCACGACCACCGCCCCGACATCCGTTCTGAGCCCCAGACATGATGTTGTTCTCGTCTACGTGACGGGAAATCTTAAGGCTCAGAACGGATGTCAATGTCTTATAGATGGTAGTAAGACATGTGATGGGGCGGTACTTAGCTGGGTCAGCGGTATCGGTTGACTTAGGAGCTAAATGAGTGATCCCGGTGGTGAAAAGGCTCGGGAGTGCCCTTTGCTCGAGAGCATCTTGGAATTGTCGAGCCAAAGTAGCATGGCAGAGCGAAAAACCCTTCAACCAGTAGTGATGCAGCCCATCGGGTCCCGGACTTTTCCAGTTCGGGGCCCGGCGCACCCCACCAGCTACATCCTCCGAAGAGATGGCGACGGGGTTCATCGGCTCTATTGAGGCACATGCTTCCTCAACCGCCGCAATCCAAGGGCCCTCCTCATGCTCCACCTCTCTTGACCATACATTTCGCCAAAAGGCGACGAGGTCAGCCGGGCTCGGCCGCTGAGAGGTAGAACAGACTGCTGGGCACTCCAGTTTTTTATAGAACCTTTTCTGATCACTCGAGAAGAGGCGATTTTGCTGAAAGCGCTCGACTCTTTCCGAGTATCGTCGAATGCGGTTCCCCCATGCAGCGATTTTCTGCTTCAAGTCGTCGATGCGCTCCGTTAGTTTTTGGGCTATATCGGCCTGATCTAGCCGCACCCCGAGCCCATTAAAGGCTATTCTAACGGAGCGCACAATCCTTGGCCTAGTGTTGCCCGACCTGAAACTCTGCAGTCTGCCAATGAGAGCTCTGGCCAGGGTGATACGGTGTTCTATTCTCCTTTTCCAGGCTGGCTCCGTGCTGCGCCTTAGAGTAGTGCGTCCACGTTCTTGGGTCTTGACACCCATGAAACGATGAACAGCTAAGGCCGCACCAAAGAGAATAGAAGCCGTATCATCCAGGCCAGTGCTGCGCTCAAGGTATTGAGGCAGCATTTGGTTTATGGCCTCAATGACATCCCGCGTCGCTACATTTAATGTGAGTCGGGAGAGCCGCGGACGGTTCTCTAGAGGAGCACTACGGATCTCCGAAATCGCCTCTTCTAAAATCCTTCTCATCCGCTCTATGTCAAAGGAAACTGTTTCCTCCGTGTCCTCCTCCACAGGCAAATCTTGCGCGATAGCGTCGGTCTCTTCGCGGACAGGTTCCGCCAGAGAGACAATTTGCTCTGTGGTTGGGGTTGTCACCTCGGGAACAGCCTCACGTCGTAATCGTTCGAGCTCGGTAGCGCTAAAGATGTTCGAGCGCTGAATATACCGAGCCCGGTCTGCCAGGTTTTGTTCCGTGACAGTCAGATTCGGCTCGAGCAGCAAGAACTCGCGGTACATTGCCGCTCGGTAGCCAGTCCGTCCGGTTTCCCCTCCCGTCGCCCTGTAATACGCACGCATGACATTTCTGTTCATTGGAGATGTCCATCTCATGCGGCGCACTCCACCAGCGGCGGGCTCCGAAGATTGGGTCCTAGAGGGCCCTGTCGGCGCCAAGCCGACTGGTGGTATTATTATTATTATTTTAGATACATCTTCGCATAGACATAAAAAGCCACTGCTAAAGGTAGGTAATAAAGTGTTACTTTAGATCTAGGTATAATATAACTCAATATTATATCGGCATAATAAAACTTGTTCAGAGCGATATTCCTATTTCACTAATTTAAAGTGTTGGTTGTGAGGTTTCTCATTGAGACTAGACAGCGGAATATAAATTGGACTTAGGCGATAAATAACGTCGACATTGTATTCAGGCTTCAGGCCTTATAACTTATGGGAAGTAGACTGGTAACAAATTATCTGGATCCATTCGATCCTGATCAATTTACTTGAATAATAATTTATCAGCTTAGTTTAAAAATTTATTGGTTGAGCAAAGCAACGGCTGGATCATGCGCCATGCTCGTGAACGGGTTCCACCGACGGGAATGGGGCTACTTTCTGTATGCCCATCTTAACATGTATTGAATTGTAAGTATCCATTTTTTGGAACTTAACCTCATTGTGGAAACACTGCATGCACTGCACACATAGCATAGTACTAGACTATTCAAAAGCACTTGTAAAAGTTTATTCAATTACTTTAGTTTACAAAATAATACCTAACAGATTCTTGTCTTAGATTCGTATGTCGTCGTAAATATTATAAAACTGCTTTCTATGAGCGTCTTTACGTATGCATTATCGTACTTTTTAACACCAGCTATTATTAAGATCGAGAAAAAACAAAAGTGCGACAGCCGGACGGACAGCGGAGGTTTAGTAATAGGGTCCCGTTCGTACCAACGGTACGGAACGCTAACAAGTGTAAATTAAAATTTTTATTTTTAAATAAAAGCTTTTAGTAGCTACATCATTAGACTCTAGATATCATATAGGATCAGAGTTCTTGTCATGACGAATCAAATGAGCCCAAACTCGATGGGGTTACATCGTTTTATTACAGAGTTCTGATAGCCATCTTCCGTCTCCATCATCAGATCAGCTCCATGTCACAATAATATTGCATTGTTATTTTAAAAGCTTAATTCACGGGCAAAACCTAATGGTGAGGTAGGTTGGCAATAGATCACAAAAATAATTATAAATTTGGTGACATAACTCATTGGAACAAAAAGCTAAGATTTCACATCCAGATGGGAGATGATAAATTGGCTTAGGCTATAAATTCTGTCAAAATTGTTCTCAGCCTGTATAAGTTATGGTAACTCGTGACTTGACATGCAATAAATTATGTGCCTTTTCTTTAAATGAGATCATGGAAGATTCCACGTTTTTATACATAGTGAGAATTTATGAGAGTTTATAATAAGCATGATGACAGTAACTAAGAATCAATGAAATTATGAATTACTCATCTATTGAAATAGGATTCATGGATTATAAAAACCGTATTAATTTTTGGAGTTTATTGGAGTTTACTTCTTAAGAATCGATTTTCATATATAAGGCGCCCGGTATGAGAAAAATTCGAGGAGTAAAATCTACTTATGAATGACCTCGTTACGTTTTTCACAACGATGCAAATTTCTACCCTAACATTGAGTAAATAAGGTTGGTTTTTCTATGGTCCGAATGCGAAAGAGCTTTCCGAGGGAAGCCGAGCGCGTACCGATAGGGTCCGAGCGGCGCCGAGACGCAGCGAGCGCCGCGAATGCATTACGACCGATGTTTAGACAATCGTACTTAAGAAGTAAACTCCAGTCGTGCGTCGGAGTTGACACACACACTTTTTATTTTTATTTTGAGCGAGACTGATTTTTATTTTGATAAAACAAAACTATAAAATACAGCAATTCATCATATTGGATTTGAACACATATTGTAATCAGAGAGATACGTCACATCTATCTTCAGACTGACTGTACTATGAAAAAACATAGACGTGACGTCACGTACGACGCAATGATACTGTCGAGCATTTTTGCGTGAATTATGAAACTGAAAATTGGAATGGCAATTTTATCTACGAAACCTTTTTTTTTTTGCTAAAATAAGATATTTTTCGAAATAGTAGATAGGTACTTTCGAACATCATCCAACAGTTTTTCAAAATCGTTCATCATCCCTATTATGTTTAAAATCAATGACCTTTTTACCCAACAATGACAAATCCAAAAGGAAGTTTCACCAGTTCCACCGGTAGTGCCTAAAAATGAGCCAATTTTGATGAATGAGGTGTCAGTCAATTTGTTATTATGGTCTAATGTTACTTAAGAAACATTTTATGCGAACAAAATAAATACGACGGAAGCTACACCCAATTACCCGTAGTCGGGTTTTTAGTTTTAATCTTTTTCATAGTTACTTCTTAAGTCCATGTTTTTTGGACACACTCACATATTTTTCACACTTTTCATCCCGATGTCAGTTACTTATTTAGAATATTCTTACTAAAACTATAAATACAAACGTGTGTTTGTTTGTTAGTGTCCTTTAATCAAGCAGCAACGAAGCATTTTATCGACGTAATTTGTGCATGGTTTTAGTTGAGGCCCTGAAAAATAGCTTAAACTACCTTTTATCCCGGGAAAACAATCCCGCGTGATTTTAAAGAACCTTTAATACAAGTTAACACAGATTCAATCTAATATGAAATCCAGCTTTAGTTAATGCCAGATTTTTAAATGTTATTTAACATCTTGCTGAGCAAAGTGTAATAAATTAAAAACTACATCACGATTAGGTACGGTGTTTTGTATTGTCAACCTAGATTACGGTAAAATGTATATCAGCCACAACCAAGGGCCATTTTGGAAATTCCTTAAAGCGGTCCGTTTGACAGCTCTTAAGTGAGGTTAAGATGTTATTCAATATAGTGTAACAATTTTAAGACCCTTGTTTCCATGCCTTAGAGGGTTTATTCCTCAACGCTACCCTTAAGCTTTGGTTTGGTAAAGGTAAAATAATAAATTAACTTGTTGGCACAGACTGATTTGAATAGGTCGATAAACAGAATCAGGGGCCAGATATTCAGTATTTAAGTGAACGTATTTAAAAACTAATGAACCCTATATTTCAAAAATGGTTTGCTTTCATCCTAAAAACATACAGCTGAATATCTAATGTCTATGTAAAATCAATGTAAAACCATTTATAAAATTAAAAAAAAAAACTTATTATTATGCATTGTAATTTTTATTATTAATTTGTATCAAGGTAATCAAGTCATTCCTCAATCAATCAAATCAAGTCATCAAGGTCATTAAGTTGTTTGATGTTATAACATTTTGGACCTATTTCACAACTCAACTTCAACTTTAACCGACCCATACTTAAAGTTGACTTTAGGACAGTTTTGTATTGGTAATTTATTTGACAAACCACTAAGTAACAGTGGAAGCAGTGATAGCCTAGTGGTTACCACTGTGGTCTCCTATAGAGAGGGGCTCGCAGGTTCGATCCCGGGTACGCACCTCTGACTTTTCGAAGTTAAGTGCGTTTAAGAAATTAAATATCACATGCTTTAACGGTGAAGGAAAACATCGTGAGGAAACCTGCGCAACCACCAATTCGCATTGGGCCAGCGTGGTGGACTATGGCCTATAACCCTTCTCTGAGAGGAGATCTGGCTCAATAGTGAGCCGATGATGGGTTGATAATAATGATGATGAAGTAACAGTGGCACGTGAAATATGGGGTTTTGAAAAACTCCTTGATATTTCAGAACAAAAAGTATGTCATTTCCTTCAACATGATGCCATTTTACCTTTTTCATTTCAGCGACATAGACAGAGTTGTTTTCTTTATACTATTATTATGGATTGTATTAAGTAGTTCCCAGAACTAGTTATGAAAACTGTTATAAAAAAAAGGTTGTGTCGTGGAACACTCGGTTGGAACGAAGTTCTTTTTAATAATAAATTAATAATAAAAATAAATTAAATAAAAAATAATAATCTGAAGTCAGGATTCAAACCCCCGAACCGATAGTTTCACTCCTTCGTTTAGCCGCTACGCCACCAAAGCTATGATGGAACATGTGTAATAAACGAAGCCAACACACAAAGTTGTGACGAAAAAATCCTTACACTTTACAACCTAGCCCCCATCCGCCAAGCCCGTACCGTCCGTCCGATAAGGAACTTCCTTCAAAAAAAAACAATTTCAAACTACAGATAACGTACCTAACTAATATCAGCATCCATATAAAGGAGCTTATATCGGACTAACGGGACGGAATCACTGCGGAATTCTCAAATGCTTCGTCCCATGAACAAGTTCCCTCACTAACGACTTCTCTAACTTCAAACTTCAACAGATCAGCGCACTAATCGATGCACTTCAACTAATAGTAGGTATTTGAGAGTTCTAAAGATCTATAACAGAGCGTTGAATATTTGAATGGAATTTAAAGAAACGATGGAATTAATAATAATTAGCTTAGACAGAAAATGAACATACAATAAATCGTTTCCACCCACCAACAGATTTCAAACGTATCTCAGTTAATACGCCTTTAACTTTGGCCGATTCGAGCGAATTATTTATTTATTTATTTTTCAGTGAATTGTTTTGGAAACCAATTTAGTAGGTAGTTTACAATTATAAAACGAACATACAGGAGCACAACTAGAAAAACCTATTGTATGACGCAGACGTGTTTCTGTGACGCTGAGACAAACCGCGCTGCGGCGCCACTCTCCCTCTGACCACCTCCCACCCTTTCGCCACCTGTGCATGCGCGCGCGTGAATCAGCATGCATACATTCTTTTGTATTTGAAAAAACCCCCAACAATTTTTGGATTGAAAATGGTTATTAGTCTTTTTATGGGACGTCACATTAATATTAAAAATAGTGCCACGTCTGTTGGGGGGTGGGGCACATACATTTTTTTGCATGATCCTTTGACATCATATAGAGAGGGGTACCTGCTTAGCTTGAAATACGGATAGACTTTGGGGTCCTAAGGTGCCGGAATGATAATCTCGCACCGGGAAACTTAGGGTTGAAAGAGCCGACGCGACGGTGAAAAGGTGGACGGCTGGCTTCAAGCGAGACGCTGAGAGCAGCTGGACACAAGCGGCACAAGATCTTGAATGTGGCAAAATTGACAGCAAAACCTAAAACTACTTCTTGTTTTAACTCGTATGTACCTAATATTCGACTCTGAGCAATATAGGTATTGCTACAATATCGCGACCTACATTGTCTGTTATATGTTAGCTAAAAAGCAATTTAGACATTATTCACAGATTAAATATTTAATGTGTCCCCCACGCATTAATATCCCCCTCCTAGGTCTCCCCCACCTGAAAATAGCGAGCGTTCATAAAGGTTAAATTAAAAATGAGCTCTGATTTCTAAACAATTAGTTAATTAAACTGAAATTTTTAATAAACCCTTCACGAGCAACCCATTTACGTCTCGCTACTAAGCGAGGTATCCTCTCACAGAAGGGTCATGAGCCAAACAACGTTTGTACTTCAATCACACCGCAACAAAGCTACGGATCGACGTGATTTTCTGCATGGCAATGGTTGAGGACCAGCAGAGAGAGTGACATAGGCTCCTTTTTATATCGGAAAATCGAAGAATTTACGCGGGATTTTATAAACTATTTATATGATGTTCTGACCGCACAGTGACAATGAAACAAGTGAAAAACCAAAGACTTAAGAATATCGTGAGCGCCCGGCTACGTTCGTAGTAAATACGTACTCGTATAATATAATATTATAACTAGTGGTTCGCCCCGAACTGAGACCTCGCGGTAACGGTATCCCATGATTATTCATTCAATCGATACATGATAACCAAAACTGACATTATTATTATGCCCGTTTTCACCAAACATACCTAAATCATCCCCTAAGTAGGAGTCTCTTAACGTAGGTAGCTCCTAAATACAATCCTAAGTCCTAACATCCGTCCCAATATCCTTTTAGGTGTCCCGTACAGGATCGTGATAAATAAGTTGACAGAAAACATCAATCACCTAACTTATAGGTAGCCCGTAAAGGTTAGGGAACGTTAGTGAAAACATTGAATTATTATGTAGGTACTAACGAGTGAAACCGGGTTACGGGCATCTGTACAAATCGTCATCTATCGACGCGAATAGAAAATATACAATATTTAACTAAAATTTAACTAAAAAATAATTTTAATTGAATAATATGGTACAAAAAAAATTACAATACAATTATTGTATTATAATAAGTAACTAAATAATAATGGTCGACGCAAAACTGTTTTTGGGATAGGTCGTTAGTCGTAACTCGTAGTTCCATGGGAATAGTTACTGACTGCGCCATCTATTAGCATTATTGTGAAGCTATGTTGATGCGATATGAATTACTGATGTACATTAAAAATTAAATAATCTCGTTTCTTTATAATATTCATATAATTTTAGTATTTGTTGTTCAAGTACAGAATATAAGTGACCTAAAAACATAAAATCAGTTTGAAAATCCATAGCGGATTTTCCTAGAGAGCGTCTTCAAGCGAGCGTATAAAATCGCCACTTTGAAAGCCCCCCATTTCGTCAATTTTAAGGGAAAAATTAAAAAAAAAATATTTTTGTACTCAGTTCAAAATTATCTTTAAAATGATACGTAACAATTTTATGTAACGCGATATTTTTTTTTTTACTTCGCATTCGCTTCTATGAGAGCCCCCCTGAAATAAAGATTTTTATAACTTTTTAAGCCATTTTCGGCTGGAAGCCATCGGTTTACATATTATATCTAAATTTGAAGTAATTACGTTCAGTAATTCAAAAGTTATAAGGCTCTGACAGACGGACGGACGGACGGACGGACGGACGGACGGACAAGTGCAAATCGCTCTAGTTAACTCAGAGACCTCGCTTCGCTCGGTCAATTATGTTATTAAACCACTAAATAAGTCTAAAATCTTCAGCTACTATCCGTTAGTCAACTAGTGCCCTTACTTATTTCAGTTTCAGTTCAGTACTCGTAAATGTTTAATGACGAGTGTCCAAAGAACATCGCCAAAATGGCGTCATTCAAGTAGGTCCAAAAGAGCATCCTTTTTTGGTCCTACTTGATCTAAACTACCTACTTGACCTGATTAACCTATGATTAACATTGGACAGCAGCCTGTCCAAAGTTAACCATAGATTAATATAGAGGTCAGTGTCTTAAACGTTTTCTGCTTTGCTTAACTTTTATGACAGATATGGGAAAATTAACTTTGTACCTATTGTGGAAGATTTAAATATCATAGTAGCAAACTTTACCGACGGTTACCCAACAACATGAGTCATGACGAAGGTTTCTGAAGATTTATTTCCCTCAGCCCTGGTTAACCATGCGCGTATACATACTAATCCACGCTCGATCCCTCTTAACCGTTGCTCTGGGTCGAAATCCGGATTCAATGAAGGCACCCTTGAGAACGCGTGCTTTGTTTTCAAGTTTTAAAGTTAGGTCTGCTTGGTTTAAAATCCCTTCCATTTACAATTTTTTTTTTTGCACGGAACTTACACTTTCTTATATTTTTTAGGCGTTTTAAATTAACGCATACCAAGCTTATTTAGGTCGTCTAATTTTTAACTCAAAAAACTAATTCACCTAAAAAAATCATCACGCATGACAGGGCTTTCAATGGTGGCTATATACATACATATATCCGGTATATCTAAATAAAATGACGGTTAAACATTAGTACCTGGGTGACCGAGTTTTGCTCGTTTTTTTTGGTATATCGTGTTTTTGGAAATTATATAAATTTAGAAAAAATAATAATAATAAAATTCATAGGAGAAAAAATTATCGTCTGGAATCGAACCGGGGTCTTCTGGTTTCGGGACCGCCTGATTTTTTAACTGAGCTATTGGAACTTTATAGATGATGGCGAAATTTACCTTCGAATTCTAATGATATTGTAGGGGTTTTTCATTGCCTGAAAACATGGATTTGAACAACGTTTCGAAACGCCCTGCATACTAAATTTCATGAAAATCGTTGGAGCCGTTTCCGAGATTTAAATTATGTATTATACAAGAATTGCTCGTTTATAGGTATTAGATAGATAGATAGATTCGACGATGGTGAATTTGGCACTTAGTGCAGCAGGAAAATTTTCTACACAAAAACTTACAGAACGCCTTTAATTCTCGGTTAAGCGTTACTTTACTACTGGTACTAAATAACAGATTTAAGTACCTAAATTTAATGTAAACTTTAAAAATTATGCTTATGACATGAATCAAAACCATTTTGTACGGAATATGATAACCATCTTCATTAAGAACACAACTTTTAACAAATTAAGTGCTTATTAATTCAGTGCATGGAGCGAAAATATCATTTTCATCATACCTATTCGAAAAACGAATATTGGCTTCAGAGGATAGCGGGAGCAAAATTAAATTTTAACCCCATGGGGCTTTTCATTTCTCTCTTCTGATTGGTCCGCGTTAGTGCTTTAGCATACTAAAGCACTAACGCGGACCAATCAGAAGAGAGAATTCTTCAATAAGTCACGTGATCAAATTTGTCGATTAGATATTAGATATACGCCCATACTTCCAACATTTTTTTAAATTATTTTTTTAATTAATTTAAAAAGATTTTAATTATTTCGTAAAAAACTATTTGTGTTTTATTTAAACTTGCAATATACGTATTGGTAATGTCTATACTCTATACAAAGTAGGTTGATACTCCTAGCTTTTTCTCATAGGTAATGATGAAAAATAGTGTGTGTCATTCGGGGCCAAAATTTTTTATTCTCAGGCACAAAAAATTCCTTTGGCCCCATATAACACAAATAACAGCTATTTCATCATACCTATTCGAAAAACCAATATTGGCTTCAGAGGATAGCGGGAGCAAAATTTAATTTTGACCCCATGGGACTTTTCATTTCTCTCTTCTGATTGGTCCGCGTTCGTGCTTTAGTATTGTGTCAAAATTCAAATATGTTTGAGAAGCTGTTGTCTTCGATAAGTCACGTGATCAATTTTTCGATCGGATATACGCCCATACTGTATTCAACACAAATATTAATGTTTAATTATTTAATAATAATTTATTTGTGTTTTTAAAACTTTCAATATACGATGTGTATACATCTACTATGTATGTATGTTAACATTCCTAGCTTTTTCTCATAGGTAATGATGAAAAATAGTGTGTCATTCGGGGCCAAAATATTTTGTTCTCAGGCGGCGTATTTTGAATTCCTCGCTACGCTCAGATTCTACGACGATTCTACTTTAGAATCCTTCCCTTCGCTCTGAATTCAAATTACGCCCTCGGGGAACAAAAAATTTCTTTGGCCCCATATAACACAAATAACTATTTGAAAACATTTAAGCCGCAGTAAGGACATTGCATGGCGAATAGAACGAGACAAATAGCGTTCCCACAGGAGTTATAGGGAGAAGTGACAAATATACAAAAGAACACACGTGTTGACAGCGAAAGATTTGTCGATTTAAGGAGCGTAGTTGAGGGGTTGAATAAAAGATAAACGGTTTGGTAAGTCAAATATAAGGCGTTAAATATGCAATAAGTCAAATAGAAGAGCATTCTTTTAGTAACAGATTTCAAAGCAGTAAGTAAATTATTTTGCACTGCTTGCAGCAAATGGAATGCACCTTTCACGCCAAAGAGGATTTAAAAGCCTCCTTGAAAAAAAAACCTTGATTGGTACTTAATTATGTATGATAACTTTGTTTTATTTGGATGTGCATGCGTACATAGATTCATAACTTACTCCTTTACTGGATGCACCTAATTGTACTCGATTAAACCTATTTGCATATGCAGATATCGTTAATTCAAACTATACTTAGGTATATAACCACGAATACCCGGCAAACATCTTAAAATAAAATCGTATAAAAATTGTAATGTCTAACAACCTGAGGCTCAAAGATTTACAAGCACATCTTTGATCCGTAACTTTGTACTTACATACATATTTTTAAAGAAATTTGACAAACCATATACCTACCCAGATTGTAAGATAGTTTCTGGAGCATATTGTCTAAAAAAACATCCGCGATCATTTGATCCATGATGATGATGATGATGATCCGAGTAGAATATAATAGAATAGAATTAAGCTTTTACGAGTGCTTTTGAATCGTCCGTGAGTCTACCACTTGTTCGGAATGCCCTTCCTGCCGAGAACAACCAGCAAGAAACTCAGCGGTTGCTCTTTTAACGTTCAAAGCAAGTTTACAATAGGTACTATGCTATGTATGCAGTGTTTCCACAATGAGGACAAGTTCCAAAAAATGCAAATTACAATTCAATACATGTTAAGACGGGTAGACAGAAAGTAGCCCCATTCCCGCCGGTGGCACCCGTTAGCGAGCATGACGCATGATCCAGCCGTTGCTTCGCTCAACCATATTTGAGGGAACGTAACAATCCGCACCATACGACACCATCACAGAAATGTTTAAAGAGAGTATGAAATCCTTAGGCTATCCATGATGTTGTAACGGTGTACTGCGAGCAGGTTGGTAAAGAAACCACTTATTGCTTCATGTCGAAGAGTCGAATAATAATTTAATGGAAATGCACTCTCAATTTATACAAACAGGCTTAAAACTAATCACCAATAAAAAACAAGATTAAAATATTTACAATTTTCGTCCACCAATCAGACAGAATGCTTACATAAAATCAATTAGGGCGTTCGCGCTTCCAGGAAAATCTATTTTTAGACACAAATCTTGTTTCGTAGAACTTGCATTCCTTAGCCATGACGTAATCCTAAATAACTCGGCGTGCGAGGGGCGCGACGCGCGGGGAGGCGACGCCGGCCGCGTACGCCAGTTGCTATCGGCGGCCGGCGCCGGGCGCGTCGTTAGTCCAGTTCCGTCCGCTACCAGCAGCGCGCGCGCACCTCGCCGCTCCGCTCGTTCGAAGTGAAAAATTCCCGCGATGTTTTTTTCGAAAGATGGCGCCAACTTGAAGAATTTTTCCTGGTGACTTCTCAGGTGAGTTTTCTTTCAGTGTCATCGATGATCACACAAATGTGCAGATTGGTTCATTGAGGAGCCTTTTTCGAGGCTAAATTTTCCTTTTTCCGAGATGAACTCTGCTTGCTCCTGTTCACGAAGAAACGACATCTTCTTTACGTTCATCACGTGAGCTCTTGTCTTTTTCAGGGCAAACTCACACTTCCATTCCCGTGGTGTTCGTATAGAAACAAGCGATGTCGATAAAAAATTATTTACATACAATCTGTGTTTTATTTCTCTCCTTTAATAAAGTGAATTCCTTGTGTACTTATTTCTCTCTTATTCCTTTCCTTGCTCCCGGTAATTGAGGTAAATCCCCGGTAATATTAATGGGGATCGGTAACATGGTAACTGTCCTGGTATTTGTAAAAAAGGTAAATAAATAGGTAATAGGTAAATAGATATTTGGAAAAGGTATGAATAAGGTATGTTATGTACAAAAGGTATTTTGGCGGGAAATGGTGAGCTGCGGATGACGTCAGCGTAAGTATCGTAAGTATTATTACCTATATGTGCTAGGTAGGCACAATGTTGAGTGAAGTTGGCCTACATGAAATAAATGAATTTGAATTTAATTTGAGATTTGATAATTTGGTCCTCAAACTGTTGAATTATTTGATCATTTAATATTCACCCGATTCGCGCGGCGTGCTCCTTTCGCAAATGTTTTAAAATATATCGGACATCTATCTCATCATCATCATCATCATCTCAGCCTGCGGACGTCCACTGCTGAACATAGGGCTTTCCCAGAGAACGCCACCACACCCGGTCCTCAGCCTTCCTCATCCAGCCACTTCCCGCCACCCGCTTTATATCGTCGGTCCAACGTGCTGGAGGGCGCCCCACACTACGCTTACTAGTTCGCGGTCTCCACTCTAGAACTTTTCGGCCCCAACGGCCATCGCTTCTACGACTAGCATGGCCTGCCCACTACATTCTATCTATTGGTGAAAAACATTCTATCTATTGGTAAAAAAATAAATAAAATAGGTTAAGCCCCTTTTTGAGGTCAGCACTATCAACCGATTATTGACGAAAGAATTTGAATCCCACGTGGAATTGTAAGTCAAATTGATACGGGCGGATATTCCTCCAACCGTCTAATATGAATAAAGGCAATCGCACTGTTTACCTGAAGGGATCTCGATTACTTAAGGCGAATTTATTCGGGTAAGCTGCCTTTTTATCATGCTATGCATACCACTTATCTTCATATTTCTTAGAGTCACTTTTACTTTCCTTTTATCAGCGATTTATATAGTACGTAATATTATTATGAAAAATCTTGAATAACTATTATTGCATACAGTGTTTCAACCCAACTAGATCGAAGCTTAGACAGGTATTGAATACTATTATATATTCTGTGGAAAAGGTAAGGTAATTTAAGTAAGTAAAGTCATCTTCGGTATCTCCCGATTATGCCCATACAAACGAAGTTTAGCTCAATTAATTTTGCGCGCTCTTTAAACTACAGTCTACATAAATTAACTGTCTGCTTTATCAGAATTACCTACTATAATATTATGTAGTATCAAACTTACAAGGGCTTAAAGGTTTATATGTTTATCTTTCTGCCCATGTGACTTTGAAAAAATCGGCCAAGTGCGAGTCGGGCCTCGCTCTTTTAGGGTTCCGTTAAAAAAAATTAAATGAAAATATTTCCATGTACCCATGGAAATATTTTAATTTAATTTAATTTTTATTATTTTTTGTTATAGCGGCAATAGAAATACAAAATATGTGAAAATTTCAACTGTCTATCTATTACGGTTTACGAGATACAGGCCGCTGACAGACGGACGGACGGACAGCGGAGGCTTAGTAATAGGGTCCCGTTGGCACCCTTTGGGTACGGAACCCTAAAAACACATAATTATTCTAAAAAAAAATTTGTGAATAAAATTTTATTCATTCATTCATTCATTCATTCAAAAACCTGATAAACTACAAATAACTAGTGGTTCGCCCCGAACTGAGACCTCGCGGTAACGGTATCCCATGATTATTCATTCAATCGATACATGATAACCAAAACTGACATTATTATTATGCCCGTTTTCACCAAACATACCTAAATCATCCCCTAAGTAGGAGTCTCTTAACGTAGGTAGCTCCTAAATACAATCCTAAGTCCTAACATCCGTCCCAATATCCTTTTAGGTGTCCCGTACAGGATCGTGATAAATAAGTTGACAGAAAACATCAATCACCTAACTTATGGGTAGCCCGTAAAGGTTAGGGAACGTTAGTGAAAACATTGAATTATTTATCAAACATTGAATTTAACTCGTAGTTCCATGGGAATAGTTACTGACTGCGCCATCTATTAGCATTATTGTGAAGCTATGTTGATGCTATATGAATTACTGACACCCATTAAAAATTAAATAATCTCGTTTCTTTATAATATTCATATAATTTTAGTATTTGTTGTTCAAGTACAGGATATAAGTGACCTAAAAACATAAAATCAGTTTGAAAATCCATAGCGGATTTTTCTAGAGAGCGTCTTCAAGCGAGCGTATAAAATCGCCACTTTGAAAGCCCCCCATTTCGTCAATTTTAAGGGAAAAATTAAAAAAAAAATATTTTTGTACTCAGTTCAAAATTATCTTTAAAATGATACGTAACAATTTTATGTAACGCGATTTTTTTTTTTTTACTTCGCATTCGCTTCTATGAGAGCCCCCCTGAAATAAAGATTTTTATAACTTTTTAAGCCATTTTCGGCTGGAGGCCATCGGTTTACATATTATATCTAAATTTGAAGTAATTACGTTCAGTAATTCAAAAGTTATAAGGCTCTGACAGACGGACGGACGGACGGACGGACGGACGGACAAGTGCAAATCGCCCTAGTTAACTCAAAGACCTTCGCTTCGCTCGGTCGATTATTTCTTTCTTGAGTGTGTAGCTTTAACAAGTGTAAATTAAGAATTATATTTTTAAAAAACAAGCTTTTAATAGCTGGCTACATCATCAGACCCTGGGTGTCATCTAGGGCCAGAGTACTTCTGAAGACAAATCAAGGAGCCCAAACTCGACGGGGTTACGTCGTTTAATTTCTGAAGTTGTCACAACCACTTTCCGGTTTCATCATCTTAGCAAGCTAACGAGCCCGACTTGTACATACAATGCAAGTTAAATAAAAGCTTGTAAAAATCAAAATTCGTTGGTGCAAATATGCAAAATATAATCTAATACATGTTGAAAGAGTATAAAATGTTTGCCAAATTAATAATATGTTCTAATGTACCTTCAGCCAGTAATTTTGTACAAAAGTACCCGTTACCTGTTATAACACGCACACACATATTATTAATACTTTACAAAACATGAGGCTATAATTATTTATTTTGTACAAAATCTCTAAACCATAAACATAATATTCCTTGCGTAGGAGGTTGAGGAAGTATGCTCTAAAGTTTAGAGTCTAAACTAAACTAGATTGTTACGAGTAGGTCTAAATCTCATGTGTCCTTTTCATAATGCACGCTGAACTAGCACTATATTAAGACCTGTCATTTAAGTTGTGAGATTGTGTACAACGGAATTACCCACATCTATATATATAAAAGAAAGTGGTGTTAGTTACACTATTTATAACTCAAGAACGGATGAACCGATTTGGCTGAAAATTGGTGGAGAGGTAGCTTAGAACCAGGAGACGGACATAGGATACTTTTTATCCCGTTCGACAGCGTTTCCGTCAAGACACTATAAAACGTGGTATAACAAAAACGCATCTGACATGGAATAACAAAACGCAAATGACAGTGGAATAACAAAACGTAAATGACAGCTAAACGTAATTTTGTCTTTGGTTAAGTATGGTAAAAAATTTGACAATTATTAAAAGTGTTATAATAAAGCATTAGTGATATTATAAATGTGAAAGTGTGTTTGTTTGTTTGTTGGTTTGTTCTTCAATTACGTCGCAACAGAACAGCGGATTGATGTGATTTTTTGCATGGGTATAGTAATGGATGTAGTAGTGGTTCCTCAGACCGGGAGAGCTACCTTTTATCTCGGATAATGAAAGAGTTCCCGCGGGATTTTTAAAAACTAAATCCATGCGGACGAAGTCGCGGGCATCAGCTAGTTAATAAATAATTTCACAATATTTATTAAAAATAAAACCTCAAAACTTTTCATGAAGGTGATAACGCTGTTGGCCTGAAGGGATCTTCATTATTTAAGCGGAATATATTCGGGCATGTAGCCTTTTTATCACACAGATACTGTTTCTTATTTTTTTAAAGCCACAGAAACCTTTAATCTTACTTAACGTCGAACTGCGATCTATTTTAAAATTCCTTTTTAGGGTTCCGTAGTACACAAGGAACCCTTATAGTTTCGCCATGTCCGTCCGTCTGTCTGTCTGTCTGTCTGTCTGTCTGTCCGCGGTTTAGCTCAGAGACTATTGGTACTAGAAATCTGAAAATAAAATTGTGAAAAATATTTTTTTTAGGGTACCTCCCCTACATGTAAAGTGGGGATGAATTTTTTTTTTCTCGTCTTTCCCATAGTGTGGGGTGTCGTTGAATAGGTCTTTCAAAAATATTGTGGGTGTGGGAACATCATTTATTAGTTCAGGGATCCGTTTGTGAAATATGATATTTTAAAGTGCTAAATTTTATTAGAGTCAAGTGTCCCCCCCCCTCTGCCAGTTAAATGGTTGTATATAGGACACAAGAAAAAATTCACAGCAGTAGTATATATAATGAATTTTAAAGGAAAACTATCACGGCTAAGTAGGGTTCATTAGTTAAGGAGTTATATCTGTTTTTTCTAAGTTAGGTATTACACGTAGTGTAAGTTGCATATTTTGTAGAATATTATAGTATTTAAACCATGGAACTCAAAATTTATTCAATATTCATATATAAAACAATATCCTAGGTCAGCAATAATATTTGAGACTTTCAACTACGGAACCCTACACTGCGCGTGGCCCGACACGCACTTGGCCGGTTTTTTTAATTTCTTATTTTGCTATTAAGTATCTTGGTATGACACTGGATGCAAAACTATGTTGGAAGACCCACGTTAAAAGAAAAGAGACGAGCTAGAACTTCACTAAATATAATAAATGAATTAATGAAAATATGGTTTTTAGTGTATGATTTTATGTACAGCCCATAAGTACATAAAATCATACAGTAAAAGCCTATAAACAAAAATTTTACAATTAATATAAAAGTAAATTTTCTGACTGACTACTCCTCACTAAATCGTACCAGCTAAGCCCACTACATAGGATTACTAGATAATCTGACTCTAGACAAATGGTACGAGTATAATATACCTATACGAGCATACATGAATTTAACACATTTCCCACATTACCGCCATTTTGAATACATAATAATATATTTGCCACACCGTAATTCGCGGTTTTGCACTGACCAACTTTGCAACTTTTTGCATAAAAGTGTTTTTGGTATTTTTGTTTGCCTGCATAATTTATTATGTTTACTGCACGTTCACGTGACACTGCAACGGTAATACCAGGTACCAGACTCGTATAATACCGCCAAAGAACTACGTAAAATGGCAAACATATCGTAAAAAGTTTTATCGAAAGTTTATTGTAAACTGCCCGCAAACCTTGTTAAGGAAACGGGCTCAGATTTTCCAATGTAATGGAAAAGCGGAACATTTTTCCTAAGAACTTCCCTCACGAACATTGGGGGAGGCCTGAATAATGGTGAAGGTATATCACTCCAGACTTTACTTTGTTTATACTCCGAACCGAAATGCCTGATCTTTTTCACGAAAAAATAAAACATGAAAATCGTGTTATTGAATAATATAATTCACACTGCGATGATGCCGTCATTCTGTTAAGCAATATTTTTTTTTTGTTGTTTTACGACGGGCATTCGCTCCGATTTTCAGATAAGTAGGTAAGGTATACACAATATTAAATGGTTTTTTTTTTCATTTTAGTTTTGTTTTGTCAGTATTATTATCGATGTAGGTACAAATTACAAAACATTAGGCGAATCAGTATTCTGAATAAATTTATAAACAAATAATATCAAAAATTCCGAGGCCAGCGGGACTCGTACCCACATCTCTTTGGAATCGCGCCCGAGTATGTTGGCTTTACACCATAGACGTGGTCGAACTACACGTCAGCTTCGAAATTAGTGATATTATGTATCTACTTTTCAATCAGTTTAAACAAATGCTAGTGACATCTAGTAGCAATTACGATTGTACTATACCACTATGTACCTACAATATCAATTCGCTATCGACATTTTGTAAACAGCCATTTCAATCAATGTTTAATGCTGTAGCTTACTGGTGTAGCATAAGTAGGAGGATGATTCTTAAACCGAACCGAGCGATAATGAAATTAGCTGAATACTGAATAGATTGATGCCATCTACGAATACAAAGCTACTGTGGGTTTAGTAAACGGAAAACGAAGACGCGAATTTTTTTACAGCTGCGTTATGCCACTACACTACGTAGTTCATACTTGGTACCTACCATTCGTGAGCAGTACCCAGCAGCATCAGAATTGAGTCAGCTTTTACGGCTCCGTAAGCCGTAAAAGGCTCCACTACGCCATTATATTTTAAATAATATTTGGCACCTACAATACTCATTCACAATCGACAGTTCGTAAATATCCATGATTTAGGTGGACAGTACACAGCAGCATCAGGATTGAAGAGCTAGGGCCTGGAGTTCAATGATATATTCAAAAATTAAAATGTAATGAATGGCTCAGGTCAAGATATAGCTGTGGTATGGATGTAATAAGATCTATACGTATAATTATATCGTATGCGAGCGACCTGGAAATCCGAGAGAAGTTCTGTCCTCTATCTCCAATAATATTTAGCAGATCTTCATCAACATTGGATTAAATATTACTTATAATATACACTTTCTAATAAAGAAAGAATTGTTAAAATCAGTTCATATGTGACTGAGTTATGGAGTAAAATCAACAAATATTTTCATCCTGGAGTAACCTTATGTTTTATCGGGATTAAAACTATCCTATATATTGACCCGGAGTATCAGCTACCGCTATACCAAATTTCATTTAAATCCGTTCAGTAGTTTTCGCGTGATGCGCGGACAGATAGACAGACAGACAGACAGACAGACAAAAATTAAATAAAAATCTGTTTTGGGCTCAGTATCGATAATAAAGCTTCCTCCGGTTAAAATTTTCAAAATATATTAAATGTACAGAAATCTTCCAGTTACAGTTTTATTATAAGTATAACAGATAGATAAAGGGTTAACCAACACTTAAGTTATGCGATAGTTTGTTGGTTTATCCTTCTATCATGCAGCAACGGAGCAACGGGTCAATGTGATTTTCTGTGTGGGTTAAGTTAAGGATGAGGAACTGGAGTGAAATAGATCACCTTTTATCCCGGAAACAGGAGGTTCCCGCGAGATTTTTAAAAACCTAACTCCACGTGGACAAAGTCGCGGGCAAAAGATAGGTACATAAATTATATAGTTAATAAATAAAATAAAAAGAAGTAACTTAAATAAGATTTGATATATACTTTTACGTAATCCACATCGTGCCTGAACGAATTTATTGTATAAGTATGTATTTATAACCGTTTCGTGAACCAAACTAATGTGTCCTCGCCAACTTCATTAATAAAGTTTTCCCAATATACCGTTAAATTATACTTGCCTTATGTACACGACCAATTTATTATGTTCAGGTTTCACCCAGAGGATTAATTGGGGCTTTAAACAGAAAGCGCGATTGTAAATAAATGCTCGAAATAATCTTACATTTGGTGAAAATGCAGCTCAAAAATTATCGGATTAAAGTTAAAACCCTGCATCCAATTAAGAACACTTTGTACATTATTAACAAAAAAGGACTAAAGATTAATGAGATGTCCGGTAGAGAGCATTTTCCCACTTTAATTTATTACCAGGTTAAGAAAGCCGTAATTTTTTTTTTATAAAAAAATAATAATAAACATACCTATTACATTGTGAAACCAGCGGGATTTTCTGCATGGGCATATTTGAGGACCTGAAGAGCGACATAGGCTACTTTTTATACCGATTAATGAAATAATTCCCGCGGGGGTTTTAAAAACTGAGTCCACGCGGACGAACTTGCAGGCATCAGCTAGTCTTTTTAACCGACTTTAAAAAATCGGCCAAGTGCGAGTCGGGCCTCGCTCTTTTAGGGTTCCGTTAAAAAAAATTAAATTATTCCCATGTACCCATGGAAATATTTTAATTTAATTTTTTTAATTTAATTAAATTTTTATTATTTGTTGTTATAGCGGCAATAGAAATAAAAAATATTATGTGAAAATTTCAACCGTCTATCTATTACGGTTTTCGAGATACAGCCCTCTGACAGATGGACGGACAGCGGAGGCTTAGTAATAGGGTCCCGTTGGCATCCTTTGGGTACGGAACCCTAAAAAGGAGTCTTTTTAACCGACTTTCGTCGGAATATTTTTTTTATGTATGTTCACTGATTACTCGAAGACCTGTGTACTGACTTGAAAATTTTTTTTTTTGTTTCAAAGAGCATACTTCCTAGGTGGTCCCATATAAATTTTATCTAAATCGGTTTAGCGGTTTTTAAAAATATCAACAATAAAATAAATACTTTGTATAGTGTGTATGTACATTACACAAGTAAAGCGCGAGTTTGAAGTCGGTTGTTTAAAAATATTTTTACATTAAATTAATTATCAATGATAAATAAATAATTAATTAATAGTTGTGCGTCTGCGTGTGCGTTTTACAAAAATAATGTTTCAAGTAAAGTTTGATTTGACGGAGTTAATAAAACAGAGTTAGGTATTTACCGCTCTCAATCTTGCTTTGAGACTGACTTGCATTGTTACGGATTCGAGATTAATGCTTATAGCTCCACGATTGTTTGATTTGTGTATTGTTCAGCCTTTTGTTTCAGTATTTATGGTCGCCGAAGCTGTATCAGCTTAACGCAACCTAACTTTTAAGTAGAGCCCTACTTAATGATTTCATGAGCGACAGTACTATCTTTAAGATTCGGAAAATATATCCGATCTTCAGAGCCATTACTATCTTACTAAAAAAGTAATAAATATTATTAGAATACCCATTTTATTCCGGTTGCAAGGATATAATATAGGTAATATATTATGAATTTGCCAGTCAGTTATTTATATAAAATAAATTATAAATTGTATATAGTTGACCGAGCGAAGCGAGGTCTCTGAGTTAACTAGAGCGATTTGCACTTGTCCGTCCGTCCGTCCGTCCGTCCGTCTGTCAGAGCCTTATAACTTTTGAATTACTGAACGTAATTACTTCAAATTTAGATATAATATGTAAACCGATGGCCTCCAGCCGAAAATGGCTTAAAAAGTTATAAAAATCTTTATTTCAGGGGGGCTCTCATAGAAGCGAATGCGAAGTAAAAAAAAAATATCGCGTTACATAAAATTGTTACGTATCATTTTAAAGATAATTTTGAACTGAGTACAAAAATATTTTTTTTTTAATTTTTCCCTTAAAATTGACGAAATGGGGGGCTTTCAAAGTGGCGATTTTATACGCTCGCTTGAAGACGCTCTCTAGGAAAATCCGCTATGGATTTTCAAACTGATTTTATGTTTTTAGCTCACTTATATCCTGTACTTGAACAACAAATACTAAAATTATATGAATATTATAAAGAAACGAGATTATTTAATTTTTAATGTACATCAGTAATTCATATCGCATCAACATAGCTTCACAATAATGCTAATAGATGGCGCAGTCAGTAACTATTCCCATGGAACTACGAGTTACGACTAACGACCTATCCCAAAAACAGTTTTGCGTCGACCATTATTATTTAGTTACTTATTATAATACAATAATTGTATTGTAATTTTTTTTGTACCATATTATTCAATTAAAATTATTTTTTAGTTAAATTTTAGTTAAATATTGTATATTTTCTATTCGCGTCGATAGATGACGATTTGTACAGATGCCCGTAACCCGGTTTCACTCGTTAGTACCTACATAATAATTCAATGTTTTCACTAACGTTCCCTAACCTTTACGGGCTACCTATAAGTTAGGTGATTGATGTTTTCTGTCAACTTATTTATCACGATCCTGTACGGGACACCTAAAAGGATATTGGGACGGATGTTAGGACTTAGGATTGTATTTAGGAGCTACCTACGTTAAGAGACTCCTACTTAGGGGATGATTTAGGTATGTTTGGTGAAAACGGGCATAATAATAATGTCAGTTTTGGTTATCATGTATCGATTGAATGAATAATCATGGGATACCGTTACCGCGAGGTCTCAGTTCGGGGCGAACCACTAGTTATATATAATATTATAAAATAAACGCACTTAATCCTCGTAGAAAGGTATCTCATAACGTGGCAAATAGTTTGTTGAAAAATACACGTAAAGCCAAGTATGTAGCGTGATTGAAAAACAAACCAAAAACACATGCTCCGCATTTATAATTCTAGTTTGTACCCGAAAGTTTTTCTGTGTGAAATAAGGTTTTTAAAAATTCTGCGGGATCCCTTTGTTAAACAAGCATACTTACTAAGAGCATTATTGGGAGTTAAGCTGGATAATTTTCCAAAATTTCCAATGAAATCCTCGGCGATTTAAAGATAGTTTAAGATAAACGAACGATAACGAAATGTCAAACTAAGACTTAATTGCCCAGAAAATCGACTACTTCAAACTCGAAAGTAGAGTTGGGCAAATAGGTACGTGAGGAAACAACAGTATCAATGAAGTATCGATAATGTAGAGGGGGAATCTTATCTGCATACATTTCCGACGTGACACAAATGAGTCTGCTTTGGGTCGTTGAGGTTAAAATAGTGTTATGGCAAAATATCTATACTTATTTTTTATATTTTAATGATAGTAAATAATTTAATATAAAAAAATAATTCTAAAAAACCGACTTCAAACGCCCGCGCCAGTACTAAGTATATAGTTTAATGTTGATCTTTTAAAAACCGCTCGACCGATTTCGATAATATTTCAATGAGACAACCTGGGACGTATACCCTTTGAAACAAAAAAAGAATTTTTCAAATCGGTGCAAGCGTCTAGAGTAATCGGTGAACATACATAAAAAAGACGAATTGAGAACCTCCTCCTTTTTTGAAGTCGGTTAAAAATAAAATAATACAACAATTATTAAAACTAGCAACTCTCCAATAAAAATGCGTGAGTGTCGTGGAACACTCAGCTGGAACGAAGTTCAAAATCAACGCCATCTCTTGCCACATGTAGTGCCCACGCCACGCTGCTCACAATAGACGGCGTTAGTAAATTTTGCCGCAAATACTTTGTTCAGAATTTCTCTTCTATAGAACTTCGTTTCAAAAATTTAAGAAAGAACAAAGGTAGGTATGATCTGAAGTAAAGATTCGAACCCTGTAGCGAGAGTTTCACTCCTTCTTTTTACCGCTGCGCCATCAAAGCATTGATGGAATGTGTATAATAAACGAAGACAAGGGCCGAAAATTCTCACGCCTAGCAACAAGGGTCGTGACGGAAAATTATTACACATTTTTGTTTGTCTAGCTCCGCCATCCGCCAAACCGTCCGAAAAGGAACTTCGTTCCAAAAATCCAATTAATGCAATTATAATAAAACAATGATTGAAATCGATAAAATTTAATTTTATTACAGTGACAGTATGGTATTTGGCATTGACTACTCAGAGCAGTTTATTAAGGTACTTAATCTTGACCTTGTATTTTTCTGCGTATCAAATATTATATCAGTTGGCAGTTTTCCAATAGGGTAAAAATGAATAAATTTCCATGGATAATTCCCAGCGGCCTTCAATACGGGAATCTGTTCCGTTTATTTAGGCTAAATTATTGACGTTGGCAATTGCAATCGAGCCTTTTTTGTGGGAAAGTATTCGTAACAGTTTCTTTAGTTTTATTGGACTTTTTACGGGAATTTCTGATTGAGTTTAATGGCTAATGTGATTAGATAAAAACTTCGAGTCACGGAGATGAAAATGCTGCGGTGGATGTGTAATGTCACACGCTGCGATCGACAACGCAACGATCACATCCGCAGTAGGCTCAGTGTCCGTGACATCGGAGACAAGTTGCAAGAAGCCCCTCTAAGATGGTACGGTCATGTGGCACGGAAACCACAAAAGATGTAATAGATGTCTTAACATCGCCGTCCCTGAAGCTAAACCTCGCGGCCGTCCAAAAAAGCGCTGGCTGGATATTGTGAGTGCCGATCTGAGAGCCAATAAATTACGAAAATCGGATGCAGAAGACCGGGCAAAGTGGGCTAGAGCATGCCGGAAAGCGGACCCCACCTAGTGGGATAACGCTTAGTCGAAGAAGGAGGAGTGATTAGATAAAAATTCCAATGAGATTCATGGCATGTCGAATCAGTTGGACCCTTTGATTGACTTATTAACCACCTAAACCTCGCTATGACCTCCTCAGGTACATCTTCATACCAGCTCTATGGTACCATATTATTGCTACCATCAGAATTGTGAGCGGTGAGTTTTCTTTTTGTTTTTACAAGCTTTTATTAAACTTGCAATGTATGTATGTATGTTTGTTTAGGTAAAATCTTGCTAGATAAATTGGAACCACTTCCCGGTTACCGATTGAGCTGAAATCTTGTATGTATATGTAAATCGGATGACAATGCAATATTATTGTGACATGTAGCTGATCAGATAATGGAGGCATAAGGTGGCTATGGAAACTCTGTAGTAAAATGACGTAATACGAGTTGGAGTATCATCTAGGACCAGAGCACTTGTCAAGACGAATCAAATTCGTCTTGACAAGTGCTCTGGAGTCCAGTGTCTGATGATGTAGCTACTAGCTACTAAAAGCTTGATTGTTAAAATAAAATTTTTAATTTACTTGCTGTTTGATTCAAATTACCTAATACTTACTAATTTAATAATATGAAATGAGTAATTTTTTTAAAATTCTTACAAAGTTAACGATAAAGCTTAAATAATCCGACTAATAAAAGAATATTTAAGAATTCTGATCTAATAGAGGCCTAATTATGAGTAACCTCAAAACTTTTGTTTCGGTCACATAAGTGAAACTATGGAATCAGGTACAGTAGATAGTACCGGAAAGTTATGATTAATGAAAAATTAGAGATAAAAAATACTTTGCACAAACCAGATTAGAGATTAACCCATTAAAACACCTTTTTGCTCAAATAGAGAAAAATTGAGCACAGCTTAATTTAGAAATTGTTTTATCACAAGGCAGTCAACATCTTCGTGATTCGTAAATGACGAAAAGAAGCGAAAAGAAGATTTGTGTCAGTTTAAATTTGAGGAAAAGACGTAAAATGATCTGTGAGTTTCGAATTGAATTCGTTATTTTATTTATCTCGTAATATTATTTTATCGAACTTTTCCAAACACTAAGAACAGGCACCCACTTGTCACACGTATATTCGTATAACACACAACTTAACAGCTTCTTTGTGTCACCGCAAAAAGGATTAATCTTGAAGATACTGATAATAAGATACACATCAGCGTTTTGTTCTCTGGTTAAACGAAAAATATGGTGGCAGAACTTTGCGAAGATTTATTTCGACATTCTCATATCCTCTTACATTTGTTTAGAATACAGACATTATGTGAAAGGAAAGTTATTTATAATTAAGTCAGGGCATGTTATTATTGAAGACTTCGCTCGTCCGAAAGGAGTCGAGATTATACGACGTGCTTTAGGAATAAACTAATAAGATTACTGAATATGATGTAAAATAATCTGATTGAAGACTGAACGCGTCTCTGCTCCTGTTTGCTCTTCTTTATTAAGTACTCCTCTAAAAGTAAGCCCTTGACTGTGATCTGACTTAGTGGTTAGTGATGATACATTCCAAGATAGAAGCGAAGTTATCTATCGGTTTCTATACGTGGTATCGCATCTAGAGGAATGCTAAATCTAAAAGCTTAAAGGCATGCCGCCTTGACTGGTAAGGTGGGAAAACAGGAACAGACCAGACTAGAATTTGCTCTTGCTGGGAATCGATCCTAGAAACATCCACTTACAGCACTACA
Source organism: Oeneis ivallda (assembly GCA_029955525.1). Lineage (NCBI taxonomy): Eukaryota > Metazoa > Arthropoda > Insecta > Lepidoptera > Nymphalidae > Oeneis > Oeneis ivallda. The sequence goes on from JARPMR010000007.1 coordinate 16,990,396, forward strand.
GCGCTCACCATCCACATACCAAACACACTCTTAACGTAACTTGTATTTTAAAAATATGCCTTAGAAATGTATAACCTTTCCCACCGTTCCCACCTAAGCTCATTAAGAAATGAGGGAAAATTTCTTGTGAAGCTCGTTTTACGGGCTCCTTACGGGTTGCTGGTATGTCAATGACGTAAGATGGTCTTCATAACGCAGTAAGCTGTAGATTGGGCCCAGATCGGTTTAATCAAATGGATTTTCTATCTATCACTAGATTGGATCTTTTATCTATCACTAGGATGTATTTGAACTGGTCATGGTGCTAAGATTTGTAATACTAAAATATTATAAAGCAATAATCTATTAAAAAAATTCTTTTTAAAAAAACCAACCCTAAACGCCTGCGCCACTACTGATTTTTTAAAAACCGCTGGACCGATTTCGATAAAATTTAAATGAGACCGCCTTGGAGGACCATTTGAAACATTTATGAATTTCCCAAATCGGTTCAGGCGTCTCGAGTAATCGGTGAACATACATAAAATCGGTCCAGTGCAAGTCGGGTCTCGCTCTTTTAGGGTTCCGTACATAATTATGACCAAATCACTTTTCTAGTCGAACTACATATTTAATATCTTAGTTCTTAGATAGTACTAAATTAGCATATGGGGAAAAATGCTGGTTTGTTTTGGCCACAATTACTTATAAACCGCAACATAAATCGGTGTTATCAGTATTTTTTGTTTAAATATTCTAATAGGCCTGCGGAAAAACTCAAGCTAGAGACACCTACACATCGGACGAAGTATTTTAGTAATTCCTTCACGGTCAAGGCTATTTGTCTATGGAACGAGCTTCCCTCGCAAATTCATCGTGCTGTATCCCATAATAAATTTAAAACTGACGTCAAAGATTATTATCTATCTCTGTGCTATCATCAATAACGACATAGTTTACGATTTAAATCAGTAGTAATATATATGTATGTATATTATATAGTCTTATGTATGTGTATTATATTTATTTTGTATATATTAGTGTATTTGTATGTTATTATTATTATATTATATGGTTTAGTTTATTTACCTATTAGTATTTAGGTATATTATATACACCACCTCCCACTGTCTACTTGTTCATTTTCTCCCTAGCGTTAAGGTTGTCTGGAAGAGATCGCTATTTAGCGATAAGACCGCCTTTTTGTATCTACATTCTAAGTTTTCTTTTTTGTAACCTGTATTCATTTGTGTTTTGTGGTGCAATAAAGTATATACATACATACATACATACATATCTGGGTGACATCATAGGGGAAAATATAATCGTCTTGGACTCGAACCAGGGTCTTCTGGTTTCGGGACCGCCCGACTTACCGTCGAGCTATCGGGAATTTATAGATGATGGCGAAATTTACCTTCGTATTCTAATGATATTGTAAGGGGTTTTTCATTGCCTGAAAACACGGATAAAACGACCTTTTCTAAAAATGAAACCTAGCTAGATCGATTTATCGCCCCCGAAACCCCCTGCATACCAAATTTCATGAAAATCGTTGGATATATATATATATATATATAATATATATATATATTCTTCCATTCTTGTATAATTATATATATATATATATATATATATATATATATATATATATATATATATATATATATATATATATAATTATACAAGAATTGCTCATTTAAAGATATTAGATATAGTACATAATATACAGAAATTTCAAATTCCTAAGTAGTTCAGTTTTTGAGATAGACCCCGTAACAAAAGTGGTCTAAAACCGAAAGCTTTCACGGTCCCCCGTTTCTTCATTTTTGTAGCTAAAAAATAATAAAAAATATATTTGAACTCAACATAATGAGTTCTAGACAATGACATCCCACATGACAGGGTAAAAAAATAAAAATTTATTTCGACCCCTTTATTTTTAATTTAATTTAATTTTTATTATTCGTTGTTATAGCGGCAATATAAATACACACTCTGTGAAAATTAACTGTCTACCTATTACGGTTTACGAGATACAGCCCGCTGACAGACGAACGGATGGACGGACAGACGGACAGCGGAGGCTTAGTAATAGGGTCCCGTTTGCACCCTTTGGGTACGGAACCCTAAAAAAGATTCCGACGAATTGAGAACCTCCTCCTTTTTTGCAGACTGTTAAAAACAGCCCCTGCCCTGACCATGCCGCGTCTAAAAGCGAATGTATAGCATAGCGAAAATCATTTTCTAATCTATGGACTCCACAAGTTTATAATAATATTATACAAAATATTATTTCCCTTTTTCCCATTCATCTTAATAATATTACTACCTACTTATGAGAATCTTTTACGTCTTCATATATTTCTACAAACAAATAATAATAGTTATAGAAAAAATGAGAATAATATTATTTTCATCTCCCCATCTCGGAAAGAGTATTTTTGCTCTTCGATTTCGGAGTGTAAAAGCCGTTTTTATCCTCTAGAGTCTAGAGGATAAAGTAAATTGAATTTAGAACATCGTGTGCACTATGTTTGTGAATTCAAAACATCATTAAACCTATTTACTTCTACCTCCATGGTGCCGAATTTATCATACAACCTTTTTTAATTTGTTAAAAACTCAGACTTGGAACCTTCTTGGTGTACTTTTTTTTAATTTGCTTTGCGCGCGCCATTTTCTTTTCACGTCATATTGTTTGAATGGGGAGATGAAAAATTACGTGTTGCACTCGAGTGCAAAGATTTTTCACCTCGTGCTCTTTTGATTCCCTCGCTAACGCTCAGGATTCTAATTTTTGAATCACTCGCTGCGCTCGTGATTCAATTTTAGAATCCTTCGCTTGCTCGGTCATCTAAACTTAGCACGCGGTTAAAAAGCAACTTTGCACTCTTGTATAACAAATAACTATTTCATCTCCCCATCTCGGAAAAAGTATTTTTGCTCTTCGATTTCTGAGTGCAAAAGCCGTTTTTATCCGCTAGAGGATAAAGTAAATTGAATTTAGAACACCGTGTGCACTAAGTTTGTGAATTCAAAACATCATTAAACCTATTCATTTCTAACTCCATGGTGCCGAATTTATCATACAACCTTTTTTAATTTGTTAAAAACTCAGACTCGGAACCTTCTTGGTGAACTTTTTTTTAATTTTCTTTACGAGCGCCATTTTCTTTTCACGTCATATTGTTAAAACCTTAGATTAAAAACAAGAAACTTGAAAACAAGTGAAAAACCTTAAATGAGTGATTCTAAAGATGGAGAGATGAAAAGTTACGTGTTGCACTCGAGTACAAAGATTTTTCACCTCGTGCTCTTTTGAGCTCGCGGTTAAAAAGCAACTTTGCACTCTTGTACAACCTAAAAGATTACACTTGACCACCGACGGGTCGTGATCCTATTAAGGTCTAGTTTAACGGTTTATGTAGGTAAGCCAACAATTTTTTTTTATTTAAACGTAAAACATATAGACTTCAAAAATAGTATCAAACGCTATTTTTTGGGTCGAGGGTTAAAAAACCAGTGTTCTGCACGTACTATGTAAGTAATTGCAAACATAGGTATTAAAATGTTATATGCGAAATCACTCTCGCTCCTAACTTCTACGCTTCATTACCCAAACGCGCGTGAACAAATTAACAACAAACGGGGGAAGCTGTAAACTGTAAATTAACTTTTTGAGTTCTGACCAAACGTGCTATACGAATTATAATTCGTATAGTACGTTTATGCCTCAGAGCGTCGTAAAACAAAAGAGGCAAAGCCTCACAGCGTGCTGCGGTGTCATTGCGACATTTCTGCGGCGTCTTACTTATGAAAGTCCATTACATATCTTACCTCAGGCCACTATATCAGCTGTGCATCAACCAACCAATCATTTCAACCCATCGCCGTCCTACTACGAAGCACCTGGTCTAAGGATGAGAAGGGTTTAGGCTATAATATTATATTCCACCATATTGGCAAGCAGTGTGGCTAAATTCACTACAAAATCAACAAGATATGAATCGGGCTTGGTACCAGTGAAAGGGTTTATTATGTAGATTCTAGATAATAGGAAGAAACCCGTTCTTCCGAGTTCTGAAGTAACGTATTACTATTTTTTTAATACACTGTATTAAATCATTATACACGATTCAGGCGTCACGGAAAGGTATAGACTAATAGCCCACCTGGGTGACGAGAGTTTAATGACCGAAAGCGAGCCGAACATAGGACATACAAAATTCGTCATCTATTCAGGTATGTAGCCTAGGCAATGGGGCGGTCTGTTGTATGGAGACCCCCACATCAAATCCTCAGTCGATGAAATTTGGCAGGGTTGTAGTATGGGATGACCCAAAATTTACACAAAAATATCCAAAAAAAAAATCCATGCGGAAGTTAGGTATTTATACCTAAAAGTACAAATAGCTCAATATTTTGAAATAAATAATTTCTCCGTCCAATTTTTTTTTACCAAACTAATTATTAGCCTTAATAAGAGGTACTTGATAAAAATCCAAAACTTTTTTCAAACGGAACTGTCACTATTTAAAGAGGTTTCCTTTTTTGTCCGTAATTTCGACCACAAAATTGCTCAGTCAATTTTTCATTTTTAAATGTCCTTAAAATGTAATTTAGCATAACGTGTAAGAAAATCCAAAAAAAATCCATACCAAAATCTATTTATCTTACTTCAACTGAAAATTGTTTATAACTCGGTATGAAAAATTTCTCAATCCAATTTCTTTTTTTTATCATAGTAGGTAGTCACATTTACACTCTTATCCTAAATATCCAAAAAAAATATCACGCAGAACATTGATATTGAAACAGATTTTTTGAAATCTAAACTGCGTTTTCGCGATAATGCACCTTAATTCTTGAAACATTGGGTATAGTTTAGCGTGCGCGAGCGAAGCGACTTCCCAAAATAATATACATGTTACTACATGCCTTCTACAATGCTAAATATTGGACATAAACGTGTAACTGAACATTAATTTATTTGTACAAGATAAATGAGCTTAAATAAGGGCTCATAAATTATTTTTTTTGTAAGCTTATGTTTAGGTAAGTAAATTAAAATAAAAAATTAAGTGGCACTCGGGGACTGCCGCAGTAAAGCTATTGCATAGCATTTTTTATCAACTTATGCAATTATAATATTTATGCAATATTTTTTTTTGCATGATAAAAATTATGCAAAAAAATAATTAAAAAACAAACAAACAAGAAAAGCGCACTGTCACTTCGCGAGTGAGATTCGAACCTGCGACATCATACACCATACGGTAAAGAAAGCGGCCGCTCGCCCACTGCGCCGAACAGAGCTACTTGTGAACCTCTAAAATTTTGAACGCTTACTGAACGACGGTGTTAGGTTTATTTTCGTTACGGAATTTCTTGATTCGGTCGCCGCGCTCAAACTGTTTGTCCTAGTTCAAAGCCCGCGATAAAAGCTATGCAATAGCTTAAAATTCAATTTTTTTTCATTACTTGGATTTGAGGAAATAAAGGAGGAAATGTATTCAATATATTTTGTTTAAGTACGTATTTGGCACGCCAGAAATTTGCAAACTGTTTAAAGCATAATGCTAGACAGTTTATGCAACTGATATCGACGCTGGAAACAAATGTAAGGGACATTCTGTCGTAAGTACACTTGATTCACCATCGAACTTGAAATTTTTCTTTTTATCGATTTGTATATTTATTTCAAATTTTGATATCTCTTATAATTATAAATAAGGACTGGAGATACGAAATGTAATACTTTATAGTAAGTAACAAAAAAGTAAAATTTTAGTTAGTATATATCAAATTTTAGATTCTAACTTTCTTGTACAGTACCCGGCGATATATATTGCACATCGGCCATAAAGCCGATGTGAGATATATATCGCCGGTGCAATATATATATATACTAGTAGGGCGCGTGGGTGCGCGGCCCGCAAGCGGACCGCGGTTTTTCTACTCGGCAAGTAGACTTTTAGGTCTTGATCATTTTCTATCAAAAAACCACTCTTCCATCTTTTATACTCTCCGAGATAGACACCGTTGAAGTTTGTATGGCCGCCATCTTGAATCCGCCATTTTGGATTTTTTTTCAGCTCACTGCCAATTGGATGAGGTTTCGAGTATTTTTTGTTTGAGCATCTCCCACCTATCTTCAATACCCTGGCCGTGCTCCTCACCCACCTTCCAAACCCTCGATCATCATATCTCATCATTTGTCAGAATGATAATTCTTTTATAAAAACAAATTTTGAAAAGGAACCGTATCAAAGTCTTGCACAGTTTTCAGCTTCTAGTCTATTTAATATTCGCCATATATTTTGTATGGAGAAAAAAAAATCCGCCATCTTGATTTTTTTTTCTGTTCATCAAGTAGACCTTCGAGTCTTGATCATCTTTTGCCAAGAACCCACTCTTCCATCTTTTATACTCTCCGAGATAGACGCCGACGAAATTTGTATGGCCGCCATCTTTTTTCCGCCATTTTGAATTTTTTTTCAGCTTGCTGCCAATTGGATGAAGTTTTGAATGACATTTGTTCGAGCACCCCCACCTATCTTCAATAACCTGGCCGTGCTCCTCACCCGTCTCCGAAATCCTCAATCATCAGCTCTCTCCATATTTTTCCTCCGAATGAATTTTTGTCCTCTATACGAAACCATCGGTGAAAAAAAATTTTTTCATACAAAATTTTACAGGAGAGGTGATCAATGAGTCAGTGAATCAGTGAATCAGTCAATCAGCCCCAGCAGCTATATATATGGCGATATTTTGTATGGAAAAAAAATCCCGCCATCTTGATTTTTTTTTATATTCATCAAATAGACCTTTGGGTCCTGATCATCTTTTGCCAAGAAACCACTCTTCCATCTTTTATACTCCCCGAGATAGACACCAACGAAATTTATATGGCGGCCATCTTTTTTCCGCCATTTTGAATTTTTTTTCAGCTCACTGCGAATTGGATGAGGTTTCGAGTGACATTTGTTGGAGTACCCCCCCACCTATCTTTGATACCCTGGCCGTGCTCCTCACCCGTCTCCGAAATCCTCAATCATCAGCTCTCTCCATATTTTTCCTCCGAATGAATTTTTGTCTTCTACACGAAACCATCAGTGAAAAAAAAATTTTTCATACAAAATTTTACAGGAGAGGTGATCAATGAGTCAGTGAATCAGTGAATCAGTCAATCAGCCCCAGCAGCTATATATATAGTAATATATACTTAATATAAACTTTTTTACAAGTGCTTTCGAATCGTCGATGAGTCTACCACTGGTTCGGAATGCCGTTCCTGAATGAGTAGTAGTAAATACAGTACCCGGCGATATATATTGCACATCGGCCTTATGGCCGGGTACTGTAGCTTTTTGTAATGTCGTAATTCATTTCAAACTGTCTGGTTTCTATGCTGTAACGCGTCTACAAAAATTAAAAATTCTTTACGATCTAAAATCTATTTTGGTATTTAAAAATTTTGAATAAAAAAACATTTCTATTCTATTCTATTCTAATGGTCGTAAAGCTTGAGCTAAAACATAATATCATCAAAATTATTTTTTTTTTAATTTTAAAAGTAAAAAAATATTCATATCTTTTTCTTCTTTATCAACCTATAAACGTCCACCCGCTTTCAGGAGTTCCGCAATGATTCCGTCATCACCAGGCGCTTTGTTGTTCTTGAGCTGTTTGAGAGCCATACTAATCTCGTATAGGCTGACTGACATCTGGGACATCTTCGGTATAGTTCATAAATCATAACGAATAATTGATCGTCATAGTCACCGTCGTTGGCAACAGTTTTTGATTGACAACTGCACTGTCGATTCAACGAAATACAGTCGATTATCGAGTGCAGGCTCGCGTCACCGTAGAAAAAATATGTCGATATAATAGGCAGATAATATGTCGGGTCTCGTGACGTCACCACGCTCCTGCTTCCCTTGATGGATTAAATATAAAATATTTCTTTCTAAAATGTTTATAGTTTTTAATGCGCTTGATTATTTTTTTGGATATTTTGATACTTGATACAAAAAAAATAATTGTAATCATATCAATAAAAAAAATGGATGGAGAAATTTTGCACTGTGAGTAAATGGGTAGTTTTTGAAAAAAATATAGTCTCTTGGTATATTGTTTGGATTTTCAAGTTGTAGGTACAAAACGGCTATAAAAGGACATTCCAGTGAAAAAAATTCACAGAGCAAAGACTTTACATGAATGTTTTAGGTGAAGAAAGTTTTGACCGAGCATTTTGCCGAACTGAGATATTAAGCATAAAAGAGTTTAGGTAAAAATACCTAACTTCCGTTCTAATTTTTTTTTGGATATTTATAAAATACGTTTAACTACTGATACTTTATCATTCTTTAAAGTTTCGTCGCCTGAGGAATTGATGTTGGGGTCCACTAGCTTCATTGCCTAGACTAATGACCTGAATTCACCTTAAGTAGAAATATGAATAAAAGTTTATAAGTAGAAAAGAGATTTTCATTCCAACATCTTGCATTGGGAAAAATCTTAAGTTGAAATTGATATATTTTATTGTTTCAGAAGTAAAAGTTTAGAAAGCATCGTACAAAGTTGAGATTTATGAATAAAGAAGATACGCAAAACATTTGGATATGTGTCAGATTGGAGAATGAAATCTGCACCTTTGACATTAAAACTTCAAAGCCATAATTTTTATAACTATTATAATAAAAGACGAATTAACTGCAAACTCTTTCGAGAAGTCTGTACTATAATAGTCTTACTAGTAAATTAAATCTCAAATACAAAACCCAATTGGCAGGAGGACTAAATCTAGTGTCATCCTTTTCCAAGGAGTACTTATTATGAAAGGGATAGCATGATATTCAGATCTGTCAATTTTAGTTCAGTTTACAGATTTTGTACAACAGAAGCCACAAGACGGATTTTAAATTGTAAAGAAAACAATTTGTTGTTTGGACACTATTGTTTGCGTGTAGTTTTCTACGATGAGTAAAAAGAAAAAGTTTTGCATAGGGCAGACTTTTTATTACTTTAATTAATGACTTTCTTAGAAGAGGAGAAATAAGAAATTTAAAATCACGCCCTTCGACATTCAAAACATCATTGCCGTGAAAAGCATTGCCAGAAAAGAAAACTTCCGTCACAGTCGTAGTAACAGTAAATAATAAAACCATTTTTATGTCAACACTACAATATGACGTCATTTTGTAACGGTCGTCGAGGGCCAACTTGAATTAAACGGGTAGCAGATAATTTTTGGTGAGACCTGTGTGGTGTTTCATTAATTTCGTAAATCGAAAATCCATTCTAACGAAAACAATTTAAAAAAATCTATGTAAAGTTTAAAGCCACCATTGTTTAGAACTCATATTATTAAAGATTTAGTAGCAATTAATGAAAGAATGTACCTAAATGTAACAAAAATATTAATATTTTTTAACTGTTCTTACAATATCAAGACAATTACGCATGAGTTTTGCGGAGGATTGCGGGAGGTTTCAAACCGAGTTCTTAGTCTCTTTGAGATGTAAGGTTCAATAGTAGAGTTTCACAACCGTGTACAATTGCACCGCCAATAAAGTTTGTTTTCCTTTACTCTAAGTAGAACAAACATGAATTATTCCTACACATGCTATTTGAAATGGTTCCGTGGATTAAGAAAGATGTTTTCACACCGTAAAAGGAAATTTCAGTTTTTTTTTTAAATTAGTGATTTTTTTTTTATTTTAGGAAATGAGGAGTAATCACCCAATCTTCAACTACATGGCTCGACTCATAATGCCATTCTCTATCTAGTCCTTGAATAACTCCATAACGTAGTTTTGAAGAAACTTCATAGACGGAAGCTGGTTACGTTATATATAATATTTTGCTTATGTGTGGATATTTTTTTGTCCGCTGATAAGATAGCCCTAGACTGAGCTTGTAGCGGGCTAGCCTGGAAGAGGGTATAATATGTTCTTAGGTGATTGAATGTTGTTTTTTCCTCATAACTTTGCGTTCACCCTTACTTTCTCTTTGATCATTATATTATTCTTTGCAACGTGGTTGCATAGTAGAGATCGCTTTTTAGCGATAAGGCCGCCGTTTGTACTACCATGTGTTATTTTTTAAGTTTATTTTTAGTTTTATTTGTTGAGGCCAACGGCTTGGCCAACGAGTCAACACCTGGACCACTAGGTTCAGGGGCCCATCAGCTGAACCTGAGTCCAGAGTCGCTGCCCAAAGCGGCCTTTCACCGCGGTCAGATCTGTTCTCAACGTAGTGGTGACTTAATGATGGTAGGGTTGCACTGACCTGCCTTGCAGCAGTCAATCCTTGTACGGCCTGAGATGGTATGATAGTGGTGATATGTGGGTGTATTGTGAGGTTAAGTGTAAGGTGAACTTCTCAGGCCACTAGCAGCAGCAGGCAGGCAGCCAGTTATGGCCCGCTGGAGACGTTGGGCTGACGGAGCACTGTACACTTGGCTTGTCACTAGTAAGACCAACTAGAGGTGGTCAAAGTCACTGTTTCACACTTAGCGTGGCGAGCAATAACCGCTTGTTAGGAGTCGCCTTTTGTTACAAATAACAGTCTGTAATTCTGCTTATAGCTAGGTCGACACATAGACCGCTTGACGGCACAACTAAACCGTAAAATAAACTAAATCTAGACACTTAAACAGCAAAACGGTGCGCGAGGCGACTTGGTTTTTTCGTGTACGTGTTAGCTGTCAAAAAGGAACTTGCAAAATCCACGCCCAAAAAAAGCGGCAAGTTTAAAACTAAGAATCTGTCAACTTCATTGCGGGCTAAAAAGATTGCCAGCGCCACGACCATGGATCAAGGAATTCTGGACAGGTACATGGCGCGAACAACCCCCCCGCCTGTGGTCGTAAGGATTTACGTCCACTTACTAGTAAATGGGTAAACGTGATAAGGAGCAAACGGCTCGCTGCAAGACAGAGTCTCCGACCATTACCTCGGCAACCCTGGGAACCCCATCAGACCCGTAGATCAGCTTAAGAATGCGCCCACGGCGCCAGTATAAAGGCAACAAATTAGGTTCCTTAATCAGCACTAGGTCACCAACTTTGGGTGGATCAGATTTGTCAGCCCACTTAACCCGCTGCTGCAAAAGATGCAAATACTCTAGTGACCAACGGTGCCAAAAACTCTGAGTCATCTGTTGCAGCAGCTCAAACCGGGACAAACGTGAGACCTTCACGTCCCTGAAGGGGTATTCGGGTAGAGCGTTAAGGGGCTGACCAATCAGAAAATGACCGGGAGTTAAGACCTCCAGGTCATTTGGGTCAGATGAGAGGGGACAGAGTGGCCGAGAATTGAGTACAGCCTCAATTTTGCAAAACACGGTGGCGAGTTCTTCAAAGGTTAAAACAGTTTCGCCTATAACGCGCCGGAGATGAGTCTTGGCCACCTTAACCACGGCTTCGAATATTCCACCCCAATGAGGGCAAGCTGGGGGGTCAAACTTCCAGGTTACCCCCATCTTGGACAATGCTGTACTTAATCTAAACTAGCGGCACGCTATGATGGCCGCTTTGACACATTACAATAGTGATGTGGAATGTCAATTTATTCTCGAACAAAAAACAATTAAGTTTTGTTTTTGTACCTGATTAAATAGGTTTAATAAAACAAAAATGTATATGTTTATTTAATTTATTTGAACGAACTGAATATTTGAATGAAAATGAATATACATACTTTATATGCACACAAGAAACATATGAATACAAAAGATACCAAAAAAGGTGCCACAAAAGGCCATAATTAATCAGATTCGTCCATACTACTATTTTCACTGTCGTCACTGCTATCATCACCTACATTAATAATTATATGTTCGTTTTCTATAATATTATCTATTTTCACATCTCTTTCATAATCTTCCCTTATTAATTTAACAGTTCTATTCACAACCTTTTCCCAGTCTCCTTTAGTCACATGTTCACAAGCTTCTTCTAATAATTTTAGCATTTTTTTTGTGGTAAATGGGGGTTCTGTATTGTGTCTTGCAGCATATCCCTTAATTTGAGCCCACACCAACTCAATCGCATTATACTCACAATGGTAAGGCGGTAACCGTATAACTCTGTGCCCATGTTCTAATGCTATTTCGTCAATGACGTATCGGATCTTGGTTGGTTTGTTTTCTTTTAAAAGACGTACTAATTCCGCTTTTAACATATTCATGTTTGCATCTACGCCATTTTTACGAAGCCATGCGACGATATCAGCTTTCTTTTGGGATTGGGCAGGTGGCTTGTCAATTTGCATCGAGTGGTATGGGGCGTTGTCCATAATTATAATAGATGGTTCAGGGAGGCTACACAACATTGAGGTAAACCATTCAGTAAACTTTTCTCCATTCATGTATTCATGATAGTCTCCAGTGGTTTTTGACGCAAAAGCCATGAGAGAACCTTCGACAAACCCGTTGATGGTTCCGGCGTGACAAATTATAAGTCGCGATCCTTTTCCTACAGGAACTTTGGAAGTAGATGCTGCTGTGTCATCGTTCCAAGAACGGCCTACAGTATGGTTAGCATTAAGCCATGTTTCATCCAAGAACACAACATTTTGCCAATTTTTGATTTCTTTCACTTGCCGTAAAAAAGTATACCTTGCCATCGCTATATCAAATCTTTCCATCAATATTTTGCGTTTGTTACATTTTTTGTATCGAAATCCAATGGTCTTCAAAATCTTCGTTAAAGAACTTTCCCCACCGAAGAATAATCTAGCTTCCTTCAGTGAATGCACCAACTTTTTTCTTGTTGGATACTCCTTCTGTAAATAGTAGCCGTAAACATGTCTTCGGATAGCATCGGCATCAAAGCTATCGATGCCTACGACTGGTTTTGCTCGTTTTCTCTTTTTTGGTGTGTGAAGTTTATTTTCTTCTGTGCCAGTCTCGCCATATTTTTTTTTAGTTATCCGTCTAACAGTTCGTTGTCCAATATTAAGCGCATCAGCTACGCGTTCAACCACTGACGTTATAGGTAAAATTGGCCCTCCATTTTGAGCTTCACGATCGAAATAGTTACGAAGGCGTATTACGAACTCACGTGTCTGACTATTTAGAACAGTTCTCTGCGTACGTTCGGTCATATCGACGAAATCCACAACAAAGGGCTTGAACAGAGTCCAAATTAACGAGCAAGGGTCAACAGTAATGCAGTATCAATATTTGAAATCCAAAGCCAGGTCAAAACTATATCACAATCGCATTGCACTGACAGTTTATACTTTTCGAAGCAACGTCAATTCGAAACTGCTTTGTTTTGCATTGAGCATTGACGCGAGTTTGCCGGAGGTAGTAGTTGTGCTAGCCAGCGATCCTATGTGACGATCGTATTAGATTCCATTTTTAAAAATTTTCAATTTAGAAAACCAAATGCCGAGTTGTGGTATATATCATATAAAAATAAAAATTTTACCTTTTGTATGAAACAGCTGATATTTTTTTGCGATTTCAGAGGTTTGTCCACATAGTGAAAATTGTTCATATTCACAAGTACATTCACCCCTTAAATGGTGCAAACTGATTTTTCTACACTTGTATACATTTTAGAAATCAATTTAATAAATAAATTTTGAGTCCTAAACCTAAAACTACATTCGATAAAATTTATGAATCTCTGCACATCACTATCGTCAATAAAGTAATACAATTATTTCCTTCAAAGTCGTTATCAATTAATACGGAACTTCATGAGCGGACAAACGTCAAACCGGCCATCATAGCGTGCCGCTAGTTTAATCTTATTGCTAGACAGGAATTCGACAATTTCTTTTAATTATCTATCAGTGCCCTTATAATTGGTGCCGCAATCAGTGCGAATCAGGTCAGGCAATCCTCGACGAGAGACAAATCTACCTAGCGTGGCTACAAAAGCTTCAGTGCTTAAGGCACTCACAAGTTCTAAATGTACCGCCTTGGTAGCGAGACATACAAAAACGCAGAGGTAGGCCTTGAGCGATTTGGCGTTGCGGAGGTTAGAGCTCTTGATGGCAAACGGGCCAGCAAAATCAGTGCCAACCCCAGCAAAGGTTCGAGTGGCTAGAACGCGGTCGGAGGGCAGATCACCCATCATCGGCTGTGAAGTATTAGCCTTCAAGCGGTAACACGGAATGCATCTGAAAGTGACGTTCCGGATGGTGCGTCTCCCTGCCAGAATCCAAAACTCGCGCTGTAAAATAGCCGAGAGTGCATTACAACCAGCGTGGGCATTTTCAAGATGGTAGTGTGTCACTAGCAATTTGACAAAGGTGCCGTCCTTAGGTAGCAAAAGGGGGTGGCGAGCACCATAGGGCAGATTGGAATTCTTGAGGCGTCCTCCAACGCGTAGCATTCCGTTATTGTCCAAAAAAGGGCTTAGGCGAGCAAGGGGGCCCTTCAAAACTAAACCTCTCTTTAGGGTGTCAATCACGGATGAAAAATGCTCCACCTGAACCACACGCACCCAGTAGTTCCGGGCGTCTTGGCGTTCAAGAGGGGAAAGCACAGGACTCAAATTTTTATTTTCTGAATTCCGCCCATTATGGATAAAACGTCGAATCCAACCGGTAACACCAATTAGTTTATCAAGGGAACTGTAACGGTTCAAAAGAAAGTTCAAGTCGGGGATCTGTTTATCCTCAACCACTCCGACTCTTAAGCCCGGCAATACTTCGGGAGCGGAAAACCTATTTTGAGGCCAAGTCGTCTCGGATTGGGATAGCCAACTTGGATCCCACCAAAGGTGATGGTGGACCAGTGAAGAGGCCTCACAGCCGCGGGAGGCGCAATCGGCCGGGTTCAGTTCTCCGGGTACGTGTCTCCAAATCACCGGTACTGCAGAGCTCTAAATTTGGGAGACCCGATTCGCAACAAAGACCTCTAAGTTGTGAGGCGCGGCTCGTAGCCAGCAAAGGACAATCTCACTGTCCGTCCAAGCATAAACGTCGGTCAGATCGACCGCAGATGCCAAAGAGGAGCGGACGTGGTTCAAGAGGCGTACCAGAAGGGCGGCGCCAGACAATTCTAATTTCGGGATAGTTAACCGTGACCGAATAGGGGCCACCTTGCTTTTTCCCAAGACGAGATGCGTCGCGACCTCACCGGCGACATCGGCAGTCCTCAAATATACCACGGCGGCGTATCCTCGTTCGGAGGCGTCGCAAAACCCGTGGAGACTGGCATGACACCTTCCTGTTGGTAGGAAGCGTCGAGGCATGGAAATTCGGTTAACTTCAGGAAGTGAAGACACAAGGGAGTTCCACTCCTTCAATAACTTCCCAGGGAGTGGTTCGTCCCAACCGAGTTCAGCAATCCAAAGCTTCTGGAGGAAACATTTAGCCAAAAATATTACGGGAGTGATCCATCCATTGGGATCGAAGGTGCGAGCAACCGTAGACAATACGGAACGCTTAGTCCAGACCTTAGGAGGTGGGTCTAATTTGACCCGGTAGGTGAAAACGTCTTGGACGGGCTGGTACTGTATTCCAAAGACCGTCAGCAAATTGGGATTTTCGGGATTTTCAAAAATATGAGGATCCTGCTGATCCTTTCCCGGAAGATCCTTCAAGACGTGAGGGGAGTTGGACAGCCACTTGCCCAACTCATAACCTCCGGACTTCAGTATTGCAATCAATTCATCGCGAAGAGTCAGAGCTTCCTCAACGCTCGAGGCTCCCGTGCAAATATCGTCCATATAGACTGACGATTCCAAGGTGGCTGATGCGCGAGGGTAATTCAGTCGCTCCCGGTTAGCTAGTTCTAACAAGGTCCTGATAGCAATATAGGGGCTTGACTTGAGTCCATAGGTCGTGGTGTTCAATTCAAAGACACGCATTGGCTCATTAGGATTTTCGCGCCACAGAATCATTTGGTATCTCCGATCATCGCGATGTACCATCGACTGTCTAAACATCATCTTGATGTCAGCTACGAAAACAATTTGATGCCGGCGGAAATGCGTGAGGATATCGGAGATATCCTTGATCAGCTTAGGACCGGAGTGTAAGCATTGGTTCAATGTCACCCCGTTGGATGTGGCCGCGGAGCCGTTAAAAACCACTCGAATCTTCCCCCCAGGGGTCTTCAAGACGGCATGGTGGGGTAAGAAGTAGTGCTCGTGTGCGCGCCAATCAAAATTGGATGGTGACATATGCCCCAGGCCCTCGTACTCGCGCATAAATTCAACGTACTTGGAGCGGAAGGTGGAGTCGCGCCGCATGCGCCGTTCCATAGACAAGAGCCTCTTTTCCGCCAAGGCCCGCGATTGACCAAGCGGGGGGCGAGAAGCGAGAAAGGGCAAGCGAGTTACAAATCGCCCATCAACACGGCGGCCTGTGTTGTTTTGATAAAACAACTCACATTCAAGGTCAAGAGGGTCAACTCGTGCGGCATGCGGCGGCTCCTCAACTTCCCAAAAGCGCTGGACCACGTCCGACAGCGTCAAGCCGGCTGCTTGCAATTGGTCCAGCACCGGTAGGTCCGAAGACCGTAGCACGGGTCCAAAAAAGCTAGAGCCGAATATAGTGGACATGGCACATAGGCCGTCCTTCTGCAAAACCCTAATTTCCCCTGACAAGACCAGGCCCAACACATCGGAACCCAACAAAAGGTCCATAGGACCGGGTTCAGTCCAGTGGGGGTCAGCTGGGTTTAGGCCTGATGCACAGGACACCGCAGCGTCAGCTATTCGGACCTGCGGTAGGGGGCCTAAGATATTGTCAAGGACTGACACCTTGACCAAGACCCTAAGATTGCCCGTAACGGGGCCAAACATTAATTCCGCTTCCCCGTTGGGAGTCGAGGGCTCTATACCCCCGATACCTATCACCCGTCCTGTTCGAGGACTCCAAGGGAGCCCTAGCTCACCCACCAAACGAGAAGAAGCAATACAGCGCTGTGAACCCGAATCCAAAAGGGCGCGAACGATTAAAAATTCACCCTTCGGGTTGAATACCTTCACTGAGACAGTCGGCAAAAGAATGGTCTGACAGACGGACTGCCGGAGATTCAAGGTCTCAGGAGAAGTTGCTGTGGTGGGGGCTAGGGCGGCAACTACCTATTGGTGGTCGTCCTCATCAAACCGGTCCTCTAACCGGGGAATCTCATATTGAGACTCAGGGGGGACCTCCAAAGGTGAGTGGGACGGACCTCCATTTGGGTAAACCCATGCGTCATCTCGTGGCGGCAGCACGGGCCTAGTCATACGGGCTGAGGTCGGTAGGCCGTAGTAAGGCTGTCGACCCGCTTGAGGTGGGCGGCGTTCGAGGCGTGGCCACTCATGAAGCGGAGGTGAATAGCGGGCAGACTGAACCGTAGACGGAGCCGCCACAAATCTCCCATCAGAACGTCGAGGGGGGTTGGCGCCCCCCTCACGGGGGGGTGAAGCCCCCATAGGCGGGGTCGAAATCCGGACGCGTCGGGATTCATGGCCCTGATCAGGAGACCGACGCAAGTAATCCGGGGAGCGATCGGTAAGAGCGCCCCCGCCCGTGCGGGGCGCGCCCTCACTCTCCACCCGGCGGCCAACACCATTCTTGTTGGCGCACAAAATCTCCAGGTGGTTACCCCTACAAATTGGGCATGGCCGTTGCTGTTGGCAGTCCCGTTGCATGTGAGCTTCCAGACAGCTATAGCACCAGTGGCGGTCTCTTGCAATGCCCCTCCGATCCTTGATCCGCTTAGAGAGAAACTGGGGGCAAGAAAGCACCCGGTGGCCTGGACGCCTGCAATAGTTACAGGGGGCGGGTTCAGTGGCAGCAAGTCCAGTGTAAACGGGCATTGGTCTCCGGTCGGAGGCCCTTTTACCAGGGACGCCAGTGTGACCCTTTTCCTTCTTCAGCTGGGCAGGCCGCTCTGGGGTCCTTGAAGGACCAGCAATACCAGAGTTATCAGCCTGCCGGCACTCTTCCTCAAGGAACTTTAAAAGGTCCGAAAAGGGGGGCAGGTAACTGGCCCCGTCCCCACCATACCTTTGCTCAAAACGCAGTTTCAACTCGGGAGGTAGGCGGGACAACACAATGTGTAATAAAAGGAAGGACCACTGGTCCACGGGAAGCTCTAAACGCTTAAGAGCGTTGCAGGCTACAATCAGTGGATTTAAGAGCGATTCTCTTAAATGGGACACCCCATAGACACGTGGCAGCGCTAGAATTTGTGCCACGTGTGTGTCTGCTAACCGGCGCACGTTGGCATACCGCCGAGTCAGTAGTTCCCGCGCGGTGGTATAACTCTCCTCGGAGAGGTCTAGGTGACTAACTAAACCCAGAGCCTCTCCCTGCAGGGAAGAGAGTAGATAGGCCAGTTTCTGGCAGGGAGACAGGTCCCTTCTCGCGTCCACCAGGCTATCAAAGAGGCTGAGAAAGCCTAGCCACTCGCTCAGGTTGCCAGAAAAGTGGGGCAAGTTTATTGTTGGCAACTTGCCCTGTAACGCAGGCTGCGTGGTGGGTCTGGTGGGAGACTCAAGAATAGAGCTCATTCTCGCCTCCTTCTTGAGCCTCGCGGCCTCCTCCACCAGACCGTCTGTCAGCTCAAAAAACTGTTCGTAGTCCCGCACTGAGGACTCCAGCGATTCCGGAGGTAGCTCCAATGCCATGAGGTCTCGGAAGGCCTCTTCGACGACCGCCTGCCTGGTCCGCACCTGCTCGCACCGCTGGAGCAGTGCGGATGCCCGGTCCACCCGGCCTACCAAGGCGTTGGCTGTAGCAGCCCAACGCAGCTCTGATTGAATTTGCACGCTCAATTTTTTGTGGGCTGACATCTTAGGTAGGTACAAAACAACTTAAATAAAGGTAGTTACAACAACTAGATAACAAAATCAAAACAAAGTTATTTGTTACAAGTTATGTTTCAACTTCAACCAAACAAATTAATAATCAAACAAGAATTACCCACTTTAAACACAAACAAATTACTACTTAAATACTATTTATTAGTTAGAATTATTTACTTTGAAACAAGAATTATTTATTTTAAATACATCAAACAAACTACTCTGTTACCTAACCACGAGGGGTTCTAGTAAACAAACAAAGTATTTGTTGGTTAAAAGTTCCAAAAGATACAAATTAAGCTATCAATAATTTATGTTAAGTCAATCAATAACATAAATTAAGATAAAAGAAAAATTAAGTTTTTATTTACCCGTACTAAGCCACTAGACTCATATCAGGCACTGCAAATTACAAATTGGCTTGGTAAGAACCTACAATTATCAAATTATATTAATATTAAGTTTATTTATTACAATCTACATCTAACTGTTGGCCAGTTACGGGCCACAAACAACAATTAGATACTATTAATTATTAATCAGCAAAAATTAACAAAACAAAATCTCAATAATTGCAATCATTATACAGGCCTACATGTGACAAGGTAGGCTATGTACTAGTAACTCAATAAGCCTCAATAAGTCAATCAATAACATAAATTAAGATAAAAGAAAAATTAAGTTTTTAATTACCCGTACTAAGCCACTAGACACATACCAGGCACTGCAAATTACAAATTGGCTTGGTAAGAACCTACAATTATCAAATTATATTAATATTAAGTTTATTTATTACAATCTACATCTAACTGTTGGCCAGTTACGGGCCACAAACAACAATTAGATACTATTAATTATTAATCAGCAAAAATTAACAAAACAAAATCTCAATAATTGCAATCATTATACAGGCCTACATGTGACAAGGTAGGCTATGTACTAGTAACTCAATAAGCCTGTGTATTAATAAGTTATAAATTAATAAGTTTACAATTAATGAGTTAACCCTAGAACGGCAAAGTTAAGTCACAGTAATGCCAAATCTGTCCGCGGAATCAATTAAACCACGCTCTGCTTACCAATTGTTGAGGCCAACGGCTTGGCCAACGAGTCAACACCTGGACCACTAGGTTCAGGGGTCCATCAGCTGAACCTGAGTCCAGAGTCGCTGCCCAAAGCGGCCTTTCACCGCGGTCAGATCTGTTCTCAACGCAGTGGTGACTTAATGATGGTAGGGTTGCACTGACCTTCCTTGCAGCAGTCAATCCTTGTACGGCCTGAGATGGTATGATAGTGGTGATATGTGGGTGTATTGTGAGGTTAAGTGTAAGGTGAACTTCTCAGGCCACTAGCAGCAGCAGGCAGGCAGCCAGTTATGGCCCGCTGGAGACGTTGGGCTGACGGAGCACTGTACACTTGGCTTGTCACTAGTAAGACCAACTAGAGGTGGTCAAAGTCACTGTTTCACACTTAGCGTGGCGAGCAATAACCGCTTGTTAGGAGTCGCCTTTTGTTACAAATAACAGTCTGTAATTCTGCTTATAGCTAGGTCGACACATAGACCGCTTGACGGCACAACTAAACCGTAAAATAAACTAAATCTAGACACTTAAACAGCAAAACGGTGCGCGAGGCGACTTGGTTTTTTCGTGTACGTGTTAGCTGTCAAAAAGGAACTTGCAAAATCCACGCCCAAAAAAAGCGGCAAGTTTAAAACTAAGAATCTGTCAACTTCATTGCGGGCTAAAAGATTGCCAGCGCCACGACCATGGATCAAGGAATTCTGGACAGGTACATGGCGCGAACATTATTTCTTTTTTTTTTCTTTTTTAATGTGGTGTGCAATAAAGTGTATTCATTTCATTTCTTTTCATTCAGTTCTTAATTAAATCCGTACCTCTAATCGGTTGCTACACGTCATCAGGCCGAAACGCTAAAAAATGTCGGTAGAGTGGTAACTAGCCATGACCAAAGTCTCCCATTAAATAAAATAAATTAGTTACAATACTTAACGCGTAGAGGATTTGTATCCAGACTTGTAGCAGTCAGTAAAATAAACGTCGCGTTTTCATGATTATAGTGTGAATAGGCTTTTATAAAGAGGGCATCTCCGGTAAACCAGTTGCAGTTGAAATATAAAGGCTATTTGTAAATGCTCCTATTGTTACGTATCTTTGAAATTTTTCATTGCAATGCACTTCTGTATGGTACTCGTAGATTTATGCAATTCGTTTAGTCTTGCTCAGGCGACTGTAATAATATCGTGAACTCTAAGTAGTATCTATATAATCTATCTAGAATCTATCTATCTAATACCTTTAAACGAGCAATTCTTGTATATATATATATATATAATCTGAATCTCGGAAACGGCTCCAACGATTTTCATGAAATTTAGTAAGAAGGCGGTTTCGGGGCGACAAATCGATCTAGCTAGGTTACATTTTTAGAAAAGGTCGTTTTATCCGTGTTTTCAGGCAATGAAAAACCTCTTAAAATATCATTAGAATACGAAGGTTTTCGCCATCATCTATGAATTTCCAATAGCTCGGGAAATAGGGCGGTCCCGAAACCAGAAGACCCCGGTTCGAGTCCAGACTATTAATAATATTTGAAAAACCCTATGATTTTTATTATTATTATTATTATTTAATATTTTTTTTAATATATAATTTCCAAAAAACACGATTTACCAAAAAAAAGTAACCCAGATATTAATATTATAAATGAGAACGTATATTTGTATGTCCTTCATTCCTGCATCCATGGAAAAACTTGATTTCTCTAGCTGAGGATCAAACCGTTGAAAACAAATAGAGTGTACTTAAATTGCGCGAAACAAAAGGGCGCCCGCGGGTCTTTTAAAATTTTCAAAGTACACACGGACGAATTCACGGGAACAATGTGACTTAGCCTTTTTAAAAGGTTACTCTAATATAAATTAGTATATTTTTGTCTTGCTATGGCCCGTTTTGTCAGTATAGTATTAAACTTACTTAAATACCAATATACCTAATAGGGAATTTTAAAAAATATATATAATGATGTGATAAATAAATATATTATATGAATATTTTTCAAAAAGTTGTCCATTTTTATAAAATTAAGGTGTCCCCTCGTGAAAAACGTAAAAGTAGCAAAGAAATAGTTTCTGTCACGAATTATGTATGATTTGAATGTTATCTGGGTCTCATAGGTATACATTAAAAGCATAATTACAGCTGTAGATACGTATTATTTTACTTAAAAAAAAAACAATTTGTTTAGGGTAATGACAAGTAATGAAAATATTCTTCCATACAAAATCCGTTGTCCTCTTTCTACCTACGGGACCAAAAAACGTTGTGCAACTATATTTTCAACTATTAATATGTGTGATTTTATGACTGTGCGTAAAATCTGTGAACGGATTGTTTTTAATTCGCTTTCGCGGACCATTGTTTCAGTGATGCCCGTACAGACCTACTCTGAAAAAACTCAATGGAGTGCATTTGCAATGATTGTTATTTGCATCTATTTTCATATGCAACTAAAAAAAGAATATTCCCACAGTTATTCCCTCTTTTGTAGAGAAAAATGGCTCCATATCAATAAATTAACGTTATAAACGTAAAACGGAAGGCAGTCAAGTGATGCTGCGGAAAGCGCTTTTAAATCACGCAGTGAACGGAAACGGAAGTGGTTCACTAATAAATATGGCGGCTCGTTCTTCGTAAATATTAGTAGTTATCTGGGAGAGGTTCGTTTCACTTACAACTAGTGTTGTAATATAATTATATCTTTTTTATTAATACCAAAAACAATTAAAAAAATTACAATGTTCAAACCTCCAGTTGAAACCTAAATAAGTATATGTAATTCATATTTTTTAAGCCTAAACTAGCGGCACGCTATGATGGCCGGTTTGACACATTACAATAGTGATGTGGAATGTCAATTTATTCTCGAACAAAAAACAATTAAGTTTTGTTTTTGTACCTGATTAAATAGGTTTAATAAAACAAAAATGTATATGTTTATTTAATTTATTTGAACGAACTGAATATTTGAATGAAAATGAATATACATACTTTATATGCACACAAGAAACATATGAATACAAAAGATACCAAAAAAGGTGCCACAAAAGGCCATAATTAATCAGATTCGTCCATACTACTATTTTCACTGTCGTCACTGCTATCATCACCTACATTAATAATTATATGTTCGTTTTCTATAATATTATCTATTTTCACATCTCTTTCATAATCTTCCCTTATTAATTTAACAGTTCTATTCACAACCTTTTCCCAGTCTCCTTTAGTCACATGTTCACAAGCTTCTTCTAATAATTTTAGCATTTTTTTTGTGGTAAATGGGGGTTCTGTATTGTGTCTTGCAGCATATCCCTTAATTTGAGCCCACACCAACTCAATCGCATTATACTCACAATGGTAAGGCGGTAACCGTATAACTCTGTGCCCATGTTCTAATGCTATTTCGTCAATGACGTATCGGATCTTGGTTGGTTTGTTTTCTTTTAAAAGACGTACTAATTCCGCTTTTAACATATTCATGTTTGCATCTACGCCATTTTTACGAAGCCATGCGACGATATCAGCTTTCTTTTGGGATTGGGCAGGTGGCTTGTCAATTTGCATCGAGTGGTATGGGGCGTTGTCCATAATTATAATAGATGGTTCAGGGAGGCTACACAACATTGAGGTAAACCATTCAGTAAACTTTTCTCCATTCATGTCTTCATGATAGTCTCCAGTGGTTTTTGACGCAAAAGCCATGAGAGAACCTTCGACAAACCCGTTGATGGTTCCGGCGTGACAAATTATAAGTCGCGATCCTTTTCCTACAGGAACTTTGGAAGTAGATGCTGCTGTGTCATCGTTCCAAGAACGGCCTACAGTATGGTTAACATTAAGCCATGTTTCATCCAAGAACACAACATTTTGCCAATTTTTGATTTCTTTCACTTGCCGTAAAAAAGTATACCTTGCCATCGCTATATCAAATCTTTCCATCAATATTTTGCGTTTGTTACATTTTTTGTATCGAAATCCAATGGTCTTCAAAATCTTCGTTAAAGAACTTTCCCCACCGAAGAATAATCCAGCTTCCTTCAGTGAATGCACCAACTTTTTTCTTGTTGGATACTCCTTCTGTAAATAGTAGCCGTAAACATGTCTTCGGATAGCATCGGCATCAAAGCTATCGATGCCTACGACTGGTTTTGCTCGTTTTCTCTTTTTTGGTGTGTGAAGTTTATTTTCTTCTGTGCCAGTCTCGCCATATTTTTTTTTAGTTATCCGTCTAACAGTTCGTTGTCCAATATTAAGCGCATCAGCTACGCGTTCAACCACTGACGTTATAGGTAAAATTGGCCCTCCATTTTGAGCTTCACGATCGAAATAGTTACGAAGGCGTATTACGAACTCACGTGTCTGACTATTTAGAACAGTTCTCTGCGTACGTTCGGTCATATCGACGAAATCCACAACAAAGGGCTTGAACAGAGTCCAAATTAACGAGCAAGGGTCAACAGTAATGCAGTATCAATATTTGAAATCCAAAGCCAGGTCAAAACTATATCACAATCGCATTGCACTGACAGTTTATACTTTTCGAAGCAACGTCAATTCGAAACTGCTTTGTTTTGCATTGAGCATTGACGCGAGTTTGCCGGAGGTAGTAGTTGTGCTAGCCAGCGATCCTATGTGACGATCGTATTAGATTACATTTTTAAAAATTTTCAATTTAGAAAACCAAATGCCGAGTTGTGGTATATATCATATAAAAATAAAAATTTTACCTTTTGTATGAAACAGCTGATATTTTTTTGCGATTTCAGAGGTTTGTCCACATAGTGAAAATTGTTCATATTCACAAGTACATTCACCCCTTAAATGGTGCAAACTGATTTTTCTACACTTGTATACATTTTAGAAATCAATTTAATAAATAAATTTTGAGCCCTAAACCTAAAACTACATTCGATAAAATTTATGAATCTCTGCACATCACTATCGTCAATAAAGTAATACAATTATTTCCTTCAAAGTCGTTATCAATTAATACGGAACTTCATGAGCGGACAAACGTCAAACCGGCCATCATAGCGTGCCGCTAGTGTAATGAGCCAAACACTTTACAATCTTTACATGAAACTTATATCTTCTCAACTCATCGCATCGCCATCCCTCTGCTGGGCACGGGTCAACACAATACCTATGTATATTATCATAATCATCAAAATGAGCAACCAATCCATGGCTCACTACTGAGCGCAGGTCTCCTCTCAGAGAAGGGTTAAAGGCTAAGGTTATAGGCCATAGTATAGCCCACCACGCGCGCTGGTCCAATGCGAATTATTGTAGTGTATGTAGACTTCACACACCTTTGAGAACATTATGGAGAACTCTCAAGCGTGCAGGTTTTCTCACAATATTTTCATTCTCCGTTGAAGCATGTGATATTTAATTCCTTAAACGTACATGACTACGAAAAGTCAGGGATCGAACCTGCGATCCCCCAAATAGCAGACTACGGTCCTAACCACAAAGCTATCACCACTGCTTATTTTATGTATAAACTTATTAAATATGTAAAATATTTTATTGCTAGCCTTTTTATCTTTATAGCTTCCCCGAGACTTCGTTCACGTGGAGTAAGGTTTTAAAATCCCGCGAGAAACCTACGCTTTTCCACGTAAAGAGTAGCCTACATTACCGCCCAGGTCTTCAACTATACCCACGCAAAAAGTACGTCAATCCATTGCTCCATTGATGCGTGATTGAAGGACAAACTAATACATAATAATACATGTTAGTAGGGATTAGTAGGGATACTAAAGATTAATTTCCTGTATACTTATTAGACGACTTAATTGAAAATGTCGCTAGTTAAAAGGAAAAGAGTGGTATAATGGTTATTTTTAAACTTCTTTTACAGGATAAAATACCTGTTATCAACTTTATAAGTACTTGAATATCGGAAGGTTTTTAGAAAGGGACTCTTTGGCAGCACTACTTGGATTCAAGTGACTGAAGTCAAAAGTGCTTTACCTTTCCGTAATAAATATTATGGGTGAAATTATGGACTTTCCCCATTGACATTTTCAAGTGGCGTTGTGAATAGGCTGGCTGGATTTTACCGCATTTGACTTTATTTAAAGGAAAGGTTTGAGTTATGGTTCTCTCAGCATTCACATCGCATTTATGTGGTAATAGTAAAAGTGGATTTATAAATCTGTACTTCATTAAGGAATTTGCACACTCAGTATAGTTCGAAGAACCTCGAAGGGTCCCGAAGTGCTGGAGTAGCGACATCGCACCAGAAAGTGCATAGAGAGCAGACTCCTCCACTAGGCAGACAGGTTAGATTAAAGAACAAGCGAGTTGAAGACCGTAACACTGAGACGTGTGGAAGTCCCTACAAAAGATCTGTATCCAACGGCTTTGGACTCCTATCGATTGACGAGAGGAGTTAATGACACCTCGAGACTATTTTTGTCACACCCACTTTTATTTATTTTTCCAGTTTTACTGAATTTACACTACCGCAGATGATTAAGTCTATACTTAGCAATTTATATGACCCATGACCCTCTAAAATCAGGTCAAGCTAAACCGACTAAGGTTCGCCTGTTCAGCTTGGTCTCATAATGTATGGTAGGCTTAAGGAGTGGGAACCCGGAGTTCAGTACAAATAGTCAAAAACTCCATTATGATCAACTCGACCCACGCGCCAGTCCAGTATTAAAAAATACTGGACACGGGTCCTTCTCAGAATGAAGGGATTAAGGTTAGGCCATAATCCACGAGACTGTTCAAGTGCGGATTGCCAGACTTTACACATCTTCGAGAACTCTATAAGGAGGTAGGGTATCTCAGACATGCAGGTTTACTCGGGACGTTTTCCTTCACCATTAAAGAAAGTGATAGAATAGAATAGAATAGAAATGCTTTTTATTCAAATAAACTTTTTTACAAGTGCTTTTGAATCTTCGATGAGTCTACCACTGGTTCGGAATGCCCTTCCTGCCGAGAAGAACCAGCAAGAAACTCGGCAGTTGCTCTTTTCAAAACAAGTTTACAATATAATAAATACTATGATATGTATGCAGTGTTTCCACAATGAGGCGAAGTTCCACAAAAGCATACCTAATTATAATTCAACACATGTTAAGACGGACAGACAGAAAGTAGCCCCATTCCCGCCAGTAGCACCCTTTCACAAGAATGACGCATGACCCAGCCATTGCTTCGCTTCGAGGATATTATAGCTTAAACCTAAATAACTTCGAAAATTTAGAGATGCATGTCTGGGAATCAAACTCCAGACCTCCCAAAAGAGAAGTTCGAAGTCCATTACAACCTTTTGAATCAAGCAAATGAAGCAAATAAACTTGTTTGATAAAATAAAAGGTCAATTTATTTTTGGTCTCAAGTGAAACAAACCGCAGAATTCCACCAACCGAAGCGGAACATGGATTCGTGGTTTCGGTGAATCGCCGACGATTCGTAGCATCTAGCTCACGCTTAGATATAGGATGATAAAATTTCAAAGCTCCCGTAGAACCTACATATCTAACAAAAAGAAAAATATGAACGATATTTTCCTTGAATACGACTGGCTTACCACTGGTTATTCTCGGGAAATATAGAGATCAAGTATCTCAGAAATATATTTCCCGCGCTGCAATGAATTGTCAAAATAAAATTTAGGTTAAGTATGTTTCTCAGTCGTGTATTATTATTTCTTGTGTTAACAAAAGTTGCGGTTTTAGCACAAAAAATTTAATCAGGTTAACTCAGTTCTGACAGTTTTTAGGGTTCCGTAGTAAACACGGAACCCTTATAGTTTCGCCATGTCCGTCCGTCTGTCTGTCCGCGGTTTAGCTCAGAGACTATTGGTACTAGAAATCTGTAATTTGACAAGGGTATAAATATCAATCACGCCGACAAAGTCGTCAAAAAAAATTGTGAAAAATAAGTTTTTTTGGGGTACCTCCCCTACATGTAAAGTGGGGATAATTTTTTTTTTTCTCGTCTATCCCATAGTGTGGGGTGTCGTTGAATAGGTCTTTCAAAAATATTGTGGGTGTGGGAACATCATTTTTCAATTCAGGGATCCGTTTGTGAAATATGATATTTTAAAGTGCTAAATTTTATTAGAGTCAAGTGTCCCCCCCTCTGCCAGCTAAATAGTTGTATATAGGATACAAGAAAAAAATCACAGCAGTAGTATATATTATAATGAATTTTAAAGGAAAACTATCACGGCTAAGTAGGGTTCATTAGTTAAGGAGTTATATCTGTTTTTTCTAAGTTAGGTATTACACGTAGTGTAAGTTGCATATTTTGTAGAATATTATAGTATTTAAACCATGGAACTCAAAATTTATTCAATATTCATAAATAAAACAAAAGCACTATCCTAGGTCAGCAATAATATTTGAGACTTTCAACTACGGAACCCTACACTGCGCGTGGCCCGACACGCACTTGGCCGGTTTTTCTATTGACAGTTTTTCCAATACGAAAACTTGCAAATTAATTTAGTTTGAAATCTTCAAAATCTGTGTAGTTTACTGCTAATAAGTAATTTGTTGTGTTTGTTTTATAAAAAAATAAGTTGTTCGTGTTGTTTGTGACTTCTAATGGCCGATTTCACCAACATCGAGTGACGTTTTACCGAAGTTATTCCTCGTTGGGCGACAGTTTTTGTATTGAAAATGCTGTCAAAATATCAAATGACCATGCAAAAACCCGTCCCACCCACCAACAGATTTGAAACGTATCTCAGTTAACACATCATAGCAGCCTGATGATTTTTTAGTATGACGACATCCGCCGTAGGATCGTTTTTCATGCAAATCGAACTTGAATTAATTATTTATTTATTTTTCAGTGAATTGTTTTGTTTACCAATTTAGTAGTTTACAATAATTATAAAATGAACATTCAAAAGCATTAGCCAACTAGAAAAAAAGCTATTGTGGACGCAAACGCCTGAGAAGCAGAAAAAAACCGCGCTGCGCGCTGCCCGCGTTCCCACTGACCAGTGACCACCTCCCGGCTCCCGCCCTTTCATCGCCTGTGCATGCGCGCGCGTACTTCAGCGTGCGTACATTCTTTTGTAATTTTTTTTAAAACCCAATTATTTTCGAATTGAAAGTGGTTATTTTAGTCTCTTTGTGGGACGTCACAATAATACTAAAAATAGTGCCATGTCTGTTGGTGGGTGGGGACAGGGCTCATACAATTCTTTGCATAGTCCTTTGCGCTCGGATAAAATAAGTCTTATAAGTTTTACCAAAGTTTTTAATGGCCGATTTTACCAACGTAAAATAAGTTTAACTTTAGTAAAGTCGGCCCTTAGTTATATTATTAACAATACTTACTTTAAATTAAATAAATAGAAACCTTAAAGGGGGATTTACAAAATTTCTGTTTTAATGATATAGAGAATAAGGCGAGCTATTAAAAACTTTTTAATAGAAACAATAAAAAATTGTTTTAAATAATTTTTGTCAATGTTAAATCGCATGTGAACGAAGGAAATTTTACAGAAGGAAATTAAGTTGGTATATTTTATTTCTTAAGCTGGAGCAGTGGCATTATATTTTTCAAGAAGATGGCAATAAATAAAAGTAATGGGATGTATAGCGATTCCCATGTGGAAAGTTATGGCGCGGCTATAAAATAGCTTTATCATGTCAGCCTTGTGTTGTTGAAAGTAACCGGTATATTATTGTCTTTATAAAAACAAAACAACATAACAAGGGTAACAAGTAATTTGTGAGCCTCAACAGCCCGTTAAAGGTGTGGGCTGAAAACTGACAGGTCGACGGTTCAATCGTGGGGATTGATTTTACTATTGTCGTACCCACTCCTAACAGATTTGGAGGGGACCAAGCTTAATGCTAATTTGGAGGGAGAGGGAAATATTAATATTCTTTAAAATAAAATTATGTGGCACTCGGGGACTGCCGCGGTAAAGCAATTGCAAAGCATTTTTTATCGACTTAGGCAATTATAATATTTATGCAATATTTTTTTTCCATAATAAAAATTATGCAAAAAAAAAATTAAAAAACAAACAAAGAAGAAAAGCGCACTGTCACTACTTCGCGAGTGAGATTCGAACCTGCGACATCATACACCATACAGTAAAGAAAGCGGCCGCTCGCCCACTGCGCCAAACAGACCTACTTGTGAACCTCTAAAATGTTGAACGCTTACTGAACGACGGTGTTAGGTTTATTTTCTTTACGGAATTTCTTGATTCGGTCGCCGCGCTCAAACTGTTTGTCCTAGTTCAAAGCCCACGATAAAAGCTATGCAATAGCTTAAAAATATTTTTGAATTTGAAGTTTATATCTTATACCCATGACTTCGTCGGCGTTGATTTAGAATTAATATTAAAAATCTTCAAATGAAGCGCTTTCTTTTGATTTTTCTAGGAAATGTACTGTCTCCTGAAACTTTAAAGTAAGATATAAATATGACGGCACACCTCTTGCACAGCGTCTAATAAAAGTAATCACAAACTATCTCAGAACAGAACATCATTCTAAACAATCATCTTCTTTCAATAAAAATAACTATCCACAGAGGAAGATACATTGAAATCGTTATGTGACAAGTATGGAACCCAATATTTCCATGTCTAACTAGACAAACCCGGCTAAATATGCTAGCCTAGGTGTAGCCTCCACCCAACCCCTGCCAGCTGCCCGTCTCCACCAAGAAGACCCTAGCAAATCTCCTTTCTAACTCGCTCATGGCCCATCGCTAGGCAAGGAAACACTATCACGGTAACATCAATAACATTGCAACAAACTCACCAAATATCCCAGTAATACTCCTTCAACAACGATCACCAATCCTTTCGCACCATCACAAATTACGCAATCAATCACTTCAGATCCCCACCCATCGCAACCACGACAAAACGGCACACTGCACCAAAACCATTTTGGTCATGGTTTTGGTCGACCATGTCAGCGAACACAGCAACCACTATGTATTCTCCACAGTAGCCAGAAACACTCCAACAACAATTGCATAATCACTCTACACTATCACATATCACTATCAAATCATTAATCCTAATCCTCAAATCCTAAATCCAACAAAATAATGACAAAACCGCTGCAACCTGAACGAACCGACCAATTAATAACTTATCTCCATAGCAACCATTAACTATGTGACATCAAATCATAGACCATGAACACTAGAATATCTGACCACAGATCCACATAGCACAGACACCGAAATTGGTATCAACGATAAATGTCACCATAGAGTACAAGCATTAGGGAATGCGACATAAGACAACAGATGGCGCTTCACAATTATCCTACTAATATATTTTTGTTCCGTGAGCCGATTTTGATTAAATAAAGCCTACTTATACCTAATTATCTTGCTTCGCTCAAGATACTGAAAATTAGTTTAGGTAGCAATTTTTAATAATTTTATTCTGACACTAAGCAGTGTAGGGACATCACACGCGATCATTTTTTCGCAAATATTTTCAATGTACAGTCAAAACGGTTTTACAACTTTTGTAAATTGTTTTGTATGTAAAATGTATTGTATTGTTAAAAATAGGTTAAGAGATAATTTTGTTATAATTTTTGACATATTTTGTTATACTCTGACGTGATAACGTCTTATAAATCGATGAACACCAGCTGCACGCACGAAAAAGTGTCACGTTCCGCCTGAGCCTGAGGGTGCAAGCGAGAGCGATGAGAAGCGAAGAGAATTTTATTTTTTTAATTATTGCAATATGAAAAGGAGTGCAGGTAGGTATTATAAAAGAAGACCTTTGCTAATTTAAATAATGAATAATAAATTTTGCTGACGTAATCAATATTTCTTCTATGCGTTCTTTGAACGGATGTCACAAGTGTATTTTCAGTATCCAAAAAAAGTCTCTTGCTCTATCGGATTTACGTGTGATATACGATCACTTTTATGCGGATCGCTGCCTCGGGTGAATAGGTTTGGAATCATTCGGCCGCCGATAGTCCGGTCATTACCCGTGAATAAACGCGTAATTACAGATCATCCACTTAATGGCCGTAAACGCTAGTTTATAGTACATTAATGGTACTCCGACTATAATCTCTACAACGCCTAATACGGGCTCAGAATCTGTTGACTTGACTTACAGTGCTAGAAGCTTTGATCAGATGGGACAAACAATTCTGGGGCTAAGTACCTTCTCGGAGCACATTTTTACGTCTTCTAAAGAAAAAGAAACATGTATGGTACTCCGACTATAATCTCTACAATGCCTAATACGGGCTCAGAATCAGTTGACTTGGCTTACAGTGCTAGAAGCTTTGATCAGATGGGACAAACAATTCTGGGGCTAAGTACCTTCTCCGAGCACATTTTACGTCTTCTAAAGAAGAAGAAGAATGTATGGTACTCCGTCTATAATAATCTCTACAATGCCTAATAAGGGCTCAGAATCAGTTGACTTGGCTTACAGTGCTAGAAGCTTTGATCAGATGGGACAAACAATTCTGGGGCTAAGTACCTTCTCCGAGCACATCTTACGTCCTCTAAAGAAGAAGAAGAATGTATGGTACTCCCTCTATATTCCTGCAATGCTTAATAAGGGCTCAGAATCAGTTGACTTGGCTTACAGTGCTTGAAGCTTTGATCAGATGAAACAAACAATTCTGGGGCTAAGTACCTTCTCCGAGCACGTTTTACGTCTTCTGAAGAAGAAGAATGTATGGTACTCCGACTATAATCTCTACAATGCCTAATACGGGCTCAGAATCAGTTGACTTGGCTTACAGCTTTGATTGGATGGGACAAACAATTGTGGGGCTAAGTATCTTCTCCAAGCACATTTTACGTCCACACTCTTGCGACTTGCGAGCTTGCCTCTCGAAGTCGTAGAACTATTGGAGGCACCATGATTATTTTATTAGTCATACCACACGCTACGGCGGCGTAGCGACTATAATAAATTTATGCATCCCACTCTCAAGCTCTCTATTTTATTGTTATATGTTATGTGTTATGAATTCAACCTGTTCCGAAGAACAACGGAGAAGATATGAGTCGAGGATGCCGGATACACTCTCGCCTCTCCTTGTGTCTGGTCTTGTAGCAGCTTGTAGAGTATGGATGCGGGATTACATTGCGGAAAAGGATATCAAAAATTTTGCATAACAGGTACTTAGGAAATCAGTAATTTTGTATAACAGGTACTTAGAATTAAAAAAATGGTCATTGTGTAACCAACAAAACTTCACTTATCTCTTAATAACGTTATTTTACTCTTACTCTTAATACTATTAACAATTTTTGACGTGATAACGTCTTATAAATCGATAACAACGGCTGCACGCACGAAAAAGTGTCACGTTCCGCCTGAGCCTGCGCGTGCAAGCGAGAGCGCGGAACAAGCGATAGAGAGGCACGGTCGGCCCATATTTAGATTATTTATATAGTTTATTACTATAGCCAATGAATTTACCACTGGTTCGGAATGCCTTTCCTGCCGAGAAGAACCAGCAAGAAACTCGGCGGTTACTTTTTCAATACAAATTTACAATACACATCTGATCAAAGCTGTAAGCCAAGGGTTGGCAGAGCGCCGGCCGCCGGGCCCGCCAGTCATCGCGTGCGCGCTGTGGTTAGCGGTCATCAATGTTTCTTTATGACGTTATCACGTAAATCTATCGTCCGTAAACCGACTTTACAGACAACCAATTTTTTTTGCTAATTCTGCTGCACAAAATCTCTAAACTAAATTGAATTGAATGTATAAATTAGTGCTATCCTTTTCTGCAGATAGCATTATGAAAGGGATAGCATGAGATTTACACCTGTCACTTCAGTTTATTTCAGAGAGTGTGTACAACAAGATTACTATGTAAGAAGCGAATAATTTCGCATTAAGAGTTACAAAAGTCCAGTCATGTAATATTTTAAAACGATCTTGCAAGTATCGAAAACGAAAAAGAAAAGGGAGAACGTGAGATCGTAGTGATAGCGATTAGAACATTCTGGTAAAGTACGTACCTACTAGCGTAAACCTCAAACCTTAATATTATTACTTATTAAACAATATCTATATATATAAAAAAATCTCGTGTCACGATGTATGTTTGGGAAAAACTCGAAAACTACTGAACCAATTTTGATTAAACTTCGTAACTATCTGTAAATTAGTCCAAATTAAAAGATAGGATAGTTTTTATCTTAATTATTGACATCAATATTTGTAATTGAAAATTAAACTATGTTAATTATATGACAGTCATAAAAACAGATCGAGATTTAGGTTGCTAGGCAACCTAGCAACCTAAATCTCGAACGATGTTAGATTGCGGTTGCCTACATTGTGTTATAATTTTGCATTACTGATATTAAAAATGCTAAAGTGTGTTTGATGGTCCTTCAATCACGTCGCAACAAAGCAACGTATTGATGCGGTTTTTTGCATGGATATATTAATGGGTGTAGTAGTGGGTCCTCAGACCGGGAGAGCTACTTTTTATCTCGGATAATCAAAGAGTTCCCGCGGGATTTTTAAGAACTAAATCCATGCGGGCGAAGTTGCGGGCATCAGCTAGTATTTTATTAACAGGAATAAATAGTCCAACTGGGACATATACAAATAAAAATTAATTAATTTAGATTTATTATCTAGACCTGGTTCGAACAGCTGGACATTGATTGAGTTGTATTGTGTTTGAGTGAATATTCCATAAAAAAATATATGGCATTTGATTTTATTTTTGATTATATTATTAACGCTAATAATAAAGCCGCACAGCATCACAAAGGATAGAATTCGGTGTCTCGTTATTCAGAAGTGGGACAGTTACCTGATTATGCGCTTCGGTGGCTCTGTTCCCGCTAGGGATGTAACTTTAGTTTAAAAATAGTTAATAGTTGAAAGGAATGAAAAAGAGTTCGTTTTGTAGTCAAATCCACTAAACCAAGTCTAGGCGAGTCAAGTCAGAACGAACCAGAAGGTTAAAAAAATTCTATACGTACCTAATAATTTCTTTACTACATATACGGCCGGGATATCATCATGGATTTAGTTTTTTTACTTATTCTTTTTAATAATAATTTTTCAAATTTTGAATGGTTTACGAATACAACAATACGAAAATCTTTCGAAATATACTCTCTAAATGATAGTGATAGAAGTCGTATTAGAATCCATTCAAAATCAAATTCAGAATTATTTATTTCACGTAGGCCAACTTGTCCTACGTGAATGTCCTGTTGTTGTTCCTTCGGAATCATAGTGATCATAGTATATAAGCATCTGCGTGCGCTTAATCCCACAAAGGATTTATGCACTTTGCGCAGGCGAAATGATGGTATTTCTAGTTTATGACGATTTCTAATAAGTCGATTGTGTGTGTCGATTGTGTTGTGTGTTTGTCTGGTGGGAGGCTATGGCCGCGGCTAGTTACCACCCTACCGTCAAAGACGTGCCGCCAAGCGATTTAGCGTTCCGGCACGATGGCGTGTAGAAACCAATTACTGGTTGAATGTTCACTGCCATACCCCTTCCAAGTTAGCCCGCTACCATCTTAGACTGCATCGTCACTTACCATCAGGTGAGATCGCAGTCAAGGACTAGCTTGTCATCGAATAAATAAATAAAAAAAAAATATCGCCTCTTTATTTATGCAGATGAATATTTTGTCTCACAAAGCCTATATATATCATTAAAAATGTACTGTGAAGCTATGGTAAGTATTAGCTACCATTGCATACTTTAGAAGAACTCAACCCAGAAATAAACTCAGATAGCTACTTTGTTTTGTATAGGTATTTTGTAGAAATCGATTTAATATTACGGTACTCCAGTACTCCATTACATTTTCGGTATCCCATTGATACACTGAGTTTCTTTTGATAAATTTTCATTAATTTAATTTATTTTCAAATAGCGCTCTTTTCCGGGAAGTACCCGATCTCTTTCTCTCTTCGTCAATTTCTATCTGCATGTAAAAGTATTTTTCTTGTAAAAGTTTTCATCGATATTTTACGAGCACATCACTATTTAAGTTTGGCTGCTTTTAGTCAGGTCCAGTGCCTACACTTACATCTTCAATACGTGAACTAAAGTTCACGGTACTGGAAAAGGTTATTGTAAAGAGCCTTTTACCAAAATGCTAGCTTAAATCCTGTGGATTTTACTAAGTATACTAAGTAACATATTGTATTGAAAGAGGGAATCAAAAGAGTTACCAAATAAAAAAATTTATTAATTCTTAACGAAAAACTATATTGCTATATCTATAATTAGGTTTTTGAAGCTTCATGCAAATATATTATACGTGTATTCAAATTCAAAGTCTGCTTCGAGGGCTTTTCTTTCGCATTCAAAACCTACATTGCTAGATTTCAGCAGAAATCAACGCTCTTTTGAAAAGTTTACAGTATATTTTTTAAGAGCAACCTTATGCTCGAAATTTTGTTTATGAGTGATGTATGAAAATCATAATGTTCTAACCGAATTTTACCACGGCGGGAAATCTCTTCGGAGACAATACAACTACGCAGGAGATATTATAGTACAATAGCGTGTGCACAAATGCAGTTGCTCTCTATTCACTCACTCTCATAATCCCCTACTACAGAAATACGGCACGACCGAAATTTTTTATTTCAAATTTAAAATTATTTATGTAGGTCAACCTCTCGCTCTTATGACAATTCAATACTCTTCCACAAATAAATCTCAACAGTGTTTAAGCTCAATAAGAGAGTCGAACCCTGCACTTCATGAGCTAGCCCCTTGACCAATTCTTGAGTCGTCGAGAATGCTACACCCGATTTGGTTACAACGTATTTGATACACTCGAATATTGAAGTCGAAAATTATTGCGGCTGAGAAATAGAGCAATAGTTTCAGGCCACAACGATGCAAAATACTTCAAGTTTCGACCCTTTGCGGCGCACCGGAGAGCCAGTTGAAAGTTTTAACTATATGTCACGTAATTTCAGTTTCTTTGCCAAGGGTCCCTTGGCCCTTGAGAAATGTTACGGATTGAAATAGGTTGTTTCTTAGTTTAGTGTACACTATCAACTCTGAGTCAAAAGCCGCTGGCCGGCTTTTCAATCACAACTTCAATCATTCAATGCCACCTACTTGATAGTTAGTTAGTTCCTAGGCTGCAATTTCAATGGGTCCCCTAGGTATTTTTACCGCCTAAATCAGGTTAATAAGGGCCTGTTTCATCACTTCCTGATAAAGCCTGATAGCCTATCCACAACTTACCTGACGGGTAGCGTTTTAACTGTTTCATATGTATCTGGTAGGTCAATCTGGCAGTTAAACTCAAAAAGATATCACACAGATTTTATCCAGCAGATATTTTATCTGTTAGATATGTATCAGAATCTACAGATCGGTCAAGATAAGGTTAACTTTACACTGTAGCTACTAAAAGAGTAAAATTACTTAATGGTAAAACCGATTGCAATTTCAATACGTAGGTGTATGGGTTGATTATATTGAATGATCCCCGACGTGAATTCAAGATAGCGAATAGCGATGAAATTTAGGCATTTTCAGAGGGTAACTAAAACATATTATAATATCTATATCTATATCTATACTTATAATAAAATTGGAACTGGAATATTTCTGTACATTCAATATATTTTGAAAATTTTAACCGGGCGATGCATTAATATCGATACTGAGCCCAAAACAGATTTTTATTTAGTTTTTGTCTATCTGTCTAACTGTCTGTTCGCGTATCACGGCAAAACTACTGAACGGATTTAAATGAAATTTAGTATAGCGGTAGCTGATAGGTACTCCGGGTCAACATATAGGATAGTTTTATCCCGATTAAACATAAGTTTACTCCAGGATAGGGGATGAAAATTTTTGTTGATTTTACTCCATAACTCAGCTAGTAAACAATAAAACTCACCGTTTGCTACTTGAATATTTTTTTAATTTCTTACATCCTTTAAGATAATCAATCGTCTTTTACGGACAAGATGAACAACAACAAGATGGCGGTTTCGAGATCCACCTCTCCAGCCGCAATTTCTCAAACGTGGTTGACATCCCACGGTCGCGAATATTCAAATCAGTGGTCGCGAACTACTCGCACCGCACCGCTTTAGAATGCCCTTCCAGCTTCCATTTTGCCGGCTAACTAAACTAGCGGCACGCTATGATGGCCGGTTTGACGTTTGTCCGCTCATGAAGTTCCGTATTAATTGATAACGACTTTGAAGGAAATAATTGTATTACTTTATTGACGATAGTGATGTGCAGAGATTCATAAATTTTATCGAATGTAGTTTTAGGTTTAGGACTCAAAATTTATTTATTAAATTGATTTCTAAAATGTATACAAGTGTAGAAAAATCAGTTTGCACCATTTAAGGGGTGAATGTACTTGTGAATATGAACAATTTTCACTATGTGGACAAACCTCTGAAATCGCAAAAAAATATCAGCTGTTTCATACAAAAGGTAAAATTTTTATTTTTATATGATATATACCACAACTCGGCATTTGGTTTTCTAAATTGAAAATTTTTAAAAATGGAATCTAATACGATCGTCACATAGGATCGCTGGCTAGCACAACTACTACCTCCGGCAAACTCGCGTCAATGCTCAATGCAAAACAAAGCAGTTTCGAATTGACGTTGCTTCGAAAAGTATAAACTGTCAGTGCAATGCTATTGTGATATAAGGTAAGGGCACCTAATTCCGAGGGATTCTAAAATTGGCACCTAATTCCGATGTATATAGAAAAACAGCTTTTTCTACCCATTACCAAGCTCATATGCACTGCAAGCTATTTTAATCAATTGATAGTTTATCGTTCCGTGATTGATTGACAAAAAGGGTGGTTTTATGTGTGTAAGTTTTAAATTATCCAACAAATTTTGCGGTAGCAGACGGCCCGAACGCACGCTTCATACATTCTGAACCTTGTGCACGTGAGTACCTAAATTTTTTAAATAGTGTTTACTCGTTAATTTTGTACAGTTTTTGTTTTTGTTTAGGTTAAAATATTGGAAGGATTACATTTTTTATCGAAAACGCTTAACTTTTGTAAGGTTTTGTAAAGAAATGAAGTTGAAAATGAATATTAAAAATAACACGGCATTAGGTGCCAAATATTTTAGCCGGTTCCTTATGCCGAGGTATACCGCGGAATAGCAATTTCATAGGCCTAAATATTTTTTTAATTCTTAGGGCCGTTTTTATGATAGACATTTCTTGCTTCGATTTCTAATACTTAAATGGTCAATCAGCATAAGAACACCATATTCCGAGGTACACTTTGGCGTCAAAATCACTAATTATAGCATATCAAAGATTACCTATTTTGGTAATTCATTAACTGATCGTATGGGAAAATTAAGAAAGGAAAATTAAGTTCATACGTATTTCGATGCAATGTTGAGAGAGTATAGTATATTTTTGCGAAGATATTCCAATTGAGAAATAATTTATTTATTTATTGTGGAAAAATCTTTTCTTTTTTAATACTCGGAATTAAGAAACATGTTTTTTGTTATAAAACGCTATTCCGATGTATATACATCGGAGTTAGGTTCTATGAGCACCTTATTACGTGGTATAAACAGAAGTTAAATACAGGATGTTCACAATATTACCGCAGTGTGTATGATTTCAGTGTATTATATTTGCCATTTAAAATAACATTCGTAATCTAAATTGTTTATGTAAAATTTGCAAATACAATAATGAAATAATTATAGTACAGTTTACAGAAATCAGTTCTTACCAGACACGTTGGTATTACCACGTGCAAAAAAATCACCCGTAGTTTTAACTAGTTAATTTTATAAATAAAGTTAAAAGTTTTTATAGAAAACAATTAAACTTAAACGACACCGCATGAAAGTAAAAACTAATTTACACCAATTAAAATTCAAAATTATTTATTTGATG
This sequence comes from Oeneis ivallda, assembly GCA_029955525.1. Taxonomy (NCBI): domain Eukaryota; kingdom Metazoa; phylum Arthropoda; class Insecta; order Lepidoptera; family Nymphalidae; genus Oeneis; species Oeneis ivallda. The sequence goes on from JARPMR010000007.1 coordinate 17,030,117, forward strand.
TAGGCCAATCTGTGGCTTTTATGACAAGTTAAGACTACCACCGGCACCTACTTAACTATTAACAATTAACTGTATTAGCATCCACCTTGTTGGTTTGGAAAACAGGTACCAACATCAACCCTAACGGTAAACAAACGGGAATCAGGTAAACGGACAGGCGCCTTCCCACGTTGACTTATACCGTCATTACTCGCTCGCTTTATGACTTATACTCGCGGTAACGGTATCCCATGATTATTCATTCAATCGATACATAACGACCAAAACTGACATTATTATTATGCCCTTTTTCACTAAACATAACTAAATCTCTTGACGTAGGTATCTCCTAAATACAATCCTATGTCCTAACATCCGTCCCAATGTCCTTTCAGGTGTCCCGTACAGGATCGTGATAAAGAAGTTGACAGAAATCATCCCCTAACATCATCATCATAGGTAGTCCGTAAAGGTTAGGGAACATTAGTTAAGAAATATATGTATATTTAAAAAAAAATATATATATTTTTGTACTTTGTTCAAAATCGTCTTTAAAAAGATATATCGCGAGCCTATGAAAAGCAACAAAAAATATTTTCCTTCGCATTCACTTCTATGAGAGCCCCCCTGAAATGAAGATTTTTATAATTTTTTATGCAATATTCGGCTGAAGGCCATCAGTTTACATTTGTTACCTTTTAAAGTAATTACGTTCAGTAATTTAAAAGTTATAAGGCTCTGACAGACGGACGGTCGGACGGACAGACGGACGGACGGACAAGTGCAAATTCACTCAAGTAGACTCTGAGACCTCGCTTCGCTCGGTCAATAACCGATCATAAATATTAGTAATTTTTTTTACCGGTATCGATAACATTGGATGTTATTTAGGAGTAATAATTTATTATGGTAATTAATATTACTCACCATAAGAATATTATTAATGGTAGATTGTGATATCATTTTACTAGTCATCTAAGAAGACAGAGACTAGGCTGATTTAGAAACCAAATTTAATAAATGCAGTTGACTTTTAAACACCCTGTAGTACTCTTTCTACTCCTTTTCCTTTTGTATTTTGAACACTCGGAATTAGGTACCAAATGCATCGGAATAAGGATTTTTACATCGGAATTAGGTGCTCCGGACTATTTTCATATTTTATTTAATTTTACATATAAATTAAAGTTTAATTATCAAAATTTTAGCCTATTTCAAGAGTAAGTCAAAAACACTTCAGATAAAAATAGCCAGTCCGGTAGAAAGGTATAGTGAATGCTTAATTTTTGATGATTTTTCAAGTTTTGATGAAAATACCGCGGAATTAGGTGCCGTTACCTTAGTTTTGACCTGGCTTTGAAGATTATGAAAGAGATGTGAAAATAGATAATATTATAGAAAACGAACATATAATTATTAATGTAGGTGATGATAGCAGTGACGACAGTGAAAATAGTAGTATGGACGAATCTGATTAATTATGGCCTTTTGTGGCACCTTTTTTGGTATCTTTTGTATTCATATGTTTCTTGTGTGCATATAAAGTATGTATATTCATTTTCATTCAAATATTCAGTTCGTTCAAATAAATTAAATAAACATATACATTTTTGTTTTATTAAACCTATTTAATCAGGTACAAAAACAAAACTGAATTGTTTTTTGTTCGAGAATAAATTGACATTCCACATCACTATTGTAATGTGTCAAACCGGCCATCATAGCGTGCCGCTAGTGTAGGTACAATTTGAGCTACAAATATAGAGCTCACAAGCGCTCACCATCTTCACTTACCATCAGGTTTAATTGCAGTCAAGCGCTAGTCTTTTATGTATTTAAAAAAAATTAAGATCACTCAATCAGCTCTCCACTCAATCTTTTTCATACAAAATTTCGCATTGCCTTCGCTGCCCAAAGAAGATACAACCTTAAGAATAGGTTATTCTCTCTTTAAGTTCACTATACCACACATCTCTTTTCTTCTCTTCTCTTCTCATATCTTCATCCTGGGAATTGTTTCCACCAGTAGGCGATAACCACCCATTTTGCGTGATTCCGTTGATAAGATTCCACGCCGGATCACTCCAGCCAGCCGAGCTCACTCAAAAATACGAGCAGTCACCCAGGTCGGCGAAGACTAAAAAATATCACAAAACGTCATGTGGTAAGTATAAATAAACAAACATGAAGCTAAAGTTTTTGGTAGAAATGACGAAGGTATGACCTGTGTGTCTGTTATGTAAGACAACGTAATACAACTATGATAATATACTTAGTAGCTACGTTATACGTGAAACTTTCTGACGCATTCAATACCGTACTTACGAAGGTTCACGTTTTAGTTCTGCTGAGTCAGAAGTGGGGTCGTTTCCATGGCAACCGTCGCAAAGGAGTATAAGTTTATAAATTGCTTTATCAATTTTAACGCTTGATTGATCAATACTTTCCTGAAACTTGATTCGTATATGAGATAAGAAGTGAAGAAAAATAATAAATAGAAATAAATAATAAATAATCATAAAATTTATTCATTTATTGGTTTATTCATCATCATAATACGATCTTCACTTTTTTTTTTCAATATTTTGCATTAACCTACCTATTTATCCATGCGTTTCGATAGGAACATAATTATATTATTATTAATGTAGTATTCTATCATTGATTTGATATGAGTAGTGAGTAATCTCAACTATTCTTCTAGAAATTCGTAAGGTTTTAATTAGCTTCATCTCGTTTCAAGTTTCATGACTTTGACAGAAACAAAATCTTTATTTTCTTTACTAACAGATAACACCAGCAAGCCGCAACAGAACTTTAGATCGACGTAATTTTTCTATGGGATTGATGAAGACATGGAGAATGACATAGGCTACTTTTTATTATTTAGGTTACTGGCTAAAGCTAAAATAAAGAAATAAAGCTTTTAAAGGTAAAAACCAACTGATCTTCCGTGACTATATATTTGTAGCTTATTATGGGTTTTACTTTTTAAAAATCTTCTTATAAGTTGGCAAGAGAAGTCATAATTGACTAATATTCTCCTCTGCCCACCATCAAAAAGCTTGTGTTAGTGGAGTAGTTAAGTTAGGAGAAGTGGCAAGTTTTCAGTTTTCAGGCCGCGCCTTTAACCGAAGCTATTGAGGCTTTGAATGTAAATCTAGTTTATAAAAAGTAAATCTGCACAACCTTCATAGTATTACTATAATGAAATTTGAATGCCTGTCTTTCCCTTCGGCCCTTCGTTCCATTAAACGCGGTAAACCAAAGTTCAATATGGCCGCATAAACCACTATTATTGAGCATTTACTATGGCACTGGTAACACGAAGACATTTTAACGCTTTCGACAACTTATCTGACCATTGCCAGTTACTTATAGGTCTTACTAGTCTTACAGTGGTTAAATCAGCAATGAATATAGTTTTTCTAATAATACTTGAATTTCAAAACTAAACAACCACAAGATTCCTGCGAATACAAGTTCGCCAGATTTGAATAATTATTATTATTATTGATCATCCGAAATACAAGAAGATCATATTATTATACCCGTTTATTCTCATAGTATTATTATTTAAAACTAGCTAGATCGGACTTTGACAGAAACAAAATCTTTATTTTCTTTACTAACAGATAACACCAGCAAGCCGCAACAGAACTTTAGATCGACGTAATTTTTCTATGGGATTGATGAAGACATGGAGAATGACATAGGCTACTTTTTATTATTTAGGTTACTGGCTAAAGCTAAAATAAAGAAATAAAGCTTTTAAAGGTAAAAACCAACTGATCTTCCGTGACTATATATTTGTAGCTTATTATGGGTTTTACTTTTTAAAAATCTTCTTATAAGTTGGCAAGAGAAGTCATAATTGACCAATATTCTCCTCTGCCCACCATCAAAAAGCTTGTGTTAGTGGAGTAGTTAAGTTAGGAGAAGTGGCAAGTTTTCAGTTTTCAGGCCGCACCTTTAACCGAAGCTATTGAGGCTTTGAATGTAAATCTAGTTTATAAAAAGTAAATCTGCACAACCTTCATAGTATTACTATAATGAAATTTGAATGCCTGTCTTTCCCTTCGGCCCTTCGTTCCATTAAACGCGGTAAACCAAAGTTCAATATGGCCGCATAAACCACTATTATTGAGCATTTACTATGGCACTGGTAACACGAAGACATTTTAACGCTTTCGACAACTTATCTGACCATTGCCAGTTACTTATAGGTCTTACTAGTCTTACAGTGGTTAAATCAGCAATGAATATAGTTTTTCTAATAATACTTGAATTTCAAAACTAAACAACCACAAGATTCCTGCGAATACAAGTTCGCCAGATTTGAATAATTATTATTATTATTGATCATCCGAAATACAAGAAGATCATATTATTATACCCGTTTATTCTCATAGTATTATTATTTAAAACTAGCTAGATCGCATTATCACCCCCGAAACCCCCTGCATACTAAATTTCATGAAAATCGTTGGAGCCGTTTCCGAGATTCAGATTATAAATCTATAAGACTCGTGTTACAAAAATTTAATTATTAGGTAACTGAAATTAATATTAAGCCGAATTACTGGAGTTTTTCTGAGATAAAAGATAGCCTATAACCAGCCTTTTGCTGGAGCAAAGGCTTATTCCCACTAATAGGCACAAGTGATTAGTTCAACAGGTGAACTAATTTAGTTGACCTGTTGAACTAGTGAGGATTTTTATAAGCTTTTATTTATAGGTCAAATCTTGCAAGATGAATTAGAGCCACTTGCCGGTCTCCGATTGAGCTGAAATTTTGCATTTATGCATAAATTATGTAAATTGGATGACAATGGAATATTATTGTGACATGGAGCTGATCTGATGATGGAGCTGGAAGATGGCTATCGAAACTCTGTAATAAAACGTCATAAACCCATCGAATTTAAGCTCGTTTAATTCATCTTGACAAGCTCCTAGATGATATTAAGGGTCTGATGATGAAGTAGTTTTGGCAGTTCTCTAATAAAACGACGTAACCCCATCGAGTTTGGGCTCGTTTGATTCATCTTGAGAAGTACTGTGCTCCTAGATGATATCCAGGGTCTGATAATGTAGCCAGCTACTAAAAGCTTGTTTTTTAAAAATATTTTTTTTAATATACACTTATTCCCCAGTAGATCAACTACGTCTAAATCAAAGGGGCCTATTAATTTTTACCTCGGATTTATTTACCTTTGACGCTGAAAGTATCATGATATAAATTGGATACGCCCCGTAGCGTAATATCGCCTCGGAAGCTACATTATGGGTTTCATGATCCCACACTTTATTAACGTCCTTTGATATTTTATTTATGTGCAACATGTTCCTTACTGTTTGAAACTACTCTTTAACTACAGATTACTCTACTAATCTGTGGTAATAACACTTTGCAAAGATTACGATAACTACGAGTAAGTATTGTTGAAAGTCGTTGCTAAATAACTCCCTGAGGCTTCCGAATTGATTCTAAGAATGTAATAATTAATTAGAAGTACCTATTTATGTCTAAAATTGGATATCCTTATTTACCGTATTAATTAGTTAGAAACATTCTATATTAATTCATGAAAGTTCTCAGTACAGCTTTGGTGTAGACAACGAGAATATTAATTACTTAAGCTAAGTCTACTTAAAACTGAAAAGAAATGGTTTTATAACGTGATTAGCTTTTGCCCGCGACTTCGCTCGCGATAAGTTCGATTTTTCAAACCCCTATTTAACCTCTTTAGGGGTTGAATTTTCAAAAATCCTTTCTTAGCGGATGCCTACGACATTAGAGGCTATCTGTATGCCTAGCTCGATCCGTCCAGTGATTTGAGCTGTGCGTTGTCCGACTTCAAAAAAGGAGGAAGTTCTCAATTCGTCGGAATCTTTTTTTTTAATGTATGTTCACCGATTACTCGAAGACGCCTGAACCGATTTGGATTTTTTTTTGTTTCAAAGGGTATACTTTCCAGGTGATCCCATTGAAATTAATTTTATCCAAATCGGTTGAACGGTTTTTAAAATATCAACATTAAATTATACTTTGTAGTGGCGCGGGCGTTTGGGTGTTCACTTTTGAGCGCAAGACTCCTCTCGGAGAAGGATTTTATAGAGTATAATCCACCAAGCTGACCCAAAGCAAATTAACAAATTCTCTGGTGGGACGCTTTGGCCGTGGCTAGTTACCACCCTACCGTCAAAGACGTACCGCCAAGCGATTTAGCGTTCCGGCACGATGGCGTGTAGAAACCAATTAGGGGTATGGGTTGAATGTTCACTGCCATACCCCTTCCAAGTTAGCCCGCTACCATCTAAGACTGCATCGTCACTTACCATCAGGTGAGATCGCAGTCAAGGACTAGCTTGTCATCGAATAAAAAAAAAAAAACCTCTTGGCATGCAGATTTCCTCACGAAGAAGTGATAGCCTAGTGGTTAGGACTGTGGTCTCCTATTCGGAGGGTCGTAGGTTCGATCCTGGGACTTCTAACTTTTCGGAGTCAAGTGCGTTTAAGCAATTAATTATAACTTGCTTCAACGGTGAAGGAAAACATAGTGAGGAAACCTGCACATCTGAGAGTTCTTCATAATGTTCTCGAAGGTGTGTGAAGTCCACCAATTCGTATTGGGCCAGCGTGGTGGACTGTGGCCTATAACCCTTCTCTGAGAGGACAAACTGACTGTGGCCTATAACCCTTCTCTCTGGAACCTGCGCTCAGTAGTGAGCCGTTGATGGGTTGCTAAAGATGATGATGATGATGATGCAGGTTTCCTCACGATGTATCCCTTCACCGTTGAAGCATATTGTGATAATATTTTTTTGCTTCAACGCACATAAACATCTAAAAGTCTTGGTTATCACTGCTCGTAAACTTAGATATTGTTTGCGAGTTTCAATAATAATTTTAATTACTCGAAATCGATTCCTGTTTAGAAAACTGTTTAAACTCTAGATGTAGCACCACTTCCTTACAATACTGTGAATTCCTTACAATTTTTTGGTAATTAAATGTAACTAATGATTAAATGTTAGCAATAATTAATGTGTAATAGGGTAATAGGTGTGATTGTTTATGGTGACTGCAGTAGTCTCGTAGGTTGGTTAATTGAATAAGCCCTATTTTCGCTAAGTCCGTAATAAATCCGCCGCGGAATACCGAGTGCGGATTAGTGCGCGACACGGATTAGCGCACCGAGCGTCACACCGAAGTATTGGCGGGGTTTTTTGTTGAAAATAGGATTTGTGTAGCAAAACAAGACTGTAGTCAGTATTAAGCGATAACATGTTTGCGGATTTTTTCGCAATACAGATCAGTAAACTGTTTATACTACCGAAGTTTTTGTGAAGATTTGTGATAATATGTTTTTCTCAAATTTGCTCGGAAATCGCTTCTTTATTTAAAAAAAACGAAACGTCAATTGGCTCATTGCTGGCGTGGCGCCAGCAATTACGTAACAGGACAATAATGTAAATTGCTGGACAGGTACGAGGTTTTTAAAATGTACACTTTCCTCTATTAGGTGTTTCTCCTCTGTGATTAGGTGTTTTAAATGTGCATTTCTTTCGCTGAGTTATACAATTAAAAAAAATTAGAATGATTTTTTTTTTAAATGGAACAAAAAGAGCGTGTTTAGAGTTTAATTGGAGGTAAAGAATTATTGGTGACTGGTGTTTTCTTTTACAATATATTTCTTGTTCTGAAATAAAAGTGGATTCGGAATCGGATGAAGAATTAATGGACTTTACACCACCAGATATGGCGGAAGAAGCTAATGTACTATAACATTTAACATGAAATAAAACAGTGTTTCTTTAATTATTTTTTTGTTGTTTCCTCGCAAATTAGAGAAAAGTACTATATAAGCCTCGGCCGAAATAGCAATTCATGGCCTCGTTTACTTAAAAAGGCCTCGGCTAGCGCCTCGTCCTTTTAAAATCACTTGGAAGTGTTACGTGTACAATGTTACTCGTCCATAAATTGCTTTATTCCGAGCCTCGACAATAATGTACTATTATACAAAAATAAGATTATAGTCCATTTTATCAACAGTACTAGTAGTTGCCTGTGAATTTATCCGCATTTATTTAAGTTTTAATAAACTCGCGAGACCTGTAAGTATTCTAAACGCAACCGCAAAAGCTCGGCGACGCAGGACACTTATTCAGTGCGCAGGACACCTTAGCGTTGAGCCACAACTGTTATCTAACTATCTATGATATCTTTCTTCAAAATGCTCTCCATTCATTTATGTACATGGCTGTGAGTAAGTATCTCCTACCAAGTTTCGCATGTCGAGGTCGCATATCTTAAGGTCTACATGTAAAATAAAAATAATCAAAATAATATTATGTTTTTCTATAGGTAGTTTAATTCATACTAGTATTTACACTGATGTATTAATCATTTTGCAGTAACGTTTAATTTAAAATCGAATCTTATTTTATAAAATTATTTTGAGGTAACTGTTGGCACTTGTTACACTTCGGTGTAAATGACGGCCGATATTAACGTTAAACACCGCTTTAACTTAATTACGTTATAGTTTAGCGACGAATATAATTAACATACATTAGGTAGGTATATAAACTTAATAAAACATCGATTATATTTTAAGAGGATTATGTTATTAGAATTTTTACAACGAAAGTGGTAAAAGGTTTAAACATTAAAGGATTACAGATTCTATCGTAATATAGCGTAGTAGCAGTGAATATTTTATCAAGTTGATCTAACAAAGTTAATCGAATTCGGAATTCCACAGCATGCTCTCTCTGTGTTTAAAAAACTACGGTGTTGTACAATTTTATATGGATACCCCCAATTCTCCCAATACATATTATACACCCCAATTCCAATCTTATATGAGAGCAATGCCAACGTGTGGCATACATTACTTATTATTTGTTTGCAAAATGGATGCCGTTTCAGTGAATTTAATAATTATAACAACTGCACACAATCTTAACTGAACACAATCACAACTGCACACGGTTTGCACTTATGCGCTGTGCAGTTCCCATTGGTAAACAATATAATTAATAGACACAATTATTTATATGCGCATGCACGCATACGTCGACGTCTAAAAACGCATTTGAGATACAAAAAATACAAAAGCCGAATCGATGCGAAAATCGCAAAGACTTATTACATTTACAACCTTAAGGAAAATCCGAATGCATCTATTCGGATGCACGACTCCATACAAAATAGCAATTTTCTACAGATAAAATGCGAATTGATGCGCACAAATGTAATTCCACTCTAAAATTAACTTGCATGCGTTTCGTTCTGTAATCTACGCTTAAATTTATCGCATTTGTTTGTTTTCTTACACAGAAAGAAAGAGTCTTATGATTCAAACAAATAGCCTAACTCCAGCGTAGTGAGTGGAATAGTGAGTGAACAAATGGGCTATTCATCTAGGATGTATGAGGAGTCGTCCGTTCATCCCGCTCGTTTCCGGTTCCGTTTTAATTAATTACGACGCGCAACGCTTTGCGGTGGAAGATTTTAACTGAGTCCGTTTTTGATGAAGATATAAGAATGTTTAAATCGGGGTCCAATTTTCTTGTAACTTTTCATAGTTCATCGGGGCTATAACGATCCTAAATTGTTTGGGTCGTACGAGTGGGATAGAGCTATATATTTTGCAGTGCTAGGAAAGAGATGGAAATTATGGATTCAGGGGTCAGGAATTGAAAAAAACTTTAAAATTGATTTAAAAAATTATAGATGCCAATAATCAAAGAATTTTTCTCACCGCTTTTAGTAATTATTTATTCATATCAATACAAATAAAAAAATAGCAGGAAAAACCTACCGTTTCTGTTTAAACAAGGTTTAAACCTAAAAAAGGAGATTATTGGATCAAAGTTTGGGAAAACTTTCTATAGTGAATTCAATCGTGTTTCTATCTCTAAGCGAATTTAGTTAAGATACCCAAATTACATATTGCATTGAAATTATTCAAATTGGAATTATAGTTTTCAATTTGTAAACCTCACAGAGCTCACCGAAAATCGCCTGTCGCATGCTTTTACCACCTTTTCTTAACATTTAAATTACACACCAGACTCGTGTTAAGAAAATTTTTGCGACGGCCGGGACGCATTCATGAACGTTTAATTGTTTGTGTATTCCATGACATGATTTTATGACGTATTACCTTTGACAAATGAACCACGGGACCAGTAACGCGCCTAATGCTACGAACAAAAAAGTCTGCCACTTTTGGTGCGGGGGGAGGAAACACTACATACACAGAACTGCACACTTTATCAATTCCATTTGTGTCATTATGGCACACAAAAGACAAAATCTCCGACACTATTACATTTACGCACACATATAGGTTAAATACAGTGTAAGACAGACAAATTAATTGCGATGCTACCATATCGATATTTTATATCGATAGTTTTCCTAAGAAAAAACAGAAAATTTCCTAAGCAGCAAAACGCACTCAAACAAAATTTTAATCATCTAACTCTTTACTTGGTTAGCGTAACACGTCTTTTTTTAGGGTTCCGTAGTAAAACAACTAGGAACCCTTACAGTTTCGCCAAGTCTATTGGTACTTACTGTGGTAAGTTAGAGACTTTAATCATCCTATTAATATTATAAATGCGAAAGTTTGTGAGGATGGATGTATGGATGTTTGGATGGATGGATGGATGTATGTTTGTTACTCTTTAACGCGACAACGAATGAACCGATTTTGCTGAAATTTGGCACCGACATAGATTATAGTCTGGAATAGCACATAGGCTACTTTTTATCCCGGAAAAGCAAACAGTTCCTGCGGGATAGCATCGCTATTTTTTACGCATTTGTCCTCCAAAATACGCGCAATGGAGTTTTAGATTGACTTGATTTTTTTGCACAGGTAAAGTTAAGGGCCTGAAAAATGACAAAGGCTACTTTTTATCCCGGGAAAACAAACGGTTCCTGCGGGATATTAGTATACTACTTTTCACACATTTATCTTTCAATTATGCGCTAACGGAGTTACAGATTGACGTGGTTTTTGGATAGCCATAGTTGATGACTTGAAAAGTGACAAAGGCTACTTTTTATCCTGGGAAAGCAAACAGTTCCCGCGGGATATTAGTGTGCTACTTTTCACATATTTATCCTTAAATTAGGCGCCAACGGAGTTACAGATTGACGTGGTTTATTGGATAGGCATAGTTGAGGACTTGAAAAGTGACAAAGGCTACTTTTAATCCCGGGAAAACAAACAGTTCCCGAGGGATATTCGTAGGCTACTTTTCACATATTAATCCTTCAATTATGCGCCAACGAATTTACAGATTGACGTGGTTTTTTTATAGGCATAGTTGAGGACCTGAAAAGTGAAAAGGCTACTTTTTATCCCGGGAAAACAAACAGTTCCCGCGGGATATTCGTATTTTACTTTTCACATACTTATCCTTCAATTATGCGCCAAAGGAGTTTTAGATTGAAGTTTTAGATTGTTTTTAGCACAGGTAAAGTTAAGGGCCTGAAAAGTGACAAAGGCTACTTTTTATCCCTGGAAAACAAACGGTTCCTGCGGGATATTAGTATGCTACTTTTCACGTATTTATCCTTCAATTATGTGCCAAGGGAGTTACATATTGACGTGGTTTTTTGGATAGGCATAGTTGAGGACTTGAAAAGTACCTAACAACAGCTACTTTTTATTCCGAGAAAACAAACAGTTCCCGCGGGATATTCGTATGCTACTTTTCACATATTTATCCTTAAATTATGCGCCAATATGCATGCATACATGTATGTATGTATGTATGTATGTATGTATGTATGTATGTGTGTGTGTGTGTGTGTGTGTGTGTGTGTGTGTGTGTGTGTGTGTGTATGTATGCATGCATGCATGTATGTATGTATGTATGTATGTACGTATGTATGTATGTATGTATGTATGTATGTATGTATGTATGTATGTATGTATGTATGTATGAATGTATGTATGTATGTATGCATGCATGTATGTATGTATGTATGCTTGCATGCTTGCATGCATGTATGTATATAATTATGTGTGTGTGTGCATGTATTTATGTATGTTTGTATCCTCCTCCTACTAACTATAAATACATTAACTATATCCTATCCTACCTATTATTACTCATATTATCCCACTAATATTATTAATGTGAAAGTTTGTGAGGATGGATGTATACGGATGTATGTTTGTATAGATATAGTATACGGATGGATGGATGTATGTTCTCTGAGACTCCATAACTTCGTTAAATTTAAACTAATTTTTATTATTATTTTAACCGACTTCAAAAAAGGAGGATGATCTCAATTCAACGGAATCTTTTTTTATGTAGGTATGTTTACCGATTACTCGAAGACGCCTGAACCGATTTGAAAAATTCTTTTTTGTTTCAAAGGGTATACTTCCCAGGTGGTCCCATTTAAATTTTATCGAAATCAGTCGAGCGTTTTTTAAAAATTATACAATAAATTATATACTTTGTAGTGGCGCGGGCGTTTAAATGTATGCTCCCGGGACAAAAAGTAGCCTGTGTTATTTTCCAGGTCCTCAACTTTACCTGTGTAAAAAACCACGTCGACTATATGCACTTGCACTTTATAATATGGTGAAATATTATAAATGCGAAAGTGCGTCGGTTTTTCCTTCAATCACGCCCCAACAGAGCTACGGATCGACGTGAATTTTTGCAGGGGTACCTATAGTTAAGTGCCTGGAGAGTGACAGGCTACTTTTTATCCCGCAAAGTCAAAGAGTTCCCGAGGCATTTTAAAGGCTAAGTTCACGCAGACGAAATCGCGGGCATCAGCTAGTTATATTATAACTAGCAAAAAGCTGAGCTTTGTGAGAGCTCGCGTAGTTTTTCTAACGGGTAATAATTTTTACGCTAATGGTTATAAAATTATATTTTCTTTGACAGATAACACATTTGGATATGAAATTAAATTACAATGTTAAATCACAAATCCATAGGCGTGATAGTTTTTCAGCGAAGTGTACCACAAAATGTACAGTTTGTGGGATAGTGATAGGTCTCGCTCTTATTAACTATTAAACTTATTTGTTATATTAAACTTATTTATTATATTAAACTAACTATACTAAAAATTATCTTTAAACTTGCTCCTCCGCATCATATGCCGATGCCGTGACAACTTATTCAATAAAATCATAATAATATAACGTTAAGAGGAAAACATTAAAAAAATGCAATATTTATATTTTTTAATCATTACACTTTTTAGGGGTTCGAAGTAAAACAACACGGAACCCTTATAGTCTAGTCAAGTCCGACCGTCTGTCCACCTAAACATTCGAACCGATTAGGGTACTCTCAATTTACACAATATAGGCTATATATTTTATCCTTAAAACTTAAAAAGTTTCCGCTAAAATCAACATTTAGTTAATAAACAATACATTAGCGTTTGGCATAAGTTAAATAAAATTGAAGGGAGCTTTAATATATACATATCAATATTCCGATATTTTTGTCGAATTTATTTAATGTAATGAATTGGTTCATTCCCATTTTATTAGGGCGAGCGGAGCGAGACCTATAACTATCCCACAAGCTGTACATTTTGTGGTACACTTTACTGAAAAACTATCACGCCTATAGATTTGTGATTTAACATAGTAATTTAATTTCATATCCAAATGTTATCTGTCAAAGAAAATATAATTTTATAACCATTAACTTAAAAATTATTACCCGTTAGAAAAACTACGCGAGCCCTCACAAAGCTCAGCTTTTTGCAAGTTATAATCCTCTTTAGTTTATTGCTTGCTGATATGAATTTCGATGCTTCTTCAATGTGTAATAATTTTTTTTATCGTTATCGATCCGCACCGCAGTCACATCACTTTTACTAAATTTAAAAGTTTGCAACCTTGTGCACTATGTAATAAAATCTAATTTTGCAAAATGATAGGGTGTATAGTACGAGATCTGGCTGCAGAATATACATCTACGATGTTGCCTATCAAAATGTGACCGCTAGTATTTTTAATTAAATTAGGTACCACTGTACTTTATTTGTACTACCGTACGTACGTTTGTTGTTGTTTGTTGTTTGGTGGTCATTATGTTACTACCGGTAGGTACTCCAAAAGAAATCTTCCTTTTCATGACAAATTTTAAAATTATAACAAAAATCAATATTGATGAAAAACAAAACCCCTTGGTATGTACTTATATAACTTGGTTGGTTTACTTATACAAAAGAAACTTATATAAACGTATAAAAAAGAAACTTATATACTTATATAAAAGAAAATATTAGATTTTATTCAAACATTCAACCGTTTGTTACATAATAATTAAACATTTAAGCAAATTAAAAATTTATAAAATGTATCTTATATTTCCGTGACTCTTATTTAAAAAATCATCGGAGCCCTCATTTACACTATCATCGCAGCTATCACTTTCATCGCTACAAATATCAGATTCGTCGACATTATCGGAAGATTTTTTCATGAAATCACATAGCACACTCTTAACTTGCGTTGGAGTTGAGTCTCTCAGGAACCATGTTGGTTTTAGAAAACTATCTAATAGTAGCCAGCCATTATTTTCCGCGCAAAATCTGATACATTCCGACTCAGTGGCATTTAAACACATCGAATTAACAGATTGCCCACAAAAATTGTTGTTTGAAAGATTTCCAGAACGGTGGAATATGCGTCGAGTCTAATCCTTTAATTCTTTTTATGTTGCGGTTTTTATGTTACAATAAAAATATCGCAGCTGTTCAGTTGAGAACACTAGCATTCGACGCATGCGCAGTGACTTTAAATCATCGCGGTCGTACAGCTGGCAATCGCTATCCTCGTCTGACTAGTTCTGTATACGCGCTAACTCTCTCACTCTACATTAAATATTTACCATCTTTAACAACCAGCAACCCTTATTTGCGGCCAGATTTAACTAAGCAATCTTATATCATAATAAACAGAAATAATTAGCTTTAATTTGATATAATATAAATAATAAATGTACGTTATGAACGTATAAATGTATCAAAATCATACCTGTATATACTTGGCTACGAAGAGGTGCGGCCAAGTGCACAACGGCATCCGTGATTTTTCAGTCTTTATATATATTGCCGTGAAAAGGACGATATTTTATTTAAAAAACCAGTGAATGAATTTTTTTTCCGAAAAATCAATTAACAATAATTTAATTAAAAATAATAGCAACCACATTTTGATAGGCAACCTGGTAATTGTTCTCTTCATCATAAATATATGCGTAAAAATTTGGTTTTTGGCAAACACTTGATGAGTGCACTCTTGAGAGTGAATTCTGCAGCCGGATCTTAGACTAGTAGTCTCGTTACACAGTTTTGCTTGTCAATTTGATTTTTGTTATACATATTTCGAATCGGAACCTAAGTTCTATGTAGTGATGGTTGAAATTGCTATACAAAAGTAAAATAGTAGTAAGTAGTCTCGTGTTGTACTTGCGTGTTCAAATTTAAACCTTATTTGTAGCAATCAAAGGTTGAAATTGTTTAAAAAAGAAACAAAAAGTAGTCTCGTGGGGAGTGTGGTTACGTCACAACTCAACTTACGATTATCACTCCGATTTTAACGAGATATTTAAACGATGAAATTCTCGATTATTATTTATGATATTACTTTAAATATTTTTAATAGAAAGAAAGCATGTATCACAATAAAAATACTTCCAAATGGAATGTAATTCCCTATTTTTATAAATTTGAGGTATTCATCTTATTCCTGCACATGTTAAGCGCTCAGATCAGCATTTTTCACGGAGCACCTACGAGTGCGAAAACGATTCATGTAATGATATAATCGATTCGAAAACAGTTTTTATAAGTGCACAAGATTTGAATCCATTACATTGTGGCAGAGGGGAAGGATCTTGCGAGGCGAGTCCAATTACGGTAGTAAATATCATTCGTCTATGCGTATTACTTACTGTACACAGTACTTATTAAATGTAAAGAAAGGATAGATTTTTTCTCGCGCATTAACAACGCGGCCACTGTTTTTACTTTTGCTTTTATAAAATAAAAGATGTACTTTAATTTCAATTAAAGTTTTAAAAAAATTTAAAAATGTTTTGAATTCATATCATTGGAAACCTTGAACAACCCCGGTTCAAGGTTCTTATTTGTATTGTTATTTATTTTTTATTTTAAAATAATATTTTCTTTGCCATGTCTATTCTATTCTTAATTCACGTAGCATTAAATAACACGGGACGGGCGTATCCGGATCGAGTTCGGAGGCATAATTTTGGAGTCCATGACTTTCTAACAGAGTGTTTCAAGCGCTTAAATTAGGCCCTTTCTACACTATGCGATGCAATTATTAACACCATGTGAAATTATTCAGCATATTTTAGCTATTCTTGTTAGGTACCTACTGTATTTTACAAAAACTGGAAGCTTGACCAATTTAGGTTAAGTTTCAAAAGGAAACCCTAGTTCTAAAATATTTTAGAACATAACTTATGTAGCAGAAATAGAACAAACTTTTCCACACCCATCATAATTTTCGACGACCTCCCTGGCGCAGTGGTGAGCGCTGTGGTCTTATAACTGGGAGGTCTCGGGTTCGATTCCCGGCGGGGTCAATTTGGGAATTTATAATTTCTGAATTGTCTCTGGTCTGGTCTGGTGGAAGGCTTTCGTTGGCCGTGGCTAGTTACCACCCTACCGTCAACGACGTGCCGCCAAGCGATTTAGCGTTCCGGCACGATGGCGTGTAGAAACCGAATAGGGATATGGGTTGAATTTTCACTGCCATAACCCTTCCAAGTTAGTCCGCTATCATCTTATACTGCATCGTCACTTACCATCAGGTGAGATCGCAGTCAAGGACTATCTTGTCATCGAATTAAAAAAAATAACAGTTTCATTATAGATACTTTCGTGGCGCAGTGGTGTGCGCTCTGGTCTTAATGTGGAGATCCTGGGTTTGGTGCTTCACATAGGCAATTTAGAAATAAGTATAATTACAATTTCTAAATTGTTTCTGGTCTGATAAGATGGAAGACTTAAGTTATTAATCTGCCGGTAAATATGTGCCGCTAAATAATTTTGTGTTCCAGTACTATTCGGAATCAATCAACTACCTATATACCTACCCATGAGAAAAATCACGTCGCGTCACTCCGTTGCTGTGTGATTTGATTGAATGACAAACCAACAAACAAACACGTTCTCATCCTACTTATATTATAAATGAGAAAGTGTGTTTGTTTTTTGGTTTGTCCTTCAATCATGCTGATATGAGCTAAGGATCGACGTGATTTTGTGCATGGGTATAGTTGAGGGCTTGGAGAGTGTCATAGGCTACTTTTTTTGGCTGAAAATAAAACTGTACTTATCCACGCGGATGAAGTCGCGGGTATCAGCTAGTGATATTATAATATCGATACTAGCCATTTTCTCGATTGTGTGTATAATGTGACTCCACCTTTAGACACTAGAAGGTAGCAACTAAGTCCATAGGTATCGTTTAATTGCTCGTAAGTTCTAAACCGCGGTGCGACGAAGTTTGTTTTCGAAACTTCTCACTGCTGCATGAGCCAGTGTTAGCACTTCGATAGATAGTTTACAGTGTCACTTACGTGCAGAGTGCGGACGACTTCCGGAAACTGGTAATGACGTCTTCTGCTCTAAGTTACTTTCCAACTAACAAAATGGTCATTCATAATATTTTAAACTTTTATGACTAAGTAATTCGTCACATGGATGTCGTTAGGTGCTCCCACACAACAGTTATATAACGTTAGAGAATGTTGCAATTTCTTTGTTGTCTAACTTTTTGAACAAATTGTAACAAAAGTTATAAATTGTAAGTGATGTTATACAACTTCATGTCACAAAATGTTATACAACTAATCACAACATGATATAACAATTTTTTTTGCCTGTCGTGTTTGTGGTTAAATTGATTAGATGTGAGGAAAGGGGCCATTATAGGGGTAGAGGAGACGGCTATAGGTAGGGTTTAATAAGCGTTTTAAGAGAATATTTTAAGAGAATATGATTAGTTTGTGAGTGAGACTTTTGAGTGGCTCGGTTTTAAAGATTAAAGTATCGATGTTTGTGACACTAATAATCCTACTAATTATATTATTAATGCGAAAGTGTGTTTGTTAGTTGCTTTGTCCTTCAATGACGCTGCAACAGAGCTACGGTTCGATGCGATTTTTGCATGAATATGGAGAGTGAAATAGGCTACTTTTTATCCCGGGAAATCAAAAATACCTGTGAGACTTTATAAACTATATCCACGCGGGCGATCAGCTTGTAGGGAATATGCGCGTCGTTTAGATTGGGTTAAATATGTTTTTTCTGTAATATGTGACATGAAATCATAATTATTATTTAAAATATCTATTTACAATAGTATGCTTATATGTACTTATTCAAAATAAAAAGATATGTAGGTACCTAAATAAAATTTAATTTTTTTAGTCCATAATAATTTAGTATTTATTTTGTAAGTTGGCGTAATAACCAATGAGGATAAAGTATCAATTTCATATCGTTTTTAATTTTTTTTAAATAAATTAATTATATTAAAAGAGTTTTAAAATCCTTACTAAGAGGTAAAGTAGTAGGTAGGTAAATCAATGTCAATAGGTATCTAAATACGAAAGTGTGTTTGTTGTTTCGGCTATCAATCGCGTAGCAACGTAGCAACGACGTGATTTTTTTGCACGGATATAGGTGAGGACTCATACTCTGTTTATCAAAGAACTAGCTTTTACCCGTGGCTTCGCTCACGTTCACGTAACGTTAAGTTTTATTTTTAAAACCCCTATTTTACCCCATTTAGGGGTTGAATTTTCAAGAATGCTTTCTTAGCGGATGCCTACGTCATAATAGCTATCTCTATGCATTTCAGCCCGATCCGTCTAGTGGTTTGAGTTGTGCGTTGATAGATCAGTCAGTCACCTTTTCTTTTTATATATTTAGAAGATTAGTGTACGCTCTTAAAATTAAGTTAATAGACATTACTGAAGTTTAGAAAATCTGTGCCAAGAATACTAAGCAGAATCTACCTAGTTAAAATTCTAGCAAAGATACTACGATAAAGAAAGTATAAACTATGCCAAAGTGTCGCTTAATAGTACAAAACTTGTAAGCCAAAGTTTATCCCGAACTGGTGGAAGTTAGACATCAGAAAGCTTGCATTCTGATAGCGTTAAATTTCAAACACTGCACAGTTATGCTTGAGTTTACTACAGGGGTATTTTTAGCAACCAAAGATTATTATTAGATAACCCAATCAAATAACTATACAAATATTGCCCACGCGGTAGTGGCCAAGATTAGGTTTCTTTCCGCGATATACCGCCAATAGGCCGTTTTATAAAAAAATATTTTTAAAAACGTTTGAAGTCGTCAAACGCCTGCACTACAAAGTAAGTATAATCATCAACCCATCAACGGTTCACTACTGAGCGCAGGTCTCCTCTCAGAGAAGGGTTATAGGCCGTAGTCCACCACGCTACCCAATGTGAATTGGCGGACTCCACACACCTTCGAGAACATTATGAAGAACTCTCAGGTGTGCAGGTTTCCTCACGATGTTTTCCTTCACCGTTACAATATGTGATATTAAATTTCTTAAACGCACTTAACTTTGTAAAGTCAGAGGTCTCCCGGGAATCCCGGGATCCGGGAAACCTGGGATCGAACCTGCGACCCCCCGAATTGATGACCACAGTCGTAACCACTAGGCTATCACTGCTTAAATAGCATGACGTAATTTTTTTCACTAAATATAACCATATCCATAGAAAACGGAACAATCTTTACTTATTAGGTATTATACATACGAAAGTCTGTTTGTTTTTGTTTGAGGCTTGTTCTTCTCACGCAACAACAGAACAAATATACAATTTTATTTAATTGCCCAAAAAATAGGCTCTTTTTTGGGCAACATGGAGGACTATGGCCTAAACCCTTTCGAGACGAACCCTTCATTCGAGAGGAAACCTGAGCCCAATAGTGGATCAGCGATGAATTGATATAAATAAAAAATGTCTCTCATTTAAACTTAACAGTCTCCATAGATAGCCTGACCCATGGTAGTAGGATGTGCCTACTTTTAGATATAACAGTAGCTTCTAATTTCACGCTTAGTCGCTTTTTAAATAACGGTAATATTCCAGATCGAAGAAGACCCTTTTTACCTCTTTTTAAAAGTATATTTGAATCAAGATGTGAGGTGAAAAATTTTCAAGAAATTGCTCCGCTCCTTATTTAAATGCTTCATTAGTTCAAGAAAAAGAAGTTTTCTTTTTAAACGCTCGCGAAAGAGGTTGGCTGAAAGTTAGTTTATCTAACACAGGTTTAAAGAAGGTTTCAAGCAATTCTCAAAGTAAAATCTACCCGTTACACAGAAGCGTATCAATATAATGATATATAAAAATTCTTTTTAAGAAAACCGACTTCAAACGCCACTACAAAGTATAAAATAATTTTAGTTTGTACAGGTATGTTGAAGTCATGCGGACCTAAATAGAACAATGAAACTGCAAAGCAACGATGAAATCGATGTGAAACGCTAGCCCGGCATACCCGTACAAACTAAAATAAAATTATTTTATACCTTGTTGAGTAGTTTGAGGTCTATTTTTTAAAAATAATTTTTATGTATCAATATTTTAAGTTTTTTAGTGGTAGCCTTATAAGATCACTCTTCGCATTCTCTGATCGCGAGCGATTTGCTCTTATTCATTGAGGAGTTCCGTCCTCCATCACCGAAGATATTCATCAGATCTTCAACAAATTTAAATTGGACCAACCTTAAGATGTCCTTTGAAATAAAAAGAAATTGAAATCGGTTCAGATTTGACGGAAAAAATACGCGTCGAATTGATAAACTCCTCCTTTTTTGAAGTCGATTAAAAAAGACAAATATTGAGTAAGTTAAAAACAATATTTTTTACAAAGTTAAATTAGGCACTTACTTCTCATGATTGTACAAAATGTACCTACAGATGCAAAAAGAAAACTATCATCAAAATGCAAAAAAACAAAGCTTATCGTCGGCTCAACCCACACATGTGCACAGTTAGACGTAGACGTCTCTTTACCATCATTATGTGCCTTCCTCAAATTTAAAGTTTGGTGGTCATCAAAAGAAAAGCTTCTGATTCCTTGTTTTCCACTCGTTCCGAGTCGAGCAAACGAAGTACTAAAAGTACGATGCACTATTAAGCCGGAAAAGTTCGTTCTCGTTCAATGTCGGGAATTCGTTCTTAATAGTAGGTACTAAATACTGTTAAGAATTAATTACTTAGTAAGTACATGTACTACAGCTATTTTAGACTGCAAACGTTGTTGTTGTGAGTTGTAATATCGCCATTGTCTATCGGTTCTTCCTCGAGCAAGTTGCTCATTGCTGTTTCAGCTTCGCGATTTGATTAGCTGAAAGACATAATAAGTTTGCAGGCTTTTGATTAATTTAAAACCACTAGCTTTTGCCTACGACATTTTTTATTTACGACATTATTTTGGATTATAAAGTAGCCTATGTAACTCTTCGATTCTCAACTATACCCATTTAATAATATAATAATAATTATTCGTTTATTTTAGGCGATTAGGTACCCATAACACACATAAAACATTTTTATTTTTTATTAAAGTGTTAACCTACACATAAGGAAATAGAATAAATTTATAAACACATATCAAAAATTCCGAGGCCAGCGGGATTCGAACCCACATCTCTTGGGAATCGCGCCCGAGTGTGTTAGCCTTTTACACTATAGCCACGTACAAACTACACGTCAGCATCGAAATTAGTGATATATATCTACTTTTTCAGTTTAAGCAACTGTCAGCGACATCTAGTAGCAACACGTTACAGTTGTTGATCTACTTTCCAAAATCCCATATTGCAATGGAGCTCATTAGGAACTAGAGATGCCACGTTGCTTTTTACTATTTTTATTTTTTATTTAAGTGTTAACCTACACTTAATGAAATACCAGGATATTTATTCACACATAAAACAAAATGAATAAATAAATAAATGAATAACCATTTAAGAAATCAAGTCGATGCGCAGCCCCGTTTCGGCATGAAAGACAAAACACACATTCGCATCACCAACCAATAAATGAAATCGCTCCATCTAGGGATAAAAGCTTCGTAAACTGATAAAAGTTATAAATTTAACCTCAACCTTAAGAATACTGAAAGGCTCCGGGAAGCGAACGGCCATCGCTTGTCACAGCCCCTGATTAACGAGGTTACCTAATTCCCTTTAAACTGAGACGAACTATGGGGTATGGTTCAAGTAACAAAGTTATCGCGAGTAGAGTTTTAAAAGTAATTCCATGCCAGGCGAACTGGGTAAAATAGAATAGAATAGAATAGAATAGAAATGTTTTTTATTCAAATAAACTTTTACAAGTACTTTGGAATCGTCAATGAGTCCATTCAAATCCGAAGTCTGTGATCCTAGGCTTCGGTCCTCCCAAAGTGTTCGTCTGGCGATCACTAGGTACAAGACCGGCTTCATGGCCTACTCTTTTGAAATGGAGGCAGTTCGGCTGTGGAATGCATTGCCCGATTCCATAAGGAGTGCAAACTCAAAATTTTCATTTAAACGGCAAGTGAAGGATCATCTGCTCAAAACCATATTGTAACCCCTGTCTGTAACTTTTTTCTATATTTATTATATTTAATACTAATTTTATGTTTCATATGTACGGTATCATGTTACGTAATGTATTTTGTATCATGTAATATATTTAGATATCTATTTGTATATAATTATGTATATTATTATTATATTCAAAATATGTATGTATTATATATTTATATATTATACTCTTTTTACCCTACTCTTTTGCACACCTACAAGTGTTGTCTCACATCTCAAGGTTGACTGGTAGAAAATGCTTTAGCATTAAGTCCGCCTTTTGTACTTTTTTGTGCAATAAAGTGTTTAAAAAAAAAAATGAGTCTACCACTGGTTCGGAATGCCGTTCCTGCCGAGAAGAACCAGCAAGAAACTCGGCAGTTGCTCTTTTCAAAATACTTTTACATTTACAATATATTATATAAAGTCCATTTTAGACGGTGCCTCGTTCATCGTTCATTTTTGCGAACATTTTGGCGACAATGAACCGTCTTACTTCGCCGCAAGGGCGAATTTAGACGGTTCATTTTTCGAGATGTTTGCTTTCATTTTCGAGGCTTCATCTATGAGTCATCGAAAATGAACCGTCCAAATTCGTCCTTAGGGCAACTTAGGGCCTTAGGGTGCATTTTCGCAAAAAATGTTTATCGACCGAGCGAAGCGAAGGTCTTTGAGTTAACTAGGGCGATTTGCACTTGTCCGTCCGTCCGTCCGTCCGTCCGTCCGTCTGTCAGAGCCTTATAACTTTTGAATTACTGAACGTAATTACTTCAAATTTAGATATAATATGTAAACCGATGGCCTCCAGCCGAAAATGGCTTAAAAAGTTATAAAAATCTTTATTTCAGGGGGGCTCTCATAGAAGCGAATGCGAAGTAAAAAAAAAAAAATCGCGTTACATAAAATTGTTACGTATCATTTTAAAGATAATTTTGAACTGAGTACAAAAATATTTTTTTTTTAATTTTTCCCTTAAAATTGACGAAATGGGGGGCTTTCAAAGTGGCGATTTTATACGCTCGCTTGAAGACGCTCTCTAGAAAAATCCGCTATGGATTTTCAAACTGATTTTATGTTTTTAGGTCACTTATATCCTGTACTTGAACAACAAATACTAAAATTATATGAATATTATAAAGAAACGAGATTATTTAATTTTTAATGGGCGTCAGTAATTCATATAGCATCAACATAGCTTCACAATAATGCTAATAGATGGCGCAGTCAGTAACTATTCCCATGGAACTACGAGTTAAATTCAATGTTTGATAAATAATTCAATGTTTTCACTAACGTTCCCTAACCTTTACGGGCTACCTATAAGTTAGGTGATTGATGTTTTCTGTCAACTTATTTATCACGATCCTGTACGGGACACCTAAAAGGATATTGGGACGGATGTTAGGACTTAGGATTGTATTTAGGAGCTACCTACGTTAAGAGACTCCTACTTAGGGGATGATTTAGGTATGTTTGGTGAAAACGGGCATAATAATAATGTCAGTTTTGGTTATCATGTATCGATTGAATGAATAATCATGGGATACCGTTACCGCGAGGTCTCAGTTCGGGGCGAACCACTAGTTTAAATGATTTTTCAAATTTAATCCTCTGTACCTCTACTATCATGTATTCTGTGCTAATACTGAAATTTGTAGTTAACCTATAAGCAATTTTTTTAATCATTCAATGAATGATAATATTTTGAAAATGAAATGAAATGAATAAATACACTTTTCATCTCCCCATCTCGGAAAGAGTATTTTTGCTCTTCTATATCTGAGTGCAAAAGCCGTTTTTATCCGCTAGAGCATAAAGTAACTTAAATTTAGAACATCGTGTGCACTAAGTTTGTGAATTCAAAACATCATTAAAACTATTTACTTCTACCTCCATGGTGCCGAATTTATCATACAACCTTTTTTAATTTGTTAAAAACTCAGACTCGGAACCTTCTTGGTGTACTTTTTTTTAATTTGCTTTGCGCGCGCCATTTTCTTTTCACGTCATATTGTTAAAACCTTAGATAGATGGGGACATAAAAAGTTACGTGTTGCACTCGAGTGCAAAGATTTTTCATCTTGTGCTCTTTTGATTCCCTCGCTAACGCTCAGGATTCTAATTTTTTAGAATCCTTCGTTGGCTCGGTCTTCAAAATTGAGCACGCGGTTAAAAAGTAGCTTTGCACTCTTGTATAATAAATAACTATTATTGCACACCACAAAGGAAAAAAAGAAATAAAACTAAAAATAAACTTAAAAAATAACACGTGGTAGTACAAATGGTAGCCTTATCGCTAAAAAGCGATCTCTACCAGGCAACCATGTTGCAAAGGATATAATGATCAAAGAGAAAGTAAGGGTGCACGCAAGTTTATGAGGAAAAAACAACATTCACACACCTAAATACACAAATAATGAAATACTCATACTTAAACATACTTAACATATGCATACATACCAAGTGGCCTATGTATGACCAGCGGTGAATGTCCACTATTTGACGACGACGACGAACTAAAATGACGTAATTATATGATCATAATCAATATTATAAGGTGAGACACAAAATTGCTCTGGATAAACAACATTGACACAAGTCGGTAACTGAATGGGTGACCGACTTTGAAGTTGAACCTTTGGTAACCAAGCCATGCTTCCTCCGTGTCCGAAGAGCACCTTAAGCTCCCAATTGAAATATAACTTCTCATAAAACTTGGTACACTTTTAGGTCTAATCTTACTCCACGCGAGTTGTAAGGTCATATTTCTTAAGTCAGATCAGATTTGGGAGAAATAAGAAATTTTATAGAAATTTATCAAGAAAGCGTCTACCATTCTATGCTAAGAGGAAGAATATTTACATGTTATACTTTTAACTAGCTTTTGCCCGCGACTTCGTCCGCATTGAGTAAGGTTTTCAAAATCTCTAGGGAACCTTTCGATTTTCTAAGATAAAAATATATTTCACTCTCCAGGTCCTCAACTATACCCATATGCGGTTGACGTGCAAACTGGTAAAAACCCAAAAAAAAAAAAATAAGTGGCACTCGGGGACTGCCGCGGTAAAGCTTTTCCATAGCATTTTTTATCAACTTATGCATTTATAATATTTATGCAATATTTTTTTTGCATAATAAAAATTATGCAAAAAAAAAATTAAAAAACAAACAAACAAGAAAAGCGCACTGTCACTACTTCGCGAGTGAGATTCGAACCTGCTACATCTAAAGAAAGCGGCCGCTCGCCCACTGCGCCAAACAGAGCTATATGTCAACCTCTAAAATGTTGAACGCTTACTGAACGACGGTGTTAGGTTTTTCGTTACGGAATTTCTTGATTCGGTCGCCGCGCTCAAATTGTTTGTCCTAGTTCAAAGCCCGCGATAAAAGCTATGCAATAGCTTAAAATTACCTATTGATTAAAAAAACTTTACCCATGCAAAATACCACGTTAATCTGTTGTTCCTTTGCGTGATTAAAGGACAAACCAACAAACACACTTTCGCTTAGTTATGGTATTAGTAAGGTGGTAAGGATGGCAAGGTTTGCACCACACACAAAGGAAACTGTCCGGCTGTCCCTCTGGGCATTAGGAACTCGAATATTGAACATTAAAGGCTCGACTTGACCGGACAGTGTCAATACTGCTTAATTGCGTGATGAACCACTGAAATATTAATGATTATTAAGATCGAAACTAGGATAAGATTCTTGTATGGAATGACCAAAAATTCCTTCGACTAAGGTTGAAAGTTAGACAAAACAAGACGCAGGGAGCCATTGGACACAGGCGGCGCAAGACTGAGACCTGTGAAAATCCATGCAAGAGTCCTTTGTTCAACACTGGACGAAGAAAAGAAGACTAGATAACGTGAACGTCAACTAAGAATGAAAATAATACAAAATAAACATTTTCTCTTCATAAAATCCTGGCCAAGTTTCTTCTCTTCAATAGATACCTACTCGTGGCTTGACAGATTGACGCTCCTCGATTTTTTATCAATAGCCCGGTATGGTACGAGATTTTTCTTTATTGACATACCTACTTGATACGAGTCGAGTCAAGTGCCAGATAATCAGACTTTTTTTAGATGCTATACGATAAAAATCTCCTTCATGGAATAAATTAATTTATTTTACACATTTTAATTTCATCCTTACTAATATTATAAATGCGAAAGTGTGTTTGTTTGTTGGTTTGTTGGTTTGTCCTTCAATCACGCCGCAACAGGGCTGTGGATCGACGTGATTTTTTGTATGGAGAGTGACATAGGCTACTTTTTATCCCGGAAAATTAAAGAGTTCCCGAGGGATTTTTAAAACTAAATCCACGCACACGAAGTCGCGGGCATCAGCTAGTTGGTGATATCTTTGACAACAGCTCTGCACTCAAAATTGAGATGAATGTACCTATCCATGGTATACTGCATTCTGTAGTGTAATGTTACACACTACTTCCAAAGTCACTTTACCTGCGCATTCGCAGTTCCATGACATATTAGATTTCCGAACGCACTAGACGGAACATCAGAACAGTCTTTCCCTCTCTGTGGTATCGTAATCCATAACCCGTCTCTTTCGTACTCGAGCGGCGGCCACGAGAGTGACAGACGACAACCGACAGGTAGTCGAGGCTCGAATACCGCCACCGGAGGTCGCGTACGTGATCGACTCCCGCGTTTTTGTCACCGTCTAACCTGGGACGCGCGGTTTATTTGGCAACCATATTCTAAAATCATCCCGTTTTAAGGGCATCTTGAGAGTTTTTACCTCTCCTTAACTACCGATCATGTGACCGGACAATTTGCCGTCGCCGCAGCGACGTATTTTGGCAGCGGACCTATCAAATTAGTATGGACGCCTGCCACGCCACGCGATTACCCTATTAAATAGTGAGTGAACTATGTGAGCTCGACGCAATCTCCAGGAGATAGCCTCCTCGCCGCGCCGGTTCCCGCGAGACGCACCAAGGAGGCGGCGTGCTGACCGAGCCGCGCCTCCTCGCCTAACCAACCCTGCGGGGTCCGTAACCCCTTGGTCGAGCGGACCTTCCCTGCTACGGTCGGCTTAAGGCGGGCCTGACCAGGTCAGCCTCCGGCCCAGCAGTCAGCCCTCGTATTCGTGAGTTACAACATTAAATTCTACGGACGATGCGTTGGACTCAGTGCCATTAGTCTGTAAGTCTTTTTAGTTAATTTTAACTTAGTCATAATCTAAATCTTTGCAGAAACTTAAATTAAATCACCATCTTGTATTTAGTCAAAAAGGTAATTTCATTTCAACTGCAACCTCAGACTTCCCTCCTCATCAACAGCGCATCCAGACCGACGGCAAAAGGACGGCCTTTGAAAATAAAGGCCCGATGCTCACGCCGCTAGTATCCAGCAACCGGTCGCCACACCACAATATGGCGTCCCCTACTTTGTACAAAATCACATTCTCATTCTGTTCGTGTGACACTACGCATTAGATAGGTGGCAGCACCCCATCTTCACACGTGACAACATGGCGCCCGAACGATAGAAATGTCATCGGTCCATCGCTGTTGATCGCGACGGAAGTCTGACCATAAATAATTTTCTTCATGTTGTTAATTAAGTAACATAGATAATGTGTTTGACATTTCCGGTTCCATGTAAATTACCAAAGAGTTAGAGCGACACTTGGCAACACTGCTAATACGGCCATGTTGGTAGACAGTAATAAATGACAAAAGCAACTGCCCAAGTGACACTCAACGAGTCATGTGACAACTACTGTCAACATTGACGCTTGACAGCAGTTTGTCATCGACAATTTTACATAGCTGGTTAATTTATAACCTTGTGTATTTTACTTTAATCATGTATAAATTAATTTAAGTGTTTTTTAACATAACGTGACTGATTAACGCTAAAGATAACAATCTAGTAATTAACAATCAGTGTGAAACGAGAAAATCGTATAATGTGAGACGGATAAATAGTAGTTTTCGTAACGCAATATTTAGTTGGAAATTCGTAATTTATACATTCGAAAAATGGATAGCGAGATTCCGTCACGCGAGCCCGCGAGTGTAGCGACCTTTACTTCCCCCGTGTCGGTTCTAGAAGAAGGGAACGTAACCTCAGTGTACGTGGATATGCAGGATGCGTACGTAAACACCAACCCCAGGCATGTCGAAAAGAAGCTAGCCAAAACTGACGTGTCCTACACCACGATAACAACACCGCACGCAAAAACATCAAACCCAATAGCCTTCCAACCCGCCCTCAGCACAGGTAGTACACCCATACAATACAACGAGTTGAATAACACTCTCGCAAGGGAACAACCGATTATTTATAATATGCACAATCTAGCTAACCTGAAGTCCTGGAATATTAAGTTCTCCGGAGACTCTTGTGTGTATGAATTTTTAAACAGGGTTGAAGAAGTGCGAAGCGCTAGGGGCATAGACATCAACATAGTGCTCAGAGGATTCTCCGAGTTATTACAAGGTACGGCATTACAGTTTTACAGGCAAGTACGGCACCAAATAACATCGTGGGCCGTCCTATGCTCAATATTTACACAAAATTTTCAGCCAATAGATTTTGAGTTTTCAACAGAAAAATTAATTAGGGATACAAAACAAAATAACAAACAATCAGTGTTTTCATTTGTCATACATATAAGAGATCTTAATAGTAAACTAGCTAACCCTATCCCAGATATATCATTACTGGAGATAATAAAACATAATTTATTACCATGGTACGGCTCATTGTTGGCTAACAACGCGATCACTTCTATAGAACATCTAATAACATTAAGCAGAAACTATGAAGCCTACGCATTACCAAACCACTCCGGTAATGCAATGAATAGAGACCGGGAAACATTTAAAAAGTTTCAAACTGCCCCCTCACAATCTATCACTTGCAAAAAATGCAAGCGGCAGGGGCACAGTCATAGAGACTGCAGAAAATACCCAGGGCTAGTATGTTTTAACTGCCACATGCCCAATGTATACTCAAATTCATGCCCGCGCTGTAGAAAAAACTCGGCAGGCACTAAAAAAAAAAAACATAGGCAATCATTGGTCAACACTGAATAGTTCCAAAAAAATAACTTCCACAAGTAACACTAAAGCCCCAAAAAAACAACTAAAACAGTTCAATATGATATTACCCGAGGTGCACACAATATCAAGAGACAATAGGTTGTACCTAAACTTCCAAGTGTCTCAGGAAAAACTAGTAGGTCTCATAGACACAGGGGCAAATCTATGTGTGTTAGGCAAAAACTTTCATAAAAATTTTTCAAAACATATTCCCTTAGTGAAAACATTTATCAACGCTCGACAAGCAGATGGGTCAGCGGTCCACGTACTAGGGGCCATGACCATACCAATAACATTTGAGCAACAAACTCGAAATATTGAATTTTTAGTTATGCCAAAAATTGACAAAAACATTATTTTAGGAATGAACTTCCTGTACACATTCAAATTACTAAACTTCCTAAAACTAAACAATAACATTTCAAAACAAACTACTACAGGAATACAGGGAGATCATTCAGAAACACATGAGTTACATTGTATTATACCCAAAGAAAAACTACCACCAAACAAAGCGAAGGCAATTAACAAAATTAGGGAAAAGTTTAAACAAATTTCAGCCGAGGACAAAGGCTTAGGAAAAACAAACCTAGTTAGTCACAAAATAGTAACAGAGGGCCCACCTATCAAACAAAGATACTACCCATTGTCACCGGTAAAATTACAAGCGCTGAACAACGAAGTAGACCGTATGCTCAAGTTAGGGGTAATAGCACCATCTAGGTCCCCTTGGGCCAACCCAGTGGTGATGGCCACAAAAAAAAATGGATCTCTGCGTTTCTGTCTAGACGCTAGAAAATTAAACGAGGTCACAAAAAAGGACTCATACCCTATACCTTATATAAATTCAATCCTAGACAACTTAAAAGGAGCAAGGTACCTAACATCACTAGACTTGTCCAGCGCATATTGGCAAATACCTTTGGAAAGCACAGACTACAACGACCCTAGCAATAAACTCGACCCCAGTTCCTCCTGCCAGAAGACCGCGTTCGTAGTACCTGGTAGGGGCCTTTTCGAGTTCCGCAGAATGGCTTTCGGGCTTTCAAACGCTGGCGCAGAGATGCAACGTCTAGTAGATAGACTTTTTTTACATCAGTTCGGCGACAAAGTATTCGCGTACCTGGACGACCTATTGATAGCAACTGAGGACTTTGACACCCACATAGAAATCCTAACAAAAGTGTACAAGGCACTCAAAGAAGCTGGCCTAACAATTAATTTAGAAAAATGCAAATTTTGTAGGGATGAATTAAAATACCTTGGATATGTAATTGATTCAAACGGGTTAAAAACCGATCCCGACAAATTAAAATGTATAGAAAATTTTCCTTTACCCTCTACAGCAAAACAGCTCAGAGGATTCATCGGCCTCTGTTCATATTATAGGCGATTCGTGGAAAATTTCTCTTCCATTATTGCACCAATGACAGCCATGATAGGTAAGCGAAAAGGAAAAGACGGTATTGTCTGGTCCGATCAGGCCAAAGAAGCATTCACTACATTAAAAAAGGCACTAACAACGGCCCCAGTACTAGCCTGCCCGGACTACACAAAACCATTCGTCTTACACTGTGACGCATCCTCTGTAGGGATAGGTAGTGTACTAACTCAAGAATTAGAAGGATTAGAACACCCAGTAGCTTTCCACTCAAGACTCTTATCAAAGACAGAACGCAATTACAGCACCACAGAGAGAGAGCGATTAGCAGTGGTAGATTCAATCAACCATTTCCGCCCATACATTGAAGGAACAAAATTCACAGTCATAACCGATCACATGAGCCTAAAGTGGTTGAAATCGCTAAACAACCCGTCTGGTCGTTTAGCTAGATGGGCTATGCAAATATCACAATTCAATTTTGACATTTGCCATAAAAAAGGACAACTTAACATTGTACCAGACGCCTTATCCAGGTCATCAATAAACTTAATAACCTACTCAGGAGGTATTCAAGACACCAAAGATGCCTGGTACATAAAAACATACAAAGGCTGCGAAGCAAATCCTCAAAATTATAAAAACTTTTTAATACAAGATAAAATATTATATCGTTTTTCAAAACCTAAACATAGGCTAACTATTAGTAATTGGAAAATTGTAATCCCACAAGAAAAAATAACTGACTGCTTGAATGAGTGCCACAACGGCATAGACTCCATACACTCCGGCATTTTTAAAACTTATTCTAAATTGAAACAGATCTATTATTGGCCAAATATGTACAAAAATGCAGTTAACTTCATAAATAAGTGTGAGACATGTAAAGCCTATAAGCACTCGAATACACAACCTCACGGCCTAATGAATAATCAAAAGACAGTGAAATATCCCATGCACACACTATCTATGGACATAATAGGTCCATTTCCAAAAGCATACTCAGGTCATGTATACATTTTATCAATAGTAGATGTCTTTACAAAATACTGCTGGTTGCATCCCCTAAGGACTGCAACCACAAAGACAGTTACATCATTCCTGGAATCCGAAATAATAATGAAGTCAGGAACTCCAAGGATTTTAATTGTAGATAATGCGACAATCTTTAAAAGTAAAGAATTCACAAAATTCTGTGAAACATTTAATATACCAAAAATCTTCTACAACGCTTACTACTCACCACAGTCAAATACAGTAGAAAGATATAACCAAACTGTTCAAACGTGCCTGTCTATTCTAGTGGAACAAGACCACCGTACCTGGTCAAAACACTTACCCAGGGTACAACTAGCACTAAACAGCGGAGTGAATGTAGCCACAGGATACACTCCATACTTTCTAGCCACAGGCAGAGAGATAATAGTAGATGGTAACCTTCACCAACTCCACTCTGCTTTGCCACAAGACCTCGACGAGCTACAAATAGCAGATAGGGAAACATCAGCCTCCGCTCTAACAGAGTTGTCTGAGGTATTCAATAGCGTTCAAGAAGCCCTAACAGTAGCCTACCAACGAAATGCTGCCAAGTACAACCTCAGGCGAAAGCGAGTAGTATGCAGCGTAGATGACATAGTTTGGAGGAGAAACTTTGTTCAATCAAATGCAGCAACCTTTTTTTCTGCCAAACTAGCCCCTAGATTTGTAAAGAGCAAAGTTATAAAGAAAATTTCAGACCTAGTATACATACTAGAAGATATAGGGACAAAATACACAGGTAAATACCATATAAAAGACATAATTAAATTCTCATAATTATAAACCATACAGTGGATAGTTTACCAACACTTTACCACTTTCATAAGAATTACACATAACATCTAGGTAAACCATAACTACCTATTCACATCTTAATACTCTCAATTTTCAAATAAATTAAATAAAACAACTCCTTTTAATCTCAATATTTACATAATTTATTTAATATAATTACAAAAAAAAACCCTTTAGCATAACTAGCATATAACAATATTACATAATAATTCTCATCTAAAATAAACATAAGTTAAAAAATGTCTTAAATTATATTATATACCTAATATCTATATAGTATTCAAGTACAGTAGATAAATACTACATACTACTGAACTAAAAATATCATTGTATGATTAGGTTATCACATCCTTCCCATCCAATTGAAGTTTAAACACTTTTCCAAACAATTAAATTTCCACGAGGGGAGGATGGGAAAAATAGGGGTCACAAGAAAAAAGACCTCAATCAAAAAATATTTTGATTCTCATTTAATTGTTTATTAACAAAGATCGGTGATATACAATGTACAAAACTTTTTTTCACCACAACTTTTTTTTTCAAAATATTTTAAAAAAAAAAAAAAAAAAAAAAAAAAAAGAAGATTTTTTTTCTCTCTTTACTTTTCATCGCTTACTAAATGAAGCATAACTGTAAATAATAAACATCTATTAAGGTTCAACAAAATTTTTAGTTCAATAAGAACTCCACATGTCGAACCATTGGCTAAAGAACTGTGTACTAGTCTCCGTTGCCAACATGATACAACTACAGACTACTACACACACACAACTGTAAATACTATTAATACCTACTCATTACTTATGGCTAGATATAACTTATTACTAACAACACATAAATTCTAATCGGAACCCTAGTATTATTGGTACGAGAGCGTGAGGTATGCCAGCTATGAATGTATGAAGACCAAAATTGCGCGCAACAAATGATTCGGAAAATGTATGAAAGGAATATAGGTTAATTTTATTAGGTTACAGTACTAACACACTAACTCCACATTTGTACATACCTTCATTCTTAACAAAAAAAAAAAAAAAAAATTTTTTTTTCTTTTCTCCGGTTACCACGGCTGTGGAGACAACCGGGTTGTCTCTCTGCTTTGATTGGGGGGTATTGTAGTGTAATGTTACACACTACTTCCAAAGTCACTTTACCTGCGCATTCGCAGTTCCATGACATATTAGATTTCCGAACGCACTAGACGGAACATCAGAACAGTCTGTCCCTCTCTGTGGTATCGTAATCCATAACCCGTCTCTTTCGTACTCGAGCGGCGGCCACGAGAGTGACAGACGACAACCGACAGGTAGTCGAGGCTCGAATACCGCCACCGGAGGTCGCGTACGTGATCGACTCCCGCGTTTTTGTCACCGTCTAACCTGGGACGCGCGGTTTATTTGGCAACCATATTCTAAAATCATCCCGTTTTAAGGGCATCTTGAGAGTTTTTACCTCTCCTTAACTACCGATCATGTGACCGGACAATTTGCCGTCGCCGCAGCGACGTATTTTGGCAGCGGACCTATCAAATTAGTATGGACGCCTGCCACGCCACGCGATTACCCTGTCTACCACATAAGCGATATTCTCGTTAAGTAGCAAGAACAATGTAGTCGGCTTAAACTCAGTGACGTCTCTAGTGTAAATAGTGAGTGAACTATGTGAGCTCGACGCAATCTCCAGGAGATAGCCTCCTCGACGCGCCGGTTCCCGCGAGACGCACCAAGGAGGCGGCGTGCTGACCCGCGCCTCCTCGCCTAACCAACCCTGCGGGGTCCGTAACCCCTTGGTCGAGCGGACCTTCCCTGCTGCGGTCGGCTTAAGGCGGGCCTGACCAGGTCAGCCTCCGGCCCAGCAGTCAGCCCTCGTATTCGTGAGTTACAACATTAAATTCTACGGACGATGCGTTGGACTCAGTGCCATTAGTCTGTAAGTCTTTTTAGTTAATTTTAACTTAGTCATAATCTAAATCTTTGCAGAAACTTAAATTAAATCACCATCTTGTATTTAGTCAAAAAGGTAATTTCATTTCAACTGCAACCTCAGACTTCCCTCCTCATCAACAGCGCATCCAGACCGACGGCAAAAGGACGGCCTTTGAAAATAAAGGCCCGATGCTCACGCCGCTAGTATCCAGCAACCGGTCGCCACACCACAATATGGCGTCCCCTACTTTGTACAAAATCACATTCTCATTCTGTTCGTGTGACACTACGCATTAGATAGGTGGCAGCACCCCATCTTCACACGTGACAATTCTTTACAATTTTGAGTGAGACCTAGCATCTAGGACACACGGTCCTACAAGGTAGGTTAAATTAAAAAAAACCGGCCAAGTGCGAGTCGGACTCGCGCACCGAGGGTTCCGTACTCCAAAAGTAAAAGTAAAACGATAATATTATATTAATTTGCTTATTTATCGTTAGCTTTGTTTGTAGAGGTTTATTGTTAATATAAAAAAACTATGCTAGTTAGAGCGTTGGTTTTATTTTTCCTGTAAAATATACATAAACCTCTATTGACCATAATTATTTCAGAATTTTCGATTGGTAAACTTCGGAGATAAGGGGGGGGGAACGGTATTTTTTTCGACATTTTGGCCGATTACTCAAAAACTATTATATATAGAAATAAATAAAAAACTGTCTTAGAATGCACAAGTAAAGGCCTTTCATATGATACCCCACTCGGTATAATTATCTTACTTTGAAATTTTAAACCCCTGATTTTTCCCCCTTTTTAATTAAACTAAAATAACTTTCGCGTTGATTTTATTTTTCCTGTAAAATATACATAAACCTCTATTGACCATAATTATTTCAGATTTTTCGATTGGTAAACTTCGGAGATAAGGGGGGGGAACGGTATTTTTTTCAACATTTTGGCCGATTAATCAAAAACTATTATATATAGAAATAAATAAAAAACTGTTTTGGAATGCACAAGTAAAGGCCTTTCATATGATACCCCACTCAGTATAGTTATCTTACTTTGAAATTTCAAAGCCCCGATTTTCCCCCTTTTTTAATCAAACTAAAATAATTTTCGCGTTGCTTTTATTTTTCCTGTAAAATATACATAAACCTCTATTGACCATAATTATTTCAGATTTTTCGATTGGTAAACTTCGGAGATAAGGGGGGGGGGGGGGGGGGGAACGGTATTTTTTTCGACATTTTAGCCGATTACTCAAAAACTATTATATATAGAAATAAATAAAAAACTGTTTTAGAATGCACAAGTAAAGGCCTTTCATATGATACCCCACTAGGTATAGTTATTTTACTTTGAAATTTCAAACCCCCTGATTTTCCACCTTTTTTGATAAAACTAAAAATAGTTTTCGATTTTTCTTTATTCCAATGATGTTGGGCCACTATTATACACAACTATGCCAAATTTCATGTCGATAGCTTTAATAGTTACTGAAATAATCGACTGTGACAGACGGACGGACGGACGGACGGAGAAAGTCTCACCATAAGGGTTCTATTTTTACCAGTTTGGTACGGAACCCTAAAAAGATTCAAGGCTGATATGGTGTGTTTGGGCTCATTAAAATGGTCACAATGAGTAGGTGTTAGATAGATAATGATCGAGGAGGAGAATCCGATGATGGAGCAGAAAACTGGGTAACAGGATGTCAGGTATATCGTACATAGTCAGGCCATAGATTCACATGTCGGGGGTGTTTTAAATTTTAAATTTACACTTGTTTGTGACGCTGAAATGCCAGTAAACTGGACACATTGCTCAAGAACTGTCGGATCTTGGGATACCATAAGGTGCTCAAAATGGCAAACAGGAAACGTTAGAAAAACACCTAGTAGGTTTAGTTGTTGGCACCCACTAGATACAGGCGGCAACGGAGCAAAATGATATTTTGTGGTATTCTTTCAAGTACCTATATTCCGCAGTCAACGTCAATCGCTTGTGATGATGATGGTGGTAATACAATTTTTAAATCGACATTTTTATGCGCGAAGTGTAATGAATAGTTATTAGTACTCCAATTTTTATGTTCTGGGCTCAATGTTATTACTAGAGTTAGGTTTTTATAAAAATCCCACGGCAACCGTCTATTTTTCCGTGATAAAAGGACTCTCCTATGTCACTCTCCAAGTCCTTAACTTATCCAGCAAAAATTCACGATTAATTACTGTTGATTATATGAGTAACAAAATAATAATGTATCTGTGTCTTACTGCAAGCTGTAATCTTTACATACTCTGTGTAGTTTTCTATGTGATCATCTTATAAAATAAATTTAGTCTATGCCGGAACTCTGCTGTTTCAATAGGTTATGGGCCCAGCACGCTTCCACTGCGCAACTCTGCTAACTAACTTACTAACTAACTTTAAAAACAACAAAGAATCAAATGCGTTTAGCACTTTATTTCTAAGTGGAAACTTTAATCAAAACGACTGGTACGTAGATAGCGGAGCTAGCAGTCACCTAACAGCCAGAAAAGAATGGTTAAATAACCCCTCAAAACAACAAGTGAACGAAATTGTCATCGCCGACAAATCGAAAGTTCCCGTGAAAGGCTGTGGAGATGTGCAGATAACTACCGTTGTTGGTGGTACAGAGTACACGATTCAAGTTACTGAAGTGTTATTTGTGCCAAACTTGGCAACAAACTTATTATCTGTTAGCCAACTGATTAAAAATGGCAACAAAGTGACATTTGACGACAATAACTGTTATATTTACAACCGAAAGAGTGAGCTTGTGGCAATTGCAGAGCAGACTGGAGGTGTTTACAAACTGAAAATCAAGGAAATTGATTGTTTGATGACATCAGTACCAGGTGATGTGTGGCATAGACGATTTGGCCATATAAACAGCAAAGATCTCAACATGATGAGGGATGGAGCTGTTCATGGAATGTCTTACACGGATAAGGCGCAGGTCAGTAAAACAAACTGCATTGTGTGCTGTGAAGGGAAGTTAACCAGGTTACCGTTTCCTAATATGGGTAACAGAGGGAACGAGCTACTCGACATTGTTCACGCAGATATTTGTGGACCCATGGAGGCCAAATCTATTGGAGGAAAGAAATACTTCTTGCTATTGGTGGATGACCACAGTCGAATGGCATTTGTTTATTTTTTAAAAACAAAAGACGAAGTATTCTCATTGTTCAAGTCTTTTAAAACATT
The DNA here is from genome assembly GCA_029955525.1 of Oeneis ivallda. NCBI lineage: Eukaryota > Metazoa > Arthropoda > Insecta > Lepidoptera > Nymphalidae > Oeneis > Oeneis ivallda. The sequence goes on from JARPMR010000007.1 coordinate 17,068,236, forward strand.
AGTAGAAAATCAGACTGGCAAAAAGCTGAAAGTGTTAGGACAGATAATGGAATGGAATTCTGCAGTAAGGAATTTGAGAAATACTTACAGGATGCTGGAACTATTCACCAGAAAACTTGTCGATACACTCCGGAACAGAACGGTCTCTGTGAAAGGCTTAACCGAGTTGTGGTAGAAAGAGCCAGGTGTATGTTATATGATGCAGGATTACCAAAACGATTTTGGGCAGAAGCAGTAAATACTGCAGTTTACTTGAGAAACAGGTCAATAGCATCAGGATTAAATAATTTAAAACCATTTGAGATTTGGACCGGTGCCAAGCCAGATGTCAGTAATCTACGTATATTTGGGAGTAAGACAATGGTACATATTCCTAAGGAAAGAAGACTAAAATGGGACAAAAAGGCAAATCAATGTATTCTTGTTGGTTACTCAGAAAATGTAAAGGGTTACCGCATATACAATCCCAACAATGACAGTGTAACAATAGCCAGAGATATTGTTGTGATTGAGGAGGGGATTGAGCGGAAACAAGATGTAATACACGTGAATATTAATGAAAACACTACGAATGTGTTCCAAATGAAGAAAGAAATGGAAGAAATAGAAGAAAGCACCCAAGAAGTGGGGGACACTGACACAAAAAAGCTTGAAGATCAGGAGCAGAAGGTAGAAGTACTGAACACAGAAGATGAAAGTACAAACTCAGAAGCAGATGACTTTCAGAATACTTCAGATGTGTTACCGGTCAAGCCTGTGACGAAGGCTGAGTGTCTGGAAGAAGTTGAGCCCATGATGGAGCCTATGGTTTCTTCAGACGTGCCTTTAAAACGTTCTCGTCGGCAACCTGACCGATTCGGCTTTGGTAATGTGAGTGTGACCAGTGAATCAAGTGTTAGTGAAATAACGCTCGAGGAAGAATTAAAAGGGCCTGAAAGTGATCAGTGGAAATTAGCCATGCAAAGTGAGCTTAAATCGTTTGAAGACAATGACGCATGGGAGTTAGTTAACATACCACCTAGTGGCACAGTCGTGCAGTGTAAATGGGTTTTTAAAAAGAAATTTGATTCTAAAAATAATGTTAGATATAGAGCTAGGTTGGTTGCTAAAGGCTTCACACAAAGGCCAGGTGTGGATTTTGATGAAACTTTTTCACCTGTCCTCAGACATTCTACTTTAAGATTGTTATTTGCTTTAGCAGTTAAGCTTAATTTGAATATTTGTCACCTAGACCACCTATACTGCATTTTTAAATGGCTTTCTAAATGAAACTGTTTATATGATGAAACCACCAGGTTTTCAGAGCTCTAAGGGTGATGTAAGCAAAGTTTTACTATTGAAACGTGCTATTTATGGCTTAAAACAGTCATCAAGAGCATGGTATCAAAGGGTTGATCAATTGTTACAATCTTTGGGTTATAAAAAGTCAGATCTAGAACCATGCTTGTTTACTAAGATAAATAAAGAAACAAAAATCTTCATTGCATTATATGTTGACGATTTCTTTGTGTTTTCAAGTAGTGAGGAAGAAACATGTAAATTAAAGAAAAGTTTGTCATCAAAGTTCAAAATTAAAGATCTTGGTTGTATTCAGAATTGTTTAGGAATGAGAGTAGTAGTCAATAAGCAGTAGGGCATTATTACTTTAGATCAAGAAAGCTATATTGAAAAGTTGTTATTAAAATTTAACATTCCTGATTGTAAATTTTCTGATACACCAATAGAATCTAGATTAAATGTAACAAAAAGTGAAACAAGTGATAAGAAGTTACCTTATCAGCAGCTGATTGGCTGTCTTATGTATATTGCAGTACTGACTCGGCCTGATATAGTTTTTTCTGTAAATTTTTTGAGCCAGTTTAACAACTGCTACAATGATGAGCACTGGGCATATGCAAAAAGAGTTTTGAAGTATTTAAAGAAAACTAAATCTTTTTGTTTGAAATTTTCAGCAAGTGGAAATAGTCAGTTAGAGGCATATGTAGACTCAGATAGAGCCAGTAATGTCATTGATCGCAGATCTTATACTGGATACTTTTTCAGACTGTCAGATTGTGCTATCTCATGGGAAACAAAGAAGCAGACTCATGGAATTATTATGTACTTACGGTTGTACGTAAGTACATAATAATTCCATGAGCAGACTACAGTGGCACTGTCTAGCACAGAAGCCGAATACATGGGCATCTCGGACTGTTGTAAAGAGGCTGTATATTTACGCAATTTAATGTTTGAAATTACTAATGAATTGTACACTATACCAATTTTTAATGATAGCCAGTCAGCCCACAAGTTGTCTGCTAATCCTGTTTTCCACAAGAGGTCCAAGCATATAGATGTGCGATACCATTTTTGCAGAGAGAAAGTGGCTGATAAAATTGTAAAAATTGAATATCTGCCTACTGCAGAAATGCCTGCAGATCTATTGACCAAGGGGTTGTGTAATATTAAACATTACAATTTTTTTGGAAAATTCGGTTTATTTAATAAAGAAATATTGTAATGAAGATGTAAAGAATAAAAATAAAAGCAGGTTTATTTTGTTAAGTGGGGGGTGTTGATTATATGAGTAACAAAATAATAATGTATCTGTGTCTTACTGCAAGCTGTAATCTTTACATACTCTGTGTAGTTGTCTATGTGATCATCTTATAAAATAAAGTTAGTCTATGCCGGAACTCTGCTGTTTCAATAATTACAATATTAGTAAGGATTTGAAAAATTTAACATTGTGTTCCGTGATCTCGTCCTCACTTTTGTACTATGTAGTTTTCACCTTGCACTACTGCGCTGCCACAATCTTTAAATGTAAGACCATTGATAAAGTAAAAAACAAAGCACCCTAGTCTATGCTCTCGGCGACAGGCCACCACGCTCGCCTGTCACCTGTCCATGTCATTGTGCTTTTTTGTGCATTGCGCTGTTCACGTCAGCTCCTTTTCTAAATTGAGATTTAATTTTTTCTTGTGTTTTTACAGTTATTTATTTCTTTAATTAGAACATGGGTAAGCGGAAACGCAAATCTAGAGATGATTTTGATAGAAGATTGGAAAAACTGGAAAAGATGTTGTATAAACGAGGTCGGCGTGACAGTAGCACGTGTAAGTCAAAAAATCTTAATACGTGTTAATGTTATGTCAAAGTCTGGTCAAGTCTCTAGAGTTTTCACGAGAGGTTAACCATGAGAACGTTTAATGACCATACTTACGTAAACTGAGTAACACTACACATGAGCTTTCACGAGAGGTTAGCCGGTAGTAATTATTATATTATAATATGTGCTCACTTTACGAGACATACATACATACTGTTTTGACTGTTTCTTCTTGGAGCTTTCACGAGAGGTTAGCCGTAGAATTTCCACATGCATAACAGTCCGAATCGTAAACCTGCCGAATTATTTTTAGGTGATGAGGAATCTTCTAGCGACTGTAGGTCAAGGAGCCGTTCTCCCCTTGCAAACCGGCCTGATTGCGCTAGAAGCCGCCGTAAGAGCCGTCGCTATCTGTCATCCTCACCATCACCCTCGCCTACTGATAACAGCGACGATCTTGTTGAAGAAACAGGAGGGGGGCATATTGAAGAGCCAGTGCCTTCAGGAGAGGCAGCAGTGTCTGAAGAAGTAGCCACGCCCTCCTTACGAGCCGACATTGAGGGACTTTTGGGATTGGAAGGTGCTCCAAAAATCAGTAATGGAATCGAGTTACACGAAAGTCTCAAACAACGGTGGATGGCGATTCTACAGAATGGCCTTACAGAAGACACTAAATCCAGCCTCATCAAGAAATATGACCCACCTAAAAATTGTTGCCTATTAGTGCCACCGAAGTTGAACGCAGAAGTCACTGCGGCTATAAGTGAAAGCGGAATCAAACGTGACAAACGTATTGCGGACCAACAAACAGTCCTAGCCGCAGCCATTTCAGCCATCGGCAAGGTTTTAAACGACATGGTCTCATCGAGCCAAAGTAATGCTGAAGTCGAAATCCTTAGTGATTCCGCCAGACTGTTATGTAGTTTATACCATACCAACACAGAAACTCGCAGGAGTCTTATTCTCCCCGGGCTCAACAAAGATGTTAAAGATACAATGACACAGAACCCGATTTCAGAATACCTCTTTGGGGACAAGCTACAAGATAAAGTGAATGCATGTAAAGCCGTAAAGAAATCCGCAGAAGACTTGAAAAGTACGCCAGCCCAAAAGCCGCCAATAAGAAAGGCTTTAAACTTCAAGGGCCCACAACGATCCCAGTTGCCACGTCCGAGTGGGCAGAAACAAAAGCTCAGGCAACCAGCGCACTGGTCCACGAAGCCAACCATGAGTCAAGCAAAGCGATCCCCGCAGAGGCGGCAGTATTCGCGGCGCCAGGATCAACGTCGCCGCTAATGCAGGTACAGACTGGCAGGCTAAAATATTTTACTGACCGCTGGGCTAGTATTACTTCTAACCCAACTATACATAGGTGGCTCAAAGGATACATAATACCTTTCTTTGAAGTTCCTATACAGGATACTATCCCGAAAAATAATACGTTCTCACCTAAGGAATCTGAGCTGATGCGAAACGAAATTAATAAATTATTAAAATTAGGTGCAATAGAAGGTTGTTCCCCAATAAATGGTCAGTACTTATCCAGTATATTTTTGCATCCGAAGTCAGATGGGATTTGGAGATTTATACTTAATCTTAAAAAACTCAACAAGTTTGTTAATACTGTTCACTTTAAGTTAGAAGATGTAAGGACTGCAATAAGACTTATGACCCCTGGGTGTTTCATGGCCACCATAGACCTCAAAAATGCTTACTATGTGCTGCCAGTAAATAAGTCAAATAGAAAGTATTTACGTTTTCAATTTCAGGGATCTTTATTTGAATTTACTTGCCTTCCTTTTGGACTCAGTACCGCACCATATGTTTTTACAAAAATTATGAAGCCGGTCATTTTACACCTGAGATCACAGGGTTTTTTGTCTGTCATATACTTGGATGATATCCTCTGTCTTGCTGACAGTTACGAGAAGTGCTTACAAAATGTCTCCACCACCATAGCCTTCTTGAAACATTTGGGTTTCACAATTAATACAGACAAAAGTGTTTTGGAACCTAGACAGAGTTGCCAGTACTTAGGTTTTGTCTTAGACTCAGTAAAGTCTTCCATTTCATTACCCCAAAAAAAGAGAGAATCTATCCATAAGTCCATTCTTGAGTTGAAAAGAAGAAAAAAAAATACTGTAAAATTATAGATCTCGCTAAGTTATTAGGCCAGTTAGTAGCAGCATGCCCAGCCATAGCTTATGGATGGCTCTATACAAAAATCTTAGAAAATCGTAAAACTACAGCATTGCAGGTTAACAATAACAACTATAACAGTACCTTACGATTATCAAAGGGATGCCTATTAGATTTAGAATGGTGGTGTCTTCATATTCAGACTAGTCTTTGTAGGATAAAACAATACAGTTTTGAAATAGAGATATTTTCAGATGCTTCCCGAACTGGCTGGGGTTTAGTCTGTAATGACATCAGAAATCATGGACAGTGGACTGAGGATGAAAAACTTTTTCATATAAACTACCTTGAGCTATTAGCAGCATTCATAGGACTTAAAACTTTTGCATCTGAACTAAAACACTGTGAAATTTTGTTAAGAATAGACAATACAACAGCTATTGCTTATATCAATAGAATGGGTGGCACCCGTTTTCCGCATCTTAACAGTTTAGCAAGGGCTTTGTGGCAATGGTGTGAAGACAGATACCTGTGGGTGTTTGCGTCTTACATAGCTTCTAAAGAAAACAGTGTCGCAGATAAAGAGTCAAGGCGCTCACATTCTGAGATTGAATGGAGTTTAAGTGATAAGGCCTTTCATAATATAATAGATGAGTTAGGGCCTCCTGAGATTGACCTTTTCGCTAGGAGCTATAACGCCAAGTTTCTGAATTATATATCTTGGTTTCCAGACCCTAATGCGAGTGCTGTAGATGCTTTCACTTTAAGATGGGATGGGTCCTTTTTCTATGCATTCCCTCCATTTTCACTTGTGAGTAAAGTGTTACAAAAAATTAAAAAGGAAAGAGCTAGAGGCATTGTAGTAGCCCCATTGTGGCCCTCACAACCTTGGTATCCTCTTTTTAATTCCATGATGGAATCCCAACCAATAATATTTAACCCTTGCTGTAATTTACTGTCGTCTCCTTCCAGCAGTCCACATCCACTGCACAGAAGCCTCAGGTTGATAGCGGCTACCTTATCAGGGTAGCATTCATGAAGCGAGGGGTACCACTTCCCTCAATGGACATTATGCTGAATTCACTGTCAACCAAGACACGGAAACAATATGAGCGTACCCCTAGTCAATGGCTCCTTTTTTGTGAGACTCAGGAGAAGGATCCTCTTTCAGCCTCGGTACCCACAGTTATCTCTTTTTTAACTAAAAAATTTAATGAAGGTTTGTCATATAGTTCACTCAACGGAATAAGGTCAGCAATATCTCTGATTTTAGGACCTCAGTTAGGAAATGATGAAAGAATGACCAGATTTTTTAGAGGAATTTATAGATTAAGACCAAAAAAGCCTAAATATGAGGATGTCTGGAATCCTAGTATAGTCTTAAATTATCTGTCAAACTTATTTCCCAATGAGTCTCTTAACATGGAGCTACTTACTAAGAAGTTAGTTACTCTGTTGGCTCTTGTCACAGCACATAGAGTCTAAACATTGTCTCTAATATGCTTAGACAGTATAAATATTAATGACGACAATATTAATATCAGGATTCCGGCCCCTATCAAAACATCAGGCCCCAATAGACCTCACCCGAACCTAATCTTGCCATTCTTTATGGATAATGTCAGTATATGCCCTGCAACCACTCTGGTATATTATCTTTATGCAACCAAGGATCTCAGACAAAATTGTAAAACTCTTATTCTCACAACGAGAAAGCCCTACCATGCTGCCTCTACTGCCTCGATAGGCAGATGGATTAAACAAACCTTATGCGACAGTGGTGTGGATGTCACTAAGTTCACAGCACATAGCACCAGGCATGCATCCACTTCTAAAGCCAATTTGGCAGGTATTAATATAGAAGTCATTAGAAAGACAGCAGGTTGGACCAACAACTCGTCTACTTTTGCTCGTTTTTACAACAGACCCATTGTTGATGATGTTAATAGTTTTGCGGAAGCAGTGTGCTCTATAAGTAATAATACTGATAAACAATGATGATGAGTGAATGAGGGTTTACTTAATTATTAATTAATTGTACTCAATTAATGATATCAAGTTTACAATATTTTAATTTAAATGTGATTTAAAGAAAGGAAAGTTTATAATTTGTGTGAAATAAATAATACTGTTGATTTACCAACACAACTTTCTTCTTTGAACATCTACATAGTACAAAAGTGAGGACGAGATCACGGAACACAATTTAATAGATCGGACTAACTTACCTAGTGACGTCCGATCCCCAATTGTGTGAAGTGATCTCGTCCTCACTTAGTCCCAACCCTACCCGTCATGGGCCCTCTGGACCCATTAGGCATTTAAAGTCACCCCAGTGAAAGTTGTGTCTAGTATTCTTTGAAATAATGATATGGACAGGTGACAGGCGAGCGTGGTGGCCTGTCGCCGAGAGCATAGACTAGGGTGCTTTGTTTTTTACTTTATCAATGGTCTTACATTTAAAGATTGTGGCAGCGCAGTAGTGCAAGGTGCAAACTACATAGTACAAAAGTGAGGACGAGATCACTTCACACAATTGGGGATCGGACGTCACTAGGTAAGTTAGTCCGATCTATTAAATTGTTTCGGCTTTTTAAATTAACGCATACCGAGCTTATAATAAACGTATTTATAATGTTTCTCTATCAATTCTAATACAAAATTTTCGAATTGACGGGACTTTCAATGTTACCGGCTGACGGACCATAATCGAACCGACTCTTGGAATTTCAATTAACTATTAATAAAGTTAAAATAATGTCATCCACATACACTGTGTACACCCCACTTTAATATTGCGGTATAAATTACGGGGAAGAGACGAGAAGTTAAAAAGTTATTTAGCATTCAGACATTCCATCTTGAGAAAATCCCCTCATTTGTCGTTTCCTTATTTTTCCTTAAAGCCTTGTAGGGTATGTAGGGTACTATTAAATAAATGTCTACAATGTCTGCATTTATATTAAGACGTTCGTGCAGAGGAGAGAAAATATTGTCTGAAGATTTTGATATCCACCGTGGACTTTTTTTTTGTATAAAATTACTTACTTTATTTAGACTATTTCAGCCTTTTCTGACATAGTTATTTTGCATGTTACTTTGATTTTGATAAACACTACAAGTAACAATAAAATCATAGTCATCATCGCCGGCCCTCTACTGGGTTTAGTTATCCTCCTGGGTGATATCCCATTATTTAAAATAAGTACGAAAAGTTTGAGATACAATACGAAAAATTTGGGGCAGGCGGGGTTCGAACCCACATCTAATCCACAGGTAATCGCGCCTGAGTGTGTTGACCAGTTTATACTACGGCCACGTCGAACTACACATCAGCGGAAATTGTAATATGCATCTACTTTTTAATCGACCTAAAAAAAGGAGGAGGTTCTCAATTCTTCGGAATCTAATTTTAAGAGGTTCAAACGACACAGGTGGATAAGAGCGATTATTATAGGTATTTGTGTTCCATATTTTCACATCATAAACTATAAGCCAGTTTGTCTACCGTATGCGCTGTAATTTGCCAACCCACATTTTCAGTTTCAAATGTTGGGGCAGGTAGCAATTAACTTATAGATGTTGCTTTAGAGCATTATTTGCCCACTTTACGCTCTTTACGTCGTTTACAATAATAACTTGTTGACATGGAGGTCCTTTCAAATTGCTGTCTCTCTGGTTATGCACTGATTTGAATGGAGCTTTCTCTGTTGCCTTAACTGGGTTGGTTTTAAAATACTAATATTTGAAGAACATTAGTAGATATTTGACTTTTCTAGTCGATGTAGAGATCTTCTTCTTCAAAATCACATTTTTATTTTTTTTAACTCAATTGTTATTTTGACTGATTAATATTTCAATGAGAATCAAACTTTGCCTGTAAAGAGCGCACTTGAGATTGCTTGAACGTCGTCAACTACTTCTTTTATAGCAAGTTGTCAGTACCTTTGCTGTCTAAACTAGATATTGTAGCCCAGTCTGTAACATGTATCAGAAAATTAGGTAGATGTAGATGGTATATACAAAGTAGCTTAAATGATAGTTAAAAATTAAGCTGACCCCGATTCATATCTGTCGCCTCCATCCTACTGTCCCTTTATTGTTTAGAACTTGTTGTTTATTCAGAGTTTTACGGGGCTTTTATAAATTAGAGGACTCATTTAAAAGTTTATTATGAATGAGGCAAACCTTCCGGTGAAAGTTAAAATTGTTTTTAACCCGTAATTTCGTGGGCACTCGGTAACGATTTGTAGATCAGTTGTGACGTTTACTGTAAACATCTAAATATTTCTAAGGGTTAAAATAATTTGTCTGAATTATAATCTGAATATTTCTGAGCGTGATTTTTTATTTTGTTTTCATAATTCATATAAAGTTTAGCACCTTTTTTTCACCCCTTCCGGGATAGAACTTCAAGTTAAGTTATGCCACAGGAGAGAGCCACAGGTTGGCCTACGTGAAAGAAATAATATTGAATTTTGATTTTTTTAAAGGATTGTACATTACGAAACAAGCGAAAAAAGTAAATTATTATTTTTCCAAGCAGGAATTGAGTGCTAATGACGTCATTCGCATTTATTTGGTGAATTAGAGTATTCAATTCAGAAGGCGTTGAACATTTTCCGCCTGTGGATACGTTTTCTAACAATCCAATAAAACAGAACAGTTCCGATACTGACTGACTGACAGACGGTGCACAGCCCATTGGTGGACCTAGGTATTTTAAAATCATGCCTTGTGTACAGTATTGACATGACACTATGGATGGATCTTAACTTAACTTGAAGTTCTATGTGAAATAAATATTATGTAATATTAAATTTTGAATTTTTGAATTGTTTTTCTACAGATTATTTTAAAATGAACAAATCTCGTCATTTTGTCTCACAACTGATGGACAGATAAGGCATCTGGAAAACAAGGCAAGAACAAAAGAAAGAACGGCTTCTTTTGAAAACGTAAGACACTTCGTATATTTTCTATTAACAAAACATCGGAAGGAAGGAAAGGTAGGAGTCTTCATTTTCTTCGCCGGTCTTTCAAAGCGAATACCTTTTGTCTACATTATTCACTAGCTTCCTATTACACCGATTCCGAGACTGCAAAATAAAAACCTTGTATCCCAATTCAATATATCTCAATGTTTTTTGAAACATGAGTTGTATAACTTTAGTATATCACACAAAGGACATAATTATACTATAGGTAGAAAATACAAAAAATACTTATATACCTAGGTGTACTATAGCTGATACTTATACCGCGACATCGTCCGCGTGGATTTAGTTTCTAAAATCCCGCAGGAACTCCTTAGGATTTTTCTAGTCTCTGTCACTCAGAGTGACATAGACTATAGCAGTGACATAGACTATAGCAGTGCAATACATGCATAAAGTCACGTCGATCCGTAGCTCTGTCGCAGCGTGCTGAAGGACGAACCAACAAACATAAACACCATTGCATTTTTGTAATAAAATCCACGCGATGCTTTGTGCTTCGTGCTCTTTTTTATCGCGGGTGACGCAGTGTGAAGAGTTTTTCATATTTTTTTCTTCTCTTCCATACCGCTTAAGTGCTACGCCCACCAAGGGAGCCAAGTGGAGCCCGCCGAGGCGCAACGTCTTTTTTAACCGACTTCAAAAAAGTTCTCAATTCGTCGGATTCTTTTTTTTTTAAGTCTATTCACCTATTACTCGAAGACACCTGAACCAATTTTAAAAATTGGTGCAGGTGTCTTCTAAGGGATGGCTTCCCAGGTAATCCCAAAGTAAATTTTATCGAAATCGGTCAACTTGTTTTTTAAATATCAACAATAAATAATAATAATATGTGTGTTGGCGCGGGAGTTTGAAGTCGGTTTTTAAAAAAGATTTTTTTTTATCAAATTATTGATAAACAAATACAAATTCTGGTATTTACCTACTTTAACATAGCGGAAGCAATTCATCATCGACTTATTACCTGAGGAGTAAAACAAAACGCAGAGAAGATTAATAAATGCAAGCAGCCATAGATATAGGACTAGTAGGGCGCGTGGGTGCGCGGCCCGCAAGCGGACCGCGGTTTTTCTACTCATCAAGTAGATCTTCGGGTCCTGATCATTTTCTATCAAATAACCACTCTTCCATCTTTTATACTCCCCAAAATAGACACCGACGAAATTTGTATGGCGGCCATCTTTTTTCCGCCATTTTGAATTTTTTTTCAGCTCACTGCGAATTGGATGGGGTTTCGAGTGACATTTGTTCGAGCACACCCCACCTATCTTCAATACCCTGGCCGTGCTCCTCACCCACCTTCCAAATCCTCGATCAGCATATCTCATCATTTGTCAGAATGAGAATTCTTCTATATAAACAAATTTTGAAAAGGAACCGTATCAAAGTGTTGCATAGTTCTCAGCTTCTAGTCCCTTCAATATTCGCCATATATTTTGTATGAAGAAAAGAAAATTCCGCCATCTTGGATTTTTTTTCTATTCATCAAATAGACCTTTGGGTCCTGATCATCTTTTACCAAGAAACCTCTCTTCCATCTTTTATACTCCCCGAGATAGACACCGAAGAAATTTGTATGGCGGCCATCTTTTTTCCGCCATTTTGAATTTTTTTTCAGCTCGCTGCGAATTGGATGAGGTTTCGAGTGATATTTGTTCGAGCACCCCCCACCCATCTTCGATACCCTGGCCGTGCTCTTCACCCGTCTCCGAAATCCTCAATCATCAGCTCTCTCCATAATTTTCCTCCGAATGAATTTTTGTCTTCTGTACGAAACAATCAGTGAAAAAAATTTTTTTCATACAAAATTTTACAGGAGAGGTGATCAATCAGTCAGTGAATCAGTGAATCAGCACGAACAGCTATATATATATTAACTAGCGTTTGCTCGGTGCGCGAGCTGCTAAAGCAGCTCGCGGAAAGTGTTTTACTAAAAGTAAGGCGCGTGGGTGCGCGGCCCGCTAAAGCGGACCGCGATTGTTCGGCTTTATTTATTTCGCTCGGTGCGCGAGCTGCTAAAGCAGCTCGCGGGAAGTGTTTTACTAAAAGTAAGGCGCGTGGGTGCGCGGCCCGCTAAAGCGGACCGCGATTGTTCGGCTTTATTTATTTCGCTCGGTGCGCGAGCTGCTAAAGCAGCTCGCGGGAAGTGTTATTACTACAAGTAGGGCGCGTGGGTGCGCGGCCCGCTAAAGCGGACCGCGATTTTTTTACTCATCAAGTAGACCTTCGGATTCTGGTCATCTTTTGCCAAAAAATTTGTTCGAGCACACCCCACCTATCTGCAATAACCTGGCCGTGCTCCTCATTCACAAAAGAATAAGAAAAAAAAGAAAAAAAAAAGAAAAAAAAGAAAAAAAACAAATGTAAAATGAAAAAAAGAAAAAGAAAAAAAGCCCTATGAACCTATCAAAATCAATGTCTTGCATAGTTCCCAACTTCTAGTCCCTTCAATATTCCCCATACATTTTGTATGGGGGGAAAAAAAAATCCGCCATCTTGAATTTTTTTCCTACTCACCAGGTAGACCTCCGGGTTGTGATCATCTTTTGTCGAGAAACCGCTCCTCCATCTTTTATAGTCTCCGAGAGAGAGACGGACAAAATTTGCCGCCATTTTTTTTCCGCCATTTTGGAATTTTTTTTTAACTCACTGGCAACTGCTCGAGGTTTCGAATGACATTTGGTCGAGCACCCTCCACCTATCTTCTATACCCTGGCCGTGCCCCTCGCCCGTCTCCGAACTCCTCACTCATCAGCTCTCTCCACCTTTCTCCGAGTCACATTCTTTGAGCTCTATACGACACCAAGGGTGAAAAAAATTTTTTTCATACAAAATTTTACAGGAGAGGGGTGGAAATTTGAGACGTCACAGCTCGGCCGCCATCTTGTTTTTTTAATTTTTTTCACTTTTTCTGTTAATCGTTTACTAATTTCTACAATAATCCAAAATTTCAAAGAAATCGGTTGGAAAACAAAAGAGTTGCAAGATTCACGTCGGCCGCCATCTTGTTTTTCCGAAATGTCATAATTTTTCCCCACTCGAATCCCCCACATGAACATATCTCCCGAACATTATTATATCGATTTCCGTCTCTTTCTAGGAGAACAATTATGTCAATGAGTCAGTGAGTGAATCAGTCAGTCAGTGGTAATCGAGCTATATATATTATAACTAGTATTTCGCTCGGTGCGCGAGCTGCTAAAGCAGCTCGCGGGAAGTGTTATTGCTACAAGTAGGGCGCGTGGGTGCGCGGCCCGCTAAAGCGGACCGCGATTGTTCGGCTTTATTTATTTCGCTCGGTGCGCGAGCTGCTAAAGCAGCTCGCGGGAAGTGTTATTACTACAAGTAGGGCGCGTGGGTGCGCGGCCCGCTAAAGCGGACCGCGATTTTTTTACTCATCAAGTAGCCCTTCGGATTCTGGTCATCTTTTGCCAAAAAATTTGTTCGAGCATACCCCACCTATCTTCAATAACCTGGCCGTGCTCCTCATTCACAAAAGAAAAAGAAAAAAAAAGAAAAAAAAATGAAAAAAACAAAAAAAAAACAAATGTAAAATGAAATAAAGAAAAAGAATAAAAGCCCTATGAACCTATCAAAATCAATGTCTTGCATAGTTCCCAACTTCTAGTCCCTTCAATATTCCCCATACATTTAGTATGGAAAAAAAATAAATCCGCCATCTTGAATTTTTTTCCTACTCACCAGGTAGACCTCCGGGTTGTGATCATCTTTTGTCGAGAAACCGCTCCTCCATCTTTTATAGTCTCCGAGAGAGAGACGGACAAAATTTGCCGCCATTTTTTTTCCGCCATTTTGGAATTTTTTTTCAACTCACTGGCAACTGCTCGAGGTTTCGAATGACATTTGGTCGAGCACCCTCCACCTATCTTCTATACCCTGGCCGTGCCCCTCGCCCGTCTCCGAACTCCTCACTCATCAGCTCTCTCCACCTTTCTCCGAGTCACATTCTTTGAGCTCTATACGACACCATGGGTGAAAAAAATTTTTTTCATACAAAATTTTACAGGAGAGGGGTGGAAATTTGAGACGTCACAGCTCGGCCGCCATCTTGTTTTTTTAATTTTTTTCACTTTTTCTGTTAATCGTTTACTAATTTCTACAATAATCCAAAATTTCAAAGAAATCGGTTGGAAAACAAAAGAGTTGCAAGATTCACGTCGGCCGCCATCTTGTTTTTCCGAAATGTCATAATTTTTCCCCACTCGAATCCCCCACCCGAACATATCTCCTGTACATCATTTTATCGTTTTTTGTCTCTTTCTAGGAGAACAATTATGTCAATGAGTCAGTGAGTGAATCAGTCAGTCAGTGGTAATCGAGCTATATATATTATAACTAGCGTTTGCTCGGTGCGCGAGCTGCTAAAGCAGCTCGCGGGAAGTGTTATTACTAAAAGTAAGGCGCGTGGGTGCGCGGCCCGCTAAAGCGGACCGCGATTTTTTTACTCATCAAGTAGACCTTCGGATTCTGGTCATCTTTTGCCAAAAAATTTGTTCGAGCACACCCCACCTATCTGCAATAAATAACCTGGCCGTGCTCCTCATTCACAAAAGAAAAAGAAAAAAAAGAAAAAGAGAAAAATAAGAAAATGAAAACTGAAAAAAAGAAAAAGAATAAAAAAAAGAAAAAAAGAAAAAGAAAAACAAAGAAAAAAAAGAAAAAAGAGCAGAAAGAAAAAAGAAATAAAAAAGAGAAAAAAGAAGAATCAATATTCGCCATATATTTTGTATAGAAAAAAAATTCCGCCATCTTGATTTTTTTCCTGTTCATCAAGTAGAACTTTGGGTCTTGATCATCTTTTGCCCAGAAACTACTCTTCTATCTTGTATACTCTCCGAGATAGACGCCAGAGAAAGTTTCTATGGCCGCCATCTTGAATCCGACATTTTGGAGTTTTCTTTTCAACTCCCTGCTAATTGGATGTGGTTTCGAGTAATTTTTGTTGGAGCACACCCCACCTAGTTGGTCGCGTGGATAGTTGGCAAAAAACCACTCTTTCACCTTTTTTAACCCATTTCCAAAAAGGAGGAGGTTCTCAATTCGGCCAGTATATTTTTCTTTTTTAATTCTCCGAGATCTAAGACACCTATGAACCTATCAAAATCAATGTCTTGCATAGTTCCCAACTTCTAGTCCCTTCAATATTCCCCATACATTTTGTATGGGAAAAAAAAAATCCGCCATCTTGAATTTTTTTCCTACTCACCAGGTAGACCTCCGGGTTGTGATCATCTTTTGTCGAGAAACCGCTCCTCCATCTTTTATAGTCTCCGAGAGAGAGACGGACAAAATTTGCCGCCATTTTTTTTCCGCCATTTTGGAATTTTTTTTCAACTCACTGGCAACTGCTCGAGGTTTTGAATGACATTTGGTCGAGCACCCTCCACCTATCTTCTATACCCTGGCCGTGCCCCTCGCCCGTCTCCGAACTCCTCACTCATCAGCTCTCTCCACCTTTCTCCGAGTCACATTCTTTGAGCTCTATACGACACCATGGGTGAAAAAAATTTTTTTCATACAAAATTTTACAGGAGAGGGGTGGAAATTTGAGACGTCACAGCTCGGCCGCCATCTTGTTTTTTTAATTTTTTTCACTTTTTCTGTTAATCGTTTACTAATTTCTACAATAATCCAAAATTTCAAAGAAATCGGTTGGAAGACAAAAGAGTTGCAAGAATCACTTCGGCCGCCATCTTGTTTTTCCGAAATGTCATAATTTTTCCCCACTCGAATCCCCCACCCAGACATATCTCCCCTACATCATTGTATCGTTTTCTGTCTCTTTCTAGGAGAACAATCGTGTCAATCAGTGAGTGAGTGTGTCAGTCAGTCAGTGGTAATCGAGCTATATATAATATTATTACTAGCATTTGCTCGGTGCGCGAGCTGCTAAAGCAGCTCGCGGGAAGTGTTATTGCTACAAGTAGGGCGCGCGGGTGCGCGGCCCGCTAAAGCGGACCGCGATTGTTCGGCTTTATTTATTTCGCTCGGTGCGCGAGCTGCTAAAGCAGCTCGCGGGAAGTGTTATTGCTACAAGTAGGGCGCGTGGGTGCGCGGCCCGCTAAAGCGGACCGCGATTTTTTTACTCATCAAGTAGCCCTTCGGATTCTGGTCATCTTTTGCCAAAAAATTTGTTCGAGCACACCCCACCTATCTGCAATAACCTGGCCGTGCTCCTCATTCACAAAAGAAAAAGAAAAAAAAAGAAAAAAAAAGAAAAAAAGCAAATGTAAAATGAAAAAAAAGAAAAATAAAAAAGCCCTATGAACCTATCAAAATCAATGTCTTGCATAGTTCCCAACTTCTAGTCCCTTCAATATTCCCCATACATTTTGTATGGGGGGAAAAAAAAAACCGCCATCTTGAATTTTTTTCCTACTCACCAGGTAGACCTCCGGGTTTTGATCATCTTTTGTCGAGAAACCGCTCCTCCATCTTATATAGTCTCCGAGAGAGAGACGGACAAAATTTGCCGCCATTTTTTTTCCGCCATTTTGGAATTTTTTTTCAACTCACTGGCAATTGCTCGAGGTTTCGAATGACATTTGGTCGAGCACCCTCCACCTATCATCTATACCCTGGCCGTGCCCCTCGCCCGTCTCCGAACTCCTCACTCATCAGCTCACTCCACCTTTCTCCGAGTCACATTCTTTGAGCTCTATACGAGACCATGGGTGAAAAAAATTTTTTTCATACAAAATTTTACAGGAGAGGGGTGGAAATTTGAGACGTCACAGCTCGGCCGCCATTTTGTTTTTTTAATTTTTTTCACTATTTCTGTTAATCGTTTACTAATTTCTACAATAATCCAAAATTTCAAAGAAATCGGTTGGAAAACAAAAGAGTTGCAAGAATCACGTCGGCCGCCATCTTGTTTTTCCGAAATGTCATAATTTTTCCCCACTCGAATCCCCCACCCGAACATATCTCCCTAACATCAATATATCGATTTCCGTCTCCTTCTAGGAGAACAATTATGTCAATGAGTCAGTGAGTGAATCAGTCAGTGAGTGGTAATCGAGCTATATATATTATAAAATGCCGTTTACGCGCACATTCGAAGCGCAGTTTGGCTTTATTTCGGGATTTAGCATAGTACCATTTTGAAATGTAAGGTTTACCCAAATCCCATTGAACATTGTACTGGTAAGCGATAAATCATTGTCAATATTCAGAGCTCGATATTAAGCAGTACCCAAGACAAAGCGCCGTGTTCCTGTCAACACTTGATAGATTAATTATCGCCTAAACTCTTAGGTGCCGGCATTATAGGCTCTATATTTCTACAGCGATAAAATTAAAAGTTTAAAAACTGTAAGTCGACTACGGAAAATTTAACGTAATATCCGCCATATTGGTTTTGTCTTTGTCACCAGGACTATCTTAAGGAAGCGATTGACACTTTATTCATCAAAATCGGCTCAGTAGTTTATTTACCACGGAGGAAATGGCTACATACATAGACTGCTAAAATCTTCCCTTCCTTTTGGCTTTCCCTTAGTCGGGCAAAAAGTCAGTGAAATTGTAAATTACATAGCTGAGCTTCCATACCTACAATTCCACTATATAACAAAAATTCTTCTCAACGTACACCGGCCCACTACTAGTCACAGGTCTCGAAATGGGAAGATTTTTAGGAAGATTTTAGTACTTAGTTCACCGCGCTGGCCTAGTGCGTATTCGCAGATTTCACACAATGGAGAACTCTCAGGCTTGTAGGTTTCCTCACGATGTTTTCCTTCACTGGTAACGCAAGTCATATTAATTATTTGCTTAAAACGCACTTAACTCCTAAATGACAAAGATGCGTGACTGAGATCGAACCCGGGACTTTCAAAAAGGAAGCCGATGTCTAAACCACTGGGTTATCGCTATAGTATAGAAAATACAGAAAATTCTTTGGTAGAGCATAATATTAAATTTTATCGTCATTTTTATCACCTATTCATCATCAATTATATGCTTCACTGAGTTTGAAAAATTGTCGCGCATAGCTTTGACCGCATTACCTAATCAAGTAGGTCAAGGATGTTGTCAGATCTCCAGAGAATAAGCTCATATTTTATCTCCAATCTGTGGATTTGTTTGGTTCTAACCATACTACCTTCATACATTTGTGTATATCTCTATTACCCTTTTCACGGCACAATTGTTCAACGAATCAGGGGCACAGAAATACCTTGATACTTGTACATGAATAGAAGATAATTACAGTGCCACAAGTATAAGTTGGCGGTGGCGTTTTGAGGAACTAATTCGGTCATCCAATTTTTATACTATTTGTCCATGGCAATCTTGAAAATTCACTATTGGATCTCGTTGTATGATATTGTGTAAATTAATTAAAAATATTTTTTTCCCAGTCTCATTTTATATACAACGGCAATACTAATTTTGAGCACAGTGGCGCACAGCCGCGCCAAGTTATACTTGTCGCACTGTACTTGCTTTGTTTCCCGGAAAATCTTAGATGCAATCTATCGGTGTTTAAAAAATTACTACAGAAACCCTCCGAACTGCACTCTACGTTCGTTTCGCCCCAAAACTGGAGCATCCTCAGAACGCATTGACTCCACAACGCATTAAGGCATATTTTGGCCGTAGATTTAGGGTTGGTAGTCGCTTCGCACAATACTAGATACCGTCGGCGTACTAGTAAATTGCGGTAATCCATAGAACGCCTGACCTGGCATACCCACATAGCCACGTAGCAACCAATGTTTGACGTTTTCGAACAAACTATGAAAATAAGATGCCGCATTTATGGAGCTATTGTTTGTAGGAAGGGTGTTTTCTAGTAGCGACATCAATTCGAAATCTATAACTTAGCTTGACACTTGCAGCGTTAAGTGAATTCACTTAATGCGTAGACGGCGAGATGCAACCGTGAATGTTTAACTGCGGTGTACTAAATAATATTAAATTTTTATGAAAATTTGTTTTTCAGAGTTGAAATTGTTGTGCATGCAGTATTTGAAATGTATTCGCCTCAAAGCCTTAAACGAGGCCGGCGCGGCGTCGAGTTTGATCAGATAGTATGAATAAGATAACCGTTCAAGTTGCACAAAGGAAATCAAGATGACATGCCACCAACAGGCAGGCTCTATCCAAGTTTTGCTTAATGCAGAATAACTATTTTATTGATAAGCAGGTATTTTGACGACTTCTTTGGTGCATTAACTGCATTGGTGGCCTTAAGCCTGAGATAGACACAACGCGCCACGGGAACTGCATGGTATGACGTGACACAGAAAACGCGCGTAGGCGACGATGAAAGGAGACAGTGTTTCTATAAAGCTCTATATAATATTCTTGACTAGCTGATGCCCGCGACTTCGTCTGCGTGGATTTAGTTTTTAAAATCCGTCGGGAAATCTTAGATTTTCCGGGATAAAAATTCAGTCAGTAGTAGCTTATGTCACTCACCAGATCCTCTACCATACCCAGGAAAAAAATCTCGTCGTTCCGTAGCTCTGTTGTGGCATGATTGAAGGACAAACCAACAAACAAACACACTTTCGCATTTATAATATTAATATGAAGTATGATAGACCGTGTTACTTCCGCATAAGTTCCTGCACGGCTTATCGTAATATACTCGTTCAATTTGGAAAATAATAACATAAGTCAGATCTAAAAAGCAAAGAAGCTAACAGGGACATCTATTTTTGTTCATGCAATGTTTCTCTTTTCAGCACTGATATATCGGACAATTTGCAAAAGTGAAGCATCCATTCAGTGGAGAGACATGCATGTCTGTCGCTTGGAACTGTGACAATCGAGTGACTTTGAAATATTAAACGACTGTACAGCTTGCTTATGAAGTCCATTTACAGATGGTCGGAACGAAAAGTTCAAAGCCTCGAAAATCAAGTAATTTTAGAAGTACGGCTTGTAAGTTGAAAATAAACAATTCTAGTTTCAGATGAACTGCTTTTGACTCCTCTATGGTGGTATCTCTGAGGATGGTTCTATAAGTGGGAGCCTGGGAGGTGCTAGGTTCATTTAACAGCAGAGGCAATTTGGAAATTTGTAATTTAGAATTGTTTCTGGTCTTGTTTGATGGGAGGCATTCTACATCTAACAGGCAAAGATGTTCCCCAAGTTTTATACTTGGTGGCAATAATAATTGGTTGAGAAATGAAGTTCTTGTCAAGAAGTCGATACTCAGTCAATAGCACTTGAGGTTTAGGTGGGTACACCTTCATCTATAAAATTAAGTAATCTGAACGATACAGTGTAAACGAAGTACAAAGCATTTGTAGTCGTAAGTGACTGTAGTGGGCCAGTCATCTCTTCAAATAGAATTACATTTCAAAATAGAACGTTTTAAAAATTTAGATTCGTCCACTCTCCTCTTTAATTGAGTCACTAATTTCGAGAAGGTTTTAACATAATGGTAGGTCGGCACTTTATGGTTTTAGTAACTACATAAATACTTAATTTGCGTTCAGAGATTAGTTTTCTTCTCAACCCATCGCCAGCATAAGCCTCCTTTTCCAATAGAAGGATTAACTGGCCAAATTCAGATTATATTTATTAGCAGACTGCACATACCTTTGAGAACATTAGGGAGAACTCTCAGAGTTGCAGGTTTCCTCCCGATGTTTTCCTTCACCGTTAAAGTAAGTGATGTATGACAGTTGCAAAGAATACATAAAAATGCGTGAATGTCGTGATGCGTGAATGCGTGAATGTCGTGTCGTGTCGTATAAAGAAGTTCCGAATCAACGACATTTCTCGCCACAT
Source organism: Oeneis ivallda (assembly GCA_029955525.1). Taxonomy (NCBI): domain Eukaryota; kingdom Metazoa; phylum Arthropoda; class Insecta; order Lepidoptera; family Nymphalidae; genus Oeneis; species Oeneis ivallda. Next base: position 17,089,236 of record JARPMR010000007.1, read on the forward strand.
GTACTCGTAAGAACCATCTCGTAAAAAATAAACAGACAATAAAGCAAGTTCAAGCAAGTTCACACTGCCCACAATAGATGGCGTTAGTAAATTTTGCCGCAAATGTTTTGTTCGGAATTTCTCTTCTATAAAACTTCGTTCCAAAAATTAAAAAAAAAAGAACAAAGACATAATCTGAAGTTAGGATCCGAACCCCCGAACCGATAGTTTCACTCCTTCGTTTAGCCGCTGGGCCACCAAAGCTATGATAGTATGTGTGTAATAAACGAAGGCAACAAGGGTCGTGACGGAAAATTCTTACACTATTTTCGCTAAGCCTTCATCCGCAAAACCGTCCGAAAAGGAACTTCGTTCCAATAGTACAAGTACGTTGCTCCGAATAGTCAGAAATGCATGCCTGTGATCGAATCCTAAACCTCGGAAAAGGAGGCAGAAATAGTGTATTATAAGATTTATATGGCGCTGATATATGCAGACGGCATTAAGACCAAACTCTGTAATTTTTTCATTGTCTTCCAATATTGTCTAAGTATTACTTGTTTTATAACTGTATATAAATGAAAATGAAATGAAAACTTTGATATTCAGCCTAGTCTATAATAATAATATAAATTAATAAAAAAAAATTAAGTGGCACTCGGGGACTGCCGCGGTAAAGCTATTGCATAGCATTTTTATCAACTTATGCAATTATAATATTTATGCAATATTTTTTTTGCATAGTAAAAATTATGCAAAAAAAATATTAAAAAACATACAAACAAGAAAAGCGCACTGTCACTACTTCGCTAGTGAGATTCAAACCTGCGACATCATACATAATACGGTAAATAAAGCGGCCGCTCGCCCACTGCGCCAAACAGAGCTACTTGTGAACCTCTAAAATGTTGAACGCTTACTGAACGACGGTGTTAGGTTTATTTTCGTTACGGAATTTCTTGATTCGGTCGCCGCGCTCAAACTGTTTGTCCTAGTTCAAAGCCCGCGATAAAAGCTATGCAATAGCTTAAAAATCATCAAACTTAATTTTAAATGTTTTTCATTTGCTTACTTTGAAATAAATGTAAATTGAAATAGTTACCCTAACCGATACTCGAAAGATCACTATCAGTAGCAACTAGTTTTAAATTCCTTTACAGAACTACACCGGGTGAATTTTCAAGTACTTGTTAAAATATTCTCTTTGCGTCCCTTCCTTGGATACGAGTTTGGACATCTACTTTGATGGAGAGCTAAGAATCTTTAATCATTTTATTACAAGTTAATATTTAAATGTCTCCTAGTCCTAAAGAATCTTTCAAATATAAAATTAGTATTTTTGCATAGTATTACGAAGAGAATTATCCTTATCCATAATTAAGTATATTATTATAAATGTTTATTGTGTTGATTCGTTGTCTTCCAATGTAGTACGTATTGACTAACTCAGTTTCGTTTTTCTTGCCCTAAAGAGTTAAAATCTGTCAAAATTGCCAAAAGTGAAACAAACTGACTTGTTCCCCTTCTTAATTAACCGATTCAATTAAGACGTGGAAAGTCTCAAGAGACTTATTTCACAAAACTTCCTAAATAATAATCGCCACGTTACTCATATGGGGGAACTTCTATTATTACAGACTTGATTGGCGCCGAAACTTCAGCCAGTTGTTTTGCTCGTATACCTACACGCCTACAGCTACTTACTTACCTACTTGTGTACTTTCGTAAAGAAAATGGATTAATTTTGTCGTCAACGGTTTGGCGGATGGAGGCAAGGCGGAAAAAAGTGTAACAATTTTCCGTCACGACACTTGTTGCCTTACACACGTTTCATTATTGCTTTGGCGGCATAGTGGATACATACATTCACGACGTAGGAGTGAAACTAGGCTTCGGGGGTTCGAATCCTAACTTCAGATTATTATTTTTTATTTTATTTATTTTTATTGTTAATTTATTATTAAAAGGCACTTCGTCCCAACCGAGTGTTCCACAACACTCACGCATTTTTTTTTAAAGAATATCAGTCAAGCTGAAGTTAACTAATATCCTCCTATCCCCTCCAAATAAGCAGAAAGCTTGTGCGAGGAGTGGGTAAGACAATAGTGCAACGGATAAGGTTGGAACCTGTGACCTTTTAGCTTTCAGACCGTTGCGCGTTGGGCCAGAGGCTTCACTTCAGCGAGGTATTGTTGCTTTCCATTGAGCTCTAGACAATCAGGTAATCTTGTTGAGTAAAATACGTATCAAGCTATATATTCATCATCAGCAACCCATCAATGGCTCACTACTGAGCACAGGTTTCCTTTGAGAGAAGGGTAAATGTAGGAAGAAGTAGCTCAACATGTTGAGCGATGTCGCAGAACTTTTGTTTTAAATAACAATGATATACGCGATATCTTGCAACGTCACTAGCTGTTGAGCAAAATAAAATTATTTGTAACTAGATTATACCCGTGACTTCGTCCGCGTTGATTAATGTTTTTTAATTCCTATGAAAGAATGAAGAAAATGAAGCCTATGTGTTAACCCTGGGTATGAGCTATCTCCATTCCAAATTTCAGCCAAATCGGTTCGTTCATTGTGGCGTGAAGGAGTAACAAACATCCATCCATCCTCACAAACTTTCGCATTTATGATATTAGGTAGTAGAATAATTATTATGTGGACGCAGAATTCATGCTTGTATAAATAACATGAACTTATACCCAACTTGTTCGTATACCTGAACAGGTCAGAGAGAGCACTATTTAGTAGTTTTACAAATGTACGTTGAAATAGTGCTGAACTTCTCTTTATGAAGTATTTAACGACTGTAGCTGAAGTTTTCTGTAACTGTTATTATCGTTGTTACAACATAATATTTTGAGAATTATTAAGCCTTAATAGCTCGTAAAAGTCACGGACTGAAAACCTGAAGGACAAAGATTGACGTAGAAATATTAGCCTGTGTAACTTTGAAATGACATAATATTTTTAAGGACATCTGATAAATCAGAAATACATAATTTAAGAAGCAGTTGTTATGTGCCGTATTTTTTCAATTTGCGAGCTAATTTAATGGCTGGCGTCAGTTATCCTACCCAATAGCTCAAAAATACTATCATGTACAAAGTACTTGTACAATCCAATAGCCTAATTAAAATAGAATAGAGTAGAAATGTTTTTTATTCAAATAAACTTTTTTACAAGTGCTTTTGAATCGTCTGGTTCGGAATGCCCTTCCTGCCGAGAAGAAACAGACCTACATCGATCTGAGATTTTATCATTCAGTGCAACTCATTGATGTATTAAGAAAGATCAGGGGCCGTAACTACAACGCTTAAAGGCAGTATTAGTTCAATATTGTTTTGAAATGTCATAGCATAATGTCGCGTCATTGTATGACATTTCAAAACGTTAGCAACGTTACTTACCATCAGGTGAGATCGAAGTCAAGCGCTACTTTGCCATCGAATAAAAAACACTATTATTCACTCATATTTTTCCTATTAACAAGATACTGTTTTGTAACATCACATTATTGTAACAATCTACGCTTAAGTTATTTTTATGGCGCTATTCCCGGAACGAAGCCTTAAAAGCGATAAAATGGTGTAATATAATTTTCATTTCGACGGATTCTGAAGATTGTTTATGATTCTAATAAAATTGGTAATACCTATTATTATTAAAATAATATTATATTCAATGGAATGCATCAAAGTAAAATACAACTCTTAACTCGACTTCAGACTGATAAGACGTTATGTTAAGACTATAGCTTTCACCTGCGATTTTTCCCGCATGGAATTAGGTTATAATTTATTTAATTTATTTCGGGATGAATCCTACATCTATGACACTCTCCAAGTCCTTAACTATACCCATGCAACAAATCACGTCGATCGACTAGCTGATGCCCACGACTTCGTCCGCGTGGATTCAGTTTTTAAAAAACTCTTTGATTTTCCGGGATGCAAAAAATCACGTCAATCCATAGCTGTGTTGCAGCGTGATTGACGGACAGACCAACAAACAAACACGCTTTCGCATTTATAATATGTAGTAGTAAGGAAGAATTAATACTACGATAATAAAGGCGATCTAATTAAATTTTAGAACACAAAAGCTACTATTGTGACTTAAATATGATGGTTAGATATATTCCTTCCAGGACTTTTTTGTAGAAAATAATGAGCACTTACTTACTATAATCAATAGTTTTCTCAAACTACACCAAATAAAGCATTTCATAGGCAAAATTTTGCTACGTTGGGTTACATTATTGCAATTTTCTTAAGGATCTCTAATTTTTTTGAAAATATATTATAGCCTATGTTACTTCCTGATAACTTAGCTTTCTATTGGTGAAAAAAAAATTAAAATGGGTCGAGTAGTTACAGAGCCTATTCGGTACAAATAAACAAACAAACAAAAAAAAACTTTCCTCTTTATAATCGACCGAGCGAAGCGAAGGTCCCTGAGTTTACTTGAGTGAATTTGCAGTTGTCCGTCCGTCCGTCCGTCCGTCTGTCAGAGCCTTATAACTTCTGAATTACTGAACGTAATTACTTCAATTTTAGATGTGATATGTAAACCGATGGCCTCCAGCCGAAAATGGCTTAAAAAGTTATAAAAATCTTTATTTCAGGGGGGCTCTCATAGAAGCGAATGCGAAGTAAAATAAATTATTTTGCATTTCATAGGGTTGCAGTACCTCATTTTAAAGATAATTTAGAACACAGTACAAAAGTATTTTTTTTTTATTTTTTTTCCTAAAATTGACGAAATGGGGGGCTTTCAAAGTAGAGATTTTATTCGAGGCTAGATCTCTAAAACCACTATTTTTTAAAACTTGAAACTTACACATAATTTCAGTTATATTCTGTACTTGAACAACAAATACTAAGATTAGATAAATATTATAAAGAAACGAAATTATTTAAGTTTTAATGGGCATCAATGTTTTTAACAAAACTTCACTATACTGTTAATAGATGGGGCTGTCTTTAATATTGTAAATACGCATCCCATCCACGAAAGCAGATGACGATTGACGTCATCAGATTCGGCGCGTTTTAATTACAATATAGTTAAAACTACCTTATGGGAATTATGGGATACCGCGAGGTCTCAGTTCGGGGCGAACCACTAGTATTAGTATAGATACAGCTTAATAAATAATTAATGTGTGTATTCAATATGCTACGCCATTAATTTCCAATAATCTACTTCTTCACATCAACCAATAGATATCCAAAGCTGGACAAATGTCTCTTGCATGAACTTCCTCAAGCCTCGGTCTTGGGCTACCTGTATCCAGCGGCTCCCTGAGACTCGTCTAAATGTCGTCGTTCCACCTAGTGGTCACCAACACCTAAGTAACATCCCTATATGTGCCCTACCCGTATCCACTTCAGCGTCGTATCTCGATTAGCCATTTAATGTCGGTTACTTAGGTTCTTTTACGGATCTCCTCATTTCTGCAGCATAGATCGAGCATATTATATAGCTCTCTATCACCCTATGATTGACTCTGGGCCTTCTTATGACGCCCATAGTTAGCAACCTCTGACCATGTTTCAGATCTATAACTATGCAGATTTATATATCATCATCAGCAAGCCATCAACGGCTCACTACTGAGCACAGGTCTCCTCTCAGAGAAGGTTTATAATAGGCCATAGTCCACCCCGCTGGCCCAATGCGAATTGGCGGACTTCACACACCTTCGAGAACATTATGGATTACTCTCAGTTGTGCTGGTTTCCGCGCGATGTTTTCATCACCGTCGAAGCATGTGACATTAAATTGCTTAAACGCACATTACTCTGAAAAGTCAGAGGTGCGTACCCGGGCGCAAATCTTTGACCCCCTGTATAGACCACAGTCCTAAACATTAGGCTATCACTGCTCCTAGACTTTGTATATTATAATTTATAATCCACCTTAATTTAATTTTTTTGTCTAGATACAATATATTATTATCCTACTTCCTATCCTATCCTACTTCCTACTAATATTATGAATATGAAAGTTTGTGAGGATGAATGTATGGATGGATTGATGGATGGATGGATGGATGGATGATTAGATGTTTGTACTTTGTAACTCTTTCACGCCACAACGAATGAACCGATTAGGCTGAAATTTGGAATGAAGATCATCTCATCTCATCATCTCATAGCCAGTATTAACACTTAAGCTACATTTTATCCCGGAAAATTAAAGAGTTCCCGCGGGAATTAAAAACCTTCATCCACGCGGACAGTCGCAGTCATCATCTAGTATTTTATATTATTGTTTCAGAATGCTACAATCACAAAGATAAAATAAACAACGTCTGCTCGTAACGATGCAGATGATATTACACAATCTTCTTCAGAAGTGGACAAAGCAAAAAGCACTCGAAATCCTCACATAAACCCCTTTTTATTGGGCAGATTGGCACGAAGGTCAACTATAACCAAATGTAATTGGTACATGTCACAAGAGTAAGCAATTTTTTAACTCACTTTGCTCTAGCACGTTGTAAGCTGCCAATCTAACTAATATATTAGAATAGATAGATGCCATAGATATCGTGAAATAGAAAAGTTCCCTTCTGAGTCCAAAAGAAGCAAGTGTCGCCGCGCTTTTATTCGCTTGAAAAGCGACTAGTGGGTATTGTGTGGGAAATAAGGTATTTAAGAGAAATTATAACTCACGATGTCTGTCTTGGCTGGTTCTGTAGGATTCTCCATACAGTGAGTGTAGCGTTTTTATGCGACCACTTCACAAAGAATTCCACCACGGTTAGCACAAATACCGGCCGGTAACTAATGACGTCATCACGTCACGACTGAGGTATGCACATAGTAAAATGTCACATAATATCTAACTACCTCAAACCGACCCAGACTATGACTTGGGCCATACACCAAGGCGGGACTGACTGGCTCATAAAACGCAAGACTGCTGATGGCCGTAAAGTTCAGATTTGGAGACTCCACACCACTGATGAACTTGTGCCCTCTTTTATTTCCTTTCGTGCATACTAGTAGAAGCCCGCGCCTTTGCTTGAATAGTTGAATACAACGCATTGATGCTGATTCATGCTAGGCCAATAATTTCCATAAGAACTGTATTAAGTACTTCTTTAGGTAGTACCTATTATATTTTATGGTCAACTACTCGGAATTCGCTTTTTAACCGACTACAGCAAAGCCAAAGAGAAGAGTCACGATTTTAGCAGAGTATGTATGCATATATTTACGTATGTTCCACAGTAGCCACCTAAACTGCTGTGCCGATTTTGATGAATGGATTGATTTGCTACGTTATTAAGATCCGGAGACATAGACTAGATTTCCTACGACCAAAATCAATTTTGCGGATCTATAAGCAATTTTCCGTATTTCTTGCTGACAACTTTTTGTTCGTAACTTAATATAGAGGTGAGATAAGTCTACCACTTTAATAGTAGGATTAAGTAGATATTTTAACGCCACCCCCAAAAATTCAGACCAACAAAATTTTATAGCCCATTATGTTGGGTCACAAGGACAGAGAGGTATTACAATTAAAGACTTTCGCTTGTTTACGTACGTTCTATCTGTCAGAAAAACTAATTCTAGAGAAAATATATATTTCAAAATAAACGGGGCACATTGATTAACGTTTGCGAAATATTGCGTTGCAAGGAAAATATTATTTTGTTCGCAAAGTTTCGCGTTTCGGGACGAAATTAGCCGTCGACGCGAAAAAACAACTTTTCTTCCTCTTTAGGGTTCTATAGTACTTGCTCAGATAAAATACAAGTTTTCTTATTTCGCTGTTCCGGGAAACCTAGGTAAGTTGTGAAACTCGATAATTCAGAAAAATAGAACCAAAGTTCTTCATCTTCATTCAAGCTTATTCTTTATCGACCGAGCGAAGCGAAGGTCTTTGAGTTAACTAGGGCGATTTGCACTTGTCCGTCCGTCCGTCCGTCCGTCCGTCCGTCTGTCAGAGCCTTATAACTTTTGAATTACTGAACGTAATTACTTCAAAGGAGTTGTCCAAAATTGGTTTTTTAAATTTGAATTTAATTAACAAGGATGATTTCAATGTAGTTGGATAAAGATCCCAAAAGGCTTCTATCAAAATAATTTACAGATTTTTTAAAGCCTCTGATAATAAAAAAAAAAATTTTGTTTTGACTCATTTTTTTGCTTGTGATTTGTCGTAATTCCTTGTTCCATGTGATTTATACACCGTTAAAAAACTGAAAATAATCTATTGTTGTCAATGTCAGATGATTGTCAGGAACAAATAATTTCATTTTCGAATAGGCAGTTCAAAAGTACCTAGTCGTAATTCCTAGTTCCTGGTCTGTGATTCCTAGTTCCATGGTTCAAAATGACATGCATTTGGTTCAAAATGACATTTACGTGACATTAACCGGTGCCAGATTTGATAGTCTATATTATAAAAGTTTTTAGTGTTACCATCCATTGAAAAATATTTTCTACAATCGGTATTTTTCATAATTAATTTTAAAAAAACCGAGGGCTCTAAAATTATTATTTTTATGGCGTTTAGTTTAATTTTTTTTTCTCTTTCACGTGATGACAGTTTGGTTCTGGTTAATGGACACTCAGAATAAAAAACCACCCTCCATACTAAACTGGGACATGTCTTTTAGATATAATATGTAAACCGATGGCCTCCAGCCGAAAATGGCTTAAAAAGTTATAAAAATCTTTATTTCAGGGGGGCTCTCATAGAAGCGAATGCGAAGTAAAAAAAAAAAATATCGCGTTACATAAAATTGTTACGTATCATTTTAAAGATAATTTTGAACTGAGTACAAAAATAATTTTTTTTTAATTTTTCCCTTAAAATTGACGAAATGGGGGGCTTTCAAAGTGGCGATTTTATACGCTCGCTTGAAGACGCTCTCTAGAAAAATCCGCTATGGATTTTCAAACTGATTTTATGTTTTTAGGTCACTTATATCCTGTACTTGAACAACAAATACTAAAATTATATGAATATTATAAAGAAACGAGATTATTTAATTTTTAATGGGCGTCAGTAATTCATATAGCATCAACATAGCTTCACAATAATGCTAATAGATGGCGCAGTCAGTAACTATTCCCATGGAACTACGAGTTAAATTCAATGTTTGATAAATAATTCAATGTTTTCACTAACGTTCCCTAACCTTTACGGGCTACCTATAAGTTAGGTGATTGATGTTTTCTGTCAACTTATTTATCACGATCCTGTACGGGACACCTAAAAGGATATTGGGACGGATGTTAGGACTTAGGATTGTATTTAGGAGCTACCTACGTTAAGAGACTCCTACTTAGGGGATGATTTAGGTATGTTTGGTGAAAACGGGCATAATAATAATGTCAGTTTTGGTTATCATGTATCGATTGAATGAATAATCATGGGATACCGTTACCGCGAGGTCTCAGTTCGGGGCGAACCACTAGTTATATAAATTATAATATTAGATACGTTTCCATACAATTTAGAAAATTACAGTAACTGTCATTTGTCATTCAAAATAATAAATAAATAAATAACTACAGAACCACAACAAAATAATATGTATATACTGACGACCTCCTCATCGGAGTTTTGTTTATTTAATTTATTTCTCATCTGACATTGAATAAATTTTGTAATCCCATTTTCCGACTTTTTCATCGGACCGGATTAAAAGTTTAATACTTGTCCGTAAGAACGAAATTCTTACTTTTTACCTATATTATATTATTATATCCACTTAATTTTGAAAACAATAGATATATAAACATTGAGATCAGCAGTTCATAAAAATGAATTATAACCACGAGTAAGTGCGTAAATTAATAAAAATGTTACCTACTTTATATGCTATAATTTTTTTAGCTGTCTTTTATGGTAAATAAATCACAGAAAACGTTTCGGAGAATCGCGTAACCGACAAACGTATAGCCGAGTGCTTAGGACGTTTTCTTGTCTTTGGTTTTTATTTTCGCTTTGGTAATCACATCCTACGCACCATGCTTAGGCGCGTCGCTTAGGTACCCCTTTCTACGGGAAACCACTTGCTTACCTTTTCAGACATCAAAGGAAAAATAGATTTCAGTTGGCGTTACCACATATGACCTCTAGGCAAATATCAACCATTTTTGAGTAATTTAACATTTGTTTAGGAGTCATTTGGTTGCAAATGACCTCCCCATGCCATTTGCATTCGGTCAGCTGAAGGCTGTTCAAACTTTTAAAACAACTAAAATATTCGTGATAATTTTATTACAAGCAACGGTACTTAAGTGTCTCCCAGACGAGATTATGGAGGCTTTTACTTTTGTTAAGAGGAGATACTGTTTTATGACCGTCTGTTTGTTTGTCCACATTTAATGAGATATTTATTGTTCGTAAGGACCTTGACTTAATTTGTAAATTGTTACACTATTTTAATTCGATTACAAGATAGCGCTTGACTGTGATCTCACCTGGTGGTAAGTGACGATGCTGTCTAAAATGGTAGCGGGCTAGATTGAAAGGAAGGAAGGTAGCTAGTTAACGATCCGTTACAATGCCGTATATAGAAACAGATTTTATGGATATGGGTTGCATTTATATTGCCATACCCCTTCCAAGCAGTGATAGCCTAGTGGTTAGGACTGCAGTCTCCTATTTCAGGGGGTCGCAGGTTTGATCCCGGGCACGCACCTCTGACTTTCGGAGTTATGTGCGTTTAAGCAATTAAAATGTCATATGCTTTAACGTTGAAGGAAAACATGGCGAGGAAACCTGCACGCCTGAGAGTTCTTCAGAATATTTTCAAAAGTGAGTGAAGTCTGCCAATTTGTACGTAGACGTGCCAATATGTAGACGTTGATGAGTTGCCCATGATGATGATCATGATGACATCTTCCAAGTTAACCTCTATCATCTAAGAAATATCATTATTCACCATAATTTATGAGATCGCAGCCAAGAGCTGTCTTTTCAGGTTTTAGGTTTCAACGAAACCCTACCACTTTACACTAAATTAAGATTCACATTGTGAACAAAACGTTACAGACTACAGTTCTACGGGTTAATTTTTAAAGTTCTATATTTCTAAGGTACCTACTAAAACCTAATTTACCGTGCAATATAAAAGAGAATATGTATCTGTATTTACGCTCTTTGTTGTACCATTAGAAACAAAGTATATAAGTAATAGTTGTAGTAAGATGTGATTAGGTTGTAAACGCTCAGGTTATTTTATAGCTCCTATAAATTCACTTTAAGTAGCCTAGAATATCCTTCGCTGCCTAGATGGATAGGTACAAAGAAACGAAATTCTGTTACGTTTTAACTTCGTTTTAAGGAGATCATCAGCGCTGATGTGACCTCTACTTTGGCATTAGGTACACGGCGCTTCAAGCTGCTGACGCTATCTTCAATATATAATAGATTTGGTGGCAAGTCTGAGTTTCCGATATTGGAGTAGGAAGTAACTACAACCTACTTCTAGGGAAAATAAATACGTAAAAGTGTACGTATTTTTCGCATGCTTTACGTTTTATGTTCGGAAGGTAATTTTAATTTCAATGGGATTATAAAATAGCCCGCTATTAACGAGATCTATTTGTGTTTCGAACATTAGAAACAAATAAATAGCGGCGCAAATAGTGTGCGCGTACGATTCCTATTTTGGTTTATCATCCAGGCCGGCTGATAGTAATTCTAAATTCTTGTGTAGTTATGTAATTGCTATTATCCCCTTCAGTTTTGTAAATACTGCGAATTACAGTTTTTTTAAAGGATATTAGCCACATTGAAGTCGACTAATATCCTCCTCTCCCCTCCAAATAAGCGGAAAGCTTGTGTTAGGAGTGGGTACGACAATAGTGCAACGGGTGGGATTCGAACCTGCGACCTTTCAGTTTTCAGTCCGCACCTTTAACCGTTGGGCTATTGAGGCTTCAAAGTGAAGTTTCAAGTGTAAATTCTAAATTGTGTTTCATTTATTCAACAAACGAAAATTTGTGGCGGCAGAAGAGCCACTTATAATTTATGGTTTTTATGAGCAACGTGCCGACATCATTCAAGCAACGTTTAAATAGAGCTGAACAGCTCTATAAGTATTTGTCTCTATAATATTGGTAGATAAGTTTCTAAAATAGTGCCAAAAAGGAAGATTATCAACTGAAATTTTTAAACATATTTCTCGGCTATAATCTAACACATCATAAGAAGGGTAACAGTTGTGGAAATTCCGTGAAAAAAATAGCAATATACTTGATTCGGTATTAAGATAGAAACACACTTAGTGCTGATTAGTTTTGTATTGCAAATCTGCCATAATATCTGTACGCTCGTATAAAGCTTATTTGAAATGATGAAATCGGTCCTAAATTGACGATTAAAGATGCAGCAATTTGCCATGGACTATTCTAAGAAGTGCAAGATGTTTTTTAAGATTAAGCTCATGCATACAGTCGAGAAAGATGCTGTTTTATTGAAGCCATACGTTTTACTGCACACTAAATAGATGGTGTTCTTTGCTCCTGCAGTTTCATAAGGATTTTGCACACTGGTTCTTAAGAAAAAATAAAGTAACGTTTCTTGAGCATAAAAAATGTGATGCGACTTAATTTTAAGCGTCCTAATTAGGTATACACGTTTCACTTATATAATATATAATACAAGTGAAGCATGCTTAGTTAGGAAATACCTATACACTCTTGATTTAAACTTAAATATTAATTTATTATAATATTAGATATTATAATTATATATATAGTATAAAATTGATACTTAAATTCTATTAGTAAAAACATTATTTACTAGCGGGGAAAAAAATAGCTGAAAAAGGCATTCCATGTTTTCCAAATCAAAAGCAAAGGAACGAATTTAAATCAAGCATTACGTGTTACATTGCATTATGCACCGACACTTAAGATGCTTTATGTCATTATCCGCATCAGGCTTAAAATCTAATGAACCGAATTTGATGCGGTATTTTCTGTTTAAAAACTATCATTTTCGAGATGGATCTTAGCTAATAATAATAATCGAAATTAGACGCCACTATTGCCTTTGGCAATTTGTTCGTTAGGGAATGTTTAAAAGGATTTGATGATGCCAGTTGATGTGGTAATTATATTGTTAAATGTTGTGTACACGATCCCTTATAGTTACACAACACTTTGCTTTCTTGCTAGAAAATGCCTTTTTACTGCGCTTCTAAATTGGTAGTAACTCTTGCACACTCGCCTTAAGACTAAGTAAACTAGAAATAGGGATGATACATCAAAGTGTACACCCGGGTTTAAACGTTGCTGTGTATCTTAAGCTCATCTATAATAACAATTCATCGCTATGTTTCTCACGAGCACAGAATAAGGACATTATACCTACTTACAGTGCCACGGGTGTGTCTCATGAGAACAAGGTTAAAACAATTCATTTCCTGTGACACATTACACTAGCGGCACGCTATGATGGCCGGTTTGACACATTACAATAGTGATGTGGAATGTCAATTTATTCTCGAACAAAAAACAATTAAGTTTTGTTTTTGTACCTGATTAAATAGGTTTAATAAAACAAAAATGTATATGTTTATTTAATTTATTTGAACGAACTGAATATTTGAATGAAAATGAATATACATAAAATTGGCCCTCCATTTTGAGCTTCACGATCGAAATAGTTACGAAGGCGTATTACGAACTCACGTGTCTGACTATTTAGAACAGTTCTCTGCGTACGTTCGGTCATATCGACGAAATCCACAACAAAGGGCTTGAACAGAGTCCAAATTAACGAGCAAGGGTCAACAGTAATGCAGTATCAATATTTGAAATCCAAAGCCAGGTCAAAACTATATCACAATCGCATTGCACTGACAGTTTATACTTTTCGAAGCAACGTCAATTCGAAACTGCTTTGTTTTGCATTGAGCATTGACGCGAGTTTGCCGGAGGTAGTAGTTGTGCTAGCCAGCGATCCTATGTGACGATCGTATTAGATTCCATTTTTAAAAATTTTCAATTTAGAAAACCAAATGCCGAGTTGTGGTATATATCATATAAAAATAAAAATTTTACCTTTTGTATGAAACAGCTGATATTTTTTTGCGATTTCAGAGGTTTGTCCACATAGTGAAAATTGTTCATATTCACAAGTACATTCACCCCTTAAATGGTGCAAACTGATTTTTCTACACTTGTATACATTTTAGAAATCAATTTAATAAATAAATTTTGAGTCCTAAACCTAAAACTACATTCGATAAAATTTATGAATCTCTGCACATCACTATCGTCAATAAAGTAATACAATTATTTCCTTCAAAGTCGTTATCAATTAATACGGAACTTCATGAGCGGACAAACGTCAAACCGGCCATCATAGCGTGCCGCTAGTTTAGCTAGTGGTGTAGTGTAGTGTAGTTGTGTTTTGTTTGTCGCTGCATTATACCTAGCTCTACTTACATCCTATCAGCTACACCTACCGTACTAGGTACCAAGCGTTATAAAATAATTCAATTGTTTAGCGGGACGCGGTTATTAAATCGTCGAATCGTATCAATGCACTTAGCTAGTGACTTTGCATAGTCAAGTTCTAATGCCTATTAAAATATTATTATAAATCCCCGAAGTACATAATATTACAATCAATGAAATGAATATATACTTTATTGCACACCACATTAAAAATGAAACAAAAAAAATCAAATCAAATCAATTTCTTTACTTGTCTTAAAAGGTAAACAAACCGCGGAAAACCTTTTGGAGAAACGAGTAACCGACAGACGGTGCCGGGTGCTTATGCCGTTCGTAGGTTTGGTTTTCCACTTGTAGCATAAACATTGATGCTCAGAGCTGTAAGAACATCTTATGTCCTGTGCTTGGCACGTCGATTCCAGAGAATCCAGTTGTTTACCTTTAAAGATAGCTAAAGAAAAATAGATAAGTAAGTAGTTGGACTTGTAATTAAAATGTAGAACAACTGATATATTTATAGTAATTTATTCTAAGAAATTATTTATATGCCCATCTTAAATTGATTTTTATTTTACTACTTTTATTACTTTACTTAACATCTAATTCCTTACTTTATGGGTAAGATCTTAACTCAGCTCAGACTCAAAACAGAGTTAAAACGAGACCGATTTATATCGGAACATAATATTTGTGTCTCATTTTAACTTGAGCCTTGAGTAGAGCCAGAGATCTATAGATCTCAGCCTAAGTTCTAAGAACGACTTTGTCCCTCCACAAGACCTACGTCAGCTTCCTAAGTAAAGACTACATATAGCATACTATCTATATCTACATCACCTTTAGGTGTTCGCATATGTACGCACTTGCCGCACGTATAATTTGCAATACAATTAAGGAAATTGGAATGATGTAGTCAGTACACACATTAAGCGAATCAAACTTTTCAATAGGTGAGCTTAACGTCACAATTATTCTTCGACCAGCAAATTCTACACTTACGTAATAATGACATCCCTACTATTATTAATGCGAAAGTGTTTTGTGTTTGTGTGGTATTTTATCTGTGTGATGATACCAACCAATAAATGGTATGAGTTTCAATGACGGAGGGCCAAATTGATTTGATTTTACGCATGGGTATAGTTGAAGACCAAGAGAGGGGCATAGGTTATACTTTTGTCCCGGAAAACAACTGGTTCACGCAGGATCTCAAAAATCACGGGCAAGATCACGGGCAAAAATTTCATTAATTCAAGCTCACAATAATTCACATAACAGTCTGCGGCAAGTGCGGTGACTTTTGAAAGGTGGGTGTTCAGCATTAGAAACAACTTCATAATCTGAATTGTACGGTAAAGCTGGACATCAAAGCTATTGAGTACACCGTCTAAGCCCGTGTGCGAAGGCTTATAGGGGTTATATTACTGTGAGCTTAAAGGCTTTATAAAGTTTTCACTATCGGCCAAAGTCTATACGAACGTTGTTGTTATCGAATAACGCCTATCACAGACGTCCGATTTATGTGAGCTAGTTCTCTGACGTTGCTCATATTATGCGAGTGGAAAATAATATACCTTTAGTTCAAACGTATTGAAGCCTTAATAGCTCGGTTAAATGTGTGGACTGATATCTGAAAGCTTGACGGATCGATCCCTTCTCGAGGAGACCTGCGCTTGGTAGTGAGACGATAATGGGTTGCTCATGATGATGATAACACTGTAAAGCAATACCGTTGCATAGAACTGTCCTTGGCGCCAATTCTCCTGTCCCAAATCACAGAATATATAATAGCCCAAGGTTGTGAAGACCTTTAATCACAACAGCACTGTCATCGTAATTTTTTCCGACTCATTATTTAAGGGAAAAGATACTTATCATTTTGGAGATCTCAAGTCTTAATGATTTCCTCGTGAACCAGAAAGTGAGATTCAGGAATCACGTACACTCATTTAAGTTGGCTCATATTGTATAATATAATGTAATTTTAATAACACTGATTTTCTTTTTTTTTAAATAATATGTGACAAACGTTTGGAAATGTTGTGTTTACTTCTAAGTGATCATTATATTTGGCAAGCATTATTATTTTTGGTATTACTACCTCATTGACGCAGCAGTAAAATACATCGCAAGAAATACGAAGGTCTCGGTTTCGATTCTCGGTTAAGGTTTTTAATGAAATGTATAGTATGTATTCAATTTGAAATATTACTGCGGATTATTCTTCTCTCGCTATTTTTTTATTAGTATGTAACTAGATAACAGATATGAGATAACATAAATAATACATGTATATATTTTCATAAGTATAAATGCAGCCTATGCAACAAATTAATAATAACTAGTATTGTTCCAGAAGTTTCGAACACTCGGTATATAACAAATAACAATACAATACATATCCTTTGAGATTTGAAATACGCTAAATGAAGAGAATAGATACAGCGCAATTCTCGAACTAGAACAAGTTGCCTTCCACTAAAGTTTGCTATCGACCTAAATACTTCCTATTTCAGTTTTAATATTACACCAAGATTTAGTTGAAAAGATACTAGGTACTGTAATGCTTTTATCCTGTACACAATAATAATCATCAAAACTCAACATTTCTTTTACAGCATTCATTTCATCGCCGGCACAGAACTCTCTCGTTATTAGAAGGGTTTAGGGCTTTAGGCCATCACGCTGGGCAAGTGCGTATTGGCAGAATTTACGGATCAGATTTACATCAACATCATCATCAGCAGCCAAAATGTATCCACGGTTGGACATAGTAGATACTTTAAAGCAGCGCCAACGTTGCCTATCCTCGCATCTTTCGCATCCAATCGACGCCTGCCACTTTCCGGATGTCATCGCTTCATGCCGGAAGCCCACACGCGGTATCGACTCGCGGTATCTAAGTCTAGCGGTCATCTGTCAAAATATGTGGCCAGCCCATCAACGTGCTAGCCTTGAGGGTTACGTGGCTTACTTTAGTTCTTTAGAAAATTACTTCGTTTCGGATTTTATCCCTCAAAGAATTTCTGAGCATAGCTCTCTCCATAGCACGCTGAGCGTCTTAAAGTTCATGGACTAAGACTGTAAGTGGCCACCTCAAGCAAAACGGGCGGACATCACCTACTTGTAGAAACAAGTCCCAGGAATAAAAAAGTGTCCACGTTTCAACACCATAACTTATCAAGTTTATTGGAAATGTATCTGTGGCAAGTTGACATCTGCTGTCAGTGTCAATTACAAAAGATTATATGATTGTCTTCCGGTTCCGTGTATTGCTTGGGAAATATGGCGTATAGAAAACTGTGTCTATTTGATATGAAATAAAGAATACTAAAAACATATTGAGTGTTCCACTGCTTACAATAAAGTTACAGCTAGGTACATCCTAATAATATCCTATAAATGCGAAAGTTTGTGAGGATAGATGGATGGATGTTTGCTACTCTTTCACGCCACAACGAATGTAGCGGTTTGACTGTTTGTAATTAGGCTACATGTATCCCGGAAAATTTAAGATATTCCCGCGGGAGTCGCGGACATCAACTAAATAGTTTTATTAGAATCAATAGTCCATAGTAATACAAAAAGCGGCTGGAATCGAAAGTCTACAACCGGGTGTTATTGTAGCGGTCGGTAGTAAAGCCTAAGTATGTCCAGCGGTGGACTTTCACAGCCTGATTTGATCAAACAACATCTTAGTTTGAAATCCCAAATTCGCAAACAATGTTGCTGGTCAATTGCGAGAAAATTGCATAAATCATAGCTTTGGAAATTGAGTGAATTGGGTATTCTTGATGCAAAAATGCATTTTTGCCAATAGCGAGAGAGATAATAATTATTGCAATCGTATTACACTGTAGCTATGGAAGTAGGACTTTATTACTGCCATGACTGTAGCAATCTTATTAAGACAATCTTGCGGCATCTTTTGCATATTGTGAGAACCTCCACGTACATGTTCGACTCCAAACCAGTTCGTATGTACTTTGAAAAGACTATCAGCTGTACCTAGGGACTCCTTTTTAGTAGTATCAATACCTTATGATAGATGGCGCTGTTTTTGTGTGACGGCTTTGAAATAATTTAAAAATATTGGAAAAAATCAGATATAAATTAATTATTTATTGAAATAAACAAATTAGTTATATATATACCTACATTCTTGAGCTATATCTATGTTAGATCTATTCTATGTTAGTCTATGGGTGTAGTCCTGTATTATAAGGAAAAAGATAAAACTGGTTATAATCTTTAAAAAGCTAGGTATAAAAATAGGTACTGAGTTCATGGTTTTAAATAAGTACCTACCTACCGATGATACAATTAATGACAATATTTAATACTGTCATTAATTTTTTAGTCAATTAAAATCAAGGTGATATAGGCTACGACGATTCTATCTTGTAATTAGGTACCTAATTAAAAATAATGAAAAGAAAATAATTGTCAAAATCACGAAAAGACCGATGAATAATTACAACGCTGAATGACTCGGAATCGTATTATTGTACTCTCTTTGTTATGTCTGTAGCTAATCTCTGGTTTTAGTTTTCGGTAGGCTGTCTCATATACCCTCTTTAAGGGTAGGAGTTTTCTAGGACTCGACTAAGAACGAGATTTCGACTCTTATGTTTAACAGTTATTAAATTATCTTATGTTTTAACATTAACATTTAGTTTTAATTATATTTTAATTTATTTTATAAATTATTTAGTCGTTATTTGGGTTTAAAATAATATTATGTCAGTACTTACGTATTATTTTGTATGATTAAAAATAGTTAAATTATTTCTTTAAACCCATAAGAAAATTAAGAAATAAATCGACATTTACAAGAAGTTTAATATATTATTAATACTTCACACAGTATACGTATGTTTTATCATTTATGTATTGGAAGATCCCTCGCCATCTTATGACATTTACGAAAACAATGTATGGATAACCTTTAACATGACTCAAATGATATCATCGATAATTATACTAGTGGTTCGCCCCGAACGGAGACCTCGCGGTAACGGTTTCCCATAATTACTTATTCATTCAATAGATACACATGAACATTCACATTAAATTATACATGTAAAAACAAACTGCAACGTGAAGTTTTATTGATATATGACTAAATAATAATTTTAATTGAATAATATGTTACTTAAAGCTGCATTTGCTATATGAGATGAGAGCGCCATTTATTGACATCATTGTGAAGTTCTGTTAAAATACTGCTGCTCATTAAAAGTTAAATAATTTAGTTTCCTTATTACATTTATCTAATTTTAGTATTTGTTGTTCAAGTACATGATATTACGCTAAAATTATAAAACTTTCGAGCCCCAGCTTTCAATGGCTATTCCGTTGTGAGGTCAAATATAATCTCCACTTTGAAAGCCCCCTATTTCATCAATTTTAGGAAAAAAATTAAAAAAAAATACTTTTGTACTCTGTTCGAAATTATCTTTAAAATGAGATACTGCTACTTTATGAAACGCAAAAAATTTTTTTTTTCTTCGCATTCGCTTCTTAGAGAGCCCCCCTAAAATAAAGATTTTTATAACTTTTTAAGCCATTTTCGGCTGGAGGCCATCGGTTTACATATTATATCTAAAATTGAAGTAATTACGTTCAGTAATTCAGAAGTTATAAGGCTCTGACAGACGGACGGACGGACGGACGGACGGACGGACGGACGGACGGACGGACAAGTGCAAATTCACTCAAGTAGACTCAAAGACCTTCGCTTCGCTCGGTCGAAAATACAGCTAACTAGATACGAGTATTTCTGTGTGATTACTTCTTTAATTTAAGAGATATTCTTTTCATTCGTTATTAAAACTTATATTTTAAAATTAAACGTTTAAAAAATAAAATATAATATTGAAGGACTATTAACTTATTAATAAGGTCAGGGGGAGTAAGTGAAACATACTTTTCTGTTTTTTCTACAAAATTACCTGTAAGTCAGTACCTGTAAGTCAGTAAAAAGATTATCAATTTGAATAACGATAAATGCTATATCGTCGCTGTAGTTGGAAAATTAAATAACTACACTTTTTGCGAAATCGACTTTATTGCATTTTCAGAAAGTCCAATTAAAGCCGCATCTTTCTGTAATTCTAATTTTTGATTATCATCATTAATTAAAAAGTTATATGAAAATGAATCTTGCATGGCACCATACTTGGAAAAATAAATATTGATAAATTGATAAAAAAGTAGCGAATAAAAACTAGATAACTTAGCAAAAAATAAATAAGTACTCTTTTGCATCACTTCGAGAGCGAATAAAATGCATAAAGTTAGTTATTTAGTTTTCGCTCGACACATATTCTGGATTATAGGGGAATTAAGTTCGGAAAAATTAAACAAAGTCAGTTATTTAATTTATCATCCCATGATTGCAAAGATATAGGTACTATTAAAATTGAATAAGTACACTTATTCAACTATTCAAAAAAGTTCTGAGAATTTTGATAATTTCAGGACAAGCAGAGTTAAATAAGGGATTTTATTTAACTTTATTAAAGCAACCGAAACATAAATTAGAAGATATTTAGTTTTGAATATTTCTTCTTCTTCTTCTTTATCAACCGATAGACGTCTACTGCTGGACAAAGGTCTCTTGCATGGACTTCCACAGGCCTTGGTCTTGCGCCGCCTGAATCCAGCGGTTCCCTGCGACTCGCTTGATGTCGTTGGTCCACCTGGTGGGGGGTCTGCCAACACTGCGCTTCCCGGTGCGGGGTCACCACTCCAGCACCTTGGGACCCCAACGACCATCAGCTCTTCGAACTATGTGCCCCGCCCATTTCCACTTCAGTATCGCGACTCGCTGAGCTATGTCGGTGATTCTGGTTCTCCTACGGATCTCCTCATTCCTGATTCGATCCCGCAGGGACACTCCGAGCATAGCTCTCTCCATCGCCCGCTGAGCGGTCCTGAGCCTACTTATGAGGCCCTTAGTCAGCGACCATGTCTCGGATCCGTAAGTCATCACTGGCAACACGCACTGTTCGAAGCCTTTAGTCTTCAGGCACTGAGGAATTTTGGACGAGAACGAGCTTCCTGAACGCTGCCCAGCCGACTTGGATTCGGCGGTTGATCTCTTTCTCGAAATTAGACCTACCTAGCCGGACTGTGTGTCCCAGGTAAATATACTCGTCAGCAATTTCGAGTGCAGAGTTCTCAAAAATTACTGGGTGGAGCGGTGCATGAGCATTGGACATGATTTTCGTCTTACTCATGTTCATTTTCAGGCCACCTGTTGAGAAACCCTGCTGAGATCGTTGAGCATTGTATTGAGGTCTCTCAAAGTGTCTGCCATGACCACTATGTCATCGTCAAATCGCAGGTGAGTGATGTACTCGCCGTTTATGTTGATGCCAAGCCCGTTCCAATCCAGAAGCTTAAAGACGTCCTCCAACGCAGCGGTAAAGAGCTTCAGGGAGATAACGTCTCCCTGTCGCACTCTACGCTGCAAGTGGATTGGCCTCGTAGTCTGGTCCTGTATACGTACTGACATTGTGGCGTTTTCATACAAGCACTTCAACACTTGGATATACCGGTAGTCAATCCGGCATCTCTGCAGCGACCTCAACACATCCCAAGTTACCACCGAATCGAAGGCTTTCTCATAGTCCACAAATGCTAAGCAAAGTGCCGGTTATATTCTTCCGTCTTTTGTATACCCTGCCGCAGCGTATGAATGTGATCTATGGTACCAAAGCCTTTTCGGAATCCGGCTTGTTCGGGAGGCTGGAAGTCGTTGAACCTACGAGCAAGACGATTCGTAATTACTCTCGAGAGCAACTTATAAACATGACTCAACAACGAGATGGGTCTATAATTCTTCAACAAGGAATTATCACCCTTTTTGAAGAACAGAACCATCACGCTCCAGTGCCATGCTTCCGGCTTTGTGCCCTCTTGGATGACGGAATTGAACAATCGCTGAAAGATCTTAAGTACCGGTTTTCCACTCGCTTTCAGGAGTTCCGCAGTGATTCCGTCATCACCAGGTGCCTTGCTGTTCTTGATCTGCTTGAGAGCCATACTAATCTCGTATAGGCTGACGTCCGGGATATCTTCGGTATAGTGTCGGGTCAGTTTGGCTCTGGGAGCTTTAGCCAAATCTTGAACAGGTTTTTGTGTCGTGGTATATAACTGTCCTAAACTTCTCAACCTCCCCAAGACCTCAGGTTGAGAAGAGACGAGACGGCCGTCATCAGTTTTCAGCCGCGTCAGCTGGCTCTGTCCGATAGACAGATCTCTCGCGAACACTTATGAGCCTTTGTTCCGCTCGATGGTATCTTTAATACACTTGGTATTAAAGACACGGAGGTCGCAAGTTTGTGCCTTAGAGATCTGCCTATTAATCCGCCGGTAGGCAGCCGCGTCTGCTGATGACTGCAGCCTCGTCTCTTGTCTCTCCTCCATTAACTTGAGACTATGGTCAGAGAACTTTCGGTTCTTTTCCTGCGATGGGTCTTAAAGAATTTAGACCCCACAGTATGGACAGTTTCCACGAACCTGTTGTTTAAGTAGGACAACGCCCAGTGACATCAACATTGCTCAAGAGGTAACTCTTGCAGGCATAGAAAGCTTTTAGCATCCCTACCTACATTGAAATCAGTTCAATCGTACTAGTTTTATAATTAAACCTTTCTCAGTTACTTAATTATATTTATAATTGATAGTTTTGATTTTAGTGAACGTTACATACGCTTAGTTCGTTTGAACTGATCTGATCTATAGTGTAAAATTTAAATTTACAAAGGTAAAACTAAAAGAAAGATGATAGCTGTTATAATTTCAATAGAATCCTAGTTTAAATTTAAATGGACGTAATTATGTACCTTTTTCTTTTTGGCATCCTACTAATATTATAAATGCAAAAGTTTGTGAAGGTGGATGGATGAATGTTTGTTACACTTTCACGCGAAAACATTTAGACGGATTTTGATAAAGCTTCACGATGTCATAGCTTATACATCAGAAGAGCACATTAACTATATTTTATCCCAGAAAGTTAGAGAACTTCTGCGGGAATCAATCATTAGCTATTCTTCAATCCTAGTGTTCCACAAACTATTAAAATCTTTATTATTTTATGAGTAGAGTCGTAAGTCGTTATTATAACAATTACTAGCGTCACTGACATACTCCTACTTCGATTAAACCATTCTTAGTTAATTATAACTTGAAAAGGATAGTTTTGATATACTGAAATAAGTAAATAATTGGTCATTTTAACATCTAAGTAAAGTGGAAAAACTAAATAAAGGTACTTATATCGTCACTTTTTCGTGCTTCAACGCAATATTGACGAGGAAGAACTAAACAAGTGACATGGAAAAATAAATAAGTGCGTCAAATATTCAAAACCTTGGTGAGGGAAAACTAAATAATTGCTTTTTATTTTTTTTCTCACAAACAAATGAATCAAAATGTACGTCAAGTAGATTCAGAAATAGATACAGTAACAATCTATAACATATCAAAATATGGACGGTTAAATTGTTTATGAAAAAAAGTTATCTCCATTTCTAACGCAAAAAAACACTAAATCGCGTTTTACTCGCGATATTGGTTTTGTTAGTTATTTAATTTTCCAACTACAGCGACGATATATACTCGTCATTAAATCGGCTTTCTTATGACATGATCTTCAAGCCCTCTAGTCGTACAAATAGCGACGAAATTACTAATTAAAAGTAGACTATGGTTTTGTTTCACTTACCCCCGAAATGGGGTAAGTGAAATTATGATCAGAACTCTACAAATATGAGGCCCATAGAACTATTTCAACAACCAAAATGGCAATCTTTAATTGCCTCAATCGATAACGAGTTTCAGTGCATGGCTATATGGTATAATTTCTTAAATAAATGGAAAAAACTGAAAATAGGGTAAGTGAAACATAGTCGCCAACCAAAACAAAAATTGAGTGTGTTCTAAATTTATTAATTTTTTAGTTCAATAACAAAGCTAAACACCATGTTTACAATATTTTTACGTCTTTTTCTATTCTTGCTTTCACTATTTATTAACGGAACGTTTTAGACAGAAAAAAAAACAATTGGAACATTAAATCTACATACATTATTCTAAGTACTTACCACAAACTTACCCAACCGTTTCTCTTACTCCCCTTGACCTTATATAATTATAAAATATGTGAAAATGTGTTTATTTATTAGTTTGTCTTTCAATCACGCAGCAACAGATCGACGAGATTTGTTTAATGGGTATAGTTAAGAACTTGACTGAGAGAGACTTGGACGTTTTATATCGGAAAAACAAATGGCTCCCGAGGGAATGTAGAAACCTTACTCCACGAGAAGTCGCGGGCAAAAGCTAATGTAGCATAATAGTGTGAATGAATGGCAAGCCAAGAAACAAACAAACACACTTTCATATTTATATTATTATAGTAACGATTATTTGAATCCCGCAAATTCATCCCGGTGAATTTACATAGGTAATATTATGTTTTTCAAATTCTGTGAAAATTTTTGATTTCACAATAGGTACGGTTCAGCGTTCTGTAGATTAGCCCGGACAACCAGTCAGAAAACTTTGAGATGTGTATTTTGGGTGATGCTGTCGTTGAATAAATAATTAATTATGACGAACCCTAGATTTTTTATTTGTAACTTCGAAAGTAGTAAAAAAATTATTATAATCTATTATAATTATACAGGCACGTACGTCTGTTTAGTAGTATTGTACTCATAAAGCTATTTGTCTCATTTCTTTAACCAAGCGCTATATGTTTGTAAACAAGAAACAAAACTACAAAATCATAGAATAATATTGCACAGTACGACCAAAGCCAAAAGATTAGGTATAGGTTAATTGTGTAATGTTAAACTATAAAAATATGACAGCTACGAGTATGTTTCAAGTTTTGAAAAAGTAGCTTTGTGTGATCCAGTACGTTTTAGTGCATTTATATCACCGTCCGACGAATAGTAAGGTAATCAACAATTACCATAAGTACTTTGCTTTTTATTGCATTATCGTTCTCGGGAAGTCCGATTACACCAATTTTATTTTATTTGAAATTTTCTAATCAGTATTTTCGAAATTAGACAAAACTACTTCCCAAAGTAAAGTACTTCTCAATAATATTCTTTTAAAATAAGTACCTAATATTTTTCTTCTTCGGAAAATATCACTACTGCTTATTATAATTAAGCTGTTCAAAAAATATACTTAACAGTCTCTTACCTTTTGATGTGTTATTCATCTTCAAAAATTGCCAAGAAACTCAGCTGTTTTTTTTTAAATATTATGTTGCGTACAGTTTAGTTATTACCATCTCATGATTGGAATTGAAAATAACTATCAAGATAGCATTGAAGTAGGTACAAATTATGTAAGTTACACTGGATAATTAATGATATCTGTTTCGGTATCTAAATTAATTAGTGTTGAAAGAAATAATGTGAGTATGTAAGAAATATAATATTTTTTGATTTAAACATTAACTAATAGTAGATTATACACCAAGGGGATAAAGCACTGTTTTATGTCACGGGCGCTATATTGAATCCTGAACGTAACGAAGGACTCCAAATTTAACTCCCGAGCGCAGCGAGGGTGTTATAAGTTAATTCCCGAGCAAAGCGAGGGAATTAAGATTGAGTCCTGAGTGCAGTGAGGGATTCAAGCGCTCAAGAAAAAAACAGTTTTATTCCGGTGGTGTATACTCTACTTTTCTCACTTTATGCGAGACAATAAAAAACCAGGCTTAGTAGATAGTGTTTATTACAGCAAATTAAAAGTGCAAATTGATATTGGAGACATTAGTCCAATTATGGAGCGGTCAAATATTTACATTGAAAACTAAAACATAAATAATTTATGAACTGTGTGACATAAAATGAGAAATAGCTAGTGTATAAATTCAATCAATAAGTAGGTTCATAGGTTGTACTCACTTTTATGGCAAGAAAGCTGTGGTCGTGAGCTTCATTCAAAAAGTTTCCATGTTTTGTGTTGTAAGTATTTTTGACTTCTTTGCTCGATGTCCATCCGATTTCCTTTTTAAAAATGCCAATAACTTGGTATATGTATTAATTTGGATATCATGTTTGACACTTATTGTTGCTCTGAGCATCGAATAGATACACCACAGGCTTAAATACCGTGTCTTTTTTTAAATATTGACTTCTTTGTAGCTGATAAATATTCAAAATAAACCAGAAGCACTGATTCAGACACAGACTTTGCGCCTTTTGCAGTTTTCCATGTGTCAAAATCTTTATAGGCTTTCAGGTATTTTTCCTTTGACTTTTGGGAGTAGATTATTGACAATGCCTATGGCATCTAATTTAATAGCTTCTGGAGTCAAAATACTTTCATCACTCGACATTTTTGATATTTTTTTTGAAATATTAATAGAATCTTCTAAAGGTACTACTAGCTACGGCTATAGCAACTTCTTTCAGCTGGCGTGGCCTACTCGATTTGACAAACAAATGAAGTTCGTCTCAGTGCGAAACTAGTGGGCCACGGCTTCGGTCTTCGAAAATCGAGTTGGCCGCGCCCGCTGAGGGCACATTCTGTTTAGCGAAATTAGACTTTATGCACATAGCAATAAGAGTTATGAAAGTGAAAATCACATTATTGACCAGCGGGTTATAATGAAATTCAATAGAACATTATAACCCGGCTAAAGCCAAGAGGTATAATGTCTTGCTTTCGGTAAGGTTTACATGACATATAATTCGGCATTGTCGAGCATGTAGTGTGAAAACATTATTATTAAACTATTATAAAAGAACTGATAGATATCAATATATCAATAATTCAACTTGAAACGCCTATCAGATTTTATACTCTATGAAAAATAAAGTAAGAGCAACCAAGGACGTGCCCAGTCTGATAGCTTACGGAACATGAATTTATTAGATAATAGTAATTCGATACATAGTTAGTAGCATCAATCTGTGTTTTATTCGGTGTTTCGTAATATGAATAACATTTAGTTTTAACGCTAACTTATTACTGAAGTAAAATTTCTTAATTGCGTTTATTGAAATCGTTTTGGAAAAATAATTAAGTATATCTACATATTTTATAGGTACTTTATCTACATATTTGTCCTCTCAAATGCCAAGTTGTTGTTCATAATATTTTATACCAAATTATAATCTCAAATGAAAAAGTGACAAAATATCTTACAAATGAATACTATAAAGGTTTTAGATAAAATATTTTTAATAGCACTGCTGCATATAAATTGTATTATATTTGAAGTTCAGAACACACCGTCACATAGTGTTCCAGGATACACAAATTATTTTTGTAAGGAAAATAGAGAAATATACTCAAGTTTCAGTCCATATTTGAGTTTAGGATATGATGTAATTATACATAAAACATTACCGGCCTTCACGGAAATAAAAGTTACTTTGGATTCTGGATGCACAGTACTGCTTGTAAGTACATCAGTCATAGAATAATTAATTAGTGCTTGAGCTGTATTAAAAACGCCCATTCGTCATATGGATTATGGTCAAAGTTCGTCCATCAATGAAATAATATATAAGCTTTTAATTTTTAAATGAACATAGACTGATCTACTTCCAGGGTTAAGATTGACATTGTATGTGGTTCTGTGCAGGAAGCTTAAATACCGTGTCTTTTTAGGGTTCCATACCAAAATGGTAAAAATGGAACCCTTATGGTGAGACTTTCTCCGTCCGTCTGTCCGTCCGTCTGTCACAGTCGATTATTTCAGTAACTATTAAAGCTATCGAGATGAAATTTGGCATAGTTGTGTATAATAGTGGCCCAAAATCATTGGAATAAAGAAAAATCGAAAATTATTTTTAGTTTTAATAAAAAAAGGGGGAAAATCGGGGGTTTGAAATTTCAAAGTAAAATAACTATATCTAGTGGAGTATCATATGAAAGGCCTTTACTTGTGCATTCTAAAACAGTTTTTTATTTATTTCTATATATAATAGTTTTTGATTAATCGGCTAAAATGTCGAAAAATATACCGTTCCCCCCCCTTATCTCCGAAGTTTACCAATCGAAAAATCTGAAATAATTATGGTCAATAGAAGTTTATGTATATTTTACAGGAAAAATAAAAGCAACGCGAAAATTATTTTAGTTTGATTAAAAAAGGGGGAAAATCGGGGGTTTGAAATTTCAAATTAAGATAACTATACCGAGTGGGGTATCATATGAAAGGCCTTTACTTGTACATTCTAAAACAGTTTTTTATTTATTTCTATATATAATAGTGTTTGAGTAATCGGCCAAAATGTCGAAAAAAATACCGTTCCCCCCCCTTATCTCCGAAGTTTACCAATCAAAAAATCTGAAATAATTATGGTCAATAGAGGTTTATGTATATTTTACAGGAAAAATAAAATGAACGCGAAAATTATTTTAGTTTAATTAAAAAAGGGGGAAAATCAGGGGTTTGAAATTTCAAAGTAAGATAATTATACCGAGTGGGGTATCATATGAAAGGCGTTTACTTGTGCATTCTAAAACAGTTTTTTATTTATTTCTAGATATAATAGTTTCTGACTAATCGGCCAAAATGTCGAAAAAAATACCGTTCCCCCCCCCCCCCCCCCCTGATCTCCGAAGTTTACCAATCGAAAAATCTGAAATAATTATGGTCAATAGAGGTTTATGTATATTTTACAGGAAAAATAAAATGAACGCGAAAATTATTTTAGTTTAATTAAAAAAGGGGGAAAATCAGGGGTTTGAAATTTCAAAGTAAGATAATTATACCGAGTGGGGTATCATATGAAAGGCGTTTACTTGTGCATTCTAAAACAGTTTTTTATTTATTTCTAGATATAATAGTTTCTGATTAATCGGCCAAAATGTCGAAAAAAATACCGTTCCCCCCCCCCTGATCTCCGAAGTTTACCAATCGAAAAATCTGAAATAATTATGGTCAATAGAGGTTTATGTATATTTCACAGGAAAAATAAAACCAACGCTCTAACTAGCATGGTTTTTTTATATTAACAATAAACCTCTACAAACAAAGTTAACGATAAATAAGCAAATTAATATAATATCATCGTTTTACTTTATGATTATTATTATATTATATTACTTACTTACTATTACTTTTGGAGTATGGAACCCTCGGTGCGCGAGTCCGACTCGCACTTGGCCGGCTTTTTTTAAATATTGGCATTTAATTATTCGAGGGGTATCAAATAGATGCGACCTTTTACTGCGTTCTCACGTGATGTAAAGTGACGATGTAGTCAGTATTTTATTCAGGTAGTTTAATCTTGATATATATTTTTTTATTGGTATAAATCAAATCTAAAACCGGCAATTTCACGTTATACCTCCACTTAATTGGCCACCTACCTGCTCCATCTTCAGGTTACTTACTGCCTAAAACGAATTCAATGAGCCCAAACATGATACAACTGCTGCTATAATTTGTTTGCAGCATTAAATAAAGCTTACCATCTTATTATTATTATTAGAGTCATGAACTGTCATACACCTTATCCTACCCTATATTATTTATTTATTTATTAGGTGATGCCTGCGACTTCGTCGGCGTGGATTAAGTTTTTTAATTCCCGCGAGAACTCTTCCAGGATAAAAAGCCTATGTTATAGTCCTGGGTATGAGCTAAATTCAAACCCAAATTTTAGCCAAATCTGTTCATTTGTTGTGACGTTAAAGAGTAACAAAAATCCATCAATCCATCCATACATCCATCCATCCTCACAAACTTTCGCATTTATAATATTTAGTAGGATTATGGTTTTTAATTTCCGCGGGAACTCTGTAATTTTCCGCACTCAAAACTTTTGCCTATGTTTTAGTCCTGGGTATGAGCAATTTCCATTCCAAATTTCAGCCAAATCGGTTCATTCGTTGTGGCTTTAAAGAGTAAGAAACGTCCATCCATCCATCCATCCATCCATCTATACATCCATACATCCATCCATCCTCACAAACTTTCGCATTTATAATATTACTAGTTTATGCCCGCAACTTCGTCTGCGTACATTTAGTTTTAAAAATCCTCCGGAAATTCTTTGATTTTGCGGGATACATACATGCATACATGCATCTGTATCAATCTGTAACTCCGTTGGCGCTTAATTGAAGGATAAATATGTGAAAGTAGCATACTAATATCCCACAGGAACTGTTTGTTTTCCCGGGATACAAAGTAGCCTTTGTCACTTTTCAGGTCCTCAAGTATGCCTATCCAAAAAACCAGGTCAATCTGTAACTCTGTCTGCGCATAATTAAAGGATAAATATGTGAAAAGTAGCATGCAGAAATCCCGCGGGAACTGTGTGTTTTCGCGGGATAAAAAGTAGCCTTAGTCGCTTTTCAGGCCCTTAACTTTACCTGTGCAACAAAACTACGTCAATCTAAAACTCCATTGCGCGTATTTTGAAGGACAAATGCTTAAAAATTAGGGATGCTATCCCGCAGGAACTGTTTACTTTTCCGGGATAAATAGTAGCTTATGTGTTATTCCAGACTATAATCTATGTCTGTGCAAAATTTCAGCAAAATCGGTACATTCGTTGTCGCGTTGTAACAAACATCCATCCAAACATAATCCATCCATCCATCCATCCATCCGTCCATACATTCATCCTCACAAACTTTCGCATTTATGATATTAGTAGGATTAGTAGGAAGTAGGATAGTAGGATTAGTAGAATAGTAGGAAGTAAGAATTAGGATTAAAAGCTTTTATTTATCTTGCAATGTATGTATGTATGTATGTATGTATGTATGTATGTATGTATGTATGTATGTATGTAGGTATGTATGATGTATATGTAAACTGTATGATGTATATATGCTTAGGTCAAGTTTTGCAAGATGAGCCAATTCCCAGTTCCCGATTGAGCTGAAATTTTGCATGTTACACGTAAATCGGATGACAGTGCAATATTATTGTGACATGGGGCTGATCTGATGATGGACCTGAAATATGGTTTTGGGAACTCTGTAATAAAACGACTAACCCCATCGAATTTGGGCTCGTTTGATTCGTCTTGGCAAGTAAGTACTCTGGCCATAGATGATATCCAGGGTCTGAAGATGGAGCTGAAAGGTGGTTAAGGGTACTCTGTACTGAAACTACGTAACCCTATTGAGTTTGGTCTCGTTTAACTCGTCTTCACAAGTACTCTGGTCCTAGGTGATATCCAGGGTCTGATGATGGAGCTTAATAGTGCTTAAGGAAACTGTGTAATGAAACAACGCAAACCTATCGAGTTTGGGCTCGTTTGATTCGTCTCGACAAGTACTCTGGTCTTAGATGATATCCAGGGTATTATGATGGAGCTGAAAGGTGTTTAAGGGAACTCTGTAATGAAACAAACTATGTAACCCTATCGAGTTTGGAGTCGTTTGAATCGTCTTGACAAGACAAGAGCTGAACTATTGTTACGGGAAGTCTGTAATGAAACTACGTAACCATATCGAGTTTGGGCTCATTTGATTCGTCTTACAGGTACTCTGGTCTCTATTATATTCAGGGTCTGATGATGGAGCTGAAAGGTGGTTATGGGAACTCTGTTATGAAACTACATAACCCTATCAAGTTTGGGCTCGTTTGATTCGTCTTGACAAGTACTCTAGTCGTAGATGATGTCCAGGGTCTGATGATGGACCTGAAAGGTGCTTTAGGGAATTCTGTAAAAAAAACGACGTAACATTTGATTCGTCTTGACAATTACTTTGGTCCTTGATGATATCTAGGGACTGATGATGTAGGTAGCAACTAAAATCTTGTATTTTACAAATATATTTTTTAATATAAACTTATTTTTTTATTACAGAATAATGACACACGATTTTCAGCTGATAAGGATAACATAAACAATATTTTTACTTTCCTCGTCGTCAAAGATGTCGAAGAGCTAAAGTTTTCAGTTAAAGGTCGCTTTACACCCAATCATCCACCTTATGTTATAAGTTTAAAAATCAACGGTGAAGAAAATTGTAGAGATCCTGATCGGGTAAGATATCGAGTGCAGCTGGGCTATTACAAATAATAATTATTATTGTTAATTATAAAAAGTAATTAGTTAGCTAACGGTTTTATTTACGGTTCCTATCCTACTGATGGATGGATGTATGGATGGATGGTTGCTTTTTGTAAACTTATTTTGAAAAGAGCAACTGCCGAGTTTCTTGCTGGTTCTTCTCGGCAGGAACGGTATTCCGAACCAGTGGTAGACTCATCTACGATTCAAAAGCACTTGTAAAAAGTTTATTTGAATAAAAAACATTTCTATTCTATTCTATTCTATTACTCTTTAACGCCACAACAAATGAACCAAATTGCCTGAAGTTTGGTATGAAGGTAGCTCATACCCGAGATTAGCACATAGGCTACATTTTATCCCGGAAAATTGAAGGGGAACTCTTCAATTAATTAAAAACCTTAATCCATTGTGTACGAAGCCGCGGGCATCCTTTAGTACAATAATAAATTAAATTTGATAGTAATTATTATTATATTTCAGTCATACTTCCAAACGTACAAATTGGTTGCAAAATTATATGAGAATGCACCAGATAAATTTTGCGGTAGACGACGAATCAATAGACGATATACTGAACTAATAGTCAGTGGATCTGCAACTCAAGCCGGGGATTGGCCTTGGCACGCTGCTATACTTCGACTTCAAATATCCACAATAAAATACATAGGAGGAGGGACCCTGATTTCCAAATATGTAGTGTTAACTGGTAAGAAATAGAATACGGTACAAAACAACATAAGTAACTTAAACCTTAGAAGAGATATACCGCAGAATCCAACTCGGCTGCGCAGCGTTCGGGAAGCTTCAGTGCCTGAAGACTAAAGTCTTCGAACAGTGCGTGTTGCCAGTAATGATTTATGGATCCGAAACATGGTCTCTAACTATGGGCCTCATAAGAAGGCTCAAGGTCACTCAGCGGGCGAGGGAGACTGCTATGCTCAGAGTGTCCCTGCGAGATCAAATCAGAAATGAGGAGATCCGTAGGAGAACCAAAGTCACCGATATCCGCGAGTCAGCGAGTCGCGATACTGAAGTGGAAATGGGCGGAGCAAATAGAAAAGCTGACGGTCATTGGAGTCCCAAGGTGCTGGAGTGGCGACCCTGCATTCGGAAGCGCAGTTTTGGCAGACCCCCCCCAGTAGGTGGAACGACGGTCGACGACATCAAACGAGTCGCAGGAAGCGGCTAGATTCAGGCGGTGCCAGACCGAGACCTGTGGAAGTCCATGCAAGAGACCTTTTTCCAGCAGTGGACGTCTATCGGTTGATAAAGAAGAAGAAAAAGACTTAAATCTTAATTGAAATTTACTATAATAATAAATTATTATTGTTCGATTTCATCAATGTAGGTTTGGGTTAGTAAAAATCTCGTATTACCATTTTCGGAGGTAAAAATTATGTGACCAATTTATTTCCTAAGAGGGTTATTTTGCTTCCACTGTAAATATGTCAAATATCGAATATGACCTTAATTAATATGGCAGTCCCATTCATAATCTTAGTAATGGAATTATTATTATTTCAATATGAGAGACCGAGACTGAGGGAATAGAGTGTGCAGCACAACACAAGTGCACTCCGTCTACCCTCACACTCTATTTGTGCACTATAATATCTCCTGCGCAGATGGCTAACCTCTGAGGAGGTTGGCCACCGTGACCGGATCCAGTCAGGAAGACATCATCAATGGAATTATGTACGTCTTGCTTTTGTACTTGTATGAGTATCTGTCACAGCGTTATTGTATTAGACCGTGATATTATAATTTCACTAGTGGTATAATTATTCCTCGGATTTTTTGTCAATCGTCTCCATTTCAAACAACGGGACAATCTTAGTTACATTATAAATTCACTAAGGGCCGATGTCTTATCCGAGCGTAAATTTGATATTTTGACAGTATTTTCAATACAAAAACTGTCAGAACGCAAAATTTATTCCTAGGATATAAACGTCACTTGACGTTGGTAAATTCGGCACTAAGCACAGTGCAATTTAAAGGAAAAAAAGCTCTAATGTACTATTTGGTAAACTCAACACATAATTGGGTATTTGACTGATGTTTATTTAAAATAACGTTTTTAAATATTATAGCACAAGGCCATTTCTCTTTTTTAAATATATTTATTAGTCTCGAAATTATTAAGCTGTTTTACTGTGACTGTATCCGTCTCTTTCTAAAACAAAATTTTCTATGGAGCGTGTATGGAGCTGCTGAATTGTGACATCACAATCAGTAGCGCTCTCTCTGTCTAACAGGAAACTTAAAGCTCTATAACTTATTTGTTTTTGGACCGATTTATTCTTTGTTTTTACAAATGTTATTCTTACATGTTACAGTTTCGATTATAAATAATGAATATCGACATTTTGACTACAGTCAAATACCCAATAATTACACATGTTTTTATTTGTTAAAGTGCACTAGATATTATGTAATTCTTATTATTATTCAATGTTTGGTAAGGCACTGACCCCTTAAATACGGGTTTTCCTAGTTTATGGGTCAGGATTCCATTGTACTTATTATGCTGTACTAAGTTTCACTAATAAAAATTTGTTATTATTATTATTAATTATAATACCACTAGTGAAATTATTTATAAAAGCTTTTACAATAACTTTGTGACTTATCGATTATAAACGTACAAATAGAATGATTTAAGTATACAATCCGCACTTTTCCTGCGTAGTGAAGTATGGCCTAATCACTTCTCATTCAAGGACGCCTGAGCCCTTGAGTGGGCTGGTGATGGGAATAAAATAATGAATATAATAGTAAAATGTATTTTACCATTGTTTAGCTGCCCACTGCGCAGCTATAAATGGTGTACCAGTGAATCCAGAAGCAATGAGTGTTGTATTGGGAAAACATACATTGGTCGCAAGGGATATAGCTCTGCAAGAAAAAGAAGTTGGTAACTATTATTTCGCTTTTTGATAAATATTAGCAAACGTATAATTGCTAATCGGTATATTATTATTTATAATCAAAGATATGATTTAAAGTTCATCTAAAAGAAAACTTAAATTAACTGACCTTCGACAAGTAATAATAAAAATTTGATAATAAATTAAATTACTAGCAGTCTGACCTGACTTCGCACGGGATGAATTTACTTTAAAATTATATTTTCATACAAATGTACTATCTGAATTCCGCCTTTTCCGCAAATTTATCATTCATGCAGACTTTGTCCTGACATTTACAAACACAATAAAAAAAATTAGGCAAATCGGTGAAGCTGCTTTCAAGTGGTGATCTTTCATTCTTGCGTGATCTTTCAGATCTTGGTGATCTTTCAAGAGGGGAGGGTGACCCCTCTGTAAGAGAAACTCGTAAAATCCAGATAGTTTACTAAATATAATTTTTTAAAAACTTGTAAATTGTTAGGTTAGTCTTGCCGAAATTTGGGCAAAACTTCGCTTAGTAAAGGGGGGGAAGGTGAAAAAAGAGAGGGAGGGGGAAAGAAGTTGTGGGTCTTAGACCCCCCACCACAGCCTTCCAACCTAACCAACAGTACGGATTTCTGGGTGCAAGTATTTTTGGATGGTTATAAAAAAATAAATATTATACGAAAACTGTGGCAGGAGTGGAGCGAAACGAAGCTATAAATCAAATGGGCTACGCCAGAAAACTCGTTTTGTCGCCCATTCACGAGCTTCTGCCTTCGGAGTAGGGCACAACACTAGGGGTAGGGCAGACAAGACTTCGTGGAGTCGGATTTGGCCAATTCGGTTTTGTCACACTATTAGACCTTTATCAGCCCATGTTGTTTCCCTATAACTTAACCAACAGTAAGTATTCTCGGGTGCAAGTGTTTCTGGGTGGTTATAAAAAGTAACCACGAAAGCTGTGATAGGAACTGTTTAAAGAAAAAAAATAACTACAAAGGCTGTAGTGGACCGCAGCTCCCCTTTCTGTTGCTTAAGTTAAAGGGAGAGGGGGAGGGAGTTGGGCGATGGCTAGAGGAGTTTTCAGGGTCTCTCCTAACTAATTCAAAACCAAACAACCCTTAACTAAGTAAAGTTCTGCCTGAGTTTCGGTAAAACTGAATAGAAATTCCAAAATATAAAAAAAAAATATCTCTAGAACTATTAGGATTCACCGAGTATGGCTTGCAGGGGGGATCACCTACTCCCCTTCAGTGCCCCCGCACCCCTCCCTACCCCCTCTGTCACGTCAACTATACTAAAGTTGAGCCATTGTATTTTTTATTTACATATCCATACTACGTTAGAGATCATTAAAAAACTATTTGAAATTTTTTAGGTCTTTAAGGTGATCGTCCACAATGAATTCAACCACAGAACTCTCAACAATGACATCGCTTTATTAAAACTGTCAACTGAAGTTATTTTCAATAATTATGTTCAACCGGCATGTTTATGGTTTGATGGGATCTATGATCATCTGGGTTCTTATGATATCCAAGGCACGGTGAGCGTTGCTATTTATTTATTAAATTACAAAGAAAAGCCATTGCAGGCGGCCGTTTTTGAAGATACGTTAAATTCTATGTTAAATTATGTCTGCACTGCCACGATCTTATCTGTTCAAGTGGACAAAATTGGAACTAAGGCCCCCTATTTTAAAATATAAGTTGTATTCAATATAATTATAATATTTGTTAGTTTGTCCTTCAATCACGCTGCAACAGAGCATCGACGAAACAGAGATCGACGAGATTTTTGCATGGGTATCTGAGGCCCGGGAGAGACATAGGATTTTTATCCTGTAAAATCAAAGAGTTCCCGCGGGATCTATACACTAAATCCAAGTCGTGGACAACAGCTAGGTTGACGTAAACTACATACAACATACTTACTATAACTACGATTATACTTTTCTAGGTAGTCGGCTGGGGCTTTGACAACACAGACGCGTTATCTACGAAGCTAAAATCCGCTGTTATGCCCCGAGTACCAGATACTACTTGCATACAATTTGATCCAATTTTCTACGCCAATATTTTAAATGGAAAAAAATTTTGCGCTGGTAACCGGAACGGTAAATTTTATTTATTGTATAATTTTTTTCTTTACGTTGTATTAGGTATAGTTACTTCCAAACTTATCTTACAGCTTGCCAGGTGCCATACTTATTTTTGGGCATACAAACACAAGTTGTAGAGTAATATAATAATATCCATCTTACGTTTGTATCGAATGGCTGTCTTGAGCACCCTTAACAGACATGTGTACTGCACAGAGCACATTGAATAACCTTCAATACGAAACTTTTTAACATACTTCCTTAGATTAAATACACATAGATCGGAAGTTTCTAACAAATTTCCGCTAAAAAGAAGCAATGAATGTGTGAGTGCCATGTATATAGGATATGTGTGTGAGTGTATTTTCTGCACTAGTAGGTACTGTTAATTACGTTTTTGATGAATAATGTGATGAATTATGACACCCTTTCACAGCACAGTACGTTATTTTTTAATAATTTTCTGCGAGCTCGTCGTACTAACGCGATGATACTGCGTAAGCTTACTTATCACCGCGTCGACTATTGCGTTTCTAGGAGAAGATATTTATTCTAAGTATCATCATCATCATCATTATCAACCTTTAGATGTCCACTGCTGGACATAGGTCTCCTGCATGGACCTCCACAGGCCTCGGTCTTGCGCCGCCTGAATCCAGCGGCTCCCTGCGACTCGTTTGATGTCGTCGGTCCACCTAGTGGGGGGTCTGCCAACACTGCGTTTACCGGTGCGGGGTCGCCACTCCAACACCTTGGGACCCCAACGACCATCAGCTCTTCGAACTATGTGCCCCGCCCATTTCCACTTCAGTTTCGCGACTCGCTGAGCTATGTCGGTGACTTTAGTTCTCCTGCGGATCTCTTCATTTCTGATTTGATCTCGCAGGGATACCCCAAGCATAGCTCTCTCCATCGCTCGCTGAGTGACTCTGAGCCTTCTTATGAGGCCCACAGTTAGCGACCATGTCTCGGATCCATAAGTCATCACTGGCAACACGCACTGTTCGAAGACTTTAGTCTTCAGGCACTGAGGTATTTTGGTATTCTAAGTATAGTTCATTTCAAAATGCACTTTGATATTATTATCTACTTTGGATGAAATTAAATTATTTTGGGCTTCCACAAAGGTTGCGAGTAGCATAGGTAAATGCCCAATTATTTTAGTTACGCAGGTAGGCCTCCGCTATGTTCTTGCAATTCACGAGGGCGACTGACTTATGGTTGTGTGTGTTTCGTATCTGTATAAGTGTGAGCGAGCGCAATGCTCGCGCCTGCCCGCTCCCACCTAGGCTTTGACAGGCACGCACACTTATGCAATGTGCATGTACACGAAATAACCACGAGTAAAGCTCACTCGCCTTCCTGAATTGCAAAAACTTGTACAAGATTGAAGAATATTGATACAATTGATTCTCACCGAACTCTAATGCTTAGAGACGCAGTAGTCGATGCGGCGCGGCGCGTTGCTAAGCATTTGAAGCCGACTACCTAATATTTAAAGCTTTAGTACCAGCTCGCAGAAAATAATTCAAAAATTCACGTATACCTACTTTGCTGTGAAAGGGTGTCATAAGTCATGACATGACCATCAAAACCGTAAACTTTACCAGTACCAGTACCAGAATATAATTACATGGCATTCACACATTCATTGGTTGTTTTGAGCTTACTTGTGGAGCGGAATTTTGTAAAATCGTTTGTTGTTAAAGGACTATGCAAAAAATTGTATGGGCACTGTCCCCAACCCCTCAACAGACTTAACACTATTTTTAATATTATAGTGACATCCCATAAAAAGACTTATAACCATTTTCAATCCAAAAATGATTGGGGTTTTTTTAAGTACCAAAGAATGTAGGTACGCACGCTGTAGTACGCGCGTGCATGCACAGGCGACGCAAGGGCGGGAGGTGGTCAGAGGGAGCGCGGCGTCTTTTTTTCTCTGCGTCTTAGAAACGCATCTGCGTCTTACAATAGCTTTTTTAGTTAGATAATGCTCCTGTATGTTTGTTATAATTCTACTAAACTGGTATCCAAAACAATTTACTGAAAAATAAATAATTCTATCTCGATTTCTCTCCAGACTCCAAAACCCCAATCTTACGGCGGATGTCGTCATAGTAAGAAATAAACGTTTGAAATCTGTTGGTGGATGGTGACGATATTTTGCATAGTCATTTGTTGCTGTTCTAAGCGTTATAGTCCAATATTTAATCTCTATCTTTCTGCTCTTCTTCCTGTAGGAACAGCCGCTTGCAATGGCGACAGTGGAGGAGGTTTCATGGTATTTGTGAAAGATGACCTGAGTATGTATTATAGCGAAAAAGATTATGTCGACGGCGCCTGGTACGTGAAAGGAATCGTGTCGGTCAGCTTGGCAAGATATGACGCAGCAATCTGTGATCCTAATGCGTATACCGTTTTTACTGATGTAGCTGCATACAAAGATTGGATATTAAATCAATTATGAATCCAACTGTATATTCTCGCCCGAGTGTATTGATCAGTTTACACTACAGCCATAGTCAAACTAACCATCATCCGCGGTGAAATTAATGATAATTTATGTACCTATCTACTTTTTATTACGTTTGTAAATATAATACGTCTATGACTTTTTCAAGCAGTTTAAACAACTGTTAGCGACATCTATAGTAGCGACACATTAGGTGTCGATCTAATTTTCCAAGACTCCATAAATTACAATGGAACTCTTTAATTTTTCCTTATTCTTTTTTTTCTCCTTTTCTTTGCATATTGCAAGAATTACTTGCATTGATTCATTTATTGTTTTTGAAGACAAGATACAAATATGAATAAAAACGAGCCAGACCACAATAATAATAATAATTTTATACGTCATACATAATTATTAATTATGTCGAAATTTTATTTATACAATGTTTACTGTTTGTGCCATAATAATTCAACGCAATGTGAAAATGTTTACTTTTTACTATATGTTTACTTTTTTTTAAATATATAGGTGTTGTAAATTTTGATGTTTTAATCATCATCATCATTGATGATGTACATTATCCAGAGTGGATTC
Organism: Oeneis ivallda; assembly: GCA_029955525.1. Taxonomy (NCBI): domain Eukaryota; kingdom Metazoa; phylum Arthropoda; class Insecta; order Lepidoptera; family Nymphalidae; genus Oeneis; species Oeneis ivallda. The sequence goes on from JARPMR010000007.1 coordinate 17,129,756, forward strand.
ATTTTGGCTGATCAGCCACTCTGGACAATGGACATACATAGACCTCCTTTAAGTTTAGTAGGTATAGCGCTTAAAAAGTTAAAAATTGTAACCCGACCTATGGAAAACTGGATAACACCCGTCCTTCATCCATCACATTGATGTTGTCGAATCGAATCGAGTCGAATAAAATCAAGCCTATGTCGCCAGATCATAATAACGAATCGATTGACAACTCATTCATCAAAATCGGCTGTTCTTTAGCGCTATTTTGGAACGTACATAATAAGTATGTTTATATGCATAATGCGCATATATATTGTAGGCTGGTCTAAGAACACGCATTCGATAAGAGTACGCAATGCCAACACTCATGACGTTGTTTACGATACGCGGCTAACTTCAGTATTATTTTTATATTAATCACGCGGACTAAGTTGCGGGCAAATGCTAGTTTGCTACAAGATTTATTTGAGACAGTGTTAAAGAATAATATCCTTACGACTTGATATGTAAAATGTCTACTCATTTTATCCATGTCGAATCAATGAGATATCCTGGTACCAAGTAAGTACCAAAAGATATCTTAGAACTCTACGGTGATTCGAATAATCTTCTATTTCAAACTGGCAAAAATAATTTTATCAAGTTTTCATCGGTTTTAATTAGCAATATATTTATTAATGTAGTGGAATAACATAATATTACTTCAATCAGGAAAAACCATAGACGTCAAAAACCTGTATTATGTCGTAACAGACCTGACAATAATTTGTCTCATCACAAAACTAGATGGCGCTATAGCGTAGACCCATCGAACACTTTTTTAACTTGTCTTTTTTTGTCGTGACAAGGTTGTCTACGATCTCACCTGATGGTAAGTGACATTGAAGTCTAAGATGGCTAACTTGAAAGAGGGTATAATAATTTCAATTAAACCCATCGCTTTTTACCCGCAATCGTGCGAGAACGCTAAGCACGTTTTGGTGTTAACTGTAGCCACTGCCAAAGTCTCACACCAGACATTTCAGAACTTATAAATTTCAAAATTGTCCCGCCGGTAATCGAACTCGAAACTTCTCACTTTGAGACCAGTGCTCACCACTACGCAATAAAATTTGACAATCTCCCGTTGTCTAAATATTACTGAACTGTGATTTATGGAATAGACGTAGGCAAAATGGAAGTTTCGTAATGATGACTCTACAATAATTTTTTTAAATTTATTTATTAATATTTAATATATAATAATAATACCGTCAAACTATATGTTTATGGTTTAAGGTTATCATTATATTAGGAGATCTCAAAACAAAATTGAAATAAAACTGCTATAAGCATGGTTTTCCATTCCAAGACATTTCCAGAAGCCCAAATATTAACAACTAAAGTTAGTTAAATTACTAAATTAGTAACTAAAGTTACTGTGTTTTCAATTACGAGGGTAGAATTAAGTTCATAATTACATACTTATTGTAAGAAAAAGTTTATACTAATTTCATGAAAAAACGAAAGATATCAGCACAAAATAGTTTATATTTCTTAATAAATGCACACAGAGCTTTATTTAAATTACAATTAAGTACTTATATAAAAATATTATACTCCAATAATGAAATATTCTTAGACGAATAGTAAATATAGAACTCAGTTGTAATAAAACTTAATTTTTCAAATGGAAATCTATCCAGTCTCTATACTTCGCCACATCAGTGAATACGATATACTGCTCCGGGTCGCACGATGGTGAATCCCGTCGAGAAACAATCAAAGACACTATTCCTCTGACGTACCACGCACCGGAAGGGTCAGTTGTTTTATCTCTTGAATTATCTGGGACGAAGATTTGGAAGGCACTGCCTCTATCACCGTTGCAGTTAGGCACTCCTGTAACAAGGATAAAAGTTTAAAAAATGCTTGAGTGTTGTGGAACGAAGTTAAGAATCAACGCCATCTCTCGCCACATGTTAGAACCATCTCGTGAAAAAACAGACATTAAAGCAAGTTAAAGCAAGTTCACGCTGCCCACAATAGATGGCGTGGGCCTCTTCGTAGATCTCTTCTAATAAGACTTCGTCCCAAAAATTAAAAAAAAGTACAAAGACATGATCTGAAGTCAGGTTTTGAAACCCGAACCGATAGTTCCACTCCTTCATTTTACCACTGCGGCATCAAAGCACTGATGGAACGTGTATAATAAACGAAGGTAACAAGGGCCGTGACGGAAAATTCTTACGCCTAGCAACAAGGGTCTTGACGGAAAATTTTTGTCACTACACCCGTCATACATTGATTTTGTTCGTATAAAATGTTAGCCTATCTCACCCGGACCATTATAACGAATCGATTGCCATCTCATTCATCAAAATCGGCTCTACAAAGTTCTCTACGGTAGAACATTCGTAAATCTACACATAAATACATATGTATATGGACTGCTAATATTCTATATATATATAAAAGAAAGTGGTGTTAGTTACACTATTTATAACTCAAGAACGGATAGACCGATTTGGCTGAAAATTGGTGGAGAGGTAGCTTAGAACCAGGAGACGGACATAGGATACTTTTTATCCCGTTTGACCGCGTTTCCGTCATGTCACTATAAAACGTGGTATAAGAGAAACGCATCTGACATGGAATAACAAAACGCAAAATTGACAGTGGAATAACAAAACGTAAATGACAGCTAAACGTAATTTTGTCTTTGGTTAAGTATGGTAAAAAATTTGACAGTTATAAAAAGTGTATAATGTATAATAAAGCATTACTGATACTATAAATGCGAAAGTGTGTTTGTTTGTTGGTTTGTCCTTCAATCACGTCGCAACAGAACAGCGGATTGATACGATTTTTTGCATGGGTATAGTAATGGATGTAGTAGTGGTTCCTCAGACCGGGAGAGCTACTTTTTATCTCGGATAATGAAAGAGTTCCCGCGGGATTTTTAAAAACTAAATCCATGCGGACGAAGTCGCGGGCATCAGCTAGTATCATTATATTTCCTTTTGGTTTTTCCGTAGTCAGGTAAAAAAAGACGTTTGACTGTAAAGTCGGTTTACGGACGATAGTTTTACGTGATAATGTCATAAAGAAACATTGATGATGACTGGCGGGCGGCACAAGCCAACGCTTGGGCCGATCGTGCCTCTTTATCGCTCGTTCCGCGCTCTTGCTTGCACGCTCAGGCTCAGGCGGAACGTGACACTTTTCCGTGCGTGCAGCCGGTGTTCATCGATTTATAAGACGTTATCACGTCAATAAACCAAAATATTGACCATATTTGAATAAAAACTACAAGATACATAGTTGGAATAAATAAAGATTTGTCGCCGACTTTGAACTAATCATTGTAGTTCAACTGTGGTGGAAATGAGTCAATTGTAGAAACTTTTAGTGACCTTTAGTTATTACCAACTTTATTTGCGGCCAAAACCACGCCATCCAATAGATTGCGAAAGCAACACAAAAACAGAAATAACTTAGTCATATAATACCAGGTTATTTTTTTCGCTACACCACGTACACAATGTATTTTGGACCGCAAATAAAACTTGTAATTTTTTCCATGTTCATTTTTAACAAGCAGACCGATTATGTTTAAAACTGAATCAATCATTGCTACTGTGATCTGTCTCAATTGTGGTGATTAGCTGAATTTATCGCGTTCTGTCTGCAACAAAAAAATTTAGCCAATAGCGAGTGAGTATCGGCCAATCACAGGCGATTGTCAAATCGTCACACTGTAGCTATCATTTTTAGAGAATCACATATAGCTGGTTCAGTAAGGAACTTACCTTGCTCTGGAAAGCGGCGCGTCTTTTGCCCCTTTGGTCCATAGCCAGCACAAAACTTATTGCTGTTCAGAACAGGCGAGTATACAAGAGGGTTACTCTGCAGACATTGGCTTTCTGATACTATGGGAATCTGAATTTGTTGGAGATGCGGTGACCAGGAGTCAGTAGTATCGAAACCCCATCCTACGATCTGAAAATTATGAATTCCTTACTATGTTGCTTAGGTTTTGCAACGCGCTGAGTTATGTCGTCGTTTGGGTCCCAAGGTGCTGGAGTGGCGACCCCGCACCAGGAAGCGCAGTATTGGCAGACTAGGTGGACCAACGACATCGAACGATTAGTAGGGAGGTGCTGGACGCAGGCGGCGTAAGACCAAGGCCTTTGGATGTCCATACAAGAGACCTTTGTTCAACTGTGGACGTATAGCGGTTAATAAAGAAGATGTTGAAAAACAAAATCTATAACTTGGGTACCTTTGAACCAAGAGTGTATAGGCATTTTCTACGCATAAGCGCTCGATTTTAGGCTGCATCTTCATTTACCAGGTGTGAGCGCAGTCACGCTTGACTAATAGTCTATATTATATTAATTAATTGTAGAAATTGCACATTGATGGCTTTCTGGTAGATAAGGATATAAATTGGAGGGTTGCTGAAGAGTTTTAAAAATCAAAATCTTTTTAAATAAGGAATGAATAGTACGATTCTTTTAAATGTTTATGATACTACATATTATCTTCATAAACACTTCTCTTCTTGCACACCTACACGTAATGTACATGCAAAGGCAGCCTGGAAAGTCCGCCTTTTGTACTATGTTGTGCAATAGTGATTTAAAAAAATCTTAACAAAAGTAAATCTAAATCCAAAGTGACATAAAAACAAGGTATAATTCTCGACCGGTTTAATACACAGAAGGATAATACATAAAACTTACTGTTCCCAAAACTCCACCAGTTGGCTGATTGTTAAACGCGTTATTGTACCATACGCACGCAGGTTGTATGAAATCGCTGAAAACTACATCAGTCTTCAATTTAAGTAATGATATATCGTTATCTAAAGTCTGGTATACGAAATTTTCGTGCATAATGATTTTGTTCACCTGAAAAGTATATTTTATATAAGTACATTGACATTAATATACTTACCAATTTTATTTTGTCCTTTAATCACGCTGCAATGGAACCACAGCACGACTAGATTTTTTGCATGGGTAAAGTCCGTTGAGGAGCGGGAGAGTAGGCTACTTATAATCTATTACAAGTGTAAATTGAAAATTTAAATCACCCCCGACATGTGAATCTACGGCCGAACTACTGTACTAAACTGTTACCCACTTTTCTACTCCATCATCAGATACTTCTCCTCGATCTTCGATCCTCTATCATCTATCTAGCACCTATAATCATTGAGACTATTCTAATGAACCCAAACACACTATATCTGCTGTAAGTTGATGAAGAATTGGGTATCCCGCAAACTAGATCAACCAGCATCAGGTCAAAGTGACCGTATTGCAAGATCATAACCTGAACTCATTGAAATTAATCTATTGAACCCAAATACGATATGTCTGCTGTGAGTTTCCGAAGAGTCGGGTTCTCTGGAGAACATTCTGGTTGCAGCATCAGGTCGAAGTTATCAATTAATTGTCATTTAACGATTATACTGGCACGCGTGAAACACTTAATCGAGTAATCATACGCCAAAAATGCCTTACATCATTTTGGAAAAGAGCTGATACTCTTACAATGCTGGACCGATATTTACCAAACATAGCTAAGAACCACCGCAAAGAAAACTGGCTTTCCAATGAAAAAACCGCATCGAAATCAGTCCATCCGTTTGAGAGCTACGATGCCACAGGCAGACACACACACAGACACAGACAGACAGACAGAGAGACATCGACGTCAAACTACCTACCTCAAATAGTACCTACGCTACAGTAAATATTACACATCGAACCCCAGAAGGAGACAATCGGGCAGCCTTGGCGTTGTAGAGCGTTGCTGCGTGATTGAAGGACCAACACCCAGATACACTTTCGCATTTATAATATTAGTAAGGACTACATAATTTTGTCATGAAAATACTGAACTTACTACTCTTTGTTGAGATCCTTCGTCTCCTCCGATTAAATTAAATTTTCCAAGGAATACACTAAGGTTTTCTGGTACAATCGGTGCTCCTTCTGAAGACGTACATTGAGCAGCTGTACATAAAGAAAACATTTATATTACATAATCAGCCAATCAACCGATCAGAAGAGAGAAATGAAAAGTCCCATGGGGTTAAAATCATGTTAAAATTGAATTTTGCTCCCGCTATCCTCTGAAGCCAATGTTCGTTTTTCGAATAGGTATGATGAAATAGTTAATTGTGTTATATGGGGCCAAAGAAATTTTTTGTTCCCCGAGGGCGTTATTTTGAATTCAGAGCGAAGCGAAGGATTCCATAGTAGAATCCCGAGCGCAGCGAGGGATTCTAAAGTAGAATCCTGAGCGTAGCGAGGAATTCAATATACGCCGCCCAGAACAAAATATTTTGGCCCCGAATGACACACAGTATTTTTCATCATTACCTATGAGAAAAAGCTAGGAGTAACAACTATGTATAGACATTGTATATTGAAAGTTATATAAAACACAAATAAATTATTATTAAATAATTAAACATTAATATTTATGTTGGATACAGTATGGGCGTATATTCGATTGACAAATTGATCACGTGACTTATCGAAGACAACAGCTTCTCAAACATATTTGAATTTCGACACATAATATCGCACGAACGCGGACCAATCAGAAGAGAGAAATGAAAAGTCCCATGGGGTTAAAGTTAAATTTTGCTCCCGCTATCCTCTGAAGCCAATATTCGTTTTTCGAATAGGTACGATGAAAAATATGTTTTCATCATACCTATTCGAAAAACGAATATGTATTGGCTTCAGAGGACAGCGGGAGCAAAATTTCATTTTAACCCCATGGGACTTTTCATTTCTCTCTTCTGATTGATCCGCGTTATAGTGCTTTAGCATACTAAAGCACTAACGCGGACCAATCAGAAGAGAGAATTCTAGACATATACGCCCATACTTCCAACATAAATATTAATGTTTAGTTATTTCATAAAAATTTAAATGTGTATACTCTATACATAGTAGGTTAATACTCCTAGCTTTTTCTCATAGGTAATGATGAAAAATAGTGTGTCATTCGGGGCCAAAAATTTTTGTTCTCGGGCGGCGTATATTGAATTCCTCGCTACGCTCAGGATTCTACTTTAGAATCCCTCGCTGCGCTCGGGAGTCTACTATAGAATCCTTCACTTCGCTCTGAATTCACAATAACGCCCTCGGGGAACAAAAAATTCCTTTGGCCCCATATAACACAAATAACTATTATATATTACACTGTTATAAGTCAGTTTCTTAGAATTATTTGCCGGTTTTTTATTTAAAACGTACTTACCTGTTAATACAAAATTATTTGAAATTAGTGTTCCACCGCATATATATTTAATTTCTGTGTTATCGTGTTCGTATATCGCCGCATGCCATGGCCAGTCGCCTGGTTTTGTGGAAGCAACATTATATGACTTGGCGTTTGCTGCTTTTCTCCTTCCACAAGTCCCCCTTGATTTTCTACTTATGCTTTCAGAATAATCTTTGGTCTCCCAGGAAGCAACATCAAGGTATCTCTGTAATTTATATAAATCTATAAATATGTCATAATGTATATAAAAATCTCTAGTCTCGCTAAAACTCAGTAAGGGATGGATTATAACAATAACGGCTGGGCCGATTTATATTTTTTTGTTTTTTTTCGCTCTACCTGTTTAGAATAGAATAGAAATGTTTTTTATTCAAACAAATTTTTCTACAAGTGCTTTTGAATCGTGGATGAGTGAGTCTACCACTGGTTCAGAATGCCCTTCCTGCCGAGAAGAACCAGCAAGAAACTCGGCGGTTGCTCTTTTCAAAACAAGTTTACAATTCAATAGATACTATGGGAATATAAGCAGTATTTCCACAATGAGTTCCACAAAAGCATACCTAATTATAATTCAACACATGTTAAGACGGACAGACAGAAAGTAGCCCCATTCCCGCTGGTGGAACCCATTCACGAGCATGACGCATGATCCAGCCATTGCTTCGCTCAACCATATTTGAGGGAACGTAACAACCCGCATCACACGACACCACCACAGGAATGTTTAAAGAGAGCGTGACATACTTAGGCTACCCATATTAAGGCATCGAATTGATACTAATATTTAAATACTCATTTTAAAATATGACTTGTACACAAATAAAGTGGAAACACTGAAAAGAATAGAATTATTTTGTTATACAGTTTAATTAACACCTACTGTCTCATGAACCGCTGGAACGAATTATATCCACGCTTTTTTATCATTTATATAGTCGTCAATTGTATTTTTTCATAAGATTAGTTTTAACTGATTTCTTAAACTTGTGTAAAGGCAAGTCTAAGATCGACTGTGGAATTTTATTATAAAACGTCACGCCCATTCCCACAAATGTCTTTCGGACCCTCTTGAGGCGCAATCGATTAGTCACGAGCCTGTTTGGATCTCTAACCTGCCTATCGTGTAAATCACCCTTTTTTTGAAATTCTGACAAATATTATGTTGTTATAAATATAATGTGAAGCTACTGTAAGAATGCCTATTTCTTTAAATTTTTCTCGAAGAGACTCCCACGGTTTTAAATTATAGATTGCGCCCTACCTGTATTAGAAAAAATGTATTAGGTGGTTTAAAAAAAAGACCTAAAAGAACAGTTGAAAAATCTTAATTGGTAATTTTGTATAAGCCTTTGTTGTTTGAGACGAGACCTGCGCTCTGTAGTAAGCTATCGTTGGGTTGCTGATGACATAATGATGGGTTGTTAGGACATTAGGTAAGACTGCAGTCAATAGCTAATTTTTTTTTTAAAGAATATGAGTCAAGTTGAAGTTGACTAATATCCTCCTCTCCCCTCCAAATAAGCAGAAAGCTTGTGTCAGGAGTGGGTACGACAATAGTGCAACGGGTGGGATTCGAACCTGCGACCTTTCAGTTTTCAGTCCGCACCTTTAACCGTTGGGCTATTGAGGCTTAATTTGTCTCTCTTTACTAGATTAGAAAAACAAAGTAACTGATAGACTGACCCTTGCTCATTGAATCTAGAGATTTTTAGGAGGAAATATTTCTGCGGTGCATGGAGGGATTTTACTATGGAATTTAAATATATAATTTATGTGTATAGTTAATAAATTTAAATGCCCCTATGGGAATAAATTTAAAACCCCTGATTTCATCGGCCCACCTAGTAGGGGGTCTACCAACAAGACGCTTTCCAAAAAACACTCACCTACTCGGAAAAGTTATTTATTTTAAGGGCACTTAAAAAACATTATAATTTAATAAAAAATTCTTTTTAAAAAACCGACTTCAAACTCCCCCGCTACTATACAAGGAATATAGTTTATTGTTGATATTTTAAGAACCACTCGACCAATTTCGATAAAATTTATATGAGACCACGTGGGGAGTAAATCCCCTTTCGAACAATGAAAATTCCAAATCGGTTCAGGCGTCTTCGAGTAAACGGTGAACATACATAAAAAAAAAGATTCCGACGAATTGATAACCTCCTCCTTTTTTGAAGTCGGTTAAAAATTACTTACCGATGTTGGCTGCCTGCAATATTCTTTTGTGTTTATGACCAGACTTTTGATTTGTGGTACAGTTTTTGGTTCTTGTCCTTTTACATTGAATTCAATCCCATTATTTAATTTGAAAGCCCTTATTTCAAATTTTTTTCCCTTCTTCGGGGTAATCCTTGCAAAACTTTTATCCTTCTGCAAAACATAGGTATGATTTTACTATTATATTTTATATATTGAATAGATATTATACTAATTGATTTTTGAAAATTAAAATCTAGATTTTAATTTAATGAAATTTAACTACCTATCGTGTTTTATTTTTTACTTTGTAGAAACACATGTTATATTTACTAGTAATCACTATACTATTATTTAATAAAGCAGTTTTAGAGTAATAAATATCGTGCATCCCAAATATACTATAGTAAATTAATAAGAGTAATAAATCATATAACAATATTAATATTATTTTACTCACCAAAGTAACGATACTGTCAGTATCAAAAGTTAGCATTATTCTCATATTCTTTGTAACAGTTTTATTCACAATCAGAAGATACTGATTTCCTTCTTCGCTAGATTCATAAGAAATCTTAATATCTTCGGCATCATCACAAGGATGAGTGTAGGTTGGAATATTAATCGATCCTTCATCTAGACATTGAACCTCTATGTAACATAAGATCAATAGAGTATATATCACTTTCTTCATCATGTTTATTTCGTTTAACTGAACTTATAAACAAGTGAATTCTCCTGTACCAGACAAACGCTTAAAATCTACACAAAACTTTGGTAATTCTATTTTTAAAAATTCGCTTTAAACTTTAGCAGGACAGCTATTTCATTTGATACCCAATGCCATCTGAACGATTTGTACGTGATCTGCCTAATGTACCTCGATCCTGTTTGACTAAACATTTCAAAGTACACACATATAAGATATGGAGATCAGAAAACCAAAAATAACATATACCCCGTATCTCAACGGATGTCTTTTTATTTATGGGATGTTGTTAACCAATAAAATGAATACTAATCTTTATTCAAAAACCTGTTCGAGCTTTAACATCTCGATGAGAATTAAATTGAATACTACCTACTATCTTGAGGTGATAAAACCGTCATTAGTTATTTACAAGCTTATATAGCTTGAGTTATATTAAAGTTGTTTTGATAATTTTCTCTTAGGTTATCGTACTTTATTCTTGCGATCTTTTATAAATTTTTTGTTCTCTATTTGAATATAATGTAATAGGGCTGCTTTTTCTTCTTATTATATAAAATTAATATCATATAATATTTCAAAATATGTCCATATTATACCATATATCGAAGGTCATTGTACCATATAATATATGCAATATGCAAATCTTGCAAAATCCGTAGTCAAGTTTCTGCTGAATGATAATAATTTTTCATGTCAATATTAAAGTTTAGATAGTCAATCCAGTGAAATAAAACAAAAGTAATAAATTAAAAAAATGCATGAGTGTCGTGGAACACTCTCGGTTGGACCGAAGTTCCATTTAATAATAAATTAATAATAAAAATAAATTAAATAAAAAATAATAATCTGAAGTCAGGATTCGAACCCTCGAACCGATAGTTTCACTCCTTCGTTTAGCCGCTACGCCACCAAGGTAGTGACGGAAAAATTGTTAGAACTTTTTTCCGCCATGTCCGTACAATGAACTTTATTCTAACAAATAATTATAATAAACATCTTCTCGAGCCATCGCAAGCCCACTTATAAAGTTATATGGGTACGGGTCTCTTCTCAAAATGAAGGATTTAGGCCATTATCAATGAATAAGGCCCGCTTGCAGAAATGCCGGGTTATCCTTACCAGTTAGCTGCTGGTTTGACAGATTCCGTATAAAGCTTCTGTCAAAATTACAAATTTATTTTCCTGGGTTAAACCTAACCCAGCGTCTCTGCAAGCGAGCCTAAGAAACCTAAGACGGTTCAAACTTCTCTCACATAGTAGAAATATTATTAACAAGCTGATGTCCGTGACTTCGTTCGCGTGGATTTAGTTTTTAAAAATCTCATGAGAACGCTTGGATTTTCCGGAATAAAAAGTAGCCTATACCTATGCAAAAAAATCACTCCGATTCATATTCTGTGGCTCTGTTGCGGCGCGACTCAAAGACAAACCAACAAACAAACACAGTTTTAGTAGTGATAGTTTTTTTTATTATTATACAAAGTGACAACTATACCTAAGAAATTACGAGAATATAATGCTAATTTCTTCGCAGTGGTATCTCTAATTTAAATTTTAGTCGCCGATTTCTGTTATCAGGCTTTATATCAAATAAGTGTTTGAGTTTCTATACAAACAGACACGTTTCGAATATATTATAAAAACATGGTAAAGATAGTTATCTTTTTCCTTTTAATCAAAAGGCATGAAGCTATTTTATCAACGTCATATTGATCTGATGCAATTTTCTTAGTTACTCTGAAAGTATTTTCAATTTCTTCAGAGTATAACCTAATAATTTAAGCCGGTAAAGCAAAATTCAAAATTATTTATTTCACGTAGGCCAACCTGTGGCTCTTATATGACTCATGGTCATGAGTCATGACTACCTCTACCGGTCGGAAAGCGGATTCTGCTGAGAAGAGCCGGCAAGAAACTGAGCAGTTGCTCTTTTCAAAATAATCATTTTACAATATTATTATGTAGCTATTTACATTGTAATAAGTTTTTTATTCTTACTATCCTGTGGATAGCTGGATGCCAAGCCGATGTATCCCATGCAACTTGATAGAATAGAATAGAATATTTTCACAATGAGGGGAAGTTCCAAAAATGCGCACTACAATTCAATACATGTTAATGCAGTTTATTTAAATAAATTATGTAACATTTATAGTCTTAGTCAAAAGTCAATACAGTGCATTATAAGGCTTATTTATTATCGCCCAGACTGATAGTTCAATAATCCTGAAAGTAACTTTGTGTGCTAAGAGCTTTGAGTAATAAACCATTATTACTCAAAGGCTGTAACCCTTCTCTGAGAGGAGACCTGCGCTCAGTAGTGAGCCGTTGATGGGTTGCTAATGATGATGATGATGATGACTCAAAGGCTAAGAGGCGTCGTTTATATAATTATATTTTTTTGTTTTGTTCGCTCAAATACAGAGGAGGTTCAAAAATATAGGCAAAACCTATATAGGTGGTAAAAAAAGGTTGAAAATTCTAAAAAATCAAAATTGATAATTTTGTATAGAAATCACAACTTCGGATTTCTTTTAAAGGATGGCGAGAGCGAAGCTGCGGTTAAAAGCTAGTACCTAGTTGATATTAAGGTAAGGTAGGAATGAGCTCTTTTATTTTAGTTTATGGAAAAGTCAAGCGAATAATTTATTTTTTTTGTATATTTTTATCATTTAGAATAAAATTAATTAATTTAAAAGTGTTTTCAACTATTATAGCTATTTCTAGTAGGCCCCTGCATTAAGGCGAACAAAATAGAAAAAATATTCACAGCAATTAATTTATATAAATAAAGAAGATTAAGCACATGAAAAAAATATAAATGTTCTTTTTTTTTCAATATTTATTTATGCGAATATTACAAAATTTGGTTTTTTGAGATTCCAATACCTATCGCATATTGTTTTCGATCCAAGTTTTGTACTTTTCGACGTCTGTAAAAACCACATATTCTTCTGGATTGCATATGGCCACGTCAACTCTCGACACCGTCACAGACACGATTCCTCGTACGTACCAAGCACCGAGAGCGTCTGGATTGTCATCCCTTGCCTTGTCCGGGATGAACACTTGGAATGCGCTTCCACTGTCACCATTGCAAGCTGAGGTTCCTGAAAAATTATTATTATTGATACGAAAAAGATGAAATAAGATAAATCTACATTAGACTCGATAAATCGCTGCGCCCGCCCACCGTATTATACGTGATCAACACTTACGCAGGCGAAAATGCTCAGTCTACAGCACCGACGCCATATCGCCTGTCTATCGGTCTTATAAAGTTATAACTGTTATACTTTGGATAGTGCGCTCAGGAACTTTACAACCTTGTATGTCCTTCCCCGTTTTACAACTGAACTGCGAGCAGTCGTGAGCGTTGTTCTTTGTCCAGCAGTGGAGGTTATCAGTTGATGAAGAAGTCAAAGAAGAAATAAAAATTACCATCTCGATTTCCGGCACAGAAATTTTTGTTATTTTTGAGAATCTTGGAATAAAAGAGAGGATTACTCTTTATACACGTGCTCTCTGATACTATGGGCATTTTGGCTTTTCGGAGCTGTGGTGCTAAGACATCTGTACTTTCAAATCCCCATCCTACAATCTAAAAAATGATAATATTTGAGTAAGTATGATACTATATTTCTTTTATATTAAGTTTATGTTAAATAAATCAAAATATAGTAATAGACAGACGATAAAATGTAACAGAGATAAATTGCTACTTTGATTTCATATTATGATACTTTTTTAGGGTTCCGTACCAAAATGGTAAAAATGGAACCCTTATGGTGAGACTTTCTCCGTCCGTCCGTCCGTCCGTCCGTCTGTCTCAGTCGATTATTTTAGTAACTATTAAAGCTATCGACATGAAATTTGGAATAGTTTTGTATAACCAAAAACATTGGAATAAAAAAAATCAAAAATTATTTTTAGTTTAATTAAAAAAGGGCGAAAATCGGGAGTTTGAAATTTCAAAGTAAGGTAACTATACCGAGTGGGGTATCATATGAAAGGACTTTACTTGTACATTCTAAAACAGACTTTTATTTATTTTTAAATATAATAGTTTTTGATTAATCGAGCAAAATGACGAAAAAATACCGTCCCCCCCGCTCTTATCTCCGAAGTTTACCAATCCAAAAATCAGAAATAATTGTGGTCAATAGAGGTTTACGTATATTTTATTTTACAGGAAAAATAAAACCAACGCTCTAACTAGCATAGTTTTTTTTATTAACAATAAACCTCTACAAACAAAGTTAACGATTAATAAGCAAATTAATATAATATTATCGTTTTACTTTTACTTCTAGAGTACGGAACCCTCAGTGCGCGAGTCCGACTCGCACTTGGCCGGTTTTTTGTTTTTAAATAGACATATTACATACAGACTGCTAATTTTATAATCCTTCCTTTTGGCTTTGCCGTGGTGATTAGTTGAGATCGTTTATTGATAAACGATCAGTATCACTATCATTTGCTTTACAAATCATTCCTGATACATATTATAAATTAATTACAATCTTAGGTATACGTTATGCATCAATGGAAAACTCTGTTAGGACTTAGGGCAAGTACGTAAGTAATATCACAAGTAGTACATCTATAGGCTTGAACAACTTGAATTTTATTTTGTTTTGTTTGCCTTAATACAGGGGTGGTTTAAAAACAAAAAAGTTGGTAACCCCAGAAGAACAGCTGCATGCAAAAAGATAATTAAAAAACAAACAAACAAGAAAAGCGCACTGTCACTACTTCGCGAGTGAGATTCGAACGTGCAAAATCATACACCATACGGTAAAGAAAGCGGCCGCTCGCCCACTGCGCCAAACAGAGCTACTTGTGAACCTCTAAAATGTTGAACGCTTACTGAACGACGGTGTTAGGTTTATTTTCGTTACGGAATTTCTTGATTCGGTCGCCGCGCTCAAACTGTTTGTCCTAGTTCAAAGCACGCGATAAAAGCTATGCAATAGCTTAAAAACAAAATTGGTAATTTTTTAGAGGGATCACCATTTACGATTATTTGTAATAGATGGCGGGAGCGAAGCCGCAGGTAAAAACTAGTTCAAAATAATATAGCAGTATTAGCATAGCTATATAATAACAGATTTCAATGCTTTATCTATCAAGTACAGCAAATACAGTACAGTGAGTACACTTTTTGAAATTCAAATTTATAATTATTAATTACTAGATGATGCCCGTGACTTCGTCCGCGTGGATTAAGGTTTTTTCATTCCCGCGGGAACTTTGTAATTTTCCAGGATAAAAAGTAGCCTTTGTGTAATTCCTGGGTATGAGCTATCTCCATTCCAAATTTCAGAAAAATTGGATCATTCGTTGTGGTGTGAAAAAGTAACAAACATCCATCCATCCATCCATCCATACATCCATCCTCTCAAATTTTCGCATTTATAATATTAGTAAGAAGTAAGATAAAATAAGATTTCATATATGCCAACCTGTGGCTCTTATGGCACGTCGGGACTACCACTACTACTCTACTACGTACTACGTTTGGAATACAGAATAGCAATACAGTTTTTTTATGACTCACTTACCGTTCCAAAAATCTCACTACTCGGCAGTTTCTCAACAGCTTTCGGATACCATAAGCAAGCAGGTTGTATGTAATCATTAAATACCGCTTCAGACTTTAATTTTAAGACAGCTATATCATTCTCTAAAAGTCTATGATCAAATTGCTCGTGAACAGTTATACTGTATACCTGAAAAATTTAATAATGTACTGTGTATATTTTTCAAAAACAGAATTTTCTTACTACTCTGCGTACAACTTGGGTAAGAAAATTGTACATATTCTCAAAATATGAATAAGTTATTATTACTTACTTCTCTTTCTTCGGACTCAGTATCTCCACCAATCAAGTTGAATTTTCCAAGAACAACGCTCATTATTTCTGGCAGCACTGGAACTCCTCTTATTGTAGCACAATGTGCAGCTGTAAAAAGATTGTTTAGTAGATAAGAATTTGTATTTAGACTAACTGATGCCCCCGCGACTAGGTTCTTTGAAAATCCCGTGGGAACTCCTGGTTTTATCGGGATAAAAGTAACCTGTAACACTGCAGGTCTACTGGTCTACAACCATACGCATGAAAGAATCACGTAGATCCGTTGCTCGATGTAACTTACTCGAAAAATTATGGACTTTCATATAAAGATTCAACCACCTATTTAACCCCTTTGGGGATAGAATTTTCAAAAACTGTGAAATACGTACTTCTTAATTTTTTATTAAGAGCAGAAAACAAAGTTTTATAAACAAAACCAAGTTTTATAAACAAAACAAACTTAAACTTGAAAAGCTTAAATTGTATAACTTCAAAAATGAAGGACTATCATTCAAACGTTCAACCCCCATTTAACCCCTTTGGGGGAAGAATTTTCAAAAAGTGTGAAACACATAATTTTTTTGTTTTTAATTCAAAATCCAAATAGTCCAGTCATTTAAGCTTAATTAGGTAAGAAAAATCGGCCAAGTGCGAGTCGGGTCTCGCTCTTTTAGGGTTCCGTTAAAAAAAATTAAATTAAAATATTTTCATGTACCCATGGAATTATTTTAATTTAATTTTTTAAATTTAATTTAATTTTTATTATTTGTTGTTATAGCGGCAATAGAAATACATAATATGTGAAAATTTCATCTGTCTATCTATTACGGTTTACGAGATACAGCCCGCTGACAGACGGACGAACGGACGGACGGACGGACGTACGGACGGACAGCGTAGGCTTAGTAATAGGGTCCCGTTGGTACTCTTTGGGTACGGAACCCTAAAAATGAATTCGAAAAAAAGGAATTCGAGATACCCAGCTGTAAGTCTGTAAATACTTGTATATTGATACCCTAAAAGTTGTCTCAAAACCTACATATTATGGTAGGGAGTACGCAACTATTAAATTTCAAGGTCAAAGGTCACAAAAATCGGTTTTTTGCACATTTTTTGTAAATATCTCATTTCCTATGGGTTTTTTGCTACTTGTATTTATTATCAATATTGTAGAATACAAAATTCTCTACAAATTTTTTTGAAAAAAAATTGTATACGGTGAACCGTTTTCGAGATAGAGGGCGGAGAGCGCGCAGTCACAGCATCACTTCAGGTCAACCGGTGCCTCCGGTCGAAAACGCGCCATTTATAGTTGATGAACTATCGATAAATTATGATAATTATGAAATTACAATGATTATAAATATTTGTCAATTTTTATTAACTATTATATTATATTTTATCATTTTTTTCCTAACCTATCCACTTTTTATTCAGTATTAATTTATTTAACAACACTTACCTGCCCATGTAATTGCAGAATTGTTAATGCAATTAAAGGAATTATATTTGAATTTTAACCTAATTAATATTAATAACTTCTTACATGATGAAAAAAAAACAAATAAATTATGAATTAATCGTTTTATTAAAAAATATCATTCAATACATTTATTTTTATTAAAAGTAAGAAAATGGAATAAAGGGTACAAAAACTACAATTTATAATTTTAATCATCTTCTTCCTCTTCATCGTCGTCTTCCGGTAGCTGGTAAATTTCAAACTGGTCTTCATTATCGTCTTCAACGATATTTGTCTCAAGTTCTTTCATGATTTCGGGGTCAAAGGTTCCATCTTCGTTAATGTTGCTCTGATATGGTAGAGCATTGAGACAAGCTTGCCCATTACAATGGCCACAAGCTAAAGAGCATTGCAAGCCCGCTTTCCTGCATCCGCATCGCGAACCACAACCACTCTTGCAGTTGCAGAAAATTGTATTTAGCAAATCTTCCGGATCAGGTGGTAAAATTGTCATGATAGGCTCCAGAAAATCGTTTCGCATTGCCCAACCCCATTCCTGGGGTTCCAAATCATGCCCTAACCAAGTTTGAACTTGATATTATTATACACGTTTGAAATGTTGATGAGCAGCTGCACTTGTTGGTGGTATATTTGAAAGCTGCACAAGTTTGCAAATGTCATTAGTGTAAATGGTAATATAATTATATTATGATTTAAGTTTTTCCCTTAATTATTAATTTAATTAATTTTAGGAAACGGTTATCAGTATTATTGAATAGATATAGATTTAATGCATGAAGAAAATGATAAAATATATTATAATAGTTAATAAAAATTGACAAATATTTATAACCATTGATTTATCGATAGTTCATCAACTATATATGGCGCGTTTTCGACCGGAGGCACCAGTTGACCTGAAGTGATGCTGTGACCGCGCGCTCTCCGCCCTCTATCTTGAAAACGGTTCACCGTATAAAAATATTTTTTAGCAAAATTTGTAGAGCATTTTGTATTCTACAATATTGATAATAAATGAAAATAGCAAAAACCCCATAGGAAATGAGTTATTTACAAAAAAAGCGCAAAAAAAACGATTTTTGTGACCTTTGACCTTGAAATTTAATAGTTGCGTGCACCCTACCATATGTAGGTTTTGATACAACTTTTAGGGTGTCAATATACAAGTATTTACAGACTTACAGCTGGGTATCTCGAATTCCGAGGTGAACTTACTATAATGACTGGACTAAAATACCAAGTTTCATAAACATAACTTGAAATATGACGGACTTTGATACAAACTATTAACCTATTTTTAACCCTTTCGGGGCTATAATTTTCAAAGAATGTAAAATACTTCTTTATTTTTAATCAAGAGCTAAAATACCAAGTTTCATAAACATAACTTGAAAAATGAAAAACTATCATACAAACATTCAACCCCATTTAACCCCTTTGGAGGTAGAATTCTCAAAAACTTGAAAAACGTGTAATTCTTTATTTTTAATTTAAAGCCCAAACACCGAGTTTCATGGGTAAACTTGAAAAATGACGGACTTTCATACAAACTTCAACCCCCCATTTAACCCCTTTGGGGATGAAATTTCAAAAAATTCTTTCGTAGTGCTCGCCTACGTCATAAAAGGAACTTACTGTCAAAATTTCAAGTTTCTAGCTTCAGTGGTTTAGGCTGTGCGTTGATACATCAGTCAGTCAGTTAGTCAGGACGAGTCTTTTTATAAGTATAGACTAGTTTTTGCTCGCGGCTTCGATCCCGTTCAGTTCGATTTTTCATACCCCTATTTTACCCTCTTAGGATTTGAATTTTCAAAAATCCTTTCTTAGCGGATGCTTACGTCATAATAGCCATTTGTATTCCAAATTTCAGCCCAGTGGTTTGAGCTATGCGTTGATAGATCAGTCAGTCAGTCAAACACCTTTTCCTTTTATATATTTAGATTTAGGGTGGCTCAACAACTTTTTAATTTAGTTCCATCAAAGTTAAACGTTAAAATTTTTAAACTTTTCGTAAGAAGGATATGTGCATAGAATTATTATTACCATTAAACGATTTTCTTATCTAAGTCTTCAAAAAGGTACTTAGAGAAAACTAGTGGTTCGCCCCGAACTAAGACCTCGCGGTAACGGTTTCCCATAATTACTTATTCCTTCAATAGATACATGACGATCAAAATGGACATTATTATTATGCCCGTTTTCACCAACCATACCTAAATCATCCCCTAAGTAGAAGTCTCTTTACGCAGGTAGCCCCTAAATACAATCCTAGCATCCCAATGTCATTTTCACCTTTAGTGGAGGTTCGTAATAACAAAGTTGACAGAAAGCGTCACCTAACTTAACATAGGTAACCCGTAAAGGTTAGGGAACTGTAGTGAAATCAGGCATCAACCTGATGCCTGATTCATGTTCAGGCAAATACCTAGGTATTACCTATAATAACTAGGTATTATAGGTACCTAGGTATAGTTTTTGGAACATTCAAATTAAATTATTTGTTCACAGTGTCGTCTATCGACACGATCAGAAAACATGCAAAAACAACAATGCATAAAACTTCACGTCGCGACGTGATGTTTTATTGATGTTTTTGAATTTTTGAGTTGAATTAAGTCTCGGAGGTGGGCGTGACGACTGGAACGCAGTTTAAACTTTTCCAGTCGTCAACGTTCATAGATTTTAAGCACCGATGTAACCAAAGAAAGTAAATAAATAATTTCAATTTCAATTTCAATTTCAATGTTTGATATTTAAATATATAATAATTTTAATTGAATAATATATTTATAAGTATTAGTACTTCTGCTGCGTTTGCAATATGAGATGAGAGCGCCATCTATTGACATCATTGTGAAGTTTTGTTAATAATACTGCAGCTCATTATAAATTAAATAATTTAGTTTCCTTATTATATTTATCTAATTTTAGTATTTGTTGTTCAAGTACATGATATAACGCTAATAATTATAAAAGTTTCAAGCCCGGCCGTTCAAGCGATCATGACTTCTGAGGTCAAATATAATCTCCACTTTGAGAGCCCCCCATTACGTCAATTTTAGGAAAAAAAATAAAAAAAAATACTTTTATACTCTGTTCCAAATTATCTTTAAAATGATATACAGCAACCCTATGAAACGCTATAAAAAATATTTTACTTCGCATTCGCTTCTATGAGAGCCCCCCTGAAATAAAGATTTTTATAACTTTTTAAGCCATTTTCGGCTGGAGGCCATCGGTTTACATATTATATCTAAATTTGAAGTAATTATTAAGTTCAGTAATTCAGAAGTTATAAGGCTCTGACAGACGGACGGACGGACAGACGGACGGACGGACAAGTGCAAATTCACTCAAGTAGACTCAGAGACCTTCGCTTCGCTCGGTCAATAAAACTAGCAAGATTTATACTTCATACAATGTCTTTGGATTGGATGTAAGAGTTATTAGAAAATTATACCTAACGTGTCTTGTACTTGTTAAAAGTGAACTAGGTAATGTTTGACTAAAGAACTTGTATACTAAATATTCTATTTAATATACCGGATATAGCTATATACCGGAACATAGTTATACGGAAGCGGTTCATAGCTATCTTACAAGGAATACAGCTTTAATACGAGTACGATCTAGTAATATGTGTAACTATCTGACTATACAGACTAATCGACTACCTAGTACCTGACTGGACTAGTGAATTAATTAAAGTATTTTCTTTGATTTGCACGATTAAGATAGCTATGAATCGCTTCCATATAACGGTATTCCGATATTCCGGTATACTACTAATACTACTAATACTTCCGGTATACTATATTCCGGTATATTACTAATATTATAGCTATATCATGGCTACAACTATCTTACTGCGACATATAGACTGACAACAAAATTTTTGTAAATAGGGCCGATTGGTTTTACATTTTTAGTATATTTTGGAACGTAGCTCCTTATCGCGCGGTGCGGAACTCGGAAGGGGGCTAGACGGATCGACACTTTTTTGAAACCGACACTTTTTTGAAGGCATTGTGTTCGGTATTTTCGCGGTACAATATTGGGCCTCCATAGCCTTGTGGCTTCTGCAGTCGCCTAACAGTTAAGTCGATGGTTCGAATTTTTCAAAAAAAGTTATAAAAAATTAGGGAAAGGTTCCACATGTAGAAATTGTTTAAAATAAAATTGAAAATAAAATGAATCGGAAAATGGAAAAACGGTCTGTCGAGCTGGGATTCAAACCATCGACTTTTGGCTGTTAGGCGACTGCAGAAGCCACAAGGCTATGGAGACCCATTATTGTACCGCGAAAATACCGAACACAATGCCAAATTAAATAATCGAAAGGAACTACGTTCCATCCGTGTGTCCCTTGACACCTCTCAAGTTTTTCATTTAATAACATATACTTTAGGTACTATTCATCCATTCTATGATACTAAAATTCTTCTAACCTTCGAATATGTTATTATTACAGACCTGTTAACACATGATTCTTGGAAATCAATGTTCCACCGCAGATGTATTTTATAATTGAACGGTCAACTCTGTATAAAGCCACGTGCCAGGGCCAGTCTCCCGGCTTTGTCGAGGCTCCATTGACAATCAACTCTGTGTGCGTCACTTGACGTCTGCCACAGTTCTTTTTTGGTTTCCTATCTGGACTTTCAGCAATATCTTGAAAACCTAATAAGTATGAGTCAAGAACTCCCTGAAATTAGATTTCAATTTAATTTTTTTCATCATTTCATCCCAGTGAATATAATATAAATCGAATAAATAATAAATCCAATAATAGGTATAATATTATAAAAGATATAAAAGAACTCTGAGAGTCCTTTCTGATAACTATTTGGTACTTAATATTAATGAAGTACTTTAAAAATCGGCCAAGTGCGAGTCGGGCCTCGCTCTTTTAGGGTTCCGTACATATGAATTTCTTCATTGTTGAAGCTAAAAAATAATAAAAAATATATTTGAACTCCACTTAATGAGCTCCAGACAATGACAACCAACATGCCAGAGTAAAAAAAAATTTATTTCGACTCCATTATCATGTATTTATTTTTTATTTTATTTTTTAAATTATTTTAATTTAATTTAATTTTTTAAATTAATTTAATTTTTATTATTTGTTGTTATAGCGGCAATAGAAATATGTACACATTCTGTGAAAATTGCAGCTGTGTACCTGTTACGGTTTACGAGATAGGTACAGCCTGCTGACAGACGGATGGCCGACGGATGGACAGATGGACAGCGGAAGCTTAGTAATAGGGTCCCGTTGTCACCGTGCAAGTGGCACTCGGGGACTGCCGCGGTAAAGCTATTGCATAGCATTTTTTATCATCTTATGCAATTATAATATTTATGCAATGTTTTTTTTTGCATAATAAAAATTATGCAAAATGAGTGAGATTCGAACCTGCGACATCATACAAAGAAAGCGGCCGCTCGCCCACTGCGCCAAATAGAGCTATTTGAATACCTCTAAAATGTTGAACGCTTACTGAACGACGGTGTTAGGTTTTTTTTCGTTACAGAATTTCTTGATTCGGTCGCCGCGCTCAAACTGTTTGTCCTAGTTCAAAGCCTGCGATAAAAGCTATGCAATAGCTTAAAAAATCTGTCAATCTTATGGCGTAACACCTTAACACAGCTCAACTGTATATTTAGGCATTTATTAGGGTTCCGTAGTAAACAAGGAACCCTTATAGTTTCGCCATGTCCGTCCGTCTGTCTGTCTGTCTGTCTGTCTGTCTGTCTGTCCGCGGTTTAGCTCACAGACTATTGGTACTAGAAATCTGTAATTTGACAACTGTATAAATATCAATCACGCCGACAAAGTGGTGGAATAAAATTTTGAAAAATAATTTTTTTTAGGGTACCTCCCATACATGTAAAGTGGGGATAATTTTTTTTTTTCTCGACTATCCTATAGTGTGGGGTGTCGTTGAATAGGTATTTCAAAAATATTGTGGGTGTGGGAACACCATTTTTTAATTCAAGGATCCGTTTGTGAAATATGATATTTTAAAGTGCTAAATTTTATTAGAGTCAAGTGTCCCCCCCCTCTGCCAGCTAAATGGTTGTATATAGGATACAAGAAAAAATTTACAGCAATAGTATATATAATGAATTTTAAAGGAAAACTATCACGGCTAAGTAGGGTTCATTAGTTAAGGAGTTATATCTGTTTTTTCTAAGTTAGGTATTACACGTAGTGTAAGTTGCATATTTTGTAGTATATTATAGTATTTAAACCATGGAACTCAAAATGTATTCAATATTCATAAATATAATAAAAGCACTATCCTAGGTCAGCAATAATTTGAGACTTTCAACTACGGAACCCTACACTGCGCGTGGCCCGACACGCGCTTGGCCGGTTTATTTTAATTGCCAAATGAACTAGCTACTTCTAGTTTAGTAAAGTACTACTTTACTTACCACCTGAGGCTTACTGCAATATTCCTTATTGTTTATTACAACACTTGTTAAATAAGGAATAATTCCTGGTAGTAATCCCTTCACAGAAAAACCAACACCATTATGAGCTTTAAAAAAGCGAATAGTGAATGAGTTATCTGGGTTGACAGAAACTCTTGCAAAACTTTTATCATTCTGAAACAATAATTGCGAAGAATGTAATTTTTAAAATAATATAAATACTGAGTAGGTACAATCGATTGAGGAGTGTGTAAGTCACGCGCAAATATAAATCTGTTTCCTCATGACTAAAGCCGAGTTGGTAGAGATAAAGGCTATTAGATCAACAAGGAAAACTTTTAGATGGAGTTATTATTCACATTTTGACCTGCACATTTTACGCGTATATTGGCCAACTATACTAATGAATGTCAGATTTACACCCTCTCAAATCCTACTTGGGTAATAAGAAAAACTTACAGCGAATTTCAAAAAACTAATTATTGCTTACTTCCTAACTGATATCATAAGTACAAAAGTGTGCTTGTAGGCTTGTCCTTCAATCATGGAGCAACGGATTGACGTGATTTTTTGCTTAAGTTTTGGAGAGACATTTAATTTGAAAAACGGGGGTTTCCGCGGTGTTTTTAAACCTCCAATGTCGCGGGCAAAAGCTATTGCCTATTTGGGTAACTGACAAAAAATTATACTAAAAATTGAATTAATATTATACTTAAATAAAATTAAATTAATATATAAACTTTCTTACCAGTACAACTCTGGCATCGGTGTCGAATCTCAATATTATTTGACTACTTATAGGAAAATTCTTATTCAAAAACAACACATATTTATTTTCCTCCTCCGGAGGGAGACCAAGTTCGAATGAAAGAGATATATCCATAGAGCCGTTGCAAGGATGGGCAGCCAATAGAGGGTTTCCAACAAAACTCCATCCACTATCATTATCGCTATACACTTTTACTATAAATATTGCTAAGAGAATCACTTGCTTCATTGTTCTCATTTACTAGTACTTTTTTTTAATCTTTATTCTACATCGAAAGGATATCTACATGTCACAATTATTATCTATACTATTACTATTTACTATAATATTATAAAGAGGAAAGATTTTTTGTTTGTTTGTACAGAATATGCTCTGCAACTACTGGACCGATTTTAAACAGTTTTTCACAAATAGAAAGCTAAGTTATCAGGAAATGACATAAGCTATAATTTATTTTCAAAAAATTAATGATCCTTTACGAAAATTGCAATAATGTAACCCAAAGTAGCAAACTTTTGCCTGTAAATACCATTATTTGGCGTGTGCTGAGAAAACTTTTAATGATACATATAAATTACGTAGTACATGATTAAAGTATTCATTATTTTCTACTAAAAAGTCCCGGAGGGAATATATCTAACTATCATATTTAAGTCACAATAGTAGCTTTTGTTTTCTAAAATTTAATTAGATTGCCTTTAGTATCGTACTATTAATTCTTCCTTACTAATAATACATATTATTATAAATGCAAAAGTGTGTTTGTTTGTTGGTTAGTCTGTCAATCACGCTGCAACAAAGCTACGGATTGACGTGATTTTTTTGTATAGGTATAGTTGAGAACCTGGAGGGTGACAAAGATTTCCCGCGGGATGTTAAAAACTAAATCCACGCGGGCGAAGTCGTGGGCATCAGCTAGTAAAAAATATAATGTCAATAAGATTTTTTGTTGCCTCTGGGCCAAAGGTGCCATTGCCGCATTGCACATTGCCGCGTTGTATAGCGATGGACAGCCTTTGGACCCAAGTAGGCCCCAGAGCGTTGATCGCAGTCCCATCTTGTTTAAATAGATTATAATAATATAGCACTTTGTAAAAGTTTATTTTAATAAAAACTATTCTTTTCTTTTCTATTCTAAATTTATGTACATTATACATAATTTGAATGATTTGACCTTTAACTAATATTATAATTAAACGTTATTCATTTTAATAATATTATAACATCATAAATTTATTTCTAGAGAACACTACTGATAGAACACATTTTGAAAAATAAAATTTCCATTAAAAACAAAACATGAAATTAATTAAGTACCTATATATTCTAATTGTAAACTAGCAACCCGCCCCGGCTCCGCACGGGTAGTAGGGCATATTACGCCTATGCTTTGCAAACTCCTTGAAATGTTCCATAAGTTATATTGAACAGCATATTGAACAGTACGTAGGCTTATAAAAGAAGTATCGCTCGGCTTATAATAACTATAGCAACAAAGGGCGCGCGCGGGGGTGGTCACTGGTCGCATGAGCGAGTCCCGTCATCGCCACCGTTCGTGTTGAAATCCGCGTATTTATATATTGGCGCGCGTTCGTTTTTATTTTGCGCTCCTAAGATATTCAATCAAATTGTATGGTGTAAGGCATTATCATAATGTGCATGAAATGCATATAACTACGCTACGTAAGATTAATACTGTATCCGTCTTATTAGATTTCCAATTACCGCATAGTATGTGACCATTTTTTTTTAAAGTTAAAATAGGTATAGTGAGCTATCCTTAAAAGATAGATAGATATGCCATCCCAGACTTTTCTGTAAAAACTTATCCCACCATACCACCGCCATAAATTGTTTTGTTATATCTCAAAGGGATTAGGCAGCGTTGTCGATGAAAGCTCCCAAGCGGCTTGAAATTTTCCGACATTGTCAACAATTATCGTCATTTTTCAACTATGCAATGACCACACATGAAAATCCGTTCGGTAGTTGTTGAGTTTATCGTGAACAGACAGACAGACAGGCGCGGCGGGGGACGTTTGTTTTATAATTTAAAGTGAGGTAGCAAAGTAATTTTTGGCAAATGGTCTAAACTTAATTTGTTTCTAATCTAAGCGTTAAATATTATTGGTTAAAATGCTCAGTATTTTTAAAATTGTTTAAAAGACCTTGGCTTCTATCAAAACACCTATGTTTCTACAATTTTTATAGTCTAAGAACGCTAGGTATATCCTCCCGTCTTCACAAAAGTTAATAATAATTTCACAGTTACACTCGCAAAACACTTTACTAAAAAAATTCACGTTAAGATAGGTCAAAACGTAAATAAATTGCAATAAAATGCACTCTTAGAAATTGACTGCACGATCTTGGAACAAGAACTAAAGAGAAAACTACACTATGTTGTCGCAAAACTATATAGAAATAATGCAAATGACGTTTTCTAGAATTGCTAGGTTGACTTCAATCTTTGTACTTATCGCATATTTATAAAATGTGACTAGCTGATGCCCGAGACTTCGTCCGCGTGGATTTAGTTTTTAAACTCCCTTGGGAACTTTTTGATTTTCTGGGATAAAAAGTAGCCTATGTCACCCTCCAGGTCCTCAACTATACCCATTCAAAAAGTCACGCCGATCCGTATCTGTTGTGGTGTGATAGAAGGACAAACCAATAAACAAACACACTTTCGCATTTATAATATTAGTATGAAGTATGATAGTATGATTAAGTACTAATTTTAATTTATTTTAATAAATGACAAAAATTTCTGAACGAACCAAAAATGACAACCAACAAAATATTAAACTTTAAGTACGCGATAATCTGAGTATTAAGGATATAATAATGTATGTTGTCGATTTAAATTACCCTTAATTCAATACATGCTTCAATTCGAGTGGACCCGAGTCTATACCGTACCGAAGGGACGAACTTCAAATGTTTGACAAGAAAGTAGGTAGATTTATATGGGAAAATTAAATTGTTTTTTTTTACTATCTTCCTCGCAATTTTTCCATATTTTCTCAACGTTTAAACCTTCCCTGGACTACGATAAACATTTCAAAACCAAAATCAGCTAAATCGGCCCAGCCGTTCTTGAGTTTTAGCGAGACTAACGAACAGCAATTGATTTATATATAAGTTATAAGATAATAGAGATAATGTTATATAAGTCGCTTATATCGTATTTGAGGATCTTTATTTGACTTGAAATATGAAACTTTCTTCCTCTTCTCCGCCTCAAAGCTCTTGTAATAACAGGCTAGGTACTTTGGTATTTAGAAACAAATGGATTCATGCCATCTGAAGAGCAAATCTCGGTATTTTTTTTTTTACTTTGTTAAAATGAAAAACACATTGCACTTCTTGAAGCACGTTGTTATGTAGAATCTAGCCGTTGCGTCGTTCACTCATGAATAAAACCGGTTACATTATGTATGTACCTATTAGAAGACAAGGAATGAACTTGTCCGACTTTAACCGGTTCCAGACCTACTGGTTTTAGATTCATTAAATATATTATGATTATTGTTGTCACTAATATATTTTTCAATTATTTTATCCCTAATAAACTTTTACAATTATAAGATTAGTGTGCCAAATCTTAATATATATAAATTACGTGTCACGTTGTTTGTCCGCGATGGACTCCTAAACAACTGAACCGATTTAGATCAAACTTCGTAAATATCTGTAATTTGGTCCAACTTGAAAGATAGGATAGTTTTTTTTTGATTATGATAGTTTATTTTTTTTTTTAGTCGACCGAGCGAAGCGAAGGTCTCTGAGTTTACTAGAGCGATTTGCACTTGTCCGTCCGTCCGTCTGTCATAGCCTTATAACTTCTGAATTACTGAACGTAATTACTTCAATTTTAGATATGATATGTAAACCGATGGCCTCCAGCCGAAAATGGCTTAAAAAGTTATAAAAATCTTTATTTCAGGGGGGCTCCCATACGAAATGGGGGGCTTTCAAAGTGGAGATTGTATTCGAGGCTAGATTTCTAAAACCACTTTGTTTTAAAACTTGAAACTTACACATAATTTGAGTTATATTCTGTACTTGAACAACAAATACTAAGATTAGATAAATATTTTAGAGAAACGAAATTATTTGAGTTTTAATGGGCATCAATGTTTTTAACAAAACTTCACTATACTGTTACTAGATGGCGCTGTCTTTAATATTGTAAATATGCATCCCATCCACGAAAGCAGATGACGATTGACGTCATCAGATTCGGCGCGTTTTAATTACAATATAATATAGTTAAAAGTTAAAACTACCTTATGGGAATTATGGGATACCGCGAGGTCTCAGTTCGGGGCGAACCACTAGTTATATAGATAAGTTGGCGGTACGAAGTTCGCCGGGTCAGCTAGTGGTATCTATAATATACTTATAGTCATTTTTACATTTCTCAAAGACGGTAGATACGATGTGCATTCCTGAAATGCATTGAGAAGTGTAAGTTGAAGTAGTATAGATAGGCCGATAGGCCAGTCATGTTCAGAGGGTACCCGGTGAAAAACTGTTTAAAATCATAACGACCTATAAAAAACGCAGGTCAAGTATACCAAATAAAAGATGAAGCGACAATATAATAAAGATAGCGGGTAAAAAGTGGCATTAAGTCGCAAGAGAGAAAGAGTGAGTTTTATGAAAATGGATGGTGGAGCCTTTTATAGCGGAAAGCGGTCCTTTTACCTATAGCAACAACATTATACCTAAACAATTATGTCG
Source organism: Oeneis ivallda (assembly GCA_029955525.1). Taxonomy (NCBI): domain Eukaryota; kingdom Metazoa; phylum Arthropoda; class Insecta; order Lepidoptera; family Nymphalidae; genus Oeneis; species Oeneis ivallda. Next base: position 17,159,251 of record JARPMR010000007.1, read on the forward strand.
GTTAAATGTTGCTGCTGTTGTACTGTAATGTTGTTGTTGTTGTTGTTGTATATTGTTGTTGTTATAATGTGTAGGTTTAATGTGTAAAGTATTCTTACATACAGTTCATTCAAACCACACCACACACAATATTATTATCATCTTAAAAATAAGTAGATAATATTATTATTTAAACTTAGTAAGTTAAGAAAAAACTAGTAATAAGATTTTATAATTGTAAAAGAAAAAAATAAAATTTATTTTTCTAAGAAAAGAGTGAAGATATGGAGAAACATATAAATGGTCGGACGAGGTTTATCCTAGTACGGGTTCTTCTTTTCAGTATGAATTACGTAATTCTAATAAAGGAGAAAATGCTTACCAAAGAAATGCTCGCATCAGAGTCAAATTTTAGTATTATGTTTGTATGTATCGGAAAGTCTATGCTTATGCTTATGTTGTATTGATTCTCTTCTTCCGGTGAAAGGCCAGGCTCGTAAATAATGAAAATATCATAACTGTCAATACAAGGAGGCAAACCCACTTGTGGATTTATTAAAACTGCCCAGTTTTCTTCCTGTCTTGTGGCTTTTACTATAGTAATCGCTAAAAGGATGATCAAGTGCTTCATTGCTGTTACTTTAACTGTTATTCAAATGTACTCTGGATTTATAAAAATATTACTTTGTTAATAACTAATGATTTGAGTAAAGAATATTATCCTTAAGATGTTTTGGTAGATTTAGTACTTCTGCTGTATATACAATCTCTAAACTAGACTAAGCTGGTAAGAACCGAGTGCTATCGTTTGAAGCAGGGAGCATTTTGAAAGGGATAGCAATACATTCAGAGTTCTTAGTTTAGTTTAGAGATAAACAGTAAAATTAGCACTATTGCAAACAATAATTAGCAATCGAACAGAAAAACGTTACCAACAATTATTATTATTAAATTATATTAACTCTTAATTATTTTCTTATTTTATAGTTGTGTTATTCATGTCATTTTAAGTAACAGACACTTATTTCTTCATCACTTAATTTAAAACAAACAAGGAAACAATACGTCACTACTCAGTGGATTTCGAAGTTATTATGAACATTTATGAAGATTCTGCAAAAACGAACAAAGTAAATAATTATATCAAAAAAATACAGAGATAAATAATATTTCATAAAACCTCCTTGATGGGTAGCTATTATTTGTAGATTAAGATGAACTATGGCTACAATGGCATTATTCTAAATCAATGGTCTTGGTCGTAAGTTGTTGTAAAACTATTGAATTATATTACTACTTGACCCGCCCAGGCTTCACATCGGGTAGGCTACAAACATCTGGGGCCTGATGGTCAATTATTATAAGTCTATTTGTAATAAACGCCTATGGGAGTATGGGGTACTACTAAACTTATTGTATTCGATCGTTGTCTCGCGAGTGACTTGCTGCTATCTATGATGCTATCCTCTTCTCCGATAATATTTATTTGATTTTCATCAAATTTACCTAGATAAAATATGCCTGATCAAATAAAAAACATATTATTAAAATCCGCTCAAATCTGACGGAATTACGAAGTAAAATCGATAAAGATTTTCATCCCCTATCCCAGAGGAACCATATATTGTTTATTAGGATAAAAACTATGTTATAAGTTGACTCGGAGTATCAGCTCTCACTATATCAATTTCATTCAAATCCGTCCAGTAGTTTCACATGACGCGCGCACAGACAGACAGACAGGCAGACAGCACAACAATGAAGCACTTGATCATCCTTTTAGCGATTACTATAGTAAAAGTCACCAGCCAGGAAGAAAACTGGTACGGGTAATTTAATTAATCCTCAAGTGGTGTATGTTTCTTGTAATATTACTTCACACTTGACATAGTCATTACTTACGAGCTTGGTGAGCACAAGAAGTGAACCAACACAACATAAGCAAATTATCACAAATTAGCACAAGTGTGTTTAGCAGAGTGTTTGCTAACTGGATGGTATTTATTCAAAGACAAAATATAAAAGCATGTTTAATTTTGTATTTTTGATAGAAAAAAATAAAAATCGAGACTTAAATACCATAATTTAAATCGGCATAATGCCGATATAAATTTATTGACTACGACACAAATAACTAGAAGGTGAACCAGAAAGACTGGTTGAAGAACAAAAAATAAAGGCTGTATACCTACAATACAAGAAGATCACCAAGTTCATTGAAACTTTATTAATTATGTACCTACAGAAATCTGAACCTAAAAATTAACTTCAATTTGCGAGTATGAATTGATTTTGTCTGGGGCTTTAGACTTTGTAGAACTGTCTGGTAACATTGTATTTTTTCACGCTATTCTTACTAATAATAATTAATATAGTGTGTTTGTTTGTTGATTTGTTCTGCAATCACGCAGCAACAGAGCATAGGATCGACGTGATTTTTTGAATGGAACTACTGTACCCGGCGATATATATTGCACATCGGCCTTTGGAATAAAACGCTATTCTATTCTATTCACAGTTCAACTGCATTTTTTTTATATATGTTACGTGATGTGCTCGCCGATTGTGAAGAGATTTCAGTAATTACTACGTGAATTTCTGGCTAGCTTTCCTTGCAATATAATAGAAATAGCGTTTTATTCCAAAGGCCGATGTGCAATATATATCGCCGGGTACTGTACAATGCAATGCATGTCGACTTGAAAAGGGACATTATCATCACGAGCAACCCATTAACGTCTCACTACTGACGACTCCTCTCAAAGAATGGTTTTAGGCCATAGTCCACCACGCCGTGCTGGCCCAATACAAATTGATAGACTTCACACACCTTTGAGAACATTATGGAGAACTCTCAGGTGTGCAGGTTTCCTCACGATGTTTTCCTTCACCGTTGAAGGTTGTTATATTTAATTGCTCAAATGCACATAACTCTGAAAAGTCAAAAGGTGCGTGCCCGGGCTCAAACCTGCAACCCCCGAAATAGGAGACTGCAGTCCTAACCACTATCTATCTATCACGGCTATCACGGCAAAAGTTACATACTCACATCACTTTTTATCCTGGATTATTAAAAACCTGACTTCACGCTCTAAGCTAGTTAGATTATAGTGACAGAGAAACGCGCCCAGACTGGTATGAAGAACCAGTTATGAACATTGGTTATTGCAATATTCATAATATCTTATTCTCAAAACAATAAATCTCGATACATAATTCTTTGTGATTCTCTGAGTAATTTCTGTCTCGGCGCCAAATTTTTGTCATAGTGCTTTGAATCAAATTTTTCAAAGTACTCGGTAAACGGGGGGTTTTATAGTGTGCACAGGAAAATGCTTACCAATGTAATGCTTGCATCAGAGTCTAATTTTAATTCTATTTTTGTGGATACTGGAAATTTTTTCGATATGTATACTTGGTACTTATTTTCTTCTTCAGGTGGCAGACCTGGTTCATACGAGAGCAATATAAATTGCGACTTATCACAAGGATAGGCGTGGATCAATGGATTCCCAACAAAGGTCAATCCTTCATCTTCGGCCGAGTTCAGTTTGATCATCAAAATCGCCAACATAATTATTTGCTTTACTGTATGCCTCATTTTTTAATTTTTTTTTTAATTTTTTACACAATTTTTTCACATGTTTATGAACACACATGAATGTTATAAATTCTGAAATAAAAAAATATTACACTTGAGATATTTTCTGAATCTCACAATATTATATTATTTAATGTAAATATTATCAACCTTTAATCAGTTATTTGCCTAACAAAATATGTAAGGTACTGTACACTACTGTACTCACCTGCAGAATGTGCAAAATTTCTTTTCTCCACCCTTAATTACTCTCTCTAATACCACTCGTAATTCTACACTTGGGTTAATAATCTTGTAACTTTTAAAAGCACACTGCGGTATTGTGACTATTGTGAGGCGTGTCACATTGGCTTTCTCATTGAAAACAGCTGGTCGATTGCAGAAAAGCTGTATCAAACATTGCTACAGTCTCAATTGGGGGGGTTGGCTGAATTTATTATATAGTATTCTTGAATCTTGCTGCAACCATGCATTTTAGCCAATATCGAGAATGTTTGCCAATCAGAGGCAATTGTGATAGTCACAATGTATAGCAATCATTTTTAGACAATCCCTCCGCACGTTTTGACGACAGGATATTATATTATATCTATTTAGTACATTATTGATCAAAGGCCATATAATTACCTACATAATATTATTAAAGATAAATGCAAGTAGTCACTACAAGTAGATAGTCTAGAACTCACTGCAAAACTACTCATCAAAAACATTGCTATACTTACTACTTTTAATATTAAAATTGATGATTGTTGTTTATTGATAACCTCATTATTTAACCTTCATTACACAGAATTAAATTAAGTACACACATCAGACATTTATTGCAAAAATGTACGTGTTATTGATAGTAGATACAATAATAAAGGCTGCTACCGATACTAGTACTTACATAACGTTACATAGCATAAAATGGTGGAATAGGTATGTTTGTAGGTGGTGTAGGTGTTTCGATAGTTCGAACCTTGTTCAAGGCGCCGAAATTAAGCATGGATAATATTATATTTATTCATTGGCAAACAATAGTCTAAGCTCTAAACTAGTTTCTAGTTTTATTTTATAGAGCCTCTTTAAGCACTGTCGTCAACGCCATCTAGGATACTAATTGAACATTAGTAAGAACCATTTCCATTCCGTCAAAGATTAGCTGAGAAAAATCTGAGAAGTATACAAATACTCACGTCATTTCAGATGTTACGCCATCTACGGCAATATAATTAAACTACGCAAAACACTTAAAATACTCTATAACCTATTACTAGTCCGGGAGGAATAGGCGCATGCGTACCGAAAACTATTCCACCTCAATTTTTCTATGCGATCCTCTTCAAATGGCCCTCCTAATTATATAAATGCATGTTGCCAGGGCGCCACCTGGTGCCATATTGTTTAAACCGAAATTGTTTAAACAATTGCAAGGAATTGTTATTTTTCAACCGGACAATTTTTTTTTATATTTTTTATTGAAATACCAATAAAAAAGGTCCTATGACTTTTCACGATAAAGTTAATATTTTTAAAGATATGAATTATTAAAGGTTTGAAAAATCTCAAATTTGGGTACTTTCGACCTATGAAAAATATATTTAAAAAAAAACATAATGTTTTAGTAATATTTTTTTTTAATTCTCTATACAATAGTTAATAATATTGTTAATAGAGATTTAAAAAAAATTCATTGTTTATATCTTTTTTTTAATTGTTAATTTCGCGCGATATGACTATATAATTACTATGACACACATATCATTCACATGATTGTGATACTATATGATACACCCACATTCGTGTTTTAATACCCCTTATTATACAACAGTTGCATAAATTACTATTATTCAATTCATTTGAATGTTTTTTCTAAACAATCAAGTGTAAATCGTAACGAATGTGTTTAATGAACAGATCTAGACAGTTAAACATAGTTCAAAATGTGTGGTTGGTGTGTAAATAAGTGATATTTATATCAAGAGGTGTTTGTTTACCCGAATACTCAAGTAAGGAAATCTAGACTTTAAGCGACGCATACTTGTGAGCGCGCGAAATTAACAATTAAAAAAAAGATATAAACAATGAAATTTTTTTTAATCTCTATTAACAATATTATTAACTATTGTATAGAGAATTAAAAAAAAATATTACTAAAACATTATGTTTTTTTTTAATATATTTTTCATAGGTCGAAAGTACCCAAATTTGAGATTTTTCGAACCTTTAAAAATTCATATCTTTAAAAATATTAACTTTATCGTGAAAAGTCATAGGACCTTTTTTATTGGTATTTCAATAAAAAATATAAAAAAAAATTGACCGGTTGAAAAATAACAATTCCTTGCAATTGTTTAAACAATTTCGGTTTAAACAATATGGCACCAGGTGGCGCCCTGGCAACATGCATTTATATAATTAGGAGGGCCATTTGAAGAGGATCGCATAAAAAAATTGAGGTGGAATAGTTTTCGATACGCATGCGCCGATTCCTCCCGGACTAAAATGAGTTTGGTGTCTTAGTAATCAAAAATATATATGTTTCAAATACTTTATAAAGGTTTGATGTTATTGAAATCATGAAACACGTAAAATATTAAAAGTAAATTAAATTTCAATATTTGGACACAATATTCCATACTTTTGGTACCTACTCGTCATATCTCACTTATTACCAGATTTGTTGGTCAACTAATCATAACTGGCCGTTCGCGCAACACCGCATGTATCATTTTCATAGAGTAGGTCTGTACGTCAATGCAGCGCCATACTAATAATAATTTAGTATTTTAGTAGAATAGCGAGTAATTTAGTAACGAAACATGTCTGAACACCAAAAATTTATTCGAATTCATTATTTAGTAATTAATTTAGTCGAGTTGATCCATTTGGTAAGGGCCTCATAAGTAGGTTCAAGACCGCTCAGCGGGCGATGGAAAGAGCTATGCTCGGAGTGTCCCTGCGGGATCGAATCAGAAATGAGGAGATCCGTAGGAGAACCAGTCGCCGTCATAGCTCAGCGAGTCGCGATACTGAAGTGGAAATGGGCGGGGCACATAGTTCGAAGAGCTGATTTTCGTTGGGCTCCCAAGGTGTTTTCAAATCGGTTCACACGTCTTCTAGTAATCGGCGAACATACATAAAAAAAGATTCGGACGAATAGAGAACAAATTTACTGTAACATAATATTATATATCATTGAGATTACAAATGTTATGTAAACATAAATTGTAACTCTGGTAAACAAGTCATTACCTCAGTATTTTCGGAACATGCTCTAAAAGTCTACAATATTTATAATAAAATAACATTTTATTTCAGCTAATCTAGAGGACAAGGCATGAGTATAATTAATGATTAAATGAGCTTACCTGTAAGTGAAATTCAATCATAATTATACGAGATGCCTTGTCCGAAGAGATTAGCTCCCTCCCCCCCTGGAAATCCCTAATGTTGTTCCGAAAATACGATTAACTCTAAAATAAATGAGGCTAAACAACTGAGTCCCACATATAAATAGTACTCCGTGGTACCCACGAAGAAATGTAGGTAATAACTACCCACAAAAAAAAAAAAAAAACAAAGAAATCTACCCTAAAAACAGTGTTCCGTGGTAGTAACTGACAAGTGTTACTACAATATTTATAATAAAATAACATTTTATTTCAGCTAATCTCTTCGGACAAGGCATCTCGTATAATTATGATTGAATTTCACTTACAGGTAAGCTCATTTAATCATTAATTCTTGTATATATATATAAATATTGATTTGAATTGATTGATCTGAATATCCGTGTTTTCAGGCAATGAGAAACCCCTTACAATATCATTAGAATACGAAGGTAAATTTCGCCATCTATAAATTCCCGATAGCCTGACGGTAAGTCGGGCGGTCCCGAAACCAGAAGACCCCGGTTCGAGTCCAATCTGACGAATTATATTTTCCCCTATGAATTTTATTATTATTTTTTTTTTAATATAAAATTATATTTCCAAAAAACACGATTTACCAAAAAAAAAACCGAGCAAAGCTCGGTCACCCAGATATTTATCTAATAGGTATATAAAATTCTCGTGTCACAATGTTAGTTACCTTACTCCTCCGAAACGGGTGGACCGATTTTTATGAAATTTTGTGTGCATATCGGGTAGGTCTGAGAATCGGCCAACATCTATTTTTCATACCCCGAAATGATAAGGGTAACCAACCACTAAACATTTTTGTTGGCGGTACGTAGTTCGCTGGGTCAGCTAGTTTTTACATAAAAAAGTCATAATCAAATTACATAATTTTGATTTTAATTACATTTTCTCCAAACACTTACCTTTCTTATATATCTCGAATACCTTATATTCAAATACCAACATTCATATAATATCAGTTTAATTAAAATATAAACCATTAAAAAGTTTTTTTACTATATATTTTTCATAGGTCTTTTTTTTAATATATTTTTCATAGGTCGAAAGTACCCAAATTTGAGATTTTTCGAACCTTTAAAAATTCATATCTTTAAAAATATTAACTTTATCGTGAAAAGTCATAGGACCTTTTTTATTGGTATTTCAATAAAAAATATAAAAAAAAATTGACCGGTTGAAAAATAACAATTCCTTGCAATTGTTTAAACAATTTCGGTTTAAACAATATGGCACCAGGTGGCGCCCTGGCAACATGCATTTATATAATTAGGAGGGCCATTTGAAGAGGATCGCATAAAAAAATTGAGGTGGAATAGTTTTCGATACGCATGCGCCGATTCCTCCCGGACTATACAAATTATATCTATCGAGCTCTTGCCCACGGCTTCGCTCACGTTCAGTTTGATTATTCAAAGCCCTATTTTACCCCCTTAGGGGTTGAATTTTCAAAAATCCTTTTTTAGCGGATGCCTACGTCATAATAGCTAACTGTATGCCAAACAACCTGATCCGTCCAGTGGTTTGAGCTGTGCGTTGATAGATCAGTCAGTAAGTCAGTCACCTTTTCTTTTTACATATTTACTAGCGACCCGCCCGGCTTCGCACGGGTAGTAGAGCATATTACGCCTATGCTTTGCAAACTCCTTAAAATATTGCATAAGTTATATTGAAAAGCATATTGAACAGTACGTAGGCTTATAAAAGAAGTATCGCTTGGCTTATAAATCTTATAATATAGCAACAACGCGGCGCGCGCGGGTGTGGTCACTGGTCGCATGAGCGAGTCCCGTCGCCATCGTCGGGTTGAAATCCGCATAATTGTTTATATTGGCGCGCGTTCGTTTTTATTTTGCGATAACTCCTAAGATATTCATTTAAATTGTATGGTGTAAAGGATTATCATAATGTGCATGAAATGCTTATGGTAACTAAAGTATTTAAGTTGATAAGGATTAATACTGTATCCATCTAAATAGATTTCCAATTACCGCATGATAAGTGACCATTTTTTTCGAAGTTAAAATGGGTATAGTGAGCTATACTTAAAAGATAGTTATATGCCATCGCGGCCTTTTCTGTAAAGACTTATCCCACCATATCACCACCATATATTGTTTTGTTATATCTCAAAGGGACTAGGCAGCGTTGTCGATGAAAGCTCCCAAGCGGCTTGAATTTTTCCGACATTGGCAACAATTATCGTCATATTTCAACTAATTTACACAAAACCTCAACAAATTATACACTAAAACCTTCCTCATGAATCGCCCTATATATTTTGACCTAGTTTTGACCAATGTCAAAACCGCATGAAAATCCGCTCGGTAGTTTTTGAATTTATCGCGACCAGACAGACAGACGCGGCGGGGGACTTTGTTTTATATCATGTAATGAAATAATCATGATTTTATAAAAAAATTTAAGCTAAGAACAAAAACTACGATAATAATTTGTTAATTTAAACAAGAAAACTTAATTTACGAAACCAATAACGCCATCATAAATGATTAATTACTGTTAGCGTAATTTGATATAATAATATATAATTATACAAAGAGTTAGCAATCTACATCTTCTTTCTAATCACTGGTTTCCTCATGGGTAAAATATTTAAATACGTAAAAATTTAAACTAACATTTATAATTTTATTTTTTATTTTTTAATATTACAAGCATAATATTTAATTTAGCATCCGTTATTTTAAACTATGCTGTATATAACTGTGTAATTAAAATGAAATGGATAGGTATATATTATGTAATTTTTTATTTCATCATTTACAAAAGTATGCAAATATTTTACGCTTGGTTTAAAAATTGACTTAAAATTCCGGCAGCAGTAGGTTAAGGTCTATTCTTAATCCAGTTGGTTTTTAATCCAGGTGAGATACTTGCCAACGTCTGTGAACACCACATATTGGTTGGGATCACATATGGGCGCGTCTTGCCGCGAAGCTGTGAGTGATACTATGCCTCTAACAAGCCATGATCCAGAACTGCGTGCGTTCACCGTCCCCACCGTGTCCGGAATGAAGACGTGAAACCCGCTGCCACTGTCACCGTTGCAGGGAGAAGTTTCTGTCAAATTGTTAACAATATGATAAGTTAAAAATTCCTTGAAGGTTATCTTCAATCATTAAATCCACTAGGATCCTCTGAATGGATCTACCAGTAGGCCTTATAAAGTTTTAACTCTCTAGAGTTCACTTTTCATTGGTCTGAGTGGATCTTACAGTCATCTTCGGATATGTTCTGATATTCACTGCGAGCACTACTCACTACTTACTCTCACTGGTGAAAAATTCGTTCCGTTATGGACTGCCAGTATACTGATGCAGTAACCAAGGGAAATTATATATGTCGTCATAAATCGCTTCCATTTTGTACTGTGAGCACTGGCGCTTTCGAGGTAAGGTGCTGTCAGTATTTTTTCCTATAGTTCCACAGTTTGGCTACAGTTCCAGTAGAAGTTTACCCTGTGTTTAATTTTTTATTCGATGCCATGACTCTGCTGTGGGACTTTTTAAAAATTATTGCTACAATGTGACGACCGCAACACCTCGGATTGGCTATTACTCTCTCGCTGTTCATCAAAATGCAATGATTCAGCCAATCAGAGATGATGGCGATCATCACACTGTAGCAAATAACTTTAGACAATCCCAAAGCAAAATCAGCTACATACTGACCAAGGAACGTACTACTAAGGAGACACTGATACTATCTCCTGATGCTCAAATAAATCCAGGAAAAGGTAGGTACTTACGATTGCGGAAGCCAGCGCAGAATTTCTTATCGTTCAGAATGGAAGTATAAAGGTTTGGAAGACTTGTCATGCAAACACTATCTGTTACGATGGGCATTTGCGCTTGTTTCATGACATGTGATAGGGCGTCACTGCTGTCGAAGCCCCATCCCACGACCTGTGAAAAGAAAAGTTATGATAGCAATAATGATTATGATAATTACCTCTAGTTGTCCGCCAACTCGCATTGGGCCAGTGTGGTGGACTATGGCCTATAACCCTTCTCTGGGAGGAGACCTACACTCAGTAGTCAGTAATGAGACTTTAATGGGTTGCTCATGATGAATTACCTCTAGATTGGAGTGGTGATTGATCCACCCTTGGATTGACCTGCTAGATACTGGAAGATTGTCTTCTGTGAGGATCCTTGCAAGAGGCCTACGTGCATAATTGGAAGTTTTATGTCGACCATAATAATCTTTAAGTATAATAATTTCTAGTGTTGATGACTTATATTCCCCTTTAATAACCAAACGAAGCCTAAGACTGAGTTTCCAGGGCGCGATTCGCGGCCCGCGCCCGCAGCGGTAGCGGGCCCGCGGCCTCCGTAGAATGCAAAGTATGGAAAATGAAGTTTCAATTTCCACGGCGGCGCGCGGCGGCGCGGTTTGCGCCCGCGGCGGGCGCAGTAATAACGGGCGCGGGTGCGAACCGCGCCGTGGAAACCCAGTCTATATCTTGTGTTCCATAGTAGTGGCTATATGGTTATGGTTATTATGGTTCCATAGTAAATGCTAAAAAAACCAAGTGTGTTGAGTTTTTATTGCCCAACACCAGAACTGTCAGTAAAAATTTAAAGATAAGTAATGAACCCTTGAAAAGTGAGGACTCCACAGTGTTCTTGGGATTAACCCTGGACTCAAAACTGCAATGGGGCACCCATATAGCAACACTTGCTGGCAAGCTTAGCTCTGCTGCTTACGCTGTTAGGAAGATTCGACAGTTAACTGACATAGAAACTGCAAAAATTGTTTATTTTGCATATTTCCATAGTATTATGTCATACGGAATCTTATTATGGGGTAAAGCAGCCGATATTGGAAAAATTTTTGTATTGCAGAAGAGGGCAATTCGCGCAATATATAATTTAAAACCGCGGGATTCCCTTCGAGAAAAATTTAAAGAAATAGGCATTCTTACAGAAGCTTCACAATATATTTACAACAATATAATATTTGTCAGACAAAACATCGTGAATTACAAAAAAAAGGGTGATTTACACGATAGGCAAGCTAGAAATCCAAACAGGCTCGTGATTCCTCGATGTCGCCTCAAGAGGGTCCGAAAGACATTTGTGGGAATGGGCGTAACGTTTTATAATAAAATTCCACAGTTGATCTTAGACTTGCCTTTACACAAGTTTAAGAAATCAGTAAAAACTAATCTCATGAAAAAAGCATATTATGCAATTGAAGACTATTTAGATGTTAAAAAAGCGTGGACATAATTCTTTCCAGCGATTCATGAGACTGCAGGTGGTAATTGAACTGTTTAACTATTCTATTGAATGTAAACTTATTTTGAAAATAGCAACTGCCGAGTTTCTTGCTGGTTCTTCTCGGCAGGAACGGCATTCCGAACCAGTGGTAGACTCATCGACGATTCGAAAGCACTTGTAAAAAAGTTTATTTGAATAAAAAACATTTCTATTCTATTCTATTCTATTCTATTCTATTCTATTCTATTCTATTCTATTCTATTCTATTCTATTCTATTCTATTCTATTCTATTCTATTCTATTCTATTCTATTCTATTCTATTCTATTCTATTCTATTCTATTCTATTCTATTCTATTCTATTCTATTCTATTCTATTCTATAGTGCATAATCAAAAAAAGTGGATTTTAGTCTACTTCTTACCCATTGAAACTTGCCAGTAAAATTATGTATGTGGCCTGTAGTGGAATTATTATGTATACGTTATATTTTGCATAGGTATTTGTGATGCAAACACTAGAGATGAGTATGGTCTAGTTGCGGACAGCTTGCTTAGAAAATGCCTACCTTTAATTCTTGCTTTGAGCTTAGCTATTCCTCAGTTAGACGCGACAATAATGACGGATGCCGGAAGAGCGTTTCATACCTTATAGTGGAACTACATTCCACACCTAATCTTTTCTCTGATTACAATTAGAGATCATGATCGATATATTTTTTGTTGTTTGATGATTGAATATTATTTTTGCATGCCTATCCGGCAGATTGTAAGGACTTTTATTATAATCTAACACCATTGTACTACTCAATCTGTGCAAATAAATAATTTGAATTTGAATTTGTGTTCCTCCCTTTTCCCCTCTGAGCTCTGACATGGGGATCGGAGTTCATTATGCTCTGTATGGTATTTTTTGCCTTTTTTCACGTTTAATATTTTTATTTGTACTTACTACATTTATGTGCAGTTCGTCAGTTACACTAATATTAATCTAATAAACTAAGGACTAGTTAATAATACTTCTTAATTTTCTTACACTTTTATTTTTTTTCTCTTTTTTCCATCATGAATCATGATCAATATTTGAGACGCAAGCTCAGATTAGCTTTCACATCACAGAACACTAAAACCCTAGGGAAGACTTCACATCGGAGTATCACGGTCATTGTTTTTCGTCCCATAGCCGTCGATTCGATACAAATTGAATCGGGTTTCCTGCACAGACCTCTAATTCTTGTTAGGAATGCTATTTAATCTTACCGTTCCTAATATTTCATCAGACAGTAATTTTTCACTAGCTCCGTTGTACCACAAACATGCTGGTTGAATATAGTCTGTAAATACTACTTCAGTCTTCAGTTTCAGAAGAGCAATGTCATTATGCAAGTACCTATATTGAAAGTCTTCGTGAATAATTATCCTGTGAACCTACAAAATAAGACAAGTAAGTGAATAATATGTTGAAGGCATATCAAGAATAGATTAAGAAACTTTATAAGAGCGTACTTCTCTCTCTTCAGATCCTTCATCACCTCCAATCAATTTGTATTTTCCAAGAACCACACTCAGGATTTCTGCTAAGACCGGGACTCCTCTCACACTGGCGCAATGAGCAGCTGTTGGTATAATGAAGACGAACATTAAAGATTTTCTTTCACACACACAGGTGTTGGACATAGAATCAGAAGCGGAACTTATCACTCAAAAACTAATCACGCCTTAAGAGAATACATGTCTTAAAACGCTAAAACCCTAACTATAGCCGTCCATCCCCCCCCCCCCTACAATGGCCCCTTTCCACACATCTAATCAATCTAACCACAAACACGACAGACAAACACCATCTGAACGTGAGGGTAGTTATCAAAACATCAAAGTATTCATTAATCAATTACACTAATCTAAGCGTACAGGCAATATTAATTATTCGATTAGAGTGTGATTACTTTCGCAATCCCTCAATCAAATACAACGACCAAGACACGAAAGCATATACTAGTCGGATGAGTCTCTGGGCAGAGAGTGTATTCGTATCGTCAAAACAGGCGTTTTTATACTAATATTTCAAGATGGCGCGCCCGCACTGTCAAAGTCAAATGTCGTCAATATATACGTCATGAAACGTATATTGACAAAGGTATGTTGACATGGTTACACTTATTGTTTCATGTCATGTGGTATACTGAAAACACCAATCATATTTTTAAAATGCTAACACAGGAATGCACAGGATACGCTATTAGTGCTACTTTTATATGCAACTAGCAAATTGCCCGCGACTTTAGTTTTTTCAAATCCCGTGGGAACTCTTTCATTTGCCGGGATAAATGTGAAAAGTGCCGGGATAAAAGAAATTAAGGGAGTGCCTAGGTCACTTTCCAGGTCCTCAGCTCAACAATACCCATACAAAAAATCATGGCGATCCGTAGCTCTATCTAGAGCGTCCGCGTCATGCCGTGTGCTGTCACGATATACGAGTCAATCTTATAGATCTGTGTTTCACATCAAAAAAAGTAAAATTAAAAATTTTAAAAACCCCCGACACAAAAAATAATCTCTAAAAACTAACAAATAATATTTTATACCTATATATAATTATTATCGTCACATATTATATTATGTAAGTTCAAATATTTTTTTTCCAAGTGTCGTCGTCGCGTCGCGGGACCGCTAAAGTTTATAAAGTATTTTTCCAACAGCTAATTAATTATTACGAATTACATTTAGGTACGAGCGATCTTAAGTTTCATGCATATATATAGTCTACGCTCTACGTAATGCCGCGCGCGACACGTGAGGGCAGACGACGTTGACGGTTGTGTCGATTTTGCGAATTTTTCGGAGAAAATTCTTTTGTTGCAATCTGCGACTACACCTGTTTTTCTCACTTAGCGGTCCCCCGACGTGACGACGACACTTGGAAAATAAAAATATTTGAACTTACATAATATATGTGACGATAAGAATTATATATAGGTATAAAATATTATTTGTTAGTTTTTAGAGATTACTTTTTGTGTCGGGGGTTTTTAAAATTTTTAATTTTACTTTTATTTAGTCTTTTTTAAAGTAGGTATAAATATTAGGAAGGTATTTATAGTGATTTGTTAGCGCAGTGGTAATTGAGCCTAATTGATCCTTCTTTACCTTCCTTGATTACCCACCTTCGAAATCTAAACCTTACTCTAACATTTCATATTTAAAGTCATGGTTACCTTACCGTGTTCTTTCAATATCATTGAAGTAATACGGTACCAAATTTCGAATCGATCGGACATAAGGAAGTTAGTCAGATCCCCTAATCAACTAGAAAAGAGCTGATAATCTTCAAACGGCTGAACAGATTTTCATGAAACATGGCTAAGAACACTCGGGATAAAATTATCTATGACACAAAAAAAAACTAAACGAAAATCGGTTCATCCGTTTGGCGGCTACGCTACCACAGACAGGTACACAGATACACAGATACACAGACAGACACGTTAAACTTATAACACCCCTCTCTTTTTGCGTCGGGGGTTAATAAAAATATAATAAGTACAGAATTCCAGTATTTCATTACATCCTCACTTGCCTGTTAAAACAAAGTGTGTAGAGAGCAATGTTCCACCACAGATGTATTTGAGATTCGGGTAATCAAATTTATAAATGGCTGTATGCCAAGGCCAATCCCCTAGTTTAGTTTGGGCACCATTTACTATCAGTTCAATATGGCCAACTTTGCGTCTACCACAATTTAGTTGGGTCTCATCGTCAACCGTGTTGGCAGCCCAAGCATCAAGAAAACCCTGAAAAGTAAAATAAGTATGAATTTAATTTTCTATTAAAAAATATGAACAACGAACAACCAAGTTTCCAGGTGAAAGTTAGAATTATTATTTCGAGTTTGAATGCTTTATGATTTATTTCTGTTACTCATTCATGTAGACTATGTATCTAAGTTTGCAATTAATGAAAATAATAGAATTTGTAAATGTAAAATTTTATTTTGTATGGATTTTAAAATAAAGGAACGAAAAAGAAATACGAAACTCTTGCTTTTCATCCAGGATTGTTTTTTTTTATTTTATATCATTTGTAGACATTTATCAAACATAACCAAGTGGCATCTAGTTTCTAAAAACATATACTTTATACAAGTTGTAATAATAATATTTGAACAAAATCTTGAAAAACTGCTGAGAGGTAAAAATGGCGCGAATTTCATAAGCGCGCCGCGACACTGAAGTGTTATTTTGACAGGTGTCAAGTCTGACACTTGACTTGATAATATGTCTCTGAAGCCCGCTTGCAGAGACGCCGGGTTAGGTTTAACCCAGGAATCAATTTGTGATTTTGACAGAAGCTTCATACGAAAGTCAACTGACAAAGCAGCAGCTAACTCTGGGTTAAAAGGATGATTTGGCGCTTCTGCAAGCGGGCCTAAGGCGTTGGAATCTTTGGGGTTTTAAGGTTTTAAACATTTGGACTAAAAGCTGAGTTCAAAATTGCAGTTGCAATTGTAACAGTTTAGGCCTATTCTCGAGTAAGAATGCAGTACATCTGATGCTGTCAGTTGTCTGGGCACATAGTACTATCTTCAGTAGTATGTTCAGTGGCTAAGGAGATCATCGAACTATTAGTAGTACGTTCTATACAGTCGCAGTTGAAGAAAACTGGATGGCCTAACGTTTTATCTAAATGTAAAAAACATAAACATAAATATATACCTTCCTACGCGAGTGACCGCAATGAGGTCCAAAAGGTGTGCAAAAATTATAAAACTAGAAGCACCTTGAAATGCGAATTAGGACAAAACTGGTTAAAGCGAACTCGAATAGTTGGACTTTATAAGTTATGTTAAATATTTATTTACTTGGACATCATTTATCTGATCCGTGATTAAATTATTGTGCAACTAGTAGTGTCTTCTTGAAATAAATAAACAAGATAAACCAGACAACTGCCAAAACTACGAGTATACACTACAATTAGAAGAAATAGTCCTCCCAAACTAATCCGGCCAAGGCAGCCAATCTCCACAAAGATTAGCCGTCTCGTAGGAGATATTATAGTACACAAGTGCTCGCGAAAACATAGGTGCACACTCTGTTCCTTCACTCCGACACGACCGGAGAGGCGGAGAGAGATCAGGCGCGGGACTGACGACTTTACAGACTCTCCGAGGCACAGGGGTGACACACCGCCTTCTTTCTAACTCTTCTTCTTTCCAGGCCTACTTGCTAACTGAAAAGTACGAGAACGTACGCAGTGAGAGTACAAGTAGAAGTAAGTAAGAAGGCATCTTACCACATTTGGTTGATTGCAATATTCCACGTTATTAACTTTGAAGCTGACCACGTATGGAATCCTTCCAGGGGCAGTTCCTTTCACTTTGTAGCCGTAGTACAAATAACGTGGGTCGGGGGTCGTAAACTTATGCGATACCGGTTTCCCATCTCTCAGGGAATATTTCATGTACGTTTTATTAGCCTAAAAAGAGTTAACTAAAATTATGCATAATGATTAGGTATATCATCATCATCATCATCAGTAACACATCAACGACTCACAGATTCCACCACGCTGGTCCTGCAATTAAAATTGGCATACTTCACAAACGTTTGAGAATATGATAAGGAACTCTCAGTGCTTATACCAAGGATAGAGATTCTATTGATGAATCCTTACTTATATTGTAAAATATGCGAAAGTGAGTTTGGTTTGTCTTTCATTCACGTAATATGATTAAGCAGCAGAGCCAGCAGACGCGATTTTTTGCATGGGTTTTATAGTTGAGGAAATGGAGAGTCACATAGGCTTTCTTTTATTCCGAAAAACTTCCTATTGAATCACCCTGTCTATTGGTGAAAACCGCATGAATATCCGTTCAGTAGTTTTTTTAAATTTATGGTGAACAGCTCGTTGGACCGATGACCTTAAGAAGGTGGCGGGAAGCGGTTGGATGAGGAAGGCGGAGGACCGTGTTTGGTGGCGCGCTCTCGGAAAGGCCTATGTCCAGCAGTGGGCGAATACAGGCTGATGATGATGATGATGATGATGGTGAACAGAGAAAACTTTATAACATCTTTGTTTTATAACATGTAGTGATAACAGAGGGTACCTACCCGTGGAATTTTTAAAACCTAATTCCATGCAGACGAAGTTGCGGGTAACAGCTAGTATTAATATGAAATTTGTTCATTTTTATAACTAATCCTTACTAATATTATAAATGCGAAAGTGTGTTTGTTTGTTGGTTTGTTGGTTTGTCTTTCAATCACGCCGCAAAAGGGCTACGGATCGACGTGATTTTTTGCATGGGTTGTTGTAGTTGAGGACCTGGAGAGTGACAAAGGCTAATCAAAAAGCCCGGAAAATTAAAGAGTTCCCGAGGGATTTTAAAAACTAAATCCACGCAGACGAAGTCGCGGGCATCAGCTAGTTTTATATAATTAATTAGTCAACTAACCGTTTTGACATTCATAATCACATTAACATCGTTATTGAACTTAACTACGATTGACCCGTTCACAGGAAACGCTTTGTTCGCGTATAAGTAGTATTGATTCCTTTCCTTCGGTGGTAGCCCAAAGTCATACCAAGCAATGATATCTTTCGAGTCATTACAAGGATATGCAGTGAATATTGGACTTGCATATGGCATGCCATCTGAGATACTGTTACCGTAAATCACCGTTACTATTGACGTAAATATCAGAAAGACTAGCTTCATCTTCTTGTATCAAGTAGTATTATAGTAAGTGCCGATTTCACCAACGTCAAGTGACGTTTATCCTATAAGAATAAATTGGGCGTTCTGACAGTTTTTGTACTGAAAATACTGCCAAAATATCAAATTTATGCTCGGATAAGATATATTTTACGTTGGTGAAATCGGCCCTTAGTAATAAATTTTTTAGTACATATTAAAAAAGGTTCTGCTCCTTAAATACACATAATTATTTTCCCTGTCAAATATTGTTACTGAAAATTGCAGCATTTGATGTAAAAATGGCGCTTTCAAATCTGACTATTAAAAGCAGCCCCTAATGCAAATGTTAAGAATTGAACATCATCCTCGTCTAAGAATAATATCCTTTCTGAAAAGTAACTAAACTTCACTTCCACTTTGTTCACAACCACTGTCTAAAACAATAATATTTAATTAACAACCGTATATTTTACTGTAGTTTAATCTCTAATAGATAGTAGATTAATTAACAATAGTAAACCACACACTGTTTCAGTTTATCAATCTTTTTTTTTTAACTATATTTTCAAGCTTTTACTCAGTGTCGTTATTCGACTGAGGTCTAGATATAATAATATTAACATACAGCTTAAGTTGTTAAATATAATACCCAATATTACTACAACAAACATAATATTGATAACCTGTGACTGCGAAAGCTGAAGTAGGTACCTACTGTTATTTATTTATCTGTGTTTCTCGACCCTAGTATATTATACTTACCTAACTAGGAGAGCGCGTGGGTGCGCGGCCCGCTAAAGCGGAACGCGGTTTTCAGCTCATTAATTAGATTTTCAGGTCCTGATCATTTTCTACCACAAAGCACTCTTCCATCTTTTATAATCTATCCGCCATTTTGGATTTTTTTTCGAGCATTTTTTGTTTGGGCAGCCCCCACCTATGTTTAATACCCTTTCCGTGCTCCTCACCCATCTTCCAAACCCTCGAGATTATCATCTCTCTCCATATTTTTTCTCGGAATCGTTTGTCAGAATGAGAGTTCTTCTATAAA
Source organism: Oeneis ivallda (assembly GCA_029955525.1). Lineage (NCBI taxonomy): Eukaryota > Metazoa > Arthropoda > Insecta > Lepidoptera > Nymphalidae > Oeneis > Oeneis ivallda. The sequence continues at coordinate 17,179,230 of JARPMR010000007.1, forward strand.
AACAAAGAAAATGAACTGTATCAAAGTCTTGTAGGCTCTTCTATATTATGTATATTCGGAATATATTTTGTATGGAAAAATTTAATTCCGCTATCTTGAATTTATTTCTATTCATCAAGTAGACCTTGGTCTTGATCATCTTTTTCAAAAAAAATCCTTCCATCTTTTATACTCTCCGAGATCGACACCGAGGAAATTTGTATGGCCGCCATCTTGAATCTGCCATTTTGGAGCTTGAGACTTGATGAGCAGAAAAACCACGGTCCACTTTAGTGGGCCGCATACCCACGCGCCCTACTAGTATACTATGTACTTATACATATATTATGTACCTATTATAATATAAAAAATAATTCTATTGTAATTATTTTTAACACTTTAATAAAAATATAAAAATAGTAAAAAGTAAATATCGTTTCTAAAGAGCTCCAATTAAATAAAATATGGTTTCTTAGAAAAAGTAAATCTACAAATTACAACTCCAAAATGCCGCTACAAGATGTCGCTAACAGATTTCAGGACCCGATTTCAGGACAAACTAGTTTTGCCTAGGCTAAACTAGTTCTTCTTATACAAGTACTATGTTTGCCAAAATCTAAAGTTAGGTTAGGTTGAGGTTCGACATGAACAGACAGGTACCCGGCCGCAGGCCGGGCACTTAGGTTCCATTTGGTACACCTAAAAAGATATGCGTGCATACTTAACTAAGGTTTAATGACCAAATGGAACTTAAGTGCCAAAAGATAGAAAAACGGAAATTCTACGCGGACGAAGTCGCGGGCGACCGCTAGTGCATAATATAAAATGACAGACTTCTCCACTTAGGCAGTATTCTGTAACTTAGCCCAGTTATTCTGCACCTTTCATATACTATACTATGATATGTTCTGATATAGGTATGTACTTACTATGCTAGATTTTATTATTGCAAGTTGCAACGTAAAAGAAAGTATGTATTACTATACATACATAGTAGTTACTAAAAGTACCCAACTCATTTGCTAGTAGGGGTTATGTTTTCTTTGATTGGTTGTGCCATATGACCCGCTTCTTCTTCTACCCAACATTTATAGCTTCACCAACTCTACCTTCGCTTCCAACCTAAGGAGGATAGAATAAAACTGCATGGAGTAGGGTTCATCAGATTTAATTCTAGGCTACTTTAAAAATAGTTAGGTATTCTACGGCATTATAATTAACTCTAATAATGATTTCATCCCAGCAAACTAAACAATATTTATTATTTTAATTACCTACATACTGTATCAAATATTTATTCTTTAGGCTGCAGATTACCTAGGAAACCTGCTGATTGACTAGTTACCTAAAATAAGCACCGCAAAAATATTAAACAATTTTTTATAATATCATCAGAGTAATCTGCAGATTACTAAGCTATTACTAATTATTACTATGACCTAAACTTAATTGCAGATAAAATCTGCACTCTACTGGCTGACGCACTTTGGCAGTAGAGCTCCAATAAACTAATATTATGGTAATAAAATAAAATGGAAAAAATAGAGCTGCAATATGCCGCTACAAGATGTTTTAACTTATTGAGCAGTTAAGGTTAGTTCAGGGTTAGTATTAACAATATAGGTAGGTACTTATTGATAATAAGTAAAATGTTAGTTATAACTTTTTAAATCTATGTTTGAATAATTCGCCATCAATATTATCATCTAAATCACTACAACGGTCAGAAGTATGCCATGAATTCCAAGGATTTTTTATTGAGCATAATAGTAATTATTATTATACTACCGTGCATCACTCAGCTAAAATAACTTATTTTCTTCACTAGGATATTATATGATTACAACGCCACCTACCCTAAGCAGATGCAACTGAAAGACTAAATAAAGTAGTAGTGTTGAGGTACAAAAATGTTTATACGAGTGTTGACGTAAGGATATTTTTAATTTCCAATAGATGGCTCTGCAATATAATTATATATTTTTATCTAAAATAATCTATATATATAAAAGAAAGTGGTGTTAGTTACACTATTTATAACTCAAGAACGGATGAACCGATTTGGCTCAAAATTGGTGGAGAGGTAGCTTAGAACCAGGAGACGGACATAGGATACTTTTTATCCCGTTCGACCGCGTTTCCGTCAAGTCAATATAAAACCTCTGGTATAACAAAAATGCATCTGACATGGAATAAAAAAACGAAAATGACAGTGGAAGAACAAAACGTAAATGACAGCTAAACGTAATTTTGTATTTGGTTAATTATGGTAAAAACAATTATAAAAATTATAGTTTAACGTACCTAATTGATAATATCATCAGTAATATGTTTTCTCTTTGAAACATCATTAACAATGCCGCGAGCAAGACGATCAAATGTTTCCTGCTACAAAGCTACGGATTGACGTGATTTATTGGATAGGTATAGTTGAGAACCTGGAGGGTGACAAAGATTTCCCGCGGGATGTTATGAACTAAATCCACGCAGACGAAGTCGCGGGCATCAGCTAGTCCAATTATAAAGGCTAGTGAGTAGTGGGTATCCCTTGCTCAATAGGCTCTCGTGCCAAACCAGGTCAAACGCCTTCGATACATCAAACGAGATGGCTTGCGCCTCACCATGCTTATTGATTGCGTCGCCCCAGATGTGTGCTGTATATATAGATCTGGATGTTACGGCGGAAGGGTACGTTTATGCACACGCGAGGCGTTGCGCGGCGCGTCGTGTCGCACGGTAAACTCAAATATGGCTAAGTATGAGAGCGTTCATGCAGAAGCGTTTGCGTTGAACGGCACGGTTGAACGGGCACCGCGGCGGGCGTCGCCCAACGCGCCGCGTGTGCATAATAAACGTACCCGAAGCCGGACCTACTGCTGGTCCGACAGGAGGTTATTTATACTCGAGGTATGCCAGCAGCCAGGAACATAATCGTTTAATACCCGCTCAAAACTTTTACACAGGCTGTCCCCATTCACAGGGAATTAGAGATCACTCAATTCATCCGGTCTCTTGAGTCTTGCCATCATCTCTACTCTACGACTCGTTGAACTTTGCGCGTAGGTATGCGAAATGTTATTTTTATCGAATATTGTTTATGGTTTAACACACAAGGAGTAGGTACCATACAGGAAGGAGGATTAAGGAAATTAAAAATCTTGAATTAGAAATCATGTTTTAAAATTATTTTATCATTATTTCTATACAGTTCAAATATTTTTAACCATCACTATCAGAAATATTTACTGAATCTTCCATGTAGTTATATTTTTTTGATTCATTTATTGCTGTGTTTAATGCTCCGAATATTAAATTAGCTTTAATCTTTTGCATTATTTTGTTATCATGAAATGGATGAGTATGGCAATTTTTTCTGAAACAATAAACCTAATATAAATTTTGGAATTTCAAAAATAGTACACCTCTAAAGCATTCAATGATCTCCATTAACAAGACCAATCTATCTGATGTAGTCAATCAGTGAGGATACTGTTTTATGTGTAGGTATAGAAGATATACTTTATTTATTATAAAGAGTAATAATAATATTATGTTAATATTACCTCTTAACTATTTCATCATTATGTGTATCAACAAACGCCCCGCAGCGCAAGAAGCGATAGTCTATGCATCGCCATCGGCGTTTGACTCCACCATATGCACTGTAGTGCATATTATAAACGTACCGATTGAGTACCATTTGTAAGGAGCCTCTATTTGATACAGTGTATTGTTGCAGCAAAGCTGTAAAAGTAATGAATACATTTAATTAGAAACTCATTAGTAGGAATATATTACAATATTTCAGAAACATTTTTAAAGCCGCGCCTAAACGATGAATAACTTGCATTTTATAAACTGGACCGCAATGAAAAAGGGTTAATTAGAAAATCTTCAATATCTTCAAAAGTACCTGACCTAGCTTAATGAAATAAAGACTAAATTAAAGAATATTTTATGTGCATGAAATAAAAAAAAACATGAATTTAAGCTTTTTATCTATATAAATAAAAATGAATGTTGGTAAGCGCATAACTCAAGAATGGAGGGACCAATTCGGTTAATTTTTTTTTTTATGTTCCTTAAGGTCCACGGAAGGTTTTAATAAAAAAAAAATTTTTACTTTTAACTTTTGACAGAACGAAGTCTGTCCGGGCAGCTAGTAATATTATAAATGTGAAAGTGTGATTGTTTCTTGGTTTGCTCTTCAAACACGCAGCAACTAAGCAACTGATCGACGAGATTTTTTTCCATGGTTATAGGAGAGTGACATAGCTAGTATATTATGTAGGTAAGTACTTTTCTTAGATCCCGGAAAAACAGACGGTTCCCGCAGAATTTTTAAAAACATTCACGTAGGCAAAGTCACAGGCAAAAGTTATATTTTAGTCATAGACATGATTCAACGTCATTTAATCGCAATTTCGATTTCAATTTGGAGATAATTCTAAACCGATAAATAGTCGAACTGATTAGAAGTGTCTCAGTGTTCCTAACGCGTACAATTTGGGTATCTTTAAAACAAGAGTGAATAGGCAAACGTGTTCTACCTTAAGCCACATCATCACTTTCCATCAGGTGTGATAGTGGTCAAGCGTGTGCCTATAATCTACTAGCTGACCTAGCGAACTTCGTACCGCTACCAAAAATATTTAGGGGTGGGGTCATCCTTATTATTTAAGGGTATGAAAAATAGATGTTGGCTGATTCTCAGACTTACGTACCCGATATGCTCACAAAATTTCATAAAAATTGGTCCAGCCATTTCGGAGGAGTTTGGTAACAAACACCGCGACATGAGAATTTTATATATTAGATATATAAAAAAGTTAAATAAACAACAAGCATACAACTGAAATATTATGTCTTGACTACGCTGCAGTCGGGTGAAAAAGCAATAAATTTCTAATTAATCCCATTCAGAATGCCCTAAGTCACGAATGGTTAACTTCCGTGTGAGATTCGAAGATTACCAGGACCTTAACAGTTAGGGTTATATTGATATCGGGGGTAAATGACCTCGCCCTCTGTCAATTGGACATAGGAACACGAGGAATAGTTTTCAATTGAAAATTGATAAAATTATAAGATCCCATGGTTGTTTACCTATTAGGTAAGTAGTTGTTGATAATAGAATAGAAAAGAATAGTTTTTTACTTTTACAAAGTGCTTTCGAATCGTCAAGTGAATCTACCACTGGTTCGGAATGCCATTCCAACCGAAACGAACCAGCAAGAAACTCCGCGGTTGCTCTTTTTTTTATAATATAACTAGCTGATGCCCGCGACTTCGTCCGCATGGATTTAGTTTTTAAAAATCCCGCGGGAACTCTTTCATTATCCGAGATAAAAAGTAGCTCTCCCGGTCTGAGGAACCACTACTACATCCATTACTATACCCATGCAAAAAATCGCATCAATCCGCTGTTCTGTTGCGACGTGATTGAAGGACAAACCAACAAACAAACACACTTTCGCATTTAAAATATCAGTAATGCTTTATTATAACACTTTTTATAATTGTCAAATTTTTTACCATACTTAACCAAAGACAAAATTACGTTTAGCTGTCATTTACGTTTTGTTATTCCACTGTCATTTGCGTTTTGTTATTCCATTTCAGATGCGTTTTTCTTATACCACGTTTTATAGTGACATGACGGAAACGCGGTCGAACGGGATAAAAAGTATCCTATGTCCGTCTCCTGGTCCTAAGCTACCTCACCACCAATTTTCAGAAAAATCGGTTCATCCGTTCTTGAGTTATAAATAGTGTAACTAACACCGCTTTCTTTTATATATATAGATATATAATCGTGGTTGTACGTACCTACCTATGCAGTTTATAGTTATTAATGTCTCACGAAGTTCTGGAGCGAGTTATATCCGAGCTTTTTTATCATTTTTATCTTAAAATATCAAGGGAAAGGTGACTGACTGACTGACTGATCTATCAACGCACAGCTCAAACCACCTGGACGGATCGAGTTGAAATATGGCATGGAGATAGCTAATATGACGTAGGCATCTGCTAAGAAAATATTTTTGAAAATTCAACCTGAGGGTGGGTTAAATAGGGGTTTGAAAAATGGAACTTTGCTGAGCGAAGCCGCGGGCATAAGCTAATAATTGATAATAATTGACGCTTGACGGGTCCAAAATATCTTTCCCGCAAGGAGCGTTAAACAGGGACTGACAGCTGTAGACCATACCGGTACCTATGTACCACCGTTATCATACCGGTACAATATAGGTTTGATACCTACACTTTTTAGGGTTCCATACCAAAATGGTAAAATGGAACCCTTATGGTGAGACTTTCTCCGTCCGTCTGTCCGTCCGTCCGTCACAGTCGATTATTTCAGTAACTATTAAAGCTATCGACATGAAATTTGGCATAGTTGTGTATAATAGTGGCCCAAAATCATTGGAATAAAGAAAAATCGAAAATTATTTTTAGTTTTAATAAAAAAAAGGGGGAAAATCGGGGGTTTGAAATTTCAAAGTAAAATAACTATATCGAGTGGGGTATCATATAAAAGGCTTTTACTTGTGCATTCTAAAACAGTTTTTTTATTTATTTCTATATATAATAGTTTTTGAGTAATCGGCCAAAATGTCGAAAAAAATACCGTTCCCCCCCCCCTTATCTCCGAAGTTTACCAATTGAAAAATCTGAAATAATTATGGTCAATAGAAGTTTATGTATATTTTACAGAAAAAATAAATTCAACGCGAAAATTATTTTAGTTTAATTAAAAAAGGGGGAAAATCAGGGGTTTGAAATTTCAAAGTAAGATAATTATACCGAGTGGGGTATGATATGAAAGGCCTTTACTTGTGCATATTAAAACAGTTTTTTATTTATTTCTAGATATAATAGTTTCTGATTAATCGGCCAAAATGTCGAAAAAAATACCGTTCCCCCCCTTATCTCCGAAGTTTACCAATCGAAAAATCTGAAATAATTATGGTCAATAGAAGTTTATGTATATTTTACAGGAAAAATAAAACCAACGCTCTAACTAGCATAGTTTTTTTATATTAACAATAAACCTCTACAAACAAAGTTAACGATAAATAAGCAAATTAATATAATATTATCGTTTTACTTTTACTTTTGGAGTATGGAACCCTCGGTGCGCGAGTCCGACTCGCACTTGGCCGGCTTTTTGTTTGATACTGAAATAATCGGCAGTGGCAATGTGTCGGCGGTCCGCGGTAAATGCAATTTGTGGAGGCCATCGCATCGGAAATCAGTAAAGCAAAGTAATACCCATACTGCTAGATACAAACTTTGATAAATGTATAGGTATAAATAACCCATTTATTCAAAAGGTAATAAAATTACTCTGAATAACAGTAACGTAATTTTCAGGTTATTCAGTCCCTATCATAAAGGGATAGCACAAGATTTAGACCTGTCACTTTAGTTGAGATGGCAAAAGAAAGATGAAGTACCTACAAGAATACCTATCATCCATAGTGCCTCAGTTAATCCTTCACACTATTGTGTGCTAATTTATCTAATCAATGGTTGTGTGTACTAGAGCATTGACTAAAATAAAGCCAGCCAAGTGCGAGCCGAACTAGTGTGCAAAGGGTTTCGTACTTACCAATAAAAAACAGGAATCAACTTCTGGTAGACAAAAAAATATGTATGCAAATAACAACAATTCAGTAGACGGACGGTTTCAACTCCAGTAGACGGTGACTTCCAACTTTTTCTCTCCTAATTTCGACTCCACAGTGTTTATGTTCAAACGAATATCCTCACAAGGTTTACGAATGCTCATTACTGTGTCCATATTGGTTCCGTAGTTATCTCAGTTGGTACACGACTTCTAGCCTTAGAAGTTGGACCTAGATTCCTAAGAAAATATAATTTAAGGAAACGTGCTAGCGAACTCGCTTATTACTTTTATCTGCCTTTGAAAAGAATAAAATGTTTGTGTACGTATAAGTTTCGCTAGTAAGGGAACGTCATGTAAGAGCTTGGAAAAAATACATATTTTAGTTTCTACGGGAAAAATAAAAAACCAAAAGCCACCAATCATCATCAATCCTATTAATCCTACTGATATCTATTACAAATGTGAAAGTTTGTGAGGATGGATGTATGGATGGATGGATGGATGGATGGATGGATGGATGTTTGTTGCTCTATAACGCCACAACAAATGAACCGATTTGGCTGTTTGGAATGGAGATAGCTCATACCCAGGATTAACACATAGGCTACTTTTATCCCGGAAAATTACAGAGTTCCCGCGAGAATTAAAAAAAAAACAACTAGTAGTATAAATGCGAAAGTGTGTTTGTTTGTTGGTTGGTTGATTCGTCCTTCAATCACGCAGCTCTACGGATCGGCATGACTTTTTGCATGGGTATACTTGGAAACTGACATAGGCTACCTTTAATCCCGGAAAAACAGAGGTTGCGGACAACACCTTAAATTAGTGTAAAATTAATTAATTCATTCATTTTTAGGGTTCCGTACCCAAAGGGTGCCAACGGGACCCTATTATTAAGCCTCCGCTGTCCGTCCGTCCGTCCGTCCGTCTGTCAGCGGGCTGTATCTCGTAAACCGTAATAGATAGACAGTTAAAATTGTCACATATTGTGTATTTCTATTGCCGCTATAACAAGAAATAATAATTAAAAACAAATACGCGTCGAATTGAGAACCTCCTCTTTTTGTTTTTTTTTTGAAGTCGGTTAAAAATTAAATTAAATTAAAAAATAAAGGGCATAAATGGAAAAGGAGTCGAAATAAAATTTTATTTTTTTACCCTGGCATAGTGGTGTGTCATTGTCTACAGCTCATTAAGTGGAGTTCAAATATATTATATTTTTTTATTTTTTAGCTACACAAATGAAGAAATGGGGGGCCGTCAAAGTTGTCGATTTAAGACCATTTTTGTTAGGGGGTCTATCTCAAAAACTAATCTAGTTTAGAATTTGAAATTTTGGTATATTATGTACTAAGTATAATATAGTATAATTAAACAACAAATACTGAAAACACCGATTTATAATGCGGTTTGTAAGTTGTGACCAAAACAAACGAGCATTTTTCGCCATATGCTAATTTAGTACTTTCTAAGAACTAAGATATCTAAATATGTATCTAGTTTTAAAAAAATGATTTGGTTACAAGTACGGAACCCTAAAAGAGCGAGGCACGACTCGCACTTGGCCGATTTTTAAGCTTTAAGTTAACTCCACCCGGACGAAGTCGTGGTCAAAAGCTAGTAAAGAATAGTTTCACTGTGTTCGGAAAATAATAGTCATAGTACACTTCCTTATTTCCAAATAGGAACAATTAATTCAATCCACGTTTTCGCCTAACGGTTGACGATAACCGCACACGAAGTCTAATGAATACTTTTTAATCTACTAGCTGAAGCCCGCGACTTCGCCAGCCTTGATTGAGGTTTCATACAAAAATTCTTATTAGTATTATGGGCAACACTAATAAGAATTTTTGTATAAAACCTCAATCAACGCGGACGAAAATAAATTAAATTGAATTAAATGGTGAAGATCTCATAAATATTGAAGGCGCTCGCATAAGATTAGATAGATAAATTTATTAGATCTTCACCAAAATTGGACATAACTTACCAGATGATACGCAATTTTCAAAAAAGAACTTTGAAATTGGTTCAGGTTTGACGAAGTTATGGAGTAAAATCGCCAAAACTATCAACCCCTATTTCACCCCCTTAATTGTTTTATTTTTATAACAAAAGGCAGCCTATGTCTTTTCCAAGGTCCAATCTATCTTTATACCAAAATTCATCTAAGTTGGTTCGGCGGCTTAGACGTGAAAGCGTAACAAACAAACAGACAGACTGACAGACAGAGCTTTAATATTAGTTTGGATTAAATTGCATGGATTGAATGGAATGGATACGCGAGTCGCAAAACTGAAGTGGAAATGAGCAGAGCACAACGTTCGAAGAGCTGTTAATAAGTACCTAATATAACTATGTAACTCACTATTTTATGTTACGCAGAATGTGGATCGGCCTTTATGTAAAGTGATCAAATAAAACCTTTGAGAGTGAAGGATAATCTAACAAGAATCACTCGATACAAGCCCGTTCATTCACACCGTCAAGAGCAATTTCATCACAAATTGATCAGTCTATTTCCTTATTGCCTTCACGTCATTGATAACAACGGCTTTTGCTGATTAGGGCAACCGCAGACTTGCGACAGTTATTTACAAAGGTTCTACTACAACTTTGTCTTTGCCTGCTAGCCTATAATAGTTTCCTCCCATATCTATCGCTTGTTTGCGAGTCTCAGGAGGCTAAGACGATCGAACATCCAAACGTACCAAATCTGCCTTTACATAGCATAATAATGGTTAATGTGGAAGACACGGTTCTGCCCGCAAAATTCAAATTTAATTTGGTTTTTCGCAATTAGTAAACTAATTCGACAAAGTAGGCTTATGGCATTCTATTGCGACAATGGCAGTATAATCTTCACAGGTTTATATAAAAATCTTTACTTGAAAGTGTCCAGTTTAAGAAATTAATCAAAATATCGACTAATTTATGAGTAACTCACGTCCAACTCAGTATTTTGATTAATTTCTTAAACTGGTCACTTTCAACTAAAGATTTTTATGTAAACCAGTGAAGGTGATAATTCCACTGGCGCAATTAGAAGGCCATAAGCCTACTTTGTCAATTACAATTAATATTTCATTAATGTAACACCTAAACTACTAAGCCGATTTTCGTGAATGAGTTATTAATTAGTTGATTTGTTATTGTGGTCTGGATGACATTTTATACGATTAAAGTCAATAAGACGGATGTCACGTCCAATTTTCCGTAATCGGGTTATAGTATAGTTTTTAATTTTTAACCGACTTCAAAAACGGAGGAGGTTCTCAATTCGTCGGAATCTTTTTTTTTTAATGTATGTTTACCGATTACTCGAAGACGCCTGAACCTACTTACTGATTTGGAAAATTCTTTTTTTGTTTGAAAGGGTATACTTCCCAGGTGGTCCCATCTCAAATCCTTCGAGTAGTTTTTAAAAAATCAACAATAAATTATAATATACTTTGTAATAGCGCGGGCGTTTGTATTCGGTTTTTGAAAGGATTTATTATTATTATTTATAGTAAGTAAGACAATTGAGTCGCAGTTGCAAGCTAACGACGACTCAACGGATCGCGTAGGTACAGGCAGGCAGGCATATTTGAAGATTGCCTCATACGATTCGGATTTGAACCTAGAAATTATTCATCTCATTCTTCTTGAGGTGCGAATGTCTTCCTGATGCCGCGTCGATTGCCAATATTATGGTCATTTTAACCACCTTGATAGTTCCAGCAAACAGTTCGAACGAAAATATTACTAGTGGTTCGCCCCGAACTGAGACCTCGCGGTAACGGTATCCCATGATTATTCATTCAATCGATACATGATAACCAAAACTGACATTATTATTATGCCCGTTTTCACCAAACATACCTAAATCATCCCCTAAGTAGGAGTCTCTTAACGTAGGTAGCTCCTAAATACAATCCTAAGTCCTAACATCCGTCCCAATATCCTTTTAGGTGTCCCGTACAGGATCGTGATAAATAAGTTGACAGAAAACATCAATCACCTAACTTATAGGTAGCCCGTAAAGGTTAGGGAACGTTAGTGAAAACATTGAATTCTTTATCAAACATTGAATTTAACTCGTAGTTCCATGGGAATAGTTACTGACTGCGCCATCTATTAGCATTATTGTGAAGCTATGTTGATGCTATATGAATTACTGACGCCCATTAAAAATTAAATAATCTCGTTTCTTTATAATATTCATATAATTTTAGTATTTGTTGTTCAAGTACAGGATATAAGTGACCTAAAAACATAAAATCAGTTTGAAAATCCATAGCGGATTTTTCTAGAGAGCGTCTTCAAGCGAGCGTATAAAATCGCCACTTTGAAAGCCCCCCATTTCGTCAATTTTAAGGGAAAAATTAAAAAAAAAATATTTTTGTACTCAGTTCAAAATTATCTTTAAAATGATACGTAACAATTTTATGTAACGCGATTTTTTTTTTTTTACTTCGCATTCGCTTCTATGAGAGCCCCCCTGAAATAAAGATTTTTATAACTTTTTAAGCCATTTTCGGCTGGAGGCCATCGGTTTACATATTATATCTAAATTTGAAGTAATTACGTTCAGTAATTCAAAAGTTATAAGGCTCTGACAGACGGACGGACGGACGGACGGACGGACGGACAAGTGCAAATCGCCCTAGTTAACTCAAAGACCTTCGCTTCGCTCGGTCGATAACGGTTCATAAATTCGAACCCGCGCAATAAAAGATGATAATTAATTATTTATTATATTACACGGGTTCCGGACGGAACACGGTTCAAAGTATTGTATATGACTTTATTCCTAGTAATCCTTATTCCTTCATAATTCCATTTGTTAAAAATGCGAAACTGTGTTTGTTTGTTGATTTGTTCTTCAATCACGCAATACCTTTTATCCCGAAAAAAAACGGGGAAAAAATAGGAAAAAAATTGGCCAAGTGCGAGTCGGGCCTCGCTCTTTTAGAGTTCCGTTAAAAAAAATTAAATTAAAATATTTCCATGTACCCATGGAAATATTTTAATTTAATTTTTTTAATTTAATTTAATTTTTTTTAACGGAACCCTAAAAGCTTTAACAACAGTTAAAGCGGCAATAGAAATACAAAATATGTGAAAATTTCAACTGTCTATCTATTACGGTTTACGAGATACAGGCCGCTGACAGACGGACGGACGGACGGACGGACAGCGGAGGCTTAGTAATAGGGTCCCGTTGGCATCCTTTGGGTACGGAACCCTAAAAACGGACCTGGTATTAAGGCGCGCTTGCAGAAACGTCGAGTTATCCTTTTAACCCAGAGTTAGCAGCTAACTCTGGGTTAAAAGGACAGATTTGACAGATTTCGTATAAAGCTTCAGTCAAAATTACAAATTTATTTCTGGTTTAACTAACACGGCATCTCTGCAAGCGGGCCTAAGAGCGACAAATTGGCCTACAAGGAAATACATTTTGAATAATATGAAATTGAAATTAAAATTAAATTAGCTAACTCACCTACCTCTTACAGCTAAGTAAAAAAAAACGTACCTTCTCATAAATGATAAAATTCCCTTGGTGCTGAATATTTTGGGGTTTGGGGCATTCCCTTATGATATAACGACCTTCGAATTCTTATTTTTATTATCACCTTTTATTTTCACAGTAGTCCTTTGAACCTTTCATTTTTATTAGGACAAACGGTTTATGACTCTTTTCAAAGGAATCATCCTGGGAAAACCTAGTGTTGAGGAAAATTCCTGAACTTTATGTTCCAAAGTACCTATGCCTACATAAGGTATAACGACCTTTGAATTCTTATTTTTATTTTCACAGCAGTCCTTTGAGCCTTTCACTTATATTAGGACAAACGTTTAATGACTCTTTTCAAAGGAATCAACATGGGGAAACCTAGTGTTGAGGAAAATTCCTGAACTTTATGTTCCAAAGTACATATTATGCCTACATAAGGTACCTACTTACCTTAAGAATTTTATGAATGTGTCACAATATACTTCCTGGTCTGTACTTTCTTAGAACGAATATTATGTGTTAAACTGAAAAGAGATTCGTCATCATCATGTTAAGTCTCAACCAATAGATATCAACTATGGCTGATCATGGATGACTTTAAAAATATCGCCACAGAAAATGATCTTAGCCACCTGTGTCCACTGGCTTATTCGTGGTGCCTCCCGGTGCGACATTACGAGTCGAGAATTAAATAATGACACCTGGATGACCGAGCTTAGCTCGGTTTTTTTTTGGTAAATCGTGTTTCTTGGATATTACTTCCCTTTAAATGTATTATATATATACTAGCTGATGCCCGTGACTTTGCCCGCGTGAATGTAGTTTTTAAAATCCCTCGGGAACTCTTTGATTGTCCGGGATAAAAAGGAGCCTATGTCACTCTCCAGGTCCTCAACTATACCTATGCAAAAAATCACGTCAATCCGTAGCTCTGTTGCGGTGTGATTGAAGGACAAACAAACAAACAAACACACTTTCGCATTTATAATATTAGTATGACGTATTAGTAAGGAAGAATTAATACCACGATAATAAAGGCGATCTAATTAAATTTTAGAACACAAAACCTACTATTGTGACTTAAATATGATAGGTAGATAATATTATATTCCCTCGGGGACTTTTTTGTAGAGAATAATGAGTACTTTAATCATGTAGTACATCATTTTTATGTATCATCAATAGTTTTCTCAGCACACGCCAAATAATGCATACTATAGGCAAAATTTTCCTACTTTGGGTTACATTATTGCAATTTTCTTAACGATCTCTAATTTTTTTGACAATAAATTATAGCCTATGCTACTTCCTGATAACTTAGCTTTCTATTGGTGAGAAAATGGTTAAAATCGGTCCAGTAGTTACAGAGCCTATTCGGTACAAACAAACAAACAAAAAAATCTTTCCTCTTTATAATATTACTATAGATATAGAAGTATAGATATACAAGAATTGCTCGTTTAAAGGTATTAGATAGATTAATAAGATAATTTTGTATTGGGAAGAATCTGCTCTCTTTCTCTTTTCCTTCCCTTTTCCCATTATTTAGTGTCAGGTCTCCTCACTTTTTTGCACCAAGAAGTTCAATCTTGGGTTATCGGTTCTGGCAATAGACCAGCAGGTCGATTGACGGTTCCGGGCGGCCCCTGCCTCTTTCCCTCGGGTAGGTTCAGCGCAATCTGTACTATGTACGTGATTGCTGCTACGTCTTTTTCTACGTCCGTACCATCTGAGGCGGTTTTCGGTGATTTTCTTGGTAATTGGAAAGTCTACTAATGTCAAAAAAGATTTTTAGCGAAAATTATCTTTATCTTTGGGGAATTTTAGTAGAAGCTTTGCAAGTGAAACGAAAACTACTTGATTTTGCATAATTATTATGTTTGTAAACATTGAGGCCTACCTCGGTGCGCCTCTAATCCACCAATTTTATATTATGTACTTTAAATCTAGGTTTAACCCAACAAAGATCTTTGAAACCGATTTTTTTTATAATAGCCAAGTTAGTAAAAGTTAATTTATATTCTCATCTCTCCTCGAAATAAGTAAACGAAAAACTTGTGTTAGGAGTGGGTACGACAAAAGTGTAATGGGTAAGGATTGAACCGTCCTTTGACCTTTTGTTGAAACCTTTGAACCTTTAAATTTTCAGTCCTCACACCGGGCTAAATAGCCCGTTTTAATGTGAGTATTTTGTTGCCTCAATAAGCAACAAATAAACAAAGGGAAATAAAATGAATTTATTTTAGGTCCCCTACTTCGGGTTAGAACTATAAATAGATAATCTTGCGTCACCGACCCACGGCGACGTTAGAACTACCAATCTTAATATTTATGGTCCAGAATCAATCCCTAAAGCGATTCATTTTAAAAATGTTCTTGATGGACAAGAAAATAAAACGGATTCCACATATTATTAAGATCAGTTAATGGTAGGGTTACATGGATTGCATCACTACTCAAGTTAAGGTATATAATTTGGTAAAAATTTTTTGAGGCCTTTGCTCAAATTCAAAATGAACCAACATGTGGCTATTATGACAAGTCAAGACTCTACCACCGGGTTGACTCTTGATACTATATTTTCTAGATTCAAAACCTACGTGAATAAAGTTAGCCCACCTGTAAAAAATCAGTTTAATGATTAATCTAAATATTAAGAGACTGAAAATTCATTAAAGTCAGTTATAAACTTTACATAGTGATATCATAAATATAGTATTTCTGACTACTGTAAGTAACGGTCATAAATGCCTTACAGACTCGTACAAGACTTCAAGATTCTTACGTTATATAACTTGGAGAAATATATTATAATTAAATATAACCATGCACACTATTAATACAATGCTATTATTTATTCAGGCAGAATACTTTTAAAATAAATGTAATAAAAATCTACTTAGGAAAGAGAATAAACATAAAGTGTTCAAACCGATGACTACTAAATAAAACCAGTTCTAATCAATTAAAATAAAATTACCTACTTGCCCGCAACTTTGTCCAAGTGGAGTTCGATTTTTAAGAACCCTCTGTTTTCCCGGGATAAAAGCCTATGCCACTCTCAAAGTCCTCAACTATATCCATGCAAACATCAAATCATTGGGTCAAATCATTACCCCGTATCTGTGTGATTGAATAACAAACACACAACATTTTTATAATATTAGTAGGGATAGGATAATAGGGATATATTAAACGATTGCAGTTTAAATTAAAATATTATTTTCGTACCACTTGCTCAAAAAAGTGACATTCTGTGCCACAAAAAGCGAACATAACAATAGTCATTTTTAATCTGTTAAAAACAGGGAAAGAAAATTGTACTGAATTTCATTCATCCTCTAGGGGGAGAATGTGATTTAAATTTGGAATACTTACCGATACCGAACTACATCTGTGTTTACAACATTGAGTTTGTATATTTTGTTTGTACATTATACATCTTTTTGAAAAAGGAATACGCATTTATTATGCAGTTATGATTATCTGGTATACATAATCATTAATCTGTGGTTATGATTATTAAATAAAATTACGAAAACCGACGAGGCCGTATGAGCTTGATGCCTTTGCTTTTCCGAAAAAAAATATTAGTCTAGGAATTTGCCGCGTTTTTGTTTTCTTCAAATACGTTAAGTTAATAAACGTTAAGTTTATTTTAATTTATTTTTATAAATAAGTTAATGTTCTAAAAATACGTTACGATGTTAAATCAAAGCGACAGTGACAGTGAATTGTCGGATTCCATCAGTGCAAATGCTGCCGCAATTATAAATAATTTGCTTCCAACAAAATCCAAGGAAAATTATTTAAAAACTTATGAAGAATTTTCAACGTGGAGAAGTGCGAAAGGCCTATCAATTTCAGAATCAGTACTTCTTGTCTATTTTGATTATTTATCCAAGACAAAGAATCCGAATACACTGTGGTGCATATACTCAAAACTGAAAGCTACAATAAGCATCAAACACAGCATTGAAATAAATAGATTCACGAAATTACTGGCTTTTTTAAAAAGAAAATCAGAAGGGCATTGCGCAAAAAAGTCTAAAATTTTTACGACTCAAAATGTGGAAAAATTTCTTAATGAAGCTCCAGACGAAATTTTTCTGGCTACAAAAGTAAGTATACATGATTTAACTATGAATATTTCGTATCTTAGTAATGGTAATTATTCTATATATTTACCTGTTTTTTATCTTTGTTATAGGTGGCCTTAATTTTTGGACTCAATGGTGCTTGCCGCGGATGTGAACTTGTAAACTTAAAGGTGGAGGACGTTGAAAATCATTCCAATGAGTTGCTGCTGATTAATGTAAAGGAAACTAAGACAAAGAAAAATCGGTCATTCATTGTACAAGGACAATATACTAAACTCATTCATAAATACCAAGCATTACGTCCCACCAACATGGAAAACAATAGATTTTTTATAAACTATCGGAATGGGAAATGTACTCGACAAGCCATCGGCAAAAATAAAATTAGCAATATGCCAAAGGAAATTGCTAAATATTTAAAACTTAAAGATGTTGAACTCTACACCGGTCACTGCTTTAGAAGAACTTCGGCGACTTTCTTGGCGGATTCAGGGGCGGATATTACGTCAATAAAAAGACACGGTGGTTGGAGCTCTGATAGTGTAGCTGAGGGTTATATCGAAAGCTCAATGGCGAATAAAACCATATTAAGCAGTCAAATTAACAAAAATATAAAACTTAATCCATCAGAGCCACAACCATCAACTTCCGGCATCTTATCTTCGTCCGTAAGTCACGATGCACCACCACCACTATCTCCGACGTATACTATCTACAATGAAACGCAAGTTCCTCAGACGCAAGAACAGAGAAATACTCAAATCAACTCATCAACAATAAACGTACCAAACAAAAATGTAACTCTCTCTATCAATAATTGGACCAATGTTTCGAATGTTAACTTTTACTTTTAATTGTCATTATTTTTAATAAATGCTTATCTCATATTATTATTGTGTTAATTTTTTCGCAAATGGTACGAAAAGTAGAGTATTTTCCTCGGTGATAAAGCTGTCTTAGTCTTGGGTGAACTTAAATCCCTCGCTACACTCAGGACTCGTCTTAAATCCCTCGCTTCGCTCGTGATTTAAGTTTTTAACACCCTCGCTACGCTCGGGAGTAAACCTCGAGTCCTTCGTTACGCTCGCGATTTAAATCGTCACCCGCGACAGAAGACACTGCTTTATCCCCTTGGTTAATAATCTACTATTTTAATCTCGCTTGAAAATAATAATTCAAAGAAAGCATCACTGCTACTACTCGTATGTAATCCAAAGCTACATTTTAATCTCTGGGCGTCGCCGCTTGCGTCTGTCAGAATCTGTTCTGCCCAAAATTTCGGGACGCGTAAAATTATTTTGTTAACAAATTTTTGTTCAAAGATTTATAGCTTTGTGTTATTGTTTAAAAGGTTATTCCTGGAAAAGAGAAATTCAGTACCAATAATATTGTTGTGGAATATTTAAGACTAGCTGACAGAGAATACTTTATACTCCTAGCGGTGGTAGCTGATGCCAACGATCACAAAGCTGTTAAGCTTCTCGAGTCGAACGCATTTCGTCAGTGTCATACTTTGTTTAATGCTCAAAGGTGTCTTATCAAGTCCACTAACTGGTCTGTGTATCAAATGTAAAGTTTTTTTCATTCTGCGTATATTGGAACTTGGAACGCACTTGGAACGTCAGCTTTCTTGGGCCAAAATCTCGTTTCTTCTTCTTCTTCTTCTTCGTTTGTTTAGTGGCTCCGCGCGTCGAGCGTTTGAGCCATAGTCAAGTTTTTCTGATCCTTTCTAAAATTCCGTTTCTTCAAATCCCGATTCCACCACTACAAAATAAGTTTCTCCGTTCCAAACAAAAACCCAATGGATAAAATAAACCACATTTTGTAGAAACTATTAAACTCATGAAATAGATTTTTGTTTGGAACGGAGAAACTTATTTTGTAATGGTGGAATCGGGATTTGAAGAGACGGAATTTTGGAAAGGATCAGAAAAACTTGACTCAAAATTTCAAAATCATTTATTTCATGTAGGCCAACCTGTGGCGCTTATGACAAGTCATGACTCTACCACCGGTTCGGAAAGCGGATTCTGCTGAGAAGAACCGGCAAGAAACTCAGCAGTTGCTCTTTTCAAAATTACACATTTTACAATATTTTTTTGTAGGTAATATGTATTTACTAGTAAATATCTTTCGTCTATGGTATTTACATTTTAATAACTTTTTATAATATCTTGTGGGCAGCTGGATGCAATGCCGATTTACCCCATGCAACTTGTTAGAATAGAATATTTCCAACAATGCGATGATATAATATTTATAGAACAACTCCAAAAATACATAAGTACAATATTCAATACATGTCAAGACTGGCAGACCAGCAGCCCCGCTTCCGACGGTGGCACCCGTTCACGACTATGGCTCAAACGCTCGACGCGCGGAGCCATTTAACAAACGAAGAAGAAGAAGAAAGGTTAAGTCATGGGTTAAGTCATTAGCCGTAATTCCTAGTTCCATGGGTTAAATAGAAGATCTAATAAATAATCGTCAATCGTGTTTTAAATACGAAACTTTACATAAAATTTTCTATGACCTTGGGACAAAATAGCACTGTTTTGTAAATGTTTTGTAATGAATACAACAGAAATTATGCTAAAAAAGCTGACAACACACCTCAAGGCTCAAACAAACCTTGAAAACTAAATACGGATGTGCACATAGATAATAACAATACCATTATCCTGGTGTTGCGAGTTTTATGGGGGTTTGACATTCCACAATGTCACGGTGAAAATGTAATTATAATGCAAAATTAAAGGCGGACCCTTTGGATGCTTATTTTAATTACCGTAAGAATTTTGATACATACTTATGTCCGATAAAAAATCTTAAGTAGTAGGTACCTAGATTGACCTACCTGATATTAGTATTAGTATTTGGGAGGTTTAGTGAGGAGTAAGAATCGATTGTTTGAGATGAAACGTTGATGGTTTTAAAGACAATAATATTATAATATAATAATACCTAATTATTGTTGAATAGCAATCAGGATTTTTTAATTTATTAATTTTTAGTTCCTATTCAAATTCTGTGGCTCAAGTAGGTACCTAGGTATAACGAATTGCCCAGTCATGATTGTCCCTGAATCGAGTCGGAAGTATCAAAGAAAGCTATTTAGCTATCTTGGGCTGCGAAAGCATTTGAGAGCCCACCTCATTATTATCCAAAGAAACCTCCTACCATTATAGGAAAAAGGAAAGGGGTCACAACTCTCACCAATGAGACCTCAAACCTCTTCAGAGATTACCCATCTGCGCGGGAGATATTATAGTGCACAAGTGTGTGTGGAAATAGGTACAGGTGAACTCTCTATTCCCTCACTCTCATAGTCCCATGGGACGAAAATCATACACAACCGGAGAGAGATCAGGCACAAAACCGACGGCTTTACGTGCTCTTTTCTTGACAGAAAAAAACGAGTGTGTTTTAGACCACGCGACTGAAGTAAAACTTACGAAACGCAACTGGCTATGAGAGAAAGAGAGAAAGAAAATGTGTGCTTGCACCTCTCTCTCTTGCCCCTACAGTAATATACGAAACGTAACTCTCTCTCTCTCTTTCTATCTTCACTAACTTATATCTCCCTCTCAACTTCCGTTCGCCTCGCCCGATCACACTTTTCGTAACGCATTCACCAGCTTACTCCCCAAGTCAAGCGCGCGTAAAGACGTTTTACTTCAAAAACCAAGCCATTTTATTGGCCCGACCCGGGAATCGAGCCCGGGACCTCTTCATCTGCAGTCGAACATAGACTACTGCAGCAATTATACGGTTCACATAGCTTACCATAGTCCATAACTAATTTGCGTTGTGGAAATTGGACAAGTTTAAAATGTGATAGAAACTTGGTAATTGCGCTGAAAGTTTCAGGATTTATTTCAGTTAGAATGTTAATTAGGTTGTTTCGTGTTCAGGCGCGATTACGTTCCGAAATTCACCGGCTATATTTAGAGCTTGACATTTCGCCGGGAAATGGGAAATAATTGTTATTGTAGGGGGTGTTGATCGTTATTCACAATTATTGAACTAATACATACTTTACGTTGACTACTTTAACGGTAAAGTTAGTAAAAATACAATACTTAGTAATTAGTTCGTACCTATGTTAAAGATGCACAATAAATCCATACTTTCTACACTGGTCACATGGAAAAGGGTCTCTGTTTCCAAAAATGGATACTGCTTAAACACTGGTGCATTCCCTATTAAATATTATGTATATATTTTTTAATTATTATCCGATGGATTAACAATATTCTGACCAGATCGGAGAGATATGACTTATTTATGTCCTGAACATGTCCTGAAGCACGAGGTGGTTTAATTCTATAAATCCTACAACACACAACAGATTGGAAAATCCTTTAAGTTTTTCTTTGGCCTGACCCGGGTATCTACTGCCCGATTTAGGCAGAACAAGCTAGCCTCTTCAACAATTAAGCACATAAAGAAAACATAATAGGAAGAGTTCAAGTAACAAACATCTGCTAGTAATTAAAACAAATAGGTAAGCACAGTACACCTACAAATAAAAGTGGAGATAGTAACAAAGCATCTCATTTGGCGTTAAAGCTGGCACTTTACCTCGCTAATTAGCTACCGGCTCAGATACTACTGTTCCATAGACTTTAAAACAAATTCTAAGACATAATGCAGAAATCATAATGAAATAGTAAAAATTGCATACCAATTAAGAAGAAGAAGGAAGATTACCCAGTAGGAATAATAAAATTATTTTATAGGTACGTTTTACATTGAGGATATTATGTTTCACGACAGAATTACACACATTACTTTTCGATACTTTTCTTTCTTTCTATAAAGTTTAATTTGGTATTGTAAGTATTGAATTAAGAAGTACCTTGTTGGGTACGTTTAATATGACCGCGTGTTTTATGGTATACTTATTATTTTGCAATATTTGTTTGAATTTGCCACTATAATATGTTTAAATAGGTATGTGGTACATGTCATTATAAAAATTCCATACAAATATTTTTATTTCCACCTCCCATAGTAGAATTTTAACTATTAACGAAATGGCATCCACATAGTTACTTAATCTTAAATAAGAAATAATTCTTTTTAAAAAAACAATTAAAACGGGCCCGCGCCACTACAAAGTAAGTATATAAAAAGCTGATTTTTTAAAAACAGCTCGACAGTTTTAAAAAAAAATTAAATGGGACCACCTGGGAAGTACTATTATAACCTTTGAAACGAAAAAATATTTTTTCAAATCGGTTCAGGCGTCTTCGAGTACTTTGTGAACCAACTGTGAACATACATTAAAAAAAAAGATTCCGACGAATTGAGAACCTAATATTTTGAAATCGGTCAAAAATTAATTAAAAAACTTCCCACTCTAGGCGCTTCTTAAGCATGTGTTTTATTATCGTTTTACTCTTGGTTTCTAAGGGCTGCGTTTGCATATTGCACTAAGGTATCGATAAAGTTGCTGACATACCTAGCTATTACTTTTTACTCGTAAGTATGAACCTGATTATCCACCTTTTACAAAACTTTTTTATATTGTGGACTTAAGAAAGTTAATTATATTTTCGTCGGTAATTCGTACTAAAGGTACTTTTAGAATATATTTGTCGTTATGAATTACTTTCATTTTTTACTTTTTCAAACCTTATCTTACTTTACTGGTTTTAAAAAAAACATGAGTCACGTAAACTAGGTAACTTTATTAAAGATTTTATAACTTTCCCTATTTTTCACTCACTTCGCGGACCTCCAAAAGGTCTTTAGATGCGCCAATAAATGTTTCACACAAAAAACCTAATCATTTGTGTCTCGGTACGCCATTGCCTTTGGTATGCAAAGTCGCTGACTTAACAATATAGAATATAGTGTAAGTTGCTAATGCATTTAAGATTCGTTTACTTTCCAAGTTCACCCCGCACGCTTTGGAATACACTAAGGAATTCCCCAGATCGGGAAGATAGCGTGTTTATAGTAGTGAAGTGGGCAATCGATATGCAGAAACGATTACTTGCAGTTCTTTAGCTTTGGCCCGCGATTTCGCGAGTTAAGTTCCTAAAAATATCGCGAAACCCTCTGTTTTTCCGGGATAAAAGATAGCTTATGTCACTCTCCAAGTCCTCAACAATATTCATGCAAAAAATGATGTCGATCTGTAGCTCCGTTGCTTTGTGATTGAGTTAATCTTTCCGAATTAGGAATGTTAATTGGCATGTAAAATCACTTAAAACTTTTTTTACAGTAAAGCTTTTATTTATACAGATACACTAGTTTTTGTTTTATTTAAAAATACCAGATTTTACATGCATTCAAAGTTCGCTTAGATATCGAGTCCCGCTAACAGTCACGTGGCTGTGTGTGTCGTCATTTTCCAAAGCTCCCCGCTTAGTCGCAAGTTGCCAGCTATAGTAGCGGTAGTTTACTTGCGCAGTGTTTTGTTTCATCGTTTCCAGTTGAAACGCAAGCACAGAATACCTAATAACGCCATAGGGAAGAGTGGGAACGGGCTGAACGAGTGTTGTATTATGACGTCACGCGCATTGAAAGCCGGTATCTTGGAAACTAATTGACGTATCGAAATAATTCTTTAACGAGTATGTTTTATTTTCAACGGAGAATACAGAAAGCTAACATTCAAAATTAGTGAACATTCTTAATTACAGGGATTTTGCTAACAGAGCAAATCAGCAACTCTCAAACAAACGTCACGCTAGGGTAGTATAGTGATCGAAAAATCTCACCCCATATCAACATGACTGTACATGTACACGCTTTGAGTATATAACCAACATATATACTCAAAGTGTACACGAGACATCCCTACATACTAGGTTATCATTATGCAAACGCATGCCTGGAAAGGTGACGTGACAAAAAATCTGCCTCACACGCGAAGTTCACATAAACGTTCTAGACTCCCTTTGCATGTACCTTGATATAATAATATTATTTGTTCACCTTTTTAACCGACTTCTACTTTCTTAACTCTTATATTATGGGAATTGGGTATTTCACTGTTGTCAAAATGTTGATATTTATTTTTTATAATCGAAAATGTAACATGTAAGAATAACTTTTGCAAAAACAGGAAATAAATTGGTCAAAAAAACAAATAAGTTATAAACTGTTTTACTGTGACTGTATTTGTCTCTTTCTAAAAACGAAACTGTCTATGTTATGGTATGGTGTATGCAGCTGCTGACTTGTGACATCACACTTCAATAGCGCTCTATCTGTCTAACAGGAAAATTGCATTAGCGTAACAATCGCAATCACCTCTGATTGGCTGAATTTATGGCGTTTTTTTTTTCTTCGATACGTTTTAGCTATAAGTACTATAGCTATACTATAACTATAACTATAGCTAAAGAGTACCAGTCAATCAGAGGTGCTTGCGACCATCATCATACTGATGCAATCATTTTTAAACAATCCCTGCACAGCTGCATTAATAAATAAGTAAGTATTATTTGCAACAAGAAAGAATACGAAATTAAAATATACCTACTGGTTGCAATTTCGCTATCAAATCTCCTTCGAGCTCGCCCCTTTGTCTTGGGACTAAATAAAATCTGGAGTTTACAGACAAAATCGAAGAACTTTGCTAGTTAAAATAAATTACCTACACACAATAGCTAGCAAGATAGCAGGTATTAGTGAAATAATCGCTTAGATCGAGTTCAAAAACCTTAGGCGAAACCTTTAAAAGTGCAAATTTATTCAAATTTCATAAAAAAAAAACCAACCCGCATGCCCGCTTCCTTTCAATGCGGTTGAACGAGGGAGATGAATATCCCAAGATATTCTATAGAATATATTCCGAGGGTGAGCGTGTAAAAGAGACAGCTAGCTTTCACTTGCATCTACGTAGAACTCGTTTAACAATAGGTGAAGTGTGCACGCGCATAGTAAAAAGAAAAGTCTTTTAATAGCAATGTTTGTATGGTTTTTTTAAAGTGACAGGTTAACGACTGACTACGGCTATGGACTACGGTCTCATCTGACGGCAAATTATGATGCTGTCTTGAGGAGATTGCACATTTCTGTACAAGTGTAAATTGAAAATTTCAATCACCCCCGACATGTGAATCTACGGCCGGACTACTGTACTAAACTGTTACCCACTTTTCTGCTCCATCATCAGATACTTCTCCTCTATCCTCGATCCTCTATCATTTATCTAGCACCTACTAATTGAGACCATTCTAATGAAGCCAAACACACTATATCTACTGTTAGTTGATGAAGAATTGGGTATCCCGTAAACTAGATACCAGCACCAGGTCAACGTGACCGTATTGCAAGATCATACCTGCAAGGTACCTACTCATTGAAACTAATCTACTGTATCCAAATACGATATGTCTGCTGTGAGTTTTCGAAGAGTCGGGTTCTCTGGAGACCATTCTGGTTGCAGCATCAGGTCGAAGTTATTAAATAATTATCACTTAACGATTATACTGGCACGCGTGAAGCACTTAATCGAGTAATCATACGCCAAAAATGCATTACATCATTTTGGAAAAGAGCTGATACTCTTACACTGCTGGACCGATATTAACCAAACATAAGCTAAGTACCACCGCAAAGAAACTGGCTTTCAAATGAAAAACCGCATCGAAATCGGTCCATCTGTTTGAGAGCTACGATGCCACAGACAGACAGGCAGACATCGACGCCAAACTTATACACCCCTCTTTTTACGTCGGGAGTTAAAAATACAAATCTGGGTTCAGGAAATGCAATTAGATCCAAAGGAAGCGCATTTTCAGCATTGAATGAATATCTACATTCTGCATCAGACGGCGTTGACATCCGACGGTCGCGCACTAAGCGCTTTGATTCCTCGTTCCTGATACGCACCGCTAAAAGGAGTGTCCTTCCGTATTTCCAACCAACGTGGGTACCCTACGTGAATAAGCGTTTTCTAAGCAAGCGTGCAAAAAAACCGAATGTCAACATTAATTCTTTAACGATAACGTAGTGTCGTATTTGTATCGTAGATCGCGTTCTAACTTTGTTGGCGTTGCAGTGGAAAGCCAAATAGTAAATAATGTGTAGGTATTCGTAAGTGCGACTAACGCACAACATCAGCGTTTGAGATATTCTGATCTTACAGTATCACGTGACACAATTTTGATGTAGATCCTATGAAATACATAGATTAACATACATTTGGTAATTCCTACATTCCTACCATATCTGGCTCGGTCGCGGCTACAAAGTTTTATCTGGAAAAAAATGTAGTGATTTTATTTAGTATCTAATGTAGAATATATCGCAATAATTATGAAATGTTGATTTTTCTAATGGCGCTATATAAGCTACATTACTTGAAAAATAACTCACAGATGACTACAATAAAAAGTAAAAAGTAAGATTTTATAAGGAACCATTACACATATATTTTCAAAAATTGTGACTTTAGAGATAAAACAGTATTGCAATTGAGTTTTCTATGAATGTAAACTTGAATGAATGTAGATTTCTAAAAGTTAAAATATTAGTTATACTACATAGTATACCTACATACTATACAGCTAAAATGATTTTAAGTTTAACTCATAAGTGAACACACCTTTATAGTTTGATCCAGTCGACAAGGTAGTGTCATCGGTGAGAATATCCTGAGGACGTATCTATCATTATAATTCATTTGCTCGTCTTAAAACCGGATATTTATGAGTATATGCATCCGTCAACGCATCCGATATGAGAACCGCATACGTGACACTGATGACGACTTAACTTGATACATCATCGACCCTACTATTAATTTCATCACTATTAATTTTGCTGACTTACTCAACCGAGGATAAAAACGATCTCAGAATGAACCTCACTGTGTAAAGAATTAAGGTTTTGTACTAGCTTTTAAATCACTAAAGAATAAAGAAAAAAGCGCCCGCGCTGGCTAGATCTTTTAAGTCGGCGATAAGAGAGCCAACAAATTGAAAAAATTGCACAAAGATGTACAAGATCGGGCAAAGTGGGCAAAAGTATGTCAGAAAGCGGACCCCACCTTGTAGGATAACGCTTAGTCGAATAAGAAAAAAAAAAGGTAAGTATGCAAAAAATATGTTCCTCTAAATTTATCAAAATGTAACTGGGACTCAGGAATTATTTTCGTTTTCTTTTTTTAGATTTCCGAGAAGTGGCGGGGTCCAAACTTTGAAATTGGGAATTTATGTACCTACCAACTAATTGTTCTTTTTATTTAAATGCTCAGGTACCGAGGAATGCTCGATTGTTAACTCCGTAAGTTATTGTCACGCTATTCAGGAATTACTTCGTGACAGGTCCCAGACGTTTGTTCGATCGTGATTACTGAACCTGTAATATTTCACTTTAACGGTGTTTTCAGTGCTAAGAAGTTGTCACATAGAAAAATAGAAATCGAAGTAAGAATAAATATCGCTTTAAGTTTGGTAAAGGGCATAATATGACAAGGAAACGTACTGAGGGATGCACGCAGCAAAACAAATAAATAACCTCCATATTAAATAAATAAGTGCACTTAATTGTTGCTGAATTAGAAAAAATCTTATAAATAAACTTTAAAATTAAATAAAAAAGGTACAACTGGCAGCTTTATCGCTTAAAAAGAAGCTATTTCTATCGGGCAACCATGTTGCAAAGAATATGAGGGAAAGGTTTAAGGGTAGACTCCAGAGTGGTAAAGAAAAAGAAGAAGGGAACACGGGAGGCATCACACAGAGTGGTTAAACTTATATCATTCATCTTTTTTTGACCGGGGTTTAAAAAAGTAATGTTGTACAAAGACGAGCAAAACTCCTTTACATAAACAAAAGCAAAACAGCCAAAGTGATACATTGCTTACAAAGAGCATAGATTGTTGGCTCGCGTTTTTAATTGCCAACTAAATCAATTTGGGCGTATCCCTCTACCATGTAGAATTTATTTTATTTATTCCCTGTCAAATTTTAATTGAAATATGATCGTTTCCAATGTCTTAATTTTGTTTAATATTTTATAATGGCTACCCCATATCCCTTGAGGGTTCAAATTTTAGCGGTGATAGCCTATGGTTAAGAGTATAACCCCCCTTTTCAGAGAGTACATGGTACAATTCCCACTTAACTTCTCGGAGTTAATATGTGCGTTTTTATTTGCTTGCTTCTCCTTGATAATAAAGCGTGTGTAAAGACTGCCAATTCGTACTGGCTAGCTAGCGGATAGGAGTAGACTGGCGATGGGTTGAAATATAATGATGATGATAATGACTCACAAGTTCCATTACATATTACATACTTTTGCATAATATCAGCTCACTCCAAATTCGAGAAATTCAGTATTTAGTTATTGCTAGATGATGCCCGCAACTTCGCCCGCGTGTATTAAGGTTTTTTAATTCCCGCGGGAACTCTGTAATTTTTCGAGATTAAGAGTAGCCTATGTGTTAATCTTGGGTATAGAAGCAGTGATAGCCTAGTGGTTAGGACTGTGGTCTCCTATTCGGGGGGTCGCAGCTTCGATCTGACTTTTCGGAGTCAAGTGCGTTTAAGCAATTAAATATTACTTGCTTCGACGGTGAAGGAAAACATCGTGAGGAAACCTGCACATCTGAGAGTTCTTTATAATGTTCTCGAAGGTGTGAAGTCCACCAATTCGCATTGGGTCAGCGTGGTGGACTATGGCCTATAAACCTTCTCTGAGAGGAGATCTGCGCTCAGAAGTGAGCCGTTGATGGGTTGCTAATGATGATGATGTGGTTATCTTGGGTATAAGCTATCTCTAATCTATACTTATAATAAAACTGTAACTGGAAGATTTCTGTACATTTAATATATTTTGAAAATTTTAATTGGGGGATGCTTGACTATCGATACTGAGCCCAAAACAGATTTTTATTTAATTTTTGTCTGTCTGTCTGTCTGTCTGTCTGTCTGTCTGTCTGTCTGTCTGTCTGTCCGCGCTTCACGCGAAAACTACTGAACGGATTTAAATGAAATTTAGTATAGCGGTAGCTGATACTCCGGGTCAACATATAGGATAGTTTTTATCCCGATAAAACATAAGGTTATTCCAGGATAGGGGATGAAACTTTTTGTTGATTTTACTCCATAACTCTGTCAAATCTGAACGGATTTTAATAATTCTTTCTTTATTTGAAAGTGTGTACGACAAGAAATACAATGACCAATTTTGGTGAAGATCGGCTAGATATTATCGGAGATAGAGGACAAAACTTCTCTCGGATTCGGGACTCGGTTCCAGGTCACTAGCATACAATATATACGTATATAGCATGCGATTCATACCATACATACATACATACATACCATACATACATACATACATACATACATACATACATTCATACCATAGCCATATCTTGACCTGAGCCATCCATTACATACTAATTTTAGACTATATCACTGACCTCCAGGCCCTAGCTCCTCAATCCTGATGCAGTGTACTGCCCACCTAAATCATTGATATTTACGAACTGTCGATTGTGAATTGATATTGTAGGTGCCAAATATTTAAAATATAATAGCGTAGTGGAGCCGTAAAAGAGGACTCAATTCTGATGCTGCTGGGTACTGCTCACCAATGGTAGGTAACACTTAGTATGAACTACTTAGATTTTCGACCGAGCGAAGCGAAGGTCTTTGAGTTAACTAGGGCGATTTGCACTTGTCAGTCCGTCCGTCCGTCCGTCCGTCCGTCTGTCAGAGCCTTATAACTTTTGAATTACTGAACGTAATTACTTCAAATTTAGATATAATATGTAAACCGATGGCCTCCAGCCGAAAATGGCTTAAAAAGTTATAAAAATCTTTATTTCAGGGGGGCTCTCATAGAAGCGAATGCGAAGTAAAAAAAAAAAATCGCGTTACATAAAATTGTTACGTATCATTTTAAAGATAATTTTGAACTGAGTACAAAAATATTTTTTTTTTAATTTTTCCCTTAAAATTGACGAAATGGGGGGCTTTCAAAGTGGCGATTTTATACGCTCGCTTGAAGACGCTCTCTAGAAAAATCCGCTATGGATTTTCAAACTGATTTTATGTTTTTAGGTCACTTATATCCTGTACTTGAACAACAAATACTAAAATTATATGAATATTATAAAGAAACGAGATTATTTAATTTTTAATGGGCGTCAGTAATTCATATAGCATCAACATAGCTTCACAATAATGCTAATAGATGGCGCAGTCAGTAACTATTCCCATGGAACTACGAGTTAAATTCAATGTTTGATAAATAATTCAATGTTTTCACTAACGTTCCCTAACCTTTACGGGCTACCTATAAGTTAGGTGATTGATGTTTTCTGTCAACTTATTTATCACGATCCTGTACGGGACACCTAAAAGGATATTGGGACGGATGTTAGGACTTAGGATTGTATTTAGGAGCTACCTACGTTAAGAGACTCCTACTTAGGGGATGATTTAGGTATGTTTGGTGAAAACGGGCATAATAATAATGTCAGTTTTGGTTATCATGTATCGATTGAATGAATAATCATGGGATACCGTTACCGCGAGGTCTCAGTTCGGGGCGAACCACTAGTATTTATAATTCGCTAATATTCGCGATAATTTCGCGTCTCCGTTTTCCGTTTACTAAAATTTCCCACAGTAGCTTTGTATTCTTAGATGGCATCATTCTATTCAGCTAATTTAATTATCGCTCGGTTCGGTTTAGGAATCATCCTCCTCCCTTCTCCTCCCCATGCTACAACTACTAATGGTACCAACTTCTCAATCCCGATGCTGCTGATGATAATACCCACCTAAATACTGGGTGTTTACAAAATGTCGATAATGAAATCATATTGTAGGTACCAAGTGAAGACTACAAAGTGGCATAGTGCAATCGTAAAAAATGTCTCACTCGCTTCGTTCGCGAGAATGTCGTTTGTAGATTTCTTATTAACCGACTTCGAAAAAGGAGCAGATTCTCAATTTGTCGGAATCTATTTTTTCAATTTTTTTTATGTATGTTCACCGATTACTTGAAGGCGCCTGAACTGATTTGGAAAATTCTTACTTTTTTGTTTGAAAGGGTATACTTCCCAGGTGGTTTTTAAATTTTACCGAAATCGGTTGAGCGGTTTTAAAAAATTAAGAAAAAAAAATACATACTTTGTTTTGTAAAAAATTATATTGAATTATATACTCATTAGTATATGGACTACACAGAGGCGTAGTGCGATCAAAAAATCTTCGCGCTTGCTTCGCTCGCGAAAATATCAGTTTTCAGTTGCTACTGCGGGTGCCAAGTATGAACTACAAAGAAGCGTAGTGCAATCGAAAATTTTTGCGCTCGCTTCGCTCGCGAAAATGTCGGTTGTAGATTGCTTTTGTCTATACCAATTAGTATGGACTACACAGAGGCGTAGTGCTATCAAAATATTTTCGCACTCGCTTCACTCGCGAAAATTTCGGTTTTCGCTTGCTAATGTAGGTGCCAAGTATAAACTAAAAAGGAGCGTAGTGCAATCTTAAATTTTTGCGCTCGCTTTGCTCGCGAAATTGTGTCTTTTCTTGATTGGTATTGTAAGAACAAAGTATGAAGGACACAGTTAAGTAGTGGAGCCCTAAAAAAATTGCGAAAATGTCCGTTTTGGATTGCCAAGTATGGACTACATAGTGATGCAATGTAATTGTAAAAAATTTCGCGCTCGCTTCGCTCGCGAAAATGTCTTTTCTTTATTGTTGTTGTAAGTGTAAACCAAGTATGAAGTACATAGGTAGTGCAGTCCTAAAAAATTTCGCGCTCGCTTCGCTCGCGAAAATTTCTTTTCTTCGTCATTGTTGTGAGTGTAAACCAAGTATGGAGTACATAGTTAAGTAGTGCGTTCCTAAAAAATTTCGCGCTCGCTTCGCTCGCGAAAATATCACTTTTCAGTTGCTATTGTAGGTGCCAAGTATGAACTACAAAGAAGCGTAGTGCGATCAAAATATTTTCGTAGATTGCTTTTGTCTATACCAATTAGCATGGACTACACAGAGGCGTAGTGCGATCAAAATATTTTCGCGCTCGCTTCGCTCGCGAAAATTTCGGTTTTCGCTTGCTGATGTAGGTGCCAAGTATAAACTAAAAAGGAGCGTAGTGCAATCTAAAATTTTTGCGCTCGCTTTGCTTGCGAAATTGTGTCTTTTCTTGATTGGTATTGTAAGAACCAAGTATGAAGGACACAGTTAAGTAGTGTAGCCCTAAAAAATTTGCGAAAATGTCCGTTTTCGATTGCCAAGTATGGGATACATAGTGATGCAATGTAATTGTAAAAAATTAGGCGCTCGCTTCGCTCGCGAATATGTCTTTTCTTCATTGTTGTTGTAAGTGTAAACCAAGTATGGAGTACATAGTTAAGTAGTGCGTTCCTAAAAAATTTCACGCTCGCTTCGCTCGCGTAAATGTCTTTTCTTCATTATTGTTGTGAGTGTAAACCAAGTATGGAGTACATAGTTAAGTAGTGCGTTCCTAAAAAATTTCGCGCTCGCTTCGCTCGCGAAAATATCAGTTTTCAGTTGCTACTGTAGGTGTCAAATATGAACTACAAATAAGCGCAGGGCAATCGAAAATTTTTGCGCTCGCTTCGCTCGCGAAAATGTCGGTTGTAGATTACTTTTGTCTATACCAATTAGTATGGACTACACAGAGGCGTAGTGCGATCAAAATATTTTTGCGCTCGCTTCGCTCGCGAAAATTTCGGTTTTCGCTTGCTAATGTAGGTGCCAAGTAGAAACTAAAAAGGAGCGTAGTGCAATCTAAAATTTTTGCGCTCGCTTTGCTCGCGTAATTGTGTCTTTTCTTGATTGGTATTGTAAGAACCAAGTATGAAGGACACAGTTAAGTAGTGCAGCCCTAAAAAATTTGCGAAAATGTCCGTTTTCGATTGCCAAGTATGGACTACATAGTGATGCAACGTAATTGTAAAAAATTTCGCGCTCGCTTCGCTCGCGAAAATGTCTTTTCTTCATTGTTGTTGTGAGTGTAAACCAAGTATTGAGTACATAGTTAAGTAGTGCATTCCTAAAAAATTTCGCGCTCGCTTCGCTCGCGACAGCGTCGGTTTTGTGTTGCTTATGTAGGTGCCAAGTATGGACTACATAGTGGCGTAGTGCAATCGTAAAAACTGTCGCACTCGCTTTACTAGCGATAATGTCGATTATAGATTGCTTTTGTCTATACCAATTAGTATGGATTACACAGAGGCGTACTTAATGCGATCAAAAAATCTTTGCGCTCGCTTCGCTCGCGAAAATATCAGTTTTCAGTTGCTACTGTAGGTGCCAAGTATGAACTACAATTAAGCGTAGTGCAATCGAAAATTTTTGTGCTCGCTTCGCTCGCGAAATGTGTCTTTCTTGATTGATACTGTAAGAACCAAGTATGAATGACACAGTTATGTAGTGCAGCCCTAAAAAATTTTGCGAAATGTCCGTTTTGGACTACATAGTGATGCAATGAAATCTTAAAAATTTTCGAGCTCGCTTCGTTGGCGAAAATGTCTTTTCTTAATTGTTGTTGTGAGTGTAAACCAAGTATGGAGTACATAGTTAAGTAGTGCAGTTCTGAAAATTTCGCGCTCGCTTCGCTCGCGATAACGTCACTTTTATGTTGCTTATGTAGGTGCCAAGTATGGACTATATGGTGGCGTAGTGCAATCCTTAAAATGTCGCACTGGCTTTACTAGCGATAATGTCGATTATAGATTGCTTTTGTAGATACCAATTAGTATGGGCTACACAGAGGCGTAGTGCGATCAAAAAAAATTCGCACTCGCTTCGCTCACGAAAATTTCGGTTTTCAGTTGCTACTGTAGATGCCAAGTATAAACTAAAAAGAAGCGTAGTGCAATCGAAAATTCTCGCCTGCATCACTGGACTGTAGTCCAGTGATGCATCATTGAAGACCAGTTACCAACTCCTCAATCCTGATGCTGCTGGTCCTGCCTAAATTGTGGGTATTTACAAAATTTCCATTTTGAATTGATATTGTAGGTTTGCAGGTACCAAGTAGGTACAGAATATTATATAGTGACGTAGTAAAAACCTCACGATTAACATAAAACAATTCTTTTTTATTACTTTTTCCACGCGGACGAAGTCGCGGGCATCAGCTAGTCGCTATATATATTGGGTAGAAGAACTAATGCCACTATAATACAGTGACGAATTCGAAACTTCGATCATGACGGATCAGGGATATTCCCAAAATAACAATTTCTAGTACTGCTATATATAGAACTAGTGATTGCTCGCGGCTTCGCTCACGTTAAGTTCCATTTTTCGAACCCATATTTTACCCCCTTAAGGGTTGAATTTTCAAAATCCCTTTCTTAGCGGATGCCTACGTCATAATAACTGTATGCCGAATTTCAACCCCATCCGTCCAGGTGGTTTGAGCGGTGCGTTGATAGATCACTCAGTCAGTCATTCACCTTTTCCTTTTATATAATACTAGCTGATGCCCGCGACTTCGTCTGCGTGGATTTAGTTCATAACATCCCGCGGGAAATCTTTGTCACCCTCCAGGTTCTTTTATCCAATAAATCACGTCAATCCGTAGCTTTGTAGCAGGAAACATTTGATCGTCTTGCTCGCGGCATTGTTAATGATGATTCAAAGAGAAAACATATTACTGATGATATTATCAATTACGTTAAACTATAATTTTTATAATTGTTTTTACCATAATTTTTTACCATAATTAACCAAATACAAAATTACGTTTAGCTGTCATTTACGTTTTGTTCTTCCACTGTCATTTTCGTTTTTTTATTCCATGTCAGATGCATTTTTGTTATACCAGGTTTTATATTGACTTGACGGAAACGCGGTCGAACGGGATAAAAAGTATCCTATGTCCGTCTCCTGGTTCTAAGCTACCTCTCCACCAATTTTGAGCCAAATCGGTTCATCCGTTCTTGAGTTATAAATAGTGTAACTAACACCACTTTCTTTTATATATATATATATATATAGATATAGATATATAGATTAAGACAAAGACTACTAGACTAGATGATGACCGCGACTTCGTCCGCGTGGATTAAGGTTTTTTTCAATATAACTTTCCGGGATAAAAAGGAGTCTTTGTATTAATCCTGGGTATGAGCTATCTCCCTTTCAAATTTCAGCTAAGTCGGTTCATTCGTTGTGGCCTGAAAGAGTAACAAACATCCATCCATCCTCACAAACTTTCGCATATTTTATAATATTAGTAGGATTAGGTACTGGAAATTTTAATTTTGGGAGTTTTTTATATAAAATAGTGCTTGACTGCGATCAGATCTGATGGTAAGTGAAGATGTAGCCTAAAAAGGAAGGCTGCAAGGGCCAAAATTTAGCGGTGCGCAGGAACGAGGAAGCAAAGCGCTTGTAAGTTTGTATACTTAACTAAGGTATTAACTTAGCTAATTTTATAAAATACAGGCTCACCACAAAGGTAAACTGAACTCAAGTTCCAAATCGTGTATTACGTGTAAATGAGGTTGGCTTAAGCTACCTCACTGAAATTTGAGAAACTAGCTCCACAGTAGCATTAGCGCAATGAGCTGAAAATTGACTTGCTTAATGTTTTACAACATTTTATTACTGTACTATTTAGTTTGCGATTCTTAGACTTTCTATTACTTGCAGGTTTACTTATTTTTATTAGGATAAAACTTTTTAACCGATTTTAAAAAAGGTTTTATTAAATAAGGTCAGTTTTTAATAAGGAAGGTCTACAAACGGAGACTTTCATAGCCACGAAAATGTTAATCTTTGAAGAAAAATAAAAGAACCGGCCAAGTGCGGGTCGGACTCACGCACCGATGGTTCCGTACTCCAGAAATAAAAGTAATCAAGTAATCAAGAGCGTTGGTTTTATTTTGTAAAAAATACATAAACCTCTATAGGCAATAATTATTTCTGATTCTTTGCGAACGGTATTTTTTCGACATTTTACAAAATAAATAATATTTTACAAAAATAAATAAAAATCTGTTTTAGAATATACAGGTAAAGCTCTTTTATAATAATTTGATACCCCACTCGGTAAAGTTATCTTAATTTGAAATTTCGAACCCCCGATTTTCCCCTTTTGGTATTAAACTACAAATAATAGAGCCTTGGTTTTATTTTTCCTGTAAAATACACGTAAGCCTCTATCGACTATAATTATTTCTCATAAGGGTTCCATTTTTACCATTTTAGTAGGTACGGAACCCTAAAAAGACTGTTGCTCACTTTAAAACTTCTGTGCAACGGAATAAAAATAACGGCCTATATTTTTTCACCATTTGATTTTAAGGCCATAGTTTTATACATATCTTTTGAATTTGAAGGAACGAAGGAATAAAAGAGGGAAGAAAGGGATAACCGATTGGGGAATATAGATTTAGCAAAAATCCATACTCCTGAGCTATCAGATCAGTGCATCTTGAATAAAAAAATATTATCTACTGTTCAGTAAGGTTTTATTGGAGGCGCGATGAAAACATCCAAGTTCTTAAAACTGCAAAAATAAATCTTCTCTGATGCAGACAAACACTGATGGTTCCGAAATAAGGTTCTTGTGGATACCTAGACTAGCCTGCCTAGTGTAAGCTCTAGTCTAAAAGTTGAGCGAGCGAGATGGAAAGTCGACATAGCTTCGCCCAAAGGGGACCGGTTGAACCAACTTCACTCTATTGCATTTTATTAACCGAAGGTCAATCCTAACCGACTGGCTCAGTCAGATGCTCCGCGATTCCAACATAGCGTGGACGCGTATCGACGCCAGCTAAATAATAAACTTTAACGTCACCAAAATATTCTTCAATCGATTCAATTTTAACACGTGTTGCTGAACTTTCTAGTGTTTAGTTCTTAATCTGTGGTCCTTAATCCAGTTTCAGAACGAAAGTTACTTTGACATTTCACTGTGCTGTGCTAGAGTTTTGGTTTTGTTTGAGGTTTATGAACTGCATCCGGAATCTTTTAGGTTATTCGGTGAGTGTTTTTTAATCAACAGTTATTAGTTTAAACTTTTTAAATTAACTCACCTACTAATATTTTGAGCGTTACACCAACTTAACTTATTGAATTAAGTAGTCTTATACAAAATAATATAGAATTATAAGCCAAATTTGTCTGTAGGTAAAGCTTTCATCTTATTAGTCTTTTTGAAAAGCGGGCTTTATCACTGTAATCTACTTAAACCTACCTATCGACTACCTTTTACGGATGTCACATAAGATTTTATTCTTAGTGTAGGTTGTCTTTAGATTAGCTGGAGAATGTTTAAATCCTTTGCATGTTTTTGTTCTCTGTAACTTATTGCTTGGCTCTTTATTAATCTATGCTAAAAGCTAATACTAATAGTAAAGGTAAAGCAAGATCTACTTTACTAATTAGATAATAGTAAAGTAATTCTTACCTACATTTTACTAAAATTATAATAGTGATAGTGAAACACGCTTGTACCAATATATTGGTATGCTTTAAATTTTGTTTGCGAGACAACAGACTTGGGTATCAGTAACAATATAGCTACACAGATACCTTATCTTTCTTGTTTTCCCCAAAGTAATGGTTGCCAAAGAAGTTGGTTCACTAAACAAGAAATGAAATAAGTATAGCAATAGCCCAAGCAGGAACAATTCATTACTAGATGAACGTGTTGTCAGTTTCATCAAAACGTGTAAGCATCATGGCGTGCATGTAGAGATTTCATCTTGATTTAGTTTCAATAAAGGTGTTACGCAAATCAAAATGACAATTTATCATTTTACAGCTAACGCACGATTTCACCAGTGCAATGGTACCCAAGCATTTCCTTTAGTACTTAGATTGATTTAATTGTTATCTTATATCAAACTAGAGTAAAATATCATCTAAATTTTTTAGTTGCACCTTCATTTTAGTCACCAATTCAATTTAGACATCATCCGTAAAGTTGAGGTATAAGTTATGACTTATTAGGTATTAAGGGGTACCTGTCTATAAAAGGTTAGTGAAAATTGCGCTGAAGTGTCAAGGGATAGATTGTCAGTAAAAACGGGAAAATGGGTGAGGAGAAATAAGCATTAATAATTAAGGTACATAGGTACATAAGGTTATTAGGTACATATTATTATTTGCATCTTCATGGACTTCTTCGTAAATTCACCACACTCCTCTCTTCCCGGAATCACCATCAACTAAGTGGCTATCCTTGAATATATTACTATAGCCAGATTATAAGATATAAGATATATAGATTGTAAGCCAGTGTCCTACCACATTATGTACCTAAGTACCCTTTTCGTAGTTAATGTAATTACTTCCAAGAATTTGATGGCTGGAAATGTACTTTTTCTTTACTTCTTATCAGAAGAAGCTATAGCTTTCCAAACCATTAGAAGAGTGTAGATCTTTCACACAAAACATTTTTGATAGATTTTTTATACTGATGCTAAGATGCTAATAATTATTTGATTCCGGACTTTTCCGGGTTTTGTCCACGAAAATACTTGTTGATTTTGTGTAGTATCTTGTAGACTCTACTATACCTAAAGGCACGCCCTAAATTGAATTAGATCATGATCGAAACACACACACACAGCAGACAACCTAATCGACCGCTAAAAATTATTTTAGACACATCAAGGGATTACCCGTCTAAAAACTCCTTTTTTTTATTTGAAAAGTTACATTTAGGTTTCTCGGCCAGGCATCATAGCAGACCTAAGTAAATAAGGTCACGCGCACCTTGTTTTTAAAAATATTATAAGTTATAGTTGCAGTGGATACGAAATAAATTACGCTCAAGCTTTAAAAATTGCATCCCTATAATGAGTTTTTGCGGAAAAAATGAATAAAATAATACATAATTCTGTAGATTCATTTTAAAATAGACGAGACAGGTTTTTTCTCAATATCATGTTACATGCAGTCTTGAAACTGTCTTTTTTTCCACTTTGGTAAGAAGTTAACTCGATTTCGTTCGCGACATTGTTTATTTTTTACCCCCGACAAAAAAGAAGGGTGTTATATGTTTGACGTATAGTATACCTGTGTACTCATACCTGTGTGTCTGTCTGTTCTCTCGTAACTCTCCAACGAATCGACCGATTTTGATGCGGCTATTTCTGTTTGAAAGCTGACATGATCGAGATGGATCTTAGGTCTAAGTTATGGAAATCTGATCAGGCGTTTAAAGATCTTCAACACTTTCACATGTGCTATTGATTTGGGTGTACTATTACTTCGTTTTATTTCCAAGACATAGTAACCTTGAGCTGGTGCTGCAGCATCAAGTATTCTGCGGAATTCCGACTCCTCAGGAAGTTACAGCAGATAGGTGTTAGATAGATATAATAATCGAGGATCGAGGACAGGAGCAAATTGAGTAACAGGATGTTGGGTATATCAAACATAGTCCGGCCATAGATGCACATGTCGGGGGTGTTATAAATTTTTAATTTATATTATGTTAAAGTAGAGATGTTTTGTGATATTTTAAAAAGAAAATGCCGTATTTTTAGAAAAATAACATTTTAAAACTTTACAATACCTACTTACCCTATTGATAGAATTTATTATTGGTAAGT
This sequence comes from Oeneis ivallda, assembly GCA_029955525.1. NCBI lineage: Eukaryota > Metazoa > Arthropoda > Insecta > Lepidoptera > Nymphalidae > Oeneis > Oeneis ivallda. Next base: position 17,218,988 of record JARPMR010000007.1, read on the forward strand.
GAGGTTTTAAGACAGGTACCTATACTAAAATTCTTTTTTTAAAGAACAGGTTAATGACTGAAAAACTTATTATAATAATCATCTTCTTACCGTTCTGTGGTCCTTACTACTACTGAAGTCACAGACAAATAAGTTTGACCAATTTATATTTTATAATGTAAGTACCTAGGTAGGTACATGTATGTTTGACGCTTGTTCTTTACCTCAAGGTTGCGTTGCAGTTTTATTTTTTGTTGAATATCGAAAGTTGAGTAGTTTGTTTCAATAAACGTAGTCACAACAAGTTTTTTGGTAATGACCGCAGATGCTCGTAAATTCAGTTAACTAAAAAGGTTACACAGTTATTATAATTAGATCTATATAAACAACAGGAATCGTTGTTGCTATTTATTAATATTTTGTTATTTAAATGTTCTAGTTTCTAGATTGAAATGCGCTTGACTAAAAGGTGCATTTTCACTCTTGCCTCGAAGGTTACTTTTCGGTCTTTCTTGCCTTATTTTTGCTTTAATAATACTCAAATCATACATAGCAACGTAAACGTCGCAACAGAGCTACGGATCCACGTGATTTTTGCATGGTTGTAGTTGAGGATCTGGAGAGACACATAGGCTACTTTTTATTATGGAAAAAGAGTTCTCACGCAATTTTTAATAATCATAACTCCACGTTAAGTAGCAGCTAACAGCTAGTGTTAAATATCTATGTAATCTAATTAATTATTATACAAGTCATGCCCACGTGAAAATGTGTTTTTATTTTTATTTTTGATAGTTAATTTCTGATATACCATTGAGTTGGGTTATTGTAAAACTCGACTTATCCAGTCTCAGTCACAAAACAAATCACAACCTAGGATATATTGCTGTTCTATCACAACATTAATATTCAGTATGAGACAAACCTTTGCATTAGTTACAATGTTGCTGCATTGATAAAGGTAGACGCAAGTCACTGTGGGCCGTATCGAAGGCTGCGTAATTTTATCCAGTAGATACGCTTTTATTTGTTATTTTATTTTGGAAACTTGGGCATGTACTGACTAAAATGTAACCATTCAAAGGGTCGGGAATATTTTTATTGCATGGGAAAATTGAATTTTCCGACCTGTGGCATATGGCAGGAAACGATGAATTTTTTAGTAGTTCTTTGTTTTATTCAAAATACCATAGTTCTTAGGACGATGCTTGTTTTAAAGCGAAAAAATTTTCTTCAACTTCTCATAATAATTAAGTGCTAACTTACCTTAGATTAATTTCTCATAGATCGGAAGTTTCTAATAAAGTTCCGCTCCAAACGTAGGCTCAAAACAAGCAATGAATGTGTGAGTGTCAAGTAATTATTCTCTGTACTGGTACTGTTAATTACGTTTTTGATAGTTATTGAGATGAATTATGACACCCTTTCACAGCACATTACGTTATTTTTTAATAATTTTCTGCGAGCTCATCGTACCAACGTGCAACGCCACGATACTGCGTAGGAATATGCTTTCGGCTTACTAATAATGGCTTATCACCGCGTCCAGTATTGTGTTTCTAGGAGTATTTATTCTAAGGCACTTAGATTGTACATGTTGTACATTAGCACGTTCGCAGCGGTTCGTATATTTCAAAACGATAACTTCAGGCCTGAAAGTCCCATTCTCCTTTAAAATACACCTACAGGTGAAATGGAGAAATCTTAGCTTCTAAGGATTTTTTGAAGTCCTTTTGTTAAATATAGTAAGTAAAGTTGGTGCATAAAATGACACTTTAATTCAGGAAGCGAACAGAAAAACCAAACATCCAAAACAATACGATGAAAACATTGTAGCTCTTCTCCTGCCACCAACTTACGCAGCCTACGGCCTACCTCTACGCTGGTTTGCACTTAGCTTAATAGTGCAGAGTAGCCTTAATATCTCACTTGATTTCTAGCAGCCTCTTATGCCTGTGTAATATATTAGCTTTATCGTGGCCCGTATATTTTTAGATAAAAGCATTAGCCACTATCCATTCTGCATTATGGGTATTATCAAGTTGTAATATTTCCTTCCTGCACCGAGTTCGAGTAACAGGTAGTAGTTTTTATGAAAACTAGCTTTTTTACATGAATATAGGGGTTTTATATGTTATTTTTTTAACCCCAAACCGAAAAAGAGGGGCGTTATACGTTTGACCACTTTGTCAGTCTGTCTGTGTTAGACATTGCAGCGCTCCAACGGATGACCAAATTAAATGCGGGTTTTTTGGATGAAAAGACAAGCCGTTAAAGGATTTATCGGCTCATAGTCACATAATTATATAATTAATTCGCACATGGCTAGCCGTGATTGACTATTTCAGCCTATATCCCATCTCATTCTGAGATAAGACCCATTCCTAGAAGTGAACCGACAATGGGTTGAGAATCCAGCCGTTAAAGGATCTATCGGCTCTTTTTTAGCCGGATGTAGAGTTCCAAGTCATGATCAATCCACGCATGGCACGGTGGACTATGGTCTATGTATTCTCGTTCTGCGAGAAGAGGATGAAACATAATTCTGCCTAGAAGTGAACTGGCGATGGGAGGAGATGATGAAGATAACTTGGTTTAGAGGTACCTAACTCAAATAATAATTATATAGAGCTTAAATCGTAAGCCTATCATTGTCGTGTCGGTGATCTAACCTGTGACCCTTGATGAAGCCGACGGCGATATGATCAGAGCACAACCGATAGTATTAATTATACCACACGTAACACTTTCTATGCTTGAATATAACAATCAAGTGCGCTGGCAATGTTATATCACAATTTCACAAGACAAGCGCCTTGACCGCTTTACGTTTGAATGTTTCAACCGATGTACTTCCTTGTTCATACGAATAAACTCCGTAATTACTTAAGTTTTAGTTAAGACGTTTATATTCTTTTGAACAAACTTTTATCCGGCTATAATTATTATTATTATTGCTTTATACTGAACGGAATCGATGCGGTGTTTGTGTATTTTTCTTGGTACCATTTTCCTGGAAAATATCTTGGCCTACTTAATGCGGTTTTTCGCATTAAGTAGGCACGCATCTCTTCTGGGTAAGTTCTTAGATAATATTTGACATCACTCAGGTCTAACTGCAATACGCATTTAAATCTTTAACCATTGAAACAAGATTCTAAGATAGATTTACAGGTTAGGTAGGTATAGGCCACCAAAATCTGCATCGGTTTCTACACGAAAGTCCAACTGACTCGTAACGCGGTTTACGTCACGAGTTAATTGGAATCAGAGATGATTTTCTTTAATTAGGACTGGTATGGTCTCGCGATTTCGATTAAGAAAATATTATCCACATTTGAAGTTTCTCACGGCAAAAAATTCAAAGACTTACGTAAACACTATGTTATTATGTCTAAAATGAATTTTTAAAAAGTGCTTTCGTATCGAATCTACCTCTCATGGTTCGGAGTACCGCTACAATCAAAATTTTAGCACTTGCTGTTTAAATAAATAGATAAAATATAAATTATAATGGACTTCAAAAGGGTGGAGTGAATACATAGTCATGACCTAGTCATGTAAAAGCTTATCATGATAGGTAAGACACCTACCTACCTACCTACTGATAAGACAACAAAGTTGACATTGGCCCAGAAATTATGTTTGCCAATTAGTTGCCAATTCGTAAAACTTGTTAAATAATAATCTTTACCTAAACGAACCAAGGCCGCGATATCATCTATTAGTAATCATCCTTCAAATGACTGTGCATAAAATTACTAGTTTAACTTGATAATGAATATTGATGAGTGGACTTCACTCATCCCCTCACCCTCTGTCATCTAAGCAGTCCCTTTCTGTTTGTCTCTGTAGGTGTTTTATTCTTACGAGTAAATCATATGAAAAATCCTTTCCTTCCTGACGCTATAACTCCAGAACGCACGAACCGATTTCCACGGTTTTGCATTCGTTGGAAAGGTCTCGGGCTCCGTGAGGTTTATAGCAAAGAAAATTCTATCCACGCGGACGAAGTCGCGGGCATCAGCTAGTTTTATTATAATCCTTATTAATATCTTCAATAATAATATTATAAAGAATAATAATATTATCCTTTGAAACAAAAAAGGATTTTTCAAATCGGTTCAGGCGTCTTCGAGTAATCGGTGAACATACATAAAAAAAGAATCCTCCTTTTTTGAACCTCCTCCTCGTTTGAAGTTGGTTAATAATAAATACTAGATATCGTGAGTTTTTGTCAGATGGTGAGTCGTTTAGCAGCAAAAAACGTATATAATAATATAAGCGTCTACGCAGAACATCCGCATTTTTTTTTGTTTAATAGGTAATTGCTGATTGCTCATTTTACAAATCGTGAGCTACTTGATGCACCTGAGGTCACAACTTCGATTTCCTACCAATAACTGTGACGCGCGCGATACATACATAGTTATTAGTGGATATTATAGGCATCATCGTATTAAACCTCATTTTAAAGGTCAGATAAATCTATCTTTTTGCGTAAGAATTAGTCAGATTCCTGGGATGGCATCGATCATTTTCGTTCTTAGAATCAGTTGAAAAATCCCTGATCTGACTGTATAGTCAGATAGGTAGGTACCTACCTTCAGTTCGTGCAGAACATCGAAACGACCTTGTCAACTTTATAAAGTTTCTATTCATTTCGTATTCATAAAAAAAAAAGAATATTTGTCGTAAATAAAAATGCAAAAGTTTAATATTCCAAAAGGTCGTACAAATCAATTAACTACGTCCAAAGACTACGTCACAACACAATATTGGTCGAAATATACCTGTTATCTGATAAATGTAACAAAAATGATTAAAAACTTCTTGGTAAAAAAAAAATATATCTTGGATGTAACATCATTTAGTCATATTGATGTTGTTCGTATAATATATATAAAATGTATATGTTTAAGCCTGTGTCACCCGGACCATCATTACAAATCGATTAACACCTAATTCATCAAAATCGGCTCAGTAGTTAGTCAGTAACACTTACTTATTGTTTATATATACTTATATAATACAGATTGTTTGTTTTTACGTATGTAGTATACATAAAAACAAACAATATGTGATATACATAGACTGCTAAAATCATGTAAATGCTGTAATCAGGCAAAAATAGTGGAAAATAAAACTAAAATTTGACTGTACCTATCGCCACCTATCGCTGTGACGATAAAGGACTAGATAGGTACATCGTAAACCTACTTATCACAAAGAGATTAAATGTTTATCTCTATTCCAATTTAGAAAACATTTCCAATCAGTCAGATACCATTTCGAGTCAAGAGGATTTTTCTGCATCAAACTGCACCATACTATCCGGTATAAATTTATTGTACTAGGTCAAAGACTTTAGGTACCATCAGGAAACTGTTTTAAACTGCCACCTATCTATTATAATAAAGAGTGACAAAAAAAAAGACCTTTTTGCAAGAGCCTCTGCGCTCTACGGAAAAGTTATAACCGTTCTTAAAAGCCATTAAGTATCGTGTTTCGTCATAAAATAAAACTTCTGTGCGTAGAAACCTTAAACCCTATTATCTCCCTGTTAGACTGCCGTCAAGGGCCCATATTAAACAGGTCGTAAGCCGAGCTGCTTGTCTTTTGCTTGATTTATGTGTTCCCTTCACATTCATCATCCTACAGTTTATATCTATGCTGACAGCTTGTTTCCAGGAATAGCAAAAAATGTATCACTTTTTTATTCGCGACGTGTTTCTTGATATATGTACCTAATACCTATACTTTTTATATAATCGAGTTATTTTCTCTACGCTTTTAAAGTTTATTACATTCACCTATCATAGCCCATTGCCAGTCTACAACTGGGAAATGGGCATAGGACTTCTTTCGAATGAGGAGAGCAGACCTTAGTCCATCACACTGGTTAAGTAAAGGATTGGGAGATTGGATTATATTACACGTATCTCAGCTTTTTATTTGATACTAGCTTTTATCCATAGCTTTGCTCCCGCCATCTATTAAAAAGTCAGTAATAGTTGTGATTCCTGATATACAAAATTAGTATATTATTTTGAATTTTTCGATTTTTCAGCTGTTCTTTTGGGTTTAACCCATTATTTTTTGTTTTTAGACCAGGGGAATAAAACAAGAAAATTTATTCATACTAAGCCATTCATATTAAGCCATTCATAGTAAGCCGTTTTCGAGATTTAGCCAGACTAACGAACAGTAATTGAATTATACAATACGAGTATATATATATATATATAGATTTAAAAAATCGTTAAATTATTTATTACGAGACCATATTTTTATTAGACCTTAACACTTAATCAGTGTTGAAGCAAATATTTTTTCTTAGAATAATAAAACTACAACCACGATTCCTACTTTCGATTGGTAAATATTAAATACATTAGCTCAATATTAAAAACATGCATCACGGATATTTAAACATGTTTATCTATCGTTTGAAAGGTCAACAGTCTTATTGGTCACCGTGCAAAAATGGAGGACGAACGAACAAACACGTTCGCATTTCTTGAGAGCGATGATCATACACACAATCAGTTAATATTTTTATTTCCTAAAACTTGTTTAGCTTCACTTTCGTAAATCAGTTTCAACGGACGCAACCAGTTCCGGATTAACCCTTAATCAAATTAAGCACGTGCCTAAGGCACCACGCCTAGGCGGCACCAGAGCCAGCACCAAAAAAAATTTAATTTCAAATTAATTTCAGGTTCAATAGACAAATTCGGATCTCCGCATAATGGGAATTTTTTAGGGTTGCTGGAACTTATAAGCCAATTTGATCCTTTTTAGCGGCACATATAATAAAGATGGAAACACAGGAAAAGGGAACGTCTCATATTTATCAAAAACGATCTGTGAAGAGTTGATTAAGATAATGGCCCAACAAGTGCATCGAAAAACTATAGAAAAGATAAAAGGTTATTATATTCTGGTTATTATAGTCTATCAGTTGATTCTACGCCAGATTTGACGTACGCGGAACAGCTCAGCGTTGTTATTCGCTATATAAAACAAGGGCAGCCAACAAAGCGTTTTCTTACATTTATTGAGTTGAAACCGCATCATACAGGTGATGAACTGGCAAAGCAGACACTTCAATACCTAGTAGAACAATGTGGATTAGATTTTTCAAAATGCAGAGGCCAGTCATAATATGACGATACCTCTAAAATATCTGGGCGTTACAATGGCATGCAGCAACATATATACATGAGGCTTAGAGGAGATTTTTTTTTTGGCGATGTTACTCGATATCTCCATTAAATCTTAACGGATTTCAATATTTTTTTTATTTGATAGGGCGTATCTGCAGGTAGGTCCCATTTGGTGAAGATTTGATTAATATCTTCGGAGATGGAGGACGGAACTTCTCAATGAATGAGAGGAAATCGCTCGCGATCAGAGTATTTGTAGACTTTTAACCATGCCCTAGTACATAACATACATACATAAGCTAAATTTTTATTTATCATCTTATTTTTACAAGCTTTTATTTATCTTGCAATGTATGTTTAGGTCAAGTCTTGCAAAATGTATCTAAAACTATTCCCGGTGTCCGATTGAGCTGAAAATGTGCATGTACATGTAAATAGGATTACAATGCAATATTACTGTAACATGGAGCTGATCTGATGATGGATGGCGGAAGATGGCTATGGGAATTCTGTAGTAAAACGATGTAACACCATGGAGTTCGGGCTCGTTTGGTTCGTCTTGAGAAGTAGGTACTCTGGTCCTAGATAATATCCGATAATATCCAGGGTCTGATGATGAAGCTGAACGGTGGTTATGAACACAGTTAATGAAACTACGTAACCATATTTAGTTTGGCCTCGTTTTATTCGTATTGATAAGCAGTCTTAAATGATATCCATGGAATGACTCTGATGATGGAGCTGAAAATGCATGAATATCTTCGGTGATAGAAGACGGACCTCCTCAATGAATAGAAACAAATCGCTCTCGATCAGAGAATGTGTAGATTTATCCTATGAAGCTACACTAAAAAGCTTAAAATAATAACATATAAAAATTCTTTAAAAAAAACCGACTTCAAACGCCACTGAAAAGTATAAAATAACTTCAGTTTCTACACGCATGTTGAAGTCGGGCGGGCCTCAATAGAACTATGAAACTGCAACGCTAGCCCGACTTCAACATACCTGTAACAAGTAGGTACTATTATATTCTGTGCCTAGACCTACAAACTAAAATTTTGGATAACGTGGCGCATTCGTTTCATCGTTTCTATTTAGGCCCGCCCGACTTCAACATACGTGTAGAAACTGAAGTTATTTTATACTTTTCAGTGGCGTTTGAAGTCGGTGTTTTTAAACGAATTTTTACATATTATTATTTTAAAGATCAAAAGTAAGGGCGAGCCGACGTCATGGTAATTAAGAGTCTGAAAAGGTCACAGTGCAATCGACAGTTATCGCGTGAATAGGTGAAATAGTAATCAAACACAAACACCTATCCTAAAAAAAAAGCTCATGAGACCCTTCTCGTGACCTTTTTGTTTTTGCTTTTTGTACAAGTAAAAAATCGGCGGTGGGGGGCACCACAGGCATGAAGTGCTTAGGTTAGGGCATCAAAAAGTGTTAATCCGGCACTGGACGCAACAGCAACGCAACGGATTTTTACTTACTTCTGAAACTTTAAAGGCATTAATTTATGATATTAATAACAACATTATGACGTGAACTCCTCAATCTTGATGTTGTAAATGCACTGTCCACGTAAACTGTGAGCTCATCTAAATATTAAAAATTTGAATTTTTGTATGATATAATTTTTAGAAATTATTACAAGGCATTTATAAAATTTATTGGTAGAATAAATTATTTTTAGAAATTATAAATTCACAAATTGTCCCTGCCGGGCATCGAACCCTGGATCTCCCACTTACAAGATTAAAGCGCTCACTTCTGCGCTAGACAGACCATCATCAATTATTATTTATTACTAGCTGATGCCCGCGACTTCATCCGCGTGAATTTAGTTTTTGTTTTTTTTTTTGTATTAAAACCTTCCGTGGAACTTAAGGAATATACAAAAAAATAAATTAATCGAATTGGTCCATCCATTCTTGAGTTATGCGCTTACCAACATTCATTTTTATTTATATAGATTTAGAAAAACGTTTTTCTTCTAATTTAGGTACTTGTTCAAATAAGACGAAGAGAGAAGAAAATAAGAGTTTCATAAAATGCCCTCAAGTTAATTTGGTGCAGGATTATTTTTGGGAAAATCAGATTTCCACATAATTTAACATTTTCTAGCTATATTACATTTATCAGTATATAGAAATCTACGCATTTTTGACTGATAACAAAAACTGATAAGTAGCTTATCATCTTTATCAGAATTTCCATATTGATAAAGTATACCATGTATCTTACTTTTACAGGTTTTTTACAGTACTGTTTACTATTTTTTAACCGAATCAAACTTAAGTTTACTATGTAAAACAAAAGCATAACACAAATAATTCAGAAATCATCATTGCCTCTCAATCTTAAAATTAAAATATTGAAGAAGTGTGTACCAAGCTTTGAGCATATAATTATATGCTCAAAGGTACCAAGTAAGAAAAAAGAATTTTATCTTTGACTAGTCTGAACAATTTAAACTAAAGCTTGTTCTAGACTTGAAAAACCAATGGACGATGTTTCAAATTATCTATTACTAGCTGCTGCCCGCGACTTCGTCCGCTTGGATTTAGTATTTAAAATCCCTCGAGAACTCCTTGATTTTCCGAGAGAAAAAGTAGCCTGTCACTCTCCAAATCCTCAACTATACCTATGCAAAAAATCACGTCGATCCATTGCCCTGTTGCGGCGTGGTTGAAGGAAAAACCAACAAACCAACAAACACACTAAGTTTGGATTTATAATATTAGTAAGGATGTGGCAACTAAACAACATTTTCCAATCCATCGTCATTGGCAGCCCTAAACTTATCGTATATACCTATCTAAAGGAAATCGTGTCAGCAGCTGATAACCTAATAAATATTAGATATTGGTCGATGTTAATTTTAATACTCTTGTGAAAGTCCCAAATTCTAATAAGCACTTGACCGAGATAGATATTCTGAGATAGGAAAAGTAATTTGTGGTGAAAATAGTTGGGGGTAGATAATATTAGTCTTCTGCTTGACCCCAAAAACTACAGTCTCTTTGGTCTGTACAATTCATTTTTTCCTTTTTAATTAGATAAGATAGAGAATTAGGAACTTAAAGCCCAAACAATATACACAAAAATTACTTAAAATTCAAAATAATAAACATACCGACATCAAAGACCGACACCAACAATATCACCTCTAAACTACCGACCGAAAATAATTGAATACGTATAAACTAAACAATCATAACAAACTTCACAAAAACGTAATGTGTACTTAAACAAACAAACAAAAACTGAAAGAAAAACATAGCGAAAAACGAAAATGTTGAAACTAAGTATATCGCCAAACAAGATATTTTTAAGTCATTTAAATTTAATTGATTTTTTAAGTTAAAGTTATGTTGTAAAGCTTTATTCAAGTGCTAACAGGCGCAGTTTTGCGCTTCCTGCTATCTTTATAATTATTGTCGTAATGTAAAAGCATTATTAAAACTACATTTGTAAGTGAAGTTAGCGGGAGATCGAGGCGTGGTAGTTGTTAGCATTTGATAAGAGTTATACTAACTATGTATTAAAATTTCCTTTGAATGCCTATGCTGCCTCATTACTTCTAACCAATTAATAGTCCACGACCTAAGGAATTAAAAACAATTTGCATACCTAACTTCCAAGTGCATAGTTCCGGTGCATTAGTGGTAATTACCCTGTCTCGCAATTGATGGCAAAAGGTTCGATGGCCGGCCATTAGCATCTAGGAATCCAAAGGCATTCTAATTTATTTATTTTTGATTTATTTAACTACGTATATTGTTAAGTATACGAGTACTAGCTATGTAATCTCTTTTTTTCCGGGATGAAATGTAGTATATATGCTAATTCTGGGTGTAAGCCAACCCCGTTCTAAATGTTAGCCAAATCGATCCGTCGTTGTGGCGTGCAGGAATAACAAACATCCTTCAAACATCCAAATTTGAAAAATGTTAAAAGTTTGTTGGTTTGTACGTAGCAACAGAGCAAGGGATCGACGTGATCTTTTGCATGGGTATAGTTGAGGACTTAGAGAGTGACATAAGCTTTTTTAACCGACTTCAAAAAAGGAGGAGGTTCTCAATTCGTCGGAATCTTTTTTTTATTTTTTTAAGTAAGTATGTTTACCGATTACTCGAAGACGCCTAACTCTATTTGAAAAATTCTTTTTTTGTTTCCCAGCTAGTCCCATATAAATTTTATCGAAATCGGTCGAGCGGTTTTTAAAATATCTACTATAAATTATATACTTTGTATAGTGGCGCGGGACTTCGAAGTCGGTTTTTTTTAAATAATTTTTTACATTAAATTATTTCCCGTAAAACAGAGGGTTCCTGGCCATTCCGCCGAAGAAACTCTCTGGTTTTCCGGGACAAAAGGTTAAAATAAAAGGAATTTCGCGGGATTTTAAAAACCTAACTCCGCACAGACGAAGTTTCGGACAAATGCTAGTATTATTTATTTTAAGAATATGATGCAAGAAGATTTTTTCATTCCGTTGCAGACTGCCCTATCGACTTATGCTCTTAAATAAATAGTAAAGCGAGTGACAATTTAGTTACTGAAAAACTTAATCTCAAGGTTCAATATTTATTTAATGAAATATTCAATCGTGACTCGTGAACCTACTTATTTTTTACATAACACCTAACACGGTTAAATAAAAACTCAAACACAACAATGCGAATGTGGGTGTGAACCAAGGATACGCATGGACAAATTGATTGATGTATCGAAACATGATGGATGAGTTGAAATGATCTCATTTGGCCTCATCCATTGTTCCTTTAATGATAAAACAATTTTTTCTCGGGTATATTGAAAAATGATTTAGTTGAGACTGTAATTAGAGGCATATCTAAAGGTAATCTCTTTCTTTCTTTTTTAGGCGTACATAATACGTATTACAAAGTAAAAGTGGATATTTTATTTCAGGGATGCCTATACATAAGCTTTAATCCTTTACTAATAATATAAATGCGAAAGTGTGGTTGTTTGTCCTTCAACCACGTAGTAACGAACCAACGGATCGACTTTTTTGATTTTGTACAATGTACATGGGTTCACTTGAGGACTTGAAAAGTGACATAGCTATCTCTTATCCCGGAAAAAAGAGGGTTCCCGGGGATTTTTAAACTAAAAGCGTGGACCAATTATTTCGAATGATGCTCTAAGCTCTTTGCTATTTAATCTTCTTTTTGGACAATTGGATTTAGTGTAGAAAATTTATTAATTTAATAGAAATACGGTTTCAAAAAAAAACAGTTTAATATTCTCATAGTGCTTCAATCAAATATTTGAACACGGCATTCCGTGATCTTACGAGCTTGACATAACATTTAAAGTGTAATTAACACACAAATATGAAGATAAGTTTTTTCAACTTTTTATTTACACTCTTGGTTGTGTATTTCACGTATAGTGTAAACTTGGATAGGTATTTAATTTTTATTACAAAGGAGATTAAAGCAACCCTGAGGCGACGGTTTTGTTGACTTTTCTATTCAAACTAGAACTTCCCGGTATTCCATTAAACAATAAGTATTCTAATCCACGTCTTTATACTTTTCCCTCACATTACTAGTACCTGTCCTTACTAATATTATAAATGTGAAAGTGAGTTTGTTTGTTGCTTTGTTAGTTCTTTAGTTTGTCCTTCAATCATGCACCAACGGATCGTCCTGATTTTTTGCATATGTATATAGTTAAGGGCTTGCTAGCTTTTATCCCGGAAAAATTAAAAAACTAACTCCAAGCGAACGAAGCCGTGGCCGTGGGCAACAACTAAAAGTCTCGTAAACGTAGTTTTGGTTTAATTTAAAAACTACTTTCATTTTTCAATGACGAGATAAACTCCACCAGTCAGACGAGATGCAAGCTCAAACCATGTTGCCAACTTATCAAACATAATTAATAATTGAAAAATGTGTTGATGTGCACTGTGCAGTGTGCGATCAACTTTAATCGTAGAGAAACAGCTATTAACAATGGTCGAAGTACACATCAACGTTTGTTAAGCTTTATTAAGCGTTGGTAATCTGTTATTGGGATATTTATAAGCACTTGCCTACGCTTCTTGAAACTAGACGTATTTTTATATTTTGATTTTATTTTTAGTGAGCTGCGAATTGTGATGTGTGAACGTCGCAATTATTTTATTATAACGGTGAACCAAGCCATTTTGATAAGTTAATAATTACAGTCAATAAAATAGTCATGGAATAGTCGCCTAAAAGTTGAATAGAAGAGGTATGTTAGATAGTAGAAGAGCTCCAAGTTTTTTATTGTTAATTTTAAATCTGTACTATCAAGAAAATATAGTTTTTCCTAATAAGAACAAAACTTATCCTTTTATTCATAATTGAGTATAAATTCGATAAATAATTATACAAAGAATGTACAATGTACAACATACATTAATGTTTTGAACCTCAAAATTTTCGTTCGTTACCCGTGTTACTACTTACTACCACTCTTATTACCAGTAGTAGCACGGGTAGTTAATTTCCCCCGTGTTACAACTGTGGTAGATTAGACCGTGTTACAACACGGTCATAAATTACTGAAAATTTTGCTGAAATTATTTCTCACGCATCCGCAACGCACAGTGGAAGAATGAAGACTACATATCTTTTAATCTATAGAATACCAATCTTTGACATATTTTAGAACCATAATTTAAATCGGGAAACTACCGTAAAGCCAAAAATAATGTTGTACATTTCTGTACATAATAATATGCTTCTTAATCACTATCTCATTATTTTATTTACAATATTATTTAACTAATGTAATCTTTTGCCACACATAATTTATAATTGGTAAAACAATGAAGCAAATTACCTGTGAAACTGATAAGCATTATAAATCAAAACGCGAAGATTTTCTCAAAGATAAGAACAATAGATTTCTTGTAAAACATGTAAACGCTTGCCAACCATTGTCTCACTTGACAAAATGGTGTGGCAATTTTTTTATGAGCGTGAGAGTTTTTGTCAGTTTTTGTATGAATTTATTAACTTTAGTTTTTTACAATACAATCTGCTAAATGCTGATCCGTTAAGGCTCTGATAGAAGTTGCCGACTTACTTATATCATTAATAGTAGCTAACAGATTTTACTCAATATTGTAAAGAGACCAGAAGATATCGAAAATATTTTTATATTCTTACTATGACATAAGTAAATGCTAAAGATAAATGCAAAAGTGTTTGTTGATTTGTCCTTTAATCACAGAATAACGGAGAAACCGATCAACGTGATTGTTTGTATGGATATAGTTGAGGACTTGGAGAGTGGCATAAATGCTACCTTTTATCCCGGTAAAACCGAAAGTTTCCTCGGAATTTTTAAAACCAAAAACTAACTCCACGCGGACAAAATCACGAGCATTTGAGCTAGTATTACGAGTTATATTTATCGAGTTTCACGTAAGCTCATGTTTCCTTAAAAACGTAGTAACTAGTTTTGCTTTAATTTAGAAACTTCACGTCAGCTTGTAGTCCGGTCAAATTAGACTAAAAAATAGGGGTGAGGTTACAATAATTCCGACTTGGCTGAATATTGGTAGGATTGTTCAAAACACTATTATAAATGAAGTGTGAAAAGTCCTCATCGATCCGACTCCTGGAAAAAAATTTACTCGGGGGTCAAAGGTCACAAAAACGGGTTTTTCGCGAGTTTCAGCAAAACGGTAAGTTTTATCATAAAATTAGTCCTGACAAAAATTGTAGATCAGAAAATTATCAATAAAAATGGTTTAATACTTTTTCCTAGGCGCCACCGTTTTTGAGATATGAGCCCTGACAAAAATTATCACACATTAAAAAAAACGCGTTAAGTACACTACCTCAAAGGTGGCGTGGAAACGTGTGCATATTATGACGATTACAACTCTTTCAAATTTTTGAATCGTTATATCTCAAAAACGGTGGCTCTTAGGAAAAAAAGTATTAAGCCATTTTTTATAGATAATTTTCTGATCTACAATTTTTGTTAGGACTAATTTTATGATAAAACTTACCGATTTGCTGAAAATCGCGAAAAACCCGTTTTTGTGACCTTTGACCCCGAGTAAATTTTTTTCCAGGAGTCGGATCGATGAGGACTTTTCACACTTCATTTATAATAGTGTTTTGAACAATCCTACGAATTTTCAGCCAGGTGTGAATTATTGTACTGAGCTCATAGTTCACAATACATATTATGACGATTACAACTCTTTAAAATGTTTGAATCGTTATAGTTCAAAAACGGTGGCTCTTAGGAAAAAAGTATTCAGACATTTTTTATAGATAATCATCTGATCTATAATTTTTGTCAAGGCTAATTTTATGATAAAACTTACCGTTTTGCTGAAAATCGCGAAAACCCCGTTTTTGTGACCTTTGACACCGAGTAAATTTTTTTGCACGTGCCGGATCGATGAAGTGTTTTGAACAATCCTACCAATATTCAGCCAATTCGGAATTATTGTAACCTCGGATGTCTAAATTGACCGGGCTATTGATATAAGTATCGAGAAACGACGCGTTTTGAACACGCTTTATTTTTCCTCAGAAAAAACCAGCTTGAAACTCGATGTGTCTCGATATTTACAAAGTTTAATATTAATCTGACACGTACTTAGTCTATGCACTTTTTAGGAAAAAATATCTGGGTGACCGAGCTTTGCTCGGCTATTTTTTTTTTTTTGGTAAATCGTGTTTTTTGGAAATTATATATTTAATAAAAAATAAAGAAAAAAAACGAATAAACGTCTGGACTCAAACCGGGGACTTCTGGTATCGGGACCGCTCGATTTTCCGAGCGTTTTAGATGATGGCGTTTACCTTCGTATTCTAATGATATTGTAAGCGGTTTTTCATTGCCTGAAAACACGGATAAAACGACCTTTTCTAAAAATGAAACCTAGCTAGATCGATTTATCGCCCCCGAAACCCCCTGCATACTAAATATCATGAAAATCGTTGGAGCCGTTTCCGAGATTCAGACTATATATATATACAAGAATTGCTCGTTTAAAGATATTAGATAAAACAAATATGTTTTATGAAACAATGTACCAAATGAGGTGTAGTGAGAGTATGACGTAGTTAAGGATGTATTAATAAATGGTACTCGACTAAGAACGGTTGTTTCTAATAACATCCCAACTTCCCCTCACTAACATAAAGTATAGTTTAACAATAACAGTTGAAAAATAATACTAAAATTAAAAAACCATTTATCTTCAAGGCTTTGAAGCTATGAAAATATTAATATTCTATTCATTACTATAATTTAATAACAAAAAGCACTACCGTAATATACTCGGATTTAGCAAAAAGAGGAACAAAAACATTTAGTTTTTTTGAGTAATTTGTGATATTTCCTAGCAAATGATGAGTTCGTGAGTGTTTTTTAATAACCGTCTTGTCTTAGGAGTTAACGCACTTCCAATTACGGTTAGACCTTATGAGCTGTGAAGTTCGGAAACCGGAGGAAGCTATTGATTTTTTTCCTACTAATATTGTAATTGCGAAAATTTGTGTGGATGGATGTATGGATGGATGGATGTTTGTTACTCTTTCACAAATGAACCAATTTGGTTGAAAGGAATGAAGATAGCTCATACCCAGGTTTACCACATAGGCTACATTTTATCCCGGAAAAGTAAAGAGTTCCCGCGGAAATCGAAAAGTTTTAATCCACGCGGACGAAGTCGCGGTCATCATCTAGTTATAAATAAAGAAATATTTCTTCAAATTCAAATTCATTTATTTGCGTGCTATTAATCGTGAAGTGAATAATCGGCAATATTTGGGTGACGACTTATTTAACAAACTTAAAATAGAATGGGGCCAACAAAAATATATTTTTACATATTTTGGCAAAAATGTGATAAAAATCTTCGCTGCTAGAAGATCAAATTCCTCAAGAAACAGCAGGTTTTCACTCGTGAACAGTGCAAAAGTATAAGATCTATTTTCCAACCATTAATGGTAGTAGTAATCCTTTCAAAATTTCCAATATCCAGTGCAGCAGAGATGTAAAACTTCAAACTAGGTACGTTATTATAAAATATTTCAGATGTCTTAATTTAATGCATTTATTTAAATATTTTTTACGTTATTTAAATTTTAAATATCAACCTTCATATTAGGAAGTGATGATATAAAAATAATTATAAAGTTATAATATGTATCAAATAATAATACACACGTAAGATACAAATTTAAATTAATTCGTTACATAAGGCATGCAGATGAAACGTAATAAAAAACTTGTTTTTGCTTGCGATATCTTCTTGTCATTATATTACTATAAAATAGGAAGCACATTATTGCTACATATCTAATATTTTAAAAACATTGACAGTGCTAATGTTAACAGCATTATTTTATACTTCATAATAATAGTCATAAATTCTTTTGCGTCTTTCAAACTCGATCAATCTTCCTTTTACGCGATAAGTCTTCTGATTAGATTATTATTATTATAGGTACATGTGGCCAGATATTTTTAACCGACTTCCTAAAAGGAGGAGGTTATCAATTCGATCGGTACCTTTTTTTTCTATCATATAGGACGCGTCCCGAACCGAAATCCCACATTTCCTGCTAAGTAACCAATTTTTTGCGGAAGGTAAAGCGAAGAAAGAAGCACAAGGTCAAGTAAGAGTAAGACATTCTGGGGTAATGACACATGCGGCATAGCGCGGATTGTCCCGATTTTTCATTTTGAAAAACTAAACTACATAACTAGCTACCTAGCTAGAGCCTAGAATAGTGTGATTACGTCCTACGGACTACGGTCTAGTCACTCGATACGTCGTCGTATGCCATCAGTTACTTTCGAACGTCGTTGTAGTTAAGTTAATTTTGTTTATTAATTAGGTTAACTGTTGAGAACTCTTAAAGGTATGTATCCATAGGGTTAACATGCCAGGTGGTAAAAAACTCCAAAAAATTGATTAAAAAAACAATGATAAAAGTTTAAAACTTAACCCGACTGCAAAAAATTTTGATATGACATAAGTCATATTGATTTTGTTCGTATAAAATGTAACCTATGTCACCGTGACCATAATAACGAAACGATCAACACGTAGTTCATCAAAATCGGCTCAGTAGTTAATGCGCTACGTTGGAACATACGTAAATAGAAACATACATAGACTGCTAAAAAATAAACCTTTCCCTTTGCTTTGCCGTAGTGGGTTAATAAAACACTAGTGATACGAACGACGCGAAGCTTCATACACATCAGAAGTTCTCACTGTTTGTACACTAACATAAATGATCCGTGACGCCCTTAAGCCTCACAGTCGGTTAAACGATCAAACGCGTGACTAAATGTGGCGAATTATATAAGGAAGTACAGTTTAAAGCGCTAGAACATCGTGCTGATGTCATAAGTGTGATTTTAATTTCTAACCATTATTTTAAAGGCGAATTTGACCTTTAATGGAAAATGTAAAGTGTTCAAGCGCGCAATGGTGATTAAAATTACGATGGTGATCAACTGGTGACGGGTATTTTTTGCATAGTAAATATTTTTTTTTAATTTCTTTGTCAATCATCGATTTTCTGTGTCAATCATTACTTTAAAAAAGTTGTAATATACAAAAAGTATAACATTATGATTCCCAAGACAAAATTTAATAATAGCTAGCTCAGTCTATCCTCTAACTGCTTGTGAAAATCCTGTCAAAATCTGTTCAACAGAAAAATACGAAGATTAGTACAAACAGTATTTTACAAACGTGTACTTATAAAGTATACGTAAATCAAACGACCTAGAAGATCCTATATAGTATTGGATTGGTTTTTCATTGTTAAAAACACTTGACAGTCATTCATTTGCATTGTTTCCAGTAAAGTTAATTACATTTTAATCCGGCAATTTTATTAGCTTCCAATGCAATCGGAACTAATCGTATTAAACATTTGAGTGGGTATTAAAAGTAACAATTACTTGAAATCTGATGAAAAACTAAAAGTTTTCAAGGATTTTAAAGGAGAATGGGCGGTTTCGTCCCCAGTGGTGTATCAAGTTGTGATATATGTCATTTGAAAGGTCATGATAATAGCTTCATTTTATTGTATGGCACCAACTATGAGACTCGTGCAGGGAAAGAACTATGTTATTTTTTAATTTTTTATTATCTTCTTCTTTATCAACCGATAGACGTCCACTGCTGGACAAAGGTCTCTTGCATGGACTTTCACAGGCCTCGGTCTAGCGCCGCCTGAATCCAGCGGCTCTCTACAGTCGTAGAGAGCCGCTGGATTCAGGCGGCGCTATGTTAATTAGTCAATTGATGGGATTTTGCCCACACTGCACTACCCGGTGCGGGGTCGTCACTCCAGCACCTTGGGACCCCAACGACCATCAGCTCTTCGAACTATGTGCTCCGCCCATTTGCACTTCAGTTTCGCGACTCGCTGTGCTATGTCGGTGACTTTGGTTCTCCTATGGATCTCCTCATTTCTGATTTAATCTAGCGAGGATACTCCGATCATAGCTCTCTCCATCGCCCGCTGAGTGACCCTGAGCCTTCTTATGAAGGCCACAGTTAGCGACCATATCTCTGATCCGTAAGTCATCACTGGCAACACGTACTGTTCGAAGACTTTAGTCTTCAGGCACTGAGGGATTTTGAACTAGAAGACATCTCGGAGCTTCCCCAACGCTGCCCAGCCGAGTTGGATTCGGCGGTTGATCCTTTTTTTCGAAATTGCACTTACCTAGCTGGACTGTGTGTCCCAGGTATATATACACTCGTCCACAATTTCGATTGCAGAATTCTCAACGAATACTGGGTGGAGTGGAGCATGAGCATTGGACATGATTTTCGTCTTGCTTGCATGTTCATTTTCAGGCCCACCTGTTGAAAAACCCTGCCTAGATCGTTGAGCATTGTATTGAGGTTTCTCTGAGTCTCTGCTATGACTACTATGTCATCGGCAAATCGCAGGTGAGTGATGTACTCGCCGTTTATGTTGATGTCAAGTCCGTTTCAATCCAGAATCTTAAAGACGTCCTCCAACGCAGCGGTAAAGAGCTTCGGGGAGATCACCTCTCTGTCGCACTTCACGCTGTAAGTGGATTGGCCTCGTAGTCTGGTCCTGTATACGTACTGACATAGTTGCGTTTTCATACAAGCACTTCAACACTTGGATATACCGGCAGTCAATCCGGCATCTCTGCAGCGACCTCAATACAGCCCAAGTTTCCACCAAATCGAAGGCTTTCTCATAGTCCACAAACGCTAAGCAAAGTGGCCGGTTATGCTCTTCCGTCTTTTATATAAAATCTACCGCAGCGTATGAATGTGATCTATTATGCCAAAGCCTTTTCGGAATCTGGCTTGTTCGGGAGACTGGAAGTCTTCAAACCTACGAGCAAGGCGATTCGTAATGACTCTCAAGAACAACTTATAAACCTGACTCAGCAACGGGATGGGTCTATAATTCTTCAACAAGGTATTATCACTTTTTTGAAGAACCGTTATGCCCTCGTGAACGACGGAATTGAACAATCGCTTAAAATCTTGTACTGGTTTTCTACCCGCTTTCAGGAGTTCCGCAGTGATTCCTTGAGCTGCTTGAAAACCATACTAATCTCGTATAGGCTGACGTCCGGGATATCTTCGGTATTGTGTCGGGTCAGTTTAGCTCTGGGATCTTTGGCCAAATCTTCGACAGGTTTTTGTGTCATAGTATATAACTGTTCATAGAACCTCTCAACCTCTCCCAAGATCTCAGGTCGAGAAGAGACGAGACGACTGTCCGATAAACTGATCTCTCGCGAACACTTAGCGTCTGTTTCGCTCGATGGTATCTTTAATACACTTGGTATTAAAGACACGAAGGTCACGACTTTGTACCGTAGAGATCTGCCTTTTAATCCTCTGGTAAGCAGCCGCGTCTGCCGATGACTGCAGTCTTATCTCTTGTCTCTCCTCCATGAGCTTGAGAATATGCTCAGAGAACTTTTCGGTTCGATGGGTCTTAAAGAATTAAGACCCAGATTATGGACAGTTTCCATAACTCTGTTGTTTAGATCGGCCCCAGAAACGCAGTCTGCTAGGCAATCGAATTGGTTCTGCAGTTCGAGTTGGAAGGTTTCGGGGTTTTGGATATGAGCATGAGAAGGTCAGAGAGCTGACTTCCCTTTCCAGCTTTATATTAAAACTAGTAGGGCGCGTGGGTGCGCGGCCCGCAAGCGGACCGCGGTTTTTCTATCGTCAAGTGGACTTTCAGGTCTTGATCATTTTCTATCAAAAAACCACTCTTCTATCTTTTATACTCTCCGAGATAGACACCGTTGAAGTTTGTATGGCCGCCATCTTGAATCCGCCATTTAGGATTTTTTTCAGCTCACTGCCAATTGGATGAGGTTTCGAGTGACTTTTGTTCGAGCACCCCCACCTATCGTCATTACCATGGCCGTGCTCCTCACCCACCTTCCAAACCCTCGATCATCATATCTCATCATTTGTCAGAATGAGAATTCTTTTATAAAAACAAATTTTGAAAAGAAACCGTATCAAAGTCTTGCATAGTTCTCAGCTTCAAGTCTATTCAATATTCGCCATATATTTTGTATGGAGAAAAAAAAATTCCGCCATGTTGGATTTTTTTCTATTCATCAAATAGATCTTTGGGTCCTGATCATCTTTTGCCAAGAAACCACTCTTCCATCTTTTATACTCGCCGAGATAGATACTGACGAAATTTGTATGGCGGCCATCTTTTTTCCGCCATTTTGAATTTTTTTTCAGCTCATTGCGAATTGGATGAGGTTTCGAGTGACATTTGTTCGAGCACCCTCCACCTATCTTCGATACCCTGACCGTGCTCTTCACCCGTCTCCGAAATCCTCAATCATCAGCTCTCTCCATAATTTTCCTCCGAATGAATTTTTGTCTTCTATACGAAACCATAAGTGAAAAAAAAAATTTTCATACAAAATTTTACAGGAGAGGTGATCAATCAGTCAGTGAATCAGTGAATCAGCACGAACAGCTATATATATATTAATTCAACGTGCCTCTTACCATCAGGTGATCGCTCCCGGTTTTCACCCTATTGATCACAGGGACATCATCATACTAACATTCTAAATACGAAAGTGTGTTTGTTCTTCAATCACGCCGCAACAGAGCTACGTATCGACGTGATTTTTTGCATGGGTATAGTTGAGGACCTGGAGAGTGACATAGGCTACTTTTTATCCCGGAAAATCAGAGTTCCCGCGAGATTTTAAAAACTAAATCCACGCGGACGAAGTCACGGGCATCAGCTAGCTGAATTTATGCCGCTTGGTCGAGATAAGGAATGAAAAAACCGTATAATCTAAAAAACACTTTCACGGGCCTAAAAAAATTAAATGATTTCTAGTTCTTTTCCTGCACGTGTCTCATATTTGGTGTCATATAATAAAATGAAGCTATTATTATAACCTTTAAAATGACATAATATATCACAACTTGATACAGTCTGGGGACGCAACTCATACAAAGGTGCCCAATTCTCCAAAGCACGCACTTTGATATAATTTTAAATAGAAAAAAAAATTTCAAGACATGTTGAGTTTTATTTGTAAAAATTCTTCTTTTTCTCTTCTTTGTTAACCGATAGATGTCCACTGCTGGACAAAAGTTTCTTGTATGGACTTCCACAACTCTCGGTCTTGCACCGCCTGAATCCAGCGGCTCCCTGCGACTGGTTTGATGTCGTTGGTCCACCTAGTGCGGGGTCTGCCAACACGGCGCTTCCCGGTGCGGGGTCACCACTCCAGCACCTTGGGATCCCAACGACCATCAGCTCTTCGAACTATGTGCCCCGTAAAAATAAATTTTTACGTTTAATTTAAATCTCTATGTAACTAAAAATTTTATACTTATGTACTTATACCGACTAAGGCAAAGCCAAAAGGAAGGGTAATGATTTTAGCAGTATGTGTGTATTTATTTATGTATCTACTAACGTATGTTCCTCCGTAGCGCCTAAACTTCTAAGCCGATGTCGATGAATGAGGTGTCAATCGATTCACTAGCAATTATTATGGTCCAGGTGACTGAAGCTTCGTTTTATAAGAATTAAGAACAACATCAAGCTGTCCTTGTTACATCCAATTTTCCGTATTCGGGTTGCAGTGCTTAAACTTCTATGCGGGTTGCAGACCGAGGTATAGCTTAGTAGCTATACCAAAGCTAAGCTAGCTAAGCTAAACTAAGCTAGAAATACTTACCGTACATACCAAGAACTAAGCGGTCGAACACTATATACGTGTAGCTGCACATCGACATAATATAAACAACTAACTTAGTTTCGCATATTTTAGTTAGCTTACATAGCTTAGTTTGCAATCTGCACACAAGTTTGAAAAACTGCGTCAGCTATGCGAGCTAAGCTAAACTAAGTAAGCTTAGTTTTCGGTCTGCAACCTTTTTTTTTTTTTATACGTGGGGAAATCCATCATGGATACCGCCGCGCCCGGGGTGACGCGACAGTTATGTCGGACTCTAACCGACTAAAACCCCACGGTGTTCCTTCTCATCGCCTAGTGACTGGGCAACGGGACCATATCACGTTCACGCAACCCAGCCAGCGGCGCCTGCCGAGACAGACCCTCCTCTCAAACACAGAGTTCTCACTCATCTCTATCTGAGGCTCACAAGGAACAAAGTGTGTCTCCCGACCCGAGGACCTTACTCCCTCAGGCGACGGACTCCCCATATCCATCGCCTGGAGGCCCAGATCAAGGCGGCAGGCGGCGATCGTGAGCGGCTCGCCTGCGCCCGACTCTTCTGCGACGGATTGGATGACAGTCCGCATCATCCTCCCTCATCCGCTCAGCCATCTCCTTCTGCGACATAACGTCCTCGCAGAAGGACTCCACTGCCTTCCAAGACCTGTCACTGTCCACCATGGCTTTGACCACGGCTGGCAGGGAGAGGTCTTGCCCCACTATCGTCACGAGCGTCTCGCGTACGTTCCCGCTTTATCCTTATTATCTTCTTACTGAAATTACGATGAACATTTCGTAACGTTACTGAGCCGCTATAGTAGTCCGTGGCACTCTTAATCATTTGTTTTAATACCATTGTTTAGACCGGTATAGAATGTCAGTGGGTTAATAAACGGTTTGACAACCCGGTCGCGCCGCGTGGTGATCAGAGCCTTGACTGGAGCGGGGTGCTTACCGGTTCTAGATAATTCGATAAAATAATTTAATTGACAAGTCCATTGCAAATCGCATTCCGTCGTGTAAGCATACGGAAAACGGATTAGTTTACAATAATATTAATTAAGTACCGACCCTGATCTCCTTTACAAACTACAAAGTAATCCGTTTAGCATAGAATACCTTCAACAGAAAAGTTTTAAGCTATTGCATAGCTTTTATCGCGGGCTTTGAACTAGGACAAACAGTTTGAGCGCGGCGACCGAATCAAGAAATTCCGTAACGAAAAAAAACCTAACACTGTCGTTCAGTAAGCGTTCAACATTTTAGAGGTTCACATTTAGCTCTCTTTGGCGCAGTGGGCGAGCGGCCGCTTTCTATAGATGTCGCAGATTCGAATCTCACTCGCGAAGTAAGTAGTGACAGTGCGCTTTTCTTGTTTGTTTGTTTTTTAATTATTTTTTTGCATAATTTTTACTATGCAAAACTGAGCAACTGCTGAGTTTCTTACCGGCTTTTCTCAGCAGAATCAGCATTCCGAACCGGTGGGAGATTCCTGACTTGTCATAAGAGCCACAAGTTGGCCTACATGAAATAAATGATTTTGCTCTTTTCATAATATGGTAATGCTACGAGTACTTACGCTTTATGTCAATTGTGGACCAAAACATTGAATAATCGATTATTATTATTCTAAAGTAGTGATAGCGTAGTGGTTTGGACTGTGGCCTCCTATTCGGGAGTTCGCAGGTTCGGTCCCGGGCCGCACCTTTGACTTTTCGGAATTTTGTGCGTATAAGCAATTAAATATCACATGCTTCAACAGTGCAGAAAAACATCGTGAAGAAATCTGCACGCCTGAGAGTTCTCCATAATATTCTCAAAGGTGTGTGAAGTTTACCAATTCGCATTAGGCCAGCGTGGTAGACGTGCCTATAACCCTTCTCTGAGGAGACCTGCTCTCAGTAGTGAGACGTTAATGGGTTGCTAATGATGATGAATGATGATTATTCTATACTTATTGTGATCTGTCGTTCTAATTATTCGTCATTAATAAATAATAGCTAATCTAACTATGCATTTTTAGCTTACGAAATCGAAAGTTGCGGTAGTGGTATCAATCACGGAGGCCTTGGATTTGATTCTGTCACTCTTCACTTCACTTCACTTATTGCTGCGTAGTCGGGTGGAAACGTCCAGTACTTGCGTAAACGATCGATGTCTTGGTAAAATTACCAAAGTAAATTGTTTATCTATAATGAAGGATTGAGCTACAGTTTTGCAAACCGCTGCTGTCAACTGTGTAAAATATTTGTTTGAAACATATTCCTAGTTCCATGGTTTGAAAACTGGACAGCCATAGAAATAGGGAGACTATAGTCGTAATTCCTAGTTCCATGTGGACAGCGCTCCTACAGGTGACGTCCGGAACTACAATTTCATAGAATACTTTGACAGCACGAAAAGTAATAACTTCAAAAGGAAAACATGTTCTTGCAATTCACGAGGGCGACTGACTTATGGTTGTGTGGGTGTCGTATTTGTATAAGTGTGAGCGAGCGCAATGCTCGCGCCTGCCCTCTCCCACCTGGGCTTTGACAGGCACGCACTCTTAGCAATGTGTATGTACACGAAGTAACCACAAGTAAAGCTCACTCGCCTTCGTGAATTGCGAAAACTGTAACTAAATAATATTTCAGACATGATTCATCCAAATAATTAGAGGACAGCTTCAGTAGAAAGAATAGTTTTAAAAAATTATAAAGCAAAATAATCAAGTTCACTTACCTATATTAAAATAGCGCGGAAAATGTTTCTCTATTTGTGTGTTTGTTTACCTTTTACACCATGCTGTTAGGCCACATCGTCACCAATCACTCCTTGCATAATTCCCTACCTGGCTGGTAAAATCCCTTCCAAGTCGGTTCAGCCGCTGCCCGTTCGGAAGATGAGCCAGCACGAGACAACGAGAGATATGACAAGTGTATTGCGTGTCTAGTATAAACTCTCTTGCTTTGTGGTAGAGTCTTATACTGTCCTGCTTTCTGGTAGTCTTGACCCGTAATAAGAGCCGCAAGCGCAGGCCGTTGGCCACAGGAAATAAATAATTTCTAACTAGATGATGTCCGCGACTTCGTCCGCGTGGATTAAGGTATTTAATTCCCGCGGGAACTCTGCAATTTTCCGGGATAAAAAGTAGCCTATGTGCTAATCCCGGTTATGAGCTATCTCAATTCCAAAATTTTAGGCAAATCGGTTTTTTTGTTGTGGCGTTAAAGAGTAACAAACATCCATCCATCCATCCATACATCCATCCTCACAAACGTTCGCATTTATAATATTATATTAGTATAGGATTTTGTACTACCGTGTGAAAATTAAATTAATGTCAATTCGAAATCACAGATACCTACTCCAATTCTATTTATTTGCACAGAAGTACGAAAAAATACTCTAAAATAACTAATATTTACATTGTATAATTGTAGTATTATTAAATATCGACGCCGATTTCTCTTTCCCAAACTAATAAGTACAAAAGAGAAATTCATAATAATTTCTTGTCTCTTCCATTAGCATTATAATATCACCAACGATTCTTATTGAATAATGATTAATAGTCTTTTCAAAACTATTAATCAAAAGCTCATACAGTAAACGAACTCGTTTTGACCATAATAATAATATAATTGATTTAATTGGCGCCGGTAACCTTTAAGTTCCAAGTGTTTCTTTTTTTTGGATTACATCATATATTTTTTGGGTTGGTAAAATAATTAGACCTACTATTAAAAACAACATTTAAAGTGCAAAAAAATCTAATTTAATTACCTGTAAAATTCGATGAAATAACATAAATACACTTTTTAGAATTTTTTAGTTAAAAATTTAATGTTGATTTAACCAATTACGCAATTATTTTGGTGGCGCATGGTTTATGTAATTGATATCGTATACAAAATAAAATAATTAGCTACGTTTTATGATGGTTTTATGTATCTAATTTCATAAATAATATTAATACAAAAAATATTGTAGGTAATAGGTATTTTTGACCAGTTATTAAAAAAAAGATTTTTTTTAAAAGTTGATAAGTAATTGATATTTTGTTCAACTACTACCTATCACAACATTAATAAGTTGTCTTATTTCCCGAACTAGTTGAAACTAGTTATTTCGAAAATATGCGTCTATTATTATATATTTGAAAATAACATATTAAACTATAGATATCTACGCATTATCTACCTCTAGATTTAGCTATTAGCTATTAGGGAAAAAAGGCTAAAATATTGATTATTTACCATTTAGCTTAGTCAAAATTAATATAGTTTAGATAATTTCGAAATCACAGACAGAAAGACAGGCAGAATTCTCTGGCTGATGTACCTATGCTTAAAAGGAACGATCAACATACAAAATATTATACCTAATTAGCCGTAACCATGTTATTTTTACATTTAAGGTCATTACGGGACATCCATCCAGCCGTCTCTGGTCTAAATACCGAGACAACAAGTGACTAATTACATAACCTTACCGCCATCGTTCTTGATACCCCAGGAATTCGGTCTAGAATTCTGGGCAGCGCACCGTTACAGTACCTGAATATATGACAGACAACTGTACATTAATTTAGATGTCATACTAAAACTGCAATGTCTGATGATAATCTTTTAGCTGTTGATCTATTAGTGCATTTGACCCTCTGTGATGTTTGTAAAATAACATGTTAAATGCTTTAGTCAGTGTGAGTTTAGAAATAGTTTAGTGCTTTAGTTAGTTGTTCTTCATTTAAAAGCAAAGCATTGGTAATGCCTGGGAATGCCTCAGGCATAATATCTCTGACCCTCATACTTAAAAGCTGTAGGTATATTTTTGCCGTAAGATAGGGATATATATAAATAATATATTTATCAACCTAGGCTCTCTATTGGTATTCTCCAAAACGTGTTTCGGAAAGCTTGCTTGCTTATTGAATTTAGTTCCACCATCACTCTTCTGCCATCGCGCCGCATGGATTTGCACCGCTACGTGGTTGAAATTCCACGATCACATACCTTTGTAATACACTTGGATAATTTTAAATCAAGAGTGAATAGACTTCTCCTAGTCAAGCGCGCTCCACCTTAAGATGCATCTTCACATGCCATCAGGAGTGATAGCAGTCATAAGCCAACTATATAAAATCTATTGGTTCGTTGATTTGTCCTTCAATCAATCAAAAGCAATGCATCGGTAATGTCTCAGACATATCCCTGACCCCTCATAGTTTAAAACTTACGGGGGCCTGGAGGGTGACATAGACTAATTTTTATCCAGAAAACCAAAGGACGAAGTCTCGGGCATACGCTATGATAATCTTATCTAATTTTACGTGTAGGTAGGCATAGCTCATAAGCAGTGATAGCCTAGTGGTTAGGACTGTGGTCTCCTATTCGGGGGGTCGCAGGTTCGATCCCGGGTACGCACCTCTGATTTTTCGGAGTTAAGTGCGTTTAAGCAATTAAATATCACTTGCTTCAACGGTATAGGAAAACATCGTGAGGAAACCTGCACATCTGAGAGTTCATAATGTTCTCGAAGGTGTGTGAAGTCCGCCACTTTGCATTGGGTCAGCGTGGTGGCCTATAACCCTTCTCTGAGAGGAGACCTGCGCTTAGTAGTGAGCCGTTGATGAGTTGCTAATGATGATTATGATGAGGCATAGCTCTTAAGAGAAACGATTGATATTGGAGGCTTCGCGCTTGATCAAAAGTCGTGTGATAACCACCATTATCAAAAGTGTATTTATTACTCTAAGCGACTTCCAGTAGCTTATTAAACGAGTAACAATTACTATAAAGTCGGTCAATGCAGCCACGTGATAATGTAGGACACGCTCACTTTCTGTTAGCCATACCTACACTGTCTATGTTTGCGCGTAACATGATATCTCGGGAATGTGACTCTGTACTGTGTTGAGAGATTTGCCGACGTTTTCCGTCAGGTTAAGTAGACCTGTCTATCTGCCACTGTTGAGTGAGCTTTCTCTTCAAAGCGTCTGTACAAAGATTAGAAACAACATCTAATGAAGATGCTCCAGTCGCGGTTCTACGCGCGTAGCGTATTTGTAGAGGGTTTGTGTGGTTTTACGTGCTTGTAGTATAGTAGTGGACGTTTCTTAGACGAAGAGGTAGATAATAGGTACATTTCAATTTACTGTAATGTCCAATTTCTGGGTCAACCTCACCATTGGTCATGTTGACGCATTTGGTCCGGTGGGAGGCTTTGGCCATTGCTAGACTACCCTGCCGTGGAAGCGATTAGGCGTTCCGATACGATGGCATGTGAAACCGATTAAGGTTATGGGTTTAATGTAAACTATCATTTTATGTTAGTTAGTTCCAAGTTAGTCTGCAAGCATCTTAGACTGCACCATCACTTGCTATCAGGTGAGATCGCAGTCAAGGGCATACAAATTGTCATCAAATAAAGAAAAATCAACGCCCAGATTGTCTTTTCATGCTCAGTAAAGTAAAATATTTATTAATTATTTGAGGTCAAGCTCAAATATCGCGTTTTGTATGTGTGCGTGCGAGTAATTTTTAACTTGATCCCAAACAACAGCAGGTGGCCGATTAAAGTGACCAATCTTGACCCGCATATGTAATGTGTAGCGAAATATGTAATTGAAAATGTAACTAGCCATTAATTTATTTTATTTTAAAAAATTGATTCAGTTGTACGATTCAGACTTAACGGAGCACGTGGGATCGTAATGGCAATAATTTTAAAGATAAAGACAATGTTCAATTTGAAAATAAAGTTCAAAATTAGGAATCAACGCGTTAGCTCCCGCGCGGCGCTTCGGGAAGCGCAATCTTCTTATTAGCAAATAAATGAACTTTGATTTTCAAATATTTTTAATATTTCGCTTTTAATTTTTGGTACCTACTGTAGATTTTTTTATTTATATTCTAGTTAAGTAAAATTTGATGTTATGTGTTATTTAAATAAACATTTTCAAATTATTGTAAACTAGATGATGCCCGCGACTTCGTCCGCGTGGATTAAGGTTTTTTAGTTTCCGCGGGAACTCCTTAATTTTCCGGGATAAAATGTAACTTATGTTTTAATCCTGGGTATGAGCTATTACTATTCCAAATTTCCGCCAAATTAATTCGTTATGGCGTGAAAGAGTAACATCCATCCATCCATCCTCGCAAACTTTCGCATGTATAATATAAGTTAGCAATTAAATTTACAATAACTATTGTATACTATTTAAAATGTAACTTATGTTTTAATCCTGGGTATGAGCTATTACTATTCCAAATTTCCGCCAAATTAATTCGTTATGGCGTGAAAGAGTAACATCCATCCATCCATCCTCGCAAACTTTCGCATGTATAATATAAGTTAGCAATTAAATTTACAATAACTATTGTATACTATTTAAAATGTAACTTATGTTTTAATCCTGGGTATGAGCTATTACTATTCCAAATTTCCGCCAAATTAATTCGTTATGGCGTGAAAGAGTAACATCCATCCATCCATCCTCGCAAACTTTCGCATGTATAATATAAGTTAGCAATTAAATTTACAATAACTATTGTATACTATTTAAAATGTAACTTATGTTTTAATCCTGGGTATGAGCTATTACTATTCCAAATTTCCGCCAAATTAATTCGTTATGGCGTGAAAGAGTAACATCCATCCATCCATCCTCGCAAACTTTCGCATGTATAATATAAGTTAGCAATTAAATTTACAATAACTATTGTATACTATTTAAAATGTAACTTATGTTTTAATCCTGGGTATGAGCTATTACTATTCCAAATTTCCGCCAAATTAATTCGTTATGGCGTGAAAGAGTAACATCCATCCATCCATCCTCGCAAACTTTCGCATGTATAATATAAGATAGCAATTAAATTTACAATAACTATTGTATACTATTTAAAATGTAACTTATGTTTTAATCCTGGGTATGAGCTATTACTATTCCAAATTTCCGCCAAATTAATTCGTTATGGCGTGAAAGAGTAACATCCATCCATCCATCCATCCTCGCAAACTTTCGCATGTATAATATAAGTTAGCAATTAAATTTACAATAACTATTGTATACTATTTAAAATGTAACTTATGTTTTAATCCTGGGTATGAGCTATTACTATTCCAAATTTCCGCCAAATTAATTCGTTATGGCGTGAAAGAGTAACATCCATCCATCCATCCTCGCAAACTTTCGCATGTATAATATAAGTTAGCAATTAAATTTACAATAACTATTGTATACTATTTAAAATGTAACTTATGTTTTAATCCTGGGTATGAGCTATTACTATTCCAAATTTCCGCCAAATTAATTCGTTATGGCGTGAAAGAGTAACATCCATCCATCCATCCTCGCAAACTTTCGCATGTATAATATAAGTTAGCAATTAAATTTACAATAACTATTGTATACTATTTAAAATGTAACTTATGTTTTAATCCTGGGTATGAGCTATTACTATTCCAAATTTCCGCCAAATTAATTCGTTATGGCGTGAAAGAGTAACATCCATCCATCCATCCTCGCAAACTTTCGCATGTATAATATAAGTTAGCAATTAAATTTACAATAACTATTGTATACTATTTAAAATGTAACTTATGTTTTAATCCTGGGTATGAGCTATTACTATTCCAAATTTCCGCCAAATTAATTCGTTATGGCGTGAAAGAGTAACATCCATCCATCCATCCTCGCAAACTTTCGCATGTATAATATAAGTTAGCAATTAAATTTACAATAACTATTGTATACTATTTAAAATGTAACTTATGTTTTAATCCTGGGTATGAGCTATTACTATTCCAAATTTCCGCCAAATTAATTCGTTATGGCGTGAAAGAGTAACATCCATCCATCCATCCTCGCAAACTTTCGCATGTATAATATAAGTTAGCAATTAAATTTACAATAACTATTGTATACTATTTAAAATGTAACTTATGTTTTAATCCTGGGTATGAGCTAAATACTATTCCAAATTTCCGCCAAATTAATTCGTTATGGCGTGAAAGAGTAACATCCATCCATCCATCCTCGCAAACTTTCGCATGTATAATATAAGTTAGCAATTAAATTTACAATAACTATTGTATACTATTTAAAATGTAACTTATGTTTTAATCCTGGGTATGAGCTATTACTATTCCAAATTTCCGCCAAATTAATTCGTTATGGCGTGAAAGAGTAACATCCATCCATCCATCCTCGCAAACTTTCGCATGTATAATATAAGTTAGCAATTAAATTTACAATAACTAATATTATTTAATTTTTCTTACGTTGCTGACTTCGTCAGATCTGAATCCAACTTAAATCGACAGGCCAATTTGAAAAGTTTTGAATTTTACCTTTGGAAGGTTGGGTGACACTCTCCTACCTATGAAGAATTTTGATACAATTTAATTCAGCCTATAACAGTAATTACAATGTGAATACAAATATAAAAGTGTCTTTTATTCAAAAATAATAATCTTCTGCAAAGTGCTTTTGAATTTGCAAGTGAATTTGACACTGACTAATTACGATAGGTATAGGTATTTATAGATAAAATATACGCTATGGCCCGCTTGTGGAAATGACGGGTTATCCTTTTAACCCAGAGTTAGCTGCTGCTTTGACAGATTTCGTATAAAGCTTCGTATAAACCTAACCCGGCGTCTCTGCAAGCGGACCTTAGAATGCCAAAAATATCATTCTTGCTGTATAAATACAGCAAATATAAAATAATAATAATTCTAATACTTATTACTTTATCTTTTCAGATTTCAATTTGTGGAGTCGTAGATCGGTATGTACCTAAAAATTGCACATTTCTTTCCATTTAAGTAACCCAAGAAATATTTAGGGCTCTTTACCTGCAGGATTGTTGCCTTCCCACATTTCAAAAATTACTTATACACAAAGCTACGATGTATTACTAGTCCAACAATAGGTATAAAGCACATAATGATAGAGGCATTAAAATTTTATTATAAGAAAATTGATATTGATCAGTGCAAATTGCCGTCGGTCCGTTTCGCAATAGTAATCACATATGATGGGTGTTTTGTAATTCAAATTACTTACGTACAAGCCAAGTTACACTTCGTTGTATCTATTTTCTTTCTACGATCGTTGACGCTTGAAGTTCTGGCTAGGGCTAGACTAGATGGCGCTACAGCTGATCAAAGAAAGAAGTGTCTTGATAAAATTTCGCGGCATTTTGTATTAGATATAAATGGTTTTTTTTAGCATTTAAAATGCACACTATAGTAAATTAGATAATTTAAGTGCCATCTAGTTTGAAACTCGAACAAGGTACGTTTTGTTCGAGGTAGGTAGGTTTTGTTCAAGTTTCAAAATCGCAAACTATATGGCGCTTGAATTATCTATTTTACTATAGTGTGCACTTTAATAGACACTACAGTGAAAGTTGATGCATTTTAAATGCTAAAAAAACATTTATAATTCAAAATGCCGCGAAATATTATCAAGACACTTCTGTCTTTGATCAGCTGTAGCGCCATCTAGTCAAGCCCTAGCCAAAACTTCAAGCGTCAACGATCGTAGAAAGAGAATAGATACAACGAAGTGTAACTTCCCTAGAGGGGCTGGATGATGTTGCGACTTTGTATGGATTTGATTCTCGTGTTCTTAAGACTGCGACTGTATGTAAAAATCTCTGTAATAAATACATACATATAAAATATCGCTATCCGAGTGGTAGAGGCCTTGGCTTTTAATAAAAGCCACAAGTTGGCCAACTTGAATTATACATATATACTTAATATATTTTTTTTAAATAAGTACCTACTTAAAATGATAATAATAACAGAACATCCAGGCTTGCAACTTACCAGCAGTGAATGGTGAAATGTTTGAGTAAATGATGAACTCACACTTGTCAGCATCGTTTTGCATTATACCTATGTATTTGTAAAAAAAATCAAAGCAATTGCGAATACATAGTATGTATTTCCATTTTTTTCTGAAAACTAACAGTAATCTTATGTACAATTTAATAATAATATTATTGTTAACTAGAAAATTCTATGGACACGCTGCGCATTGATGTAAATTGTAAACAATTACAAATATGTACATGCAAAACATGCACTAGGTTTCTACGCGCTAGCTAGTTGATCTAATATTCTTTACTTTACCTATTGTATAGAACGTTATTGTTTGTAAACATTATGAATAATAATATTACGCATATAAAATTATGATCACTACATTAGTAAGCATTGTAATATTTGAGCTGTAGGGCTGTTTCTTCTTCTTTATCAACCGATAGACGTCCACCGTTGAACAAAAGTCTCTTGCATGGACTTCTACAGGCATCGGTCTTGCGCCGTGTGCATCCAGTGGCAAATTGTACGCTGCAGTAGTGAGATTTTAAATCCAAATGTGGGTTTTCATTGAATAACTACGTATCTTACCATATCATACCATACGCATTGAAGTACTGTATGTGAGATAATTTTACGACTAATGTATGCATACATTCAGGATTATAATTAATTACAACATGATATATTAGAGGTACGTACTTATAATATGTAAGTCAATCAAACGTCACCGTGACTTCGTGAATTATCTTACAATGCTTATACCATTATAAATTATTCATTTTGATTACAATAATATTAATACTTGAACGGTTTATTCTTCTTACTTACCAGTAGATAGAACTTTGTAACTTTGCGAGTGCATAATAATTATTATTAACTTTTTAAGCGACATTGAGTGACGAAGATGAAATTCTTGTTATTCTTGGAAGGGGGATGGTAGTGCAAATTAAACCCATACCTACTCTTAATCGATTTCTACACACAACTAACTATGGCACGGTCAAAGCCTCCCACCAGCCACAAGATTGTATATAAAATACAAAAAAAATCGGCCAAGTGCGAGTCGGGCCTCGCTCTTTTAGGGTTCCGTTAAAAAAAATTAAATAAAAATATTTCCATGTACCCATGGAAATATTTTAATTTAATTTTTTTTATTTAATTTAATTTTTATTATTTGTTGTTATAGCGGCAATAGAAATACATAATAATGTGAAAATTTCATCTGTCTATCTATTACGGTTTACGAGATGCAGCCCTCTGACAGACGGACGGACGGACGGACGGACGGACGGACGGACGGACGGACGGACGGACGGACAGCGTAGGCTTAGTAATAGGGTCCCGTTGGTACCCTTTGGGTACGGAACCCTAAATAGGGTCCCGTTGGTACCCTTTGGGAACGGAACCCTAAAAAATATTTTTAAAAAACTGACTTCAAACGCCCGCTCCAGTACAATGTATATAATTTATTGTCCATATTTTATAAACCGCTTGACCGATTTCGATAAAATTTCGATGGGACCACCTGGGAGGTATACCCTTTGAAACAAAAAAAGAATTTTCTAAATAGGTTCAGGCGTATTCGAGTAATCGGTGAACATACATTAAAAAAAAAACTTGAGAGGTGTCAAGGGACATCCGGATGGAACGTAGTTCCTTTCGATTACATTGTGTTCGGTATTTTCGCGATACAACATTGGGTCTCCGTAGCCTAGTGGCTTCGGCAGTCGCATAACAGTTCAAAGTCGATGGTTCGAATCCCAGCTCGACAGACCTTATTTTCCATTTTCAATTTTATTTTAAACAATTTTTACATGTGAAACCTGTAGAAATTATTTCCACATGTAGAAATTATTTAAAATAAAATTGAAAATAGAAAATTCAGTCTGTCGAGCTGGGATTCGAACCATCGACTTTGAACTGTTAGGCGACTGCCGGAGCCACTAGGCTACGGAGACCCAATGTTGTACCGCGAAAATACCGAATACAATGCAAAATTCACATTCAACAAAAAAGTGTCGGTTTCAAAATTGTGTCGAGTGTCGGTTCCGTCTAGCCCCCTTCCGTACCGCGCGATAAAGAACTTAGGTACGTTCCAAAATGATTCCGACGAATTGAGAACCTCCTCCTTTTCGAAGTCAGTTAAAAATGATTGCTACAGTGACTATCGCAATAACTTCTAATTGACCAACACTATCGCTATTGACAAAAATAAATTGTATAGCAGCATGAGTTATGAATTTACAGTAAATTCAGACACTGTAGCAATGATTGATGCAGCATATATGCAATCGACTAGCCAGACCAGAGACAATTCAGAAATTATAAAATCGGCCTTTGCCGGACATTGAACTGGCTTCCCATATTATATAAACATAGAGCTCACCATTGCGCCAGAGAACCTTATTTCCGTCATTGCAACATCCACTTTCTGATGTAAAAATGAGGGATGGCGGGATGGCATATATAATGGATTTTTTTAAAGTTTATTAGCAAGCAGTGATAGCCCAGTGGTTAGGACTGCGGTCTCCTATTAGGGGGGTCGCAGGTTCGAGTCCGGGCACGCACCTCTGACTTTTCGGAGTTAAGTGCGTTAAATTCAACGGTGAAGGAAAACATCGTGAGGAAACCTGCACACCTGAGAGTTCACCATAATGTCTACCAATTCGCATTGGGCCAGCGTGGTAGACTACGGCCTATAACCCTTCTCTGAAGGGAGACCTGCGCTCTATAGTGAGACGTTAATGGGTTGCTCACAACAACACAAAGTTTATTAGCCAAGCTGAACTTGACTAATATTCTCCTCTCCCCTCCAAATAGGTAAGCTTGTGTGGGTAGGAGTGGGTACGACAATACTGGCAACGGGTGGGGATCGAACCATCGACCTTTCAATTTTCAGTCCGCACCTTTAACCGTTGGGCTATGGAGGCTATTATCGTACATTGTATAATATTATATTAAAACACAACACAATGAACAACTGTTAATGCGATACGCCATTGCTCTTATGCGGAGGCGTGAATAAAATGAGTGCAAAGATTTCGTCTCGACATAAACGCTCTGCTTAATATTATGCATATGTGCAGCTTACGATTTGTTACGGATTTGCTAGCGATATCACACTATCACACGTCACATCAGTCATCACACTTATATTATAAACGCGAATTGTTTGTGTGTGTGTGTGTGTGTGTGTGTGTGTGTGTGTGTGTGTGTGTGTGTGTGTGTGTGTTTGTTACTCTTTCACATAAAAACTAAGGGACGGATTTGGCTGAAATTTGGAATGGAGGTGAAAAAGGTTTCCCGCGGGAATCAATAACCTTAATCCACGCGGACGAAGACCGAAGTGGCAGGCATCATTTAGTATATTATATAAAAATTATTTTTAAAAACCGAGTTCAATTTAACGCCACTACAAAGTCCTACTATCACACTGTCACACTTCACATCACACTAATATTATAAAGGCGAATGTTTGCCTGTGTGTGTGTGTATGTTTGTTACTCTTTCACGTAAAAACTACGGGACGGATTTGGCTGAAATTTGGAATGGAGATAGATTATACCCTGGAATAACACATAGGCTTCATTTAATCCCGGAAAATACAGGGGTTCCCGCTTCCCGCAGGTTCAATCCCGGGCACGCACCTCTGACTTTTCGGAGTCAAATGCGTTTAAACAATTAAATATCACTTGCTTCAACGGTGAAGGAAAACATCGTGAGGAAGCCTGCACATCTGAGAGTTCTTCATAATGTTCTCGAAGATGTGTGAAGTCCGCCAATTCGCATTGGGCCAGCGTGGTGGACTATGGCCTATTATAACCTTTCTCTGAGAGGAGACCTGCGCTCAGTAGTGAGCCGTTGATGGGTTGCTAATGATGATGATGATGATTATACTAATACGAATATTATGCCAGCGGCAGCCTGTGTCCGTGACATCAGACATAGTTGCTAGAAGCCCGTCTGTATGGATGGTACGGTCATGCAGTAGCACAGAAACCACAAAATTACATCGTTAACAGATATCTCAACATCGACGATTTTAGAACTCAAAATCGCGGTTTGCCAAGAAAGCGCTGGCTATCTCTTATTATAAGAAATCGGATGCACAAGATTGGGCAAAGTGGGAAATGCCGGAAAATGGAACCCACCTACTGGGAAGTAACCACTGAGTCGATAAAAATACTTCGCGTGGAGTGTTTACATTTGTTTTTCCGAGATAACGAAAAAAGTTAACTTTTATCACTCAAGTCAAGTCCTCAACTATACCCATGCATAAAATCACGTTGATCCGTCGTTGCTCCGTTGCTGTGTGATTGAAGGACAAACCAACAAACCAGGAAACAATCACACTTTCGCTTTTATAATACTAGTAAGCATGTGCAAGCAACTATTGCTACCTTTCTGACTGCTACCTTTTCATGGCTAAAGCGATGCGAGCGAAACCGATTTCAAAAAAGGTTATCAATTCGTCGGAATCTTTTTTTTTTTTCAAAGACACCTGAACCACTTTGGAAAATACTTTTTTATTTGAAAGGGTATACTCCTATAAATATCAACAATAAATTATATACCTACTTTGTATAGTGGCGCGGGAGTTTGAAGTCGGTTTTATAAAAAGAATTTTACGGGTATAAATACTTCTTTTCAATTAATATTTTTGACTTAACATAAATAGTTTAACCCAGATTTAACGAACACATAAATAGCTGTAAATCCTGTGAACGAACTGGTTTTAATATCACACAGATAAATAAATCAATCTAGACTTTTAATTTTATGCCTATCATAAGCATAAGACGTTATGCACTGATTGGTTAGAATTACTTATTTTTATCATTGATTGGTATTAGATTTTTTATTTGATGCCTAGGTATGCTGTTAGTTACTTACGGTGTCACTTATTGTGGAGATTCGGGTCAAGCTGTAACTCGGGTTCAAATGGATCAATTTTCGTTAGATGTCTAGATGTGCTTTCAAATTGCGTCTTAATCGGGTGGTATTACAACATAAATTGAACAATATTATTATTTGAGAAAAAAAAATACAAAATGTAACTTAACTACTTAACCTGCTGTCATGTTCGAATGTGAGCACTAGTGAATCATTGGACTGTTGCATGGTTCATGTGCTGACAAATCAGTCCCATTGGTTAAGTTTTGAATATTAATTTTACTAACAGATAGATTTTGGTAAGTTAAATGTGTTAGCTACTAACACTATGGTTCTCGATGGTTGAAATAAAATAATATTTTTTATTTATTATTACAGTTCTTTGGCGATATAGATGAAAAACAATAATAAACCGTAACTTAAACCTGCCCTGTACCGCTCTATTAAAACTAAATGTGTATCACCTGAACCAGACACTACAAAAAGAGTGAAATTTCATACGACACCCGCGACATAGCAATTTGCTGTAACAATTACCTTACCATTGTCTTCCCGTAGAAAGGGCGGAGTGCGAACAACGATGGTGAAAGTTAGCATTTTGCTCTGCACTCAGTGACTAAACACTACACTTAGATTATAATTATTACTATGTGATAATACCTACATTCAACTCCGCAACATTCACTATACCTACATCTTGAACAATATGAAGAAAATAATAAAAAGTACGTATGTATAGTTCATAAAATAAAATTCGCGTGGATATTAACGGAGGACTCATTCTTTTATATTTTTTGGTGGACTGTAAAACCATAGTATAAACTTAAAACTTATAACGCAGTAAAACTGATGGTTTGTTACTTTTTATCATGTCTGAACTTTACTATAAGTTTAATAAAATACTATTTACGAATGCTATAACACCGTGTTCACTCCATTTGTGTCAAGGTGAATCAGCTGTCAAATTGACAGTGCAAACGAGCAAAAAAGTACAAAATGTGCAATACCCCTGGGTGCGGTCAATATTAACAATAATTAGGATTTTTAGAAAGGAAATTCCAATGAAATTACTTACGTTTATTCCTAAAAAAATTTACTTTATGTGTGTGTTACTTAATATAAACTTACATACCTAAATTATAATGTTCTTTAGTGATTGTTAAAATACGAAGTGTATTATATAAACATAAATATTCTTTTTTATTTAACTAATCAAACAAGACAAAAAATATGAATTAAAGAATGTGAATATCTTAGAAATATTTAATATAAATAATCGACCGAGCGAAGCGAAGGTCTCTGAGTTTACTTGAGTGAATTTGCACTTGTCCGTCCGTCCGTCCGTCCGTCCGTCTGTCAGAGCCTTATAACTTCTGAATTACTGAACGTAATTACTTCAATTTTAGATATGATATGTAAACCGATGGCCTCCAGCCGAAAATGGCTTAAAAAGTTATAAAAATCTTTATTTCAGGGGGGCTCTCATAGAAGCGAATGCGAAGTAAAATAAAATTTTTTGCATTTCATAGGGTTGCAGTACTTCATTTTAAAGATAATTTGGAACAGAGTACAAAAGTTTTTTTTTTTCCTAAAATTGACGAAATGGGGGGCTTTCAAAGTGGAGATTTTATTCGAGGCTAGATCTCTAAAACCACTTTTTTTTTTAAACTTGAAACTTACACATAATTTCAGTTATATTCTGTACTTGAACAACAAATACTAAGATTAGATAAATATTATAAAGAAACGAAATTATTTAAGTTTTAATGGGCGTCAATGTTTTTAACAAAACTTCACTATACTGTTAATAGATGGCGCTGGCTTTAATATTGTAAATACGCATCCCATCCACGAAAGCAGATGACGATTGATGTCATCAGATTCGGCGCGTTTTAATTACAATATAATATAGTTAAAACTACCTTAAGGGAATTATGGGATACCGCGAGGTCTCAGTTCGGGGCGAACCACTAGTTTATATAGTATTTATATTTATGTTAGATATCGAGATAGTCTTAACCCAAATAGTAGACTACTTAACTTACTAATCCTTACTAATATTATAAATGCGAAAGTGTGTTTGTTTGTTGGTTTGTCCTTCAATCACGCCGCAACAGAGCTACGGATCGACGTGATTTTTTGCATGGGTATAGTTGAGGACCTGGAGAGTGACATAGGCTACTTTTATCCCGGAAAATCAAATAGTTCCCGTGGGATTTTAATAACTAAATCCGCGCGGACGAAGTCGCGGGCATCAGCTAGTACAAGATAAATCAGTTTTCGTCATTTTAGTTAGGATTTTAAAAATCTCGCGAGAACCTTTTTGTTAACCAAGCATAAAATAAAGTCGATCCGTCACTCCGTTACTACGTCGTAAGGAAAAACAAACACACTTTCAAGTTTCAAACAACAGAAGTTCTTTTATTAGGTTATACTTCATAATGAACATATCTACCTACTTCGTTGATTAAAATTGGTAACCTATTTTAAAAGCATTCCCAGACTAATTCGGTTCTAAGTTCTAACAGTTTCTGGTTTAGGTCTCTACATCTAAAAAGACATTATTATACTTCGCCCTTTTAAATCATTAGTTTAGATAACACCAAATGGAACTTTAGACTAAATTGAAGCCTAATAATTTTTTACTGTTATTTTTAACAGCTTTGAAATTCACTCAGACGGAATAACTGTTGTGTTTTATTAGTATTCATATATTAAATCGTGATGTATGTTCGTGTCTGGCAGTTTCTCGTACTGTATAACACAAATGGTTGTAGGAGAACTATGAGATGATTACGGTAGTAAGGCACTGCGCAGTGCGTACACATAGTTGCCTGTTGCGGCAATCGGCAACTCGCATCTAGTTCTTACGATTTTCGTATAATTTTGAGAAACCGCGCTGACGTAGCAACTCTAGTTGTGAGTTTCAGTAATCGCAACTCTTATGTTGACAGTTTCGGCAATCGAAGTTGCTACGTATGCCCAGCGCCATAGTAATACTTTTATGTAGGAAATGATCTATATATTGTAATTGCGCATACCACATTGTAATTCAAAATTTCTATGAAGCACTAAGTTTTCAAAATAATTTGGATCTTATTAATTTACTAGTTGATGCCCGCGACTTCGTCTGCGTGAACTTAGCCTTTAAAATGCCTTGGGAAATCTGACTTTGCGGGATAAAAAGTAGCCTGTCACTCTCCAGGTCCTCAACTATAGGTACACTGCAAAAAATCACGTCGATCCGTAGCTCTGTTGGGGCGTGATTGAAGGACAAACCAACGCACTTTCGCAGTTATAATATTTCACCATATAAAGTGTAAGTGCATATAGTCAACGTGGTTTTTAGGGTTCCGTACCCAAAGGGTGCCAACGGGACCCTATTACTAAGCCTCCGCTGTCCGTCCGTCCGTCTGTATCTCGTAAACCGTAATAGATAGACAGTTATAATAAACTTACATTACACTTACTTACATTACATGCATGCATACATACATACATACATACACACATACATACATACATACCTACATACATACATACATACATACATACATACATACATACATACATACATACATACATGCATGCTTGCATATTGGCGCATAATAGAAGGATAAATAATATGTGAAAAGAAGCATACTAATATCCCGCAGGAACCGTTTGTTTTCCAAGGATAAAAAGTAGTCTTTGTCACTTTCAGGTCCTCAACTATGCCTATCAAAAAAACCACGTCAATCTGTCACTTCGCCTGCGCATTATTGAAGGATTAATATGTGAAAAGTAGCATACGAATACCCCGCGGGGATTGTTTGTTTTCCTGGGATTAAAAGTAGCCATTGTCACTTTTCAAGTCCTCAACTATGCCTATCCAATAAACCACGTCAATCTGTAACTCCGTTGGCGCCGAATTTAAGGATAAATATGTGAAAAGTAGAACACTAATATCCAGCGGGAACGCCACCACACCCGGTCCTCAGCCTTCCTCATCCAGCCACTTTCCGCCACCCGCTTTATATCGTCGGTCCAACGTGCTGGAGGGCGCCCCACACTACGCTTACTAGTTCGCGGTCTCCACTCTAGAACCTCTCACTCTTAACTTTACCTGTGCAAAAAAATTATGTTAATCTAAAACTCCATTGCGCGTATTTTGAATGACCAATGCGTAAAAAATAGCGATGCTATCCCGCAGGAACTGTTTGCTTTTCCGGGATAAAAAGTAGCCTCTGTGCTATTCCAGATTATATTATATATGTCAGTGCCAAATTTCAGAAAAATCGGTTCATTCGTTGTCGCGTTAAAGAGTAACAAACATCCATCCATCCAAACATCCATCCTCACAAACTTTCGCATTTATAATATTATAGGATAGGATATAGGATAGGATATATTATAGGAAGGATAGGATAGTATAAATAGGATAGGATAGAATCTACACATGACCAGTCATTATAATATCTAGTAATGTTTTCACTATGACTGGACAAATCGATACCTTGTACTATTTGTATTATTTATTTCGTAATCCATCCCTAATCCCTAAGAAATTTTCTATTGCTGATGAAAAACTTCAATAACTGTGTTGTTGAGTTGGAATTTTTTACTTATTCTCGATGCTGCGGATAATGTAAGCGTGATTTAAGTACTAATCAGCGCCATCTATCGGTGGTTTTTCAAAATCCCGCGGGAACCTTGGATTTTTCTGGGATAATTTGTAGCCTATGTGTTATTCCAGGGTATAATCTATCTCCATTCCAAATTTCAGCCAAATCCATCCAATAGTTTTTGCGTGAAAGAGGAACAAACATACACACAAACTTTCGCCTTTATAATATTAGTAGGAAGTAGGATTTAGAGGTGTTTCTCGTTTTCAAGCATAAGTTATTTTTTAGAGATTATCCAATTTAGAATAAAAATAATTTTTATGTCTATCGACGCCCGACCCAACCTCTCAAACTGGCTAACTTATAATCCTTAGATCATAAAAATTATTCTAAGTTAAGTAGTTAAGTTAAGTAATCAATCTCAGAACAACTTCTATTTCTAAAACAAAGTGAACAATTATTTATTATTTATGGTTTCTTAATAGTGTCGTAATATTTGACCATTTTAATAAATCTGTTATGAAAATAACTCCATTTGTATAGCAATAAGGCTCACAGTCATTCGCAGGAAAGTAGAACTATGAACTATCCAAAACGCGTACCAAATTGGTTCCGTATTTATTAGCAAGAAAAGGTTAGAATTATTTTGCTATAATCCGCCAACAGAAAAAATCTGTATAATTTTTACACTACTCTCGACGCACGTTTCGCCCCGACACCGGAGCATCCTCAGGAGATGTTGACTCTACAACGATGCATTGTCTAGTGAAGCTCGTGTCAATTGCGCGGTATTATATACCGTATTTCTACCCCCACTACTGTTGCCCCGCCCACTACCCCCCCCTTCAAACAAACGAAGCAGTGGTGAACTTGAGACGTTCACTTGTTCATTAAGTAATTTAAACTGAGTATTATTGTTATGTTTTATTATTTCTAATTGTTCCAACATGCTCAGTCGAAGCCCTTTATCACAGGTGTGTAAGATTTTGTATGAATGATCGGATGATAATTTGTGTCCACTATCAAGGAGATGTTTAGCAAAGTGAGACTTTTGGGGTTTGTTGTTCCTAACCGCAGCCATATGTTCTTTGTAGCGTGTTTCAAATTTACGACCCGTTTGACCAATATAAGTGGCTTTAC
Organism: Oeneis ivallda; assembly: GCA_029955525.1. Lineage (NCBI taxonomy): Eukaryota > Metazoa > Arthropoda > Insecta > Lepidoptera > Nymphalidae > Oeneis > Oeneis ivallda. Next base: position 17,263,842 of record JARPMR010000007.1, read on the forward strand.
AGTCTGAACATTCGAGTTTATAAATGCCCGATTTTTGTTTGTTGTTTAATTTATCTTTACCGTTGCAAATATTTTTAAGTGTATTATTTGTCCTAAATGCAACATGTATATCATGTGCTTTAAGTCTCTTCGCGATACGCTCCGACACTGTTCCAAAATAAGTTAAACTGGATTTGTATTTATTTATTTTATCAGGTGATGATGAATATAAATCCTGTTTTATCCGCATCAATTGTTGCTTTTTTATTATATTATTAACAATATTATTGTTGTAACCATTTGCCTGTGCCATGTGGTAAATTACTTTTAATTCTTTTAAGTAGTTTTCTTTTGTGAGTGGAATAGACAGCAACCTATGCACGTAACTGTGGAACGCTGCGAGTTTATGCTGCCACGGATGACAGGATGAAGCGGGTATGGTTGTGTCTGTGTATGTGGGTTTCCGGAAAATTCCAAACTGATGTTTATTATTAGCACGAGTTATAGTAAGATCGAGGAAGCTTATAGAGTTATCTTGTTCTAATTCTGATTTGAATTTAATTTTCGGGTGTATATTGTTTAGATTTTTGACAAATGTGTCAAGTTGTCTGTCTGTCCCAGTCCAACATATAATTATATCATCTACATATCTATAGTAATACAGAATTTTGTTATTTTTGACAATATGTTTATTTTCAAAATCATCCATGAAGATATCAGCCATTAGGGGACTTAGTGGTGAGCCCATAGCTAATCCCTCTTTTTGTTGATAAAATTGGTCATTGAATTTGAAGTAGTTCTGTTTCATGCATATTTTGGTTAATTCTATTAATTCTGTTATTTCGTTGACATTTGTATGATTATTTTCCAACAATTTGGTTAGGATGTTTAGGGTTTCGTTAACTGGGACATTGGTGAACAGACTGTCCACATCTAATGATATTAATTTACAATGGTCCGGTAATGTCAAATCTTTAATTTTATTGACTAGTTGGATACTATTTTTTAATGAATAAGACTGATTGAAGGATGTTTTTGATTTAATAAATTTGTTTAGCTCTTTTGCTAATAGATATGCAGGTGCGCCAATATATGAGACCACGGGACGGATTGGAATATTATTTTTGTGGATTTTTGGTAAGCCGTATAATGTAGGAGCATTAGTGTTCATTTGAATGACGTTGTGTTTTGATGTATTTTTTGGAAAAATGTGTTTTGATTTATTAACGGCTAGCCTAACTTCTGCTGTGTATTTATTAGTTGGGTCAGAGGATAACTTAGAGAATTCTTCTCCGGAGATAACCTCATTGTCCTTATTTTGGTAGTCGATCCTCTTTAGGATAACAATCGCATTACCCTTATCGGCTTTTGAAATAATAAGATCATTATCTTTTAACGTTTTTTGTAAAGATTTATATATTTTGTTGCTTTTGTTTACGTGGTTGTTATTGTTGTTGTTATTGTTTGTGTTGTTGCTATTGTTATTATTATTACTTTTTGAATTGGAATTTAGAAGTGCAGCATTTGTTTTGATTTCATGAGCGATAATATTTTTGATAATATTATCTTTTTTGTTAAGGACCACAGCTAATTCAGATTCCATTGCCAGTGTTTCTAATGATTTTTGTGTATTATTATTAGGGATATTGTATTTTAAACCGTTGTCTAAAAGGCGTATTTCATTTTTAGGTATTATGATATCAGTTAGATTTTTAACTCGGGGATGAAATTGGTGACCCGGTACGTCTGTCATATTGTCTGTCGTATTGTTGTTCAATAACGTAGATTGGGAGGATTTATTAACAAGTGATTTTAATTTCTTTTGTTGGGAAAGGAATTTACTGTGGACTTCAATTGATGCTAAATCTCTCGCTTTTTGGTCTAGAAGATCGAATTCAATATTATGTAATTTGAAGGAAAGTTCAGAATAGAGTATTTTTAGATGTAGTTTTAAATTGTCCCTAACAGTGAACCAATGACGTGATTCTTCATTTAACCATACTTGTTGAGAACAAGATAACTCTATAAGCTTCCTCGATCTTACTATAACTCGTGCTAATAATAAACATCAGTTTGGAATTTTCCGGAAACCCACATACACAGACACAACCATACCCGCTTCATCCTGTCATCCGTGGCAGCATAAACTCGCAGCGTTCCACAGTTACGTGCATAGGTTGCTGTCTATTCCACTCACAAAAGAAAACTACTTAAAAGAATTAAAAGTAATTTACCACATGGCACAGGCAAATGGTTACAACAATAATATTGTTAATAATATAATAAAAAAGCAACAATTGATGCGGATAAAACAGGATTTATATTCATCATCACCTGATAAAATAAATAAATACAAATCCAGTTTAACTTATTTTGGAACAGTGTCGGAGCGTATCGCGAAGAGACTTAAAGCACATGATATACATGTTGCATTTAGGACAAATAATACACTTAAAAATATTTGCAACGGTAAAGATAAATTAAACAACAAACAAAAATCGGGCATTTATAAACTCGAATGTTCAGACTGTAAAGCCACTTATATTGGTCAAACGGGTCGTAAATTTGAAACACGCTACAAAGAACATATGGCTGCGGTTAGGAACAACAAACCCCAAAAGTCTCACTTTGCTAAACATCTCCTTGATAGTGGACACAAATTATCATCCGATCATTCATACAAAATCTTACACACCTGTGATAAAGGGCTTCGACTGAGCATGTTGGAACAATTAGAAATAATAAAACATAACAATAATACTCAGTTTAAATTACTTAATGAACAAGTGAACGTCTCAAGTTCACCACTGCTTCGTTTGTTTGAAGGGGGGGGTAGTGGGCGGGGCAACAGTAGTGGGGGTAGAAATACGGTATATAATACCGCGCAATTGACACGAGCTTCACTAGACAATGCATCGTTGTAGAGTCAACATCTCCTGAGGATGCTCCGGTGTCGGGGCGAAACGTGCGTCGAGAGTAGTGTAAAAATTATACAGATTTTTTCTGTTGGCGGATTATAGCAAAATAATTCTAACCTTTTCTTGCTAATCATGGACTTCCGCAAAGTAACGCTTGCTTCTATCCAATATCCGTATTTATTGTAGTAGGTAGTCATGGACTGGTGACAAAAAAATTATGAATTTCTTAAATCAAATTAACTTTACTAGTACGTTGCTGTAACATTTATGTCATAATTCCTTGCCAAATTAACTCCAACATATTTATAACTCAATCGTTTATGAAGTTATATTATTAATGACTTCGAAAACGTAACAAAATTATTAATTAAATTTTAGAAAGATTACTTCACAATCATGAATTTTACATGACATAGATAAATGTTTTTTTTTATATCCACAATTATGATTTTTACACTAGAAAATTCATTTCCGTAACGTTAACTTTTCAGTAATTATTAGCCTTGACATACGAATATTTTAACCTAATAATAACATAATAATTATAATTTCGCCTTTCGAACCGTCTGATTGTTGAAGACGCAAACTAAATGAAAAAATGTCGAGGTCACGACGGTAATCTTTGACTGTGATAAGATCTAGTTTTCGTCTAATTTTTATGGAAACGCTAGTGATATATCCGTGGGACTGATCTAAAAACAAAAAAAAATATTAATGCGATGTATTTTCGCATCACTTAAAAACTATTTAAAAAATTACCAGGCTAGTTGCCTGCATGTTGCCTGGTAATTTTTCTAATGAGTTTTTGGAACGTAGTTCCTTATCGCGCGGTACGGAAGGGGGCTAGACGGAAAAAATTAAGGAACCGACACTCGACCTCGACACATTTTTGAAACCAACACTTTTTTGTTGAATGTGAATTTTGCATTGTATTCGGTATTTTCGCCTTAGAACACGGCGTCTGCATGGCCTAGTTGTTAGGGCAGTCGCCTATAAATTCAACGTCGATGGTTCGAATCCCAGCTCGACAGACTGAATTTTCTATTTTCAATTTTATTTTAAATAATTTCTAAATGTGTAATTTTTCCCTAATTTTTTATTGTATAAATTGGATAACGCCATCTGTGAAAAAACAGTAACTCCACCAGAGTAACTCTTTGGTGTTGTATCAGTGCAATAGAAATCTAAAAATAATTCATCGTAGTTAATCAATTAAATACTAGATGACACCACTAGTTTATTACAATTCCTTCACTAAAATACTACTACTAAGGTACTACGTTCCATCCGGTGTCCCTTGACACGTCTCTTTTTTTTTTTTAATTTATGCCTACTTTTCTTAAAATCAGCTAAGAATTTTGAATTTATAACATAAAAATAATGGCCAACTATGGATTTTAAGACATTTCTTACATTTTGATGCTAATGTTACTCGCCAGATGGTAAATAATAAGCAGATAAAGTATACTACTACTAAGGGATGTGGTGGAAAACCTCCTTTGGTGCTGGCCGCTCGTCCTGTCCGGGCAGCTTCTACTTCGATCAATGTTATTTTTATATAAAGAACGTGCTCGTAATTTGAAATCGGGTGATAGACGGATGCGTGTTTATTGTGCGCGTTAGTCATTGAGATTCTAGACCTCAACAAAGTAGGTCGTACTGGCCAGCAATTATTATTGTATATATTTATTCAGTCTGTCTCTGCATCTCGAGGAAGACGCACCTCGTGCTGATATAGTAACATCATTATAACTTAGCAAACAGTCAATCACGCGAATAACAGTTATTATTTCTTAGTGATATTACCAGTGCTTATAAGTTTGTAAATAACAAATATACCATCAAGTTGTGACCCATCTTTTATTTATGAAGAGCTGAGGGACTCCAGTAAAAGCTGAGCACTTATAGTGGTAACCACCACTATAGGTACTACGTTCCATCCGGGTGTCCCTTGACATGTCTCTTTTTTTTTTAATTTATGCCTACTTTTCTTAAAATCAGCTAAGAATTTTGAATTTATAACATAAAAATAATGGCCAACTATAGATTTTAAGACATTTCTTACATTTTGATGCTAACGTTACTCGCCAGATGGTAAATAATAAGCAGATAAAGTGTAATAACCGAGCCTCTTACGTAATTACAGTTTACGGTAGTGCTGACCGTACCATCATGATGCATTTGTTACAGTGCTTATACAAATACTAACATTATTTGACCCAGAAGTTTTTATTATGTTTGAAGATAGGTAACCTGTGACATACATAGAAGAAATCAGACGGTTTTGTGGTGACATACCTATTATAAACCATATTTTTTTGTATCGCCAGAAATAACTAAACAAATAAAATGTTTAGAACTCAAAAAGACACCATATTATTTCAAAAAATTTTGCCTTTTGAGTAACCTAAGAGGCATATCAAAAGATCGATATTCGAACATAAGTCTCCCTCATCCAGCTAAAAATATAACGATCGTGAGTTAAATGCCTCTTATGTATACTCTTGTAAAAAAACGCTATGGAGACGAGGGCAATCGTGTCTGAATTAGAAGCCCTATAGAAGAAGCTTTGCCTAAGCTACTTTAATTAAGAGTGGGTGTGCGCTCGTTAACAGTAAACAGATTTGATTTTTACAGTAGTAGATCAAGTTTCAAGTATCCGAAAAAAAACACGCAAGAATTACATCATACTGCCAAGGGACGTGTTTGGGCAAAAACATAAAATGATGAAATTTTTCTCCTCTCTGAGCAAGTGCATTGGCGCGACGCTTTGTAGGAACTGACGCTTTGTAGGAAGATTTCTATCTATAAATAGATACAAAATGGCTAATAGCACCTAATAGTTTTCAAATGATTTCTCTTTTAAGAAAAAAAAAATTAAGTGGCACTCGGGGACTGCCGCGGTAAAGCTATTGCATAGCATTTTTTATCAACTTATGCAATTATAATATTTATGCAATATTTTTTTGCATAATAAAAATAAGCAAAAAAATAATTAAAAAACAAACAAACAAGAAAAGCACACACTGTCACTACTTCGCGAGTAAGATTCGAACCTGCGACATCTTACACCATACGGTAAAGAAAGCGGTCGCTCGCCCACTGCGCCAAACAGAGCTACTTGTAAACCTCTAAAATGTTGAACGCTTACTGAACGACAGTGTTAGGTTTATTTTGGTTACGGAATTTCTTGATTCGGTCACCGCGCTCAAACTGTTTGTCCTAGTTCAAAGCCGGCGATAAAAGCTATGCAATAGCTTAAAATATTCTTTTTTCTCATTTGGTTAAACATTATCAACAGAAATGAAGTAAGAAGAAAGGTGCCTATTACTATTTACTCTTTAACATTTCTGCGGTGGTGTCGTGTGATGCGGGTTGTTACGTTCCCTAAAATATGGTTGAGCGAAGCAATGGCTGGGTCATGTGTCATGCTCGTGAACGGGTGCCACCAGCTGCAATGGGGCTACTTTCTGTCTGCCCGCCTTGACATGTGATGAATTATAATTAGAAATAATTACGTATGCTTTTGTGGAACTGTCCCTCTTTGTGGAAACTCTGCATACATAGAATAATATCTATTAAGTACTAGCTGCCCGGACAGACTTCGTTCTATCAAAAGTTAAAAGTAAAAATTAATTTTTTTTTTGTTTTTTTTTTTATAAAAACCTTCCGTGGACCTTAAGGAACATACAAAAAAATAAATTAACCGAATTGGTCCATCCATTCTTGAGTTATGCGCTTACCAACATTCATTTTTATTTAAATAGATAGAAGATAGAAGATATTGTAAAAGTATTTTGAAAAGAGCAACTGCCGAGTTTCTTGCTGGTTCTTCTCGGCAGGAACGGCATTCCGAACCAGTGGTAGACTCATTGACGATTCAAAAGTACTTGTAAAAGTTTATTTAAATAAAAAAAATTTCTATTCTATTCTATTCTATAGCATCCATAATAAACCATGGGTGATTGAATAAGAACTGCATTTATTTTAGTTTGTTTGCATTTATTTCATTGTGATTCAAAGCATAGCCTTTCAAACGAAACATTGACCATTTACCACGCTTCATTTTTTACCACGAACAAGACAGTAATTGCGTTTCACGATTGTTTAAAATTATAAACATTTTGCGTAATGATTGTTTATTTTTCAAGTTTAATAAATAATAATGAGAGTACGAGCTTATCAAAGTCGAAGAATGACAGAATCGTGCCACATGAGAAGCAGGTCTTCTTTGAAATACGAAAATTCTCTGATAAATATGTGGAACTTAAACCTTCTGTAATAAAGTTCAAGATTCAATTTATAAATAATATTAAGTACCGTCGCATCCCCTTACTTCGCCTGGTTTTTGACAGTTTTTGCCTTCCCGCCTCGATAGTGCTTATTATTTCAAGTCCGGCTTTTAATATATGCTGGCTTTTATACATGACTACAAATCAAGATTATAAAGAAAAGTAATTCAGTTTTTAGAATGCCTCAAAAACTGTTTTAACTTCACTAGGCGAGGTAAGGGCACAATTCCTAACTTCGCCTGGCAGGGTTTTTATGATTACTATAGTCTATAATAATTGTCTCTGAAAAGTAAAGGACCCAAAATTATGCCGCAAAATCATTTTGAACCATATTCACTAGGAAATAAAGTTCATTTTTAAAAAAAAAGATTGGTAGGCGAAGTACCCAGATTGAAGTTGTTTCCATACATTTGTTCTATTTTGCTAAGGGTTGTCAAAGAAAGGAATGATTAAAAAGAGAATAATATTACTGAACATGGTTTTCATAAAACAAAAATAAAAATCCTTATAAATTCCTGTCTTCCAAAATAAAAAACTAAATCAGTACCTAGCAGACAGCAGTACAATAGCCAATCTGTCTTTTTTTTTAGTAGGGAAGCCCACAAAACAACAATGTTGTGGTAACAATTAATAACAAAAATTAATGATTGAACACATTAAGAATAATTGTAGTAAATAAGTAGGTATCTTAAGTAGTGAATATTTCAACAAAAATATTATACCAACAGAAATAGGACCTCAAACTAAAAACAGATTTTTTAATTACCTACTTTTTTATACCTAATTAATCAGTTGCATAGATTTTAATAAGACTTCACCCTTCATGTAGTCATGTTTTGTTCACATTAGGCAAAATATAGATAAAAAGAAGTGGGTATGTCGTCCTGACTACAAATACAAAATAAGTAGAAATATGAGTAGATGCCTGTTATAACAAAATATTAGATGCCTAATGAAGAAAAGTAGTAAGGTGGTAATGACCAATAATAATAAAAAACTAAATTGACCACACTTAGGTATATATGACGATATTTTCTTATTTCTCATTAATTCTAAAGCTATATCAACCATAGACATATCATGTTGACTAGTAAACTGGCGCTTTTTTGTAATATTAATTTTTGCTCTTCTATCCATTGTAAAAACCTGCAATAAATCCATATGTATTTATTTTATTACTGTATACTAAGGTTAGATCTGTTTTATAAAAGTAAAATCAGCCAAACAGTCAATACCTATTTTACTCAGCGTTCAAATATAATTATTTCATATAAAAAGATCACATTTTTTCGTGTAATATTAAGGTTCTTCTTTTTTAAAGTAATAATTGTAAAGTAAATATCTTCATGTTTATAAATAAATTTTAATTTTAATATTCAATTCTGTGTAGTTAATTGGCCAATTTTGTCAAATGTTATCTCAAAATAAGTACGAATAAATATAAATAAATTCAATGACAACCCTAAGTCCAGGCGAAGTACGGTACCAACATGGTGGCCGCGGTTACCTTGTTGATAAATTGTGATGTAACTCATTAGCTACACAAGATATCTTGAAAATAATTGTTTTACACGAAAGACGATAAAGTAGTGATGTTATTTTGCAATAAAGTTTAGCCATACCTGTCGTAGATTCTTGGCGGCACGTAAAGTTTTTGACCGCTACCAAAAAACATGTCACTTCCCTCAGCAGAAAAATAGCACTGGTCGCTGTTGTTGTAAAGTTATCCGCAAATGGTTAAAAATAGTATTTCCATGGATAACACTAGTATTATATTTGGTATGTTATTAGATGTTTGGCTCACAACTTTAGCAGATTATTCGATCTTTTTAAAATTAGGCGAAGTATGGTTAAGCAGGCGAAGTAAGGGGACTCGACGGTACTTGATTGAGTTTATTGAAAACGCTCTCATGCGATTTTATAGGTTATACAACAACTACTAAGGTGCATTTTAGCGTACATATTTTTTACAAATATCGCGTGTTTAGTGAGGAGTGTATGCTGAAAATAGTACAATAATATCCACAAATAGAACCTCGGACTTGCATATTGAGGGTTCCGTTCTTCTAATATTTTTTTAAAATCTTCTACTAACATTTCATGACAATATTACATTTGTTTTTCTATCAAAAGAAAAAAATTACCGACTCAATTCAAACTTTGTTCAGCTGTGGACGTCTATCGGTACCACAGACCTTATATGTCGGTACATATGATGATGATGAACATAAACTTTGTTTTACAACCTAGAACCCTTAAAACCGCAATATCCTAAAGTAGAGACCAAGTATTCATAAAAGCATAGTGGGGAACACCCCCTAGTGATGCTCGACGATATAAGCCGAGGATGGTGGGAAGTGAATGAGGAATGCTCAGGACCCACTGTGGAAGGTACTCAGTACTCATTCATCTAGTCAAATAGTCTATGTCCAACAGTGGATGTTCACATGCGGCTATAAAGATGACGAGTGATCCGTTTGCAGGTTTTGATACGGAACCCTAAAACCGATCGGACGCAAAACAAGTGGTCTATCCCGATGGGATAATAGATGGGATGGCGTTGTTTGTGTCGGTTATGACAGATCACGCAATTGTGTTTGGGTAGCTAAAATGTATTATTTGTCATCAATCATACTTTAAATATTTTGTTGCTAAAATTTTTATATATAAATGCGATGATGGTGCTTAGTTTTTGGTTTGCCCTTGAATTATTTAGCAACTGAGCATAGGATCCTGGACGAGATACAAGGCTACTTTTCGTACCGGAAAAACAAAGGGTACCCTCGGGATTTAAAAAACCTAACTCCACGCGGATGAAAATAAGGGAATTTCGATATAAAATAGAGGTCGCCTTCTTGGAGAGACGCACTCTGTATTTTTGAAAAAGTGAAAATTGAAGTCAAATACCACCTTACGTGCTTATATAACTTGACTCAAAACTTAGCGCTTATAAACCTATAGGATGGTTGAATTCACTTTATCCATACTATGTTTTCAATATGGACTTATCAGCTCTCTTTTTTAATGCTATCAAGAAATGATTAGAAAATGTTATATTCTATTATTTCTATTTATATCTCGTTCAGTGCAAAACAAACGTGAACATGATCACGATCATGATGAAGAAATATATAGATGAAGGCAATTCCAGTTAGCCAAAAAAATTTCGTACGTACCTATGGAAAAGGTATTTTTTATTTATTTATTTTTAATACTTATACAAAATATTTGTAATTTTGTCCCTTTCAGATTTTTTATTGCCTGTAAAATAAATTATGGCTACGAATTATGTACCTAACTAAACAGGCTGATGCCCGCGACTTCGTCCTCATTGGCAGAACCCCTGCAGCATCAGGATTGAGGAGTTGGCTCCTGGAAATTAACTATGTACTTTTGCTTATAACTTATAAGTCAGTCGCAGTTAAGACACCACAGTTTAGGTTGGCAGTAAATTTTATTTCATTAGGGTCTTCGGAATGAATCCGACTTGATACGATTAAAGCAATCACACTGAAAGCACACCTATTTGTTTTTTGTTGTTGACACTAAGACGATTTTGTAGCGTTGGCAACATGTTTGTCCAGGGCTGGCACAAAATAAAGTGATTTCAAATTGTGGTTAGAAAAGCTTATTTTAAAACTTTTATTCAATACGTAGAGCCACAATTTTAAGTCTTTCAGTATTCATTAAGACGCTAATTACATACATTGTCAACAATTACAATCAACAAGTACAATCTATTTCTATTTTATTATTTATCGACGGGAATGAAAAAGACGCTTTTTATTGAAATGATAATCGTCTTGTACTGTCATATACAAAATAAATGTTATATATAAATGACTTGAAAAAAGATTTTTTTACTAACCACACGTGCCCAATTGACTAAAATGTTTGATAGGTACTGAGTTTGCCTATATTGCTTTGGAAAAATTACTTTTCGGAAATCAGATTAGTCACAGCCCTAGGTTAAGCCATGCTATGAAATATAACGCCTCTAAACGCTAGAAATATTTTCACGTTTATGTTCGCTATTTATTTTAATAATAGTAACTGTAAAAAATATTATACAAGTTACAACGCCAAAATTTGACTCGAACTGCTTTTAGGCAAATTACGGTATTCCTACCTTCTCTTTTTCCTGGGAATTTTCTCCGCAAGTAGGCGTGTCCGTCCGTTTTGCGTAGTTCCACTGGTGCGACTCTCTGCCGGATCATTCCATCCAGCCGAGCTCACTCCAGAATCCCAGCAGGCCACCCAGGTCGGCGAGGACTTCCGGAAGTGTTGCTGGAGAGCCAATGTATTTCTGTCGTTGGTCAGATACACTTCTGCATTTAAGCAGTACGTGTTCCGGTGTTTCATCACCCTTCATGCATGCTCTGCATAGAGGGCTGTCGGTGATACCTAACATAAAAAGGTGCTTGTTAGCGAACAGTCTCCTGTAATAGTACCCACAACCACAACTACCTTTAGCTTGTTTCGGTTTAGTTGTAGTAGTTTCGCTGTAAGGCGTTGATTGAGGCATCGAAAGGCCTCTTTTGTTTGTCTACAGTCGTGTTTGCCCAAAGTTCGGCATGTGTACTTACTGTTTGGTTGTTACGGTATTATTAATTAGTATTTTTGTTCTATGACTGATTGTCTTAATAATGTACGTATTATGGTAATACATAACTAATAACATAATGAGGCTTAATACCCCAATTAATATTATGAATGCACAAGTGTATTGGTTTGCCCTTCAATCACGCAACAATGGGTCCTCATGATTTTTACATGGGTAGAGATAAGGACTCTAGAAGTGGCAGAGGCTTCTTTTATTCTGGAAATAAAAGTTTTTAGTCTTAGTTCGGGTTGTTAAAATCAAATGATGACTGATGGGATTTTCATAATACTTTGAAGTGCCTACCTAGTGTATTAAAGTTATACCTACATACTATGACGGCATTTTAGGACGCCGGCAAATGAAATAAGCTCACGCCATCAGTAAGATATATGACAAGTGTTTTATGGTTTATTGTAAGATTTATACCACACGGTCTTCCATGAACCGAGAACCTTGTAAACATAATATAATACAGGTATATATACATATCTAAGTTTTTATGAGTCGTGCTTAAAGAAATTTATGATTTTCTATTTGACTCATATAGGTATATTTAGTAATATATGAGTCAAAATAATGGTTATTAACCTAATGGTTATTTAACTACCTTCTTGGTAGCTAGGTACATATTTAGCTATAGGCCCAATATCACTAACATTGAATAAGCTTCGAATCGATACTTTTGAGTAAATCACAACTATTATACAACGTATAGTCATAATCGTATAGTTACAATTATTATAGTCAGGAGTAAAATGTGGAAAGCATTTAAAAATGAGCCCCGGTAGCTATTTTCGAGAATAAGAATGGTGAAATCCAGTCATACCTTAACCATAACATACCATACCGGACACACAATAATTGTTTCAGAATCTTATTCATTCCACATTGAAATCGGTTGGGTAGTGTAAACATAGACACTCACGGATTTATCATATTATGAGAAAAACATATAGAAATATTAATTATAAAAATACACACATCAAAAGTGTCTAGGGATCAACATATATTTTTGCAATAACTTTTCTCCTGATTGATATTAATTAAAATTTTCTTTAAGGATTCATCAAATAAAGTGTTTTCGTTTGTCACAGTAACGATAAACCAAGTCACCTTTGCATTAATAAAGAAATTTGCCATTTTCCTTATAAAGGGATTTTTGACATTTGAACCACTAACATTAAAGTTCGAAAAAAAGACTGAAATAACAGTTTTCTTTAAAATTTTATTGGGTAACTTAAACAATTAATAATCCGTGTTTCTACCGCGAACACTAACAACACAAGAACATCGGTTTGGCATACTCAAAATGAGTTCATCCAAATCACGCTGTGGAATGGCCGCCCATGTTCGTTGCAACAACAAAAAAAGGTCTTCTTGCCACTGGATACCCTCCATATTCGGCAGAGCTCTTCTCTGTAGCATATCCCATGCATTCTCAATCGGGTTCAAGTCTGGCGACTGAGCAGGCCAGGGCAGGACATTGATGTTAGCTGCGGCGAGAGTCTGTCTTACAACTCTTGCGGTGTGCGGTCGTGCATTATCATGCATTAACTGAAATAAGGGACCGATTTGCACTTGTAGAGGAACGATGACGTCTGATACAATCGTCTCAGCATAAATTTGAGCGTTGAGGTTGCCTCTGATCCAAATCAACTCAGTTCTTCCGCCGATCCAAATACCCGCCCATACCATGATGGTTCCACCACTATAAGGATGGACTTCCTGGCAGGATTTTAATCGCTGATTATGAAATTATGAAATGCACCAAAAAGGATTCATATAAATTTATAAAATCATAAATTTATTACAAAGCCACATCTCAATCTCAAGAAATCCGCATAAAAATGCTTGATCCCTAGACACTTTTGATGTGTGTATTATAACACATTGAATATGTGCAACTTTCGCAATTTTTTAGTTATACTGCTGAGCAATTCTAAGTACTTACCTATAAGTTTACAAAATGTCTATTGTAAGTTACTTACGAGTGTTACAAGTTAAAAGCAAAGGCAATTATGTATTCTGTGGTAAAGGGCGAGGTGTAGACCGTATCAGTTTTTTACGAACCTCATAAGATAAGATCACTCATTAATATGCTAATTTATCGGTTTGTGCGAACGTTGAATTCTTGGTAACAGACAAAGCGTTACTCATGATTTTAAACGGCCGGTAAGATGACAAAGGAGAAATTAGGTTATCAAACTGTTGTGGACTATGGTGTGTTGATTTATGATGCAACAGAGATCAGTGCCTAATAACATTTTCATGTACACGTCAGATATTTTCGCTTCTAACGAGAAGAATAGAATCCCCCATTTTAATTATATTGACAAACAAATTGATTCCTCTTAGACATTAAAGTGGAAGGTGTTTTCTTTACATAATTCATAGGTAATTATTATAAAATAATATATTATTATTAGGTACCTATGATGACTACTAACTGGTAAGACGAAGATGATGCGATAGCGATTCCGTTAAAACAAACTAAAACTGTAAGTTGACAGTTACAATCGTGAATTACATAGATAAATAAATAATTAATGATCAAAATCTTTAACATGATTCTACACTATACACATTTGTAAATAACCTATATCACACTAACGTTAAATTACATACCTACTTATATTTCTGTGCGTGTGCTCCCATTTTTGTAATAAAAAAGTTGCTAAGTACACTCTACGAAATATATTTCAGCCATTTTACCTTGTAAAATTGGTCTAATGTGTTTTTATCAGAGTTTTTGAAACCAAATCCTTAATTTAACACTGAATATTGGATGCTAGTAGTTTCCTGACTGTCAACTTGACTAACTTAACTTAAATATTTTAGCCAAGTATGTGGATACTCGTTCTTTTGTATAAATAAAAATTAATTGCCGCATATTGTATGAAACACTAGCTGATGCCCACGACTTCGTCCGCGTGGATTTAGTTTTTTAATTCCCTCGGGAACTCTTTGATTTTCTGGGATAAAAAGTCAGTCAGTCCTCAACTATACCCATGCAAAAAATCCAGTCAATCCGTTGCTCTGTTGCGGCGTGATTTAAAGACAAACCATCAAACAAACACACTTTCGCATTTATAATATTAGTAGGTAAACATTAGTAAGATAAGTAGTCTATTTGGGTTAAGACTATCAACCGCAACCTAGCAACCGTAAAATACCTAAAATCTTGAACCTAAATCTCGAACTGTATATACGAGTATAATATGACTGTCGTGTAATTAACATATTTTAATTTGCAATAACAAATGTTGATGTCCATAATTAAGATAAAAACTATCCTATCTTTTAAGTTGGACCAAATTACAGATAGTTACGAAGTTTGATCAAAATCGATTCAGTAGTTTTCGAGTTTATCCTGAACATACATCGTGAAACGAGATTTTTATTTATATATAGATTGCCACTTGACATTTGACGACGGCTCGAACGATTTGACTGTTTTTTGCTGTGTCCCTAATTGTCATAACAAGGTTTATATGAAAGAAATTTTTTAATTTTCTTCATTCGTAAATTTTACCCGTGCGAAGCTGGGGCGGGTCGCTAGTGATCTATTAAATGACCATTGATAGGCCTAGTAATAGAACAAATATTGTTCGCATTTCGGCTGTTGCGTATAAGAATGCTGACAAACTGGATCAAAGATCATGCTTTATTAGGATTGGGAGTAGCTTTCAACAGTATCACAGAGTATACTTACCTATTGCGTATCAGGCACAGACCTATTTAGAAATGGGCCTACGTACTATTATTAAAATTATTATACTAAAATTGAATATAGATACCTACTAGGTATATCCTCCTGCTTTAGTAGATAAAAAGGTATCGGCTATAAGGGATAAGGGAAAAAGGTACCGGCTGAAATGAGACTCCTCCTTTATTGGAACCGGTTTCAAACGGATACCACTAATTTTATTATCTATAGCAAAGAAAAAAAAAACGATCCGATCGCTACCAAACTTCACAGGATCACCCGCTGGGCTAATCCGAAGATTGCCTGAAAATTCCATCAAAATCGATCCAGCCATTTGGACTCCATAAGGAACATACACACATAGGTACATATGTCGATTTTAATACAGATACTAGCTTTTGCTCGCGGCTTCGCTCATGTTAAGTTCTATTTTTCAAACGCCTATTTTACTACCTTAGTTTCAGTCAGTCAGTCATGTAAGTACCTATATTAGAATATAAATAAATAAATAAAAAATAAAATTAAAATATTTATATCTATAATATAATAAAACTGTAACAGGTCCAATTCTGTACATTGAAGATATTTTGAAAATTTTTGTTTGAGGGCACTCTATAATCGATACTGAAGCCAAAACAATTTTTTTTTAATTTTTTGTCTGTCTGTCTGTCTGTCTGTCTGTCTGTCTGTCTGTCTGTCTGTCTGTATCTTGGCCGCGCATCACGCCGAAACTACTGGACGGATTTAAATGAAACTTGGTACGATTTAAGTTAATACTACGAGGTATAATATAGGATACTTTTTATCCCGAAATTCAGCACGGTTCCCTTGGGAGAGGGGATGAAAGTCAAAATGTGTATTTCGCTGTAATTCATTAAGGCATATTCCGATTTAATCCATTCTTTTTTTGTTAGAAAGCAGGTTTTTTAGAGATTATCCTGTAATTATTTCAAGGTCGTCAATTTCGTAGTTCAGAAATTATAGACATCACAATCTTCAGTATAGGTCCAAATAACTTGAACCCCGGAATCTACAGGATACTTTGAATGAACGGCTCATCTTAAGCTGGCAAGCGTAATTTATCGTATATAGCCATCGTGTATACTATTTTGTCAAAGTCAAACTACTCCAAAGGCGTCAGATTTAGCCAAACGATCATTATACCTACATACTACATAGTTGGTATGGATGTAATACATCGTATGGACGTAATATTACAGTGTTTTCCTATGTAATTTAATATTCTAATCATACTTACTAATATTATAAATGCGAAAGTGTGTTTGTTTGTTGGTTTGTCCTTCAATCACGCCGCAACAGAGCCACGGATCTACGTGATTTTTTGCATGGGTATAATTGAGGACCTGGAGAGTGACATAGGCTACTTTTATCCCGGAAAATCAAAGTGTTCCCGAGGGATTTTAAAAACTAAATCCACGCGGACGAAGTCGCGGGCATCAGCTAGTATTAAAATATAAATACATACTTCTAAATAATCGTTTAGAGCACTCATATTCTGAGTGTAATGTTATGATTTTATCAGACTTTTATGTAAGGGTTCACAAAGTATCTATGCAGAACATTATTACAATAATTATTGTGTTATCTGGGCCCATTAGCTCTCTGTCAGCTGCAGGCTGCAACAATGTCTGTTTCTCCATCGAATTCTTCACTGAATCACCCAGAATGTCGCTCAACAGGAACTGTAACTTACTCTTTAAGGAAATAGTTATGTCGGAGAAATTTAGAACATTTGAAACATAAATACAATGAAAATAATAAGCGATGGGTTGAGTGTCGATTTCACCAACGTTGAGTGACGTTTAACCAAGGAATAAAATGGATGTTCTGACAGTTTTTGTAATGAAAATCTGCCAAAATATCAAAACGCTCGGATAAGAGATATTTTCTATTAGTGAAATCTGCCTTATGTAAACAAAAATGTTCCCTGTGTGTCTTCCTCGATAAAACAAAAATATAAGACTAAAAACATTTTTCTAAATTGTTTTGATTTCTAAAATATTCCTAAACATAAAAATAACCAATATAAAATTATAAAATATAAAATATTCAATAAATAAATAATTTTATTCTATTATCACATATGCTTTAATATTATGTATTTTATAATGTGGCATTCAATTCGTACAATATTATTCGTACAATTGTTTTTCATTTAAATTATGAAGATACTAATTTAATTTGGACATCTACGACCATAGTGATCATTATTAGGGTTCCGTAGTAAACAAGGAACCTTTATAGTTTCGCTATGTCCTTCCGTCCGTCTGTCTGTCTGTCTGTCTGTCCGTCCGCGGTTTAGCTCAGAGACTATTGGTACTAGAAATCTGTAATTTGACAAGGGTATAAATATTAATCACGCCAACAAAGTGGTGAAATAAAAATGTGCAAAATATTGTGGGTGTGGGAACATCATTTTTCAATTCAGGGATCCGTTTGTGAAATATGATATTTTAAAGTGCTAAATTTTATTAGAGCCAAGTGTTCCCCCCCCCCCCCCCTCTGCCAGCTAAATGGTTGTATAAAGGATACAAGAAAAAATTTACAGCAGTAGTATATATGATGAATTTTAAAGGAAAACTATCACGGCTCATAAATTTTATTCATAAATTAAGGAGTTCTATCTGTTTTTTCTAAGTTAGGTATTACACGTAGTATAAGTTGCATAAATTTTGAAGTATATTATAGTATTTAAACCATGGAACTCAAAATATATTCAATATTCATAAATAAAATAAAAGCACCATCCTAGGTCAGCAATAATATTTGTGACTTGCAACTACGGAACCACTGCGCGTGGCCCGACATGCACTTGGCCGGTTTTTTATTCTTATAAGATTCAGTTCCATTAATTAGTGATACACACATATATTTGCAATTAATTGATATTAGAAAATGGACACATTAGAGAAGTCAAGGTGAAGTTACGAGTACATCCACGATAAACCGCTTCGAATTCGATAAAATTGAGATTATCAATTTCCGCAAGTCATTAACTCATTAAGTTGAAGCAAAATGCCCACTAGTTAATTAAAAGAGAAGTCAGCTCTGATTATTCACTAGCACTTTGTAAAGCCAAAATGAACATGGCAATTATTATCAACTTAAGAGTAGTGTCTAGTGACGAAACGCGACGCGAGTAGGTATTTTCCAAAATGCTATCTGTTTCACAACGCTTCGCTGCCCGACCCGCATCGTGCGATAGAGAGAGTTGCAAGTCCAGGAGTTATTTGCCTAAATTTTATTCTTGAAATATTGTTTCGGGTCATAACGTTTTTACCCCCCTAAACGTTTACAAAATTATACAATTTTGGTCTCATTAGATTCAGTACACCTTAATCTAGGCTCGTACGTTTTATTTTTTTAGTATTTCAGTTTAGTTAAATTTAAAAAAATAAAATTAGTCGAGGAAGTTTTTTAGTCAAAAATATGGATATTTAGTCACTAATAACTTTTAACATAAGCAATATTTCTTTAAAATTAAAACGTACGGGCATAGTTTTTCATTGTATCTGCAACATTTAAAAAAATTATGAACATTGGACAACATTTACGGGTAGCAAAACGTTATCGCTTTTTGTATGAAAATTTTCAACTAGACAATCCTCTTTTGCTGCCCAAAAACACGCCATCCATAACTTGCAATGGCAAAGGAACATCAATAGTAACTTGGTACCACCGTCTTGGTACATCTTTACTAATATTATAAATGCGAAAGTGTGTTTGTTTGTTGGTTTGTCCTTCCATCACGCCGCAACAAGGCTACGGATTAACGTGATTTTTTGCATGGGTATAGTTGAGGACCTGGAGAGTGACATAGGCTACTTTTAATCCCGGAAAATCAAAGTCTTCCCGAGGTATTTTAAAAACTAAATCCATGCGGACGAACTCGCGGGCATGAGCTAGTTCACAATATAGACACTCGCAAAAATTACCTCAAGTCTTAATATGTATTCATAATTAGTAAAAGCAAATATCCATTTGGAGAACGGCTATTGTAATATTGATTATACATTCGATAGTAAATAACATTATGTTTGATTTATTTGCGCAATCAATGTCCATGTGAATAAGAATTCCTAAGTCGAAATTGAACAATATAGATAAAATCTTGTATTATCAAAGGGTTGTTGACCATTGGTTGTTAGATGCTATCGTTGACGGATCAATTGACCGTTTATATTGTCTCGTGCCGACTGATACTGATTCATTCGGTTAAATTCTTTTAGTCTGAATCATTTCAACCTTCAAATTACAAGCGTCGCATCGTGAGGAACTCTCAACTCATATCATATTTGAAAGGACTTTGTAAAACTATTCTATTCTATCTAAAACAGAAGAAAATATGATGGTACCCAATTCACGACCTAGGATATGTTCAATTCTTCTTGCGTCTCTTTTACTACTCTAACTTCAAAACAAATAATTTATCTTAACCTTATTGAAAATAGAAATCGTTAGCTTAGTTGAAAGGGTGCCATGATCGTGTTCAGCATGGGTAATATTCTTTAAAAAAAATATGCAAATATCTAGTAACAAAATAGGGGTTGGATGGTGGACCAAGAGCTAATCTAAAATCATATTGAGATTTTGTGATATACAGCTTCGTGATTGGAGGTTCAGTCTTTAAAAAAATATGCAAATATCTAGTAACAAAATAGGGGTTGGATGGTGGACCAAGAGCTAATCTAAAATCATATTGAGATTTTGTGATATACAGCTTCGTGATTGGAGGTTCAGTCTTTAAAAAAATATGCAAATATCTAGTAACAAAATAGGGGTTGGATGGTGGACCAAGAGCTAATCTAAAATCATGAGATTTTGTGATATATATGTAGCTTCGTGATTGGAGGTTCAATTTTTGCATCGTCGTTAATTACGTAAAATAATACGTCTTTAATAATATTTGGGGTTACAATAATTAAAAGTTACTTTTATTTTGGCCTCGTGGTTTTCGAAAAGTCGCTGCTAGATTGCTGCTGCTCGTTGCTAGATAATGATCAGTTATTCTAATAAAATATTGTTCCTGTTCCTTATGTTATCTTGTTCCTGTCATTTTCATTTCTTAATTTTATCCTAATTCAATACGATGAAATTAAACTGGCCTCTAAAATAATTCCCTACCTACTTAATTTATTTTCATCTTATTCAAAAGTCTTTAGGTAATCATTCATTCAAAATCCTTTAATATAATAATGGATTTCTTAACTCTATCTCTATAGGTATTCATTCTAATTGTCTCTCAAGCAATATAAACCCAAGATTGCATGTCATTAACTGTCTAATTCCGAAATAGCTTGTATATCTTGTATATCTTGTAATACAAAAGATATGGATATTAATTACGCTCAATTTGATAAGTGATGAAATAAATAAAATTAATTTACTAACTACTAGTAATCCATATTAGTTTACTAGTACGAGTAAGTAATATATAAGTATTGTTACTCTGTATAACTGTTACCATTTCAGACATGAACTCCTGAACAGATTTAGTAAGAGGATAGCTTGTAGGGCAAGGCTATATTTTTATCCCTGGAAATCACAGTTTCAACGGGATTAAAAAATCAAGATCCAAGTGGTCAACATCGCGGACGAACCTTTTTACGAATCAACTACTGAACGGATCTTGAAAGTCGGAAAAAGGAAACTTTTTGTCCCGAAAAATCAGAGTACGAATTTAAAAATTAAATCCACGCGGATGAAATCACGGGCATCGAAAATTTAGTAATTTATGTAAGTACTAAGTACATGAAAGTTTGAGCCGATCGTTCAAGATAGCTCCACGTATTTTAAAGAGCACTATAGTTTTAATTTACGAATTGGTTCGGAATTCAAACAGTAGAGTAAAAATATGCGACTTTTCATTCATCGCATCATTTTACTGCTCCATTGTGATCAAGTTCGCTATTGGAAGTTTCCACTCCATATCATTGTCCACATGTTCTCGAAACCTAAATTGAGCCGCCCACACGACCTGAGCTCATTAAACTCTAGAATAATACCATTAAACTAATTACAGAGTCATACCATAATAGGATTCGAAGTGGTACATGGTACTCTACAGTCTACAGTTCTGTACAGTTGGTTTCAAAAATAGTTTAAGCCGTTAGTGAAGAAGATATGCATATCTTCGTGCATATGTTCTGAAAACCTATTTTCTAATTTAATTGTTGCGTTATATTGGTAAAGCTAAAACTACTGAAGACTACAACAACTAAGTACTGAAGACTAAAGTTTTGGAACAGTGCGTGTTGCCAGTGACGACTTACGGATCCGAGACATGGTCGATAACTGTGCGATCATATCTGAAATGAGGAGATTCGTAGGAGAAACAAAGTCACCGACACAGCTCAGCGATTCGCGAAACTAAAGTGGAAATGGGACACATAGTTCGAAGAGCTGATGCTCGTTGGGGTCCCAAGGTGCTGGAGTGGCGACCCCGCACCGGGAAGCGCAGTGTTGGCAGAACCCCCACTAGTATGGACCGAAGACATCAAACGAGTCGCAAGGAGCCGCTGGATTCAGGCGATGCAAGACCGAGGCCTGTGGACTGTGGAAGTCCATGCATGAGATCTTTGTCCAGCAGTGGACGTCTATCGGTTGACAAAGAAGTTATTTTGTTTGGTTACTGAAATTACCAGTAAAAAAATGGAAGTTAAAGTGTTATACATATTTATTCGATATTTTCCGTTTTGTACAAGTAAGCGTAGCTACTGAGATAATTAATAAGTCTATGTCGTATATAAGTCGGGTTTCGATTCGATTCTCGAAATCTGTGGACGTAATTGAAACGAATATACTCGTACTAAGTACTAACCCTCCAGGCTCCATCTCCCACTAGAGCATCAGTCCATGAGTCGGCGCTCGATAGCAGGGGCGGTCCTATTACGCACACTTTGTACTATGATTTAAAAGCCTTCATAGTTCCATAACCTACAATTTCTAAAAACGACCTACGTTATAAACAAAAACGTTGTAAATAAATCATACAAGAGTTAAATTTTCCGTTGGTTGAACAAAAATGTGTATTTTTCTTTGTATTTTTAACTCTGGCCTCATTCTTTTGATGTGTTTTTGTATGAGCAGACACCTCCCCACCACCAGACACATCGTCCAAAAGAAAGTATCCAAGACACACACACGCAAATTTTACGATCTTAAAAACGAAGCGGGTCAAGTTCTATGCATTAACTGTTCATCGTAAAAAAAACAATCAGTCACAATATAATGGTCACATTCTTAAATCATACATACCAAAGTTGTCCTTATCTCTGAAATATTAGAAGCTCTTGTTGTCTAAAATATTTGTGGCTGTATTTAGGAGGATCTTATAAAGATCCTTAGTAAATATAATTCTGATGAAATTGATCCTTAATTTCGATGGATTTAGAAAGTATTTTCGCTTGTATTGTTTTTGTGTGAGGCTGTCGAAGGCTGTACACGGAAGTCGAGAGTGAAATTGTGTAATACATTGACGCTTTCTAACGCCCCCGCGTGTGACGAGTTTACTGTGTAGTGGAAATAGGACGCCATTGTCTTTGCCCACGGGTTGCGTTCGATTGTTTGTTTCTTTCAAAACCGGCTGCGTTTCGCTCAAGCACAATCATTTAAATGGACAATCTCAAAATAGTATCTACGAAACTTTAATCGCAATCCACATTTGACTGTGTATGTGTAAATCATACACAGTCACTCACTCATATTTAAATAATAATTACAAAAGTAGCTTAGCTTATTTCTGGCTTTATCATGCGAAAACCGCTGAACCTATTTCGACAAGTACCTAAAGGGGATAGCTTACATCCTGAACAAGGACATAGGATACTTTTATGAAAATGAATCAAAATAAAAAATGGTTTATTCATAAAAAAATTACAAAACATTAATCCTTGTTTATCCCTGTATATCAAGAACTTCTCACGGGCTTTAGATGGATCTTATAGCACAGGAAATCCTAGTTTCTGGGTCAGGTACTTTGTATATTTTTACATTATATTAACCTACTAAGTACATTTTGTGGTTAAAGAATTTATTTTTCAAAAGAAATTTACAAATTTCACTTAATGAGAAAGTACATTTTTATAATAATAAAGATTTAAAAAACCGTTAATCGATGCGAACGAAATCTCGGGAAGTTGTATGGTCTTAATAATAAGCAGTTAAACCCACCCGTTCGAAGTTTAGAGGAATCAATTAAATCTAAATACAATTGATGCGTTTTAAAATCACACGCCAAGAGGCTATACAAATTACACCTTGCTGGAAATGTAACTGAAAATTCCAGTCCAGTAATAAAACGTTCGTACTTGGTGGATTAACATCAAAAGATTCACAGGGGGGACAATTCAGTCAGCCATTTGAAGTCAGTCCCTATCCCCACTACTACGATGAATAAAAAAATATTATTGTTTTTTTTTTTTTTCGATTTGAATTTTATTCGAATAGAATAGGTACGTGTACGTAGATGATTATGTCTAAAAACTTTTTTACATCCAAGCAATGAAAATACCTTACAAATCCTAACAAAGGAAGCTGTAGCTTAGTACATAATACTTCAATGGCTGTAGCTACAGAGTACCTCCACAGATATCCATAAGCTGTTAAATCTTTTTATGTCTCATTATTCCTTGCCTTACATAAATAAGCTTATCCAAACCTTTTATACAACTCACGTTTTCTTAGAAACGTGATTTCTATGACGTGTCGAATAGGAATCTCGAACAAGCACATTTATAAATTATACAAAAATACACACTCATCAAACCAACACGTTCATGCAGCTCTGAAAATGTAAATTCAACTGTATCTCATATGAAATAAGATTGCCTATCGTCTTTTGTAGCTGTAAACATAATTCATGTCATTGGGGTCACACACGCACAATGTCACGTTAGGTTATTACTACAATCATACATATTTTATTGCGATTTTTAACTGTAGCATGTGAGAATAAAGCTCATTTTCGGCCGCATTCACAACTGATGGAGCATCTGAATCGTAAAATTGCTACTTTGTTGATACTTTTGCTTTTCGAATAAGGAAAAGTGAAATATTCAGCGCCATATTTAACATGTCAATATACTGGTAGCCGGTAGGATCATAATTTATTTCTTGTTATTTTAATGCAGCAAAAGTAAACATTACCATGTAATACCATTTTTAAAAACGAACATATAAGCTATTTTGAACATAACCAAAATTCCCCTTTCCCCTCCAATAAGTATAAAGCTCATGTTAGGATTGGATACGACAATATTGCAGCGGGTTGTATTTGAACCATCATCTTTCAGTTTGGAGAAGGTCCGTAGGAAAAATAGATACCAAAAGATAGAGTCACGAAGCTATAATCCGATAGGTATACGTTGAGGTCCCAAGGTTCAGAGATTCAGTAGGAACCTCCCAGCAGGAAGAACAGCGTTGGAAGAACCTTCACTAGGTGCACAGATGATCTCAATCCTCACTATCCTATCTATCCTTACTATAATCCTACTTATATACTTATATTAATATACTTATTACTTTTACTAATCCTACCACAATCCTACTAAATAATATTATAAATGCGAAAGTTTGTGAGGATTGATGTATGGATGAATAGATGGATGTTTGTTACTCTATCACGCTACAACGAATGAACCTGGCTGAAATTTGGATGCAGTTAGCTCATACCCAAGATTAACACATAGGCTCCTATTTATTCCGGAAAATTACAGAATTTCCGTGGGAATTAAAAAACTTTATTCCACGCGGACGAAGTCGCGGGCATCATCTAGTATTATTATATATGCAAAAGAGTGTTTGTTTGTTGGTTGCAATCACGCAGCAACGGATCGACGTAATTCTGACCTGACTGCACTTGAAACCTGACTCCACTCGAACGAAGTCGCGGGCAAAAAAGCTAGTTATATTATAGAAACAATTATTACTTACGTTCAGCATCACTCGCGTTGAAGTCTTTAATAAACACAACAATAAAATGACAAATAAAATATTCACACGTGGGAGAACTTTCAAATATCAGTATTATTTTCTACAAAGATACATTTAAAAATTAAATTAATAAATTAATAATATTATTTAATTTTATTCATCTCTTTAGTATTAATATTTTACGAGTATTTTATAGTAAAAAAAATATTAAGTACTTTTTTAATAAATAAACATTAAAATTGTATCACTATGAAAAAAATATATGATATAAAAAGTTTACACATACTTCAATGAATTCATGATTATTTTGAATTCATCAAAATTTTCTTGTGTTTGCTATAAAAGTTTGTTATAAATAAAAAAGGAAGGTTTTTGACCTTCCTTTTTTTAAGAAAAAATACTTAGTAAAGACGATACAAAAATTTAAAACCAATTAAAATAATAACTAAATACTATTGTAGAATCTACCCTTATCAATAAGAGTGGATAATAATACTCTAGTTGTGAGTGTATACCAACATGCTTGTTTTGGTCAAGCGGTAAAATATTACCTACGGTCAACGTATTGATCGTAGGTAACTGGATAGGTGGATTATATACATTATGTATTATATTATAATGTAGTAGTAATAAATAGTGTCAATTACGTGCCCATCGTCGCTCGAAAAACTCGTTAATGTGTCGACTCCGGTTATTATTATTCTGTGACATCTGATGATAATCGGACTCTTGTATAAAATTTTATTCTGATCGAAGTAGGATCCTGATATAGGTTTCTACCTCATACACCTATCCAGGAGAAGTAATCACCGCTTACCTCAAAGCCGCTTACGTATAAAGTTACCGTTATTATCTTTAATGTTCAATTTTTGTACTTTGCTCGCCACTTCGTTGCTGTACGCGTGGATTTAGGTTACTAAAAATCTATATGAATCATCTTTAGCTGTTTTAAAAAGTATGAGTATCACATTATGTCCGTTTCCAGGATACAAGATACCCTTCGTCGTGACTCGTAACCGGTTTAATTAGCGGTTGAATAGTAAATTACATTTTTAGTCTCAAAATGTTTCGGTAAATAAATTATCTAATATTGAATATGTTTAAAATTTTATAATTCTATGACTGCACTTTTTACCTTATAATGTAGTGCTACAGTCTTGACTTGTCATAAGAGCTACTAGTTAGCCTACATGAAATAAATGAACAAATAATTTGTAATTTGTATAGCTCTTTGAGACTTTTTGGTGGGTAGTGCAAATACACATTAGTTTTAACGTCTTCACTTGTAAGTGACTTTTTAAATGTTAACATTGATTGTCTGTTATTTTTTACTTCAGTGGTTTTAACTACATAAGCCACTTAAAGTGAAACAATAAGCTGCTCTAAAAAATCTCGATTGATTATACGGGTTTGCCCGCGAAATTCAAATTTAATTTGGTTTTTGGCGTTTTCTAAACTAATACGAAAAAGTAGGATTATGGCATTCTATTTGCGCCAATGGCAGTATCATCTTCACAGGTTTATATAAAATATTTACTTGAAAGTTTCCAGTTTAAGAAATTAGTCAGAATATCGACTAATTTGTGAGTAACTCACGTCCAACTTTTTTTGGTTTGATTTGATTTTTATATAAACTTGTGAAGATGATACTGTCATCGTCGCAATTAGAATGCTATAAGCCTACTTTGTCGTATTAGTTTATAAATTGCGAAAAACCAAATTAAATTTGAATTTCGCGTGCAGACCCGTATAATCAACCTTAACAGAAAACTTTCTTTAGTATGAGGGTCATTGAATTCAAGTAGAAAAGCGAATAACTTAAACAAATGACTCCCATTTACCACGCTAATACTTGGCACTAAATCATAACTATACACAGTAAAGGGATAATTTCTAAAAATAAAACGCCCACTTAATCATCATCAAGAAAGCATCAACGTAAAAAGGGCATGCAAAGAAATGGGAATAAAAAATGACAGATGACTGAGTTGTTCGTTGGTAAGGAATAAGAACTGCTTTGGTGGAAGCTTGAACTGATGGTGCTTTGAAGGAATAAGAACTGAATTTGCTGGTGGTGGTGTTGGTGCTGGGGCAACATGCAGGGCTGTGGATGGCCCAGGCTCATTCCAAGGTTGAAAGCCTGAAAAAAAATTAGATAATAATTCACTACTACTCTATTTATCAAGTTTCATCAAAATGAGTTTAGTAAATTGAAACAAGTAACAAACATATTTTGATCTTACTATGAACATCTTCCTCAACAAATACAAAAGGTGGAGAAGATACAGCCCTCCTTTGTGATGGAGGCTGTAATGGAGAAGAGATATTGCCAGGCTGATCTTGACAAACTGTAATTTAATAAAATCATGAGTGTATATTTAAAACTCTAATTTTAATGAAATAATATGAAGATAACTCTCAGCAGCGACTTACATTCTACATCTACTACCATTTGTGTAGGCTGTGATTGTGGCGGCTGTGATTGTGGTGCCTGGATGTTAATAGTCTGTGAAAAAATATAATTTATGAAAACCAGTTGTTAGTTAAATAACTAACAGTTGGTGTTCTACTTATAATAATTAACTAATTAAGTAAATGTTTAAGCAATAAAGTTAATACCTGTGTCAACCCAGCTTCTTCTACTGCCAAGCCTGTTGCCACTTGCAGACCAATTAAGCGAAGCAGTCGTTGCTCCAAGTCCGACAACTTCGCTAAATTGGCCGGTCCACCACCAGTGCCAACCACAGCCCTATGCAGGCGAGCAGCCTTTTTTTTGGCGTTATTTTTAAAATCGCTCCATACCTTAAATCATGCAAAAAGCAAAGATTTTATGCAGTAAACCACAACCAATAATAACAGAAATAGGTTGGCTTCAGCGTAACTAACAGTTTTGACTTATGACTAGATAAGTACCTTCTTCCATTTCTCCAATGGTTTGGAATCGCCAGCGCCATCACTATTTAATAAGTGCACTAGTTCTTCCCAATTCTTTAAATTATTTATTCGGCCCCTTGCATTGGAGCATGGTTTGCTTAGATCTCCATGTCTAGAAAGTAAAAACACTTAAGTAAAAACACTTAACAAGTAAACTTAGTTGTTACAAGTTCATAGGAAGTTCAATTCACAAACACCATAATATAACTTTAATCCACTTACTGCTCCATGAAGGTCACCATCATCTCGAATTGAGTTGAACTAGTCCTCATTTCTATTTTTATTAGACTTTATTTCAATTTTCTCTAGCACCAAATGGGTTGAGTTGAAATAGAATACGTATAAACAAGCAAAACGTAAACAAAGATGACGTTAAAATGACCCTAACTTTGATAGATCTCTGCTTTCATTAAAATCACTTAATAGAAATGTCATTCTAAATTTGGCTGGTTTATCTCATGACGCGAGCGTAATTCGATATTCACGGTGAGTTAACATGAATCGAGTGGTTAGTGCAATGTTATCTTACACTCACTCATTTTCGATTATCGATGCGTGTGGCGTTTACTCGAATAACGCGGTGATAAAGTTATTCGAATAACCTTGTGCAGCTCCCACTAGCCACACTGGAAGAGTTAAGTGTTGTATACACTGTAAGATATTTTTTCATATCGTATCAGAAAGTATAACTTGTATTATATTCAGGGAAGCGACAGCGAAGTATGCGTAATTGTAAAAAATCAGTCAAGTGTGAGTTTGGCTTCGCTCTTTTAAGGGTCCGTACGTAATATGACCAAATCACTTTTTTTAAACTAGATATTTAGCTTAGTTCTAAGATAAATGTAGTACCAAATTAGCATATACGGAAAAAATGCTCGTTTGTTTTGGTCACAACCAACATTACACAAACCGCATTATAAATCGGTGTTTTCAGTATTTATTGTTAAAAACACTATATATAGTACATAATATACAGAAATTTCAAATGCATAACTAGTTTAGCTTTTGAGATAGACCCCGTAACAAAAGTGGTCTAAAACCGACATCTTTGACGGCCCCCCATTTTGTCATTGTTGTAGCTAAAATATTAAAATTAAATAAAAAAATATATATGTGAACTGACTTCAATAATAACTAAAACTAAAAAGAAATTAATAATTTTATTTTATTACATAATTTATTTAATCAAGCATTAGTATCAGGCAAAAATAAATAATAACATAAAACAAATCAGATAATCATTAATTATATTCGAGGTAGGTACTTATGTTAATAATAAAATAATATTTTTTGAGTCGTGGGAAATGTTGTTTTTCGGGATTTAAAAGGAGCCTGTGTCATACGTATGTTCAAGTCGGGCTAGCGTGGCGCATTCGTTTCATCGTTTCTATTTAGGCCCGCCTGACACGCGTGACAAAGGCTCCTTTTAAATCCAGAAAAACAATATTTCCCACAACTCCAATAAATATTATTTTATTATTTACATAAGTACTTACCAAAAAAAACGCGTTGAATTGAGAACCTCCTTTTTTAAGTCGGTTAATAATACCTAATCTTCTGAGTATACAAGTGCGGAGCTACTCGTAACTACAAAAGTCAATTAGAAAATAAAACCATTACTAGATGTTTCAGTAGCTACATTTGCACTGCTCTGTTACACAAACGCTAACTTTTTCCAACTTTCTTTGCCCACTTTCCCATTCGTTACAATTCATTGTTTTTCATGACTTGCATATTGTATGCTTAGGTACTGTTAAACATTTAAAAAGCATCTTCCATACTACATTTTATGCCTATGTGAAAAGTGGAGATTAAAAAATATACTATGGAAAGATCACAGGAACGTGTACGCGTGACCTTGTCGCCGCGCTTGATACTCTGGGAGTCTCCAGCGACAATCTGGGCCGCATCCTTAACCGTTGGGCTATTTCATCATCATCATCATCATTAGCAACTCATCAACGGCTCACTACTGAGCGCAGATCTCCTCTCAGAGAAGGGTCCATAGGGTCCAAGGGGCCATAGTCCACCACGCTGGCCCAATGCGAATTGGCGGACTTCACACACCTTTGAGAACATAATGAAGAACTCTCAGGTGTGCAGGTTTCCTCACGATGTTTTCTTCACCGTTGAAGCAAGTGATATGTAATTGCTTAAACGCACTTGACTCCGAAAAGTCAGAGGTGCGTGGTACCCGGGATCGAACCTGCGACCCCCCCGAATAGGAGACCATAGTCCTAACCACTAGGCTATCACTGCTTGGGCTATTTAGGTCATTATATTTGCCTAAATATAAAACTAGTTGTTCGCCCCGAACTGAGACCTCGCGGTAACGGTATCCCATGATTATTCATTCAATCGATACATGATAACCAAAACTGACATTATTATTATGCCCGTTTTCACCAAACATACCTAAATCATCCCCTAAGTAGGAGTCTCTTAACGTAGGTAGCTCCTAAATACAATCCTAAGTCCTAACATCCGTCCCAATATCCTTTTAGGTGTCCCGTACAGGATCGTGATAAATAAGTTGACAGAAAACATCAATCACCTAACTTATAGGTAGCCCGTAAAGGTTAGGGAACGTTAGTGAAAACATTGAATTATTATGTAGGTACTAACGAGTGAAACCGGGTTACGGGCATCTGTACAAATCGTCATCTATCGACGCGAATAGAAAATATACAATATTTAACTAAAATTTAACTAAAAAATAATTTTAATTGAATAATATGGTACAAAAAAAATTACAATACAATTATTGTATTATAATAAGTAACCAAATAATAATGGTCGACGCAAAACTGTTTTTGGGATAGGTCGTTAGTCGTAACTCGTAGTTCCATGGGAATAGTTACTGACTGCGCCATCTATTAGCATTATTGTGAAGCTATGTTGATGCTATATGAATTACTGATGTACATTAAAAATTAAATAATCTCGTTTCTTTATAATATTCATATAATTTTAGTATTTGTTGTTCAAGTACAGGATATAAGTGACCTAAAAACATAAAATCAGTTTGAAAATCCATAGCGGATTTTCTTAGGGAGCGTCTTCAAGCGAGCGTATAAAATCGCCACTTTGAAAGCCCCCCATTTCGTCAATTTTAAGGGAAAAATTAAAAAAAAAATATTTTTGTACTCAGTTCAAAATTATCTTTAAAATGATACGTAACAATTTTATGTAACGCGATATTTTTTTTTTTACTTCGCATTCGCTTCTATGAGAGCCCCCCTGAAATAAAGATTTTTATAACTTTTTAAGCCATTTTCGGCTGGAGGCCATCGGTTTACATATTATATCTAAATTTGAAGTAATTACGTTCAGTAATTCAAAAGTTATAAGGCTCTGACAGACGGACGGACGGACGGACGGACGGACGGACGGACAAGTGCAAATCGCTCTAGTTAACTCAAAGACCTTCGCTTCGCTCGGTCGATAATATAAAGTTCTACGAGGCGTATAACCGCAACGCAAAGCCTCTACGCGGTTCATCTTAGCCAATAAGAAGGTCCCTCCAGATGTAAGAGTGTTTTGTTATTTACGTCCTTGATAGAAGCTATCAATATGGTCGTGACAATTTCAAGTTGTTACACCAATCATTAAACATTTTGAGCATGAATCATGCATTTTTTTATAATCCATACATTTTCAACCGTACGTTGACTTACTGTGTAGGCTTATCTTAATAATAAGGATGTGTATGCAAGTATATGAGTCACAGATGCTTGTTTGTTTGATAAACACTGATTGTCTCTTTCAGCTGACATGCTATATTATATGATTATAGTCGTAAACTATGTTTTAAGTCAAGTACTCGTTCGTACTGATTAAAATAAAATTGTATCATAAAAGTCCCCTCAACTTCGAATGTCAGAAAAACTCGGGTGTCCCATAAACGGTTTTATTAAATATAAGAACTATTATAGGTCGCGCGTCGTATCGACACGTCGACTGTTAATTATTTTTTGCAAATATTATGGGGTAAATTCATCGATTTACGAAATAAATCGATGCATGAAACGAGTTTTTTTTTTATATATGGGAGAAAAATAGAGCTTGGAATGGCCAGGAGTCTTCAGTTTCATTCATCTCAACCCATTTCCATTGGAAAATCCACCAGAAAAGTAGAAATTTTTTTATTGTATTTTTGTATGTATATCTCAATTTCTTTAGTAAATTTCACCCGTGTGAAGCCGTGGCATGGGGGTCGCAAGTTTATAATAAAATCACAGTAAATAACCCCTAGAGTATAATTATTACCATGGCACCATAAAATCAATATGGCGTCCGCATCGCGTCGCGTCCGTGCATATTAAATACCATAAGTATTGTTCATAAAACACACCATGCATATTAATGGGGAGATAGTACATTTCTCGATACTGAAAGCTATAGTTCCCATGATGTCATAGGATGTGCGACGAGAATGGTGGTGCCTATGAGGGCAATGAACTTGTTGGAGAAAGAACTTTAGACATTTAAAAGACAAAAGTACCGCTTTAGATACTAAAGTATAATTAATATTTTAATGCAATATAAAACTCTTAAATGCATTTTTGACGACCACCACCACGACTAGCGCAATGGTGAGCGCTGTGGTCTTGTAAGTGGAAGGTATCGGGTTCGATTTTCGGAGGGGCAATTTTGGTAAGGCTTTTGCCTTGGCTTGTTACCGCCGTAACATCAAAGACGCCATCAACCGCCTGAGCGTTCCGTTACGTTGAATTTGGAGTGTATGTTTAACTGTGATACCCCTCCCAAACCCAGTACCAACTTAGACTGTGATCGTCACTTACCATCAGATGAGATCGCAGTGAGTCTTCTTATCATCTACATTAATTGCACTATTAAAAGTCTGAATTATGCCGACCGAAAACTAAGCTATGTCAAAGCTAAGCTAAGCTAGAAATATGTCCCGTGCACACCAATAACTAAGCAGCCGTAAACTATACACGTGTACCTGCACATCGACACATACAATTAACTAAGTTTCGCATATTTTAGTCAGCTCACATAGCTTAGTTTGCATAGTTTGCAGTCTTCGCACAAGTATGAAAACCTGCGCCAGCTATGCGAGCTAAGCTAAACTAAGTAAGCTTAGTTTTCGGTCTGCAACCCGCTTTATAGTTTTGCATTTTCAGAAATTAGAAAGTCATCGTTCAAAGACGTCGCAACATTCTTTCGCCTAAGTGTAGAAAAGTTTTGTTGGCCGCAGGATGTTGTACATAAGATTAAACGTTAGTTACAAGATAAATGTTAATTTTTCAATAGGAATGACAATCTAGAACTTTGAAAATAGTGTCTTAGACTAACTCTAATAGTAACTTTAAGTTTTTCTGCCAAAGAAATTCTCAGTACTAGCCCGGAGTTAGGAAGTTGGCGGTGAGTTACCCCGTGCCTCGGAGAGCACGTAAAGCCGTCGGTCCTGCGCCTGATCTCTCTCCGGTCGTGTCGGACTTCCGTCCCATCGGACTATGAGAGTGAGGGAATAGAGAGTGCACCTGTGTTTGGGCACACACTTGTGCACTATAATATCTCCCGCGCAGATGGCTGATCTCTAAGGAGGTTGGCCGCCGTGATCGGATTCGGTCGGGACTAATAATAGTAACTTTGATCCTCGTAAGTGAATTTTCACGTAAAAACTTACACTCAATTGTTGAATTAAATTTCTGCTTCAGCCCACCTTGCAACAAGAATTATTAAAATGACATTACATGACACTAAATATGGTAATAATTGTGGCGTTGTAAACCTTGCCTAACACAATGTTGAAAGTGCCCTTTCAAAGTGTTAAGATGCTAA
This sequence comes from Oeneis ivallda, assembly GCA_029955525.1. NCBI lineage: Eukaryota > Metazoa > Arthropoda > Insecta > Lepidoptera > Nymphalidae > Oeneis > Oeneis ivallda. The sequence continues at coordinate 17,298,039 of JARPMR010000007.1, forward strand.
GTAAAAGATCAATGAACTCAGGGCATTGTCTATAGAAAAATATGTTAACATTCTGTCTGTTAACTTCCTCACCTCACCACGAAGGCTCATTGGAAATTTCCGTTTAAAATGAATATTTTGAGTGACCTACCTCTTTCCTCAACTTCCTTAGATTTTATTTTTATTTCCTTTAAATTGGAATGGAATTGGAAGACTTCAAGCCTTAAAACAATCCTTTAGATTCTATGACATACTTCTTTTATTCCATAATAATGCATGTGACTTAACTAATAAAGGGAAACTTCACTGAATTTTACCCGACTTCCAAAAAAAGAGGAGGTTCTCATTTCGGCCGACTAACTTTTATTTGATAAAACTATGTACCTATTAGCAAAGGGAAATTATTCTCATTAATGCTGAAGTTATGAGCTAATTAATAATACAACATATTAGTTACTAACGAAGTCCAAGTCAGGTTTTATGAAATGATTCACAGTTCACTGGACATCGTATTAAGATTTCTCAAAAAAGAAACAAAACCCGGCTGGTTGTAATCTAGCAACAAAATAACACTGCAACTTAATTGCAAGAATCGCTTCAATTTAGAATTTCTATTAAAAATTCCTATACTTCATTATTATGGAATCCACGCCTTCCTTTGAAGTACAACGTACAGTGAGATAGTTTCTATGCACATATAAATACGTTATATTGAACGCGAATTGAACGGGTTTGAAACTTGATTATCCACCGATTTCCATGCGACTTATAAAATTCTAAAAATATAGATTCACTTTAAGCATTACAAATCATGTCAGCGTTTGTATAAATTGGCCATAATTTTATAACTAGTTTTACAAGTAATTTGAAAAATCATAAATGTGAGAAATAGCTATGTCACATAATTTTTTTTATTCGATAACAAGATAGACCTTGACTGCGATCTCATCTGATGGTAATAACGATGCAATCTAAGAAAGTAGCGGGCTAAATTGGAATATATTTTATTTTATTTTTTATCGTTTAGATAAAGGTTCGTCCTAGAAACATAAAAAATATTGTACCTTCATTATAATTGTAAGTCAATTGGCTTTTACACTATATCAACGCTAATAAGCTTTAGGCTGCAACAAGTTTTAAATTGTGATTAGATACTAATGACATGTTTCAGCCCAACTGTGACAGACAGGAATAAAACGCGCGTTTAAAAGTAAATGCGTGTTTAATTTCCTGTGTACGTATTAGCTTTTCGAAACACCGGCATTGGTTAAGCGGTCCCGACATCCTGATACTCTTTTATTTTTTAAGCCAACTTTGTAAGGTTTCCCTTCTTGATTGTAATTCTAGGTAAGTCATGTTACACAAAGATGAAAGAACGCTTTATTAGATGTCAAAATAATATAAAGATGAAGAACTATAATTATTTACAGATAGAAGAAAAGAATTATTACCTAATATAATGTTGAATAAGAATTTTTAAAATTTGATTAACTAGAGAAACATTAATCTGGAGTTCTTTAGCCAAAAGACTCATAAGTAACACGTCATGTCGTTTTGTTGAGTATGGCAATTTTTTTCATATCATTTACAGAGGTTAGGTTAGGTTATGTTAAAGCCATTCAAGGTTCACAATATAATTTAGTAGTCAAAAGTAGGAGGTACCTTATTATCAAAGTAGTTTTTATGTACCGAGTCAAAACTAATCAAAATTACATTAATCTGTCAAGTTAAATTGTTGAACTTATAGCTTTTGATATTCAATTTTCTACCTAAAAATAAGATTACCTATTGGTAATTTGACGCAAACTACGGTGGGTGAGTACAAAATTCACATCGAATGATATTTTTGATTTATGATTAGGACCTACAAGAAAATAATAATATGTGGTTATGGTTACGTTATATCAAAATCACAGATCAAAATAATCGGGTAGGTAAATAAGAGAAGCTAGAAAGATAAACAGGAAGCACGAAGCTAGTTGTATGTAATAGTACATATTAGATCACAGTTACAATATAATAAACCTATCGTTATGCCTTTCGCACGCATATTACTGCAAAATATCACCCATAGTTGACTTACAAATCATTATATTTCTTTCGTTACGTTACAAACAGTAAAATGAGTCTTAATTCCTTGTATTAGAGTTTCTTTTTACATAGATAATAGCTTAACCATTACTATAACCTCGTTATAGAAGTTTCGGCCTTATGGAAGATGCTATAGAGTTTATTCTTTATTGTTATACTTTTAACATAGGGGTGGTTATCCACGCGTAACGTCATTTAGTATGTTCAAATTAAACGTATGAAACCTCTGGAGGATATCGAGTCTCATAAAATGTACTTACATCGAAGAAAGATACGAATATTTCATATTTTGCAAACAATTTTGCACAAAACGGGCTATTTTCTTTGTTTGCCCTTCTCTGTTTGAAATAACGATAAATAACTGACTTACCAAAATGTAGTAATGAACTTGCACACTTATTTATACCAATAATTAATTCTCCACATTTTTTCTTTGAAGAGCAGTTTTTCGCCATGCTATAAAATCGGCAAATGAGAGTAGGGCCTCGCTATTTTAGGGTTCCGTACATATGACGAAATCATTGATTTAAAACGTACTAAAGTACTAAATTAGCATATGGGGAAAATGCTCGTTTGATTTGGTCACAACTTACAAACCGCATTATAAATCGGTGTTTTCAGTATTTGTTGTTTAAATACACTATATCTTACTATACCAAAAAAGGATGGTCAAATTGGACCTGCAAAAAATAAAAATGTCCCTGGCTAAACATATAGTTGATTAACTAAATGAGTAATTTAATCACAACTATTTTTTTTATTATTCAAACCGGAATAAATAATAAATTCATTTAGTTGCAAAATGCTGTAGGTATCTAATCGTATTACGGAACGCATCTTATTTCAAATTTTTTGCCAATATGGTCGTTTTCTGGCCAATAAATAAAGTTAAAATGAAATGAAAACTAATTGAAACGGATCACAGACGTTAAGCGACAGCTTGTCATCTGTCATGTCTGTATTAGGTCATGTCACGGATCACTAAATTCCTAATTCCATGCTATTAAGTGAGTATTCGTGGTATATTATGTCTATGGTTCATTTCGATTTTCGTTTCGTTTCTCTTACCGTGCGGTTTGTAGAGTTTTCTGTTTTAGCGTGTTTGTAGTATTTTATGCATGTTAAGTACGTGTAAAGAATGGCATATTTAATTATCCCTAAGCGAATGACTGCATAGGTTTTGTAGTTTTTTTGAAAAATGGCGCCAGTGTCATAAGCAAATTAACTTTTAAACAACACACGTGTTTTAACGGCATCTCCGGCTTTAAAAAAAAAGATTAATTGAATAATAAGGTACCTCGTATTACGAACAATCGATCAAACCATAGGTCGTTTATGGGTGCGATACTTTACGGTCAGGTCATAGTTTGTATGAAACTGATCGACCTTCTTTCAAATTCCTAACTAGTTTAATTTTTGAGATAAGCCCCGTGACAAAATTGGTCTAAAACCGACAACTTTGATGGCCCCCTATTTCTTCATTTTTGTAGCTGAAAAAAATAAAAAAATATATTATTTGAACTCCACTTACTCGTAAGACAATGTGAGAAGTGACATGACAAAAAGAGCTCTAGACAATGACACCCCACATGCCAGGGTAAAAAAAATAAATTTTTATTTCGATTTCCTTTTCCATGTATGGGTTATTTTTAATTTTATTTTTTGTTTTTTATTATAATTTGTTGTTATAGCGGCAATAGAAATACACAATATGTGAAAATTTCAACTGTCTATCTATTACGGTTTACGACATACAGCTCGCTGACAGACGGACGGACGGTCGGACGGACGGACAGACGGACAGGCGGACAGCGGAGGCTTAGTAATAGGGGCCCGTTGCACCTTTTTTGTACGGAATCCTAAAAAAAGGAGACATCAACAGTTAATTTTTTTTTCTTTTCAGATTTTGATGACTCAAGAATAAGTAGAATACCTACAAACGTAAGTTTAACTCGATAATATTTTGAAGGTTTTTAACTACACGTGTATACCTACCAACTTAAAGCGGGATATAATGTACTAGGTAGTCTGGAAGGATATTGATATTAGTCCATAAACAACCAAACCATTGAAAACTGACTTCGTTAAAAAATATCCACCTGAAAATGTTCAAATGGTTTCGATACAAGTTTTATTTCTTTTTGGTTTTTTATTGTTTACATAAAACTTTTTACGCTATGTCACTCCCACAATTAAGGCGGATCTAATGACGTAAAGTCTTATATCTACCCTCTCTAGACTGTTACGTACAGTTACGTATATTAATAGATATCTTTTGTTCCCTAAAGGTTCGTGAAAACGAAATTGACAGAAAGCGTCACCTAACTTAGCTTAGGCAACCCGTAACAGGTAGGGAACGTTCGTGAAAACGTGCATGAGACATTCCAATGAATGTCTGCACAACGCACATTCAAGGAACCCAAACGAGACCACTAAATCCGTTTAACTTCACCGAAGGCTAGTAAAGGTAATCACGTAGCAGGTTCAATTGCTTGACAATTTTTTCCACCGCACAAGTGGACAAACCTGACTATTACAAAGATCCTAGATCATATCTAGGCAGGACTTGTCGTGGCCTGTTGCAGAGCTTAACCCTACTCATATTATAAATGCGAAAGTGTGTTTCTTGGTTTGTTGGTTTGCCCTTCAATCACGCAGCAACAGAGCAACGGATATTGACATGATTTTTTGCATACGGATACTTTATGGAATGGAGAGTGACATACGCTACTTTTTCCCCCGAAAAATGCAAATTTCCTATGGGAACTTACGCTTACGTTTGTTCTTCGATAACGCAGCAACAGAGCAACGGATTGACATGATTTTATTGCAGAGATAGTTTATGGAACGGAGAGTGACATAGGCTACTTTTTATCCCGAAAAAATACACAGTTCCTCCTATGGGAGCATACGCTTACGCTTACGTTTATCCTTAAATCACGCAGCAACAGAGCAACGGATGGACATGATTTTTGCATAGAAATAGTTTATGGGCTGGGAAGTGACATAGACTACTTTTTATCCCGAAAAAGTGCACAGTTTCTATGGGAAGATACGCTTATGCTCACGCTAACGCATGCTTGCTTGCATGCTTGCTTGAGCATGTTTGCTTGAGATTTCAAAATTATTGATACTTGCTTGCTTGGTTTTTTGAAACCGATGCTTGCTTGCTACATTGTTGTCTTGCTTAGGATTTTAAAAACCAATGCTTGCTTGCTTGCTTGGGATTTTAAAAAACTTTGCTTGGGAATTTAAACATCTGGCCTTAAATGAAGCGTCCGATTGGAGAGACGCCAATCTGAATTTAATGCCACCATAATGCAAGCGTGTATGTTCATCGCCAAATGGAGTCCATTGCTCTGACTCCGACTTTCCGTAATATATCGTGTGCTTTCTTGCTTGCTTGCTTGCTCGCTCGCTTGCTTGCTTGCTGGCTTGCTTGCATGCTTGCTTAGCTTGGGATTTTAAAAACTGATGCTTGCTGGCATGCAAGGATTAAAAAAAACCGAAACAAACGCGGAAGAAGTCGCTGGTAACAGCTAGTAATTCATATATTTCAGGCTCGGCCTTTCAGTATATTTTGACTTCTAGCGTCAAAGCCCCCCATTTCGTCTATTTTAAGGGAAAAATTATAAAAAAAAAAATTGTACCCTGTTCCAAATTATCTTTATAAATCTGCAACCCTATTTAACGCTATAAAATAGTTATTTGTGTTATATGGGGCCAAAGAAATTTTTTGTTCCCCGAGGCCGTTATTTTGAATTCAGAGCAAAGTTAAGGATTCTAAAGTAGAATCCTGAGCGAAGCAAGGAATTTAATATACGCCGCCCGAGAACATAATATTTTGGCCCCGAATGACACACTATTTTTCATCATTACCTATGAGAAAAAGCTAGGAGTATCAACCTACTATGTATAGACATTACCTATACCTATGTATACTATTGAAAGTTTAAATAAAACACAAATAAATTTCTATGAAATAATTAAACATTAACATTTTTGTTGGATACAGCCCATATCCGATCGACAAATTGATCACGTGACTTATCGAAGACAACAGCTTCTCAAACATTTTGAATTTCGAACGGAATGAGCGATTGACAGGTTTCTGCAACGAACGCAGTAGTAATAAAGTAAATACATAATAAGGCACGAACGCGGACCAATCAGAAGAGAGTATAAAGTTCAGGAAGAAGGAACACAACATAGTCCGCCATTTTGGTGCGTCCTGCTCGGTAAAATACACACACACAGGACACTATTAATTACTGCTACCGGGCGGCTATTGCCTACTGGATGTGCATGCAGACAGAGACGCGGTAAACCACATCCGAGATGCGATTGTCTCAAGTTATTGCATTGATCGTATTCGTATTCGATGGCATTAGCGTTAAAGTAAAATAAACCATGACTACATTGAATTAGAGCTCAATGTTGTGTATGCATTCTTATACGTTTACATATGTACGATAAGCTCCATAACGCTGCATGTCAAAATCGTTTGTACCGAATTTGTAACTTTAAATCAATACAATCAAGGATTTTACTTTGATGCTAATGTCATCGAATACGAATACGATTAATGGAATAACTTTTAGAAAATTGGTACTCTGTATACTGCGCCGCTGTCGCCCTTAGGCTGAAATTAGACGGAGCCTCGTTCATCGTTCATTTTTGCGAATATTTTTTGCAAAAATGAACCCTAAGGCCCCTTGCCCTAAGGGCGAATTTAGACGGGTGGCTCACCGATGACCATCGAAAATGAAAGCAAAAATCTCGAAAAATCAACCGTAGAAAATTCACCCTTAGGGCGAATTAAGACGGCTCATTTTCGCAACGATGGACGATGAACGAGGCACCGTCTAATTAAGGCCTTAGAACGTTCCATAGAAATATAGCTGGTGATCGGTAAATTTTTAGTAAGTACCGCGTACATACCGAGTGTACTAATGTCGCACTGCTGCTTTATCGGGTAGGTACCGACTAATCAGAAAACGGCCTAAAGTTGAGGATCAACAGCAGCACGGGTCGTCTCTCTGGCCGAGGCCTGCAGAGGGTACGGGCTTCGAGGCGGGGCCTCATTACCCGGGCGGGGCGCGGGGAAGTACGCTTCCCCGGTGATTGTTTTTCAGCCGTCTGTAGAGGGCGGCTGAGGCTCCTCTTCCGTTATGGGCAGGGGCCTTGCAGTTGGGATCAGAGAGCGATTTGAGCTAAGTTGACGCGTGTCGAACAGATGGCGCCGCTTTACTACTGACGTATTTTGAAACGCGCTTTGGAGATTTTACGGCAGTTACATAAGTAGCCCGGGTATTCTAGTTAGAACTAACTACTACTACTACAACTAAGGTTGATACAACTAATTACTACTACTACATACATACTAATAATTTTTGAAGCTCAGCCAACATTGCTTCTGTGATGTTGGGCGCGTGGGCTCAGTGCTGAATTGATTTCCATTATATGTATGCAAAGTAAATACTTGTCCTGATTGATGATTCCTGAACTCCTGAGTCCTGACTCCTGACTGAAGATAAGTCAGGAGACTGATCTATCAACTTAGACTGATCTATCAACTTAGACTGATCTATCAACTTATCAACTAACAGCCTAAGTAAACAGTAATGAGTAAACACACTTTCGCATTTTATAATATTAGTAGGTATATGATTATTTGTTTCACAGCTTTTGTAAATTTTATCCCCAAATGAGTTTTGGTTGGGGATGGAAAGTATGAAAGTCATTTATCAAGTTATACCTACCCATGAAACTCTGTATTTGGGCTTTAAATCATACTAATATCATACTAATATCATACTAATTACTAATATTATAAATGCGAAAGTGTGTTTGTTTTGTCCTTCAATCACACCGCAACAGAGCTATAGATCGACATGACCATTTGCATGGGTATAGTTGAGCACTAGGAGAGTGACATAGGCTACTTTTTATCCCGGAAAATCGAAGAATTCCCGAGGGATTTGTAAAACTAAATCCACGCGGACGAAGTCGCGGTCATCAGCTAGTTAGTAATATATGAAATAGCTTAGACTTTTTAAACGCAAACCTTTTCCGTTGAAATATGCGTTTTATAGCTTTCGTAAACATACTAGTTAAAAATTAGCACAATTTGAATATTTCTGATGAATTTGTTGATAAAATTTTTCAAACGTTCAGAAAGTCATATTTTCAATTGGATGGGGTTTTTTTTTTAAAAAAAAGGTCGCATTTGGTAGCGGAATTAAAATAATCTTTTAAACGGTGTGTCATTAGTCATTAGTCATTACTTACATTTACAATTCAACAATTTCTAAAATACCCTAGAAACAAAGTTGTCACCTCGCGACACATTTTTTTGTTCTTCCATAGCTATTATCTTTACTGGCGTAGGACCTCTTAAGACAGATTTTATAGGCATAGGGGATCGTAAAGGCTCTGCATTTGCATTTTATCAGTGCATGTAATCCTTTTAATTTGAACTGCACTGTGATATTTTTTATTGGCTTTTTCGAAAAGGAACTTTACCATTATTTTTACGACCGCTAATAGGCTATATAATGTCGATCAGGTATACATTAAAAATAGTTTGTTTTAAGAATTTATTTTACTGAAGTACTTTTTATGAGAAATCTCCCACGAACACTCCAAGCGCACCCAATATCAGCTGTAAACGAAAAACAAATTACACTGTTTTATTTTACCCCGTTTTAACTTGGAACTACATATTAATTATTTTTACGAAAATCTGACAAACCACAGTCTCAAATTATCGTTCCTTTGTCCTTCAATCGCGCAGGAACGAATCGACTTGATTTTTTGCAGCAGTATAGTTGAAGACCTAAACTGACATGGCTACTCTTTATCCTGCAAAAACAATGGATTCCCGCAGGATTTTAAATCTAACTCTAAACTAAAACTACTTACATCACTAACCGGATAAAAACTCTATAAATATGTAAGAAAAATAGAGAGACAGCTGATACATTACAGACGCTTGAACAGGTATGGCACAAGTTTCACGACATTCTTCAATAAAGACGGCTATTATTCAAATTAGCTTAGTGATGGAAAAAACTATGAAAGCATCGAACCAACATCGAAAATTAACTAGTAAGTGTGGTAATTTACTTATAGAAGAGATAGATGACGACCTCCCTGGCGCAGTGGTGAACGCTGAGGCCTTATAACTGGGAGATCTCGGGTTCGATTCCCGGCGGGGCCAATTTTCCGAATTGTCTCTGGTCTGGTCTGGTGGGAGGCTTTGGCCGTGGCTAGTTACCACCCTACCGTCAAAAACGTGCCGCCAAGCGATTTAGCGTTACGGCACGATGGCGTGTAGAAACCCATTAGGGGTATGGGTTGAATTGAATGTTCACTGCCATACCCCTTAAAAGATAGCCCGCTACCATCTTAGACTGCATCGTCACTTACCATCAGGTGAGATCGCAGTCAAGGACAATCTTGTAATCGAATAAAAAAAAAGATAATCCGAAGACAGCACACGGCCGCAAGAGCCGTAAGGGCCATCGAAACCGCAAATAGTGCAAATATCACACTTAACATTTTCCACTACTGCAAATGCGGTAACATATTCAACGCAAATTCATTCTGCTGACGTTGACGCTAATTCAGTGACTACTGGAAAATGTGGCGCAGCTAGATCGAAGGCAGTTCAAAATTGACTCCTTTGCTATAATTTAAGGTAACTGTGGCGATAGAACTAGGGTGGAAAATTGCCAATTACCGGACACTGGCAAAGTCGATGATATATTAATAAAAAAAGATTCTGGTCGATATGAGAATCTCCTCCTTTTTTGGAAGTCTTAAAAATGGCATTTAAGCATCATAAGCTCTCTATTAGCGTATAAAGTCTAAGCGATACGCTGCGTTCCGAATCCGATAGATATCCAATCCTGTATACCAGGAGCCGCGAACATTGAAAGTCCTCTCATAGCGAATTCGAAAACTTTGTATTGGAATTGATAGATAGTTAAACATTATACGTTTATAATAAGCTCGGTATGCGTTAATTTGAAAAACCAAAACAATTTAAAAATTTTTTTTTTTTTTTTTCAAAAATTCCAAAATGATTTACCGTCATCGCGGATGTTGATATTTTCTTACTCTTTCAGGAAAAAATTACGAAAACCATTTTTTGGCCGAACGAGTCTCCCATTTCACATATTCTTCAAGTAGATATGGAAGACTCTTCCGGTCAAAAAAAGTTGTTCCGGTTTTTCAAACCGAGCTTATTATAAACGTTTAATGTTTAACGACGGATTATTATTTTGATGTAACTTTTCATGAATAAATCATTTTTCATTTTCATTTTTCAACTATCTATCAATTCCAATACAAAATTTTCGAATCCGCTGTAAGGGGGCTTTCAATTATTATACCGGCTCCCGGACCACTGGGTATAGCCACATCGCCTTCAAGAATCGCCAAAGAACACGATCGATCTTGTGCCACTAATGTCCAGTGCTCTCAGCACTCGATTAAGATTTTATCGGACCACGTAAAAAATCCTACCTTAAACATTTTGATCGAGCTTCCTGTTTATAATTGTATGCATGGGTGTGCACAATGGCCTCACACGAAACTTTACCGCCAGTAAAACTTAACTGTATGATCACGTGGTACTATACATATTCAGTAGTAATAAGTCATAGAGCATATTCTATTCAATACATCAGCAAAGTACCGTTCCATTAGAGTATGCGCACATGCCACGGCTCTGTAGGGTGGCCATCGAATTCTAGAAATCCGAGAAATTTAATCGGCTAACGTTAGTCCCGAATGTTATCCCGAATACTTTTCTTTTTAATTTATTTGAAAATTATCTGCAAGTTTAGGTAAACTTTGAAGGGTTAGAGCATTAGTGAGCTGTGTTGATGGATATAATGGCGATGACTCAGGACACTTTAATAAAATATAAGAAACTGCGAATCATTCACTAAGGTACTTATAGATTCGTAATGCATTATCTGCTTAGTACAGTACATCTGCATTCGGAACCGGTGCGGTGCTGGTAGAGTGAAGCGTGAAGTAAATAATTTTAAATTTTAATTTGAGTGTATCTGACATTTGAAAGTATCGAATATACTTATCGATCCAAAAAATTGTTCTGTTGAGGCCACGGAAACTTTAACAGACTTGAAACAAAATAGTAAATTCAGATTTAAGATGTGAACTATGAAAATTAGTAATTTTTAATATATACTTCCCTAGCTGATGCCCGCGACTTCGTCCGCGTGAATTTAGTTTTTTGTTTTTTTTTTTTGTATTAAAACCTTCCGTGGAACTTAAGGAACATACAAAAAAATAAATTAACCGAATTGGTCCATCCATTCTTGAGTTATGCGCTTACCAACATTCATTTTTATTTATATTACTAGCTGCCCGGACAGACTTCGTTCTGTCAAAAGTTAAAAGTAAAAATTTTTTTTTTTTTTTATTAAAACCTTCCGTGGACCTTACGGAACATCCAAAAAAATAAATTAACCGAATTGGTCCATCCATTCTTGAGTTATGCGCTTACCAACATTCATTTTTATTTATATAGATTACTTCATAACAGAACGCATAATAAAAATCAAGTTTATCTGTCTTTTGCACATAGCATTTGTGCTCTATTATTATAATACCTTTTTCATCGTAACTGTAATTAATATCTAGTATTCATGAAGTCCAAATTACTTTACGAAAACAAAACTAAATATTATTATATTATTTTAGCGATATGTCTGTACATAAATATAAAACAGAATGAAGAATGCCTGTAGGAGTATTTATATTAAGGGGACTTACAATAAATTTCTACATTTTTCTGACAACAAGCATATTTCTAGTTAGGAATTTTCCAACAAAACTAAAATTCATGGAAAATTTACACTCAAGTCACACCAAACACTCAAATGCCTGAGGTCATTTGACCTGCTTTGTGAATTACAAAATGTCATCACCACTTGAGAAGATATTAATACAATATACATACATACATACATATACAAAGAAACGGTAGAGGTCAAACTTTGTATACCTATTATTATCTCTCATCAGTCATTAGCATTACGCACTAAGAAACCATAAGAAACCAAAGAATGAGCCTAAACCAGTAATTCCCAAAGTGGTCCAGGTGGACCCCCAGGGGTCCACGGGAGACTCGACGGGGGTCTACGTTGGCGTGACAGAAAAATGGGGGTTCACAATTCGTAAGCGGGGGTCGATAGTGAAGCCGCCGCCGACGCGCCGTCTGCAACGCTTGTTCAGACGTGCAAAGGGACCAAATACGACTTGTGGGTGGTGTGTGTGCTTGCAATCTTGCATGAACTTGTTTGATTCTTCACCAATATAAATACGAATGCCAAGAATAAACGTTACTCATTTGTTCCCGGAATTTCGGAAAGAAAAGTACCTAAAGTGAATCGATCTTAGTGATTGCCAGCGACGGAAAAAGTAAGTAGGCTGCCTTTTGCTATACATACTTTTATTTTATTTATTACTTATTTATTTATTTAGAACAGAAATCCGAGAAAGGTAGAACTTTTTGTCCCTAATTTATTAGTAATTGTTTATTTCCCGGCTGTGTGGTGTTTCACTAATATAAGTCATCTTTATTATCAACCCAGCGAGGTCTCCTCTAAGAGAAGGGTTACAGGCCATAGTCCACCATGCTGGCCCAATGCGAATTGGTGGACTTCACACACCTTCGAGAACATTATGGAGAACTCTCAGGTGTTACGTGTACGTTATTAATGTTTAATTTTGATTGCAGGTACAATTATATTTTGATTTACTATACTTACTTAATATAATATTGTAAAATATGATAACAATAATAATAATTAATAGTGACTTACATAGTATTTGAATAAATACAACACAAGAAAATATACTATTTTTTTATTTTTACCACTCCGAGTTTTCTAAATAAAATAAGTGAGAATTGATTGGTTTTTGTGCTGTGAGTAGATGTCAAAAATGTAAGCTTGAGATGGAATCACTTCTTTTTGAATGGTCAACTTTACTTTTGACATCCACTCACAGCACAATCAATTAATTAATTTACCAATCAATTCTCTTTTTTTTTTCAAAGAATGTTGTTTTCGTGGTTGGAACTCACTCGCAACGCCAATTTTCATAATTTATCTTCACATTTTTTGTCGACTGGAAATATGATAGAAATTTAGCTGCAGGGGGTCCACCGGAACCAGCAAACTTTTGAAAGGGGTCTATGAGCAAAAAAAGTTTGGGAACCTCTGGCCTAAACTAAGAATCTCCATAAACCCAATATTTTAGGAAAAGGAGGTTTAAAAATGTTAACTATTTTACACCGCTCTAGTAAAAAGTTTCATTACGTTTACAATTGTACATTGTAAAATACAATTTTTATTAGGGGGATAAATATTAATAATTACATTTTTCTGTAGACTCTATCAGTAAAGTTCTACCACAAAAATAAATAAAACCACAGCCTAGCCACAGCTACATAAGGATGCTATAATATTATTATACAAGAATAGTGAATACCTCAAAACAATTATCAACACTTAGGTCCCCAGTGTAATGTCGAGTGTATCCAGGTCATCAAGGTTATCTAGGCTGTGACGAGCGATAGGAATCCGCGTAGGCGCAGTGACATATCGCTTAGTGTTCCCAAGAGATGTGCCTGGTGATACATCGATATTATAAGAAACCATTGTAAGTTTTGTTACCATCTCTAATTATTAAAGGGGCATGTCTTTGTTTACGTTTAAAGCGGTTCAGAAAATCAGACAAAGTCTAATTTTGACAAATTAAAAATTGACAATAATACAAAATTGTGACAAGCGTGTTTTGAAATCAAACCTTACAAAAACCATAAAACAAAGAGTAATTAACAATATCATAATATAATCTATTAATTATAAATAATGAAATGAAATCGCAATGAAATGAATATAACATATTTTTTTATAAAATTCGATATATTAACTATCATCAAACAATTTTAATACTCTTGTGTAAAGTTGAATCAAGCGCTTGAAACCCAAACGACTTCAAATTCATGATACAATTACCAGAAAAGTTTCATGCCTGTTCCTTGAAATATTGCTATTGCTTTAGCTAGTTAAATATTTACGCAATAGCAATAATATCTTCGCTATAAAATCCAAACATGGTATGTTAATTTACATAACCCTTTCCTAGGATGAAAGTCGTAAATAATAATTTATGGGTACATTAGCATATCGATAAAAATTTATCGATATAGCGCACCACTATCAAGTACATTTATACGTAATGTGTGTCGTATAAAGTATTTCTTAGAAGTTGTTTGGTTTATTTGTGTTTTCATTAATGCGTTTTTTATAATTTTTATTTGTAGTAAGTGTAATGGATTTCATCTCGATTAGAAAATATATTATGCAGGAAGTCGGTTTATTCAAAATAATTCTTATGAATGACTATGAAGACAATACTTAAATACAATTATTTGAATAAAATTTAATATTTCTTTCTATAATCCGCCAAACTGAATAAATCTTTTAACACTTACCGGAGAATCATCAGGAGATGTTGACTCCACACTTCACTTATTGCAAGGTCTTTTCCGTCCGGTATCCAAAAAGTCAGGTATCGGAGCGAAACATATGTTGAGTGTTATATAAATATTAAATTTTCTTTGAACATCATGGAATTCAGCAACGTAACGCCTGAATTTATTCAATAAATACAATTAATTAAAATGATAAAGCACTGACTTAAAAAAAAGCTTAAAAATATTAATGCCACAGAACAACTAATTAATTATTGTGTTTTTTATATACTTACAGCATAACTATATAAAATTTCATTGCAAAATACTATGAGAAAACAAAATGTTATAAATTATTCTGATTAATACATATTAATATTATCTTATAATCACTGGAAACTATGTTAACGACTTTTGGAATATCGCCCAATAGGCTTTCACTTATTTGATATTCGCCACCACGTTTTATATAACAGAGTCGAGTGTACGGGATGATTTACGTTATACAGTGTTGTGTCCCAGATGTAACTCGTTCGAGATACTTAACTTGAACGCATATTTGTAGACATGAGCGTTATCTAAGCCCCGTCTGATAGTCCCCTTATTCTTTTACAACCGATAGACGACCCTTGCTGGACAAAGGTCTCTTGCATGGACTTCCACAGGCCTCGGTATTGGGCTGCCTGTATTCAGCGGCTCCCTGCGATTCGTTTGACGTCTTCGGTCCACCTTGTGGGGGGGTCTGCCAATATATTACGCTTTCCGGTGCGGGACCGCCACTTCATCACTTTGGAACCCCAACGACCATCAGTTCTTCGAACTGTAAGTGTCCCTATTCTACATAAAAAATTAAACATTCAATCCCTGAAACATCCATGTCACGGACGTGACCCGTACGAGACACGGCTTAAACACGGTGCGGTCTAACTTGTATCATCCCTAACCGATTTGGAATGCCTTTTTATCGATAAAATTCTTTTCAATCTCTAGTCCATCTCAAAGCAAACGAACAAAAATCATTATGTATTTAAATAAATAATAAAGACATGCCCATTTTCACCAACCATATCTAAATCACCCCTAAGTAAAAGTAAGTGTACGTAAGTAACCCTTAAATATAGTCCCTTATCAGATATCACTTTCACCTTTAGGTATTCCCTAAAAGGTCGTGAAAAAGAAATTGACAGAAAGCGTCCTAACTTAACCTAGCTAGCCCGTAAAGCTTGAGGAACGTCGGTGAAATCAGGCATCAATATTTTTATTAGTTCTCAAATTGAAACTTACCAAAAATCAAAAATCGTATAAGTCCTGAATTATGGAAACTTTCAATAAAGTTTTTAAGTTATGTCAAGTTGGCCTTAGAAATATATTATTAGATGGAATTTTGTGTGATCTTGACATTGAACCCAATTAGCAGCTGCGCTCCAAACATTTTGTAAATTATTCATAGCACCTGTCGGTTCAACGGATTTTCAAGAGCAAGCGAAATACGGAAATGCCATCCGATTTTGATTTGATATAATCGATAATTACGCTGACTTTTTTCCTTAAGGAACTTCGCACACTACGCGACCACGACCACGATGCATCAGTGCGATGATCGCAGTCACCTTTGACTGGATGAATTTATGAAGCTCTTCCTGCATTAATGATTTTTAACCAATAGCGAGAGAGTACCAGCTAATCAGAGGTGATTCCGATCGTTACAATGCATCAGTGTCGAAATCATGTTGATAAGGTCAATTATTCTTAATTCATAATAATGTATCATATCAATTAAGATTAGGTCGATGAAATAAAGTATCGTTTCGTATCGTTTCGTTATCGTAACCCAATTTGATTCGCACACATGGTCTCAACTTCCAACTTGTACTTTGCTTTTGAGTGTTTACTAAGTGCCAATCTCACCCTCACCAACATGTATAACATATTCACAGACAGACTTCAAAAAAGGAGGTTATATCAGTTCATCGGAATCTTTTTTTTATATATTCATCGATTTTATTTGTTCATCGATTGTCTCGAAGACGCGTGAATCCATTTGAAAATTTTTTTTTGTTTGAAAGAGTATAGTAAGTACTTCCCAGGTGGTCTCATTGAAATTTTATCGAAATCGGTCTAGCAGTTTTTAAAATATCAACAATAAATTATATACTGTATACTGGCGCCAGCGTTTGAAGTCGATTTTTTAAAAATATTTTTTTATATTCTTCTTCTTCTTCTTTATCAATCGATAGACGTCCACTGCTGGACAAAGGTCTCTTGCATGGACTTCCACAGGCCTCGGTCTTGCGCCGCCTGAATCCAGCGGCTCCCTGCGACTCGTTTGATGTCGTCGGTCCACCTGGTGGGGGGTCTGCCAACACTGCGCTTCCCGGTGCGGGGTCGCCCCTCCAGCACCTTGGGACCCCAACGACCATCAGCTCTTCGAACTATGTGCCCCGCCCATTTCCACTTCAGTATCGCGACTCGCTTAGCTATGTCGGTGACTCTGGTTCTCCTACGGATCTCATCATTTCTGATTCGATCCCGCAGGGACACTCCGAGCATAGCTCTCTCCATCGCCCGCTGAGCGGTCCTGAGCTTAATTTTTTTATATTAAATTATATTATTGTATCTATTAAAAATCTGCCAAAACATCTTTTCCTCAGTTTTTCTGTAACTTACTTTTTTCTACTTTTTTGTACTTGTGACTTGTCGCATCGTGCGTCCCTTACGAAACCAATGGCGACGTTAATCTGCGTTTAGCGGAAGAGGTAATTTGTTTGTATAAGATCGAATTTGATGTTATTGCAGCTATGATCTCAGGAAATATTTTACTGCTTCACTTTGGGCCACCTATTTACAGTTCCATCATCCATGTTTATGTTCCGATAACGAATGTATCCACCGACCCTTTTTAACCAAGATTAAACACATTGAACTAACAGGTGGGCTCGATTGAGATTTTTTCTAATCAAATTAAAGTCGCCTTTCGTCGCCTAAAAAAATCCTCCGTAATAACTTTCGAAGGTAAAAAGTAGTAACGGCAGGATAGCACCTGATATATTTACAGAGCGTTCACTTCACACAAAAAAGTAATGAAATTACCACATTGCTCGAGTGCGCAATTATAAAGACAAACACACACCTGCGTCACTACTCGCGAAGGGCTCTCCCGTAATTTATGTCGTATGTACTATGTACAGGTTTATGTTAGGCTGAGTTCTGATGGGTCGTTGCACATCTCGACCGCAATAAACTCGTCCAAATGGTCGAGTTGTGATAATTCATTTTTATTAATTTTTTTCATGCACAACTCGAACAACAGCAAAATACTGAGTTGTATAAGTACAGTCAAATACAAAAAGTGATTCACGTACCTATCTAATATTTTGTTTAACTCATAAATTAAATTACTAACAAAAATTAAATCAGCGTTTCATACATATTATCAGGACTTCAATATTATGTATGAATGGTATTTTTGAAAGAGCTAAATTTTTTTGAATTTAAAAGTTCTAAAGTCTTTGGGGGTGGAATTTTCAATTTTTGCGAAACACGTTTTTCTTATTTTTTTATCGAAAGCCCAAAAATTAAGGTTTCATGGATATTACATGAAAAACAATTTTATAAATGACGGACTTTTATACAAACTTTCAACCCCCATTTAACCCTCTTGGGGTTGGAATTTTCAAAAATCCTTTCTTAGCGGACGTCTACTTCATAATAACTATCTGTGTGCAAAATTTCAGCCCGATCCGTCCAGTGGTTAGAGCTGTGCGTTGATAGACCAGTCAGTCAGTCAGTCAGTCAGTCAGTCAGTCAGCCACCTTTGCCTTTTATATATTTAGATGAAAGCTAAAGTACCAAGAGAGAGATTTGCTATCTCTTTCTTTTTATACCTGTACTGTACTTTTTATACCTCAACCCAACCTCTCTGTAACTTTAAACGACTGTACTTTGTGCGTGCGGTCGAGTTGTGCATGAGAAAAATTAAACAAAATGAATTATCACAACTCGACCATTTGGACGAGTTTATTGCGGTCGAGATGTGCAAGATGGCAGGCGTTTGACGTGCATTTTGCTACTACGTTCTGTATATATATATTACGTCTTAATTTAAAAAAATGCTATATCTAAGCAATACCTAGTTTAAGTAGCTAGCTAATAGCACGAAGAGATAGGCTTTTAAAACGCTAAAAAAATAAAAGAACCCTACCAAGAAAACAGGACTCAGAGGTCTATCGAAAGAGCTTTGCTTCAAGTATCCCTGCGAGATCAAATCAAAATAAGGAGATCCGCAGGAGATCTTTAGGGCCTGGGCAGGGAGTTCTGAAGAGCGTGTTGGGTTGGCTGACCCCTCCACTAGACCGACGACATCAAAAGAGTCGCAGATAGCCGCTGCATACACGTGGCGAAAGACTGAGAAATGTGGTGGTCCATGCAAGAGACCTTTGTCCTTCAGTGGATGTCTATCGGTTGATAAAGAAGAAGAAAACAAAATATTATTAGCTTATTATAATGGATAATTCTTGTGTAGATTTTGACGTAGTTCAAGTAATAAAAGTAAATGAAACATTCCAAAAATACAAAAATCGATGATTAATTTCGATTTCGAATTTTGAAGACAAGAATATTTTTATTTTCAGTGTGTAATCAGTTTTACACAAGAATGTTGAAGAGAAAGATGAAGTCATTAAGTTTTGAGTGACAACCAAAAAAATATGGGCTCAAAAATATAATAATAATCTGCGTACGAGTTTTTGTATAGCGAAAAATTCGTGCATTAACGTACCTGTCAGAGGAATTCTTTTTGATTCTTTTCTTATTTTTTGATCATATCATAATTTAAGAAATGTAGGTATGTATTTTTCCAATTATTAATTAAGTAGGTACGTATTATCTCAAATTATACAACAGTATAAACAATGATGATAATAATATATAAGAGATAACTATCACAAAATACTCGTAACATCATCTTTACAATTTTTACTAGTCACTATCAATAGGCATAAAATATGTGAGTAGTGTCTATTAATGGGTTGCATAAAATTACGTAATCTTTATTCTTATTAAAATCATGCTGCGAAAAATCACTAGAGGCTTAAATAAATATGCTTTGCAATTTTGACAAAAATTGGTCCAATAAAGCTCCAAATATACGTGATAGCTTAAATCGTTTTTTAGAATAAATAGAATTCTAAATCTTTGAATATAATTATAAGCAAGCGAGGTTTAGGTAATTAAATATCACTTGCTATAACAGTGAAGGAAAACATCGTGAGGAGACCTGCCTTAGAGTTTCCCATGATGCTCGCAAAGTATGTGAAGTCTGTTAATCCACACATGATCAGCGTGGTGGACTATGGCCAAAACACTTCTCATTCTGAGTGGAGTCCCTTGTCCAGTAATGGGCCGGCGATAGATTGATACGAAAATAAGAAAGCAACTCCAATGCAACATGCAACGTAATTTGATTCCATGCATAGTAGGTATTATACAATAAAGAAAAAGTTCATCAAGTCATTTTTACGCCGTTCACAAAGAGCTACCTCAATTATTTAAATTATAAATATTATCCGTACATTATTATCCTGAAAAGGTGTTTTATTAACGCAATAAAAAGTATTATTTTACTTTTTCTGGTTTCTTATGAGTTTTCGATTGTAAGCTTTACCTACTTGGAATAAGTATAAAAGGAAAAGTAAAATATGATTATCATGTATATACATCCTGATTGAAATTGAACTGTTTTTTAAATAATCCTGTGGGGACTCTTTGATTTCAATGCTTTTTGGTCTAATATACGAGTATCACGTATATATACTTGCTGTCGTACTTTCAAGTACTATGACACCAAGGTTGTGGCTGTTTTAATGATGCCACAACGTGTTTTGAGCGGATTTTTCGCTCGTTACTTTGAACATAATATGCATCTACCTAATTATGTAGATACGAAAGCCTCCTGGAACGGTTATAATTTATACCTATACCTATTTCAAAGGTTAGCGGTACCGACCTAGGTCAAACGGTAGCTGGCAAACTGTTGATATTCAGTTATTCTCAAGTAAGTTGCAGTTTAGTGCTCATAAACTTACAAGATGTTCGGTCCGACCTACGTCATAAAATGTGTATTAAAATAACTATAAGCTATAAAGTAACTTTAAACTGTTCTAAGATAAATTATTGTGAATAAATACTGCAGTTAGGTCTTAGACCTTAGTACACAATGTATAATGTTGTAGGCGATAGTCCACAAACAGTAAGTTTTATTTCCCGCTTAAAATTATCCATAACAGTAACTAAATGTTGGACTCATTGTTTTTACCCGACTATGGCAGTCAAAAGGAAGGGTTATGATTTTCGCAGTCTATGTACACATACGTGTTTATATAATATGTATGTATTTGTATGTGACTATTTACGAACGTTCCTCCGTGGCGCCTAAACTACTGAGCCGATTTTGATTAATGAGGTATCAATCGATTCGTTAATATGGTCCGAATGACATTCTATATTTTTTACCTAGCTGGTGTTACATCCAAAAAAAGTGCGGGTCTGAAAAGTTTTTTTTGGGATGTCAAATGGAAGACGAGAAAATACTGAGTTCATAAATATAAACATAGTAGAATATTAAAATATACCTACCATGCGACAGAAAAACAATTAATTTACTATAATATTTCAGCGTTTATGAATATTACCAGCGCCATCTATGGCCAGCTTTTCTCATTTTGAATTCATCTCGAATTCAGATGAAATCCGTAGTTGGGTTACAGTTTTTGAACTTATAAACTTGCTAACTTGACAAGCTATGACAAAACTAAAACAGAAACTAAAACATACTATCCATTTTATAGGTATAACGAATTTTCTTGAACCATTCACTTATATTTATTCGGATGATAATAATCAAATCTTTTCTTTTTCTTGGCATTTAATTTTGTACCAATACCTAGCTAGTGCCTTTAAAATACCAGTGTCCGTAAAAAGTTACTTTAAATGGGTTTAAAAACCGCCTATCCATATTTTCCAGAGTTAATTTAACGACTTTAGTTGACATTTACTCAATGTAGAGAAAGTTGTTTAATTAATACTTTGAACGCTTCAAATAACTTCAAAGCTTAGTATAAAACGAATAACTTCAAAGCCATCCATTTAACCAATTGCAATTTCATTATTCAGTGTACCTGCTATTTTACTATTTATTTTTAACTAGACGATGCTCGTGACTTCGTTCGCGTGGATTAAGGTTTTTTAATTCCCATAGGAACTCTTTAATTTTCCGGGATAAAATGTAGCCTATTCGCTAATCCTGGGTATGAGCTATTACTATTCCAAACAGCCAAATCAACTCATTCGTTGTGGCGTGAAAGAGTAGAATAGAATAGAAATGTTTTTTATTCAAATAAACTTTTTTACAAGTGCTTTTGAATCGTCTGAGTCTACCACTGGTTCGGAATGCCGTTCCTGCCGAGAAGAACCAGCAAGAAACTCGGCAGTTGCTCTTTTCAAAATAAGTTTACAATTCAATAGAATAGTTATACAGTTCAATTACCACCTGCTGTCTCATGAATCGCTGGAACGAATTATGTCCACGCTTTTTTATCATCTAAATAGTCTTCAATTGCATAATATGCTTTTTTCATGAGATTAGTTTTAACTGATTTCTTAAACTTGTGTAAAGGCAAGTCTAAGATCGACTGTGGAATTTTATTATAAAACGTCACGCCCATTCCCACAAATGTCTTTCGGACCCTCTTGAGGCGACATCGAGGAATCACGAGCCTGTTTGGATTTCTAACTTGCCTATCGTGTAAATCACCCTTTTTTTTGTAATTCACAATGTTTTGTCTGACAAATATTATATTGTTGTAAATATATTGTGAAGCTACTGTAAGAATGACTATTTCTTTAAATTTTTCTCGAAGGGAATCCCGCGGTTTTAAGTTATATATTGCGCGAATTGCCCTCTTTTGCAATACAAAAATTTTTCCAATATCGGCTGCTTTACCCCATAATAGGATTCCGTATGACATAATACTATGGAAATATGCAAAATAAACAATTTTTGCAGTTTCTATGTCAGTTAACTGTCGAATCTTCCTAACAGCGTAAGCAGCAGAGCTAAGCTTGCCAGCAAGTGTTGCTATATGGGTGCCCCATTGCAGTTTTGAGTCCAGGATTAATCCCAAGAACACTGTGGAGTCCTCACTTTTCAAGGGTTCATAACTTATCTTTAAATTACTGATGTTGGGCAATAAAAACTCAACACACTTGGTTTTACACACATCAACAACATCCATCCATCCATATTAGTAGGAAAAACTTGGATAAACGATACGCCGTAAGTACTCCTAATTAGTAATTATGTATATTATAATATATTTTTAGCTCAATATTATTACATTTCGTTTCACGTTCCTACTTCCTGGTGCAGTGGTGAGTGCTGTGGTCTTATAAGTGTGAGTTCTCGGATTTGATTCACGGCAGGGGCAAAATTTTGGCGTGGCGATAAAACATATCGCCAAGTGATTTAGCGTTCCGATATGATGGCCTGTAGAAATCGATTAGTGGTATTGGTATGAGTTTTATTTACCCTGCCATAACTGTTTCAAGTTAGCCCACTACCATCTTAAACAGCATCCGTCAAACACCATCATGTGAGATCACAGTCAAGGGCTGTCTTGTAATCTAATAAAAAATCGCCATAGACAACTATACTAGTCTATCCTTTTTATCCGCTAGATTTATCAAAAGAGTTACGCGTTTCTCAACAACTAAGCACAGAGACATAAACACTGCTCAGGTATAAAATAATGGGCGAGAACCGAACCCGCACTAAGGTCAGGTCACCCGTCATCTCTCGGAAACTATTCGCCGGCGGCCGGTAACGGGGTATGGGATAATGGACAGACAGACCGACGTGACTCTGTTTACAGTTATTATTCAAGTTTACGATAACAACCACTATTTAAGACTGATTGTTTTGTTGTTTTTACCCCAGGCGAAAAAAGAGTAGTGTTCAATATCTGTGTATCTGTGCGTTTGTCTGTTTCCTCGTAGCTTACCAACGAATAGACGGATTTGAATACGATTTTTTCTGTTTGAAATCTGACGTGATCGAGATGGTTCTTAGCTATAATTTATGAAGATCTGCTCAGGCATTTAAGGCGCTGTGTTCAGTCACGATCTTCATTCGTGAGCCGAATCACAAGCCGAATGAAGATCGTCTTATTTAAAATCTATGGGTCATAATATTATGAAAAAAAAAGTGTTTATAATTGATCGTATTTCTGTCCTGATGGCTGTTTCCTAAAAACGATGACGCAAACTTTTCTCGATAGAAAAAAATCGCAAAATTGACTCTGCAAATACATAAACTCTCTCTGTTATGCAGACATTTATTTTGGTAAAATTAAGTACAATTGTTTTTCATATCTTACTACAACAAATGGCTGTTTTATATTTTATTTATTGCGACTGTTATAGTTTTAATATTTTCCATTATAATTTAACAGTCGCAATAAATAAAATCTAAAACAGCCATTTGTTCTGTGTGTGTTACGTTGGATTGTTTCCAAGACATGGTAACCTGGAGCTGGTGTCAAGTAGTTTGCGGGATACCCAGCCCCTCAGTAACTTACAGCAGATATAGCGTGTTTGGGATCATTAGAATAGTGTCAATGAGTAGGTGTTAGATAGAATATAGATGATGATCGAGGATCGAGTAGAGGATCTGAAGATGGAGCAACAACTGGGTAACAGGATGTTAGGTATAATAATGTATCATACAAAGTCCGGCCATAGATTCACATGTTGGGGTTGTTTTAAATTCTCAATTTACAATAAATGTTAATTGATATTAAAAAAAATATAAGTGATCAAAAAATTAATTTTTCTACGTGAGTTCTAACCGATTTTAGTACCTAAACGTATTTATCCAAAAGAAATTATGTAATATGTTACGATACTATGAATCTGATAGATACTGGCATCTTAGTTCGAACAAGGGATAAGGTCAAGGCGTAACAAAGAATCTACAGACTTGAATATACAGACTTATGTGTATTATCAATATCTAATAACAATGGGATTATTATTTTTTAGTCTTGTTCAAATACTTGGGACGATGCTGCTGATTTTAGACAGGTAATTAAGATGAATATCATGTAACGTTGATTCGGTACAGAACAAAGTGCCGATTACACCAAGGTCGAGTGACGTTTAAGCGAGTAATAAATTGGGCGTTCTGACAGTTTTTGTATTGAAAATCTGCTAAAATATCAAATTTAGGCTCAGATAAGAAGGTATTTTACCCTGGTGAAATCGGCTCTTAAGATCGCATCATAAATATTATTAGTAAAAACTTATTATATTCAGGCAACCATAAGCGGGATTTATATTTACGATACCTAGTTTAAGGCGAGGAGGCAGACAAAGTTTAGGTATTTGAGGGGGTGAAAAGCAGGGGAAGGAGCGGAGTCGTAGTCCCGCCCACCGCGGGGCGCCCCGTGCGAAGCGCAGAAATGGCGCGAAGCAACTCTGGCGGGAAACAACTCCCGACTGACAAAACTGGTTATTTATCTAAACTTAATAGGTACTGTAACTTATTTTCGTCAATCCTATTATACTTTATTTGGCTCAGTTAGCATGGTTCCAGTTCATGTTCATAGATAATCAAAAAAAATTTATACAGGTTCAATTCCTAACCAAATACAATAACATGCTTTTTTTAATTTTTTTTTTTTTGGTTAATCTACCGATTTCGTTCAAAATCGATATTTGGGCTTCCCTGGGGTCGAGAATGAGAAAATGAATGCCTGCCATAATTTTAAAAAGTCCCCGCCATATTGAAATTCTATATTATTGGGCCGATTACGTTCAAAATCGATATTTAGGCTTCCCTGGGGTCAGAAAGAGGAAATGGGTGCCAAAATTTTAAAAAGTCACCGCCATATTGAAATTCTTTGTTATTCGACCGATTTCATTATAAATCGATATTTGGGCTTGCCTGGGGTCAAGAAAGAGGAAATGGATGCCAAAATTTTAAAAAGTCACCGCCATATTGAAATTCTTGTTTACTGGACCGATTTCGTTCAAAATATATATTTAGGCTTCCCTGGGGTCCAGAAAGAGGAAATGGGTGCCAAAATTTTCAAAAGTCACCACCATATTGAAATTCTTTGTTACTAGACCGATTTCGTTCCAAATCGATATTTGTTCTTCCCTGGGGTCAAGAAAGAGGAAATCGGTGGCAAAATTAAAAAAAACACCGCCATATTGAAATTCTTTGTTACTGGACCGATTTCGTTCAAAATATATATTTAGGCTTGCCTGAGGTCAAGAAAGAGGGAATGGGTGATAAAATTTTAAAAAGTCCCCGCCATAACAAAGAATTTCAATATGGCGGGGACTTTTTAAAAGTCTGGCACCCATTCCCTCCTTATAATTCTGGCACCCATTTCCTCTTTCTTGACCCCAGGGAAGCCTAAACATCGATTTTGAACAAAATTGTTTGAATGACAAAGAATTTCAATATGGCGGTGACTTTTTAAAATTTTCGCATTCAATTCCTCTTTCTTGACCCCAGGGAAGCCTAAATATCGATTTGGAACGAAATCGGTTCAGTAACAAAGAATTTCAATATGGCGGTGACTTTGTAAAATTTTCGCATCCTTTTTCTCTTTCTTGACCCCAGAGAAGCCTTAATATCAATTTTGAACGTAATCGGTCCAATAACATATAATTCCAATATGGCGGGGACTATTTTATATTTTAGCATCCATTTCCTCTTTCTTGACCCCAGAGAAGCCTAAATATCGATTTAGAACGAAATCGGTCGAATAACAAAGAATTTCAATATGGCGGGGACATTTTTAAATTTTGGCACCCATTTCCTCTTTCTTGACCCCAGGGAAGCCTAAATATCGATTTGAAACGTAATCGGTCCAATAAAAAACGAATTTCAATATGGCGGTGACTTTTTTAAATTTGCGCATCCATTTCCTCTTTCGTGACCCCAGAGAAGCCTGAATATCGATTTTGAATGAAATCGGTCGAATAACAAAGAATTTCAATATGGCGGTGACTTTTTTTTAATTTTGGCATCCATTTCTTCTTTTTGACCCTAGGGAAGCCTAAATATCGATTTTGAACGTAATCCGTCCATTATCAAAGAATTCCAACATGGCGGAAAAGTGCACCTGTGTTTGCACACATACTTGAGATAGAAACTAATTTCATCGATTCGATATATCGATACTTTTTGGCACTTCATGCATTGCCCTAGTTGCCAAAGACGCTTTCGCACGCGTAAGGATCTGGAAGGATCCGTGCGCATCCTTACGGAACCAAGGATGCGAAAGGATCCTTTCGCATGCGAATCGTGATCTACACTGTAATTTTAGGCACTTTTAGGTACAAAAAAATTGTGAGCCGTCGTGGGACGCCTGGCAGATGTGAAACATCGACATTATTTTGTAAAAGTAATATGCAGAAAAGGACAGATTGTGATAGGAACTAAATATGTCACTAAGTATACATATAATAATACTACTACTACCACTACCCCTACCCCTACCCCGACCCCTACCCCTACCCCTACCCCTACCCCAACCCCTACCCCTACCTCTACCCCTACCTCTACCCCGACCCCTACCCCTACCTCTACCCCTACCCCTACCCCTACCCCGACCCCTACCCCTACCTCTACCCCTACCTCTACCTCGACCTCTACTCCAACCCATACCCATACCCCTACCCCTACTTCTACCCCGACCCCTACCCCTACTCCTACCCCTACCCTACCCATTCCCTACCCCTACCCCTACCCCTACCCCGACCCCGACCCCGACCCCTACCTCTACCCCGACCCCTACCCCTACCTACCCCTACCTACCCCTACCTCTACCCCTACCTCTACCCCGACCCCTACCCCTACCCCAACCCCTACCCCTACCCCTACCCCTACCGCTACCCCGACCCCTACCCCTACCCCGACCCCTACCTCTACCCTGACCCCTACCCCTACCCCGACCCCGACCCCTACCCTACCTCTACCCCGACCCCTACCCCTACCCCTACCCCTACCCCTACCCCGACCCCTACCCCGACCCCTACCTCTACCTCGACCCCTACTCCAACCCATACCCATACCCCTACCCCTACTTCTACCCCGACCCCTACCCCTACTCCTACCCCTACCCTACCCATTCCCTACCCCTACCCCTACCCCTACCCCGACCCCGACCCCGACCCCTACCTCTACCCCGACCCCTACCCCTACCTACCCCTACCTACCCCTACCTCTACCCCTACCTCTACCCCGACCCCTACCCCTACCCCAACCCCTACCCCTACCCCTACCCCTACCGCTACCCCGACCCCTACCCTGACCCCTACCCCTACCCCGACCCCGACCCCTACCTCTACCCTGACCCCTACCCCTACCCCGACCCCGACCCCTACCCTACCTCTACCCCGACCCCGAGCCCTACCTCTACCCCGACCCATACCCCTACTCCTACCCCTACCCTACCCATTCCCTACCCCGACCCCTACCCCTACCTCTACCCCGACCCCTAACCCTACCCATACCCCTACCCCTACCCCTACCTCTACCCCTACCTCTACCCCTACCTCTACCTCGACCCCTACTCCTACCCATACCCATACCCCTACCCCAACCCCTACCCCTACCGCTACCCCGACCCCTACCCTGACCCCTACCCCTACCCCGACCCCTACCCCTACCCCGACCCCGAGCCCTACCTCTACCCCGACCCCTACCCCTACCCCGACCCCGACCCCGACCCCTACCTCTACCCCGACCCCGACCCCTACCCCTACCCCTACCTCTACCCCTACCTCTACCCCGACCCCTACCCCGACCCCTACCCTGACCCCTACCCCGACCCCTACCCCTACCCCGACCCCGACCCCTACCTCTACCCCGACCCCTACCCCTACCCCTACCCCGACCCCTACCCCGACCCCGACCCCTACCCCTACCCCTACCCCTACCCCTACCTCTACCCCTACCTCTACCCCGACCCCTACTCCTACCCATACCATACCATACCCATAAAGTACCTAACTACCACCTACCTACCTTTTTTTTTTTTTTTTTATTCGATGACAAACTAGTCCTTGACTGCGATCTCACCTGATGGTAAGTGACGATGCAGTCTAAGATGGTAGCGGGCTAACTTGGAAGGGATATGGCAGCACTGAACATTCAACCCATACCCCTAATTGGTTTCTACACGCCATCGTGCCGGAACGCTTCGCTTGGCGGCACGTCTTTGACGGTAGGGTGATAATTAGCCACGGCCAAAGCCTCCCACCAGACCAGACCAGAGACAATTCAGAAATTATAAATTCCCAAATTGACCCCGCCGGGAATCGAACCCGAGACCTCCCAGTTATAAGACAACAGCGCTCACCACTGAGCCAGGGAGGTCGTCAATTTGACCTCAATTTGATTAGCCAAACTGTTTATATAATATATGATGTACTTACTTTGCATGATGCATCCCACCATTATTAGATACCTTACTTGATGATGAAATTGATATTTCATGATCCATTACATTACATGTTACACAAATCATCCTTTACAAAATATTGAAATAGGTAGGTACCTACTTACTTTACAACTTCCATCATCTGCTTTTGTTATTTTTAGGGTTCCGTACCCAAAGGTTACCAACGGGACCCTATTACTAAGCCCACGCTGTCCGTCCGTCCGTCCGTCTGTCAGCGGGCTGTATCTCGTAAACCGTAATAGATAGACAAATAAAATTTTCACATAATTATTATGTATTTCTATTGCCGCTATAACAACAAATAATAAAAATTAAATTAAATTAAAAAAATTAAATTAAAATGTTTCAATGGGTACATGGAAATATTTTAATTAAATTTTTTTAACGGAACCCTAAAAGAGCGAAGCCTGACTCGCACTTGGCCGATTTTTTTATACTGTACATTCTTAGATTTTGCTTTTTTTCGGACCCATTTTCAAAATTAGTCTACTCTACTACTCAGTCCCTACTTATTTACAACTTTTTTGATGGATAAATTATTTACAATATTAATATATACAAACTTATAATTAGGTACACTCTATTTGACTTCTCTAAAGTCTAAAATATACAAAATAATAGTTTTCAGTATAAACATAAACAATTTTTCAATTATTACAATTTACGATAATATTTGATAGCCGAGCGAGCGCAGCGCGACGCAGGTCCACCTAGCAGCACGCCTCGGCGATCACTGTCTAATTGAGTAGGAGAGACAAAGAAGTCGCTTCTGGGAATAGAAGGGCCAAGTGACAAATTGTAATGGATAATATTAAAATTATAACAGTTGCAATAAATAAAATCTAAAACAGCCATTTGTTGTATTAAAATATGAAAAACAATTGTAAATAATTTTAACAAAATAAATGTATGCATAACAGAGAACGATGGGAGTTTACGTATTTGCAGAGTCAACTTTGCAATTTTTTTCTATCGAGAAAAGTTTGCGTCATCGTGTTTAGGAAACAGCCATCAGGCCAGAAATACGATCAATTATAACTACTTTTTTTTTCATAATATTATGACCCATAGATTTTAAATTGGACGATCTTCATTCGGCTTGTGATATGAAGATCGTGACTGACTACAGCGCCTTAATATCTACGCCTTATTATTGTGTCCAAATAATATTTTAAAAAATGATAATTTATACTTATAAAAAGACTTGTCCTGACTGACTGACTGACTGACTGATCGATCAACCCACAGCCTAAACCAGCGAAACGAAGTTAGAAACTTGAAATTTTGACAGTAGACTTTCTTTTATGGCTTAGGCGAGCACTAAGAAAGGATTTTGTGAAATTCCTTCCCCAAAGGGGTCAAATAGGGGTTTGTAAAAGTTTGTATGAAAGTCCGTCATTTTTCAAGTTATATCCATGAAAGTCGGTATTTGGGCTTTAAATTAAAACCAAAGAAGTACGTGTTTTACAGTTTTTGAAAATTCTACCCCCAAAGGGGTTAAATAGGGGTTGAATGTTTGTATAATAGTCATTCATTTTTGAAGTTATTATTCAAGTTATGTTTACGAAACTTGGTATTTTGGCTCTTTATTAAAATTAAGAATTATGTATTTTACATTCTTTGAAAATTCTTCCCCCGAAGGGGTAAAATAGGGGTTGATATTTTGTATGAAAGTGCGTCATTTTTAGGGTTCCGTACCCAAAGGGTACCAACGGGACCCTATTACTAAGCCTACGCTGTCCGTCCGTCCGTCCGTCCGTCCGTCTGTCAGCGGGCTGTATCTCGTAAACCGTAATAGATAGACAGATGAAATTTTCACATATTATGTATTTCTATTGCCGCTATAACAGCAAATAATAAAAATTAAATTAAATTAAAAAAATTAAATTAAAATCTTTCCATGGTTAAGTACATGGAAATATTTTTATTTAATTTTTTTAACGGAACCCTAAAAGAGCGAGGCCCGACTCGCACTTGGCCGATTTTTAAAGTTCTATCTATGAAACTTTGTATTTGAGCTACCGATTAAAAAAAAAAAAGAAGTAAGTCTTTCACATTTTTTGAAAATTCTACCCCCAAAGGGGTTAAATAGGGGTTGAATGTTTGTGTGGTGGTCCTTTATTTTTCAAGTTGTTTTTCATGTTATGTTTATAAAACTTTGTATTTTGGCTCTTGTTTAAAAATTAAGAACTAATTATTTCACAGTTTTTGAAAGTTCTATCCCCGAATGGGTTAAATAGGTGGTTGAATGTTTGTATGAAAGTCCATAACTTTTCGAGTTAGTTACATCGAGCAACGGATCTGCGTGATTCTTTCATGGGTATTGGGTATGGTTGTAGACCTGCAGTGTTACAGGTTAGGTACTTTATCCTGATTAAACCAGGAGTTCCCAGGGGATTTTCAAAGAACCTAATTCCACGCGGACGAAGTTGCGAGAGCAACAGCTAGTGAGTTAATATATGAGTAGTAAGTACTTATCAAGTTATTTTGGCTCTAGATTCAAATAACATTTTTGTTAAGATTAATACTATTAGTATAGTTTATTATACTAAATACCAAAGACTTAAGATATTGTACCTATTGTATATGTATGCATCATACATTTACTCATAGTCTGGCGATACATAAATGTAAGTATATATCTAAAAGCTGATACCCTCGTATCTCATGTCATAAATTGAATTTATTTGTATTCCGGCATTTTATGTCGCCCTGTACTTACCTATGGTACAGGCTGGAGGGATATTCGCTATACTCGTAGTCTGTTTAAGAAGTCATATTACTTACATTGGTTACTTTTCCATTTATACATTTATGAAAATAAGATTCCTTTTTATGTAAATTATCAATCTTTTGATTCATTGATGATTCTTGCACAATGTTGCTACAACCTATTTTTCAATTCACCCATCTCAACTGAAAGTCGAACTGACTGTATCTTTATTATCGTTTCGTTATATAAAAATCGAAAACAAAACGTAATCGTAACTTATTCGAACTATTAATAATAGGTCTTTACCTATGAAATTGCCGTTTTGTATGCAATAAGTGAAAGTACTTATTTTTTCAAACTTTTTTATTTCTGCTATTCGAAGTAATCACCCATGCAATCGACGCATCTTTGCCAACGCATTGGCAGTTTATTGATGCCCTTCTTGTAAAAATCAGCTGGACGGGAGGCAACAAACTCTTCAAAGGCATTTTGTACTGCCTCTCGGGAATTGAATTTTTTACCCACTAAAAAGTTGTCTAAATTTTGGAAAAAGTAATAGTCGGTAGGTGCAAGGTCTGGTGAGTATGGCGGATGAGGGAGAGCTTCCAACCCCAGCTCTTGCAGCTTGGAGACTGTCTGTTGCGCAGTATGGGGTCGCGCGTTGTCGTGAAGAAGCAGTGGGGACGACCGATTGACCAAAGCTGGTTGCAGATGTGCAAGCTTCTCCATCATTCTCGCCAGTTCTTCACAGTACACATCTGCATTAATGCTCATGCCGTTTTGTAAAAAGCTGTGGTGAATCACACCCGCACTAGACCACCAAACAGTGACCATCACCTTTTTAGGGGTCATTTTTGGTTTAGGGCATTGCTTTGGTGCTGAACCAGGGTCTAACCAACTTGCTGAGCGCTTTCGATTGTCGAACAGAATCCATTTTTCGTCGCACGTAACAATTCGTTTCAAAATTCCTTCATTTCTTTGCCTGTTGAGCAGCGCAAGGCAGGTCTCGACGCGTACGTTGCGCTGGAAGGTCGTGGGGCACCCATCTATCAAGCTTTTTTACCTTGCCAATTTGTCGCAAATGGATCAATATTGTTTTGATGCTTACATCAAAAGCTGCTGCTAGCTCAGCTGTAGATTGAGTTTCGTCAGCTTCCACAATCGCCTTTAATTCATTATTGTTAACCAAAGTCTCCGGACGACCACGAGCTTCATTTTTCAAGTCAAAATTTCCAGAACGGAACCGGGAAAACCAATAACGGGTTGTGCGATCGTTTGTACAGTTCTCTCCGTAAACGTTTTTGATGTTACGGGCCGTTTGTGTCGCGTTGGTGTCACGACGGAACTCATATTCCATCTCTCTCTCTCTCTGCATCGTTGTCCTCATTACTGAGGGTCGCGATCCTTTGCATGGATCACCTTCTCCCGTACGATGTTTCTCCATGTGGTTCTGTTCTCGGCACTGTGTAGAGCGGCGTGGAACGAAGTTCCGAGTGCAGTGCGGATCTGATCGGACCAACGCATGGGGCTACGTCCTCTTGGCCTCTTCCCTTCCACCTTGCCCGTGACCAGTAGTTTTTCTAAGTTTCCAGGCCTACGGCGGGCAATGTGTCCGAAGTATTCCAAGGTGCGCCTGAGACATATAGTCGACAGCCTGGTTTTTATATTAAGCCCTTTCAATATAGATGCGTTGGTTCTGAATGCAGTCCAGGGTATCTTAAGCATCTTCCTCCAGCACCACATCTCGAAGGCATCAATGCGTTTGCGGTCTGTAGCCCGAATAGTCCATGTTTCAGAACCGTATAAAAATATGGAGAAAACCAGCGCATTTACCAGTCTTTGCTTGGTGCGTATTGATATGCTCCTGCTACTCCAGATCTTTGATAGCTGGGACATGGCGTTCTTTGCCATACCAATGCGTCTGCGCACCTCTGGTTCACAAGATCCATTGTTGGTGATACATGAGCCTAGATAGGTAAAGCTGGTAACCACTTCTAGCTTGAGTGCTCCCGTGAGTTCAAGTTTGCCACTTCGATCCACAATCATGATCTTCGATTTAGATGGATTGATAGAAAGACCAAGTTTCTTGCTTAATATAACGCATATTCCATAATTACACGAATTTTTAAAGTATCCATTATGACGAAAAATGTTTAAATGTAATGAAAATACAACGCTAATCAAAAAACAAAAGACTGAGTTTGTAAATAGAATGTCATGGTTTTAAAACAAAATTAATTTGAATTTAGAATACAGAGCCATTACAAACTTTTTTTTATTTGAAATGACCAGTACTGAAGAAACGCAATTTCATAGGTAAAGACCTAATAATATAGTTCTTTGGCTAGCGTAGACAAACATTATACACACAAAATACTAAATAATTGTGTAATCATTGACTCATATTATTATTATGTAAGTATCGAGAACCTGTTTTATAAATAAGGTAAGACGAACGTAAATTATGCAAAAAGAATGAATTAGAATATAATTTATTTGGCGCCATTTTTTTAAAGTAAATTAACGAAAACTAACATCCATTTTTAATAATCCTTGTATGTGTGTGTGTGTGTTTGTTTTAGCAGCACTGTTATTTAAAACAAAAATAATATTATAGTTTTTACAACGTACACTACATTGTTACAACGTAAACTAAGCTAAGTCACCAATATGAACCAAATAAAATAACGAATTCTATCATAACGAATCGATTAGCACCTCATTCATCAAAATCGGCTCAGTATTTCATTCACTATAGTGGAACATTCGTAAATAGTCACATACATACATACATTACTTAGGGCCGGTTTCACCACTTGCTGATAAAGTGCCTGATAGCCTCTGCACTACAGATAGACAGATATCTGACAGATAGCGTTTTTCTATTTCACAAGTGTCCGTTAAGACAATCTAGCAGATAAACTTCGATAATGAAACAGATTTATCTGACAGATATTTTATCTCTTAGATATATATCAGACACTTTAACGGATAGTGGTGAAGCAGGCCCTTAGACTGCTAAAATCACAACCCTTACTTTTGGCTTTGCCGTTGTCGGGTAAAAATTGTCTTTGATTCAGAAAAATTGTCAAGATGTAAGATTAAACCATTGCCAAAAGGTTTTTAAACGCCCTGACCGTCGAAGTCGTCCTAGAGTTTGATGAACTTGAAGAATGGAGTTTTTTATCCATTAGGCGCTAGCAACCGAGCTTTTCCTCTTACTCGTACTTCAGTATTGTAATCGAAGGCATCCTGCCGCTGTACAGGGACTCTTCGATACGACTTTTTACGATGTCGTAAAACACGGTATTGTCTAGGGCCGTTAACGTCGCCTGTGCCCTGTACCTATCTCGAGTAATATAATTCAAAGTCAGATACCACGCTAAACTATACTTTATACTGTTGTTGGTAGGATGTATTTTGATTTGCTCTTTTTTGGGTTCCTAAGAACGGATAAAATGGAAAATTATATCGTCGTACAGAAGGTTTACTTTTTTGTTTGTTCATAGATATAGATTTTCTTGTCTTAGGTTACATACACTCTTAGATCGTATCATCATTTACAGATCTTGGTTATCTCTCGACTACAAATTGAGACTCTCGTAATAATATAGACAGACAGAAGTCTCTTTGTGTGTTCCTCACGAAAGGAAAAAACCGATATACCTATATTCTACAGTAACAGAAGTAGGACACAAAAAGCGGCCTTATCTTTTAGCAGCGATCTCTACCAGGCAATCTTAAATCAAATAAAATTAATGGCGTTTCATTTTATTTTCAAAGATGTTATGCTGAACATCACACGCCGCCAATCGTTACACTAATATTTCACTGGTCAGACTGAAATTCGGATTTCAGTCACCCCTAAACTTTGAGTAAGACGTATTTTGTCCACATCACGTCCCTATGCTCCCAATACCTTGCCAATACCTTGCCAATACTCCGTTTACAGATATTACCACCCAAGTTGAAGTTCAAACCTACCATGTCAATGCATCATTTGCAGTTATTGCTTAAAGTTATTGTTATCCCTTTGTTAAAAAGATATGGCTTAACCTATGACCATGTTGGTACATATAAATATCTGCACGTGATGACATTCCATTTTGTATAATTTATTAGGAAAAGGAAGATTGAAGATAGGTAAAGATTCTAAGTTATTTATATAAATCCACTTTTCATAGTCGTTCTCATTCTGCCCACTTTATTGTGTAAAAGTCCACACAGAAATCGAAGAGCTATAATTTCAAGTTGTCGACTCTATAACACGCGTTGCCAAATCTTATCAGCTGTCATGTGCGACACTTTGACAGAGCTTTGACACGAATTTTGTCTAGTTGCAACAACTTGTGTGCTCAATCATTTATTTGTTTCATAATACAAACATACAAGATGAGATGAATCAATGTGCAAGAATACTTTTAAAGAAAAAATATATGTTATAACTGTATATCGGTACGTTTAACTTTAACTCTATTCAGTAGGTCCTAATCCAACTAATATTTTAATGCGAAGGTTGTTCGTTGGTTGGTCCGTTAATCACGCAGCAAAGGAGCAGGAATCGATCTGATTTTTTGCATGGGTATCCTGTAATATACATGCATCCTGGAGAAAGATGTTTCATCTAGAATAAAAAAAAACTTGAGAGGTGTCAAGGGACACCCGGATGGAACGAAGTTCCTTTCGATTAATAAGTGAAGGAATTGTACTAAACTAGTGGTGTCATCTAGTATTAAATTGATTAACTACGATGAATTATATTTAGTTTATTTCTATTGCAGCAATGTTACAAAACCAAAGAGTTACTCTGGTTTTTTAACAGATGGCGTTAGTAGTACAATAACATTTCATCCAATTTAAACAACAAAAAATTAGGGATAATTTCCACATGTAGAAATTATTTAAAATAAAATTGAAAATAGAAAATTCAGTCTGTCGAGCTGGGATTCGAACCATCGACTTTTAACTGTTAAGCGACTGCCGAAGCCACTAGGCTACGAAGACCCAATATTGTGCCGCGAAAATACCGAACACAATGCAAAATTCACATTCAACAAATAGTGTCGGTTTCAAAAAAGTGTCGAGTGTCGGTTCCTTAATTTTTTCCGTCTAGCCCCCTTCCGCAGCGCGCGATAAGGAACTTACGTTCCAAAAAGGTTCTTGCGGAATTTCTAAAAACTCAATTCAAAGCGGACAAAATTGCGGGCAAACGCTAATAAATATCTTAGAACCTTTAATTGCTGCAGTTTTGGACTCAGTTGTCACAAATACGACAAGCAAACTAAAACTTCACATTATTTTATCTGATCATAGGAATAAGACTTTGAGTATTGAATAAGAGCTTTTTCTATATAAAATTATTCATTTGACTTCTGACCTCCTCCGATTAAAAATAGAAGCATCGTCCTTCTCTTAAATCTTTGACCTCATATGTCACATTTCAATCATTGACACACATTTTCGAATGTCAAGTCTGTGACCTCTTGGTGGTCAGCGTGTCAATCTCCGTTATTCGTATAGGTAATATCCGAAACATCCTGGGGGCCTACCATCAACGCTTAAAGCAGTTTTATTTCAATTTTATTTTAAAATATCCTATAATGACAAAGTGCCGTGTGGTGACGGCAGATCAAAATACAGTTTTCATCACCCCTCTTCTTTCCGCGGGTATCGTACGAGGCGAGGGAATATAACGGAGAACGGGCAGCAGCGTCCTTTGTGCTACTACTACCATCTACTGCGATCACCAACTCATCTTCCCAGCGTGTAATTATGGGCAAACCCTCCCGTTGGGAGAGGCTTTTAGTCCAGTAGTGGACTGCTATAGGCTAGTGATGATGATAATGATAAAGTAATTGCTTACTACATACGATTATGACATGTCAAAACTATATTAAAATAATACTGCTTTAAGCGTTGGTAGAATAGACCTTGCGGTCTTACGTGCAGAATATGTAATTCGGTTCCTTCAGTTAGTAGAAATTATTAGATTACTAACAAGAAATAAATTGCTTACTCTTTGTATTACTAAAATACGCTAAAAATTATCCTAGATGGCGTTACTAGGATTTTTTGTTAAAAGTAATGAAATTACGTATTTTATTGTTCTGGTGTGTCATATTTATTTGTTTCTAGGATCGAAATACAGATTTTTTATAATAGTTACTTATATATAAAATATGTAAATAAATTAGAGTGTTTTAGTGTTCTTCGCGTAGTTGTATTGAATTCCAGTATGTATTGCGTAATATCTGAATGTTATAATAATAACTATGTATATAATGTAGATTTACGCGAACTTTTTTCTAATGTATGACGTTAGCAATTTATACTTCTTTAACTAAGCTTTGCCTCATTATTCAACGAAAGAAGAAACCTAGTTTTATTACCGTAATACGTTAACTTACCATAATATTCTTCTTAAAGTCGACGCGTGTCTGTAAGCGTAGCATACATATAAAAGACATCAACGAGTCAATTAATTTTAACTTACATAAAATGACTGTGAAACAGATGCATGATACTTACGGAAGTGATACTAAAATAACCTCTTCATAAACAAAAATTACAGGTTATGCTAGCTAAAAAGCATAAAAGGCAAATAAATAGGTACGTCACAATTTGTCTCACATTTAGAAAATGATTGATCGCTTTTAAAGTGAAATGAAAGTTAATGTCAAGGTCTGAATATTGTAGAGATATTGAACGTTGTAACGTAGTCTATAGTAGATGTGCTAGTAGTTAAGACGGCCTTCTTATCGTACGGTCCAGAGTTCGATTTTCTGACTTTTCGGAGTTACGAGTATGTATTATATATGCGTTTGGCAATTGTAAGATAAACCTACATGCCTGAGAATTCTCCATAATTTATTCAAGGTTTGTAAAGTCTGCCAATCCGCACTTGGCCAGCGTGGTAAATTGTGACCCAACCCTTTCTCATCGGCGTGGTAAATTATGACCCAAGCCTTTCTCACTTGAGAGAAGTCCTGTGCCCAAATGTGGGCCAGCGCGGCGATGGTATGAATTTAAGTATATTGTAGTACGTTAAATTGGATAGCTTAAAACTTTGCAGTGTTACTCTATAGTAACACTGCAAAGTTTTAAGTTTTAAGTTTTAAGTGTTACTCTATAGTAATGCTTTATAATATATTTTGACACAAAAATATTTAAATGATAAACCATTTCATTATTTCCGTTACTACTACGATACTAAAAACGCATAAAAAGTGCTATAGACTTACTATTAGAGATTATGCTGAATTGGTGCCGAAACACCTTGTCACTGTTGCTTGACATAACATAATATTATGTATTTAAATTTCCTTTACTTGATACTATCATACTTACAACTAAACTTAATGCTATATATTTCGTAGCACTTCTATACAACACTTACAAATGCATCGCATATTGACAAGGCCTTTGACCCTACTTTAGTTTGGTCCAAGTCAAAGAACAAAGCGATACCTAAACTTAAAATATAAAGGAATAAATGACGTATACCACAATAATTTACTACTTACTAGGGTTTGAAGCGATTTTAAGTTATTCATGGCACAATAAGTACTACATAAAGAAAGATTTAAACTAAACTTAACTTAACTTTAGATTTTAATAAACTTTGTTTTACTGTGTTCGACATTTAAAATTGTGAATATTGTGACCAAGATAATATGTTTTCTTCGGACTAGTTTTGAAAAAATGAGATTCTATTCATAGCCAAAAATATGGTATATGGTTATATAAAAAAAATTGGTTGTCTGTAAAGTCGGTTTACGGACGATGATTTACGTGATAACTTCATAAAGAAACATTGATGAATAAATGTGTCACAAGCCAACGCTTAGCCCGTCCATGCCTCTCTATCGCTTGTGCCGCGCTCTCGCTTGCGCGCTCAGGCTCAGGCGGAACGTGACACTTTTTCGTGCGTGCAGCCGGTCTTCATCGATTTATAAGACGTTATCACGTCAAAATTACAGCGAAGCAATGTACCTTTCTGTCGATAATTTATAACATAATATTTACTCATCACAAATATTATTTCAATGAGTCTCAATAGTGTGGACTCCAAAGTGAAAAGGTCAACGGCCACCCGTTGCACTATAGTCACACCCACTCCTAACACAAGCTTTACGATTATTTGGAGGAAGAGCGGGAATATTAGCCAAATTCAGCATAGCTAATTTAAAAAAAATATAGTATTTAACAAAAGTCAAATGTTCTATAACTTAGTATCTTCTCGCTCTTTATGATACTAAGTTATATTATGGTCTGTTAAAACGTGTCACAACTCACAACTCACAGACTTATAATATATCCCGCAGGTTTTTAGCTTGTACCACACACAATTTGACCGTCCCGTTAATGAGATACTGACCGATATGTGGGGGAAAGGTCAGCTCTTGACTTTGCCCCATTGTAATGTATAATGTACAACCATTTCTATTGCATTATAGACGCTATTGTTTACTGTTTAGAGTTCCTAATCAGATACGTGAGTAAAACATTGGCCATTTATACCGCACGATAAGCCGACACGACACCAATTGTATGACATGTAGAAAGTAAGATCTTAGGGACTATTATTATAAGCTAGATCATACTACCTTATGAACAGGGCTGTTGTGTCCTAGTTAGTAGAATATTTTATAGAGCTTATATTTTGTTACAATAATTTTTTTTTACCTATAAATTGCACCGTCCAAACTTCTTTTGACGATCTAGGTCGTACCCTAACATGTACTCGTAATAAGGAAAAATCCATATAAAATCATTTGAATCATAAATTTGGTTTTTTCGTGCTATCCGATAATACAAGTACATCAAGACTTCTTTAAAAAATGTTGAAAAATAGAATATAGATCCTTAATTATGTTTTTATAACCTGAAGTATGAAGTATGAAGGAAATGGGCGGGGCACATAGTTCGAAGAACTGATGGTCGTTGGGGTCCCAAGGTGTTGGAGTGGCGACCCCGCACCGGGAAGCGCAGTGTTGGCAGACCCCCCACCAGGTGGACCGACGACATCAAACGAGTCGCAGGGAGCCGCTGGATTCAAGCGGCGCAAGACCGAAGCCTGTGGAAGTCCATGCAGGAGACCTTTGTCCAGCAGTGGACGTCTATAGGTTGATAAAGAAGAAGAAGAAGAACCTGAAGTATCCCGGGTATGAAATTAACAGTGCCTTGAATTGAATATAAGTTTAATATCTTCTAAATTACTTAATAATTCCCCCTTCTAAATTAGAATAATAATATTAAATAGTTAATAATAATAATAATTGTTCTTCTTTATCAACGATAGACATAATTAAGTCTCTTGCATCGCCCTCCACAGTCCACCTGCCTCGGTCTTGTTCCGCCTGTATCCAGCGGCTCTCTGCGACTCGTTTGATCTTTTATGTCGTGAGTCCAACTTGTGGGGGGTCTGCCAAATCTGTGATTTTCGGTGCGAGGTCGCCACTCCAGTATCTTGGGACCCCAACGACCATCAAAATCGAATGGTTTCAACTTTCAACTACATTATTTTTGGAACAAATGTTTTTGAACGAAGTTCCTTATCGGACGGTACGGACTTGGCGGGGCTTGGCGAAAAAAAGTGTAAGAATTTTTCCGACACGACCTTTGTTTGTTGCCTTCCTTTATTACATACTTTTCGTCATAGCTTTGGTGGCGTAGCGGCTAAGCGACGCAGTGAAACTATCGCTTCGGGGGTTCGAATCCTGACTTCAGATTATTATTTTTTATTTTATTTATTTTTATTATTAATTTATTATTGAAAGGAACTTCGTTCTAACGGAGTGTTCCACGACATTCACGCATTTTTTTTGTTTAACGCCGTGCAATCGTATCATATAATCGTATGTTCGCTTGCAGTTGGCGTGCAGTCGGCGTGCAGTTCTATTACAAAGGACAGTAGGTTGACAGTTACCATGCAGTTATGTCAGCAGTGATAGCCTAGTGGTTAGGACTGTGGTCTCCTATTCGGGAGGTCGCAGGTTCGATCCCGGGTATGCACCTCTGACTTTTCGGAGTCAAGTGCGTTTAAGCAATTAACTATCACTTGCTTCAACGGTGAAGGCAAACATCGTGAGGAAACCTGCACATCTGAGAGTTCTCCATAATGTTCTCGAAGGTGTGTGAAGTCCACCAATTCGCATTGGAAAAGGAACTACGTTCCAAAAATATTTTAAAAAAAACCTAAATTAAATGGGACCACCTGGGAAGTATACCCTTTGAAACAAAAGAGAATTTTCCAAATCGGTTGAGGCGTCGTTGAGTAATCGGTGAACATACATTAAAAAAAAAAAGATTCCGACGAATTGAGAACCTCCTCCTTTTTTGAAGTCGGTTAAAAAACGATCGCTACCGTCAACCGTGTGACCGTAACACTGACTGTGGCAATCGTTTTCAGACAATTCTGGACAATCAAGCTGGGCAGATAATTTCATCAACTGCATCAAAGGGCACACAGACGTGACTTGGCGACAATTTTGTCACTTGTATCAAATTCACGGGTTCATCATATTCATTCATGTTTCCTTGCCCTGCACCAAAAGTGGCTAAAACTTTTGTTTGTAGTTTTAGGTACGTAGTACTATTATATATTCTGTGCTTTAGGCGCGTTACTCGTCTTATGGGTTGAATGTTTTAAGGTCTAAGGTCTAGACTCTAGAGTCTAGACAGGCGGACTGCTCTTTAACTGCACGCTGACAACAAAGTGGTAATTTTGATACAATTTAATTTAATGTAATTAATGAATAGTAAAAATGTTTAAGCATGTTGCGCGCCAGACATAGGTAAACTGTATGAGCCTCAATTATATTTATAAGACCTTTAATGTAACACAGTTTATGCAAGGATTAAATGAAATGAAATGAATGAAATTTAATTGCAGCTGACTACTGTTTGTGACGTCACATTGTAAACTAAAATGCAAGTTGCAGCTTCCCAGTCTGCGCAACGGCTAGTGTCTAGATAGACGGACTGCTTTTAAACTGCACACCGACTGCAAAATTACAGTTTTGGTGCAGTTCTATTGCAGCTGATATAACCGCATCGAAAGTTTCAACTGCAGTCCGCATGCAAGGTCGATGCAAGATGCTAGTCTGTAGATCTTAATTCTTATGTATAAGTACATCGGAACTTGTTTGTGTCCACAGTATTAGTAGGATAATTTTGTATTTCCCATGAACACCGGATCCAATGCAATATATTATACTTACGCGATTACACCCTGCAGCGTTTCTTGCCTATCAGGCAATTTTTTATGCAAAAGTATGACTATTTCTGTAATAAGTAATAACACTAGCATGTCCACAATTTTGTTTGTATGACAGGTCTGACGAGTTCTGGGGATAATAATATTATGGTAGAAGACGAAGAAAACAAATTTCAGCTAATCTATTGAATTTTACATACTACGAAAATATTAGGACTCGCTAGCCGGGTCACATCTGAAAATCTGCGGGGTTTACTCTGAGCTGTACACCATTTTTGTATGTTGTCAGAGGCAAATATTGCGTTGTTTGTTTTTATATGAAACCGTAAAGGATAAAAGATATTGTTTTCTTCGTCTTCAAGTTGCCTCTGAACCGTTGGTAGAGTCTTGACTTGTCATAAAAGCCACAAGTTGGCCTACATACAATAAATAATTTTGTTTTTTTAATGTCTTTCTTTCTCTGCGAACTAGAAAATATGAAGAAAGTTCCATCACGTCCACAAAGTTTTAAAAATATTTTAACCATACCCATCAAACCACGATGAAAACAATATTACAGTTTTTGAAATTCACGAAGGCGAGTGAGCTTTACTTGTGGTTACTTCGTGTACATGCACATTGCATAAGTGTGCGTGCCTGTCAAAGCCTAGGTGGAAGCGGGCAGGCGCGAGCATTGCGCTCGCTCACACTTATACAGATACGACACACACACAACCATAAGTCAGTCGCCCTCGTGAATTGCAAGAACTATACCATAATTAGGAACAGGCTTAGGAAATGTTAGTCTTTAATAAGCATACCCTATCATCGGAAAGTCGGTCGCAGTGAGTCTGGTAAAGTTCAGACTCATCTATAAAAAACTCGTCGAAGTCGGTGATGTCAGGTGCAATACCTAGTAAAGATATAAATATTATAAAGGCACACAATAAAGTACATTGGTTAATACATTCAAAGCCACGGGTGGCCAGCAATTTATGTTAAAGTGCATGTAAAATACATATTTTGTTTGTGCAACACATTCCAACGTCTAGGGACGTTTTGAAAACTCGTTAAGTAACTGTATGTCATTAAAATTAATATAATCAAAAAATTAACAACGTCTTTCAGCTGGAATAGTTCTTGTTTAATAGCCCTGTTATGTCTAACTTTTAACAAATCGTAAGATGTGTCAATTTGATACTCTACTTTAGTCCTTATTCATAACAATATTTCACTAATATACTCTTACACTGCTGGACCGATATTACCGATGCCAAACATAGTTAAGAACCACCGCAAGGAAACTGGCTTTCACATAAAAAACCGCATCAATATCGGTCCATCCGTTTGAGAGCTACGATGCCACAGACAGACACACACACAGACAGACAGACAGACATCGACGTCAAACTTATAACACCGCTCTTTATGCGTCGGGGGTTAAAAATTGTTTTACTTTTTGTAAATTAGATCTTCTACAACTTTAGTCTTTACAATCACAACCAATATTTTTTACCGTGCGATCGATATTTCGATGTACTGGAGAGTAGAGAGTTT
Source organism: Oeneis ivallda (assembly GCA_029955525.1). Lineage (NCBI taxonomy): Eukaryota > Metazoa > Arthropoda > Insecta > Lepidoptera > Nymphalidae > Oeneis > Oeneis ivallda. The sequence goes on from JARPMR010000007.1 coordinate 17,342,630, forward strand.
GGTAATTAGGTATTTCTCGGATCATTGGCGCCTGATCAGTCGGTTGACCGTCTAATTAGCGTTTTAAGTATTATACCAATAGAACCTATCGCATGTATAGATATAGTACACTAAGAATATTATCGTCACGCACACATAATCTGTGATATCTGAAACACGAAGTGCAAATATCCGGATGATGCTTGTTAGCGGGAAGGTTAAATAAATAATATAATTAATTTTTGAGGCATCTAAAACGATAACAGCATTAATTAGTATATTATTAACATTATAATATTATAATCATTTGTGTTAATACGCATTACGCGCGTGAGATGTAGGATGCGCTTGGTAGAGTAGGTACACTGAAAAATGTGAGCTTTTAACTGAGGCTCTTTGCTAAGCCAACTTCGCTATCGCCGAATAATATTTTACCCAGTAGTAAATTGGACGTTCTGACAGTTTTTATATTGAAAATCTGTCAATCTGTCTTTATTCATCGGTTAAGCTGAGTGATGGTGAAATGGTTAAGTTAAAATTTTTTCAGCGTATAACTTATTATAGAATAGGTATTGGTTGTTGGATTATGGAGCAGAATTCCATGTTAGACTACAGTCTAGGGCTTACGTAGAAGCACAAGAAAAAGATTACACTATTATAAAGGTGAAAGTTTGTATGTGTGTGTGTGTGTGTGTGTGTGTGTGTGTGTATGTTTATAACTCTTTCACGCAAAAACTACGACGGACGGATTTGGCTGAAATTTGGAATGGAGATAGCTCATACTCTGGATTAACACAGCCTAAAAGTCTTTATCCACGCCGACGATGTCGCAGGCATCATCTAGTAGGAAAATAAAAGATATTATGAATACATAATATTTTGATTGTTACAGGTTGGAGGAACTATCCAGTAAAGGAAACAAAGTACATGAGAAGGTCTGTTTATAAGGTAAAATCACTTTACTGTATACTATTAAGATTATTATTATTCTGTCAATCTTCGATTTGGTCGGCTGTAAAGATAAAATTTCGAGGCTGTATTATTTACAGCATTATGTTACGTTTAATTGATCTAGCCTTCTTGCGTAATCAAGTTAAAAATATTTTGTACCTGTCTAATTAATTATTTAAACTCTATTCGTGAAGATAAATATTTAACGTACCTACTGACGGACGTTCACGTGGCACAATAAACTAAAGACGCGATCATATTTATTAAAGATGCTGTTTACTCGGAATATTTTTTTTATTAAATCTTAACTCATTTATAAATTAATTGATATTTTTTCATACTACGGTAAACAATATTTTTCTGGTAACCTGCTTCTGCTCGTCACTTCTTCTGGTTTTAAAAGTCGCTCCACACGTATTTTATTACTATTCTTACTACTTCACACGTATTTTTGTATTTTCGTAATACAAACTATGAGTACTACTACGAGTATTTCCTTGCAAAAAATCACCAGCTACTGTTATTCTCTAAAAATCATTGCTTCGGTGCAGTGTGGCGATTGCAATCGCCTGTGACTGGGCGATACTCACTCGCTATGGGCTAAAATGCATTGTTGCAGGAAAAACGCGATAAATTCAGCCAATCACCACAATTGATGCTGTAGCAATGATTGATGCAACTCTTACAGAATCCACCTGATAATTAAAATCAAACCAATAAACACAGAATACACTTTCGCATTAATAATATTGTTAGTAGAGGATAATAATACTTATAATAAACTAGCTGATGCCCGCGACTTCGTCTGCGTGAACTTAGCCTTTAAAATGCCTCGGGAACTCTTTGACTTTGCGGGATAAAATGTAGCCTGTCACTCTCCAGGTCCTCAACTATAGGTACCCCTGCATAAAATCACGTCGATCCGTAGCTCCGTTGGGGCGTGATTGAAGGACAAACCAACGCACTTTCGCAGTTATAATATTTCACCATATAAAGTGCAAGTGCATATAGACGACGTGGTTTTTTACACAGGTAAAGTTGAGGACCTGGAAAATAACACAGGCTACTTTTTGTCCCGGGAGCATACCTTTAAACGCCCTCGCCACTACAAACGTTTTTTAAAAACGCTCGACTGCTTTCGATAAAATTTAAATGGGACCACCTGGGAAGTATACCCTTTGAAACAAAAAAAGAATTTTCCAAATCGGTTCAGGCGTCTTCGAGTAATCGGTGAACATATATAAAAAAAGATTCCGTCGAATTGAGATCCTCCTCCTTTTTTGAAGTCGGTTAAAAATAATAATAAAAATTAGTTTAAATTTAACGAAGTTATGTAGTTAAACAGTCAAAATAGTTCAACCCCTATCTCAGAGAACATACATCCCTCCATCCGTATACTACATCTATTATAGATACTTATATCTATACAAACATACATCCGTATACATCCATCCTCACAAACGTTCACATTAATAATATTAGTGGGATAATATGAGTAATAATATGTAGGATAGGATATAGTTAATGTATTAATTATAGTTAGTAGGAGGAGGATACAAACATACATAAATACATGCATACACACATACATATAAACATACATGCATGCATCCATGCAAGCATACATACATACATACATAAGTACATACATACAAACATGCATGCATGCATACATACATACATACACACAAACATACATACATACATACATACATGTATACATGCATGCATATTGGCGCATAATTTAAGGATAAATATGTGAAAGTAGCATATGAATATCCCGCGGGAACTGTTTGTTTTCCCGGAATAAAAAGTAGCCTTTGTCACTTTTCAGTCCCTTAACTTTACCTGTGCTAAAAAACAATCTAAAACTTCAATCTAAACCTCCGTTGGCGCATATAATTGAAGGATAAGTATGTGAAAAGTAACATATGAATATCCCGCGGGAACTGTTTATTTTCCCGGGATAAAAAGTAGCCTTTTCACTTTTCAGGTCCTCAACTATGCCTATCCAATAAACCACATCAATCTGTAACTCCGTTGGCGCATAATTTAAGGATAAATATGTGAAAAGTAGCACACTAATATCCCGCGGGAACTGTTTGCTTTCACAGGATAAAAAGTAGCCTTAGTCACTTTTCAAGTCATCAACTATGCCTATCCAAAAAACCATGTTAATCTGTAACTCCGTTGCGCGTATTTTGAAGGACAAATTCGTAAAAAATAGCGATGCTATCCCGCAGGAACTGTTTGCTTTTCCGGGATATAAAGTAGCCTATGTGCTATTCCAGACTATAATCTATATCTGTGCCAAAGTTCAGCAAAATCGGTTCATTCGTTGTCGCGTTAAAGAGTAACAAACATCCATCCTCACAAACATCCATCCTCACAAACTTTCGCATTTATAATATTAATAAGATATAATTAAACGTTTAACTTGTTATTTTTGAGCACAAGGGTATTCTTAACCTCTTTAAGAGTACAGAACTTAAGGGATAAAGCGTTATTTAATGTGTTTCTAATTGAATAGCCCCTAAAATCTAAATAACTGCTTTGTACCCTAAAGGTTGTAAGTTGTAACGCGTTCGCGAGGCGACTAGCGACGTGTCGCTGTACATCGTTACTTTAGTAAACACGCGCCATAATATTTAGGTATAATTTCGATTATGAACTTTATAATTACGTCGATAAGGTTAGTTTTACAGTGTCGTCTAATATAGATACTATAATTTCATTAGAGGTTAGATGACCAGTGCATCGCAAATACTGTAAGGGTCAAAAGGATTGGTTACAATATAGCAATTATCATACGTTAGCCGTGACCTCGGACCTAGGTTTTGTTACAGTACCATATTAATAATTAAGAGGTAAAATATTTCTGATTGTTTGAGGTAATCATTCAATACGTAATTTAAGCAACTTTTGACCCCTAATAATAATAAGTCTGTTACTATATGTGTAATTTTAGACTTTTCGATTTCAAAAAATTTAAATACGTGGTCCTACAGTCTCATCAATTAATAACTAGTGGTTCGCCCCGAACTGAGACCTCGCGGTATCCCATAATTCCCATAAGGTAGTTTTAACTATATTATATTGTAATTAAAACGCGCCGAATCTGATGACGTCAATCGTCACCTGCTTTCGTGGATGGGATGCATATTTACAATATTAAAGACAGCGCCATCTAGTAACAGTATAGTGAAGTTTTGTTAAAAACATTGATGCCCATTAAAACTCAAATAATTTCGTTTCTTTATAATATTTATCTAATCTTAGTATTTGTTGTTCAAGTACAGAATATAACTCAAATTATGTGTAAGTTTCAAGTTTTAAAACAAAGTGGTTTTAGAAATCTAGCCTCGAATACAATCTCCACTTTGAAAGCCCCCCATTTCGTATGGGAGCCCCCCTGAAATAAAGATTTTTATAACTTTTTAAGCCATTTTCGGTTGGAGGCCATCGGTTTACATATCATATCTAAAATTGAAGTAATTACGTTCAGTAATTCAGAAGTTATAAGGCTGTGACAGACGGACGGACGGACAAGTGCAAATCGCTCTAGTAAACTCAGAGACCTTCGCTTCGCTCGGTCGATAATATTCTAAACTAGCTAATTCTTTCTATAATATTCTAAACTAGCTAATTTATTTTAAAAAACTCTTTGATTTTACGGGATAAAGCCTAAGTAGCCTATGTCACTCTCCAGGTCCTCAACTATACCCATGCAAAAAATCACGTCGATCCGTAGCTCTGTTGCGGCGTGATTAAAGGACAAACCAACAAACAAACACACTTTCGCAATTATAATATTCGTAAGGATCATCATCTGAAAATCACAGAAGATAGCTACAAAGCTAGTAGCAAAAACTTTTTTATTTGAAAAGCCAACAACATTCATGAAAAAAATATATAGGTAATGTATAGCAATGGAGACTCACAAGTCTCACAACCCATTAGGGGTGGTTAGCTACCAGACTACACGAAGACTTCATCATCACTTACCATCAGGTGAGATTACAGTTATAAAGGCTATCTTGTCATAAAAACACAATTTAACCGTTAAACGCTATTTGAGAGCATATAAATATTGTAATATCTCTCATTAGTCTATTAATAGCATGTTCTACCACTATCAATTCCTCATCTAAGCCTACGAAGTGTGCCTTAACACTCTAATGACGCTCAAAATAGCGTGGTTACATTGTACAAGCGGAAGCGGATGGTAAAATAATATTATTTTTGAACAATTCTAGGTTCAAATAAATAATAAGAGTTTAGGAACAAAACTAAAACTTAACTGCAAATAATAATGTTCCTAATTAAGAGGTTTGGCAGCCAATTTCGATGGAATCTTGCCAACAACAGAATCACAATGTACTTAGTTGATTAATTGTCTATTGAACAAGAAATACATCTTTTGAAACAGTAAAACTTTCCATTGTATTATATTGCACTATATATGTACCAAGGTTTAAATTAATATTAATTTGGAACTCCTAATTCTTGACCCTGTCATAATGATAATTGTAAGTTTTAAAAATAACAACTTTGTAACTGATAAGTTGATTTAATGAAATAGATTCCTCATGGAAATAGTACATTAAATTGAGGCAAACTTAAAATAATTAATTATATTAAACGAGTTATATTTAATAAATACTAGTATAGAAAAGCAACTATTCTATTAAAACTTCAATTCGGTAAAGAAATATTGTATAGTCATTGAACCAATCAAACCGTTAAGTACCTACCATTACAGCACACAAATACGATAATACTCATAACGCTATAAGTAGGCTGTTATTTCACTATCAATTTCTCATCTAAGCTTTCAAAGCTCTAGCTTAAATGCTGTAATGACGTAGGTACAATATAATAACACCTTTCGTACTTTAGTCGAAGACAGAAGTGAGAGCGGGTTGGGTATTTTATATTTTTTTATATTTCACTTCTGTATGAATGAAGACAAGTGTGACAAGTTTTATAATACTATTCTTTGCGTGAAAAATTATGACACATGTTGCTTGTGTGAAATTAATATTGTGTGAATTATTACATTGTAAGTGTATGCAGACATCATCATAACTCAATTTTTGTTTTGAGTAATTGCATTGAAGCTGGATACAATTTTACTAGATAAAAATAATATTTTCAACTAAACTGACATGTTTATTATAAGTGCATTCCTTTTACGAAGTTTGCTGTAGATAAGCATAGCATTAGGTACTCTAGGACTGATTGTTTATTATGAATTATGCTACAATTACACTAGCAACTTTTTACGTAAATATAGCTTAGTAAATTAACACTCATAACTAACATTATCAAACGATACATGACTTACAGGACGTTTATATTTCTTAAGATACTACGTAAGCTACTTACGTGAGTAAAACTTACAAATGTAACTGTGGCCTTAGAACTAATTATTATGAATTAGAATCAATATGTTACTAAACACTTCAAACCTCGTAGAATGTATTTTGGCTTAAGCGTATTCTGTATATTTTAATGTTTCACATCGATCAGTACATTAATTCGCTCACAGTAATTTCCCGGATAGTCACATACCTAGATAGATATCCGCTGCCGCGTTTCCTCACAAACCGTATCCGCCTTACCCGATCCGCTCTTACCTTATATTTAGCAGAGCTCCCGCTATTTATTAATGGCAATCCGTTAAACTCAAACTCAATTAACATTGGATTTGCTCCTCATCTCAATCAATTCTAAACAGATGTTGTTTGGGACAAGTCATAAACTTTGTTTGCATTTAGGTATTTGACTTTGCATTCGCAGTGTAGAGGAAAAAGCGAATGAAAATCATTTTTGAGACCTGTTAGCTCGGTACGTTGATGGACTTTGAGTATCGAAGCGCAAAACAAAGTGTTCATAACCTGTCTTGTTTTAAGTCTTGGGCCCAAAGTGAAAATTTTCGAAATTTAAATCGGAAGTATTAAATATTTACACGAAGCAGCTATGCAGCTCCACGCTGATCCAGAAGAGTGTTTATTTAATTCCATGCAAGTCGGACACGCCATGCTATCTGGCAGTAGTTCGTAGACATAATATTTTGTTCCCCGAAAAAGAGGTTGTAGAATAATGATTATAATCCAGTTTATGTGAAATAATAAATACAATGTTCACACCAAAAATTTTATTTGAGATCTAATGGAGTTAATATTATAACAACTTTCGCAAGTAAGTATAGACAAAGATCATAGAGTATAGACCACGAACATTAGAATACATATGTAAGCAATAGAATCTGTATGTCGTACGTCGTGTTACGTAGAATATACAAAAAATATAATCGGTACAAAATAGTCCTAACAGAGGTACCCACTAAATATACAAGTATACATAAACTGTTTTAGGAACATTAATATATTTTTTAACCAGGAATTAATTAAATAACAAGAGTCGAGACCAGTTTTATTATTTTTACGCAGATATTTCGTTTGAAAAGTAACTATAAAAACTTTGATTCGGGAAACCTCATTCAAAGGAAATGCGGTTACTTAAGAAATCTTGGACCAATTCTCTGTCCAGGAAGAAGTTAATGTGTTCTGATTGAACCGGCATCCTGTTTTAATAAGCTGTAACTGATTTGCTTCATGGGGTAAATAATTAATTATGAGCCAATATCATTTGTCATAAAGGAAATGATTACTTAAATACCACCTTATACCATGTCTTCTGACGCGGTATCTGTTCATGTCGCATATATTTAATCCAATAAAGGTATCTATCATCTATCTAAAAACTAGCTAACTAACTAACTAACGATTTGATCTAAATGTTTTCGGCATAAGATAATCCAGTAAGGCCAGCCGCTCATTGTGATTTTTTGTCCACGTGACTTCTTGTCGCCAAGTGGAGTGCTATGGAGATATATGGAAGTGCGCTCACTGTAGAGACGTGACAATACAGTGACAAATAGTTCCAGCAACAGACGATTCTTGTTGAAATCCATTTCAAGAATGAGAGCGTTTTGTCGCCCAGTGACATTAAAACAGTGGGCGCATCGTACCTAGCTGACAGCGACAAAAAGTCACGGCGACAAACAAGTGTTAATTAAAAATTTTATTTTTAAACTAGCGGCACGCTATGATGGCCGGTTTGACACATTACAATAGTGATGTGGAATGTCAATTTATTCTCGAACAAAAAACAATTAAGTTTTGTTTTTGTACCTGATTAAATAGGTTTAATAAAACAAAAATGTATATGTTTATTTAATTTATTTGAACGAACTGAATATTTGAATGAAAATGAATATACATACTTTATATGCACACAAGAAACATATGAATACAAAAGATACCAAAAAAGGTGCCACAAAAGGCCATAATTAATCAGATTCGTCCATACTACTATTTTCACTGTCGTCACTGCTATCATCACCTACATTAATAATTATATGTTCGTTTTCTATAATATTATCTATTTTCACATCTCTTTCATAATCTTCCCTTATTAATTTAACAGTTCTATTCACAACCTTTTCCCAGTCTCCTTTAGTCACATGTTCACAAGCTTCTTCTAATAATTTTAGCATTTTTTTTGTGGTAAATGGGGGTTCTGTATTGTGTCTTGCAGCATATCCCTTAATTTGAGCCCACACCAACTCAATCGCATTATACTCACAATGGTAAGGCGGTAACCGTATAACTCTGTGCCCATGTTCTAATGCTATTTCGTCAATGACGTATCGGATCTTGGTTGGTTTGTTTTCTTTTAAAAGACGTACTAATTCCGCTTTTAACATATTCATGTTTGCATCTACGCCATTTTTACGAAGCCATGCGACGATATCAGCTTTCTTTTGGGATTGGGCAGGTGGCTTGTCAATTTGCATCGAGTGGTATGGGGCGTTGTCCATAATTATAATAGATGGTTCAGGGAGGCTACACAACATTGAGGTAAACCATTCAGTAAACTTTTCTCCATTCATGTCTTCATGATAGTCTCCAGTGGTTTTTGACGCAAAAGCCATGAGAGAACCTTCGACAAACCCGTTGATGGTTCCGGCGTGACAAATTATAAGTCGCGATCCTTTTCCTACAGGAACTTTGGAAGTAGATGCTGCTGTGTCATCGTTCCAAGAACGGCCTACAGTATGGTTAGCATTAAGCCATGTTTCATCCAAGAACACAACATTTTGCCAATTTTTGATTTCTTTCACTTGCCGTAAAAAAGTATACCTTGCCATCGCTATATCAAATCTTTCCATCAATATTTTGCGTTTGTTACATTTTTTGTATCGAAATCCAATGGTCTTCAAAATCTTCGTTAAAGAACTTTCCCCACCGAAGAATAATCCAGCTTCCTTCAGTGAATGCACCAACTTTTTTCTTGTTGGATACTCCTTCTGTAAATAGTAGCCGTAAACATGTCTTCGGATAGCATCGGCATCAAAGCTATCGATGCCTACGACTGGTTTTGCTCGTTTTCTCTTTTTTGGTGTGTGAAGTTTATTTTCTTCTGTGCCAGTCTCGCCATATTTTTTTTAGTTATCCGTCTAACAGTTCGTTGTCCAATATTAAGCGCATCAGCTACGCGTTCAACCACTGACGTTATAGGTAAAATTGGCCCTCCATTTTGAGCTTCACGATCGAAATAGTTACGAAGGCGTATTAGGAACTCACGTGTCTGACTATTTAGAACAGTTCTCTGCGTACGTTCGGTCATATCGACGAAATCCACAACAAAGGGCTTGAACAGAGTCCAAATTAACGAGCAAGGGTCAACAGTAATGCAGTATCAATATTTGAAATCCAAAGCCAGGTCAAAACTATATCACAATCGCATTGCACTGACAGTTTATACTTTTCGAAGCAACATCAATTCGAAACTGCTTTGTTTTGCATTGAGCATTGACGCGAGTTTGCCGGAGGTAGTAGTTGTGCTAGCCAGCGATCCTATGTGACGATCGTATTAGATTCCATTTTTAAAAAATTTCAATTTAGAAAACCAAATGCCGAGTTGTGGTATATATCATATAAAAATAAAAATTTTACCTTTTGTATGAAACAGCTGATATTTTTTTGCGATTTCAGAGGTTTGTCCACATAGTGAAAATTGTTCATATTCACAAGTACATTCACCCCTTAAATGGTGCAAAGTGATTTTTCTACACTTGTATACATTTTAGAAATCAATTTAATAAATAAATTTTGAGTCCTAAACCTAAAACTACATTCGATAAAATTTATGAATCTCTGCACATCACTATCGTCAATAAAGTAATACAATTATTTCCTTCAAAGTCGTTATCAATTAATACGGAACTTCATGAGCGGACAAACGTCAAACCGGCCATCATAGCGTGCCGCTATTGTAAATGCAAGCTTTTAGTAGCTACATCATTAGACTCTGGATATCATCTAGGATCAGAGTACTTGTTATGAAGAATCAAACGAGCCCAAACGTGATGGGGTTACGTCGTTTTATCACAGAGTTCCGATAGCCATCTTCCGTGTCCATCATCAGATCAGCTCCATGTTACAATAATATTGCATTGTCATCCGATTTATACATAAATACAAAACAGCTCGATCAGAAACCGGGAAGTGGCTCTTATTCATCTTGCTAGATTTGACCCAAACAAACAAATAAATAAATAAACTGGTCAAGCTAAATAAAAGCTTGTAAAAAATCACAAGGAGAGGCTGGCCTAAGACTTTATTTTTACTAAAATTAAACCAACGGACTTAAATAAAGTTAACTTATACATAGCTACATCAATAATGCTTCTAAACAGAATGTGTCATAACATTTACCGTACAAGCAAAAAGCGCTACCTAATTGATCTTTAAAAGCCGTAAATCGGTATTAAGAAAGTATTAACATAAAAAGCCGATGCAAAATCGATTTAAGTTACGGTAATCGATTTCCTTTTAGTCCAATCGCAATAACTCATTTGATGTTCGTGTCGAAATTTAGAGTTCCGCAGTATAAGTAGTATAACGCAGTAACCTATCATATTGAATAAGATTTTGGATAAAAATTCGTTTCAGACTGCAGTAAATAATCTGCTTTACGGCTAAAACCCAGACATTTACGGTTCCGACAGAAATGATGCTTTTAGCAGCGGCGCAAAAAATCGCAAAAAATCGCTTCTAAAAATATTGTTTCTGCCTTAGCCCTTAGGGCGATAGTTTGCCTTACCGCTAAAAGTACATCTATATCTATATATCTATATATGTCTATATCTATATATATAAAAGAAAGTGGTGTTAGTTACACTATTTATAACTCAAGAACGGATGAACCGATTTGGCTGAAAATTGGTGGAGGTAGCTTAGAACCAGGAGACGGACATAGGATACTTTTTATCCCGTTCGACCGCGTTTCCGTCATGTCACTATAAAACGTGGTATAAGAAAAACGCATCTGACATGGAATAACAAAACGCAAATGACAGTGGAATAACAAAACGTAAATGACAGCTAAACGTAATTTTGTCTTTGGTTGTAAAAAATTTGACAATTATAAAAAGTGTTATAATAAAGCACTGTGACAAAGCATTACTGATATTATAAATGCGAAAGTGTGTTTGTTTGTTGGTTTGTTCTTCAATCACGTCGCAACAGAACAGCGGATTGATGCGATTTTTTGCATGGGTATAGTAATGGATGTAGTAGTGGTTCCTCAGACCGGGAGAGCTACTTTTTATCTCGGATAGTGAAAGAGTTCCCGCGGGATTTTTAAAAACTAAATCTATGCGGACGAAGTCGCGGGCATCAGCAAGTAATCTATAATATATAAAAGAAAGTCGTGTTAGTTACACTATTTATAACTCAAGAACGGATGAACTGATTTGGCTGAAAATTGGTGGAGAGGTAGCTTAGAACCAGGAGACGGACATAGGATACTTTTTATCCCGTTCGACCGCGTTTCCGTCAAGTCACTATAAAACATGGTATAACAAAAACGCATCTGACATGGAATAACAAAACGCAAATGACAGTGGAATAAAAAAACGTAAATGACAGCTAAACGTAATTTTGTCTTTGTTGGTTTGTTCGTCAATCACGCTGCAAAAAACCTACGGATTGACGTGATTTTTTTGGATAGATATAGTTGAGAACCTGTAGAGTGTAAAGCATCCCGGAAAATCAAAGAGTACCCTCGGTATTTTAAAATCTGAATCCACGCGGACGAAGTCGCGGGCATCAGCTAGTAATCAATAAAGGTCACGTCCACAAAAAATTAATCGAGATAGAACGGGTTGATCACCACTGTTTTGCTAAAGATTCAGGCTTGCCTATTTCATACACGTACTCCAGCCACTTTTCCTTTCTATCTTGATATATTTCTGTGGATGCTTTACCATGAACCATCAAGATTTTTTTGACGTTATAGTATACTTGTAATTCAACTGAACCGAAATCTCTAACTTTTAAATGTCTAAATGAAACGCTGTTCTTTTCTATATGCAACATTGTAAGAAGGTCATTTTAACCTGTTTCTAACCTGTCATCTTAGTTAAATTTAGAACTTGTATACAACCGAATTAGTATCAATATCCTGTCTTCTATTTTACCTAACTTCTGTGAAACTCACTTTTACCGATCTTTAGCTATATCCTCTACTATTAGGTATATGAGGTATATATCATACAAAGTTAATGTTTGCCGGCTAGATACACTACAAATCAAAAATGATCAATTGGCTATGGACTATGGAGTTAGATAAGATTATTTAATAGTCAAATTATTATAATTTGAAATGATTATACGGGACCATGATCTTTGGTCTCGCTCATGACCGTTTTCTCTTGACCCCATCCAATTTCATTAATGATGACTTAAAACATGATATGAGCATAACGGGAGGCGTCATTACGTTTCGGCTCAATCAATTGCCGTGAATGGGTCTCGGCAGGACATCCACCGTAACATCGATGTATAATCGATTGATGTTCCGATTAATCGATTCTTTTAACATAAGTTGTAATTATCATGTGCTTGATTTTTAACGGACTGCGGCAAAGCCCATAAGAAAGGTTATGATTTTAACAGTCTATCATCAGTATGTATGCCTATCGAAAAAACTTGTTCAATGGAGCACGTAGCTATGTTTTTATTTATTTTTATTTAAGCCTCGTATTAAAGTAAAATATGTACCTACAATAATGGATTTAATATAACAAAGGAATGATACTTTGAATACAATAATTTTATTGAGTTTTTAATGGAAAGTCAGTTGTCACATCTCTTTTACTAAAACCCCACTTCATAAATCCCGTCAAAGGTCGACATTTAAAAAGGAGAGGATGGAAAAACTATCTTCCAAGTTTATGCATGTGAATAAAAAAAGTTTAATACAAGCAGGTATTTTAAAACATCGTATGAAAGCCTAAAAGATTCCTGCTAAACCACTCGAGATTCACTTTTACTCAGTCTTATTACGTTGATTTATAAATCATCAACATTTTTATGAGTACAATTAGAGTAACGGAAGGAATCGTTAAATTCTGGTTTATGGTCGAGAAATTAGGTCTCAGCAGGACATTCACCTGCGAGCCTTACCTACATGACCGGACAGGCAAAATGTAACTCTCGTTTATTTGTGTTTTTAACCAACCCATTGTTTTGGCGTTTGATGTAAGATCTTCAACTGGAATAAAAGAGATGGATGGACAAATTTATGCTTTAGGCAGACTATCAAATAGCGAAAGTTTACCGTAACCGTACCGTTTCGATTTACCGTGATCGTTTTTTTTTATAAAAGAAATTGGATATTATTCTCCTCTCCTCTCATAAACAGTGTGCACAACAATGCAACGAGCGGGGATTGAACCGAGTCCTTCGAAAACCGTTTTTGACAGGACTCTGAGGCGCTGTGCATACGTGGACACTTTTGTGTCCTGTGTCGGATACAAACCACTTATTTTCATACAATAAATATAGAGTGGAAGCAACTGGACACAAAAAGTGTCTAGGTAGGTACGTTTGCGCAGTTGCTGGTTGATTTCATATTTATTGTATGAAAATAAAATATTCAATGGTGGCTTGTAGCCGACACAGGATTCAAGTGTCCACGTTTGCGCAGCGCCTGAAAAGACTTTCTTTTCTAGACTCTACTTTTCTTAAAAGATTCCTTCAAGAAATAATTTTAAAAGGTAAAACCTGAATACACGTATACATAACAATATTAAATAAAGTATACCTTAGTCTTCATTTATGCTATAAAGTTTTCTGTAGGTGGACATATGCAGCTACATAACTTCAATAATGACTGATTGTTATAATAAGACCTGTGAAAATACAGTTCGCATTTAATTTCAGCATATAAAGCTCGACTTTCCTCAACAAATATCGTTGAGTGTTCACTTATCCAGGCCTGAAGTGTACTCGTATCGCACTTGTATCCTCGGACGTCAAGCTCGCGTCAAATAACGGTCGAACCTGTCTGCGGCGATAACATAAAGTCACTAGTCATTGCTCGTAAACACCGTCACTTGGTTTATTACCTCGCTATTCATATCTCTTGCGAAAGTTAAGTCCGAGTTTTCTTACTGCGACTGTAGTCGCTGGTATGCTTTCCAACTTTTTTATAGGTAGCAAAGACTATACAAAATCTTCCAGAGGCTCGGCGCGCCCGCTACAAGCTAATATTTTGTAAGCGTCACTTGCATTCTCGGTAATAAAACTTAACAAACCTGTTAAAGTCTCACTCCTCTCCAACCGACTACACAAAACGAGGGGAAGGCCATGCAAGAGACGTTTGTTCATCTATTGGACGACTATCGGTTGATAAAGAAATAGAACCTCACTGAAGCTGTGGTGAGCGATGTAGCCTGTGAATCAATTTGGGAAATTTAATATCTGAATTGTCTCTAGTCTGGCTAGGTGAGAGACTCTGGCCGTGGCTAATTTAAGTACCCGTAGCAAGTGATTTAGCAATCCAACACGATGATTTAAACGATTAGGGGAATGGGTTTAATTTACACTGCCATGCCAAGTTAGCCCGCTACCATCTACTCATCCCGCGACAGCATCACCACTTAGCATCAGGTGAGAACGCAAAAGCTACCTTGCCATCAAACGAAAAAAATGTGCCTTTTTCGGCTCTGGAGCCTCCTTGTGGCTAGTTGTACCAGATCTATCGAAAAGTCACGGAATTTGTGTCGAGGAATTCGCAACGGACAGTATTCACAAAATTTGTTCCTGGTCTGGTATACTCGTATATCGCTTACGGCCTCTGTGCGACTTTCCAAGCATGCACACTCATTATTGATAATATTTCACACGATTAAACTAACTTTACATAAACGATGCAAAAATATATAAAGCAAACCATAACAAAACTTTATGAATTGATCCTAGCCAATCTTACAATGATACTTTTTATGATAATTTGTACATAGAAAACCTACATACATACTTCTTATTACATCTTATTACTATCAAAAACGATTAGAAAAAATGTTATAATAAGAAACATTGCATAATACGTATAAGACGCCGTGGTAACTGTTTCTTGTTAGGTCATTACTCAAGCACATAAAAACTGCATGTAAGGTTGCACCGCACGGTCGTTTTAAAATAACGCATGCAAAATCACTGCTCATTACATCTCTTGACTAGCGACTAGCTTATGTTTAAAGGTACGGAGAGATTGATTGAGCAACCACGAGCGAATAATATCTTCTAATGATTGCAAGTCTGTTGGTACCGAGGCGGTCAGAAACATAATAAGCAAGGAGAGTGATTAAAATGTTTTATCAAAATTTTGGCTGCTAATTTTGATAAATTAAAACATATTATCCCTTGTCATTTTGTCATAATATTATCATACAAGTTGACCGGCCCTGGCTTCACACGGGTAGGCTACAAACACAATGGTACAAACATCTGAAGCCTTGCTGCTATCCGTGAACAGACAAAATATGCTTGATAGTATACACTTTCAAACAAAAAAATAATTATTAAAATCGATCGGACGGAGTTATGGAGTAAAATCAACAAAAACTTTCATCCCTTAACCTGGAGAAAATTTATATTTTATCGGGTTAAAAAGCATCCTATTATGTTGACCCGGAATATCAGCTGCCACTGTACTAAATTCCATTTATTTCAGTTCAGTAGTTTTCACGTGATGCGCGGACACACAGACAAACAGACAAAAACTAAAGAAAAATCTGTTTTGGGCTTAGTTTCGATAATGAAGCATACCCCGGTTAAAATTTTCAAAATATATTTACGGCCAGTTTAACCACTTGCTGATAAAGTGTCAGATATATATATCTAACAGATAAAATATCTGCTAGATGAATTTGTGTGATATCTTTTTGAGTATAAGTGCCAGATTGACTTATCGGATACTTCTTCTTTATCAACCTATAGACGTCCACTGCTGGACAAAGGTCTCCTGCATGGACTTCCACAGGCTTCGGTCTTGCGCCGCTTGAATCCAGCGGCTCCCTGCGACTCGTTTGATGTCGTCGGTCCACCTGGTGGGGGGTCTGCCAACACTGCGTTTCCCGGTGCGGGGTCGCCACTCCAACACCTTGGGACCCCAACGACCATCAGTTCTTCGAACTATGTGCCCCGTCCATTTCCACTTCACTTTCGCGACACGCTGGGTAACCCTGAGCCTTCTTATGAGGCCCATAGTTAGCGACCATGTCTCGGATCCGTAAGTCATCACTGGCAACACGCACTGTTCGAAGACTTGAGTCTTCAGGCACTGAGGGATTTTGGACGAGAAGACATCTCGGAGCTTCCCGAACGCTGCCCAGCCGAGTTGGATTCGGCGGTTAATCTCTTTCTCGAAATTGGACCTACCTAGCTGGACTGTATGTCCCAGGTATATACTCGTCTACAATTTCGAGTGCAGAGTTCTCAACGATTACTGGGTGGAGCGGAGCATGAGCATTGGACATGATTTTCGTCTTGCTCATGTTCATTTTCAGGCCGACCTGTTGAGAAACCCTGCTGAGATCATTGAGCATTGTATTGAGATCTCTAAGAGTCTCTGCCATGACTACTATGTCATCGGCAAATCGCAGGTGAGTGATGTACTCGCCGTTTATGTTGATGCCAAGTCCATATCCAATCGGATACTTATGAAACAGAAATTTAAACGCTATCCGTCAGTTAAGTTGTGGATAGGCTATCAGACCCTTATCAGCAAGTGGTGAAACAGGCCCTAAGTATCTCCTCCTTATACTGTGCCCAAGTGTACAGAAATCTTCCAGTTACAGTTTTATTATAGGTATAGATTATTTTGTCCTTATCTATAAGAACAAGACGTATGGCAAGTTCCTATATGAAACCAGTGGACTTTTATTGATTGACGAAGAAGAAGAGTTATAAGAAAAAAAGCAAATAAACCATCTTTCGTTTGTTAACATTAATATTAGCTCAGCCGTTCTCTCCGTATCTGCACCCATCTTTAACAGAGTGACCGGTACTTTTTTATAAACAGGAAGCGGGGTACCGGTCCCACCGTTACATATTGAACTGGCCAACGCCGAACCTGTTGATACTGCATTAATCTATTACTAATTAAATGAGGATGAATTTCTAACGGTAAACTAACGACGTTAAATAAGCTACTTTAACAAAACTCAAAAGAATCTTGTTTCGATATTTTGACAAAAACACTTGCTTTGTGGACTTCTCTCTATCTGCCTCGTTTTCCTCAATTCTAAGGGCCATGACCCCTTTCCATCAATCTTAAAATGGTAATGGTTTTGAATTGAATTGAATTTAAATACTCTTTATTGTATAGGCAAGTGCTGTACCTATGGACGCTTCTAAAATGGTCAAAACTAGCAATCCTAAAATTCTAATTTGAACGCGACCGTAAAGCTTTGTCTATGGTTGACAGTTCGCGTTCAAAGTAGAATTTTAGGGCTGCTAGTTTCAACGGAATCGATTGTGTCTACAGGTACAAGCGTCCATAGGAACAGCACTTGCCCTTACACCAGGAAAAGAAACACATAATACTTTTACACAAAAACAATAAATTTAAGCAGTGGTACAATTGGTTTTCTTGGGATAATAATGCGGTAGGTTCCCTGATCGTTCCGATCTAAACTTTGCTTTGTTAACTTAACTGGTTGGTTAATATTTAATTAACAATCAAACTTCGGTAATAACATACGCTCGGGAGCGATTGGCAGAGACTTCTTTTAAAAGCGGAAGTAGAGCCAAATGGAGTGGTTGGCTCTACCAAGAATTTATTATGCACAAAGTTTAATTTTGACTAAGCAGTCTCAACATTCAACTTTTGTTTTTGCTCGATCTTCATAATAGTGTGAGGGTCCAATTTACACTTGGCCTGTTTTTTTTATTTCTGTTCCTACACTTCCGTGTAAAATCACGCCACCAACGTAACCATGTCTAGGCATGTTCAAATGTAAATAAAACCGCTATTCGACCGAACAAATTATACTCATTAGGAGCGTAACATTTGGTACACCATTGTCAATTACGTATGCCACTTCTCAGTAATTGTCTCATTCATAATATAGGTTTTTAGAAAATTGCTGTTTTGGTACAATTGACGCTGCGTCATCCTATCCTACTACTAGTCCTACTAATATTGTATATGCGAAAGTTTATGAGGATGGATGGATGGATTTTTGTTACTCCCTCACACCACAACGAATGGACCGATTTGGTTGTTTGGAATGGGAATGGAGATAGCTCCTACCAGGATTAACACTATACTACATTCTCCGCGCGGACGAAGTCGCGCTAAATCATCTATTTAGTATTATTTATATTACCTAGGTTTTATTTAGCCTGCAAAAATAGATTTTTTTCGCGAGGAAACCTTCGTGGTTGTTTCTGGTGTAAATCCTTCTTATTCTGAGTGAAGACCTATGGGTCCAATATTGGACCGGCGATACTACCTATCTAATGTTTGAACAAAATATTAGAAACTTCACTTGACTATTCCTTTATTTTTAACTGACTTCCAAAAAAAGAAAGTTCTCAATTCTGTCAGTAGGTATATCTTTTTTACTTTCATCCTGATTTCTTGAAAATAGTAATTAGGTGCTATTTACTCGCGATTTTAAAACGTTAATTGGACGCAAATCAATGGCAAATATTTATGCAAAGTTTAAGTCCTAATGAACAAGACCACCTTTAAATCGATTTTTAATTAAAAAAAAATAAAACCTTGTGAAACTTGAGACTTGATTTGCTTAGTACCTACCTACCCACCTGTCGGGCCACCTGGTGCCAAAACAGTCCGTTGGATAAAAAATAATAAAAACAAAATCGGATCACGAAATGTAGACGTACGTCTACACTTCAATCCTTTTTATGTGAGAAGTACATGATAAAAACAGAATGTTAACTGATTAATGTTTTAGATACAGTTGGCAAAATCGTGTCAATCCGTCGTTCCTTGCTGCGTGATTGAAGGACAAACCAACAAACAAACACACTTTTGCATTTATAATATTAATAAGTATTAAATAACTAAATTAAAAGACTCTGTTGTCTATGTATATGAATAACAAGACATACTTTCTCATAATTATTGAAAGGACATAAATAAAACAAGCCCAAATTAGGGCTCGGGATAGATCAAGTTGTAATAAATCAGGCGAATCATGGGAACCTGATGTAGCGGTCGTCACAAGTACAACGGGCCAGTAAATAAGCGATTTTCAGTGTACAGTTGAAATAATTTCTCCGCAAATGGACGTCCATGGACGCCGGCGTTGCATTTGCGAGGTTATGCCTCGAGGCAAAAGGCTTGAGGCTTTTTCTTAACATGGCTGCCAAACATTGAAATGTGTGGGTGAGTGAGTAGGTATGTGATAATAAGTAAGGACTCCACAGTGTTCTTGGGAGTAGGTATGTGATAATAAGTAAGGACTCCACAGTGTTCTTGGGATTAACCCTGGACTCAAAGCTGCAATGGGGCACCCATATAGCAAAACTTGCTGGCAAGCTTAGCTCTGCTGCTTACGCTGTTAGGAAGATTCGACAGTTAACTGACATAGAAACTGCAAAAATTGTTTATTTTGCATATTTCCATAGTATTATGTCATACGGAATCTTATTATGGGGTAAAGCAGCCGATATTGGAAAAATTTTTGTATTGCAGAAGAGGGCAATTCGCGCAATATATAATTTAAAACCGCGGGATTCCCTTCGAGAAAAATTTAAAGAAATAGGCATTCTTACAGTAGCTTCACAATATATTTACAACAATATAATATTTGTCAGACAAAACATCGTGAATTACACGATAGGCAAGTTAGAAATCCAAACAGGCTCGTGATTCCTCGATGTCGCCTCAAGAGGGTCCGAAAGACATTTGTGGGAATGGGCGTGACGTTTTATAATAAAATTCCACAGTCGATCTTAGACTTGCCTTTACACAAGTTTAAGAAATCAGTTAAAACTAATCTCATGAAAAAAGCATATTATGCATTTGAAGACTATTTAGATGATAAAAAAGCGTGGACATAATTCTTTCCAGCGACTCATGAGACAGCAGGTGGTAATTGAACTGTTTAACTATTCTATTGAATGTAAACTTATTTTGAAAAGAGCAACTGCCGAGTTTCTTGCTGGTTCTTCTCGGCAGGAACGGCATTCCGAACCAGTGGTAGACTCATCGACGATTCAAAAGCACTTGTAAAAAAGTTTATTTGAATAAAAAACATTTCTATTCTATTCTATTCTAATCTCAAAACTGAAAATTCCTAAGACTACGATCTATTTCAGTTATATAGCAGCCCTAGAGATTTTATTCTTGACGATAAATTATTTCTGTGTAGTGGTTTAACAATAGCGCTATCCTCTTTACAGTGTACCCTGCGAAAAAGGATGGCATGAAAAATTTGAGCTGTCAATTAATTTAGAGATTGTGTACAACTGAAGTAGCACCATTTTCTCTCTAAAATTCTTGTAAGTAACCATTATTATAAAGACATTGAAATTATTTTTTATAACATATCGTCCATGGCTTTGAACAGTTCCAATTTAATTCGTTTTTAAGAAGTACCTCTAGTCTTTACAACTTGCCATTTCTGTTCCATGATCCATCGTTGCAAAATCAAAGATCTCTTCTTTCGTGGCCCTGCATGTTCAAGAACTACCTCTTGTTTAACGGCCGCACCAAACCAAACCCTCCTTATTTGTCTACAAGCGATCTAGTACAGTTAGACGCAATATCACAATAGGTTTAATCGTGCGATAAAGTCGTGATGTACATTCGGCCGCAGAGTCGGTGGTAAAAATACGTGGATTTTTAACCGTCTTCAAAAAACAGAAGTTATCAATTCGATGTTGTATCTATGTACTATTGTTGAAACTGCATAATATTCACATAATTATGATAAAATGTAGGTATCCATCAAGTATACAAAATATAGGTCTATGTATGTATGCAAGCATTTCTCCGAAACTATTAATTGGATTGTGATCATTCTTTTTTTATTTTCTTACATTTACTTCAACTTAGGGAACAGTAAAAGTTTCATCAAAATCGGTTCAGTAGTTTTCAAGATATGGACACTTTTCGCTTTTCACTTCTTATTTATTTCTTTATATTGAAGTTGGTTCAATTTTTGCTAAATTATAGCTTAATTTCCTTGTTCCTGATATCTAATAGAGCGGCAGAGAAAATAAGTGTTTGTCCCTGGTGAAACTGTCTGAACTCTTTCTATCAATGCCAATTGCCAGGAAACTGTATTTTAATACCGAAACTAATTATTATTACATTTCTTTATTTATATCAACATGTCATTAAGTATAAAAACCATCGACGAGTAGGATTTAACAGAGGAGTAAATTTGACAGTTTATCGTATTGAAAATCTGTCAAAACTTGAATTTAATTCTTCGGTTAAACATTACTCGTCGAAATTGGCATTGCCTACAGAGTAGACAATGCTAATTTCAATTTCCTTCGCCATTAGCTTTAATGGCGAAGGAAACCCTTGTGAGAAAACCCGCATGCCTTGAAGTTCTCCATTATATTCTCAAAGGTTTGTGAAGCCTGATCTTGGTCATCGTGGTACAAACTACCTAGCTATAGTCTAAACTAAACCCTTCGCATTCTGAGAGGAGACTCATGACCTGTAATGGGCCAGCGATGGGTTGAGAATTTGAGATAAAAAATGGGAGAAGAAGAATTTATGGTCATAAAATATATATATATATATATATATATATATATATATGGTCATATAATATAATATGTACATATTATATGACCCATAAATTCTTCTGCGTAATAAATAGTAGATATATAAAGAAGATTTAGTGAATAAGATAAAGATAAAGTAGGTATTTGGCCCATTTATTCCACAACAGTGCGTGATGTTATACAATAATTCTTGTGTTTTCGCGCGTTATGAACTCACGAAGGTCAATGTACACCGACAATAGTCTTGTTGATGTAACGCCAAATAACACTACGTTACGCACCGCCGGTTACGGCTGGAGGCACACCGAGATATATATAGATTTATAAAAACAAAAGCTCATGCCGGCCGGCAACTTTCAGAAGATCCAGTGCGTAAGTTATTTATTTTCCGAGACAAAAAGAAGCCTAAATTAATTACTCCTTTTATAATTTTCTGCCTGCCGTTCTTCTGTACGGAAAATTAAGCCCGGAAAAACACACAGTAGGGCAAAAATTTTAAAATCATTGTTTGGTTTGTACAATCCGTAATTAATCAAAATTATTAGGAATTACACACAGACACATAAAATTTATTTATTCGTTTAGTTAATACAGTTTAATTTTACTGACGATTTGTGCCTAAGGACTATTTCAAATCAGGCGTTTAAAGTACCGTAACAACTTAAAAATAACTTGGGTTACATAAGTCAAAGTTTTATTTAATTGTTACCAAAATTTTACCTCCAGCCTTATAGATATATAAAGATATAGAGATACAAATACAGACTTGTGAACGCTTTTATTATATTTATACGCATCAACGGTAACGTTAGTTTTAGCTCCTGACAGGCAGCTGTCCTTTATTCCCTAATAGACCCTGACGTCAATAATATTAAATGAAATATACATGAAATAAACTTTTAGAAAACCGACGTAAACTATTGATAAGAAAATGAAAAAAATGACAGTTAAAGATAGGTGTGCCACCATCACACGCGCATTCACGTACTCCATAGTTTTAACGCTGATTCGTGCTAACTGTACTTTTATCGGAGTGCAGTGGCGGATATCAAAAAAACCTCATGTTTGTGGTCGCCACCAAATTGAGACTTCACGTACTCACTGTTTCCATTTCCATTAGCTGACGAGTTATAAAATGTACCTAAGGGGCGACAACTTTAATTTCTAGCACAAATCTGAAAAGGATAGGTACTTTCTAGGTACACGCCACACGGCCGTGGTTAAGTCCACGGTCGTATACCTAGAAACAGATGACTTTTGGTCAAACTTCTCTAAATCTTATATGATTATTGATTATTTAAATTTAAAGTACCCTGCGAGAACGTCAGACGATTTTTTATTGAATTTCTCGGTGTAAATAGGTTCGGAAGTGTGAGTAAAAAGTTTATCTTCTGATTTCAGTGCTTAGCACACTCAAAGGACAACATTATGTAAATTTTAATTAAAATTTATTATTAATTTCACGTAGGTCACATGTGGCTTTTATATAATTCTATACTTTCAAAGTTCTTTATTATGTCTTTAAAGGTTTAATAACGACAAAAATTAATATAATTGGATGATATTAATATCATAATTTAATTAATGTTTCAACTAAATTTTAATAGTAGCGATAAAAATAATATTTTGGGAAAACCGACCATAAAAATGAGTAGTTAGATAAAATTCCACCCATTCTATAACCTGACTAACCGAGTCTTAATCTGATTTACCGAAAACGTCTAGAGATAATGTAAACAAACTCTTTTTGGTTATTTCGCCCGCCCTAATGGCTTTACAGCTATAATGTTCTCTATTAACTGTTACGAAATAGTTTCATCCGATTTCGTGTTTATTATTTAGATAAGGAGTAACTGTTTCTGTCTAAACTTTTATTTTATTTAAGTTTCACACTTCCGCGTTAGAGGACCGCGCCCCATACAAAGGAAGTATGATGATATTAACCAGTGAAACTAAATGGAAATTTTTGTTGATACGGTATAGAGACTTATATTGTATGTGTCTGGGGTTTGCCAGATTTCCGTAAAAATATGTATCTTTTTATACATACAAAATCTCGTCAGAATCTCACTAACCCACAGACTATTACCCGCGATCTTTACTGTACCTATAACTGATTTTATAGTAAGATCACCCGATCTAAGCATTTGTTAAAGTTTCAAATAAACTTCAGAATATGTATTTTAAAATTAGCATACGATTATAATTTTTATTTACATTTGTCATTTTTCAATTCCAGATGTGACAAAAGTCAACATGGCAGCCACAGACGGCCAAGTAGTGGTGGCAGCTTGCCGCTGGTCGGATGAAGGCCACTACCTCAGAGAGTTCGCTGTGAAGAACCGTCTACCCAACGTAGCAAAGATCATCAAGGGGCAATATGGGGGTCTTGGAGTGCCAACTCTACCAAGCCCTGGATTACAAAGCACAGCGTTACTTGTGTCAGCGGGAAAGAGAAAGAAAATCATCGCCCAAGCTATCAAACTAAAAGAAGGGAGACGCATGGTTAGTGTTGGACCGAGAATTGCCATTCCTGATACATATAAAGGCTACTTTGAATTGCTAAGCGAAGAAGGTAGAGCTGTAAGATGTATAGAATCTGTGGGGGAATTAGCAAGGAGAAAACTTGAGGATGGATGCTTAGTAAGAGAACCAGTTAGAGTAATATGTGCTAAAATTGACTTAGATGGAAATATTACTGCTGATGGGGCCAGAAACTTACCAGCGGGTGAAGTAATAATGCCCAGAGGGGAAACATTTTTAGGAAAAAGCAAGTATTTAAAGTGTACCGATTCAAAAGGTGACACTATATTGCTTAGCTTAGATCAGAGAGGCAAGTTTTCTGCTGTGGCTAAAGAAGAGAACATAAGCGGGGTACATACAGCTAAAACGTTACTCACAAAGCGGTTGCCAATAACTGTCAGACTTGTACATGGCACTCCACCTAGAGGGTTAAAGAGTGCTAGTCATTTTGTACCAGAACTGAGATTAATATCCTTATTCGAAGAAGATCACGTTTTTGCACTACCTTTACAAAAAGAGGGCAACGCGTTAGTAGCATTACCTCTCGCAGCACCCTTAAAAATGTTAAAATGCAAAAATGAAGAACATATAAAAAATTTCATGGAGTTTTCTAGATTAGTTGAAAAGTGCAACAAGTTGCTAGTAGATGTAGTAGATCGAATACATGTGCTAGATGGTAAACTAGGGGACCCCAAAAGACTTTTGAATGCTCCACTACTCGCCCCACCTTTAATAAAAACTGGTTACTTCTTAAGAAGAAGTGCTTCTTCGGACACAGCTAATCAACATAAGTATATAAACCGCCACAGTCATATATACAGCAGTCACAGAGATGAAAATAGTATCCCAGATGAATATGATGAAATAGATCAAATATACGATTATGTAAGAGGGTTTGCTCCACTTCCTAAGAATATTAAAGCATCTTATTCTAATGAACCAACACGACATGAGTCTGCACCTGTCTCACCTGCAGCAACACCGATTCACATGCCCTTAATATCAGAAATCAAACCAGAACCACCGCCTATAGAAACAATTCCCACTAAAAAACCCTTTAACCAAAAAGCTGAAAAGCGTACACGCAAAACTGCCGTAGCGACGAAAGAAACTCCAATAACTGTTTACAAAGAAAAATGTACAATCGCACCAGTACCAAATTTACCCAAATTGTATATTAAAAACAGTGTAAGTAACAGTAAAGGTAGAATATTGGTAAGTCAGAAAAGTCATTCGCCAACTAAAGAGGCACCTAGTCCTGGTACTAGTCCAATAAGACCTTTGACAAAAGGAGATTCCCCGATCTTCAATATTCGTTACAAAAGCCTTTCAAATATTCATCAAGCAATGGAATTAGACGGCACATTAGATTCGAGCCATTCAGGTGGCAGAACATCAGGAGATTCAGGTAATGGTCCAAAATTACCAGAGAAGCGATCTAGAAAATTAAGCAGACCTAAGTCCTTGACGAACTTAGTGTGGGAACTGAAAGGATGTCCTGTGGAACCTAATGAAAAACCAAAACCTAGGCTTAAAAATGAGGGCTATAAGAAGATTGGAAATAAACTCTCTTTGGGAGCTCAGAAGAGAGTTCCTACGTTGTACCTATAAATTTTGGTAAGTAAATAAAATTGTTTTTAATTTTATTCAGAATTTCCAAATTCCATGTGCATCAGAAATCCATTCAGATCTGTATTTACGAAGACAACGTTTATGGACAACTTTATAAATCTATCATAATTATTATAAAATAGATCTGTTAACTTTTTTGTGTGCTCGGGAACAAAACGAATTAAAAAAGAAATACGATGAAAAAAGACGAAATCAATAAATTTGTATAATCGTATTAGTTATATATCGGGTACATTATGGATGATCAAAAAATGTTCTTTTAGAACATGAAACCTAACAGCTTGACCCGGTTACACGCGAGCGAGGACAAGGGCAAAAGCAAGTCTATTATATGCTAAATATTATTTCGCAGTAAATGCAAATCTATCGTGTAGTTGCGGATCATCATTAAATGCCAAAACTTTCACGCCGTGAAGTTCACCTGCGTCAGTGAACTACGCAATGTCGGTACAATCAAATCACAATGCAATAACTACGAGTAAATCTATGTACATTAATTATATCTTGTTTCTAATAAACGTTAACACGATTGCCAATTTTATTTGCTGTCAAAATAGTTCATCCGTATACATAACAACACGATTGCAAAAGTGGCTTGTTAATACAAAGCTGTTTTTGCTGCGTCTTCATCCTCAATTCAGGCACGTCTTTTTTGGACAGCAAATTAAGTTTATTTCATTAACGTTGGTTTGAAATAAGATTTGTATATAAGACTAGCTGATGCCCGCGACTTCGTCCGCGTTGATTTAATTTTTAAAATCCCTCGGGAACTCTTTGATTTTCCGGGATAAAAAGTAGCCTATGTCACTCTCCAGGTCCTCAACTATACCCATGCAAAAAATCACAACAATCCGTAGCTCTATTGCGCCTTGGTTGAAGGACAGATCAACAAACCAACAAACAAACACTTTCACATCATACTAATATTATAAATGCGAAAGTGTGTTTGTTGGTTTGTCCTTCGATCACGCCGCAACAGAGCAACGGATCAACGTGATTTTTTGCATGGGTATAGTTGAGGACCTGGAGAGTGACATCGGCTACTTTTTATCCCGGAAAATCGAAGAATTCCCGAGGGATTTTAAAAACTAAATCCGCGCGGAAGAAGTCGCGGGCATAAGCTAGTTTATAATATTAGTAAGGATAGACAGATAGGTATATAGGTTGCATCTCCGTTATGTAAAATAACTTATATAATCATTATACATACATATTATTTACCTTTTAAGACGGCTAAGAAAATAAAATAGATGATACGTTTGATAGGAGTTCCTGTGATCACGATAATGCTCTAGAAATTATTATTGTGTTACTTATTATGTTATAATGATTATAACCATCATCATCATCTTGCTAATTTAAATTTGGTAGCACAACGTTATTGTTAGTTCTTATCAGTAATCAAAAGATGTTCCATGTGGATTAGTTTCGAAATTATTGAGGCATCACTGTCGTAATATCAGATTACTCAGTCGGAAAGACGAGATTTCCTGTGAATCTTCGAATAGCTATGGCCTATCACGATGCAGCTTGCAACATTATTGAACACGCAACTTTTGACCTACCATTTTCACAGTATTTAATCAGCGGAAGCTTATTAACCTTTGTAAGGGCTTCACCCTTCAACAGATTTAGTGGGACGGCTACTGCAAGAGTCGGCGACTTTATCCGGCTTAACATGATTAACCTTATGGTTTCTTTCAATTGGTCTGCTAGATTGATAAAGCTACCAAGTTGAAAGCGACAATTATAGAAACAACTAGCCGACTAAAAAATAACATGACACCCTTAGTACAAAACGCCTCTCGAAACTGAACAACATCATATTTTATTCTATTGAAAGGGTCTACTTTAGACGCAGACTTGGCGCAGAGGGGGTCAGAACTCAGAACTTTTGTACATTTCTCAGTTTCGAAATGAATAGTTATCGAGATGTGCAAACTTGTACTAAGTTTACTAATTACTATACAATACCTAAATCGTAGTAACTTATAAAAGTAGTACCTACGTAGTTGTTATACGTGTCGTTCAGTTGTTTGCGCTTTGTATGTAAAAGCCTTTAACGTATAGTAATAAAATAGATTGGTAGGTCAAGGTAAAAGAGTAACTATACAATTAAAAATTATTCATAATATTCCTAAGTGCAATTAATCAATTATTCATGCGACTATATTCGCTTGCATAATATTACGGCGACATGCATTTTGTCGATTACCGCTTCCGACGAAAGAAACTGGTAATCACATGCAAAACGCTCTGTATTAATTTATACGACAGTACCTACACTAGTTATTTGCATGAAATAACTATTAGGGTTGCTATTTCATTACATTGTAGTATATTTTATGGCAGTTTTAGCTACGGCTATAGTTTTTCGTTTGTTTGTTTCTTCTTTGCAACTGCAGACTACCCGTTATTAATTTAATTTTAAATTACGTTTTCCTGTTCGCTTTTTTCAAAGCAAGATGAGAATATTGCGAAGTGTTACTAAGTGTTATCTAAGTAAAAAATGCCTATTTTTTTTTATTATTCACCCTCTTTCTCTCGGAAGTTTGGAAAAAATGCGAAAAACCGAAACAAATAGGGTTGATAGAGGCAATGAATAGAGGTTTATGTACCCGAATAATTTTTATGTCAGTAGGTAGGTATTATTGTTATCTGAACCCTTCGCAAACGAAACTATGAGTGTAATGCTGTAGCTATGTAGTAATAATAGTAATAAACGTTTTCGCGAGTAACACGAGTGCCACAAACCACATTGGATATATGATCGAGGTGTGACCGGCCGTGCCTCGGACGGGAGCGCCGCCGGCCGCGCCCGTCATTAGCTAAGTAAATGCTCGGAAAATCACACGAAGGTGCTAAAAATGCTTTCTGCTAATTACGATTCGGATTTTATCATGTCACGTTGTTGGAAATGAGTTCATTTTGAATGTTCACAAAAATAAAAATACGCAACAATCCCTTTGTTTAAACGTACTTTTAATGCCATTTTAAATTTTGTTGCTGTGTTATTGTCCTTAATAATATTATACCTAATTGGGAAATGTGTTTGTTTGTTGGTTTGTCCTTCAATCACGCAGCAACGGAGTACTGGATAATTGGATATAACATCCGTCATAACAAATCGATTTACAACTCATTCGCTAAAATTGACTCAGTACCTAATTGGGATTTATTCGCTAAGGTTCAGGAACATTCGTAAATGTTAAAGGTACACATACACTGCTAAAGTGAAAACCTTTTCCTTTGGATTTGCCGCAGCCGGGTAACAAAAACATTACATTACGTTACCTACAATCTTCATTTATTCATCAAGGAAGAAAAACCCAAAGGGCTCTGCCCCATACCGATCTATACATAATTCAATTTCTATTTATAGACCGGTCGTAAGCTTGACTAGATCTTGGCAAAAACTAGCCTTTTTCCCTGTCCTTCCGTCTGAGTCTGAGAAACGTTGTGACATGGGATAGGTAGGCATGTTCTACACCCGCATCCACACCGACACAAAATAAGCATTGTGTAATTGGCCAAATAAAAACAAATTGTATCGAAACCTCAATACTTACTCTGAGATCGAAACACACACATGAGCTACTTTTTACCGATAACGAAAAAAATCTGACTTATTTATACAATGGAGCGTATTTTGTACATACCAAAGTTCTATGTTATTATGTAATTTGACTAAAATTTTCTCGTAAAAATAGTAGATTGTTTAAAACGAATTGTCAAACCACAGACACGAGATTTTTGTAGGAATTCAAGAGAATAATATATTCTGTACATATTCTGAGCCTGCTATAAACTTAAATGGAGCCTACCATTACTTGACAGGAACCATTTAATTTCCTGACACGTCATTTCAGACGCAATCGATCGATACACGCTATTTGTGACACAGCCTTTGACAAACAACTTATAGTTTGAACCCTTTTAGTAGTTTTAGTACGAGGAGCTTCGACCGCCGTTTAAAGCGCGTGAATTTCGGGTCAGCTGAATTTCAGAGGATATTAATTAGGTACCATATATTTTTTTAAATATTGCAGCGCGATGCGTTGGCAACTAACTACACACGGCAAGAACACTGAATGCGCCCGTACAAGTATATAATTTATAATACAAGGAAATTACGAGAAAGCTGAAAATAGATTGATCAGAATCACTAATCTAATTGGTTGCAGAAATTTCAAATCATGTTACTTTTTAACCCAAAAATGTAATAAAAACACAAACACATAAATATACAATGATTCTATTTAATATAATATAATAAATTAATAGTACTTATACGTGCGCAAGTCACTATCGTTGAATAAAAAAAAAAAAAAATACGCGTCGAATTGAGAACCTCCTATTTTTGTGTTTTTTGAAGTCGGTTAATTAAGATTTTGCGAGGGCAACAAATAATTATGTAATAAGCTATCAAAACTAGCTAATAGTATTGTCAGTTTTCATATAGTATTTTTGTAAAAAATTATACGGATTCTCGGAGTAAAAATATTACTTACGTTGTATAAATAAGCCTTCTTTACAGTTTTTACAACTACTAGAAAAAGACTAGGAGCGATGTTATAGAGGAGACCGTCTCGCGATTTGTTTGTTTTCGGCCTTAAAAGTTCAGGTTCGTTCACTCGATACCACTCGTATAATAAGTATAACGATAGTCGATTATCCTGCCTTTTGTGCCAATATTATACCTAAACTATATATGTATATGTAGGTATGACTCATAAGTTTTTTGTAAGTCTACCGAATCCGCTGCGAAAGGTCAAAATGTTATGTCACTAAACGTTTTTGAAAACACCTTACAAAAAATTTAATTTAGTTATCCTCCTTGATAAACAAAGAAAAACTTGAATCATTGATGTCACCATCGTGGAAGTAGGCTTTGTCGAAAGCTCATTCGTTTTATTAATAGCAATAGAGTCTTAATTCAAATACATAATACTTAGGTAATTATAATATGTTTTAAGTTATAAAATAGAATATAATTATATTTTTAAGGTTCCGCAGTAAAACAAAGAACCCATAAATAATAGTTTCGTTTAGTCTGTCTGTGTGTGAGAGCTATTTCATTCGGAAACTAAATTAAAGCTGCAAAGTTTGAAACTTTTTATTGCTGCAGAATTGTGTACCTGCTTAAGTACTTATTGAAAAAAAGCCGGAACTATTCTGATTTTTTGAAAATGAAAAGTAGTGCTTGGAAAATACAAGTTTTTACTTTAGTAAAATATTGGACTAAAATTGGACAGAGAATATTCGAGGGCTGCTATCGTGAGCCGCAATTAATTTAGTAATATACTAGCTGATGCCCGCGACTTCGTCCGCATGGATTTAGTTTTTAGAAATCCCGCGG
This sequence comes from Oeneis ivallda, assembly GCA_029955525.1. NCBI lineage: Eukaryota > Metazoa > Arthropoda > Insecta > Lepidoptera > Nymphalidae > Oeneis > Oeneis ivallda. Next base: position 17,374,217 of record JARPMR010000007.1, read on the forward strand.
GAACTATTTCATTATCCGAAATAAAAAGTAGCTCTCCCGGTCTGAGGAACCACTACTACACCCATTACTATACCCATGCAAAAAATCGCATCAATCCGCTGTTCTGTTGCGACGTGATTGAAGGACAAACCAACAAACAAACACACTTTCGCATTTATAATATCAGTAATGCTGGTAATGCTTTATTATAACACTTTTTATAATTGTCAAATTTTTTACCATACTTAACCAAAGACAAAATTACTTTTGGCTTAATTTTGTCTGTCATTTACGTTTTGTTATTCCACTGTCATTTGCGTTTTGTTATTCCATGTCAGATGCGTTTTTGTTATAAGTACCACGTTTTATAGTAACTTGACGGAAACGTGGTCGAACGGGATAAAAAGTATCCTATGTCCGTCTCCTGGTTCTAAGCTACCTCTCCACCAATTTTCAGCCAAATCGGTTCATCCGTTCTTGAGTTATAAATAGTGTAACTAACACCACTTTCTTTTATATATATATAGATTAATAATAAAAATAAATAAAATAAAAAATAATAATCTAAATAAAATCTGAAGTCAGGATTCGAACCCCCGAACCAATACTTTCACTCCTTCGCTTAGCCGCTACGCCGCCAAAGCTGTGATGGAACGTGTGTAATAAACGAAGACAACACACAAAGGTCGTGATGGAAAAAATCTTACACTTTTTTTCGCCTAGCGGGGATCCACCAAGTCCGTGCCGTCCGATAAGGATCTTCGTTCCAATAAATAAATATAACCAACTTATTTAGGTTACAAGGGTGATGCTGGTTGTCCTTTACACAGGTCAATTAAAACTGGCAAGGACAACCAGTTTTGATAGTTGTATCGAAACAAATATTATGGAGCGATTTCGTTAACTGGATGTATGTATTTATGTGAATGTTGTTTTTTTTGTTTTTTTTTTTTCACATAGCTTTGATACAGCTACCGGTTCCAGGTTTTTGTATTTTACACTGTATTCTAATGTATGATTTTCTATTTTTCAGGTCCACATTGTCCAAAAAAGACAAGGCGACGACCAAAATGAGAGGAACAGCAGCGCACGACCACGAAACGAGTCAAAAGAAAACCTTTTTGAAAAAAAAAACATTCGATTGTACTCTAAAATATCAAATGTATTTTGATCTCCTTACTGAATAATTATTTTATTTATAATGTAATGCCATATTACGGTATAATTTGATGTTAGTTTAATGGTTATCTAGATAAGGGAGTACAGTAAAGTGAACTGAAATGAAGTAAAATACTTTATGAAATAAAAACGACATTTTGTCTAAAACAAAATACATACAATAAGTACTGATACTGCATCTGAGTTCAGTTCAGCTCGTGGATTGATGAGTTTGACCAGAAATATTTGATATTTTACGATCCTACTTAGCAATCCGTCAAATAAATAATATGATCAATCTTACCCTGTCTGAATTGATGCCAGACTATTAAGTGAAAAAGTTGGCCCACGCGCGCTTTTAAACAAAAGCAACACAAATTCCCATAAATCAGGTCTTGTCTTATTTATATAAGTTGTAAATAATACAACTCAATTGCAGACATTATTTTTCAAAGTGAAAATGCTTACTATACCTACCAGTCAGACAATATCCACAATCGTTCGATAGCATCTTCATCTCAACCGATATACGTCCACGTACTGGACATAGAACTCTGGCAAGGATCGCCACAGAACACGATCCTGTGCGACTTGTGTCCATATTGCTAATATGTCACTTGAGATTTTCTGTCCACCAAGTATACTCTTCCAATTTTTTTTGCTGAAAGTACACCGGCCTGCTTTGGCCCAACAAAACAAAAAGTAACCCGTTTCTTATTGACAACTCAGACTTGATGGAAAGTATTGAATATCGCCAATGCAATAATGAAAACCATCATTAAATTGTGTAATTTAACGATTAAGGTTCATATCTATTTGCAGGTGTCATATTAATCTAATGCCTGTTTTCACCAACCATACCTAAATCATCCCTTAATGTCATTTCCACCTTTAGGTGTTCCCCCTTGAGCTTGGTGAAAACTAAATTGACAGAAAGCGTCACCTAACTTAGCTTAGGTAGCCCGTAAAATTTAAGGAACGTTGGTGAAAACGGACATCAGTCTGGTTCAAAATGCGCGATCAGCCGCAAGAATTTTCATTAATGAATTTATTTTTGTAAAATTACATAATTCAGGAGTCAGGTCTGAAACTTTCACCATGTACAATATTTAATGTAAAGTGATGACTTTACATTAAATAATGTAGAACATATAAATGTTTTAATTTATACGTAGTTTTTATATATAATACCTACTTTATCTTTATAATTATTATGATTTTGAATAACTCACAATTTTGAATAATAATTACCACTCACAAGCATACAAACCATAACACAATAATTATGATTTTGTACTCAATAATAAAATTACTGTGGTAATCAATGATTACCGTTTTAGATGTTACTATTTTTATACCTATAAGTAAATATTTATTATCTCTAGGACCGTAAAACTTGTATTTTCTCATATAAAAATCATATTTTCATGAAATACAAACCAAAAAATCAAGGTGCCTTATTAAGTAATTAAATCACTTAATGCACATTATTCTTCTTCGAAATGTGTAATCGTAAATTAAATTTAGGACAAAAGTCACAACTCTGGTATCTTTAAGGTAGAATAGTCAACGACAATGTTTAAATAGTACTTTGCATTTAAATCTTTCTTTGCAATAGTTATAGTGATGTTACTTTAAGTTACAGTTTTTATAATAAATTTGAAATCTTCAATATCTGCTAAACCTTAATCGAGATCGTATTGTATACCTATTGTTAATTTTATTCAGACGTGGTAGTCTGAATAATATTAATAATAATATCTCCAAAACGTTATTAATCAAATTCTCTTCACTCTATGAGCAGATCCTAAATTATTTTTATTCAAATAAAGGATTTGGAAAACTTTTTACAGAAGCTCATTTGTGCTTTATCAAATTATGACGTAATGAAGTAATAATTTAATACCTAAGTGTTTATAGCTATATTACATACTTAGATGTAACTACGTACCTTCAAATATTAATATAAGTGCTATTATTATGATACGTTACTTGGAGGTTCAAAATAATTGCCTTTTTAGATTAATGCGTAAATTTTGAATCTTCGATTGACTTATCGCATTAGATTTAGGTTAAGTGTTTTCAATAAATGAAACGACTTGTCATTTATATCCTCTAGTTTCAAATTAAATTTCATAAATTAGTTTATATAAACTAATAGGTCTACTATTTTCATGTTTGCGGGACTTTTTATATTTATCTTTTGGCGCTGTAACTTTCAATCCAGTGAAATTTTTAGACGGAACGCCAGCAGTAAAATTAGTTTTCTGTACCGACACTAAATGCAAAAATGTTCTTCTTCGATGTTTATGAAAAATAATCTTCACTGAGGATTTTAATTGAAAAGTGTAAAAAGCCCAGCACACTTTGAATTTTTTTAAATTGTATTCCAAATATTCTTTAAGATAATTAGCTATTTGATTCCTTGTAATTTGATAGATAATTTTTTGTCACGCGTCATCATTAGGTATAAGTTTTGAGTCTTCATATTTGTAATTCTTACGAAATAAACGAAATGATTTTACGAGCCAATATTCATTTTCCCAAATAGCTAATCTTTAAAATTGTCTATGTTGTAAATAGGGCAATTCGATCGATTTATACCTATTAAATTATATTAGCAATTAATTCTAATCATCTAAACTAATGAACACAAAAGGTGTGTGTCTAATCTTTTCGCTGCCTTTATCTGTTGAACCGATCTTAACGTTTAACAGAGATAGCTGGGTTAAAACATTTAAGAGCCCCTTTTGATTAGTTGCTCCTGCATGTAAGGACTTATGGGGCTTAAAACGTGGAATCTGGAGGAGAGGTTAGTATATAACCTAAAAAATGCTCGTAAATTCTTTGAGGAATAAAACTCAAGGCTAGCATGTTGATGTGGCAATAGGCTGTTTCCATTTGTCGGAGAACTGATAGCCGTTGGAGTCGTAAAAGCTGGAGACTGTGCCTCGGCAAACGGAGTATAGCAATTACAATTAGCACACTCCCCTTCGGCATCCTGAAACCTGGAAATCGGATTAGGTAAAAACGGAAAGTGGCAGGCATCGATATTGATGCGAAAGGGGTAATATAGGCAATTTTGGCTTTACTAAAAAGATCTACATCCAACAGTAAATACATAATATTGGCTGATAATGAAGTCGCGGGCATCAGATACCTAATTGGAAGAATATGATAATATTACAAATGCGAAAGTATGTATGTCTGCGATACAACAGCGGGTTATATCCAACCCCTCTGCCATTTCTTCATACAAAAACATGCCTGCATAATCTCTGTATGTATGGCGTCGACCCAGCACGGCGTAACATGAATCGCACGACAGCTGTCGACAACGTTAAACAAAGTCGCCTTGTTAATTTTATTAGCAAAGTGTTCATAATAAAATAATACTAAAACTATTTTACGAGTCTACCTGGCCAATTCTATAAGAGAATTGGCAGGTAGACTCGTAGCAGAAAGGTATATTGATTGGCTTACAGTTACACAAATATTAAAAAATATAGGTATCCACATAAAACAGCACAGGATAGATAAATAAATCGAGCCTCGCTCTCGATGTCCGTACGACCACAAAGAATCGATGGAACTCCTTGTTACTTGAACGAAGACCATATGTACCACAAATAGATGTACTTCTAGACTTCTATACAAGCAACTTCGATTAAAGCTCTTATTAAAAAGAGAAAAAATAATTTTTAAAATTTAATAATAGGTACCTAACTACCTAGGTAACATTCTCATTTTTGTAAGAAATTTTTTTTTTTTTAAATTGGATGTCTCTAAAGTCGGTTTACGGACGATAATTTTACGTGATAACGTACCTAATAAAGAAACATTGATGAACATATCCGCTAACCACAGCGTAATACACATAAGCGCACGCGATGGCTGGCGGGCGGCGGCGCGGTGCTCTAGTCACTGCTTGGGCCGATCGTGCCTCTCTATCGCTTGTTCCACGCTCTCGCTTGCATGCACAGGCTCAGGCGTAAAGTGACTCTTTTTCGTGCGTGCAGCCGGTGTTCATCTATACATATATATACATATAATAAAACTGTAACTGGAAGATTTCTGTACATTTAATATATTTTGAAAGTTTTAATTGGGGGATGCTTTACTATCGATACTGAGCCCAAAACAGATTTTTTTTTAATTTTTGTCTGTTTGTTTGTCCTTCTTTCACGTAAAAACTACCGCACAGATTTCTACAAAATTTTATACCGTGGTAGCTTATTACTCGGGTCAACATCTAGGCTACTTTTTATCCCGGAAAATCAAGGAGTTCCCGAGGGACTTAAAAACAAAATCCACGCGGACAAAGTCGCGGGCATCAGCTAGTCGATTTATAAGACTTTATCACGTCAAAAGATTTTTTTCTTGTGCTATGGCGATAAGCTTGTGGCGGACTTTGGTAAGATATCGCAAGGAATCAGGAATGATGTAGGTACACCTGAGGAGGCCTATGTCCAACAATGGACGATTTAAAGGTAACAAAGAAGAAGAGAATTCTTTAAACAGACGAATGTTTGTTGTTTACAATATGTAACAACGATGTCGTAGTTTTCTATACTCGAACAAACCTCAAGGTCAATACCAATATAATATATAATCTAGGTACACTTTTACCTCAGACCTTGAGCACACTCCCTCGATGAATATTAATAACACATATATCCTAATACTTTCAACATCAGCTTTAATTAAATTGCACACCTTACGGCTAACCTTGATACACGCAATACACGAAAAGGAAAAAACAAAATCAAAAATGTTAGCTGACACTGCAACCTGTTACTTTCGTTCTTTTAGGTTTTTAACCATGCGTTCTAGAAGCGCATTGAAAAAACTGCATCATTGTGCTGTATGATTGGCAACTTGAAATTCAAATTTTCTAGTTAAGTCCACTGCTCTAATCAAAATCATCGAAATAAATATTTATAATCCTTTGTACTACTTAGTAAATCCATAACTTTATAGTGTGTAGTGTAAGTGAAACAAATTAGGTAGGTATACTATCTACAGTGTAAATTATACAACGTTGCAAAATTAATATTATTACAAAATGTTATTGAAGCATACCAATTTATTGCCAGGCAAAAATAACTGCTTCGAAAATGACCTGCAGATCAACAGCAAGAACAACGAAAACGCAGCGACGCAGCTGCTTACGAACTCAGATCGCTTTCTTAAAAAATTTACCGTCTCTTGGCCGACAATAGAGTAGACTAGAAAAGTTTTTTATGGAAATATACTTTTACAATTAGCTTTCGAATCTTCTTCTTCTTCTTCTTTGTCAACCGATAGACGTCCACTGCTGGACAAAGGGTCTCTTGCATGAACATCCACAGAACTCGGTCTTGCGCCGCCTGAATCCCCTGTGACTCGTTTGATGTCGTCGGTCCATCTAGTGGGGGTCTGCCAACACTGCGCTTCCCGGTGCGGGGTCGCCACTTCAGCACCTTGGGACTCCAACGACCATCAGCTCTTCGAACTATGTATGTGCTCCGCCCATTTCCACTTCAGTTTTGAGACTCGCTGAGCTATGTCGGTGACTTTGGTTCTCCTACGGAGCTTTCGAATGATCAAGAAAAAATAATACCTATATATTCATCGCGTGTAATAATAAGAAATTAGTTCACTGTAGTTGTAGTGTAACTAGCTAGATGTAAGGTAAGCTATGCTCAATTAGTAGTGCTTACGTTATGGAGAGTTTTTCGTTTAAAATACGTTCGTTATAGAGAATTTGCACTATAGGTACAGGTAAGTACCCACCTACTAAATATTATTAGAAACCAAGAAAAATATAGATACCTAAGTAGTTACCTACTTCGTATTTTCTTTACTAATCAAGTAAGGTAAGTAAGGAATTGAAAAGATTTAATCTCTAATATTATATAAGTATACATAAGTAAGCTAGCCATTAAGTAGAGCATTGCTTATTTTAACTTAAAGCATGTTGTCAACCTTGACTCAGCTTATCTTAACTTAGGACCAGTTATTCCTTTACAAAAATACACGTACCTAGTACATAATATTATTATCTATACTTATACTATAACAGCACTTTTTTGGTTACCATTAATTTGCTCTCTAGCATTAACAGTTAAAAAATATAGTAGGTATGTTAAAACTACTTTTAAATAATAAAAACCATGTACCTACTTGGGTAATTATTCTTAGTTCAATACAGTGAGCAATTTGTTTTCACAGTTTTCAGTAGGTACACCATCAAATGAAACCGTATGTAAATAAAGTTAAGTTTAAATTGTTAACAAAAAGTACGCAGATATAGAGACATTCATATTAGTGTTAAAAATGATAAAATTATGAAGAAAATTAAAGCTTTTAGAACATTACTTTTTACTTTGCTGAAGTAGTTTATGAATTGACAATTTTTTTTGAATTTTAGCTAAGCTGAACTTTACTATTATTCTCCTCTTCCCTTACTTCTTTTCTTCTTTAACCGATTAAGGCTTAAAATTTCACTTTTCCTAGGTGTACTGCATTTATATCGGTGTTCCCATAATTATAATTTTGAAAACAAAAAGGTAAGTATAAGTAAGTGCCGTCTTACAGGTAATTAGGCACCAAATGTGACTTCAACAATGCATAGCGTTGCATTATAATTTCCGGCGATGGTTTCCGCTTTGCGCTACACGTTGCGAAGACAAGCATCTAATTCTAAGTATACCTACTAAACTAATCACCGTTTAGAAAAAATAACCCCTTAAAATACTGTACCTAAACCAATCTACTTTCTAATCGTCCCTTAACCAGTTTAGCCCACCGATATGACCCTCGTCTCTCGCTCGCTGTCTTTTCAATCTTTCCTCCTTACGATCATCGACACCTAATCCTAACTGTTCAATTAACTTCTCTGCTTTATCGCCATTTACTCGTATGAAATCCTTTCGTCTTTTTAACGCTACATCTGGATCGAAAACCCACTTTTGTGGTTCGTACACTATTGGGAAACCAATAATGTTGGCTCGGATAAAAGTTGCTATCGGTCCGACCGGCTCGTGCTTGGTTGCCTCATTAGGTCCATGGGTTGCCTCGATGTGTCGGTAAAACAGCACACACATGGATAAAGATATCTGAAAAAATATATGTTCAAAATTAGAACATTCATCTCGCCAACATCATAAAAAAATAGGGATGTCAACTGCAAAACAGAATGAGAGATCCGTAGGAGAGACCCAGAAATAGTTTCAGATCCCGAATCAAGTCAAGTCACAAATCTACTGGCTATGAGCGGGGCACATAGCTCGCAGAAACAATGACCTCTGGGGGAGAGAAACTCTGGGAAACTACGGTAGACTTATGATCTTACCACATCACATAAGATTTTGACGACCTCCCTGGCGCAGTGGTGAGCGTTGTGGTCTTATAACTGGGAGGTCCCGGGTTCGATTCCCGGCGGGGTCAATATGGGAATTTATAATTTCCGAAATTTCTCTGGTCTGGTCTGGTGGGAGGCTTTCGTTGGCCCTAGCTAGTTACCACCCTACCGTCAAAGACGTACCGCCAAGCGATTTAGCGTTCCGGCACGATGGCGTGTAGAACCGATTAGGGGTATGGGTTGAATTTTCACTGTCATACCCCTTCCAAGTTAGTCCGCTACCATCTTAGACTGCATCGTCACTTACCATCAGGTGAGATCGCAGTCAAGGACTATCTTGTCATCAATAAAAAAAAAAGATGCTCTCTCTGTCTGTCTGTCAAGTAATGCACTTGCAAGAGACTTATTAAGTCCAGCTGTGAACTTCAATTATGTAACATCAAGCTAAACTTAAGGAGCAGTTATTTTATTAAATATATTATGAGTATATTAAATAGGTACTAAGTTCATTCTTGAACATTTAATTAAAAACATTTTCTTCACTAAAACCGAATATAACTTCTAAAGTATAGAACTCCATATAAGGAGACCCTATTTTATTCTATCTAAACAATGGCCTCACTCTGATTTATCTACAAATCCCTAGTGTTCAATATCTCTTTGTCCGAAACAATATTCACCGAATCTAAGTATACGTATTGATTTTCCTGTTACCTAAATTAACCAAGTCATTTTCCGGCGCAGTTGAAAACTGGTAAACAAACAATTAAATTGTCATTACTAATTTACAAAAACACTTCCCCATATTTAGCACGCACTTCGTATTGTTATAGATATACCTATTCTTAACATTTTTTGTTCACGAATTTTTCACACAAGTACCTAGTTAAACAAAACACAAAATACTTACTAAGAAAATATTCATTTTTTATTAATTTTATTTTTATAAGTCTATACGAGACTGCGCGCTTCGTCACACTGGAATCGGCTGCAACTTTTACGAAGCAGTTCAGTTGGCTAACTTTAATGGTAACTTGAATTGCTTGATAAGATTACAACATCGATGACGATGATGACCTATGTTGTACGTGTACGGACTACAGACTGGGGAACGCCGCGCGGATCGTGACTAGGTAGGTATACAGTAGTATGCCTATAAATATTTATTATTTTTATTGTTCTCTGGTTTGACCTTGACTGGGATTTAACCTGACGATAAAATTAATAAATTTGTCTGGTGGGTGGCTTTGGCCGTGACTAGTTACCCCCCTACCGTCAAAAGACGCGCCGCCAAGCGATTTAGCGTTCCGGCACGATGGTGTGTAGAAACCAATTAGGGGTATGGGTCGAATGTTCACTGCCATACCTCTTCCAAGTTAGCCCGCTACCATCTTAGATTGCATCGTCACTTATCATCAGGTGAGATCACAGTCACGGACTAGCTTGTCATCAAATAAAAAAAAATACACGGTTATAATTATTTTGGTAGGCACTACATTTATATTGGTGGTCGGCAATAGTTGAATAACAATGTAAAATTATGAATATAGAATCCTCGACAGCTTTACTATACCTTGCCAGTGGGTATCCTTTTGTGATCTAAGTATTTAGGTGTAAGAAATCTAATTACATGAAATAAAAATTACCAGCAATTAAACCAAAGCCTCTCTGGTGCTAGAAGTATCAGCGAAGAACCACAAAAAATAATAATGAAAAAAAAACAATTTTAAGCATTTAGCAACCTGATCACGCTAAATAAGCAAACGCATCCATAAATATTTCTATATACTTACATACTTGGATATAAAATAGTAGATTATTAACCAAGGGGATAAAGCAGTGTCTTCTGTCGCGGGTGACGATTTAAATCGCGAGCGTAACGAAGTACTGGAGGTTTACTCCCGAGCGTAGCGAGGGTGTTAAAAACTTAAATCACGAGCAAAGCGAGGGATTTAAGACGAGTCCTGAGTGTAGCGAGGGATTTAAGTTCACCCAAGACTAAGACAGCTTTATCACCGAGGAAAATACTCTACTTTTCGTACCATTTGCGAAAAAATTAACACAATAATAATATGAGATAAGCATTTATTAAAAATAATGACAATTAAAATTAAAAGTTAACATTCGAAACATTGGTCCAATTATTATTGATAGAGAGAGTTACATTTTTGTTTGGTACATTTATTGTTGATGAGTTGATTTGAGTATTTCTCTGTTCTTGCGTCTGAGCATTTGCACTGATGGAATCCGACAATTCACTGTCACTGTCGCTTTGATTTAACATCGTAACGTATTTTTAGAACATTTACTTATTTATAAAAATAAATTAAAATAAACTTAACGTTTATGTATTTGAAGAAAACCAAAACGCGGCAAATTCCTAGACTAATATTTTTTTGTCGGAAAAGCAAAGGCATCAAGCTCATACGGCCTCGTCGGTTTTCGTAATTTTATTTAATAATCATAACTGCATAATAAATGCGTATTCCTTTTTCAAAAAGATGTATAATGCTTTATATACAAACTTTATGGTGTAAACACAGATGTAGTTCAGTATCGGTAAGTATTCCAAATTTAAATTACATTCTCCCCCTAGAGGATGAATGAAATTCAGTACAATTTTCTTTCCCTGTTTTTAACAGATTAAAAATGACTATTGTTATGTTCGCTTTTTGTGGCACAGAATGTCACTTTTTTGAGCAAGTGGTACGAAAAATCTATTTCACCTTACTTTAGATGTAATTGTAATACTTACCTATTTTATTTTCATCTAAACATCACAGTGCAGTGGTGCGTTATTTACAAACAAACTGAATTAAATCTGTTGGAAAAACAACAAATATTTATAACATTTCTAAAAGACTGCATAATATGGTTATCTGTGATGACAGGTGACAGATAGACAACATTGGTGTCTGTGGTCTTCCTTTGTACTTCCTTAAATATGTAAGAGCCGGTCAAGGCTTATAATAAATAGTAATAAATATAGTATTAATATTAAAAACGTGTCTTCTCATTAAGAAACCACCCAAACAACTCAATTGGTTATGGGCCCAGTCTACGCTCATCCTGTTGTAGTGTTTTCTTAATGTTAAAAATACGGTGTGGTAAAGCACCAAAGTTAGGACACGTGGCACGTGGTCAAGCGTGCACATCGCGCATTATGGAAGCCATCAACTTAAACGCCATCAACGAAATAAAACTTCGCGACCCAGCGCAATGGGCGGTATGGAAGTTCCGAGTCAGGGTACTTCTAAGGGCGGCAGGTGTCTTGGGCATCGTGGACGGTTCCAGTCCGAGGCCGGATGAGGCCAAAGAAGAGTTTGCAGTGTGGGCAGACAACGATGCGAAGGCGCAGAACATCATAGTTGGCAGGTTAGCGGAAAAAACAATATCACAAGTATTAAGCTGTACTACGGCCAAGCAAATATGGGACAGACTGCATACTGTATTCGAACAAAAAGGAAATTTATCAATACACATCGCTCAAGAAAAGTTTTATAACTTAAAATTTACTGATAAAGATACAATCGCAAATTTCTTGGGACGGTTCGAAGAAACGTTGGCCACATTAGAGTTCCTAGGTGTTAAAATCTCGACGAGCATGGCAATTACGAAGATAACATCATCACTTCCAGCCTCATATAAGCACTTTGTCTCTGCATGGGAATCTGTTCCGGCAGACCAACAGACATATGAAGAGTTATCATCTAGGCTATTAGTTGAGGAGTTGCGCATGAGAGATGGAGCGAGTTCCACCTCGGAGACTTTTAAAGCAGTGAAGAAGGGCCGTAAGTGTTTCAGATGCGGTGGAGAAAATCACTATAAGTTTGAGTGTGGAAAAACTCAATTTAATTTAAAGAAAAATAAGTTTTGTAATTTTTGTAAGAGTTCAAATCACAATTATAGTGAATGTTGGTTTAAAAATAAGTCTAAAAAGTCAAAAGTACCATCTAATGATAAGGACAAAGATAGTAATGCATTTTATGTAAGTATGTCCCCAGCTCTGAATGCACAAACATGTCAAAGTAGGGATGCATGGATTATGGATAGCGGTGCTTCAGAACATATGTGCCATAATATTAAATATTTTAGAGATTATGAAAGTTTTCCAGTGCCAAAGCAAATAATAATAGGAGACGGTACAGTCATCAATGCAGTAGGTGTAGGTAAAATATATTTAGAGGCATATAATGGTGTTGAATGGATTGAAACAAGTCTAAATGGTACTTTACATGTGCCAGATATGAAGTTAAATTTATTCTCTGTCAGTTCAGCTACAGATAGGGGTTATATATTAGAAATGAATAAAGAAAACTGTATTTTCAGGAAAAGTAATAATAAACAGCAAATCTGTGCAATAGCTCATAGACAAGATAAGTTATACATAATGGAATTTAGATACAATGAGAGTGATATTGCATGTGTAGGTAAAGTTAGTGATAATTTGTTAGAGTGGCATAGTAAAATGGGCCACCAAGACATTGAACAAGTTAAAAATATTTTAAAAAGGAGTAACATCAATGTGTCACCTAGCAGTAGTGAGTCTACTTGTGAAGATTGCTTGAAAGGTAAGATACATAAGCAACCATTTCCTTTAAGTGAGGTCAGATGTCAACAACCTGGTGAAATTTTACATATGGATTTGTGCGGACCTATGGAAGTTAGTTCATTAGGTGGTGCATATTACTACTTGTTGATAAAGGATGATTACTCTCGTTTTAGATCAGTTTATTTTTTGTCTAATAAATCTGAAACTGTAAAGTATATTCAAAAATTTTTACAGTATACTACAAATAACTTGGGTCACAAAGTAAAAATAATTAGATCCGATAATGGTAAAGAATTTATTAATCAACAGATGCAATTCATTACGGATAAAATGGGTATAATACACCAAACAAGCTGTGCTTATACGCCAGAACAAAACGGGTGTGCGGAAAGAGAAATTAGGACAGTAACTGAGGCAGCTAGAACTATGCTATTAAGCTCAAGTTTGAATAAATCTTTATGGGCTGAAGCTGTCAATACTGCTGTGTATGTTTTAAATAGAACCAGTAAGAGTAGGGTCAAACATGTAACACCATATGAATTATGGTTTAGTAAAGGTATATTTGACATTAAACAATTAAAAGTATTCGGTTCAAAAGTTTCCGTTCATGTTCCGCAACAAAAGCGTCTAAAATGGGATTCCAAATCCGAAATAGGATACTTTGTAGGCTATGGTGAAAACACAAAAGGCTATAGGATTTATTTTCCAGATAAAAATGATGTTTTAATTAAAAGAGAGGTTATATTTATAAAACAAACAGAATATAATGTGTTAAAAGAGCAAACACTAGAAGAAACTGAATGGCCAGTAGAATATTTAGAAGAAGAGTATGAAACAAGGCTAGATGATGAGTATCATAGCTTTTATGAAGAGGATACAGCGAGTGGGCATGATCTTATGCTAGGAGAACAAGATGAAATAATACAGAGGGAAGCAGAATGTTCTCTAAGTGATCAAGAGCATATAGATCAACCAGGATGCTCACAGAGCAGCCAAGAAATAGGAGAAAATATCCAGAAGGAACAAGAAATTAGTAGACCATCAAGAAAGAAGGTAATACCACAATGGCTTGATGATTATGAAACAGGTTTTGTGACATTATATAATGAACCATTAACATATGAAGAGGCCATGACAAGGGATGATAAAGATAAATGGAAAGATGCCATTAAAAGAGAAATGGATACATTAAATGCCAATAATACTTTTACAGTGGTGAATAAAATACCAAAAGAAACAAATATTATATCAACCAAATGGGTTTTCAAAATTAAAGACACTGATAAAGGAAAATTGTATAAGGCTAGGTTAGTAGCACGTGGTTTTGAACAAAAAGATGGCATTTCAGATGTGTATTCACCCGTTGCTAAGTTAGGAACGTTTAGGATTTTTATGGCCATGGCAAACAAGTTAAAACAATCGGTTTATCAAATGGATGTAGTAGGTGCTTTTCTACATGGAGATATAAAGGAAATAGTGTACATAAAATTACATACAGGAGAGATATGCAAACTTAATAAATCTCTATACGGTTTAAAGAAAGCTCCAAAGTATTGGAATGAGAAGTTTGACAACTTTATGATAAAACAGGGGTTTACTAGGTCCAAAAATGATTCTTGCTTGTATTGTAAAAGAGACAAAGCCAAATATATGTACGTTTTGCTTTATGTAGATGATATTCTATATTTTGGATCAGATCAACAGGAAACACAAAATTTTAAAGTTCAATTATGCCAAAATTTTAAGATGAAAGATTTAGGTTTAGCATCAACATATTTAGGCATAAACATTAAACAAGAAAATGGTATAACTACTCTTAACCAAGAAAAATATTTAATTACAATATTAAAAAGATACCAAATGTTAAACTGTAATCCTGTTTCCACCCCGATAGACCAAAATTTTAATTTTCAAATATTACAAAGAGAAGGGTCTGAAAGTAGTGAAATAGAAACAAAATGTAGACAGTTGATAGGTTCTTTATTATATGCAGCTTGCGGTACAAGACCAGATATATGTGTTGGAGTCAGTTTCTTGAGTAGATTTCAACATTGCACCAGTCAGATGTTATACAAGTGTCTGAAAAGAATATTAAGGTATATTAAAGGTACATTACAATATTCCTTCGCTTACAATTGTAATAGTACATTAATAGAAGGATATGTTGACGCAGACTGGGCTGGTGACATGCATGACAGGAAATCTACATCAGGATATGTATTTAAATTGTTTGGATGTACAATCTTGTGGTATAGCAAGAAGCAAACATGTATTAGTCTTTCTTCAACTGAATCTGAGTATATTGCTTTGAGCTTATGTATTGTTGAAGCAAATTGGTTGAAAAGTCTATTGACTGAGTTTGGTATTAAGTGTAATAACATAACAATTTATGAGGATAATCAATCAGTAATAAAGTTAGCTTATAACTCAGAAAATATCAAAAGATTGAAACATATTGATATAAGATATAAATATATAGTTGAGCAGGTGAATAAAGGCTTGATATCATTAAAATACATAAATACTTCTGAAAACATAGCAGATATTTTAACTAAACCATTGGGCAAAACAATGTTCCAAAAACTTACTGCTAAATTAAAGTAAGAATTGTTGAACTGCTATTTAAAATTAAAATTAAGTTAAATAGTGTTTAGTACTAAGAGTACATAAAATAATACAATTTTTCTGAGTACCTAGTGATAATTTAAAGTAAGTATATAATAAGTATAAACCTGCCATATAAATACTTAAGTACAAGATTGTAAAATGTTAATAAATACTTGTTGAGGGGGGGTGTTGGAAAAACAACAAATATTTATAACATTTCTAAAAGACTGCATATGGTTATCTGTGATGACAGGTGACAGATAGACAACATTGGTGTCTGTGGTCTTCCTTTGTACTTCCTTAAATATGTAAGAGCCGGTCAAGGCTTATAATAAATAGTAATAAATATAGTATTAATATTAAAAACGTGTCTTCTCATTAAGAAACCACCCAAACAACTCAATTAAATCAAAGCTTTTTAATAAAAAAAAATGGATTTCCATTAAATTAAAGCTAGACTGTCTACTAATTATACGTCCTGCTAAAGTGTTGAGTTGGTTGACTTCCTAGTCTATATTGTATTATCTATGTGGTTGACCATAGACAGCATAATCATTGGATGCTAAATTATTGTCTGTGAGCAAACTTCTTCAAGCCAAAAAGCAAAAAGCGGGAAACATTCTGATTGGTCGACGTTAGGACATGCGTATCTACTGTTTTACCGACAGGACGTCCCACGACTCCCACATAAATACGAACATGAAAAATCAATAATTTTGCCAGACAATATTTCTAATTGGTAATGTAGAATATTTTGTGTTATCATTAAAAACTTCCGAAATGATGCAAGAATATGACGATGATTACTTCTTTGAGGAGGACAAAATGTATGTTCATTTAAAAATGTAGTTATATCAGTGTTTTATCAGTACATCCTTTTGTTTTCAGTGTTATCATTTGAGTTCAGTTTTGTTGCGTGTGCAAGTTATGTACCAAAGAAGTGATTCCTTTACTGATCCCAGGTTTTACCCACAACGCACTATGTCCATGTTTGAAGATAGAATGTAACTATCATAATTATTATTATTTTATGTTTTATGCTTCTAATTTTTTGAATTCAGTATGTAAGTAAGTACTTAATTAAAATTAGCGTAAGATTCTTTAATATTCTTCATATAATATAGAGTGACAAGGTACCTATGTGGATATAATATTATTATGCTTATTTTTACATTTTGTTTAAAAAAAACCCGTGAGGTGTCTTGGGAGCTGGGAGTTATGACACGACAATACAATCTCACTCTCTTGTTTGCCACATGAATGAGCGAGACAGAGGATAAAATCTCTTCTGGCTCCTAACAACACGCGCCAAACGCGCAACAACACGCGTTCGTGCATGTTGTTGCCGTTGTTGTTCTTTCCGTTTGTTAATTTTTTTTATAATTGAGCTCCCATCCCCAATGCCCACTGAATGTTCGAAGATTTTTCGCTTCAAAACCTTTAGGTCACGATAGTTTCTCAAAGAATCGATGGATACCTACGTTCCAACTGAAGTGGAAGATGAAGGTTTGAAGTGGAGCGCGGACATACTTAATTATGTTGCGCTTTGACTAATCAGGTTATTTATGCATACATACACATACATGTATTAAATATCTACCGTCGTCCATCAATGATCTAACTACTTCAGTAGAAACGCTACCTAAAGCGGATTAAATGTTCAATTAATCTAATCAAAGTTTCTACTGAAGTAGAGCGGAGAAAAGCAAAGATGTGCTCCGCAGACCAATCAGATCATGCAATGATAAATGAAGGGTGAATGAAGGGTGAGTGAGGTGCCAATGACGTATGTTCTTGGCTTCATTGGATTTTCTTACCAAGAAAAAAGTATAAAGCTAGCAACAAATCTAGCGGAATACCGCGAGCGCGAATACTCGCGTGGTATAAATACTAAAAAAGAGATATACGGGGTGGAAAAAAATTATGGGCCCTGGAGGGGAACTACCTTAAATCCTTAAGTTAGATCATTTTACTTAAAGGAAACATTCCCTTATTTTAAAAAAAACAAAACTGCATTCAAAGTTTTTCAAAAATTCGCTTGATCGCTCACCCGGCAATCGAACCAGCTAAAAATTCAAAAAATAAACACCCGCTATTTTATTGCACTAGTCGATACAGTCGATGTTAAAGATAAAATTTCTCCAAGAAACATTATGTCTTACACTCGTCTGTCGACAAGATATCCATAAAATCGAATTTCTCTAATCAACATTCCCTAGGACTGTTCACCTTACCTCCAAGGTAACGTGTCTTTTACCTTGAACAAGTAAAAGACACGTTATAATTTTCTTATGTCTAACATCCAAAGACATTGTATGGTTTAAGCTTGCTAATTATCTCTAAGTACCTAGTTGAACATTTAGATAAAATCGTTTTTTTGAGAATTGGAAAAAAGACTACACTGTAGAGATAAATTACAAGTCTTGTTGTTTGAAAAGTACCTACTTAAGCTTCTAATATTATTATTGTTCTTGATACTCCATTATTACACAATTACTAAATGGAAGCAAAACAAAACGAAATCGATAAAAATGCTCAAAATGTGTCATTGAATTTCAAAATTGCTGTCCCGCACCGCAAAGTTAAACGTTTAAATTTTTAAACTTTTCGTAAGAAGGAAATGTGCATAGAATTATTATTACCATTAAACGATTTTCTTATCTAAGTCTTCAAAAAGGTACTTAGAGATAGTAAAATTAGCAAGATTTGTACTTCATATTAAACTAGCGGCACGCTATGATGGCCGGTTTGACACATTACAATAGTGATGTGGAATGTCAATTTATTCTCGAACAAAAAACAATTAAGTTTTGTTTTTGTACCTGATTAAATAGGTTTAATAAAACAAAAATGTATATGTTTATTTAATTTATTTGAACGAACTGAATATTTGAATGAAAATGAATATACATACTTTATATGCACACAAGAAACATATGAATACAAAAGATACCAAAAAAGGTGCCACAAAAGGCCATAATTAATCAGATTCGTCCATACTACTATTTTCACTGTCGTCACTGCTATCATCACCTACATTAATAATTATATGTTCGTTTTCTATAATATTATCTATTTTCACATCTCTTTCATAATCTTCCCTTATTAATTTAACAGTTCTATTCACAACCTTTTCCCAGTCTCCTTTAGTCACATGTTCACAAGCTTCTTCTAATAATTTTAGCATTTTTTTTGTGGTAAATGGGGGTTCTGTATTGTGTCTTGCAGCATATCCCTTAATTTGAGCCCACACCAACTCAATCGCATTATACTCACAATGGTAAGGCGGTAACCGTTTATCTCTGTGCCCATGTTCTAATGCTATTTCGTCAATGACGTATCGGATCTTGGTTGGTTTGTTTTCTTTTAAAAGACGTACTAATTCCGCTTTTAACATATTCATGTTTGCATCTACGCCATTTTTACGAAGCCATGCGACGATATCAGCTTTCTTTTGGGATTGGGCAGGTGGCTTGTCAATTTGCATCGAGTGGTATGGGGCGTTGTCCATAATTATAATAGATGGTTCAGGGAGGCTACACAACATTGAGGTAAACCATTCAGTAAACTTTTCTCCATTCATGTCTTCATGATAGTCTCCAGTGGTTTTTGACGCAAAAGCCATGAGAGAACCTTCGACAAACCCGTTGATGGTTCCGGCGTGACAAATTATAAGTCGCGATCCTTTTCCTACAGGAACTTTGGAAGTAGATGCTGCTGTGTCATCGTTCCAAGAACGGCCTACAGTATGGTTAGCATTAAGCCATGTTTCATCCAAGAACACAACATTTTGCCAATTTTTGATTTCTTTCACTTGCCGTAAAAAAGTATACCTTGCCATCGCTATATCAAATCTTTCCATCAATATTTTGCGTTTGTTACATTTTTTGTATCGAAATCCAATGGTCTTCAAAATCTTCGTTAAAGAACTTTCCCCACCGAAGAATAATCCAGCTTCCTTCAGTGAATGCACCAACTTTTTTCTTGTTGGATACTCCTTCTGTAAATAGTAGCCGTAAACATGTCTTCGGATAGCATCGGCATCAAAGCTATCGATGCCTACGACTGGTTTTGCTCGTTTTCTCTTTTTTGGTGTGTGAAGTTTATTTTCTTCTGTGCCAGTCTCGCCATATTTTTTTTTAGTTATCCGTCTAACAGTTCGTTGTCCAATATTAAGCGCATCAGCTACGCGTTCAACCACTGACGTTATAGGTAAAATTGGCCCTCCATTTTGAGCTTCACGATCGAAATAGTTACGAAGGCGTATTACGAACTCACGTGTCTGACTATTTAGAACAGTTCTCTGCGTACGTTCGGTCATATCGACGAAATCCACAACAAAGGGCTTGAACAGAGTCCAAATTAACGAGCAAGGGTCAACAGTAATGCAGTATCAATATTTGAAATCCAAAGCCAGGTCAAAACTATATCACAATCGCATTGCACTGACAGTTTATACTTTTCGAAGCAACGTCAATTCGAAACTGCTTTGTTTTGCATTGAGCATTGACGCGAGTTTGCCGGAGGTAGTAGTTGTGCTAGCCAGCGATCCTATGTGACGATCGTATTAGATTCCATTTTTAAAAATTTTCAATTTAGAAAACCAAATGCCGAGTTGTGGTATATATCATATAAAAATAAAAATTTTACCTTTTGTATGAAACAGCTGATATTTTTTTGCGATTTCAGAGGTTTGTCCACATAGTGAAAATTGTTCATATTCACAAGTACATTCACCCCTTAAATGGTGCAAACTGATTTTTCTACACTTGTATACATTTTAGAAATCAATTTAATAAATAAATTTTGAGTCCTAAACCTAAAACTACATTCGATAAAATTTATGAATCTCTGCACATCACTATCGTCAATAAAGTAATACAATTATTTCCTTCAAAGTCGTTATCAATTAATACGGAACTTCATGAGCGGACAAACGTCAAACCGGCCATCATAGCGTGCCGCTAGTGTAGTTATTGGATGTTAGTTATTAGAAAATTATACCTAACGTGTCTTTTACTTGTTCAAAGTGTACAGTTCTAGGTAATGTTGACTAAAGAACTTGTATACTAAACATTCGATTTAATGGATATCTTGTACGACAGACGAGTGTAAGACATAATTTTTCTTGGAGAAATTTTATCTTTGACATCGACTATATCGACTAGTGCAATAAAATAGCGAGTGTTTATTTTTTGAATTTTTAGCTGGTTCGATTCCCGGGTAAGACAAGCGAATTTCTGAAAAACTTTGAATGCAGTTTTGTTTCTTTTTAAAAATAAGGGAATGTTTCCTTTTAGTAAAATGATCTAACTTAAGGATTTAAGGTAGTTCCCCTCCAGGGCCCATAATTTTTTTCCACCCTGTATAATGTATCTCGAACGTGTCGAATGGTGGAACTAGGAAACTTGAAACGGTTAAAAAATTGCGCCAAAAAGAATTTCAGCGCACCTTTTTCCGCTAGATTTTTCCCTAGCTTACAATAATATCATGTAAGTTTGTAAGTACCTATCTACTTGCATTTTTTAGTTTGTTATCCTTATGTAAATGGAATTTAGGTTTTATTAAGCTCTAGGTACCGAATTTGTTCAGAATGTTTTCTGTACATTTTTGTTTCATTATGTTTTATTTTTGCAAAGCGACACAAATGCTGGAAATCTTAAAACTACCTTGGTATCAGTAAGCGACAGGTAAGTCAATAAAAAAAAATAAAGTGCAATTTAACTGTAAACATTTTACCTATTACTCAAACGTCTATGATGTGTTCAGTGTACTTATCAATATGGAAGAAAACGACAAGATTGAGCCCGATGCTGTTCTCGTTGAGTAAGTACTAAATTGTGATGTTTTACTAAATAGAGTCCTGACCCTGATTAATCGTAACAGTAAATCGAAGCACTAGATTTCATTGCAATTTTGCAACATTGCTGACTGCAAACCATCATCGCCCACCCATAGTAATGTGTGTGGACCTTAATATTTTGTCAACGATTTTTGCAAATACCATAGAAACTACTTACACCTACATTAAAAATGCACCAGTATTTCTGTCTGTTGTATTTTTACAGCACAACCGCTCAACCGATAGTTTGCATTCTTGCAAGCAGAATAATCTTGCAAACAAATATCTTAATTCCACGGAAAACAGTTAACTAAAATAATTTGACGCAGAAATTACAAGACGTACCTAGTAATTATCATTACTTATACTCTTATAATATTACTCTTATAATATTATGGTCACACTAGAAAGTACAACTTAATATTATTGTCTATTAACTTGTGACTTATTGTAATCAATAATTACTTTACGCAATTTCAATGCGAACATGAGAAAAATCTCATTTCTTCCTCCTCAATGCGGTTTCTTACTCATTATTAGTATCATACATAGATGCCATAACTTCTTCACTTTCGTTTCGTTACATATTTCTTACTCAATAGGTACTCATTAATGCTCGGTTGATGCAAAATAGGGAGGGCTATATTAATTTAATTTTATTGATTTTCAGAAAAATACAGGAAATATTTGAAGATCCCGACTGTATTGTCAATGATTTGAGACGGGAAAGATACATGATACAGCATCAAAATCTGATGTGAGTTTAGTGTGAAAACAGAGAAGATTTATTGTGTGGCTACATCTAGATCAATTTTAAATTATCAGCTAGTATTAGACGTATTAGGTAATACTAATAGATATACACTTACACTTTAGCAGTTGTTATATTATAAGGGTAAGACCGAACTGAGCAGAACTGTACTGCAGCGAAGCAACGCGGCCAAATCTTCTTCTTCTTTATCAACCAACTGCGACTCGTTTAATGTCGTCATCTACCTAGTGGGAGGTCTGCAGACACTGGATTTTCCACTGCGGGGTCGCCACTCACCTTAAGACGACGAACGTACATCAGTTCTTCGAAATATGTGCCCTGCCCATTATTGCGACACGTTCAGCTATGTCGGTAACTTCTAACGGATCGCCTCATTTGATCTTGGAGGGATAGGTACTGCGAGAATCTCTCAGCTCGCCATCGCTCGCTGAGTGACCCTGAGCATTCTTATGAGGTCCATATAGTTAGTTAAATATAGGTCTATTGATTTATTTATATTATATTATTATTAACGTGTGCTGTGTGGTGACGGCAGATCAGAATACAGTTGTCACCACCCCTCCTCTTCCCGCGGGTGTCGTACGAGGCGACTAAGGGAATATAACGGAAAACGGGCTGCAGCGTCCTCTGTGCTACTACTAAGTACCATCTACTGCGATCACCAACCCATCTGCCCAGTGTGGTGATTATGGGCAAACCTTCCTCTTGGGAGAGGCATTTAGTCCAGCAGTGGACTGTTATAGGCTATTGATGATGATTATTATTAACGTAACTAACTACCCAGCAGCGTAACTACGCAACAAAGCAAAGTTACTCCCATGTTATTACATCCGTTTTACTTCCGTTCATCTTCACTCAACATATTATAGGTAACCGAATGACTGACAAACAATAAATGTAATTGTGTGCAATGAAGTATATGTAAATAAATAAATAAACAAAGCTGCAAAGTTCTTGTTCTATTGTTCCGCTGCAGTTGACTAACCCGCTCCAGAGTCAGTCCCGCTGA
Organism: Oeneis ivallda; assembly: GCA_029955525.1. Classification (NCBI taxonomy): domain Eukaryota; kingdom Metazoa; phylum Arthropoda; class Insecta; order Lepidoptera; family Nymphalidae; genus Oeneis; species Oeneis ivallda. The sequence goes on from JARPMR010000007.1 coordinate 17,397,481, forward strand.
GTCTGCTCTTACCTTTACTTTGCTAATGGCTAACGCTTACTTACTGTGTGGAGTCAGATTTAGCTAGTTTTTACCTAATCAATAAATTAGTAAAATCGCTCATGTGTTTTCTTTGACCTTTTCAATAGATGTAGATAGTTTCATAATAAATGAAGGTGATCTGCTCGTCTAATATGAGGCATCTCGAGAATTACATGAATGTCAACATAATATGGTTGCAGCGTTAACACTTAAGGTAGGTAGTAGGTACTTACTAATAACGGTTCTGAAGAAACAAATATGTACACGATTTACTAGTTGGTACGTTGAGAGTACGCGTAAACTAGCAAATTGGATGAAGGAAAAACATGACATATGGATCCTCTGCCGACAGCGACTTTCGTGGTATTAGCAAACTTTTTGTACTTACTTTATATCTATAAAGATGGGTTATACATGAATTATTTTTGCATAAGTACCTATATTTTAGTATCCACTTTGATGAAGTATCTAATTAATTTTTTTTATAAATAAAAATGAATGTTGGTAAGCGCATAACTCAAGAATGGATGGACCAATTCGGTTAATTTATTTTTTTGTATGTTCCTTAAGGTCCACGGAAGGTTTTAATACTTAATAAAAAAAAAACTAAAAAAATTTATAATAGATAAGTTGGCGGTACGAAGTTCGCCGTGTCAGCTAGTTAATTATAAAGAAGACATGAAACCAAATATAACAAAAAATTAGATTTTTACACATGAGTTCCAATTTCAGCAAACAGTTAAAATTAATTTTCCAGGGGGATGACGGTAACATCAGGAAATGTAGCGCTTAATAAAGATGAGAAAAACCTCATCGGCATCAGCATTGGAGGAGGGGCGCCGCTCTGCCCTTGCCTTTATATCGTGCAGGTAAATATTTGCCTTGAAAAACTAATAAGTATCCAAATAAAATGTTCCATCTCCATGAAATTGGTGATAAAAGAAATGTGAGAAGATACTCACATCACTCGCGCTGACTAAAATATGTATAATCGACGAAGTTGGTCACTATAGTTCATATTTTGATTAAACTTAAAAGGCGAGGCGCAAATATGAAAAACTTGACAGTAGTTTCATATTTGTGCCTTTTGGTGTGAAGACCCTAGGGCCGTGGGGCCCGGAGGCTCGAGCACTTTTTTAGAACTACCTATCTAAAAGGGTGATCGAGTCTACCGGGGATCTAAGAGATGGCAGCTACCTTGGCCAAAGGATTAGCTTGGCCATCCAAAGGGGTAATGCTGCCAGCATCTAGGGTACTATGCCACACTGCGGTGACTTCGATGGGGTTTTAGATTTTATTTAGTTTCCAATTTTAGTTTTATTTAATTCATTTACTTAGATTGAAGTTTGATTATGTTTCTCTCAAATCATGAACATTTCCATTTCCAGATATTTGACAACACACCAGCGGCCAAAGATGGAACACTTCAGAGTGGGGACGAACTTGTTGGGGTTAATGGGCAGACTGTCAAGGGGAAGACGAAAGTCGAAGTTGCTAAGATGATACAAGCAGCTAAGGTAAGCTAAAATAATATATCGAACTAAAAGTATCACTTTATATCTAATATTAGGTATAACGTTATAGCGATATTTTTAGTTCGATAAATTAATTGAATTTGTTATTTTATAGTATAATTAATTGACTCCGATTGACTTTAACTGAGAATAATTAATGGGATAAGAATCCTAACAGTCAAAACAGTTACGGTAGGATCAAAAAAAAATTATCAAGATGAGAACGTAATTAAAATTACTGCAAGTTCTCATTAAATTGGTTAGTGAGTACCGACCTATTTTTTAACAACCAAATCTTATTAGTCAGGGTACTTATCTGTTAGACTTTTGTCCATTATGCAAACAGGAAGTACCTACTTATATCTATTAGATGCAATATCTTTTGTTTTTTTTTTTCAGGATACTGTGACGATAAATTACAATAAACTTCACGCAGATCCAAAACAAGGAAAATCGTTAGACATAATTATGAAGAAGGTGAAACATAGACTGGTAGAGAACATGTCCACGGGCACAGCAGATGCCCTGGGGCTGTCTAGAGCTATACTGTGCAATGACACTTTAGTCGCGAAATTAAACGAGATGCGAGAAACTGAAAACACTTACAAAAGATTGGTGGAACACGCGAAAAGGTCAGCTTTTACAAAATAAGTACTAAAATAATACAAAAGTTTTTGACGTGATAACGTCTCATAAGTCTATGAACATGAACATGAAAAATATGTAGTCTTGAGTTATATAGGGATAACTTATGTTTAAGCATATTCTCAAGTTACCACCTTTCTTACGATTGTAATTAGGTATCACCTGTGGTTTGAAATTAAATTTAGTTCTACACGTAGCTTCCGAGTGGACAGACGTCCCAGTTTTCATTTATATTCGTTTTTAAAAACCCTTCCGCCAGGCCTCCCGACATAATTGGCGCAGAGCGGTACGATCGCGATTGTCGAATAAAATAAAATAGTGATTTAATCAAACTCTTAAGCACTATTATCGCGACGCGGTCGAAAAGAACTTACATCTACTCGGCGTGACCTGGTGAGAAGACCAAGACGACAAGAAACCGGAAGCAGAACTCAAAACCAGCCTGACATCGGCATGCTCGTGGGGTAAGCATACAACTTTGTTGCCCTCGGGAACCCTGTACAAACAACATTAATCTCTGTTTGCTGTGCATGGGTTATTGATTCATCCTATAACTATAAGTATTACTTGAAATACTTACAAATTAAATATTTTTTATTATTGTTAAGAGATTGTGCGTGCTAAAATGGCGACAGAACAGACTAAATCAGAAGATTCCATCATACAAAGAGAGATAGATTTCAAAACGCTATCATTCTTCTTGCCTTGTTATGACGGGAACAAGAAGACCTTATCTTTTTACATCAAAAGCGTAGAGAGTGCGTTAGATTTAATAGACAACAGACAAAACCCAAGTGTTGCGTGCTTAATACGTAATAAATTAACAGGTAAAGCTATAGAAGCATTGTCAGAGTGCACCGATTTCAATAGCTGGGATGCTATAAAACAAATATTGATACGTAGATTCGGAGAGTTCCGAGACGAAATACAAGTCGTCCAGGAACTGATGAATTTAAGAAAAGATAATTTAACGATAGATTCATTTTCGGAAAAAATAAGAGAATTAACTTATACACTAATAAATTTAGATCAAGCAAAAAAAGACTACTATGAAAAAATGGCAACTAATGTATTTTTAGACCAGTTAGACTCCATTTTGGCGCTAAGCGTTCGCGTCCAAAATGCAATTTCATTGGAACAAACTATAGTCCTTGCTAAACAAGAGGATTTAAAGTTAAAAAATAAAAGAGCTATGGAAAATAAAACTAAACAAACATCAGCTCCAAATAACAGGTTCCAAAAACCTGCATTGCCAAATAGGTTTATTCGTCAACCAGCAATGTCACCTAGATTCAATTCTCAAAATGTGAATCCTATAAACAGACCAGTATATCGTAACCCACAACAATTAAGTAACCCTAGATCGGCACCTCAGCCCGGTCCTTCTAACTTTAACATAAACAAACAATTGAAGCCCGCGCCCTACGCGCCGGTTAACTACCAAACTGATCCCCAGGATCAGCGGGAAGAATGCCCGGACGAGGAATATAATGGTGAAACTTGTGACGATTCGGAAGAGTTGGACGATAACGTTCAAAATTTTTATCAGGTAGCGGAGGAAGAATTCCTAACGTAGTGTACTTAAATCTTCACCATCGCAATCGCCTTCCTTATATTTACGTGGAAGAATTAGGTGGTCGGTTATTAATTGATACCGGAGCTTCGCAAAGTTTAATCTCACCGGACGCTTTGCTAAATGTAAACACTCGACTCGAGCGTGAGACTCATTACATTAAGACAGCTCATAAGACATAACGTAACTACACTAGCGGCACGCTATGATGGCCGGTTTGACACATTACAATAGTGATGTGGAATGTCAATTTATTCTCGAACAAAAAACAATTAAGTTTTGTTTTTGTACCTGATTAAATAGGTTTAATAAAACAAAAATGTATATGTTTATTTAATTTATTTGAACGAACTGAATATTTGAATGAAAATGAATATACATACTTTATATGCACACAAGAAACATATGAATACAAAAGATACCAAAAAAGGTGCCACAAAAGGCCATAATTAATCAGATTCGTCCATACTACTATTTTCACTGTCGTCACTGCTATCATCACCTACATTAATAATTATATGTTCGTTTGCTATAATATTATCTATTTTCACATCTCTTTCATAATCTTCCCTTATTAATTTAACAGTTCTATTCACAACCTTTTCCCAGTCTCCTTTAGTCACATGTTCACAAGCTTCTTCTAATAATTTTAGCATTTTTTTTGTGGTAAATGGGGGTTCTGTATTGTGTCTTGCAGCATATCCCTTAATTTGAGCCCACACCAACTCAATCGCATTATACTCACAATGGTAAGGCGGTAACCGTATAACTCTGTGCCCATGTTCTAATGCTATTTCGTCAATGACGTATCGGATCTTGGTTGGTTTGTTTTCTTTTAAAAGACGTACTAATTCCGCTTTTAACATATTCATGTTTGCATCTACGCCATTTTTACGAAGCCATGCGACGATATCAGCTTTCTTTTGGGATTGGGCAGGTGGCTTGTCAATTTGCATCGAGTGGTATGGGGCGTTGTCCATAATTATAATAGATGGTTCAGGGAGGCTACACAACATTGAGGTAAACCATTCAGTAAACTTTTCTCCATTCATGTCTTCATGATAGTCTCCAGTGGTTTTTGACGCAAAAGCCATGAGAGAACCTTCGACAAACCCGTTGATGGTTCCGGCGTGACAAATTATAAGTCGCGATCCTTTTCCTACAGGAACTTTGGAAGTAGATGCTGCTGTGTCATCGTTCCAAGAACGGCCTACAGTATGGTTAGCATTAAGCCATGTTTCATCCAAGAACACAACATTTTGCCAATTTTTGATTTCTTTCACTTGCCGTAAAAAAGTATACCTTGCCATCGCTATATCAAATCTTTCCATCAATATTTTGCGTTTGTTACATTTTTTGTATCGAAATCCAATGGTCTTCAAAATCTTCGTTAAAGAACTTTCCCCACCGAAGAATAATCCAGCTTCCTTCAGTGAATGCACCAACTTTTTTCTTGTTGGATACTCCTTCTGTAAATAGTAGCCGTAAACATGTCTTCGGATAGCATCGGCATCAAAGCTATCGATGCCTACGACTGGTTTTGCTCGTTTTCTCTTTTTTGGTGTGTGAAGTTTATTTTCTTCTGTGCCAGTCTCGCCATATTTTTTTTTAGTTATCCGTCTAACAGTTCGTTGTCCAATATTAAGCGCATCAGCTACGCGTTCAACCACTGACGTTATAGGTAAAATTGGCCCTCCATTTTGAGCTTCACGATCGAAATAGTTACGAAGGCGTATTACGAACTCACGTGTCTGACTATTTAGAACAGTTCTCTGCGTACGTTCGGTCATATCGACGAAATCCACAACAAAGGGCTTGAACAGAGTCCAAATTAACGAGCAAGGGTCAACAGTAATGCAGTATCAATATTTGAAATCCAAAGCCAGGTCAAAACTATATCACAATCGCATTGCACTGACAGTTTATACTTTTCGAAGCAACGTCAATTCGAAACTGCTTTGTTTTGCATTGAGCATTGACGCGAGTTTGCCGGAGGTAGTAGTTGTGCTAGCCAGCGATCCTATGTGACGATCGTATTAGATTCCATTTTTAAAAATTTTCAATTTAGAAAACCAAATGCCGAGTTGTGGTATATATCATATAAAAATAAAAATTTTACCTTTTGTATGAAACAGCTGATATTTTTTTGCGATTTCAGAGGTTTGTCCACATAGTGAAAATAGTTCATATTCACAAGTACATTCACCCCTTAAATGGTGCAAACTGATTTTTCTACACTTGTATACATTTTAGAAATCAATTTAATAAATAAATTTTGAGTCCTAAACCTAAAACTACATTCGATAAAATTTATGAATCTCTGCACATCACTATCGTCAATAAAGTAATACAATTATTTCCTTCAAAGTCGTTATCAATTAATACGGAATTTCATGAGCGGACAAACGTCAAACCGGCCATCATAGCGTGTCGCTAGTTTAGACACGATACAGTCGCATACATTCCACTCCCAGCGTTGTTTAACTGTAATTACGTCCATAAGTTTTTGTTATTTGACTTTGACTCGGATTTTATAGGCTTAATCGGAGTAGACTTACTCGTTCCATTAGGATGTAAAATTGACATGAGAAGCATGACGTTAAAAACAGATTTCGTCACGATCCCTATACGAGGCGACATGAAATCTTATACCACAATAGAACCACAGTGCGAACAAGTAGTTAATATTCTTTGCAATTATAGTACAGGAGACTACGAAATGTTGGAACAAGTGACTAATCACGGACTAATATTTCCATCTGCATTAGTTTCTGTAAAATCAGGAGTAATGACAACAACAGTCATAAACAAGTCTGAGAAAAGGATTAGTATTCCTAACAACTACAAAATAAAATTAACACCATTAGATAGAGAGCCATTTCAACAAAACGTCGTATCACTTAACAACACCACATCTTACACGGAGTTAGACAAACTTCTCAAAACAAATCTTAATAGGCTTAGAACTGACCATATGAATGACGAAGAAAAGCGAGAAATAGAGCGATTATGTTACAATTATAGAGATATATTTTATTGTGAGGGCATCCCTCTCACGTTTACTCATCAAGTTAAGCATAAGCTTAGGATAACAGATGACACGCCTATTTTTGTGCGTAACTATAGACAGGCACCTAAACAAAAACAGGAGATACAAAAACAAATAGACGAATTATTAGAGCAAAATATAATAAGAGAGAGCAGTTCTCCTTGGTCATGTCCAGTTCACATAGTTACGTAGAAGTTATAAGAGACTATTATTCATTTAAGTTAGCTCAAAAGACCACAGATATATACGGTCATAGTTTAGTAATAAGAAACCAAATAGAATACCTCGTAGATAGAATAGAAAGTAAACTCGTTTACTTAGGATCTAACGAGATTAGTTTAGGAAGAACATATATACCTAGAGTTAAAAGAGGATTAATTAATGGATTAGGATCAGTAGTTAAAGCAATCACAGGCAATTTAGATCAAGAAGATGCAATTAGATTAGTAACACAGATTCAGGAAATCAGGAGGCTAGCAGTAAACAAACAAAGCGAAACTTTAGGAATAATGTCAGAATTATTCACTGAATATCATAGTAAATTAGAAGTAATTGTTAAAAATCAGAGAGAATTAAAGAAGACAATAGATGAACTAATTAAACAAAATGAGGCAATCATTAATGATGTAACTACAATGCAAATATATAATCAGATTGAAACTTGTCTGCAACAATTGTATGATAGAGCTAGTACTTTAGAGAATGCTATTACATTCTGTCATCTAGGACGTTTACATCCTAGCATTGTTGAGCCCAGCCATTTAATTGCTGAATTAGGGAATATTCAGAATGATATTGAGATAAATGATGTTCAGTTACCATACGCACCCTCTCTTAAAAATATACATGTCATAGAAAAGTCTATAGTTGTTAAAGCGTATAGTACTAATGAATCAATTACCTTTGTATTGGAAATTCCTTTAGTTACTAAACATCCATATAAATTACTCCATTTATATCCGATTCCAAATAAAAATAATGCTATCCTCATACCTATGAATCCTTACCTTCTCTTGGGTGGCAACGAGTTCGCATATCCTCACGAGCCGTGTACATCCATCACTGAAGAAGACGTCCTATGCCGTCACGTCCAATGGCACCAGCTGAAAGACTCACAAGATTGCATCGTCCAGTTACTACAGCACAACGAACCGAACAACTGCACCTATGCAACGGCAAATTTCAACGATACTATAGTACAGCAAATAAAAGAAAATAGTAGGATTGCTATCCTGAAACAAGAAGAGGTTTTTAAGACAACGTGTGGAGACAAAGTCCAGTACCAAAGGAATAATGGCGTAGCACTCGTCACCGTTGACAGAGAATGCACCGTTGACGTGGCAGGAAAATCTCTACGTACGCATAAAAGGTTCCTCAACATTATGGAAACCATACCTTTGCCCAGAACACACAACACGGTAACCAGAAAGGATGCACCCATAACATTGCAAATAGAAGACGTTCCACTGGATAGCCTTAAGGATCTGTTAAAGAAAACTAAGGTTATTCAACCAGTTCCAGAGGGTCCAGCCATCACCCAAAAACCCAGCTGGATGACAGTATGCTTGTATATAGGCATTACAGCAGTCGTCGTGGGAGTCGTCATACGGCGATATAAGCAACACTTCAGGAGGAGCCCAGCGACGCCAGCAGTCGTGCAGCTCCAGTGTCAAGAGCCACCGCAGCAGCAGTCTTCGGCGTGCTTCACTCTTAAAGGGGGAGGAGTTATATAGGGATAACTTATGTTTAAGCATATTCTCAAGTTACCACCTTTCTTACGATTGTAATTAGGTATCACCTGTGGTTTGAAATTAAATTTAGTTCTACACGTAGCTTCCGAGTGGACAGACGTCCCAGTTTTCATTTATATTCGTTTTTAAAAACCCTTCCGCCAGGCCTCCCGACATAATTCTTGTCTCAAGAATTTCTTCCAAAATTCATACTTACTATATTAATATTATAAATGCGAAAGTGTGTTTGTTTGTTGTTTGTCCTTCAATCACGCCGCAACAGAAGGACCGACGTGATTTTTTGCATGGGTATACTTAGTTGAGAACCTGGAGAGTGACATAATATGCTACTTTTTATCCCGGAAAATCAAAGGAAAAACTTAATAAAAAAAACTAAATCCATGCGGACGAGGTCACGGGCATCAGCTAATGTTTCATATTATTTTAATTTTAGTTCGGTGATGGGGAAGCATTAGGATTTAGGAATTGATATTTACCTAAATTTTTTCCATGTGTCGGGATGATACAAATCACACGAACTTTCTACATGTTTATTTTTTGGCGGACATGAGTTGATATTCCAAGTATTAATCCGTGTAGAACGTATAACTTATTGTTACATAGCTTATAGTTAAATAACTTCGCTTTCAGGATGCTCAAATCATATTTTGATCTTCTCCAAACTTACAAATCCCTGGGTGACATATTCGCGGCTATCGGTGTGAGAGAGCCTCAAGCCAGAGCATCTGAAGCATTCACGAGATTCGGACAATACCATAGATTGCTAGAGAGGGATGGAATCAAAATGTTGAAAACCCTAAAACCAGTAAGTGCTTTTACTATGGTCTTCTTTGCGCATGACAACATTATTGCGGCAGCAACTCTGCGTATTGGATTCTATGAAGATGTGCTGCAGTAAACATGTTGCACCTACTAATAAATAACTTATACCTACATCGTGTATACAAGCGCCTGAAAAAGTATGTGAGCAGTTGAAGTGCATAATGTAAAAGCCAGCGTATCTACTAAAGTTGATGTCATATTATTATCTATTCGTATCAATGATGCCAAAGAAATGCTCCTAGATCGAACTTCGAAGAGCTATTTAGTAAATTCGTGTAATCCAAAACGTGTAACTTACCTTTATTTTCTAGATATTAGCCGATATGGGCACATATCTCCACAAAGCGATACCCGACACGAAACTGACGATACGCAAGTACGCCGATACGAAGTTCGAGTATTTGTCCTACTGCCTCAAAGTAAAGGAGATGGACGACGAGGAATACGGCTACAACGCGCTGCAGGAACCTTTGTACAGAGTTGAAACTGGGAATTATGAATACAGGTACCTATGTAATCTTTACCTACATCTTTGGAAACTCAGTCGATAGTTACGTCTCATAAAGCACTAAGCAGCAAATTAAAGTACAATTTAAGAGTGGGTGTGCGTTCGTTAACAGTAAACAGATTTGATTTTTACAGTAGTAGATCAAGTTTCAACTATCCGAAAAAAAACACGCAAAAATTACATCATACTGCCAAGGGACGTGCTTGGGCAAAAACATAAAATGATGAAATTTGTTCGATAATAAAAAATCGCGAAGTTAGGTCTAATTTTTAACCAATATTCATTTATTTTCAATGTGTTGCATATTACAGAGCCAAAATTTTTACATTAAATTCCGATTGATACTATCAAGAGAGTAGCCTAGTGAATTGAAAAGAAAATGAATATTTTACGAGTTACAAAGTATTTGGCGCTTACTACACTCCTATTCCGCGCAAAACGCTTTTTGTAGCGCCTCACATGAGGTTACGGCATGTTTTATTTCATCGCGAAATCCGTTTTTTTTTTGGTGTTATACGCGTTCTTAAGTCGCTGCTTATAGGGGTTAATGCCTATCCGCAATGTGCCGCTGAGTCTAGCGAATCCCTGTGAATCATTTTATATCATCCTTAATAGCTTAATAAAAACACTTAATTTTAATTGCACTACGCTTTCCGAAGCGGGTTGCCATTGCTAAACCTTACAATCTTTGGTACTAAATGTCAATAATTTTATTATATTGTGTTTAAAAGTTTCTTCCTTAATTTTAACGATCTCGCACAAAAGTCTATGGAATATCATATTTTTACGTTGCTTTGAACTTTTCGCATTTTATCCATACGGCAGAGTACCTACAAGTAAAGCAAAGTGAGGTTTTAAGTATAATTGTAGTAAATACTTAAGCACTTAAATTTTTTCGTGGTGGCGCGTCAATAGTTAGTAGCGCGTAGCGAGTAGTAGGCGCGCGTAGTTGCACCCAGAGGGCGCGAAGAAACTACCTAGTTACGACAAAATATTCGAATGTGAACTTAACAACTAATTAACGTTTAATGGCCAATTTTTGTTTAAGAAATCGTCTCAACTTACCTAGCTACCTACGCCTACGCGATTCAATTTTTATTTATTGTCTAAGATTTTCCAAATTGAATTTTCAGATTAATTCTTCGTTGCCGTCAAGAAGCTAGAAGCAGATTTGCTAGACTGAGGTCAGATGTTTTAGTAAAGTTAGAATTATTAGACAATAAGAAGACGCAAGATGTTGCTTATCAACTACGACGATTCATACAGGGGTTGGCTGTTTATCTCAAGTTAGTATTTTACTAATTAGGGACAATATGTACCTATAGCCTCCTAGAAAAGAAGGGATCCAAGAAATCAATCCATGAAACCAGAGTCTGGGTCTGGTTTCATGTACCGAAGATTTTTTGGAGACTGAGATTTCTGGTCCTTCACACCGAATTCATCATAAGTGTTACCAAGATATTTTAATGTGAATTTCTAAATTTCAGTGAGACGGTAGAACATATAAAGGAGAATTCGTCTCTTTTCCCGGTTGAAGTTGATCTTTCCCAAAACGCATTCCAGTATAAATCCACAGAACAAATCATACAGGATAGTCAAGATGATGACGAGGAAATAGAATTCGCCAAAGAAATACAAGAATACCACGATATATCGGACGAAGAAAGCAAAGATACGAAAGGGAATAACCGACGACAAACCAAAGACAAAGATGATACAGATTCATCAGAACAATTGCTGCCGGGACTGACAGCTCTAGCTCTTGAAAGTGACAGTAATGTTAATGTCAAAAGTGACAATGACAACTTAACATTGTTGACAGAATTAGGACTAGTCGACACTCGTACGGATGATTTTGGAGATTTCCAGAATGGTCTTTTAGACGAATTTTTGCCGAAAAATAATTCGGAGATGACAGACGATGTTTTTGATAAGTTGCTTCATGATTTGAGTGTGGGAAATTAAAAAGAAAAGAAAGGAAATTATCGAAATATTCTTTTTTTCTAAGAGAATGTTTTTATTACACATACAAACCCACTAACTTGAATATTTTGCATTTGATAAAAGAGGATTAATAGGAGAATTATTTTTATTTTAAAAACTGTAGGTATTCCAATAAAATGCTTTCTATTTTACGTAAGGCTTTTAATAACTTTAAGTCATAACCATTTTTTTTTGTCATTCATTTTGTACTTATGATATTACATAATTAATTTAATGTTCTTTACACCAAAATAAAGATACTTTAGGCAAAAGGTATACAATATATAAATAAAAATTTAACACAGCTTTATTATTATCACGCTAAAGTACCTACCTACCTACCCTACGCCAGCAGCCAAAATAGGTATAATAACATTATAGTACTTTCACATTAAATGAACATCTTATTATTGTACACGAAAAATAGAAATACCTAGAAAGTTTACATTGGATTTAGTACGATAGCATGCAAGAGCGGTCTTACCAGTAGGTAAAACAATCAACGATTTAGAACAGTAATTCCCAAAGTGGTCCAGGTGGACCCCCAGGGGTCCACGGGAGACTCGACGGGGGTCTACGTTGGCGTGACAGAAAAATGGGGGTTCACAATTCGTAAGCGGGGGTCGATAGTGAAGCCGCCGCCGACGCGCCGTCTGCAACGCTTGTTCAGACGTGCAAAGGGACCAAATACGACTTGTGGGTGGTGTGTGTGCTTGCAATCTTGCATGAACTTGTTTGATTCTTCACCAATATAAATACGAATGCCAAGAATAAACGTTACTCATTTGTTCCCGGAATTTCGGAGAGAAAAGTACCTAAAGTGAATCGATCTTAGTGATTGCCAGCGACGGAAAAAGTAAGTAGGCTGCCTTTTGCTATACATACTTTTATTTTATTTATTACTTATTTATTTATTTAGAACAGAAATCCGAGAAAGGTAGAACTTTTTGTCCCTAATTTATTAGTAATTGTTTATTTCCCGACTGTGTGGTGTTTCACTAATATAAGTCATCTTTATTATCAACCCAGCGAGGTCTCCTCTAAGAGAAGGGTTACAGGCCATAGTCCACCATGCTGGCCCAATGCGAATTGGTGGACTTCACACACCTTCGAGAACATTATGGAGAACTCTCAGGTGTTACGTGTACGTTATTAATGTTTAATTTTGATTGCAGGTACAATTATATTTTGATTTACTATACTTACTTAATATAATATTGTAAAATATGATAACAATAATAATAATTAATAGTTACTTACATAGTATTTGAATAAATACAACACAAGAAAATATACTATTTTTTTATTTTTACCACTCCGAGTTTTCTAAATAAAATAAGTGAGAATTGATTGGTTTTTGTGCTGTGAGTAGATGTCAAAAATGTAAGCTTGAGATGGAATCACTTCTTTTTGAATGGTCAACTTTACTTTTGACATCCACTCACAGCACAATCAATTAATTAATTTACCAATCAATTCTCTTTTTTTTTTCAAAGAATGTTGTTTTCGTGGTTGGAACTCACTCGCAACGCCAATTTTCATAATTTATCTTCACATTTTTTGTCGACTGGAAATATGATAGAAATTTAGCTGCAGGGGGTCCACCGGAACCAGCAAACTTTTGAAAGGGGTCTATGAGCAAAAAAAGTTTGGGAACCTCTGATTTAGAAGATTGTTTTAGCTACTGCTAAAACAATCTTCTAAATCTTAATATATTATATAAATTACGTGTCACGTTGTTTGTCCGCGATGGACTCGTAAAGTACTGAACCGATTTTTATCAAACTTCGTAACTACCTATCTGTAATTGTGTCCAACTTAAAAGATAGGATAGTTTTTTTGGTTTGGGATAGTTTATTTGTTTTATTTATACCTATAGATAAAGTTACCTACGAAGTTCGCTGGGTCAGCTAAATTAATATATTCACGCAGGGACCCAATGGATATACAATCCAACAGGTATAGCATAGCAAGTTTGTCCAACAAGAGAAGTAGGTATATATCTGTCTACTAATCCAGTAGTGAGTGTATTGGTTTATGACGAAGAAGTTCTAATATTGTGAAAGAACTCTAAAAGTTCAGGTTTATCTAAAGAAAAAAATTACACTTTCAAGTGTTCAAAATGCTGATAATGCTGAAAATGAACTGGCTTGTGGTGCTCAAGGTGGTGGAGGACCGGAGGCTTATGGTGTTCTACATGGTGGAAATGTACGGGTTTGTGATGTGGTTCGAAGTAATGCTTAAAATGGGGATCAACCACTAGAGGAGTCTTCTTCGAGTAATGCTCGTGGACATAATGCTTATGGGCGTAAGGGAGATGTAGCGCGTGTAGCTGATGGAGTTTCTTCACATCGAACTCTTGCTTTAGCTTGTGCAGCTTATGAATTGCTTTATCTTTTAACGTTTTGAGGCCGGCGTGGACTTTTTCTGTAATCTTGTCTATGGTCAACGTCGCCGTTGCAATTTGTACGACGAGCAGCGTTATCTGAAAATGAAAAGCAGTTTTATGGTAAAGAATTTGGGTTAAATAAGTAAAACGTAATTATAAACCTTAGTATCTAAAACTTTTAGATACTAAAACTATATAAAACTTAATATTATCTAAAAAAGCAGTGATAGCCTAGTGGTTAGGACTGCGGTCTCCTATTCGGGGGTCGCAGGTTCGAGCCCGGGCACACATCTCTGACTTTTCAAAGTTAAGTGCGTTTAAGCAATTAAATATCACATGCTTCAACGATGAACGAAAACATCGTGACGAAAACTGCACACCTAAGAGTTCTCCATAATGTTCTCAAAGGTCTATAAAAAAATTTCATTGGGCCGTCCTGGTGGAGTATGGCTTATTACCCTTTCCTGAGAGACCAGCGCTCAGTAGTGAGATGTTGATGGGTTGCTCATGATGATCTAAAACTGACAGGTCGACAGTTGCAATCCATTTAGGTCAATTTCAAAACAGCATCCACACCAATCCACCTGTCTTAACACTACCGCTGCCGCTGAACCGAATTGGATGAGATTTTACACAATAATACAGAAATACTAGTTTTCATCTTGGAAACTGGCAATTTTTTATCACGGGAAAACACGGGAAAATCCGGGAAAATCAACCATGAGTCATCATCGCAACATCACATAAGGGCCGCAAGTTCGATTCCTAGTTACGCGATGTTATTTTAATGAAGCTAATAAAAAGCGAATAAAAAGACCCTTGGGCAGCGGTCTTTCTTTTAATTTATGAATACTATTGCTTAAAATTATAATTTTATAAGTACCTACATAATGAAACACTCCAAAAGAAATAGTGATGTACCTATAGACTTATGTTTATAAAAAATATATTGTTATTAATTGAAAGTAGGTAGGTACTCACTAATATGTAAGCCTTCATGGTGTGCGATAAGTAATACACAACAGTGGACTGGCGAATAAAATCATAGGCACCTAATATAAAGTTTGTTACCTATGTTAATAAGGGCGCTGCGGTCTTACTCTGGTGAGATCGTTTTCATATTGCATTTTTGCGATACATAATACAGTAAGTTAGGTAGATATAAATAGATAAGTTAAACCGTTTCAAATATTCAGTACCTTTGTACTGGTTTGTTAGGGTAATGTTTAAAATTGATAAAATTTTTGGAAATGAGTTAAAAGATTAAGTAGGTACTATTTTTATTAGTTTGATATAAAATACGTGACACCCGAATTGTCCCGAATGTAGGTAGGTCTCTACATTAGGTAATCTGCTTTTGAATGGAGTTGAAAGTTGAGTTACCTATAACTCTATGCACTAGTAGAGTAACTTTTCAACAGACTTCGGAAAGGTTCTATAAGTCTATAGCTTGTCTAATAAGGTATTATTTCCTAAAATGTTCTTTAAGAAAATAACTATGCAAGATTTTCAATTTCAAAATTTAAACTACCCGCCCGCGACTTCGTCCACGCGGATTAAGTAAGGGTTTTTGGTTCCGGGATAAAATAGGTAAGTGTTATTCTGATGTACTTATAAGCTATTACATTGGGAAGTTTCATCAAAATACGTCCAGTAGGTACTTTTTGTGTCCAACATCATCCATCCATCCATCCATCCATTCTTCATTCCGAACTTTCGCATTTACATATAATATTGTTATTATTTAGGTATACATAAGGCTACGCAGCTGTCGCTCATGCGCCTATATCAATTAGGTAGATACCTGCTGCTGGGACCTTATGTAGGTGCTTGGAGTTTCCAATATTAATTATAATATTATTATATACTAGCTGATGCCCGCGACTTCGTCCGCGTGGATTTAGTTTTTAAAATCCCTCGTGAACACTTTGATTTTCCGGGATAAAAAGTAGCCTATATCCTCAACTGTAGTACCCATGCAAAAAATCACGTCGATCCGTGGCTCTGTTGTGGCGTGATTGAAGGACAAACCAACAAACAAATACACTTTCGCATTTATAATATTAGTATGATTAGAATATTAAATTGCATTGGAAAACACTGTAGCATTAAGTCCATACGATGTATTACATCCATACCTACTATGTAGTATGTAGGTATAATGATCTTTTGGCAAAATCTGACTCCTTTGGAGTAGTTTGACTTTGACAAAATAGGGCTATCCACGATGGCTATATTCGATAAAGTACGCTTGCCAGCTTAAGATGAGCCGTTCATTCAAAGTATCTTGTAGATTCCGGGGTTCAAGTTATTTGGACCTTATACTGAAGATCGTGATGTCTATAATTTCTGAACTACGAAATTGACGACCTTGAAATAATTACAGGACAATCTCTAAAGAACCTGCTTTCTAACAAAAAATGAATGGATTAAATCGGAATACGCCTTAATGAATTACAGCGAAATACACATTTTGACTTTCATCCCCTCTCCCAAGGGAACCGTGCTGAATTTCGGGATAAAAAGTATCCTATATTATACCTCGTAGTATTAACTTAAATCGTGCCAAGTTTCATTTAAATCCGTCCAGTAGTTTCGGCGTGATGCGCGGCCAAGATACAGACAGACAGACAGACAGACAGACAGACAGACAAAAAACTAAAAAAAAATTGTTTTGGCTTCAGTATCGATTATAGAGTGCCCTCAAACAAAAGTTTTCAAAATATCTTCAATCTACAGAATTGGACCTGTTACAGTTTTATTATATTATAGATTTATATTAATAATATTATAATAATAAGTATTATATATATGTAGTAGGATATCCCTGACTGGTATCACGTATGAAATTATGCAGGTATGTTTTCGAAATTATTTAAATTGGGCACCTAATTTTTGTTATTGCTTTGACGAAATGTGATGAAATTCTCAATTTTTAACACCCACTCTACTTTCAATTAACATTTTTAAAGGCCATATCAAATATGGACATACTAGCTTTTGTACGTGACTTCGTCCGCGTGGAATTACGTTTTTAAAGTCTCACAGGAACTCTGTTCAGCATAAAAAGTAGCCTTTTACTCTCCAGGGCCTCAACTATACCCATGAAAAAAAATCACAGTCGATCCGTTGCAGCGTGTTTGAAGGACAAACCAACAAACACATTTTCGCATTTATAATATTTAAGGGTTAAGTATACATATTTTTGATAGTTTTTATTTTGACTTAAGAAAATTTCATATATACAATACTATATTAAACTTACTAATTCTAAAATTAAAACTAAAATAAAAACTAATTAAAATCTAAAACCCCATCCAAGCCACCGCAGTGTGGCATAGTACCCAAGATGCTGGCAGCATTACCTCTTTGGATGGCCAAGCTAATCCTTTGGCCAAGGTAGCTGCCAGCTCTTGGATCCCCGGTAGACTCGATCACTATTTTTGATATCTCTAAAAAAAGTGCGCGAGCCTCCGGGCCCCACGGCCCCAGGGTCTCTACACCAAAAGGCGCAAATATGAAACCACTGTCAAGTTTTTCATATTTGCACCTCTTAGCCTGTTCGGCGTTAGTAGCCGCTGCACCCGCCACAGAGGAGGTCGCATGGATGTGGGAAGCAGCTAGAGTATCTACACAGGTGGCATCCCACACATTATACATATTATATTCTAATTTAAATTAGATATCGACACGATATAAAATTATGGATGATCGATCAGAATATAACCGCAAGGGAAAGTCGCCGGTACATCGAAATTCTGCTCGCGAGGTTAGCGTTGTTTCGCGCATCCCAATCATTATAAACATGAAAATCAGTTTGTACTTATACACCTTTGACATGCAAACCTCAACAAAAGAAACCCTGCCAAAATAGCCCTTATACTATTGTCCGTAGTGTTTAAACTCATACGACGTTATTTAGATGATTCAAGACTGTATGTTTTACTTCAATTTGCGTAATTATATAACAATTATAATACTTTAATAGTATACGGATATGTCTGTTGCAACCTAGGATCTAGCTGTAGTTTAGTAGTAGTACTATGTAAACTTCGATACTATCGCCGTTTTTAACATCAAATTACTTAGAGGCGAGCATTATATGTAGAGATCAATCTATTTAATCAAGTCTGAATTTTAATTCGATTCCACGTTTGACATTAGCTACTGTCATTTTGTAAAATAATGATACCACATATAATAGTGTAGTGATGAACACAAAAATCGATAAACAATCGCGATTTATGTTTATGTAATCATAATATTGGTGTGCCAATTAAAGACTAAATTATTGATTTTTATTTAAATAAATACATAATTACTCATAATAATTATTTATTAATTAGTAACCGCTGCTTTATTTTATAAAAAGTTAATATTTTTGTTTTTTATATTAAAAACAAAACTTATAATAAAAGAACCTAGATAGTTTTCTGTATTGGCAACCCGTGCGCGCTCGTGCAGCTATCGCCATTTTGTTTATCTTGTCATTCGGCTTCATTCTCCCAGTCTGACTGCACGAATATCTTGTTTCATTGCGAATCGATATTTTGTTATTTTGTTGGGTTTTTGTTAAAGTTTTGTTACGTTGTGTTTGTTGTTACGTTTATAGTTTTTTTGTAAACTTTGAGTGAATCTATTTGTTTTGGTTTTCCATCAAAATGGATCCTCAGCCAAGTACATCACAAAAAGACGTGGATGTTTTCTTGTCCCCAAGAAAAAAACGTCCACGAAAAGCTTTCACTGTTACTGAAAAAGTAATGATCCGCAATGCCTACAAGTACGTGAAAAATGAAACTTCTGCGCAATTGGAGGCCTTTGAAGTAGTGGAAGAAAATGAATGTATGAGCAAAGTTGCTGACATATTGGGAATAACCTCACGCTCTGTTTGTAACGTTTTGAAGGAAGTAAATAAAGGTGCGGCGCCAACTCCTCCTAAAAAAACTGGACCAAAGCGAAGTTTCAAAGACAAAATTGATGAATTTACATTCTCCGCAATACGAAGACTTGTTCATCACTTGACTTGGTCATCAGAACCTCCAACGATTGCAAAGGTTAGTCAATCAGTCAGACAGTATTATTTTATACCTACATCTTTTATATATATAAGTAATGATTCCAAACTATTATAAAATTTACTATTTTAGATTTTACAAGTGATGAACGATGATCCAGAAATGCCCAAGGTTTCCAAAGACACCCTCAGAAAAATTTTGAAGCATCTTAATTTTAAATTTGTTGCACGGTCACGCAAGAGCACACTTATTGATCGAAATGATATAATAACATGGCGCCAGCGTTACTTGCGATCTATATGTCAGTTTCGACGAGAAGGGAGACATATATATTATCAAGATGAAACTTGGGTTAACGCAGGTAAGGCTAACATTTTGAATTTATATACATTTTACATTAAATTTAATAGTAATATTGAATGTTAATGTACTATATTTATTTTTAGGTCATACTGTAAAAAAAACTTGGGTGGACAAGAAAGTCACATCATCTCGGCAAGCGTTTTTGGAGGGACTTACCAGTGGATTAAAAAATCCATCTGGAAAAGGCAAACGTCTCATAATTAACCATATAGGTAGTGAAGAAGGCTTCCTGGAAAAGGGGCTCATGATTTTTGAAGCAAAGAAAAATTGTGAAGATAACCATGATGAGATGAACGCAGTTTGTTTTGAGGAGTGGTTCGCTGGAGTCTTACCAAAATTAAGACCAAACTCAATTGTGGTGATGGATAATGCACCTTACCACTCCCGAAAATTGGAAACGGCACCAAAAATGAGCTGGAATGAGCTGGAAAAAAGCTGCCATTCAAGACTGGCTTTTAAATAAAAATATTCATTACGAACCAGATATGGTTATAGCTACGCTTTTAGAACTGATTCCACATAACGAGTCTTTTAATAAGTACGCTGTAGACGAAATGGCAGCACAACATGGGATCACAGTTTTAAGACTGCCCTTACCATTGCGAGCTGAACCCTATCGAATTGATATGGGCGCAGGTAAAGGGGCATGTAGCTCAAAATAATAAAACCTTCAAATTGACAGACGTGAGAAATTTATTTGAGGAAGGCATTCAAAAAATTACGGCTACCGAATGGTCTAAATGCGTATCCCATGTTGTCAAAGAAGAGGAAAAAATGAGTAGGCTAGATATTTTAATTGACAATATCACAGACACATTTATAATACACTAGCTGATGCCCGCGACTTCGTCCGCGTGGATTTAGTTTTTAAAATCCCTCATGAACACTTTGATTTTCCGGGATAAAAGTAGCCTATGTCCTCAACTATAGTACCCAGGCAAAAAATCACGTCGATCCGTGGCTCTGTTGTGGCGTGATTGAAGGACAAACCAACAAACAAACACACTTTCGCATTAATAATATTAGTATGATTAGAATATTAAATTGCATAGGAAAACACTGTAGCATTAAGTCCATACGATGTATTACATCCATACCTACTATGTAGTATGTAGGTATAATGATCGTTTTGCAAAATCTGACGCCTTGACTTTGACAAATTAGGGCTATCCACGATGGCTATATACGATAAAGTACGCTTGCCAGCTTAAGATGACCCGTTCATTCAATGTATGATGTAGATTCCGGGGTTCAAGTTATTTGGACCTTATACTGAAGATCGTGATGTCTATAATTTCTGAACTACGAAATTGACGACCTTGAAATAATTACAGGACAATCTCTAAAGAACCTGCTTTCTAACAAAAAAAGAATGGATTAAATCGGAATACGCCTTAATGAATTACAGCGAAATACACATTTTGACTTTCATCCCCTCTCCCAAGGGAACCGTGCTGAATTTCGGGATAAAAAGTATCCTATATTATACCTCGTAGTATTAACTTAAATCATGCCGAGTTTCAATTAAATCCGTCCAGTAGTTTCGGCGTGATGCGCGGCCAAGATACAGACAGACAGACAGACAGACAGACAGACAGACAGACAGACAAAAAATTTAAAAAAAATTGTTTTGGCTTCAGTATCGATTATAGAGTGCCCTCAAACAAAAATTTTCAAAATATCTTCAATGTACAGAATTGGACCTGTTACAGTTTTATTATATTATAGATGTTACAGAAAGTGACAGCGATAGCGATAGCGAAGACGGCGACGATTTATAAAATAAAATATTACCATAATACATCTATTTGTTTTATTTCTCATGTTCCTTCATGATCACATTTTTTTATTTATTTCACACACAATTATTAAAGAAAACTCTCAGATCCTTAAAAAAATTAATCGTCATAACTAAATTATCCGTTCAGAAATATTTAATTTCCTGATATACTTAGTTTCTATTAAAGTAGTAGTTGTTTATATATACTACTATAAACGAGAGGAATCGATTCGGAAATATTCCATTTCCGTATCGAATAATTTCGTAACGGCACTATTTAGTACTTGTCATAACGTTGCAACACTGAAATTGTCAAATCTGGAATCGAATTAAAATTCAGACATAGAGATTTATTTTAACTACTTAGTTCAAAAGTTACACAAAGCGGTTAAGGTGACTCAAGCCAGTACCTTCTTCATACAAACTTAGATGAGTGATTACTACATTATTTGATATTGTATGCTCAAAGCTAAGTACCTACCTATTATGTCGATTTGCCTCGTCATTATCTAGGTTTATTGATATATAAAATATTGAAAAAAAATATTCGTTATAAAGTTACGAGCCTCGAAAGATCGTCATTTTGACACTAAATTTATGATAAGTGATAACTTTGAGCGCAAATAAATAACATTAGGAGTATGAAAATTCAAAAAAAAAATATCATTAGACATAGTTTATTTATTCATCAGTTCAAATAACTTTACTTTGTAAACATACATTTAGTAGTTTTTTCTCAAAAACACTTTTCCCAAACGACTGTTCAACCCTTTTCGCGCGCTTCATTTCAGTGTAAATTATCGCGCCTCTCAACCGAAACGGAGCGGGAGCGGGACGGTAGCACGGAAGTATGCGCGCATGCACTCGCTATACTGAGTCTATCTCTTTCTCACACAATGTTAGGTGAAATAGCAAGCAGGTTACCCACGTGCGCCGGCAACTTCGGTCGAGTGTGCTGAGACCTCTTAAGTTTTGTTTTCTCAAATTCATTTAATTATTATTTATTAATTACCTTTAGGACCAGTGATACCTATATTTTGCTAATCAGTTGAACTTAAGGTGAAATACACGGGTCTGCCCGCGAAATTCAAATTTAATTTGGTTTTTCGCAATTTGTCAACTAATATGAAAAAAGTAGGCTTATGGCATTCTAATTGCGCCAATGGCAGTATCATCTTCACAGGTTTATATAAAAATCTTTACTTGAAAGTGTCCAGTTTAAGAAATTAGTCAAAATATCGACTAATTTGTGAGTAACTCACGTCCAACTCGATATTCTGAATAATTTCAACTGGACACTTTGGACATTTTCAAGTATAGATTTTTATATAAACCTGTGAAGATGATACTGCCATTGGCGCAATTAGAATGCCATAAGCCTACTTTGTCGTATTCGTTTACAAATTGCGAAAAACCAAATTATGTTTGAATTTCGCGGGCAGACCCGTTTCTCTTCTATTATGGACAAATGGTAGAGGATTCCAAATAAATAAATAAAACCAAATCTAAAGCCACAAAGTATTTCTTTTGATTCACAAAAAGAAAACGTTATGGCTTTAAATGTTTTGTCAAATAATATTGTTTAAATAAAATATATTACGGAACCATATGCACAAATTAGTACAGCTTAAAAAAGTAACATTTTAATATACGTAAATATTTTCCATTAAAACGTAACTTCAAACCAATTTTTGATTGCAGGAAAATTGAAACAGCAGACTAATTCGATTTTCGCTTGAGTTACGTTTCATTGGACGGAAATCTATTTAAGGCTAACACTAAGCCTAAAAACTTATTTTTTTTTAATTTTTTCACATTACGATCTAGTTGTATTAAAAACATTCCATCGATGCTCTTTGCCCTTCATAAAAGTGTGCGACAGAAGAAGTAAAACTATTTCCAAATAAATAAAAAGTTAAAATAGCGAGCGAATTAGATTATTTCGGTAAATTAATGCACTTTTGTTTCATACAATACATTTTTTATATCAAGCGTCTTTAGCCGTTAAGCAGATCGCTAGTAAAGATTAGATCGTAGTAAGCGGCAGTTAAATCCCTTTAATTAGTTTAGGTTTACTTCTTTGTATAATATTATGAATAAACGCAAAATCTACGAGTAAGGTACTACATAGGGTACATTAAAATGACATAATATATTTATATATATACAAATGCACCGCTTACCGGACCCCCCGTTAAAGTTGTTAGCTTCAACATTGACAAAGTTACGCGTAAAACCACAACATACCCCACCGAAACGCAAGGCATCGCAACATGTATGTTTTATACATTTTTTTACAGATTAACGCACAGTGCACACCAACAGAATATAGTAACTACATAACGCACATTTATGTGCGTATACCCTTTTACTATATCTATATATATAAAAGAAAGTGGTGTTAGTTACACTATTTATAACTCAAGAACGGATGAACCGATTTGGCTGAAAATTGGTGGAGAGGTAGCTTAGAACCAGGAGACGGACATAGGATACTTTTTATCCCGTTCGACTGCGTTTCCGTCAAGTCACTATAAAACGAGGTATAACAAAAACGCATCTGACATGGAATAACAAAACGCAAATGACAGTGGTATAACAAAACGTAAATGACAGCTAAACGTAATTTTGTCTTTGGTTAAGTATGGTAAAAAATTTGACAATTATAAAAAGTGTTATAATAAAGCATTACTGATATTATAAATGCGAAAGTGTGTTTGTTTGTTGGTTTGTCCTTCAATCACGTCGCAACAGAACAGCGGATTGATGCGATTTTTTGCATGGGTATAGTCAGTGCATGAGTATAGTGCGATTTTTTACATCCATTAGGATGTAGTAGTGGTTCCTCAGACCGGGAGAGCTACTTTTTATCTCGTATAATGAAAGAGTTCCCGCGGGATTTTTAAAAACTAAATCCATGCGGACGAAGTCGCGGGCATCAGCTAGTACTATATATATATTGAGGTTTGGAACAGCGTCTTCGGAAATAAGTATGCATATTTCGTCAAGCATCACACTGTTTGATACATTTCAATGTCGTGCGTGATTCTTGCTGTTCAATTGCGAAGCTGCATCAATCATTGCTATAGTCTGAATGGTGGTGATTGGCTGGATTTATAGTATTGCAGCTGCAAACAGTGTCTTTTAGCCAATAGAGAGAGAGTATCGGCTCAGAAGAGGTGATTGCGATCGTCATAAAGTAGAAATCATTTTTTAGACAATCCCACCGACGAACGCGGCGTGAGTGGTTATAGTATCTCTACAAGAACATCTCAAAAATGTAAGAAACAAATTAAAGGCATTTATTTTGTTTCATGTTGCGATGCGCTACGAATATCTAAAAATGGTACGCCGACCTTTAATAATACAAATTTGTAACCGCTATCAATATTTAGTCTATAATTTAGTAATTGAAAATATAGATCCTTGAATTAATAATTTGATTTACTTAGTTTTTATGTCGTCGAAAAATCAATTAATAATATGTTTTGATGACATTGACAGTTCAAAAAAGGTTAAAATTATTATTAATCTTACATCCTTTTATATATTAGTTGTGCTTTCGTAAAACAAAGATTTTAAAACTGTCAAGGATTTTTACGTTCAAATACATTTAAGGCGCACGGTAAATGAAGCTATAAAATTATTGCGTTTTTTTTTAATTACTATAATGATCAATGACGATAAACAACCTAAAAATAAAGATGAATAATTTTCGATTTACAATAAAAAATACCTTTGAACCAGAATGATTATCAAAAATTAAAAAAATAATATTGTTACAATTTTATACTTAACTGTTTTGGTTATTAGTTTAGCGATAGTTTTTCAGTCATAGTTGTTTTTAATATTATTGTTGTAGGTACTGTTGACAAAAATTAATATAATATGTATTTATGTGCACATTATTACATATATACACATGAACCCTGCAATCATAAACAATTTATTAATTTAGGTAAGTATATGTATAAGAAAAATAAAATTTAAAACAGCAACAAATGTTAGTGTTAATCGTTTTCGAAAGAAAATAATCCTTAAACCAATCAGGCTAATTACATATTTATTATTTAGTAGACACATAATAGGTTTAATTATTCTATACAAAAAACAATGTTGCATATAAATGGATAGATTAAACAGATTTATGAATGTATAGCTGAAAATATCACGAATAATGACTTATACGAGTTACGTTTATGTGGCCCACGACTTGAGCAGTTTGAAATCCTCATCTGGAACAAAATAAACAAAATTAAAATTTTTAAACAACTAATAACTTACCTAGTCATGCTTGGTTGCGATATTTTAACGTATAATTAATTCGATCTAAGGAAAAAGGGGCACATAGTTTGAAGAGCTGACGGTTGTTGGGGTCCCAAAGTGCTGGAGTGGCGACCCCGCACCGGGAAGCGCAGTGTTGGCAGACCATGTGGACCAACGACATCAAACGAGTCACAGGGAGCCGCTGGATTCAGGCAGCGCAAGACCGAAGCCTGTGGAAATCTATGCAGGGGACCTCTGTCCAGCAGCGGACGTCTATAGGTTGATAAAGAGAGAGAAAGAAAGAGAGAAAAAAGACAGATGGTGTTTAACCTGAAAAGATCATTTATAACCTTTATCTGTCTCTTTATGGCATAGTATTGAAACATTAAAGCGCTTGTTTGGAGAATGACAGTACATACATCCACAATGGAGAATATTCACTAATCTTGACTTAAAAAAAAACCTACACGTGAAAGACTTATTTCGATACGTCTAGTAGTTTCAGAGATATGGAATTAAAAAAAAGATACCGGCCAAATTGAGAAGCTCCTTTTTGGAAGTTGGTTAATGAGCGCTCACGACTATGCGAGTGAATGCTTGTAAACAATAATTATTCTATACTTCCCACAATTTTTCAAACACAAATTCACAACAATTCCCATAATCTCAGACGTAGGAGAGAACTCTCAGGCTGAGATTTATAGATCGTACTCTGGCTCTGCTCAAGACTCAAGATAGTTAAAATGAGACACAAATATGTTCTGACATAAATTTGTCTTGTTTTAACTCAGTCTTGAGTCTGAGCAGAGTGAGAGTGCCCTCTATCGATCTTACCCACAGAACAAGAATATTTCTATATTCTTGAAATAGTGAATGTCTTCACTTACATACAAGTAAGTGAAGACTTACTTGTATGTAAGTCTTCTGACTTACATACAAGAATTTAGAATAAATACACAATACTGTAGAAAAGTTAAATGCGTATTTAGATTAGTCAAGATAAAAATAATGACAAATATAGCACCCAATGGAGAAACTGCTGCTCGTCTCGCTCGCGCTACTTATAGAAGAGAGTATAGTTATAGTTAGTTAAGCGATATCTGAAGTACTTTAAGCGAAATCATGAAATTAAGGGCGCTATGACGGGACTGCTACGATTTCCAAGCTCAATAACTTAGAATTCTTAAAGATGGGAGGAAAAAATAATAGACCATTACATAAATCAACTGCTTAGGTATAATTCTTGGGCATAAAAAAAACGTTTTTATGAATAAATACCCAAAAATACAACGTTTGTCAGACCGTGATTAGACACATTTTCGTAAAAAGGGTTGTGTTTGTAGCTTTATAGCATTTAAAATACAACGTTTATTTTAAATTTAAAAATCCTAAACGCACTATGCAGTCCTTGTCTTTAAAATTGTATAACAAGTTTTATTCGATTTCGTTCAGGAAGAGGTTAAAAAAAATTACACAAGCGTCACTAAATATTGCCTTATTTTCTGCTGTGCTTAGAGCTCTCTAGCATTAAAAATACAACTTTAATTTTTGATTTAAAAATTTTAAGTGCACCAAGAAGTCTTTGTCTTTAAAATTTGTATTAAAGTTTTATCAAATTTTGTGAACAAAGAGCTTAAAAAAATTCACAAGTGTCGCCTAATGTTGTATTTTTCTCTGTCGTGTTTATGGCTCAATAGCATTTCAAATATAATTTTATTTTTTGATTTAATAATCTTAAATACATAAAGCGGTCTTTATCTTTAATTGGTGGGCGTATTTAACAAAAATTTCGTGCACGAATAGCTTAAAAAAATTACACAACCGTCGCCAAATATTGTCCTTTTCTCTGTTGTGTTTATAGGTCACTAGCATTTAAAATACAACTTTAATTTTTGATAAAAATGTTTTAAATGCACCATGAAGTCTTTGTCTTCAAAATTCATAATAATTTTTATTAAATTTCGTGGCCAAAGAGCTTAAAAAATATTACCAAAGCGTCACCAAATATCGTCTTTTTGCGAATGATCGAACGCTGGCGAAAAAACCTTCATTCCGCTCGCAAACGCGGTGCGGAAGAAAAATTCACGGAATTGCCGAGCAAACGAGCGTGACGCTCGTTTGCTCGGCAATTCCGTGAATTTTTTACGTAAATAATTTGTGCTGGAAGATTTGGTAGTAAGTAGTAAACAAGTTTGATACTTTTCTATTTATTATTTTAATTAGGTATAATTTTGTTCTCCCGACCTATTTCGGCCTCGGCGCGGGCAAATCTCTACAGATATTAGCCATCTGCGCGGGAGATATTATACTGCAAAAATGTGTGAGCAAACTTCTTCCCATCTCCGCGCTAGTATTGAGACTTCCTTGACAGAAAACACAATACCTACATTTTTCTAACGCGGCACCTCGTCATCCGCAGTCGAACATGCTAACCACCAGACCAACGAGGCAGTTTTTAATACATAGTAGGTATCAAAAAATTGTATCTTCGCGGTTCTATTTTAGCTAATGCCCGCGACTTCGTCTGCGTGGATTTAGTTATTAAAAATTAGGGGGAAATCTTTTGATTTTGCAAGATAACAAGTAAGGCTATGTTACTCTCCAGATTCTCAACTGTACCCATGCAAAATCACGTCGATCCGTTGCTCCGTGGCTGCGTGATTAAAGGACAAACCAACAAGCCAAAAAACAAACACTGTTTCACATTTATTTAAATTACATATATTAATATAAGTAAGAGTTATAAGAGTAACTGTAAGTGTAACCGTCTGTTACTTTTTTTTATTGGAGCTTCAGGGTTTGATGAAGATCAGATAGATATTAACTGGATCTCAGTGACGGCTATCAGCAGGAGCTTCGGACTTGGACGTATATGTCTAGATTTGTTGGGACGCTCTCACAAACCGAAGCTTGAGGGTCTGATGAAGATCAGATAGATATTAACTGGATGTCAGTGACGGCTATCAGCAGGAGCTTCGGATTTGGACGTATATATCTAGGTTTGTTGGGACGCTCTCACAAACCGAAGCTTGAGGGTCTGATGAAGATCAGATAGATATGAACTGGATCTCAGTGACGGCTATCAGCAGGAGCTTCGGATTTGGACGTATATATCTAGGTTTGTTGGGACGCTCTCACAAACCGAAGCTTGAGGGTCTGATGAAGATCAGATAGATATGAACTGGATCTCAGTGACGGCTATCAGCAGGAGCTTCGGATTTGGACGTATATGTCTAGGTTTGTTGGGACGCTCTCACAAACCGAAGCTTGAGGGTCTGATGAAGATCAGATAGATATTAACTGGATCTCAGTGACGGCTATCAGCAGGAGCTTCGGATTTGGACGTATATGTCTAGGTTTGTTGGGACGCTCTCACAAACCGAAGCTTGAGGGTCTGATGAAGATCAGATAGATATTAACTGGATCTCAGTGACGGCTATCAGCAGGAGCTTCGGATTTGGACGTATATATCTAGGTTTGTTGGGACGCTCTCACAAACCGAAGCTTGAGGGTCTGATGAAGATCAGATAGATATGAACTGGATCTCAGTGACGGCTATCAGCAGGAGCTTTGGATCTGGACGTATATGTCTAGGTTTGTTGGGACGCTCTCACAAACCGAAGCTTGAGGGTCTGATGAAGATCAGATAGATATTAACTGGATCTCAGTGACGGCTATCAGCAGGAGCTTCGGATTTGGACGTATATGTCTAGGTTTGTTGGGACGCTCTCACAAACCGAAGCTTGAGGGTCTGATGAAGATCAGATAGATATGAACTGGATCTCAGTGACGGCTATCAGCAGGAGCTTCGGATTTGGACGTATATGTCTAGGTTTGTTGGGACGCTTTCACAAACCGAAGCTTGAGGGTCTGATGAAGATCAGATAGATATTAACTGGATCTCAGTGACGGCTATCAGCAGGAGCTTCGGATTTGGACGTATATATCTAGGTTTGTTGGGACGCTCTCACAAACCGAAGCTTGAGGGTCTGATGAAGATCAGATAGATATTAACTGGATCTCAGTGACGGCTATCAGCAGGAGCTTCGGATTTGGACGTATATATCTAGGATTGTTGGGACGCTCTCACAAACCGAAGCTTGAGGGTCTGATGAAGATCAGATAGATATTAACTGGATCTCAGTGATGGCTATCAGCAGGAGCTTTTTTGGCTATGGGATGCAGCTACAAACGCTTTTGTGGTAAACAAAAATCATAAGTGGTATTATCAAGTCCAGGGGCAATTGCATGTGACAAATAAAACCGTTTGCATATTTGCCATCTGGACCGGTCAACGAAAAATCAAATATGAAATTATTGCTCGTGATGACCATTTCTGGAAAAATAACATGGAAACCAAATTAATACAATTTTATAACCATTGTCTTCTTCCGACGTTTTTAAGCTACTTGACTGGTCTGACAAGGGAGTGAACATTAATGGAAGAGTGCTGTCGCATCTACGCTTTGCCGATGACATCGTTTTCTTCGCTAGTCAACCTGAAGATCTGCGGACAATGCTCGAACAATTGCAGGAGGCTTCGTCTGCTGTCGGACTAAAAATGAATATAGGAAAGACAAAGTTCATGTGTCAAAATACGGATATGGACCACATTGCTATCCAAGGCCAACGGATTGAAAAGGTCGATGAATATGTATACACTTAGGACAAATATTGACCTTGGATAAGCAAAGCCAAATGAGAGAAGTAGAACGTCGAATCCAACTCGGATGGGCTGCCTTCAGTAAACTATCCGACGTCCTAAGAAACAAGAAGATCCCCACTTATCTCAAACGTCGAATGTTCGAGCAGTGTGTGCTGCCCGTCATGACCTACGGTTCGGAAACCTGGACACTGACAAAACAATCAATAACAAAACTACAAGTGGCACAACGGGCAATGGAGCGAGCCATGCTCGGTATATCGCTCATTGACCGTATACCTAATACCACAATCCGTGAAAGAACTGGACTGACAGATATTGTTTTGAAAGTGACTAGGTCAAAGTGGAGATGGGCGGGACATGTGGCCAGAACAACAGACGACCGATGGACCCGCTCGGTACTTGAGTGGAGACCACGTACCGGCAAGAGAAATGTGGGGAGGCAACCATCGCGCTGGTCTGACGACATCGTCAAGCTTATGGGAAAAACTTGGTTGAGATTGGCACAACATCGAGAAGAATGGCGTGCACATGAGCAGGCCTATGTCCAACGATGGATTACATGAGGCTCGAAAAGAAGAAGAAGAAGAAGAGTCTTCTTCCAGAACTGGTCGATCCTCGGCACACCAGGTCAATGAATCTTCGAAATCATAGTGAACATACAAAGGCTCTGACAAGAAATATTTTAAACCCTAAAAAATAGGATATAATTGTATAGTATATACATATAATATATTTTGTATTATATTTTGTATGGAAAAATAAATTCCGCCATCTTGGATATTTTTTGTTCATCAAGTAGACCTTGTCCTGATCATATTTTGTCAAGAAACCACTCTTCCATCTTTTATACTCTCCGAGCTAGACACCGACGAATTTTGTATGGCGGCCATGTTGAATCCGCCATTTTGGAGTTTTTTTTCAGCTCACGCCCAATTGGATGAGGTTTCGAGTGACATTTGGTGCACCCCCCCCCCATCTACGATACCCTGGCCGTGCCCGTCACCCGTCTCCGAAATCCTCAATCATCAGCTCTCTCCGTATTTTTTCTTCGAATGAATTTTTGTCT
Organism: Oeneis ivallda; assembly: GCA_029955525.1. Taxonomy (NCBI): domain Eukaryota; kingdom Metazoa; phylum Arthropoda; class Insecta; order Lepidoptera; family Nymphalidae; genus Oeneis; species Oeneis ivallda. Next base: position 17,428,892 of record JARPMR010000007.1, read on the forward strand.
TCTATACGAAACCATTAGTGGAAATTCACTTCCCGGACCAGAAAATGTAGGTATTGGGTTTTTCTGTCAAGAAATTCTCAGTAGGTATTAGCCCGAGGTTAAGAAGTAGGGGGTGTCACCCCCATGCCTCGGAAAACCCGTAAAGCCGTAGGTCCAGCGTTTGCGGTCGTGTTGGATTTCCGTCCCATCGGACTATGCGAGTGAAGGAAAGCAGAGTGCACCTGGGTTGCGCAGTGCGTGCCCACTTGTGCAATATAATATCTCCCGCACAGATTCCCTCACTCACATAATTCCGTGTCACCTGTTCTGGTTATTGCGGATGCTCTGGCTTGAAAACTAAATATTAAGTAATGATATTTTTAATGCTTAATTTCATAGTATCAAAATATGTTAGTCGTACTACAAATACCATTAGAAAATCCGTGCAACCGGGTGCCGGTAACAAAATACCTAAAATTGGCGAACGCCAGAATGTTTGAACGTCCTTAATGTGAACAGATCTCTTCGGTATCCAAATAAGATATTGATTTCAAAATGTTGTACCAGTACACATAATATGAAAAGTCCCTACTGTATGGCGGTCAGGTTATATAATAAACTGCCAGCAGATTTTCAAAAATTATCTTTAAATAAGTTTAAAAGAAAACTCAACGAATGGCTATTGGAGAAAAGTTATTATGATACAAAAGAATATTTAGTGTAATAATTAGGTACCGAAAAACAAATATTGACATTTTGAAATTTATCTCTGTTTAACAATTGTTATTTTTTAATCTAGACTTACTAATTTATAATAATTTTCAAATAATCTGACTTTAATTTAATCACTTTCATTTTAAAATTAACTAGCTGATGCCCGCGACTTCGTCCGCGTGGATTTCATTTTTAAAATCCCGCGGGAACTCTTTGATTTTCCCGGATAAAACTTAGCCTTTGTCACCCTCCAGGTTCTCAACTGTACCCATGCAAAAAATCACGTCGATCCTTAGCTTTTAAGCTACTTGATTGAAAAACAAACCAACATACAAACACACTTTCGCATTTATAATATTAAAAAGTATCCTATGTCCGTCTCCTGGTTCTAAGCTACCTCCCCACCAATTTTCAGCCAAATCGGTTCAGCCGTTCTTGAGTTATAAATAGTGTAACTAACATGACTTTCTTTTATATATATAGATATTGTTTGTATCATATTTGCACACTATTAATTTAGTTGAATGTTATGGTCTTTTACTGACAATATATTTTGATACCACCATCTCACTGTACAAACATTCTGGCAAATAAATATTTATTTATTTATTTCTCACCGTCTTCCTCTTTCTGCTTGCTGGGCTTGGCTCGGGACGGCACGGGCTCGGCGGCCGGCACGTCGGGCAGGTTGTCCGCCGGCACACTGATGCCGATCATCTCCTTGTCCAGCTCCTCCTGTTCAATGACAAGCAGTTTTAGTTTCTGGCCAGTTTCACCACTATCCGTTCAAGTGTCCGACATCCAACATATACATATCGTTGTATATGTGTGTATGTGTTTGTATATCTAACAGATAAAATAGCTGTCAGATAAATCTGTCTAATATTTATATTTTAGTATAAACATCGTGATCAAACCTGCACATCTGAGAGTTCTCTATAATGTTCTCGAAGGTGTGTGAAGTCCGCCATTTCCCATTGGGCCAGCGTGGTGGACTATGGCCTATAACCCTTCTCTGAGAGGAGACCTGCGCTCAGTAGTGAGCCGTTGATGGGTTGCTAATGATGAATGATGATAATAAGTATAGATCTTCTTAACGGACACTTGTGAAACAGGAATTTTGGACGCTATCTGTCAGGCAAGTTGTGGATAGCCTATCAGGCTCTTTATCAGCAAGTGGTGAAACATGCGCTTAAATTTTTACATTGTTTATTTTCACAGTATTAAGAAACAAAAATGGTACAATCGGCGGATTTGATGCTAATAAGCATTTTCTACCAGTCTACCACCAGTATACTGAATGTGATAATTATATACACTAGCGGCACGCTATGATGGCCGGTTTGACGTTTGTCCGCTCATGAAGTTCCGTATTAATTGATAACGACTTTGAAGGAAATAATTGTATTACTTTATTGACGATAGTGATGTGCAGAGATTCATAAATTTTATCGAATGTAGTTTTAGGTTTAGGACTCAAAATTTATTTATTAAATTGATTTCTAAAATAGTAGTATGGACGAATCTGATTAATTATGGCCTTTTGTGGCACCTTTTTTGGTATCTTTTGTATTCATATGTTTCTTGTGTGCATATAAAGTATGTATATTCATTTTCATTCAAATATTCAGTTCGTTCAAATAAATTAAATAAACATATACATTTTTGTTTTATTAAACCTATTTAATCAGGTACAAAAACAAAACTTAATTGTTTTTTGTTCGAGAATAAATTGACATTCCACATCACTATTGTAATGTGTCAAACCGGCCATCATAGCGTGCCGCTAGTGTAGATACACCTAAATATACTACATGATACATTACATAACATGATACAGTACATATGACACATAAAATTAATATTAAATATAGAAAAAGGGTCAACAAGACAGAGGTTACAGTCTGTCAACTCTAGTTACTCCCAGTCCAGTAAATAAAGCATTTAACCTCGCACTAAATTTCCGATCCAATTTTAATTTTTTTTAGGTTAAAGGTCACTTACTGACCACAAAAACACAAAATGCTGACAGATCCAGGTGGAGCTTCGATCGCAATCTTAAAAAAAAGTTTTTGGCCGATATCTCGGAAACTATCCACTTTAGGGCAAAAGTTATTCAGACATATTTTTGTAGAGAATAAAATTTTGCGTCTTTTATTTCCTGTAAACTTTTTTGTAAAACTTACCGTTTACGATTTATGGCCCATTTAATGAACCGGTTTTTCGTTTCATTTCGGAACACACACATACACACAATTGGATCGGAAATTTAGTGCGAGGTTGACCAAAAAAAACGGCTTTATTTACTGGCCCATCTTGTCAAATTTGTGAACAAAATTTTACAATAAAACCAGCCAAGTACGAGTCGGACCTGCACACATTGCAACTTACAACTGAAGACTACAATATGTTCTTGGAATGAGATGAAACAAACCTGTTCCAACTCCTCAAGCTCTCTCTCCAGTTCGTCCTCGTCAATGTCGTTGGGGAAGGCCACGTTGTTGCTGATCGCGTCGGTGATCTCGCGCGAGATGTCGTGCTGCTCCGCGATGTCGTCCATGATGTCGTGCACTTTGTCCACATCGCTGAAACGAAAAGAAGCAAATTTTCAGACTGTGATGCACAGACCTTTCTCATCATAGTTTTATCATTTAAGAGCGCGTGTAACCCCAAAAAAAAATCAGATTTCGCGATGAGATAAAACATAGCCACAACCTCATGTGAGGCGCGACAAAAGAAAGCGTTTTGCGCGGAATAGGAGTGTAGTAAGCGCCAAAATACTTTGTAACTCGTAAAATATTCATTTTCTTTTCAATTCGCTAGGCTACTCTCTTGATAATATCAATCGGAATTTAATGTAAAAATTTTGGCTCTGTAATATGCAACACATTGAAAATAAATGAATATTGGTTAAAAATTAGACCTAACTTCGCGATTTTTTATTATCGAACAAATTTCATCATTTTATGTTTTTGCCCAAGCATGTCCCTTGGCAGTATGATGTACCTAATTCTTGCGTGTTTTTTTTTCGGATAATTGAAACTTGATCTACTACTGTAAAAATCAAATCTGTTTACTGTTAACGAGCGCACACCCCCTCTTAAGAGCGACCAGTCCCGGCTTCGCACGGGTAGTAGAGCATAATATTATGCCTACATATTGTTTTTTCAGTCATAGAGTCGCATCAGCTTGTTACTTCGAATATGTGAATTTATTTTCGCGTGCGTTCGTTTTTATTTTGCAATAACTACTACGAAATTCATTTAAATTATATGATGTAAAGGATTATCATAATTTGCATGAAATGCTATTGTAACTAACATAATATTTAAGTTGATAAGGTTTAATACTGTATCCATCTAAAGATTTCCAATTACATTGTATGTGATAATTTTTTTAGAAGTTAAAATGGGTATAGTAAACTATCTTTAAAAGATTAAGATATATGCCATCGCGGACTTTTCTGTAAAGACTTATCCCACTATACATTGTTTTGTAATATCTCAAAGGGATTTGCCAGTTTTCGATGAAAGCTTACAAGCAGACAGACAGACAGACGCGGCGGAGGACTTTGTTTTATAATATGTAGTGATGAAGAGCTTTTAAACAGTCAAATGAATAGCATGGCCTGGAATGCCCCTCCTACCAGAGGTGTACTTTCATCATTCCTTTAACTAAACCTATCATCGGCCCACTACCAGGCACAGGTCTCTCAGATGGGGGTTTAGACATATCCCATCATGCTGGCCATGTGCAGATTGGCAGACTGCACACACCTTTGACAACATTATGGGGAATTGTCCAGGCATGCAGGTACCCTCATGATGTTTTCCTTCACCATTGAAGCTTATAACTCAGAAAAGTCCTGATGATGCTTGCCTCAGATAAATTACTCCGCATTTAGACTATACCACTAGACTATACTATTCCTACAAGCCACCTTTTACCATTACTAACCATACAAACAGTAAGAACAATATTTCACTTTATTTTGCTCTGTAATACTGTTTACTGTTCAAAAAAAAAAATTAAATCAGCTCAGACCATTGACTGGGAGTGAACAATAAGTTTTATCAGTGTAATGAATTGAAAAATACTAACATGTCCTTGTGAGCAAACTTCATGGCATTTGCTGCATCCCTCATTGTGTTGAGCACCTGTGCGTTGGTGGTGGCACCCTCCAGGGCTTCCCTCTGGGCCTCTATCTGTGTGAGGGTGCCATCAATCTGGGTGAGTTGCTTTTCATATCGCTTCTTGCGCTTAAGTGCCGCAATTGCAGCTGGAAATGAAATATTTGAGCACTTCATTGTCATGAAAATTATATATAAAATATATAAATGGGCTAAATTATTAGATAGTAATAATTAGGCAGACAAGTTACTTATTATTATTATTTATAATAGGCTGTCACTGATGTGTCTATATCAATTATGTGCATGGAGTTTACAATATTATCGAGGTCTGATCTGTTTTTAAATTCATTAACTGAGTTTGACATCACTATATTTTCATTCACTATATATTCATCGCATTGGGCCAGCGTGGTGGACTATGGCCTATAACCCTTCTCTGAGAGGAGACCTGCGCTCAGTAGTGAGCCATTGATGGGCTGCTAATGATGATGAATGATGAATCTGTTTTTAAATTCATTAACTGAGTTTGACCTTTTTACACCTTTACACGTTTCCTTAATTACACCTCTCTGTTTGTTACAAAGTGTTTAAAGTTTAAGTGGGAAGGGACCTCCTACTACTTATTTTTTTTTAATAGTATGGTTAATTGGTTAAAGACAAAAACATACAGCACATTTTCAGAAATTATCAGAAAATTATTGGGCCAGAAAGCACTCTAGTTATACACTCTAAAAAAGTGTTTTTCAACCTTCTTGAAAATGCAACCCCTTTCTATTCTATTCTTCTTGGTGTGCAGCTATGCAGGTACCAAGTCCCTATAGCACATTGACTGTTCAAATTCAAAATTATTTATTTCACGTAGGCCAACCTGTGGCTCTTATGACAAGTCATGACTCTACCACCGACTTCTTCTTTTTACCAACAAAAGGAAAATCGAACTTGGCAAATCACCAACTTTGGCTAACACAAAACTAACACTGTCTATCAAGGTAAAATACCTCGGTGTAATCCTTGACAGTAAACTCAACTGGAAGAAACATCTAGAGAACAAAATTAAAAAGTCCCTCATTATCTTAAACCAATGCAAACGCATGCTGGGGAAAACCTGGGGCTTAAAACCAAAAATCATGAAGTGGTTATACCTAGCAGTAGTAAGAAGCTCACTTACATATGCTGCATTAGTCTGGTGGCCAAGAACACTTCTTACAACTGCCCAGCAACACCTACAAAAATTTCAAAGACAAGCCTGTCTTTCCATCACAGGCTGCATGAGCACAACACCAACTCAAGCACTAGAAGTAATACTAGGGATTCCGCCCCTACAACTACACATTAGAGAAGAAGCAACACTGTCTGCCCTGAGGTTGAAAACTTCAGGTCTTTGGAAAGAGTATGACACAGCACACACCAAAATACTATTACAAGGATTCAAAAAAGAACCACGTCTGGAATGGAAATGTGACAGATCCAGCAAACAATACACACTTGACAGAAGCTACAAAGTAAATGCTGAAAGCAACACTTTTCATAAAGCATTTCAAGATACAATAGAAGTTTACACTGATGGATCGAAAACCAAACTTGGTACAGGAGCTGGAGCTTACTGCCAAGAACTCAACATGAAGATAAGTCACACACTTGGTAAGGATAACTCTGTTTTCCAAGCAGAGTGTGTGGGCATCTTAACAGCAACTACAGCTATAATTAACAAACGGACAGCCAAGCCGCTCTCAAGGCCCTGGCAAGGACCTCGACAACATCTAAACTTATACAGGACTGTCATAAAGCCCTGGATACGCTCGCCGCCTCCAACGATATCACCTTAAGGTGGGTCAAGGCGCACGACGGGGACCAGGGCAACGAGGCAGCAGACGCACTAGCACGTAAGGCAGCGACGCTGTAGGTGGCAGGGCCGGAACCGATCGTTCCCATTCCCTTCAGTGAGTACAAGAGATGGTTGCATGAACTAACACTCAAAGAGCATTCCCTACTTTGGTTGAATGCAACAGACTGCAAACAGACTAAGGAAGAATTTCCTTATCTAAACAAACAACTAACAAACAGACTTCTCCGCCTGGACAGAGGTAAACTCAGGAAGGTGGTGGGAATTATAACGGGGCACAGCCCACTAAACAAACACCTTTTTATTATAGGTGTCACCGACAGTCCTCTGTGCAGGGCCTGCATGGAGGCAGATGAAACGCCCATGCACGTGCTCTTGTCATGCACGGGTGTGGAAGAACAACGCAAGAAACACCTCGGATCTCCAGCTTCACTTCAAGAAGTCCTTGGCAACCTGGGCGGCCTGCTAAGCTTCTGGAGAGATCTGGGATGGTTGGAGCAATAACACTACAAGGATAAGTCACACACAACAGACCTTCACGGTTTAAGTGTGGAAACCAGCCCAGAAGAAGAAGAAGAAGAAGACTCTACCACCGGTTCGGAAAGCGGATTCTGCTGAGAAGAGCCGGCAAGAAACTCAGCAGTTGCTCTTTTCAAAATAATCATTTTACAATATTATTATTAAGCTATTACATTGTAATAAGTTTTATCTACTCCAACATCGAAAAGTTCCAATTTCGAATTTGACAGCTAAATCGAAATGAACCCTCTTTCGGTTTTGCTTCTCATTTCGATGCAGCTCGTTGTATGGGAGCTGAATCGAAATGGTTATCTTCTTAAAATAGGATACCTAAAGCTAAGGCCCTGAGTTCTGGCACTTTTGTACCGTTCATACGACAGAGGCGCCACAGGCGGCTGGTGGCGGCTTACGGAGTTACTTTTTGTTGACAGAGGCGCCACAGGCGGCTCGTGGCGGCTTACGGAGTTACTTTTTGTTACTTTATTGAGCCTACGGCGTATTTTGTTAATGATTTATTTTCCTTGTCGTAGATACAATCTTGTATGCAACTGAACGTAATTAGTCATTTTAATTCTCGTACTATCCTATTTTGATACTCGGCAAGCCTCATATCAAAAAACAGCACTCGAATTAAAATGACCCTCATTACGATACAGTTGCATAAATAGCTATTTTATACTATCTTGTGGGCAGCTGGATGCCATGCCGACTTAACCTATGCAACTTTGTTAGAATAAAATATAACATTTCCACAATGAGGGGAAGTTCCAAAAGCCTGTTGCCTAGCTAACTGATTAGTGCTTTAGAGTGATTTAATCCTAGTAGATTACACCAATGAATAAGCATGTCATAGCAACCCCTTTACAAGTTCAAAAATTCCAGCGACCCCCCAGGGCGTTAATGTCATTCATTCAGACCCATATTGATGGAAAAATCAAGAAAATGACGAGAGCTGTGTCAACAAGTTGAATTTGCCACCAGGGAGGTGCATTCTTAGACACCTAATATATAATCTACCCATGAATAAGAAAGAAAATTTTATAGATTTAGCATCTGACAGCATGCAGAGTTCATTATCTATTGATGTCTTCTGGATGATGAGAAGTATCCAAAGCTAGCAAGGGACACTTTAAAATTGTTAGTGCCATTTGCCACATATTTTCTACAATGTGAAACATCAAAACTTTTGAATAAATTGTTAAAAAATAAACAAGCACAGCCTCATTTAAATTGTAGTTTTTTTAATGTAGTGTAGGAACTACAAATACTTTTCTTTTACCAGCAACCCCCCCCCCCCCTCCCCCCGAGTAAGGCTTGGCCCACAGGTTGAAAAACACTACTCGACAGACAATGTGTGATGGCATACTAACTGTATAAAGCTTGGTCTAATGTCATTAATGTGTTACGTTCCCTCAAATATGGTTGAGCGAAGCAATGGCTGGGTCATGCGTCATGCTCGTGAACGGGTGCCACCGGCGGGAATGGGGCTACTTTATGTCTGCCCATCTTAAGATAGAAGTTAGTCTGTATGCATTTTTGGAACTTTCCTCATTGTGGAAACACTGCATCTATAGCATAGTATTTACTGTATTGCAAATCTGTTTTGAAAAGAGCAACCGCCGAGTTTCTTGCTGGTTCTTCTCGGCAGGAAAGGCATTCCGAACCAGTGGTAGATTCATTGACTATTCAAAAGCACTTGTAAAAGTTTATTTGAATAAAAAATATTTCTATTCTATTCTATTCTAAGGAGAAGCCCAAAACAAAATATTCAATCAGTACTTTAATTGATCAAGCTTCAAATTTTGAATTTGAAGCTTGAATTATATTTATTTAATGTATATACAAATTCAAAATTATTTATTTCATGTAGGCCAACCTGTGGCTCTAATGACAAGTCATGATTCTACCACCGGTTCGTAAAGCAGATTCTGCTGAGAAGAGCCGGCAAGAAACTCAGCAGTTGCTCTTTTCAAAATAATCATTTTACAATATTATTATGAAGCTATTACATTGTAATAAGTTTTTTATACTATCTTGTGGGCAGCTGGATGCCAAGCTGATTTAACCTATGCAACTTTGTTAGAATAAAATATAATATTTCCACAATGAGGGGAAGTTCCAAAAAAAAAAGAAAAGTACTACAATTCAATTCATGTTAAGACAGGCAGACACAAAGTAGCCCCATTCCCATAGGCGGCACCCGTTCACGAGCATGCGCATGATCCAGCCGTTGCTTCGCTCTACCATATTTGAGGGAACGTATATATAGATACCATCTTGTGGCTCTTAGGACATTACTCCACAACATTCGATATAATAACATATTTATCTTGTGTAGGACCATTAGATTTCTTACATAGAAAAGTCTCAATATTTACCTAAGAAAATGGTAATCTGTTTCATGATTTTTTACTTTTTGTAAACTACTTGATGAGGCATTCAATTTATGAATTGCCCAACCAAGCACTTTGCAAATGACTCATACTGATTTAATTATTATAAAACAAAGGTAAGTAATATCATGAGGTAAAATTTATAGATTTCAAAGCAAATTGGTATTAGGTATTTAATATGAAAAGTTATAACAACAGAACGGAGTACGGACGGAATTGAGTCTTGAAATGCTTCAATTGCAAGGTCAGAATGTTTTATACATACAGCATATTATAATCTTAATGCAATAAAAACTACTCACCTCGTTTGTTCTTTGTACCATTTTTCCTAGCAGTCTGTATCTCCACTTCAATCTTCCTCTCCAGAAACTCTTGTTTTTTGACTAATAGCTCTTCAGTTTCACGTAACTTTTGTATAGCTTCGTGCGTCGTGGGTCCCTTTTCTTCCTTTTTCCCACCGAATAACTTCCCCAGAAAACTCATCTTGCTCTAAAAATTATCCTAAATGTACAAACTTCCTATAATATTAAGGATTACGTCTTAAAACACTTTGATAATCAATTCAATTCGCAATATTTTCAATTTCGACCTATTTTGTAGTTGGGGAAGTTGGGAAATATGCGTCACCCAATGTCCAATTAATGACAGTTGTCATTGTGTTTCCAGAAGCTATGAAATACATGGAGGTGCCCTACCTACAAAAATGGGAAAGTACTCTGTGGTGCATACCTACAGAAAAATATCTCATAAAATGGCCGCCCATTAGGGAGTGTGCTTCGAAACTATCGACATCGATAAGGAGTGAAGCGATAATCAAGCATTTATGTATACGTAGTATTTATAGGTAATAATTATTACGTAACGTACTTTTGTACTCTATCAGGTACATATTATTCGCGTGGATTTAGATTTTTTAAAGATCTTGGAATATCCAAAATATAATATCAGTCCTATTTGTAGTAATACTCATACATTTTGATTACAATTTGAATGTGATAATAATTCAAAACACAATATTATTATGTGTTTTAGGTTTTAGATTAGTGTCATTCGCGGGGTCGCGAAATTTATCAGGATGGACGAACTGTTAGTTTTTTTTAAAAAATATGTTTTGAACCGAAGTCTGTATTAAATAATTTTTATGGTTGAAAATTACATGAGAGCATGTCTATTTTAACTTGTAAATAATTTGAAAACATGAAGGTAGCAAATACATGGAGGTGCCTTACCTACAAAAATCGGGTGCATACCTACAGAAAAAAACTCATAAAATGGCCGCCCATTAGGGAGTGTGCTTCGAAACTATCGACATCGATAAGGAGTGAAGCGATAATCAAGCATTTATGTATACATAGTATTTATAGGTTATAATAATTACGTAACGTACGTTTGTACTCTATCAGGTACATATTATTCGCGTGGATTTAGGTTTTTAAAGATCTTGGAATATCCAAACAGTTTCGCTGCCGTTTTGTGAAGTTGAAAGAGATCACCATATATAAAAAAGTACTCATTTATAAATTATAATATGTATCAATCGTTTGTTAATTATAAACCACTATTTCTTTTCATTAAAAGAGCAACTTGCTGGCTCATAGTAGTAGAATTTCTTTCTATAAGCGGTGGTAGAGTCGAAACATGACGTGCTTAGCATGAGACAGCTATCTGCATGCCCTACATATAAATAAACAAATATAGAATACTAGTTGACCCGGCGAACTTCGTACCGCCAACTTATATTTTATATAAATAAAACAAATAAACTATCCTAATCAAAAAAAACTATCCTATCTTTCAAATTGGACTAAATTACAGATAGTAACGAAGTTTGATCAAAATCACTTTAATTTAAATTTAATTTTATATCACACAATATATTATTATCACACAAGTTAAATAGTTTAGGAGTCCATCGTGGACAAATAACGTGACACGTAATTATAATATATATAGCTCGATTACCACTCACTGACTGACTGACTGACTCATTGACACGATTGTTCTCCTAGAAAGAGACGGAAAACGATACAATGATGTAGGGGAGATATGTCCGGGTGGGGGATTCGAGTGGGGAAAAATTATGACATTTCGGAAAAACAAGATGGCGGCCGACGTGATTCTTGCAACTCTTTTGTTTTCCAACCGATTTCGTTGAAATTTTGGAATATTGTAGAAATTAGTAAACGATTAACAGAAAAAGTGAAAAAAATTAAAAAAACAAGATGGCGGCCGAGCTGTGACGTCTCAAATTTCCGACCCCTCTCCTGTAAAATTTTGTATGGAAAAAATTTTTTTCACCCATGGTGTCGTATAGAGCTCAAAGAATGTGATTCGGAGAAAGGTGGAGAGAGCTGATGAGTGAGGAGTTCGGAGACGGGCGAGGGGCACGGCCAGGGTATAGAAGATAGGTGGAGGGTGCTCGACCAAATGTCATTCGAAACCTCAAGCAGTTGCCAGTGAGTTAAAAAAAATTCCAAAATGGCGGAAAAAAAATGGCGGCAAATTTTGTCCGTCTCTCTCTCGGAGACTATAAAAGATGGAGGAGCGGTTTCTCGACAAAAGATGATCAAAACCCGGAGGTCTACCTGGTGAGTAGGAAAAAAATTCAAGATGGCGGATTTTTTTTTTCCATACTAAATGTATGGGGAATATTGAAGGGACTAGAAGTTGGGAACTATGCAAGACATTGATTTTGATAGGTTCATAGGGCTTTTTTTCTTTTTCATTTTTTTCATTTTACATTTGTTTTTTTTTTCTTTTTTTTCATTTTTTTTTCTTTTTCTTTTGTGAATGAGGAGCACGGCCAGGTTATTGCAGATAGGTGGGGTGTGCTCGAACAAATTTTTTGGCAAAAGATGACCAGAATCCGAAGGGCTACTTGATGAGTAAAAAAATCGCGGTCCGCTTTAGCGGGCCGCGCACCCACGCGCCCTACTTGTAGTAATAACACTTCCCGCGAGCTGCTTTAGCAGCTCGCGCACCGAGCGAAATAAATAAAGCCGAACAATCGCGGTCCGCTTTAGCGGGCCGCGCACCCACGCGCCCTACTTGTAGCAATAACACTTCCCGCGAGCTGCTTTAGCAGCTCGCGCACCGAGCGAAATAAATAAAGCCGAACAATCGCGGTCCGCTTTAGCGGGCCGCGCACCCACGCGCCTTACTTTTAGTAAAACACTTCCCGCGAGCTGCTTTAGCAGCTCGCGCACCGAGCAAACGCTAGTTAATATATATATAGCTGCTGGGGCTGATTCACTGACTGATTGATCACCTCTCCTGTAAAATTTTGTATGAAAAATTTTTTTTTCACTGATGGTTTCGTATAGAAGATAAAAATTCATTCGGAGGAAAATTATGGAGAGAACTGATGATTGAGGATTTCGGAGACGGGTGAGGAGCGCGGCCAGGGTATTGAAGATAGGTGGGGGGTGCTCGAACAAATGTCATTCGAAACCTCATCCAATTGGCAGTGAGCTGAAAAAAAATTCAAAATGGCGGAAAAAAGATGGCGGCCATACAAACTTCGTCGGTGTCTATCTCGGAGAGGATAAAAGATGGTTGAGTGGATTCTTGACAAAAGATGATCGGGACCCAGAGGTCTATTTAATGAATAGAAAAAAATCCAAGATGGCGGTTTTTTTTTCTCCATACAAAATATATGGCGAATATTAAATAGACTAGGAGTTAAGAACTATACAAGACTTTGATACGGTTCCTTTCCAAAATTTGTTTTTATAAAAGAAATCTCAATCTGAGAAATGATGAGATATGTTAATCGAGGGTTTGGAAGGTGGGTGAGGAGCACGGCCAGGGTATTGAAGATAGGTTGGGTGTGCTCGAACAAAAGTCACTCGAAACCTCATCCAATTGGGAGTGAGCTGAAAAAAGACTCCAAAATGGCGGATTCAAGATGGCGGCTATACAAATTTCAAAGGTGTCTATCTCGGAGAGTATAAAAGATGGAAGAGTGGTTTTTTGATAGAAAATGATCAAGACCTAAAAGTCTACTTGCCGAGTAGAAAAACCGCGGTCCGCTTGCGGGCCGCGCACCCAAGCGCCCTACTAGTTTATATATATTACTAGCTGACCCAGCGAACTTCGTACCGCTTCTTATCTATATAAATAAAACAAATAAACTATCCCAATTCAAAAACTATCCTATCTTTTAAGTTGGACCAAATTACAGATAGTTACCAAGTTTTATAAAAATCGGTTAAAATCGGTAATTGAATTGCACAGGGATTATTATTAAATCCACCTCTTGCTCTTACCGCAGAAAAGAAATGTATCACACGATCTTTTCATATTTTATGTAGAGGGATGTGTGTTATATTTATATTTTCCACGCCTATAGCACCCATCCATTTTTTTTTTAAGTTTTCACTAGCCGGAAACGACAGCAGAAAACACGGACATTATCATCTATTATATGGAGGTATTAGATTCTAGCATTTATTATTTATGTGAAGTATTAAAATAACCGGACAAATGATATAAATTTCAACTATAAACACCAAACTTCTTGTATTATCTGATAATATGGTGATGAGCAGTACCTAATGCATTAGAATTTATTCAAGTCGTTTAACGTCACCTATAATAATATCGACAAGTCGATACTCCATTGACACAAATCCAATAACACGCAACTACTTGACAGGCTGACAGCTGAAGTTCAACCAATAAGAGCGAATACATAATGTGTTGTACATAAGGCTCATAAAATGGCGGATGGCACCCGGCTTGACTAGTAGTTACTTTATATACTTCATCTCCATCTATTTCCTACCTACCATGTTTGAAAAGCATATTAAATTCTTAGTTGGTACCTACACTAGCGGCACGCTATGATGGCCGGTTTGACGTTTGTCCGCTCATGAAGTTCCGTATTAATTGATAACGACTTTGAAGGAAATAATTGTATTACTTTATTGACGATAGTGATGTGCAGAGATTCATAAATTTTATCGAATGTAGTTTTAGGTTTAGGACTCAAAATTTATTTATTAAATTGATTTCTAAAATGTATACAAGTGTAGAAAAATCAGTTTGCACCATTTAAGGGGTGAATGTACTTGTGAATATGAACAATTTTCACTATGTGGACAAACCTCTGAAATCGCAAAAAAATATCAGCTGTTTCATACAAAAGGTAAAATTTTTATTTTTATATGATATATACCACAACTCGGCATTTGGTTTTCTAAATTGAAAATTTTTAAAAATGGAATCTAATACGATCGTCACATAGGATCGCTGGCTAGCACAACTACTACCTCCGGCAAACTCGCGTCAAATGCTCAATGCAAAACAAAGCAGTTTCGAATTGACGTTGCTTCGAAAAGTATAAACTGTCAGTGCAATGCGATTGTGATATAGTTTTGACCTGGCTTTGGATTTCAAATATTGATACTGCATTACTGTTGACCCTTGCTCGTTAATTTGGACTCTGTTCAAGCCCTTTGTTGTGGATTTCGTCGATATGACCGAACGTACGCAGAGAACTGTTCTAAATAGTCAGACACGTGAGTTCGTAATACGCCTTCGTAACTATTTCGATCGTGAAGCTCAAAATGGAGGGCCAATTTTACCTATAACGTCAGTGGTTGAACGCGTAGCTGATGCGCTTAATATTGGACAACGAACTGTTAGACGGATAACTAAAAAAAAATATGGCGAGACTGGCACAGAAGAAAATAAACTTCACACACCAAAAAAGAGAAAACGAGCAAAACCAGTCGTAGGCATCGATAGCTTTGATGCCGATGCTATCCGAAGACATGTTTACGGCTACTATTTACAGAAGGAGTATCCAACAAGAAAAAAGTTGGTGCATTCACTGAAGGAAGCTGGATTATTCTTCGGTGGGGAAAGTTCTTTAACGAAGATTTTGAAGACCATTGGATTTCGATACAAAAAATGTAACAAACGCAAAATATTGATGGAAAGATTTGATATAGCGATGGCAAGGTATACTTTTTTACGGCAAGTGAAAGAAATCAAAAATTGGCTAAATGTTGTGTTCTTGGATGAAACATGGCTTAATGCTAACCATACTGTAGGCCGTTCTTGGAACGATGACACAGCAGCATCTACTTCCAAAGTTCCTGTAGGAAAAGGATCGCGACTTATAATTTGTCACGCCGGAACCATCAACGGGTTTGTCGAAGGTTCTCTCATGGCTTTTGCGTCAAAAACCACTGGAGACTATCATGAAGACATGAATGGAGAAAAGTTTACTGAATGGTTTACCTCAATGTTGTGTAGCCTCCCTGAACCATCTATTATAATTATGGACAACGCCCCATACCACTCGATGCAAATTGACAAGCCACCTGCCCAATCCCAAAAGAAAGCTGATATCGTCGCATGGCTTCGTAAAAATGGCGTAGATGCAAACATGAATATGTTAAAAGCGGAATTAGTACGTCTTTTAAAAGAAAACAAACCAACCAAGATCCGATACGTCATTGACGAAATAGCATTAGAACATGGGCACAGAGTTATACGGTTACCGCCTTACCATTGTGAGTATAATGCGATTGAGTTGGTGTGGGCTCAAATTAAGGGATATGCTGCAAGACACAATACAGAACCCCCATTTACCACAAAAAAAATGCTAAAATTATTAGAAGAAGCTTGTGAACATGTGACTAAAGGAGACTGGGAAAAGGTTGTGAATAGAACTGTTAAATTAATAAGGGAAGATTATGAAAGAGATGTGAAAATAGATAATATTATAGAAAACGAACATATAATTATTAATGTAGGTGATGATAGCAGTGACGACAGTGAAAATAGTAGTATGGACGAATCTGATTAATTATGGCCTTTTGTGGCACCTTTTTTGGTATCTTTTGTATTCATATGTTTCTTGTGTGCATATAAAGTATGTATATTCATTTTCATTCAAATATTCAGTTCGTTCAAATAAATTAAATAAACATATACATTTTTGTTTTATTAAACCTATTTAATCAGGTACAAAAACAAAACTTAATTGTTTTTTGTTCGAGAATAAATTGACATTCCACATCACTATTGTAATGTGTCAAACCGGCCATCATAGCGTGCCGCTAGTGTAACTCGACTTTGACTTCCGACAATAATTATTGTGATGTGTCCTTTTTCATTTCATCAGTTTAAGGAGTGACAAAATCATGTTTAAAATTAATTATGATTTTTAGAAATGATAAAGATCCTTTTATTTATTGAAATTAGTTTAATTATCAACTCTAAATCTAAATCTGTGAGAGCACGTGATACTTCCCTTTGTCAAGCTATCAGCCAATCATATTCACTTCCGCTTCTTTTTCGCCACTGTAAATTTTTCGACCAATCCCGAGCCAATCTATCGGATGCCTTCGGGGGGTGGGGGGGGGGGGGGGGGGGTGGGGGGGGTGGGGGGATAAAGTATAAAGTGCCCTGCGAGCCCATTCTGGCCAGTTTTTCCGTGCGGTTAAATTATAAGCCGAAACTCTGCCCGGTTGTGAGTGTTACGGCTATTGTGATTATTAAAAATTATTAAGTGTGTGATAAAATACAATTTGCGTGAATTTAATTGAGTGTAATTACCGTAAAGTGTCTTTTAATGTGTTTTATCGGACTTCTAAGCGTAATTATGAACAATTCCTGTGTGGATAACGTGAAACACATAGCCGCTGGCGCCGAGGCTGGGGCTACTAGCGGAAGCCAGCGGCATGCAACGTCGTCGGGACTGTAAAAGGGAGAAATCTCGGTAAGTCGTCCAGTTTTTCTTCTATACACTGTGAAAAATTAATGGTTTTAAAGCCATCGCGAGTTTAATCGCCTTAAGCATTACTATCGAGTCCACTTGTTTTTTGAAGTATTTTTTTGAATTTGAAAAAAAATTCGAAATAAACTCGAAACTGTGTGAAAGTAGTGGTTTGTTTACTACGCGGCGCCGCACGCAGTACTGCCGCTGTTAAAACTTTCATCGAAACTTTTCTACCTAATGTGACTAAATCAGCTGATAGCCGTACAAAGGTCAACGACCTGTCGCGACTCGCGCGCTGCTCGCTTCAAACCTCACGTGACCACCCGCGCAGACAGCGGCAAGGACGGCACGGCTCCTGAAAACTGTTCACGAAGTTTTCGAAATATTAATTTCTCGATTTTTTATTTTTTATTGTAATACAAGGGTCAGTATAAGTTGTCGAAATGGATTATACTGTTAATTTCGAATCACTTCCCTGCGGCCCTAAAACCACTAAATTTTCACTGTGTAATATAAGTATATATCGAGCAAGTGTAAGTACATAAGCGGACTTCTTAAATTAACCTTGATGACGACCGCTCTCTATTTCCCAATGAATAAGTAGACTCACGCAGGGAGTCATATAGATCTTACTGGGATATCGGGGATGACCTGATCAATCATCTCTGTATCCTAGTGGAACAGTGATGAGACTTGATGAATAATGATTAATGATACACCAACTTTCAGTTAAGTTCTATCTATCCGACATAAAGAAATAAAATATAATAAAAAGGAGAGGGTAGTATGGAGGTGGCCACAAGTTTGCTTATGTATTTACCTAAGTTTGATTTGTCTGAGCGTGTGTCAATTGTCATATTACTTGTCAATAGAATTTTTAAGATAAGACTCTTCTAAAAATCCATAATGTAGTAAGTTGACTTTACATTTACAAAGGTTTCTTAGTTTTTTTGAAATGAGGTTTCTTAGTTTTTTGTGAATATAGTTTTCTTTTTACTTTGCGGGTTGATTTTTTGTTTTTCAAATATAATTTATAGATTCTATTGCGTATATTATTTTTCGTACCACTTGCTCAAAAAAGTGACATTCTGTGCCACAAAAAGCGAACATAACAATAGTCATTTTTAATCTGTTAAAAACAGGGAAAGAAAATTGTACTGAATTTCATTCATCCTCTAGGGGGAGAATGTGATTTAAATTTGGAATACTTACCGAAATTTATACTGAACTACATCTGTGTTTACACCATTGAGTTTGTATATAAAGCATTATACATCTTTTTGAAAAAGGAATACGCATTTATTATGCAGTTATGATTTTTAAATAAAATTACGAAAACCGACGAGGCCGTATGAGCTTGATGCCTTTGCTTTTCTTACAAAAAAATATTAGTCTAGGAATTTGCCGCGTTTTTGTTTTCTTCAAATACATAAACGTTAAGTTTATTTTAATTTATTTTTATAAATAAGTAAATGTTCTAAAAATACGTTACGATGTTAAATCAAAGCGACAGTGACAGTGAATTGTCGGATTTCATCAGTGCAAATGCTCAGACGCAAGAACAGAAAAATACTCAAATCAACTCATCAACAATAAATGTACCAAACAAAAATGTAACTCTCTCTATCAATAATAATTGGACCAATGTTTCGAATGTTAACTTTTACTTTTAATTGTCATTATTTTTAATAAATGCTTATCTC
Organism: Oeneis ivallda; assembly: GCA_029955525.1. Lineage (NCBI taxonomy): Eukaryota > Metazoa > Arthropoda > Insecta > Lepidoptera > Nymphalidae > Oeneis > Oeneis ivallda. The sequence goes on from JARPMR010000007.1 coordinate 17,447,911, forward strand.
ATATTATTATTGTGTTAATTTTTTCGCAAATGGTACGAAAAGTAGAGTATTTTCCTCAGTGATAAAGCTGTCTTAGTCTTGGGTGAACTTAAATCCCTCGCTACACTCAGGACTCGTCTTAAATCCCTCGCTTCGCTCGTGATTTAAGTTTTTAACACCCTCGCTACGCTCGGGAGTAAACCTCGAGTCCTTCGTTACGCTCGCGATTTAAATCGTCACCCGCGACAGAAGACACTGCTTTATCCCCTTGGTTAATAATCTACTATTTCCGTGTGGTCAAAATATCAATAATTCATGTGTCATTCACCTTTTTCATGAGATACTGCCATACCGCTTAGTGTTTATTGTGAATTAAGAATTGAGTTACAGCTTTTTTGTTAGCTCGTACATGTTTCCATACAATAATGAATTTTTCATCGAATAAAATTTATATATTAAAAGGAAAAAAAATAATAAAAAAATATATTAATTAAAAATTTTATTATTCTTATTTACTGTCGAGTAAAAAAATATTTTAAGAAATAGTTGTCTATGAAATCTTAGTTAAAATAAGGAGTTATTTCCAGAAGAGCATTCTATTTTCCGGTATAATTTTTGAAGATATTTCAATATATCGTCACTGTCCAGTTCAACTGATGTAACCGCGATTATTATACACAAAATGAGTTAAATATACAGTTTTGTTCAACTTTTCTTGCTCTTTCGATTGATCTATTCAAATCGCTTCTAGCTTCTAAAATATGTTTGTATGTACCATTTTTCAGAGCAAATTTAACCACTTTCACCTACTCAGAAATACATATAAGGTAACCCGTTTTGGACCCGTGACACCACCGGCTTGCACCACTAGTAGTGTAAAAGGTATTTTTTAATACCCATTACGCCACCAACAAATAGTGCAGTGCTGCCATTAACTGTAACTTATTCTTTGTAAATAATATAGATAAGTATGCTAGGAAAATTTACTACACCACTACCAGAGCTGCACCGGGCACCTGACACAGCATTATAATAGTACATTATTCTACGAGGGGTGAAAGTGACCGATTACTTACGAGGGAATCATTTGAGACACGAGGCGAAGCCGAGTGTATCAATACACACGTTAGGAATCGCACTTTCTCCTGAGTGTTACATAGTGCTTTATACTACACCTACGAGGAAAATAACAGGCACATTTTTTAATTATTGAAGTTTACTTTGGAGGTACGCCGTCTACTTTAGAGGTACGCAGGCAACTTTGGTGATACGCAGGCTACTTAATTTAAAGGTAAGCCGACTACTTTAGAGGTACAACAGCTACTTTAGAGGTACGCCGGCTACTTTAGAGGTACGCCGACTACTTTAGAGGTACGCAGGCTACTTTGGTGGTACGCAGGCTACTTTGGTGGTACGCAGGCTACTTTGGTGGTACGCAGGCTACTTTGGTGGTACGCAGGCTACTTTGGTGGTACGCAGGCTACTTTGGTGGTACGCAGGCTACTTTGGTGGTACGCAGGCTACTTTGGTGGTACGCAGGCTACTTTGGTGGTACGCAGGCTACTTTGGTGGTACTCAGGCTGCTTTGGTGGTCCGCAGGCTACTTTTAAGGTACGACAGCTACTTTAGAGGTAACCCGGCTGCTTTAGAGGTACGCCAACTACTTTAGAGGTACGCAGGCTACTTTAGAGGTACGCCGACTACTTTAAAGGTACGCAGGTAGCCTACGTACCACTAAAGTAGCCTGCGTACCTCTAAAGTAACCTGCGTACCTCTAAAGTAGACCGTGTATCTCTAAAGTAGCCGGCGTACCTCATAAGTTGCTGGCGTACCTTAAAAGTAGCCTGCTTACCAACAAAGTAGCCTGCGTACCTTAAAAGTAGCCTGCTTACCAACAAAGTAGCCTGCGTACCTCTAAAGTAGACGGCGTACCTCTTAAGTAGCCGGCGTACCTTAAAAGTAGCCGGCGTACCTTAAAAGTAGCCTGCGTACCTCCAAAGTACCCTACGTACCTTCTAAGTAGTCTGCGTACCACCAAAGTAGTCCGAGTACCTCTAAAGTAGACGGAGTACCTCTATAGTAGCCGGCGTACCTCTAAAGGAGCTGGCGTACCTTAAAAGTAGCCTGCTTAACACAATTTTTTTAAGTATTTGTATTACTGAACTGATTTTGTCAAAAATTAAAAGAAAACACGTATGTAATGGATTTTCATGCAACTTTTCAGCCCGCAGCATTACGTGCTTTAGCGGGCTGAAAAGTTGCATGTAATGTACATTTTTACAGCCCGCAGATTTGTCTCCACGTAAAGACGTATTTTCTTTCTCGCTCTTTTTCGATATGACACAAACTAGAAGGTACCTACTTTCCAAGCAAGTGTAGTATAAAAGTAAGTATTGTGCAGGTACGTTGACGTATACATTATCAAACGTAGTATTGTGCAGGTACCTACACAATACTTAGTTTTATAATGCTGGTGTCAGTTGCCCGGTGCAGCTCTGGTAGTGGTGTAGTAAATTTTCCTAACGTACCTATCTATATTATTTACAAAGAATAAGTTTCAGTTAATGGCAGCACAGCACAAGCACTATTTGTTGGTGGTGTAATGGGTATTAAAAAATACCTTTTACACTACCAGTGGTGCAAGCCGGTGGTGTCACGGGTCCAAAACGAGGTAACCGACAGTTAATTGACCGAGCGAAGCGAGGTCTGAGTCTACTAGAGCGATTTGCACTTGTCCGTCCGTCCGTCCGTCTGTCCGGCCGTCCGTCTGTCAGAGCCTTATAACTTTTGAATTACTGACCGTAGTTACTTCAAATTTAGAAATAATATGTAAACTGATGGCCTCCAGCCGAAAATGGCTTAAAAAGTTATAAAAATCTTTATTTCAGGGGGGCTCTCATAGAAGTGAATGACGAGGACGAGGAAGCTGCTGGGAGGGCGGCGTCGGGCGATGAAGGCGCCGGGCGAAGAAGGCGCCGGGCAATGAAGGCGCCGCACACAGGTGAAATTACGTAATTTATGGTCAAAATTAATTAAAATGAAGTAATAACTAGACATATGGAGCCACCAAGTGATTAGTAAAACGTTTGACACTTATACATTACATTTCCAACTCACTTGATTTAAATATTTACGTATAAGATAATTAAACTATTGTTTTTATGTTGCAGGTCGACGGAATGTTTGTATTGTGTTGCATGGTTTTGTAGTTGTATAGTTTTGCATTGATACAAGCATGCTTTAGTATAAATAGGGGTAACGGCTGCTTTGATAAGAAATTTTGAATATTTTGAATATTTTAACTATTGTTCTTGTTGCAGGTCAACAGAGCCGATGGCCAGCGACACCTTGAAGGACGAGGAAGGCGCTGGGCAATGAAGGCGCCGCACACAGGTGAAATTTACGTAATTTATGGTCAAAATTAATTAAAATGAAGTAATAACTAGACATATGGAGCCACCTTTTAGTAATAAGTAAAACGTTTGACACTTATACATTACATTTCCAACTCGCTTGATTTAAATATTTAGTTATAAGATAAGTAAACTATTGCTTTTATGTTGCAGGTCGACGGAATTTTTTTATTGTGTTGCATGGTTTTGTAGTTGTATTGTGTTGCATGGCATTGTAGTTGCATTGATTACAAGCATGCTTTGGTATAATTACGGGTGGCGGATGCTTTCAAAAGAAAATTATGAAAAATCTTAAATATTGTTATTGTTGCAGGTTGACGGAGCCGTTGGCCAGTGACCCCCTGAAGGACGAGGAAGCTACTGGGAGGGCGGCGTCGGGCGATGACGGCGCTGGTCGAGAAAGGCGCTGGGCAATGAAGGCGCCGCACACAGGTGAAATTTACGTAATTTATAGTCAAACTGAATTAAAATGAAGTTATAACTAGACATATGGAGCCACCTTTAATTGTGATTGAAATAGCTAGTTATAAGATATTTAAACTATTGTTTTTATGTTGCAGGTTTACGGATTTTTTTTATTTTGTTGCATGGTTTTGTTGTTGTATTGTGTTGCATGGCATTGTAGTTGCATTGATTACAAGCATGCTTTGGTAAAATTACGGGTGGCGGATGCCTTCAAAAGAAAATTATGAAAAATCTTAACTATTGTTATTGTTGCAGGTTGATGGAGCCGATTGCCAGTGACACTGAAGGACGAGGAAGCTACTGGGAGGGCGGCGTCGGGCGATGACGGTGCTGGTCGAGAAAGGCGCTGGGCAATGAAGGCGCCGCGCACAGGTGAAATTTACGTAATTTATGGTTCAAAATTAATTGAAACGAAGTAGGTAATAACTAGACATATGGAGCCACCTTTTAGTGATTAGTAAAACGTTTGACACTTATACATTACATTTCCAACTCACTTGATTTAAATATTTAGTTATAAGATAAGTAAACTTTTGTTTTTATGTTGCAGGTCGGCGGAATTTTTTTATTGTGTTGCATGGTTTTGTAGTTGTATAATGTTGCATTGATTACAAGCATGCTTTGGTTTAAATACGGGTGGCGGATGCCTTGAAAAGAATATTTTGAAAAATCTTAACTATTGTTTATGTTGCAGGTCAACGGATCCGATGGCCAGCGACACCTTGAAGGACGAGGAAGGCGCCGGGAGGGCGGAGTCGGGCGATGAAGGCGCCGGGCGAAGAAGGCGCCGGGCAATGAAGGCGCCGCACACAGGTGAAATTACGTAATTTATGGTCAAAATTAATTAAAACGAAGTAATAACTAGACATATGGAGCCACCAAGTGATAAGTAAAACGTTTGACACTTATACATTACATTTCCAACTCACTTGATTTAAATATTTAGTTATAAGATAAGTAAATTATTGTTTTTATATTGAAGGTCGACGGATTTTTTTTATTGTGTTGCTTGGTTTTGTAATGTGTTGCATGGCCTCGTAGTTGTATTGTGTTGCATTGATTATAAGCATGCTTGGGTTAAATACGGGTGGCGGATGCTCGAAAAGAAAATTTTGAAAAATCTTAACTATTGTTTATGTTGCAGGTCGACAGATCCCATGGCCAGCGATACCCTGAAGGACGAGGAAGCTGCTGGGAAGGCGGCGTCGGGCGATGACGGCGCTGGTCGAGAAAGGCGCTGGGAAATGAAGGCGCCGTACACAGGTGAAATTTACGTAATTTATGGTCAAAATTAATTAAAATGAAGTAATAACTAGACATATGGAGCCACCTTTTAGTAATAAGTAAAACAAGAAAAGGTTAGAATTATTTTGCTATAATCCGCCAACAGAAAAAATCTGTATGGTCAAACATGCAATTAAAAGCTAAGCACCACTCACCTACCCAGCCAAGCAAAAAAGCCAAGTTCCCAAGCAAGCAATGCCACCACCACTCACATGCACCACCACACAAGACTTTTACACTACTCTCGACGCACGTTTCGCCCCGACACCGGAGCATCCTCAGGAGATGTCGACTTTACAATGCTGTATTGTCTAGTGAAGCTTGTGTCAAATGCGCGGTATTATATACCTTTTTCTACCCCCACTACTGTTGCCCCGCCCACTACCCCCCGGACCCCCCACTACCCCCCGGATTCCCCCTCTCTTTTTTCAAACAAACGAAGCAGTGGTGAACTTGAGACGTTCACTTGTTCATTAAGTAATTTAAACTGCTTATTATTATTGTGTTTTATTATTTCTAATTGTTCCAACATGCTCAGTCGAAGTCCTTTATCGCAGGTATGTAAGATTTTATATGAATGATCGGATGATAATTTGTGTCCACTATCAAGGAGATGTTTAGCAAAATGAGACTTTTGGGGTTGGTTGTTCCTAACCGCGGCCATATGTTCTTTGTAGCGTGTTTCAAATTTACGACCCGTTTGACCAATATAAGTGGCTTTACAGTCTGAACATTCGAGTTTATAAATGCCCGATTTTTGTTTGTTGTTTAATTTATCTTTGCCGTTGCAAATATTTTTAAGTGTATTATTTGTCCTAAATGCAACATGTATATCATGTGCTTTAAGTGTCTTCGCAATACGTTCCGACACTGTTCCAAAATAAGTTAAACTGGATTTGTATTTATTTATTTTATCAGGTGATGATGAATATAAATCCTTTTTGATCCGCATCAATTGTTGCTTTTTTATTATATTATTAACAATATTATTGTTGTATCCATTTGCCTGTGCCATATGGTAAATTACTTTTAATTCTTTTAAATAGTTTTCTTTAGTGAGTGGAATAGTGAGCAACCTATGCACATAACTGTGGAACGCTGCGAGTTTATGCTGCCAAGGATGACAGGATGAAGCAGGTATGGTTGTGTCTGTGTATGTGGTTTTCCGGAAAATTCCAAACTGATGTTTATTATTAGTACGAGTTATAGTTAGATCGAGGAAGTTTATAGAGTTATCTTGTTCTAATTCTGATTTGAATTTAATTTTCGGGTGTATATTGTTTAGATTTTTTACAAATATGTCAAGTTGTCGGTCTGTCCCAGTCCAACATATAATTATATCATCTACATATCTATAGTAATACAGAATATTTTTATGTTTGACAATATGTTTATTTTCAAAATCATCCATGAAGATATCAGCCATTAGGGGACTTAGTGGTGAGCCCATAGCTAATCCCTCTTTTTGTTGATAAAATTGGTCATTGAATTTGAAGTAGTTCTGTTTCATGCATATTTTGGTTAATTCTATTAATTCTGTTATTTCGTTGACATTTTTATGATTATTTTCCAACAATTTAGTTAAGATGTTTAGGGTTTCGTTAACTGGTACATTAGTGAACAGGCTGTCCACATCTAATGATATTAATTTACAATGGTCCGGTAATGTCAAATCTTTAATTTTATTGACTAGTTGGATACTATTTTTTAATGAATAAGACGGATTGAAGGATGTTTTTGATTTAATAACTTTGTTTAGCTCTTTTGCTACACAGCATCAGCATTTAGCATCAGTAGTTGACCATATGAATAAAAGCTACTTTTATGGTAAATAAGACCACAGATATGTCAAAACTCAAAATTTTAATTTTCAGATAGAAAATATATAATATTCAGCGACGAACTCAAGAACTGAACTCAAGAAGACGAACACACGTCTTTTGGAAACTTAATTCCACATGAAATCTAACTCAGGAACAGAGTAAACATTACGCGTTTTACTTGTCTTTTTGGGTTCATTTATGTGGGATGTCACATTTTTCCACTGGTATTCAAGGACATCAGGTCTCTCGGGCCATTTCCATAAGCGACCACACTGTATCATTGATGAAATTGTTGCAGTATGTTCAGTAACATTAATTATTTTGCCAGGATAATACTTATTATCGTATGTGAAAATAACAAATTCATTAATTTGTTTTAATAACGGTTTCCTAGAAGGGTTAAAGTTGCTTAAGTTTTCATATTCCGAGAATTCTGAAACCACACTATCTCCAGAAGAAACATCGACACTCGAGTCAGAGCTATCTGAAAGAATCTTTGATACACTTTTATTGTGTTTATTTTTCACCACTTTAACCTTATTTTTCTTTAGTCTTTCATTCTCTTCCTTCTTTCGTTGTCTTTCATTGGCTCTTTCTATCTTCAATTGCTCAAGATCCTCTTTCTTCTTCTTTTTGGTTTCAAAATATTTTTGGCACAATTCTCCGGAGACAAACGTTGGCATTCTTTCCCTCACTATCCTTTTTTTCTTGATTTCTTCAATAGCTGGATAAAAGAAGTGCCTCTTAAATGGACTTGGTATTTCTTCTTGTGAAGGTCCTGCAACGTTTTCTTTATTTAGACTGGTAGATGCCTCTATTACTTGTGACAGATCTTGGTGTCTAGTAGAATGAACTAAAACTGAATCTGAAGCATTTGGATGCAAGTCACTAATGACATCTACGTCCATTATAGTAACCTCGTCTATATTTCTTCCGTCAGGAAGAACCTCTGAAGAATCGAGGTGTGCTGATAAATTATCAGCAAGGCTAGTAGAGGCCTCTGTTGCTTGTGGGAGATCATCATTTCTAACCAGCACGTCAGAAATATTTCCCCCATCAACACAATCCCCAGTTTCTGAAGAAAGTTTGTGAAGCTCTATTTTTGTTTTCTTCCATAATTTGAACAAAGAGGTGTCCAGTGGATCTCCATTCCAAGTACCGGCAGATGCCTCAAAAATAGCTACTTTTTCTCCTCCCATCATGTCGTTAAGAAAATCCAAACCTCGCTTTAGGTATTGCGTTTTCATCATGGTTGAGTTACGTTCTTGTTCTTGGGATGATCCTTGGCCTGGTATCACAACAGCTTGCGGATTCCACGGGAACAATCCACATTTTTTGAATCCATTGGACAACATAGATTCTGTAATATTTTGAAGTATCACTTCTTGCAGTAACTTTGCGAAATCTTTTTTTTTAGGATATGAGAACCTCCTTGAACAACATTGTCCATCCTCCATTGATGGACTCTTTTCCTCCATCCTTCTTTGAGACTTCTGAACACTGCAACATCCATAGGCTGTAAAATGTGGGTGGCGTTCGGTAACAAAGCTACCAAAATTATCCCATTTTTTTGGCAAAATTGGCTTGTTTGTAAACATAAATGGGACGCATGGCCGTCCACGAAAAGAATGACTGGAAATGTTATTTGTTTTTTTACTAACCAGGGATGAAAAATATCGGCAATAAATTCAAAAAATGCCTCACATGTCATCCATCCTGAATCCGTTTTTCCTAGCCCCCACTCTTTAGGAAAATTTTCTACTATCTCCTGAGGAATACGCTTATATTTGTAAACGCAAGTTGTGGGAGCTACTACACCACTTGCACTACCTGTTACCAAAACTGTAACGCACTCCTTCTCATCAACATTAACTTTTTGATAAACCGTTTTATCTCCTTTTCTAGCAAGAACTTTGGGGCCTTTTGGATTTAAAAAAAAGCAGACTCGTCACAATTGAATATTCGAGTTGGATCTTCCAAGATCTTCTCATCACCATACTCTTTTCACAAGAAACATATGAATACAAAAGATACCAAAAAAGGTGCCACAAAAGGCCATAATTAATCAGATTCGTCCATACTACTATTTTCACTGTCGTCACTGCTATCATCACCTACATTAATAATTATATGTTCGTTTTCTATATTTTCACATCTCTTTCATAATCTTCCCTTATTAATTTAACAGTTCTATTCACAACCTTTTCCCAGTCTCCTTTAGTCACATGTTCACAAGCTTCTTCTAATAATTTTAGCATTTTTTTTGTGGTAAATGGGGGTTCTGTATTGTGTCTTGCAGCATATCCCTTAATTTGAGCCCACACCAACTCAATCGCATTATACTCACAATGGTAAGGCGGTAACCGTATAACTCTGTGCCCATGTTCTAATGCTATTTCGTCAATGACGTATCGGATCTTGGTTGGTTTGTTTTCTTTTAAAAGACGTACTAATTCCGCTTTTAACATATTCATGTTTGCATCTACGCCATTTTTACGAAGCCATGCGACGATATCAGCTTTCTTTTGGGATTGGGCAGGTGGCTTGTCAATTTGCATCGAGTGGTATGGGGCGTTGTCCATAATTATAATAGATGGTTCAGGGAGGCTACACAACATTGAGGTAAACCATTCAGTAAACTTTTCTCCATTCATGTCTTCATGATAGTCTCCAGTGGTTTTTGACGCAAAAGCCATGAGAGAACCTTCGACAAACCCGTTGATGGTTCCGGCGTGACAAATTATAAGTCGCGATCCTTTTCCTACAGGAACTTTGGAAGTAGATGCTGCTGTGTCATCGTTCCAAGAACGGCCTACAGTATGGTTAGCATTAAGCCATGTTTCATCCAAGAACACAACATTTTGCCAATTTTTGATTTCTTTCACTTGCCGTAAAAAAGTATACCTTGCCATCGCTATATCAAATCTTTCCATCAATATTTTGCGTTTGTTACATTTTTTGTATCGAAATCCAATGGTCTTCAAAATCTTCGTTAAAGAACTTTCCCCACCGAAGAATAATCCAGCTTCCTTCAGTGAATGCACCAACTTTTTTCTTGTTGGATACTCCTTCTGTAAATAGTAGCCGTAAACATGTCTTCGGATAGCATCGGCATCAAAGCTATCGATGCCTACGACTGGTTTTGCTCGTTTTCTCTTTTTTGGTGTGTGAAGTTTATTTTCTTCTGTGCCAGTCTCGCCATATTTTTTTTTAGTTATCCGTCTAACAGTTCGTTGTCCAATATTAAGCGCATCAGCTACGCGTTCAACCACTGACGTTATAGGTAAAATTGGCCCTCCATTTTGAGCTTCACGATCGAAATAGTTACGAAGGCGTATTACGAACTCACGTGTCTGACTATTTAGAACAGTTCTCTGCGTACGTTCGGTCATATCGACGAAATCCACAACAAAGGGCTTGAACAGAGTCCAAATTAACGAGCAAGGGTCAACAGTAATGCAGTATCAATATTTGAAATCCAAAGCCAGGTCAAAACTATATCACAATCGCATTGCACTGACAGTTTATACTTTTCGAAGCAACGTCAATTCGAAACTGCTTTGTTTTGCATTGAGCATTGACGCGAGTTTGCCGGAGGTAGTAGTTGTGCTAGCCAGCGATCCTATGTGACGATCGTATTAGATTCCATTTTTAAAAATTTTCAATTTAGAAAACCAAATGCCGAGTTGTGGTATATATCATATAAAAATAAAAATTTTACCTTTTGTATGAAACAGCTGATATTTTTTTGCGATTTCAGAGGTTTGTCCACATAGTGAAAATTGTTCATATTCACAAGTACATTCACCCCTTAAATGGTGCAAACTGATTTTTCTACACTTGTATACATTTTAGAAATCAATTTAATAAATAAATTTTGAGTCCTAAACCTAAAACTACATTCGATAAAATTTATGAATCTCTGCACATCACTATCGTCAATAAAGTAATACAATTATTTCCTTCAAAGTCGTTATCAATTAATACGGAACTTCATGAGCGGACAAACGTCAAACCGGCCATCATAGCGTGCCGCTAGTGTATATGACGTATAGATATAGGGAAGAACATAATATACTCTCTAAACTCGTGCACCCACCAGCTTCTCCATGGAAGTAGCAAGACTAGTCGTACTTCCTAGTTACATCCACTACGTATTAGGGCAATTATTATATTGATTTTTGCCTTATTGCAGTGGTTGTACGGGTAAATAAATAATTGAAAAATAAAGCGATGCTCAATTACTCCATCTAGTTATAATTTTATCAATAAAGTATGGTGTGTACTTGCAAAGGTGCCATCTATGTTGTTGTCTCGAAACAACGTAACAAATTGAACGAAGATATGGAAAGTATCCATACTACGAAGAGATTCTATTACAATTACAGAGAGGGCAGTCTTACGATATTCTTAAAGCCACAACGGTAGTAACTAGTAAATATCATTCGTCTATGAAGCCACAGTAAGGAGAGACCTAATCATCCCTACTTCCCTATTATTATTACAAATGCAAAAGTGTGTTTGTTTGTTGGTTTGTTGGTTTGTCCTTCCATCACGCCACAACAGAGCTACGGATCGACGTGATTTTTTGCATGAGTATAGTTGAGGACCTGGAGAGTGACATAGGCTTTTTATCCCGGAAAATCAGAGTTCCCAAAGGATTTTAAAAACTAAATCCACGCAGACGAAGTCGCGGGCATCAGCTAGTCTGTGATAAAGCAAAAAGTTTGTTTGAATGCGCTAATCTTTGGAAATATGTGCCAGATGAAAAGTATCTTTTGTAAATTGATAGTCCAATTCTTGAGGAATGTGTATTCTGGGCTATTCAACATTACGGTGCGCCTGATCTCTCTCCGGTCGTGTCGGATTTCCGTCCCATCGGACTATGAGAGGGAGGGAATAGAGAGTGCACCTGTGTTTGCGCAGACACTTGTGCACTATAATATCTCCCGCGCAGTTGGCTGACCTCTAAGGAGGTTGGCTGCCGTGATCGGATTCGGTCGGGAGGACATTGTTATTATTATTTACGACCCGAAACCGAGTAAAGAAAAAGTTATATCGCGGGCGCGCAATGAGTTGCGGTGAGTCAGTGGCAGGGCGGTCATCAGACGAGAACCGAACAAGAGCCAACCTGAAGACCACTTTTTATTCCAGAAAATCAAAGTTCCCACGGGATATTAAAATTCAGCCAAGTGCGAGTCGGGCCTCGCTCTTTAAGGGTTACGTACATATAACCAATTTTTTTTTTATAACTAGATTTTTTAGATATCTAAGATATCTAAATCTTCTTGTTTGTTTTGGTCACAACTTACGAACCGCATTGTAAATCGGTATTGTCAGTATTATATAATTTAAGTAGGTAGGTACCTACATAATAAACAGAAATTTCAAATTCCTAACTATAGTTTAGTTTTTGAGATAGACGCCGTAACAAAATGCTCTAAAACCGACAAATTTGACGCCCCCCCCTTTTTTAGGGTTCCGTACCAAAATGGTAAAAATGGAACCCTAAACCCTTATGGTGAGACTTTCTCCGTCCGTCCGTCCGTCCGTCCGTCCGTCCGTCCGTCCGTCCGTCTGTCACAGTCGATTATTTCAGTAACTATTGAAGCTATCGACATGAAATTTGGCACAGTTGTGTATAATAGTGGCCCAATATCATTGGAATAAAGAAAAATCGAAAATTATTTTTAGTTTTATTAAAAAAGGGGGAAAATCGGGGGTTTGAAATTTCAAAGTAAAATAACTATAGCGAGTGGGGTATCATATGAAAGGCCTTTACTTGTGCATTCTAAAACAGTTTTTTATTTATTTCTATATACAATAGTTTTTGATTAATCGGCCAAAATGTCGAAAAAAATACCGTTCCCCCCCCTTATCTCCGAAGTTTACGTATCGAAAAATCTGAAATAATTATGGTCAATAGAGGTTTATGTATATTTTACAGGAGAAATAAAAGCAACGCAAAAATTATTTTAGTTTGATTAAAAAAGGGGGAAAATCGGGGGTTTGAAATTTCAAAGTAAAATAACTTTACCGAGTGGGGTATCATATGAAAGGCCATTTTTAGGGTTCCGTACCAAAATGGTAAAAATGGAACCCTCATGGTGAGACTTTCTCCGTCCGTCCGTCCGTCTGTCACAGTCGATTATTTCAGTAACTACTAAAGCTATCGACATGAAATTTGGCATAGTTGTGTATAATAGTGGCCCAACATCATTGGAATAAAGAAAAATCGAAAGTTATTTTTAGTTTTATTAAAAAATGGGGAAAATCGGGGGTTTGAAATTTCAAAGTGAAATAACTATACCGAGTGGGGTATCATATGAAAGGCCTTTACTTGTGCATTCTAAAATAGTTTTTTATTTATTTCTATATATAATAGTTTTTGAGTAATCGGTCAAAATGTCGAAAAAAATACCGTTCCCCCCCCTTATCTCCGAAGTTTACCAATCGAAAAATCTGAAATAATTATGGTCAATAGAAGTTTATGTATATTTTACAGGAAAAATAAAACCAACGCTCTGACTAGCATAGTTTTTATATATTAACAATAAACCTCTACAAACAAAGTTAACGATAAATAAGCAAATTAATATAATATTATCGTTTTACTTATACTTTTGGAGTACGGAACCCTCGGTGCGCGAGTCCGACTCGCACTTGGCCGACTTTTTTCATATCAGGCTAAGATGGTAGCGGGCTAACGAGTCATCATCATCATCATCATCATTCACAATCCATCAACGGCTCACTACTGAGCGCAGGTCACCTCTCAGAGAAGGGTTAAAGACCATAGTCCATAAAGCTGGCCCAATGCAAATTGGCGGACTTCACACACCTTGGAGAACATTATAGAGAACTCTCAGATGTGCAGATTTCCTCACGATGTTTTCCTTGACCGTTGAATCAAGTTATATTTAATTGCTTAAACGCACATGACTCCGAAAGGTCAGAGGTCAGACCAGAGACAATTCAGAAATTATAAATTCCAAAATTGCCCCCGTCGGGAATCGAACCCGAGACCTCCCAGATATAAGACCACAGCGCTCATTACAGCGCCAGGGAGGTCGTCTAAACCTGATCACTTCACAGAAGGATTGCATCACTTTCCAAGACGTGGCCAGGTGCCGTTGCCAAAGCTGGGAGTCACGAGCATCCCACGTGGCCTAACACATTGCCTTGCACTAACCTTGATTTTTTTCAAGATGAATACAGAATGGTTAAAACGTGAGAACCATTATGGTTTGTTAGTTAATTACCTATTATATAAGAAAAACTTTTTGGAATCTCTCAAATTTTTCAATGTCGCGGTCACGGTTGTTGTTCTAGTGCTGCATACAGACCAGGTGAGTTCTAGTGATCGTTACATAAATTTTTTTAGCTGTTTTTAAATCGCAAAAAATCGTTAAAATGTAGGTTAGGAATGGAATCACGTATTATGTGCCAGTCGTGTACGCATCGAAAAGCTGAATTGATGCGTACACGATTCTATGAAAAATGACAGTTTTGTATGGACATAATTTAATATAAAAAATTCTTTTTAAGCAACCGACTTCAAACTCCCGCTTTACTACATTATACACACACTATACAAAGTATTTAATTTATTGTTGATATTTTAAAAACCGCTCAACCGATTTCAATAAAATTTATATAGGACCACCGAAGTATACCCTATTAAACGTTCTTAAAGTTCGGTTTTTCAGTTGTGACTTGTAGTGTAACTCGGTTTCACTGTCAGTACGGTAAGAAATAAGAATGCCCTATACGCAGCTGTATAGCATGTTAGCACGCAAGCAGCAAGTTGGCACGTTGCTTACGCTTTCCTGTGAACAACCACTTGCTTACCTTTTTGAGACAGCTAAAAAATTAATAGATTAATAGGTACGTAGGTACCTACTTAGGTGGTGAGCATCGGAAATCGCTGGATACCGGCGGCGCAAGACCAATTCCTTTGGAAGTCCATGCAAGAGACCTATGTCCAGCAGTGGATTTCTATTGGTTGAAAGAGAAAAAGATCTACTTCATACTAGTAAAGTAGTTAGAACAAAAAAAAAAGAAACAAAAAAATTACGTAAATTGTAAAAGTCTTAAAACCATATTTAATGCTGGCTTCGCGAATTAAAAACAAAGTAAATAAAAGACGATACCGGCGCCTTTTCATCTCTTAATAATTAAAAAAAATCTGTATTATGTCTCAGTCTGATACGATGATGCAGAGCGGGGGAACCCAAAGGGGGAACCACACCACGCCACACCGCGTCTTGTGGTGCGTTCATTGGCACGCGACGTGACTTGATATTTCGCGCACCGTGAGAAGCCAGCATTAGATATATCGAAACTTCATAGTTTCGGCGACGAAGTGTTTAAAATATAACATCTACTTCATAGCATAAAAGTTTTTTTTATATTTTATTATCTTGTAAGAAAATTGGTTGTCTGTAAAGTCGGTTTACGGACGATAGTTTTACGTGATAACGTCATAAAGAATCATTGATGAAAAATTGCATATTTTTATGAATTGAATTGAATTATTATCACTGAATTATCATTATTTTGTATAATACAAAGAAGGAGTTAATTGAAAATTACAATTTTCTCTAGTCACAATCCAACGCTTGTCGCTTGGGCCGATCTTGCCTCTCTATCGCTTGTTCCACGCTCTCGCTTGCACGCACAGGCTCAGGCGGAACGTGACACTTTTTCGTGCGTGCAGCCGGTGTTCATCGACTTATAAGACGTTATCACGTTAAAAAGTGTGGTAAACATTCGTTCTTAGATTTTCGTCTAGTCTAAACACACCATGAAATTATTACATCATGATATAAACTGGTTAAAAGAAACAATGGGTGTAGAAAATACCTCTAATTAAAAGCTGTACAAAGATTACATAATCGCTTTGACTTGAAAACGTTGTTTTATTTTTAAGCTTAAGCTTCAGATTGTTGTTGACCTCAAACTTCACAGATCGTGCACAAAGTGCGAGGTCAACAACAACAAGCAAGAGGTCTCTGGTTCAAGTGCCGCTGAACGACTAGATATTAGGATACTTTTATCAGTTATAATATATTGTATCAAATATTCGTGCAAAATGTAGCCTATGTCACTCGAACCATCATAAAGAATGACGAATCGAATGACATCTCATTCATCAAAATAGGCTCCTTTTATCGGATTTTATCTTTTATTATATTTTACTTCCGCAAGGGCCGCGTGGGTCAAATAACCTTTTTTCACTATCATCATCATCAGCAACCCATCAAGGGTTCACTACTGAGCGCAGGTCTCCTCTCAGAGAAGGGTTATGCCATAGTCCAACACACTGGCCCAATGCGAATTGGCAGACTTTACACACCTTTAAGAATATTATGGAGAACTCTCAGGAGTGTAGGTTTCCTTACGATGTTTTCCATCACTGTTGAAGCATGTGATATTTAATTGCCTAATCTACATTAATATTTGTACAATGTCTGTCTGTGATTTCGAATTAACTGCGGCTCATAGTAATATTATTGTTATTTGAACTTAAGTTATTACTTAATCCAACCACAGGTTTTTGAAAATTTTGACTGCCTGCCTGTTTATACGGGTGAAACGGCTAAATCGGTTTTGATGGTAATTTTCACAGGCAGGTAGAATATTATAATATCAGAGCTCCTTCGTTAAAATAAATAAAAAACTTTGATATAAGGACAATAATGGTCCAGTCCCTGAACTGAATTTGCCGCAGCAATGGCATTGGTTGAAAATTACATTTATGTGCTCCCTTTTAAGTTTGCATATTATTGTTATAGGGACGACTGACGGGAGTTATGAAACCAGATGTAAGTTGGAAGCCTACACTGCGCGTGGCTGAACTGAAACCAGATGGAAGTTGGAACCCTACACTGCGCGTGGCTGAACTGAAACCAGATGGAAGTTGGAACCCTACACTGCGCGTGGCTGAACTGAAACCAAATTGAAGTTGGACCCCTACACTGCGCGTGGCTGAACTGATACCAGATGGAAGTTGGAACCCTACACTGCGCGTGGCTGAACTGAAACCAGATGGAAGTTGGAACCCTACACTGCAAGTGGCTGAACTGAAAACAGATGGAAGTTGGAACCCTACACTGCAAGTGGCTGAACTGAAACCAAATTGAAGTTGGAACCCTACACTGCGCGTGGCTGAACTGAAACCAGATGGAAGTTGCAACTCTACATTGCGCGTGGCTGAACTGAAACCAGTTGGAAGTTGGAACCCTACACTGCGCGTGGCTGAACTGAAACCAAATTGAAGTTGGAACCCTACACTGCGCGTGGCTGAACTGAAACCAGATGGAAGTTGGAACCCAACACTGCGCGTGGCTGAACTGAAACCAGATGGAAGTTGGGACCCTACACTGCGCGTGGCTGAACTGAAACCAGATGGAAGTTGGAACCCTACACTGCGCGTGGCTGAACTGATACCAGATGGAAGTTGGAACCCTACACTGCGCGTGGCTGAACTGAAACCAGATGGAAGTTGGAACCTTACACTGCGAGTGGCTGAACTGAAAACAGATGGAAGTTGCAACCCTACACTGCGTATGGCTGAACTGAAACCAGATGGAAGTTGGAACCCTACACTGCGCGTAGCTGAACTGAAACCAGATGGAAGTTGCAACCCTACATTGCGCGTGGCTGAACTGAAACCAGTTGGAATTTGGAACCCTACATTGCGCGTGGCTGAACTGAAACCAAATTGAAGTTGGAACCCTACACTGCGCGTGGCTGAACTGAAACCATATGGAAGTTGGAACCCAACACTGCGCGTGGCTGAACTGAAACCAGATGGAAGTTGGGACCCTACACTGCGCGTGGCTGAACTGAAACCAGATGGAAGTTGCAACCCTACATTGCGCGTGGCTGAACTGAAACCAGTTGGAATTTGGAACCCTACATTGCGCGTGGCTGAACTGAAACCAAATTGAAGTTGGAACCCTACACTGCGCGTGGCTGAACTGAAACCAGATGGAAGTTAGAACCCTACACTGCGCGTGGCTGAACTGAAACCAGATGGAAGTTGGAACCCTACACTGCGAGTGGCTGAACTGAAAACAGATGGAAGTTGCAACCCTACATTGCGCGTGGCTGAACTGAAACCAGATGGAAGTTGGAACCCTACACTGCGCGTGGCTGAACTGAAACCAAATTGAAGTTGGAACCCTACACTGCGCGTGGCTGAACTGAAACCAGATGAAAGTTGGAACCCTACACTGCGCGTGGCTGAACTGAAACCAGATGAAAGTTGGAACCCTACACTGCGCGTGGCTGAACTGAAACCAGATGGAAGTTGGAACCCTACACTGCGCGTGGCTGAACTGAAACCAGATGGAAGTTGGAACCCTACACTGCAAGTGGCTGAACTGAAAACAGATGGAAGTTGGAACCCTACACTGCAAGTGGCTGAACTGAAACCAAATTGAAGTTGGAACCCTACACTGCGCGTGGCTGAACTGAAACCAGTTGGAAGTTAGAACCCTACACTGTGCGTGGCTGAACTGAAACCAGATGGAAGTTGGAACTCTACTCTGCGCGTGGCTGAACTTATTTGACCGTTTCTTTAAAGTTTCAAACGCAAAGTTTTCTTGTGTCATTAATTTTGCCATAATATATTATACTATTTGTTAATTCATATTATATTATTTGTTTATATTGAACAGGTTGCGTAATCTGTATAACTTAAATCTCAATAGGTCAAGAATGAGAGATTGATTAAAAATTAAAAGGTCGTCGTAAGTTGGAATAACTTTACATTGAATATTATATTTTTTATTATGGGACATGACAAATTATAAATTCACAACGTTTCTATTTTATTAATAAATAATATTGTATGAAATATTACATCAAACTTTTGTTTTCTGCGATTCAGTGTTTTGTTAGAAATGATTTTTTCTAGTCTAGTATAAAAATACCATAGACGAGTTTTTAAAATTTTAAATAATTACTCGTATATTCAGTAATTATTTTAAGTTAATTACTCCCGATTACAGTAATCGTAATGTAAAAGGGATCCAAAATAATTTACGAGTAGGTGATGTGCATTTGGCAACAATTAAACCGTACATAAATGCCAAAAAATAGTCTCCTATTGCACTCTGAGTCGCTTAGTCATTACTTAAGAATGCTCTTAATATATTATCTTAATGAAGGAGATTCTTTAGTTAAAATTTTTCTCTCAGAGTCTGTAAACGCTTCGTTAGAAGTTACATATTTTAAAATGACTCAATAAATATATAATTATTTATGATCATTGATGAAGTATCAGGGTTAGGAGAAGCAGTGATAACCTAGTGGTTAGGACTGCGGTCTTCTATTCGGGGGGTCGCAGGTTCGATCCCGGGTATGCACCTCTGACTTTTCGAAGTCAAGTGCGTTTATGCAATTAAATATCACTTGCTTCAACGGTGAAGGAAAACATCGTGAGGAAACCTGCACACCTGAGAGTTCTTCATAATGTTCTTGAAGGTGTGTGAAGTCCGCCAATTCACATTGTGTCAGCGTGGTGGACTATGGCCTATAACCCTTCTCTGAGAGGAGACCTGCGCTCAGTAGTGAGCCGTTGATGGGTTGCTAATGATGATGATGATGATGATCATTGATCATGCCTCTCAGTGCGGCAGTTAATATTATCAGTACATAATCATTAGAAGTTACTTGTAGGTACTCGTACTTATTATTTAACAAGTTTTTATACATTGTTCGGGTTTTATAGCGTGACTACAGTTGCATGCGCCATACAAATGCAGCTTTTAGTTAGTGATAATAGCAAAAACTGAGTAAAATTCATTAAAGAATTTTAGTTACGTAAGGTTACGATTGGGTTACGAGATATGAAGGAAGATTTTCCCATCCTTCCTCGGTCTGCCGATCCAGTGTTTTCAAAGAAATTGTATAAAGAAAATATCAATATATGATTTATCACAGCTTTTCTTATCCTCTTCTGCTTTTGATATTTACTTGTACAATTTTTTTTATCTATATATTTCATAAACATAGTGTGTATTACTTACTACCATTTGTTTTGGGCAACATTAATAAAAATTCTTTGCTGTTCTATTCCTTTTCAGGAAATGCCCCAGTTGCATCGAATTAATAATGATTATTCAAATGGTTGTTGGTTTCTATCTTTGTATTTCATATCACGCGATCACACATCAATAGATAAAAAATTCTTTATTTTGTGCTACACAAATAATTAAAATAGACCTAATATTATGTTAGAAAGTACGCAATCACTTATCGCTTTAAGAGTAAGCGATCTCCTCCAGACAACCTTATAATTATTTTAATTAATAAAAAATAATCTTATTGAGGGATACGGGAAAGTGCAACAATTTTATATAAATTAAATGAAAGGTCAATCAATAAATATAAACTAAGATTTGTACACGTATTCGACTTCAGCAGAAAACATTGAGTTTTTTTTAAATAAATTCATTATATCCAAGGATGCATCAACGTTTATAAATAATGATTATGAGAAAAATATTGAACATTGAACTTTGTCCGTTTATGCCCGTAAAAAATAATAAATTAACACAAAAATTGATGCATAAAATAACATCTACCTATTTAAAATCTGGCCATGATCTTAACTTGAACTTAAAAACTAAATAGTCTTAGATTTTTATTGAGCACATTTACACAACATGCGGTTCTGCGTAAACACCAGCAAGCAACATTAAACCAGACGACCTTTCCATCACAATAAATGCAAATTCTTTGTTTGCTTCAAAGCGTTGTGCCAAAATTCTATCTTCTAAACCAACAATCGTGGAAGCCGCTGCAACGGTACCCTCTTCAGTCACCTCGATCTCTACATTCTGGATTGTTTTTGAAACGAACAATGGACTGTCGGATACTCCTGGTAATTCAGCACTCTTTCTGTCAAATATTCTCTGTAAGCCACCGTATTGCAACGGAGGAATCAAATCAACCCGTGATGAAATCGAAAAGCGCGGAATATAACACTCAATTTCTGGCAAACTACCGGATGTTTTGTACTCTGTCATCCAATCAAGAGGTTGCGTAGCCAAATTGCTTAACATCTTCTGTATCGGTATCCCATCGAATGGCACAAGGACAAGCATTGAGAATTGTTCATTTTTACCATAACTCATTTCTAAAACTTGCGCTTCAATTTGCGTGGAATCTCCAATATTGTGTGGTGCCTTATGGTACATCATGTTGACGGACCCTATTGTTTTGCCTTGATAGTTATAGAAAGCTTCTTCCCTAGTCTGTGTTGGGTCAAAAGGATATGTCCAACTGGCTTTAAAATAAAGAGCATCAACTAAAATTAGTCTTAAATCTTCAAGAAGTTCAGGTTGTACTGCCTTACGAATTCTGCCTTCCGTAGCAAGACATACATAATAATTAATGTCATCCGCGAGCTTGGTAGTATTTTTTGGATCCACAGAAAATACATCTGTTCCATAATAATTTGCAGATTCGCAAAATTCCTGATGTATCATAAGACTCCCGTCCGAAAACATCGCTGTTTGACCGTTTAATGTGACATCTTTACTTTTACACTTCAATATATTATTGACTCCTGCATGAAGTGCTTGTGTTGCTCGGAGATCATTCGGTAGTCTCAGTACTTTCATTAGCTCCAGAAAGGTTTCTCCTGCTGATCCTTCGGCTAGTAAAGAGAAGATACTCCAAGCGGAGAGGGGTGATATGGCAATGTTTTTCTCTCCGATGCTTTCTTGGAACGCGTAAGCATTGTCGAGGAGTTTTAGCGTAAACTCGTTGATAGGATTAAAGTCTATGCCGGCGAAGTTGTCGGTCGGAGCGGACGTAACAATACCAACAAATACTATGACCTTCCACATAATGTGCGAGTGGATGGCTCAGAGCTTAACGCAACACTGATGTTGTATAAGGCGATTCTATCAATTTCAATGGGATTTCTCACGTGTATTTACAATGAATATCATTAGGTTTGTTAAGTAACGTTTAACGTTCACGTGGAGAGTGAACTATGCGTGTTTATGTAAAATACCGGTATTTATGGGACCGAGTATTTACATTCGCTTTGTTAAATCAATTATACGCAGGTTCATCATTTTATAAATCGATTTAGACGATGGGCTATTAAGAGATAGATGTGTTTGATTTAAATAAATAATTGACCATTTAATTTTTTATGTAGCGTTTAAAAATTGACATATTAATACGATACGATTCTTCGATGATAGGTAATAGAAAGCAATAAAGGTGAACGTTTTAATTATTATTAACGTTTGAATGAATATATTATTAAAGATACTAAATTATTGATTAGGTGCGACTTATGTGTCAAATAGCTTTTGCCCGCGGCTTCGTTCACGTTGAGTTCGGTTAGTCTGTATGCTAAAAAGCCCGATCCGTCCAGTGGTGGTTTGAGCTGTACGTTGATAGTTCAGTCAGTCAACCACCTTTTTCTTTTATATATTATATTTAAGATACCATTTATGAACATTGCAGGATGCATTCAACATGTACTTAACCTCCCTGTCATACAAATAATAAAGTGAATAAGGTAAGGTAGTTTTTAATACTTAACGAATATAGGAACTGCAGGAATATTTTCAATGGAACATAATAATATAGCCAGTGCCAGTAGAGCAAGCAGAAGATTATTTTATAACATTTGAACTCTTCGTTCGTCGGAATCAGAGCAATAAATGGATAGAATATGAATGTATGGATAAATTGGATGGACTTGTATGATGATATTTTGATGAATTTGTTGCTGTGTCTATTAAACTAGTGGTTCGCCCCGAACTGAGACCTCGCGGTAACGGTTTCCCATAATTACTTATTCATTCAATAGATACATGACGATCAAAATTGACATTATTATTATGCCCGTTTTCACCAACCATACCTAAATCATCCCCTTTGTAGAAGTCTCTTTACGTAGGTAGCCCCTAAATACAATCCTAACATCCCATATGTCATTTTCACCTTTAGTTGTCCCGTAGAGGTTTGTAATAACAAAGTTGACAGAAAGTGTCAACTAACTTAACATATTATGTAGCCCGTAAAGGTTAGGGAACTGTTAAAGTGAAATCCTCAAGGCCTCCATCAAACTTAGGTATAGTTTTTTGGAACATTCAAATTAAATTACTTGTACACAGCGTCAACTATCGACACGATCAGAAAACATGTAAAAACAAACTGCAACGTGAAGTTTTATTGATGTTTGCTAAATGACTAAATAATAATTTTAATTGAATATTATTATGTTACATAATATATGCTGCATTTGCTATAGTATGAGATGAGAGCGCCATCTATTGACATCATTGTGAAGTTCTGTTGTTGCTGCTCATTAAAAGTTAAATAATTTAGTTTCCTTATTACATTTATCTAATTTTAGTATTTGTTGTTCAAGTACATGATATTACGCTAAAATTATAAAACTTTCAAGCCCCAGCTCTCAATGGTTATTCCGTTGTGAGGTCAAATATAATCTCCACTTTGAAAGCCCCCCATTTCGTCAATTTTAGGAAAAAAATTAAAAAAAAAATACTTTTGTACTCTGTTCCACATTATCTTTAAAATGACGTACTGTAAACCTATGAAAAGCAAAAAATTTTTTTTTTCTTCGCTTTCGCTTCTATGAGAGCCCCCCTGAAATAAAGATTTTTATAACTTTTTAAGCCATTTTCGGCTGGAGGCCATCGGTTTACATATTATATCTAAAATTGAAGTAATTACGTTCAGTAATACAGAAGTTATAAGGCTCTGACAGACGGACGGACGGACGGACGGACGGACGGACGGACAAGTGCAAATTCACTCAAGTAGACTCAAAGACCTTCGCTTCGCTCGGTCGAAAATAGTACAAGTACGTAATTATGGAAACACTTCTGCAATAGTTCTATCTCGATTGTCATCGACTGTGTCGTATTATAATAACATTATTAAGATCTACATTGCTATAATCAAAGTATTGTACTTAATTGTTCGCAAAAAGTCTAGTGCTTTTAACTAATATTTTGAGAATTTCAGCCATTATTTGGCATCCAATGCCTAATGCGAATATCAGTATCCTCTTAAAATTAAGAACTGCAGTATAGTTTTACGTTGGAGAACTTTTACTAATATAGCACAGTGAGTCGGAAGCTTTAAGTGGAAATAGGCGGGCACACGTTCGAAGAATTGATGATCGCTATGGTGCTGCTGTGGACAACTTTCGGTTGATAAAGAATAAGAATAAAAAGAAGTACAGTGCCACAAGTATAAGTTGGCGGTGGCATTTTGAGGAACTAATTCGGTCATCCAGTTTTCATACTCCATGGCCATCTTGAAAATGCAATATTGGATCTCGTTGTGTGCTGTTGCGTTTATTGAGTAAATTAAAAATGTTTTTTTCCCTAAATTTAGTCTCATCTATACATATAATAAAACTGTAACTGGACGATTTCTGTACATTTAATATATTTTGAAAATTTTAACTGGGGGATGCTTTATTATCGATACTGAACCCAAAACAGATTTTAATTTAATTTTTGTCTGTCTGTCTGTCTGTCTGTCTGTCTGTCTGTCTGTCTGTCTGTCTGTTCGCACATCACGCGAAAACTACTGAACGGATTTAAATGAAATTTGGTATAGCTTTAGCTGATACTTCGGGTCAACATATAGGATAGTTTTTATCCCGATAAAACATAAGGTTACTCCAGGATAGGGGATGAAATATATTGTTGATTTTACTCCATAACTCAGTCAAATATGAACTGATTTTAATAATTCTTTCTTTATTTAAAAGTGTATAAGATCAGGCATAGTTTGTCTAACTTTGATGAAGATCTGATAAATATTATAGGAGATAGAGGACATAATGCTTCACGGGTAGCAACAAAAGTCACTCACGTAAAGGACAACGATCGAATACAGGCGTTCCATATTTATATGAGGGTTTTAGCCATAGACATAGACTTTATCATTAACCTCCAGGCCCTAGATGATTATACCATTGTGTTTGTTTTGTAGCCTACCCGTGCGAAGCCGGGGCGGGTCCACTAGTCTTAAATAACACTGCGACATGATATATTATACTCACAGTTTATTCTTATTGCAACGCAATTTGCAAAATTCTATGGCATTCTACTTTAACCTACAGGTGAATCCGTAGATGGTTCCGTTTTGTAATTCTCGTTCCCCTGTACAATATTGTTTTCTATACTAATATTATAAAGAGGAAAGATTTTTTTGTTTGTTTGTTTGTTTGTTTGTACCGAATAGGCTCTGTAATTACTGGACCGATATTAACCTTTTTTTCACCAATAGAAAGCTATGTTATCAGGAAGTAACATAGACTATAATTTATTGTCAAAAAATCAGAGATCCTTAAGAAAATTGCAATAATGTAACCCAAAGTAGCAAAATTTCGCCTATAAAATGCATTACTTGGCGTGTGCTGAGAAAACTATTGATGATACATAAAAATTATGTAACTACATGATCAAAGTACTCGTTATTCTCTACAAAAAAATCCGCGAGGGAATATATCTATCATATTTAAGTCACAATAGTAGCTTTTGTGTTCTAAAATTTATTTAGATCGCCTTTACTATCGTATATTATTAATTCTTCCTTACTAATACATAATTATAAATGCGAAAGTGTGTTTGTTTGTTGGTTTGTCCGTCAATCACGCTGTAACAAAGCTACGGATTGATGGATACGGATTTTTTGGATAGGTATAGTTCAGAAACTGAAGCTATTTTAAAAACTAAATCCACGCGGACGAAGTCGTGGGCATCAGCTAGTATTCTATACAATGGCAATAGTAATGTTGAGCACAGTGTCGCACAGCCGCGCTTATATACTTGTCGCACTGTTTTTCTAGGCACGGCTTACACAGATAAGTGGCAAGTTGCTGACGCGTGAAACTGACTCATCTGCAGCATCAAATAATGATAATGTAGTGTACAAAATTTTGGCAAAAAAAATCTTACCGGAGGATCCGACCTACATTGTATCAAACCTCGAAACTAAATGAGGTCACAATATTTCCGCTCATACAAAATGTTCAAAGACCGGAAAAGAATGCAAATTGTCTTGTGACCTCGCGCCGATACAATAGAGATGGGACGTCTCGAACTTACAAAACTGCATTGGACTCGTCCAAAGTTCCGTAAATTATGCAAGGAGTCTCTCTTAGAAATTTAATTTTGATATTGTTAGTGGATACTAACTTATGTTATAAATAATTACCTTTGCGTTTTGGTTAAAATATGTTGACAGTCGTGATAGCCTAGTGGTAAGGAGTTAGGAATGTGGTTTCCTAATCGGGAGTTCACAGGTTCAATCCCAAACTCTGACTTTTTGTTATTGCGCTTAAGCAGTTAAACATCACATGTTTCAACGGTGAAGGAAATCATCGTGAGGAAACCTGCACACCTGAGAATTCTTCATAATGTTTTCGAAGGTGTATGAAATCCGCCAATTTGCATTGGGCCACAGTGGTGGGCTATCGCCTATAACCCTCCTCTGAGAGGAAACCGAAGTAGTTGTAATACTAGTATAAAGAGTAGCGCAATAGATCCGATTTTATTTACGAAATCGGAAAACAAAATTCGAACCTAGTGCGCAAACTTCATAAAAATAGTAGGTACCAGGCCGGCGCAACTTCGAAGAGATTTTTTTGTATGTAACGTGCGCTAATTTTAAAATGGCGGCTCCTATTTATATTAGACGTAGTCGCAATTCCTACTTCCATCTTATGCTAAAGTGTTTTTCTCTGTCGCACCTAGTTCGCCTCAATTTTTTTTTTATGTTGGAGCTGTTCGCTAGCGCACGTTCATTTCTTTGTATGGGAGTCCCAACTCTTAAAACGTAGTGATTACATTCTCTTTGGTAGGTACTACGGCTACTTCGGATCGAGGATTCTCGGATTCGGATCGGACGCAGTGCGGAAGGAGCCCTACCGCTACTTAGCGACATCTTCCAGGGCACCAACGATGCAAAATTTGGAATAAAGAACATTGCAAATATCGCGTAGGTATATTACGCCTATTCGAAAGGCTGTTCCCATCAGTAAGTATTAAAGAATTTCCATTACATTAGCATGAACGATTTGTGTGTATGCGGGCGTTAGGACTTTACTGAAATTAGCATTTTTATCTAATTTCAGTTGCCACCCCCGGCGTGTTTGTCTGCGGGTTATCGAACCCGTGTGAAGGTTAGAATTTCAATAACTTTATGCAAATAAAATTGTTCCCATTTTTTCTCCTTATCCATGCAGCAAAGAAAAGCTTATAAACAATTACTATGTGTGTGAGTGTGGGCTTCTTTGAGAGTTACATTTATTACAAGCTTGTTACATTTATTACAAGCAATGTTTGTCATCAACGATGTTTGTCATCAAATCTTGCTAAGTAATTAAATTTGATCCACTTCCCGGTTACCGATTGAGCTGAAATTTTGCATACATGTGTAAATCGCGTGACAATGCAATATTATGATGACATGGTGCTGATCTGATGATGAAGCTTGAAGGTGGCCATAGGAACTTCGCAATGAAACGACACAACCTCAACGAGTTTGGGCTCGTTTGAATCATCTTGACGAGTAGTTTGTCTTTCAATGGTAACCAGGGTCTGATGATGGAGCTTGAAGGTGGTCATAGGAACTCTGTAATGCAACGACGCAACCCCATCGAGTTTCGGCACGTTTGATTCGTCTTGACGAGTATTTTGTTTTTAGATGGTTACCAGGGTCTGATCTGATGATGGAGCTGGAAGGTGGTCATAGGAACTCAGTAAAGAAACGACGTACTCTGGTCCTAGATGATATCCAGGTCTGACGATGTATCCAGCTACTAAAAGCGTATTTTTTAAAAATATTTTTTTTAATTTACACTTGTTTATGTTAATGTCAGAATAATGAAGCACTGTTTATATAAACATAAGTACAATAAAATTGTAACTGTAGACTATAGTAACACGGGTAACGATTCGAACTGGACGATTTCTGTCCATACTTGCATACACACAACAAATAAGTATGAAAGTCTTGACCGTATGCCATTAATCACACAATGGTAATGGATAAGGCTCAACGCTTACTCCCGGTCAGTGTAATAGTTTCATTTAACAATATCTAAATAACAATAATGTGCAAATAGCCTTAATGGTTGCCAAGTGCCAATTTCCCATAGGAGAAGGCATTGCAAGAAGAAACACAATACGTTATGTGTAAATTCAAATTCAAATTCAAATGTTTTATTTGCAAGATTGAGTACATAATATGATCTTATACAATTATCTAAGCGCTTCAATCTGCCACATAGTAGCATGCAAAAGAATAGTCATACAAAATTTAATATTTAAATCTATAATTTTTAAATTCAAACAATGTCATACTCATTCTAACTGTTAATGATAAAAATAATGTCAGTTCTATTAATTTCAAAAAAAATTAAACAATGTCATTAATATTTTTGTCCTGAATAAATTCATCAACAGTATAGTAGCATTTGTTTAAAAGTATTTTGTATAGTTTTGATTTAAATCGATTAGCATTTAGGTTTTTTATACTGTCCGGTAACTTATTATAGAGGCGTACGGCCATGCAGTAAATATTTTTTTTAAATAAATTTATTCTTTGTCTTGGAATTATAAGTTTATTTTCATATCTGTTGGATCTTGTAATTGTGTCAGCTATGCGTGGAAAATAGTCCCTATGCTTATGAACAAAAACTGAGACTTCATATATGTAGAGACTTGGAAGAGGCAGTGTCTTAGTACTTTTAAAGAGTGGCCTACAAGATTCCAAAGGTGCGGCTCCGCAAACGGCTCGAATACATTTTTTTTGAATACGAAACACTTTTATCACATCAACAGAGTTGCCCCATAGGATTAATCCGTAACGTAAAAGAGAGGAAACATACCCGTGGTATGCGCAAAGAGCCGTCTCTTTTGATGTTACACTTTTAAGTTTGTATAGAGCGTACACAAATCGATCTAGTTTTTTACATAGAGAATCTATATGAATTTTCCAATTTAAAAACTTATCCATTGCTACACCAAGAAACACAGTATGGTCAACCTGTTCAATAGGTAAATTATTGCATGTAACTTTAATATTTATTGGAAAACTATTGTATGTTTGAAACTGTATATATTTAGTCTTACCAACATTTATACATAAATTGTTTTGGCTCATCCATTGAACAACTTTATTTAGGTTTTCATTGACTTCCTGTTCAAAAGTTTCCCTGTTTTTACATTGTATTATGAGAGTCGTGTCATCAGCAAATTGGATACAGTTACATTCGACTGAGTCAGGTAGGTCATTCGCATACAATAGAAATAACAGTGGTCCCAAGATACTTCCTTGTGGCACACCATACTTGTTTGTCCTAAAGTTTGATGTAAATGATCCCCTTGTATTGCCGCAGATTTTATTCATTTGAACACTCTGTTGTCTATTATTTAGGTAGCTATGAATCCATTGGTGAGCATTCCCTCTTATTCCATAATTCTGTAGTTTATTTAAAAGTATCCTGTGACAAACAAGATCGAATGCTTTAGACATGTCCAGGAAAATACAAGCTACTGGAGTTTTTCTATTTAGACTCTCTGTTATTTGCTTAGTAAGCGCAAAACAAGCTAATGACGTAGAACTATTTTTTAAAAATCCAAATTGTTGAGGTTTTAACAAGCTATATTTTGATACAAATTGATATATTCTTTTGTACATAACTTTTTCGAATATTTTTGATAGGATAGGTATGAGTGTAATTGGCCTATAGTTATTGAGTTCTTTTTTCGATCCTTTTTTGTGTACGGGTTTAACTACAGAGTATTTTAATCGGGACGGGAATTCACCTTGTGATATGGAGAGATTTATAATGTGACTCAGAGGACGTGATATATGTTTGGCGCAAAGTTTTACAGCTCTTGTATTTATTTCGTCATAACCTGTAGAGTTAGTGTTTTTTAATTCCATGATAATTTTATATATTTCACTGTCGTCAGTAGGGTAAACGTAAATGCTGTCTCTAATATTATCATTTTTACTGCTTAAGAGGGGTGAATTGCTCGTATTATTGGTAGTATTAGATAAATTTATAAAATACTCATTAAATTTTTCTGCTATATCATTTGCGTCATTATATTCAATACTGTTGATTTCAATACTATTAATTTCCTGGATTTTATCATTTTTTGCGGGTAGAGAATACTTTTTTATTACAGTCCAGGCTGCTCTACACTTATTTTTTGAACGTATGACGTATTTGGCATTAGCCAAGCTTTGTGCTTGGATAATGCATTTCTTAAATAATCTATTATAATTTATGTATTTATCCTTGTTTATTTTTTTATTACTAGAGTTTAGACGATATGATAGGTATAAAACTCTCTTTCTAATGCTGCACTTCTTTATACCTCTTGTGATCCAGGAGTTTATTTTATTATTTTCAAACACTTTAACTTTAATTAAAGGAAAACATAGTTTATAAAACAAAGTAAGTGTATCATGAAAAGAATCGAATGCACTATTTGTACCCGTCTCTTCAAATATATCGTTAAAAGTTAATGATTCAATGTACTCACAAAATTTTCTAATGTTATCTTTGCTGAAGTCACGTTTAAATTCAAACCAGTAAGGGAGGTTACTTTTATTTGAAATACTAATAGGAGTTTCGAAAGCTATCGATTGACAGGTTTCATGATCAGATAATCCCATATAATGAAGCTCAGCTGTTACATCTGGGATATTACTAGCAATTATATCTATACAGGATTTTTTCCTAGTGGGTCTTAAAATATGTTGATTCAAATTACAATTATTTAGTATCGATTGCAGTTCCTGTGACACTGAATTATTCGTGAGTAAATCAATATTCCAGTCGCCACAAAGGATAATGCGTTTTTTCTTTTTTCTAATTAAAATATTTGTCAAATTACTAAGATTTTGTAGAAATGCATTAACATTCGAGTTAGGTATTCTATATATACAAACAATGATAGCACTGATAGAGGTTATTTCGGTAGCACAGTATTCAAATACATATGGAATTGGTTTAACAGTCAAAGCTACGGGTTTATATTCAAAATTATTTTTTATAAGAATACAGCTCCCACCTCTTCGTTCCGAAAGCCTGGAGTAGGAGGCCACTAATTTATAATTCTTTAACTGAAGGTTTGATTCAGTGCCTTGTTTCATAAAAGTCTCTGTTAAGCAAATAATATCAATGTTACCTACTTTAGGTTTGAGATCTTCTATTGCAAGGTGAAACAGTTCTTGCTTATTCAAAATGCCTGCTATATTTTGATGTAATAAGGTAATGTTAGAAGAAGTTAGAGTATTATGCACGAAAAAATTGTTCTCTATTATTTTCAGTAGTTGGACCAGCTTTATTTTTATTAATTTTATTGAAAAAATTTGGTATTGTCTTTTGGATAAGCTTCACCTTAGAGTTTAAGGAATTCGATATTTTAGGTTTTTTTTCAAAATAATAAGGTATAGTGCCTTTTTTGACTCGGGTATAATATTTATTTGGCTCATAATTTGCATTATTCATAGTTTTTAATACGTTATTGATTATTAGGGGTGTCTTTTTGTTGTATTTTACTATGTAGAGTTTATAATATTCCAAATAATCAATCTCAATATTTATTTTAGAGGATAGCTGTTGGAAATTCTGTTGTAGAGTTTTAGGAGTGTTTGCATTATATTTATAGTTGTTTATCGTATTTATAAATTTGCAATTCATAAAATTTTGTGTCACTAGCTTAATGCTATTATTCAATAATTTCACATTTAAATAGGGGTTTTCTAAAACATTTAGCACAAAAACTTGACATTGTTTGAGTTTGTACAGGGCATTACTTAATTCTGATAGCATAGAATACGGATTTTTTTCGTTAGATCCTATTCCCAAAATAACAATATCATTATTATTCAGATTCTTAAGTAAGCCATCGCAGCTGCTGAGTACTTGTGCTGCAGTTGCCTGTGGTTTCACAAATGAGGAAACAGTGTATACATCATTCCATCGACTTTGGCGCTTTCTCGTGATTTCTCTTGATAATCCTCGTGCTATTTGATCGCCAAGTATTATTATCTTTGAAGGCTTAAGATTATTTTCAGTTGATGTTTGATTTATTAGTGTTTCTTGGGTGGGTTGATTTCCTTGTATATCTTGATTTTTCTTATTAGCAGGTTTTACCAATTTTGGTGATTTAATAGATACTAGTTTATTAGATATGACTTCCTTTCTTAGTATTATAGACTCTTTCGGTGTGGAGAAATTGGCTCTATCGACATTATCAGCGATTGGCGTAGAAAAAGTATTCAGGCTAGATTCAGGAACTCTCGCTGCTGGTGTTCTTGCAGGTGTAGTTTGTTTAGATTGTCTTTCCATTGACCTCAAAGGCGTAGAAGTTACAGAGGTCACGCCATCAGTTAGTAGTGCCTTAAACATTTTAATTTGTTTTACATTGTCTTCTAACATTTTTTGAAGATTTGAATTTTCTAGGTTGAGTCTCGCTATTTCATCATGAGCACTTTCTAATTGAGAAGACAATGCCTTTATTTCTTGTTTTAAGTCGTTAATGCGCGAATTATCTGCCGTGGATAGGTCCGGTAAACTACATGCGCTGATATCTTTTAAGGTTGAATGGTCTCCCAAAGAGCTATATGTTTCATTTCCTAGAGATCGGTTGTGTAAAATGGGTTTTAATATCTTGGGTAAGTTATCCATTTCCGGTTGGGTATGTTTTTTTAATGTTGTTTCCTGTGAATTTGACTTTAGGTTCTTGCATTCATTGCATTTCCATTTTGCCTTTGTATCTATTGACATTGTATTAAATCGTTTTTGAGTAACGCTGGCACATCTTAAGTCCAATAGGTTACTGCAATTAACACATTGTAAGTAATCTTTATTTTTTATCGTCAGAGTACATCCAGCACAGACAATTGTTCTTTTTGGCCTCGTAGACATTTTTAACTTTAATTTCAATGTCAAATAAGAAATAAAATTTGAAAAGCGATAGTTCGTGTCGGTCTCGATCTCGCGACTATTGAAATGGATACTGTCGTCCACACCACTAGACCAGAATATCATTAACCATTATGACGAAAATATCGTTTAGGTTGTTAGTGGTTAGCGTAGGTACTAGTGTTTTGATTGATGGTAGTTTCAATACAGATGTGAGATGACAGTTTTTATTTTATGAAGGTGTTTACTGTACGGGTGTAAGCTTCTCGATCAGTGATTTTTACTAGATGGCGTTAGTGGTATATAAATCATTCTTGGATCATCATTAATAATAATGTTATACATCAATCTTCTAGATTTATAACCATATTTATTTATTTTATTTTGTTCCAGCGTGTAATTAATCAATATTACACACATAAGAAGCACTTTAATCGCATCACTTTTCCAATTTAGAAGATTGAACTTTCCGTTATTCAGTTTGAATTGTCTATTGTTATTGTCACTCGAATTTTTTGTGTTTATATCATAAAAGTTTATTTACTGCACTTATATTTGTTAACTTTTATAACTACTATAGCACTTATTTTCACTTTTATTATTGTTAATTAGTTGAAATGTTTATATACGTTGTTTAAATTTACATAAACATCACATAGAATTGTCAATATTTAAAACACGGTTTTTACGTAAATTACTGCACAGTATTTATTGCTTTCATTTTTCCACTTGATTTGCATTACTATTAGTCCTTTAAACACTTATTTACACTTCTTATTCGGGAATTTCTATTTTTAAAACAAAAACTATCAAAGAGCTCGTGTTTACTTGGCGATAAGATAATCAAACTATTGTTTTTATGTTGCAGGTTAGGTATAAGATAATCAAACTATTGTTTTTATGTTGCAGGTCGACGGAATGTTTGTATTGTGTTGCATGGTTTTGTAGTTGTATAGTTTTGCATTGATTACAAGCATGCTTTAGTATAAATAGGGGTGGCGGATGCTTTGAAAAGAAAATTTTGAATATTTTAACTATTATTTTTGTTGCAGGTCAACGGAGCCGATGGCCAGCGACACCTTGTAGGACGAGGAAGGCGCCGGGCAAAGAAGGCGCCGCACACAGGTGAAATTTACGTAATTTATGGTCACAATTAATTAAAATGAAGTAATAACTAGACATATGGAGCCACCTTTTAGTAATAAGTAAAACATTTGGCACTTCATACATTACATTTCCAACTCACTAGATTTAAATATTTAGTTATAAGATAAGGAAATTATTCTTTTTATGTTGCAGGTCGACGGAATTTTTTAGTGTGTTGCTTGGTTTTGTAGTTGTTTAAACAAGCATACTTTGGTATAAATACGGGTGGCGTATGCTTTGAAAAGAAAATTTTGATTAACTATTGTTTTTGTTGCAGGTCAACGGAGCCGATGGCCAGCGACACCCTGAAGGACGAGGAAGGCGCCGGGCAATGTAGGCGCCGCACACAGGTGAAATTTACGTAATTTATGGTCAAAATTAATTAAAATGAATTAATAACTAGACATATGGAGCCACCTTTTAGAAATTAGTAAAACTTTGACATTTTATACATTACATTTCCAACTCACTAGATTTAAATATTTAATTATAAGATAAATAAATTATTGTTTTAATGTTGCAGGTCGACGGAATTTTTTCATTGTGTTGCATGGTTTTGTAGTTGTATTGTGTTGCATGGCCTTGTAGTTGTATTGTGTTGCATTGATTACAAGCATGCTTTGGTATAAATACAGGTGGCGGATGCCTTGAAAAGAAAATTTTGAAAAATCTTAACTATTGTTTTTGTTGCAGGTTGACGGAGCCGTTGGCCAGTGACCCCTTGAAGGACGAGGAAGCTGCTGGGAGGGCGGCGTCGGGCGAAGAAGGTGCTGGGCAATGAAAGCGCCGCACACAGGTGAAATTTACGTAATTTATGGTTCAAAATTAATTAAAGCGAAGTAATAACTAGACATATGGAGCCACCTTTTAGTAATAAGTAAAACGTTTGACACTTTATAAATTACATTTCCAACTCAGTAGATTTAAATATTTAGTTATAAGATAAGTAAATTATTGTTTTAATGTTGCAGGTCGTCGGATTTTTTTTATTGTGTTGCTTGGTTTTGTAATGTGTTGCATGGCCTTGTAGTTGTATTGTGTTGCATTGATTACAAGCATGCTTGGGTATAAATACGGGTGGCGGATGCTCGAAAAGAAAATTTTGAAAAATCTTAACTATTGTTTATGTTGCAGGTCGACAGATCCCATGGCCAGCGATACCCTGAAGGACGAGGAAGCTGCTGGGAAGGCGGCGTCGGGCGATGACGGCGCTGGTCGAGAAAGGCGCTGGGCAATGAAGGCGCCACACACAGGTGAAATTTACGTAATTTATGGTCAAAATGAATTAAAATGAAGTTATAACTAGACATATGGAGCCACCTATTAGTGATTTCCAACTCGAAAGAAAAGTAAATTATTGTTTTTATGTTGCAGGTCGACGGAATTTTTTTATTGTATTGCATGGTTTTATAGTTATATAGTGTTGCATTGATTACAAACATGCTTTGGTTTAAATACGGGTGGCGGATGCCTTGAAAAGAATATTTTGAAAAATCTTAACCATTGTTTATGTTGCAGGTCTACGGATCCGATGGCCAGCGACCCCCTGAAGGACGAGGAAGCTGCAGGGAGGGCGGCGTCGGGCGATGACTGTGCCGGGCAATGAAAGCGCCGCACACAGGTGAAATTTACATAATTTATGGTTCAAAATTAATTAAAACGAAGTAATAACTAGACATATGGAGCCACCTTTTAGTGATTAGTAAAACGTTTGACACTTAAACATTACATTCCCAACTCACTTGATTTAAATATTTAGGTATAAGATACTTAAACTATTGTTTTTATGTTGCAGGTCGACGGAATGTTTGTATTGTGTTGCATGGTTTTGTAGTTGTATAGTTTTGCATTGATTACAAGCTTGCTTTGGTATAATTACGGGTGGCGGATGCCTTCAAAAGAAAATTATGAAAATTCTTATTTATTGTAATTGTTGCAGGTTGATGGAGCCGATTGCCAGTGACGACACCCTGAAGGACGAGGAAGCTACTGGGAGGGCGGCGTCGGGCGATGACTGCGCTGGTCGAGAAAGGCGCTGGGCATTGAAGGCGCCGCACACAGGTGAAATTTACGTAATTTATGGTCAAACTGAATTAAAATGAAGTTATAACTAGACATATGGAGCCACCTTTAATTGTGATTGAAATAGCTAGTTATAAGATAAGTAAACTTTTGTTTTTATGTTGCAGGTCGACGGAATTTTTTTATTGTGTTGCATGGTTTTGTAGTTGTATAGTGTTGCATTGATTACAAGCATGGTTTGGTTTAAATACGGGTGGCGGATGCCTTGAAAAGAATATTTTGAAAAATCTTAACTATTGTTTATGTTGCAGGTCTACGGATCCGATGGCCAGCGACACCTTGAAAGACGAGGAAGGCGCCGGGCAATGAAGGCGCCGCACACAGGTGAAATTCACGTAATTTATGGTTCAAAATTAATTAAAACGAAGTAATGACTAGCCATATAGAGCCACCTTTTAGTGATTAGTAAAACGTTTGACACTTGTACATTACTTTCCAACTCACTTGATTTAAATATTTAGGTATAAGATAATTAAACTTTTTTTTTATGTTGCAGGTCGACGGAATGTTTGTATTGTGTTGCATGGTTTTGTAGTTGTATAGTTTTGCATTGATTACAGCATGATTTACTATACATAGGGGTGGCGGATGCTTTTAAAAGAAAATTTTGAATATTTTAACTATTGTTTTTGTTGCAGGTCTACGGATCCGATGGCCAGCGACACCCTGAAGGACGAGGAAGGCGCCGGGCAATGAAGGCGCCGCACACAGGTGAAATTACGTAATTTATGGTCAAAATTAATTAAAACGAAGTAATAACTAGACATATGGAGCCACCTTTTAGTGATTAGTAAAACGTTTGACACTTAAACATTACATTTCTAACTCACTTGAGTTAAATATTTAGGTATAAGATAATTAAACTATTGTTTTTATGTTGCAGGTCGACGGATTTATTTTTATTGTGTTGCATGGTTTTGTAGTTGTATAGTGTTGCATTGATTACAAGCATGCTTTGGTTTAAATACGGGTGGCGGATGCCTTGAAAAGAAAATTTTGAAAAATCTTAACTATTGTTTATGTTTCAGGTCGACGGATCCGATGGCCAGCGAGACCCTGAAGGACGAGGAAGCTGCTGGGAGGGCGGCGTCGGGCGATGAAGGCGTCGGGCGAAGAAGGCGCCGGGCAATGAAGGCGCCGCACACAGGTGAAATTACGTAATTTATGGTCAAAATTAATTAAAACGAAGTAATAACTAGACATATGGAGCCACCAAGTGATTAGTAAAACGTTTGACACTTATACATTACATTTCCAACTCACTTGATTTAAATATTTAGTTATAAGATAAGTAAATTATTGTTTTTATGTTGCAGGTCGACGGATTTTTTTATTGTGTTGCTTGGTTTTGTAATGTGTTGCATGGCCTTGTAGTTGTATTGTGTTGCATTGATTACAAGCATGCTTGGGTATAAATACGGGTGGCGGATGCTCGAAAAGAAAATTTTGAAAAATCTTAACTATTGTTTATGTTGCAGGTCGACAGATCCCATGGCCAGCGATACCCTGAAGGACGAGGAAGCTGCTGGGAAGGCGGCGTCGGGCGATGACGGCGCTGGTCGAGAAAGGCGCTGGGCAATGAAGGCGCCACACACAGGTGAAATTTACGTAATTTATGGTCAAAATGAATTAAAATGAAGTTATAACTAGACATATGGAGCCACCTATTAATGATTTCCAACTCGAAAGATAAGTAAATTATTGTTTTTACGTTGCAGGTCGACGGAATTTTTTTATTGTATTGCATGGTTTTATAGTTGTATAGTGTTGCATTGATTTCAAACATGCTTTGGTTTAAATACGGGTGGCGGATGCCTTGAAAAGAATATTTTGAAAAATCTTAACCATTGTTTATGTTGCAGGTCTACGGATCCGATGGCCAGCGACCCTTTGAAGGACGAGGAAGCTGCAGGGAGGGCGGCGTCGGGCGATGACTGTGCCGGGCAATGAAAGCGCCGCACACAGGTGAAATTTACATAATTTATGGTTCAAAATTAATTAAAACGAAGTAATAACTAGACATATGGAGAGACCTTTTAGTGATTAGTAAAACGTTTGACACTTAAACATTACATTTCCAACTCAGTAGATTTAAATATTTAGTTATAAGATAAGTAAATTATTCTTTTTATGTTGCAGGTCGACGGAATTTTTTATTGTGTTGCTTGGTTTTGTAGTTGTATTGTGTTGCATGGCCTTGTAGTTGTATTGTGTTGCATTGATTACAAGCATGCTTTGGTATAAATACGGGTGGCGGATGCCTTGAAAAGAAAATTTCGAAAAATCTTAACTATTGTTTTTGTTGCAGGTTGACGGAGCCGTTGGCCAGTGACCCCTTGAAGGACGAGGAAGCTACTGGTAGGGCGGCGTCGGGCGAAGAAGGCGATGGGCAATCAAAGCGCCGCACACAGGTGAAATTTACGTAATTTATGGTCAAAATTAATTAAAATGAAGTTATAACTAGACATATGGAGCCACCTTTAATTGTGATTTAAATAGCTAGTTATAAGATAAGTAAACTATTGTTTTTATGTTGCAGGTCGACGGAATTTTTTTATTGTGTTGCATGGTTTTGTAGTTGTATTGTGTTGCATGGCCTTGTAGTTAGTTGTATTGTGTTGCATTGATTACAAGCATGCTTTGGTATAAATACGGGTGGCGGATGCCTTGATAAGAAAATTTTGAAAAATCTTAACTATTGTTTTTATTGCAGGTTGACGGAGCCGTTGGCCAGTGACCCCCTGAAGGACGAGGAAGCTGCTGGGAGGGCGGCGTCGGGCGATGAAGGCGCCGGGCGTAGAAGGCGCTGGGCAATGAAAGCGCCGCACACAGGTGAAATTTACGTAATTTATGTTTCAAAATTAATTAAAACGAAGTAATAACTAGACATATGGAGCCACCTTTTAGTGATAAGTAAAACGTTTGACACTTATACATAACATTTCCAACTCACTTGATTTAAATATTCAGTTAAAATGTTGCAGGTTGACGGAATTTTTTTATTGTTGCATGGTTTTGTAGTTGTATTGGGTTGCATGGCATTGTAGTTGCATTGATTACAAGCATGCTTTGGTATAATTACGGGTGGCGGATGCCTTCAAAAGAAAATTATGAAAAATCTTAACTATTGTTATTTTTGCAGGTTTATGGAGCCGATTGCCAGTGACACCCTGAAGGACGAGGAAGCTACTGAGAGGGCGGCATAGGGCGATGACGGCGCTGGTCGAGAAAGGCGCTGGGCATTGAAGGCGCCGCACACAGGTGAAATTTACGGAATTTATGGTCAAAATGAATTAAAATGAAGTTATAACTAAACATATGGAGCCACCTTTAATTGTGATTTAAATAGCTAGTTATAAGATAAGTAAACTATTGTTTTTATGTTGCAGGTCGACGGAATTTTTTTTATTGTGTTGCATGGTTTTGTAGTTGTATAGTGTTGCATTGATTACAAGCATGCTTTGGTATAAATACGGGTGGCGGATGCCTTGAAAAGAAAATTTTGAAAAATCTTAACTATTGTTTTTGTTGCAGGTTGACGGAGCCGTTGGCCAGTGACCCCCTGAAGGAGGAGGAAGCTGCTGGGAGGGCGGCGTCGGGCGATGAAGGCGCCGGGCGAAGAAGGCGCTGGGCAATGAAAGCGCCGCACACAGGTGAAATTTACGTAATTTATGGTCAAAATTAATTAAAATGAAGTTATAACTAGTGTCAGCTACATGATTAAATTAACTAACTTTTACGAATAATAATAAGACGTAGTGTGTATATCATATCAAATCGTTTTAAATATAATAGATAATATAGGTGATAGTTTTGTTGAAATTTGACTGAATAGAATTTAAATAGATTAATATTTGACTTCTTTCAACGATTGGACGAATGATTTCAAAGGTTCGTTAAAGAATCGGGAGGTACCGCCATTTTGTAAATGAAATATATAAAAAGCGAAGAGAAAAAGACGAAGGGCTCTCAGTTCGGTTATGTCATGAAAGCGTACGCTAAACTCTGTTGAATTGTCGCGCGAGTGATTTCCCTATAATTTATGTTTAAATAAGTTTGCAGAAAAGTTAGTGTAATTAGTGTTAATTTGATAATTTGTGATAGATATTTGGTATAGAAATAAAGGCCGGCTTCTGAACAGTAAAGTAGTTCCAATAACTAGTAGATGCTTTCATGTCTAAGTCGTTGTATTTGATTGAGGGATTGCGATAGCAATCTCACCCTAATCGAATAAATATTGCCAGTACGCTTAGATTAGTTTACTTGATTAATTGATATTTGAATGTTGTTGATAACTACCCTCACGTTCAGATGGTGTTTGTCTGTCGTGTTTGTGGTTAAATTGATTAGATGTGAGGAAAGGGGCCGTTGTGGGGGTGGAGGAGACGGCTATAGGTAGGGTTTTAGCGTTTTAAGAGATGTATTCTCTTAAGGCGTGATTAGTTTTGAGTGATAAGTTCCGCTTCTGAGTCTATGTTCAACAACAGACATATGGAGCCACCTATTAATGATTTCCAACTCGAAAGATAAGTAAATTATTGTTTTTACGTTGCAGGTCGACGGAATTTTTTTATTGTATTGCATGGTTTTATAGTTGTATAGTGTTGCATTGATTTCAAACATGCTTTGGTTTAAATACGGGTGGCGGATGCCTTGAAAAGAATATTTTGAAAAATCTTAACCATTGTTTATGTTGCAGGTCTACGGATCCGATGGCCAGCGACCCTTTGAAGGACGAGGGAGGAAGCTGCAGGGAGGGCGGCGTCGGGCGATGACTGTGCCGGGCAATGAAAGCGCCGCACACAGGTGAAATTTACATAATTTATGGTTCAAAATTAATTAAAACGAAGTAATAACTAGACTCCCTGCGAGTCGCAGGGAGCCGCTGGATCCAAGCGGCGCAAGACCGAAGCCTGTGGAAGTCCATGCAGGAGACCTTTGTCCAGCAGTGGACGTCTATAGGTTGATAAAGAAGAAGAAGAAGAATAACTAGACATATGGAGAGACCTTTTAGTGATTAGTAAA
The DNA here is from genome assembly GCA_029955525.1 of Oeneis ivallda. NCBI lineage: Eukaryota > Metazoa > Arthropoda > Insecta > Lepidoptera > Nymphalidae > Oeneis > Oeneis ivallda. Next base: position 17,489,106 of record JARPMR010000007.1, read on the forward strand.
ACGTTTGACACTTAAACATTACATTTCCAACTCAGTAGATTTAAATATTTAGTTATAAGATAAGTAAATTATTCTTTTTATGTTGCAGGTCGACGGAATTTTTTATTGTGTTGCTTGGTTTTGTAGTTGTATTGTGTTGCATGGCCTTGTAGTTGTATTGTGTTGCATTGATTACAAGCATGCTTTGGTATAAATACGGGTGGCGGATGCCTTGAAAAGAAAATTTCGAAAAATCTTAACTATTGTTTTTGTTGCAGGTTGACGGAGCCGTTGGCCAGTGACCCCTTGAAGGACGAGGAAGCTACTGGTAGGGCGGCGTCGGGCGAAGAAGGCGATGGGCAATCAAAGCGCCGCACACAGGTGAAATTTACGTAATTTATGGTCAAAATTAATTAAAATGAAGTTATAACTAGACATATGGAGCCACCTTTAATTGTGATTTAAATAGCTAGTTATAAGATAAGTAAACTATTGTTTTTATGTTGCAGGTCGACGGAATTTTTTTATTGTGTTGCATGGTTTTGTAGTTGTATTGTGTTGCATGGCATTGTAGTTGCATTGATTACAAGCATGCTTTGGTATAATTACGGGTGGCGGATGCCTTCAAAAGAAAATTATGAAAAATCTTAACTATTGTTATTTTTGCAGGTTTATGGAGCCGATTGCCAGTGACACCCTGAAGGACGAGGAAGCTACTGAGAGGGCGGCATAGGGCGATGACGGCGCTGGTCGAGAAAGGCGCTGGGCATTGAAGGCGCCGCACACAGGTGAAATTTACGGAATTTATGGTCAAAATGAATTAAAATGAAGTTATAACTAAACATATGGAGCCACCTTTAATTGTGATTTAAATAGCTAGTTATAAGATAAGTAAACTATTGTTTTTATGTTGCAGGTCGACGGAATTTTTTTTATTGTGTTGCATTGATTACAAGCATGCTTGGGTATAAATACGGGTGGCGGATGCTCGAAAAGAAAATTTTGAAAAATCTTAACTATTGTTTATGTTGCAGGTCGACAGATCCCATGGCCAGCGATACCCTGAAGGACGAGGAAGCTGCTGGGAAGGCGGCGTCGGGCGATGACGGCGCTGGTCGAGAAAGGCGCTGGGCAATGAAGGCGCCACACACAGGTGAAATTTACGTAATTTATGGTCAAAATGAATTAAAATGAAGTTATAACTAGACATATGGAGCCACCTATTAATGATTTCCAACTCGAAAGATAAGTAAATTATTGTTTTTACGTTGCAGGTCGACGGAATTTTTTTATTGTATTGCATGGTTTTATAGTTGTATAGTGTTGCATTGATTTCAAACATGCTTTGGTTTAAATACGGGTGGCGGATGCCTTGAAAAGAATATTTTGAAAAATCTTAACCATTGTTTATGTTGCAGGTCTACGGATCCGATGGCCAGCGACCCCCTGAAGGACGAGGAAGCTGCAGGGAGGGCGGCGTCGGGCGATGACTGTGCCGGGCAATGAAAGCGCCGCACACAGGTGAAATTTACATAATTTATGGTTCAAAATTAATTAAAACGAAGTAATAACTAGACATATGGAGCCACCTTTTAGTGATGAGTAAAACGTTTGACACTTAAACATTACATTCCCAACTCACTTGATTTAAATATTTAGGTATAAGATACTTAAACTATTGTTTTTATGTTGCAGGTCGACGGAATGTTTGTATTGTGTTGCATGGTTTTGTAGTTGTATAGTTTTGCATTGATTACAAGCTTGCTTTGGTATAATTACGGGTGGCGGATGCCTTCAAAAGAAAATTATGAAAATTCTTATTTATTGTTATTTTTGCAGGTTTATGGAGCCGATTGCCAGTGACACCCTGAAGGACGAGGAAGCTACTGAGAGGGCGGCATAGGGCGATGACGGCGCTGGTCGAGAAAGGCGCTGGGCATTGAAGGCGCCGCACACAGGTGAAATTTACGGAATTTATGGTCAAAATGAATTAAAATGAAGTTATAACTAAACATATGGAGCCACCTTTAATTGTGATTTAAATAGCTAGTTATAAGATAAGTAAACTATTGTTTTTATGTTGCAGGTCGACGGAATTTTTTTTATTGTGTTGCATGGTTTTGTAGTTGTATAGTGTTGCATTGATTACAAGCATGCTTTGGTATAAATACGGGTGGCGGATGCCTTGAAAAGAAAATTTTGAAAAATCTTAACTATTGTTTTTGTTGCAGGTTGACGGAGCCGTTGGCCAGTGACCCCCTGAAGGAGGAGGAAGCTGCTGGGAGGGCGGCGTCGGGCGATGAAGGCGCCGGGCGAAGAAGGCGCTGGGCAATGAAAGCGCCGCACACAGGTGAAATTTACGTAATTTATGGTCAAAATTAATTAAAATGAAGTTATAACTAGTGTCAGCTACATGATTAAATTAACTAACTTTTACGAATAATAATAAGACGTAGTGTGTATATCATATCAAATCGTTTTAAATATAATAGATAATATAGGTGATAGTTTTGTTGAAATTTGACTGAATAGAATTTAAATAGACTAATATTTGACTTCTTTCAACGATTGGACGAATGATTTCAAAGGTTCGTTAAAGAATCGGGAGGTACCGCCATTTTGTAAATGAAATATATAAAAAGCGAAGAGAAAAAGACGAAGGGCTCTCAGTTCGGTTATGTCGTGAAAGCGTACGCTAAACTCTGTTGAATTGTCGCGCGAGTGATTTCCCTATAATTTATGTTTAAATAAGTTTGCAGAAAAGTTAGTGTAATTAGTGTTAATTTGATAATTTGTGATAGATATTTGGTATAGAAATAAAGGCCGGCTTCTGAACAGTAAAGTAGTTCCAATAACTAGTAGATGCTTTCATGTCTAAGTCGTTGTATTTGATTGAGGGATTGCGATAGCAATCTCACCCTAATCGAATAAATATTGCCAGTACGCTTAGATTAGTTTACTTGATTAATTGATATTTGAATGTTGTTGATAACTACCCTCACGTTCAGATGGTGTTTGTCTGTCGTGTTTGTGGTTAAATTGATTAGATGTGAGGAAAGGGGCCGTTGTGGGGGTGGAGGAGACGGCTATAGGTAGGGTTTTAGCGTTTTAAGAGATGTATTCTCTTAAGGCGTGATTAGTTTTGAGTGATAAGTTCCGCTTCTGAGTCTATGTTCAACAACAGACATATGGAGCCACCTATTAATGATTTCCAACTCGAAAGATAAGTAAATTATTGTTTTTACGTTGCAGGTCGACGGAATTTTTTTATTGTATTGCATGGTTTTATAGTTGTATAGTGTTGCATTGATTTCAAACATGCTTTGGTTTAAATACGGGTGGCGGATGCCTTGAAAAGAATATTTTGAAAAATCTTAACCATTGTTTATGTTGCAGGTCTACGGATCCGATGGCCAGCGACCCTTTGAAGGACGAGGGAGGAAGCTGCAGGGAGGGCGGCGTCGGGCGATGACTGTGCCGGGCAATGAAAGCGCCGCACACAGGTGAAATTTACATAATTTATGGTTCAAAATTAATTAAAACGAAGTAATAACTAGACTCCCTGCGAGTCGCAGGGAGCCGCTGGATCCAAGCGGCGCAAGACCGAAGCCTGTGGAAGTCCATGCAGGAGACCTTTGTCCAGCAGTGGACGTCTATAGGTTGATAAAGAAGAAGAAGAAGAATAACTAGACATATGGAGAGACCTTTTAGTGATTAGTAAAACGTTTGACACTTAAACATTACATTTCCAACTCAGTAGATTTAAATATTTAGTTATAAGATAAGTAAATTATTCTTTTTATGTTGCAGGTCGACGGAATTTTTTATTGTGTTGCTTGGTTTTGTAGTTGTATTGTGTTGCATGGCCTTGTAGTTGTATTGTGTTGCATTGATTACAAGCATGCATTGGTATAAATACGGGTGGCGGATGCCTTGAAAAGAAAATTTCGAAAAATCTTAACTATTGTTTTTGTTGCAGGTTGACGGAGCCGTTGGTCAGTGACCCCTTGAAGGACGAGGAAGCTACTGGTAGGGCGGCGTCGGGCGAAGAAGGCGATGGGCAATCAAAGCGCCGCACACAGGTGAAATTTACGTAATTTATGGTCAAAATTAATTAAAATGAAGTTATAACTAGACATATGGAGCCACCTTTAATTGTGATTTAAATAGCTAGTTATAAGATAAGTAAACTATTGTTTTTATGTTGCAGGTCGACGGAATTTTTTTATTGTGTTGCATGGTTTTGTAGTTGTATTGTGTTGCATGGCATTGTAGTTGCATTGATTACAAGCATGCTTTGGTATAATTACGGGTGGCGGATGCTTTCAAAAGAAAATTATGAAAAATCTTAAATATTGTTATTGTTGCAGGTTGACGGAGCCGTTGGCCAGTGACCCCCTGAAGGACGAGGAAGCTACTGGGAGGGCGGCGTCGGGCGATGACGGCGCTGGTCGAGAAAGGCGCTGGGCAATGAAGGCGCCGCACACAGGTGAAATTTACGTAATTTATGGTCAAACTGAATTAAAATGAAGTTATAACTAGACATATGGAGCCACCTTTAATTGTGATTGAAATAGCTAGTTATAAGATAATTAAACTATTGTTTTTATGTTGCAGGTTTACGGATTTTTTTAATTTTGTTGCATGGTTTTGTTGTTGTATTGTGTTGCATGGCATTGTAGTTGCATTGATTACAGGCATGCTTTGGTAAAATTACGGGTGGCGGATGCCTTCAAAAGAAAATTATGAAAAATCTTAACTATTGTTATTGTTGCAGGTTGATGGAGCCGATTGCCAGTGACACTGAAGGACGAGGAAGCTACTGGGAGGGCGGCGTCGGGCGATGACGGTGCTGGTCGAGAAAGGCGCTGGGCAATGAAGGCGCCGCGCACAGGTGAAATTTACGTAATTTATGGTTCAAAATTAATTGAAACGAAGTAGGTAATAACTAGACATATGGAGCCACCTTTTAGTGATTAGTAAAACGTTTGACACTTATACATTACATTTCCAACTCACTTGATTTAAATATTTAGTTATAAGATAAGTAAACTTTTGTTTTTATGTTGCAGGTCGACGGAATTTTTTTATTGTGTTGCATGGTTTTGTAGTTGTATAATGTTGCATTGATTACAAGCATGCTTTGGTTTAAATACGGGTGGCGGATGCCTTGAAAAGAATATTTTGAAAAATCTTAACTATTGTTTATGTTGCAGGTCAACGGATCCGATGGCCAGCGACACCTTGAAGGACGAGGAAGGCGCCGGGAGGGCGGAGTCGGGCGATGAAGGCGCCGGGCGAAGAAGGCGCCGGGCAATGAAGGCGCCGCACACAGGTGAAATTACGTAATTTATGGTCAAAATTAATTAAAACGAAGTAATAACTAGACATATGGAGCCACCAAGTGATTAGTAAAACGTTTGACACTTATACATTACATTTCCAACTCACTTGATTTAAATATTTAGTTATAAGATAAGTAAATTATTGTTTTTATATTGAAGGTCGACGGATTTTTTTTATTGTGTTGCTTGGTTTTGTAATGTGTTGCATGGCCTCGTAGTTGTATTGTGTTGCATTGATTATAAGCATGCTTGGGTTAAATACGGGTGGCGGATGCTCGAAAAGAAAATTTTGAAAAATCTTAACTATTGTTTATGTTGCAGGTCGACAGATCCCATGGCCAGCGATACCCTGAAGGACGAGGAAGCTGCTGGGAAGGCGGCGTCGGGCGATGACGGCGCTGGTCGAGAAAGGCGCTGGGAAATGAAGGCGCCGCACACAGGTGAAATTTACGTAATTTATGGTCAAAATTAATTAAAATGAAGTAATAACTAGACATATGGAGCCACCTTTTAGTAATAAGTAAAACGTTTGACACTTATACATTACATTTCCAACTCGCTTGATTTAAATATTTAGTTATAAGATAAGTAAACTATTGCTTTTATGTTGCTGGTCGACGGAATTTTTTTATTGTGTTGCATGGTTTTGTAGTTGTATTGTGTTGCATGGCATTGTAGTTGCATTGATTACAAGCATGCTTTGGTATGATTACGGGTGGCGGATGCTTTCAAAAGAAAATTATGAAAAATCTTAAATATTGTTACTGTTGCAGGTTGACGGAGCCGTTGGCCAGTGACCCCCTGAAGGACGAGGAAGCTACTGGGAGGGCGGCGTCGGGCGATGACGGCGCTGGTCGAGAAAGGCGCTGGGCAATGAAGGCGCCGCACACAGGTGAAATTTACGTAATTTATGGTCAAACTGAATTAAAATGAAGTTATAACTAGACATATGGAGCCACCTTTAATTGTGATTGAAATAGCTAGTTATAAGATATTTAAACTATTGTTTTTATGTTGCAGGTTTACGAATTTTTTTTATTTTGTTGCATGGTTTTGTTGTTGTATTGTGTTGCATGGCATTGTAGTTGCATTGATTACAAGCATACTTTGGTAAAATTACGGGTGGCGGATGCCTTCAAAAGAAAATTATGAAAAATCTTAACTATTGTTATTGTTGCAGGTTGATGGAGCCGATTGCCAGTGACACTGAAGGACGAGGAAGCTACTGGGAGGGCGGCGTCGGGCGATGACGGCGCTGGTCGAGAAAGGCGCTGGGCAATGAAGGCGCCGCGCACAGGTGAAATTTACGTAATTTATGGTTCAAAATTAATTAAAACGAAGTAGGTAATAACTAGACATATGGAGCCACCTTTTAGTGATTAGTAAAACGTTTGACACTTATACATTACATTTCCAACTCACTTGATTTAAATATTTAGTTATAAGATAAGTAAACTTTTGTTTTTATGTTGCAGGTCGACGGAATTTTTTTATTGTGTTGCATGGTTTTATAGTTGTATAATGTTGCATTGATTACAAGCATGCTTTGGTTTAAATACGGGTGGCGGATGCCTTGAAAAGAATATTTTGAAAAATCTTAACTATTGTTTATGTTGCAGGTCTACGGATCCGATGGCCAGCGACACCTTGAAGGACGAGAAAGGCGCCGGGCAATGAAGGCGCCGCACACAGGTGAAATTTACGTAATTTATGGTTCAAAATTAATTAAAACGAAGTAATAACTAGACATATGTAGCCACCTTTTAGTGATTAGTAAAACGTTTGACACTTATGTATTACATTTCCAACTCACTTGATTTAAATATTTAGGTATAAGATAATCAAACTATTGTTTTTATGTTGCAGGTCGACGGAATGTTTGTATTGTGTTGCATGGTTTTGTAGTTGTATAGTTTTGCATTGATTACAAGCATGCTTTAGTATAAATAGGGGTGGCGGATGCTTTGAAAAGAAAATTTTGAATATTTTAACTATTATTTTTGTTGCAGGTCAACGGAGCCGATGGCCAGCGACACCTTGTAGGACGAGGAAGGCGCCGGGCAAAGAAGGCGCCGCACACAGGTGAAATTTACGTAATTTATGGTCACAATTAATTAAAATGAAGTAATAACTAGACATATGGAGCCACCTTTTAGTAATAAGTAAAACATTTGGCACTTCATACATTACATTTCCAACTCACTAGATTTAAATATTTAGTTATAAGATAAGGAAATTATTCTTTTTATGTTGCAGGTCGACGGAATTTTTTAGTGTGTTGCTTGGTTTTGTAGTTGTTTAAACAAGCATACTTTGGTATAAATACGGGTGGCGTATGCTTTGAAAAGAAAATTTTGATTAACTATTGTTTTTGTTGCAGGTCAACGGAGCCGATGGCCAGCGACACCCTGAAGGACGAGGAAGGCGCCGGGCAATGTAGGCGCCGCACACAGGTGAAATTTACGTAATTTATGGTCAAAATTAATTAAAATGAATTAATAACTAGACATATGGAGCCACCTTTTAGAAATTAGTAAAACTTTGACATTTTATACATTACATTTCCAACTCACTAGATTTAAATATTTAATTATAAGATAAATAAATTATTGTTTTAATGTTGCAGGTCGACGGAATTTTTTCATTGTGTTGCATGGTTTTGTAGTTGTATTGTGTTGCATGGCCTTGTAGTTGTATTGTGTTGCATTGATTACAAGCATGCTTTGGTATAAATACAGGTGGCGGATGCCTTGAAAAGAAAATTTTGAAAAATCTTAACTATTGTTTTTGTTGCAGGTTGACGGAGCCGTTGGCCAGTGACCCCTTGAAGGACGAGGAAGCTGCTGGGAGGGCGGCGTCGGGCGAAGAAGGTGCTGGGCAATGAAAGCGCCGCACACAGGTGAAATTTACGTAATTTATGGTTCAAAATTAATTAAAGCGAAGTAATAACTAGACATATGGAGCCACCTTTTAGTAATAAGTAAAACGTTTGACACTTTATAAATTACATTTCCAACTCAGTAGATTTAAATATTTAGTTATAAGATAAGTAAATTATTGTTTTTATGTTGCAGGTCGTCGGATTTTTTTTATTGTGTTGCTTGGTTTTGTAATGTGTTGCATGGCCTTGTAGTTGTATTGTGTTGCATTGATTACAAGCATGCTTGGGTATAAATACGGGTGGCGGATGCTCGAAAAGAAAATTTTGAAAAATCTTAACTATTGTTTTTATGTTGCAGGTCGACGGAATGTTTGTATTGTGTTGCATGGTTTTGTAGTTGTATAGTTTTGCATTGATTACAAGCTTGCTTTGGTATAATTACGGGTGGCGGATGCCTTCAAAAGAAAATTATGAAAATTCTTATTTATTGTAATTGTTGCAGGTTGATGGAGCCGATTGCCAGTGACGACACCCTGAAGGACGAGGAAGCTACTGGGAGGGCGGCGTCGGGCGATGACTGCGCTGGTCGAGAAAGGCGCTGGGCATTGAAGGCGCCGCACACAGGTGAAATTCACGTAATTTATGGTCAAACTGAATTAAAATGAAGTTATAACTAGACATATGGAGCCACCTTTAATTGTGATTGAAATAGCTAGTTATAAGATAAGTAAACTTTTGTTTTTATGTTGCAGGTCGACGGAATTTTTTTATTGTGTTGCATGGTTTTGTAGTTGTATAGTGTTGCATTGATTACAAGCATGGTTTGGTTTAAATACGGGTGGCGGATGCCTTGAAAAGAATATTTTGAAAAATCTTAACTATTGTTTATGTTGCAGGTCTACGGATCCGATGGCCAGCGACACCTTGAAGGACGAGGAAGGCGCCGGGCAATGAAGGCGCCGCACACAGGTGAAATTCACGTAATTTATGGTTCAAAATTAATTAAAACGAAGTAATGACTAGCCATATAGAGCCACCTTTTAGTGATTAGTAAAACGTTTGACACTTGTACATTACTTTCCAACTCACTTGATTTAAATATTTAGGTATAAGATAATTAAACTTTTTTTTTATTTTGCAGGTCGACGGAATGTTTGTATTGTGTTGCATGGTTTTGTAGTTGTATAGTTTTGCATTGATTACAGCATGATTTACTATACATAGGGGTGGCGGATGCTTTTAAAAGAAAATTTTGAATATTTTAACTATTGTTTTTGTTGCAGGTCTACGGATCCGATGGCCAGCGACACCCTGAAGGACGAGGAAGGCGCCGGGCAATGAAGGCGCCGCACACAGGTGAAATTACGTAATTTATGGTCAAAATTAATTAAAACGAAGTAATAACTAGACATATGGAGCCACCTTTTAGTGATTAGTAAAACGTTTGACACTTAAACATTACATTTCTAACTCACTTGAGTTAAATATTTAGGTATAAGATAATTAAACTATTGTTTTTATGTTGCAGGTCGACGGATTTATTTTTATTGTGTTGCATGGTTTTGTAGTTGTATAGTGTTGCATTGATTACAAGCATGCTTTGGTTTAAATACGGGTGGCGGATGCCTTGAAAAGAAAATTTTGAAAAATCTTAACTATTGTTTATGTTTCAGGTCGACGGAGCCGATGGCCAGCGACACCTTGTAGGACGAGGAAGGCGCCGGGCAAAGAAGGCGCCGCACACAGGTGAAATTTACGTAATTTATGGTCACAATTAATTAAAATGAAGTAATAACTAGACATATGGAGCCACCTTTTAGTAATAAGTAAAACATTTGGCACTTCATACATTACATTTCCAACTCACTAGATTTAAATATTTAGTTATAAGATAAGGAAATTATTCTTTTTATGTTGCAGGTCGACGGAATTTTTTAGTGTGTTGCTTGGTTTTGTAGTTGTTTAAACAAGCATACTTTGGTATAAATACGGGTGGCGTATGCTTTGAAAAGAAAATTTTGATTAACTATTGTTTTTGTTGCAGGTCAACGGAGCCGATGGCCAGCGACACCCTGAAGGACGAGGAAGGCGCCGGGCAATGTAGGCGCCGCACACAGGTGAAATTTACGTAATTTATGGTCAAAATTAATTAAAATGAATTAATAACTAGACATATGGAGCCACCTTTTAGAAATTAGTAAAACTTTGACATTTTATACATTACATTTCCAACTCACTAGATTTAAATATTTAATTATAAGATAAATAAATTATTGTTTTAATGTTGCAGGTCGACGGAATTTTTTCATTGTGTTGCATGGTTTTGTAGTTGTATTGTGTTGCATGGCCTTGTAGTTGTATTGTGTTGCATTGATTACAAGCATGCTTTGGTATAAATACAGGTGGCGGATGCCTTGAAAAGAAAATTTTGAAAAATCTTAACTATTGTTTTTGTTGCAGGTTGACGGAGCCGTTGGCCAGTGACCCCTTGAAGGACGAGGAAGCTGCTGGGAGGGCGGCGTCGGGCGAAGAAGGTGCTGGGCAATGAAAGCGCCGCACACAGGTGAAATTTACGTAATTTATGGTTCAAAATTAATTAAAGCGAAGTAATAACTAGACATATGGAGCCACCTTTTAGTAATAAGTAAAACGTTTGACACTTTATTAATTACATTTCCAACTCAGTAGATTTAAATATTTAGTTATAAGATAAGTAAATTATTGTTTTTATGTTGCAGGTCGTCGGATTTTTTTTATTGTGTTGCTTGGTTTTGTAATGTGTTGCATGGCCTTGTAGTTGTATTGTGTTGCATTGATTACAAGCATGCTTGGGTATAAATACGGGTGGCGGATGCTCGAAAAGAAAATTTTGAAAAATCTTAACTATTGTTTATGTTGCAGGTCGACAGATCCCATGGCCAGCGATACCCTGAAGGACGAGGAAGCTGCTGGGAAGGCGGCGTCGGGCGATGACGGCGCTGGTCGAGAAAGGCGCTGGGCAATGAAGGCGCCACACACAGGTGAAATTTACGTAATTTATGGTCAAAATGAATTAAAATGAAGTTATAACTAGACATATGGAGCCACCTATTAGTGATTTCCAACTCGAAAGAAAAGTAAATTATTGTTTTTATGTTGCAGGTCGACGGAATTTTTTTATTGTATTGCATGGTTTTATAGTTATATAGTGTTGCATTGATTACAAACATGCTTTGGTTTAAATACGGGTGGCGGATGCCTTGAAAAGAATATTTTGAAAAATCTTAACCATTGTTTATGTTGCAGGTCTACGGATCCGATGGCCAGCGACCCCCTGAAGGACGAGGAAGCTGCAGGGAGGGCGGCGTCGGGCGATGACTGTGCCGGGCAATGAAAGCGCCGCACACAGGTGAAATTTACATAATTTATGGTTCAAAATTAATTAAAACGAAGTAATAACTAGACATATGGAGCCACCTTTTAGTGATTAGTAAAACGTTTGACACTTAAACATTACATTCCCAACTCACTTGATTTAAATATTTAGGTATAAGATACTTAAACTATTGTTTTTATGTTGCAGGTCGACGGAATGTTTGTATTGTGTTGCATGGTTTTGTAGTTGTATAGTTTTGCATTGATTACAAGCTTGCTTTGGTATAATTACGGGTGGCGGATGCCTTCAAAAGAAAATTATGAAAATTCTTATTTATTGTAATTGTTGCAGGTTGATGGAGCCGATTGCCAGTGACGACACCCTGAAGGACGAGGAAGCTACTGGGAGGGCGGCGTCGGGCGATGACTGCGCTGGTCGAGAAAGGCGCTGGGCATTGAAGGCGCCGCACACAGGTGAAATTTACGTAATTTATGGTCAAACTGAATTAAAATGAAGTTATAACTAGACATATGGAGCCACCTTTAATTGTGATTGAAATAGCTAGTTATAAGATAAGTAAACTTTTGTTTTTATGTTGCAGGTCGACGGAATTTTTTTATTGTGTTGCATGGTTTTGTAGTTGTATAGTGTTGCATTGATTACAAGCATGGTTTGGTTTAAATACGGGTGGCGGATGCCTTGAAAAGAATATTTTGAAAAATCTTAACTATTGTTTATGTTGCAGGTCTACGGATCCGATGGCCAGCGACACCTTGAAGGACGAGGAAGGCGCCGGGCAATGAAGGCGCCGCACACAGGTGAAATTCACGTAATTTATGGTTCAAAATTAATTAAAACGAAGTAATGACTAGCCATATAGAGCCACCTTTTAGTGATTAGTAAAACGTTTGACACTTGTACATTACTTTCCAACTCACTTGATTTAAATATTTAGGTAAAAGATAATTAAACTTTTTTTTTATGTTGCAGGTCGACGGAATGTTTGTATTGTGTTGCATGGTTTTGTAGTTGTATAGTTTTGCATTGATTACAGCATGATTTACTATACATAGGGGTGGCGGATGCTTTTAAAAGAAAATTTTGAATATTTTAACTATTGTTTTTGTTGCAGGTCTACGGATCCGATGGCCAGCGACACCCTGAAGGACGAGGAAGGCGCCGGGCAATGAAGGCGCCGCACACAGGTGAAATTACGTAATTTATGGTCAAAATTAATTAAAACGAAGTAATAACTAGACATATGGAGCCACCTTTTAGTGATTAGTAAAACGTTTGACACTTAAACATTACATTTCTAACTCACTTGAGTTAAATATTTAGGTATAAGATAATTAAACTATTGTTTTTATGTTGCAGGTCGACGGATTTATTTTTATTGTGTTGCATGGTTTTGTAGTTGTATAGTGTTGCATTGATTACAAGCATGCTTTGGTTTAAATACGGGTGGCGGATGCCTTGAAAAGAAAATTTTGAAAAATCTTAACTATTGTTTATGTTTCAGGTCGACGGATCCGATGGCCAGCGAGACCCTGAAGGACGAGGAAGCTGCTGGGAGGGCGGCGTCGGGCGATGAAGGCGTCGGGCGAAGAAGGCGCCGGGCAATGAAGGCGTCGCACACAGGTGAAATTACGTAATTTATGGTCAAAATTAATTAAAACGAAGTAATAACTAGACATATGGAGCCACCAAGTGATTAGTAAAACGTTTGACACTTATACATTACATTTCCAACTCACTTGATTTAAATATTTAGTTATAAGATAAGTAAATTATTGTTTTTATGTTGCAGGTCGACGGATTTTTTTATTGTGTTGCTTGGTTTTGTAATGTGTTGCATGGCCTTGTAGTTGTATTGTGTTGCATTGATTACAAGCATGCTTGGGTATAAATACGGGTGGCGGATGCCCGAAAAGAAAATTTTGAAAAATCTTAACTATTGTTTATGTTGCAGGTCGACAGATCCCATGGCCAGCGATACCCTGAAGGACGAGGAAGCTGCTGGGAAGGCGGCGTCGGGCGATGACGGCGCTGGTCGAGAAAGGCGCTGGGCAATGAAGGCGCCACACACAGGTGAAATTTACGTAATTTATGGTCAAAATGAATTAAAATGAAGTTATAACTAGACATATGGAGCCACCTATTAATGATTTCCAACTCGAAAGATAAGTAAATTATTGTTTTTACGTTGCAGGTCGACGGAATTTTTTTATTGTATTGCATGGTTTTATAGTTGTATAGTGTTGCATTGATTTCAAACATGCTTTGGTTTAAATACGGGTGGCGGATGCCTTGAAAAGAATATTTTGAAAAATCTTAACCATTGTTTATGTTGCAGGTCTACGGATCCGATGGCCAGCGACCCCCTGAAGGACGAGGAAGCTGCAGGGAGGGCGGCGTCGGGCGATGACTGTGCCGGGCAATGAAAGCGCCGCACACAGGTGAAATTTACATAATTTATGGTTCAAAATTAATTAAAACGAAGTAATAACTAGACATATGGAGCCACCTTGTAGTTAGTTGTATTGTGTTGCATTGATTACAAGCATGCTTTGGTATAAATACGGGTGGCGGATGCCTTGATAAGAAAATTTTGAAAAATCTTAACTATTGTTTTTATTGCAGGTTGACGGAGCCGTTGGCCAGTGACCCCCTGAAGGACGAGGAAGCTGCTGGGAGGGCGGCGTCGGGCGATGAAGGCGCCGGGCGTAGAAGGCGCTGGGCAATGAAAGCGCCGCACACAGGTGAAATTTACGTAATTTATGTTTCAAAATTAATTAAAACGAAGTAATAACTAGACATATGGAGCCACCTTTTAGTGAAAAGTAAAACGTTTGACACTTATACATAACATTTCCAACTCACTTGATTTAAATATTCAGTTAAAATGTTGCAGGTTGACGGAATTTTTTTATTGTTGCATGGTTTTGTAGTTGTATTGGGTTGCATGGCATTGTAGTTGCATTGATTACAAGCATGCTTTGGTATAATTACGGGTGGCGGATGCCTTCAAAAGAAAATTATGAAAAATCTTAACTATTGTTATTTTTGCAGGTTTATGGAGCCGATTGCCAGTGACACCCTGAAGGACGAGGAAGCTACTGAGAGGGCGGCATAGGGCGATGACGGCGCTGGTCGAGAAAGGCGCTGGGCATTGAAGGCGCCGCACACAGGTGAAATTTACGGAATTTATGGTCAAAATGAATTAAAATGAAGTTATAACTAAACATATGGAGCCACCTTTAATTGTGATTTAAATAGCTAGTTATAAGATAAGTAAACTATTGTTTTTATGTTGCAGGTCGACGGAATTTTTTTTATTGTGTTGCATTGATTACAAGCATGCTTGGGTATAAATACGGGTGGCGGATGCTCGAAAAGAAAATTTTGAAAAATCTTAACTATTGTTTATGTTGCAGGTCGACAGATCCCATGGCCAGCGATACCCTGAAGGACGAGGAAGCTGCTGGGAAGGCGGCGTCGGGCGATGACGGCGCTGGTCGAGAAAGGCGCTGGGCAATGAAGGCGCCACACACAGGTGAAATTTACGTAATTTATGGTCAAAATGAATTAAAATGAAGTTATAACTAGACATATGGAGCCACCTATTAATGATTTCCAACTCGAAAGATAAGTAAATTATTGTTTTTACGTTGCAGGTCGACGGAATTTTTTTATTGTATTGCATGGTTTTATAGTTGTATAGTGTTGCATTGATTTCAAACATGCTTTGGTTTAAATACGGGTGGCGGATGCCTTGAAAAGAATATTTTGAAAAATCTTAACCATTGTTTATGTTGCAGGTCTACGGATCCGATGGCCAGCGACCCCCTGAAGGACGAGGAAGCTGCAGGGAGGGCGGCGTCGGGCGATGACTGTGCCGGGCAATGAAAGCGCCGCACACAGGTGAAATTTACATAATTTATGGTTCAAAATTAATTAAAACGAAGTAATAACTAGACATATGGAGCCACCTTTTAGTGATTAGTAAAACGTTTGACACTTAAACATTACATTCCCAACTCACTTGATTTAAATATTTAGGTATAAGATACTTAAACTATTGTTTTTATGTTGCAGGTCGACGGAATGTTTGTATTGTGTTGCATGGTTTTGTAGTTGTATAGTTTTGCATTGATTACAAGCTTGCTTTGGTATAATTACGGGTGGCGGATGCCTTCAAAAGAAAATTATGAAAATTCTTATTTATTGTTATTTTTGCAGGTTTATGGAGCCGATTGCCAGTGACACCCTGAAGGACGAGGAAGCTACTGAGAGGGCGGCATAGGGCGATGACGGCGCTGGTCGAGAAAGGCGCTGGGCATTGAAGGCGCCGCACACAGGTGAAATTTACGGAATTTATGGTCAAAATGAATTAAAATGAAGTTATAACTAAACATATGGAGCCACCTTTAATTGTGATTTAAATAGCTAGTTATAAGATAAGTAAACTATTGTTTTTATGTTGCAGGTCGACGGAATTTTTTTTATTGTGTTGCATGGTTTTGTAGTTGTATAGTGTTGCATTGATTACAAGCATGCTTTGGTATAAATACGGGTGGCGGATGCCTTGAAAAGAAAATTTTGAAAAATCTTAACTATTGTTTTTGTTGCAGGTTGACGGAGCCGTTGGCCAGTGACCCCCTGAAGGAGGAGGAAGCTGCTGGGAGGGCGGCGTCGGGCGATGAAGGCGCCGGGCGAAGAAGGCGCTGGGCAATGAAAGCGCCGCACACAGGTGAAATTTACGTAATTTATGGTCAAAATTAATTAAAATGAAGTTATAACTAGTGTCAGCTACATGATTAAATTAACTAACTTTTACGAATAATAATAAGACGTAGTGTGTATATCATATCAAATCGTTTTAAATATAATAGATAATATAGGTGATAGTTTTGTTGAAATTTGACTGAATAGAATTTAAATAGACTAATATTTGACTTCTTTCAACGATTGGACGAATGATTTCAAAGGTTCGTTAAAGAATCGGGAGGTACCGCCATTTTGTAAATGAAATATATAAAAAGCGAAGAGAAAAAGACGAAGGGCTCTCAGTTCGGTTATGTCGTGAAAGCGTACGCTAAACTCTGTTGAATTGTCGCGCGAGTGATTTCCCTATAATTTATGTTTAAATAAGTTTGCAGAAAAGTTAGTGTAATTAGTGTTAATTTGATAATTTGTGATAGATATTTGGTATAGAAATAAAGGCCGGCTTCTGAACAGTAAAGTAGTTCCAATAACTAGTAGATGCTTTCATGTCTAAGTCGTTGTATTTGATTGAGGGATTGCGATAGCAATCTCACCCTAATCGAATAAATATTGCCAGTACGCTTAGATTAGTTTACTTGATTAATTGATATTTGAATGTTGTTGATAACTACCCTCACGTTCAGATGGTGTTTGTCTGTCGTGTTTGTGGTTAAATTGATTAGATGTGAGGAAAGGGGCCGTTGTGGGGGTGGAGGAGACGGCTATAGGTAGGGTTTTAGCGTTTTAAGAGATGTATTCTCTTAAGGCGTGATTAGTTTTGAGTGATAAGTTCCGCTTCTGAGTCTATGTTCAACAACAGACATATGGAGCCACCTATTAATGATTTCCAACTCGAAAGATAAGTAAATTATTGTTTTTACGTTGCAGGTCGACGGAATTTTTTTATTGTATTGCATGGTTTTATAGTTGTATAGTGTTGCATTGATTTCAAACATGCTTTGGTTTAAATACGGGTGGCGGATGCCTTGAAAAGACTATTTTGAAAAATCTTAACCATTGTTTATGTTGCAGGTCTACGGATCCGATGGCCAGCGACCCTTTGAAGGACGAGGGAGGAAGCTGCAGGGAGGGCGGCGTCGGGCGATGACTGTGCCGGGCAATGAAAGCGCCGCACACAGGTGAAATTTACATAATTTATGGTTCAAAATTAATTAAAACGAAGTAATAACTAGACTCCCTGCGAGTCACAGGGAGCCGCTGGATCCAAGCGGCGCAAGACCGAAGCCTGTGGAAGTCCATGCAGGAGACCTTTGTCCAGCAGTGGACGTCTATAGGTTGATAAAGAAGAAGAAGAAGAATAACTAGACATATGGAGAGACCTTTTAGTGATTAGTAAAACGTTTGACACTTAAACATTACATTTCCAACTCAGTAGATTTAAATATTTAGTTATAAGATAAGTAAATTATTCTTTTTATGTTGCAGGTCGACGGAATTTTTTATTGTGTTGCTTGGTTTTGTAGTTGTATTGTGTTGCATGGCCTTGTAGTTGTATTGTGTTGCATTGATTACAAGCATGCTTTGGTATAAATACGGGTGGCGGATGCCTTGAAAAGAAAATTTCGAAAAATCTTAACTATTGTTTTTGTTGCAGGTTGACGGAGCCGTTGGCCAGTGACCCCTTGAAGGACGAGGAAGCTACTGGTAGGGCGGCGTCGGGCGAAGAAGGCGATGGGCAATCAAAGCGCCGCACACAGGTGAAATTTACGTAATTTATGGTCAAAATTAATTAAAATGAAGTTATAACTAGACATATGGAGCCACCTTTAATTGTGATTTAAATAGCTAGTTATAAGATAAGTAAACTATTGTTTTTATGTTGCAGGTCGACGGAATTTTTTTATTGTGTTGCATGGTTTTGTAGTTGTATTGTGTTGCATGGCATTGTAGTTGCATTGATTACAAGCATGCTTTGGTATAATTACGGGTGGCGGATGCTTTCAAAAGAAAATTATGAAAAATCTTAAATATTGTTATTGTTGCAGGTTGACGGAGCCGTTGGCCAGTGACCCCCTGAAGGACGAGGAAGCTACTGGGAGGGCGGCGTCGGGCGATGACGGCGCTGGTCGAGAAAGGCGCTGGGCAATGAAGGCGCCGCACACAGGTGAAATTTACGTAATTTATGGTCAAACTGAATTAAAATGAAGTTATAACTAGACATATGGAGCCACCTTTAATTGTGATTGAAATAGCTAGTTATAAGATAATTAAACTATTGTTTTTATGTTGCAGGTTTACGGATTTTTTTTATTTTGTTGCATGGTTTTGTTGTTGTATTGTGTTGCATGGCATTGTAGTTGCATTGATTACAAGCATGCTTTGGTAAAATTACGGGTGGCGGATGCCTTCAAAAGAAAATTATGAAAAATCTTAACTATTGTTATTGTTGCAGGTTGATGGAGCCGATTGCCAGTGACACTGAAGGACGAGGAAGCTACTGGGAGGGCGGCGTCGGGCGATGACGGTGCTGGTCGAGAAAGGCGCTGGGCAATGAAGGCGCGGCGCACAGGTGAAATTTACGTAATTTATGGTTCAAAATTAATTGAAACGAAGTAGGTAATAACTAGACATATGGAGCCACCTTTTAGTGATTAGTAAAACGTTTGACACTTATACATTACATTTCCAACTCACTTGATTTAAATATTTAGTTATAAGATAAGTAAACTTTTGTTTTTATGTTGCAGGTCGACGGAATTTTTTTATTGTGTTGCATGGTTTTGTAGTTGTATAATGTTGCATTGATTACAAGCATGCTTTGGTTTAAATACGGGTGGCGGATGCCTTGAAAAGAATATTTTGAAAAATCTTAACTATTGTTTATGTTGCAGGTCAACGGATCCGATGGCCAGCGACACCTTGAAGGACGAGGAAGGCGCCGGGAGGGCGGAGTCGGGCGATGAAGGCGCCGGGCGAAGAAGGCGCCGGGCAATGAAGGCGCCGCACACAGGTGAAATTACGTAATTTATGGTCAAAATTAATTAAAACGAAGTAATAACTAGACATATGGAGCCACCAAGTGATTAGTAAAACGTTTGACACTTATACATTACATTTCCAACTCACTTGATTTAAATATTTAGTTATAAGATAAGTAAATTATTGTTTTTATATTGAAGGTCGACGGATTTTTTTTATTGTGTTGCTTGGTTTTGTAATGTGTTGCATGGCCTCGTAGTTGTATTGTGTTGCATTGATTATAAGCATGCTTGGGTTAAATACGGGTGGCGGATGCTCGAAAAGAAAATTTTGAAAAATCTTAACTATTGTTTATGTTGCAGGTCGACAGATCCCATGGCCAGCGATACCCTGAAGGACGAGGAAGCTGCTGGGAAGGCGGCGTCGGGCGATGACGGCGCTGGTCGAGAAAGGCGCTGGGAAATGAAGGCGCCGCACACAGGTGAAATTTACGTAATTTATGGTCAAAATTAATTAAAATGAAGTAATAACTAGACATATGGAGCCACCTTTTAGTAATAAGTAAAACGTTTGACACTTATACATTACATTTCCAACTCGCTTGATTTAAATATTTAGTTATAAGATAAGTAAACTATTGCTTTTATGTTGCTGGTCGACGGAATTTTTTTATTGTGTTGCATGGTTTTGTAGTTGTATTGTGTTGCATGGCATTGTAGTTGCATTGATTACAAGCATGCTTTGGTATGATTACGGGTGGCGGATGCTTTCAAAAGAAAATTATGAAAAATCTTAAATATTGTTATTGTTGCAGGTTGACGGAGCCGTTGGCCAGTGACCCCCTGAAGGACGAGGAAGCTACTGGGAGGGCGGCGTCGGGCGATGACGGCGCTGGTCGAGAAAGGCGCTGGGCAGTGAAGGCGCCGCACACAGGTGAAATTTACGTAATTTATGGTCAAACTGAATTAAAATGAAGTTATAACTAGACATATGGAGCCACCTTTAATTGTGATTGAAATAGCTAGTTATAAGATATTTAAACTATTGTTTTTATGTTGCAGGTTTACGAATTTTTTTTATTTTGTTGCATGGTTTTGTTGTTGTATTGTGTTGCATGGCATTGTAGTTGCATTGATTACAAGCATACTTTGGTAAAATTACGGGTGGCGGATGCCTTCAAAAGAAAATTATGAAAAATCTTAACTATTGTTATTGTTGCAGGTTGATGGAGCCGATTGCCAGTGACACTGAAGGACGAGGAAGCTACTGGGAGGGCGGCGTCGGGCGATGACGGCGCTGGTCGAGAAAGGCGCTGGGCAATGAAGGCGCCGCGCACAGGTGAAATTTACGTAATTTATGGTTCAAAATTAATTAAAACGAAGTAGGTAATAACTAGACATATGGAGCCACCTTTTAGTGATTAGTAAAACGTTTGACACTTATACATTACATTTCCAACTCACTTGATTTAAATATTTAGTTATAAGATAAGTAAACTTTTGTTTTTATGTTGCAGGTCTACGGATCCGATGGCCAGCGACACCTTGAAGGACGAGAAAGGCGCCGGGCAATGAAGGCGCCGCACACAGGTGAAATTTACGTAATTTATGGTTCAAAATTAATTAAAACGAAGTAATAACTAGACATATGTAGCCACCTTTTAGTGATTAGTAAAACGTTTGACACTTATGTATTACATTTCCAACTCACTTGATTTAAATATTTAGGTATAAGATAATCAAACTATTGTTTTTATGTTGCAGGTCGACGGAATGTTTGTATTGTGTTGCATGGTTTTGTAGTTGTATAGTTTTGCATTGATTACAAGCATGCTTTAGTATAAATAGGGGTGGCGGATGCTTTGAAAAGAAAATTTTGAATATTTTAACTATTATTTTTGTTGCAGGTCAACGGAGCCGATGGCCAGCGACACCTTGTAGGACGAGGAAGGCGCCGGGCAAAGAAGGCGCCGCACACAGGTGAAATTTACGTAATTTATGGTCACAATTAATTAAAATGAAGTAATAACTAGACATATGGAGCCACCTTTTAGTAATAAGTAAAACATTTGGCACTTCATACATTACATTTCCAACTCACTAGATTTAAATATTTAGTTATAAGATAAGGAAATTATTCTTTTTATGTTGCAGGTCGACGGAATTTTTTAGTGTGTTGCTTGGTTTTGTAGTTGTTTAAACAAGCATACTTTGGTATAAATACGGGTGGCGTATGCTTTGAAAAGAAAATTTTGATTAACTATTGTTTTTGTTGCAGGTCAACGGAGCCGATGGCCAGCGACACCCTGAAGGACGAGGAAGGCGCCGGGCAATGTAGGCGCCGCACACAGGTGAAATTTACGTAATTTATGGTCAAAATTAATTAAAATGAATTAATAACTAGACATATGGAGCCACCTTTTAGAAATTAGTAAAACTTTGACATTTTATACATTACATTTCCAACTCACTAGATTTAAATATTTAATTATAAGATAAATAAATTATTGTTTTAATGTTGCAGGTCGACGGAATTTTTTCATTGTGTTGCATGGTTTTGTAGTTGTATTGTGTTGCATGGCCTTGTAGTTGTATTGTGTTGCATTGATTACAAGCATGCTTTGGTATAAATACAGGTGGCGGATGCCTTGAAAAGAAAATTTTGAAAAATCTTAACTATTGTTTTTGTTGCAGGTTGACGGAGCCGTTGGCCAGTGACCCCTTGAAGGACGAGGAAGCTGCTGGGAGGGCGGCGTCGGGCGAAGAAGGTGCTGGGCAATGAAAGCGCCGCACACAGGTGAAATTTACGTAATTTATGGTTCAAAATTAATTAAAGCGAAGTAATAACTAGACATATGGAGCCACCTTTTAGTAATAAGTAAAACGTTTGACACTTTATAAATTACATTTCCAACTCAGTAGATTTAAATATTTAGTTATAAGATAAGTAAATTATTGTTTTTATGTTGCAGGTCGTCGGATTTTTTTTATTGTGTTGCTTGGTTTTGTAATGTGTTGCATGGCCTTGTAGTTGTATTGTGTTGCATTGATTACAAGCATGCTTGGGTATAAATACGGGTGGCGGATGCTCGAAAAGAAAATTTTGAAAAATCTTAACTATTGTTTTTATGTTGCAGGTCGACGGAATGTTTGTATTGTGTTGCATGGTTTTGTAGTTGTATAGTTTTGCATTGATTACAAGCTTGCTTTGGTATAATTACGGGTGGCGGATGCCTTCAAAAGAAAATTATGAAAATTCTTATTTATTGTAATTGTTGCAGGTTGATGGAGCCGATTGCCAGTGACGACACCCTGAAGGACGAGGAAGCTACTGGGAGGGCGGCGTCGGGCGATGACTGCGCTGGTCGAGAAAGGCGCTGGGCATTGAAGGCGCCGCACACAGGTGAAATTCACGTAATTTATGGTCAAACTGAATTAAAATGAAGTTATAACTAGACATATGGAGCCACCTTTAATTGTGATTGAAATAGCTAGTTATAAGATAAGTAAACTTTTGTTTTTATGTTGCAGGTCGACGGAATTTTTTTATTGTGTTGCATGGTTTTGTAGTTGTATAGTGTTGCATTGATTACAAGCATGGTTTGGTTTAAATACGGGTGGCGGATGCCTTGAAAAGAATATTTTGAAAAATCTTAACTATTGTTTATGTTGCAGGTCTACGGATCCGATGGCCAGCGACACCTTGAAGGACGAGGAAGGCGCCGGGCAATGAAGGCGCCGCACACAGGTGAAATTCACGTAATTTATGGTTCAAAATTAATTAAAACGAAGTAATGACTAGCCATATAGAGCCACCTTTTAGTGATTAGTAAAACGTTTGACACTTGTACATTACTTTCCAACTCACTTGATTTAAATATTTAGGTATAAGATAATTAAACTTTTTTTTTATTTTGCAGGTCGACGGAATGTTTGTATTGTGTTGCATGGTTTTGTAGTTGTATAGTTTTGCATTGATTACAGCATGATTTACTATACATAGGGGTGGCGGATGCTTTTAAAAGAAAATTTTGAATATTTTAACTATTGTTTTTGTTGCAGGTCTACGGATCCGATGGCCAGCGACACCCTGAAGGACGAGGAAGGCGCCGGGCAATGAAGGCGCCGCACACAGGTGAAATTACGTAATTTATGGTCAAAATTAATTAAAACGAAGTAATAACTAGACATATGGAGCCACCTTTTAGTGATTAGTAAAACGTTTGACACTTAAACATTACATTTCTAACTCACTTGAGTTAAATATTTAGGTATAAGATAATTAAACTATTGTTTTTATGTTGCAGGTCGACGGATTTATTTTTATTGTGTTGCATGGTTTTGTAGTTGTATAGTGTTGCATTGATTACAAGCATGCTTTGGTTTAAATACGGGTGGCGGATGCCTTGAAAAGAAAATTTTGAAAAATCTTAACTATTGTTTATGTTTCAGGTCGACGGAGCCGATGGCCAGCGACACCTTGTAGGACGAGGAAGGCGCCGGGCAAAGAAGGCGCCGCACACAGGTGAAATTTACGTAATTTATGGTCACAATTAATTAAAATGAAGTAATAACTAGACATATGGAGCCACCTTTTAGTAATAAGTAAAACATTTGGCACTTCATACATTACATTTCCAACTCACTAGATTTAAATATTTAGTTATAAGATAAGGAAATTATTCTTTTTATGTTGCAGGTCGACGGAATTTTTTAGTGTGTTGCTTGGTTTTGTAGTTGTTTAAACAAGCATGCTTTGGTTTAAATACGGGTGGCGGATGCCTTGAAAAGAATATTTTGAAAAATCTTAACTATTGTTTATGTTGCAGGTCAACGGATCCGATGGCCAGCGACACCTTGAAGGACGAGGAAGGCGCCGGGAGGGCGGAGTCGGGCGATGAAGGCGCCGGGCGAAGAAGGCGCCGGGCAATGAAGGCGCCGCACACAGGTGAAATTACGTAATTTATGGTCAAAATTAATTAAAACGAAGTAATAACTAGACATATGGAGCCACCAAGTGATTAGTAAAACGTTTGACACTTATACATTACATTTCCAACTCACTTGATTTAAATATTTAGTTATAAGATAAGTAAATTATTGTTTTTATATTGAAGGTCGACGGATTTTTTTTATTGTGTTGCTTGGTTTTGTAATGTGTTGCATGGCCTCGTAGTTGTATTGTGTTGCATTGATTATAAGCATGCTTGGGTTAAATACGGGTGGCGGATGCTCGAAAAGAAAATTTTGAAAAATCTTAACTATTGTTTATGTTGCAGGTCGACAGATCCCATGGCCAGCGATACCCTGAAGGACGAGGAAGCTGCTGGGAAGGCGGCGTCGGGCGATGACGGCGCTGGTCGAGAAAGGCGCTGGGAAATGAAGGCGCCGCACACAGGTGAAATTTACGTAATTTATGGTCAAAATTAATTAAAATGAAGTAATAACTAGACATATGGAGCCACCTTTTAGTAATAAGTAAAACGTTTGACACTTATACATTACATTTCCAACTCGCTTGATTTAAATATTTAGTTATAAGATAAGTAAACTATTGCTTTTATGTTGCTGGTCGACGGAATTTTTTTATTGTGTTGCATGGTTTTGTAGTTGTATTGTGTTGCATGGCATTGTAGTTGCATTGATTACAAGCATGCTTTGGTATGATTACGGGTGGCGGATGCTTTCAAAAGAAAATTATGAAAAATCTTAAATATTGTTATTGTTGCAGGTTGACGGAGCCGTTGGCCAGTGACCCCCTGAAGGACGAGGAAGCTACTGGGAGGGCGGCGTCGGGCGATGACGGCGCTGGTCGAGAAAGGCGCTGGGCAGTGAAGGCGCCGCACACAGGTGAAATTTACGTAATTTATGGTCAAACTGAATTAAAATGAAGTTATAACTAGACATATGGAGCCACCTTTAATTGTGATTGAAATAGCTAGTTATAAGATATTTAAACTATTGTTTTTATGTTGCAGGTTTACGAATTTTTTTTATTTTGTTGCATGGTTTTGTTGTTGTATTGTGTTGCATGGCATTGTAGTTGCATTGATTACAAGCATACTTTGGTAAAATTACGGGTGGCGGATGCCTTCAAAAGAAAATTATGAAAAATCTTAACTATTGTTATTGTTGCAGGTTGATGGAGCCGATTGCCAGTGACACTGAAGGACGAGGAAGCTACTGGGAGGGCGGCGTCGGGCGATGACGGCGCTGGTCGAGAAAGGCGCTGGGCAATGAAGGCGCCGCGCACAGGTGAAATTTACGTAATTTATGGTTCAAAATTAATTAAAACGAAGTAGGTAATAACTAGACATATGGAGCCACCTTTTAGTGATTAGTAAAACGTTTGACACTTATACATTACATTTCCAACTCACTTGATTTAAATATTTAGTTATAAGATAAGTAAACTTTTGTTTTTATGTTGCAGGTCTACGGATCCGATGGCCAGCGACACCTTGAAGGACGAGAAAGGCGCCGGGCAATGAAGGCGCCGCACACAGGTGAAATTTACGTAATTTATGGTTCAAAATTAATTAAAACGAAGTAATAACTAGACATATGTAGCCACCTTTTAGTGATTAGTAAAACGTTTGACACTTATGTATTACATTTCCAACTCACTTGATTTAAATATTTAGGTATAAGATAATCAAACTATTGTTTTTATGTTGCAGGTCGACGGAATGTTTGTATTGTGTTGCATGGTTTTGTAGTTGTATAGTTTTGCATTGATTACAAGCATGCTTTAGTATAAATAGGGGTGGCGGATGCTTTGAAAAGAAAATTTTGAATATTTTAACTATTATTTTTGTTGCAGGTCAACGGAGCCGATGGCCAGCGACACCTTGTAGGACGAGGAAGGCGCCGGGCAAAGAAGGCGCCGCACACAGGTGAAATTTACGTAATTTATGGTCACAATTAATTAAAATGAAGTAATAACTAGACATATGGAGCCACCTTTTAGTAATAAGTAAAACATTTGGCACTTCATACATTACATTTCCAACTCACTAGATTTAAATATTTAGTTATAAGATAAGGAAATTATTCTTTTTATGTTGCAGGTCGACGGAATTTTTTAGTGTGTTGCTTGGTTTTGTAGTTGTTTAAACAAGCATACTTTGGTATAAATACGGGTGGCGTATGCTTTGAAAAGAAAATTTTGATTAACTATTGTTTTTGTTGCAGGTCAACGGAGCCGATGGCCAGCGACACCCTGAAGGACGAGGAAGGCGCCGGGCAATGTAGGCGCCGCACACAGGTGAAATTTACGTAATTTATGGTCAAAATTAATTAAAATGAATTAATAACTAGACATATGGAGCCACCTTTTAGAAATTAGTAAAACTTTGACATTTTATACATTACATTTCCAACTCACTAGATTTAAATATTTAATTATAAGATAAATAAATTATTGTTTTAATGTTGCAGGTCGACGGAATTTTTTCATTGTGTTGCATGGTTTTGTAGTTGTATTGTGTTGCATGGCCTTGTAGTTGTATTGTGTTGCATTGATTACAAGCATGCTTTGGTATAAATACAGGTGGCGGATGCCTTGAAAAGAAAATTTTGAAAAATCTTAACTATTGTTTTTGTTGCAGGTTGACGGAGCCGTTGGCCAGTGACCCCTTGAAGGACGAGGAAGCTGCTGGGAGGGCGGCGTCGGGCGAAGAAGGTGCTGGGCAATGAAAGCGCCGCACACAGGTGAAATTTACGTAATTTATGGTTCAAAATTAATTAAAGCGAAGTAATAACTAGACATATGGAGCCACCTTTTAGTAATAAGTAAAACGTTTGACACTTTATAAATTACATTTCCAACTCAGTAGATTTAAATATTTAGTTATAAGATAAGTAAATTATTGTTTTTATGTTGCAGGTCGTCGGATTTTTTTTATTGTGTTGCTTGGTTTTGTAATGTGTTGCATGGCCTTGTAGTTGTATTGTGTTGCATTGATTACAAGCATGCTTGGGTATAAATACGGGTGGCGGATGCTCGAAAAGAAAATTTTGAAAAATCTTAACTATTGTTTTTATGTTGCAGGTCGACGGAATGTTTGTATTGTGTTGCATGGTTTTGTAGTTGTATAGTTTTGCATTGATTACAAGCTTGCTTTGGTATAATTACGGGTGGCGGATGCCTTCAAAAGAAAATTATGAAAATTCTTATTTATTGTAATTGTTGCAGGTTGATGGAGCCGATTGCCAGTGACGACACCCTGAAGGACGAGGAAGCTACTGGGAGGGCGGCGTCGGGCGATGACTGCGCTGGTCGAGAAAGGCGCTGGGCATTGAAGGCGCCGCACACAGGTGAAATTCACGTAATTTATGGTCAAACTGAATTAAAATGAAGTTATAACTAGACATATGGAGCCACCTTTAATTGTGATTGAAATAGCTAGTTATAAGATAAGTAAACTTTTGTTTTTATGTTGCAGGTCGACGGAATTTTTTTATTGTGTTGCATGGTTTTGTAGTTGTATAGTGTTGCATTGATTACAAGCATGGTTTGGTTTAAATACGGGTGGCGGATGCCTTGAAAAGAATATTTTGAAAAATCTTAACTATTGTTTATGTTGCAGGTCTACGGATCCGATGGCCAGCGACACCTTGAAGGACGAGGAAGGCGCCGGGCAATGAAGGCGCCGCACACAGGTGAAATTCACGTAATTTATGGTTCAAAATTAATTAAAACGAAGTAATGACTAGCCATATAGAGCCACCTTTTAGTGATTAGTAAAACGTTTGACACTTGTACATTACTTTCCAACTCACTTGATTTAAATATTTAGGTATAAGATAATTAAACTTTTTTTTTATTTTGCAGGTCGACGGAATGTTTGTATTGTGTTGCATGGTTTTGTAGTTGTATAGTTTTGCATTGATTACAGCATGATTTACTATACATAGGGGTGGCGGATGCTTTTAAAAGAAAATTTTGAATATTTTAACTATTGTTTTTGTTGCAGGTCTACGGATCCGATGGCCAGCGACACCCTGAAGGACGAGGAAGGCGCCGGGCAATGAAGGCGCCGCACACAGGTGAAATTACGTAATTTATGGTCAAAATTAATTAAAACGAAGTAATAACTAGACATATGGAGCCACCTTTTAGTGATTAGTAAAACGTTTGACACTTAAACATTACATTTCTAACTCACTTGAGTTAAATATTTAGGTATAAGATAATTAAACTATTGTTTTTATGTTGCAGGTCGACGGATTTATTTTTATTGTGTTGCATGGTTTTGTAGTTGTATAGTGTTGCATTGATTACAAGCATGCTTTGGTTTAAATACGGGTGGCGGATGCCTTGAAAAGAAAATTTTGAAAAATCTTAACTATTGTTTATGTTTCAGGTCGACGGATCCGATGGCCAGCGAGACCCTGAAGGACGAGGAAGCTGCTGGGAGGGCGGCGTCGGGCGATGAAGGCGTCGGGCGAAGAAGGCGCCGGGCAATGAAGGCGCCGCACACAGGTGAAATTACGTAATTTATGGTCAAACTTAATTAAAACGAAGTAATAACTAGACATATGGAGCCACCAAGTGATTAGTAAAACGTTTGACACTTATACATTACATTTCCAACTCACTTGATTTAAATATTTAGTTATAAGATAAGTAAATTATTGTTTTTATGTTGCAGGTCGACGGATTTTTTTATTGTGTTGCTTGGTTTTGTAATGTGTTGCATGGCCTTGTAGTTGTATTGTGTTGCATTGATTACAAGCATGCTTGGGTATAAATACGGGTGGCGGATGCTCGAAAAGAAAATTTTGAAAAATCTTAACTATTGTTTATGTTGCAGGTCGACAGATCCCATGGCCAGCGATACCCTGAAGGACGAGGAAGCTGCTGGGAAGGCGGCGTCGGGCGATGACGGCGCTGGTCGAGAAAGGCGCTGGGCAATGAAGGCGCCACACACAGGTGAAATTTACGTAATTTATGGTCAAAATGAATTAAAATGAAGTTATAACTAGACATATGGAGCCACCTATTAATGATTTCCAACTCGAAAGATAAGTAAATTATTGTTTTTACGTTGCAGGTCGACGGAATTTTTTTATTGTATTGCATGGTTTTATAGTTGTATAGTGTTGCATTGATTTCAAACATGCTTTGGTTTAAATACGGGTGGCGGATGCCTTGAAAAGAATATTTTGAAAAATCTTAACCATTGTTTATGTTGCAGGTCTACGGATCCGATGGCCAGCGACCCTTTGAAGGACGAGGAAGCTGCAGGGAGGGCGGCGTCGGGCGATGACTGTGCCGGGCAATGAAAGCGCCGCACACAGGTGAAATTACGTAATTTATGGTCAAAATTAATTAAAACGAAGTAATAACTAGACATATGGAGCCACCAAGTGATTAGTAAAACGTTTGACACTTATACATTACATTTCCAACTCACTTGATTTAAATATTTAGTTATAAGATAAGTAAATTATTGTTTTTATGTTGCAGGTCGACGGATTTTTTTATTGTGTTGCTTGGTTTTGTAATGTGTTGCATGGCCTTGTAGTTGTATTGTGTTGCATTGATTACAAGCATGCTTGGGTATAAATACGGGTGGCGGATGCTCGAAAAGAAAATTTTGAAAAATTCTTAACTATTGTTTATGTTGCAGGTCGACAGATCCCATGGCCAGCGATACCCTGAAGGACGAGGAAGCTGCTGGGAAGGCGGCGTCGGGCGATGACGGCGCTGGTCGAGAAAGGCGCTGGGCAATGAAGGCGCCACACACAGGTGAAATTTACGTAATTTATGGTCAAAATGAATTAAAATGAAGTTATAACTAGACATATGGAGCCACCTATTAATGATTTCCAACTCGAAAGATAAGTAAATTATTGTTTTTACGTTGCAGGTCGACGGAATTTTTTTATTGTATTGCATGGTTTTATAGTTGTATAGTGTTGCATTGATTTCAAACATGCTTTGGTTTAAATACGGGTGGCGGATGCCTTGAAAAGAATATTTTGAAAAATCTTAACCATTGTTTATGTTGCAGGTCTACGGATCCGATGGCCAGCGACCCTTTGAAGGACGAGGAAGCTGCAGGGAGGGCGGCGTCGGGCGATGACTGTGCCGGGCAATGAAAGCGCCGCACACAGGTGAAATTTACATAATTTATGGTTCAAAATTAATTAAAACGAAGTAATAACTAGACATATGGAGAGACCTTTTAGTGATTAGTAAAACGTTTGACACTTAAACATTACATTTCCAACTCAGTAGATTTAAATATTTAGTTATAAGATAAGTAAATTATTCTTTTTATGTTGCAGGTCGACGGAATTTTTTATTGTGTTGCTTGGTTTTGTAGTTGTATTGTGTTGCATGGCCTTGTAGTTGTATTGTGTTGCATTGATTACAAGCATGCTTTGGTATAAATACGGGTGGCGGATGCCTTGAAAAGAAAATTTCGAAAAATCTTAACTATTGTTTTTGTTGCAGGTTGACGGAGCCGTTGGCCAGTGACCCCTTGAAGGACGAGGAAGCTACTGGTAGGGCGGCGTCGGGCGAAGAAGGCGATGGGCAATCAAAGCGCCGCACACAGGTGAAATTTACGTAATTTATGGTCAAAATTAATTAAAATGAAGTTATAACTAGACATATGGAGCCACCTTTAATTGTGATTTAAATAGCTAGTTATAAGATAAGTAAACTATTGTTTTTATGTTGCAGGTCGACGGAATTTTTTTATTGTGTTGCATGGTTTTGTAGTTGTATTGTGTTGCATGGCCTTGTAGTTAGTTGTATTGTGTTGCATTGATTACAAGCATGCTTTGGTATAAATACGGGTGGCGGATGCCTTGATAAGAAAATTTTGAAAAATCTTAACTATTGTTTTTATTGCAGGTTGACGGAGCCGTTGGCCAGTGACCCCCTGAAGGACGAGGAAGCTGCTGGGAGGGCGGCGTCGGGCGATGAAGGCGCCGGGCGTAGAAGGCGCTGGGCAATGAAAGCGCCGCACACAGGTGAAATTTACGTAATTTATGTTTCAAAATTAATTAAAACGAAGTAATAACTAGACATATGGAGCCACCTTTTAGTGATAAGTAAAACGTTTGACACTTATACATAACATTTCCAACTCACTTGATTTAAATATTCAGTTAAAATGTTGCAGGTTGACGGAATTTTTTTATTGTTGCATGGTTTTGTAGTTGTATTGGGTTGCATGGCATTGTAGTTGCATTGATTACAAGCATGCTTTGGTATAATTACGGGTGGCGGATGCCTTCAAAAGAAAATTATGAAAAATCTTAACTATTGTTATTTTTGCAGGTTTATGGAGCCGATTGCCAGTGACACCCTGAAGGACGAGGAAGCTACTGAGAGGGCGGCATAGGGCGATGACGGCGCTGGTCGAGAAAGGCGCTGGGCATTGAAGGCGCCGCACACAGGTGAAATTTACGGAATTTATGGTCAAAATGAATTAAAATGAAGTTATAACTAAACATATGGAGCCACCTTTAATTGTGATTTAAATAGCTAGTTATAAGATAAGTAAACTATTGTTTTTATGTTGCAGGTCGACGGAATTTTTTTTATTGTGTTGCATGGTTTTGTAGTTGTATAGTGTTGCATTGATTACAAGCATGCTTTGGTATAAATACGGGTGGCGGATGCCTTGAAAAGAAAATTTTGAAAAATCTTAACTATTGTTTTTGTTGCAGGTTGACGGAGCCGTTGGCCAGTGACCCCCTGAAGGAGGAGGAAGCTGCTGGGAGGGCGGCGTCGGGCGATGAAGGCGCCGGGCGAAGAAGGCGCTGGGCAATGAAAGCGCCGCACACAGGTGAAGTTTACGTAATTTATGGTCAAAATTAATTAAAATGAAGTTATAACTAGTGTCAGCTACATGATTAAATTAACTAACTTTTACGAATAATAATAAGACGTAGTGTGTATATCATATCAAATCGTTTTAAATATAATAGATAATATAGGTGATAGTTTTGTTGAAATTTGACTGAATAGAATTTAAATAGACTAATATTTGACTTCTTTCAACGATTGGACGAATGATTTCAAAGGTTCGTTAAAGAATCGGGAGGTACCGCCATTTTGTAAATGAAATATATAAAAAGCGAAGAGAAAAAGACGAAGGGCTCTCAGTTCGGTTATGTCGTGAAAGCGTACGCTAAACTCTGTTGAATTGTCGCGCGAGTGATTTCCCTATAATTTATGTTTAAATAAGTTTGCAGAAAAGTTAGTGTAATTAGTGTTAATTTGATAATTTGTGATAGATATTTGGTATAGAAATAAAGGCCGGCTTCTGAACAGTAAAGTAGTTCCAATAACTAGTAGATGCTTTCATGTCTAAGTCGTTGTATTTGATTGAGGGATTGCGATAGCAATCTCACCCTAATCGAATAAATATTGCCAGTACGCTTAGATTAGTTTACTTGATTAATTGATATTTGAATGTTGTTGATAACTACCCTCACGTTCAGATGGTGTTTGTCTGTCGTGTTTGTGGTTAAATTGATTAGATGTGAGGAAAGGGGCCGTTGTGGGGGTGGAGGAGACGGCTATAGGTAGGGTTTTAGCGTTTTAAGAGATGTATTCTCTTAAGGCGTGATTAGTTTTGAGTGATAAGTTCCGCTTCTGAGTCTATGTTCAACAACAGACATATGGAGCCACCTATTAATGATTTCCAACTCGAAAGATAAGTAAATTATTGTTTTTACGTTGCAGGTCGACGGAATTTTTTTATTGTATTGCATGGTTTTATAGTTGTATAGTGTTGCATTGATTTCAAACATGCTTTGGTTTAAATACGGGTGGCGGATGCCTTGAAAAGAATATTTTGAAAAATCTTAACCATTGTTTATGTTGCAGGTCTACGGATCCGATGGCCAGCGACCCTTTGAAGGACGAGGGAGGAAGCTGCAAGGAGGGCGGCGTCGGGCGATGACTGTGCCGGGCAATGAAAGCGCCGCACACAGGTGAAATTTACATAATTTATGGTTCAAAATTAATTAAAACGAAGTAATAACTAGACATATGGAGAGACCTTTTAGTGATTAGTAAAACGTTTGACACTTAAACATTACATTTCCAACTCAGTAGATTTAAATATTTAGTTATAAGATAAGTAAATTATTCTTTTTATGTTGCAGGTCGACGGAATTTTTTATTGTGTTGCTTGGTTTTGTAGTTGTATTGTGTTGCATGGCCTTGTAGTTGTATTGTGTTGCATTGATTACAAGCATGCTTTGGTATAAATACGGGTGGCGGATGCCTTGAAAAGAAAATTTCGAAAAATCTTAACTATTGTTTTTGTTGCAGGTTGACGGAGCCGTTGGCCAGTGACCCCTTGAAGGACGAGGAAGCTACTGGTAGGGCGGCGTCGGGCGAAGAAGGCGATGGGCAATCAAAGCGCCGCACACAGGTGAAATTTACGTAATTTATGGTCAAAATTAATTAAAATGAAGTTATAACTAGACATATGGAGCCACCTTTAATTGTGATTTAAATAGCTAGTTATAAGATAAGTAAACTATTGTTTTTATGTTGCAGGTCGACGGAATTTTTTTATTGTGTTGCATGGTTTTGTAGTTGTATTGTGTTGCATGGCCTTGTAGTTAGTTGTATTGTGTTGCATTGATTACAAGCATGCTTTGGTATAAATACGGGTGGCGGATGCCTTGATAAGAAAATTTTGAAAAATCTTGACTATTGTTTTTGTTGCAGGTTGACGGAGCCGTTGGCCAGTGACCCCCTGAAGGACGAGGAAGCTGCTGGGAGGGCGGCGTCGGGCGATGAAGGCGCCGGGCGTAGAAGGCGCTGGGCAATGAAAGCGCCGCACACAGGTGAAATTTACGGAATTTATGGTCAAAATTAATTAAAATGAAGTTTTTCAAAGGTTCGTTAAAGAATCGGGAGGTACCGCCATTTTGTAAATGAAATATATAAAAAGCGAAGAGAAAAAGACGAAGGGCTCTCAGTTCGGTTATGTCGTGAAAGCGTACGCTAAACTCTGTTGAATTGTCGCGCGAGTGATTTCCCTATAATTTATGTTTAAATAAGTTTGCAGAAAAGTTAGTGTAATTAGTGTTAATTTGATAATTTGTGATAGATATTTGGTATAGAAATAAAGGCCGGCTTCTGAACAGTAAAGTAGTTCCAATAACTAGTAGATGCTTTCATGTCTAAGTCGTTGTATTTGATTGAGGGATTGCGATAGCAATCTCACCCTAATCGAATAAATATTGCCAGTACGCTTAGATTAGTTAACTTGATTAATTGATATTTGAATGTTGGTGATAACTACCCTCACGTTCAGATGGTGTTTGTCTGTCGTGTTTAATTAAATTGATTAGATGTGAGGAAAGGGGCCGTTGTGGGGGTGGAGGAGACGGCTATAGGTAGAGTTTTAGCGTTTGAAGAGATGTATTCTCTTAAGGCGTGATTAGTTTTGAGTGATAAGTTCCGCTTCTGAGTCTATGTTCAACAACAGACATATGGAGCTCGAAAAGAAAATTTTGAAAAATTCTTAACTATTGTTTATGTTGCAGGTCGACAGATCCCATGGCCAGCGATACCCTGAAGGACGAGGAAGCTGCTGGGAAGGCGGCGTCGGGCGATGACGGCGCTGGTCGAGAAAGGCGCTGGGCAATGAAGGCGCCACACACAGGTGAAATTTACGTAATTTATGGTCAAAATGAATTAAAATGAAGTTATAACTAGACATATGGAGCCACCTATTAATGATTTCCAACTCGAAAGATAAGTAAATTATTGTTTTTACGTTGCAGGTCGACGGAATTTTTTTATTGTATTGCATGGTTTTATAGTTGTATAGTGTTGCATTGATTTCAAACATGCTTTGGTTTAAATACGGGTGGCGGATGCCTTGAAAAGAATATTTTGAAAAATCTTAACCATTGTTTATGTTGCAGGTCTACGGATCCGATGGCCAGCGACCCTTTGAAGGACGAGGAAGCTGCAGGGAGGGCGGCGTCGGGCGATGACTGTGCCGGGCAATGAAAGCGCCGCACACAGGTGAAATTTACATAATTTATGGTTCAAAATTAATTAAAACGAAGTAATAACTAGACATATGGAGAGACCTTTTAGTGATTAGTAAAACGTTTGACACTTAAACATTACATTTCCAACTCAGTAGATTTAAATATTTAGTTATAAGATAAGTAAATTATTGTTTTTACGTTGCAGGTCGACGGAATTTTTTTATTGTATTGCATGGTTTTATAGTTGTATAGTGTTGCATTGATTTCAAACATGCTTTGGTTTAAATACGGGTGGCGGATGACGGCGCTGGTCGAGAAAGGCGCTGGGCAATGAAGGCGCCGCACACAGGTGAAATTTACGTAATTTATGGTCAAAATGAATTAAAATGAAGTTATAACTAGACATATGGAGCCACCTATTAGTGATTTCCAACTCGAAAGATAAGTAAATTATTGTTTTTACGTTGCAGGTCGACGGAATTTTTTTATTGTATTGCATGGTTTTATAGTTGTATAGTGTTGCATTGATTTCAAACATGCTTTGGTTTAAATACGGGTGGCGGATGCCTTGAAAAGAATATTTTGAAAAATCTTTACCATTGTTTATGTTGCAGGTCTACGGATCCGATGGCCAGCGACCCTTTGAAGGACGAGGAAGCTGCAGGGAGGGCGGCGTCGGGCGATGACTGTGCCGGGCAATGAAAGCGCCGCACACAGGTGAAATTTTCATAATTTATGGTTCAAAATTAATTAAAACGAAGTAATAACTAGACATATGGAGCCACCTTTTAGTGATTAGTAAAACGTTTGACACTTAAACATTACATTTCCAACTCACTTGATTTAAATATTTAGGCATAAGATACTTAAACTATTGTTTTTATGTTGAAGGTCAACGGATTTTTTTTATTGTGTTGCATGGTTTTGTAGTTGTATAGTGTTGCATTGATAACAAGCATGCTTTAGTATAAATAGCCACCTTTTAGTGATTAGTAAAACGTTTGACACTTATACATTACATTTCCAACTCACTTGATTTAAATATTTAGGTATAAGATACTTAAACTATTGTTTTTATGTTGCAGGTCGACGGAATGTTTGTATTGTGTTGCATGATTTTGTAGTTGTATAGTTTTGCATTGATTACAAGCATGCTTTAGTATAAATAGCCACCTTTTAGTGATTAGTAAAACGTTTGACACTTATACATTACATTTCTAACTCACTTGATTTAAATATTTAGGTATAAGATAATTAAACTATTGTTTTTATGTTGCAGGTCGACAGAATGTTTGTATTGGGTTGCATGGTTTTGTAGTTGTATAGTTTTGCATTGATTACAAGCATGCTTTAGTATAAATAGCCACCTTTTAGTGATTAGTAAAACGTTTGACACTTATACATTACATTTCTAACTCACTTGATTCAAATATTTAGGTATAAGATAATTAAACTATTGTTTTTATGTTGCAGGTCGACGGAATGTTTGTATTGGGTTGCATGGTTTTATAGTTGTATAGTTTTGCATTGATTACAAGCATGCTTTAGTATAAGTAGGGGTGGCGGATGCTTTGAAAAGAAAATTTTGAATATTTTAACGATTGTTTTTGTTGCAGGTCAACGGAGCCGATGGCCAGCGACACCTTGAAGGACGAGGAAGGCGCCGGGCAATGAAGGCGCCGCACACAGGTGAAATTTACGTAATTTATGGTCAAAATTAATTAAAATGAAGTTGACATATGGCGCCACCTTTAATTGTGATTTAAATAGCTAGTTATAAGATAAGTAAACTATTGTTTTTATGTTGCAGGTCGACGGAATTTTTTTAGTGTGTTGCATGGTTTTGTAGTTGTATTGTGTTGCATGGCCTTGTAGTTGTATTGTGTTGCATTGATTACAAGCATGCTTTGGTATAAATACGGGTGGCGGATGCCTTGATAAGAAAATTTTGAAAAATCTTAACTATTGTTTTTGTTGCAGGTTGACGGAGCCGTTGGCCAGTGACCCCCTGAAGGACGAGGAAGCTGCTGGGAGGGCAGCGTCGGGCGATGAAGGCGCCGGATGAAGAAGGCGCTGGGCAATGAAAGCGCCGCACACAGGTGAAATTTACGTAATTTATGGTCAAAATTAATTAAAATGAAGTTGACATATGGCGCCACCTTTAATTGTGATTTAAATAGCTAGTTATAAGATAAGTAAACTATTGTTTTTATGTTGCAGGTCGACGGAATTTTTTTAGTGTGTTGCATGGTTTTGTAGTTGTATTGTGTTGCATGGCCTTGTAGTTGTATTGTGTTGCATTGATTACAAGCATGCTTTGGTATAAATACGGGTGGCGGATGCCTTGATAAGAAAATTTTGAAAAATCTTAACTATTGTTTTTGTTGCAGGTTGACGGAGCCGTTGGCCAGTGACCCCCTGAAGGACGAGGAAGCTGCTGGGAGGGCAGGGTCGGGCGATGAAGGCGCCGGATGAAGAAGGCGCTGGGCAATGAAAGCGCCGCACACAGGTGAAATTTACGTAATTTATGTTTCAAAATTAATTAAAACGAAGTAATAACTAGACATATGGAGCCACCTTTTAGTGATTAGTAAAACGTTTGACACTTATACATTACATTTCCAACTCACTTGATTTAAATATTTAGTTATAAGATAAGTAAACTATTGTTTTTATGTTGCAGGTTGACGGAATTTTTTTATTGTGTTGCATGGTTTTGTAGTTGTATTGGGTTGCATGGCATTGTAGTTGCATTGATTACAAGCATGCTTTGGTATAATTACGGGTGGCGGATGCCTTCAAAAGAAAATTATGAAAAATCTTAACTATTGTTAGTGTTGCAGGTTTATGGAGCCGATTGCCAGTGACACCCTGAAGGACGAGGAAGCTACTGGGAGGGCGGCGTAGGGCGATGACGGCGCTGGGCATTGAAGGCGCCGCACACAGGTGAAATTTACATAATTTATGGTTCAAAATTAATTAAAACGAAGTAATAACTAGACATATGGAGAGACCTTTTAGTGATTAGTAAAACGTTTGACACTTATACATTACATTTCCAACTCACTTGATTTAAATATTTAGTTATAAGATAAGTAAACTATTGTTTTTATGTTGCAGGTTGACGGAATTTTTTTATTGTGTTGCATGGTTTTGTAGTTGTATTGGGTTGCATGGCATTGTAGTTGCATTGATTACAAGCATGCTTTGGTATAATTACGGGTGGCGGATGCCTTCAAAAGAAAATTATGAAAAATCTTAACTATTGTTAGTGTTGCAGGTTTATGGAGCCGATTGCCAGTGACACCCTGAAGGACGAGGAAGCTACTGGGAGGGCGGCGTAGGGCGATGACGGCGCTGGGCATTGAAGGCGCCGCACACAGGTGAAATTTACGGAATTTATGGTCAAAATGAATTAAAATGGAATGAAACTAGACATATAGAGCCAGCTTTAATTGTGATTTAAATAGCTAGTTATAAGATAAGTAAACTATTGTTTTTATGTTGCAGGTCGACGGATTTTTTTTATTGTGTTGCATGGTTTTGTAGTTGTATAGTTTTGCATTGATTACAGGATGATTTAGTATACATAGGGGTGGCGGATGCTTTGAAAAGAAAATTTTGAATATTTTAACTATTGTTTTGTTGCAGGTCAACGGAGCCGATGGCAAGCGACACCTTGAAGGACGAGGAAGGCGCCGGGCAATGAAGGAAAGAATCTTAAACGACAGCAGAAAACATGGACATTATCATCTATTATATAGAGGTACTAGATTCTAGCATATATTCTTCATATGAAGTATAAAGTTTTTTAAATTTGAATTTAATTA
Source organism: Oeneis ivallda (assembly GCA_029955525.1). NCBI lineage: Eukaryota > Metazoa > Arthropoda > Insecta > Lepidoptera > Nymphalidae > Oeneis > Oeneis ivallda. The sequence goes on from JARPMR010000007.1 coordinate 17,528,195, forward strand.
ACAAGAATGATTTCAATGTAGTTGGATAAAGATCCCAAAAGGCTTCTATCAAAATAATTTACAGATTTTTTAAAGCCTCCGATAATAAAAAAATTTTTATCTACTCCAGCATCGAAAAGTTCCAATTTCGAATTTGACAACTGAATCGAAATGAACCCTCTTTCGGTTTTGCTTCTCATTTCGATGCAGCTCGTTGTATGAGAGCTGAATCGAAATGGTTATCTTTTTAAAATAGGATACCTAAACTAAGGCTCTGAGTTCTGGCACTTTTGTACCGTTCATACAACAGAGGCGCCACAGGCGGCTGGTGGCGGCTTACGGAGTTACTTTTTGTTACTTTATTGAGCCTACCTACGGCGTATTTTGTTTTGTTAATGATTTTATTTTCCTTATCGTAGATAAAATCTTGTATGCAACTGATCGTAATTAGTCATTTTAATTCTCGTACTATCCTATTTTGATACTCGGCAAGCCTCGTATCAAAAAACAGCACTCGTATTAAAATGACCCTCATTACGATGCAGTTGCATAAATAGCTATTTTGTTTTGACTCATTTTTTTGCTTGTGATTTGTCGTAATTCCTTGTTCCATGTGATTTATACACCGGTAAAAAACTGAAAATATTTTAAGTTGTCAATGTCAGATGATTGCTGATGATGAAATGATTGATGATGAAATGATTGATGATGATGGTCAAAAAAGAGGAAATGTATGCCAAAATATAAAAAATATATAAAAAAGTCCCCGCCATATTGAAATTCTTTGTTATTGGACCGATTTCGTTCAAAATCGATATTTAGGCGTCCTTAGGGTCAAGAAGGAGGAAATGGTCGCCAAAATTTGAAAAAGTCGCCTCCATATTGAAATTCTTTGTTATTGAACCGATTTCGTTCAAAATCGATATTTGGGCTTCCCTGGGGTCAAATAAGAGGAAATGATTGGCAAAATTATAAAAAGTCACCGCCATATTGTAATTCTTTGTTATTGGACCGACTTCGCTCAAAATCGATGTTTAGGCTTCCCTTGGGTCAAGAAAGAGGAAATGGTCGCCAAAATTTGAAAAAGTCGCCTCCATATTGAAATTCTTTGTTATTGAACCGATTTCGTTCAAAATCGATATTTGGGCTTCCCTGGGGTCAAATAAGAGGAAATGATTGGCAAAATTATAAAAAGTCACCGCCATATTGAAATTCTTTGTTATTTGACCGATTTCGTTCAAAATCGATATTTGGACTTCCCTGGGGTCAAAAAAGAGGAAATGGATGCCATAATATAAAAAGTCGCCGCCATATTGAAATTCTTTTTTATTGGACCGATTTCGTTCAAAATCGATATTTGGGCTTCCATGTGGTCAAGAAAGAGGAAATGGTCGCCAAAATTTGAAAAGTCATCGCCATATTGAAATTCTTTGTTATTTGACTGATTTCTTTCAAAATCGATATTTGGACTTCCCTGGGGTCAAAAAAGAGGAAATGGATGCCAAAAACTGAAAAAATCGCCGCCGTATTGAAATTCTTTGTTATTCAACTGATTTCGTTCAAATTCGATATTTAGGGTTCCCTGGGGTAAAGAAAGAGGAAATAGATGCCAAAAATTGAAAAGTCGCCGCCATATTGAAATTCTTTGTTATTGGACCGATTTCGTTCAAAATCGATATTTAGGCTTCCCAGGGGTCAAGAAAGAGAATTGATGCCATAATATAAAAAATATAAAAAAGTCGCCGCCATATTGAAATTCTTTGTTACTGGACCGCTTTCGTTCCAAATCGATATTTGGGCTTCCCTGGGGTCAAGAAAGAAGAAATAGATGCCAAAAACTGAAAAAATCGCCGCCGTATTGAAATTCTTTGTTATTCAACTGATTTCGTTCAAATTCGATATTTAGGGTTCCCTGGGGTAAAGAAAGAGGAAATAGATGCCAAAAATTGAAAGAATTGATGCCATAATATAAAAAATATAAAAAAGTCCCCGCCATATTGAAATTCTTTGCTATTGGACCGATTTCGTTCAAAATCGATATTTAGGCTTCCCTAGGGTCAAGAAAGAGGAAATGGTCGCCAAAATTTGAAAAAGTCACCACCATATTGAAATTCTTTGTTATTGAACCGATTTCGTTCAAAATCGATATTTAGGCTTCCCTTGGGTCAAGAAAGAGGAAATAGATGCCAAAATTTTTAAAAATCACCGCCATATTGAAATTCTTTGTTATCAATTTTAAACGAAATCGGTACAATAACAAAGAATTTCAATATGGCGGTGACTTTTTAAAATTTTGGCATCTATTTCCTCTTTCTTGACCCAAGGGAAGCCTAAATATCGATTTTGAACGAAATCGGTTCAATAACAAAGAATTTCAATATGGTGGTGACTTTTTCAAATTTTGGCGACCATTTCCTCTTTCTTGACCCTAGGGAAGCCTAAATATCGATTTTGAACGAAATCGGTCCAATAACAAAGAATTTCAATATGGCGGGGACTTTTTTATATTTTTTATATTATGGCATCAATTCTCTTTCTTGACCCCTGGGAAGCCTAAATATCGATTTTGAACGAAATCGGTCCAATAACAAAGAATTTCAATATGGCGGCGACTTTTCAATTTTTGGCATCTATTTCCTCTTTCTTTACCCCAGGGAACCCTAAATATCGAATTTGAACGAAATCGGTTGAATAACAAAGAATTTCAATATGGCGGCGAATTTTTTCAGTTTTTGGCATCTATTTCTTCTTTCTTGACCCCAGGGAAGCCCAAATATCGATTTTGAACGAAATCGGTCGAATAACAAAGAATTTAAATATGGCGGTGACTTTTTTAATTTTTGGAACCCATTTCCTCTTACTTGACCCCAGGGAAGCCCAAATATCGATTTTGAACGAAATCGGTCCAATAACAAAGAATTTCAATATGGCGGGACTTTTTATAATTCTGCCAATCATTTCCTCTTATTTGACCCCAGGGAAGTCTAAATATCGATTTTGAACGAAATCGGTCCAATAACAAAGAATTTCAATATGGCAGTGACTTTTTAAAATTTTGGCATCTATTTCCACTTTCTTGACCCAAGGGAAGCCTAAATATCGATTTTGAGCGAAATCGGTCCAATAACAAAGAATTTCAATATGGCGATGACTTTTTATAATTCTGCCAATCATTTCCTCTTTTTTGACCCCAGGGAAGTCCAAATATCGATTTTGAACGAAATCGGTCAAATAACAAAGAATTTCAATATCTTCTTCCTCTTCTTCTTCTTTATCAACCGATAGACGTCCACTGCTGGACAAAGGTCTCTTGCATGGACTTCCACAGGCCTCGGTCTTGCGCCGCCTGAATCCAGCGGCTCCCTGCGACTCGTTTGATGTCGTCGGTCCACCTGGTGGGGGGTCTGCCAACACTGCGCTTCCCGGTGCGGGGTCGCCACTCCAGCACCTTGGGACCCCAACGACCATCAGCTCTTCGAACTATGTGCCCCGCCCATTTCCACTTAGCTATGTCGGTGACTCTGGTTCTCCTACGGATCTCCTCATTTCTGATTCGATCCCGCAGGGACACTCCGAGCATAGCTCTCTCCATCGCCCGCTGAGCGGTCCTGAGCCTACTTATGAGGCCCTTAGTTAGCGACCATGTCTCGGATCCGTAAGTCATCACTGGCAACACGCACTGTTCGAAGACTTGAGTCTTCAGGCACTGAGGAATTTTGGACGAGAAGACATCTCGGAGCTTCCCGAACGCTGCCCAGCCGAGTTGGATTCGGCGGTTGATCGCTTTCTCGAAATTGGACCTACCTAGCTGGACTGTGTGTCCCAGGTAAATATACTCTTCGACAATTTCGAGTGCAGAGTTCTCAACAATTACTGGGTGGAGCGGTGCATGAGCATTGGACATGATTTTCGTCTTGCTCATGTTCATTTTCAGGCCCACCTGTTGAGAAACCCTGCTGAGATCGTTGAGCATTGTATTGAGGTCTCTCAGAGTCTCTGCCATGACTACTATGTCATCGGCAAATCGCAGGTGAGTGATGTACTCGCCGTTTATGTTGATGCCAAGCCCGTTCCAATCCAGAAGCTTAAAGACGTCCTCCAACGCAGCGGTAAAGAGCTTCGGGGAGATAACGTCTCCCTGTCGCACTCCACGCTGCAAGTGGATTGGCCTCGTAGTCTGGTCCTGTATACGTACTGACATTGTGGCGTTTTCATACAAGCACTTCAACACTTGGATATACCGGTAGTCAATCCGGCATCTCTGCAGCGACCTCAACACAGCCCAAGTTTCCACCGAATCGAAGGCTTTCTCATAGTCCACAAACGCTAAGCAAAGTGGCCGGTTATACTCTTCCGTCTTTTGTACAACCTGCCGCAGCGTATGAATGTGATCTATGGTACCAAAGCCTTTTCGGAATCCGGAGGCTGGAAGTCGTCGAACCTACGAGCGAGACGATTCGTAATGACTCTCGAGAACAACTTATAAACATGACTCAACAACGAGATGGGTCTATAATTCTTCAACAAGGTTTTATCACCCTTTTTGAAGAACAGAACCACCACGCTCCTGTGCCATGCTTCCGGCGTTGTGTCCTCGTGGATGACGGAATTGAACAATCGCTGAAAGATCTTAAGTACCGGTTTTCCACCCGCTTTCAGGAGTTCCGCAGTGATTCCGTCATCACCTGGCGCCTTGTTGTCCTTGAGCTGTTTGAGAGCCATTCTAATCTCGTATAGGCTGACGTCCGGGATATCTTCGGTATAGTGTCGGGTCAGTTTGGCTCTGGGATCTTTCACCAAATCTTCAACAGGTTTTTGTGTCGTGGTATATAACTGTCCATAGAACTTCTCAACCTCTCCCAAGACCTCAGGTCGAGAAGAGACGAGACGGCCGTCGTCAGCTGGCTCTGTCCGATAGACAGCGAACACTTTTGAGCCTTTGTTCCGCTCAATGGTATCTTTAATACACTTGGTATTAAAGACACGGAGGTCGCGAGTTTGTGCCTTAGAGATCTGCCTATTAATCCGCCGGTAGGCAGCCGCGTCTGCCGATGACTGCAGCCTCATCTCTTGTCTCTCCTTCATTAGCTTGAGAGTATGGTCAGAGAACTTTTCGGTTCTTTTCCTGCGATGGGTCTTAAAGAATTTAGACCCCACAGTATGGACAGTTTCCACGAACCTGTTGTTTAGATCGTCCACAGAAACGCAGTCTGCTAGGCACTCGAATCGGTTCTGCAGTTCGAGTTGGAAGTTTTCGGGATTTTGGATATGAGCACGAGAAGGTCGGAGAGTGGACTTCACCAGTCTGGCCCTTTCCAGCTTTACATTAATATTAAACGTGCCTCTTACCATCCGGTGATCGCGGTTTTCACCCTATTGATCACAGAGACATCATTGAATATATGCCGCTTGGTCGACATAATGAAGTCGATCTCATTTCTCGTGGAACCATCGGGACTCAACCATGTCGGCCGATTTTGAACGAAAGCGGTCCAGTAACAAAGAATTTCAATATGGCGGCGACTTTTTTATATTTTGGCATCCATTTCCTCTTTTTTGACCCCAGAAAAGCCCAAATATCGATTTTGAATGAAATCGGTCAAATAACAAAGAATTTCAATATGGCGGCGACTTTTTATATTATGGCATCCATTTCCTCTTATTTGACCCCAGGGAAGTCCAAATATCGATTTTGAACGAAATCGGTCAAATAACAAAGAATTTCAATTTGGCGATGACTTTTTCATATTTTGGCGACCATTTCCTCTTTCTTGACCACATGGAAGCCCAAATATCGATTTTGAACGAAATCGGTCCAATAAAAAAGAATTTCAATATGGCGGCGACTTTTTATATTATGGCATCCATTTCCTCTTTCTTGACCCAAGGGAAGCTAAATATCGATTTTGAGCGAAATCGGTCCATTTACAAAGAATTACAATATGGCGGTGACTTTTTATAATTTTGCCAATCATTTCCTCTTATTTGACCCCAGGGAAGCCCAAATATCGATTTTGAACGAAATCGGTCCAATAACAAAGAATTTAAATATGGCGGTGACTTTTATAATTCTGCCAATCATTTCCTCTTACTTGACCCCAGGGAAGCCCAAATATCGATTTTGAACGAAATCGGTCCAATAACGAAGAATTTCAATATGGCGGTGACTTTTTAAAATTTTAGAACTCATTTCCTCTTACTTGACCCCAGGGAAGCCCAAATATCGATTTTGAACGAAATCGGTCCAATAACGAAGAATTTCAATATGGCGGTGACTTTTTATAATTTTGCCAATCATTTCCTCTTACTTGACCCCAGGGAAGCCCAAATATCGATTTTGAACGAAATCGGTCCAATAACAAAGAATTTCAATATGGCGGTCACTTTTAAAATTTTGGCATCTATTTTCTCTTTCTTGACCCAAGGGAAGCCTAAATATCAATTTTGAACGAAATCGGTCCAATAACAAAGAATTTCAATTTGGCGGTCACTTTTTATACTTTTTCCCAACCATTTCCTCTTTCTTGATCCAAGGGAAGCCTAAATATCGATTTTGAACGAAATCGGTCCAATAACAAAGAATTTCAATATGGCGGTCACTTTTTATAATTTTGCCAATCATTTCCTCTTATTTGACCCCAGGGTAGCCCAAATATCGATTTTGAACGAAATCGGTCAAATAACAAAGAATTTCAATATGGCGGTGACTTTTTATAATTTTGCCAATCATTTCCTCTTATTTGACCCCAGGGAAGCCCAAATATCGATTTTGAACGAAATCGGTCCAATAACAAAGAATTTCAACATGGCGGCGACTTTTTTAATTTTTGGCATCCATTTCCTCTTACTTGACCCCACTGAAGCCCAAATATCGATTTTGAACGAAATCGGTCCAATAACAAAGAATTTCAATATGGCGGTCACTTTTCAAAACTTTGGCATCTATTTCCTCTTTCTTGACCCAAGGGAAGCCTAAATATCGATTTGGAACGAAATGGGTCCAATAACAAAGAATTTCAATATGGCGGTGACTTTTTTATAATTTTGCCAATCATTTCCTCTTATTTGACCCCAGGGAAGCCCAAATATCAATTTTGAACGAAATCGGTCCAATAACAAAGAATTTCAATATGGCGGTGACTTTTTATAATTTTGCCAATCATTTCCTCTTATTTGACCCCAGGGAAGCCCAAATATCAATTTTGAACGAAATCGATCCAATAACAAAGAATTTCAATATGGCGGCGACTTTTTTAATTTTTGGCATCCATTTCCTCTTACTTGACCCCAGGGAAGCCCAAATAGCAATTTTGAACGAAATCGGTCCAATAACAAAGAATTTCAATATGGCGGTGACTTTTTACAATTTTGCCAATCATTTCCTCTTACTTGTCCCCAGGGAAGCCTAAATATCGATTTTGAACTAAATCGGTGTAATAACAAAGAATTCCAACATGGCGGAAAAGTGGCACCCGTGTTTGCATACATACTCGAGATAAAAACTAATTTCATCGATATATCGATACTTTTTGGCACTTATTGCATTTCCCTAGTTGCCGAAGAAAAATTTTGGCATGATCCGTAAGGATCCGTTCGCATCCTTACGGATCCTTAAGGATGCGAAAGGATCCTTTCGCATGCGAAACGTGAGCTACACTTGTAAGGATTTTAGGCACTATTAGGAACAAAAAATGCGAAAGCCGAATCGATGCGAAAAGCCGAATTGATCCGTTCACGTTTCTATGGAATTTGACAGTTTTGTATGGGCGAAATCCGAAACGATCCTCACAAATGTGGTTCCACCCTCAAATTATTATTTTTATGGCGTTTAGTTTTATTTTTTTTTCTCTTTCACGTGATGACAGTTTGGTTCTGGTTAATGGACACTCAGAATAAAAAACCACCCTCCATACTAAACTGGGACATGCAGGGTGGAACCACATCTGAAATCGCACTAAATAATACGAGTGACTCACACAAGACTTAGTTATTTATTTAACTCAACACATTAAATTGGTACTTAAATCGCGCACACACTTAACTTTTAATAGGTGCTACTTGTGCACTCTCCCAAAATCAGACTAACTAGATATTTTCCAAAAGTTATAATGTCGCCTCGTGACGCCCCACTATTGCTCTTTGCTCTTGACGAGAACCAATCGGGAACCAATAGCGTGGCGACACGATACAACGAGGCATAGATAGAACTGCCAACTTCATAAATTAATAGCCGAAGCCCAATCACTTAGCACCGCTTTTGGCGGGAACCAATAGCGTGGCGACACGATACAATGAGGCATAGACAGAACTGCCAACTTAATAAATTAATAGCTGAAACCCAATCACTTAGCGCCGCTTTTGGCGGGAACCAATAGCGTGGCGACATGATACAAGGAGGCATCGACAGAGCTGCCAACTTAATTTTATGTTAAACAATTAACTTTATAATTGTTAAAATATATACATTATTATGCACACATAAAATCTTGCATCGCGGCGACAACATCCGGCCCTCCTGCGCACGCATCCGTCCCTGGATAGCGTCTATGTCTGGTGCAGTTGCTGAGAACAGAAAACAACAACAATTAGAAAATTGGACATAGCTATTTCCAGAATTCCAACGAGTGGCCTCCAATCTACTATCCCATCAACGGCTCGTAACTGGAGGCCCACCCAACGAGGACTTTGAAACATTTAATCAATTTAACTAAGGGATTATGAACTACATACTTGTATATCTGATACTAGACTTGTTCCGAACTGTTCCATCAGCGGCCAGTTATTTTGTTAAGACTTATAGCTTTCCCTAGGCGATGCCTTTGGCCAACCCTAGTTGCATATCACTATAAACCTTAACATCAGTTGTAACGGATTTATTTTACACGATTAAATACCGTCACAAAGTATACTCATCTATGTACCGATATACAAGTTCGAAGCAAAATGCACTAGGCATTTAAAAGGTTATAGTAACACTCATAATAGGTATTTTAAATATCAATCGATCAAAGAGCCCTACAATTAGTAATAATATTAAGATATTACCTGACAACATCTTAGGTCATACCCAAACGCTTCTCACACAAATCGTCCAGTCTTATCCAGGGTTTCATATTTTCGGCACATGTGGTCCCCTCATAGCATTTACCAGTTCTTTCAGCACCTCTCATATCTTTTACCTTATAGCGGTCATGGCCCAAAACTTTTGTCACCTGAAAAGGTCCTTTAAACAGCGGTAGCAATTTAGTGCTTTGTCCATCGTTTGACTGACTGGGAATTTTAATAACAACCAAGTCATTGACGTCGTAAATTCTAGCAGGTTTTCGTTTAGCATCGAATATACGCTTCTGGTTTTCAGCATTCGCTTGGATTCGATTATTGACAATATTTCTCAATGAGATTACATCGATTGTTTGTTCATCATCTTCTTTCACAAGTTGATCAGAATCGGTTTGCAACCGGTAACCAAAGAAAACTTCGCTAGGAGCTGCAGAGGTGGTTTTGTTGATTGTACTGTTTATACCTTGTTGAATACTTGAAATATGTGTATCCCATTTATTATAATCAGTACTGGCACCCATGGTTCTCAGCGCATCAAGGATGGTACGATTAAAGCGTTCCACTTGGCCATTCGAACGTGGAACCGCGGTTGCAATTACATGTTGCCTTATGTTTTTATCCTGACAGTATTTTACAAACAATTTGGATGTAAAGGCACTTCCGGCATCACATATAAGCCGTCTAGGATTACCAAAAATTTTAAATATTTTATCAAGCTCATTTATAACCATTTGGCTTTTTGTATTCCGAACAGGTGATATGAAAACAAATTTCGTAAAAGCGTCAACTGTCACGAGTAAGTAAGTATTTTTCTGTGTGGTCTTTACAAAGGGACCTAGATGGTCTATATGTAATGTATGGAAAGGTCTCGCATATTTCGGTATAGAGAACAACTTTCCTTCCTTTTTGCCGTGGATACTTTTGGAATAAATACAATAAATGCAATTCTTTATATATTTGGATACAACCTTTTTCATTTTAGGAAACCAATATAGTGACTTGATTCTTTCCATTGATTTATCCACGGCAAAATGGCCTATCTCATCATGATTCGCTCTAATCACTTGCCAAATACATTTCTTGGGAACTACCCATCTCCTACCATATTCAGTCCGTCGATACACTTTATTTCCTAACAACTCATAGTCATTAAATATTTTCTTGTTTAGCTCGGCTTGTCCTGATTCTAATATTTCTCTAATTGCGCAAATGTTAGGGTCTTGCAATTGGACTGACATTAACCAATCGCCCTCTGTTATTTCCAACACGCTCTCATGACATATGAGAGTGGGATTTTTACAAATAGCATTCCTACTTAGCGCGTCCACATGTTGCATTTGTGTTCCTGGTTTGTGTACAATGTCAAAAGTGAACTCTTGGGTCAGTAACACCCATCTACCAATTCTAGAATTCATTTCTTGTTTATTTATAGTATATTTAACAGCATTGCAATCTGTATAAATTTTAAATGTTGATCCGAGTAAGTAATGACGAAATTTTTGCAAACCAACGACAATAGCTAAAAACTCTAATTCAAATGAATGATACTTCTTTTCTTCGCTAGAAGTTTGACGACTGTAAAAATGGATAGGTTTTTCCCCATTTTCAGTCTGATCAATATGCAACCTACGCCATCGCGACTGGCATCCGTGTATAGGATGGTGGGTAATTTAGGATCAAAAATTGTTAATAAAGCATTATTTAATAATTCTTGCTTTAATTTATTAAATGCCTGAACTTGTTCAGAGTTCCATTCCCATACGGCCTCTTTCTTCAAAAGTTTTACTAAGGGTTTTGATATCAAAGCACAATTTTTGATAAACTTACGGAAATAGTTGATGAACCCTAAAAACTGCCTAACCTGGTGTACATTTTTCGGTTCAGGGTATTCCTCTACAGACTTTAATTTCTTTTTACCTGGGCGAATTCCTTCTTCAGAAATATCATAACCAAGAAAATTAACAGAGCTTTGAAAAAAATGACATTTTTCTAAATTTATAGTCAGCCCATATTCTTGTAATACTTTCAAAACCTCTTCCAATTGCTTAATGTTCTCATCAATGGATTCTGTTGCAATCAACAGATCATCCATATAACAAATAACCTTGCCAAAACGCAGATTGCCTAATACAGTATTCATGAGCCGCTGAAAAACTGATGGTGCATTACAAAGGCCAAAAGGCATTCGTCTGAATTCGTAATGACCATCAGGGGTCACGAATGCTGTTTTAGGTATCGAACTTTCATTTACTTTAATTTGGTAATATCCACTTTTCAAATCTAATGATGTATAAAATTTACACCCTTTTAACTTATCTATCAAATCTTCTATGATAGGCATGGGGTACTTTTCTTTCACTGTAACTTTATTCAGGGACCTATAATCAACACACATGCGTTTTTCACCCGAAGGTTTGTCAACTAATAAAACAGGACTTGCATAAGCAGAATTGCTTTCTTGTATTATGCCATTTTTTAACAGTTCATCAATTATTTCGCGTGTAGCTAATTTCTCTGATTCCGACATACGATATGGTCGGTGACAAACAGGTTTATTGGTTGTGACCTCGATGTCTAATTCCACACACGATGTTTGGCCTAACTCCTTCAAGTCTTTCGACACAACATGAGGGTATTGCTCAAATATTTTATTTAACAAAGAAATATGACTGGCAGAATCTGCATTGAACCTGGATGATTCTATTAAAGCCACCTGATCTTCATTTAAAAGGCAAAACGACAAATTGTTACCTATACGTGAATACATAATTCTTTTATCTTCGGTAAAATTTCTTCCTATGAGAATTGGACAACCAGACAATTCATCGAAAATATATAATGTAATATTTAGCTTTGCTGTATCTACTTTTATATCAACCTGTACCGCTTTAGTAACCTGAGAGCACGAGTCAACTTTGAACCCTGTTAATAGGACTGGCGTATCTAACTGAAATGGTTCAAGATTTAATTCTTGTACCAGAGTACTTGTTATCAATGAACAGCTACTACCCATATCAATGAAAGCTTGTTGTTCAATTCCGTTTAGTTCAACAATTTTGTAAAATTTATCCTTAGAGGTTGGCTCAGTAATTAATTTAACTTCACTATCTTTTTCAATTTTAGTTTTAGATTTCGATCTACACGCAAGTTCTAGATGACCTAATTTATTACATAAATTGCATTTTACATTATCCTTCTGGTTACACATGGGCTTTTTATGACCCCATTCACCACATCGGAAACACGTGATATGTGAATTAGCAGGTGGTAAAGACGTACTATTTGATGAATTAGTGCCTTTAGAATTTTCTGGTTTTTTATCAGATTGATTGGGCACTAAACGAGTAAAATTTTTAGTATGAGAACTACCCTGTTTTTTGACCGGTCTTATGATCAGGTTCAGAGTGTATTTTCCCATGTAAAAATGAAGCCAAATCATCACAGTATTTAAAACTACCGGCTTCTGCCGCTGTGCTTATATTTTTGTCACCAATTGATCCTACAATTACTGAAATGGTATCTTGTTCGGAAAAAGAAAGTCTCAATTTATCAATTTTTCCCTTTTGTTGGAAATAAAATTCATATAACGATTGGCCGTCCGTAGGTTTTGTTTGAATCAACTCTTTTAGCAAACTGAACATATTACGCTTAATTTGAAACGTATCTAAAAGAGTATTTCGACAATCCTTCCATTTCCAGTTGGTCCAACATGTTCTATTTTTTTGAAGGGAGTCGTACCACGTTTTAGCAGTGTTACGTAATTTTTGCAAGGCTTGATATTGCAAAGTACGGTCAGACCAACTGAAAGCGCGAGCATTAGCTTCCACTACATTTATCCACATTTGAATATCGTCAACTAAGGGGTCAAACTCCGGTATCACAGAAGATAATACAACATTTTGGCTTACTGCGAGAGACGCACGCCGGGTGCGTCTCGTTTTCTTGCGTTTGCGTCCATCGCAGCTGCTACTGCTTGATGATGATGATGAACTCGAGCTACACGAGGTGCTTGAGCTCGTAGTCGAAGTGCTCCTTCTTTTCCTTCCTCGCATTCTTTTTCGACTTCGCGGCATTGGGCATTTGGCATTTTTTTTTTGTTCTTGTCACTTCTGATGAAATCGCACTAAATAATTCGAGTGACTCACACAAGACTTAGTTATTTATTTAACTCAACACATTAAATTGGTACTTAAATCGCGCACACACTTAACTTTTAATAGGTGCTACTTGTGCACTCTCCCAAAATCAGACTAACTAGATATTTTCCAAAAGTTATAATATCGCCTCGTGACGCCCCACCATTGCTCTTGACGAGAACCAATCGGGAACCAATAGCGTGGCGACACGATACAACGAGGCATAGACAGAACTGCCAACTTCATAAATTAATAGCCGAAGCCCAATCACTTAGCACCGCTTTTGGCGGGAACCAATAGCGTGGCGACACGATACAATGAGGCATAGACAGAACTGCCAACTTAATAAATTAATAGCTGAAACCCAATCACTTAGCGCCGCTTTTGGCGGGAACCAATAGCGTGGCGACATGATACAAGGAGGCATCGACAGAGCTGCCAACTTAATAAATTAATTATTTTATGTTTAATCTTAAATTTTACAATCAGTTTTATAATTATTATTTTATGTTAAACAATTAACTTTATAATTGTTAAAATATATACATTATTATGCACACATAAAATCTTGCATCGCGGCGACAACACATCTGTGAGGATCGATTCGCATTTATGCCGATGGTTTAAGACACACCTTGTAAGGATCGTGTCCTTACGGATCCGAAAGGATGCGTACGCGTCCTTACGGATCCGTAAGGATGCGTACGCATCCTTTCGGATCCGTAAGGAGGCGAAAGCCTATATACATTGTTGTTTGCGTAGGGATGTTCGATGATGGCATCGATATTTTAATTGCTAGCTCAACCATGATATTAATCTTCTTCTACACACAAAAAAGGTCACCGCCATATTGAAATTCTTTGTTATTCGACCGATTTCGTTCAAAATCGATATTTAGGCTTCCCAGGGGTCAAGAAGGAGGAAATAGATGTCAAAATTCCTAAACAAAAATATCTTAACATTACCCTCAATCTATATAATGGAGATGGCTTTATTTGTGAGAAAGCATCATAACCTATATACAACTATGGAGAATACAAAAAAACAAGAACGAAGCACGCGTCGCAAAAATAAACTTGTATATCCCAAATGCAAATTAAAAATTTCTACCCGCGGCCCATTATATAGATCAATTAACATATATAATAAAATCCCAAATAATATTACAGATGAAAATAATATTAGAACCTTTAAGCGAAAATTAAAGGAATGGCTAGTAAAAAATAGCTTCTACGAGATAGACGAACTATTCCAAAAATAGCAGTAAACTTTAAGACCTCAATTGCGCATCAGGCTAATATGTGATAGAGCTTATGACCAATTATGACATATGGACTTAATCAAGCTGACGAACCATTTTGACATATTATTGAATGACACATTGATTGATTATCATTTTCCTAGAAATTCAAATCGTTAACCTATAATATTGTATTCCAATCTGTTAATGAATAATATTAATCGGACTTTTATTTAACATGAAATCGAAAATATTTTTATAATGACATAATATTATTAATTACATATGACACTATCAATATTAATTAATACCTAAAAAAATACTGAAATAAAAATAGTTTCGATAAAATACTCGCCTTATAGTAAATAATAATTCATACTAACCTAACCTAATTACTTTGTAAATGTAACTTTGCAACGCCCTGACGGGGCCTCATGTAATCTAACTATATAATTAAGTGTAAGTGGATACATGAATGCAAATAAATAAAGAAGAAGAAATAAAATTTTAAAAAGTCACCGCCATATTGAAATTCTTTGTTATTGGACCTATTTCGTTCAAAATCGATATTTGGGCTTCCCTGGGGTCAAGAAAGAGGAAATGGTCGCCAAAATTTGAAAAAGTCATCGCCATATTGAAATTCTTTGTTATTTGACCGATTTCGTTCAAAATCGATATTTGGACTTCCCTGGGGTCAAAAAAGAGGAAATGGATGCCATAATATAAAAAGTCGCCGCCATATTGAAATTCTTTTTTATTGGACCGATTTCGTTCAAAATCGATATTTGGGCTTCCATGTGGTCAAGAAAGAGGAAATGGTCGCCAAAATTTGAAAAAGTCATCGCCATATTGAAATTCTTTGTTATTTGACCGATTTCTTTCAAAATCGATATTTGGACTTCCCTGGGGTCAAAAAAGAGGAAATGGATGCCAAAATATAAAAAAGTCGCCGCCATATTGAAATTCTTTGTTACTGGACCGCTTTCGTTCAAAATCGATATTTGGGCTTCCCTGGGGTCAAGAAAGAAGAAATAGATGCCAAAAACTGAAAAAATCGCCGCCATATTGAAATTCTTTGTTATTCAACCGATTTCGTTCAAATTCGATATTTAGGGTTCCCTGGGGTCAAGAAAGAGGAAATAGATGCCAAAAATTGAAAAGTCGCCGCCATATTGAAATTCTTTGTTATTGGACCGATTTCGTTCAAAATCGATATTTAGGCTTCCCAGGGGTCAAGAAAGTGAATTGATGCCATAATATAAAAAAAAAAATATAAAAAAGTCCCCGCCATATTGAAATTCTTTGTTATTTGACCGATTTCTTTCAAAATCGATATTTGGACTTCCCTGGGGTCAAAAAAGAGGAAATGGATGCCAAAATATAAAAAAGTCACCGCCATATTGAAATTCTTTGTTACTGGACCGCTTTCGTTCCAAATCGATATTTGGGCTTCCCTGGGGTCAAGAAAGAAGAAATAGATGCCAAAAACTGAAAAAATCGCCGCCATATTGAAATTCTTTGTTATTCAACAGATTTCGTTCAAATTCGATATTTAGGGTTCCCTGGGGTAAAGAAAGAGGAAATAGATGCCAAAAATTGAAAAGTCGCCGCCATATTGAAATTCTTTGTTATTGGACTGATTTCGTTCAAAATCGATATTTAGGCTTCCCAGGGGTCAAGAAAGAGAATTGATGCCATAATATAAAAAAAATATAAAAAAGTCCCCGCCATATTGAAATTATTTGTTATTGGACCGGTTTCGTTCAAAATCGATATTTAGGCTTCCCTAGGGTCAAGAAAGAGGAAATGGTCGCCAAAATTTGAAAAGTCACCACCATATTGAAATTCTTTGTTATTGAACCGATTTCGTTCAAAATCGATATTTAGGCTTCCCTTGGGTCAAGAAAGAGGAAATAGATGCCAAAATTTTAAAAAATCACCGCCATATTGAAATTCTTTGTTATCGATTTTAAACGAAATTGGTCCAATAACAAAGAATTTCAATATGGCGGTGACTTTTTAAAATTTTGGCATCTGTATCCTCTTATTTGACCCCAGCGAAGCCCAAATATTGATTTTGAACGAAATCGGTCCAATAACAAAGAATTTCAATATGGCGGTGACTTTTTTTAATTTTTGGAACCCATTTCCTCTTACTTGACCCCAGGGAAACCCAAATATCGATTTTGAACGAAATCGGTCCAATAACAAAGAATTTCAATATGGCGATGACTTTTTCATATTTTGGCGACCATTTCCTCTTTCTTGACCACATGGAAGCCCAAATATCGATTTTGAACGAAATCGGTCCAATAAAAAAGAATTTCAATATGGCGGCGACTTTTTATATTATGGCATCCATTTCCTCTTTTTTGACCCCAGGGAAGTCCAGATATCGATTTTGAACGAAATCTGTCAAATAACAAAGAATTTCAATATGGCGATGACTTTTTCAAATTTTGGCGACCATTTCCTCTTTCTTGACCCCAGGAAAGCCCAAATATCGATTTTGAACGAAATCGGTCCAATAACAAAGAATTTCAATATGGCGGTGACTTTTTAAAATTTTGGCATCTATTTCCTCTTTCTTGACCCAAGGGAAGCCTAAATATCGATTTTGAGCGAAATCGGTCCAATAACAAAGAATTACAATATGGCGGTGACTTTTTATAATTTTGCCAATCATTTCCTCTTATTTGACCCCAGGCACAGACCTTATAATACTGACGTAAGGGAAGCCCAAATATCGATTTTGAATGAAATCGGTCCAATAACAAAGAATTTAAATATGGCGGTGACTTTTATAATTCTGCCAATCATTTCCTCTTATTTGACCCCAGGGAAGCCCAAATATCGATTTTGAACGAAATCGGTCCAATAACAAAGAATTTCAATATGGCGGTCACTCTTTAAAATTTTGGCATCTATTTCCTCTTTCTTGACCCAAGGCCTAAATATCGATTTTGAACGAAATCGGTCCAATTACGAAGAATTTCAATATGGCGGTGACTTTTTATAATTTTGCCAATCATTTCTTCCACCGATTTCTCCGGGATTACTGGACCAATTCGCGTGATTTTTTTTTTAATCGACAGAGGATGTTTGCGAAATGGTCCCATAAAAATTTTAACCTTCAACTCCTCTAGCCTGATGCTGCAGGCTAAAACTATGGCGATTTAGGAAATTTCGATTACGAATTGATATTGTAGGTAACAAGTATGGACTACATCATGGAGCTCCAGGTCCTAGCTCCTCAATCATAGTATACTACACTTAAAAGCTTAAAATAAAAATTCTTTTCAAAAAACCGACTTCTAACGCCACTACAAAGTATAAAAATAATTTTAGTTTGTCCACGTTTGTTGAAGTCGGGCGGGCCTAAAATACAAACTATGAAACCGACTCGCGATGCTCGCTTGACTTCTACAAACGAGTCTATCATATTCTGTAGCGTCGCGATGCTCGCTTGACTTCTACAAACGAGTCTATCATATTCTGTAGCGTCGCGCATCGGTTTCATAGTTTGTATATAGGCCCGCCCGACTTCAACAAACGTGGACAAACTAAAATTATTTTTATACTTTGTAGTGGCGTTAGAAGTCGGTTTTTTGAAAAGAATTTTTATTAGAACCCATTTCCTCTTACTTGACCCCAGGGAAGCCCAAATATCGATTTTGAACGAAATCGGTCCAATAACGAAGAATTTCAATATGGCGGTGACTTTTTATAATTTTGCCAATCATTTCTTCTTATTTGACCCCAGGGAAGCCCAAATATCGATTTTGAATGAAATCGGTCCAATAACAAAGAATTTCAATATGGCGGCGACTTTTTTAATTTTTAGAACCCATTTCCTCTTACTTGACCCCAGGGAAGCCCAAATATCGATTTTGAACGAAATCGGTCCAATAACAAAGAATTTCAATATGGCGGTGACTTTTACAATTTTGCCAATCATTTCCTCTTACTTGTCCCCAGGGAAGCCTAAATATCGATTTTGAACTAAATCGGTGTAATAACAAAGAATTCCAACATGGCGGAAAAGTGGCACCTGTGTTTGCACACATACTTGAGATAAAAACTAATTTCATCGATTTATCGATACCTTTTTTGCACTTCATGCATTGCCCTAGTTGCCGAAGACGCTTTCGCACGCGTAAGGATCCTTACGGATCCGTTCGCGTCCGTAAGGATCCGTTCGCATCCTTACGGATCCGTAAGGATGCGAAAGGATCCTTTCGCATGCGAAACGTGAGCTACACTTGTAAGGATTTTAGGCACTTTTAGGTACAAAAAATGCGAAAGCCGAATCGATGCGAAAAGCCGATTTGATCCGTACACGTTTCTATGGAATTTGACAGTTTTGTATGGGCGAAATCCGAAACGATCCTCACAAATGTGGTTCCACCCGTAAACACTAAGCTTCTTGTATTATCTGATGTGGTTATCTGTGCCGAAGTACAACCAATATGTCACATTTTGTGAGGATCGATTCGGATTTAGCGTACCTAGTAAATATCATTCGTCTATGGATTTTGCCTATACAAAACTGTCATTTTCCATACATTCGTGTAGGTACGCATCGAAAAGCCGATTCGATCCGTACACGTTTCTATGGAATACACCCTAAGGTTTGCTATGAAAATAAAAGAGTTGCAGAATCAGGACCCAAAGCAATTTACCATGGAACTAGGAATTATGACTACATCTACCAAAGCCATAGTCGTAAAACGCAGAGTACTTAAGTGCCGTAGTCATTGTCCATCTTGCTGTACGTCCTGCCAAGGTCATGCACGATATAACTACGATAAAAAAGACAGTGAAAAGGCTTGACGTACGTCAGTAAATATAATAATTACTGACGTACGTCAAGCCTTATCAATGTTGTTTTTAGGGTTCTGTACCCAGAGGGTGCCAACGGGACCCTATTACTAAGCCTCCGCTGTCCGTCCGTCCGTCCGTCCGTCTGTCAGCGGGCTGTATCTCGTAAACCGTAATAGATAAACAGTTGACATTTTCACATATTGTGTATTTCTATTGCCGCTATAACAACAAATAATCAAAATAAAATTGAATTGAAAAATAAAGGGGGCTCCCATACATGGAAAAGGAGTCGAAATAAAATTGTATTGTTTTACCCCGGCATGTGGGGTGTCATTGTCTAGACCTCATTTAGTAGAGTTCACATATATATTTTTTTATTTTTTAGCTACAAAAAGGAAGAATTGGGGGCTGTCAAAGTTTTCGGTTTTAGGCCAATTTTGTTATCTATCTATCTATCTCAAAAACTAAACTAGTTAAGAATTTGAAATTTTGGTATATTATGTACTATATAGTGTATTTAAACAACAAATACTGAAAACACCGATTTATAATGCGGTTTGTAAGTTGTGACCAAAACAAACGAGCATTTTTTCCCCATCATATGCTAATTTAGACATTTTAAATCTAAGAGCTAAGATATCTAAATAGGTATGTACGGAACCCTAAAAGAGCGAGGCCCGACTCGCACTTGGTCGATTTTTTATCGTATATCGTGCATGACCTTGGCAGGCCGTACAGCAAGATGCACATTGAATAAGGCGCTTTCTTGGCGTGACGTACAGTAAGATGGACAATGAATAAGGCGCTTTAAGTGAGCTTTAAGCGGTTTAAGTACTCTTTAAGCGCTTTTATGTGATGTAGGTAAGTATGCTTCTTGGTTGAAAGCAAATGTTCTGCACATGGAACTATAATTACGACTACGTCCATGGAACTAGGAATAACGACGTCTTCCTATTTCTATGACTACGTCTAAGATCTCACCTGCATGCCAGCATGTTCCTCTGTACAGCATGTATGCTGCATGTATTCTGTGGATGAAAAAAATTGGCCACGTGCGTGTCGGGCCTCGCTCTTTTAGGGCTCCGTACATATTAATGACATTAACATTTTTTTTAAACTAGATGCGTATTATTTAGATATCTTAGATCTTAGAAAGTACTAAATTAGCATACATATTATGGGGAAAAATGAAAAATGTTTTGGTCACAAGTCACAACTTACAAACCGCATTTTAAATCGGTGTTTTCAGTATTTGTTGTTTAAATGCACCATGTAATACATAATATACCCAAAATTCCTAACTAGTTTAGTTTTTGAGATAGACCCCCTAACAAAATTGTTCTAAACCAACAACTTTGATGGCCCCCCATTTCTTCATTTTTGTAGCTAAAAAATAAAAAAAATTATATTTGAACTCCACTTAAGGTTGAAGACAAGGGTCTGCCCGCGAAATTCAAATTTAATTTGGTTTTTCGCAATTTGTAAACTAATACGACAAAGTAGGCTTATGGCATTCTAATTGCGACAATGGCAGTATCATCTTCACAGGTTTATATAAAAAAAATTACTTGAAAGTGTCCAGTTTAAGAAATTAATCAAAATATCGACTAATTTGTGAGTAACTCACGTCCAACTCAAACTGGTCACTTTCAAGTAGGTAAAGATTTTTTTAAAAATTTGAATTTCGCGGCTAGACCCTTTTCTTCAACCTTTATGAGCTCTAGACAATGACACCCCACATGCCAGGGTAAAAAAATAAAGGAGAATGCCCACTGTCCATACAACTTTGGGCCCTTCGCGGACATGCAAAGATATAATAATGCATTATTTATTTAGGCATTTTAGTGTATCTTTAATAATAAAATCTGGTTCAGGTGGCCGCCAGACTAATAATATGAGAAATATAGCGTATTTTGTAACCATTTTGGGGTTATGTTTTTGACAGAGAGCTTAATTGTCTGTATTTTTACACCTTCCCTGACTTGTTCCTGATTCAAAATATCACTGTTTAATACTTTAAAACATTAAAACCTACGATTAAAACAACAAATACGCATTTCGCAAGATGACAGACAGTAGTCATATCAGCCCATTCGTAATTCCTAGTGCCATGTATCAGCCAGACACCATCTTCAAAAACATGAGTGAAAGTGTATGTCATCTGATGTCAAAAAATGAATGTTGCCATTTACCATTTCACTCGTGAGTGAAAATATTTATAATCGATTCTTGAATAATACTATAAATAACTATTCAAATCATATTATTTTAATGTCTTATGTCTCCAATCATGATGACGTAACCTCACCTCACTCGCCACATTATACATAACTAGCGACCAGACCCGGCTTCACACGGGTAGTAGAGCATATTACGCCTATACGTTGCAATCTCCTTGAAATGTTCTCGAAGTTATATTGAACAGCATATTGAACAGTATGTAGGTTTATAAAAGAAGTATCGCTCGGCTTATAATATAGCAATGTCAACGCGGCGCGGGGTGCTCACTGGTCGCATCACATGAGCGAGTCCTGTCATCACCATCGGATTGAAATCCGCGTATTTATTTTGGCACGCGTTCGTTTTTATTTTGCGATAACTCCTATGAAATTCATTTAAATTGTATGGTGTAAAGTATTATCATAATGTGTATGTGCATGAAATGCTTATGGTAACTAACGTATTTAAGTTAATAAGGATTAATACTGTATCCGTCTATATAGATTTCCAATAACCGCATGGTATGTGACAATTTTTTTTCAGTTAAAATGGGTATAGAAAGCTATCCTTAAAAGATAGATTGTAAAGACTTATTCCACCATACCACCACCATAAATTGTTTTGTTATATCTCAAAGAGATTAGGCAGCGTTTTCGATGAAAGCTCCCAAGCGGCTTGAATTTTTCCGACATTGTCAACAATTATCGTCATATTTCTACTAATTTACACAAAACCTTGATACACTAAAACCTTCCTCATGAATCACCCTATCTACTGGTAAAAACTACATGAAAATCTGTTCGGTAGTTTTTGAGTTTATCGCGAACAGACAGACAGACGCGGCGGGGGACTTTGTTTTATGATATGTATTGATAAGAATTATGAATACCTACACTTCAAGAAATGAACTAAAGGTCTCTAGTGTAGTTTATACTTTTAAAATATAAATATACACACACCCATTAAACGCTACACAAATCTGATAATAATCGAAAAAAATCGACAGTATCGATTAGTATCATGGTTAATGCTGGCAACATTTTAAAGAAAATAGCTACAACTTGGATCACAGACTATAGATTCAGCTTACTCGAGTCAATATAAATACTTTTAATTTATGAAAATTACTGATAATAGTGGCGGGTTTCATAATATTATGATAATTCGTGTTTATTTATTTTAAAATGGTTCTGTAATTTGGATAAATTCTATCGTGCTGTCCGCGGAGGGCCCAAAAGTGGGCATTCCCCTTTTATTTCGACTCCTTTTCCATGTATGGGAACGCCCTTTATTTTTTAATTTAATTTAATTTTTATTATTTGTTGTTATAGCGGCAATAGAAATACACAATATGTGAAAATTTCAACGGTCTATCTATCACTGTTTACGAGTACGGAACCCTAAAAAACCACAGACCACGAACACTAGGATAAAAAAAACGTTTTCGTGGTCTATGTTTGGTGTGTATTGAAAATTTCCCGGCTGTTTCCATTAATATTGATAAATTAATAAATATCTTTACGAAATCATAAAAAAAATTTAAAATCAGTAGAAATAACAATAAAATGGTGCGCGTGATAACCCAGGAGACGTACGACGAAGTAGTTAAGGAGAACATAGTCGAATTCGATATGAGTCCTGAAGAAGCAGTCAAAGAGGCTGTGGCCCAATTTGAAGCTCAGGTACACCCTCCGTCTTTATCTTCTGGATTATAGAAAGATCTCTTAACCAAGTACTTCATCGTTGAATAATAATACTTAGTAAATATTGTCATTTTCCAGGGTGTGGACCTTTCTAACATAATCAAAGACTTGGCGTTAAGTTCAAGTGATAAGCACCTTGTTATTGTTGCTGTGGAAAAGCTTAAGGATTTTTGCAGTACAGAAGTGGATGAGAGTCAAATAATTAAAGAGTTAGATATTTTAGCTGTACGTTATCTCCAGTTTATTAGATCTGTTTCATGCCATGCATAGTATGTATGTATAGTGCTGTTCTGTACTTCAATCTGTCTAGCTTACAATTTAATTTGGAGACACAAAATGATCTAGGAATAAATGTATTCAGCTGCTGTGAAGCAAAAATTTCTATGGTTTCTCCTAGACAGGCTCTGCGGTCTTAATAAATTACCATTTGAGTTACAATGGCACCACCACACCTCATTTAGGCCATTGCGAGCAAGCAAGAAGACCAGTGCTTTTTTCGTAATGTGTTTGGGCGTTGTTTTTGACAAACTATTATTATTCAAAGACTTCTAATTTATTTTGTTATTATTCATGATTTATGTGTGTAGTTCTTCAACATGATTTGAAATTTATTTCAGTTGTGTTTAATTTATTTTTTACTTTTGTCTAAAATAATATAATATGCCTCCCGCACCCGCACATAGTCCACACCTCTGCGACCCACTGTCGCATGATTCAATGATTATTCGCCATACCTGTCTCATACCCTCTCTACCTCAGCCTACGAAATCCAAAATTGTAACACAGTTCTTATTCCAAATTGCTGGTCTAGTAGTATACATAGAACATACACAGTCTTTGCTATGAAGACATAAACTTGTTAACTTTGGGCAATAGTCTGTTTCCATTTCAAGATGCTACTGCTCAATCAATGTTTGGAGTAGAATTTATTTGGATCTTCTTTTTCTTCTTCGCTGTAACTGCTATGCAGGGCTTTTAGCAGTCCCTGTATCTCATTGACTGTTGATCTATTGTGAAAATGTATCTGTTATAGCAGTGATAGCCTAGTGGTTAGGACTGTGGTCTGCGAGGTGTGTGAGGTTCGATCCCGGGTATGCACCTCTGACTTTTCAGAGCCAAGTGCGTTTTAAGCAATTAAATATCACTTGCTTCAACGGTGAAGGAAAACATCGTGAGGAAACCTGCACACCTGAGAGTTCTTCATAATGTTCTCGAAGGTGTGTGAAGTCCGCCAATTCACATTGGGCCAGCGTGGTGGACTATGGAGTACGGCCTATAACCTTTCTCTGAGAGGAGACCTTTGTTCAGTAGTGAGCCGTTGATGGGTTGCTAATGATGATGATGTTATCAGAATAGACATAGTTGATACATATAGGTTAGGAATTTTTTTATCCTAATCCCATATAACATGCTGCTAAGCATCAATCAAATAATTTCGATGATTATTTTAGTTCATGTTTTTTTAAGTTTTAAAATAAGTTTAATAATAAGATTATAAAATGTGATAAAAGTTGAAAGTATGCTTTTAGGCAGAATGCAATAAAGACATAGCACACAGAGTGAGGGCAGGTAAAGAAGGTGCTTACAACACTTTAATAGATCTTCTAGAAGTTAAACTTCTTTCCATGACATACAGCCAAGAACAGAATGTAAACAATGAAACCCTAGTTGTAAAGACTTTGAATACTTTGATAGCTTTGATGGAGATGCAACCAGACTTACTTGATGAAAAAGGAATTAATATTATAAAGAGGTAATTTTTTATTTAAGAAAGCAATTTTGATGATCTTTATGCAAAACTTAAACATGAAACTTATGAAATCATCTCCATGTCTTTCAAAAATGTTTTAATCAGAAACTGAGATAATTGAGCTGTAAAGATTAAACTTTTCTTAGTTAAGCTTTTACAGTTTTTCATAGTACTTTTTAAGTTTCAATAGTTATGGTTACAGAAGCTATTTTATGAGTATTTACTGTAAAAAATGTTATATTCTGCTTATATATATAACCTACTGCCAAAAATATACCTAATAAAATCAATTTTAATTTCTTTCAGTGCACTAGATAGTATAGAAAATGAATCCATTTTAATATCAATCTTACAGTGGATAAGTGTGTGCTGCTTTAAACATGAAATGAACCGGCAAATGCTTTTTGATAAAAATATAAGCAACAATCTCAAAGACTTGCTTAAGAAGAAAGGAAATAAAAAGGTAAGGCCTTTATGTACTCAAATTAAGGAAGGGTTATATATTTACTAGCTGATGCCCGCAACGTCATCTGTGTGGATATAGTCTTTAAAATCCTTCGGGAACCGTTTCATTTTCCAGGATGAAAAGTAGCCTATGTCACTCTCCAGGTCCTCAACCAATGCAAAAAATCGCATCGGTCTGTGGCTCTGTTGCAGCGTGATTGAAGGACAAACCATCAAACAAACCCACTATCGCATTTATAATTTATGATTTTTTTGATTTCATTCATAGATGAATATAAAAAATGAACATATTGCATGCATGAGTTTTTAATGAAGTAGTAATTGAATAGTGAATATACATAGAGTTAAAAGATAATATAATTTAAATTTATTACTACCAAATCTGTTGGTAACAAGCACTTTTCCATATTCGATACAAGTTTGTGTAATACAAAAGTGGAACCGACTCACATAAAAGTATTTTTTTTTACAAATTATCTTTAAATTCACAGTTACTCAGTGAAACACTTCAAGTTATAAGAAGATTTACACTCGACGATGACATTCGAGTTGAGTTTGGAAAGGCACATGAACATGCAAGAGATTTGGGTGTTAATTTGCTAGAAATACTCACTAAGTTGTTAAAAGGTAAGACCAGATATACATCAAGAGGATATGATTAGGATAGAACCTATTCTATCCTAATATTTTCATAATCTATTCTATCCTAGACGTTTCATAAAAGCCACAAATTGGCCTACTTGAAATAAAATATAATTTTGAAGTTTTAATAATTTTAATAGATTAACCAAAAACCATTACCTACGCCAAAAACTTTTAAAAATTTAACCAATGCTGACAAGTCAGAGGCTCTAGTGTTACTTTTCAATTTAAATATAACATTCTACTATATATGTATATATGTCACATAGTATCAAATTATGAAGATTTCCCAGAACTTAATGACAGATTTATGATGAAGCAAAAAAAGTTAAAGCAAAACTCAAAACACCTGGACAGTTTAAATAACTTAAACTGAATAAGTCTATCATAATTAACTATATTATTATGTAGACATTATACATAGGGTTCATTTTGAATCGAATGTGCCAACTTGGCTATGTGAATAACAACCCTTTAGCAAGCTGGGCAAATCACACATAGATGATGGAGGGTACTTTAAGTTGAATTTTTATTAATAATCCCGCAAAATGGGATTCCGCTCACCCTTGCAATTAATAGGGTATTTGACTACTTTTAGAAAATTATCTTAAATTGTTAATAATGCTATGCTGAAGCTAACAAAAGGTATATTTCGGAATAATTTTCAGTATTTTTCATAAAAATCGAGAAATAAATTCAAAAAAATAAATTGCCGCCGAAACGTTCCATTTGCTCTCATGACGTCACAGTTCACATTTCAAACAATGACAATTCCACAGCCCATAGGTGGTGTGGACTGTGACGTCATTAGAGATCACGGAACGTTTTCGATCACGTGACCATGGCCGGAATTATAGCAATTTTATTTAATGTTTTCTAATTAAATAAAACTTTAATTTTTAGTTTTGTCGTATGGAATAATGTTTTTAGATAATAATCTTTTAGGATGACACCAAATGAAGCGATATTTTTAATATAGTCAAATACCCTATTCTGGCGGACTTTCGTGACCGATTGATCTTGAAGTTAGTGAAGTTGCACACTAAATGGATAGTGGCGTAAACGCGACTATCCTAAGCTTTAAAACCCTTTGCATCTGGTTTCTTTAACAGAAAACACAGAAGCACCGATAGTATCGGAGCTCATGTTAACAATGTCCACTTTACTTGTGCGACACGAGCTGTGCGCGCAGGCGTACGAGGACGTGCTATACACCATCCTGGCCGACAACTACGACAGCGTGGCCGTTGTACTACAGGCCAGCAAACTGTGAGTGAACCTGTGCAATGACGTGCTGTCCGCACTTTGACGAACACGATTCAAGTTACCGCGTGATCAAAAAAGTTAGCTTCTATTTTTCCTTAGCTGCCTTAAAAGGTAAACAAGTGGTTTCTCGCAGAGATGTATGTGACATGCTTAGCACAGCGGATAGAGACATTCTTACCGCACTGACAATGAAATTGCGCTACAAGTGATACATATAAACGTTATTACCCGCCCGGATATGTGTCGATTACGCGTTTCTCCGAAATGTTTTCTGCGATTAACTTACCGTAGCCTAATTTGCCATACCCCAAGTTAGCGCATTTCTATCTTATACCTATGTCACCAATTAATTAATACATTATGTATTTTAAAAATAGTAGAGGAACCATTGAGACTTTTCTGTTGTTTATTATATTCTGACTCAATACACAAGCAGTTGCAATACAAAATTGACAAGGTAATTAATGAAGTACATCTCCATTGATAAAATTTTGTGCAAAAACAATATTACCTAAAATCCACACAATTTTTCAGCAGACTGGAAATGCGATCTCAAAAACAAACATCTTTCATTGTCGATATAAATGGTTTTCTTTTTGACAATAATTTCATTTTCTAGCCTCGAGCGCTCGTGTATCAAGTCGGCTCTCACTTTCTCCGTTTCTAAAGATCTCTTTTGCAACAGACTCATACTGTCATTCAGATCTCTTACTTCCTCAATCAAGCCTATCAGAGAACCTTCTCTGCAACTCTCTACGTTCGGTCTACAGTTTTTGATGTTCAGCCTCGTTTGAGCTACTTGAATCCTTTGCGAGACCTTCAACATTTCTTCGTGTAGGGTCTCCAATATATTTTCAGTTTCTACAATCTTGTCCAAGGTCAATCGCAATTGATTCTCTAGTTCGGTTTTCACTTGTTCGGTTCGAGCTATCCTCTGACATAACGCCTTGTTAACTTTTATGTCTTGAGAACGCAAATCTCTCGCGGAATTTATCAACACCGCATCAACTTTTTCCCTTAACGCCTTAGATCTGTCAATGGCGGTTTTAAATTGTTCCAATGTGGTAACCGTATACTGTTCCCAAGACTGAACGTTGGATTGTCCTTCAGAGAGTCTTGTGGCACCAGCTGAGTCTTTGACGTTGCCAGATTTAGTTTCCAAATCGGAGTTGTGACTTTCATATTTGAATGCCAAGTATTTATTGCTCCAGTCTCGTTCCAATGCATGTTTTGCAGCTACGTTCATCCTCATTTGATTCTCGATGTCTCTTAACATTTCCCGATGTATCCTCTTCACGTTTTCGATGAGCACAGATTCTTTGAATAGCTCATCTTGTGGTTCGTCATAGACCATATCAGATTGCATTCTGTTTCCTCTCTGCTGGAGACATTCCTCTGTTACATATTCAGGGATATTCACGGTGTCCATAGCATTCTTCAGCTGTTGCCGAAGCGCTTCTAATACGTTTATTTCCGCATCTATATCTTGAATAGCTCGGTGCAGTTCTGATTTCCAATAGTTGATGTGTCGCGTTCTATGTTTTAACTGGTCAGTGCTGTCGCTGAAATCGTTGCAGGCAGTTTGATTCACTTTTATGATGCAGTTTTTGGTGATCGACGTATTGTCATCGGTTATGCCTATTATGTCTCCTTTGAGAACTTCTTTATTATGTCTATCCCAGTTATCCATCGTTGTCAATCCAAAATTTTTGTCACCGAATGAAAGATAATCGCCGTCTTTAAATGTAGCCATTATAATTTATTTTATAACAATTATCAGTTAAACCAAAACTTGTAAATAAGCAGTAGGAAACCCGAATATTATCGATTTAATATTGTTGGTTCTCATGGCAAACAAGTGTTGGCAACCAGGAATAATATATGACAACATTGTTTCGATTTTACGAATGTACAATGCACATCGCACATAATTATGTAAATTACTTTCCTGAACAGGAGACATGCATAGATTATATATTATTGCTACACACTCGGTCAAATAACAACTTTTCTTTTCGCAGTATAACTGCGTTGGCAGGCAACGATGACGTCAAACGGCAACTTGTCAAAAGCGGGATTGTACCTATCATCGTTTCTCTACTCAGAAGGCATTCCGTAAGTTCTGGTGTGTGACATATATTCAAATAGTCCATAGGGCAAAACAGATCAATTTTTTTTTGTATAATCGTATTAAAAAGAACCCAAACACAATGCTTACTATAACTCATTTTGTCAGACCTTAGTATTCCGTCCACATTAAAATAAAACAATTCAAACGAGTCTACTAACTCCACTGTCTAGAACAGGATCTGGGTCCATATCCTGATATTTTAAAATCATTCAAAGAAATAATAAATAAAATAAAATACCGAACGGTGATTTGCGCCATCAAAACATTGACCGTCTACCCTCATTTTGGCTTAAAATTTTTTTCTTTATTCTCTCAAGCACGGTCAATACTGAACAGAGCATTAATTTATATACAATATTGATTTGGCATTATGAAAAATTTATTTTACTCCATAGAATAATGCAACAGCCGCGTCACTGATACTAAAGTGTATATCGGCGTTGAGTCTGCGCGAAACGGAACACGGCAGGCTGTTCCTCGAGAACGGCGTCGCTGACGTCATCGTGGAGTGTCTCACCGTGCACGCGGATAACGCCAGCGTTCAGGTCAGTGCAGAATCCTTAATCCTACTAATATTATAAACGTGAAAGTGGATGTTGTTATAAATTATATTATACTGTAGTGTAGGATGTAATGTAGGATGTAGTTATAAAGTAGATTATAAATGCGAAAGTTTGTGAGAATGGAAGTTTCTTACTCCTTCACGCCACAAATAGATGAACCGATTTGGCATCGAGATAGCTCATACATAGGATTAACAGATAGGCTACATTAATTAATCCCGGAAAATCAAAGAGTTCCCACGGGAATCAAAACATCTAAGGTCAAGCGCTCATTGTAACTTTTTGTCGCCGTGACTTTGTCGCTGTCACCTACTGTCGCCCATGGTGCGCCCACTGTTTTAGGCCAGCCCCATGTCAGAACAATACGCGCTCATTTTTGAAATATATTTCAAGTGTCGTCAGCTGCTGGAACTATTTGTCGCCGTATGGTCTCGTCTCTACAGTGAGCGCACTTCTAGTTTTGAGCATGCATCTAGTATAACGTACAGTGCACGTGCCCCTCCCGAATTATTTCTTGTAAAGTAAATAAACGGATAAGATAAAGTTAATTAATCGCAAATCAAACTTAAGTTTCCTTCTCTTGAAGTCAGCTGGCCTGTTAATTATAATTAAACCCGACAGACTAAGTGCATGAAGCCCTACAGGACTCAGATAGTGATCTGATATGCCACGAGATAGACTACCCGTTATCTCGTGATATCCCTTAGTAATTCACGGGTAAATGAGTATAATAAACTTTCTCGTGGCGCGCATGTTAGACCTACTGGTAGTAACTTAGTTCAGTCATCCCAACCCATCGCCGGCCCACTTCTGGACACAGGTCTCCTCGTATGAGTTTAAGGGGTTAGAATATAGCCCACAACGCTGGCCTGACAGGCTTCACAACTGTCAAAGCATGCAGGTTTCTCTCGTCAGGTTTTCCTTCACAGCTGTTAACGGATGTGATATTGATTTTAAAGCCTCTGATCTTCGCAACCAATGTACTATTCAAACTGTGATGAGATTTTTGTATTTTCCAGAAAAACGGTTGCTGGGCCATCCGCAACATGGTCGCGAGGCATAAGGGGCACAATCCCAAATTCCACGAGCTGGGAATCGAAGCCGTTCTCAACCAAAGCTACAGCAAGTTCGGCAAAGACTTTGGCTTCGATATTAAATCTGCGCTGAGGGATTTGGATTGCGATGTTAAGTTCGACGAACAGTGGACGGGGAAAGGGGTGCAGATGGAACAATAAATTAGCTGAAACATAATAAAAAGGTTGAGGATTCAATAGGCCATGTCCCAGAAAAAAAAAAACAATATACATCTGTGAGTTCATTAGTCGGATCACTGCGTGCAACTGTAGGTACACTGCCTCGTTCGCAGTTTATCGTCGGGCCTTATCCGGTTCGAAGAACAAAAAATTGGTGTATTTCCTGGTTGATATTAAAATATGAGAAACTCATTCTTACTAATATTATAACTGGGAAAGTGTTTGTTTTTCCTTCATTCACACCGCAACAGAGCTATTGATCGACGTGATTTTTGCAAGGGAATAGTTGAGGACCTGGAAAGTGACTAGGCTACTTTTTATGCCGGAAAATCGGAGTTCCCATGGTATTTTTAGTACTATCACGCGGACGAAGTCGTAGGCTTCAGGTTGTTTGATATAAATTGATAAATGGAGTGTATCTCTGATAAATATTTGGTGACATCTACTGCTTCATGTTCTCTATCGAGTGGCAGAAACGTGGTTTACCTCATGTGCACTTATTATTGTGGTTGATACACGGGCCCTGTGGTTCACTAAACCCCTCATCGCCGTGTATGAAAGATGGAAAGCGTACCAAAAAGTATCCTCGGGCGCATTTAAAAAATACTCAAACCAACGACAGAGGCTACCCTTTTGTATAGGCGTAAAGCACCAGAAGATGGCGGACGCACGACAACTCTAAAAATTAGAGGTGGTACACAAGAAATATTGGTGGACAATACCTGGGCAGTCCCATATGGGCAGGGACACTCCGAGCATAGCTCTCTCCATCGCCCGCTGAGCGGTCCTGAGCCTACTTATGAGGCCCTTAGTTAGCGACCATGTCTCGGATCCGTAAGTCATCACTGGCAACACGCACTCTTCGAAGACTTTAGTCTTCAGGCACTGAGGAATTTTGGACGAGAAGACATCTCGGAGCTTCCCGAACGCTGCCCAGCCGAGCTGGACTGTGTGTCCCAGGTAAATATACTCGTCGACAATTTCGAGTGCAGAGTTCTCAACAATTACTGGGTGGAGCGGTGCATGAGCATTGGACATGATTTTCGTCTTGCTCATGTTTATTTTCAGGCCCACCTGTTGAGAAACCCTGCTGAGATCGCTGAGCATTGTATTGAGGTCTCTCAGAGTCTCTGCCATGACTACTATGTCATCGGCAAATCGCAGGTGAGTGATGTACTCGCCGTTTATGTTGATGCCAAGCCCGTTCCAATCCAGAAGCTTAAAGACGTCCTCCAACGCAGCGGTAAAGAGCTTCGGGGAGATAACGTCTCCCTGTCGCACTCCACGCTGCAAGTGGATTGGCCTCGTAGTCAGCTGGTCCTGTATACGTACTGACATTGTGGCGTTTTCATACAAGCACTTCAACACTTGGATATACCGGTAGTCAATCCGGCATCTCTGCAGCGACCTCAACACAGCCCAAGTTTCCACCGAATCGAAGGCTTTTCATAGTCCACAAACGCTAAGCAAAGTGGCCGGTTATACTCTTCCGTCTTTTGTATAACCTGCCGCAGCGTATGAATGTGATCTATGGTACCAAAGCCTTTTCGGAATCCGGCTTGTTCGGGAGGCTGGAAGTCGTCGAACCTACGAGCGAGACGATTCGTAATGACTCTCGAGAACAACTTATAAACATGACTCAACAACGAGATGGGTCTATAATTCTTCAACAAGGTATTATCACCCTTTTTGAAGAACAGAACCACCACGCTCCTGTGCCATGCTTCCGGCGTTGTGCCCTCGTGGATGACTACATATAAAAAATATATGAAAATACATTTGCAAATATATAAATAAAGGGAGCGGTCAGGCTATTTTTGACATCCAACAGCAAGGGAATATTATTGTTAATCCGAGAGATGAGGTGCAAACATTTAGAGCAGGCCGATATGTTAGCAGTAACGTGGCAGCGTGGCGGATCTTAGGCCTGTCTCTGCATGAGAGACACCCACCAGTCACTCATCTTGCAGTACATTTACCCAACGGTGGGCGTGTTTACTTCAATGAAAATAGCTTTAGAGAGAGATTAGCGGCACCACCTAGAACGACTCTGACTGCATTTTTCTTATTGTGCCAAAATGACACATTTGCAAAAACATTACGTTGACGTACCTCGCTACCATACATTGAATGCATCGCAAAAAACATGGAAATATCGTTTACAAGGAACACCTTTCGAAGGTTGGCCGGGTGTGAAGGCGGGAGACGCTCTTGGCCGCTTATACACCGTGCACGTTAGCAACGTTGAACGTTATTGCTGGCAAATGTAATACCCACCTACAAACTTTCTAGATTAGAAACTTTTAACGGCCAAAAACTTGCAACTTTTCGAGAGGTGTGAGAAGTTGGGATTGTTGGAAGATGACAACCACTGGGATGCCACGATAGAAGAGGCCGTGCTGTGTCACTCACCAGCTAAAATAAGAGAGCTGTTTGCCTTATTTATATGCGCTTGTGGTTTATCTAATCCTCTTCAGCTATGGTATATTTTACTACAGATTTGAAAGGACGAATCAACTCAAATCAAGGTTTCAATGAAGCACTGAAACTTATCGAGGACAACATAATCACAATTTCGGGAAACAAATTGTCCGATTATGGTCTGCCTACACCACAGCGCACAGGACAGCTGTCAAATGATTTGGTCAGAGAGCTAATTTATGACACCACCATATTAGACGCTCACGTGAGCGAAACTGTGCCCACGTCTATTGCCTGAGCAAAAATATATTTACCACAAAATATTACGAGTTGAGAGTAATGAAAACCTTTTCTTTCTTGACGCACCTGGTGGAACCGGCAAAACTTTTTTGCTTAATTTACTTCTAGCTAAAATTCGGAGGGACCACAATGTTGCATTAGCTGTGGCTTCCTCTGGAATCGCTGCAACCTTGCTGAGCGGTGCGAGGACACACTCCGTTATTAAATTACCCCTTAATTTGGCAAGTGAAGAAACCCCCAATGTAATATAAGCAAAAGCAGCAATCGCGGCGCCCTGCTACAACAATGCAAGCTTATAGTATGGGACGAATGCCCTATGTCACACAAACGTGCCATCGAGGCGCTTGATCGCTGTCAACAAGACATCCACGGCAATCGTAAGTTGATGGGTGGTGTGGTAGTATTACTGGCAGGGGATTTCAGACAAACTTTGCCTGTTATCGTACGAGGCACTGCACCAGACGAAATTAACGCATGTCTGAAAGCATCTCATATGTGGACCAAAGTTGAAAAGCTGCATCTCACCAATAATATGCGAGTCCAGTTATTCAGCGAATTAGAGTCGGGTGCATATGCTCAGAAACTGCTCGAAATAGTTGAAGGTCGACTAGAAACTGATAAAGAATTATGGTTCTATTCACCAACCAATTTAATGTTGTGAATTCGGAAGAAGAGCTTCTTGCGCACGTTTTTCCAACTTGCAACAAAAATTCACGATTAAAATTGGTGGTGTGAAAGAACCATACTGGCACCAAAAAACGACTGATTCGAATTTTTTTGGATGAATTGGCTAGCGAAACATCAGTATACAACTCCATCGACATTCATGTCATCCGATGATACCACGCGTTACCCCGTTGAATTTCTTAACCCTTTGGAGCTCTCTAGGGGTTCCCTTCCTTAAGCTGGAATTGAAAATAGGTGTACCCGTTTTGTTATGCTCAACCTAGACGCACCGAGGTTATGCAACGGTTCTAGATTGCGAGTTACGAAACTAGGAAGGAATATTAAAAAGGCCACAATTTTGACTGGCGAAGCTAAGGGAGACAGTATGCTTAAACCACGCATCCCAATTATACTCAATAACTTACCGTTTAATTTTAAATGTCTGCAGTTTCCATTAAGTTGAATTTTCGATGACCATAAATAAATCGCAAGGTCAAACTTTTAAAGTAGGAGGAATACATTTGGGTAGGTAGTGTAGGTACGCCATGTTTTTCCCACGGTCAACTCTACGTAGCTTGTTCGCGTGTTTCGCAGGCGCGTATTCTGCATGTTTTCGCTGAACGATGTGCGCTTGCTTTGACGTCACAACTTCGTCGGACAACAAAAAAGATTAAAAGCGCTTAAAAACATCAAAGTATGTTATCATACTTCGATGTTTTCGAGAAAAGCTTAGGTTGGAAGTGTGCATCTACTTGGATCTATAGATTACAGCCTCAATTCAACGAGTGGGATTTGAACCTACGAGGTCCCAGAATTCAGTCCGCCCTTTGATCGTGAAGCTATCGAGACATATTTAGCTCAAATAAATCTTCGCAATTTTTTTGTACTACTAAATATTTTTTCTTAAGGGGACGCAGTACACTCGACCGAACTTGCCGGCGCACGTGGGTAACGGGCTTGCTATTTCACCTAACATTGTGTGAGAAAGAGATAGACTCAGTGTAGCGAGTGCATACGCGCATACTGCCGTGCTACCGTCCCGCTCCCGCTCCGTTTCGAGTGAGAGGCGCGATAATTTACACCGAAATCAAGCGCGCAAAAAGGGTTCAACAGTCCTTTGGGAAAAGTGTTTTTGAGAAAAAACTACTAAATTTATGTTTACAAAGTAAAGTTATTTGAACTGATGAATAAATAAACTATGTCTAATGATAATTCTTTTTGGAATTTTCATACTCCTAATGTTATTTATTTGCGCCCAAAGTTGTCATAAATTTAGTGTGAAAATGACGATCTTTCGAGGCTCGTAACTTTATAACGAATATTTTATTCAATATTTTATATATCAATAAACCTAGATAATGACGAGGCAAATCGATATAATACTTAGTTTTGAGCGTACAATATCAAATAATGTAGTAATCACTCATCTACGTTTGTATGAAGAAGGTACTGGCTTGAGCCCCCTTAAACAATAAAACTGCATTATAAAAAATATACAATATTTATTGCAATAAAAAAATTCATACACCAAAAATACAATTATTGTACTTTTATTTTGCCTGCACAATAAAACATTTTAATTTTCAAAATCTTCGATCAATAACGCACTATAATATAGATATATGGTTGTTGGTCGTCAAAGTGTACGTGAAATTCAGCCTAATTCTGTTGGACACAATCATATAAGCTAAATTAACAGGTCTAAATCTCGTGCTAGCTCTTTCATATAGCTCCCTGCGGAAAAGGATAGTATTAGATTTAGATTGTGTACACCAGAATTAGCCATACTGTCACGATTGTTAACCTGTTTTCAGTAAGAATACATCTCACGATGCCAGTGTGCTTTAAAAGGTAAGAATACAACAGCACAGGGTGAAAAAAAAGTGCACTCTGGGAATTATTTTCTCAATATGAGATATCCAGAAACTTAATATTTACATTATTGATCGATGTACAAACATAAAAAATATACATTTGAGAAAGATCGAAATCATTTCTCGTAAAATCTTAATAGCCATAGACACACAACGACCACACAGCACACATATTGCGATGACACTCGCGATGGTTTTTTTCTAGGCCCTGCGTCGATGTGGCCATTTTAGGTAGTGTTGCCAAACTATTGATAGTTGACCTTAAATATTAATTAAAATAATTACGAATTAATATATTTTCGATACTACCTATAGATAGAATGGAAGTCTATCTGTATCGACATTGAACGTTAAAAGTAGCTACGTAAAGTATCTAAATTGTAGATAGTATTAAACTACGATACTAATTAGGTAGTTACAAATTACAATAGTATCGATACTGCTGATGGTTTAGTCACTATTAAGAAAAGAATAAAATAAAATAAATACTATCGATAGTATAACAGTTGTTCATCAATAGTATTAAATCCCATTCAAAACTATCGATAGTATCAACACTACTGTTAATATTTGGACAACTGCTTCATAATCGATATTCTATCGATAGTTTAATTGATTGGCAACACTAAATTATTGGGTCCCCTGTTGCGTCGAGTTAGCGATAAGATTTACGCAAAAATACCATCAAGTATTTCTAACACAGCTGCAAATATTAATTTGTAAGAAAATTAAACTCTGCACTTCCGAGGAACCCAATTCCGGCAAGATGGCGTAGTAACGCCATCGTGTCGTCTCTATCCCCCTTCCTATTTAGCCCGCTACCATCTCAGACTGCATCGTCACTTACCATCAGGTGTGATCGCAGTCAAGTGCTATCTTGTCTTGAATAAAAAGAAAATCATTTTACAGATATAATTACTTACTAATTAAACCATTTGGTCAAATGAAACATTAACAATTTCTAACATTAATTTCTAACATCAACATAATGAATCCTTTTGAATCAACCCCATATTCACAAACATTGAAATTTCGCCCGGTACTTGTATCGTATTTTGTAGTGACCATGCTGTGGGATTGTCTAAAAATGATTGCAATCGCAATCACCTCAGATTGGCTGAATTTACGGCGTAGGTATTGGTTAAAATGCACTGATGCTGCATCAATGCCGATGAGATATATTATAATTATTTGTGTAATCATTTTTAGACAATCTTACAGCTGTACGTACGAGCACACAGTTAGATCGCAGAAACGCTGGGTTATCCTTTTAACCCAGAGAGTTAGCTGCTGCTTTGACATATTTCGTAAAAAGCTTCTGTCAAAATTGCAAATTTATTCCTGGGTTAAGCCTAACCCGGCGTCTCTGCAAGCGGCCCTTAATGAATAGGGGCGTAACGCAACTATGGTCATAGCTATAAACAGGTTTTACCTTAAACCATACGTGACATGGTCGAATGAAAGAATTAACAAGAATTTAAAACTAATTCCAAAACAAAAACGAGTACTTCAAATATCACAACAACATAGTTAAATGCTACGAGAGAGACAGTTTTTTGATTAGTAAAAAGTTTAGTTCGTTCGGCCCACTTACAGAAACGCCGAGTAAGTTACCTAACCCAGGAATAAATTTGTAATTTTGACAGAAGCTGTACACGCGCAGTCTGTCAAATCTGCCCTTTTAACCCAGAGCTAGCTGCTAACTCTGGGTTAAGGCGTTTCTGCAAGCGCGCCTAATCAAACTAAATCTTTATCAACCGTCAAAACGTGCGCATAGTATGGCACTTGTAAGGAAACAGTGAATTGTGACGTCATAAACATTAGATTCACTTTTAGGAGCTTAATTAAGTTTTACTTATGTTTGAAGACCCTCTGTTTAATAATAAAATCAGAGAGAAATACCTTATATAAGCAACATTCCAACAACGCCGTTCTTTTTAAAATATTTCCTGCCTATAAGAACGGCATTTTATCATATGCAATATTAATTCCGCAAGTTGGTACCTTAAGATTAGTATATATAACTAGCGTATATAATATGCACGTGCACCCATCGGCTTCAACCACCAGTGGGTGCAGGGGATATCCTATTTACCCGCACACCCACTGCGTTACACGGAAATTAAAAATATTACGTATTCACCCATTGGTGGGTGAAGCCAGTGGGTGCACGTGTCACAGACTAATAAACCGTAAGGCGAAATGTCGATGAGTTGGTTTTAATTAAAAGCTAAGTACATTCTACAGCATCACAGATACTTATAAGACTATGGACTGATTTTGGTATGGTTGGTTAAAACTGACATTACTGTATTAACCGCTACTTACCCTACTCGCGAAGATGGCCGAAGTTAGACGAACGAACGAAGTTAGACGATTGCGCAAAGCGGTACAGTCCGCGAGACGTAACCTCAACTCGCAAAATTAGTACAAACCGGGTGTCAAAAGGCATCTTGAATTGACTTCAATGTGCGCGGGACGCATGGCGCTTCAGGCCGGTTCTTTACACTCGTGTCCATTCGCAGTTAAAAAGCTGAGCTTAGCCTTGAGGACTGTTTCTTACAACCTTGCTAGACACGTACACGAGGCAGACTGCTTGACAGTATAAGGTATTCTATTCTGTTTGCGTCACGCACGACGATTAGTCCTGCCAACTTGAAAATCTATGTAAATTCTTTTCATATACCCGTGTCCAGAGTCGAGGACTCACGCGTGATACAAAAATGAAAAAAAAAACTTGAGAGGTGTCAAGGGACACCCGGATGGAACAAAGTTCCTTTCGATTAATTAATTTGGCATTGTGTTCAATATTTTCACACTACAATATTAGATCTCCGTAGCCTTGTGGTTTCTACAGTCGCTAAACAGTTAAAGGTCGATGGTTCGAATCCCAGCTCGACAGACTGAATTTTCAATTTTCAATTTTATTTTAAATAATTTCTACGTGTGAAATTTTTCCCTAATTTTTTTATTTTTATTATTAATTTAATAAAAAAATTAGGGAAAAATTCCACATGTAGAAATTATTTAAAATAAAATTGAAAATAGAAAATTCAGTCTGTCGAGCTGGGATTCGAACCATTGACCCTTATCGACCTTTATGCGAATGTAGAAACCACAAGGCTACGGAGATCTTAATATTGTACTGTGAAAATATTGAACACAATGCCAAATTCACATTCAAAAAAGTGTCTGTTTTTTCCGTCTAGCCCCCTTCGGCACCGCGCGATAAGGAACTACGTTCCAAAAATTGTGAGCCGTCCTGGCAGATGTGCGAAACATCGAAATTATTTTGTACAGGTAATATCGAGCTTAGCACACACAAATGCACACTCTTTCTAAGCTATCACTAACAGAAATATTTAATTCTTAAAATTATTTCTTTTAAGTAAGACACAGGTTACGTGTACCGGAGTAAACAACACTGTTTCGTACTACATACATACATACTACTGACTCGCCGCTATAGATGTTTCACATTAAAAAGAAATGTGTTATGTGATTTGGTCACTAACAATGGGCCTCATAAAAAGTCTCACTCAGTGGGCGTTAAAGAGAGTTATGCTTCGAGTATCCCTACAAGATAAAATCAGATGGCGGTCCGTGGGAGAACCAGAGCTACCAAGGTAGCAAGCTAAGTGGACCGACAAGTTCAAACGAGTTGCAAGGAAGCGCTAAACGGTATATTCAAGAGACATACAGGGTGGCCGGTCAATTGACGTCACAAAAAAAAATTTAGGTCCAGTATGTTGTGGGGTATCCGAATCACCCCCATGTATGTTCTGCGATTGTTTATAGTTTTTGAGTTATGATTTTTTTTTCGATTTTTTGAGGACTTTCGACATGACCATATTAAAAAAATCCTAAAAAAAAAAGCAAAAGACTTTTTAGAGATTTTTTTTTTGCAACTGAATTTTCATGAGTTGTACTTTTATGCATAAAATAATCAGCTTCGTAACTTTGATGAAAGTTATGAAAATGTTGGTCTAAAGTTAAAAATTTACGTTCCGTGAATTATGACTAAAATTTTCAACTTTAAATTAAAAATCAAAACAGGTGACCTTATGATTTCTTAGTTAGTCTTAAAAGTGCGCCAGGCTATCAGCTTTCATAATAATAATAATAACGTGTTACTTAATAGGGAGAATTTGGCTAAAATCGGTCTTCAAAGACAGCAAGGTGGCAAATTCTTAAAATTAACCTACTGATTTTTTTATCATTGCTAAGGCTAATTAATGATTTGAGAATGCTGGAAACCTATCGTGTTGGTTGGATGACGAAAGTTTTAAGTAAGAAGTAGATCATAATGTAAATCCTTGAATGATTCCTGGTCAACGCGGCAATCGTGAGGGAATCTTTAGAGCAGACCTGGATCGCACAGAAGTGGTGGTGGAAGCGGTTCAGCGAAATTCGTCTACGAGTACGAGAGCTATGGCTCGTGCTTTAGACATCCCAAGGACTTCTAAATTAGCCAACTGATTAAAAAAAAATTTATCATTCCTATGGCTAATTTAATGATTAGAGAATGCTGGAAACCTATCGTGTTGGTTGGATGACGAAAGTTTTAAGTAAGAAGTAGATCATAATGTAAATCCTTGAATGATTCCTGGTCAACGCGGCAATCGGAATCTTTAGAGCAGACCCGGATCGCACAGAAGTGGTGCTGGAAGCGGTTCAGCGAAATCCGTCTACGAGTACGAGAGCTATGGCTCGTGCTTTAGACATCCCAAGGACTTCTACCCAAGACATTCTTCATGATGAAGGATACCACGCGTTCCACTTACGACGAGTCCAAGCTTTACAGCCGACAGACCACCAACTTTCCTTATCCAACCAACACGATAGGTTTCCAGCATTCTCTAATAATTAAATTAGCCATAGGAATGATAATTTTTTTTTAATCAGTTGGCTAATTTAGAAGTCCTTGGGATGTCTAAAGCACGAGCCATAGCTCTCGTACTCGTAGATGGATTTCGCTGAACCGCTTCCAGCACCACTTCTGTGCGATCCGGGTCTGCTCTAAAGATTCCCTCACGATTGCCGCGTTGACCAGGAATCATTCAAGGATTTACATTATGATCTACTTCTTACTTAAAACTTTCGTCATCCAACCAACACGGGTTTCCAGCATTCTCAAATCATTAATTAGCCTTAGGAATGATAAAAAAATCAGTAGGTTAATTTTAAGAATTTGCCACCTTGCTGTTTTGAAGACCGATTTTAGCCAAATTCTCCCCATTAAGTACCACGTTATTATTATTATTATGAAAGCTGATAGTCTGGCGCACTTTTAAGACTAACTAAGAAATCATAAGGTCACATGTTTAGATTTTTAATTTAAAGTTGAAAATTTTAGTCATAATTCACGGAACATAAATTTTTAACTTTAGACCAACATTTTCATAACTTTCATCAAAGTTATGAAGCTGATTATTTTATGCATATAAGTACAACTCATGAAAATTCAGTTGCAAAAAAAAAAATCTCTAAAAAGTCTTTTGATTTTTTTTAGGATTTTTTTAGTATGGTCATGTCGAAAGTCCTCAAAAAATCGAAAAAAAAAAATCATAACTCCAAAACTATAAACAATCGCAGAACATACATGGGGGTGATTCGGATACCCCACAACATACCGGACCTAAATTTTTTTTTGTGACGTCAATTGACCGGCCACCCTGTATATCCAGCAGTGGACAGCTATAATTTTATAAAAATGCAGAAGAATGTGATGTTTGAAGCACGCTTGCAGACTAATCCGCGTGCGTGACCTAATATGCATACGTCTCATAACGTCCTAAATCTTGAAGCAGAATTGTCCACACTAATTAAGTGTTAACGCGTGTGTAGTATTCGCGCGTTGTATTCGCTTCAGCCAGTCATGTAGGCCGGTACCGGCGCGCGTTCTGCAGGAACGTTTCGTATTGCCAGTTCTCGTAGTTCATTATGTGTTTTCCGTTCATAATTGTGTGAACTGTCACTTTCTCATTGTACTTGAGATTCGGCAGCAGCTGCAAGCAATCGGAAAAGATGTAGGGTTTAAATACGACTTCGATCTCATTTTCGGGCGTTGAGGGTTCTATTCCAGGCACGCATCTCTAACTTTTCGAACATGCACGTTTCAAGCTATTAAATATCTCTCGCTTTGACAGTGAAGGAAAACAGATTGGCGTGAGAAAATCAGCACGTCTGAGAGCTCTCCATAATGTTCTCAAAGGTGTGTATGCATTGATATTGGCGACTGGAGAGCGATATAGGCCACTTTTTATCCCGGAAAAACAAAAAAAATGTGTGTGTCGTAGAGCACTCGCTTGGAAGGAAGATCCTTTTAATAATAAATAAAATAATAAAAAATAATCTGGAGTCTGGGTTCGAACCCCCGAACCGATAGTTTCACTTCTTCGTTTAACCGCTACGCCACCAAAGCTATGACGAAACGTGTGTAATTAATACACAAAGGTCGTGAAGAAAAAAATTCTTACACTTTTTTTCGCCTAACCCCCATCCGCCAAGTCCGTACCGTCCGTTTAGGACCTTTGTTCCAAAAATTTTTGAAAACCTAAAGGACCCCTTACTCTAACTTGAGCCGTATGCGTCAGGACCTGGAACAGGTTACGACCCTCAGCCATGAAGGCGACGGGACAGAGACAGATGGTGGAATGCTGTACTGACCGTGGGAGTGAGCAGGAAGTACTGCGAGGCCTCGCCCTGCGTGGTGATCTGCACCAGCATCTCCAGCATGCGGCGCTCGTTCACCGCGTCCATGCCTTGGTTGATCTCGTCCACGCATCTGTCACATAATCAAACGATGTATATGTACTATAGTTTGAGCGGGAGAGCTAGGCACCCCCTGAGGTATGTGGGCGGTGAGACGGGGGAGGTAAACAATCTTGTAGCTAACTCAGTCTGCCGTCGACCACGGCGACGGTCACACGTCTTAGTTGTTTGCGCCCCTTTGTCCCAAACACACACGAGATAAAATATCCTGAGATGGGTCCGCCAATTCCACGTAATGTGAAAAATGTTATTTATACTGTGCAGTTTTTTTTCTCAAACGAAAGGGTGACAAGGAAAGTATAGAACACAAATATGATATGAACATTAATAAATTAGTGGCAGAGGCTACTGTATCGTAAATAATAAAATGTACTCATTTTAGATATGCGTTTATTCTTGTTTAACCAGGAAATAATTTTTTGTTATAATTACCCATTACATTTATTAAGACATTTTCCGACATGTTATCCTGAGATTTTTCTTCCCTAAAATATCTCATATGCGTCTAGGCAACGTCTTGTCAATCGCGCCCTCCCCCGTCTCACCGCCCACATACCTCAGGCGGTGCCTAGCTCTTGCGCTCAGACTATAGTATTAGATTTGCGGTTACGAAAACTTATCATGTTCAACTGAGTTGTTGTGAATTCACTACACTAAGTTTTAGTGTGGTGTCGCATTCGCGACGTATGGACGCGGGCGCTATTTATGCGATAAAGCTTTACCTACCTAATTGTGAATTGAAAAGCCAACAATACCTATATTCAAGTAAGTAACAAAAAATATACAATGTATATTATAGTGAATAATTAGTTAGCGTACATATAATTCGTAACACTAGATACGAAAGATTTTCAAATACTTTTCTTGTATTATTTAGCCACCATATCAGTTGTCTCTGTCACCTTCGCACCGGCAGACATTAAAGCAATTTCAAGCAAGCTCAAGCTGCCCACAAAATTCCCCCATTTTACCCCTTTAGGGATTGAT
This sequence comes from Oeneis ivallda, assembly GCA_029955525.1. Lineage (NCBI taxonomy): Eukaryota > Metazoa > Arthropoda > Insecta > Lepidoptera > Nymphalidae > Oeneis > Oeneis ivallda. Next base: position 17,572,449 of record JARPMR010000007.1, read on the forward strand.
TGTCAAAAATTCTTTCTTAGCGGACGCCTACGTTATAATAGCTATCTGTATGTCAAATTTCAGCCCGATCCGTCCAGTGGTTAGAGCTTTGCGTTGACAGATCTGTCAGTCAGTCCTTTTCCTTTTATAATTTAGATTTGAAGGGCCACATTTGACATACGAGTGTCTCTGGCACTAATAATAATCTTAATTTAGGTATATAAATTACGTGTCACGTTGTTTGTCCGCGATGGACTCCTAAATTACTAAACCGATTTTGATCAAACTTCGTAACTATCCGTAATTTGGTCCAACTTGAAAGATTCGTTTTATTTATATAGGTAAGTTGGCGGTACGAAGTTCGCCGGGTCAGCTAGTTATTATAGATATGCAGGAAGTGCCACAAAGAATCAACGATCAATTGTCAACTAGTTCTACTCACTAATTTTAGTTTCTTGGACACTCGTAACTATTTACAGCGCCAAAAATGGCGTCAACCAAGTAGGTAGAAAAAACATGACAGCAGCCTGTCCAATGTTATTCATAGCTTAATTATAGAGGGCAGTGGCTGTGTGGGGCACATAGTTCGAAGAGCTGATGGTCGTTGGGGTTCCAAGGTGCTGGAGTGGCGACCCCGCGCCGGGAAGCGCAGTGTTGGCAGACACCCTACAAGGTGGACCGACTACATCAAACGAGTCGCAGGGAGCCGCTGGATGCAGGCGGCGCAAGATCGAGGCCTGTGGAAGTCCATGTAAGAGACACATGTCCAGCAGTGGACGTCCATCGGTTGATAAGGTCCGTACCTGAAGGGCACATCGGACTTGAGCGCCTGCAACGCCATCAGGTAAACGGCCGTGGTGAGCGCGCGCTCGCCGCCCGACTGCTGCTGGCGCGTCAACGCAGACAGCTGCTCCTCAGCACGGAACTTCACCAGGATGTCGATGCCGTACAGGTCGAAGTCGTCCTGTAGGACAGGGTTACGTAGTGTTATAACTATCATCATCATCATCAGCAGCAGCAACAGCAGCAGCAGCAGCAGCGATCCATCAAGTGCTCACACTATTGAGCGCAGGCCTCTCAGAGAAGGGTATAGACCACGCTGTCCCAATGCTCCGAGAAAATTATGGAGAACTAGACGTCATCTTCATTATCATTAACAACCCATCAACGGCTCACTATTGAGCGCAGGTCTCTCAGAGAAGGTATAGACCATCCATCACACTGTCCCAATGCAAATTGGCAGATTTCAGACACCTTCGAGAAAATTATGGAGAACTAGACGTCATCTTCATTATCATTACACTAGCGGCACGCTATGATAGCCGGTTTGACGTTTGTCCGCTCATGAAGTTCCGTATTAATTGATAACGACTTTGAAGGAAATAATTGTATTACTTTATTGACGATAGTGATGTGCAGAGATTCATAAATTTTATCGAATGTAGTTTTAGGTTTAGGACTCAAAATTTATTTATTAAATTGATTTCTAAAATGTATACAAGTGTAGAAAAATCAGTTTGCACCATTTAAGGGGTGAATGTACTTGTGAATATGAACAATTTTCAAAATGCAATGCTAAAATTATTAGAAGAAGCTTGTGAACATGTGACTAAAGGAGACTGGGAAAAGGTTGTGAATAGAACTGTTAAATTAATAAGGGAAGATTATGAAAGAGATGTGAAAATAGATAATATTATAGAAAACGAACATATAATTATTAATGTAGGTGATGATAGCAGTGACGACAGTGAAAATAGTAGTATGGACGAATCTGATTAATTATGGCCTTTTGTGGCACCTTTTTTGGTATCTTTTGTATTCATATGTTTCTTGTGTGCATATAAAGTATGTATATTCATTTTCATTCAAATATTCAGTTCGTTCAAATAAATTAAATAAACATATACATTTTTGTTTTATTAAACCTATTTAATCAGGTACAAAAACAAAACTTAATTGTTTTTTGTTCGAGAATAAATTGACATTCCACATCACTATTGTAATGTGTCAAACCGGCCATCATAGCGTGCCGCTAGTTTAACAAACCCATCAACGGCTCACTATTGAGCGCAGGTCTCTCAGAGAAGGTATAGACCATATCCATCACACTGTCCCAATGCAAATTGGCAGATTACAGACACCTTCGAGAAAATTATGGAGAACTAGACGTCATCTTCATTATCATTAACAACCCATCAACGGCTCACTATTGAGCGCAGGTCTCCTCTCAGAAAATGGTATAGAGCTATAGGCCATCCACCACGCTGCACTGTCCCAATGCGAATTTTAAATATTGAATAGAATCAGACTTCACTTTGCGGAATTCCATATTTCAAAAAATTAATATACCTAAGCTCCGCCAAACAGAATAAATCTTTTAATACTCAACATACGGTTACCACGGACGTACGCTTTAATGGGCAATACCAATGCGAATTGGCAGACTTCAATATAATTTACATCATATAATATAATAATTATACATCATCAGCAACCCATTAACGGCTCATTACTGAGCGCAGGTTTCTTCTCAGAGAAGGGTTTTTATGCTATAGTCCATCACGCTGTCCTAATGTGAATTGGCAGACTTCACACACCTTTGAGAACATTAGAGAACTCTCAGGCGTGCAGGTTTCCTCACGATTCTTTCCTTCACCGTTGAAGCGTGTGATATTTAATTGCTTAAACACATAACTCAAAAGTCAGAGATGCGTGGCTGGGATCGAACACGAGACCCCCAAAATAGGAGACAGCAGGCCTAACCACTAGGCTATCATTATACCATTAAAATAAAGACTGCTGCCACACTATTGCACTATTGCTTTTTCGAGCCTCTTCATGTTATCCATCGTTGGATATAGGCCTCCTCATGTGCAGGCAATTCTTTTCGATTTTGAGGCAGTATCAATAAATTATCATAATCATTTAGATTGAAAGGAGAATGATAGTAAGGGCATAATATTACATTCCATACCAGATTTGCCATTTTAGACAAAATTGTGGTACTTATATTAAAATAAATCTTACCTCACCGCCCTTCTTAACAAGCTGTACCTCCCCGGCGCAGTTTAATTTGGCGAACATATCTGCAAAATTCGCGTTGATGTGCTGAATTAATTCTTCCAATCTCGGCAGCCACTGCGACCTATTAGATAAAATTAAAAAAAATGTGGTTAAAATGAATATATTTTTTTTACTTACCTGATTCGTCAAATCGTATTGGGCCAGCGTGGTGGTCCATAGACCACCACGCTGGCCCAATACGATTTGGCGGACTTCACACACCTTCGAGAACATTATGGAGAAAAGTGTGCAGGTTTCCTCACGATGTTTTCCTTACCGTTGAAGCATGTGATATTTAATTGATTAAACGCACATAACTCCGAAAAGTCAAGAGGTGCGTGCCCGGGATCGAACCTGCGTCCATGCCAAGCCCAATGTAAATTGGTAGACTTCACACACCTTTGAGAACCTAATGAAGAGCTCTAAGGCGTGTAGGTTTCCTCACGATGTTTGGCTTAACTGTTGAATTTATTGAATTTATAGTATTCACAACTCACTTTATCTTATTCAAATTTTTCTCAAGTTCTCTTCTATTTTTTTCTGAGTTTCGCACAGCTGTGTCCAGTTTATTGATCTGTTTTTCTTGTAGTTCGTATTGTTTGGTTATCTGAAATTTAGAAAAATATTTAACTTAATTGTTGAGTAAATTGAATGTATATTTATCAGTTTAATTGTATGTGTTTTTATAAGGTACTCATTCGATTTATAAATAAGATGACGTCATAATGTTCCTAGGAAAATAGGCTATGGGTGTGTTCCGAAATACACTGGACCACTGTAAGATGTGACGGCAATCGAGTAATACTGTGAAGCCGTTAATTTTTAGTTTACTTTAATGGTTACTGTTTAAACGGAACGCTGTCCAGTATTCTGTCATCCCCTGTCAATTTTTGATCAAATGATAAAAGCACTGAGAGCACCTTACCTCGAAAGCGCACATCTTTGTATGGGAGTCCCGACTCTTAAAACGTAGTAAACGTAGTGATTACATTCTCTTTGCCATAGACTAATACTACTTATAACACAAACCTGCTCGTCTTCCCTGCCCAAAAGCCCCATCCTGGTCCGCAGTTCGGAGCAATGCTCGTCTATCGCCTGCGAATTACTCGGCAGAGCATCGAATATCTCCTTATTGGGAAAGCCGGTTTCGTTCGGCAGTTTGTTGTTACAACACCGTCTTATTTCCATCTGCTTTTGTTTGGCCGAAGTCGTCGCGGATTCTAGCAGATTTTTTATTTTTTTCAATATTTCCTAGAACAAGCAATTCTTTAAAAAAAAAAAACTGATTCTCCTCTCCCCTCCGAATAAGCGGAAAGCTTTTGTTACGAGTGGGTAGGACAATTCAGTTTTCAGTCCGCACCCTTAACCGTTGGGCTATTGCAGTAAATATTATGTTAACATTAGTTGATGCCCTGTGCTTTTTGAGCTCTTTGATTTTCTCTGGACTAAAAAGGACTCTTCGGTTCGGCTCTTGTTGGTGACTGCCCTCGCGCTATTACTTTGTTTTCGCTTAGCGTTTTTTCTTACTTTCTTCCTTTTTGCTCGGCTTCTAAGGGTCCTAATGTGATGAGATTATATTATTTATTATAATAGTATATAGGTTTACACATACCTCCATTTCACGGCATTCTTTTAAACGTTCTCTCAGTTGAGCTTCCTTATCCACTATCGCATTCCTGCTGATTTGTAATTTCATCTACATATTATACAGAAAAAATATAATTAATAACAAGAAAAAAACTGTTATCCAAGTGTCGGCGACTAGGATTAAGATTATTTTTTATAACGTCTTCCTTTTTTGAAGTCGGTTGAAAATTTAGAACAAAGAACTATTGTGTGCTTTTAATTTGTATAAGTTACACTGAAATTTATGGGTGCGTCAAGTGCGGTGACTGGAATAAAAAGTCTCACTGTGTGATCGAGAGCACTTATGAGGGTTTCACGCACAGATTTTTTTGGCGCCGAGTCTCAACTGCTAATGTAATAAATTTAAATGTGTCCTTAGCAGTTTTTAACTTTTGTTAAAGTAATAAGTTGTTTTAAAATTATGAGGTGTTAGAAATACGTTAAAATAAAGACTTACAAAGGGCTTATTCACTGGCGATCGTGAGAATATTAGAGTACTCCTACGAGAGTTTTGTTTAAATACTGAAGGAAAGAACGATCGCCAGTCAGTCAACCCAGAGCACTGCAATTGGAAACTATACTTTTATTTCCAAAAGTACCTCTCTCTTCTGCTATACCAAATTAGTCTACCTGTCGCGGTAGAGGTGCACGACAGGGGTGCACGGGACGGGACGCCTACCAGTGCAAAACGGCGGGCCTTACTCTGCCCCGCTAACTCCGCGTCCCGTCAACTTTTGCGGGACAAGTTCCCGGGCGTCGTCGTGTATACGAAGCTTAAACCGACGCGCCGCAACAGATGGTCCTTCGAGCCGGATCCCTGAAGACGAATTCCTGGAACTGCAAATTGAAGACTTCGAAAGGCTGAAGCTACGAATCGGGTCCGAGAGACATGCCTCTCACCAGGTCCCAGAAGGTTAAAGATGTGCCCCTAAGTGCAAGCTCAACTGCATCACAGTATGCTGAAGAGAAGAGTGAGCACACCAGATCAGAGGGGTCCACATCAGTTATGACTTCGGAAGCCACGGCATCGAATATTTCTTCGAAAGCTTCAATCGCGGAATCATCAGGAATCACCGTGACAGAATCTACTATAGCTACGAAGATGAGATCTACAGAAAACAGTGCTAGACTCAAACAACTGCAGACGACTGAAGGGGAGAACCAGAACAGATCCCTGATGATTGAAAAACCAGGTGGTTCAAATCGCGCATCAGTCAAGTCAGTTCGAACAAAGAGTTCTGCTGCCAGATTACGCAACTTGGAAGCAAGGGAAGAGCTGGCGCGTTTAGAATTGGAGCGCATTGAAGCAGCAGCTAATCTGGCCCGAATCAGACTCAAGAAACAAACAATTGAAGATTCAGCTTCAGAAGACGATCTGGATGAAGAACTAGACGACAGAGCATCGCGTGTTCAGAACTGGATCCAGACGTCTCCTTTGGAAGATATAAAGATATCAAGCCAGAAAAAGATCTTCAAGAAAACCAAGGGATCGTGGAGACAGAACAGCCCCTGATGTCTACGATCCAGACCCTCGCAGATGCCCACGAAGATAAAGAACCAGCAGATCTTGTGCTGATGTCACAATTCCTGAACAAGCAAGCAGACACGTGTGGAGCTTATGCACCTTCAGAAAAGAAGAAACAGCAACGTGGACGTGAAGCAACTCACACCACCAGAGAAGAAGAAGAAGATGAACCTCAACGAACAAAGAAAGAGGTCAATAAAGAAAAGAAATGGACTTGCATAAGCTGTCAAGGTGATCACTACTTGACAGAGTGCCAACGCTTCCTGAAGATGCCCGTTGAAGAGAGATGGGCACTAGGAGTCAAGCAACGCATCTGCTTCAAGTGCTTAAGGGGAAGGCACAGAAAAGAAAAGTGCAGAAAACCAGCTTGCAAGTCCTGCAAGCTATGGCATCATTTCCTGCTTCACTCTGAGCAGAGAAGCTCAGAACAGAAGAGTGAAGCTACAAATGCAGCACATGGCCAGGAGGAAAAATACACAAAATCTATCCAGGCCCTGATGGCAGAACAAGGGTTGCCGACGTCGAGACAAGAGGAGTGCTACGACGACCCAGTTCTAGAAAAGTAGTGCTAGTACCATCGCCGTGACTGAAGATTGGTGCTACGCATAAGGGGGAGATTGTCGGCGACTAGGATTAAGATTATTTTTTATAACGTCTTCCTTTTTTGAAGTCGGTTGAAAATTTAGAACAAAGAACTATTGTGTGCTTTTAATTTGTATAAGTTACACTGAAATTTATGGGTGCGTCAAGTGCGGTGACTGGAATAAAAAGTCTCACTGTGTGATCGAGAACACTTATGAGGGTTTCACGCACAGATTTTTTTGGCGCCGAGTCTCAACTGCTAATGTAATAAATTTAAATGTGTCCTTAGCAGTTTTTAACTTTTGTTAAAGTAATGTTGTTTTAAAATTATGAGGTGTTAGAAATACGTTAAAATAAAGACTTACAAAGGGCTTATTCACTGGCGATCGTGAGAATATTAGAGTACTCCTACGAGAGTTTTGTTTAAATACTGAAGGAAAGAACGATTGCCAGTCAGTCAACCCAGAGCACTGCAATTGGAAACTATACTTTTATTTCCAAAAGTACCTCTCTCTTCTGCTATACCAAATTAGTCTACCTGTCGCGGTAGAGGTGCACGACAGGGGTGCACGGGACGGGACGCCTACCAGTGCAAAACGGCGGGCCTTACTCTGCCCCGCTAACTCCGCGTCCCGTCAACTTTTGCGGGACAAGTTCCCGGGCGTCGTCGTGTATACGAAGCTTAAACCGACGCGCCGCAATACCAAGTACAAAAAATTTGATTTAACATTCATCATATTGTTTTTTTTCCTATAAAATTCAGTTTAGTCAGCCGAACCATAAAAATAATAAATTAATCGATTGAAACCCTCTGTCAAAATAGACGCTACGACGGAACATACGTAATGGACATGTCGCAGTAAGATAGTTAGTAAGAAGACGTGTTAGCTATAAACCTAGGTTTATAGCTATATGCCGGAATACAGCTATAAGAAAGCGATTCATAGCTATCTTACTAGGAATATAGCTATAATACGAACGCGATCTAGTAATATAGCTATCTGACTAGACTAATCCAGTAAAATGGTTATAAAAGTATACATTTTCTTTGATTTGCACAACTGGTTACTAGTTTTTAAACCCCGATATAAAATTAGGCGTGTTTTGATGCGATTTTTTCTGTTTGAAAGCTGACGTGATCGAGATCGATCTTAGCTATAATTTATGAAGATCTGTTGAGGCATTTGCATCAGCTCATGCAATTCCCAAGCACTTCCAAGAATCTTGCCTAACAAGTACTATGTTTGCCAAAATCTAAAGTTAGGTTAGGTTGGGGTTCGACATGAACACTCAGGTTCTCTCACTCGGCTGCAGGCCGGGTACTTAGGTTCTATTTGGTCAATATACCTAAGTTAAGTATGCACGCATATCTGATTATACCAAACGGAACCTAAGTGCCACCTGTCTATAACTTTAGATTTTGGCAAACATAGTACTTGTATAGGAAGAACTAGTTTAGCTTAGGCAAAAATAGTTTGTCCTGAAATCGGGTTTAGCCGGTAATACTTCTTCAACCATTTTACTAGATTAGTCTAGTCAGATAGCTATATTCCTAGATTGCGATCGTATTATAGCTATATTCCGGCATAGCTATAAACCTAGGTTTATAGATATAACACGGCTTGGACTATCTTACTGCGACACATACATAGGTACAATACAAACATACATACATTGACTGCTAAAATACAATCCTTGTCGGGTAAAAAAGGGCACCTCATGGAAATGATACAGCCATCTGCAAAGTCCTATGACCATCGGTTCAATAGAAAATCAAGTCTGAAACATCTATTTTACGTTTCCTTACACAAGAGGATTTGGAGTTGGCCGGAGCAAAAGTACCTAACCTATGTCACTAACAAAAAATTACGATAATCCGTAGCTTTGTTGGAGACTGATTGAAGGACAACCCAACATCAAGTTCTCTATTACATTTATTAGTCGAGATACATCTTTATCAACCGAAAGGCGTCTACTGCAGGAGAAAGGTCTTTTGCATGGCCTTCCACAGGCCTCGGTCTTGTGACGGCCCTGCGACTCGTATGATGTAGGTCCACCTAGTGGGGTGTCCCGTGTCGCCTCTAGCCCCTTGGGATACTCACCGAACACAATTCCTTATTCATAACTTTTTTCTGCAGGCGCTTCATAACGCCGTACAAGTCTTGATGCAGCTCGCGCTGTTTTTTAACACGTTCCTTGCGTTTCGCCTTGCACGCCGCCTTCTCAGCTTCCAAGTCGAAAGTGCTCTCGTTCCTTAAGTATTTGATTTTCTCAATTTGCGAAGTTATATCACGTGAATTTGTTATTATCTGTAATAAAAATAGTCGCTTAAACTGGTCGAAAATGGATACAACCTACTCATATTACAAATGCGAAAGTTTGTAAGGATGGATGGATGGATGATTGTTACTCCTTCACGCCACAACGAATTAACCGATTTGGCTGAAATTTGGAATTATGATAGCTTACATCCAGGACTAACCCATAGGTTACATTTTATCCCGAAAAATTAAAGAGTTCTCCCGGAAATTAAAACCTTAATCCACGCGGACGAAGTCGCGTGCGTCATCTAGTATATAATTTCAGTGCTGACGGGCAGTTGGGCCGCGGCCGTGGCGCAAAATGGTCAACACATACATATATTATATTGTATGTGTGTATCGGCCATTAGGCCGATGTGCAATATAATATATCGCCGGGTACTGTATGTACTACTACTATATACTGTATATATATATATCCCCACTGTCCACGTGATAATTGGCATATCATCTCAAACCCACATACATACATAAATACAAGTTGGGGGACCTAGGGACCTCACCGTTCTAATAGATTCCTCAATTTGTTTCTTAGCACTGCATAGCTCCTTGAGGTTATTTTCTAACTCGCCCAGTTGCGTATCTATCCTTTGTATCTCTTCCCTTTTCGACGACTCCATTTTCACTAACTTAGCCAATCTTAAAAGAAGCATTTGTATTATGTAATTAATATTGTTAATATAATCAATTCCCAAGAAATTAGTTTAAGTAGTTGTTTTTGAGCGAACACGAAGTGCTTTAAGTCATTTCAGATTCGCACAGCCAAGGTCTGGAACGCTTTTCCGAGATCTGTGTTTCCTAACACGAACAGTTTGAGTATCTTTAAAGCAAGAGTGAATAGGCATCTTCTAGGGCCTAGAATCTAGGCAATCGCGTTCCACCTTAGGCCACATCATCACTTTCCATCAGGTGTGAGTGGTCAAGCGTGTGCCTATATGTTTAAAAAAAACACGTCTAGACTCAACCACCGGTTCCGAAAGCATATTCTGCTGAGAAGAGCCCGCAAGAAACTCAGCAGTTTCTCTTTTCAAAACAAAACTTTACAATATCATTACAGGTATTACAATGTAATAAGTTATTATTATCTTGTGAAAAGCTGGATGCCAAGCTCCCATACAACTCTGCCATTAAGAAATTCATTAACTTTGAAATAACCGCGATAAAAATGTGTGTTTAAAGTGCAATGGCAAATCTATCTATGCATATAATATAATGGCATTCCGAACCAGTGGTAGATCCACTTGACGATTCTAAAGGGCAATGGCAAATCTATCTATGCATAAATAATGGCATTCCGAACCAGTGGTAGAGCCACTTGACGATTCTTAAGTGCAATGGCAAATCTATCTATGCATAAATAATGGTATTCCGAACCAGTGGTAGATCCACTTGACGATTCTAAAGTGCAATGGCAAATCTATGTATGCATTAAAAATGGCATTCAGAACCATTGGTAGATCCACTTGACGATTCTAAAGTGCAATGGTTAATCTATCTATGCATTAATAATGGCATTCCAAACCAGTGGTAGATCCACCTGACGATTCTAAAGTGCAATGGCAAATCTATCTATGCATAAATAATGGTATTCCGAACCAGTGGTAGATCCACTTGACGATTCTTAAGTGCAATGGCAAATCTATCTATGCATAAATAATGGTATTCCGAAGCAGTGGTAGATCCACTTGACGATTTTAAAGGGCAATGGCAAATCTATCTATGCATAAATAATGGCATTCCGAACCAGTGGTAAATCCACTTGACGATTCTAAAGTGCGATGGCAAATCTATCTATGCATAAATAATTGTATTCCGAACCAGTGGTAGATCCACTTGACGATTCTATAGTGCAATGGCAAATCTATCTATGCATAAATAATGGTATTCCGAACCAGTGGTAGATCCACTTGACGATTCTTAAGTGCAATGGCAAATCTATCTATGCATAAATAATGGTATTCCGAACCAGTGGTAGATCCACTTGACGATTCTAAAGTGCAATGGCAAATCTATCTATGCATTAAAAATGGCATTCAGAACCATTGGTAGATCCACTTGACGATTCTAAAGTGCAATGGTTAATCTATCTATGCATTAATAATGGCATTCCAAACCAGTGGTAGATCCACCTGACGATTCTAAAGTGCAATGGTTAATCTATCTATGCATTAATAATGGCATTCCGAACCAGTGGTAGATCCACTTGACGATTCTAAAGTGCAATGGTAAATCTATCTATGCATAAATAATGGCATTCCGAACCAGTGGTAGATCCACTAGACGATTCTAAAGTGCAATGGTAAATCTATGTATGCATAAATAATGCCATTCCGAACCAGTGGTAGATCAAACCACTGGACGGATCGGGCTGTTTGGCATACAGATAGCTATTATAACATAGGCATCCGCTAAGAAAGGATTTTTGTAAATTCAACCCCTAAGGGGGTAAAATAGGGGTTTGAAAAATCGATCTTAACGTGAGCAATAGCTAGTACTATATAAACTTTTATACTCACACAAAGTACTACTAGTATATAACTTTAATATATATATAGCTGTTCGTGCTGATTCACTGATTCACTGACTGATTGATCACCTCTCCTGTAAAATTTTGTATGAAAAAATTTTTTTTCACTGATTGTTTCGTACAGAAGACAAAAATTCATTCGGAGGAAAATTATGGAGAGAGCTGATGATTGAGGATTTCGGAGACGGGTGAAGAGCACGGCCAGGGTATCGAAGATAGGTGGGGGGTGCTCGAACAAATATCACTCGAAACCTCATCCAATTCGCAGCGAGCTGAAAAAAAATTCAAAATGGCGGAAAAAAGATGGCCGCCATACAAATTTCTTCGGTGTCTATCTCGGGGAGTATAAAAGATGGAAGAGGGGTTTCTTGGCAAAAGATGATCAGGGCCTAAAGGTCTATTTGATGAATAGAAAAAAAATCCAAGATGGCGGAATTTTTTTTTCTTCATACAAAATATATGGCGAATATTGAAGAGACTATAAGCCGGGAATCATGCAAGACTTTGATACGGTTCCTTTTCAAGATTTGTTTTTATTGAAGAATTTTCATTATGACAAATGATGATATATGATGATCGAGGGTTAGGAAGGTGGGTGAGGAGCACGGCCATGGTAATGAAGATAGGTGGGGGTGCTCGAAAAAAAGTCACTCGAAACCTCATCCAATTGGCCGTGAGCTGAAAAAAAATCAAAATGGCGGAAAAAAGATGGCGGCCATACAAACTTCGTCGGTGTCTATCTCGAAGAGGATAAAAGATGGAAGAGTCGTTTCTGGGCAAAATATGATCAGGACCTAAAGGTCTACTCGATGAATAGAAAAAAATTCAAGATGGCGGATTTTTTTTTCCATACAAAATATATGGCGAATATTGAAGAGGCTAGAAGCTGAGAACTATGCAAGACTTTGATACGGTTCCTTTTCAAAATTTGTTTTTATAAAAGAATTCTCAATCTGACAAATGATGAGATATGATGATCGAGGGTTTGGAAGGTGGGTGAGGAGCACGGCCAGGGTATTGAAGATAGGTTGGGGGTGCTAGAACAAAAGTCACTCCAAACGTCATGCAATTGGCAGTGAGCTGAAAAAAAATTCAAAATGGCGGATTCAAGATGGCTGCCATACAAATTTCAAAGGCGTCTATCTCGGAGAGTATAAAAGATGAAAGAGTGGTGTTTGGGTAAAAAATGATCAAGACCTGAAAGTCCACTTGACGATAGAAAAACCGCGGTCCGCTTGCGGGCCGCGCACCCACGCGCCCTACTAGTATCTTATATAACTTTTTAAACTCACTCTTTTTTCCAGCTGTTGATTTGTTCGACATCAATGTTGTCCGAGTTGGCCAGAAGTTTGGCGGGACCTATTTCCCTTGTCGAACTAGACTTAGCATTGCTGTATGCCGATATGCGAATCGAAAATAAGTGGTTTTCTGTAAAAAAATATATTCAGTTTTATTATTATTATTAAAATTACAACTAGCTTATTATACTTAGTTATTAAGCACACGATTTCGTCCGCGAGGAATAACTTTTTAAAATCCCGCGGGAACTCTTTGATTTTTCGGGATAAAATAATAGCCCATATCTCTGTGGCCATCAACTACATACCCATGCAAAAAATCACGTCGATCCATAGCTCTATTTCAACGTGATTAAAGGACAAACCAAATAAAAATATATAATTTTTTTTTTTAAAAACGACCAAACGACACTACAAAGTCTAAAATAATTTTAGTTCGTACAGGTCGAAGTGGAAGTTACAACTAAAATGGAGATAGGCAGGACATGTCGCTAGAATGAACGACCAGAGATGGACACGCGCAGTAACTATATGGTCGGGCCCTATAGGGAAGAGACGAGTCGGTAGACCAAACTCACGCTGGCGTGATGACTTAATACCCATAGCTGGAAAACAATGGTTAGAGTCTGCAAAGGATAGACCAAAATGGCAGAAACTGGGGGAGGCCTATACCCAATTAGAGGGATCCTTATAAAAAAAAAGCAGAGTTACATAATAGTTCGTAAATAATTAATAATATTATGTACTAACATTAGGTTAAGCGATTAAATATGTAACTGTTACTAACATTAGATTTAGAATTTAACTGTAATTAGTGAAATAAGGAAATAAAGGCTAATAATAATAATAATGACAAGTCGAAGTCGGGTTTATTTTTATCGTTTCTATTGAGGCCCGCCCGACATCAACTTCCTTCGCGACGCCCACTGCACTCACCTGTGAAGAACTTTTTAATATTCGGAGGCACCTTGTCACTGTTTTCGTAGGTGTGCTGGTTGCCTATAGGTATCTTGTGTATATTGTACTGCTTGCACAGGTACCGCAGTATTGCATCCGGGGCTGTGATCGTGTCCACCAGGTACGTTTGGAAACCGAGGTGACTGTGACAACAGCACAATAAAGTTAGTTTTATGTAAGATCTTAATTCAAAGAAAAAGTAATGTTTCTTTGCTATAATCTGTCAAAACAAAATAAATCTTTTTAAACACTTGACGAATACATTTCGCTCCGATACCGGAGCATCATCAGATCTTGACTCCACAATGCACAATTGAAAATATTTATTCTGTTTTGGCGGATTACAGCAAAGGCATATTACTTTTTCTTTGAATATCATGGAATTCCGTAAATTAACACCTGCTTTTATTCACCATCATCATCATCAATAGCCTATAACAGTCCACTGCTGGATTAAAGGCCTCTCCCAACGGGAGGGTTTGCCCATAATCACCACGCAGGGCAGACGGGTTGGTGATCGCAGTACATGGTAGTAGTAGCACAGAGGACGCTGCTGCCCGTACTTCGTTATATTCCCTGATTAGTCGCCTTGTATGACACCCGCGAGAAGAGGGGTGGTGACAACTGTATTCTGATCCGCCGTCACCACACGGCACTATCCAATGCTATGCTATTTAATAGATCTTAATTCGTTATACGCCAACAAAACAATACCTGATCACATTTTGCGACTCGTTTCGCATTTGTTTTTATAATTTGGGCCTGATTACACTAGCGGCACGCTATGATGGCCGGTTTGACACATTACAATAGTGATGTGGAATGTCAATTTATTCTCGAACAAAAAACAATTAAGTTTTGTTTTTGTACCTGATTAAATAGGTTTAATAAAACAAAAATGTATATGTTTATTTAATTTATTTGAACGAACTGAATATTTGAATGAAAATGAATATACATACTTTATATGCACACAAGAAATATATGAATACAAAAGATACCAAAAAAGGTGCCACAAAAGGCCATAATTAATCAGATTCGTCCATACTACTATTTTCACTGTCGTCACTGCTATCATCACCTACATTAATAATTATATGTTCGTTTTCTATAATATTATCTATTTTCACATCTCTTTCATAATCTTCCCTTATTAATTTAACAGTTCTATTCACAACCTTTTCCCAGTCTCCTTTAGTCACATGTTCACAAGCTTCTTCTAATAATTTTAGCATTTTTTTTGTGGTAAATGGGGGTTCTGTATTGTGTCTTGCAGCATATCGCTTAATTTGAGCCCACACCAACTCAATCGCATTATACTCACAATGGTAAGGCGGTAACCGTATAACTCTGTGCCCATGTTCTAATGCTATTTCGTCAATGACGTATCGGATCTTGGTTGGTTTGTTTTCTTTTAAAAGACGTACTAATTCCGCTTTTAACATATTCATGTTTGCATCTACGCCATTTTTACGAAGCCATGCGACGATATCAGCTTTCTTTTGGGATTGGGCAGGTGGCTTGTCAATTTGCATCGAGTGGTATGGGGCGTTGTCCATAATTATAATAGATGGTTCAGGGAGGCTACACAACATTGAGGTAAACCATTCAGTAAACTTTTCTCCATTCATGTCTTCATGATAGTCTCCAGTGGTTTTTGACGCAAAAGCCATGAGAGAACCTTCGACAAACCCGTTGATGGTTCCGGCGTGACAAATTACAAGTCGCGATCCTTTTCCTACAGGAACTTTGGAAGTAGATGCTGCTGTGTCATCGTTCCAAGAACGGCCTACAGTATGGTTAGCATTAAGCCATGTTTCATCCAAGAACACAACATTTTGCCAATTTTTGATTTCTTTCACTTGCCGTAAAAAAGTATACCTTGCCATCGCTATATCAAATCTTTCCATCAATATTTTGCGTTTGTTACATTTTTTGTATCGAAATCCAATGGTCTTCAAAATCTTCGTTAAAGAACTTTCCCCACCGAAGAATAATCCAGCTTCCTTCAGTGAATGCACCAACTTTTTTCTTGTTGGATACTCCTTCTGTAAATAGTAGCCGTAAACATGTCTTCGGATAGCATCGGCATCAAAGCTATCGATGCCTACGACTGGTTTTGCTCGTTTTCTCTTTTTTGGTGTGTGAAGTTTATTTTCTTCTGTGCCAGTCTCGCCATATTTTTTTTTAGTTATCCGTCTAACAGTTCGTTGTCCAATATTAAGCGCATCAGCTACGCGTTCAACCACTGACGTTATAGGTAAAATTGGCCCTCCATTTTGAGCTTCACGATCGAAATAGTTACGAAGGCGTATTACGAACTCACGTGTCTGACTATTTAGAACAGTTCTCTGCGTACGTTCGGTCATATCGACGAAATCCACAACAAAGGGCTTGAACAGAGTCCAAATTAACGAGCAAGGGTCAACAGTAATGCAGTATCAATATTTGAAATCCAAAGCCAGGTCAAAACTATATCACAATCGCATTGCACTGACAGTTTATACTTTTCGAAGCAACGTCAATTTTGACGCGAGTTTGCCGGAGGTAGTAGTTGTGCTAGCCAGCGATCCTATGTGACGATCGTATTAGATTCCATTTTTAAAAATTTTCAATTTAGAAAACCAAATGCCGAGTTGTGGTATATATCATATAAAAATAAAAATTTTACCTTTTGTATGAAACAGCTGATATTTTTTTGCGATTTCAGAGGTTTGTCCACATAGTGAAAATTGTTCATATTCACAAGTACATTCACCCCTTAAATGGTGCAAACTGATTTTTCTACACTTGTATACATTTTAGAAATCAATTTAATAAATAAATTTTGAGTCCTAAACCTAAAACTACATTCGATAAAATTTATGAATCTCTGCACATCACTATCGTCAATAAAGTAATACAATTATTTCCTTCAAAGTCGTTATCAATTAATACGGAACTTCATGAGCGGACAAACGTCAAACCGGCCATCATAGCGTGCCGCTAGTGTAAAGACCGATAAAACCGTTGAGCTAATGTGACCTTAAATTCCGAATAGGGAGAGCTACGTCACTTTAAACGCCTCCTAAAGAACAGGAAGATTATCTGTCGTGCGTAAGCAGAGCTGCACTCATCTCAAATACCTGATATCACCTCCACAGGAACAGGTCGATGTCTCAGTGGACTCGAAAGTGAACGCAATCAGGTCCCGCGCAGACACCGTGGCTTCCCAAGCAGCGGCGCGCGTATCATGACTACTTAAAGTTTATCTCTTGTGCGTTAGACTGAACTGCCACTAACCTCCAATGCCTGATGTCCGCCTCCTCAGTAACAGGTCGATGTCGCTGGAGGACTCGAAAGTGAACGCAATTAGGTCCCGCGCAGACACCGTGGCTTCCCAAGCAGCGGCGCGCGTACCATGGCTCCATAAATTTTATCTCTTGTGCGTTAGACTGAACTGCCACTAACCTCAAATGCCTGATATCCACCTCCTCAGTAACAGGTCGATGTCGCTGGAGGACTCGAAAGTGAACGCAATTAGGTCCCGCGCAGACACCGTGGCTTCCCAAGCAGCGGCGCGCGTACCATGGCTCCATAAATTTTATCTCTTGTGCGTTAGACTGAACTGCCACTAACCTCAAATGCCTGATATCCACCTCCGCAGGAACAGGTCCATGTCGCTGGTGGGCGTGAACGAGATCAAGTCCCGCGCGGACAGCCTGGCCTCCAAGTAGCGCGCGTATTTCGGATGTCTGAAGGCAGAGCTACACTCACCTCAAACGCCTGATGTCGTCGGATCGCTCCGGCGTTCCCATGCTCTGCACAGCATTGACCAGTTTCATGCCTTCGGCACGCACGCTCCTCAGGAACAGGTTCATGTCGCTGGTGGACTCGAACGTGAACGCGATCAGGTCCCTCGCAGACACCGTGTTCTCCAAGTAACGCGCGTACTTCGGATCCGTGAAGTTTATCTGATGTCCAAAATAGGGAACATAATGTCGCGTGTGGTAGGCATATCCCCCACTAGGTGGGCTAACGACATCAAACGAGTTGTAGGGAGCTGCTGGGTATAGGCGGCGCAAGGCCGAAGCCTATGGAATTCCATGCAAAAGCCCCTTTGTCCAACAGTGGACGTCTTCTTCTCTCTTCTTCTTCTTTATCAACCGATAGACGTCCACTGCTGGACAAAGGTCTCTTGCATGGACTTCCACAGGCCTCGGTCTTGCGCCGCCTGAATCCAGCGGCTCCCTGCGACTCGTTTGATGTCGTCGGTCCACCTGGTGGGGGGGTCTGCCAACACTGCGCTTCCCGGTGCGGGGTCGCCACTCCAGCACCTTGGGACCCCAACGACCATCAGCTCTTCGAACTATGTGCCCCGCCCATTTCCACTTCAGTATCGCGACTCGCTTAGCTATGTCGGTGACTCTGGTTCTCCTACGGATCTCCTCATTTCTGATTCGATCCAGCAGGGACACTCCGAGCATAGCTCTCTCCATCGCCCGCTGAGCGGTCCTGAGCCTACTTATGAGGCCCTTAGTTAGCGACCATGTCTCGGATCCGTAAGTCATCACTGGCAACACGCACTGTTCGAAGACTTGAGTCTTCAGGCACTGAGGAATTTTGGACGAGAAGACATCTCGGAGCTTCCCGAACGCTGCCCAGCCGAGTTGGATTCGGCGGTTGATCTCTTTCTCGAAATTGGACCTACCTAGCTGGACTGTGTGTCCCAGGTAAATATACTCGTCGACAATTTCGAGTGCAGAGTTCTCAACAATTACTGGGTGGAGCGGTGCATGAGCATTGGACATGATTTTCGTCTTGCTCATGTTCATTTTCAGGCCCACCTGTTGAGAAACCCTGCTGAGATCGTTGAGCATTGTATTGAGGTCTCTCAGAGTCTCTGCCATGACTACTATGTCATCGGCAAATCGCAGGTGAGTGATGTACTCGCCGTTTATGTTGATGCCAAGCCCGTTCCAATCCAGAAGCTTAAAGACGTCCTCCAACGCAGCGGTAAAGAGCTTCGGGGAGATAACGTCTCCCTGTCGCACTCCACGCTGCAAGTGGATTGGCCTCGTAGTCTGGTCCTGTATACGTATAGTGCTTGTATGAAAACGCCACAATGTCATTGTGGCGTTTTCATACAAGCACTTCAACACTTGGATATACCGGTAGTCAATCCGGCATCTCTGCAGCGACCTCAACACAGCCCAAGTTTCCACCGAATCGAAGGCTTTCTCATAGTCCACAAACGCTAAGCAAAGTGGCCGGTTATACTCTTCCGTCTTTTGTATAACCTGCCGCAGCGTATGAATGTGATCTATGGTACCAAAGCCTTTTCGGAATCCGGCTTGTTCGGGAGGCTGGAAGTCGTCGAACCTACGAGCGAGACGATTCGTAATGACTCTCGAGAACAACTTATAAACATGACTCAACAACGAGATGGGTCTATAATTCTTCAACAAGGTATTATCACCCTTTTTGAAGAACAGAACCACCACGCTCCTGTGCCATGCTTCCGGCGTTATGCCCTCGTGGATGACGGAATTGAACAATCGCTGAAAGATCTTAAGTACCGGTTTTCCACCCGCTTTCAGGAGTTCCGCAGTGATTCCGTCATCACCTGGCGCCTTGTTGTCCTTGAGCTGTTTGAGAGCCATTCTAATCTCGTATAGGCTGACGTCCGGGATATCTTCGGTATAGTGTCGGGTCAGTTTGGCTCTGGGATCTTTCGCCAAATCTTCAACAGGTTTTTGTGTCGTGGTATATAACTGTCCATAGAACTTCTCAACCTCTCCCAAGACCTCAGGTCGAGAAGAGACGAGACGGCCGTCATCAGTTTTCAGCCGCGTCAGCTGGCTCTGTCCGATAGACAGATCTCTCGCGAACACTTTTGAGCCTTTGTTCCGCTCAATGGTATCTTTAATACACTTGGTATTAAAGACACGGAGGTCGCGAGTTTGTGCCTTAGAGATCTGCCTATTAATCCGCCGGTAGGCAGCCGCGTCTGCCGATGATTGCAGCCTCATCTCTTGTCTCTCCTTCATTAGCTTGAGAGTATGGTCAGAGAACTTTTCGGTTCTTTTCCTGCGATGGGTCTTAAAGAATTTAGACCCCACAGTATGGACAGTTTCCACGAACCTGTTGTTTAGATCGTCCACAGAAACGCAGTCTGCTAGGCACTCGAATCGGTTTCGCAGTTCGAGTTGGAAGTTTTCGGGATTTTGGATATGAGCACGAGAAGGTCGGAGAGTGGACTTCACCAGTCTGGCCCTTTCCAGCTTTACATTAATATTCAACGTGCCTCTTACCATCCGGTGATCGCTACCGGTTTTCACCCTATTGATCACAGAGACATCATTGAATATATGCCGCTTGGTCGACATAATGAAGTCGATCTCATTTCTCGTGGAACCATCGGGACTCAACCATGTCCATTTTCTGTGTGGCCGCTTCCTGAAGAAGGAGTTCATCATAAAGAGGCCCTCCTTCTCCATGAAGTCGGCCAACATTTGGCCCCTTTGGTTCCTTCGCCCATACCCAAAATGCCCCACTCTCGTCTCTGCACCGCTTCGTTCGCCCAGCCTTGCATTGAAATCCCCCATCACAACACTGTAATGAGTGGTAGAGGCGTGTATGGCTTTTGATACATCCTCATACAGCGCCTCTACCTCCTCGTCAGAATGTGTCGATGTCGGTGCGTAGACCTGTGTAACCTTCAGCGAATACCGTTTGGTGATTCTGAGTATAAGGTACGCTACCCTACTCGACACACTCTTGACTTGTACAATGTTGTTGACGAGGGACTTGTGGACGATGAACCCGACACCACCCTGGGACTGTTGATCGCCCTCCCGGTAGTAAAACAAGTTGCCGGAATTGAGGATTATCGAGTCCTCCCCCTCTCTACGGACTTCAGACAATCCTATAATATTCCAGCGCAACTTGCTCACTGCTTCTTCCAGCTCGATGATCTTTTCGTCAGTCCTCAAAGTGCGTGCGTTATATGTCACCAGGTCCAGTCGTCGGGGTTGGCAGCGGAATCTCGTCCGGAGATTCTTAGCACCCCTCGCCCCGCCATTACCGTGACCGCTGCCAGGGTCAGGAATAGCGAGGCCGCCGGGAACTAGGGGCCATGGTCTTGTGCAAGTATCCATTTCAAGGTTTTGCCCATAATGACCACGCTGGGCAGGCGTGTTGGTCATCGCAGGGCTAAACTGATCGCACCCGTGTCGCTGCTGCCCAACACAAGCCTGTGCCATTTGCTCAATTTAGCCAGTATGAAATGGTTATACCGCCATTTGTCGGTCGTCATAGCCTCGTCAGTAGACTAGCAGGGGGCACCGCGGGCAGGTGAGGTTGACGTTTGGAGCGCTAGATGGAGGTGCGCTCCCTTACCCCCCGTCGTGGACGTCTATCAGTTGATAAAGAAGAATATGCATGTGGTTTAAATTAAAACAAAAAAAAAATCGCCCAAGTGCGAGTCGGGACTCGCTCTTTTAGGGTTCCGTTAAAAAAATTAAATTAAAATATTTTCATGTACCCATGGAAACATTTTAATTTAATTTTTTTAATTTAATTTAATTTTTATTATTTGTTGTTATAGCGGCAATAGAAATACATGATATGTGAAAATTTCATCTGTTTATCTATTACGGTTCACGAGATACAGCCCGCTGACAGACGGACGGACGGACGGACGGACGGACGGACGGACGGACAGCGTAGGCTTAGTAATAGGGTCCCGTTGGTACCCTTTGGGTACGGAACCCTAAAAATGCTGTACTCATTTAAATACTTTATAAATATGTAAAAGGAAAAGGTAACCGACTGATTTATCAACGCTCAGCTTAAACCACTAAACGGATCGCGCTGTTTGGCATACAGATAGCTATTATGACATAGGCATCCGCTAAGAAAGGAATTTTGAAAATTCCAACACTAAGGGGCTAAAATAGGAGTTTGGAAAATCGAACTTAACGTGAGAAGCCGCGGGCAAAAACTAGTATTTAAATAAAATCGTTACTTTCTGATGTGTGACGTCGCGTCAGCTAACACGCTATAGCTATAAACCTAGGTTTATAGCTATAAACGGTAAAGCGGAATATATTATAGTTATACGGAAGCGGTTCATAGCTATCTTAGTTGTGCAAATCAAAGATTTATACTTTAACCATTTCTAGAGATTAGTCTACTCAGATAGTTATACGTATTACTAGATCGTGCTCGTATTACAGCTATATTCCTTGCAAGATAGCTATGAATCGCTTCCGTATAACTATATTCCGGTTTATGGCTATAAACCTAGGGTTATACTTAGTTGCGTGCCGTAGGGTTCAAAGATAGGCAAGCCAGATGCTTCCGTCTTCACTTATGTTGTCTCGTCGAACTCAACAAAGCACACAGAAGTTCACAGAACAGAAGAGATACTAAGTGCTACTAGACATAATTACATTTACAATCCGTTTAGTTTTGTACGCGGATCCGTTATAAATTGTCTTTTATTTATTAAAACTTTTATTTTACTAAATTTTGAAATACGTAAGTCGGGATTAGGTTTTAGTGATTTTACAATAATTTAAAAATTGTACCTAATTTTCGCCAATGAATATTTGCACATACTTTAAATCATCACAAGGAACGACGTTAATTAAATCTGAACTCTTTTTGTACAAAATTCCCTATTATTTCACAAATAATATTATTGCAATATTCAATAAACACGTCTCGCACCAAACAATAAATTATGAAGGTATAGTCCGGTCACGAAAAATGTCTCGTAAAAATGAAACGAAAAATGTGCATAGGCAGCGCTATCTAGTAACTTTATTCCCGCGGGACTTCTTAAATGAGACGGATTGATTATAAAGCCCCACATCACATCCCATACAAATCGATATACTATTTATAAGAATATATTATATCGAATTATAGAAATCTATTTCCATAAGTGCGAAAGGTTGCACCCAAAGCCTCTCCTGCTCACTCATCTATAGGTAAACCGCGCCGTAAGCTTGGCCTTCCTGATGGTTTGCTGGGCGCGGGGCCGGTGATGCGATCGGCTATACACGATACGACGTCATCGACTCGTATCTGAAGATTTAACTAACCTTAAGATTGAAGGCACCTGTAATGTATTGGGGTTTGGGGGTAGAAAGTTTATACACCAAGTCTGGGTACATACAAGATACCTACGCATAAATACATGAAGCCACTGCACGCGTCACCAGTTGTGTACAGGCTACCGGGCCGGCCACCAGTAGCATGTGTGTGTGCGTGCGTGTGTGATATCTACATATAGTAGATATACGAGTATTTTACAGCACCTATGATATTTTTAGTTTAAATATTTTTTAAAGTCGATTGTACATTTATACTAATATTAAACTAATGTTAATAAACAATGGTCTTATAATTATTATCATTAATCAGAACGTTCATCATCACATTAACTTTCTTCATTTGAAGATTCCGATGATGTATCTTGCGATAATTCAATAATAAATGGTCTATTTAATTTTTTATTACGCAGAGTAGGTAGGTTAGGATCCATGTCGCAAGATGAATATTATCGTGTGTAGCCATCTCTGGAAAAATATCACGTGCAGACAAGCGTTCACGTCAGTCACTGCCGGCGGACAGCGGCAGACTAGCTGATTGGTTGAGCGCGCTCCTGCCCCGTGTCCGGCAGACCATCAGAGGGTCAAGCTTACGGCGGTTTACCTATCAACGAAGCGACGTTCGCTCGTGCACGGTCTGAGTATATTCGGAACTCGGAGCCGGGTCAGCGCCATCGCGCCGCGCGCGTTTGTTATTTAAACTTGATCGATTAAGGGGCTATAACGATCCTAAATTGTTTGGGTCGTACGAGTGGGATAGAGCTATATATTTTGCAGTGCTAGGAAAGAGATGGAAATTAAGGATTCAGGGGTCGGGAATTGAAAAAAATCTTTAAAATTGATTTAAAAAATTATGGATGCCAATAATCAAAGAATTTTTCTCACCGCTTTTAGTAAGTATTTATATCAACACAAATAAAAAAATAGCAGGAAAAAAACCTACCGTTTCTGTTTAAACAAGGTTTAAACCTAAAAAAGGAGATTATTGGATCAATGTTTGGGAAAACTTTCTATCGAGAATTTTTTTTCAATCGTGTTTCTATCTCTAAGCGAATTTAGTTAAGATACCCAAATTACATATTGCATTGGAATTATTTAAATTGGAATTATAGTTTTCAATTTGTAAACCTCACAGAGCTCACCGAAAATCGCCTGTCGCATGCTTTTACCACCTTAATAATAATTAGCGAGATAATAATTTAACTGATTGGCGCGAAAATTTAAACTTGATCGATGTATCAGTGAGATAATATTATAATATTATGCCTAATAACATCGAGCTGATATTAGGCATGCCGGGCTTTTTGGCTTGTATAGAGTTCGCCCTTGGCCATAGTTATATCAATGCTTCAACTATCTTACTGCGACATAATATGTACATCGTCGACTTACTTGGAGCATCATGGGCTCATAGATTCTTGTTCCAGGTGCCTGCTTCTGGAACAAGTGTTTATTCTCTCTAAGCCACTTGACAGCCTTATACGTGTCACTGTACTTTTGCTGTAGAGCGCTGAGCCGATTGCTGTTCACATCCTCCAGACGATGTATTCTGTAAGTGACGATGAAGTTCTTATTAGAAGTTACTTGACTTTCACTAATTAACTTGTAAAGCCTACTTATCAGTTGTACAGTTGGTAAAATATAGCTTGAGTCCTGACTGTTGTCAGAGTGACATAAATAGGGCTGGGATTATGTTCAAAATCCATCATAATAATATCGATATTATTGATACTAGCTACAAAATTACTAATATTGAATTAGAGCTCAATTTCGTATATGCATTCTTATACGTTTACACGATATGATTTAAAATCGGTTGTACTGAATTGTGACTTTAAATCAATACAATTAAGGTTCATTTTACTTTGACGATAATGACATCGAATACGATCAATCAAATTAAATCTTATAATAACCTTACGGCATTTGTAACTTATACTTTATGTGTTAACTGTTAACTTCTGTCGTGAATAGTTTTTGCTACTTAATTTAACTATTGATACAAATCTCATGTGAACACTAGGTCTAATTGGATGTTTCACGCGAGTCGGACCCACACACGAAGGGTTCCGTACCATCATACAAGATTTAACACCAGCTATTACTAGTGGTTCGCCCCGAACTGAGACCTCGCGGTAACGGTCATCATCATCATCATCATCAACCTTTAGATGTCCACTGCTGGACATAGGTCTCCTGCATGGACCTCCACAGGCTTCGGTCTTGCGCCGCCTGAATCCAGCGGCTCCCTGCGACTCGTTTGATGTCGTCGGTCCACCTAGTGGGGGGTCTGCCAACACTGCGCTTACCGGTGCGGGGTCGCCACTCCAACACCTTGGGACCCCAACGACCATCAGCTCTTCGAACTATGTGCCCCGCCCATTTCCACTTCAGTTTCGCGACTCGCTGAGCTATGTCGGTGACTTTAGTTCTCCTGCGGATCTCTTCATTTCTGATTTGATCTCGCAGGGATACCCCAAGCATAGCTCTCTCCATCGCTCGCTGAGTGACCCTGAGCTTTCTTATGAGGTCCACAGTTAGCGACCATGTCTCGGATCCATAAGTCATCACTGGCAACACGCACTGTTCGAAGACTTTAGTCTTCAGGCACTGAGGAATTTTGGACGAGAAGACATCTCGGAGCTTCCCGAACGCTGCCCAGCCAAGTTGGATTCGGCGGTTGATCTCTTTCTCGAAATTGGACCTACCTAGCTGGACTGTGTGTCCCAGGTAAATATACTCGTCGACAATTTCGAGTGCAGAGTTCTCAACAATTACTGGGTGGAGCGGTGCATGAGCATTGAACATGATTTTCGTCTTGCTCATGTTCATTTTCAGGCCCACCTGCTGAGAAACCCTGCTGAGATCGTTGAGCATTGTATTGAGGTCGCGGTAACGGTATCCCATGATTATTCATTCAATCGATACATGACCAAAACTGACATTATTATTATACCCGTTTTCACCAAACTTACCTAAATCATCCCCTAAGTAGGAGCCTCTTTACGTAGGTAGCCCCTAAATACAATCCTAAGTCCTAGCATCCGTCCCAATGTCCTTTTAGGTGTCCCGTACAGGTTCGTGATAACGAAGTTGACAGAAAGCATCACCTAAATTAACATAGGTAGCCCGTAAAGTTAGGGAACGTTAGGGAAGGGTAGGAAAACATTGAATTATTATGTACTAACGAGTGAAAACGGGCGTCTGTACAAAGCGTCATCTATTGACACATATAGAAAATATACAAAATGTAGTAATTAAGTTTATTGAAGTTTGATATTTAACTAAAGAATAATTTTAATTGAATAATATGTTATTATATGTATTAGTACTTATTAAACAAAATAATAATGGTCAACGCAAAACTGTTTTTGGGATATTCAATGACAGCGCCATCTATTAACATTATTGTTAAGCTATGTTGAAAATTACTGATGCCCATTAAAAATTAAATAATTTCGTTTCTTCATAATATTCATATAATTTTAGTATTTGTTGTTCAAGTACCTGTACACTTACCTATAACCTGATATAAGTGATATAACAAAATAAGTTCAGCTTCAAAATACATAACCGATTTTGTCAGAGAGCGTCTTCAAGCGAGCGTATTAAATCTCCACTTCGTCAATTTTAAGGGAAAAATTAAAAAAAAAAAATACATTTTTGTACTCGGTTCCAAATTCGGACCAATTCTTTTCACGAAGTTTATGACTTCCATCGTAGATTTATCCCAACTTTTATTTTTACCCATTTTTTTGTTAAAGTAATCAAGTTTTAGAATTTTACAGCACTGAATGGTGCCAAAAATTATTCGAAAAAGACCTAGCCACAGTGTGTTCTCTATTTGAATTTGAATAAAAACATAAACTGTTCAGTTTTCTTAATTATGTGACCAGCCAGTTAGTAGTAGATTCAGATCTAATGTAATAAAATTTATCCTTTTATTGATTTATTAATACTGTGTATAAATGAATACACTAATAGTATGGAAAAGTTTTAAAGATACGTTATTAAGTTATACTAGTTTGTTATGAAAAAAATATCTTTACATAAGCGTTCTTAATTATATGACCACTACTGTATATATTTAGAAAAAAAAAACAATAAAATAATAAAAAATAAATAATAATAATAAATTTCATAGAGGAAAATATAATCGTCTGGACTCAAACCCGGGTCTTCTGGTTTCGGGACCGCCAGATGTCTTAACTGAGCTGTTGGAAATTTTATAGATGATGGCGAAATTTACCTTCGTATTCTAGTGATATTGTAAGGGGTTTTTCATTGCCTGAAAACACAGATAAAACGACCTTTTCTAAAAATGAAACCTAGCTGGATCGATTTATCGCCCCCGAAACCCCCTTCATGCTAAATTTCATGAAAATCGTTTGGAGCCGTTTCCCAGATTCAGATTATATATATATATATATATATATATATATATATATATATATATATATATATATATAATTATACAAGAATTTCTCGTTTAAAGGTATTAGATAAATGTAATTAAGATTACTTGGCCTGATACTGCTGTATCCGCGGCGTGAGGTTGTTGTCGATCTCGTGCTGAGCGTCGTGTTTCTGAGCTCTCAAGTGATTCCGAGCAGCTGTTGTTATACTTATACTTTTCAGTGCTTGGTTAAGATCTTCTTGTAAGCTGTTTTCTGAAACAGAAATGGCGGCTTATTGCATATAACAGTATATACGTCTAATGTCCTATTTCACCCTCCATACCTATATCATCCTCTAAGGCCCGCTTGCAGAGACGCCGGGTTAGGTATAACCCAGGAATAAATTTGTAATTTTAACAGAAGCTTTATAGGAAATCCGTCAAAGCAGCAGCTAACTCTGGGCTAAAAGGGCAAGCAGCGTTTCTGCAAGCGGGCCTAAGTAGGATAGATAAGTAAGTAGAAGTACGTAGTTCCTAATTACAATCCATTATCCAATGTCATTTTCAACTTTAGGTATTCCCTAAAGGTTCGTGAAAACGAAATTGTCAGAAAGCGTCACCTATCTTAACTTAGGTAGCCCGTAAAAATTAGGGAACGTTGGTGAAAAAGGGCATAACTGCCTCATTTGTCTAGTGGTTGTTGAGTGCCTCAAAAGGTGTAAGTACTAAGGGTGAGATCTATAGATGGCCCTCTCCCTCAGCCCAGACTCAAGATTATGTCAGGACATATTTGTGTCTCATTTTAACTCTATCTTGAGCAGAGCCAGAATACGATCTACAGATCTCAGCCAAAAAGCTACAACCGTGCTAAGTGTCTGACACCAACATTTTTTTTTCCTACCATAAGGCACCCTTACATAAGGGTAGCCTTATTTTTTACTGCAATCTAGCCTAAGGGCTAATTAGCAATATTATTTTAACTTAAACTTCTACTTATAATTAAATTCTATATCTAATTTACAGTCCAATAACTGTCCTTAGTTTATTCTATTATATAAGTTCACTTTGTTTTTGTGACCTAGTCAAATAACACAAGCACTGCACTGACACTGCACTTATGCACTTTTAAACACTAGTTCAAAAGGTTTTGTTCTTTTAAGTCTTCTTTTAATGTTCGTGTAATCGAGAAGCTTTACAGCTTCCAGATTCACATGATGACGAAGTCGATGTTGGTGAGCTTCTGCGTAGTTTTGTATAATCTTGTTCACGAACTCTATTATATTAGTAATTCTGTGGACTTGGTCTATTGTTGAGTGTTTTTCTCGGAATCCAAATTGGTGATCTGGTATTAATTTTCTGTCTTCTAGTAGGGGTTTTAGTCTCTTAAGTAACAGTTTTTCAAATAATTTTGAAATTACTGGTAATAAAGAGATCGGTCTATAAGAGGTTGTTTCATGAGGTGGTTTTCCGGGTTTAGCAATCAAGATAACTTCAGCGACTTTCCATAGCTCAGGTACATGTTTCAGTCGAAATGACGCATTTATGAGATTGGTAAGTTTCACTAAAGCTTTTCGAGGTAGATTTCTTAAGATTTCTCCGGTAATAAGATCGTATCCCGGAGATTTCTTTTTGCTTAAGTTGTACATTATTTCTTTAGATACTTCCTTTGGTGTCGCAAGTCTAATCTTTTGCAGATCATCTTGATTTTCTTCATTCTCACAGAAATCAATTGGATGACCTTCATTTGGTTGGAATATATCTTCCAGGTGTTGAGCAAATCTATTAGCTTTTTGAATGTTGTTGATGGCCCATGTTCCATTTTGCTCTTTAATAGGTGGTATATGTGTGATGGGTCTTTTTAGATTTCCAGTTACTTTCCAAAGAGAATAGTCCGTTTCTCTATCACCAGTCAAGTTTTGTAGGTAATCATTTAGTTTATATTCATTGTAATTTTCGATAGCTTTCTTGATTGTTTTGGTGAGTTTATTTAGTATTCTTTTATCTTGTGGTGACCTAGAAGCGTGCCACTTTTTTCTTTGCTTTCTCTTTATTTTAATGAGGTCGATAATTTCCTTAGGATAGGTGGTACCCCGACTCCATTTTTTTGTCGGAGGCGTATTATTCCAGGCCGACTTTTGTATGTCAGTTATAAATTTAGCTAGTTCCATATTGAGTTGATCTGGATTTTTCAAGGGGACCTGTAGGTTTATAACACTGTCTAATTCTATCTTAAAGCTCTCCCAGTCTGTATTCTTATTCACTAGAGTAAGCTTAGTTTCATTGACTGCAATAGTGTGTTTATTAATTATTAACATTATTGGTGAATGGTCCGAATTCATGTCATATTTTCCTTCAATACTAAGGTATTTTGGTGAGATATTCTTAGATATAAAGAAATCTATCAGATCTGGAATTTTTCGAGGATCAGTAGGCCAGTACGTTGGCATCCCAGTACTGACTACATCGCATCTCTTTTCTTTGATCGCACTTAGCAGTTCTTTTCCTTTTGTTGTTGTTAGTCTTGAGCCCCAGAAAATATTTTTTGGCGTTAAAGTCTCCACCAATTATAAATCTGTGACCATATTGTTCCAAGAATCTTAGGTATTCGTGTTTTTTTAGAGAATGCCTTGGTGGGCAGTATATGGCTACGATTGTGATAGGGTATCGTTCTGTTTTGATATTTACTGCCACTGCTTGGATTTCTAACTCCTCGTATTTACTTTCTTCGTAGTGGTAAATATTCTCTTTTATTATAACAACACTACCTCCTCTGGCTGAATTATGGGGATGTAGAGCGTATACACACACCAATATGACACCAACATGATTTTTAATACTATTTCAAATAAAATAAATAAAAACTGAGCATTATACCTAAACAAATTTGAGGTGCAATTTTATACACCTTTGCTACCTGATAACTCCCAAAGCTACCATGATCCAAACTTTATAATCGGGGATCGTTCTTACCTTAATGGAGGGCACATGCAGAGAAACTTTCAGCTTTTATAAAATGACGAAGGTCTGATCGGCCTGGGCTCCTATTGAGAGTTCTATAAATCGTACTCTGGCTCTGCTCAGGGCTCGGGACAGGGATGGAACGAGACAAAATATGTCCTGACATAAATCTGTCTCGTTTTAACTCAGTTTTGAGTCTGAGCTGAATGTGGGTGCCATTTATAGATCACACCTCTAGTCCTATATAATATGCAATATAATAATGCTCGTATAGATAATAGTGATAAAATTGGAAAATTGTATTTTGTTAATATTTATGTTTTTTGGATTTATAAATAAATATTATTAAATATTTTTAGTATAATATTGACCGAGCGAAGCGAGGTCTCTGAGTCTAGTTGAGTGAATTTGCACTTGTCCGTCCGTCCGTCTGTCTGTCAGAGCCTTATAACTTTTGAATTACCGAACGTAATTACTTCAAATTTAGATATAATAATTATGTAAACTGATGGCCTTCAGCCGAATATTGCATACAAATTTATAAAAATCTTTATTTCAGGGGGGCTCTCATAGAAGTGAATGCGAAGGAAAATATTTTTTTTGCCTTTCATAGGCTTGCGATATATCTTTTTAAAGACGATTATGAACAGAGTACAAAAATATTTTTTTTTTAATTTTTCCCTTAAAATTGCCGACATGGGGGACTTTCAAAGTGTAAAGAAAGTCCCCCATACGCTCGCTGGAAGACGCTCTCTAGCAAAATCGGCTATGTATTTTCAAGCTAAACTTATTTTTTATTTCACTTATATCCTGTACTTGAACAACAAATACTAAAATTATATGAATATTATAAATTAACGAGATTATTTAATTTTTAATGGGCATCAGTAATTTTCAACATAGCTTCACAATAATGCTAATAGATGGCGCAGTCATTATCTATTCCATGGAACTAGGAGTTACGACTACGATCTATCCCAAAAACAGTTTTGCGTCGACCATATTATTTAGGTACATAATATAATAGCATATTATTCAATTAAAATTATTCTTTAGTTAAATATCAAACTTCAATAAACTATTAATTACTACATTTTGTATATTTTCTATTCGCGTCGATAGATGACGATTTGTAGTTCAATGTTTTCACTAACGTTCCCTAACCTTTACGGGCTACCTATAAGTTAGGTGATGAATTCTGTCAACTTCTTTATCACGATCCTGTTCGGGACACCTAAAAGGACATTGGGACGGATGTTAGGACTTAGGAATGTATTTAGGAGCTACCTACGTAAAGAGACTCCTACTTAGGGGATGATTTAGGTATGTTTGGCGAATACGGGCATAATAATAATGTCAGTTTTGGTCGTCATGTATCGATTGAATGAATAATCATGGGATACCGTTACCGCGAGGTCTCAGTTCGGGGCGAACCACTACTTAGTTATAAAATCAGTTCCTGTTTGTAATAGTGTCTAAAACTCAAAAACGGCTTGACTAATTTGGATAATTTTTCCCTTGCTTTGTTCGCCCTTTTACAGGATAGAGAACCCCCGAAAGAACAGGTGAAAAAAAGATGGCGGAAAGAGCAAAGTCGCGGATGAAACTTAGTTATTATTTCTTGAAGCGGTGATAGCGTAGTGGTTAGTAGTCTTTTATTCGGGGGGTCGCATGTTCGATGCCGGGCACGCACCTCTAGCTTTTTTAAGTTACGAGTAAGTGCGTTTAAGAAATTAAATATCACAAGCTTCAACAGTGAAGGAAAACATCGTGAGGAAACCTGCACCCCTGAGAATTCTTCACAATGTTCTCAAAGTGTATGAAATCTGCCAATTTGCATTGGTGTATATGGTGCAGCATATAACCCTTCTCTGAGAGGAGACCTGCGCTCAGTAGTGAGCCGTTGATGGGTTGCTGATGATGATGATGATGATGATGATTATTATTTCTTACTATTTCCTAGTCTTTCCTCCAGCGATGCCTTGTCCATGTTCAATTTGTCCAATTTTGACGTCTCTTCTATCAATTCCTTTTTTCTATTTTTATGCCTTGTTACTTTCTTTACGAAGGCCGATTCAATATGTTCAATTTCGCATACTTGGTTTCGGACTGAGTTGATAGTTTCTGTTATCTGTTCTTTGAAAGTATGTATATCCGAATTCTAAAAATTGAGTTACAAATTATAAATAATCTCGCTTGCTATATTTTAATATTCTACTATATTTATATTTATGAACTCGCAATTTTCTCCTCTCTCATTTGACACCCCCACTCGATATGATAGTAAAAAATTTCAATGACGGTGGTTTTTTGGATGTAACATACATTGACTTTGTTCATATTATAACATATAGCCTGTCACCTGAACCATGATAACGAATCAATTGACACCTCATTCATCAAAATCGGCTCAGTAGTTAAGGCGCCACGGTGGAACATTTGTAAATAGTCACATACGTACATAGACTGCTATAATCATAACCCTTCCTTTTGGTTTGCTGTAGTCGGGTAAAAAAGACACAGTGCCTCAGATCTATTTGTATGCTTTGCGCTTTAGACTTACAATGGCTTGCTTCGTCTGCTCGAATCCATTCACTGCACTCTTCAAACTATCCAAGTCTCTTTGAAGTGGTTGAATGACTGCATCTATATTGTTCTTCTTGCGCGCTTGCTTCTTGGACTCCCGATCGTACTCTACAACCTTTTCTCTGAGCTCTAGGAATTCAAGCCAAAGCTTTTTCACTTCACAAATTTCCACTTCCTTTTCCTTTTCCTTCCTTTCCTTCATCTTTTCGATGTCACTTTTAAGTCTGACAACAAAACAATAGGTATCATGACAGTAGAAAAGAATCAATGAAATTATGAATTTACTAGATGATGCCCGCGACTTCGTTCGCGTGGATTAAGGTATTTTGATTCCCACTTTCTCGGGAACTCTTTAATTTTCCGGGATAAAATGTACCCTATGTGCTAATTCTGGGTACATGAACTATCTCATAGATACTTCCGAACATCCAACAGTTTTTAAAAATGGGTTATCATGCCTATTACATGACAAAGCGATAACCTCTATCAACATTTTTAACAAGTAGTAACTTTTTCGCATAGCAGTAATAGCCTAGTGATTAGGACTGCGGTCGCGCACCTCTGACTTATCAGAGTTCTGAATTTAAGCAATTAATATCACATGAATCAACGATGAAGGAAAACATCGTGAGGAAACTTGCAGTCCTGAGTTTTCCATAATGTTCTCAAAGGTGTGAAATCTGTCAAAATAGGCATGATGACCGATTTTGAAAACTGTTGGATGATGTTCGGAAGCATCTACTACTTATTTAAAAATTAAAAAATATCGTATTTCATCAAAAAAAAGGTTGGTTTGGATGTTGCCATTTCAATTTTAAGTTTTAAAAATTCACGCAAAAGCACTCGACAGTGCTACGGGGTCGTTCGTGACGTCACCTCTATGTTTGTCATAGTAGTTTCTCAAAATATGAAGATAGATATGACGTATTGCACTGATTGGCGTTCAATCCAATATGGCGGATTGCTGAATTTTATTTTTATTTCATCTAAATAAATATCAATCTCAATCTGCATCAGATAAATTCATAATTTCAATGATTCTTGGTTACTGTAATCATGCCTACTTGAATTGGCCCAGTGTGTTGGACTATGGCCTGTAACCCTTCTCTGTGAGGTCACATGCGTGTCTCTTGCGCGAGAAAAGTTAAAAAAGTTGCAAAATACTAAATAGGTGGGCAGAACTTACATATTGTTTCTTCTCTCAAGGTCTTTGAGCTCTTTTACATTGTTCTCTAGCATGATGCCAATGTCCTTCTGTTCTGCTCTGAGCCTCTTCAACTCCGCCAGCTGTTCCAAGCTACCCGGAGGCCCAACAGTGGCCAAGGTATCCTGTAAGCGCTCCTGCGGATTCTTTTGCGCAAAGTCATGCACTTTGTCTTGGGGCAGAAACTGGCATAAATTTTCCACCTAATAGATAAAGCATTAGACAGCAAGTGAAATACTATGTTCCTCTTTACATAGAATAGAATAGAAAATTCTTTATTAAATACCAAAGAGAACAAGAAATAAGAATAAAATTTAATAAAAAGGGCAAGAAGCAATCTGATGGGTTTTATGGCCCGCGACTTCATCCGTGTGGAGTTAGGTATTTAAAATCCCTTGGGAACTCTACATTTTGCGGGATAAAAGTAGCCTTTGTCACTGTGTAGGTCCTCAACTATAGCCATGCAACAAATGATGTTGATCAATTGCTCCATTGCTGCGTTACTGAAGGACAAACCAATAAACAAACTCACTTTCACATTTATATTAGTAAAAGGATACCTATGCGACATTTTTCGCTTCGTGCGAGAGATGACGCTCTGCGAAGTCGAAGCCTAATTTAATGTCGGAGGTAATGTGACTGCTGGGAACTGCACGTGCGATGCTTACAACATTCAAAAAATGCGGTTTTAGAATATAAGCTTTGCTATTCAGCTCAAACAAATTTATTGGCAATTGCTAATTTTAATAAACCTAAACTGTTAACCTGTATGTGTAAGCTTCTAATTAACTCCAGCACTTTTTTTTTGTCCATAGTGTTGCCGTCTATATACCATGTAGTCGAATTTCTTTTGTTGAAAGTCATTGTAATAATAACATTCCTCTGTTTTGGCTTTCGATACAATTCAATATCAATTCTTGACTCACTGGTTCCAGTTTTTACATATTCTGCTAACTGAAAAACAAAACCGTTACTTACATAAATACAAAAGCGCTTCGACAATGTTTCCCCTGAATTACGACATTCAACATTGGGTCATTCAAGGGACGGACCAACTAATTCCTGAAATGACGGCAACACAGTGGTGGTGCCTCTGGTGCCACAAATGTTCATGGGCGGTGGTAAATACTTATCAGGTGACCCGCCTGCTCGTTTGCTCGCTATTCATAAAAAAAAAGCAATAGTGCAAGAGTAAATTGAAAATTCTAACTCATCTCATCTCTGACTCTTCAGAGTAGTGCAATTAAATCTCACTTGCTATAAAAGTGAAAGAAGCCATTATGAGGAAATCTGCATGCCTGAGAGTTTTCCATAGTGTTCTCAAAGGTGTGTGAAGTCTGTTAATCTGCACTATGTGGCCTATGGCCAAAAGCCTTTTCATTAGAGAGATCTGTGCCCAATAGTAGGTCTGCAATGTGTTGAGAATTGAGATGGAAATTAAAAATTTAAATCACCCTCCATACAACTTAAAGTGTGGGTTGTTTAATAAACTTGACTGAAATCGCTGCACCAGCTGGGAAAAAAGCTGATGATCCTCAAACAGCTATATTAATGTTTTGTACCTATATCAAAGATTTTATTCATCATCCAATATTTCATGTGCAAATTAAATATTATATATTATAATTATATTATCCTGTAGATTATGTGGAGTTTCTGACATGTTCTGACCCGGGTTAGCAATGGTTGAATCAATTTGATTAAGTTATGATTACAATCTTTTCAATTTTCAGAATTCTTTTCGAAAATTGTACAATTTTTTCAATAAAAATCAATGATTTAATTAATCAATCAATGATCAATCAATGATTTTCTTTTTTTGAAAAACTGAAAAATTAAGGCCTTAATTGCAGTAAATCAGAAAGCCTATCTCTCGCTTTTGGCAAGACTTTTGTTTGTTGGTTTGTCCTTCAATCACGCCGCAACAGAGCTACGGATAGATGTGATTTTAATTTTAAGGCAAAGTTTGCCAAGACACCACAATTAGAGAAGAAAGAGGCTGGACTCCGATTTATGCAAAAATCATACTAAATAAAGAACTTTTGAGAAAAAAAATTATGATTAATTTTATTTTATAGAAAAAATCAATGAAAAAATCATGATTTTTCACAGCCCTGTGTAGAACATGTGACATTCTTTTTCCCATTTAAAAAAAGGTGTTGGCCCCTAGTTAGCAGTATAAAGTTATGTGATGCTTTAAATCAACATGCTCTATTTAAGCATGACATAAATATGTACTTATATAGAATTTTGAAATTTTTTACTATTAGAACAATCAGTTCTGAAGTTTACTTACCTACTTAGGGTCAAAATGGTAGAATATTATAACATACAACTTTTTAAAATTTCCATATCTACAGATGAAATTGCATGCATTAAGTATATTATATAAGTATAGATGAGTGCTTTCCGTTTTATATTACTTAGAATACAATAATCTAGCAAGAAAAGGTTAGAATTATTTTGCTATAATCCGCCAACAGAAAAAATCTGTATGGTCAAACATGCAATTAAAAGCTAAGCACCACTCACCTACCCAGCCAAGCAAAAAAGCCAAGTTCCCAAGCAAGCAATGCCACCACCACTCACATGCACCACCACACAAGACCTTTACACTACTCTCGACGCACGTTTCGCCCCGACACCGGAGCATCCTCAGGAGATGTCGACTTTACAATGCTGTATTGTCTAGTGAAGCTTGTGTCAAATGCGCGGTATTATATACCTTTTTCCTACCCCTACTACTGTTGCCCCGCCCACTACCCCCCGGACCCTCCACTACCCCCCGGATCCCCCCACTACCCCCCGAATTCCCCCCTCTCTTTTTTCAAACAAACGAAGCAGTGGTGAACTTGAGACGTTCACTTGTTCATTAAGTAATTTAAACTGCTTATTATTATTGTGTTTTATTATTTCTAATTGTTCCAACATGCTCAGTCGAAGTCCTTTATCGCAGGAATGTAAGATTTTATATGAATGATCAGATGATAATTTGTGTCCACTATCAAGGAGATGTTTAGCAAAATGAGACTTTTGGGGTTGGTTGTTCCTAACCGCGGCCATATGTTCTTTGTAGCGTGTTTCAAATTTACGACCCGTTTGACCAATATAAGTGGCTTTACAGTCTGAACATTCGAGTTTATAAATGCCCGATTTTTGTTTGTTGTTTAATTTATCTTTGCCGTTGCAAATATTTTTAAGTGTATTATTTGTCCTAAATGCAACATGTATATCATGTGCTTTAAGTGTCTTCGCAATACGCTCCGACACTGTTCCAAAATAAGTTAAACTGGATTTGTATTTATTTATTTTATCAGGCGATGATGAATATAAATCCTTTTTGATCCGCATCAATTGTTGCTTTTTTATTATATTATTAACAATATTATTGTTGTATCCATTTGCCTGTGCCATATGGTAAATTACTTTTAATTCTTTTAAATAGTTTTCTTTCGTGAGTGGAATAGTGAGCAACCTATGCACATAACTGTGGAACGCTGCGAGTTTATGCTGCCAAGGATGACAGGATGAAGCGGGTATGGTTGTGTCTGTGTATGTGGGTTTCCGGAAAATTCCAAACTGATGTTTATTATTAGTACGAGTTATAGTTAGATCGAGGAAGTTTATAGAGTTATCTTGTTCTAATTCTGATTTGAATTTAATTTTCGGGTGTTTATTGTTTAGATTTTTTACAAATATGTCAAGTTGTCGGTCTGTCCCAGTCCAACATATAATTATATCATCTACATATCTATAGTAATACAGAATATTTTTATGTTTGACAATATGTTTATTTTCAAAATCATCCATGAAGATATCAGCCATTAGGGGACTTAGTGGTGAGCCCATAGCTAATCCCTCTTTTTGTTGATAAAATTGGTCATTGAATTTGAAGTAGTTCTGTTTCATGCATATTTTGGTTAATTCTATTAATTCTGTTATTTCGTTGACATTTTTATGATTATTTTCCAACAATTTGGTTAAGATGTTTAGGGTTTCGTTAACTGGTACATTAGTGAACAGGCTGTCCACATCTAATGATATTAATTTACAATGGTCCGGTAATGTCAAATCTTTAATTTTATTGACTAGTTGGATACTATTTTTTAATGAATAAGACGGATTGAAGGATGTTTTTGATTTAATAACTTTGTTTAGCTCTTTTGCTAATTCATATGCTGGTGCGCCAATATATGAGACCACGGGACGGATTGGAATATTATCTTTGTGGATTTTTGGTAAGCCATATAATGTAGGAGCATTAGTGTTCATTTGAATGACATTGTGTTTTGATGTATTTTTTGGAAAAATGTGTTTTGATTTATTAACGGCTAGCCTAACTTCTGCTGCGTATTTATTAGTTGGGTCAGAGGATAACTTAGAGAATTCTTCTCCAGAGATAACCTTGTTGACCTTATTTTGGTAGTCGGTCCTCTTTAGGATAACAATCGCATTACCTTTATCGGCTTTTGAAATAATAAGATCATTATCTTTTAACGTTTTTTTGTAAAGATTTATATATTATGTTGTTGTTATTGTTTATGTGGTTTTTATTGTTGTTGTTATTGTTTGTGTTGTTGTTATTATTTGTGTTTTTATTATTATTATTACTTTTTGAATTGGAATTTAGAAGTGTAGCATTAGTTTTGATTTCATGAGCGATAATATTTTTGATGATATTATCTTTTTTGTTAAGGACCACAGCTAATTCAGATTCCACTGCCAGTGTTTCTAATGATTTTTGTGATTTATTATTAGGGATATTGTATTTTAAACCGTTGTCTAAAAGGCGTATTTCGTTTTTAGGTATTATGATATCAGTTAGATTTTTAACTCGGGGATGAAATTGGTGACTCGGTGCGTCTGTCATATTGTCCGTCTTATTGTTGTTCAATACCGCAGATTGGGAGGATTTATTAACAAGTGATTTTAATTTCTTTTGCTGGGAAAGGAATTTACTGTGGACTTCAATTGATGCTAAATCTCTCGCTTTTTGGTCTAGAAGATCGAATTCAATATTATGTAATTTGAAGGAAAGTTCAGAATAAAGTATTTTTAGATGTAGTTTTAAATTGTCCCTAACAGTGAACCAATGACGTGATTCTTCATTTAACCATACTTGTTGAGCTTTTTTTATTGCAATATCAGAAGCTCGACTGTGCGTGTTGGTCTTTAGATTAATGTAGTTTGGAATGACGTTTAAATGTTTGCATTGTTGGTTAAACCAAATGTTTTGAACCGCGACACGATGTAATTTAGTTAATTTGATGTAAAGTCTAGCCTGTACGGTCAAGCTCACCGATTTTAAATATTGGATAGAAGCAGGCGTTACTTTGCGGAAGTTCATGATTAGCAAGAAAAGGTTAGAATTATTTTGCTATAATCCGCCAACAGAAAAAATCTGTATGGTCAAACATGCAATTAAAAGCTAAGCACCACTCACCTACCCAGCCAAGCAAAAAAGCCAAGTTCCCAAGCAAGCAATGCCACCACCACTCACATGCACCACCACACAAGACCTTTACACTACTCTCGACGCACGTTTCGCCCCGACACCGGAGCATCCTCAGGAGATGGAATTCATAGCACACAAAGATAATATTCCAATCCGT
Organism: Oeneis ivallda; assembly: GCA_029955525.1. NCBI lineage: Eukaryota > Metazoa > Arthropoda > Insecta > Lepidoptera > Nymphalidae > Oeneis > Oeneis ivallda. The sequence continues at coordinate 17,612,184 of JARPMR010000007.1, forward strand.
CCCGTGGTCTCATATATTGGCGCACCAGCATATGAATTAGCAAAAGAGCTAAACAAAGTTATTAAATCAAAAACATCCTTCAATCCGTCTTATTCATTAAAAAATAGTATCCAACTAGTCAATAAAATTAAAGATTTGACATTACCGGACCATTGTAAATTAATATCATTAGATGTGGACAGCCTGTTCACTAATGTACCAGTTAACGAAACCCTAAACATCTTAACCAAATTGTTGGAAAATAATCATAAAAATGTCAACGAAATAACAGAATTAATAGAATTAACCAAAATATGCATGAAACAGAACTACTTCAAATTCAATGACCAATTTTATCAACAAAAAGAGGGATTAGCTATGGGCTCACCACTAAGTCCCCTAATGGCTGATATCTTCATGGATGATTTTGAAAATAAACATATTGTCAAACATAAAAATATTCTGTATTACTATAGATATGTAGATGATATAATTATATGTTGGACTGGGACAGACCGACAACTTGACATATTTGTAAAAAATCTAAACAATAAACACCCGAAAATTAAATTCAAATCAGAATTAGAACAAGATAACTCTATAAACTTCCTCGATCTAACTATAACTCGTACTAATAATAAACATCAGTTTGGAATTTTCCGGAAACCCACATACACAGACACAACCATACCCGCTTCATCCTGTCATCCTTGGCAGCATAAACTCGCAGCGTTCCACAGTTATGTGCATAGGTTGCTCACTATTCCACTCACGAAAGAAAACTATTTAAAAGAATTAAAAGTAATTTACCATATGGCACAGGCAAATGGATACAACAATAATATTGTTAATAATATAATAAAAAAGCAACAATTGATGCGGATCAAAAAGGATTTATATTCATCATCGCCTGATAAAATAAATAAATACAAATCCAGTTTAACTTATTTTGGAACAGTGTCGGAGCGTATTGCGAAGACACTTAAAGCACATGATATACATGTTGCATTTAGGACAAATAATACACTTAAAAATATTTGCAACGGCAAAGATAAATTAAACAACAAACAAAAATCGGGCATTTATAAACTCGAATGTTCAGACTGTAAAGCCACTTATATTGGTCAAACGGGTCGTAAATTTGAAACACGCTACAAAGAACATATGGCCGCGGTTAGGAACAACCAACCCCAAAAGTCTCATTTTGCTAAACATCTCCTTGATAGTGGACACAAATTATCATCTGATCATTCATATAAAATCTTACATTCCTGCGATAAAGGACTTCGACTGAGCATGTTGGAACAATTAGAAATAATAAAACACAATAATAATAAGCAGTTTAAATTACTTAATGAACAAGTGAACGTCTCAAGTTCACCACTGCTTCGTTTGTTTGAAAAAAGAGAGGGGGGAATTCGGGGGGTAGTGGGGGGATCCGGGGGGTAGTGGAGGGTCCGGGGGGTAGTGGGCGGGGCAACAGTAGTAGGGGTAGGAAAAAGGTATATAATACCGCGCATTTGACACAAGCTTCACTAGACAATACAGCATTGTAAAGTCGACATCTCCTGAGGATGCTCCGGTGTCGGGGCGAAACGTGCGTCGAGAGTAGTGTAAAGGTCTTGTGTGGTGGTGCATGTGAGTGGTGGTGGCATTGCTTGCTTGGGAACTTGGCTTTTTTGCTTGGCTGGGTAGGTGAGTGGTGCTTAGCTTTTAATTGCATGTTTGACCATACAGATTTTTTCTGTTGGCGGATTATAGCAAAATAATTCTAACCTTTTCTTGCTAATCATGAACTTCCGCAAAGTAACGCCTGCTTCTATCCAATACAATAATCTAGTCTAGTACTCATATAATCAGTAATCAATCTAGTACTCATATAATCAAAAACCGGCCAAGTGCGTGTCGGGCCACGCGCAGTGTAGGGTTCCGTAGTTGAAAGTCACAAATATTATTGCTGACCCTAGGATACTGCTTTTATTTTATTTATGAATATTGAATACATTTTGAGTTCCATGGTTTAAATAATACAAAATATGCAACTTACACTATGTGTAATAACCTAACCTAGAAAAAACAGATAGAACTCCTTAATTTATGAACCCTACTTAGCTGTGATAGTTTTCCTATAAAATTTATTATACAGAGTGGAAAAAAATTATAGGCCCTGGAGGGGAACTACCTTAAATCCTTAACTTAGATAATTTTACTTTTAGGAAACATTCCCTTATTTTTATAATGAAACAAAACTGCATTCAAAGTTTTTCAAAAATACGCTTGTCTCACCCGGGAATCGAACCAGCTAAAAATTCAAAAATAAACACCCGCTATTTTATTGCACTATTCGTCGATACAGTCAATATTAAAGATAAAATTTCTCCAAGAAACATTATGTCTTACAGGCGTCTGTCGTACAAGATATCCACAAAATCGAAATGTTCTCTAATCAACATTCCCTAGAACTGTTCACCTTCAACAATTACTAAATGGAAGCAAAACAAAACAAAATCGATAAAAATGCTCAAAATGTTCATTGGATTCTAAAATTGCTGTCTCGCACCGCAAAGTTAAACGTTTAAATTTTTAAACTTTTCGTAAGAAGTAAATGTGCATAGAATTATTATTACCATTAAAAGATTTTCTTATCTAAGTCTTCAAAAAGGTACTTAGAGATAATAATTAGCAAGATTTGTACTTCATACAATGTCATAGGTACTTAACGTGTCTTTTACTTGTTGAAAGTGAACAGTTCTAGGTAATGTTGACTAAAGAACTTGTACCTATACTAAATATTCGATTTAATGGATATCTTGCACGACAGACGAGTGTAAGACATGATGTTTCTTGGAGAAATTTTATCTTTAATATCGACTAGTGCAATAAAATAGCGGGTGTTTATTTTTTGCATTTTTAGCTGGTTAGATTCCCGGGTGAGACAAGCGAATTTTTGAAAAACTTTGAATGCAGTTTTGTTTCTTTTTAAAAATAAGGGAATGTTTCCTTTAAGTAAAATGATCTAACTTAAGGATTTAAGGTAGTTCCCCTCCAGGGCCCATAATTTTTTTCCACCCTGTATATGTTACGGTAAATGTAATTAATTGAAAATTATTAATAATTACCGATCATTATTAATAATTACCAAGATTGATGGTAAAGTAAGTAATAAATTATTCACTTTTCTCGGTGATTATTAATAATTACACCTTACTTTTGATTAATGTAATAAAGTTTTAAAAATAACATTCACTTTAAGTAAACCTCCGTAAACCGTAAAGTCTGTGGGGCTTGGGGCGGGTGATGTGTTCGGCTATAACACAATGCGACGGAATTACCGACTTAAGATCGAATATATTCCTATTATATTTGTAAACAAAGGAATTATTTTATTCTATTAGAACTAAATATATGTTATAAAACTTAATTATGGTCGAGCGAAGCAACGGCTGGATCATGCGTCATGCTCGTGAACGGGTGCCGCTGGCGGGAATGGGGCTACTTTGTGTCTGCCCGTCTTAACATGAATTGAATTGTAGTTTTTTTCCCCTTCCCCTTCACTTCACTTCCCCTCATTGTGGAAATATTATATTTTATTCTAACTAAGTTGCATAGTAGGCCTACGTGAAATAAATAGTTTTGAATTTGAATTTAATTAGAACTGCGCATGGAAATCCTTATTGTTGGCGCGGTTGGTCACTTTTATTACCACACAGAAATGCTTGTACCCGGAAATCCTTACTGTTAGTTAGGTTCCTCACAGTTTTCGTTGTTATTTTTTATAACAACGCGACGTAGGAATACCTGCACCAGAAAATCCTTACTGTTGGTGAGGTTAAAGGTAGCTGGAGAGAGGAGTTGGATGGGGTTTAGTGGGGTTGTCAGTCTGTTTTTCTTTATTTTATCACTTTTAACAAAGACAATAGTGAATTATTAATAATAACCGATAAAATTCATAGTTTTTATTTTAAATTATGTTTTTTATTAAATTATTAATAATCACATTTACCGTAACATATATACTATTGCTGTGAATTTTTTCTTGTATCCTATAAACAACCATTTAGCTGGCAAAGGGGGGGGGGGGTATAAAATATCATGTCACAAACGGATCCCTGAATCGAAAAATGGTGTTCACACACCCACAATATTTTTGAAAGACCTATTCAACGACACCCCACACTATGGGATAGAAAAAAAAATATTCATCCCCACTTTACATGTAGGGGAGGTACCCCCTAGGTAAAATAGTATATTACACATCTGGGGCAGTAAAATAAGAAATGTCTCAGACCACATGTAATTGTTGTCCGAGGCGAAGCCGAGGTCAATAAACATGTGATCTGAGGCTTTCTTATTTACTGCCCGTGGTGTGTATACTATTTTTCTCCTCGACGGAGGCGGAAAGCGACATTTTCGTTTAGCGCAGCGGGAGGAAAATTGACGCTTTCCGCCCGGAGGTGAGAAAAAACTTTTCACAATTTTATTTCACCACTTTGTTGGCATGATTAATATTTATTTTATACCCTTGTCAAATTACAGTTTTCTAGTACCAATAGTCTCTGAGCTAAACCGCAGACAGATGGACCGACAGACGGACGGACAAGGCAAAACTATAAGGGTTCCTTGTTTACTATGGAACCCTAAAAAATATACATTATAATCTCAATAGATATCTATTCAAGAGCACTTTGGGTTGACACCCGAATGTGTTATAAGGACATGTTGATACATTTCCCTATAATATGTGATCAAACAAACTTCTAAAGTGACATTCAATAGATATTAATGAATAGCATAATAGTCCAATAAAATGTTTTAAATAATAATGTTACATTAATATTCTGTAAATACCTTATCAGCCCTTCCAATAGCACTGAGGCTTCCTCCTAAGCCCAAAATGATTGCATTTAGAAATGTTGATTTTCCTGTTCCATTTGGACCAATAATTAAATTTAAAGATTTTCCAGGAAACAGTGTCACCTGCTTATAGGTTCTGTAAATACAAAAAAGTCGAGCTGCACATTAAATAAACAAATAGGTATACAGAGCATAATATATTACACAACAGTTCATGATAACTTCTATGATATTTATTGTTAAAAATTGTTTACTTATTTGGTGAAAAATATTTTCAATTTTCATTTTAAGTGCTCTATGCTGCAGCCCTCTGCTTATGTTATGGACTATGGTTCATATACATGTACTAGCTTTTGCCCATGGCTTCTCTCACGTTAAGGTCGATTTTTCAAACCCCTATTTTATCCCCTTAGGGGTTGAACTTTCAAAAATATTTTCTTAGCTGATGCATCATAATAGCTATTTGTATACCAAATTTCAGCCAAATCCATCCAGTGATTTGAGCTGTTTGTTGAAAGATCAGTCAGTCAGTCACCTTTTCCTCTTATATGTTTAGATGAATATTATGATGCAGCAGTGCAATGTACGGAATGTGACAGTCACAGTTGACAGTCACCTTAATTTAAATGATCCATAAGCCATCATCAGGAGACATACCTCCATTTCAAACACTAAGTGGTGAAAATGAACACAATATACATATAATGTAATTTTTTTAAATATGTATTTTTAAATAGCTTTTGCCCACAACTCCATCCATTTAGTTAGTTTTATTCTAAACTTTGTGAGACCCTTTGTTTTTCCATATAGAGTCTGTGTCACTCACTATCCTCAACTTTACCCATGCAAAAATCATGTTAATCCATAGCTGCTAGGAAGGACAAACAAAAACTTTCATGTTAATAATATTATTAGGGATTTACATACAAGATGGTATCCTTACTAATATCATAAATGCGAAAGTGTGTTTGTTTGTTGGTTTGTCCTTCAATCACGCCGCAATGTCCACGCCGCAGGGGTATGGATTGACATGATTTTTTGCATGGGTATAGTTGAGGACCTGGAGAGTGACATAGGCTACTTTTTATCCCAGAAAATCTAAGAGTTCCCGAGGGATTTTAAAAACTAAATCCATGAGGACGAAGTCACGGGCTTCAGCTAGTATTATTTTAATTTAAGCTAACATACTGTGTAAGGTAAGATCAGGGAACGATGGGGCTGGCATTCTTTTTTGTAAAGAAAAGCCTCTTAAAAATTTAGAATAAAAAAAAAAGCTAACATATGTACAACAAAAGTTCGTAAATTCATGCAGTATTATGTAAAAGTGTTATGTCTGAGTTATCCCTTCATGACCCAACCACTGAATGGATCTTGACGGACGAAATTAGGCACAGAGATAGCTACCTATATATAGCTTGTATCCTGAGAACAGGTTACATTTTATCTCTGAAAATCAGTTCCTTAGGGTTTATAATATAAACCCACACTAATGAAGTCCTGGGTATTAGCTATACTATATTACTAGTATTAGGTGTATACTTTTTAAAAAACCGACTTCAAGCGCCCTCACCACTACAAAGTATACAACTTTTTGCAGATTTTTAAAAATCGCTCAACCGATTTCGATAAAATTTAAATGGGACCACCTGGGAAGTATGCCATTTCAAACGAGAAAAGAATTTTCCAAATCGGTTCGGGCGTCTTCGAGTAATCGGTGAACATACATTAAAAAAAAGAATTTTCGACGAATTGATAACCTCCTCCTTTTTTGAAGTCTGTTAATAAATATAAGTGGTTAATGTTCACGCCCCTGAATCTATTTCTTAAACTGATAATACTTTAATTCCTTAATATAGTATAAATGGCGCGTAACTCACACAAAGTTCTTCAGAGAAATCCTGTATATGCAACCAGCTCTGATGCCGCCGGGGTTAACTACTTCCGACATTTTTATACCTTTTGAATATTATCATTTATCAACAATGTATCATCTTTGTAGTTTAGAGTTTAGACACTTCGAAGTTGAACTAAGGTCGAAACAAAATTAGAAAAATAAACCAAATAAATCGAAACCGCCATATAAATAACGCCCAGCGCCGCCAATGTCAAAGTCAAACGTCAAAAGCCCAAAGCTCCAAAGTCAACTGTCAAAATTATTAGAGTTTGGAATGGTAAAGTTTTGTTCTAGTGATGCGAATGTGAATTAATCGTTCCAATAACTTGGTGTTCGAATTATTTGTTAGTGGAATCGGTCTATTCGAATATTTCATATGAAAATTATCATTCGAAGGCAAAAGTCAATATTATTTGTTCCGTCTTCGATATCCGGAATCCATGTTGAGTGTAGCGTGTCTTTTTCGTATGTTCTGACTTAGCGATACCCTCGATTCGGGTCCCCACCCTGTATCCGTTTCCGCTTTGAGTTCTCATTATAGCGTCGTTTTTCGTATTGTTCGGACGTTTCTAAAAATTTCTTAATAATCCTAAATATAGTGATATATTATATAAAAGTATATCAAGTGTTAAGATTTATATCAAGAATAAGAATCCCTCGCTTCTGCGATGGAGAATAACGACAGCAGTAGGAGACCGCTGCCATTTTTAGCTCAAAGCGTAGTGTATTTTCGCCGCGTGCGCGTCAAATCTAAGATTATTTCGTTAATCCGTCTCTCTTGGCAAAAAATATTGCAATCAAAGTGTTAAAAATATATTACGGTTTTACATAACAATAAAACCGATATTATGTGCCGAGAGGGAAAACATACAGCATTATTGAAGAAGCTGTTTGTATTTCACCGGATATCCGCGATCGATCTATATACAAAGTAGTTCATCTTACCGGATATAGGGGGCGCTAGTGTCTCACCCAGCAAGGCAGTTGGAAACAGCTGCCATTTTGAGTCATAGTCTTTACCAGGAAGAACTTCCTGCAATGCTGTATGTTTTCCCTCTCGGCACATAATATCGGTTTTATTGTTATGTAAAACCGTAATATTGATGTGCCTCCGGAAAACATACAGCATTATTGAAGACGTGTTTGTTATCTGCTGGTGAAAAGTATTAAACAACGCTAAGATGAATCACAGGGAGTTAATCTGTGAAATAAATTTTCTTTTGATCTATTTTCTTTTGATCATGCATATTGCAAATAATGTTATTTTCAACCAAAATTAGTAATTTCATAGTAATGTTTTAAGGTAAATCTTTTTATACTTTTGAAGAGGAAAAAATTAAATAATTAAAAATTAAGTAATTTTTAATTTAATTGTCTTGACAATTAAGGAACTTTAGTATGGATTGAAAATCAAACCGGACTAAATGAATAAATGTATCGCGATATAAGCTTCGGTTATTTGTAGATATCTTAGGACAGTAGTATTAAAATATATATAATATGTCACGATTTTCTGTTATCATGAGATAATAATATTGATGGTCTAATGGTTGGTTATCTGATCATAGTGAAGACTACTGCTGATCTGCAACACCCTGGGTATGCACAACTTTACCGAAGAAAATTAAATTTACTCATGTATTTTGGGAGTCTAATGTTATAAAGGAAAATTTGTTATAGACAATCATAATGATTTCTATATTCAGATCTCTTTGACCTATTTTCCTCTCATGAAACCCTAACTAATGTTACTGATCATAATATCACAGCGATCGTATTTTATTATTATTTTTAAAGTTTAGATTTCCCCTAAGAGTGATTAGTGTTTGAGTCAAATGCCTGTATCAGATACTAATATATTTTTCCCTATATTACAGGAATAATCATTAGCTTTAGGTCATGACCCCTACGTTCCGAGGCTTATAGAAGCCTTTTTAGGTTTGTCTAGATATTTTATCATTTAATCATTTAGATTGTGTGTCTTAAGCACGTATAGGTTAGATGAAAACGATTGTTGTCCTAGGTGGGGACCACAGAAAGCATAGAAACTGCATATTTACTTGTATGTACAAGAATGATTAGGTATGTCAAAAAAATTTCTTTGCAAGAAGAGAAGATTTTGAATTTATTTGGGAAATTTCGCGCCAGTTTAGTCATCTTTTGATGGCTGGTAAGTACAGACAAGTTTGATAGTATATTTTTTTATATTTTCCCAAACTTTCAGTATCAAATTTCTGCACCTGAGGTGAACGCTTTTACATCGTGGCATCTGTCAGAGTCACTGATAGGTTCTGTATTTAATGTGGGTGATCCATTCAGATCTTAACACCAAAAAATAAACGCTCGAGGCCATTTGGGCTTCACTATAAGGTATGCTCCTGTCGCACTGTTTTAATGTGTCAGTTGAGGAAAACCCAAAGCTATGAGGGCATCATTGGCCCTCATAGTCTGCTGAAGGCATCTATATGACTTATTGATTGATTCTTTCAATTTATCGAGACATAGTACTTTACTACACCGGTTTGATGTGTCTCAAACAAGTTAATGTCAAAATGTTCCATCCCATAAAACAAACTCTGACGTCATTTGAGGGAGAAGATGCTAGGAATTCGGTCAGAGTTAGTAAAGTCACTACTTTACTCCCATTTCGAATGTACGCAATGAGTGTTGCATTGTTGTCCAATTGAGCCAGGACGTGATTTTCGCAGTTTGTTTTATTTGTGATTACCAATAAAACTTGTTACTGTGCCATCATTTTAGCTGAACGGTCAGTTACTAACATTACTTTGTCGTCTAAATATTTGCACGAGGACCCGTGTGTTCAACATAGTATGGATGTTGGCTCTCATTGGACATTCTTAAATTTTAGATTTATTGGGACATGAGGCTCTCGCCACCCTCAATTCCTGTTCCACGCTCCTGGAGCGAGATACAGATGTTTCCTATCGAAACTTTTCTGAATATTTGAGGAATCCCCAGGGAATCACAAAGTCCTCTGAGGGTTGAAGCCTCAGTAGTCCAAAGGTTAAGGGCGCGGGATAGAAACTGTACTGTACTTAATATACTCGTCATAGACAAGTTTTACGTTTATTTGAAGAGGGGTGGGGGAGAGTTAATAAGGTTCAGCATGGCTAATATTACTTATTACTTAACTGTCCCAGCAACCCTTGCAATTCACAAGAGCTAATGCTACTTTACAGCAATTATTATCTCAAGGACTCGATGAGAATATTTATCCTTTTTAAGGGAAAGGAAATTGAATTTGCTGTAGTTGGCAACGATTACCCCTTCATGGGTGTTATTGATTTAGCAGCTTAGATGTTCCAAGTGTCTCGTGGCTTCCGCAGCCCAAAGACATAACTTGGATTGGTCGTGATTGACCAGAAGGAGATGTTCCAAGTGCATCTCGGCTTCCGCAGCCTAAAGACTACTTGGATTGGTCGTGATTGACCCGAAGGAAGTCGTCAAGGTTAGACTAGCACTCGACTTACCTTCGCACGGAGGGTTTCCGCAACCCAGCGTGTTACATGAGAAAAAAGGCGCCAGACCAATAGATTAGGCCGTTACTCGATTGATCCTGCTTGGCCAGAAGGAGGTCGTCTAGGTAAACTAGCACTCGACATCCCTTCACATAGAAGGTTTACGCAACCCAGTATGTACACCGAAAGGTAGAAAAGAGGCGCCAGACCGAAAGATTAAGCCATCACTCGAGTGATCTTGCTTGGCCAGAAAGAAGTCGTCTAGGTAAACAAGCATTCGACATCATTTCGCACAGAGGGTTTCCGCAACCCAGTATGTACACCGAAAGGTAGGTCATCTAGTAAGATTGATCTTTGCATTAGATTCTCAGGCATGGTTGATGAGATTTTGTGGTCGAGCTGAGGAAGAATTCTGAGAAAATTCCAGTTTTATCATCCAGTCTCTGGTTATAGAGAGCTGGAAACTGAAATATCAGACGGAACTCTTATTTTCACAAATTCAATTTGTTTTCGAAAGTTGAAAATGGAACGCATATCCATTGTAATATACTGCCGTATACTCGTATATATCGATATCTACTATATGTAGATATCACACACCCACACACACGCACGCACAGACACACACACACACACATTCCACTGGTGGCCGGCTCGGTAGCCTGTACACGACTGGTGACGCGTGCAGTTGTTTCTTGTATTTATGCCCTGTATGATTTATATGTACTTATTAATGAAACATTATTGGTACCAGAGATTTCTTGCGTGAGGGTAATCGAAATCCCGTTATCATAGATTCACTACAGAAATCATTTATATAATAGAAAAGTTTATTCCAAGGAACTTTTACAAAGTGCTTTTGAAACATCAAGTGAATCTCTGGTTCCGAACCAGAGTGCTGTTGGTAACCAAAACTGCCTATGTACCAAAATTTCTATATCACTTTTTTGTTCGACTGTTGCAAAGTCAAAAGGAAGAACTACACTCTAGAAGTCTAGAGTGTCCGGGTGACAAGGCTACATTTTACACGATCGATACATACGATGGATGTTACAATATCCAATTTCTGCAGTCAAGTCTCAGTTTCGAAAATACAAATGGACTTAATAAAAGCGGTGAATGTTGCTTTGACAATTAATTCTTTACTGGGAGATACATTGTTTATGAGTAGCTTGAAACTTTATGTGTTGTTAGTTGCTACTGACATTTTAATTCAATAAGTTCAACCCTTTTTAACGAAAACGATTAGTTAAGTTTGTTCTGATAACTATCGTTACACATATTATATGAAATAGACAAAGGCGATTTACCGAAAGCTTCAGTAATTTATTAGAGAGGGTATTTGGAATTCGCTCAGCTTTTTATGTGGGTCGAACCCACTGCAATGCCGAGCCTACCTACCCCTGACGAGAGTGGAGCCAGCCCCGAATATCCCGTCAAGTCGCAAAAATCAGCTTAATATATTCGTCCCGCAGTGTGGGAACTTTCCAATATTACGCTAAAAAGAACAGATACTGCACTTTGTTCTTAGGAAAAATTGTCGAGAAGCGATGCAATAAAAATGTGAGAAAACTCACCTGGTGGTAACGTGTCGATCCGAGGATCGACCGTTACCTGTGAACCTTGTTAGAGTTTCTTTCGTCGAAGTCCCTCTCGCTGCTCGAAACCGCTGCTGGAACTTGTCCTCCCGTTCATTGTACCTCTCAGGCACACACAACATCAGATCGATTGACTTTTGAAGCCGAATTGACATTGTTCGTACACGTGGTTTTTAAATTACGCGATTTTCCCGATCCGCGATTGGTTCGTACACGTGGTTTTTATATTACGCGATTTTCGCGATCCGCGATCGAAAATATGGATTATAATCACTGTATCACTATATTTAATAACAGCCTTTGATAATATTTTTTTCCAAAGGAAGACGGATTAACGATATAATTTTAGATTCGATGCGCACGCGGCGAAAATACACAACGCTATGACTCAAAATGGCAGCTGTTTCCAACTGCCTTGCTGGGTGAGACACTAGCGCCCCCTATATCCGGTAAGATGAACTACTTTGTATATAGATCGATCGCGGATATCCGGTGAAATACAAACAGCTTCTTCAATAATGCTGTATGTTTTCCGGAGGCACATCAATATAGAAACATAATCCATGTAATCTATAATATAGAATAGAAATCTATACAATAGAAATAGGTGTCGAGTCGGAACCAACACAGGTGTCGAATTTGCTCGTTCATGCTAGGAGTTTCAACAGTTTCAAGTTTCAAAAGTTTCAACATCAAAATGTTACCTGTACTTGAAACTACACACAGGATTGAATGGCGAGCGGGTAAGAGCTGTTTGCCAAGAGAAGTCATCCAAATTGTACTGTCCAATCCGTAGTGGACGCGAATGGTTTTGTTGTTGATAAATATTTCAATGAAAATTAGGAGATTATATAATCGAAATAATGAAACGCATAATTTCGATTTATTTATCTGAGCCTTCTCCACCTTATTGTCAGGCGGTTATTGCAAAGTGAATTCTTATTAGAAAATATATTCACCACGTTGTTTATCAAGAAGTCTTCTTGTTGACCAGAAAAAATAAAATTGAACTTACCGATTTGCTTAAAATACAAACCACTTCTGGATATATCATCAGACTCTATGCGTAGTTTCGCTACCTTCTGATTCCTTCTCGCTGCTCCTGCTCGCTGATGAACCGCCCGAAAAACCATTTTCCTGCCTCTTCTTTCCTCTGCGAACTTGAGCTTCTTCTGTGCACGTGGGGTTCATTTACGCGTAACCGAAATTTCCCCGTGATAGAAAATATGCACTATTAACACTAATACTATATTGATGTGCCTCCGGAAAACATACAGCATTATTGAAGAAGCTGTTTGTATTTCACCGGATATCCGCGATCGATCTATATACAAAGTAGTTCATCTTACCGGATATAGGGGGCGCTAGTGTCTCACCCAGCAAGGCAGTTGGAAACAGCTGCCATTTTGAGTCATAGCGTTGTGTATTTTCGCCGCGTGCGCATCGAATCTAAAATTATATCGTTAATCCGTCTTCCTTTGGAAAAAATATTATCAAAGGCTGTTATTAAATATAGTGATACAGTGATTATAATCCATATTTTCGATCGCGGATCGCGATAATCGCGAAATGTAAAAACCACGTGTACGAACAATGTCGATTCGGCTTCAAAAGTCAATCGATCTGATGTTGTGTGTGCCTGAGAGGTACAATGAACGGGAGGACAAGTTCCAGCAGCGGTTTCGAGCAGCGAGAGGGACTTCGACGAAAGAAACTCTAACAAGGTTCACAGGTAACGGTCGATCCTCGGATCGACACGTTACCACCAGGTGAGTTTTCTCACATTTTTATTGCATCGCTTCTCGACAATTTTTCCTAAGAACAAAGTGCAGTATCTGTTCTTTTTAGCGTAATATTTGAAAGTTCCCACACTGCGGGACGAATATATTAAGCTGATTTTTGCGACTTGACGGGATATTCGGGGCTGGCTCCACTCTCGTCAGGGGTAGGTAGGCTCAGCATTGCAGTGGGTTCGACCCACATAAAAAGCTGAGCGAATTCCAAATACCCTCTAATAAATTACTGAAGCTTTCGGTAAATCGCCTTTGTCTATTTCATATAATATGTGTAACGATAGTTATAACAAACTTAACTAATCGTTTTCGTTAAAAAGGGTTGAACTTATTGAATTAAAATGTCAGTAGCAACTAAAACACATAAAGTTTCAAGCTACTCATAAACAATGTATCTCCCAGTAAAGAATTAATTGTCAAAGCAACATTCACCGCTTTTATTAAGTCCGTTTGTATTTTCGAAACTGAGACTTGACTGCGGAAATTGGATATTGTAACATCCATCGTATGTATCGATCGTGTAAAATATAGCCTTGTCACCCGGACACTCTAGAGTGTAGTTCTTCCTTTTGACTTTGCAACAGTCGAACAAAAAAGTGATATAGAAATTTTGGTACATAGGCAGTTTTGGTTACCAACAGCACTCTGGTTCGGAACCAGAGATTCACTTGATGTTTCAAAAGCACTTTGTAAAAGTTCCTTGGAATAAACTTTTCTATTATATAAAAGATTTCTGTAGTGAATCTATGATAACGGGATTTCGATTACCCTCACGCAAGAAATCTCTGGTACCAATAATGTTTCATTAATAAGTACATATAAATCATACAGGGCATAAATACAAGAAACAACTGCACGCGTCACCAGTCGTGTACAGGCTACCGAGCCGGCCACCAGTGGAATGTGTGTGTGTGCGTGCGTGTGTGTGGGTGTGTGATATCTACATATAGTAGATATCGATATATACGAGTATACGGCAGTATATTACAATGGATATGCGTTCCATTTTCAACTTTCGAAAACAAATTGAATTTGTGAAAATAAGAGTTCCGTCTGATATTTCAGTTTCCAGCTCTCTATAACCAGAGACTGAATGATAAAACTGGAATTTTCTCAGAATTCTTCCTCAGCTCGACCACAAAATCTTATCAACCATGCCTGAGAATCTAATGCAAAGATCAATCTTACTAGATGACCTACCTTTCGGTGTACATACTGGGTTGCGGAAACCCTCTGTGCGAAAGGATGTCGAATGCTTGTTTACCTAGACGACTTCTTTCTGGCCAAGCAAGATCACTCGAGTGATGGCCTAATCTTTCGGTCTGGCGCCTCTTTTCTACCTTTCGGTGTACATACTGGGTTGCGTAAACCTTCTATGTGAAGGGATGTCGAGTGCTAGTTTACCTAGACGACCTCCTTCTGGCCAAGCAGGATCAATCGAGTAACGGCCTAATCTATTGGTCTGGCGCCTTTTTTCTCATGTAACACACTGGGTTACGGAAACCCTCCGTGCGAAGGTAAGTCGAGTGCTAGTCTAACCTAGACGACTTCCTTCGGGTCAATCACGACCAATCCAAGTAGTCTTTAGGCTGCGGAAGCCGAGAGGCACTTGGAACATCTCCTTCTGGTCAATCACGACCAATCCAAGTTATGTCTTTGGGCTGCGGAAGCCACGAGACACTTGGAACATCTAAGCTGCTAAATCAATAACACCCATGAAGGGGTAATCGTTGCCAACTACAGCAAATTCAATTTCCTTTCCCTTAAAAAGGATAAATATTCTCATCGAGTCCTTGAGATAATAATTGCTGTAAAGTAGCATTAGCTCTTGTGAATTGCAAGGGTTGCTGGGACAGTTAAGTAATAAGTAATATTAGCCATGCTGAACCTTATTAACTCTCCCCCACCCCTCTTCAAATAAACGTAAAACTTGTCTATGACGAGTATATTAAGTACAGTACAGTTTCTATCCCGCGCCCTTAACCTTTGGACTACTAAGGCTTCAACCCTCAGAGGACTTTGTGATTCCCTGGGGATTCCTCAAATATTCAGAAAAGTTTCGATAGGAAACATCTGTATCTCGCTCCAGGAGCGTGGAACAGGAATTGAGGGTGGCGAGAGCCTCATGTCCCAATAAATCTAAAATTTAAGGGTGTCCAATGAGAGCCAACATCCATACTATGTTGAACACACGGGTCCTCGTGCAAATATTTAGACGACAAACTAATGTTAGTAACTGACCGTTCAGCTAAAATGATGGCACAGTAACAAGTTTTATTGGTAATCACAAATAAAACAAACTGCGAAAATCACGTCCTGGCTCAATTGGACAACAATGCAACACTCATTGCGTACATTCAAAATGGGAGTAAAGTAGTGACTTTACTAACTCTGACCGAATTCCTACACCAGACTGGATTTTTATAATCTGCTCAAATAGTTTTCAGGGCGATACAACATAGTTGGGACAGATGGTCATGAGAAAAACCTCCCATAGAGTGGCATCTTCTCCCTCAAATGACGTCAGAGTTTGTTTTATGGGATGGAACAATTTGACATTAACTTGTTTGAGACACATCAAACCGGTGTAGTAAAGTACTATGTCTCGATAAATTGAAAGAATCAATCAATAAGTCATATAGATGCCTTCAGCAGACTATGAGGGCATAATTGGCTTTGGGATTTCCTCAACTGACACATTAAAACAGTGCGACAGGAGCATACCTTATAGTGAAGCCCAAATGGCCTCGAGCGTTTATTTTTTGGTGTTAAGATCTGAATGGATCACCCACATTAAATACAGAACCTATCAGTGACTCTGACAGATGCCACGATGTAAAAGCGTTCACCTCAGGTGCAATTTGATACTGAAAGTTTGGGAAAATATAAAAAAATATATAATCGAACTTGTCTGTACTTACCAGCCATCAAAAGATGGCTAAACTGGCGCGAAATTTCCCAAATAAATTCAAAATCTTCTCTTCTTGCAAAGCAAATTTTTTGACATACCTAATCATTCTTGTACATACAAGTAAATATGCAGTTTCTATGCTTTCTGTGGTCCCCACCTAGGACAACAATCGTTTTCATCTAACCTATACGTGCTTAAGACACACTTTGCAATCTAAATGATTAAATGATAAAATATCTAGACAAACCTAAAAAGGCTTCTATAAGCCTCGGAACGTAGGGGTCATGACCTAAAGCTAATGATTATTCCTGTAATATAGGTAAAAATATATTAGTATCTGATACAGGCATTTGACTCAAACACTAATCACTCTTAGGGAAAATCTAAACTTTAAAAATAATAATAAAATACGATCGCTGGGATATTATGATCAGTAACATTAGTTAGGGTTTCATGAGAGGAAAATAGGTCAAAGAGATCTGAATATAGAAATCATTATGATTGTCTATAACAAATTTTCCTTTATAACATTAGACTCCCAAAATACATGAGTAAAGTTAATTTTCTTCGGTAAAGTTATGCATACCCAGGGTGCATTTGTAGGTATCCTAAGATATCTACAAATAACCGAAGCTTATATCTCGATACATTTATTCATTTAGTCCGGTTTGATTTTCAATCCATACTAAAGTTCCTTAATTGTCAAGACAATTAAATTAAAAATTACTTAATTTTTAATTATTTAATTTTTTCCTCTTCAAAAGTATAAACAGATTTACCTTAAAACATTACTATGAAATTACTAATTTTGGTTGAAAATAACATTATTTGCAATATGCATGATCAAAAGAAAATAGATCAAAAGAAAATTTATTTCACAGATTAACTCCCTGTGATTCATCATAGCGTTGTTTAATACTTTTCACCAGCAGATAACAAACACGTCTTCAATAATGCTGTATGTTTTCCGGAGGCACATCAATATTACGGTTTTACATAACAATAAAACCGATATTATGTGCCGAGAGGGAAAACATACAGCATTGCAGGAAGTTCTTCCTGGTAAAGACTATGACTCAAAATGGCAGCTGTTTCCAACTGCCTTGCTGGGTGAGACACTAGCGCCCCCTATATCCGGTAAGATGAACTACTTTGTATATAGATCGATCGCGGATATCCGGTGAAATACAAACAGCTTCTTCAATAATGCTGTATGTTTTCCCTCTCGGCACATAATATCGGTTTTATTGTTATGTAAAACCGTAATATTATGGATTTCTAGGAGCTGTCGGAACCAAAAGTTAGTCCCTCAGACAGCCCAAGTTCCTAATGGGGTTTACACAACTTTGCCATGCTGGCTCCGACGCAATGCCTTGAGTTTCTCGGCATATGGGACACAAAACGCAACGCGGAGTCCTTGTCGGAGCAGCGCCCCGATTCGGAACCTTGCGATGATATAACTATCGATCGATTCGGTTTGTTATCGTATGATAAGATCTATTTTCAGTGAAATTGTCGAAATACTAACCAAAATGAACCAACGAACATTTCGTTCGACTTCTTGATTCTATCAAGCTGTTTACTGTTTTTGTATAAAAAAGTCACGAAGACAAAATTTTTTTTTTTTTGGTATGTAAATGTTTACTATATTATAGGTATATTGACATTAAAAAACAATAAGTAAAATTTTGGTAAAGTAAACAATCTTCTTAAATGCACGTGTATTTTAATATATCTTGTCGATCGATAACGTAGTCGATGTCGAGTCCTCTAACCGAACGTTCTGAATTGCACATTTTCGATACGAGATCGATAGGTACCTGATCGTATTGAAACGGTAGGTTGTCGAAGGGTGTAGAATCGGGGTGCAAAAGTACTTTACACTACACAGTTGTACTTCAGCATCACTTTCAAAACGAAAGTGGGTCTCTCATTCAGTACTAAATTCTAATGAGAGACTGTGGCATTACAGGAACAGTCGAAAGGCAGTTGGTCCCTCAGACAGGCCTAGTTCCTAATGAGGAGACAACTTTGCCTAAGTATACGCTGTATGGTGTACCTACTACATAGCCGCTAAGGAGATAGAATTCTGGAGTCCATTGCTATATAACGATCGAGCTGCGAATGGTCAAAATATTTATGCGAGTCATCAGCTGGTAATGTCGAACCTAGCAACAAAATATCTGCTTGCATGTCCCGGCAAATCATGTTAAGTAATGCATGTCAGATTAATACTGAAATATCAAATATATGATATAAAGGAGATGAG
Source organism: Oeneis ivallda (assembly GCA_029955525.1). Classification (NCBI taxonomy): domain Eukaryota; kingdom Metazoa; phylum Arthropoda; class Insecta; order Lepidoptera; family Nymphalidae; genus Oeneis; species Oeneis ivallda. Next base: position 17,630,961 of record JARPMR010000007.1, read on the forward strand.
GCGATGGCATCCTTTGAGGAGCGTCTAAAGGAACTCGACGCCAAACGCCATAATAAAAAGACCTAGCCAAGAACCTCCTACCTCCACGTATAATAGGTCGGGCCAGTTACACTGTGCGCCGTGCAACAGTATTTGAAAACAAAATTTGGTTTCGCGAGCCATATTTGCTCCCATAGCCGGCTCTTGCCAAGACCGCCGTAAACGGATACGTCATGGAGGACATCATCATCATATGATACAGTAAAATGCCCCACACTACGCATGCGCGCATGGCATTACAGAATTAGTAGAAAGGCAGTTAGTCTCCCAGACAGGCCTAGTTCCTAATGGAAGACACAACTTTGCTTCGTCTATTATTCGCCAAGGATGGTTTCACTGTCGAACAGTGCAGCAATACAGTCGACATCTGCTGATATCCATCCCACAGTCCCCCTGCAATACATATTCCGAAACCACCAACGACTTAGGTCAGGTTTTGAACGTGGGGAATAACAGTGTAGATCTGTTTGCTTACACACGGCTCATATTTGCTTCGAAATACGTGTCAAAGGATTCATAGAACGAGAAAGCCTTTGCTTACAATGCCTTTCTCTGTCACTGGAACTAAAACCCGGGCTGGCTGTAAGCACCACTCAACCTATGGAAGGGTCGATATGTTCAAATATTTTGAAATGCAGAAACTATATCAGATACCAGCTCTTCCAATAATACTGATGAAGACTTAGACTTGAGGTTAGCACTCATCGGAGGTCCAGAAGCATATTTTAGGAGGCATAATTGATTTGTGCCGGATAGACTTGGCTTATACAATTTATAAATCCTTATAACTATCCTCTTGAAAAAGAACTATACATCAGTTTTTTGAAAAGTATAACTAAGTTTACACAGATTTCAAAAGTTGGAACAGCATTTCGAAGGAATGTTGAATGCACTTGAATCAAAGGAACTTTATGAGCGTTTGCTTGAATAGACTATTCTTTTCTATTCCATTCTATGAAATCATATCTGTATAGTCATTCTAATTATTCTTTGAGTTTTCAGAACCTGATGATGAAAACTTGTTTCAAAACGTACTGCCATTTACTTCTGCTTGCGTCGGATAGAGAGGCTTGATCTTGCTTTACCAAAGATTGACAAGGAGCACATGATGGTTTATGGTGATCATAAATTATAATATAATAATGTTTGGTAATGCCACATTATTACGTTTGACCTTTGTTTGCAAAACAGATACTGCTCAATTTGGACAATCTAGTTGGAAAGACACATCACCCTAACAAGTATTAAAATGAGTTTAGTATACTGAATCCTTTGATTTTGTTCAATTTATAGGAAATACTTGAGATATGTAAATGATTGCGAGCGCAGCGGCGAGTCCCTCGCTCGCAGCGAGGAGTCCACTGACGAAAAGCCTAACCAATAGCCATGTTGTCCCCGTCCCTTGATGGATATAAGAAATTGGGTCTAATATCCTTTCTAGCAACTGGCAGTTGGACCCTTAAGCAGGCCCTGTCCTCTTAGGGTTTTCTCAACTTTGCTACCTTCATCACCCACCGGGGAAGGTAGCAGTGCCGAACCATTCATCGACGTCATAGCAGTTGTCTGCGTCAACATCCTCTCAAACCCATGCGTTTACCGAAAGAGGTGTGTGTCGAACTAGAATGGTGGCTAGAAAATCTGATGCAGACGACTCTAATTCAGTCGAAGGGAAATCCCATGAATTATGTTATCACGGATGCATAAGATATACATTGCCAAACATTACCAGGAAAGTGATCTTCCTTGTGTCTTAACCGGTTGGGAAGCCTGTGCCCCCGTGGGCTTCACGGTCAGTGGCGAGGTCTCTCACTATAGCGTTGCTTTTGGTGGTTTCATCATTACATTGGTAAGAAGATGATTCAATTCTGGCTATAGAAATATAGTCATCTAATACGTAATTATTTCTTTTTGCATGCCATAGCATTTTTGAACACATTATAGCATCAACAAAATAGTACCAGGAGAAATCAAACACATCACTCAACATGGATTCCGGATATCGAAGACGGAACAAATAATAGAGAGTTTTACCTACCAATAAAACTTACCTATTATTTTTCCTGAGATATCCGGAACCCACATAATTCCTACCTGGTACTTACGCTTATAATGAGAAAATAAGATGGCCCCACCCGCGATACCGTGGCGTCGCCATATTGAACTCAAAGCGGAAACGGATACAGGGTGGGGACCCGAAGCGAGGGTATCGCCAAGTCAGAACATACGAAAAAGACACGCTACACTCAACATGGATTCCGGATATCTCAGGAAAAATAATAGGTAAGTTTTATTGGTAGGTAAAACTCTCTATTTAACGTAAGTGATAAACAGGAAGAACACTTACTGTTTCCAAAATACCTACAATTATTTATTTATTCGAATAAATGGCCAATTGCGTATCAGGCCACGCGCTTTGGAGGGTTCCGTATTTGCCTGTCACAATATTATGCATGCTTAGAAGGGTGTTTATATGTCATTTTATCATGAAATGTTTTTTTTTTTAATTTTTAAATAACATCACAAAGTAATAATGCGTGAAGTTATAACTTAATACCATAAAGAATAAAACTTGCCATACAATCAGTACGTCGTCGTACTAGCTGCGCCCCGCGGTTTCACCCGCGGAAGTTTCGATTCCGTAGGAATATCGGGATGAAAAGTCATTCATTCCATTAATTCATTATTTCATTGTCGATTTCAGCAACAGCAACTGGATCTCTGTAAACTTTGAAGAATTCTGGGCTACGCTTGTGTGCCCTGATGTGGCTGATGTACCCTATTTTTGTACGAAATAACCGTGCGCAGCGAGGACTTGATCGACGTAATTATCCCTACTAATATATTAATTGTGAAAGTGTGTTTGTTGGTTTGTCCTTCAATCACGCAGCAACAGAGCAACGGATTGCCATGATTTTATGCATAGAGATATTTTAAGGGCTGGAGTGTTACAATGGCTCCTTTTTTATCCCGAAAAAATGCGCAGTTCCTATGGAAAGACACGTTTACGCTGAAGTTTGTCCTTCAATCACGCAGCAATAGAGCCACGGATTGACATATTTTGCATACAGATAGTTTATGGGTCGGAGAGTAACATAGGTTACTTTTTATCCTGAAAAAATGCAGAGTTCTTATAGGAAGTTTGTCCTTCAATCACGCAGTAACAGAGCACTGTATTGACATAATTTTTTGCATGGAGATAGCTTATGGAACGGAGAGTGACAAAGGCTACTTTTTATTCCGAAAAAGTGCACAGTTCCTATGAGAAGATACGCTTACGTTTACGTTTGTCCTTCAACCACGCAGCAACAGAGCAATGGATTGACATAATTTTTTGCATATAGATAGTTTATGGGCCGGAAAATAACATAGGTTATATTTATTTTGCATGCTTGCTTGCAGGATTAAAAAAACAAACGTGGATGAAGTCGCGGGTAACAGCTAGTGAAAATATAGTATTATTTTGTGTTTGTTCTATTTTTGTGTGATCGTAATCCCTTTTTTTTATGTAATAAAAATAATTTAATTTTATGTAACAATGTAACAATGTCAATTTTTGACGTTCGTAAGCGTTAGGATATGCAGTCGCTTGTGCTTGAAATTTCAAAAACTGATGCTTGGTATGGTTTTTTGAAACCGATGCTTGCATGCTTGATTGATTGCAAGCTTGCTTGCTTGTTTGCTTGTTTGCTTGCTTGCTTGCTTTCTTGCATGCTTGCTTGCAGGATTTAAAAAAAACCGAAACAAACGCGGACGAAGTCGTGAGTAACAGCTAGTACAATAAATAAATTTGGCTGTTTGGAATGGAGATATTACAACCTGGATTAACAAATTATCCCATATCTCATTCCTTACCTTAATTGAACGAGCGAAGCGAAGGTCTCTGAGTCTACTTGAGTGAATTAGCACTTTCCGTCCGCGTCTGTACGTCCGTCCATCCGTCCGTCCTTCCGTCCGTCTATCAGAGCCTTATAACTTCTGAATTACTGAACGTAATTACTTCAAATTTAAACATAATATGTAAACCGATGGCCTTCAGCTGAATAAAAAGTTATAAAAATCTTTATTTGAGGGTGGCTCTCATAGAAGCGAATGCGAAGTAAAATATATATTTTTTTAAGTACATAAGATTAAAATATATCATTTTAAAGATAATTTGGAACCGAGTATAAAATTTTTTTTAATTTTTCCCTTTAAATTGACGAAATGGGGGGCTTTCAAAGTGGAGATTTAATACGCTCGCTTGAAGACGCTCTCTGAGAAAATTGGCTGTGTATTTTTTAGCTGAACCTATTTTTTTACTTCACTTATATCCTGTACTTGAACAACAAATGCTAAAATTATATGAATATTATAAAGAAACGAAATTATTTAATTTTTAATGAGCATCAGTAATTCCTGCAGGAACCTTGATTTTTACGGGATAAAAATATGTTAAATCAAAATATAATCTATCTACAATCTAAATTTCAGCCAAATTGGTTCATTAGTTATGGCGTGAAGGATTAACACGTGAATTTCGGTTTTTCAAAATCCCGCAGGAACCTTGGATTTCTACGAAATAATATGTAGCCTATGTATTATATATAACTGTCATTTTTCATAGAGTCGTGTACGCATCAATTCGGCTTTTCGATGCGTGCACGACTCTATGAAAAATCGGCCAAGTGCGAGTCGGGCCTCCCTCTTTTAGGGTTCCTTACATATAACCAAATCATTTTTTTAAAACTAGATACATATTTAGATATCTTAGTTCTTAGAAAGTACTAAATTAGCATATGGGGAAAAATGCTCGTTTGTTTTGGTCACAACTTACAAACCGCATTATAAATCGATGTTTTCAGTATTTGTTGTTTTAATGCACTACATAATACATAATATACCAAAATTTCAACATCCTAACTAGTTTAGTTTTTGAGGTAAACACCCTTACAAAATTGGTCTAAAACCGACAACTTTGACGGCCCCTCATTTCTTCATATTTGTAGCTAAAAATATATATTTGAACTCCACTTATTGAGCTCTAGACAATGACACCCCACATGCCAGGGTTAAAAAAAATAAAATTTTAATTCGACTCCTTTTTCAAGTATGGGAGCCCCCTTTATTTTTAATTTAATTTAATTTTTTATTATTTGTTATAGCGGCAATAGAAATACACATTATGTGAAAATTTCAACTTTCTATCTATTGCGGTTTACGAGATACAGCCCGCTGACAGACGGACGGACGGACGGACAGCGGAGGCTTAATAATAGGGTCTTGTTGGCACCCTTTGGGTACGGAACCCTAAAAATGACAGTTTTGTATGGATAAAATGCATGATTAAATGCGAATCGATGTACACCATGGAAGTAGGAATTGCGACTATGATGTACACAGATGTGATTCCAACTTAAAACAGACAATTATACATTACACCTGTCAGTGAGATTGAGCTGTCAAAAAGAAAGTAAATTGGAGGTAAGCAAGTTTGGTGCTATTCTAGTTTATTCTAGGTAGAAAAGACGAGTAGTAAAAACAAGGTATAAAATATGTGGGTATAAATTACGTGAGTTCGTGGTCTGTGGTAACTGGCAAGCAGTGTAGCAGCATGAGTACCTAGCATACTCTGGCACTCGGGCACTACCTCTTTTAATTATCATTCTAACTAGTGATGGGCTAGACGGTTAGTAGATAGTTAAAAAAATAAACAATCGAATTAATTGGACAATCGAAGAAATGAACTAGCGATTGTCGATTTATTGGTTTTCACTATAAATCGAAAATCGAAAAAAATCGAAATACGAAAAAGTATACAAAAAATCTTAATCCGAAAACTATCGAAAAAATCGGAAATTGAAAAACTATCGAAAAAAAAACTAAAATCTAATGATTTTGCAAATGCGAAATACGAATGCATAGAGTTTGAATTCTTAGTTTGAGTTCTTTTAGCAAAATTATTAATTTACGATTGATAATAAAGTGTTACGCGTCAATGCATATCGAAACGAATACGAATACGACGAATTGTACGAAATACGAATAAATCGAAAGTCTGAATCAATTATTGTTTTTTATTTTCGATTCATTTGTCCTAAAACCGCGAGTTACGTTACAATAATTGAACTATGTATCGAAAAAAATCGATTGTTTTTCAATTGACACAGACCCGGGCGCTAGATAACAATTGAACAATCGTAAAAGTAGTTAGCTTTTCGATAGTTCAATAATTCTTTATTTCAATTCGATAGTTATCAAACAATAAGAACTATCGAACAGTTTGATTGTTTATCGATTAATCGCCCATCTCTAATTTTAGCTTGATGATGAGCTGGCCCAGCCCTGTCCGAGCCAGCCCGGGCCCCGGCCTCCTGGTTCCTATGAGTTCCTAGTCTCATTACTCATATAGTCTGTGTCAGGCGTCAGCTTGTGGCTCCTTGCTTGTTTTCGTGTACCTAGCATTTTTTGTAATTTTTGATGATCGGTTTTTGTGTATGAAATCGTGTCTCAAATAACTCTATATAAAATGAAAAATAAATAAACTAATTCTTAGTAATATCTTTTTATTCTGCTAGTGCGGTATTCGATGAAATATTAGGAGAACATTGTTATCTTCCCGTTCATCATCTCTGTGGAAGATATTCGTGTTTATAAATATTGATTTGCTAGTTTAAACCCTAGCCCTGTGTTCTGTAATGAAAAGTGAAATGTGGGTAGTACTTAAATGAGTGCTTATTAAATTGTAATATCCCAGAAATGCAACAGATGCTGTATTATCATTATGGCAAACTCGAAACACGGTGCAATGTGATTCCCTGTGCTTGATCGTGTTTTTTGTGTTTTTGTGTCTGTTTAGTGTTTATTTTGACAATGGAGGGGACTACTGAAAAAGATTGCTCTCCTTTGTGGAATTTGTACCAGCAGATTGTATCTGATATGAAGGTAAGTGATATACTTAATACTTTTTTTCGGAAGAATTGAATCGTTATGTCGTCGTCAGTTTACTTATTTCAAGACCGCGTTTGGACTGTTCTCACATTTTCTCGAACTATTCTCTAAAACTGCTCAAATGGAACAATTTATTACTATCTCAATGTAAAAAGTTCATCATCCAAATAGACTTCAGGCTGTTAGGCATTCAACAATTGCATTTATTTCATAATCAGCAAATCCTTCATCCATGTGGTTTATTCAGATCAAAGGTTTAGCTTTTACCTGTGATGTTAGGTTTATAAAAATACTACAGAACCTTTTGTTCTCCTTGGTTAAAAAGTATCCCAATTTCTAGATAATTTCTAACTCTAGGCATGCAAAAAACCGAGTTGCTCTATTGGTGCTTAATTGAAGGACAAACAAATACACTATCACATTTATAATAATTACTGTTGATTATCAGGATTGAGAACTTTCAACCCAAATTTTATACTTAATAGCCTAGTACAGTATAAATTCACAAATAGAAAGAAACTTAGTCATCACAGTTTAGCAGTGCTCCTGCAGCATCTGGATTAAGGAGTTGGACCCCCTGTGTTCACATAGTGTATTGCCAAGATATTATATATTGATACTAGCTGATGCCCATGACTTTGTCCGCATGGATTTAGTTTTTATAAATCCTGCGGGAACTCTTTGATTATCCGTGATAAAAACTAGCTCTCCTGGTCTGAGGACCCACTACTACACCCATGCATAAAATAGCATCAATCCGTTGCTCTGTTGCGGTGTGATGAAGGACAAACCAACAAAAACACTTTCGCATTTATAATATCAGTAATCCAAAATTATAACACAATCTAGACAACCGCAATCTAACATCGTTGGAGATTTAGGTTGCTAGGTTGCCTAGCAACCTAAATCTCGTACTGTTTATATGACTGTCGAGTAATTAACATATTTTAATTTGCAATAACAAAATATATTGATGTCAATAATTAAGATAAAAACTATCTTGGTCAATCAAATTACAGATAATCAAGTTACCAAGTTTGATCAAAATCTGTTCCGTAGTTTTTGAGTTTATCCCGAACATACATCATGACATGAGATTTTTATATACCTAGATATTGCCAACTTCAAACTCCAACCGATTTCGATGAAATTTATATGGGACCACCTGGAAAGTAAACCCTTTCAAACAAAAAAATAATTTTTCGAATCAGTTCAGGCATCTTCAAGTAATCGGTGGACATTCATAAATAAATTCAATTCATAAATTCGTACACATTTGCTGAAGTCTGGTGGACCTAAATAGAAAAGATGAAACTGATGAGCAATGCTCACCTTCATCACCTTGTAATGACACAATATGAGAGACTCGTTTGTTGAAGTCATATCAGTTTTGAAAAGATCATTTCTGTTTTCTTTTCTGCACCGTTTCAATTTAAAGTTGTATTTTGCCTTTTTTCCTCGTAGTCATATTCTAATATGTTAAGTTTAATTCTGTAACTGGAAGGAAATAAGCTTATGTATGCAAGATAATATATTACACTGCATAGATTTAGTACATTACTTGACTTTTTTAATCTACACTACAACACTTCATTAATCAACTACCTAGGTACTATGTGCAAATTGCAATGCATGTTAACATTACTATTAAGTATGTTAATATATTTTTCATAAACTTACCACTTGATTTAACTACCTACCACACAAAACATGTGCACACAGACAGGCAGACAGACAGTGTCAGCATAGACAGGCAGTGGTAGGAAGTACCTAGTAGTCATATTGAATCAGTCCTTGTATGGACGTCACCATACCCTTGGCTCTTCATACTGAAGTCCAGTTTTTTTTAATTTCGGGATAGGCTTGCACTTGACGACAATCAATGCTGGAAAGCACTGATGATGTCTAGGTTGGAGCGCGCTTGCCTAGAAAATGCCTATTCACTCTTGCATTGAAGGTACTGAGGTTATATGTGGCCGGAAACAGATGTTGGAAGTGTGTTCCACACCTTAGCGGTTTGGGCGAGTAGGTTGGATTTCAACCACGTAAGGGTGCCAGCGCTCACGATTTCTCGAAGTTCTGTGGTAAAACGGTGAAGGGGACACAAGGTTGTAAAGTTCTTTTATATCCGATAGAAGACAGATAGACAGGCGACATTGGGACGGTGCTGTAGACTGATCATTTACGCCTGCGTTAGTGATTGATCACCTATGATACGAGTTACGACGGGCGCGGCGATCTATCGAGTCTAATGCATCGAGTTGGTACTTGGCAGAGCCGTCCCAGAGGTGGCAGCAGTACTCCATGTCTGAGCGCACCTGAGCCTGATAGGGAGTCAGGCGCTGCTCAGGCGTGAAGCACCGCTTCACCTTGTTCAGGATACCAAGTTTCCGTCGCGATTTAAATGTGTTTCTGACTTTATGCACTTAGGTTCGATACGCATAGACGCAGTGTCAAAGCGTGATTGGGAGTAGATGATGATGAATGTTACACACATCAAAAGTGTCTAGGGATCAAGCATTTTTATGCGGATTTCTTGAGATTGAGATGTGGCTTTGTAATAAATTCGCCGTCCCCAACGAATAGTATGGTAATCGCAAAAAGTAAATTTTACAGGAAAAATAAAAAACTGATTTTTGATTATATGTCACTAGCTATTAAATTTAGACCTACATGTGATATACCATTAGAAAGGTTATTTTTTGACAAATAATTCCATGTTAATGATATGTAATTATGGTTAATTATAATATAGTTATTAACAAAAATATTTTTACCATAAACTACTAACAGAAACTCTGTCCGTAAAGCGACATTACCATGTTGTTCGGGTAAAATAATGACTATTTATTTTAGAGTAATAGGATCTTGCAATAATATTCGTTTGAATTTAGTACTTTGGAACTCCATCGTTATCAACTATAACAGTCTTTTTCACTGGTATAAAACTAACTTTTGTTTTCAGTAATACAAGTGTACTGTATTATTCACTGCTACATTTGTCTTATTTATATTGTAACATTTTATGAATGATTTCTATGTTAATATTTTTTATAAGGAAAATTATACTTCTTATTTAATAATGGAATAAAAACAAAATTAACTATCTACATATAATAATTTAGTGAACATAATTAGGAACTGGAAAAAGGGAATTCCTAGTTCTTGTATTTTCTTTGTATTATTCACAAAATGAGATTACAAATTGATTAGTCATCATTCTCTTAATCAGATGACATTTCCATTTCCGCATTATTATCACAACTTTTAAGGGACTTGATATCTTTCACAAGATACTTTGGCATTCATGATCACACCATAGACCTGGTCTGGAGTGAACAAAAGTTTACTTTTCGTAGCCCACTCTACACAAGAGTGCATACTATCGCCTTCATTTTGGCTAAGGCCAGTGTCAAAAAAGCGGTGAGTTATATTTTCTAATCTATGAACGTTTAAAGCATGTAAGTACAAGGCAATTATATGTACCGGTTTTTATTTTGACCTGAGCATCCATCCGAATAAAAAGATAGACTTGTGATACCACGTTGCCTTTCTGTTATAATAAATTTTAATAAACAACTGCCTATTTCAATGACTCCACGCTTGAACAGAACCATGTGCCATGCTTCCGGCGTTATGCCCTCGTGAATAACGGAATTGAACAATCGCTGAAAGATCCTATGTACCGGTTTTCCACCCGTTTTCCGGAGTTCCGCAGTGTTTCCGTCATCACCAGGCGCCTTGCTGTTATTGAGCTGCCTGAGAGCCATACTAATCTCGTATAGGCTTACGTCCGGGATATCTTCGGTATAGTGTCGGGTCAGTTTGGCTCTGGGATCTTTGGCCAAATCTTCAACAGGTTTTTGTGTCGTGGTATATAACTGTCCATAGAACTTCTCAACCTCTCTCAAGACCTCAGGTCAAGAAGAGAAGAGACGGCCGTCATTAGTTTTCAGCCGCGTCAGCTGGCTCTGTTCGATAGACAGATCTCTCGCGAACATTTTTGAGCCTTTGTTCTGCTCGATGGTATCTTTAATATACTTGGTATTAAAGACCCGGAGGTCGCGAGTTTGTGCCTTAAACATCTGCCTATTAATCCGCCGGTAGGCAGCCGCGTCTGCCGATGACTGCAGCCTCATCTCTTGTCTCTCCTCCATTAGCTTGAGAGTATGATCAGAGAACTTTTCGGTTCTTTTCCTACGATGGGTCTTAAAGAATTTAGACCCCACAGTATGGACAGTTTCCACGAACCTGTTGTTTAGATCGTCCACGGAAACGCAGTCTGCTAGGCACTCGAATCGGTTCTGCAGTTCGAGTTGTAAGTTTTCGAGATTTTGAATATGAGCACGAGAAAGTCGGAGAGTTGACTTCACCAGTTTGGCCCTTCCTAGTTTCACATTAATATTCAACGTGCCTATTACCATCCGGTGATCGCTAACGGTTTTCACCCTATTGATCACAGAGACATCATTGAAGTCTTCTCCATGAAGTCGGCCAACATTTGGCCCCTTTGGTTCCTTCGCCCATACCCAAAATGCCCCATTCTCGTCTCTGCACCGCTTCGCTCACCCAGCCTTGCATTGAAATCCCCCATCACAACATTGTAGTGAGTGGTAGAGGCGTTTATGGCTTTTGATATATCATCAAATACATCAAACCACTTGAAATATATCGTAGCACTTACCAGGATTATTATTTATATTTACTAAATCCAGAATTCTCCTACCTCACGGATGTTGCAGTTTGCGTTTTTGCATAATTAATCAGTTTTTATCCGTTTTCCTAGCTATAGATAGGTAAATTACGTCACCTAAATCACTCGAACATACACCAATCACGGTCAATTAAATCACTAATACCGCACGACTTAAAAGCATCAACAACGCGACAACGAGTGAGTAGGTATAGTGCAATCACTATTTTTCATTAATTGTCAATAAAGTGAGAACGATGTATCATTTAATAAGCCTTCGTTGACAATGAGAGGCTTCACTGTTTAAAAATAGTAATAGCCTATTACAATATACTTAATAGAAATTGAGCATATTCGGCAATCGACATTGCGGTTTTAGTTTTGATTATTTGTGTATTGTATAGAATATTACCAATTTCTGAAGATGAAGTTAAGCATCGGAATATAAGTGCATTCAACTTTACGAGTTATCTTAATAAGTATATTTACCGGAATATTATGGTAAAAGGCTGTTACGATGTTTCTTTTTTTTAGAACGGCCTAGTAATAGCGATAACGATATTATTCGTGGAAAAAAGTTGGTTCTTGTTTTACAAGAATATTATTGGGAAGTACATTACGTTTTGTCTAATTTCGAGAATACTAACTGAAAAATTTCAAAAAAAAATCACAAGGTGTATTCGGACATCCTGAGAACCATTATGTATTAAAAAGCAAAGTATGGTAATGTTGATTACCATACTATTCGTTGGGGACGGCGAATTTATGATTTTATAAATTTATATGGATCCTTTTTGGTGCATTTCATAATTTGAATCAGGAACTGTCAATCAAATTCGAGTAAAAGATGAAAATCAGCTGTCAATATTTTCCCTATAAAAACATACAACGCATTGAAGACATTATTAGTGCTACTGTTTCCCTACTACTGATTAAAACCAACGTTATTATGGAGCGGCGACGTCATTTAAGCAGGGAAGAAATGCTCAGAGCCGTGGGAATGATAGAAGCTGGTTCCCGGCAACGTACTGTGGCTTTAGCTCTGAATACAAGTCAGAGTGTTATCAGTCGACTTTGGACACGTTACCGAAGCACTGGTACCGTGGCTGAGCGCCATGGAGGACGGTATCGCTGCACCACACGGAGACAAGACCGATACATTCAAATCTTAACTCGAAGAGCTCCAACAATAACCGCCGTGATGTTAGCCGTGAGGCTTCATCACTCTTCAGGGAACTTAATTAGCGACCAAACAGTCAGAAACCGCTTGCATGAAGTGAACCTTCATTCCCGAAGACCGCTACGGGTACCACCTATAGCAATGCACAATCGTAGGATTCGATATCAATGGGCTCTTGAACACAGAAATTGGGCAGAAGAACAATGGCGTTTCGTGTGCTTTTCTGATGAGTCTCGTTTTGGTATGAGACCGGATACAAGACGTATACGACACTGGAGAACCCCTGGACGCCAACAGCGATTAAAATCCTGCCAGGAAGTCCATCCTTATAGTGGTGGAACCATCATGGTATGGGCGGGTATTTGGATCGGCGGAAGAACTGAGTTGATTTGGATCAGAGGCATCCTCAACGCTCAAATTTATGCTGAGACGATTGTATCAGACGTCATCGTTCCTCTACAAGTGCAAATCGGTCCCTTATTTCAGTTAATGCATGATAATGCACGACCGCACACCGCAAGAGTTGTAAGACAGACTCTCGCCGCAGCTAACATCAATGTCCTGCCCTGGCCTGCTCAGTCGCCAGACTTGAACCCGATTGAGCATGCATGGGATATGCTACAGAGAAGAGCTCTGCCGAATATGGAGGGTATCCAGTGGCAAGAAGACCTTTTTTTGTTGTTGCAACGAACATGGGCGGCCATTCCACAGCGTGATTTGGATGAACTCATTTTGAGTATGCCAAACCGATGTTCTTGTGTTGTTAGTGTTCGCGGTAGAAACACGGATTATTAATTGTTTAAGTTACCCAATAAAATTTTAAAGAAAACTGTTATTTCAGTCTTTTTTTCGAACTTTAATGTTAGTGGTTCAAATGTCAAAAATCCCTTTATTAGGAAAATGGCAAATTTCTTTATTAATGCAAAGGTGACTTGGTTTATCGTTACTGTGACAAACGAAAACACTTTATTTGATGAATCCTTAAAGAAAATTTTAATTAATATCAATCAGGAGAAAAGTTATTGCAAAAATATATGTTGATCCCTAGACACTTTTGATGTGTGTATTTCCCTGCCGCGAGCGTCAATCTTCTATAGGCGTTAATATGGGCAAGCCTTTAGATGGCACAAAAAACTAACGAAGTAACTATTACGAAGACTGCAAGTGTCGCGTCACGGTCTATTTGTTCACGTAAAAGGAATGTATTAGTTACGATTACGTAGCGTTTTTATTTCGCGCACCGCACTTAGTTATTATTTTCAATATCACTTGACTAGTTTAATTTTGAATAGAGGAAATTGTTTTATAATTAAATAGTTTAAAGTTAAATATTTTTGTTGTGTTTAACGTGTGTTTAACCATGGAACTGTTCTTCTATGGGAGCGTTTTATGACATATATAGGCTCCGAGGTATGAAATTGATGTACCGTCGTCGCGTCGTTTATCACGAGACACGACGTCTTGGTCTCGGCGATCTTGACAACGTTCCGTTTTGTCTCTGTCGCAGTGTATCTTGATCCTTAGGCCTAAATTAGACAGTGCCTCGTTCATCGTTCATTTTTGCGAATATTTTTTGCGAAAATGAACCCTAAAGCCCTTTGTCCTAAGGGCGAATTTAGACGAATGGCTCACCGATGACCTTCGTAAATGAAAGCAAAAATCTCGAAAAATTAACCATAGAAAATTCACCCTTAGGGCGAATTAAGACGGTTCATTTTCGCAGCGATGAACGATGAACGATGCACTGTCTAATTTCAGCCTTAGGCTGCAATTAGACGATGCCTCTTTCATCGCTCATTTTTGCGAATATTTTTTGCGACAATGAACCCTAAGGCTCTTTGCCCTATGGTCGATGACCTTCGAAAATGAAAGCAAAAATGAATCTCGAAAAATTAACCGTAGAAAATTCACCCTTAGGGCGAATTAAGACGATACATTTTCGTAAAAATTTTCGCAACGATGAACGAGGCTCCGTCTAGTTTGGGCCTTACACTCGATTACTTATTTACTATCGTAGTGTATAAATTCAGACTCACGGTCAAGACTTAGTCTGATCTCGGACTTCTCACGTTATTGTCTATGGTCTTATTAGTTCAACTGCCTAAGTCTAAGACTGATCTGAGCGGGAGTGACATCTATAGATGGCACTCCCACTCAGCTCAGACTCAAGACTGAGTTAAAATGAGACAGATTTATGTCGGAACATATTTGTTTCTCAGGCCGAAATTAGACGGTGCCCCGTTCATCATTCATCGTTGCGAAAATAGCTTTCGAGATTTTTTGCTTTCATTTTCGAGGCTTCATCGAAAGACATCGAAAATGAACCGTCTAAATTTGCCCTTAGGGCTTAGGCCATAGGGTGCATTTTCGCAAAAAAAAATCGCAAAAATGAACGATGAACGAGGCACCGTATAAATTGGGCCTCATTTTAACTCCATCTTGACTCTTGAGCAGAGCCAGAGTACGATTTATAGATCTCAGCTTAAGTTGCCTCATGGCTAGGTATAAATAATGTGACTAACAAATTGTTCTTTACTCATATAGGTGCTCCTAGCCTTTATTCATTTCTTAGGGAGAGGGCAGACTGGCTACTTTTACGGCAGCGATCGCGCCCTTTTATTGCCTTTAGCGTCATCATGGCCTTTTCCGTGCATTCGCGCGATTTCGGCAATAAAAGCGCGCGATCGCTACCGCTTAAAGTAGCCAGTGTGCCCTCTCCCTTAACGCCGCTTAGGCTCATTTACTGTATGTACCATCAGATAAACCTTAATGGCTCACAAAACAAATTAAGAAGATGTCAAAATACTTTTAGCTTACCTATCTACTTGTGCACAGAAAATTATAAGCTTCGTTGACTTGTTCTGTTAACTCTCCATTTTAATACGAAAAAGGTGCTGTTTGAGGTATATTATTGTATATATTGTACATACATAATATTATTACATACTATACGTAAGCTCATCTGCATACAATGTATATATTGTAATGTATATATGTAGTAGTTAGTAGGTAGTTTGTGTACAAATTGTACAATACCAAAGACATGTTACTCCAACATCGTGTTCGAAGCTTATGCCCTTTTTTAACGGTATCGCGAACGGGCTGGTGACATAAAGGCCGACATTACAGTTAGTGCAACCAAGTGCAAAATTAAAGTTGCCTTTACACTAGCCACGGGCGCTAGCTTAGCTTTTTCAGTTAAAATTCTAAAGTGTACTTGGGTCATTTTTTTGTTGTAATCATCATAGCTCCTAAAATGCATTAAGTATATTAAAGGTGGCAGGCATTTCGATATTACCAGTCGGCAGTTGGACAAACTTATTTTTTTTTTTATCAATCGAAGTCAATGATATATGTAAACTCGCCGGCATATTTAGCGGAACATAAAAAAAAGGTCCATAATTAAAAAAATATGGTTTTATTTTAAAATCTACTTACTACACTTCTTTTGTTATTTAAAGTTTCATTTGTTTTACTTAAAATGAGATCACATTAAGAACAGATTTTGCGAGTAAAGGCTATTTGTAAAAAATTGTACATTTTTGAACTTTTCATGTAACCGGGAAAAGTGAAATTTAATATTAAAATAACAATTAATTAAATTAGAAAAATGGTGATTAATATCGCGTATTTCCTCCAAGTGCTCTTATTAAAGTTTCTACCCGTCTAGGCATACTGAGAATGATGTTATCGATGGTCTCCTGGGATAGTCTCCGCCATTCCTCAACTACGGCGATTCGCAGTTCTCCCACGTTGGCAGGAGCTGGAATTCTGGACTTAACTTTTCTTTTCAGCAAGTCCCAAACGTGCTCTATTGGGTTCATATCCGGTGATCTCGCCGGCCACTCCATAACAGTGATATTCATATCATTAAGATAAGCTTGAGTTACCCGAGCGGTATGCGGCCGAGCATTATCCTGCATAAAAACAAAATCGTCACCGATATATGGGGCAAACGGTACGACATTTTCTTCTAAAACTTCTCTGATATAGCGGTCTGCAGTCAGACTCCCTCTGTCAATCACTACCAAGTCTGTGCGAGCTCCCAAACAAATGCCCGCCCAAACCATTATTGATCCACCACCGTATGCAACTGTAGTTTCCAAATTTGTCTGAATGTATCGTTCTCCTTTGCGTCTGTATATTCTTTGCCTGCCGTCAATTTGATTTAAGAGAATTCTGCACTCATTACTAAACAATACCTTACTCTATTGGTCCGCGTTCCAAAGTCGATGTTCCTGAGCAAAAGTTAACCTGTTTCTACGATGATTTACCTCGAGCCTTGGAGCCTTGGCGGGCACAAATGAACCCAAACCAGCTTCTTGGAGCCTTCTTCGTACCGTACGCTCACTTACGGTTACACCCCGCACTGCTTCTAACTCATGTCGGGCTTGGACGGCCGTCAAACGGGGGTTCCTACGTACACGAAGCCGAATGAAACGACCATCCCTACTCGAAGTGCGTCTTTTTCTGCCTTGTCCTGCTCTTCTCACATAAGTACCGGTCTCCCTGAACCGTTGGATACTGCGATGGATCGTTGAAACTGGTCGACGAAGATCTCTGGATATCACTCTGTAGGTTTGACCATTTCTTCGCATTTCGAGTGCCCTGGCAATTTCCGTTGGGGCTAAGTCAGGCATAATTCAGTCATCAACTCCAGAAAGATACGCGATTAAAAAAAAACTAACAAAAAACAGTATTTCAATGAAATTTTAAATCAAACTCAGAAGGAAGAAATACTCGAAGTTCGCTCCAGATAAGGTGTATTTGAATAAAATTAAAACAATTGCATAAAATGTGATGTTCAGTTGTTTTCTTAGTTTGAAAATATTTCTTTTTAAATTAAATGACGTATAAACCAGCCAGCAACCTTATATGATACTGATATCAAACCTTTTTTTTATGTTCCGCTAAATATGCCGGCGAGTTTATATTATAGACAATCACTAGAAACCTAATCTTCTGACTGCGTTTTGTCAGAAACTGCCTGTTGTGACGCGAGTTTATTTTAAATGAATGATTCCCATACCTAAAACCCCTTCGTAATAGTCTCTTTACATAAGTAGCCCCTAAAATCCAATTTCAATTTCATCTTTAGCTATTCTCTAAAGGTGCGTGAAAGTACAATTGACAGGAAGCGTCACCTAACTTAGCTTGGGTAGCACGTAAAAGTTAGGGAACGTTTATGAAAACAGGCATGAGTAATTAGTAATTACTTAAAGAATTAGAAATGAGTTATTACTTACCTGTGCTGAAAATAACTAATATTCCCCTTTACCATCCAATTAAACGTAAATCTTGTCGTGTATGAACCAGCGAGCATTCTGTTTACGATCCACGCCTCGAATCATTGCGCTATTGAAGATCTAACTATGCATCAATCAATTTCGCTCCGCTACTGCTGCGATTTCGCTAGGTTCGTTACGCTGCTCACACCCAACAGCAGTAGTGAAATGACAATATAATATCAAAGAAGCATGGATGTAAGAAAAATATTCAAAGTAGCTGTTACGTAACGCAGCGTGGCTGTGCATTCAGCTTAACCTACATAGTTCCTGGAACACTGACGACTCGGTACTCGTATAATGAACGCAGCGCAATTTAGGCGATGGTCCGTCTCATTATGCCAGACAATTGCGCTTGGCCAAAATGCGGTCGTGAGATGGTCTCCGCACATAAATTGCCCTCATTTTATCTGAAAACTAAAACTTAATGCCTTCCAAAACTCGTCTTCTCTTCGACCTAGCTATGTCAGTGGCCGTTCAGTAAATAGACATTTAATACTTTGTAGTACCTACTTAAGCCACACTAGATCTAATAGCATGCTCCGACTTGGCTTGGACCTGACTGAGCTGCAATAGAACTGCATCTAAATTACAATTTGGCAGTCAGCTTGCAGTTCATCTGCAGTACACGACTTTTTTTTAGACATCTGTTTACTATTTTAATTTATAAATATATTTACTAGCTGATGCTCGCGACTTCGTCCGCGTGGATTTAGTTTTTAAAATCTCTCGGGAACTATAAAAAGTAGCCTATGTCACTCTCCAGGTCCTAAACTATACCCATGCAAAAAATCACGTCAATCCGTTGCAGCGTGATTGAAGGACAAACCAACAAACAAACATACTTTCACATTTATAATATTACAGTAAGATAGTTTCCGCAGCGTACGCGATATATGGATACGGTGTTACTATTGCATATTTTAACATGGAAAAGTAGTTATTGTGACATAACTGTAATAGTTAGACATATGGTATTGCGGACTTTTTTGTAGTTATTGATGTCCTCTATAAAACTGTAATAGATCACTTTGCTCTTAGAGGAAACTATTGACAGTAAGTTTCCGCATCGTAAGCGAGGATTTTTTTGGTATTTTTTTCAAACTTTGGGTTACATTATCGAAGTTTTCATACGGATCCCTAACTTTTTGAAAATATTCTATCCCCTATGTTCACTAGGGATAACGTAGAATTCTAATGGTGAAAGAATTTTTCAAATCGGTCCAGTAGTTTTGGAGCCTATTCAATTCAAACAAACAAACAAATCTTTCCTCTTTATAATATTAGTGTAGATTTACCGATGGCGCAGAAATCCCATAAAATATTTGAACTAAACAGATTGCTGGTAACAACAACACCTTCATACGATCTTGTAAATCATGTCCGGTATGATTTACACGCCGCTCAACGCCCAGAAGTTGTATATCGGGGATACCGGCAGCAGTTGTTATGGGAGTAGGAGTAGTTTTATTTTTAGCATTCATTGGTTCGTGTTTTTGGCGGGTCCGTACGTTCAACGTAAATATACGGGTGTTTATTGGGTGTTTAACCTATATTGTAAACTCTGCTGTGCGGATGGAAGGAAGCGCAACTACGAGTAATATTGCACAGGGGCGTGCAATGTGCATAGGGGCTTGTCAGCGATGATAGTATCAGATTAAGTAAGCAGGTTTTTTGGAAGCCATAGTAGCTACCCTTATCTAATGGAGCGTGGAATTGTTGCGCAGAAGATCGTAAGGCGAGAACTGTCTGATCTTCCATTACGTACCTACAATCTCGTATAATATATCACTACTGAGCGCAGGTCTCCTCTCAGAGAAAGGTTAGTAAGCAGTGATGATAGCCTAGTGGTTAGGACTGTGGCCTCCTATTCGGTGGGTCGCAGGTTCGATCCCGGGTACGCACCTCTGACTTTTCGGAGTCAGGTGCGTTTAAGTAATTAAATATCACTTGCTTCAACGGTGAAGGAAAACATCGTGAGGAAACCTGCACACCTGAGAGTTCTTCTTAATGTTCTTGAAGGTGTGTGAAGTCTGCCAATTCGCATTGGGCCCGCGTGGCGGACTATGGCCTATAACCTTTCTCTGAGAGGAGACTTACATTATGTAACCTTTTTAATTTCCGAAACAGACGCAATGCAATTGAACCAGGAGCTGTTAAAGGAACTGTTTACGAAATACAGCGCATCAATGAGGTTATCGAAAAGGTTTTAATATAATGCGTTTATTATGCTTGGTGACACCATCCACGGTATTCGTTTGCCTTAATATGTGAATTAATGAAGAGTATTGTGCCAATGAAGGCGATTGTCAAACCAGTTTTTGTGTAATCTATTCGCGTTGTGCAAATATTCAGTACGTGTGTAGTCTTTTACCTAGCAATTCAAGGTAATAAGCGTTACATAGAATTCGCGCTAATTTTTGTCAATCCTTACTAATATTATAAATGCGAGAGTGTGTTTTTTGTTGGTTTGTCCTTCAATCACGCAGCAACGAAGCAATGGTTTGACGTGATTTTTTGCATGGGTATTATATTAACAATAATTATTACAACTCTATTGCGACCTTGGAGAGTGACATAGGCTATACCTTTTATCCGAATATAACGAAGACGCGGACAAAATTAATCGGTGCATATTTTTGTATTCTATAGTATTTTATCACAATCCAGTGTAGAGTAAAACCGACTGTGGTTTTTGAGGTACTGAATGTAACAATTATAATGTCAAACCAAGTTTAGGAGGAGGAGTAAAATGACCCTAAGAGCCATTTTCACCACCTTCTGATAAGTGTTGGATAGCTTATTCGCATATTTTGTCTGTCACTTGACATAAAGTAAGAAATTGACAAAATTTACGGTTAGGCTATCCGACACTTATCAGAAGGTGGTAATACAGGCCCTAAGGGCCAGTTTCACCACTATCCGTTAGTGTCTGATAAATGTATAACTAACAGATAAAATAGCTGTCAGATAAATCTGTTTATCTGCTAGATTGTCTTATCGGACACTTGTGAAACAGAAATTTGAACGTTATCTGTCAGACAAGTTGTGGATAGGCTATCAGGCACTTTATCAACAAGTGGTGAAACAGGCCCTAAAAATCATTTTGTAAGTTAACTTGTGCTGAAAATGACGTTCTTTATGGTTACACTGAAGCCATAAATTAATCTCCAGGCGGAGTTCTACTTCTTAACTATGGAATAGAATCAGAAATAGCTGACATATGCTTTAATGAACTTAAATCGTCTAAGGATATCCTGTTAGAAGCTAGTTATAGGTGATCTCATCCGTGATATCACCGATAAAATTTTTATAGATAGATAGGTACGTAGTTAGTTTTAGTAAAACTGCTGTAGATTTTTTTGCGACATAACATTAACTAGGTACATCACATAGCTATGGCAACGGCAACGGTAGTAATCTTTCAGTGAGCACTCGAGCTTGAATGTGTTCTGTTACCTACACCTAAGTGCTTTAGCAAAAATACTCACTGCATACCCTACTGCCGCATTCAGAATATACATTCATTAAATTAATATTTATACTTAATGAGTCATTAACTAATTATTATCATTAGAACTTTTAACGGGCTGTCAGTTATTTACCTACAAAAGGCTCTGAGAGTGATTCTTATTTAGACCTACTCGTATACTAAGGACATCCTTCTCTCGCGTGTTTGAAGTGCGGCAGACACCTAGTTATTTCGGACGTCCGCGACGATGTGCAAAGGTATATTATTGCGATTGACGTACCTATCTCAATTCTCAGCGGACAATATAATTTTGTCGTTGTTGTTGTGAAGTGTTCAATAAATAACTGCGTTAAGGTGTTCATAGCATGCGTATGGCATAATATGAACACATTAGTCTGTGCGAAAAGTTCTTGAAATCAATTTAGCCATACTTATGTTGTAGACGGGTAAGTAATAGTAAATGTTTCAATTGGACAATCGTTACGAAGAAACCATGGGCCACGCAACTGGATCTAAATATCGACAATTCCAACTAAAACATTTATCGTGGCATGTACCCATTTAGCACATTATACTTATGACGTTAAACCACGAAGCAAGTGAGTTACGTACCTACTCTGCTGCAACAAATTGCCAATTCCAAAAGATTTTATTGAAGCGTAAGGAGGGAGCTACTGGTAGGGTTTCAATTGTACAGACTTAACAGAGTCCCTAAAAGATACATAATATATATTACATGTAAAATATAATCGACGAAAACTGTGTAAGGGTGCAATGTATTTGGGGTGGGTATCGATTTTTATAACCGAAGGTTAGGGTTACTTCGTTACGTCGAATTACATGCATTGTGTAACGGGAGTGCATAGAGCAATCTAGTTAACCGACTTGTAATTAGATTTAGTGTGAGTTCAACTGTCTAAGCAGATATTTACAGTAAACCAGCCATTGTCTTATTGATGATGACATTTCCAGTGACTAGAAATAAATGGAAAGTTGCTTAAGAACTGTCAAAACTGACCTAATTTGACAGTTCTTAGCAACTTTTGACAGCCACTGAGATAGAGAATAACCCTACAGGACTATATGCAAATATGTAAAGATTTCGCAAATCGGCAAAGATTTCGCCCTTTTCTAAAGTCTGAACTAATAGTCTAGGCAATGAAGCTAGTGGACCCCAACATCAATTCCTCAGGCGACGAAACTTTACAGAATGATAAAGTATCAGTAGTTAAACGTAATTTATAAATATCCAAAAAAAAAATTAGAACGGAAGTTAGGTATTTTTACCTAAACTCTTTTATGCTTAATATCTCAGTTCGGCAAAATGCTCGGTCAAAACTTTCTTCACCTGAAACATTCATGTAAAGTCTAGAAACAAAATATAAAATATCCAAAATATACTCCTAGTCGAAACCACCAAATTTTGAAAAATACGTTTTTTCAATGTAACTTGCAGCGAAAAATTGCTCTGTGAATTTTTTTCACTGGAATGTCCTTTTATAGCCGTTTTGTACCTACAACTTGAAAATCCAAACAATATACCAAGAGACTATATTTTTTTCAAAAACTACCCTTTTACTCACAGTGCAAAATTTCTCCATCCATTTTTTTTATTGATATGATTACAATTATTTTTTTTGTATCAAGTATCAAAATATCCAAAAAAATAATCAAGCGCATTAAAAACTATAAACATTTTAGAAAGAAATATTTTATATTTAATCCATCAAGGGAAGCAGGAGCGTGGTGACGTCACGAGAACCGACATAATATTATCTGCCTATTATATCGACATACTTTTTCTACGGTGACGCGAGCCTGCACTCGATAATCGACTATATTTCGTTGAATCGACAGTGCAATTGTCAATCAAAAACTGTTGCCAACGACGGTGACTATGACGATCAATTATTCGTTATGATTTATGAACTATACCGAAGATGTCCCAGATGTCAGTCAGCCTATACGAGATTAGTATGGCTCTCAAACAGCTCAAGAACAACAAAGCGCCTGGTGATGACGGAATCATTGCGGAACTCCTGAAAGCGGGTGGACGTTTATAGGTTGATAAAGAAGAAATAGATATGAATATTTTTTACTTTTTAAAATAAAATAAAAAATTTTGATGATATTATGTTTTAGCTCAAGCTTTACGACCATTAGAATAGAATAGAATAGAAATGTTTTTTTATTCAAATAAACTTTTACAAGTTTTTTTACAACCGTCAATGAGTCTACCACTGGTTCGGAATGCCGTTCCTGCCGAGAAGAACCAGCAAGAAACTCGGCAATTGCTCTTTTCAAAATACTTTTACAATATACTTAATAGATATTATGCTATGTATACATTACATAGTGTAGTACCATTAGTAGTGACCTATTTATTCGAAAATTCATGTTTAAGAACACCAAAAATCTAGATCGTCAACGACATTTTTAGCGAATATTGAGACGTAAATAAGATAGATCGAAAGAGCGTTAAAAACTGAGTATGATACCATTAAAAAGTTCAAGTTTTGGCCAAAATGTCCTTTACGTCCTTTGTAATCCGAGGTCCTTGTGTAATCCGATACATCGATGCTAGATATTTCAAATTTTGTAAGCGACAAACCCCTAATTTTCAGGAGGACCAAACAAATTTTTACCTTTTAAACTGTCATAACTCTCATTTTTAGGGTTCCGTACTCCGTACTAAAAACGGAACCCTTCTAGAATCACTTCATTGTCCGTCTGTCTGTCCGTCTGTCAATACCCTTTTTCTCAGGAACACATGGAGGGTATCAAGTTGAAAATAGTATCAAATACTCAGGTCTGCAATCCCTTGTAGCTGTGACAAAGTCTAAGTCGACGCAATCAAAAGATACGGCCTTTTATGGTCCATCTATGCCGCATATTTTAACACTCGCAAGACCTAGAGGGTACTTCCTGTTGACCTAGAATCATGAAATTTGGCATGAAGCAATGTCATGTAGCACAAGTAAAGGAAAAAATCCGAAAATCGTAAATTTGTAGTTGCATCACAAAAAAATTTTTTTTTGTGATGCAGTATATCCTACTATCCTAGTTCCTACTATGCGATGCGATGACTATGCGAAAGTTTGTGAGGATGTATGGATGGATGTTTGGATAGATGTTTATTACTTTTTCACGCTACAACGAATGAACCGATTTGGCGGAAATTTGGAATGGAGATAGCTTATAAACAGGATTATAATTAGGCTACTTATTATCCCGGAAAATTACAGAGTTCCCGTGGGAATCAAAAAACCTTAAATCACGCGGACGAAGTCGCGGGCATATATGAATAATCAATTTAATATAATAATATCGAAAAATTTTGGAATAAAATAAAAAAAATTGGTTGTCTGTAAAGTCGGTTTACGGACCATAGTTTTCCGTGATAACGTCATAAAGAAACATCGATGAATAAATGTGTCACAAGCCAACGCTTGGGCCGATCATGCCTCTCTATCGCTTGTTCCGCGCTCTCGCTTTCACCGTCAGGCTCAGGTGGAACGTGACACTTTGTCGTGCGTGCAGCTGGTGTTCATTGATTTATAAGACGTTATCACGTCAAAAGAATCTTACACCTTAAGCCTAATAGTATAATAGAAGTAATTTTGTCGTAACTGCCTGAATAGTCTTGCTCACTCAGCTATTAATTCATGATATAAAGCTTATAAAATTATCAGATTAATGACGTGAGTCGCTTGTCAAAATTGGTTCGATGACAATAAATAGAAAATAGTAGTACTCTTAAATAGAAGACAACTCATTGCTTGATAATTTTAGAGTTTTTTTAGAACATTTGAAGTATAAAACCGTATTGATATTGTTCTATATTTGCATTACTTTTTCTCACATCGGCTTTATGGCCGATGTGCAATATATATCGCCGGGTACTGTACAAGACAGTTAGAATCTAAAATTTGATCTATACTAACTAAAATTTTACTTTTTTGTTACTTACTACAAAGTATTACATTTCGTATCTCCAGTCCTTATAATTTATAATTATAAGAGATATCAAAATTTTAAATAAATATACAGATCGATAGAAAGAAAAATTTCAAGTTCGATGGTGAATCAAGTGTACTTACGACAGAATGTCCCTTACGACATTTGAAATTTCCAGCGTCGATATCAGTTGCATATAAACTGTCTAGCATTTTGCTTTAAACAGTTTGCAAATTTCTGGCGTGCCAAATACGTACTTAAACAAAATATATTTAATACATTTCCTCCTTTATTTCCTCAAATCCAAGTAAAAAAAAATTGAATTTTAAGCTATTGCATAGCTTTTATCGCGGGCTTTGAACTAGGACAAACAGTTTGAGCGCGGCGACCGAATCAAGAAATTCCGTAACGAAAAAAAACCTAACACCGTCGTTCAGTAAGCGTTCAACATTTTAGAGGTTCACAAGTAGCTCTGTTCGGCGCAGTGGGCGAGCGGCCGCTTTCTTTACCGTATGGTGTATGATGTCGCAGGTTCGAATCTCACTCGCGAAGAAGTGACAGTGCGCTTTTCTTGTTTGTTTGTTTTTTAATTATTTTTTTGCATAATTTTTATTATGCAAAAAAAAATATTGCATAAATATTATAATTGCATAAGTTGATAAAAAATGCTATGCAATAGCTTTACTACGGCAGTCCCCGAGTGCCACTTAATTTTTTATTTTAATTTACTTACCTAGATATAAGCTAAACAAAAAAAATAATTTATGAGCCCTTATTTAAGCTCATTTATCTTGAACAAATAAATTAATGTTCAGTTACACGTTTATGTTCAATATTTAGCATTGTAGAAGGCATGTAGTAACTTGTATATTATTTTGTGAAGTCGCTTCGCTCGCGCACGCTAAACTATACCCAATGTTTCAAGAATTAAGGTGCATTATCGCGAAAACGCAGTTTAGATTTCAAAAATCTGTTTCAATATCAATGTTCTTCGTGATATTTTTTTTGGATATTTAGGATAAGAGTGTAAATGTGACTACCTACTATGATAAAAAAAAGAAATTGGATTGAGAAATTTTTCATACCGAGTTATAAACAATTTTCAGTTGAAGTAAGATAAATAGATTTTGATATGGATTTTTTTTTGGATTTTCTTACACGTTATGCTAAATTACATTTTAAGGACATTTAAAAATGAAAAATTGACTGAGCAATTTTGTGGTCGAAATTACGGACAAAAAAGGAAACCTCTTTAAAAAGTGACAGTTCCGTTTGAAAAAAGTTTTGGATTTTTATCAAGTACCTCTTATTAAGGCTAATAATTAGTTTGGTAAAAAAAAATTGGACGGAGAAATTATTTATTTCAAAATATTGAGCTATTTGTACTTTTAGGTATAAATACCTAACTTCCGCATGGATTTTTTTTTGGATATTTTTGTGTAAATTTTGGGTCATCCCATACTACCCCGCCAAATTTCATCGACTGAGGATTTGATGTGGGGGTCTCCATACAACAGACCGCCCCATTGCCTAGGCTATAAGTATAGCTCTAAAGTCATAAGGACATTAAGTAATTTCAAAGTCAAGTTTAACTTACTCAATTTTACTTACTGTTTAGTTACTGTAAAATAATATTGCTTACCTACTAGGTATTTATGCAGATTTGTTAGTACCTTTTTTTTTAATTAAGGAATAATTACATCTCGTTTAAAATTTAGAAAGCGTGAAATACCTACCTACCTATAGCGTGGAGTACCTACGTCTGTAGTCGGTACTGTCTCTTAATTTTTATTAAAATTAAAAAGACATGCTTGTGTTGGCACTTGGAAGTTGTTGTCATGCTGTTAGTTAGGTAGTTATTTATAAGTAACCGATTTCAAAAACGATCTTCTTTAAAATAGTATTGTTTCATCTGTGTGCGTTCTTCTATCCTCCCAACTTTGCACGGTTTAAATCAGCTTGGCATCCAGCTGCCCACAGGATAGTATAAAAACTTATTACAATGTAATAGCTACTTCTTAATATTGTATTGTAAAATGATTATTTTGAAAAGAGCAACTGCTGAGTTTCTTGCCGGCTCTTCTCAGCAGAATCCGCTTTTCGTGGTAGAATCCGGTGGTAGAATCTTGACGTGTCATAAGAGCCACAGGTTGGCCTACATGAAATAAATAATTTTGAGTTTGAGTTTGAGTTTGCCCGGTCTTAGTGTGAGCTGCACATCGCATCGGGCGGTTAAAGTAAGGTTTTAGCTATGGAATCGTTAAAGATCAATTAACAGTTTAATATGCAAGTGAACCTTAAACATCAGACTATAAGAGTCTGCGGTCACGATTTGCAGCCAACGGTTTCTGGGGCTGCCACGAGTTTTTATTTCCCATACAGTAGTCAGTACATTATGGAAGTCCATTTTCGAAGAACTCGGCATTAAGCAGCGTCTGTCCTCCATTGTGCATTTCTTCATTTGCATTCTCACTTTCTTTGGTCACGTATCAAGACGTGATGTTTTGACTGAAGGTTTAATGTTCCAAGGAAGAGTAGAGAGCACAAGAGCACGTCGCAGATTGCCCATGAGATGGACAGACCTAGTGAGGGCTGCGGTGGATGTTCCCTTGCATGAACGCACGAAGGAGGCAGCTGAAGGAGGAGTGGAGGCGTATAGTCCGCGTCCGGCGTGCCACAACACCCAAGTGACGATCACGACAGCTCTGTCAATAGGGAAACGACTGAAAAAACACTATGGAAACCGATGATGGAAGGTATCACGCGAACCGCGTATGGTTAAAGCTGATTTGTATTTTTTGTTGCTCTCATGGTTTGTATTACTTTTGGGATTACTCCATATGTACAAAGCTGAGCGTAAACCTTGGTGACTGTAACTGTGAGGATGGTCCTACTTACTGGGTTATCTAAAGAAACTGGTTTGTAGGTATAGGTGTTTTCCACATAAGGACATTTAGGTAGCTGATTCCGTTAAAGAGATCGCGAACCTTTCATCGATCAAACGCAAGCTTTTATTTAAAGGTATGACCTCATAACTAGAGTACAATTTGTCCTTGAAATGAAGATATTCAAATACTAACTGCGCGAACTATGCCGTGAATAATGCATCAGCCGTCGTCGCGAAGAATATTGATTCGTGGATCATAGTACGCCGCACTGCATGCATGTTTAGCGATGATAAAGTTATTTTAAGTGTTAAGTAGTCACCTTTTATTTTTCAATAAAAGGTGACAAATAATAATATAATAATAATCAAATGTCGCAGACAAAATATTTTTAAGCATTGGGCCAAAGTTGATTAAAATTAATGATAGTATTTTGATTTAAACGTTTAAAAATAGTTGTTATTCTAATTAATCGAGACAGTTCAACACTAGCAGATTCCCGGAAACATTTTTTAAAAATATCAATTCCACTTTGTTTAACAGTAAAGTAACGGTAAAAGTTAAGGAAAACACATCGCGAGGAAACCTACATGCCTGATAGTTTCCATAATGTTCTGAAAGGTGAGTGAAGTCTGACAATCCGCACTTGGCCAGCGTGGTGGACCGTGGACGACGGCCAAATCCCACCTCTTGCGAAAGGGAGAGTTGTGCTCTTATTTGAACTTACTTAATTATTACAACTTCTAGGAACCGTGTGGGATACATTTCTGCTTGCTCAAGACGCGTTCTATGTGTGAAGCCTTATCTTCAACTATTCAAAGCCTCTATACAAATTAGCCACTTGTAGATGTCTGCACATCAGTTCTTCAGCTACATTAGAATGTAAATTATGCTTGCAAGTCTTTGCCATTGCATTCAAAACAATAGAAACGATGCGAAGGACGTATTGTTTAGGCGGCGTCAAAGTAAAGTATCTTAACTTGTCTGAGAGGTGCATTCAACGGGCTTAAGTAGTAAAGGGTGAGCCGTCAAAACCTCTCATTAGAAGGGCTTTTTCCTGTAGTGGCCAATCGAGCAGCCGTTTCTTGTGTCCGCTCTTCTAGGAGTGGGCAATTGAATTTCTTGTCCAGACCGTACTCGATCGATCGATCGAGTATCGATTATTATCCATTGACTAAAGGATGATCATGATACTGCCAAAGTTTTAAGATTTGAACAAAGCTTATTCGAATACTTACTAAATTGTACAATTATTTACAGCTTAGCCTCAGTAATGCTCTGTCTATGTATAAACTTTCTGTCTGTTCATTAAGTAGGTATATGTGGGCGCATTTGATTTCCGTTTAATTTATATTAATTAATTGGGAGTATTGTTTTGATTTCCGTATCCTTTTATTTTATATTAATTATTTAAAAGTATTGCTTTGACTTCCGTTTCCTTTCATTTATTAAAATTAGTTAAATCAAATTGACATTTGACTTTGACAGCGCGGGTACGCCATTTTGCACGCCATCTTGAAATATTAGTATAAAAGGGCTGTTTCGACGATACGAATTCAGTCTCTGCCCAGAGACTTAATCGACTAGTAGATGCTTTCGCGTCTAGGTCGTTCTATTCGACTGAGGGATTGCGATAGCAATCGCTCCCTAATCGAATAAATACTGTCTATACGCTTAGATTAGTGTTAATGATTAATTCATACTTTGGCAGGCTCTGCCCAGAGACTCATTCGACTAGTAGATGCCTTCGCGTCTAGG
Organism: Oeneis ivallda; assembly: GCA_029955525.1. Taxonomy (NCBI): domain Eukaryota; kingdom Metazoa; phylum Arthropoda; class Insecta; order Lepidoptera; family Nymphalidae; genus Oeneis; species Oeneis ivallda. The sequence continues at coordinate 17,661,157 of JARPMR010000007.1, forward strand.
TCGTTCTATTCGATTGAGGGATTGCGATAGCAATTGCTCCCTAATCGAATAAATATTGTCTGTACGCTTAGATTACTGTAAATGATAAATTAATACTCTGATAGTTTTGATAACTACCCTCATGTTTAGATATTGGTTTGATTAATTAATATTTTGATGTTTTGATAACTACCCTCATGTTTAGATATTGGTTTGATTAATTAATATTTTGATGTTTTGATAACTACCCTCACGTTCAGATGTTGTTTTGAATAACTACCCTCACGTTCAGATGGTGGTTTGTCTGTCGTGCTGTGGTTATTAGCTGAGTGGAAAGGGGCCGTTATTGGGGATGGTGGCGACGGCTTTAGGTAGGGATTCAGCGTTTTAAGAGACGCGTTCTCTTAAAGCCTGATTAGTTTTGAGTAATAATTCCCGCTTCTGGTCCATCGCTAATAAATGTAAAAGAGGGGCTTTTGAGGGTACCTCGTTCGAAGAATAAACACCCTAAGTAATTAAATGATCTTACCACGCTACCTACCCTCGTCGCGCAGCAAATGAGGTTGACTTTGTTGCCGACGAGGATACCTTCGCCGACATATATTAGTTCCATTCCATCCAACTATTGGACAATAAATTGCGCCATGTTTGCACGTGCAAAATGTTGATGAGAATTTCATTGAGAAAGAATTTCGCGTGCAAATTTGGTGTTATTCTCTTAAATTGGCTCAAAAATATGCGTAACTATTATACTTAGAAACTGAAGCATCTCACTTGAGAAGAACCTTCATAGCGTTTGAAAAAGGAAAATCTAACACAATGCAAAAGGATTTTACACAGCGCGAGAATTTCATTTCACAAGTCAAGTGCGCTGCACTCTTGATCCAATGAGTAGGCTGAAAGAAGTACTTGCTCTTAAACATGGCGTTGGGTTTCCTACATACACTAGGGCTTTCTGTGATTCTGTTAGAATTTAAGTTCTTGCTTAATTTAAATGTATGGAAATAAAATTGATTTAGTTTTAAAAGCTTTGAATACAAAAGTATTATAACGAGTAACGACTGTTTGGAAATCGTAAACCTTTGTAATTATTTTTTCCCAGAGTCGTATCTTTTTTCATTAGTCATATATCGATAGGAGTATTCTTGGAATAATCTTTGGGCTCTTTGATGCTTCCGTTTGCAATTGCAAAAGTACACGCGGGAATTATAAATAATCACCCCTAAAATGTGCAATCTGCGGTCTATGTACGATTTACCTGTCATATTCTACTGGCCACCTTCTTGCTCCATCTAATGTCTGATACACTAACTTACAGAACAGGCAGTACAAACTCAATGGGTCTGCGTATAATAGAACCAAGTTTCCGTGACAAACTACTTGCCCCATCATCAGATGGCAGACCCTGGTCATTTTCTATGAGTTAACTACTCATCAAGATCTTTTGTACTTACCCTTATGCCACTTCCACAATTAAGAAAAATGTAATGACACCATAGCTGATATCAACATGAGTTTTGACAGGGATCAAATCGCTTAGACTCCAGAGCGTACCAAAGAAATAGAAACACATGCAAATGCTCGAAAAGTATTACCCTATTTCGGCATTCAGATAAGAAATACTCGTATACTCGTATTATTATTAGACAATTTTTGGCTGTGTTTAATTTTATCATTTCCTTGTAACGATTCAGTTTGTACGGATGAACGCTCACCGCGTGTAGGTATACGAGTTAGTATATTCCACAACGTTCACTGACGTGGTTAACTATCGAGGCCAAGGAGGCACATTTAAAAAATTCTACTATGAACTAAAAACCGCGACTTTTCCTTCGCTGCCTGCGTGAACGAACCGCCAGTTCCAAACGTTTAGAAAGCCAATTTTCTCTGACCATTATGAAAGCCAAACGTATAGTGCTTGCACCTAGTAATGACTCTTGGGTACAAATTGCGTATTATGAGCACTGACATTGTCATTGTTTAATATAGATTTCTATCGGTAAGCTATTTGGACTCTTGTTTTTATATGTTGACTGCGAATCTACATTGCTTGGTGTGAAGACGTACTCAGTACTCACAGTATTTTCTTTTCTCAACCATTCTCATTCGAGAGGAGACTAGTGCCCAGTCAGTACTTATTAAGCGATGGGATTTGGGAATGAATGAACGTTTTACGCAGTGATAATGATAATTCATAGTTAAACCACGTTAAATGCTGCATTGATCATTGTTCAACTGAATCTCATTGATTTGAATCAACTTTCAAAGAATTGTAAAGCTCTTCACGATGATTGGTAAATAAGCAACAGTTGCTAGAAACGAACGACGTTTGAACGGTATGAAGCAATTGAAGAGTAGCAACAATTGATAGAAACAGCTATTTATAAACAAAAGTGTACTGTGCATTGTTTCCAATAGCGGATCGACTCCCACGGCGGGGTATGAAACTATGAACGTAACGGACCTTAAATCTCAATAGTGACCTACTGAAACTTATTTTTTATTCGACCTTAGTTGGTCGCAAGGAAAATCATTCTTCTTTACGTCAGTAGTATGTTGTTCAAAGTCTTCTAATAACAAGTCACCTTCGAACACTTCTGCCATGGAATCCCCTAATTGATGTCTGTGATGGGGATGGAATTTTCAAAATTTGCGAAACATTTATTTCTTAATTTTTAATCGTAAGCCCAAAAATCAAAGTTTCATTTCTTGAAAAAATAACTTGATAAATGACGGACTTTCATACAAACTTTCAACCCCCATTTAACCCTCTTGGGGTTGGAATTTTCAAACACCCTTTCTTAGCGGATGCCTGCGTCATAATAACTATCTGTGTGCAAAATTTCAGCCCGATCCGTCCAGTGGTTAGAGCTGTGCGTTGATAGATCAGTCAGTCAGTCAGTCACAGGTGACTGACTAGTCACCTTTGCCTTTTATATATTTAAATAGAAGAAGAAGAAGAAGAAGAAGAAGAAGAAGAAGATGAAAGCCAAAGTACCAAGTTTGATGTATATTACTTGAAAAATAACTTGATAAATGACGGACTTTTATACTAACTTTCAACCCCCATTTACCTTTGCCTTTTATATATTTAGAAGATTCTAGTATCTAATCATTGGTCATAATTAACAATTTCGACAATCTTGTCTCGTCTCGAGTCTCGACCCGAAAGTCCCGGAACTCGAGACAACTAAAATTTCGTAAATTCCCGGGACTTCGAGACCCGAGACGTCCCGGGACCCAAACCCTATAACCCTTACTTTTAATTTACTTTTCCTTGACGCGATTGTTATAGTTTTGTCAGTTTAAACTTTAAACTAAACTAGCTGATGCCCGCGACTTTGTCCGCGTGGATTTAGGTTTTAAAGTCCCTCGGGAACTCCTTGATTTTCCGGGATAAAAAGTAGTCTAGATGTTGACCCGAGTAATAAGCTACCACGGTATAAAATTTTGTAGAAATCTGTGCGGTAGTTTTTACGTGAAAGAAGGACAAACAAACAGACAAACAGACAAAAATTAAATAAAAATCTGTTTTGGGCTCAGTATCGATAGTAAAGCATCCCCCAATTAAAATTTTCAAAATATATTAAACTAGCTGATACCCGCGACTTTGTCCACGTGGATTTAGTTTTTTAAGTCCCTCGGGAACTCCTTGATTTTCCGGGATAAAAAGTAGCCTAGATGTTGACCCGAGTAATAAGCTACTCCGGTATAAAATTTTGTAGAAATCTGTGCGGTCGTTTTTACGTGAAAGAAGGACAAACAAACAGACAAAAATTAAATAAAAATCTGTTTTGGGCTCAGTATTGATAGTAAAGCATCCCCCAATTAAAATTTTCAAAATATATTAAATGTACAGAAATCTTCCAGTTACAGTTTTATTATATGTATAGATATTACCCAGCCACTGAGTTATTAGTTATTACACTTATTACATAAAATAATTACCTATTAGTTATCACTTATCATTCGCTGTGTCTTTAGCCTCATTCGTTTATATTTAGTTAACAAGGTAAGTAATTGCTACAGAAAAAAATCAAACGGTTCTTTGGATTTCTGTTATAGTTTAGTTATAAATTGGCGATTAAGATGTTTAAAAAAGTTTAAGCAAAAATTTGTAAGAAAGCATGAAAACCCAGGTCACACGAGCGTGACTAATTACCGCTATGGCTAACGGGGACGCAGCGCCATATACATACAGGTCTCCGGCCTTTCTTGCACATAGGGAATTTTTATAAAAATATATCACATAGCTTAGTCGAGCTGTTTAGCTTACGAAAATCTGTTGCAAAGGGGATTGATAAGTTTTGTTTATGGTTGCTTTTACTCGTATCAATTAACAAACGGTAGGCAAACTACGACTTTAGTTTCCATCGTTCATCAATCATTGGACATGTCATCATCTCATCCAAATCTTGCCCAAAAGCTTGACCGACGACTACTACATAGTCATTTAAGCACTACTTCAATATTATGTGTTTGTTTGTTTGCAAATTCAATCACGCTACAACGAAGCAACTGATCGACATTTTTGCATGGATATAGGGACCTGCAGAGTGACAAAATATTTTTTATCCCGGAAAAACAAAGGGTTCCCGCTGGAAATATGTTCTCGCCGTCCACACATTATTACATTCAAGCAATCCTGAGTTGTCCCATGTTCTCCAACTTTTCACACCAGGTAGGTTCAGTATAAATTAGTGTTTCAGGATTAAAAATCCTGTTTACCCATGATTTTAAGATGTTAAAATTTGTTAATTAAGTAAGTAATAAATTCACTTTGGCATTTACTAAAAAGCAACTAATGTGTATCCATAAAATCTTAATTATCATACGTATTAATAGATTATTAACCAAGGGGATAAAGCAGTGTCTTCTGTCGCGGGTGACGATTTAAATCGCGAGCGTAACGAAGGACTCGAGGTTTACTCCCGAGCGTAGCGAGGGCGTTAAAAACTTAAATCACGAGCGAAGCGAGGGATTTAAGACGAGTCCTGAGTGTAGCGAGGGATTTAAGTTCACCCAAGACTAAGACAGTTTTATCACCGAGGAAAATACTCTACTTTTCGTACCATTTGCGAAAAAATTAACACAATAATAATATGAGATAAGCATTTATTAAAAATAATGACAATTAAAAGTAAAAGTTAACCTTCGAAACATTGGTCCAATTATTGATAGAGAGAGTTACATTTTTGTTTAGTACATTTATTGTTGATGAGTTGATTTGAGTATTTCTCTGTTCTTGCGTCTGAGCATTTGCACTGATGGAATCCGACAATTCACTGTCACTGTCGCTTTGATTTAACATCGTAACGTTTTTTAGAACATTAACTTATTTATAAAAATAAATTAAAATAAACTTAACGTTTACGTATTTGAAGAAAACAAAAACGCGGCAAATTCCTAGACTAATATTTTTTTGTCGGAAAAGCAAAGGCATCAAGCTCATACGGCCATACGGTCGGTTTTCGTAATTTTATTTAGTAATCATAACTGCATAATAAATGCGTATTCCTTTTTCAAAAAGATGTATAATGCTTTATATTATACAAACTCAATGGTGTAAACACAGATGTAGTTCAGTATAAACGGTAAGTATTCCAAATTTAAATCACATTCTCCCCCTAGAGGATGAATGAAATTCAGTACAATTTTCTTTCCCTGTTTTTAACAGATTAAAAATGACTATTGTTATGTTCGCTTTTTGTGGCACAGAATGTCACTTTTTTGAGCAAGTGGTACGAAAAATATATTATCATCATTGTCTTTGTCACCCATTTGCACGGTAACTAAATCTGTAGAGTTATGCAAATTGTTATAAATGGAGTGTTTCAAACTCCACATGAAGCCACAAAATAATGATCCAGCTCTGGACTGCTAATAATATATAATTTTGTTAAAATTTGGTTTTAGTGTTACGCGTACCTAATTAACGAATCGAGTTATCTAGTAGGCGTTTCGAATCTTAGATACTTTTTCCTATTAATCGTTCAACATTGAAGCTAAGTCGTCCACAACATGCAAGGTAATTTCTCGAAACGATTACAAGATCTCCCATAAATCCATACGCCTCTAGACGTGAGTGTGTCTTAATCAATCTAAAACGGTAAAATATTATTTATTATAATATATATAGCTCGATTACCACTGACTCACTGACTGATTGACATAATTGTTCTCCTAGAAAGAGACAAAAAACGATACAATGATGTAAGGGAGATATGTCCGGGTGGGGGATTCGAGTGGGGAAAAATTATGACATTTCGGAAAAACAAGATGGCGGCCGACGTGAATCTTGCAACTCTTTTGTTTTCCAACCGATTTCTTTGAAATTTTGGATTATTGTAGAAATTAGTAAACGATTAACAGAAAAAGTGAAAAAAATTAAAAAAACAAGATGGCGGCCGAGCTGTGACGTCTCAAATTTCCGACCCCTCTCCTGTAAAATTTTGTATGAAAAAAATTTTTTTCACCCATGGTGTCGTATAGAGCTCAAAGAATGTGACTCGGAGAAAGGTGGAGGGAGCTGATGAGTGAGGAGTTCGGAGACGGGCGAGGGGCACGGCCAGGGTGTAGAAGATAGGTGGAGGGTGCTCGACCAAATGTCATTCGAAACCTCGAGCAGTTGCCAGTGAGTTGAAAAAAAATTCCAAAATGGCGGAAAAAAAATGGCGGCAAACTTTGTCCGTCTCTCTCTCGGAGACTATAAAAGATGGAGGAGCGGTTTCTCGACAAAAGATGATCACAACCCGGACGTCTACCTGGTGAGTAGGAAAAAAATTCAAGATGGCGGATTTTTTTTTCCCCCCATACAAAATGTATGGGGAATATTGAAGGGACTAGAAGTTGGGAACTATGCAAGACATTGATTTTGATAGGTTCATAGGGCTTTTTTTCTTTTTCTTTTTTTTCATTTTACATTTGTTTTTTTTGTTTTTTTTTTCTATTTTTTTCTTTTTCTTTTGTGAATGAGGAGCACGGCCAGGTTATTGCAGATAGGTGGGGTGTGCTCGAACAAATTTTTTGGCAAAAGATGACCGGAATCCGAAGGGCTACTTGATGAAAAAAAAAATCGCGGTCCGCTTTAGCGGGCCGCGCACACACGCGCACCTACTTGTAGTAATAACACTTCCCGCGAGCTGCTTTAGCAGCTCGCGCACCGAGCGAAATAAATAAAGCCGAACAATCGCGGTCCGCTTTAGCGGGCCGCGCACCCACGCGCCTTACTTTTAGTAATAACATTTCCCGCGAGCTGCTTTAGCAGCTCGCGCACCGAGCGAAATAAATAAAGCCGAACAATCGCGGTCCGCTTTAGCGGGCCGCGCACCCACGCGCCCTACTTGTAGCAATAACACTTCCCGCGAGCTGCTTTAGCAGCTCGCGCACCGAGCAAACACTAGTTATTATTATAATATATATAGCTCGATTACCACTGACTGATTCACTCACTGACTCACTGATTGACAGGGTTGTTCTCCTAGAAGGAGACGGAAATCGATATTATGATGTTCGGGAGATGTGTTTGGGGGGGGGATTCGAGTTGGGGAAAATTATGACATTTCGGAAAAACAAGATGGCGGCCGACGTGAATCTTGCAACTCTTTTGTTTTCCAACCGATTTCTTTGAAATTTTGGATTATTGTAGAAATTAGTAAACGATTAACAGAAAAAGTGAAAAAAATTAAAAAAACAAGATGGCGGCCGAGCTGTGACGTCCCAAATTTCCACCCCTCTCCTGTAAAATTTTGTATGAAAAAAAATTTTTTTCACCCATGGTGTCGTATAGAGCTCAAAGAATGTGACTCGGAGAAAGGTGGAGAGAGCTGATGAGTGAGGAGTTCGGAGACGGGCGAGGGGCACGGCCAGGGTATAGAAGATAGGTGGAGGGTGCTCGACCAAATGTCATTCGAAACCTCGAGCAGTTGCCAGTGAGTTGAAAAAAAATCCAAAATGGCGGAAAAAAAATGGCGGCAAATTTTGTCCGTCTCTCTCTCGGAGACTATGAAAGATGGAGGAGCGGTTTCTCGACAAAAGATGATCAAAACCCGGAGGTCTACCTGGTGAGTAGGAAAAAAATTCAAGATGGCGGATTTTTTTTTTCCATACAAAATGTATATGGGAAATATTGAAGGGACTAGAAGTTGGGAACTATGCAAGACATTGATTTTGATAGGTTCATAGGGCTCTTTTTCTTTTTCTTTTTTTTCATTTTACATTTGTTTTTTTTGTTTTTTTTTTTTTCATTTTTTTTTTTCTTTTTTTTTCTTTTTCTTTTGTGAATGAGGAGCACGGCCAGGTTATTGCAGATAGGTGGGGTGTGCTCGAACAAATGTTTTGGTAAAAGATGACCAGAATCCGAAGGTCTACTTGATGAGTAAAAAAATCGCGGTCCGCTTTAGCGGGCCGCGCACCCACGCGCCCTACTTGTAGTAATAACACTTCTCGCGAGCTGCTTTAGCAGCTCGCGCACCGAGCGAAATAAATAAAGCCGAACAATCGCGGTCCGCTTTATAATATATATAGCTCGATTACCACTCACTGACTGACTCACTGACTGATTGACACGATTGTTCTCCTAGAAAGAGACAGAAATCGATATAATGATGTAGGGGAGATATGTTGGGGTGGAGGATTCGAGTAGAGAAAAATTATGACATTTCGGAAAAACAAGATGGCGGCCGACGTGAATCTTGCAACTCTTTTGTTTTCCAACCGATTTCTTTGAAATTTTGGATTATTGTAGATATTAGTAAACGATTAACAGAAAAAGTGAAAAAAATTAAAAAAACAAGATGGCGGCCGAGCTGTGACGTCTCAAATTTCCACCCCTCTCCTGTAAAATTTTGTATGAAAAAAATTTTTTTCACCCATGGTGTCGTATTACACAACACAACATTATATAAAGACAGCTGATTGGATGACTGACGAAATTCTGGGCATTATGGAGGAGAGAAGAGAAAATAAAACGAACAAGGAAAAATATGATCAATTACAGATGAAGATTCGGAAGAAAACTAAAGCCGCAAAGGAAAAGTGGTTGGAAAATCTGTGTTCTGAAGTGGAAAACTTTGACAAGAAACATGACAGTTTTAATATTCATAAAAAGATACGAGAACTGATAGCGCCCAAATATCAAGGTCGTGTGATAGTGCCTCTTGTCAAAGATGGGGATGGGACGTATACCACTACTGTTGATGAGAAAATAGTATTGTGGGAGGCTTATATTAAAGAACTTTTTCGTGACAATAGGCAAGACCACAACAGTATATCTGCTGTTGATGATGGTCCACCCATAACAAGGAGTGAACTGTCACATGCAATCATGTCTTCAAAGTCAAAAAAAGCAGTTGGTCCGGACGAAATTCCGGTGGAATTAATCAAAGAAATAGAGGAAGCCAATTTAGACTATTTATTACAACTATTTAACTCTATTTATGATACAGGTATAATTCCAATGGATTGGTTAAAATCTACATTTGTAACATTGCCTAAAGTTAAAAACCCGAAACTTTGCAGTGATTTTAGGACAATATCCCTTATGAGCCATATTTTAAAGATATTTTTGAAAATCATTCACAAGAGACTATACCCAAAGTGCGAGCGGCTATTGTCAAAAACTCAATTGGGCTTCCGAGACGGTTTTGGTACTAGGGATGCATTATTTGGTTTCCAAGTGCTAATGCAGAGATGTTTAGATATGAATTGTGATCTCTATATTTGTTTTATAGACTACGAAAAGGCCTTTGATCGCGTACGCCATAACAAACTTATGGAGGTCCTAGAGACAGCTGGCCTAGACGTCAAAGATTTTCGTTTCATAAAGAACCTATACTGGGAGCAAACTGCCAATGTAAGAGTAGACGGTCATACATCATCCTATATAGACATTCTTCGTGGGGTACGACAAGGCTGTATATTGTCTCCCCTATTATTTAACATTTACGCTGAGGCAATTTTCTCCGAAGCACTTGACGGCATTGACGAAGGAATAATGGTAAATGGCGTACCTATAAATAATATTCGCTACGCAGATGATACCATCTTAATAGCGGATAGTATAGAAGGATTGCAGTCTTTAGTCGATGTAGTTTCCTCTGCAAGCAACAGATATGGCATCAACATCAACTGCAAAAAGACGAAATTTATGACAATCAGCCGTACACCTGTGCAGAACACTTTCTTGTATCTCAACCGTAATGCCTTGGAAAGGGTCCAACGATATCGATACTTAGGGACTATGATAGAGGAAACCGGTGATCACAGTCTGGAAATACGGTGCCGTATCGAACAGGCAAGAAGCGCTTTTACAAAGTTAAAAAGAGTGCTCTGTAATCGCAATTTAAAAATATCCCTTCGGATGCGGGTAGCGCGTTGCTATGTTTTCTCCGTGCTGTTGTACGGAGTCGAGGCCTGGACACTAACGCAAGCGATGAGTAACAAGCTGGAAGCGTTCGAGATGTGGGTGTACAGGCGGATGCTTCGAATATCATGGAGGGATCATGTTCGCAACGCTACCGTTTTACAAAGGATGGGAAAGAATATGGAGTTACTCAAAAGTGTCAAAAGGAGAAAACTGGAATATCTGGGCCACATATTGAGAAATTCCAAATATGACCTGCTCAAACTCATTATACAAGGCAAAATAAAGGGCAAAAGAAGACCTGGCCGAAGACGAACATCCTGGCTTAAGAACCTTCGCCAGTGGTTTAACATGAGCTCAAAGTCATTGTTTAGGGCAGTGGTAAACAAGATACAATTAGCCTTAATGATTGCCAACCTTCGGTAGAAGATGGTACTGCAAGAAGAAGAAGATGGTGTCGTATAGAGCTCAAAGAATGTGACTCGGAGAAAGGTGGCGAGAGCTGATGAGTGAGGAGTTCGGAGACGGGCGAGGGGCACGGCCAGGGTAAAGTAGATAGGTGGAGGGTGCTCGACCAAATGTCATTAGAAACCTCGAGCAGTTGCCAGTGAGTTGAAAAAAAATTCCAAAATGGCGGAAAAAAAATGGCGGCAAATTTTGTCCGTCTCTCTCTCGGAGACTATAAAAGATGGAGGAGCGGTTTCTCGACAAAAGATGATCACAACCCGGAGGTCTACCTGGTGAGTAGGAAAAAAAGTCAAGATGGCGGATTTTTTTTCCCCCCATACAAAATGTATGGGGAATATTGAAGGGACTAGAAGTTGGGAACTATGCAAGACATTGATTTTGATAGGTTCATAGGTGTCTTAGATCTCGGAGAATTAAAAAAGAAAAATATACTGGCCGAATTGAGAACCTCCAAAATGGCGGATTCAAGATGGCGGCCATAGAAACTTTCTCTGGTGTCTATCTCGGAGAGTATAAAAGATGGAAGAGTGGTTTCTTGGCAACAGATGATCAAGACCCAAAGGTCTACTTGATGATCAAGAAAAAAAACAAGATGGCGGATTTTTTTTCCATGCGAAATATATGGCGAATATTGATTTTTCTTTTTTTTTCTTCTTTTTGTTTCTTTTTTCTTTTTCCTTTTTTTTCATTTTTCTTTTTCTTTTTTCCTTTTTTTTCATTTTTCATTTTCTTTTTTTCTTTCTTCTTTTTTTTTTCTTTTTTTTTTTCTTTTTCTTTTGTTAATGAGGAGCACGGCCACGTTATTTCTATCTGCAATGCTCGAACAAATTTTTTGGCAAAAGATGACCAGAATCCGATGGTCTACTTGATGAGTAAAAAAATCGCGGTCCGCTTTAGCGGGCCGCGCACCCACGTGCCCTACTTGTAGTAATAACACTTCCCGCGAGCTGCTTTAGCAGCTCGCGCACCGAGCGAAATAAATAAAGCCGAACAATCGCGGTCCGCTTTAGCGGGCCGCGCACCCACGCGCCCTACTTGTAGTAATAACACTTCCCGCGAGCTGCTTTAGCAGCTCGCGCACCGAGCGAAATAAATAAAGCCGAACAATCGCGGTCCGCTTTAGCGGGCCGCGCACCCATGCGCCTTACTTTTAGTAAAACACTTCCCGCGAGCTGCTTTAGCAGCTCGCGCACCGAGCAAACGCTAGTTATAATATATATAGCTCGATTACCACTGACTCACTGACTGACTCATTGACACGATTGTTCTCCTAGAAGGAGACGGAAATCTATATAATGATGTTCGGGAGATGTGTTCGGGGGGGGGGATTCGAGTTGGGGAAAATTATGACATTTCGGAAAAACAAGATGGCGGCCGACGTGAATCTTGCAACTCTTTTGTTTTCCAACCGATTTCTTTGAAATTTTGGATTATCGTAGAAATTAGTAAACGATTAACAGAAAAAGTGAAAAAAATTAAAAAAAACAAGATGGCGGCCGAGCTGTGACGTCTCAAATTTCCGACCCCTCTCCTGTAAAGTTTTGTATGAAAAAAATTTTTTTCACCCATGGTGTCGTATAGAGCTCAAAGAATGTGACTCGGAGAAAGGTGGAGAGAGCTGATGAGTGAGGAGTTCGGAGACGGGCGAGGGGCACGGCCAGGGTATACAAGATAGGTGGAGGGTGCTCGACCAAATGTCATTCGAAACCTCGAGCAGTTGCCAGTGAGTTGAAAAAAAATTCCAAAATGGCGGAAAAAAAATGGCGGCAAATTTTGTCCGTCTCTCTCTCGGAGACTATAAAAGATGGAGGAGCGGTTTCTCGACAAAAGATGATGAAAACCCGGAGGTCTACCTGGTGAGTAGGAAAAAAATTCAAGATGGCGGATTTTTTTTTTTCATACAAAATGTATGGGGAATATTGAACGGACTAGAAGTTGGGAACTATGCAAGACAATGAGTTTGATAGGTTCATAGGGCTTTTTTCTTTTTCTTTTTTTTCATTTTACATTTGCTTTTTTTCTTTTTTTTCTTTTTTTTTCTTTTTTTTTCTTTTTCATTTGTGAATGAGGAGCACGGCCAGGTTATTGCAGATAGGTGGGGTGTGCTCGAACAAATTTTTTGGCAAAAGATGACCAGAATCCGAAGGTCTACTTGATGAGTAAAAAAATCGCGGTCCGCTTTAGCGGGCCGCGCACCCACGCGCCCTACTTGTAGTAATAACACTTCCCGCGAGCTGCTTTAGCAGCTCGCGCACCGAGCAAACGCTAGTTATTATAATATATATAGCTCGATTACCACTCACTCACTGACACACTCACTCACTCATTGACAGGGTTGTTCTCCTAGAAGGAGACGGAAATCGATATAATGATGTTCGGGAGATGTGTTTGGGGGGGGGATTCGAGTTGGGGAAAATTATGACATTTCGGAAAAACAAGATGGCGGCCGACGTGAATCTTGCAACTCTTTTGTTTTCCAACCGATTTCTTTGAAATTTTGGATTGTCGTAGAAATTAGTAAACGATTAACAGAAAACGTGAAAAAAATTTAAAAAACAAGATGGCGGCCGAGCTGTGACGTCTCAAATTTCCGACCCCTCTCCTGTAAAATTTTGTATGAAAAAAATTTTTTTCACCCATGGTGTCGTATAGAGCTCAAAGAATGTGACTCGGAGAAAGGTGGAGAGAGCTGATGACTGAGGAGTTCGGAGACGGGCGAGGGGCACGGCCAGGGTATAGAAGATAGGTGGAGGGTGCTCGACCAAATGTCATTCGAAACCTCGAGCAGTTGCCAGTGAGTTGAAAAAAAATTCCAAAATGGCGGAAAAAAAATGGCGGCAAATTTTGTCCGTCTCTCTCTCGGAGACTATAAAAGATGGAGTAGCGGTTTCTCGACAAAAGATGATCACAACCCGGAGGTCTACCTGGTGAGTAGGAAAAAAATTCAAGATGGCGGATTTTTTTTTCCCCCCATACAAAATGTATGGGGAATATTGAAGGGACTAGAAGTTGGGAACTATGCAAGACATTGATTTTGATAGGTTCATAGGGCTTTTTTTCTTTTTCTTTTTTTTCATTTTACATTTGCTTTTTTTCTTTTTTTTCTTTTTTTTTTCTTTTTTTTTCTTTTTCTTTTGTGAATGAGGAGCACGGCCAGGTTATTGCAGATAGGTGGGGTGTGCTCGAACAAATTTTTTGGCAAAAGATGACCAGAATCCGAAGGTCTACTTGATGAGCAAAAAAATCGCGGTCCGCTTTAGCGGGCCGCGCACCCACGCGCCCTACTTGTAGCAATAACACTTCCCGCGAGCTGCTTTAGCAGCTCGCGCACCGAGCGAAATAAATAAAGCCGAACAATCGCGGTCCGCTTTAGCGGGCCGCGCACCCACGCGCCCTACTTGTAGCAATAACACTTCCCGCGAGCTGCTTTAGCAGCTCGCGCACCGAGCGAAATACTAGTTATAATATATATAGCTCGATTACCACTGACTCACTCACTCACTGATTGACATAATTGTTCTCCTAGAAAGAGACAAAAAACGATAAAATGATGTTCGGGAGATATGTTTGGGTGGGGGATTCGAGTGGGGAAAAATTATGACATTTCGGAAAAACAAGATGGCGGCCGACGTGAATCTTGCAACTCTTTTGTTTTCCAACCGATTTCTTTGAAATTTTGGATTTTTGTAGAAATTAGTAAACGATTAACAGAAAAAGTGAAAAAAATTAAAAAAACAAGATGGCGGCCGAGCTGTGACGTCTCAAATTTCCACCCCTCTCCTGTAAAATTTTGTATGAAAAAAATTTTTTTCACCCATGGTGTCGTATAGAGCTCAAAGAATGTGACTCGGAGAAAGGTGGAGAGAGCTGATGAGTGAGGAGTTCGGAGACGGGCGAGGGGCACGGCCAGGGTATAGAAGATAGGTGGAGGGTGCTCGACCAAATGTCATTCGAAACCTCGAGTAGTTGCCAGTGAGTTGAAAAAAAATTCCAAAATGGCGGAAAAAAAATGGCGGCAAATTTTGTCCGTCTCTCTCTCGGAGACTATAAAAGATGGAGGAGCGGTTTCTCGACAAAAGATGATCACAACCCGGAGGTCTACCTGATGAGTAGGAAAAAAATTCAAGATGGCGGATTTTTTTTTTCCATACAAAATGTATGGGGAATATTGAAGGGACTAGAAGTTGGGAACTATGCAAGACATTGATTTTGATAGGTTCATAGGTGTCTTAGATCTCGGAGAATTAAAAAAGAAAAATATACTGGCCGAATTGAGAACCTCCTCCTTTTTGGAAATGGGTTAAAAAAGGTGAAAGAGTGGTTTTTTTGCAAACTATCCACGCGACCAACTAGGTGGGGTGTGCTCCAACAAAAATTACTCGAAACCACATCCAATTAGCAGGGTGTTGAAAAAAAAACTCCAAAATGGCGGATTCAAGATGGCGGCCATAGAAACTTTCTCTGGTGTCTATCTCGGAGAGTATAAAAGATGGAAGAGTAGTTTCTTGGCAACAGATGATCAAGACCCAAAGGTCTACTTGATGATCAGGAAAAAAAAACAAGATGGCGGATTTTTTTTCCATGCGAAATATATGGCGAATATTGATTTTTCTTTTTTTTCTTCTTTTTGTTTCTTTTTTCTTTTTTTTTTCTTTTTCTTCATTTTTCTTTTTTTTTCTTTTTTTCTTTTTCTTTTGCTTTTACTTTTTTCTTTTCTTTTTCGTTTTTCCTTTTTTCTTTTTCTTTTCCTTTTTTTTCATTTTTCATTTTCTTTTTTTTTTCTTTTTCTTTTTTTATTTTTCTTTTGTGAATGAGGAGCACGGCCAGGTTATTGCAGATAGGTGGGGTGTGCTCGAACAATTTTTTTGGCAAAAGATGACCAGAATCCGAAGGTCTACTTGATGAGTAACCACGCGCCCTACTTTTAGTAATAACACTTCCCGTTATTATAATATATATAGCTCGATTACCACTGACACACTCACTCACTCACTCACTCATTGACAGGGTTGTTCTCCTAGAAGGAGACTGAAATCGATATAATGATGTAGGGGAGATATGTCCAGGTGGGGGATTCGAGTTGGGGAAAATTATGACATTTCGGAAAAACAAGATGGCGGCCGACGTGAATCTTGCAACTCTTTTGTTTTCCAACCGATTTCTTTGAAATTTTGGATTATTGTAGAAATTAGTAAACGATTAAGAGAAAAAGTGAAAAAAATTAAAAAAACAAGATGGCGGCCGAGCTGTGACGTCTCAAATTTCCGACCCCTCTCCTGTAAAATTTTGTATGAAAAAAATTTTTTTCACCCATGGTGTCGTATAGAGCTCAAAGAATGTGACTCGGAGAGAGGTGGAGAGAGCTGATGAGTGAGGAGTTCGGAGACGGGCGAGGGGCACGGCCAGGGTATAGAAGATAGGTGGAGGGTGCTCGACCAAATGTCATTCGAAACCTCGAGCAGTTGCCAGTGAGTTGAAAAAAAATTCCAAAATGGCGGAAAAAAAATGGCGGCAAATTTTGTCCGTCTCTCTCTCGGAGAATATAAAAGATGGAGGAGCGGTTTCTCGACAAAAGATGATCAAAACCCGGAGGTCTACATGGTGAGTAGGAAAAAAATTCAAGATGGCGGATTTTTTTTTTCCATACTAAATGTATGGGGAATATTGAAGGGACTAGAAGTTGGGAACTATGCAAGACATTGATTTTGATAGGTTCATAGGGCTTTTTTTCTTTTTATTTTTTTTCATTTTACATTTGTTTTTTTTCTTTTTTTTCATTTTTTTTCTTTTTTTTCTTTTTCTTTTGTGAATGAGGAGCACGGCCAGGTTATTGCAGATAGGTGGGGTGTGCTCGAACAAATTATTTGGCAAAAGATGACCAGAATCCGAAGGTCTACTTGATGAGTAAAAAATCGCGGTCCGCTTTAGCGGGCCGCGCACCCACGCGCCCTACTTGTAGTAATAATACTTCCCGCGAGCTGCTTTAGCAGCTCCGCGCACCGAGCGAAATAAATAAAGCCGAACAATTGCGGTCCGCTTTAGCGGGCCGCGCACCCACGCGCCTTACTTTTAGTAAAACACTTCCCGCGAGCTGCTTTAGCAGCTCGCGCACCGAGCAAACGCTATTTATTATAATATATATAGCTCGATTACCACTGACTGACTGACACACTCACTGATTGACACGATTGTTCTCCTAGAAAGAGACGGAAAATGATACTATGATGTAGGGGAGATATGTCCGGGTGGGGGATTCGAGTGGGGAAAAATTATGACATTCCGGAAAAACAAGATGGCGGCTGACGTGAATCTTGCAACTCTTTTGTTTTCCAACCGATTTCTTTGAAATTTTGGATTATTGTAGAAATTAGTAAATGATTAACAGAAAAAGTGAAAAACATTAGAAAAACAAGATGGCGGCCGAGCTGTGACGTCTCAAATTTCCGACCCCTCTCCTGTAAAACTTTGTATGAAAAAAATTTTTTTCACCCATGGTGTCGTATAGAGCTCAAAGAATGTGACTCGGAGAAAGATGGAGAGATCTGATGAGTGAGGAGTTCGGAGACGGGTGAGGGGCACGGCCAGGGTATAGAAGATAGGTGGAGGGTGCTCGACCAAATGTCATTCGAAACCTCGAGCAGTTGCCAGTGAGTTGAAAAAAAATTCCAAAATGGCGGAAAAAAAATGGCGGCAAATTTTGTCCGTCTCTATCTCGGAGACTATAAAAGATGGAGGAGCGATTTCTCGACAAAAGATGATCAAAACCCGGAGGTCTACCTGGTGAGTAGGAAAAAAATTCAAGATGGCGGATTTTTTTTTTTTCATACATTATGTACATGGGGAATATTGAAGGGACTAGAAGTTGGGAACTATGCAAGACATTGATTTTGATAGGTTCATAGGGCTTTTTTTCTTTTTCTTTTTTTTCATTTTACATTTGCTTTTTTCTTTTTTTTCATATTTTTTTCTTTTTTTTCTTTTTTCCTTTTTTTTATTCTTTTTCTTTTTTCTTTTCTTGTTTTTCTCTTTTTCTTTTTTTTTCTTTTTCTTTTGTGAATGAGGAGCACGGCCAGGTTATTGCAGATAGGTGGGGTGTGCTCGAACAAATTTTTTGGCAAAAGATGACCAAAATCCGAAGGTCTACTTGATGAGTAAAAAAATCGCGGTCCGCTTTAGCGGGCCGCGCACCCACGCGCCCTACTTGTAGTAATAACACTTCCCGCGAGCTGCTTTAGCAGCTCGCGCACCGAGCGAAATACTAGTAGGTATATATAACTAACTAACTTGAAAAATTATGGACATTCACACAAATATTCATCCCCTATAAACCCCCTTGGGGATAGAATTTTCAAAAAGTGTGAAACACGTACCTACTTCTTTGTTTTTAATTAAGAGCCAAAATACTCTTATTTCATATTTAATATTTAATTCTTATTATTATTATAATATATATAGCTCGATTACCACTGACTGACTGACTCACTGATTGACATAATTGTTCTCCTAGAAAGAGACAAAAAACGATAAAATGATGTACGGGAGATATGTTCGGGTGGGGGATTCGAGTGGGGAAAAATTATGACATTTCGGAAAAACAAGATGGCGGCCGACGTGAATCTTGCAACTCTTTTGTTTTCCAACCGATTTCTTTGAAATTTTGGATAATTGTAAAAATTAGTAAACGATTAACAGAAAAAGTGAAAAAAATTAAAAAAACAAGATGGCGGCCGAGCTGTGACGTCTCAAATTTCCACCCCTCTCCTGTAAAATTTTGTATGAAAAAAATTTTTTTCACCCATGGTGTCGTATAGAGCTCAAAGAATGTGACTCGGAGAAAGGTGGAGAGAGCTGATGAGTGAGGAGTTCGGAGACGGGCGAGGGGCACGCCCAGGGTATAGAAGATAGGTGGAGAGTGCTCGACCAAATGTCATTCGAAACCTCGAGCAGTTGCCAGTGAGTTGAAAAAAAATTCCAAAATGGCGGAAAAAAAATGGCGGCAAATTTTGTCCGTCTCTCTCTCGGAGACTATAAAAGATGGAGGAGCGGTTTCTCGACAAAAGATGATCACAACCCGGAGGTCTATCTGGTGAGTAGGAAAAAAATTCAAGATGGCGGATTTTTTTTTCCCCCCATACAAAATGTATGGGGAATATTGAAGGGACTAGAAGTTGGGAACTATGCAAGACATTGATTTTGATAGGTTCATAGGGCTTTTTTTCTTTTTCTTTTTTTTCATTTTACATTTGCTTTTTTTCTTTTTTTTTCTTTTTCTTTTGTGAATGAGGAGCACGGCCAGGTTATTGCAGATAGGTGGGGTGTGCTCGAACAATTTTTTTGGCAAAAGATGACCAGAATCCGAAGGTCTACTTGATGAGTAAAAAAATCGCGGCCCGCTAAAGCGGACCGCGCACCCACGCGCCCTACTTGTAGTAATAACACTTCCCGCGAGCTGCTTTAGCAGCTCGCGCACCGAGCGAAATAAATAAAGCCGAACAATCGCGGTCCGCTTTAGCGGGCCGCGCACCCACGCACCCTACTTGTAGTAATAACACTTCCCGCGAGCTGCTTTAGCAGCTCGCGCACCGAGCGAAATAAATAAAGCCGAACAATCGCGGTCCGCTTTAGCGGGCCGCGCACCCACGCGCCTTACTTTTAGTAAAACACTTCCCGCGAGCTGCTTTAGCAGCTCGCGCACCGAGCGAAATACTAGTTATAATATATATAGCTCGATTACCACTCACTCACTGACTGACTGACTGACTGACTGATTGACACGATTGTTCTCCTAGAAAGAGACGGAAAACGATACAATGATGTAGGGGAGATATGTCCGGGTGGGGGATTTGAGTGGGGAAAAATTATGACATTTCGGAAAAACAAGATGGCGGCCGACGTGAATCTTGCAACTCTTTTGTTTTCCAACCGATTTCTTTGAAATTTTGGATTATTGTAGAAATTAGTAAACGATTAACAGAAAAAGTGAAAAAAATTAAAAATACAAGATGGCGGCCGAGCTGTGACGTCTCAAATTTCCGACCCCTCTCCTGTAAAATTTTGTATGAAAAAAATTTTTTTCACCCATGGTGTCGTATAGAGCTCAAAGAATGTGACTCGGAGAAAGGTGGAGAGAGCTGATGAGTGAGGAGTTCGGAGACGGGCGAGGGGCACGGCCAGGGTATAGAAGATAGGTGGAGGGTGCTCGACCAAATGTCATTCGAAACCTCGAGCAGTTGCCAGTGAGTTGAAAAAAAATTCCAAAATGGCGGAAAAAAAATGGCGGCAAATTTTGTCCGTCTCTCTCTCGGAGACTATAAAAGATGGAGGAGCGGTTTCTCGACAAAAGATGATCAAAACCCGGAGGTCTAACTGGTGAGTAGGAAAAAAATTCAAGATGGCGGATTTTATTTTTTTCCATACAAAATGTATGGGGAATATTGAAGGGACTAGAAGTTGGGAACTATGCAAGACATTGATTTTGATAGGTTCATAGGGCTTTTTTTCTTTTTCTTTTTTTTTCATTTTACATTTGTTTTTTTTGTTTTATTACATTTTTTTCTTTTTTTTTCTTTTTCTTTTGTGAATGAGGAGCACGGCCAGGTTATTGCAGATAGGTGGGGTGTGCTCGAACAAATTTTTTGGCAAAAGATGACCAGAATCCGAAGGTCTACTTGATGAGTAAAAAAATCGCGGTCCGCTTTAGCGGGCCGCGCACCCACGCGGCAATTACCACTGACTGACTGACTGACTGACTCACCGACTCACTCACTGATTGACACGATTGTTCTCCTAGAAAGAGACAGAAAACGATACAATGATGTAGGGGAGATATGTCCGGGTGGGGGATTCGAGTGGGGAAAAATTATGACATTTCGGAAAAACAAGATGGCGGCCGACGTGATTCTTGAAACTCTTTTGTTTTCCAACCGATTTCTTTGAAATTTTGGATTATTGTAGAAATTAGTAAACGATTAACAGAAAAAGTGAAAAAAATTAAAAAAACAAGATGGCGGCCGAGCTGTGACGCCTCAAATTTCCGACCCCTCTCCTGTAAAATTTTCTATGAAAAAAATTTTTTTCACCCATGGTGTCGTATAGAGCTCAAAGAATGTGACTCGGAGAAAGGTGGAGTGAGCTGATGAGTGAGGAGTTCGGAGACGGGCGAGGGGCACGGCCAGGGTATAGTAGATAGGTGGAGGGTGCTCGACCAAATGTCATTCGAAACCTCGAGCAGTTGCCAGTGAGTTGAAAAAAAATTCCAAAATGGCGGAAAAAAAATGGCGACAAATTTTGTCCGTCTCTCTCTCGGAGACTATAAAAGATGGAGGAGCGGTTTCTCGACAAAAGATGATCAAAACCCGGAGGTCTACCTGGTGAGTAGGAAAAAAATTCAAGATGGCGGATTTTTTTTTTCGGGAATATTGAAGGGACTAGAAGTTGGGAACTATGCAAGACATTGATTTTGATAGGTTCATAGGTGTATTAAATCTCGGAGAATTAAAAAAGAAAAATATACTGGCCGAATTGAGAACCTCCTCCTTTTTAGAAAGGGTTAAAAAAGGTGAAAGAGTGGTTTTTTTGCCAACTATCCACGCGACCAACTACTTTGGAGGTACGCAGGCTACTTTGGTGGTACGCAGGCTACTTTTAACGTACGCAGGCTACTTTGGAGGTACGCAAACTACTTTGGAGGTACGCAGGCTACTTTGGTGGTACGCAGGCTACTTTTAAGGTACGCAGGCTACTTTGGAGGTACGCAGGCTACTTTGGAGGTACGCAGGCTACTTTGGTGGTACGCAGACTACCTGCGTACCTCTAAAGTAGTCACCATAGAGGTACGCCGACTACTTTAGAGGTACGCAGGCTACTTTTAAGGTACGACAGCTACTTTAGAGATACGCCGTCTACTTTAGAGGTACGCAGCCTACTTTGGAGGTACGCCCACTACTTTAGAGGTACGCAGGCTACTTTTAAGGTACGCAGGCTACTTTGGAGGTACGCAGGCTACTTTGGAGGTACGCAGGCTACTTTGGTGGTACGCAGACTACCTGCGTACCTCTAAAGTAGTCGGCGTACCTCTAAAGTAGCCGGCGTACCTTAAAAGTAGCCTGCGTACCTCTAAAGTAGTCACCATAGAGGTACGCCCACTACTTTAGAGGTACGCAGGCTACTTTTAAGGTACGCAGGCTACTTTGGAGGTACGCAGGCTACTTTGGAGGTACGCAGGCTACTTTGGTGGTACGCAGACTACCTGCGTACCTCTAAAGTAGTCGGCGTACCTCTAAAGTAGCTGTCGTACCTTAAAAGTAGTCTGCGTACCTCTAAAGTAGTCGGCGTACCTCTATGGTGACTACTTTAGAGGTACGCCGTCTACTTTAGAGGTACGCCGTCTACTTTAGAGGTACGCAGCCTACTTTGGAGGTACGCCCACTACTTTAGAGGTACGCAGGCTACTTTTAAGGTACGCAGGCTACTTTGGAGGTACGCAGGCTACTTTGGAGGTACGCAGGCTACTTTGGTGGTACGCAGACTACCTGCGTACCTCTAAAGTAGTCGGCGTACCTCTAAAGTAGCCGGCGTACCTCTAAAGTAGCTGTCGTACCTTAAAAGTAGCCTGCGTACTTCTAAAGTAGTGGGCGTACCTCTATGGTGACTACTTTAGAGGTGCGCAGGCTACTTTTAAGGTACGCCGGCTACTTTAGAGGTACGCAGGTAGTCTGCGTACCACCAAAGTAGCCTGCGTACCTCCAAAGTAGCCTGCGTACCTCCAAAGTAGCCTGCGTACCTTAAAAGTAGCCTGCGTACCTCTAAAGTAGTGGGCGTACCTCCAAAGTAGGCTGCGTACCTCTAAAGTAGACGGCGTACCTCTAAAGTAGCTGTCGTACCTTAAAAGTAGTCTGCGTACCTCTAAAGTAGTCGGCGTACCTCTATGGTGACTACTTTAGAGGTACGCCGTCTACTTTAGAGGTAAGCCGTCTACTTTAGAGGTACGCAGCCTACTTTGGAGGTACGCCCACTACTTTAGAGGTACGCAGGCTACTTTTAAGGTACGCCGGCTACTTTAGAGGTACGCCGACTACTTTAGAGGTACGCAGGTAGTCTGCGTACCACCAAAGTAGCCTGCGTACCTCCAAAGTAGCCTGCGTACCTCCAAAGTAGCCTGCGTACCTTAAAAGTAGCCTGCGTACCTCTAAAGTAGTGGGCGTACCTCCAAAGTAGGCTGCGTACCTCTAAAGTAGACGGCGTACCTCTAAAGTAGACGGCGTACCTCTAAAGTAGTCACCATAGAGGTACGCCGACACGTGGGCCGCGCACCCACGCGCCCTACTTGTAGTAATAACACTTCCCGCGAGCTGCTTTAGCAGCTCGCGCACCGAGCGAAATAAATAAAGCCGAACAATCGCGGTCCGCTTTAGCGGGCCGCGCACCCACGCGCCTTACTTTTAGTAAAACACTTCCCGCGAGCTGCTTTAGCAGCTCGCGCACCGAGCGAAATACTAGTTATATTATAATATATATAGCTCGATTACCACTGATTCACTCACTGACTGATTCACTCATTGACAGGGTTGTTCTCCTAGAAGGAGACGGAAATCGATATAATGATGTTCGGGAGATGTGTTTGGGGGGGGGATTCGAGTTGGGGAAAATTATGACATTTCGGAAAAACAAGATGGCGGCCGACGTGAATCTTGCAACTCTTTTGTTTTCCAACCGATTTCTTTGAAATTTTGGATTATTGTAGAAATTAGTAAACGATTAACAGAAAAAGTGAAAAAAATTAAAAATACAAGATGGCGGCCGAGCTGTGACGTCTCAAATTTCAGACCCCTCTCCTGTAAAATTTTGTATAAAAAAATTTTTTTCACCCATGGTGTCGTATAGAGCTCAAAGAATGTGACTCGGAGAAAGGTGGCGAGAGCTGATGAGTGAGGAGTTCGGAGACGGGCGAGGGGCACGGCCAGGGTATAGTAGATAGGTGGAGAGTGCTCGACCAAATGTCATTCGAAACCTCGAGCAGTTGCCAGTGAGTTGAAAAAAAATTCCAAAATGGCGGAAAAAAAATGGCGGCAAATTTTGTCCGTCTCTCTCTCGGAGACTATAAAAGATGGAGGAGCGGTTTCTCGACAAAAGATGATCAAAACCCGGAGGTCTACCTGGTGAGTAGGAAAAAAATTCAAGATGGCGGATTTTTTTTTTCCATACTAAATGTATGGGGAATATTGAAGGGACTAGAAGTTGGGAACTATGCAAGACATTGATTTTGATAGGTTCATAGGGCTTTTTTTCTTTTTCTTTTTTCATTTTACATTTGTTTTTTTTTTGTTTTTTTTTTTTCATTTTTTTTTTCTTTTTTTTCTTTTTCTTTTGTGAATGAGGAGCACGGCCAGGTTATTGCAGATAGGTGGGGTGTGCTCGAACAAATTTTTTGGCAAAAGATGACCAGAATCCGAAGGTCTACTTGATGAGTAAAAAAATCGCGGTCCGCTTTAGCGGGCCGCGCACCCACGCGCCCTACTTGTAGTAATAACACTTCCCGCGAGCTGCTTTAGCAGCTCGCGCACCGAGCGAAATGAATAAAGCCGAACAATCGCGGTCCGCTTTAGCGGGCCGCGCACCCACGCGCCCTACTTGTAGTAATAACACTTCCCGCGAGCTGCTTTAGCAGCTCGCGCACCGAGCGAAATAAATAAAGCCGAACAATCGCGGTCCGCTTTAGCGGGCCGCGCACCCACGCGCCTTACTTTTAGTAAAACACTTCCCGCGAGCTGCTTTAGCAGCTCGCGCACCGAGCAAACGCTAGTTATAATATATATAGCTCGATTACCACTGACTCACTGACTGACACACTCACTGATTGACACGATTGTTCTCCTAGAAAGAGACAGAAAACGATACAATGATGTAGGGGAGATATGTCCGGGTGGGGGATTCGAGTGGGGAAAAATTATGACATTTCGGAAAAACAAGATGGCGGCCGACGTGATTCTTGCAACTCTTTTGTTTTCCAACCGATTTCTTTGAATTTTGATTTTTTTTTTCTCCATACAAAATGTATGGGGAATATTGAAGGGACTAGAAGTTGGGAACTATGCAAGACATTGATTTTGATAGGTTCATAGGGCTTTTTTTCTTTTTCTTTTTTTTCATTTTACATTTGCTTTTTTTCTTTTTTTTCTTTTTTATTTTTCTTTTTTTTTCTTTTGTGAATGAGGAGCACGGCCAGGTTATTGCAGATAGGTGGGGTGTGCTCGAACAAATTTTTTGGCAAAAGATGACCAGAATCCGAAGGTCTACTTGATGAGTAAAAAAATCGCGGTCCGCTTTAGCGGGCCGCGCACCCACGCGCCCTACTTGTAGTAATAACACTTCCCGCGAGCTGCTTTAGCAGCTCGCGCACCGAGCGAAATAAATAAAGCCGAACAATCGCGGTCCGCTTTAGCGGGCCGCGCACCCACGCGCCTTACTTTTAGTAAAACACTTCCCGCGAGCTGCTTTAGCAGCTCGCGCACCGAGCGAAATACTAGTTATAATATATATAGCTCGATTACCACTGATTCACTGACTGACTCACTCATTGACACGATTGTTCTCCTAGAAAGAGACGGAAAACGATACAATGATGTACGGGAGATATGTTCGGGTGGGGGATTCGAGTGGGGAAAAATTATGACATTTCGGAAAAACAAGATGGCGGCCGACGTGAATCTTGCAACTCTTTTGTTTTCCAACCGATTTCTTTGAAATTTTGGATTATTGTAGAAATTAGTAAACGATTAACAGAAAAAGTGAAAAAAATTAAAAAAACAAGATGGCGGCCGAGCTGTGACGTCTCAAATTTCCACCCCTCTCCTGTAAAATTTTGTATGAAAAAAATTTTTTTCACCCATGGTGTCGTATAGAGATCAAAGAATGTGACTCGGAGAAAGGTGGCGAGAGCTGATGAGTGAGGAGTTCGGAGACGGGCGAGGGGCACGGCCAGGGTATAGTAGATAGGTGGAGGGTGCTCGACCAAATGTCATTCGAAACCTCGAGCAGTTGCCAGTGAGTTGAAAAAAAATTCCAAAATGGCGGAAAAAAAATGGCGGCAAATTTTGTCCGTCTCTCTCTCGGAGACTATAAAAGATGGAGGAGCGGTTTCTCGACAAAAGATGATCACAACCCGGAGGTCTACCTGGTGAGTAGGAAAAAAATTCAAGATGGCGGATTTTTTTTTTCCCCCATACAAAATGTATGGGAAATATTGAAGGGACTAGAAGTTGGGAACTATGCAAGACATTGATTTTGATAGGTTCATAGGGATTTTTTTCTTTTTCTTTTTTTCATTTTACATTTGTTTTTTTTCTTTTTTTTCATTTTTTTTTCTTTTTTTTCTTTTGTGAATGAGGAGCACGGCCAGGTTATTGCAGATAGGTGGGGTGTGCTCGAACAAATTTTTTGGCAAAAGATGACCAGAACCCGAAGGTCTACTTGATGAGTAAAAAAATCGCGGTCCGCTTTAGCGGGCCGCGCACCCACGCGCCCTACTTGTAGTAATAACACTTCCCGCGAGCTGCTTTAGCAGCTCGCGCACCGAGCGAAATAAATAAAGCCAAACAATCGCGGTCCGCTTTAGCGGGCCGCGCACCCACGCGCCCTACTTGTAGCAATAATACTTCCCGCGAGCTGCTTTAGCAGCTCGCGCACCGAGCAAACGCTAGTAATATATATAGCTCGATTACCACTGACTCACTCACTGATTGACATAATTGTTCTCCTAGAAAGAGACAAAAAACGATACAATGATGTATGGGAGATATGTTCGGGTGGGGGATTCGAGTGGGGAAAAATTATGACATTTCGGAAAAACAAGATGGCGGCCGACGTGAATCTTGCAACTCTTTTGTTTTCCAACCGATTTCTTTGAAATTTTGGATTATTGTAGCAATTAGTAAACGATTAACAGAAAAAGTGAAAAAAATTAAAAAAACAAGATGGCGGCCGAGCTGTGACGTCTCAAATTTCCGACCCCTCTCCTGTAAAACTTTGTATGAAAAAAATTTTTTTCACCCATGGTGTCGTATAGAGCTCAAAGAATGAGACTCGGAGAAAGGTGGAGAGAGCTGATGAGTGAGGAGTTCGGAGACGGGCGAGGGGCACTGCCAGGGTATAGAAGATAGGTGGAGGGTGCTCGACCAAATGTCATTCGAAACCTCGAGCAGTTGCCAGTGAGTTGAAAAAAAATTCCAAAATGGCGGGAAAAAAATGGCGGCAAATTTTGTCCGTCTCTCTCTCGGAGACTATAAAAGATGGAGGAGCGGTTTCTCGACAAAAGATGATCAAAACCCGGAGGTCTACCTGGTGAGTAGGAAAAAAATTCAAGATGGCGGATTTTTTTTTTTCATACATTATGTATGGGGAATATTGAAGGGACTAGAAGTTGGGAACTTTGCAAGACATTGATTTTGATAGGTTCATAGGTGTCTTAGATCTCGGAGAATATAAAAATTAGTAATAAATCGGGTAGGGGTAGGGGTCGGGGTAGGGGTCGGGGTAGGGGTTGGGGTAGGGGTAGGGGTAGGGGAAGGGGTAGGGGTAGCGGTAGGGGTAGGGTTAAGGGTCGGGGTAGGGGTAGGGGTAGGAATAGGGGTAGGGGTAGGGGTAGGGGTAGCGGTAGCGGTAGGGGTAGGGGTAGCGGTAGGGGTAGCGGTAGCGGTAGCGGTAGGTAGGGGTCGGGGTAGGGGTAGGGGCGGGGTCGGGGAAGGAGTAGGGGTAGGGGTAGCGGTAGTGGTAGGGGTAGGGGTAGAGGTAGCGGTAGGGGTAGGGGTAGGGGTAGTATTATTTTATGGTGTATGGTATTTTATTATATTATGTTAAATCGTGTTATACTATATTAAATTATGTTATATTTGTAATATAATTTGTATTATATTGTGTTATAGTGAGTTATATTATATTATATTATATTATGTTATATTGTTATATTTGTAATATATTGTATTGTATTGTATTATATTGTGTTATAGCGTGTTATATCATGTTATATTATGTTGTATTTGTTATATATTGTATAATATTATGTTATATCATGTTATATTATGTTGTATTTGTAATATATTGTATTATATTATATTATATTGTGTTATATCGTGTTATACTATATTATATTATGTTATATTTGTAATATATTGTGTTATATTTGTAATATATTGTTTCTTATTATATAATATTGTGTTATATCGTGTTATATTGCGTTATATTTGCAATATATTGTATTATATTTTTCTATTGCCGCTATAACAACAAATAATAAAAATTAAATTAAATTCAAATTCAATAAAACTATTTCCATGGGTACATGAAAATATTTTAATTTTTTTTTTAACGGAACCCTAAAAAAGCGAGGCCCGACTCGCACTTGGCCGATTTTTTATATAGCTCGATTACCACTCACTCACTGACTTACTGACTGATTGACACGATTGTTCTCCTAGAAAGAGACGGAAAACGATACAATGATGTCGGGGAGATATGTCCGGGTAGGGGATTCGAGTGGGGAAAAATTATGACATTTCGGAAAAACAAGATGGCGGCCGACGTGATTCTTGCAACTCTTTTGTTTTCCAACCGATTTCTTTGAAATTTTGGATTATTGTAGAAACTAGTAAACGATTAACAGAAAAAGTGAAAAAAATTAAAAAAACAAGATGGCGGACGAGCTGTGTCGTCTCAAATTTCCGACCCCTCTCCTGTAAAATTTTGTATGAAAAAAATTTTTGTCATCCATGGTGTCGTATAGAGCTCAAAGAATGTGACTTGGAGAAAGGTGGAGAGCTGATGAGTGAGGAGTTCGGAGACGGGCGAGGGGCACGGCCAGGGTATAGAAGATAGGTGGAGGGTGCTCGACCAAATGTCATTCGAAACCTCGAGCAGTTGCCAGTGAGTTGAAAAAAAATTATAAAATGGCGGAAAAAAAATGGCGGCAAATTTTGTCCGTCTCTCTCTCGGAGACTATAAAAGATGGAGGAGCGGTTTCTCGACAAAAGATGATCAAAACCCGGAGGTCTACCTGGTGAGTAGGAAAAAAATTCAAGATGGCGGATTTTTTTTTTCCATACAAAATGTATGGGGAATATTGAAGGGACTAGAAGTTGGGAACTATGCAAGACATTGATTTTGATAGGTTCATAGGTGTCTTAGATCTCGGAGAATTAAAAAAGAAAAATATACTGGCCGAATTGAGAACCTCCTCCTTTTTGGAAATTGGTTAAAAAGGTGAAAGAGTGGTTTTTTTGCCAACTATCCACGCGACCAACTAGGTGGGGTGTGCTCCAACAAAAATTACTCGAAACCACATCCAATTAGCAGGGAGTTGAAAAAAAAACTCCAAAATGGCGGATTCAAGATGGCGGCCATACTTTCTCTGGTGTCTATCTCGGAGAGTATACAAGATAGAAGAGTAGTTTCTGGGCAAAAGATGATCAAGTTCTACTTGATGAACAGGAAAAAAAATCAAGATGGCGGAATTTTTTTTCTATACAAAATATATGGCGAATATTGATTTTTCTTTTTTTTCTTTTTTCATTTTCTTTTTTTCTTCTTTTTTTCTTTTTTTTTCTTTTTCTTTTGTGAATGAGGAGCACGGCCAGGTTATTGCAGATAGGTGCTCGAACAAATTTTTTGGCAAAAGATGACCAGAATCCGAAGGTCTACTTGATGAGTAAAAAAATCGCGGTCCGCTTTAGCGGGCCGCGCACCCATGCGCCCTACTTGTAGTAATAACACTTCCCGCGAGCTGCTTTAGCAGCTCGCGCACCGAGCAAACGCTAGTTAATATATATATAGCTGCTCGTGCTGATTCACTGATTCACTGACTGATTGATCACCTCTCCTGTAAAATTTTGTATGAAAAATTTTTTTTCCACCGATGGTTTCGTATAGAGGACAAAAATTCATTCGGAGGAAAATTATGGAGAGAGCTGATGATTGAGGATTTCGGAGACGGATGAGGAGCACGGCCAGGGTATTGAAGATAGGTGGGGGGTGCTCGAACAAATGTCACTCGAAACCTCATCCAATTCGCAGTGAGCTGAAAAAAAATTCAAAATGGCGGAAAAAAGATGGCGGCCATACAAATTTCGTCGGTGTCTATCTCGGAGAGTATAAAAGATAGAAGAGTGGTTTCCTGGCAAAAGCTGATCAAGACCCTAAGGTCTACTTGACGAACAGAAAAAAAATTCAAGATGGCGGAATTTTTTTTTCTTCATACAAAAATATATGGCGAATATTGAAGAGACTAGAAGCCGGGAATCATGCACGACTTTGATACAATTCCTTTTCAAGATTTTTTTTTATTGAAGAATTTTCATTATGACAAATGATGACATATGATGATCGAGGGTTTGGAAGGTGGGTGAGGAGCACGGCCATGGTAATGTAGATAGGTGGGGGTGCTCGAACAAAAGTCACTCGAAATCTCATCCAATTGGCAGTGAGCTGAAAAAAATCCAAAATGGCGGATTCAAGATGGCGGCCATACAAACTTCAACGGTGTCTATCTCGGAGAGTATAAAAGATGGAAGAGTGGTTTTGTGATAGAAAATGATCAGGAGCTGAAAGTCTACTAGACGAGTAGAAAAACCGCGGTCCGCTTGCGGGCCGCGCACCCACGCGCCCTACTAGTTTATGTATAACTTTATTGTACAACTAGATGGTGCCCGCGACTTTGTTTGCATGGATTAAGGTTTTTTAATTCCCGCGGGAACTCCTTAATTTTCCGGGATACAATGTAGCTTATGTGTTAATCCTAGCCATGAGCTATCAATGTTCCAAATTTCAGCCAAATCGGTTCATTCGTTGTGGAGTTATAGAGTAACAAACATCCATCCATCCTCAAACTTTCGCATTTATAATATTAGTAGGATAGTAGGATAATTGGTATAGGATCAAGTTTGAGTGGTTCCAACTGTTATTATTGAGGAGAAGAATCTTTCAAATGTGCAGCCTGAAAGTAACAATTTTATTAAGTTGCTATAATTAATTAGACGTAGAACTGCAGATCAAACTGAAGTTTTTGAAGCGAAAACTTCTTTAAGCGTGTTGGGTGATTTTTGGTAGGTATACATAAGTGAAAATCTTATGGTTTCACTTCTGTTGACAGGCCCCCATGAAGGCCCATTTTGTTTTTCTAAATCTTCTCCACCTGGTGCTAAGAGACAATGCTTAAAAATGGAATAAGCAGCCCCCAAATTGTGTAAGAATTGCCGATCAAATCGTCAAAGTTCGGCGTCAAAGTAAAATAAATCATAAATGCATTGAGTTAGAGCTCAATTTCGTGTATCCATTCTCATACGTTTAGGTATGTACGATACCCTAAACGTTTGAGAATGGATACACGAAATTGAGCTCTAACTCAATGCTGTTATGGTTTATTTTACTTTGAAGATTTGCTCGGCAATTCTTACACAATCGCACCTCTGAACCTCTGATGTCATGAAATAGAATTTGTGGCCGTTTTATAAAACCTATACCGCTTCGGTATTTACGCTGAATCTTACCGGAAGGTTTAACAGCTGCACGCCTTTCCGGTAGGTTGGTAACTAGTCACAGCCGAAGCCTCTCGACACAGCAGACCAGAAAGAAAATTAGAAATTATAAATGACTAATTTGCTCCTTTTGAGAGTCGAGCACGGGACCTTCAACTTATCCCACGTAGTACCCATCACTACTGCGCCTGCTACTGAAATCTAGTTATAGTTGGTAACTCTACGTGCTATGTAAGAGATGAAGGTTCAGAAGATAGGCAATTTATCGTGGCTAGGTGACCTATTTCCAGCCTCCCGACTATTCTATTGTGACTTGGACCACTATTGTACGTAACCTCCTTTCTGAGCCACACTGGTCTCAAACTCAAACAATGTCTTTGGAAAAAGAGTTTGCATGGTCTGTTTTTATTTTTGCTTTACTTGCTACCGCTTTGAACTAGTTCAGGAACTGTATTAACTATGAAGATGATTTTTAATGTAATGATTTCACACATTACATGCAACAAGAAAAATTAAATCAAAGAGTGTGCTCATTCTTTCTTTAAGGTGGATTATACGAGTCTGCCTGCGAAATTCAAATTTAATTTGGTTTTTCCCATTTTGTAAAGTAATACGACAAAGTAGGCTTATGGCATTCTAATTGCGCCAGTAGAATTATTATCTTCACAGGTTTACATAAAAATCTTTACTTGAAAGTGACCACTTTAAGAAATTAATCAAAATGTCGAGTAGGACGTAAGTCAGTATTTTGATTAATTTCTTAAACTGGTCACTTTCAAGTAAAGATTTTTATGTAAACCTGTGAAGATGATAATTCTACTGGCGCAATTCGAATGCCATTAGCCTAGGTAGTTTGTCGTATTAGTTTACAAATTGCGAAAAACCAAATTAAATTTGAATTTCGCGGGCAGACCTGTCTAATCATCCTTAATTAGGTAAATGTTTCCTCTCCCCTGTTTATTAGATTCTTATGCGTAATGCTAATGTTTGGCATTCCATATTCCTCTTCCCTGTCACAGTTTAGGCGCCATCAAGGCACTAAAAAGTAGCTGTATCATCATAAGTGGAAAGAAAGAAGTGAACTGACATTTCGTTTATCATATTTTGACTCTACTAGCTGACTAGCTGATGCCAGCGACTTCGCCCTCGTGGATTAAATTTTGTAAATTCCGCGGGAACTCTTTGTCTTCTGGGATAAAATTTAGCTTAGATGTCACTCTACAGGTCCTCAACTATGCCCATGCATATTCAAAAAAAATCCCGTGGATCCATACCTCTGTTGCAGCGTGATCGAAGGACAAACCAACAAACGAACACGCTTTCGTATTTATAATATTAGTAAGATTTAATATAAACACATAAGGGCGATGCTATACGGCGCGGCGTAAATGTACGTAGTGTACTTTGAGCTTTCTCCTACTTAAAAAAACTAAGCATGCAAAAATGTAGTAGATACTATTTTCATGGTTTTATGCCATACAACGCGCTGCGGCGTTTTACATAACACGTATTGTGTTGACGGTGTTTCAGTACGATACGTGCACCGCTTATTTGTTTGTGTGGAAACACGACGCCACATTAGCCGTGTCCGACAAACCGACAGTCATTGACTTGTAGCGCCGCAACGCGTGAAACATTGCACTATAACACTGCAAAGTATGCGAAGAAAAGTTCTTGCAGTTGCAATATGCTTGCTTGGCTATACTTTGAGTAGTAAAATACGCTGATGACGCCGGAATCGAAACAATGTGCTAATAATGGGTAGCCTAGTTTGTTCGAGGCATACTTGTTCATGCGAGGTACGGTGTACGCGTAAAACACGAAGCAATTTTTCGGTCAGTGGGCCGTTGGGTGTACTTTGTCGACGAATGGCCAATATACGCTCTATTGAGTTGAATTCGAGCACCTACGACACGGTAATATTATCTGTATACAGTATTGTAACTCGGCCGTATCTTTGACATAAATGCCTACAGCCGCGCGGTACGTAAACATGCGATAGGGCTGCCCGCCTCCAGCATTTTAATTACATTTGCCTACTTTGTGTTTCCATTTAGTTTTGTGATTGTAAATATACTTTTTTTTATATAAACAAATAAAATACTTTGTGAATTAAATAGGAAGTGTTCAATAAAAATGCGTGTTGTTTTTTGATTGGTAGATTTAATTAAAAAAAAAACCGGCCAAGTGCGAGTCGGACTCGCACACCGAGGATTCCGTACTCTAGAAGTAAAAGTAAAACGATAATATTATATAAATTTGCTTATTAATCGTTAACTTTGTTTGTGGAGGTCTATTGTTAATATAAAAAAAACTATGCTAGTTAGAGCGTTGGTTTTATTTTTCCTTTAAAATATACATAAACCTCTATTGACCATAATTATTTCTGATTTTTCGATTGGTAAACTTCGGAGATAAGGGGGGGGGGGGAACGGTATATTTTTCGACATTTTGCCCGATTATTCAAAAACTATTATATTTAAAAATAAATAAAAATTTGTTTTAGAATGTACAGGTAAAGCCCTTTCATATGATACCCCACTCGGTATAGTTATCTTACTTTGAAATTTCAAACTCCCGATTTTTCCTCTTTTTTAATTAAACTAAAAAGAATTTTTGATTTTTGATTTATTTATTAATCCAGACATCTTTTTTTCGGGAGATAAAAGGAAATACCTTATCCATTAAAAATACACACATTTTGTACCTACCTACTAGTAAGTAAAATTATTTTAGAGTCTTACCTTTCAGAGTTTCCAGGTAATTTAAAAAAAAGTTATCTCTGGATGCGTTATTGACGAATTCATGCAACCAAAAACAGCACAATATATCCTCCTCGTCATATTAAATATGTACTTGAACTTATTTTTAGTAAAAAAATTGCGCAGTTATTGTTAAAAAACATAACACCGTCCGTTCGTCACTGCGGCACAGTCGCGACTGTCTGCGTACCGAGCGCTTACCGAGATCGAGGCGCGTAGGCATAGCTCACGCTTCGTCCGTTTGTATGAAGTTACAATACTGTATACAGATAATATTACCGTGCCTACGACTTTTCTCTATAGGTGCCAAATTGTAAAAGAACTATGATTGAGAGAACATTGGTGTGTGCTTAAAGATCTTTTATGTAAATAAAGTGGTCTAGGCAGATCATTTTTGCTGATTTTCAAAAGAAAAGTGTTTTGTGTGTTCTACAGATTGTAATGATTATTATTGATCATTATCATAAAACTTCAAATATTTTATCATTATTTATTGTGCAATACAACTTACAATATTCTTATCAGCGAGCGAAATAATAACAGTCGACAAAATCACCTAGCTCTAGCAATCATCTAGGAACTAGATAACTTCTAGAGCGGATATCATCGTCATTGAAGACTTTACGTCTATTCTTTACGGTTTAAGCATTGTCTCGGAGGAATTTTCTCCGGTGACTGTGGAGATCGATCCGTGAACGGTAGTTACATCTGCTCTTGCTGCAACAAAGCCCAACGACCACAGACGCAGTCACGTTGCTGGACCGTCACCTCGCTCTCCTATGCGCTAGTGCTTTCAATCATGCGTCGACGTGCACTTTACACCCCTCATCCACGTTTCTTCTCCAACCGTTCTTGTCTTTTGTCAGCTCCCAATTCTTGCGCTCTATGTTGAAGTTGGCCAATGGCCATGCCTCTCTCAGCTCAATCTTTAAGGCATAGCTGTGGTCTACGTCCACATTTCTCTTAGCGTGTGCTACTGCAACTGCGCCAAGAAGTTCTTACCAAGGCAGACGAGATAGATACATTCTATGCAAGTGTCCTAGCAAATGCTTAGGTGATCGAATATAGTTTAGCAGAGTGTATTGTATAAGCGTGTGCTTTTACTTATTTTTATAATAACCCAGTACCTACTAAGTAGTTAAATATTAAGCTCAGCTGTCGAGCCAGCAACGGTAGTTGGAAAATTAAACCTATTAATAAGGAGAACAATGAACAGCTATAATCTTGGAAGTATAATTTGAATTAAGTTATGACTAGTTACGATAAATTGAAAGGAGTGACGTTAGCGTCATATAACATATAACTCAACAGTGTAGTATGTATACTCAAAGATTATGTACGTATACGTATATATTTGCTTCAATGAGGGTACGTGCCTAAGTAATGAAGTTCACGAATCTGTGTACTTTACGTGAGACAATTATGTTTCTGAACACAGAGATCTACTTTCTAGGTTCACATGACGTGCACGAATGTGTTATGATTTAGATTAGATTAGGACAGGCTGCAATCAATTTATGTAATTCAAATTCAATAATTGATCGAGACACCAAAAATAAAAATGTATCCAATCAAGTGTACTGTATTATGTTGTCCAATTTGTTTTAGAACATGTTTAGAACGATGACACATATCTGCACAAAGTGATTTAATAGCTGTTAAGACTTTTGTCACAAACATAATACTTCGTTAATTACTCTTCTTAAAACTCCGATTGTTCATCGAATCGACGACGAAGTGGATCTTGGTTTGTACATTCCCCAGATGCTTCTTGCCAATTGGAGATTTAGAAAGCGCTCAAGTTCACCTTCACTAAACTCTTTATAGACCAGCGTGGTTGGATGGGACGTCTATGAGTCGTCCTTCCTGTCGTAAGAAATATGCATACCTTTCCAGTACTCGTGAAAACGCTGTAGCCCACTGGTACAAACCATCTGCGATGCGAACTATTACCACAGAGTAA
This sequence comes from Oeneis ivallda, assembly GCA_029955525.1. Lineage (NCBI taxonomy): Eukaryota > Metazoa > Arthropoda > Insecta > Lepidoptera > Nymphalidae > Oeneis > Oeneis ivallda. Next base: position 17,697,214 of record JARPMR010000007.1, read on the forward strand.
CGAAGGTAAGGTTCACGGTACGGCAGCAGTAACGTAGGACGTCACATTGAACGCGTTTGCGAAAGCACGCCACACATGCTCAACTCTGTTGTGAACGCCTGTGTTGCAGATTATTAAACTTGATTTACGATTACTTTTATTGTGATACTAGGTACTGTTTGGAGATTATTAACAGGTGGTGTACAGATGTTGAAATTAGATGGTATATTTTAACCGTTAACAAAAATGAGGATTTTATAAAGAAGACAATATGTACGGTCGCGCGTTGAGTTTGTCCCAGCCTGAAGCTGTGGTGCTAAGAAAATCATTTAACATCAGGTGAGCAGCCAGCTTGTTTGCTCGGTATTTACCTATGTAAGAACCACGATTGAAGCCTGATGAAATCGTTACCGGTGTTTAAGCGTGTATCAAAACAACATACATTCGCGTTGCTTGACTATTAACTCAGGCCCTCACGTTGTTAAAGTAACACATCATCAGGCCGTCGACCTGTCATCAAGTTCGCCCCATCCCTCTGTCGACCCACTTGCAGTGCACCGACCCGCGCCCTTATAGAGCCAACTCACGTCACGGACAAGACGGGTCTGCGGGAGACAGCGTAAATTGGTGGAGGCTTTTTGTGGGACTCGTGGTGGTTAATTGTTAGAGCTCCAATTTATTTACACTGTAAGTCTGAAACAGATATATCTTTGGTAATGCTAACGAAAACTAAAACCAGAGTTCAGTTACATGTTTCAGTACTTTTACCACTTCACTTCACTTACTTACTGTTTTAATAGTTACGTGATTCAGATTTACTCAGCGTTGGAAGTTTTCATCGAATTTTTATGACTTTTTTAAGTCTGTTGGTTTTTTTTTAATTAAAAAAATTACAATATCGGTAACACATCGTTTTCGAGATAAGTGGTACCTCAGTCCTAGGTATTGTACCTACCTACATATTTATAATTTCATTATCTATCTAAGGCATATTAATTAATGCAACATCTCCACAAAGTTTTCGTTAGCATATCACAAACAGAGTATGCTTTCCAAACACTATTCAGCGAAAGGAAAAATTTCTTTACATGTAGGCGCGGTTGATCTTGTCTTATCCGAATCCGAGAATAACGGTTGAGCTGAAATTTTGATTTGGGACTGTATCCTCTCTGATGTGGATCAAATCATTCCACTGCACAAGAGCTTTACTTCTCAAAGGAAGGGAAAATACTGCAGCCATAACATATAAGTATTAATTAATAGAAGTGCACGGAAATGCTATTTACCTACTTGAAATTATAATAGACATCAGTTTAAGATTTAAGTATTTTAAGACCTTCTTTATTTGCAGCAGAGATTGTATTTTTTATGTAATGTCAAATTAAGGACACAGTACCTACAACTTCCCGTCTTTCTTCCATGAAACCTGATAGTATTTAAGCCTGTTACGAGACTTGTTCTTAGGCTTAATCCCGAGCTTACATTTAATTTGAAGAAGTTTTCCGCCGCCTTAGGTAACCTAAGACTAGGTATTACAATTACTAAGTGTAAAATGTTCAGTTGTTTGCACTTAATAAGTTTGGAAACATATTTAATTCACGCTAAATTATGTACATCGATATGTTCACGTTATTACGATGTTAATTGATAGCTAAATAAATGAAAGACCGTGAACACACGAGATGAGGATTTATTTAGAATTAGGGTCGTGGGGTCGAGAGGCCCGTCAAATATTTTGCTTCATTAAACTTAGTAGTTTCCGAGTCATTAACCTCTAATAATAACAAAGCTGGACAGGCTGAACCTTAGAATTGCTAGCTGCTGATTTTTGTGCTGATTTAAAGCGCTCTCTATAAGTTGACATGAAATCTTTATGCCATAGCCTACCACGCTGGCAAAATGCAGATTGGCAAACTACACTCACGCACCTTTGAGAATATTATGGGGAACCCTCACGCGTGCAAGTTTCCTCACGATGTTTTCTTTTTTAACGTGTGATAAATAACACATGACTTTTCGGAGTTATGTGCTATTGTTCAACTACAACTGTTCCATAAATGACATCCTGTACCTATCAAACTTTAATTTTCACAGCATAAATGTAGGTTGTGGGTGGTTGAGTTATGTCTAGAACACTTCGATGTGCGCCGAGTTGAAATTGCTTGTCTATTATTAATTAAACCAAGGGTTGACATGTCTATATTTATTAGATACATTTTTTTCCACGTCGGAATTAATTTGTTTTGTTTGCGATTGTTTCAGTTTCGGTTTACGGTGATATATCTGTTTTAATTTTAATGTATGTAGGTTGCGGTTGTGCTAAGATATGACGCCCGGAGGATTAATTTCATTCTGTGTACTTCGCTTTCCATTCAGATCAGATAGATGGACGACTAGTGCGGTGGTCAGCGCTAGGATCTATAATAAGCTATAATATAAGTGAGAGCTAACTATCGAGATTTAATTACCGGTAGGGGAAAGATAATTTTTGGAACAAAGTTCCTTATCGGACGGTACGGACTTGGCGGATGGAGGCTAGACGAAAAAAAGTATAAGATTTTTTTCGTTTATTGCACAACTTCCGTCATCGCTTTGGTGTTGTAGCGGCTAAACGATGGAGTGAAACTACCGGTTCGGCAGCCTTGACTTCATTGACTTGACTATCTTGACTTCAGATTTTTTTATTAATTTATTATTAAAGGGACTTCGTTCCAAGTTCCAAATGAGTGTTCCCCGGCACACACGTATTTTTATTTTTTTTTGAATTTTCTCTGGTGTGGTCGTACTTCGTAGTGTAGAAGCCAATAATTAGGGCTATGAGTAAAATATAACTGCCATATCTCCCGCAGATAACATATCTCGTAGTCGTTGTTTTGATATAGATATATGTAATTATGTATATATAGACGTCCACTGTTGGACAGAAGTCTCTTGATGGTTAATGGGGTTTTCAAACTCGACGATTTTACTGGCGAAGTCGACTGTATCCAGTGACTCTTTATTTATTGTAAAGGGCTTTTAAATACAATAATTTTGTATTATACTTTTATGCTTTAATTTATTTATAGTAGTTTTTGATATTATCAACCCTAGCTCTCGTGTATATGCTAGCGCTTGGAAATTTGAATTTGTTAGGACTGGGTTCGCACTTCGCGGTAAACATTTGCATCGTTGCAAACTGTTCCCAACTTTATGCTCTTGTGTTACAAGTTACAACACAAGAGCATAAAGTTTAACATAACTTGCTTAGTTGCAGTAAGTATATGTATTTTATATAAAAGTAGGTACTTAATAAAATTTTGACGTATTATCTATAGCACCAAGTTAGCATTGCGAGATTATGACACTTAGCCGTCAAATTAAACTACTTTTCAGTATTTTAGGGTAAGTAAGAAAGACTCGTGCTGGCGGCGTAACACAACTAGAATCAACCTGGCATCTACTCCATATATTATATAAGTAGGTACATACATAATGATTGTTCAACTAAGTTAAGTGCGCACTTATAAGCTTTTTCATTTCAGGGAGTTTTGACGTCAACGTCGATTTTATTGAAGTTAGCTTTTGTTTTTAATTTAAAAGCTTTCTTTGCTATTCTGGTTAATGGGTCTTAAATGAAGTTTCAAGAATCAATTTAGTATAAAATATTTTATTTATTCTTCTTTTTACTAAACTGAAAGTCATCCCGTAAGGTTCAATAAATTAGAGTTTGCAAACGAAATTATTTTGCTTTAATATAAAAACTTCATCTCTAATTGATATCAAACTTTGCAAAATAAGATGGAGTGAAGTGACACATAGCGAGGTTTGCTTGTTTTTGTTGTGAAAAAATAAAACCAAAAAAAAAGAACGAGTTACAAATAAAATCCTCGATATGTCTCGCTCCATAGTCAGGATGTGCCTAGTTTCAAGAAAAGGAGTTGTCCAAAATTGGTTTTTTAAATTTGAATTTAATTAACAAGGATGATTTTAATGTAGTTGGATAAAGATCCCAAAAGGCTTCTATCAAAATAATTTACAGATTTTTTAAAGCTTCCGATAATAAAAAAAATTTTTTTTGTTTTGACTCATTTTTTTTGCTTGTGATTTGTCGTAATTCCTTGTTCCATGTGATTTATACACCGGTAAAAAACTGAAAATATTATTCTATGTAAGTTGTCAATGTCAGGTGATTGTCAGGAACAAATAATTTCATTTTCGAATAATCAGTTCAAAAGTACCTAGTCGTAATTCCTAGTTCCTGGTCTGTGATTCCTAGTTCCATGGTTCAAAATGACATGTATTTGGTTCAAAATGACATTTACGTGACATTAACCGGTGCCAGATTTGATAGTCTATAGATTATAAAAGTTTTTAGTGTTACCATCCATTGAAAAATATTTTCTACAAACGGTATTTTTCATAATTAATTTAAAAAAAACCGAGGACTCTAAAATTATTATTTTTATGGCATTTAATTTTTTTTTTCTCTTTCACGTAATGACAGTTTGGTTCTGGTTAATGGACACTCAGAATAAAAAACCACCCTCCATACTAAACTGGGACATGTCTTGTTTATATGGAGATAAGAGTCACCCATTCTCGGATGACGACCTTAATTACCTACTGCCAAAAAGATTTCAGCTGACAATTGCAATCAAAACATATCAAAACAAACGATGATAAACGATGTGATTTTATTAATGAAATCATTGCAAACTATAGCGATGATACGAATGAAGATGACGTGATGATCAGCGCATACAAATGATTAAATAATGAGGAATGGTAAACATGTTTTGATGATGTTGATTGAACTGTTTGTTAAAGCGTGACCAGAAAATAGAAGTTCGCTCTTTCCTCCCTACACAGTATTGCAATGTGATATTTATTGATGTTTATTGTGACAGACATAGAGAATAGGATTGTCGAAAAACTATTGCTACAATGACGATCACCTGTTATTGGCCGTCGACACTCTCTTGCTTTGGATTATAATGCATTGTTGCTGCAGTTTGCAGCAAGAGTACCATAAGATCAACCAATTTATTATTATATTATTTAGTTCAAAAGAATTTTTGCAGGAAGAATGCCATAAATACAATTGTGATTGAGACTGTTGCAATGATTGATGAGGCTTTTTCGTAATCGGCCATCCGCATAATCTGACTCTCGAACTCAAGTGAAAACTTTTAAAATTATCTAATTCATTTAGACGAAACTATAACCATAAAAATTGATAAAGTATACCTATTTTTACCAACTGATAATCACACCGACTTGATGTTGAATTTAAGTATGTTCATTTTATTGCGATCATCCTACACAAGTTCCTAAGCGGATCAGGATGACATAAGTTGCGAAGGTGTCTGCCAATTTTGGTTTTTATGGCCTGATATCTAAATAGTGATACAACGCAAAAATTAATAATAAAAAAGTAAATTTTGTGTATCCATTTGATAATTTATTTAAACGCGAATAATTGACTTAATAATAAATGTGTACTTTAATAATTCCAAAGAATTCAGTAAATTGCTTTTAAGTTTTAACGTGTTCATAATAATTAAGTTTTCAAACCCGAAAAGATTTTAGGTGTATCTCATACTGCTACGCGCCCCGCTCCGCTAGCTCCGGGTCGCGGGCCTTCCTCAGTTTGTACTTATAGAAAACAAACAACGCAACAACGAATCCCCGCGCGTGGAATCGCGCAGAATCAATTTGCAGTGTGAGATTGGCCAGGTTGTCCCTTTTTTTGACATTTAAAGAATAAGTAGTATTGAAACAAGTGTAAATTAAAAAATTTATTTTTAAAAATAGTTATTTGTGTTATATGGGGCCAAAGGAATTTTTTGTTCCCCGAGGGCGTTATTTTGAATTCAGAGCGAAGTGAAGGATTCTATAGTAGACTCCCGAGCGCAGCGAGGGATTCTAAAGTAGAATCCTGAGCGTAGCGAGGAATTCAATATACGCCGCCCGAGAACAAAAAATTTTGGCCCCGAATGACACACACTATTTTTCATCATTACCTATGAGAAAAAGCTAGGAGTATCAACCTACTATGTATAGAGTAGTAGACATTACCAATACGTATATTGAAAGTTTAAATAAAACACAAATAATTTTTTATGAAATAATTAAACATTAATATTTATGTTGGAAGTATGGGCGTATATGTCTAATCGAAAAATTTGATCACGTGATTTATCGTAGACAACAGCTTCTCAAACATTTTTGAATTTCGACACATTTTTGAATTCTCTCTTCTGATTGGTCCGCGTTAGTGCTTTAGTATGCAAAAGCACTATAACGCGGACCAATCAGAAGAGAGAAATGAAAAGTCCCATGGGGTTAAAATGAAATTTTGCTCCCGCTGTCCTCTGAAGCCAATATTCGTTTTTCGAATAGGTATGATCAAAACAAGCTTTTAGTTACTAGCTAGGTACCACCATCAGATCCTGGATATCATCTAGGACCAGAGTACTTGTCAAGACGGCTCAAACGAGCCTGAATTCAATGTGGTTAGGTACGTCATTTTATTTTAGAGTTCCGATAGCTATCTTCCAGCTTCGTTATCAGACCCTGGATATTATCTAGGGCCAGAGTACTTGTCAAGACGAATGAAACGAGCCTAAACTCGATGGGGTTACTTCGTTTAATTACAGAGTTCCGATAGCCATCTTCCAGCTCCAACATCAGATCAGTTCCATGTCACAATAATATTGCATTGTCATCCGATTTAAATATACATGCAAAATTTCAGCTCAAACATACAATCCATAATAATTCAATATCTTATCAGAAATAACTAATAAACATCTTCCATTCAAGTTGGCTCAGCTTTCTCTGCTTCTTTATTTAAATTTTGTATTGTGACACCATCTCCCATTTCACGGTCATTATCCTTCGAAGCACGGAAGCAATTACACGTCTAAAAATAATATGCACCTAAAATATCCTAGATCCATTAAGGCGAGTCACTTGAACTCGCGTTCCGTTCGAAACTGGAGCATCCTGTTCCGTAGGATGTTAATTCAGCGAGGAAGATTGCAGTTGCCATTTCATAAGAGCATCTTTGAAGCATTCCATTGTTGCTTGTTCATAGTTCATTTTTCTCTAAGGAAATCAGCCGTTTCCAAAATTTAATGCGACATTTCGTATACTTTTTCGTCGACATCGTGAAGAAAATACTTGAATAAGTAATAGTTCGCTGTCTTCAGTAAAATGGAACAGAAAATTTATTCTGATGTTTCCTTAAGTGTAGGTAAACACTTTAATAAAATAAAAAAATAGTAAAAAGCATTGTGGCATCTCTAGTTCCTAACGAGCTCCATTGTAATATGGGGTCTTGGAAAGTAGATCAATAACTGTAACGTGTTGCTACTAGATGTCGCTAGCAGTTGCTTAAACTGAGGAAGTAGATACATATCACTAATTTCGATGCTGACGTGTAGTTCGACCGTGGCTATAGTGTAAGTGGCTAACACACTCGGGCGCGTTTCCCAAGAGATGTGGGTTCGAATCCCGCTGGCTTCGGAATTTTTGATATGTGTTTATAAAATTTATTCTGATATTTCCTTAAGTGTAGGTAAACACTTTAATAAAATAAAAAAAAATAGTAAAAAAAATTGGTTGCCTGTAAAGTCGGTATACGGGCGAAAGTTTTACGTGACAACCGAAATAGAAGCGCAAGACATGAACCGGTGTGTATGCCTATCTCTCTCACTCTCTCTCTCTCGCTCTGTCTCTCTCGCTCTTAGGCGGGCTAACTGTGCTCGAGTGGAAGGGACGCGTGCCTTTCACTTTTTATGTCTGTCTCTCTCGCTCTTAGGCGGGCTAACCATGCCTCTCACTCGCTCTCATTGTGAGCGCATAACGTGAGCGGAGCGTAACGCAGTTTCTTGAAGTGTCACCCGGCAAACCAATTTATAAGACGTTGTCACGTCAAAAGCATTGTGGCATCTCTAGTTCCTAACGAGCTCCATTGTAATATGGGGTCTTGGAAAGTAGATCAATAAGTGTAACGTGTTGCTACTAGATGTCGCTAGCAGTTGCTTAAACTGAGGAAGTAGATACATATCACTAATTTCGATGCTGACGTGTAGTTCGACCGTGGCTATAGTGTAAGTGGCTAACACACTCGGGCGCGTTTCCCAAGAGATGTGGGTTCGAATCCCGCTGGCTTCGGAATTTTTGATATCTTCTTCTTCTTCTTCTTTATCAACCGATAGACGCCCACTGCTGGACAAAGGTCTCTTGCATGGACTTCCACAGGCCTCGGTCTTGCGCCGCCTGAATCCAGCGGCTCCCTGCGACTCGTTTGATGTCGTCGGTCCACCTGGTGGGGGGTCTGCCAACACTGCGCTTCCCGGTGCGGGGTCGCCACTCCAGCACCTTGGGACCCCAACGACCATCAGCTCTTCGAACTATGTGCCCCGCCCATTTCCACTTCAGTATCGCGACTCGCTTAGCTATGTCGGTGACTCTGGTTCTCCTCCGGATCTCCTCATTTCTGATTCGATCCCGCAGGGACACTCCGAGCATAGCTCTCTCCATCGCCCGCTGAGCGGTCCTGAGCCTACTTATGAGGCCCTTAGTTAGCGACCATGTCTCGGATCCGTAAGTCATCACTGGCAACACGCACTGTTCGAAGACTTTAGTCTTCAGGCACTGAGGAATTTTGGACGAGAAGACATCTCGGAGCTTCCCGAACGCTGCCCAGCCGAGTTGGATTCGGCGGTTGATCTCTTTCTCGAAATTGGACCTACCTAGCTGGACTGTGTGTCCCAGGTAAATATACTCGTCGACAATTTCGAGTGCAGAGTTCTCAACAATTACTGGGTGGAGCGGTGCATGAGCATTGGACATGATTTTCGTCTTGCTCATGTTCATTTTCAGGCCCACCTGTTGAGAAACCCTGCTGAGATCGTTGAGCATTGTATTGAGGTCTCTCAGAGTCTCTGCCATGACTACTATGTCATCGGCAAATCGCAGGTGAGTGATGTACTCGCCGTTTATGTTGATGCCAAGCCCGTTCCAATCCAGAAGCTTAAAGACGTCCTCCAACGCAGCGGTAAAGAGCTTCGGGGAGATAACGTCTCCCTGTCGCACTCCACGCTGCAAGTGGATTGGCCTCGTAGTCTGGTCCTGTATACGTACTGACATTGTGGCGTTTTCATACAAGCACTTCAACACTTGGATATACCGGTAGTCAATCCGGCATCTCTGCAGCGACCTCAACACAGCCCAAGTTTCCACCGAATCGAAGGCTTTCTCATAGTCCACAAACGCTAAGCAAAGTGGCCGGTTATACTCTGCCGTCTTTTGTATAACCTGCCGCAGCGTATGAATGTGATCTATGGTACCAAAGCCTTTTCGGAATCCGGCTTGTTCGGGAGGCTGGAAGTCGTCAAACCTACGAGCGAGACGATTCGTAATGACTCTCGAGAACAACTTATAAACATGACTCAACAACGAGATGGGTCTATAATTCTTCAACAAGGTATTATCACCCTTTTTGAAGAACAGAACCACCACGCTCCTGTGCCATGCTTCCGGCGTTGTGCCCTCGTGGATGACGGAATTGAACAACCGCTGAAAGATCTTAAGTACCGGTTTTCCACCCGCTTTCAGGAGTTCCGCAGTGATTCCGTCATCACCTGGCGCCTTGTTGTCCTTGAGCTGTTTGAGAGCCATTCTAATCTCGTATAGGCTGACGTCCGGGATATCTTCGGTATAGTGTCGGGTCAGTTTGGCTCTGGGATCTTTCGCCAAATCTTCAACAGGTTTTTGTGTCGTGGTATATAACTGTCCATAGAACTTCTCAACCTCTCCCAAGACCTCAGATTTTTGATATGTGTTTATAAAATTTATTCTGATATTTCCTTAAGTGTAGGTAAACACTTTAATAAAATAAAAAAAATAGTAAAAAGCATTGTGGCATCTCTAGTTCCTAACGAGCTCCATTGTAATATGGGGTCTTGGAAAGTAGATCAATAACTGTAACGTGTTGCTACTAGATGTCGCTAGCAGTTGCTTAAACTGAGGAAGTAGATACATATCACTAATTTCGATGCTGACGTGTAGTTCGACCGTGGCTATAGTGTAAGTGGCTAACACACTCGGGCGCGTTTCCCAAGAGATGTGGGTTCGAATCCCGCTGGCTTCGGAATTTTTGATATGTGTTTATAAAATTTATTCTGATATTTCCTTAAGTGTAGGTAAACACTTTACTAAAATAAAAAAATAGTAAAAAGCATTGTGGCATCTCTAGTTCCTAACGAGCTCCATTGTAATATGGGGTCTTGGAAAGTAGATCAATAACTGTAACGTGTTGCTACTAGATGTCGCTAGCAGTTGCTTAAACTGAGGAAGTAGATACATATCACTAATTTCGATGCTGACGTGTAGTTCGACCGTGGCTATAGTGTAAGTGGCTAACACACTCGGGCGCGTTTCCCAAGAGATGTGGGTTCGAATCCCGCTGGCTTTGGAATTTTTGATATGTGTTTATAAAATTTATTCTGATATTTCCTTAAGTGTAGGTAAACACTTTAATAAAATAAAAAAAAAAATAGTAAAAAGCATTGTGGCATCTCTAGTTCCTAACGAGCTCCATTGTAATATGGGGTCTTGGAAAGTAGATCAATAACTGTAACGTGTTGCTACTAGATGTCGCTAGCAGTTGCTTAAACTGAGGAAGTAGATACATATCACTAATTTCGATGCTGACGTGTAGTTCGACCGTGGCTATAGTGTAAGTGGCTAACACACTCGGGCGCGTTTCCCAAGAGATGTGGGTTCGAATCCCGCTGGCTTCGGAATTTTTGATATGTGTTTATAAAATTTATTCTGAAAATGGAACTCGATTAATTTTTTTTTGTCGTTGCTTAGTGCCTTCTGAAATATTCACAGTATTTCGAAATAGCCTGGTTACCAAAATTTTCAGACTTAGTAAAGGAATTCAACTGCTCAAAGAAAACCAATAAGCAATTTCTTTAGATATGATTGAAATGTTGTTATTTTCTGAATGTATCTAATAAGTTATTTGAGATATCATCGTCTGACATGAAAAGAACCTTATAAAGGCACGTATTCATCAGTTTTAGTGAAATAGAGTAATAATAATAAGAGCGCAAAAAGTAATAAACCGAAACCATTTCAAGCGCAACTAGCGATTGAGGCCTCTTCAATCAAATTGGTTGAATAATCCGAAAAACAAATATCACATCAAAGTGTAGTGGCACTTTGGGATCCGTTATTGTAATAATTATGTAACTTTTATAATTTTCAATTGAGAGACTTACATGCTCATAACTGAAACTGTTCCCCCATTGTTGGAATTATCAATGTAGCGTAGAGAAAGTAAGGCCATCCTGTGGTTTGGCTCGACAATCAACAACGCCGTTATGTGGGCCATAGCCATAAAATGAAAATGTTTGTATAAACTGGTACAGTTTACAAACATTTTTATTTTTAATTTAATCGTAGGTTTTAGCCACTTTAGCCTCTAATACGTGCTGTGTTGAGATTCTTGCAAGAGATCTTTATGTCCAGCCATGGACAACTCGTCATCGTCGGAGACAGAAATGACGCGAGTAGTTCTAAATTTTAACCTTGAACTTAACACTTGGCCTTAAAAGGTTGAGAAACAAAATTTCTGTAAAGATTTAAAGGAAGTACAAGATCAAGTATTTACACAGGTAATAGGACATGTTTTATTCTCCGTTTAAATATTTTGATACCTAAATATTGGTATAGATATTCCCAACTCTATAATCTAGTCTCTTCAATATTAACATAATATAAGCGCTATAGTCTTACATGGATGTTAAGCTAAGTTTTGAATGGTGCTTGTGACATAATACGAATAGAAAATAGAATAGAATATAAATGTTTTTTATTCAAAAAAACTTTTTTTACAAGTGCTTTTGAGTCGTCGATGAGTCTACCACTTGTTCGGAATGCCCTTCCTGCTATGATACCTCATGCTATTCGCTAATATACAGGCGCCTCATATAAGTTACTAGCTGATGCCCGCGACTTTGTCCGCGTGGATTTAGTTTTTAAAGTCCCTCGGGAACTCCTTGATTTTCCGGGATAAAAAGTAGCCTAGATGTTGACCCGAGTAATAAGCCACCACGGTATAAAATTTTGTAGAAATCTGTGCGGTAGTTTTTACGTGAAAGAAGGACAAACAAACAGACAAAAATTAAATAAAAATCTGTTTTGGGCTCAGTATCGATAGTAAAGCATCCCCCAATTAAAATTTTCAAAATATATTAAATGTACAGAAATCTTCCAGTTACAGTTTTATTATATGTATAGATAATTAACATAAATGCCCTCGTGTCGATGCGTGTAATAACGGGGATCACATCGGCGACACAAAGACGGCTGTCGGAGGAAGCTGCATCTCATTATACGGCAGGACGCGGAGCAAAACTAATGCAGGTGATGTTTCCCGCGTTACTAGTAACCGACTAGTTTTTAATGTAGTTCGACGATTGCGGAACTATGTCAGCCCGCGTCATCAACGATAAAGCTTTACATCCCTGGGTGGGCATTGGCTTGGCCAAGTAAACCTCCACCTTAGCAAGCTTCTTTCCAGTGCCAATCAGTCAACTTATAATATAACTTAATAAACTTGAATATAACTAACTAGAGGTGTCAACCTTTTACCTTTATAAAACACTACTCACTCCTCGTCACTCCTCCTCGTGTGCCACGTTATGTGAGATGGCGGTAAAAAGCAATTATACACATACATATCATAAAAAGCTTGACTCCTTTATGTAGGTACCCTTTTTACCCCTACTTTTTGTGTATTTATGTTTTTCATCACGGTGCTGCCATTCATACATCTAAATGCGTAATTCGCAAGTACCGAACTTTTCTATTGATATCCAGATGATATCCATATCTAGATGATATCCAGTTTCTGATAGTGAAGCCGGGAGATATATTAAAACGACGTACAACCTCTTCGAGTTTGGACTCAGTACAAGTCTTTGATTATACACAGTACAAGTACTCTGGTCCTAGATGATATCCAGGGTCTGATGATGTAGCCAGCTACTAAAAGCTTGTTTAATCAAATTTTTTTTTAAATTTACACTCGTTTAAAACTGAAATTATAGTGTGCTCATATTTAATAATTATTTATTTGTCATCACTCATCACTTACGCTCTTTATAAATCTAGATCTTTAACGAATGTTTATTAATAATGATAAGAGAGTAACTTTAAGTATGTATATATTTCGGAAAAATACCATTACTATTTCGTTTTGACTAGTCTTATTCTAGATCGTTGAACTTGACGAGAGTGCACAGCAGAAACCCCCCTTTTCCGTACGAAAAAGAAACAAAACATATGGGAGTGTTCCATACACTTTAAAACATGGGAAAATTAGAGGGGGAGCTTATAAACGTCCAATGCGCTTGAGCCTTGTGTCTTTGTGATAAAGTGCAACATGGCTGTAGTGTTTTTGATGAAAACGGAATGAACGGCAATGCATCTATTGTACCCGATGCATTGGTAGACTGAGCTTTGTTTTGAAGTACAGTTTCCAACCATTTGTGCTTTCCTCGGATTTGTCCTCTCAACTGTTAAATGAACGTCATGGTAAACGAACGTTTTAAGTTAAGTTTTAGTTAAAGCACAATTCCGACTGCGTCTTACTACTATCTACTATAATAGTATAGTGTCTTCGACTGATCGTTATCCTACTAGGTAGGATCCGCTTTCCAGCATAATCTTTACCAGATCTACTTATTAAATCTACCTACTACTTGGACATCGTTCAGTTTCGAGTTTATAAGCCACCAACCATATAGCTGCGCTTACAATGTCCAATCAGCAGCGCTTTCTTAGACGGCTGCGAGTTTTAGCTCCTGGGACGACGATGTTGACACTTGAGACATAAGTTACCATCGTCACTTTGTGGTTTCCATGTTACATGACCGTATCATCTGGGCAAATATTACTTTGCTATTTCGAATGTAAAATTTTGTTTCTATTTTAGTAAGAAACTCTTATAAAATATTTGGTAAGTATTAATTTGTAATTACACACACTAAAAGATTTTTAAAATCAATGTTAGTTTAATTGATTAGAACCTAGATCAGAGATAAAATAGAAATTTTAATTTGAAGCATCATCATAAATCATAGCTAGCGTTTATTTTTATGACAAAATAAGCACCTGCGAATATTTTGTCACTTGTATGGGACTACTTCTAATATAAACTCGCCGGCATATTTAGCGGAACATAAAAAAAAGGTCCATAATTAAAAAAATATGGTTTTATTTTAAAATCTACTTACTACACTTCTTTTGTTATTTAAAGTTTCATTTGTTTTACTTAAAATGAGATCACATTAAGAACAGATTTTGCGAGTAAAGGCTATTTGTGAAAAATTGTACATTTTTGAACTTTTCATGTAACCGGGAAAAGTGAAATTTAATATTAAAATAACAATTAATTAAATTAGAAAAATGGTGATTAATATCGCGTATTTCCTCCACGTGCCCTTATTAAAGTTTCTACCCGTCTAGGCATACTGAGAATGATGTTATCGATGGTCTCCTGGGATAGTCTCCGCCATTCCTCAACTACGGCGATTCGCAGTTCTCCCACGTTGGCAGGAGCTGGAATTCTGGACTTAACTTTTCTTTTCAGCAAGTCCCAAACGTGCTCTATTGGGTTCATATCCGGTGATCTCGCCGGCCAATCCATAACAGTGATATCCATATCATTAAGATAAGCTTGAGTTACCCGAGCGGTATGCGGCTGAGCATTATCCTGCATAAAAACAAAATCGTCACCGATATATGGGGCAAACGGTACGACATTTTCTTCTAAAACTTCTCTGATATAGCGGTCTGCAGTCAAACTCCCTCTGTCAATCACTACCAAGTCTGTGCGAGCTCCCAAACAAATGCCCGCCCAAACCATTATTGATCCACCACCGTATGCAACTGTAGTTTCAAAATTTGTCTGAATGTATCGTTCTCCTTTGCGTCTGTATATTCTTTGCCTGCCTTCAATTTGATTTAAGAGAATTCTGCACTCATCACTAAACAATACCTTACTCCATTGGTCCGCGTTCCAAAGTTGATGTTCCTGAGCAAAAGTTAACCTGTTTCTACGATGATTTACCTCGAGCCTTGGAGCCTTGGCGGGAACAAATGAACCCAAACCAGCTTCTTCGAGCCTTCTTCGTACCGTACGCTCACTTACGGTTACACCCCGCACTGCTTCTAACTCATGTCGGGCTTGGACGGCCGTCAAACGGGGGTTCCTACGTACACGAAGCCGAATGAAACGATCATCCATACTCGAAGTGCGTCCTTTTCTGCCTTGTCCTGCTCTTCTCACATAAGTACCGGTCTCCCTGAACCGTTGGATACTGCGATGGATCGTTGAAACTGGTCGACGAAGATCTCTGGATATCACTCTGTAGGTTTGACCATTTCTTCGCATTTCGAGTGCCCTGGCAATCTCCGTTGGGGCTAAGTCAGGCATAATTCAGTCATCAACTCCAGAAAGATTCGCGATTAAAAAAAACTAACAAAAAACAGTATTTCAATGAAATTTTAAATCAAACTCAGAAGGAAGAAATACTCGAAGTTCGCTCCAGATAAGGCGTATTTGAATAAAATTAAAACAATTGCATAAAATGTGATGTTCAGTTGTTTTCTTAGTTTGAAAATATTTCTTTTTAAATTAAATGACGTATAAACCAGCCAGCAACCTTATATGATACTGATATCAAACCTTTTTTTTATGTTCCGCTAAATATGCCGGCGAGTTTAAAATATCTAATTATCTCAATATCTATCTAAATAAATTGCATCTGTTTTTATTAAAGTTTTTACTGTCATTTTTTTCACCAGGCGATATAGTTTTGACTTGATGACAGTATCAATTTTTTTGATATCCATCCCTTAAACTGAGAAAATAATTGACTAGAGTGCACTTCCACCCTGTATAAATTACCTTCATGCAGATGGTTACCCTATTATATAAGCAGTAAAAAGTGTTGTTATGTGTATATGAACTGTCGGCATGTTTTAGTAATTTCAATGGATTTCCTCTATCCGAATGCATTCAGGGCATTGTTTGATGATGTTTTGGTACCATTTATGGTTCAATGTTTGTGGGAAATAGACTGTTTGGCTGAAACGAATTATTCGTATAGTTTTTTTTTTCAGTACTTTTTAACGATAGGGCTATCAAATGGCAAGATTACTGGCTACCTTTTAGCGTATTATAAACATTGAATTATCATTTATCATGTATGATTATAAACGCATGGTTGAATTGGCGTGTTATGTTATATTACTACTGTAATTGTACTTGTTGCACTCGTTACCCGCATTAGCAATTCAATTTCTGGGTTCAAGTTACTAAAATCTGATCTTCGAGAGATTCCGTTATCTAAACTAACTGTGATTTGAAGTAATTTATTTTCGTTTTTCATAAGTAGGTCCCTACCAAAGCTTAAAAAACTTTTTTTAAAGAATATTAGCCAAGTCGAACCTAACTTACGGGCTCAATGGGCTCTTCTTCTTCTTCTTCTTCTTCTTTATCAACCGATAGACGTCCACTGCTGGACAAAGGTCTCTTGCATGGACTTCCACAGGTCTCGGTCTTGCGCCGCCTGAATCCAGCGGCTCCCTGCGACTCGTTTGATGTCGTCGGTCCACCTGGTGGGGGGTCTGCCAACACTGCGCTTCCCGGTGCGGGGTCGCCACTCCAGCACCTTGGGACCCCAACGACCATCAGCTCTTCGAACTATGTGCCCCGCCTATTTCCACTTCAGTATCGCGATTCGCTTAGCTATGTCGGTGACTCTGGTTCTCCTACGGATCTCCTCATTTCTGATTCGATCCCGCAGGGACACTCCGAGCATAGCTCTCTCCATCGCCCGCTGAGCGGTCCTGAGCCTACTCATGAGGCCCTTAGTTAGCGACCATGTCTCGGATCCGTAAGTCATCACTGGCAACACGCACTGTTCGAAGACTTTAGTCTTCAGGCACTGAGGAATTTTGGACGAGAAGACATCTCGGAGCTTCCCGAACGCTGCCCAGCCGAGTTGGATTCGGCGGTTGACCTCTTTCTCGAAATTGGACCTACCTAGCTGGACTGTGTGTCCCAGGTAAATATACTCGTCGACAATTTCGAGTGCAGAGTTCTCAACAATTACTGGGTGGAGCGGTGCATGAGCATTGGACATGATTTTCGTCTTGCTCATGTTCATTTTCAGGCCCACCTGTTGAGAAACCCTGCTGAGATCGTTGAGCATTGTATTGAGGTCTCTCAGAGTCTCTGCCATGACTACTATGTCATCGGCAAATCGCAGGTGAGTGATGTACTCGCCGTTTATGTTGATGCCAAGTCCGTTCCAATCCAGAAGCTTAAAGACGTCCTCCAACGCAGCGGTAAAGAGCTTCGGGGAGATAACGTCTCCCTGTCGCACTCCACGCTGCAAGTGGATTGGCCTCGTAGTCTGGTCCTGTATACGTACTGACATTGTGGCGTTTTCATACAAGCACTTCAACACTTGGATATACCGGTAGTCAATCCGGCATCTCTGCAGCGACCTCAACACAGCCCAAGTTTCCACCGAATCGAAGGCTTTCTCATAGTCCACAAACGCTAAGCAAAGTGGCCGGTTATACTCTTCCGTCTTTTGTTTAACCTGCCGCAGCGTATGAATGTGATCTATGGTACCAAAGCCTTTTCGGAATCCGGCTTGTTCGGGAGGCTGGAAGTCGTCGAACCTACGAGCGAGACGATTCGTAATGTCTCTCGAGAACAACTTATAAACATGACTCAACAACGAGATGGGTCTATAATTCTTCAACAAGGTATTATCACCCTTTTTGAAGAACAGAACCACCACGCTCCTGTGCCATGCTTCCGGCGTTGTGCCCTCGTGGATGACGGAATTGAACAATCGCTGAAAGATCTTAAGTACCGGTTTTCCACCCGCTTTCAGGAGTTCCGCAGTGATTCCGTCATCACCCGGCGCCTTGTTGTCCTTGAGCTGTTTGAGAGCCATTCTAATCTCGTATAGGCTGACGTCCGGGATATCTTCGGTATAGTGTCGGGTCAGTTTGGCTCGGGGATCTTTCGCCAAATCTTCAACAGGTTTTTGTGTCGTGGTATATAACTGTCCATAGAACTTCTCAACCTCTCCCAAGACCTCAGGTCTAGAAGAGACGAGACGGCCGTCATCAGTTTTCAGCCGCGTCAGCTGGCTCTGTCCGATAGACAGATCTCTCGCGAACACTTTTGAGCCTTTGTTCCGCTCAATGGTATCTTTAATACACTTGGTATTAAAGACACGGAGGTCGCGAGTTTGTGCCTTAGAGATCTGCCTATTAATCCGCCGGTAGGCAGCCGCGTCTGCCGATGACTGCAGCCTCATCTCTTGTCTCTCCTTCATTAGCTTGAGAGTATGGTCAGAGAACTTTTCGGTTCTTTTCCTGCGATGGGTCTTAAAGAATTTAGACGCCACAGTATGGACAGTTTCCAGGAACCTGTTGTTTAGATCGTCCACAGAAACGCAGTCTGCTAGGCACTCGAATCGGTTCTGCAGTTCGAGTTGGAAGTTTTCGGGATTTTGGATATGAGCACGAGAAGGTCGGAGAGTGGACTTCACCAGTCTGGCCCTTTCCAGCTTTACATTAATATTCAACGTGCCTCTTACCATCCGGTGATCGCTACCGGTTTTCACCCTATTGATCACAGAGACATCATTGAATATATGCCGCTATGTCGACATAATGAAGTCGATCTCATTTCTCGTGGAACCATCGGGACTCAACCATGTCCATTTTCTGTGTGGCCGCTTCCTGAAGAAGGAGTTCATCATAAAGAGGCCCTCCTTCTCCATGAAGTCGGCCAACATTTGGCCCCTTTGGTTCCTTCGCCCATATCCAAAATGCCCCACTCTCGTCTCTGCACCGCTTCGTTCGCCCAGCCTTGCATTGAAATCCCCCATCACAACACTGTAATGAGTGGTAGAGGCGTGTATGGCTTTTGATATATCCTCATACAGCGCCTCTACCTCCTCGTCAGAATGTGTCGATGTCGGTGCGTAGACCTGTATAACCTTCAGCGAATACCTGGTGATTCTGAGTATAAGGTACGCTACCCTACTCGACACACTCTTGACTTGTACAATGTTGATGACGAGGGACTTGTGGACGATGAACCCGACACCACCCTGGGACTGTTGATCGCCCTCCCGGTAGTAAAACAAGTTGCCGGAATTGAGGATTATCGAGTCCTCCCCCTCTCTTCGGACTTCAGACAATCCTATAATATTCCAGCGCAACTTGCTCACTGCTTCTTCCAGCTCGATGATCTTTTCGTCGGTCCTCAAAGTGCGTGCGTTATATGTCACCAGGTCCAGTCGTCGGGGTTGGCAGCGGAATCTCGTCCGGAGATTCTTAGCACCCCCTGCCCCGCCATTACCGTGACCGCTGCCAGGGTCAGGAATAGCGAGGCCGCCGGGAACTAGGGGCCATGGTCTTGTGCAAATATCCATTACAAGGTTTTGCCCATAATGACCACGCTGGGCAGGCGTGTTGGCCATCGCAGGGCTAAACTGATTCGCACCCGTGTCGCTGCTGCCCGACACAAGCCTGTGCCATTTGCTTAGTTTAGCCAGTATGAAATGGTTATACCGCCATTTGACGGTCGTCATAGCCTCGTCAGTAGACCAGCAGGGGGCACCGCGGGCAGGTGAGGTTGACGTTTGGAGCGCTAGATGGAGGTGCGCTCCCTTACCCCCCAATGGGCTCAATGGGCTCTTATTTCTGTAAAAATTCAACTTTCTACTATACTTAGGTAATTCAGTAAAATGGTACGAACTCGTTAATGTACTTCATACAAAAAGTCGTGAATCAAAAGTCAAAACCTACAAAACACTTCCCAGTTAACTACAATCTTGGATTTGGCTCAGTCTTGTGATAAAAGTTAGTGGAAAAATCCAAAAGGAGATTGGCGCATTCCATAGAGTTTCTGACCCAGACGAACTGAACCGTGGGCCTCAAGCCCACGTTCACGAATCAAACTTCTCATGGTTGTTCTAGTAAACCAGTCTAACAAAAAAGTTCATCAAAGTCTATAAAATAAAGTTGGGAGAAAAAAGATATTCACTTGTATTGCCATGTAACGGTTATTTAAATAATGTGTACTTGTGAATAATTATATTTATGATCCCCATCTTCTAAAAATATCGGGTTTACACAGAAAAATACTCTGAAAGAATATTAATTAAAATCATTTAGATTTCTAAATCTGAACGGTTTTTAAAAATGCTGGCTC
Source organism: Oeneis ivallda (assembly GCA_029955525.1). Lineage (NCBI taxonomy): Eukaryota > Metazoa > Arthropoda > Insecta > Lepidoptera > Nymphalidae > Oeneis > Oeneis ivallda. Next base: position 17,717,516 of record JARPMR010000007.1, read on the forward strand.
AAAATTCGCCAACCTCCTTTAAGAATAATAGAATTATTATGAAAAATTGCTTAAAATGGGGTGTCGAATTTTAAAGTGGGTAGGTCAATTGTAGAGACGGATGCTTCAAGCTTCAACGGTGAACCCATGAACATAATAATATTATTACCTACGCGCTACGGTATAAGAGTAAACCGCGCTTAATTTAGCGTCTGACAGATTTCTTATTGGAAATCTGTAAAAGGAGGTTGGCGAATTTTGACCCAGCATTTTTAAAAACCGTTCAGATTCAGAAATAATTTAATTTTAATTAATATTTTTCAGAGTATTTTTCTGTGTAAATCCGATATTTTTAGAAGATGGGAATCAAAAATATAATTATTCACAAGTAAACATTATAAATAACCGTTACATGGCAATACAAGTGAATCTATCTCTTTTTTCCCAACTTTATTTGATAGACTTTGATGAACTTTTTTGTTAGACTGGTTTACTAGAACAAGCATGAGAAGTTTGATTCGTGAAAGTGGGCTTGAGGCCCACGGTTCAGTTCGTCTGGGTCAGAAACTCTATGGAATTCACCAATCTCCTTTGTTTAAAACTAACGCGCATTTAACACTAATTATTATTATTATTATTTATAAGACCACAAGAGTGGACATTAAGTAACCTTAGAGTGACTTAAACATTGGAAGTCATTGAAATTAATTTGTTTGAACTTATTTAATGATCCCGATACGTCGTATCATAACGAGGCGATTTGTGAGGTTCTTTGTGAAAGGACGATTGTAGGTGGTAACTTGTAATATTTGAACAGTTGCTCTCTTGATAGCTTTTTAAATAAAGGATGTTATTCTTCAGTATAAAAATAGTTGTAGGTTTTTTAATCTCCTAATCAGTTCTAGTGAAGACCTGAAAGGCTCCATAGCGTTTTGTAATAACCAGAGACTGTGTTAATATTAATGTAGAAACACATTTGTGACATCTCATCTCTACCACACGAATCACGATACGCCATGTGTAAATTTTTTGTATGACGTCAGGTCACCCAATCCAACTGCTCGACGAACCCAACTTCTTTAAGGGTGTTGGTAATGTGTCATGCGACGGCCAACACTTGTCGCGTGGCGTTGGGTTAGGGCGGCGATTGGCGTGTCGGTTTCATGATAATGTTGTTAAGAATAGAGTAGGTATGAGATAGGATATAATTTTTAAAAATATTCGACAAACGAAAAGCTTCCACCTTATTATGGTTGTTAGTAATTAGCAGTAATTTACTGCTAGTCCTATTGACTGTCACCGGAAAGATCATGCCGCTAAGCATTCTGTGAATCGGCTGCACTATAAACAGATGACGTAACAACATCAAGGGCCTCGCCAAAACGCCTAATCGCTTTTCAAGCGATAATTCTCATAATATGAAAAAATATGACTCTTAAGTATTTAAGAAGTCATTAATTTGAGATGTCTGTTCCTATGGTCATTGATACCCCTACCAGCTCTGATCAAACCTATTTAAGGATTATTGGCTTTCCGCAGCAGACGAATCATGAAACCATGATTCGATCTATAGTAAAATGAATGGCAGGATACGTCATACATGCCTATATTAAGTCACAAGCAAGCTTCGATTTCCATCACTCCCGTGTTCGATAGAGCAAAACCACAAAGTACCTCTGACCTCGCCAAAGTACACTGCAAGCCGTAACGGAGCGTTGAACCGTACTTGACACGCTGCCAGCATTCTCCGGTGCAAGCCAAATGCGAATCGCTTACGTTAAGCTATTAACTTAACGATGGCAATTGATACCTCGATGCAAATAAGTTATTTTAACTTGATACAATTTTCTTTTAGCAACAAAACACTGAATTAATGTTTTCTCGTGGGTGTTTCAAGATTGAGTCTCTAGGGAAGAAATTTTTATTCAGACAGTATTGCGTCTGAACTCTGAAGTCTCTAAGCAATAAGACGTGAGTCGTGACTCGTGACGTTTTATTACAAGCTTTTATTTAGCTTGACCAGTTTATTTATTTGTTTGTTTGGGTCAAATCTTGCAAGATGAATTAGACCCACTTCCCGGTTTCTGATCGAGCTGAAATTTTGCATGTATGTGTAAATCGGATGACAATGCAATATTATTGTGACATGGAGCTGATCTGATGATGGAGACGGATGATGGCTATCGGAACTCTGTAATAAAACGACGTAACCCCATCGAGTTTGGGCTCGTTTGATTCGTCATAACAAGTACTCTGATCCTAGATGATATCCAGAGTCTATTGATGTAGCTACTAAAAGCTTGTATTTAAAAATAAAATTTTTAATTTACACTTGTTACTATTATAATAGTCACATCGTGAAGGTGATACTAGAACTACGACAGGTAACTAAATGACATGAAAAAAAGTTTAACATTTGTCATGTTGATTTTGTACGTATAAAATGTAACCTAGAATGTCACCTGGACCTTAATAACGTATCGATGGACACCTCTATATCATCAAAATCAACTCCGCAGCTTAGGCACTATGGTGTAATATACCCCAATAAGTAACATAATAATAATACACACATCAAAAGTGTCTAGGGATCAAGCATTTTTATGCGGATTTCTTGAGATTGAGATGTGGCTTTGTAATAAATTTATGATTTTATAAATTTATATGGATCCTTTTTGGTGCATTTCATAATTTGAATCAGGAACTGTCAATCAAATTCGAGTAAAAGATGAAAATCAGCTGTCAATATTTTCCCTATAAAAACATACAACGCATTGAAGACATTATTAGTGCTACTGTTTCCCTACTACTGATTAAAACCAACGTTATTATGGAGCGGCGACGTCATTAATTAAGCAGGGAAGAAATGCTCAGAGCCGTGGGAATGATAGAAGCTGGTTCCCGGCAACGTACTGTGGCTTTAGCTCTGAATACAAGTCAGAGTGTTATCAGTCGACTTTGGACACGTTACCGAAGCACTGGTACCGTGGCTGAGCGCCATGGAGGACGGTATCGCTGCACCACACGGAGACAAGACCGATACATTCAAATCTTAACTCGAAGAGCTCCAACAATAACCGCCATGATGTTAGCCGTGAGGCTTCATCACTCTTCAGGGAACTTAATTAGCGACCAAACAGTCAGAAACCGCTTGCATGAAGTGAACCTTCATTCCCGAAGACCGCTACGGGTACCACCTATAGCAATGCACAATCGTAGGATTCGATATCAATGGGCTCTTGAACACAGAAATTGGGCAGAAGAACAATGGCGTTTCGTGTGCTTTTCTGATGAGTCTCGTTTTGGTATGAGACCGGATACAAGACGTATACGACACTGGAGAACCCCTGGACGCCAACAGCGATTAAAATCCTGCCAGGAAGTCCATCCTTATAGTGGTGGAACCATCATGGTATGGGCGGGTATTTGGATCGGCGGAAGAACTGAGTTGATTTGGATCAGAGGCATCCTCAACGCTCAAATTTATGCTGAGACGATTGTATCAGACGTCATCGTTCCTCTACAAGTGCAAATCGGTCCCTTATTTCAGTTAATGCATGATAATGCACGACCGCACACCGCAAGAGTTGTAAGACAGACTCTCGCCGCAGCTAACATCAATGTCCTGCCCTGGCCTGCTCAGTCGCCAGACTTGAACCCGATTGAGCATGCATGGGATATGCTACAGAGAAGAGCTCTGCCGAATATGGAGGGTATCCAGTGGCAAGAAGACCTTTTTTTGTTGTTGCAACGAACATGGGCGGCCATTCCACAGCGTGATTTGGATGAACTCATTTTGAGTATGCCAAACCGATGTTCTTGTGTTGTTAGTGTTCGCGGTAGAAACACGGATTATTAATTGTTTAAGTTACCCAATAAAATTTTAAAGAAAACTGTTATTTCAGTCTTTTTTTCGAACTTTAATGTCAGTGGTTCAAATGTCAAAAATCCCTTTATTAGGAAAATGGCAAATTTCTTTATTAATGCAAAGGTGACTTGGTTTATCGTTACTGTGACAAACGAAAACACTTTATTTGATGAATCCTTAAAGAAAATTTTAATTAATATCAATCAGGAGAAAAGTTATTGCAAAAATATATGTTGATCCCTAGACACTTTTGATGTGTGTAATATACCCAAATAGACTGCTATAATCATAAGATTTACCTATTCAGTGATCATAAGCCTTCCTTTTGACTTTGTCGTAGTCGGGTAAAAAAGGGTCAACCTTGAGCTGATGTTGTAACCAACAGTTATAGTAGAACTCAGGACAAGTGTGTACAATGTTTAGTCATGAGCTCGGTTAAAACAGGTCATACAAATTACGCCAGCCTTTCTGGCGCCGATACTCGCGACAGTGAATGCATCTGGCTATAAGGACATTTACGTGCTATTTTAAGCTACAATACCGTGTGAACAGTTTCTTCTTATTTCTATTAAGGAGCCTTTGTGTCAATTAATGAATTTAATCTCAATCTATCGCTGGCCCACCATCACGCGGGTCTCCTCACGAATAAGAAGGGTTCACGCCAAAGTTCACCACACTGGCCACGTGCTCATATCAGAGGCTAAATAAATTGTTCGTCATTCTTAGTCTCTACATCATTAAAAAGTCAAGGTCCAATTCTTCTGTTAACCGTTAACTCATTATGAATTTGTATATTAAGGGCCTGATAAAATAGCTGTCAGATAAATCTGTTCGAAATTTCTTAGAGTATATGTGCTAGATTGTCCTACCGGACACTTGTGAAACAGAATTTTGAACACTGGTCAGACTAGATGTAGATAGGATATCAGGCACTTTATCAGCAAGTGGTGAAACAGGCCCTAAAATAATTACTAATTATTTTAGGGCCTTTTTGGTGTAGTATTTTGAATCGAGCACACTTTTTTCCTTGTAGCCGGGAACCGCACTGAATCCCTTGGATTAACAAACACAGACCAATTTCATCACATCGACGGACGGGCGTCTTCCTCGCGTATCGTTTCACTTCAATATTACACACGAAAACATTTCCTTTCCGTTGCTTAGCAGGATATTGGGTAATATTATATAGAATTGAATGGAAACCAACAATAGAGAAAACCTAATCACGGTGCCGGTTTGTTTTGTTGGGTTGTTGATGCCAATCCAATGTTAATGTAGAGTTTTGCTCTTATGTTTTTTAATTGTTGTATATTTTTACTTTCTTTAAGACCTACTAAGTTGCATTCTCGTTGCATTTAATACGATGAAACAGTTACGGCATTGCTTAATATCAATGTTATTTTCTTTTCGTTTTACTTAATTGGTTTTATGTTACAACATATTTAAGATGTTTTCGGTTGTCGATATTTGCGGGTATCATTGTAATGGACCATAAGTTTTAATTATTTCATATAGCAACCCTAATATTATATCTTTAATCTATGTTTAATAACCAAGACTTAGTACTTAGTAGAAAAAATACTTATTTCTTTTACATTTTTTTGTTGTTGTCTGCCGGTAGCAAAGGCGCCCTGCAACGAAATAATCAGGATTCCGAAATGAATAACTTAGTCGATAAATATTTAACGAAATAAGTATTTTTAACTCCAGGATATGAATATTTGATAACAACCCCTGCATCCCGTCTGCCTTAACTGTGATAGCAATAGCCTAGATAAACCATAAACGCAGATGAAATAAACCAACTAAAAAAAAGTCAGGCATATGACAATAAAGAACTTAAACTTGACATTTTGTGTTCACTTGTACAAATAATGTTATCAGTATAAATATTGGATCTTGGCATACGTCAGAATTACTAGTGTCGTTGCCAGACTTTATTGGTAAGGATTTAGTTCCAGGATATTTCAAAATATTGTAATTTCGATTATTCGCCAAGACGTAATACTACGTATATGATAGTTCATAGTACTAGTCAGACAGGTAGCTAGGTAAGGACAATTTGTAAATTATTTTATACTTTAGGTCTTTAAATCTTTAATTTGTTATTAGTGGGCCATCAATTTAAGTAAAGTAATAAATCAATGTTGTGGGCAGTGGACACTGAATTAAGACAGTAAAGGGGAAATGAACATGATACTTGGATTCGTAAAAAAGGAGAAGGTTCTTAATTCGACGCTTATTTTTTTTGTCGATATTACTCTATAACTCCATCAAATCTGAAACGATTTCAATTTTTTATTTATTATAAGGACATATCGTCAGGTTGGTCCCATTTTATGTTGAAGGTCTCATGATTATCTTCGGTGATGGAGGACGAAAACTCCACAATGAATAAGCTAGCAAATCTCTCTTCATCAGAGAATGTGTAGATTGATCCTATGAAGCTACATTAAAAAGCTTAAAATAAATAAAATAAAAAACTTTAAAAACCGACCTCAAACGCCACTACAAAGCATAAAATAATTTTAGTTTGTACACGTATTTCGAAGTCGGGTTAGCGTCGCGATTGGGTTTCATTGGTTCTATTTAGACCCGCCCGACTTTGTACAACAAACAAAAATTATTTTATATTTTGTAGTGGCATTTGAGTTGGTTTTTTTAAGTTTTTTTTTTTATTTAATTTATTAAGCTAACTGTCGATTTGTCGGTGATGAATGTCCGCAGCTTAAGAGGATCTATCAATGCCCCTTTAATAAGACCATTTCAAAACTTTGTTTGTAGACCCAAAGTAAGAACTGAGTCCTTATATTATCAAACTTAAAAGACGATCCATACTGTGTATAGAAGCGGGAGAAATTATTTGGAATTTATAAAAAGTGGTCGAAGAATATAATATTAGTTGTTCAAGCAATGGAATATTGAAAATGTGTTCATCGTAGCACAGCGCTGCTGTTAACAGGGACAGCAAATTACATTACAAATACAAAACACGCACGCAACAAAACGAACAACTGTATCAATAACTAGTTGTGTAATATTCTTATAACAATGACACTGTTTAGTGAATGCCCGAAATACGTGCTTTGAATATTTTAGTATTGTCTTTCGGAGTAGTTTTCAATCCCATAGGTCTTGACTTATTTTGAAGTGTATAATTGTGCTCCAAGGAGTGCTATTACTGTACAAATTGTTTGCACGTAAATTAGAAACAACTTACAAATTTACTGATCTAAGTTGTTTCTAATTTTAGTCTTTGATTCATTCGAGCCACAATAATCGTAACAGAAGCGATGATGACATATTGTAACAGAAGAGCGCAAACTTGTAAATGTTATGGCAGTCTATGCTTAATCGTACCGAATCGCTAAATCGTAACTATTTACGCGCCTTGCCAGTAACTTTTAAGTACAGTGCAGTAATAGTAAGGGTTGTTGTTAACTTACCGTTGCCCAAGCATTCCAATTAGAACTCGCACTAGAAATTATAAATTCTTAATTGACCCTGCTGGGAATCAGACCCGGGCGTAGATACATACTTTCAAAAATGTATTGAAAATAATATAAATCGAAACTGTATTGGAAATTCTCTTGGAAACCAGTGTAATACTGTTATTCTGTATCAATTTACAAGTTAGTAGGTAGTTTTTTGTTGGCCTTTGTGTTAAAAGTTGACACGGTAGTTAAAGAGTGGAAAAAGCGACAATAGAGAACGGTACTTAATTGTAAACTGTTAAGACCTTGCATACCTAAATCAATTTCGTATACCTAAATCAATGCGTATTTCTCTCTTTTTGCTTTGAAGATATTCATTATACGGAAGAACGCTGCACACCTTGGCTTATGTGTACCTACTAGGCATATTCTAAAAAAAGTGGCAACATTAATATTTTACGGCATATCACTGCTTAAATATTTTAAACCTTCATTACGCAAGCTTTATGGAATTAACGTTGATATCTCATAACGTTAAACTTTAAATGGAATTTTACATGAAAAATGTAAAGCTTTTAATAAAAAAGTAGTTTAATCATTGCTCAATCTTTTTACAGCAACACCTATGATGCAGTAACAATATTATACCTGGTATGGTACCTACAGGTACGTTATCTACTTTCAAGTCATATAGATACAGCAAACGGATAAAATCCATCTTGTCTACTAAGTAAAATATAGACAAAATTTTCATTTAAGTACGATATTATGACAAACTGAAAGTGTGCCGAGTAGTAAAGGAAACGTCCAGAATTTCTACAAAGGCAGTTTTTCAAAAGGATATGCAAATATTTACAAAGGCTTTTACGTGCGTATTTGTCTGCAAGCCCTAGTTTTACTTGCATATTGTTGAAACTTGAAATAAATCGAAAAGACGTAACAGTTTTCTTTTTTTTTAATAGCAAAATATTCTTTGATAAAAAATTATTTCTATCCTATCATCTCTATTCGTCACCTAAAAAGCTATCAAGAATTCTTAAATTCTTTATAAGATTCAATTTTCTTCAAATAAACCTCCATTAAGAACTGGATCCTTACCACGGGTAGAGTGGAGGTACTATATTCTATTTATAACTGTCCACGCTTCAATCGGGCCCTTCTGTATCATCACAGAATAATAACTAGGTATCGTTGACATTATTGACTCCCTGCCATCTACGCAAGGTCCACAGGAAGCGACCTGAATATCTCACACATCGGATTAAGATGGTATCTCCGCCTTGTTTTATTTAGATTCAGAAATGAGATTGATGCAGATGTGCCTATTAGTTTTTAAGTTGTTTAAGGTTCGGTTAGAATTAGATAGTCTCTCTTGATAAAAAGAATAATACTGGAGTTTGGTGCACTGAAAAAAGTAATTATGAAAGGAAATATGGCGATGGCAATGCTGCAGTGCGTAATATAATTAACTATGTCCTATTTGAATAGAAACATTTTTGGTCTCCTCACGGATTTTAAGCATTAATATTGGGAACAAAAGCTTCAAAGGTAATAAAGATCCAAAGGGATCCGCTCATTTTAATCACTCGTACATTGAAGTGCTAATTTTCAGGTTTTATTATAATGCCGTTCGCAGAATGTTGATATAAAACCGCAGGGTGTTATTTATTATGCTTGTTATCATCGCTTCGCCGAAAATATTGACGACACACAAAACGAGACAAACACAAACAAAACGAGCGAGGTTGTGCTTGGTCCAATATAATATAATTTTCTTTAGAGCTTAAGGAGTGAACACTTGTGTACTGGTACAGTTTTTCCAATGTAACAAATACTAATACATATTTATTATTTTGACCTTCCGTCTATGTACAGACTACAGACTGGTCAATTGAAAGTGTAGTATCATTGGACGCAACGTTCAAGGCATTGTGTGCATAACATTGACCTTCCAGTAACTATTCTTACACGATTGGTCAAATGACGAAACGAAGTGTATAGGAATGGGGTTTTGCGAAATGTTCTTCCATTCTATTATTCCACAAATTACTGTGAGTAAGTTATTTATATCTATCTAACTATTATATTTCAATAGGTTTAAAGTTAGAAAACCCTCTGGTTTTCGGTATTGTCTGATGTCTAAAACTCAACACACTAATATCAAAATTTTATTGACATATCTAAAATAATTTGCTTAAATTTTTTTGATTGTGTTTCCGCTTCGTAATAACTTAATAAAATAAGCTCTTTTAAATTTTATCGGAAACCAAGTATTGTATAGAACACGAAGTTTATTGATGGTCAGTGTCCACTCTGAAGATGGATGTGAGACACAATTAATTCAATAGAGTTACATAAATTGAATTGGTTGCTAATGATGATGATGATGATGATGACATAAATTACTTCTGGCGCATATCCTGTACCGCTCAATAAGATTTACGAAACTTTCCGGTCGGTCGTGCACGGTGCAATTTACTCGTACTAGATTTACAAATATGCATTGCCCACCTAGAATATTAAATGATTGTAATAACCGAACAGTCAGCAGGAGTTCAAGAAGTAGTACCAGTATTAGCACCCCAACCATCAATACCTATTAAGTTGCGTGTATTATAAAACCAAATAGAGACAGGCGCAACAACTTTACAAGCTAGTAAGCGTGTAAAGTTGTTGCGCCTGTCTCTATTTGGTCTGTAATTGCGCCCACAATAACGAAAGTGTGGCGCAATTTATGGTGGGCCCTTAAAATTAACATTATGCTAATTCGTATACATATTATAATAATTATTATTGTAATAACAATGGAACCAATTTATCTCTCGAATTCGTATTCAACCTTCGCATTGGAGGAGTTACTTAATTTAACAATGCATCATTGTGTTAATTATTACGTGAGGTGATATTATATGAAAGATGTTACGCTATGGAAAATAATAGACTAGAAGAGAGTTCAGGGTTAGAGAGAGCTATGCTCGGAGTATCCCTGATGGAATACATCAAGACAGAGGAATTCCGTATGAAAACTAGGGCCACTGACATAGCTCATCAAGTCTAGAAGCTAAGGTGAAATTGTGCTGGGCACAAAGTGTGAACAACCGAAAGACTACAAACATTTTACAATGGGAGGTACTGGTGATAATAATAATTATTTATTTATGAATAAAGTAGAAGTGGGATATTCCGAAGACCGCCCATGCTACCGAATCGCGTCTGGGCCGCTGGATAGAAGTGGTACAAGATTGTTTTTATGGATTATTTATTTCAAGAGATATAATATGTCCAGCGGTGGAAGGCTAAATAGTTATTATATTATTATTATTAATACTAATTGTGACGATAATACATACGTCTATATTTGTTTTAATGTTTTCTCCAGCAAACCAGTAAAGTTCAGTCACTGCTCTCGGTCATCTGCTCACTGGTCAACAGTCAGCACTACTGATGAAAATCGAGCCATTAGTTACTTTCTTTTCGAAATATTGTGTTATACTGTCTTACTTAGTTAGTGATGATTTCTTAACCATTAACAAAGTACCTATAGCCAATTATGCCAGTCGGGAACTCAACTAGTGGAAATAGTAATACTTCGTTAAAGGTTAACGTTCTGATTTTGATCTGGTAGTGTTTATGGCAACATAAATATCGCGCGGTACGCGGGTCAAGTGTTTCTGGTTTCATAACAGTGGCATCTTATAAAAGTTTTACAATACTTGTTAGTATTACAGCTAGAAGTTAAACTATTATTGCATTTTTATTAGGCTCTTAAATATCCCTGTCGGTGTCGCGTATAGACAAACACAATGTGACATTGTGTTTGGAGAGGAACTCTGTCTAAAGTCCAAGATAAGTTAGGTCGCTCTGTTATACTTCAGCCTTGCCTCTCTTCGCCAATCCAGTTACCGATGAGACGAGTTAGGTCTAGTAAAGAGTATATACATCTTGTGGCCAATTGTCGACCGAACTTCAAATTCAGATTTTTGTACATAGGTATAATATTTTTCGCAATGTAGAGCCTTAGGCCTCGTTTTCGCATAGGCGTGGCGTTGCGCTTCTCGCGGCGCGTCGAGTCGCGTGAGCGGTCGCGCGATATGGCCAAGGTATGAGGGCGAGCGAGAGCGAGCGAGCGACGCGCCGCGCGACGCGCAACGCCACGCCTATGCGAAAACGTGGCCTTAGTGTAGCCTAAATTAATAATAAGAGCAGATTTATGTCCGAAAAGGTCCTTAAGCATTTCGTATACCTAGCCGACCTACGCTTTTTTTGATCCGTAAGGTAATAGGTAGTTAGTGCATGAATAAATAATAAGTGATCAAACGAACTTACCTGAAGTGAAGTTCGATCATTATTATATGAGTTGCTTCATCCGAAGATATAATTATTACAAAGGTAGTCACTCCAGTCGCCAGAGATAAGTCCGCGTATTTTACAGTTATACCCTACCCTAAAAATAAATCACCTTGGCAGCACCGTCTTAATTTTGCTCATTATTTTTAGAGATGTATACCTACGGTTCAAAACTTTTTTATTTGGGCAGTCAGGGAGGGTGGGTAATTATATCTTCGGATGAAGCAACTCATATAATAATGATCGAACTTCACTTCAGGTAAGTTCGTTTGATCACTTATTATATTTCTTTGCTTCATCCTTCAATATAATTATTACAAAGGTAGTTGTTTAGAGTAAAAAGTTTTGATAAACATGTACGCAATACAGATTTTGTAAATCGTGTATTTTTAATCACTTTCTTATGGAAATACTAATTAATTTGCTTGCATACACTTTAACAATATTAAAATTTATTTATGATATTATTATTATAATATTATTTAATACTGTAAATTAGAATATATTTATTTTTATGATTAGGTATAATTCATAAATTGATTCACTATTAGATGTGTTAACGCAATTATTATTAAGACCTGTCTTGGCAGGGTCTGGCATAATCTCCCTCATCCGCCATGGATCTAACATCTAAGCAGCGAAAGAATGAGTTCGATGTGTAGTCCAGCCTGCCGTTTTTCTAATTTCCTCAACGCTCGCCTGAGCGTGAGGCGCTGTGCGCTTGTGTCAACGCTGCTCCCTGATACCGTTTACTTGATCCACCTGCTGATCGATTGAAGTTCGGCCTTTTTGTAAGACTTCTTGTAGGTAAATAGCAGGTTATTTGTCCCCTCAGATCTTATATTTTTAGTTCTGGAAATATAGTGTGTGGAGGGGTGTAGCAGGGCAGATGCTCAGATTTTCTCGAAAGTAAGGTAGGAAGAGAGAGAGAGAATAGGCTTGGTATCTGCCGCAGCGTATGTTTTTTTTTTTTTTTAATTTACCGTTATTCTAATTTAAACCCCGATTTCGAAAGTAATATTGCTTTCCAATTTAATTGATGGAAGAGTTTGTAGTCTATGAGCAGTGCAAATTGCTAGTATACTGAAAAGTTTCTTAGTGATTTTTTCTAAAGATAAGGGAACCAATTTTTAATATAGTTTAAAACAAGTTGAGGGACCCAAGTACGGGAGTAATAGGGTTTGGTTGATCTTAACTTATAGACACCTTTGAGGAGACGTTTTACGCTCGCTCCAGAAACAATGCTGTTTCTTAGCATAAATTATATTGCAATTCGATAAGGGTACTCAAACTCCGTAACAAACGCTGTAAGAGAAGATACCTAATGCTGGTCTTTGACGGTTTAAATACATTTTTATTATTTAATTTACACAACTGCCACCGAAACTTGAGTGTGGTATTATATTGTTTTAAAATACTGTCAGAGAATGATGTTAACATTAGTGACGCTGAGTCTGGGTCGGTGCCTTGTTTTAAGGGAGAGAGAGAGAGAGAGAGAGAGAGAGAGAGAGAGAGAGAGAGAGAGTCCGGAGAGTCTCGCGACACCCAGGGTAAATTACTTGTGCAAGGAATGGTGAAATGAGATTGCAATAAGTATTAATGAGGATTAACATTAAGTAGTATCCGAAACTACCAAGCTTTGTAGGAGAGAGTACCACGCTTGTGGTAACCAATTTGAAAAAACTAGGATTCCGTTTGCCTCGTTATCAATGATTTTCCTCAGACACTTTAAAATTAAAGAAAAAGGAGGAAACAAAAATCATAGAAAAATATAAAAGCCCCACATAGCATACATTCCTGGTTGCGGGCTGGTCGAGTACCCGTATATAGTTAGGTAAGAACATAACGTATATTGTCTCGCAGACAATAATTTGTAGCTAATGTACATATATATTCACGATTACACATTTTCTACACAATTGTCATAAGGATATGGCTCATAACTAGCTCGCAGCTAGTAAGGTTATCACAATTACCAATTTTCTTTTGTGGAGTCACAGCTTTAGCAGCTTTAGGATATGGCTCATGAGTAGCTCGCAGCTAGTTATGTAATCGCAATCGACTCGCAGTCAACGATTTGTTTAAGGAATCACAGCTTTAGTATGTGATTTATGAATAGCTCGCAGCAAGTTATGTTATCGCAATTGATTCGCAGTTAATCCCTTTTTATTGTGGTGTTACAGCTTTAGGATTTGACTCATGAGTAGCTCGCAGCTAAGAAGTCACATCTTTAGGATATGAACCATAAGTAGCTCGCAGCTAGTTATGTTATCGCAATTGACTCGCAGTCAATCCCGATTTGTTTGAGGAGTCACAGCTGTAGGATTTGACTCATGAGTAGCTCGCAGCTAGGAAGTCACATCTTTAGGATATGAACCATAAGTAGCTCGCAGCTAGTTATGTTATCGCAATTGACTCGCAGTCAACCCCGATTTGTTTGTGGAGTCATAGCTGTAGGATTTGACTCATGAGTAGCTCGCAGTTAGGAAGTCACATCTTTAGGATATGAACCATAAGTAGCTCGCAGCTAGTTATGTTATCGCAATTGACTCGCAGTCAATCCCGATTTTTTTTTCTTGTGGAGTCACAGCTTTAGGATTTCACTCAAGAGTAGCTCGCTCGCAGCTAGTTATGTTATCGTAATTGACTCGCAGTCAATCCTGATTTGTTTGTGGAGTCACAGCTTTAGAATATGACTCATGAGTGGCTCACAGCTAGTTATATTATCGCAATTGACTCGCAGCCAATTCCAATTTGTTTGTGGAGTCATGGCTTTAGTATATGACTGATGATTAGCTCGCAGTTAATCATGTTATTGCAATAGGTTCGCAGTCAATCCCTGTTTGTTGTTTTTTAGTTTCTCGGATAAAGCCAATCCAAATAAAGTTTTGTCTCCTTCCGAATCTTATAGCACTCACTTCTTGTTGAGTTGAGGCATTAAGAGTTTAATGCTGCTTTGAGTGATTCCGAAGTTTGAATCACACAGGATCCTGCAGCCAATTTCCTGCTTAGGTGTTTCATGGCCTGCACCCTGTTCTCACTCTCTTTTAATAGTAGGCCCATTCCTTTACTAACGGCCGTGATACTCAGGACGAGTAGTCTTTGTCGCATCCCCTTTTTTAATATAAAGAGCCATATGGTTGGCATGAATATTTTCACCATACTTCGGGGAAACATGCGTCGATTTCCCAAGCGCCGAGTGTAATTTTGAGTCAATTTCGAGTTGACCGACTTTTATAAAGTAACTTTGAACCCTTTGTCAAAATGACCATTCAGTATCTGGATTAACTGTACCTACTAGACTCGGCGTCGGCTTGATTTTCTTCGGTGTTTACGTATGACGAAAAGAAAAAAACAAAGCTCACATTGTTCACACTAATGCCAACTGGTTCTAGTTAACTTATTTAAGTGAGGGTATTGAATGCCTCTCTTTCAATTAATATAACTCATTACCGTCGTAGTGTCGACACGAACATTGCACAGTTGTTTAAGTTACGAGCAAGACTTTCAAACCGAGAAAAATGGCCATTATTTCTTCCAAATATTTAATATCTTCTATAATATCTAATAATATGCTACTTGCTCTGCTTGTTCATCTACCATTGCTTTTAATTTTACGTGTTTCGTAACAATTAGTGTTTTCAGATAAATCGAAGAAAAGGTGGGTAGTTAGTTCCCTTACGCTTCGCTTGGCTCGCCTTGGCAGGGACACTACCGTCTCTCCAGATAAATAATATTATATTTTTGTTTACAAGTAGGTACTCGAATATAGTTAACGGCTGGGCAAGCTACTAAAGCCCCGTTGAGCGAATGTTACGAGCATAGTTGAGTGAATTCGTGAATTTTATTACATTTTTCGAATGTATAATATGATATGTAGAAATAATAATGATAAATTACCTAAATAAATCCGAGACACTTGGGGGGTAGGTACTAAGTTAATTCAATCGTGATTGATGACAAGTTGTAACAATAGTGTTACCATAATAATCGTTATAGTTGTGTTTTAATTTTTATTAATTTTCATAATAAAACACTTCCGCAAGTATTTGCAGAGTAGGTAACGTAATATTTAATTCAGAATATTTACGTTTTCTCTGATACCTCGTAATCGATGAAGACTCACAGTAAACCTCGATACAAAAAGTGTACCGTTTTTATGTTAATGCAAAAACAATAATATAGTAGGCTATGTGGCGGTACGTAAGCGCGAACAAGAGATCGTTTGAACACAGAAAAGAGCTCGTACCTTTTCCTTCGAT
This sequence comes from Oeneis ivallda, assembly GCA_029955525.1. Classification (NCBI taxonomy): domain Eukaryota; kingdom Metazoa; phylum Arthropoda; class Insecta; order Lepidoptera; family Nymphalidae; genus Oeneis; species Oeneis ivallda. Next base: position 17,733,406 of record JARPMR010000007.1, read on the forward strand.
GATGATGATGATGATCATTTCAGCCGATGCACAATACTGCAATCACACTATCCTACAATATCACTCGATCTTCTGCACTTCTGGTTAAATTATTAAGTGCGGCGCGCTGAGCGCGTGCGGTCCTTATCTCGCGCGAAAAAGTAATGAGCAAAATTAAGACGGTGCTGCCAAGGTGATTTATTTTTAGGGTAGGGTATAACTGTAAAATACGCGGACTTATCTCTGGCGACTGGAGTGACTACCTTTGTAATAATTATATTGAAGGATGAAGCAAAGAAATATAATTATTACTAATAAGTACTCTATATCGATGTGATCAGTGGTACTATGGTGTACACTGTACACACATTCGCTTTTTAGTTTTTTATATGTTTCCCGTAGTATTTTTATTATTGCTTTAACATTAAATGAAAGGTTTGGTATCATAATTACAATAATGTTTAATAACAAATTAAATAAGTAATTTTAATTTATCAATAACTATTATCTCTGCAATTATTCCTCTCAGACTAAACAAGTTATTCTTTCGCAACCGCTTTTTATTTTATTAGCTTTATTTCATATTCTATTTCTACAGTTTAAACTTCAACTTGAGGCTCTTCCTGTTGCACACAAGATCACTTTAGAAAGGGAATTTTCTATATGTAGACTATATTGTAATGAAACATTCTGGTCACGAAAAACATGTCACAGTGATATTGAACGAGACTGTCCCACTATATATCGATATTTCAGTCACGTAATCAGCAACATCATTTCCATTCCAGCCTACGTCTGCCCCGCAGTCTAATTGTTCAACAAGTTTCAATGAAATTTGGTCCTTGAACACATTTTCTAAAAAATCACGAGCTATGTACATCTACAGCTTAAAGCAAAGTTACAATAATTTAACATAATAGATATTGATCTTTATTCTTATGGGCAGCGGAGGCACCGTTTGGGTACGGAACCCTAGTAATGAACTCTCCCTTGTTAATTACTCTATAGCAATTAAGCAGTACAGTTAAAAGCATAATAATTGAATAAAAATGGTAAATCTAGTTAGTACAAGTATTATTTTTTTCTCACGAATAATTATGGACCGAGAAGTAAGTAAGTGATTTTCTGAAGTGAATAATGACGTTGCCAACTGCTCATTTGCTCACAAGCAATAATTCCGCGGTAACGGTTGTAAATAACTGGAGGCGCCCGCGCCGGCGCGGTGGTCTAACGGCAATTTATTGGGTTAATTTTGCGGAGAATTAGGTTAATCTTCATTATAAAATTTTGCAACGATTTAAAAGAATATCAATTCTGTAAAAGTTGCATCAGTCATCGCTATAGTCTCAACTAGATGATGCCCGCGACTTCGTCCGCGTGGATAAATGTTTTTGAATTCCCGCGGGAACCCTTTAATTTTCCGTGATAAAATGTAGCCTATGTGTTAATCAGGGTATAACAAATTTCAGCCAAATCCGTCGTGTAGTTTTCGCGTGAAAGAGTAACAAATACACACACACACAGACACACACACACACACACACACACACACACACACACACACACACACACACACACACACACACACTCACACACACACACACACACACACATCGCATCGTCATGGGCTAGGATGTGATCTTCTAACTGGATTTTTACACGTTGTTTGATTTTGAAAATTTCTATATTTTTTTTATTCGAAGTTAGTAGGTATGACAGACAGACCTTCGGAAGGAGGAAACGTGCTTTTTCCATTTTACAGAACGAACGAAGTCTTTAATAAAATAATATTAATCAAAGTAGAAATTAATTTTGTCGTAGGTGTCATCAACATTATCAATAACAGAGTAAGTAGGTACTGTAGAGCCAATCCATGCCCTTTTTCCTTTTTTATTTGTGTAATTGGGTTATTTACGGCACACTTTCCTATATTTGGGATCTTCGCTGAAATTAAATTTTTCCCGCCATCCCCCGGCGAAATATCGCCGTAACGAATTTAGTATCCATTTAGTGTCCTGATGGAAGTGAAATTGCGTTATGGTGATATAACTACGCGTACTCTGTAGGTCGAGATTACGAGTCCTAATAATTTGTATCAAATATATTTGTGTACATTATAATCAACTTCCGGCAGTTGATTGACTCCCCGCTGTATTGGTCCGCCGTAACTTTTCTCTCGAACCAGACGATCGGAATCGGACCTAGTATACACAGTTCGGCCATAGAATTGCATGTCGGGGTGTTTTATATTTTTAATTTACTTGTTTTTTTTATTGTTACAGGGCAGTGCTCCGATGTGGGAGGAGTTTATTTCCAAAGCAACCAAACTGCATTCCGCTTTAAAGTAAGTACCTATTGTTGAGCTTAAATAGAAGTTTACTATTTGTAATAAGTTTACTAATTATATTATAAATGCGAAATATTTATATATTTATGCGAAAGTTTGTTTGTCCGGCAATCACGCAGCAACGCACGAACGACGCGCGACAGTTCAACACAAACACAAGGTTCTTAAGGCCAGGCGCTCATTGTGATTTTTTGTCGCCGTGACTTTTTGTCGCTGAGTGGAGTGCTATGAAGATATATTACGGAAGTGCGCTCACAGTAGACAGTAGACGAGACAATACGGCGACAAATAGTTCCAGCAACTGAGGGCACATGAAATCCATTTCAAGAATGAGCGCGTTTTGTCTCCCAGTGACATGCGGCTGGCCAAAAACAGTGGGCGCACCGTGTGGCGACAGTAGGTGACAGCGACAAAAAGTCACGGCGACAAAAAATCACAATGAGCGCCTAAGTGCCGCTACAGTTAATTATCTAGTTAAATATTATTGCCTGATTGGGACAAAACGACAGACAGAATTACTTTCGCATTTATAATATTAGTAGGATACTAGCTGATGCCCGCGACTTTGTCCGCGTGGATTTAGTTTTTAAAGTCCCTCGGGAACTCCTTGATTTTCCGGGATAAAAAGTAGCCTAGATGTTGACCCGAGTAATAAGCTACCACGGCATAAAACTTTGTAGAAATCTGTGCGGTAGTTTTTACGTGAAAGAAGGACAAACAAACAGACAAACAGACAAAAATTAAATAAAAATCTGTTTTGGGCTCAGTATCGATAGTAAAGCATCCCCCTATTAAAATTTTCAAAATATATTAAATGTACAGAAATCTTCCAGTTACAGTTTTATTATATGTATAGATATCCTTATCGCAAACTGTAATGAGAGAATTTACACAAAATATTTTACATTAGAGGTTGTAAAATATCGAAATATGTTCTTATTATAACCCTTGTGAACTTGTTATAACGGATATGACACTCAGTTACTTTATGCCGTCCCTATGCTCGATTGCTTCAACAATTGGCGTACCAATAAAGCAACCAATCTGTCGCATTACAAGCATTCTTGCTCGTGGCACTGCGTCTTTACCTTCGCAATTCGCATCCATTTGACGACGACGACTATCCTCGTAACCTGAAGAATTTTTTACTGTTAATGCCTTTCATGGCAATGTCTTGAATGTTGAAGGGCGTGATTTTTAATTTCTTATTTTTCTCCTCTTCAAAGAAAGTCATTAATTAAAGTAAGAAAATATACTCTGCGCTCCGCTAAACTTTTCCTTTTTTAACTCATCGTAGAATGCGACACACAAACAATAGTAATCAAACAAGAATAAATCACCAATTAATAGTAGATTATTAACCGAGGGGATAAAGCAGTGTCTTCTGTTGCGGGTGACGATTTAAGTTCACCCAAGACTAAGACAGCTTTATCACCGAGGAAAATACTGTACTTTTCGTACCATTTGCGAAAAAATTAACACAATAATAACATGAGATAAGCATTTATTAAAAATAATGACAATTAAAAATAATTTTCCTTGGATTTTGTTGGAAGCAAATTATTTATAATTGCGGTAGCATTTGCACTGATGGAATCCGACAAGTCACTGTCACTGTCGCTTTGATTTAACATCGTAACGTATTTTTAGAACATTAACTTATTTATAAAAATAAATTAAAATAAACTTAACGTTTATGTATTTGAAGAAAACAAAAACGCGGCAAATTCCTAGACTAATTATTTTTGTCGGAAAATCAAGCTCATACGGCCTCGTCGGTTTTCGTAATTTTATTTAATAATCATAACTGCATAAAAAATGCGTATTCCTTTTTCCAAAAGATGTATAATGCTTTATATACAAACTCAATGGTGTAAACACAGATGTAGTTCAGTATAAATTTCGGTAAGTATTCCAAATTTAAATCACATTCTCCCCCTAGGGGATGAATAAAATTCAGTACAATTTTCTTTCCCTGTTTTTAACAGATTAAAAATGACTATTGTTATGTTCGCTTTTTGTGGCACAGAATGTCACTTTTTTGAGCAAGTGGTATGAAAAATTATTTAAAACTTATCAAAAACTTTTAAAACTGAACAATAACAAAAGTTTTGAAAAACACGGTAGTGGCGATGGCGAGCGGTACGTTGTTATCTGTATTACGCGGGTCTGACTTGAGGTGCGGCACGGGGAAATGCGACGGGAGGTAGCGGCCAACTTGAAGCGAACGTGTAGTACCTACCTATTTTCAATTAATTAATTTAATTATTAATTAATTAATTAATAAATTGAATTAATTAATTTCAATTCCGTTTCAGAGTTTTTTTTTGTATAGGATCGCATTAATTTGGTTGTCTGTGGATTGCGGCTAAAAAATCAAGAAACATTGTGGTCAATGGATCTTTGCCTGTCCTGAAGAGGGACGAATGAACAACAATAAAAAAGTTACTTTACTGCCCTAGGGGCTAAAATCAGTCATTATAGCTTCCAAATAGCTTCGCGTTGGGTACAGAATACATAATAGAAAAAGATTAAAGTCCCTTTTACACTAAGCTATAATTACATCTTTTTAGAGCATGAGAGGTGAAATGGTTATTTGTGTTATATGGGGTCAAAGAAATTTTTTGTTCCCCGACGGCGTTATTTTGAATTCAGAGCGAAGGGAAGGATTCTAAATTAGAATCCTGAGCGTAGCGAGGAATTCAATATACGCCGCCCGAAAACAAAATATTTTGGCCCCGAATGACAAACACTATTTTTCATCATTACCTATGAGAAAAAGCTAGGAGTATCAACATACATACACATAGTAGATGTATAGACATCGTATATTGAAAGTTTAAATAAAACACAAATAAATTATTATTAAATAATTAAACATTCATATTTGTGTTGGATACAGTATGGGCGTATATCCGAACGAAAAATTGATCTCGTGACTTATCGAAGACAACAGCTTCTCAAACATATTTGAATTTCGACACATACTAAAGCACGAACGCGGACCAATCAGAAGAGAGAAAGGAAAAGTCCCATGGGGTTAAAATAAAATTTTGCTCCCGCTATCCTCTGAAGCCAATATTCGTTTTTCGAATATGAGTGTGACTTTTTATGAGATAAATCTGTCTGTCAAGTCTGACAGGTATCTGTTCTGATAGGTACCTAAGTAACATGTATAATACTCAGCTTTTATACTATGACGAAAGTATCCTCAGAATTTATGCACCTTTACTACCTGATATCTCCCAAAGCCACCAAGATCCAAACTTCATAGTCGGGGATCGTTCTTATCTCTATTGGGGACATACGCAGAGGAACTTTCAGCTTTTATAAAATAACGAAGGTCTGAACCGTCTCGGCTCCCGGTCCATAACTTCGACAGCCATAGATTCTCATGTCGGGGGTGTTTTAAATTTTCAATTTACACTGTTCGTTGAGCGCAAAAGAGCATCTTTTTAACCGACTTCAAAAAATACAAAAGTCCTGGTTCTCAATTCGACGCATTTTTTTTTTGGCGATGTTATTCCATATCTCCCTCAAATCTAAACCGATTTCAATATTTTTTTTTATTTGATAGGGCGTATCTGCAGGTAGGTCCCATTTAAATTTAGTGAAGATTTGATGAATATCTTCGGAGATGGAGGACGGAACTCCTCAATGAATGAGAGGAAATCGCTCGCGATTAGAGTATGTGTAGACTTTTAACCATGCCGAGTACATAACATACATCCATAAGCTAAATTTATATCTATCATCTTATTTTTCCAAGCTTTTATTTATCTTGCAATGTATGTTCAGGTCAAGTCTCGTCAATACACCTTGTATTAGAACCATTCCCGGTTTCCGATTGAGCTGAAAATGTGCATGTACATGTAAATCGGATTACAATGAAATATTATTGTGACATGGAGCTGATCTGATAATGGAGGCGGAAGATGGCTATGGGAATTCTGTAAAACGATGTAACCCCATGGAGTTCGGACTCGTTTGAATTGTCTTTAAGAAGTACTCTGGTCCTAGATAATATCCAGGGTCTGATGATGAAGCTAAACGGTGGTTATGAGCACTCTGTAATGAAACTACGTAACAATATTTAGTTTGGGCTCGTTTCATTCGAATTGATAAGTAGTCTTAAATGATATCCATGGAATGGCTCTGATGATGGAGCTGAAACTGCAGCCAGGATATGTAACACACTAGTACAGTCTTTAAAAATAGTAGCAGATAATGTCGTGTTTGGATTCGTTTTGATCAGTATTTGATTCTACATGGAATACAATGGTGGCAACACGATGAGCTGATGCTGCAGCCAGGATATCTAGCACACTAGTTCACTCTTGAAGAATAATAGCAGCTATGAAGTGTTTGGATTCGTTTTGACCAATGAATAGACACAAATCGCTCGCGATCAGAGAATGTGTAGATTTATTCTACACTTCTTCTTCTTCTTTATCAACCGATAGACGTCCACTGCTGGACAAAGGTCTCTTGCATGGACTTTCACAGGCCTCGGTCTTGCGCCGCCTGAATTCAGCGGCTCCCTGCGACTCGCTTGATGTCGTCGGTCCACCTGGTGGGGGGTCTGCCAACACTGCGCTTCCCGGTGCGGGGTCGCCACTCCAGCACCTTGGGACCCCAACGACCATCAGCTCTTCGAACTATGTGCCCCGCCCATTTCCACTTCAGTATCGCGACTCGCTTAGCTATGTCGGTGACTCTGGTTCTCCTACGGATCTCCTCATTTCTGATTCGATCCCGAATGAAGCTACACTAAATAATATATAAAAATTCTTTTCAAAAAAACCGACTTCAAACGCCACTGAAAAGTATAAAATAATTTCAGTTTGTACACCTATGTTGAAGTCGGGCGGGCTTCAATAGAACTATGAAAATGCAATGCTCGCCTGACTTCAACGTACCTGTGTACCAAGTACTATTATATTCTGTGCCTGCACCTACAAATTAAAATTTTGGCTAGCGTGGCGCATTCGTTTCATCGTTTCTATTTAGGCCCGCCCGACTTCATACGAGTACAAACTGAATTTATTTTATACTTTTCAGTGGCGTTTGAAGTCGGTTTTCTTTTTAAGAATTTTTATATATTACATTTACTAAGAATGTGATTTGAACTCAAAGTCGCTAAAAAGTGAGTTACGATGTTTTTTCTTGCGCGTGTCGATATTTCAAATTTAGGTACCCCGCTATCGCAATGACACGTTATTCGCGCTCTTCATATCATAGAAAAACAAAGCAATTAAAGTTGCACAATTTAATTCCTACCAGAGCAACAACATAGTAAAAAATCTTTGCTATCAAATATTATAAAGGGGTATTCGTTCAGGCATTTAATAAAATTTTTGTTTGTTCTTTTTAGATCAGCGCTGGTCGCTATCGCTGCATTTCTTGATGCCTTTCAGAAGATTGCGGATGCTGCGACAAATGCAAGAGGTATGTGATACTTTTTTTCCGTAGCGTGAAGGTACGTTTCCTATCTGACTTTGCTAGCAAAACTAGATAGACGGCATTGTGTTTGTAACTTAGATAGTTACAAGAGTGTGTGAGTCTAGATCATAAATCGTACACGAGAATCATAGAGAACGAACATATAAGCGAAAAAAGAACTGAAAAAGAACTGAGGGTTGAGTCATAAACATTGTATTACAAACAAACTTGTAAACTGTGAAATGATTACAAAATAGAGCTTAAATAATAATAGTGATGATTTGATAAAAACAATCGATTTTGATTTTATTACTTTACTATAAAATGTTTAAAATAAAATATTTTTGGTAATTGGTAACTAAAAATTAAAAACACTAGTATAAATGCAAGTGATACATAAAGTAGGTTTTTTAAAATGACTCATTTACATTGCAATATGTTAAAGTTAGTCATTTCATGGTTTGTTATTTTTAGTTTTGTGCTACTTAATATCTATCTTAATAAATGGAACCTGGATACAAAGCGATAATACCCAAATCTTTGCATGCGTAATCTTCAGTTACATATACAGTAGGTACCTACGGAATCAAAGCTTAAATCGAATCAAATCTTCAACAACTTTAGGGATGGGATAGGAGTTCCCATAAACTTACAGACAAATCAGTAATTAATCCAGAAGAATGATTCGCTATTTGCTAGTTTTGCTCCTCATAATTTGTTTTATCCATGGAATATATTTGAATACGTTTGTGTGAGTAGCCGGTTTGCCTTCTGATCCACATTCTCTAGGTCCATAGCTGATGACTCCAACAGCATAATATGTATCATTGTAAACATACATTAAAGGTCCCCCAGAGTCCCCCGAACAAGAATCCTTTCCTTCCTGCCCTCCGGCACAGATTTGCGTGTCCATCGCATTTGAATCTTGCACCTTCTCGCATTGGTCCCAATGTACATAAGGTACAGATACTTCTAGCTTTATATCACTGTAACCTTTACCATTACCGATTCTGCCCCAACCGGCAACAGTAAAGTTGGTAGAGGCTGAAAACTCCGGTATGAAGTTTCTCTCCGGTAAGCAGATTACTTTGATGAAGTCTGAAAGTGAGAAAAACATAATAAAGATATGAAACCTGATAACTGGCTGATGAAGCCGGCGACAATTGTCCTACAACCATAGGTATATAATATTGTCGCAGCCACATATTACCTTAATAAGCCGTTTAATTAACAAGCCTAGCTTTTTTACTAAACCATTCGCGCCATTCTGATTTCTGAATGATACTTGCAAGCAAACTTTCAAACAGCTTTTCTGGCCTAGTCATTTAAGTTTAGTTTCACTTTCTGCCACCTGAAATTTACAAATCGAATGGGCTACATAAAAATACCCCAGGGGTAGGGCGTACTGCGTGGAGTCGGGGCGTTTGCATTCCGTTGTTAGGAAACAAACGCGTGATTACCAAATAACAATATGTAATATTTTAAATTATTAAAGCAGTGATAGCCTAGTGGTTAAGACTGGGGTCTCCTATTCAGGGGGTTGCAGGTTCGATCCTGGGTACCTCTGACTTTTCGGAGTCAAGTTATGTTTGACACAATTTTTATTATTTTTTAAATTTTATTCTTTAACATACCTAGTAGGTACCTCATTTTTGTGACTTCAGATTTATTTTATTTATTTGTGCTAGACTTAATATTTTTGTAGATATTGTAATTTAAATATTCAAATGATGTAACATTTTTGACATTCGTAAGCGCTTTTGTAAGCCTCAATCGAAGAAAAATAAACAATACAATACAATACAAGTGCGTTTAAGCAATTAAATATCACTTGCTTCATCTGTGAAGGAAAACATTGTGAGGAAATCTGTACATCTGAGAGTTCTTCATAATATTCTCGAAGGTGTGTGAAGTCCGCCAATTCGCACTGGGCCAGCGTTTGCACAGCTATGGCCTATACCCCTTCTCTGAGAGGAGACCTGCGTTCAGTATTGAGCGTTGATGGCTTGCTGATGATTAAATTAGGTAGTACTTAAATAAACAATTTCTAATGTCAGATATTATTTTCATCTTTTTTGTCACATAGTCAGTAGTGAGTTGAGAGATAGTGAGCAGTGAGTTCATTAAATGTTGTAAGGCTGACTATCTTTGAGGAAGAACAGCGCCGTTTAGTAAAACGGCTAGCTAGGCTGTTAATTGATCGGCTTATTAAGCTAGTTGCTGGCGACATATTATACCTTATACACAATAATAAACTATGTGTCTGACATCAATAAAAGTCTACCAATATTCAAGTTTAGGAAAAACAATTATTATTTCTATAAAGTTAATGATGTTTAACCCCTGACGGGAAAATAGGGGTGTTATAAGTTTAACGTGTGTATCTGTGTATTTCTGTCTGTTCCCTCATAACTCCCTAACGAATTGACCGATTTTGATGCGGTTTATTAACACTTCAAAAAAAGGAGGAGGTTATCAATTTGACGCGTATTTTTTTGTCGCTGTTACTCCATAACTCCGTCAAATCTGAACGGATTTTAATATTTTTTTTTTAAATTTAAAAGAACACATCGTAATGGTCCAATTTAAATTTGGCGAAGATCTGTTGAATATCTTCGGTGATGGAAGACGGAACTCCTCAATGAATAAGAAGAAATCGCTCGCGGTTAGAGAATGTGAACATTGATCCTATGAAGTTACCACTAAAAAGATTAAAATAACAATATATAATATACGAGTAAAAATTATTTTTAAAAAAACATACTTCAAACGCCATACAAAGTTTAAAATTATTTTAGTCTGTAGGTACAGTTATGTTCAAGTCGGGCTAGCGTTGCGCATCGATCGATAGGGCGATTTATCTGTCCAATAGTTTCATACTTTATACCTAGTTTCATGATTTAAGTATTAGACACTTACCACCGCTTATATCGACGCTTCTCGTCAGCTCTATAAGACCAATATCTTGAAGTTTTTGGCCATAATCGAACTGTGGATATATTTCTGTCGATTTAACTTCTATGATATCCACTGTAATGTTGTCCTTACCCCCGCCATCCACTTCCACATAGTCGGTTGGATAAGACGAAATGTTGTACTCCGCAAGACGGACATACAACCTGGAATATTAGAAGAATCTTTAAAGTATTACATCATTATACAAAACTTGAGAAAAGCTGACGATAGATAGCGCTAGTAGTATTCATAAAAGCTAAAATTCATAATACATAGTATAGTAAATTGATTTTCTGCCCCTAGGTTTATTTATATTTATGAACCTTTCATTTGACATCCCACTTGATACGATAGCAAAAAAAAATTCAGAGATCCCCACTTTTTTTGTACCATCCACCATAATATTGATTTTGTTAGAATGAAATATAGCCTGTGTCACCCGGACTATAATAACAAATCGATTAGCACCTCTTTAACATCAAAATCGGCTCAGTAGTTTAGGTGCCACGGTGGAACATTCTGAATAGTAGTGTGTAGTACATAAATAGTAAGTAAATAAATAGAATTAAAATCATTTAACCCTTCCCCTTGGCTTAGCCTTAGTCGGGTAGAAACAAATTACTAACGGTGGCCCGTAACGGTTTCCAGTGAGGCAATGTGCTGCAGTCAACACGAATCTGTGGCTGATCAGACTTCCACCACAGCCGAGAACTTCTCCGGAGTACTCTAAGAGGGCCAGCCACGGATATTGATCAATTCCGACTGCCTCACCACCTGAAATTATTTTTCACCAGATGATGCCCGCGGCTTTGTTTGCGTGGATTTAGTTTTTAAAAAACTCGTGGGAACTCTTTGATATTTTAGATAACCTATGTCACTCTCCATGTCTTCAAATATACCCATGCAAAAATCACATCAGTCCGTTGCTCTGTTTCTGCGTGGTTGAAGGACAAACAAACACACTTTCGCATTTATAGTACCAGGAATACATAGGAATACTTATGTAGTAAGGATAGAAAGGATATTGTTCGTTAAATTTTGTAGTGTTTGCTAAATTGAGAAGAATAACAATTGAAATGCAAATATGGGCATTAGTCCATAGTCTATTTAACTAGTGGACATCAAATCGAGGAAACAGAATAGAAGAAAGAGAAGCTAATTTAACGCATATGCAGTCGAGGAAACACAAGAGAAGAAAGAGAAGCTAATTTAACGCATAATATGCAGTCCCCACCCCATTCCGACCAATAAATTTTATACTTAAATGCTGAAGTGTGTTTGTTTGCCCTCCGATCAAGGGTTTTACGGATTTGGATTATAATAGACAGTACAGTTTAGCACAAAAATCTCAATCACTCAAAAAGAACATCGTCTAGTGCGATGGATCGAGAAAACACCTTTATAAATAAATGTACCAGACCACAATACACTAAGTTGTGTTTTTAAGGCTATAAACAGTATTAACAACTTTAAAATTACCTCAATAGCCTAACTGTCTAAGGTGCGGACTGAAAACTGAAAAGTTAACAGTTCAAGGCGGAAACAAACTATCGGATGATGGCTCCATAAGCCAGGGCTGACAGAGATAAGTGTGCACAGTCGTTTGGGACGCGGCTTACGGACTCGTCCGAGCGCCTATTTCGAACTGTTGGCGAAGAAACATGCCGAGCAATGAAAGTGAGGACGATTTTTGGGAATTAGCGCTGGCTCTTCTAAGTTGTCCAACGAGAAAGAAAATTAAAAGAAGCGTTCGGGTCCATGAAATATATAAAAAAAGAACTGAGTCTGGTGAATTCTACACTTTTTATCCACGTATCCGCATTTATTAAGAGATCGGCGTCGGATTTGCGGCCGTTTGTTCCGTCCGCGACTTAATCCAATAGTTATAATACATAATATTATCCTGTTGCATATAGGTCGCCGTCCGATCGTAATTTGTTTCCTCCTTCAATCTCCACCCGTTGCGCTTCTGTCCTATACAATCCTAGCATACACTGTCCGCTTATTTGGAGAGGAGAGGAGAATATTTGTCAAGTTCAGCTTGGTTAATATTTTATTGAAAATGGAAAAATTACCAATAATTTTGTTGGAACTAGAAGTATCAATTCCGCACTTGCTCCTGATTTCTTCTTCTTCTCTTTCCTGTTGTTCTGGAGTGATTCTAAAGTCTGTTAATACTACTGACGGTATTGATAGAGGCACAACAGTTATTGGAGCCTCGCTTGAAGCTGGAGTTGAAGATTTAGGGTTCGTAAATAATGGGCTATTTGTTATTGGCGTCAGTGGCACTGATGGTTCAAGTGGAGGTTTATGCGGATGTAAAACAGGACTCGCTTCGAATCTATTCCATAAAGATTCTGGCGGACAGCATACCTGCAAATGCGATATTAATATTTTAAATGGCTGTCTTTTGCCTTTTAATCGCTTGAGGAAACTGAGGCGCGGCGCGCCGTAGGTATGTCCATACAAACGTATTCTTCTGTTTACTTCATAGATAATAACAATTAACAATAAATAAAACTGAAATTCACGTAGTGCTTCCTCACGGCACAACTAATGGTCTGATTTAGCTGAAATTTGGAACGAAGATAGACTATAAAGTATGTACCAATGGAGTTGAAACAAAAAGTAAATAAACCCACCTTTTCGTTAACACGTAACTTAGTCAACACTTTTCACTATGATAAAACAATTAAATATTCACACAAACGCCTTGTGGTCAATCAACAACATCTAAAGTAAAATATACACGTAACATTTATTGAATTTATACACTATTTGATCAAAATTTTTGATAAAAACTAAATGAAAACACAAATTGTGACCCACAGAATAATCGACAATTTTAGTTTTGACGTGACGTAACCTTGGATTTCTATAGTGTTGAGCCTCAGTGAGCAGAGATGGCATTGTGCCCACAGACTATAAATGAATGAATAACACGAAGTGAGTGACCGTAAACATCGAATACAATTCGTTCAGATTCGAAAACTTAATCGACTTATTTAAATCAAGCTATTTTACAATAGCGTCTCTTACCAACTCATTTGATATATAGACTAGTTTGATATATAGATAATATAATTTTATCTAAATATTGCGTTTACGAAAGAGCAGGTACCTATTTAATCTCGTAAATTACGTATTTCCATTATCACTTACAAAGTTTCCGATAAGAGCCCGGCCACACTGCGCTTTTCAGATGCGCGTTTTAAAAACGCGCAGTAACAGTACTGCGCGTTTTCGCGTTTTTATAGCCTTTTGTTCTTTATATTTTCCATATGTGAATAATAATACGCTAGTGTCCGTGTATCTGTCTGTTACCTCGTAGCTCTCTAACGAATACACCGATTTTTTTTGCGGTTTTTTCTATTTGAAAAACGTGATCTAGATGGATTTTAGCTATGATTCACGAAGATCTGCTTAGGCGTTTGAAGATCATCAGTTCATTTCCTACTTGTCCCCGCCATAATGGAATTCTTTGTTATTGGACCGATTTCGTTCAAAATCGATATTTAGGCTTCCTTAGGCCCAAAAAAGAGGAAATGGATTCTAAAATTTTAAAAAGTCACCGCCATATTGAAATTCTTTGTTGTTGGAACGATTTCGTTCATAATCGATATTTAGGCTTCCCTGGGGTCAAGAAAGAGGAAATGGATGCCAAAATTTTAAAAAGTCACCGCCATATTGAAATTCTTTGTTATTCAACCGATTTCGTTCAAAATCGATATTTAGGCTTCCTTGGGGCCAAAAAAGAGGAAATGGATTTCAAAATTTTAAAAAGTCACCGCCATATTGAAATTCTTTGTTATTGGACCGATTTCATTCAAAATCGATATTTAGGCTTCCCTGGGGTCAAGAAAGAGGAAATAGATGCCAAAATTTTGAAAAGTGACCGCCACATTGAAATTTTTTGTTATTTGACCGATTTCGCTCAAAATCTATATTTGGGCTTCTCTTGGGCGAAGAAAGAGGAAGTCTTGGGGTCACCCAGGGAAGCCTAAATATCGATTTTGAACGAAATCGGTCCAATAACAAAGAATTCCAATATGGCGGGGACAAGTAGGAAATGATCTTCAAACGCCGAAGCAGATCTTTGTAAATCATAGCTAAGATCTATCTCGATCACGTCTTTCAAATAGAAAAAACCGCATAGAGCTGTATCGAGAGGTCGCGAAATAATAGTAAGGTGTGCGACGATAAATACAATACGACCGTCCAACCTCTACACCGACGACTTATTGTGAGGTTGGGCGCACTTTAGATACGTTTCCGTACGAATTTGACTCATGCGAATACGTACGAACACGCACGCACGCACATCCCTACTCCCTACCTTTCATGTAATACCCTGTCCAACAGTTTATTTTCTTTTTGACAGCTCAGTCTCAGCCTTATACCCATTCAGTCTCACTCACTCTCACTATGTGAGAGTGAGTGAGACTGAGTGGGTATAAGGGAGCGCATATATATTTCTAACGACTTGGCTTTTTATCGCATTGTTTGGTGTTTGCTTTGCGATTCGGACTGTGTTATGTTATTATTTGGACTCACAACTATCTGCTATTCTTCACGGACTCCGATTTTACTGTGCGATTTGGATTGTGTTATTATTTGGACTCACAACCATCTGCTATTCTTCACGGACTCCGATTTTACTGTGCGATTTGGATTGTGTTATTATTTGGACTCACAACCATCTGCTATTCATCACGGACTCCGATTTTACTGTGCGATTTGGATTGTGTTATTATTTGGACTCACAACCATCTGCTATTCTTCACGGACTCCAAATTATTACAGATTATTAACATACTAAAACATTTTACATATTTACTTGATTCTGCGTGCTTTTAAAAATATATTAAACTAGCGGCCCGTCCCGGCTTCGCACGGGTAGACATAAATAGGTACAGATATTTAAGTTATAAGCATGCTAATTAAAACGACCATGAATCACTAAATTAGAAAAAAATTGTATGCTTATTTTAAAGCCTCCCTGTACACTACGTTGGCTGTGGTATTTGTAGGTGGCAACAAAACGTATTGATTTTCAGGAGATCCTACTCGAGAAAGTGCCACATACAATTGCCCTCGGGAAAAGCACTCTTTCCTTAAGTCGATACTAACTATGGAAAAAGTTTGTCCCTGGGATTTATTTATTGTTAGGGCAAAGGATATTTTTAAAGGGAACTTTTTAAGTGAAGCATAAAAATGTGTTAAAAAAACTCGAAATATTCAATGTCGCTTGCGTCCACTGCGTAAGGAGCCGACCGCGCGAATGAGCCGCGCGGCTACCGGCTACCTAGTTCATAATGGTGCACCCCCTTCTCCCGCACTGCCCCTCTCACGAAGAGTTAGTTACTCCGTACTCGATGCGCTGCGTGGCGGCCGCCGCCGGCATGTATTTTTATTTTAATTTCATGATAATATCTTTTGAATGGAATGTCCGATTTCAATAATTCAAAAAGTAATCATCAGGTATTGAGACAGTCTTGAATATTAAATTATTTATTTGGATAAAAATTTATAAATGATATGGATAACACGGTCTGATTTTGATCGGCATTTCTATCAATTTGTTAAATGTAAAAAAGTAGTTATAGTGACGTAACTACAATAGTTAAACACATGGTCTCGCAAAGTTTTTTGTAGATATTGATATATTCTATAATATTGTCGAACATTTTTTTGTCCTATCATTAATACTCTTCGCAGCGTATGCGATGAAAGACATTTTATGGCTAATTTTTTTACACCTTCGGTTGGTTTTAATAGGAATTTCTAAAGATTTCTGTAGTAATCTAGTACTAAATATAGCCTATGTTACTCACTGATAATGTAGCTTTCTAATGAAAAAAAAATTATTAAAATCGGTCCAGTACTTTTTGAGTTTATTCGTTACATACAAAAATACAAAAATACAAATCTTTCCTCTTTATAATATTAGTGTAGATGTAGATAAACATTTATGTGTTGAATATTTATGAATACATGACAGACAGACACACAATGTAATAAGTTTCATCAAAAGACGTTTAATTCGATTATATGTCTAGTCCAAGCCAAAGTTAATCCTAGAAAAGTTGCCATTGTTCTTTAAATAGCCTATCGATGGTCAAATTACTAGGAACCTACCTTTTTGTATTTTTTAAAATCATAAATTAGTGATTCTTTATTGTAGGAAATGAAATTATTTTTTTCTTCAGAATTAATTCGTTCAATAGTTCATTCCATATTCATTCCCGATATAGTTCTGCAATGGTACATCACTAGAGGTCATGACAAAATAAAGTCACGTGATCGGTAACGCCATATTTATTTACTGTTTGTTTCAACTCCATTGGAACGTACTATACTTTGCACCAACTTATAGGTTACTTTTCATACCGTAAAAATTCATGGTTCCAGAAATATTTTGAAAACCTGAATTCACGTATTACTTCTTCACGCCACAACTAATGAACCGATTTGGATGAAATTTGTAATGTAGATCGGCTATACCCTGGATTAACACATATAATACTATTTATCTCATAAAAAGTCCATGGTTCCCGCAGGATTTTGAAAAACTGAAATTCACGTATTGCTTCTTCACGCCACAACTAATGAACTGATTTCGCTGAAATTTGAAACGAAGATAGACTATATATATACTCTGCATTAACTTATAGGCTCCTTTTTATTCCGTAAAAATTCATGGTTACCGAAATATTTTGAAAACCCGAAATTCACGTATTGCGTCTTCACGCCACAACTAATGAACAGATTTGGCTGAAATTTGGAATGAAGATAGATTATAGCCTGGATTAACATGAAGGCTACTTTATATCCCGTAAAAGTCGATGGTTTCATCAAAGTTCGCCTACCTACCTACCTACGGCAGATTTTTAAAGCGTCTGACAGGGCGTAAGAACCATCTGAAGTGTCTGACTGCTGAGGAAACATCTTCTGATAGCTCCCCAAGTAACATATATAAAATTAAAAGCTTTTATACTATGAAGAAAGTATTATAACAATAGGGTCCCGCTAGCACCCTTTAGGTTTAGTAGATACTTCCGAACATATCCAACATTTTTTCAAAATCGGGCATCATGCCTGTTAAACATTTAGTAAATACATACAGGAAAATACGCTACCTTTCCCCAAGATCATTCGGGGTTTCCCTCGGCTTGTTATTGTTTATTGCGTCATTCAAAATATATCCGTGTTATGTGGTGATAAGAAATTGACTATCAATTGCATGTTAGGTGGTTAAAGTTAAGTTACAGTTAAGGTTAAAATCGCCTACGAAATAAGCATAGTGGATTGCATACGTCAGTATTCATACCGGCGCGGCCGGCCGGTTAATGTTGAGGATCATTAGGTGAAAAGTTTTGAAAACCTGATTTGATCAACACGAAATAGCATTCTTTTGGTGATTAAATTTAACATTAACCGTAGTCTTACAGTAAGCGCAACACGCAACGCAGTATGAAGTTGCTAAAATATTGCACTATTATGTATTTTGCTTCACTTGTAAGTTGTATTATTATTATCATCTTGTGACTCTGTCAAAGTAGGTAAAAATTTTGCACGGTCATCGGGTGTTTTGCCTCTGTTTGGTTATTTATTTACTCTGCTTGCAAATCACTCACCTTTCAACTATTAACTCTATGATCATAGAGTTTATTGTTGAAAGGTTCTCTTTAAAAAACTATATAATCATTATTATACTCACTTTAAGTTTCGTTACTCCCGGCGTACCGCAGAATGATTGCTGGAAATACATATTTTCGTGTGGAGTTTTGAATTTCTTCTTGTAGAGGTCCATCAAAGGTTTGCATTTTGAGATTTGTATGCATGTTCCTGCGTCTCCATTAGGTACTTTGCATTGTTTCTCTGTAACAAGAACCTTTTGTGAGTTCTGTGATGTAACAATTCATTTGACTAGGATAAAAGTTCAAAAACTGTAACCCGACTACGGAAAATTAGATGTAACAGGCGTCATAATGATTTTGTTCGTACAGAACGTAGCCTCCGTTCATCCGGACCATCGTAACGAATCGATTGACACCTCATTCATCAAAATCGGCTCAGTAGTTTAATCGCTATGGTGGGAACATTCGTAAATAGTCACACACATACATACATACTAGTGGCCGCCCATTGGTCGAAATTCGACCCGTTAATGTTCTATGTTGAGGCATAATAAAAGTAGAAAAAAACATTCATGAAAAAGATTTTAGTAGCCACCACAATAATAAATAATACAATGCTTATGTTTGACATTCAGTAAGACTATAGATAAACAAAATTATGGTTATGTTTGAAATTCAGTAAGACTTTAATCTATTCTCAATTTGACCACAGACTTGACTTTTAACAATAAACAAAAGAGTAGATATACATATATATGCGTGTGTGTGTCAAATACATGGTAGGTGTGTGTAATGTTTATTTATTTATTTAATGAATTTTTTATGCATAATTTTACAAAAAAATCGGCCAAGTGCGAGTCGGGCCTCGCTCTTTCAGGGTTCCGTTAAAAAAATTAAATAAAAATATTTCCATGTACCCATGGAAATATTTTAATTTATTTTTTTTAATTTAATTTAATTTTTATTATTTGTTGTTATAGCGGCAATAGAAATACATAATAAGTGAAAATTTCATCTGTCTATCTATTACGGTTTACGAGATACAGCCCGCTGACAGACGGACGGACGGACGGACAGCGTAGGCTTAGTAATAGGGTCCCGTTGGTACCCTTTGGGTACGGAACCCTAAAAAATTAGCATTCTGCACTCCTCTATAATATAGAGGAGTGCAGAATGCTAAAATTTTGAATGAATTTTGAAAAAATGAAATTTCCCACACTTATAGTTTATATTATAAACTATAAGTGTGGGAAATTTCATAGTCCTCCGTCCGCGCAATTTTCGTAAAAAGGTGTACAAAGTTTTTGCTTCACGTATTAATATTATGATTACATACATACAATACCCTGCTAAAACCATAACCCTACCGGTTATGATTTGAACCAGTTTGGTTTTGCCGTAGTCGGGTTAAACATTAAGGAATTGTTATAGCGGTGAAAGAATATATCGTAAACATTTTCTTTCATTATTATAACTTTCAGACTGAAAGTTATACTAATGTTGAAAAAAGTGTTCGAAGTCTGCTAATCCGTACTTGGCCAGCGTCGTGGACTATGGCCTCTATCCATCTCATTCTGAGAGTTCAGATCTGTGCCCAGCAGCTGTGGGTCCGGCAATGGGTTGAGGTGGTGATGATGGTGATATGAACATTACGACGAGAGATAATGACGGGATTACCCAAACACACGTTCTAAACGTTTGTCCTTGCTAATCTTCAGATCGCCTTCGCCGTTTGTAACTGGACTTTCCCAGGGAGCGGGCAGACTGGCCACTTTTAGCGGCAGCGATCGGCGTTTTTTGCGACTGCATCGCGTTTCCGCGGCTCAAAAGCGTTCGATACCGATGCTAATCGTAGCGAAGGTCAGCGTTTAAAAACCGCGAAACGCTGATGCTAAAAAACGTAACTCAATCGCTGCGACTGGCGGTAGTTGTGTGCCCACGTAGCGTTCGGACGCGGAATCGAGCTTCCGAACAGCAACTCAAAACCATAAAAACGCCGATTTCTACTGCTAAAAGTAGCCAGTCTGCCCTCTCCCTTAGGCAGGTAGAGGATTAGGAATATAAGGTTTTTTAGGTGTACATGATGAAGGTAGATTAGGTTATCGTTAGGTTAGGTTTATCGCGGAGAATCAAAGAGTTCCCACGGGATTAAATATTCCACACTCTCTTGCGGTACTAATCTTTACGGCTTTATCATGATATTATCTTATGGAAAAAATGACATCAGATGAAGGGCGGCAGCAGCGTGATAAAACGTAGTTACGCGTGACTCCAAAAGGTCCAAGAGCCGCTATGTATTCGATGCCGTTGAGCGTTGTGTATAAACAGGGTTTTATGTTTAAAACTTTGAGTATTAAATTGAATACTCAAAGGTTTAAAATGATACTGTTAATTTTTGTTTTATTACTTCAGTAAAATCTGGAATGTGTGACCAAGAAGGAAAACGGTCACAATAACAAAATTATCAGTCTATTGTTCTTTGAATATTGTGTTGGTTTATGTATTATTTTTGACGTAAAGACTGCGAGTTTGATTTAGTTTAAATGTGTTTTAAACTAAAACAAACAAATTAAATTAATGATTAAAAAAATTGGGCGTTGTGATATTAATATATTAGAGCATTTTTAGAGAGTAGATTTTAAGTAGGTTACACTCACCTAGAGTGTTTGTTACGTAGTGTTGTTTCTTAATAATGATTATCTCCAGTGTTTTGTTTTGTTCTAAAGTAATTATTTTAAACTAGCTACTCGTCCCAGCTTCGCACGGGTGCAATTTTGCTAATGATGAAATTTTCATACATAAATTACAATCCTTCCTCGGAAACTTACGCTTATGTACAACTAGCTGATGCCCGCGACTTCGTTCGCATGGATTTAGTTTTTAAAAATCCCGCGGGAACTCTTTCATTATCCGAGATAAAAAGAAGCTCTCCCGGTCTGAGGAGCCACTACTACATCCATTACTATACCCATGAAAAAAATCGCATCAATCCGCAGTTAACCAACAAACAAACACACTTTCGCATTTATATTATCAGTAATGCTTTATTATAACAATTTTTATAATTGTCAAATTTTTTACCATACTTAACCAAATGCAAAATTACGTTTAGCTGTCATTTACGTTTTGTTATTCCACTGGCATTTGCGTTTTGTTATTCCATGTCAGATGCGTTTTTGTTATTACACGTTTTATAGTGACTTGACGGAAACGCGGTTGAACGGGATAAAAAGTATCCTATGTCCGTCTCCTGGTTCTAAGCTACCTCTCCACCAATTTTCAGCCAAATCGGTTCATCCGTTCTTGAGTTATAAATAGTGTAACTAACACCACTTTCTTTTATATATACAGTGTGTCCGGACACGAACTAGCGATATTTTAAACACTTATATTACAACTAATTTTAAGTACAAATACACTCTAAACTTGGGCCCAATCCACTTCCCCTCTATGTGGCAGCCATTTTGTTTTTTTGCTGAAATATTCTCTAAGCATGTACAAAAAAAATCATATCTCTCAAAGTTTTGGTCTTACCGAGGTAAAAATGGGCTTATTCGAAGCGCAACAATATTGTCCTACCGTCTACATTACAAAACAAAGTGTTCACATTTCCATAACCTTTGAAAAAAATATGAAACCCGAAAAAAATTATCGTAAAATCATGCAAATCAACAAATTATTGTAAATAACTGCAAAAACACCCCCGACAACCCTTTTTATTTTTTTACTAAATCAAGAGATTTTGAGCTAAGCTATAATACAACATTTAATTTATAACTGTATGTCTAATACTTTCAGAGTTATTGTTGTTGGAACATAGCGCATACGCATGAATGTTATGTGTTTTTAATGATTTCCTGTTTAGGGTTCCGACAAAGGCCTTTTGTGCTTGCGTATGCGCTATGTTCAAACAACAATAACTCTGAAAGTATTAGACATACAGTTATAAATTAAATGTTGTATTATAGCTTAGCTCAAAATCTCTTGATTTAGTAAAAAAATAAAAAGGGTTGTCGGGGGTGTTTTTGCAGTTATTTACAATAATTTGTTGATTTGCATGATTTTACGATAATTTTTTTCGGGTTTCATATTTTTTTCAAAGGTTATGGAAATGTGAACACTTCGTTTTGTAATGTAGACGGTAGGACAGTATTGTTGCGCTTCGAATAAGCCCATTTTTATCTCAGTAAGACCAAAACTTTGAGAGATATGATTTTTTTTGTACATGCTTAGAGAATATTTCAGCAAAAAAACAAAATGGCTGCCACATAGAGGGGAAGTGGATTGGGCCCAAGTTTAGAGTGTATTTGTACTTAAAATTAGTTGTTATATAAGTGTTTAAAATATCGCTAGTTCGTGTCCGGACACACTGTATAGATCCTAGCTGTTGCCCTAGCGACTTCGTCCGCGTGGAATTAGGTTCTTTGAAAATCCCGTGTGAACTCCTGGTTTTATCGGGATAAAAGTAACCTGTAAAACTGTACTCTGCAGGTCTGCAACCATATCCATCAAAGAATCACGTTGATCCGTTGCTCGATATAACTAACTTGAAAAATTATGGACTTTCATACAAACATTCAACCACCTATTTAACCCCATTGGGGGTAAAATTTTCAGCAACTGTGAAATACGTACTTCTTTGTTTTTAATGAAGAGCCAAAACACCGAGTTTTATGGATTTAACTTGAAAAATCACAGACTTTCATACAAATATTCAGCCTCTTGATGGGGGTTAGTTTTTAATTGAAACCCACAATACCAAGTTTCATGGGTAAACAATGGTGGACTTTCATACAAACTTTCAATGCCTATACCCCTTTCGGGGATAAAATTTCCTAAAACTGTGAAACACGTGCTTCTTTATTAGATTAGTTGATAGATCAGTCAGTCATATTATAAGCAAAAAAAACTTGACTTAACTAAAGATGTGATCAAATAAAGTCATAAATAACTCACGCGCTTCAATAACGTCCAACAAACAAAAGAGGTACAGAGCAAAAGTACATAGTTTAATTGCGAACTCCACTACGTTATACATCGTACAAGGAAAACACCCGGACCGGTCTTGTTAGGTTGCTCGGCCAAACGTTACTGGCCCCGAGCCTCGGGCACAAGTCACAACTTTACAATGAGCCAACAGGCTTTACCCGGGCCGGGCGTCTCGATAAGACTCAAAAACGATCAAGCGTGAGCCGCACCTGCACACGAAGGGTTCTGTACCAACGTACAAGATTTAACACCAGCATTAAAGTTAGAGCAAAAACAAAAGTTTATTGTATGGAAACCCTCTTTAATTTTTACCTTTATTTTTTTTTAATTACATATTTGTATTCATAACGACAATAAAATACTGCACATTCGGTGAAAAGAGTCTCACCGGGTTTCCATAAGAAATATGCACTGGCGTCTTTTTAGGGTTCCGTACCCAAAGGGTACCAACGGGACCCTATTACTAAGCCTACGCTGTCCGTCCGTCCGTCCGTCCGTCCGTCCGTCTGTCAGCGGGCTGTATCTCGTAAACCGTAATAGATAGACAGATGAAATTTTCACATATGTATTTCTATTGCCGCTATAACAACAAATAATAAAAATTAAATTAAATTAAAAAATAAATTAAAATATTTCCGTGGGTACATGGAAATATTTTTTTTTTTAACGGAACCCTAAAAGAGCGAGGCAGACTCGCACTTGGCCGATTTTTTATATTGGTATATAAATAATTTTTGACCCATTATCAAACCCTTAACTTTATTCGTTTTCTGAAAATAGGGGTTACAACCCTAAATTTCAAAATTGGTTTTCTACCAAACTATAACAGATATTTTAATGAAACTAAAAAGACAGGATGAAAGCTACTAACTAGAACTATATTTTTTCATATTTTTTCGTAATTTTAAAGTGGCAAATTTTTTTTGAAAACATTAGCGTGGTTTTTTGAGATTGGTTCTCGAGGTACCCTAACCAAAATATGTCTGGAACATATTTAAATTAATTATAATTACACATAGTGTATTTAGGACAAGCCAATAAAACCTCAAAAATCATCAAAAATTAATATAAAAATAACTTTTAACATAAAAACAACGTTGACGAAACCGATGTACATTGACGACGATTGAATTATTTCATTATTTTTCACGGTAAATAATACTTTAATTACCGTGAAAAATAATTCAATATATTTTCTTCTATAGTTGTAGTAACATTTGTCAAATCAAATATATGTGTCAATATTTCAAATACATTATTGATAACGAAATTTTCAAATACATTATTTTATTGATAGACGAAACTAAATATTTGGCTCGCACTGTCAAAAATTTATCAGATCTCATGTAGAGCCAAGCTTCTAACTCTACAAACCCTAACTTTACAAACTCTACACCTATTAGTCAATGGTTATTTGTGTTATATGGGTCCAAAGAATTTTTTTGTTTCTCGAGGGCGTTATTTTGAATTCAGAGCGAAGTGAAGGATCCCACAGTTAAATTCCGAGCGCAGCGAGGGATTCTTATGTAGAATCCTGAGTATAGCGAAGAACTCAATACAGGCCGCCCGAGAACAAAATATTTTGGCCCCGAGTGACACACACTATTTTTCATCAGTATCAGTGATATACGTCCACTGCATAGTTCTCTTGCGAGAATCACCACATGTTTACTTACTAATATTATTATAAATCCGAAAGTGTGTGTTTGTTGGTCTGCCCTTCAATTACGTAGCAATGGATCGACGTAATTTTTTTGCATGGGTATAGTTGAGGACTTGCATCACAGTGACAATGACGTTTTATCCAAAAAAACGGCACAACACGTCTTTTCCTTCCAATCGCTTCTGTCATTCGTCAACTCACTATCCAGTCCTCTTACACGCATATCCTCTTTCACACAATCCATCCATCGTTTCTTGGGTCTTCCTCTACTCTTTTGTCCTTTCACATGCATATTCAACATTCTTCTAGAAATATGGTTTACTTCCCTCCGCATTACATGCCCATACCACGCCAACCTATTACTACTCATCGTATCTACCACTGACGCTACTTTCAGACTTTCTCTTATATATAAAAAATCTCAAGTGCAAAAAAAAAGATTATGTAAAAAAATTATACTTGTCATATTTTTATTATATAAAACTTAGAAATTCATAAAATACTATCCCATTTCCTTCTATTAGTTTGTCAGGGTTTAATTTGACTTCGTATCCAGGGCATGTATTCGTAGACCTTTGTGTAGACGCCAGGGACATTATCCATGCCGCATGGCGTTGGACCGAAGCTCACGACCCCGACAACTTCATACAGTCTTCCATTGTCTAACATCAGAGGTCCACCTGAATCGCCCTTGCAAGAGTCTTTCCCTTTTTCGCCGCCTGCACATATTTGACCGTTCCACAGCTCAACTTTTCGTTGCGCTAAGTTGTATGACGGTTGGCATTCCTGTGAAATCGGAATAATAATACAGATTATGTAGTTACTTAGGGCTCGTTTCTGGACACACGGCGCGTTGCGCCGTGCGCGGCGCATGGTGCGTCGCGTCGCTCGGGCCTTCACCGCGTACTACGCCAGAACGCTTCTACATGAACGCTCTCATACTTGGCCATAATATGTTTGAGTTAACCGCGCGACGCGATGCACCACGCGCCGCGTCTTCAGAAACGAGCCCTTAATGTTGTCACCTTTAAACAGGTTTCAAAATATAGAATTTTCCTGAAAACAAAAACATACAAAAGAAAACTTTCAATCGTAACACCAATTTTTTAAGGTATAATTTTTTTTCTGCTTGGCACCCATCGAACTATAACGCTAGAACAGAAGTTTCTAACAAAGTTCTGCTCCAAACGTAGGCTTAAAAACAACCAATGCACACGTGAGTGCCATTTCATTACATTCTGGTACTGGTACTGGTAATAATTGCGTTTTTATTGGTTATGTGATGCTGATGAATTTATGACACCCTTTCACAGCACAGTAGGTCATTCTTAATAATTTTCAGTGAGCTCGTCGTACTACGGCGACGATACTGCGTAGTTGGCCTTTAAAGGCTTTCTTAAAATGGCTTATCACCGCGTCAAATTCTGCGCTTCTACCCACCAGGCCAGTGCGGCTCTGATTTTTGAAGTTATTTTTATTAGGTACCGACTGAGAATGAGGCGATAAAAAAACACTTCATGATTTGAGCTTTGCAGGTTGCTATACTGCTCCCAGTTTAGCGGCAACTAGTTGCCCACAGCTGAACTAAGTATTAATAATAATTGATTAACGTAAACAAACAGATTCTCCATAAGAAAACGAAGTTAGAAGATACGATATATTACCGATTGTGTCAGAAAAGGTAGATCCACGTGAAGTTTGATGCTGCTCGAGCTTTGCAGATCGCTGACTGCTCCCCAACCGGCGGCATACAACGTTGGCTTCGATTGAACATTTGCTATGTCCGACGTCGGTAAACAGATTGGCCTAATGAAATCTGAAATTAGATGCAATTAAAACAAATTAGTGAAAAAAATGTAAGAATAAGGGCTGGTTGTAACTTAAAACGTTAACAGTGATAGGCTGGTAGTTAGAACAGCGGTCTCCTATTTGAGTGAGACGTTAGTGGGTTGCTCATGTTGATGGAGACGTAACTTTTAAATATGACGTTAAAGAACGGTTAGTGAAACTTTCACAATCTATCAGCACTGAATGTCGTTAGAAATTAACGTTGACCAGTGCATAAGTCATTCACTGATGACACCTCATGGCGGCAGGGTGGTAGGAGGTCTCTATGTACGATTCGCAAGTCCATGCCGCAATTAAATAAATCGTCTTGAGGTTGGGTATCATAAAAGAAATTCTTCCTTTATCAAGAGGTCTTGTCTAGTCAGGACTGCAGTTCAAATGCAAATCTTCACTTCGAATGGAGTTCTATTGCATTAGACATCATTATACTCGTAACTGCGCAATCTGTTGTTCTAACACTCGTAACTCTTTTTTTTTTATACATTATGGCCCGGGCAGACACATGCTTTTAGTTTTGTGATTCTTAGTTGCTTTTCAGAAGCTCGATGCCGCGTTCGAACGCAAGAAAGCTGTTCGCCGCTGCTAAAGGCATCGTGTCTGCCCTGGTCCTTATATGAAGATACGTATACCTTCTAACGTATGCTAGATACGTTAGAACGTATGTTCTAGGAAACCATTATCATACTTGATGGAAAGTGATGACAAGCCTGATTGTTGATTGTTAGTGTCAGGTAACAGATCTTGAAAGAGCATTGCAGACCCTAGCCGTGCGAATGAGATATGACATGCACTAAAACCACTACAATGAACTGCATGTAAAGTGCAATTTTGCAGTCGATTTGCAGTCCGTCTGTGTATTCTAGACACTATATTATGCATAATCTCATACCTACCACTGTATGGTGCCAAAGTCTTCAACCTCAGTAAAGCTATGTCATGTCTTCGGAGCGCAGAGTTAGGATCGTAGCCCTTATGCGGGATAATCTTCTCAATCGGTACTATAACCGCGCCTTCCGTGCAATCTGATCCTCCGCCCTCGACCTCCAAGCAGTCCGGCCCATCATTGTTGATATTGTAATCTCCCAGGCGAACATTTTTACTGCGAGAAAAAGTTAAAGCTTATATAATATTATATTTTATCTAATTTTGTTCAATGGTTCCTTAGAAACAAATTATTTGTCTTAATTCCGAAATCATTGCCAATTAATCCCTTTTAAAATTATAATCTGACAGTGTGTCTGTTTGTTGGTTTTCCTTCAATAGCGCAGCAACGGCGCAACGTATTGTTTTTAGCATGGATACCTATAGGTGTGGACCTGGAGAGTAACTTAGGCAGCATGTACATATATCTTCTAATGAGAGATAAGTCTTTCTGTCATCATGATTCCAAAGTTTTTCGTCAAATGAAGAATTTTCTACGTGTTTTGAGAAGAAGATAGCACGTGACACCCGATCTGACACGGATGCGAGACGTGGAAAGTCACGAAAGCCATCTCAAACCAATTTCAAGTGTTCGTCAACCGTGCCTCCGACGCATTCTTGGTATACACTGGCCAAGGAAGACCAGTTACACTATCACCAACAGACGATCAGATCGAGTGTCGTAAGTGAGCTTGGATCGGCCACACTCTGCGAAGAGAACCAAAAAACATAGCGTGATAGGCTCTCGACTGGAACTCTCAGGGAAAGAGAAAGTGGGGCTGGCATAAACAAACCCGGCAGTTTGGAACCCACGCAGGTTGCAAGGATAGGGATGGATGGATAGGAACAATAGGATGACGTAGATCGTAGTCAAGGATCGGTAGGTATTTTAGCTCAAAACCGCTCGTATGGCGTAATAATGTAAACGCCTTCTGCTCCTCCAGGGGCACATAGGACTAAATCACAAATATAGCACAAGCGTCTTACGGTTCAGCAATCCTCAACACGGGTCCTAGAACGCAATGGCCGGCGGTCAGGACGTATCTCCCACTGATAAGCGCGCCGCCACAAAGGAGCTTAATCTTCTCATCTTTGACGCCCTTGTACTCTATAATCGTCAGCCACGGGTATTGATCTATCGCAGTTGCATTGCCACCTGGAATGAGGGAGAATTAGTGAAATGAAAACGTTCATTCAGAATTACTTTCTTACGTGAACTATATGTAGAGCTTGCTATGCAGTTATGCTATGCTATCTGTAAAGTTATTATATTATTACACTTTCTTTTAAATATAGTGTGTGCACTTATAATGTGCACATCATAAGTGCACACACTAAATTTAAAAGTGTGTGTGTAATATCTTCTTCTATATAAATAAAAATGAATGTTGGTAAGCGCATAACTCAAGAATGGATGGACCAATTCGGTTAATTTATTTTTTTGTATGTTCCTTAAGTTCCACGGAAGGTTTTAATACAAAAACAAAAAAAAAACTAAATTCACGCGGACGAAGTCGCGGGCATCAGCTAGTATATAATAATTTTGCTTTAGACCACCTTAAGTGAAGCTTTTTGTTATGATTGCTAGCTTTATAAGTTAGATAGCTACCCTAAAATAAGAATAAAATGCCCGTTTTTACCAACGTTCATATATTTTAGAATGACTAGGGGTTGCATTTGGGGGCTACAAACGTTTAGAGACTCTTTAGGTATGATTGGTGGAAACGGGTTTTAGAAAATCAAGCACAGGATGGATTAGTTTATCATACAGTCAATTCCTTACATACTATAATAATTAACAAAGAAGTATTAATTGTCATATCGTGAAAACATTATGAGATATCTACTCGAAGAGGAAAGATTTTTTGTTTGTACCGAATAGGTTCTAAAACTACTGGACCGATTTTAACCATTTTTTCACCAAAAGAAAGCTAAGTTATCAGGAAGTAACAATAACTTATAGTAACAGTAACAATAAATTATAGCATATATGCTAAATTAATGATCCTTAAGAAAATTGCAATAATGTAACCCAAAGTAGGAAAATTTTGCCTATAAATGGCGTGGAAAATTTTGCCTATAAATTATTTGGCGTGTGCTGAGAAAACTATTGATGATACATAAAAATGATGTAGGCTACATGAATTGATTAAAGTACTCATTATTTTCTACAAAAAAGTCCCCGAGGGAATACATCTAGCTATCATATTTAAGGCCTTAAGAAGAGTGAAATGTCTAAATTCCATGGTTGTTTAATTCAACATATCAACATAATTGTTGATTTAAGCCGTAAATAAAAAATAAAGAATGAAAGACAAAGATTCAATAACTGTTTTGGCTATTAAAAATGTTTATTTTTGTCAACCCCCTCTTGTAAAAAAAATCCCCAAAGAGTACCTATTTTTGACATAATTTGCATAACTCCTCCAAAAGCGCGCTAGCTTTTTAATTCGTTCTTGCACACAAAAAAAGGTCTTAAAAATATGAATCTTTTCGCTATTTAACTTTATTTTTACGCCGCATAACAATCGTGTATAGTAATATTAACCTGAAATTCAACTAAATCCGAGCTGATAAACACTCGCGAGCCCATCGACAGTCCCTGCCGGGACGTTGCGGAGGGAGGACCGCGCATCGGTTTTGCAGCGACTTCGTTGAAATTAATTTTAGCTTTTAAGGAGTTTATACCAATTTCTAAATATTTATATTAATAGATTTACTTAGTTTAGATAAAATCTTTAAATCAGTAACTGTAAATATTTTTTGTAAATACATAAACTTTTTAATTAATCAAAGAATAGTGAATTCGAAAATGCCAAACAGGTGGACAATTAAAAATGTATTGGTGAATATTTACCTACACTTTTTAGTTAGTATAATATGTTATTTTTTCGATTATGACCTATGCTATGCATAATAATGTAAGCAGTGATAGCGTAGCGGTTAGAACTATGGTCTCCTATTAGGGAGGTCGCAGGTTTGATCCCGGGCACCATTGACTTTTCGGAGTAATATGCGTTTATGCAATTAAATATCACATACTTCAACGGTGAAGGAAATCATCGTGAGGAATCCTGCACTCCTGCACACCTGAGAGTTCTCCATAATGTTCTCGAAGGTGTAATCCACCAATTCACATTGGGTGGATTATGGCCTGAAGCAATGCCTGGGTCATGCGTCATGCCCGTGAACGGGTTTCACCGGCGGGAATGGGGCTACTTTCTGACTGTCCGTCTTAACATGTGTTGAATTATAGGTATGCTTTTGTGGAACTTCCCCTCATTGTGGTAACACTGCATACATAGCATAATATCTATTATATTGTAAACTTGTTTTGAAAAGAGCAACTGCCGAGTTTCTTGCTGGTTCTTCTCGGCAGGAATTCCGAACCAGTGGTAGAATCATCGACGATTCAAAAGCACTTGTTAAAAAGTTAATTTGAATAAAAAGCATTTCTATTCTATTCTAAAACCCTTATCTAAAAGGAGACCTGCGCTCAGCAGTGAGTAGTTGATGGGTTGCTGATGATGATGATGATGATGATGATGATGATGGTGATATGCATGTTGATAAAAATTGCTTGTGGTCTTAGACCATATTTTTTGAATGGTCTAAGTTTGAAGTTGCAGTGGATAACAGCAAAACATCAAATCAAGCCTGACAGTTTGACTTTCAACGTGCCTTATTCCTATAACAATAGGGTTGACATTCGCAATTCACTCGTACCATTGAACAGCTGTCGAATGTGGGTGCCGTAGATCTTGTGATTTAGTGGTTGTCTAGTGGTTAGCAAGTTCGACTACGGATGACGAGGTCCCGGATTCGATTTCCGGGTCGGACCAAAAAATGTATTGAGTTTTTCTTTCAAGAAATTCGCAGTAGGTACCAGCCCGGAGTTAGGAAGTTGGACGGCGTCACCCACTTGCCTCGGAGAGCACGTAAAGCTGTCGTTCCTGCGCTAGATCTCCCTCCGGTCGTGTCTGATTTCCGTTCCATCGGACTATGAAAATGAGGGAATAAAGAGTGCACCGGTGTTTGCGCACACATTGTGCACTATAATATCTCCCACGCAGATGGCTTATATATAGATACAGTTCAATATGCTACGTGAAGAAATCCCCTTCGCTTGGCTACCAATATAAATCGACCCTAACTCTAGTAGGGGGTAAAACTATAGATAAATAAATAATTAGATATATGGTATCTTCTAAAGGGCTGGGGAGAGATGGGAAAGTAAAAGTATACAAACTAACAAAAAAAACACATCAAACCATTAAAATCAAGTAGGTAATTGACGAGTCCTGTTGGTGCAGTGGTGAGAGCTGTGATCTTACCAGTTAGCCCGGGTGCGATTCCCGGCAGGAGAAATTTGGTTATTTTTTGACTAGCTGATGCCCACGACTTCGTTCGCGTGGATTTAGTTTTGAAAATCCCTCGGGAACTCTTTGATGTCCTGGATAAAAAGTAGCCTATGTCACTCTCCAGGTCCTAAACTATACCCATGCAAAAGATCATCAGCCCTGTTGCGGCGTGATTGAAGGACAAACCAACAAACAAACACACTTTCGCATTTATAATATTAGTAAGGATTTCTACACTTACTCTGGTTTGGTGGGAGGCTTCGGCCGTGGCTTATTACCATAGGCGAATGATTTCTAGTCTGATGAGGTCTATTTACCTGTCGGCAAAGCGAGTCGCGATACTGAAGTGGAAATGGGCGGGGCACATAGTTCAAGAAGAGCTGATGGTCGTTGGGGTCCCCAAGCAAGTCCCCAAGCGCAGTCTAGGCAGACCCCCACTAGGTGCATTTGGTCGGAGGACTTTTGAAAATTAGGTATTTGAAGAATCTATTGCTGTCGCTCCGCGAGCGCTCGGCGCGGCGTCGGGCGGCGGCTTTGGCGGCGTCGCGTCCGACCGCACTATTCATGTGTGTGTAAGTTGACAGGGTGTGCGTGCTGTGACGCGCGCCCCCGCCCGCCCGCGCCTCGCGCGTCTGACGTAATCGAGTCGCACGAGCCGTTCCTGATATTATGACCAAAATCACATATTTAGGTATCTTAGTTCTTAGACGGTACTAAATTATGAGGAAAAATTGCTTATTTGTTTTGGTCACAACTTACAAACCGCATTATAATTCGGTGCTTTCTAATACACTATAATATACTTAGTCCATAAATAGAAATTTCACTCCTTCGACTCCTTTTTAACCGACTTCAAAAAAGTCAAAAAGAGGAGGTTCTCAATTCTACGCGTATTTTTTTTATTTTTTATTTTCATTTTTTTGTCGATGTTCATCCATATCCATCAAATCTTAACTGATTTCAATATTTTTTTTTTACTTGAATGGGCGTATCTGCAGGTCTCATTTAAATTTTTTGAAGATTTGATGAATATCTTCGTAGATGGAGGACGGAACTCCTCAATAAATGAGAGGAAATCGCTCGCGATCAGAGTATGTGTAGACTTATAATCATGCCTAGTACATAATTAGCATACATACATAAGCTAAATTTCTATTCATCATCAGCTTATTTTTACAATCTTATATTTATCTTGCTATGCAATGTATGTTTAGGTCGTCTTGCAAGATGTATTAGAACCATTCCTGGTTTCCGATTGAGCTGAAAAAGTGCATGTACATATAAATCGGATTACAATGCAATATTATTGTAACATGGAGCTGATCTGATGATGGAGGCGGAAGATGGATATGAGAATTCTGTAGTAAAACGATATAACACCATGGAGTTCGGGCTCCTTTGATTCGTCTTGAGAAGTACTCTGGTCCTAGATAATATCCAGGGTCTGATGATGAAGCTGAACGGTGGTTATGAGCACTCTGTAATGAAACTACATAACCATATTATTTTAGGCTCGTTTCATTCGTATTGATAAGCAGTCTTAAATGATATCCATGGAATGGCCCTGATGATGGAGCTGAAACTGCAGCGAGGATATCCAGCACACTAGTGCACTCTTGAAAAAATAATAGCAGATATGTCGTGTTTGGATTCGTTTTGATCAGTATTTGATTCTACATAGAATGCAATGGTGACACCATCGAGCTGATCACCTGATGCTGCAAATTTGGTGAAGATCTGATGAATATCTTCGGTGATAGAGGACGGAACTCCTCAATGAATAGAAACAAATCGCTCGCGATCAGAGAATGTGTAGATTTATCCTATGAAGCTACACTAAAAAGCTTAATAATAATATATAACAATTCTTTAAAAAAAACCGACTTCAAACGCCACTGAAAAGTATAAAATAGTTTCAGTTTGTTCACGTATGTTGAAGTCGGGCGGGCCTCAATAGAACTATGAAACTGCAACGCTAGCCTGACTCCAACATAAATTACCTGTACCGAGTACTATTATATTCTGTGCTTGGACCTACAAACTAAAATTTTGGCTAGCGTGGCGCATTCGTTTCATCGTTTCTATTTAGGTCCGCCCGACTTCAACATACGTGTACAAACTGAAATTATTTTACACTTTTCAGTGGCGTTTGAAGTCAGTTTTTTTCAAAAGAATTTTTATTATTATTCATGTATGGGAGCCCCCTTTTATTTTTTAATTTACTTTAATTTTTATTATTTCGAAGGCTCCTACGTATAGTGCGTCAACTAGCACTTTTAAGTATTTTGACTTTTTGATGGATTTGATGATAAAAGATCTTATTTATCAGCCTAGGTCAAAAACTTTCAAAAATGCAAATAGATTCGAAGATAATCTAACGTATACTGGTACAAGTTGAGCATTTTACGATTTCTGTACGTCGTAAACTGAGGTAACTACAGGATTCCTGTATTATACGTCGAGCGGTGCAACTTCAGCGTTTTCTAAGATGTTTAACTTCTACAAGCGGTGACTTGGTCCAACTATTTATTCCGCTCAAGTTTCTAATCTACGTCAGAATCGTGTTATTATGAACAAGAATTTCAATATAAGTTTTAATAAGCTTAAAAAATATAAATCAATTTATTTAAACACAAAACAGATTATGACAATTAAAACAAAAATAATGCATTCAAGATTAAGAGCTAGCCCCTGTTTCAATACAAAATAAGTGTACATATTATATATTTTTTGATCTTGTATGCCATGAAGTTGCATAATATAATAATAAGATAATGAAAAGTAATTTTTATTATCTTGCTTAGCTTTCTTGTTTTTCATTTTCAGAAGAAAATGCGGAAACAGAAAGCTTTTTTAAGAAAATAATATTGCGAGAAAATTAAAAGAGGAGGAAGAGGGAAATAAAGTGGTTTTAAGTTCATGTTTTGAAAGTTTAATTTAAGTACAAAAATGTTTAAATGTTATAGCAAGCTTTGTTTACAAAATTGAGACTAAAAATATGGTACCGCTATGGTTTTAGATAAAGGTATCAAAGATTATCGTTTCCTGGTCTGACAATAGGTATAATAGAAGAAAATGTAGAAGGCCAGAATCAAATCAAATTAGAATTTTAGCCTGTTACAAATTTTCTGGCTGTCTGTCACACCCAGAACGAAGGAAACTTGCTGTTTCCTTGCATGCCTAGATAGAAAATCAAACTAAAGATAATCTAATTTGTTCACTGGGCTAAAACAGATGGAAGGCTCTATGAAGTCACTGACATTTCATTGAAAATGATTCTGGACTATAAAACACATCTAAAACCTACTTCCATGTCTAAAACACTGCAATAATTGACAGTTGCGGGTGACGGAAGCTAAATATCATGGATTTAAATCTGTAAAATTATAATAGAAGAAAACGGGCAATGAAATGATGAAAGTTTGATTTAATTAAAATTTTGAAAACCATTCTAATAACCGGATTGACTGTCAAAATAAACCAAAGAACACATTATATTTGCGCGAATATAAGATCTAAATGAAACCACTTTTCACGGAATAATATGTTGCGTTTTTTTTCGATAATTTATTATGACGTATTGGAAGCCTTACAGCCACCATAACTACTGGTAATATTAAAGATTGTTTGGTTATTCAACATGACATCTGGGAGTTAATTACCTTAGTCCTATGCATGATGATGGAAGCTGTAAATAGAAGTAGTAAATACTCGAATAAAATACCATAGAACCCATAAAAAGTGGTTTAACTTTTCTTTATTTTTACGTTTACGATACTTATGCTCATAAAAGTTTGAAAAAGAGTTTGTTTGACTCTACTTGAGAAAGATTTAAGCATAGTTGTAGAAAACAGGCATCAGATGTTTTTTATTAAAAATTATGGTTTAATCTAGTCCTAGTTTTAATCTAGTAATATGTACATGGATATTTTAGAATTAAATAATTTATGGGCATTTTGATTAAGAAAAATTAAATTTCAAAATTCAAAATTCAAAATTATTTATTTCACGTAGGCCAACATGTGGCTCTTATGACAAGTCATAAACTCATCGTCGGCCTAATTTGTTAACCTTCTAATTCCGTTTTTGCGATGTTTACAGGGGAAAGAAAAACCTGAATAAAATCATTCCATTTTTACTTATCAAAATTTTGAAATACCCGTTGGTTCTTTTTAATTTCGCTGATATTTTGAAAGTAATAATAGATTCATATCTTATGCACAGCTCAGTAAATTAAGGAAAACAATTTTTTAGCAGCTTTTCGTTGTGAATTTCCAATTTGTTTCAGGACATAGCAGTTAAACGACTTATGAGTATGGAATATTAATTTAGTTATATTTATAATCAAATTAATCTTCTTCTTCTTCTTTATCAACCTATAGACGCCCACTGCTGGACAAAGGTCTCCTGCATGGACTTCCACAGGCTTCGACCTAGCGCCGCCTGAATCCAGCTGCTCCCTGCGACTCGTTTGATGTCGGCGGTCCACCTACTGGGGGTCTGCCAACACTGCGCTTCCCGGTGCGGGGTCGCCACTCCAGCACCTTAGGACCCCAGGCCCAACGGCCTGCTCTTCGAAATATGTGTCCCGCCCATTTTCGCTTCAGTTTCACGACTCGCTGAGCTATGTTGGTGACTTTGGTTCTCCTACAGATCTCCTCATTTCTGATTTGATCTCGAAAGGATACTCCGAGCATAGCTCTCTTCATCGCCCGCTGAGTGACCCTGAGCCTTCTTATGAGGCCCATAGTTAGCGACTATGTCTCGGATCTTCAAAGATTTTAGTCTTCAGGCACTGAGAGATTTTGAACGAGAAGACATTTTGGAGCTTCCCGAACGCTGCCCAGCCGAGTTGGATTCGGCGGTTGATCTCTTTCTCGAAATTCGACCTACCTAGCTGGACTGTGTGTCCCAGATATATATACTCGTCCACAATTTCGAGTGCAGAGTTCTCAACAATTACTAGCTGGAGGGGAGCATGAGCATTGGACATGATTTTCGTCTTGCTTATGTTCATTTTCAGACCCACTCGTTAATAAACCCTGCTGAGATCGTTGGGCATTATATTAGACCCACTCGTTAATAAACCCTGCTGAGATCGTTGGGCATTATATTGAGGTCTCTCAGAGTCTCTGCCATAATTACTATGCCATCGGCAAATCGCAGGTGAGTGATGTACTCGCCGTTTATCAGGTTCGTTCCATTCCAAAAGCTTAAAGACGTCCTCCAACGCAGCGGTAAAGAGCTTCAGGGAGATTACGTCTCCACACTTGTCGCACTCTAAGCTGCAAGTGGATTGGCCTCGTAGTCTGCTCCTGTATACGTATTGATTGACAGTGGCGTTTACGAAAACGAACTTGTACGAACAAGTTGTTCAACACTTGGATATACCGGTAGTCGATCCGGCATCTCTGCAATACAGCCCAAGTTTCCACCAAATCAAAGGCTTTCTAATAGTCCACAAACACTAAGCAAAGTGGTTGGTTATACTCTTCCGTCTTTTGTATTACCTGCCGTAGCGTATGAATGTGATCTTCAGTGCCATAGCCTTTTCGGAATCCGGCTTGTTCGGGAGGCTGGAAGTCGTTGAACCTACGAGCGAGACGATTCGTAATGGCTCTCGAGAACAACTTATAAACATGACACAGCTGCGAGATTCATCTATAATTCTTCAACAAGGTATTATCGCCCTTTTTGAAAAACACGACTTCCACAGTCCTGTGTTATACACTCGTGAATGGCGGAATTGAGCAATCCTTGAAATATCTTAAGTACCGGTTTTCCGCCCGCTTTCCGGAGTTCCGCAGTGATTCCGTCATCACCAGGCGCCTTGCTGTTCTTGAGATGCTTGAGAGCCGTACTAATCTCGTATAGGCTGAGGTCCGGAATTTCTTCGTTGTAGTGTCGGTCAGTTTGGCTCTGGGATATTTGGCCAAATCTTCAACAGGTTTTTGTGTCATCGTGTATCATTATTGTGGTATTACAACATTTGATTTAGCTACTAAATGAATAAAAAATAACTTAAAGAATGATAAACTTTGGACGTCGCAACAAGCACGTGGGCTGGGGAACATTGTCAGTACAAAACCGAGGGCCCAATAGGATTTAGCAGTCTTTCTTTGGGTTGATTTGCTATTAGTCAGAAAGCAGGTTTTCGAACATGGCTTTTCTAACCTTTTTAGACGGATTATCGACGTAATTCCTTTATCATAATGTAGGTAATCGTCTGAATTTTTCGACCGGTACAAAAAGTCAAATTGCTCAAAAATGGACTTATCAGGTTAACAATTTAGGCCGACGTCATGACTCTACCACCGGTTCGGAAAGCGGATTCTGCTGAGAAGAGCCAGCAAGAAACTCAGCAGTTGAACATTGATAAACATTGTTTTCATAGTTTTTTGTATGAAAGAGATACTCCAGATTTTTATAAAAGTAATTAGTACTATGAAAAGTAAATAGAACTACGAAGAAAAGGTTTTGGATTATTTAAAGGAAATTTTGGAATATTTAAAGGAAATTTTCTTTTGTTTTGAAATAAAAAATATTGCCCTTATATGTTTTATAAAGATTAAAAAAGTGTTGGTTTGTAATTGCAATGTATATAACCAATATGAAACAGAAATAATATTATAATATTATTAATTATAATAGCTAATCTTAGTTGCTTATATGCACATACGCTAATATACTATGCATATTTGTGGTATTAATAATTCGTAATAAGTTGTTTTTTAATCCGAAAATCCATAAAATTACATCAAATCTATTATTTCAATGTTTGGTTAAGTAAATTACTTTTTTTTATTTAAAATTATCGCTTTTAGCTACACACATTGTATACTAGTGTAAGTGGTAGTTAGCTCAAAAAAGATTATGTTTCGTTTGACGTCTACTGAATCAAATACAATTTAACAGAATATTTAAATATTAGATTTATTATTTAAATACCTAATGAACCAAATAGTTATCAAGAAACAAACATGAAA
Source organism: Oeneis ivallda (assembly GCA_029955525.1). Lineage (NCBI taxonomy): Eukaryota > Metazoa > Arthropoda > Insecta > Lepidoptera > Nymphalidae > Oeneis > Oeneis ivallda. The sequence goes on from JARPMR010000007.1 coordinate 17,772,537, forward strand.
AAGTCATAATGCTAGTACAAATAATAAAAAAGTTCTAAACATTGTATCTTTGACACGCTCTCCTGTAAAAGTAGATTTTGCAGATGACTTACAATACGTAGTGAGCCATCGATTTGTTCTTATAGCGGCCTATAGACTCTTGTCTGTGAAAATTTCAACTGTCTACCTATTACAGTTTACGAGATACAACGGACCGACATGACAGCGGTGGCTTAGTAATAGTCCCGTTGGCACCCTTTAGGTACGGAACCCTAAAAAACAAGCTTTTAGTAGCTACATCATCAGACCCTGGATATCATCTAGGACCAGAGTACTTGTCAAGATGAATCAAACGAGCCCAAACGCAATAGGGTTACGTCGTTTTACTACAACAAAACAAAACAAAACAAAAGAGAAACAACAAAAAAAAATACATCAAACTTATAAACTACTTGCAAACTATGGTTCATGATGCCTACTGGGTGAAGCTACAGTAATGGAGACTTAACACCGTGCACGTGACGTGACATCAATCTCAGTGAGGCACAAACATAGGCAGGTAGGATAACACTGTTCCCTCTGCACGTATCTTTTATCTTTGAACTAATTTGAGGTACTCTGATGTACTCTGATGTACTTGCTGTGTTTTTCGTGCAAGTACCGAGCGTAGCCGCTAGATGGCGTAGATGTTGATTTTAGACTATAATGGCTCCGTTTCTCAAGGTTATTTCACGCATCTTAAAGCCTTAAGTCACAATAGTAGCTTTTGTGTTCTAAAATTTAATTAGATAGCCTTTATTATCGTGGTATTAATTCTTCCTTACTAATACGTCATACTAATATTATAAATACGAAAGTGTGTTTGTTTGTTGGTTTGTCCTTCAATCACGCCGCAACAGAGCTTCGAATCAACGGGATTTTTTGCATGGGGTATAGTTGAGGACCTGGAGAGTGACATAGGCTCCTTTTCTATCCCGGAAAATCAAAGAGTTCCCGAGGGATTTTAAAAACTACATCCTCGCGGACGAAGTCGCGGGCATCAGCTAGTAATAAATAATTAAGAACCTTGTGACGTTGCACATATCAACCCAAACCGGTTCGAATAAGGTAAACAGCTCGTAATATCCAATGGTTAACTTAAAAATAAATACATATTATAAAAAACTGTAAAATGATTTTACACTCGTTCACTCAATTTCTGGAATGAATATGTACAGCATTATTTTATTTACTATATTTGTTGTAATTTGGCAGGAAATTTTGTTAATGCACCTAATCTTCGGCTTTAGGATTGTCTAAATCTGATTCACCCACAGTGGGACGATCGCAATCACCGACACTCTTTCGCTATCAGCAATAATTTAATAGCAAAAATTCTTTTAAAATCTGACTTCAAACGCCCGCGCCACTACAAAGTAAATAATTTATTGTTGATTTTTTACAAACCGCTCGACCGATTTCGGTAAAATTTAAATGGGACCACCTGGGAAGTATATACCCTTTCAAACAAAAATAGAATTTTCCTCAAATCGGTTCGAGCGTCTTCGAGTAATCGGTGAATATGCATAAAAAAAACAAAGATTCCGACGAATTGAAAACCTCCTTTTTTGAAGTCGGTTAAAAATGTATTGTTGGAGCAAGAATACCATAAATTCATCCAACCATCCATCACAATTGAGACTGTAGCAATTGTTGATGCAGATTTTCAATCAATCAATCGACTAGCAGTTCCAAACCGACCCGGCGAGGTTCTTGGCGTAAACGTCTGAAATAGGCATTAAGCAGTGTTCGCGCCATGTACCTGTCCATAATTCCTAGTTCCATGGTCGCGACGCTGGCAATCTCTTTGGCTCACAATGAAGTTGACAGATGCTCAGTTTTAAACTTGCCGCCGTTTTGGGGCGTGGTTTTTGCAAGTTCCCTTTTTTGACAGCTAACACCTTCACGAAAAAAATCCGGGTCGCGCGCACCGTTTGCTGTTTTTGGGTGTCTAGATTTAGTTTATTTTACGGTTTAGTTGCGCCGTCAAGCGGTCTATGTGTCGACCTAGCTATAAGCATAATTGTTAACTGTTGTCCGTAACAAAGAACCTTTTTTTGGAACCCGCCGAACTTTGCTCGCCACGCGCTCGGCGGAAGTGTGTGTGAAAAGGTGACTTTGATCACCTCTAGTTGGTCTAACTAGTGATAAACCAAGTGTACAGTGCTACGCCAGCCCGGCGTCCACAGCTGCAGGCCATAACTGCCTGCCTGCCTGCTGCGGCTAGCGGCCTGAGAAGTTCGCCTTACACTTAACCTCACAACACACCCCACATAATCACCACTATCATACCATCTCAGACCTGACCCCCCAGCTTGCCCTCATTGGGGTGGAATATTCGAAGCTGTGGTTAAGGTGGCCAAGACTCATCTCCGGCGCGTTATAGGCGAAACTGTTTTAACCTTTGAAGAACTCGCCACCGTGTTTTGCAAAATTGAGGCTGTACTCAATTCTCGGCCACTCTGTCCCCTCTCATCTGACCCAAATGACCTGGAGGTCTTAACTCCCGGTCATTTTCTGATTGGTCAGCCCCTTAACGCTCTACCCGAATACCCCTTCAGGGACGTGAAGGTCTCACGTTTGTCCCGGTTTGAGCTGCTGCAACAGATGACTCAGAGTTTTTGGCACCGTTGGTCACTAGAGTATTTGCATCTTTTGCAGCAGCGGGTTAAGTGGGCTGACAAATCTGATCCACCCAAAGTTGGTGACCTAGTGCTGATTAAGGAACCTAATTTGTTGCCTTTATACTGGCGCCGTGGGCGCATTCTTAAGCTGATCTACGGGTCTGATGGGGTTCCCAGGGTTGCCGAGGTAATGGTCGGAGACTCTGTCTTGCAGCGAGCCGTTTGCTCCTTATCACGTTTACCCATTTACTAGTAAGTGGACGTAAATCCTTACGACCACAGGCGGGGGGGTTGTTCGCGCCATGTACCTGTCCATAATTCCTAGTTCCATGGTCGCGACGCTGGCAATCTCTTTGGCTCACAATGAAGTTGACAGATGCTCAGTTTTAAACTTGCCGCCGTTTAGGGGCGTGGTTTTTTGCAAGTTCCCTTTTTTGACAGCTAACACCTTCACGAAAAAAATCCGGGTCGCGCGCACCGTTTGCTGTTTTTGGGTGTCTAGATTTAGTTTATTTTACGGTTTAGTTGCGCCGTCAAGCGGTCTATGTGTCGACCTAGCTATAAGCATAATTGTTAACTGTTGTCCGTAACAAAGAAACTTTTTTTGGAACCCGCCGAACTTTGCTCGCCACGCGCTCGGCGGAAGTGTGTGTGAAAAGGTGACTTTGATCACCTCTAGTTGGTCTAACTAGTGATAAACCAAGTGTACAGTGCTACGCCAGCCCGGCGTCCACAGCTGCAGGCCATAACTGCCTGCCTGCCTGCTGCGGCTAGCGGCCTGAGAAGTTCGCCTTACACTTAACCTCACAACACACCCCACATAATCACCACTATCATACCATCTCAGGCCGTACAAGGATTGACTGCTGCAAGGAAGGTCAGTGCAACCCTACCATCATTAAGTCACCACTACATTGAGAACAGATCTGACCGCGGTGAAAGGCCGCTTTGGGCAGCGACTCTGGACTCAGGTTTAGCTGATGGGCCCCTGAACCTAGTGGTCCAGGTTTGATTCGTTGGCCAAGCCGTTGGCCTCAACAAGCAGCCTTCTAGCGGGATTGCCACTACGTTCTCGCAGAGAAAAACTGCATACAAGCACTTCCATCAACAAAGATTCTAGTGGAAAGAAACGAGCAAAGCAAAGGGGCCGAGCGAGAAAAAGGAGTTCAAAAAGAATCTAAATTAGAACAGTGGAAGTGACTTTAAGGCAACTGTCAAAACTCTTTGTTACTGAAAGTGTAAACCTATTTTGTCTGTACTTTACATAGATTCCTTTTGCAGTGGAAGCCCCGTTTTATTGTTCTGAATGATAATAATATGCCAATTGTTTCCTTTAAGAGCTACCGGCGATGTCTCGAACGAATGACTGAACGTCGCCTTTCAAATCTGCCTAAATATCGCTGCCCAATTTTATTCTTGCAACGTGTGCGATCTAGTGGTAATGGCTTCAGAAAGCCATCGTCATCAACAATTCATAAACGGCTCACTACTGAGCGCAGGTCTCCTTATACCTACCTATGCTAGTCAACCAAAGAAGCAATGCATGCTTTAAAAAGTGCTTACCAAAAATTTTATTGCCAGAAGAGCTATCCAGACCGCAGCACTCAGTGCGAGGGTCAGGCGGCGCCGCTGAAGGTATGCAGACCCTGCTTGGAGTGGTCACCGCGCGTGGGGCTGGTCCGCAACAGACGCTGTTCTGTACATTTGGAGTTTCGCATCTGTGAATATTAACCAGGATCTATCGCTATATAAGAAGTAGGTTCTGCTTTTTTCTGGCTCGGTGACAAGTAATCTGGTCTTAGATGATAGCCAGGGTCTGATGATGTGGCCCTAGCCAGCTACTAAAAGCTTGTTTTTTTTGTTAAATTTCATTTTTAATTTACACTTGTTTTTATTGAGTCGAATTAGGTATATTGCAAAATTATTTTTTTGTGAATTTCAGTTGCAAAGCAATCCGGCTTTTCATTCACGAGCCCGCAAATAGTTTTTTATTGATATTAAATCTTGCGTTTGGAAAATAGTATCTGTTGAGTTTTTTGCCGACTCTCGTCTCAGTACAATTTGCTTTCGGAACTTAAGATACGGAAGATACCTATTTGGCTTATTAAGTATAAGATCTTCAAGGTTGCTCATATGACATAACTTGTTTTTCTTCTTGTTCACTTAACATTAGCCTCAATAGCCCAACGGTTATATGACCTAAAACTGAAAGTTGTATTATTGTTGTCGTACCCAATTCTAGCATAATTCCCGCTTATTTAGGAAGACAGGAGACTATTATTCAAATCAATTTTTTAAAAAATTCATTCATTCTTCGTTCAGCTCACCTGGAGTTTTTAATAAATTGTAGGTTCTCAGTGGACGGCGATGGTCTGAGTAAGTTAAGAATCGCAGGGCATTGGCGTATATCAACACAGGTGCCTTCCTGTGCTTCTGGCGTGAAACATCTTAGGTCCTCAGATACGGTTGGGCAGCATACCTGTGAAATTTGTTTTATAGAGCAAGATCCCAGTGCCGCCAGACCTAAGTTATTTTCTCAGCAATTATTTGTGTACGATAGAGTACTGTTCGAATGTCCTTTCAGTATATGCGTACCAGCTAGATTGTGCCGACGGCCAATTTCCAGATACCAGGTGCTAAAGGTAGGTAAAAACTAGAATAACTTATCTTAAATTCTCAGGGCTGATTTTCATATATGTTTTAAAGAATATTGTAAATATTAATAAATTAATACTGCCAGGCGCTTACCGCCGGCGGTTACTTTAGCCAGACGCTTTGAAGCTCCCAAAAAAATATATAATTTAAGTTAACTTATATTCTCAGTTCTGATTTTTATACATGATACTCAGGGAACTATTGCGATATTATCTATAAGCTGCCAGACCTATTGGAAGGGTCAAACATCCCCCCAGACACACATTATGCGTCCCCATATGTAAGAGCGCTAGAACATGATTCACTTGTTTAAGTGTGTGAGAGATAATATCATCATACTATAATATTATAAATGCGAAAGTGTGTTTGTTGGTTTGTCCTTCAATCACTCTGCAACAGAGCTACGGATCGACGTGATTTTTTGCCTGGGTATAGCTTGCAGAAGATATTGCAATAGTTCTCTCTCTCTAGATCCTAAGCTATACCCAGGCAAAAAATCACGTCGATCCATAGCTCTGTTGCAGAGTGATTGAAGGAAAAACCAACAAACACACTTTCGCATTTATAATATCATAGTATGATGATATTATCTCTCACACACTTAAACAAGTGAATCATGTTCTAGCGCTCATACATATGGGGACGCATAATGTGTGTCTGGGGGGATGTTTGACCCTTCCAATAGGTCTGGCAGCTTACAGATAATATCGCAATAGTTCCCTGAGTATCATGTATAAAAATCAGAACTGATAATATAAGTTAACTTAAATTATATACTTTTTTGGGAGCTTCAAAGCGTCTGGCTAAAGTAACCGCCGGCGGTAAGCGTCTGGCAGTATTAATTAATTAATTTTTACAATATTCTTTAAAACATATATGAAAATCAGCCCTGAGAATTTAAGATAAGTTATTCTAGTTTTTACCTACCTTTAGCACCTGGTATCTGAAAATTGGCCGTCGGCACAATCTAGCTGGTACGCATATACTGAAAGGACATTCGAACAGTACTCTATCGTACACAAATAATTGCTGAGAAAATAACTTAGGTCTGGCGGCACTGGGATCTTGGACCATTATAATACATATTATCTTTACTTCTTTACTAATATTATAAATGCGAAAGTGTGTCCTTCAATCACGCCGCAACACAGCAACGGATCGACGTGATTTTTCATGGATATAGTTGAGGACCTGAAGAGTGACATAGGCTACTTTTTATCTCGAAAAATCAAGAGTTCCCAAGGGATTTTAAAAACTAAATCCACGCGGAACGAAATCGCGGGCATCAGCTCGTATTTAATAATATTGAACAGTAAGTGATCATTTCCTTCTATTCAAGACATACCTACTTATTACTTAATAATATTAAGCATGTTGTACCTAGATAAAATATGTGAATTTATTGCATTTTTATGTTCCTTTTATTATTTTCAAAGTGCACAATTTCTTTAAGAGCTAGATAATGCTGTACGTAATGCAATGTACCTACAGGGTGGCCGGTCAATTGACGTCACAAAAAAAAATTTAGGTCCGGTATGTTGTGGGGTATCCGAATCACCCCCATGTATGTTCTGCGATTGTTTATAGTTTTGGAGTTATGATTTTTTTTTTCGATTTTTTGAGGACTTTCGACATGAAGTCCTTGGGATGTCTAAAGCACGAGCCATAGCTCTTGTACTCGTAGACGGATTTCGCTGAACCGCTTCCAGCACCACTTCTGTGCGATCCGGGTCTGCTCTAAAGATTCCCTCACGATTACCGCGTTGACCAGGAATCAGGATTTACATTATGATCTACTTCTTACTTAAAACTTTCGTCATCCAACCAACACGATAGGTTTCCAGCATTCTCAAATCATTAATTAGCCTTAGGAATGATAAAAAAATCAGTAGGTTAATTTTAAGAATTTGCCACCTTGCTGTCTTTGAAGACCGATTTTAGCCAAATTCTCCGCATTAAGTACCACGTTATTATTATTATTATGAAAGCTGAAAGTCTGGCGCACTTTTAAGACTAACTAAGAAATCATAAGTTCTCCTGTTTAGATTTTTAATTTAAAGTTGAAAATTTTAGTCATAATTCACGGAACGTAAATTTTTAACTTTAGACCAACATTTTCATAACTTTCATCAAATTTACAAAGCTGATTATTTTATGCATAAAAGTACAACTCATGAAAATTCAGTTGCAAAAAAAAATCTCTAAAAAGTCTTTTGCTTTTTTTCTTAGGATTTTTTTAATATGGTCATGTCGAAAGTCCTCAAAAAATCGAAAAAAAAAATCATAACTCCAAAACTATAAACAATCGCAGAACATACATGGGGTGATTCGGATACCCCACAACATACCGGACCTAAATTTTTTTTTGTGACGTCAATTGACCGGCCACCCTGTATAATGGATAGTGATTAATAAAAAATGCTTTTCTGGATGGATCATCAAAGTACGGTGCTTCAAATGTTGCGGTGATCTATTCATGTTCACATAAGGCGATCCGTTTTCTCGTTTGGACCCTATTGATAGAATATAATATGTATATTAGAAAATTGCCATACCATTGGTAAGTTGTTAGAGTATCCACAATGAGAATCTCTTAAAAGCTGCACATCTGCATCGTTCCTGTTTGGTTTTCTGATTATCTGATACAGTGGACCACACTCTGTTAAACCTATACATATACCGCTTTGTCCACTTGGCGCCGTGCATAGTGACTCTGTAAACATAAACTTTGGCGATTAGCATTGTTTATTACAAGCTTTTATTTAGCTTGACCAGTTTATTTATTTATTTGTTTGTGTGGATCAAATCTTGCAAGATGAATTAGAACCACTTCCCGGTTTCCGATTGAGCTGAAATTTTGCATGTATGTGTAAATCGGATGACAATGCAATATTATTGTGACATGGAGCTAATCTGATGATGGAGACGGAAGATGGCTATCGGAACTCTGTAATAAAACGATGTAACCCCATCGAGTTTGGGCTCGTTTGATTCGTCATGACAAGAACTCTGAGCTTAGATGATATCTAGAGTCTAATGATGTGGCTACTAAAAGCTTGTAGGTATTTAAAAATATATTTTTCAATTTACACTTGTTTTATTACTTTTCATCGATAACTTTTTTCCAACCGACCTACAATTGTCAATTGGAGGATGATTCCTTTTGAAGATGTACGTACTATTATACGTTTCTGCGAACATTTGATTTATCTTATCAGTTTGTTTGATACCAGTACCTACTTAATAAGAAATAACATACTGTGAAAGTCATGGTAGGTATCTCTACAGCTGCACTGGAAAGGTAGATTCCGTTCAGACTTTAATCCATAACTTGGTTTTAGGAACAAACATTGGTGAGCAATTATTAAGTACAAATAAAAACTTGAAAGGGACACCCGGATGGAACGAGGTTCCTTTCGATTAATTAATTTGGCATTGTGTTCAACATTTTCACACTACAATATTAGATCTCCGTAGCCTTGTGGTTTCCACAGTCGCCTAACAGCCAAAGGTCGATGGTTCGAATCCCAGCTCGACAGACCGAATTTTCCATTTTCAATTTTATTTTAAATAATTTCTACATGTGGAATTTTTCCCTAATTTTTTATAACTTATATAAGTTTTTTTATAAGTTATAAAAAAAAGTGTGTGTGTCAGCTCCGACGCACGACTGGAGTTTACTCCTTAAAACGTCGTAATGCATTCGCGGCGCTCGCTGCCCGATCGGTACGCGCTCGGCTTCCCGAAGCGAAAGCTCTTTCGCATTCGACAACTCAAGCGAAAACCAACCTTATTTACTCAACGTTAGGGTAGAAATTTGCATCGTTGTGAAAAACGTAACGAGGGCATTCGACAACTCAAGCGAAAACCAACCTTATTTACTCAACGTTAGGGTAGAAATTTGCATCGTTGTGAAAAACGTAACGAGGTCATTCATAAGTAGATTTTACTCCTCGAATTTTTCTCATACCGGGCGCCTAAAATCGACTCTTAAGGAGTAAACTCCAAAATTAGGGAAAGGTTCCACATGTAGAAATTGTTTAAAATAAAATTGAAAATGGAAAATTCGGTCTGTCGAGCTGTGATTCGAACCATCGACTTTTAACTGTTTAGCGACTGCAGAAACCACAAGGCTACGGAGACCCAATATTGTACCGCGAAAATACCGAACACAATGCCAAATTCACATTAAAAAAAGTGTCGGTTTCAAAAAAGTGTCGATCCGTCTAGAGCCCCCTTCCGCACCGCGCAATAAGGAACTACGTTCCAATTACTCAGCATATTGTCAGTGGTTCATTTTTAGGGTTCCGTACCCAAAGGGTACCAACGGGACCCTATTACTAAGCCTACGCTGTCCGTCTGTCCGTCCGTCCGTCTGTCAGCGGGCTGTATCTCGTAAACCGTAATAGTTAGACAGATGAAATTTTCACATATTATGTATTTCTATTGCCGCTATAACAACAAATAATAAAAATTAAATTAAATTAAAAAAATTAAATTAAAATATTTCCATGGGTAGGTACATGGAAATGTTTTAATTTAATTTTTTAACGGAACCCTAAAAGAGCGAGGCCCGACTCGCACTTGGCCGATTTTGTTCATTTCCTTCATTGTTATAGGTTTTTGCAGCAAAGGAAGACGGTTGACTCTGGAGCAAACACTTGTGATTAATGAATTGCAATGTAAGTGGTCGTTGTTTTTATTCATAATCCCAACGGCCACAGGTTTTAAGCCAAAATGTCTACTTTGATTTTCAGTAGACAATTATATTATAATTGGCTCTGGGGACAAACATTGGAGTGCAATTATTACAAACGATTGCGCTGCATATTATACCCGTTTTTCCAATATGCACGAAGCAAAAAAAGTGTTATCGTTGCAACATCCCACTCATTTAAATGTCAGAGTGGTCTATCAGTTATTATTATTTTGTCTGGGTAAACATTTTAATCGCATATATTTTTCCTTATGGCAAAGTTACCTACTGTATCTACTTATTATTCGTAATTACTTCATTAGCATCATAATAACAGGGGCCCACTTTTCTATTTAGGTTATACAATACAAAAACTTTCGTTGAATTCAGTCTTTTATGTTTTAGGTAAATAGTTAGTTACTTTTATTTTTTAGGTAAATATTTCTAGATAAGTTATCTTTAATCTGCATGATATTTATGAGAGCAATATGAGAGGCTGATGTTTCAAAGCTAAAATTAACGTTTATAGAATGTTCACATGTCAAGTTCATATTATTATTTATTACTTATTGAATTGTGTAAATACGAGATAAAACTCACCTTTTCGCATTCAAGCAAAAAATTTAAATTGTATTTTTCTTTTTAAGTGTTCATAAACATTTTTGTTTTTTAAGTAATACTTCAAAGTAGTTTCGAATAATGTATCTATCTATCTATATACAGATAGGTAGAGTCATTATTATTTATACTTTGTTTCACTTATCGTGGTTTAGCGTTGACGGAATCAACGCTAAACCTCACTAAAAAGATCTAATAATACAGTCGTTAGAAACCAAACTGGATTTGAACTTACGTCCTCGTACATATTTTAGGCACAAAATCAACGCCAAAACGAGTAGCGAACGAGCCATCTTCAGGTCGAGCTATAGAGTATAGCGTAGCATGTTATGTATGTTATTGTTCGACGCGTCTATACGCCGTGGACGTTCGATACATACTGGCCACTGGGAACTGGGAATCTCGATAAGTGACTTGACCGCTACTTTTTGTGCGCTTTTTTGCCGAACGACTACGATTTACGCAAAAAATATAGGTAGCCGATAGAATGTTGAAGGTTTTGTGATCAAAAACCCAAAAGATATTTAAATTAGATAAAACTACCTCTTCCCCTCCCAGATTAGCGTGCTTTCAAACTGCATTACTAATATATACCATCGAAAAATGTTCGCTTTTAAGAGTCCACAGTATGCAATTTGGTATTTTGTCATTGTTATTTTTCTCAGTAATTGTTAAAGTTACCACCTTAATATTTGGAGAAATGATACTTCGAACTTTTATCTTGGATTACGTGTTTTAAAAACACGATTAAGTATTTAAAAAATTCTCGATTTTTTTTTGAAAAATACATGTTTTGCACGCATTTTGCTATTTATCTCAGGACGAGCAAACTATTTTTGTTGGGTTTTTGTTTTGAAACCTAGAAGTATTTTTCAATTAAATGTTTTAATTTTTCGACTGGTTATTTCATTAATTGTAATTAGGTATTAAGTTTTGGTTTTTAGTTTTGGCGCTTACGTCGACAAAAATACGTCGCGAGTCTATTGCTCTGTATTTCTCACTCACGAGAAAACAATAATGAACCATCCTGCTCGAACAGGGGCATGAAATCCATATCGTAGCGGCGGCATGGCACACTCAAAATATTTTAGATTCCTACACATCACAACTTTTTCTGACACGAAATCATCATTTTTATCGCTGGCCACTTCTTATCAAAGACATGGTTTAAATTAACGCACTACAGATCGATCCGATGCTCGCTGTCACGTTTCTTCTTCTTACTAAACAGACGAAGAAGAAGAAGAAACGTGACAGCGAGCATCGGATCGATCTGTAGTATGGATTAGTCAAATAAAGAAAAATATTGATGATAAATGCAGCATTTTCAGTAGACCCACGATCGTATCGCTGTCTCTAAAAGGCTTTTGTGTCAACGTGTCTGCTAGAACGCGTGTCATATATTGTTAAAGAATATAAAATTCTGATATCATAATCACTATTCACTGACCTCGTAAATGGTCATACTGGAATAATTTATTGGCACGTCTTCACGAATTTAGACGAGTTGGTTGTCTTGATTTACACTTGTTTTGATTTTAACTTGACTTAAGTTGACCTTATTATATTAAGGGCCTGTTTCACCCCTTGCTGATAAAGTGCCTGATAGCCTATCCACAACTAATCTGATAGATAGCGTTTAAATTTCGTTTTCACAAGTGTCCGTTAAGACAATCTAGCAGATAAAATCTGATTCAAACAGATTTATCTGACAGATATTTAATCTGTTATTAATCCTTCTTTACTTAATTAATCCTATCCTTAATTAATTAATGAGTTTTGTATGAGTTTTTAAAAAATAATTTTCACTTTTTACCTTCGCCAATGATGTTTATAGGGTCATAGTGCTTGTTAAGTGGGTAAGATATACATACATATTATCCTACACCTTGTATGTATATATATATATATATATATATATATATATATATATATATATATATATATATATATATATATATATATATATATATATATATATATATATACGGATAGTGTCGAGTGTGGCTTTATTAACTATTTGGCTGTGGCCTGTGGATCATGAGGTGTCCTGGGGTCAAGCCAAAAACCTATTGGGTATTTTCAGTAGCTGCGTTGGAAAGTTTACGGTTTCTAGGTATTTACAATCTCTCACCGGTCTTGTCGGATTGGCTTTATTAATTATTTGGCTGTGGCCTGTGGATCGTGAGGTGCAAACTTACATGCAAAATTTCAGCTCAATCGAAAACCGGGAAGTGGTCCTAATTCATCTTGCAAGATTTGACCTAAACATACATTGCAAGTTAGATAAAAGCTTGTAAAAATCTGTCAACGATGTCGAGCATACACTTTGACAACAAAGCGCCTTTTGCTTACGTTACCTTTTGCTTGGGATTACTAATGCCTGTCATTTTGTAAACTTTTTAATTTATGTTGACGGATATCAGTACTTAAATACTTTTTTCTTAATACCTTCGGAATTTTAATTATAACTACGAAATTTTAAAGCTAAATCACCGAGAGAAAATGCTTAATTATTATTAAGTTTGATAGATTAATGTTCCATTAAAAGCGATAAAGACTGACATTTATGTTATTTCATTTACAAAGCTGATTAGATAACCTTTTCGCAAAATACCCGAACTAGAGATTTACCTAGTTACATTAGATGTAGATAAAAATCTATAATTTATAATATGTCTGTTCTTAATAGTGTTAGTAAACTTCACAGGTAAACTTTCTGTTTCACTGAGGACCGAAACAATAATCCGACGCGATGCGAACTTGATTTGTCGCAAATAATGTTATTTCAACACCTATTTAAAAAGTACCCTCCCAGGTACCTAGTAGCCTCTCAGACAACTTAACCGACGAAAAATCGACGCCGTGGAAATGTGGTGCTGGAGGCGCCTATTAAGAATGAGTTGGACAGCGCATCGCACAAACGTCTCCATACTCAAAGAGCTGAAAATAGATCAAAGGCTTTCGTCGCTTGTACAACTGCGAATCCTTAAGTCCTTTGGGCAAATCACGATGAAAACTGGTACCATCGAACACCTCGTTGTACAAGGTCGAGTTGAGGGCACACGTCCACGTGATCGTTCCCCTACTGGGTGGACGGATTAAATCCCTTCCGCCACAAATTTATCCGTCTCCGTGTGTTCCCGTGATGCCACCAACAGTAATCCCTGGAAGGAGATCGTAGAGCTGCTGTGAGGAAGGCCAAATGATAACCACGACCACTCTGCCAAGAGTGAACGAATGAGAAGAAGAAGAATTCAAACATTTTTATATTTAGCTTCAATCATTCTCGTTTTAACTGAAAAGTCTAAGCAAAGTTAAAGGATACAGATCTTTGCCAGCGGTGTGGATCTTATCCACATGGCCGTGAAGCCAGCGGGTATCCTGGCGTCGAGATTTTGTCTGATACACTGCCTGATTATGCAGCGCTGTTTTACTCACCTCTCTTTCTCCGTGTGACGTTCTTAATTGCTGAGGGTTGCACACCTTCCTATTATTCACACTATGGTAAGGGTTTTCTTGGGTTAATAAAACGGGTTCCCAGATCGTTCCGGATCCAATTCGAGAAAGAGGTTACGATTTCTCTTCGATTCTCCGAAGCATGGAGGAGGCAAAAGGCGAAGGCCGAATTAGGACCTCATGCAATAAAAAAAATATACATTCTATGAAAAATATTTTATGTATCATTTTTAATAATGTAAGTATTTATAAACTTAATAAATAATTTACTTCATTTTTCCTTGATATAGTGCGAATAATAAATTAATGAAACCTACTTTTAGTTGCAATACTTATGTTATAGTTTTGGATGAACAGTGAACACATATAATTATTAAATGTTATTGAGCAACTTGATCGAGGTATGAGTATCTGTTTGTAAAGGTAGACTTTCAGTTAAGCTACGGCGACAAACAAACACTGTGTCGTACAATCACAATATGTTCGGTGCCGCTCGATGAGGTTTTCTTACATTTTATACAAATTATTGAGCAAGGTCGCGTTTTGCAGACCGCAGTCGCATACTTTTAAAGTCTACTTTAATTTAATACCTGGAATAATCCAGGTAAATTTTAAAATGCCATCAATCTTCAACAAGCGATTTCTGTACATAAGTTATAATACGACTTTTGTTCATCTAATTAAAAATACTTGATACAATCATCTAAAATATTTATTTTGTAAATTCAAAGTTAAATGATTTTGATATTTATTTTTTGATATTTTGATGATATTTGATGATATTTATATTTTCGTATGAGAAAGAAGAGAGAGATAAAAATTACTTACATTTTAAAAATCTTGGTAACTATTACGTATGACATCGCTTATATAAAAGTTTGTTGGTATTTTAAAATTTACTTGTCTATTATTATTTATTGCTGTAAAAATCACTGTCTTAAGTAAACAAAATGTTTAAAAACTAATCTAATATACCTACCGGGAGCCGGTAACATTTAAAGCCTCGCCAAGCGTGATGAATTTTTTTATGTGAATTGATAGGGGAAAGTAGCATAAGTCAATGAGAATGAATGTTCCAAATGCAAAAGAAATTACTACGCTAAGAACACACCAAAACTGATTGGATACAGTGTGTACGTTGCCATAATTCGAATCATGAAACTCGTACCCAAAATCCTGACATTTGCGATGTTTGTGTACTATGCGAAGAGCTACAAGATTTATTACCGAGACTTTTATGATTGTTATGATTTGTTTAATTATAGATTTTCTTTGTTTTTTTACCTTAGAGCTTTTTGAAGTCCAATTTAGCAACCTCGTGGTCCAAGAAATAGAACCAGTTGGCTAAATTTGAATAAAGCTCCAATCTCACAATTTGCTAATTATTGAGTTACCTATTACAATTATGTTGATTAATACTTAATAAATGCAAAGCCTAATAACTGTTCTTTTATTACATTTAGATAAACATTTGTGACAATCTTGAAAAAATATACTTAAAACGCTTAGTATTTGAAAAAAAAATGGTCCAAATTATCAGACTTTCCCCTAGTTAAAAATTGGAAATTTAAATTTGTTTTCAAATTTTTTCGGCTTTTTAATTGAAGCGTAAAAATCCCATTTTAACTAATTTTTAAGTATCGGGGCATGCATAGCATGACGGGGCTTCCAATGTTACCTACCGGCTCCCGGACCACAATGAGTAGTACCACATGTACTATACGAAATGAGATCGTTGTAAATGATGATGATTGAGTTTGACCCACGGGAAAAAATATTCATATACTTAATCTTAGTATTCCATTCTTTACTTTTTCATCAACCGACACATGAACCCAGCTGGACATATTCCGACTTCCACTCGTCTCGGTCTTGTGTCCAGCGGCTCCCTGACTCGTTTGACGGAACGCAACCCACTCAAACTCATCATTGAAAACACCTGTGATATTATCAAAAATACACTTGTAAAAAGTAATCATCTAAGGAAACTATGCTAAATTATACTATCACAGTTAATTTTAAGATTCCAAAGAATCTATCATGTTCTAACACGATTAGAATAGAACTATTCGAATAAACCAAAAAAGAAAATCTACATGACGGATTTTACGTCCAATTTGTCGTAGTCAGATTAGATTTTAAACTATTTTATTGATGAAATAATTTGCTTGTTCATATATTACTTGATATTGTCGTGGATCCACGTGAGGTAATCGTACACCTTGGTGTAAACACTGGGCTTCTTGATACCACATTGCAGCAGACCGAAGCTGCTACATTTTTATACAAATGAAATCAATATGACGGATGTTATGTTCAACTTGGTGTCAAGGTTAAGGTTTTTAAACTATTTTCTTGTTCAAGTAATTTATTTGTTCATTTAGGGCTTGATATTGTCGTTGATCCACGTGAGGTAATCGTACACCTTGGTGTAAACACTGGGCTTCTTGATACCACATTGCAGCAGACCGAAGCTGCTACATTTTTATACAAATGAAATCAATATGACGGATGTTATGTTCAACTTGGTGTTAAGGTTAAGGTTTTTAAACTATTTTCTTGTTCAAGTAATTTGTTTGTTCATTTAGGGCTTGATATTGTCGTTGATCCACGTGAGGTAATCGTACACCTTGGTGTAAACACTGGGCTTCTTGATACCACATTGCAGCAGACCGAAGCTGACTACGCCGACGATTTCGTGAAACTTTTCTTTCTCGTACATCAAAGGGCCGCCGGAATCACCCTTACACGTATCCTTGTCGACTTCACCGCCAGCGCAGATCTGTTGGTTCCATATCAGCGAGCCTTTGACCGTATTAAAAGCGGATTCACATTGCTGAAAAATCAAATAACAGTTATGGTTAGCTATTTATGTCTTAATAATCACGTTGCTGCTTTCTTTCTTTGAAACTTAATAGGGAATATGAGTGTGGTTTAAATTGGACTCAATTTTTTTTCTGTAATCTTTATCGATATTAAATCATACTAAAACCATCCATATTTTGTTCTGTAGTAAAACAACAAGGAACCCTTATAGTTTCGCCAAGTCCGTCCGTCCGTCCGTCTGTCCGTCTGTCCGCGGCTTAGAGCAGAAACTTGTACCTAAAAACTGACTAGAGCTGTAATTTGTCATGATATCTGTCTGCTGTATTTGTCATGTCTATTATACATATTAAACATTTATTATTAATTACACATACACATTTTACAATAAAATCTTGAAAAAAATATTATTATGGGTACCGCCTCTACTCGTAAAGGGAGGATGTTATTTTTTACTCGTCTATTCTATTGTGTAGGGTCTCGCTGGAAAGGTCTTTCAATTTTTCATTTTCATTCAAAAAAAAATATTTTTATGAGTGATATATTTTTTTTATATATAAAAAATATTCCCAATTTAATATCAATAAACAGATACCTAAGGAAGTAGAAAGAAGAATAATGAGCAATTATAGCACAGTGGTTCAGACTGCGGTCTCCTATTCGGTAGGTCGCGGGTTCCAGATATTCCCGCGGGGTTTTCAGATACCTAACTGAAGCATGGGCTCTAATTTGCATTGCTGATGATGATGATGATTATGATGGATCTAGTATAATTTACCTCATGATCGACGTAAGGTAAGCTGGTGTACAGCTTAATTTCGCTGAATGGTTGCGTTTCACTCACAGCGCCCCAACCGGCGACAAAGAACCTCAGGCCCATCGGTGGCGATGTGGTGATATCAGATGTGGGCAAACAGATTGGCCGGATGAATTCTAGAACAAGACATCGAAAATTAAAAGTTAGATTTACGAATCTCCGTTGCTTTGGTGAGCTTGCGCCTTAGATGCCATTTCGAAAGTTGTTGTGAAAAGTGTTGTCGTACCCAGTTGTACCTGCCGAATCTTAGCGCAAGCTTTCCGCTTATTTAGATGGAAGAGAAGAATATGACTCAACACTCACCGTTAAACGTGACCATTTCGGCCAGTCTAAGCAACGCGATGTCGTGAACAAACTGCACGATCTTCTGCGTATTGTATTCTGGGTGGGCGACAGCTGACTCCACGGGTACTCTCACGGCACCAGATGTACAGTCTTCACCGCCGCCCTCTACTGGAGCACAGTCTTTGCCACTGTTCGTCGTGTTGTATTCACCGAGAAGGACAGCTACCCTGCAAATCAACAGTTAATTACATTTTAAAATCTACCTACTAGCTCGTACCTGCGAACACTATCCACGAATCGTCTCCAATATGCAAGCTATCTTCGTGCCAAGTTTCAGCTCAATCAAGCAACAACGCACTAAGGACGAACAGACAAACATTGAAGTTTATCATACTATTCTACTGAGAGCCTAAATGTTTACCTACCCACAATATTAATCCACAATTAACACATTCAAATTCCTCCCAGCTAAGGTTAATTAGGTAGATTACTCCTGCATTATTAGGAATGAGAGAATCCTGATTTAATACATAGGTAGGTATAATAATATAATATGCATTGCAATGGAACAGAATAATTGAAAAAAAAAAACGAACAGCAGCAACCCAAAAATGTATCAAAAAACCTGCTCTGATGCCTGTGTAATGCAAAAAAAAAAAACATGATTTCAGAGCCTAAAGTCTGTTCACGTGTACAAACCTGCTCAAAAGTGATGCGTAATTTGATGATTCTATTCTATTCTATTCTAAAACGCACCTGGGTATAAAGACACGTATCAAATTTGAGGAAACTGAGAGCAATTACAACAATAATTATCGTAAATTGTATTCGAAAAAACCTTTTAGTAATTAACCTGCTCATAAAAATTATAATAGGGTATTTGACTATAATAAAAATATCGTTTCAACTGGTGTCATCCTAAAAGATTATTATCTAAAAACATTATTCCATACGACAAAACTAAAAAATAAAGCTTTATTTAATTAGAAAACATTAAATAAAATTGCTATAATTCTGGCCATGGTCACGTGATCGAAAACGTTCCGTGATCTCGAATGACGTCACAGTCCAAACCACCTATGGAATTCTCATTTTGTCAATACATTTCGACGTGTTTGTGCGGCGTAATAGGCTAATTTCGTCTGTTTTTCATCGTTACTATTTTATTAAATACCAAATAGTATGCGACACGCGGCCTAAACACATATTATAAAATTGTCATTGTTTGAAATGTGAACTGTTACGTCATGAGAGCAAATGGAACGTTTCGGCGGCAATTTATTTTTTTGAATTTATTTCTCGATTTTTATGAAAAATAATGAAAATTATGCCGAAATATATGTTTCGTTAGCTTCAGCATAGCATTATTAACAATTTAAGATGATTTTCTAAAAGTAGTCAAATAGCCTATTTAACTGCGAGTAGCTACGACTTTGTCCGTACAGCTTAAGGGTTTTTGATTCGCGCGGATTTCTTTAAATTTTCCGGGATAAAATATAGCCTATGTGCTATTTTGATGTAAGTATAAGCTATTATAGTACAATGTGAAGTTTCATCAAAATAAATCCAATAGTTTTGGCGCATCCATCCATCCATCGTCACAAACTTTCGCATTTATAATATTTATAGGATTTAATTACATTGACATGAACGGCTTACACAACAGTCGTCATAATTGTGTAAACGATACACCGTAGTACGGTCTACAGTAAGGTTATCGGTAGAATTTACGTAGTACCTACATAGATAATTTTTGTTTCCTCTTAAATTATAATTAACAGCATTTGTTTTATTCAAATTCATTTATTTGCTCAGATTGGGTAATAACAATATCTTAAATAATAATTTATAACGCTTCAATATGCCACTGAGTAGCATGCAAATGAAAATATAAATATATTACATTACTTAATACTTATTTCATTAAATTACAATTCCTATATCGTCAATGCACATATCTATCAACTATCACATTGTTCCTACTTCCAAGCAACCCGATGTTAATACATTGTGTCATTCTATGGTTATTTACAAAGGTTATTTATTATAGTCAAATATTAAAACTTAAAAAGACGTTTAACTAAGGAATAATTATTTAAGTGTTTCTATCGTCAAGAAATTTCATAATTGAGTAATACGATTTATTAACAAAAAATGTCTAATGATTTTTAAAATTACTCATATTTGGTACTTTTATGTCATTTAATATTTTATTAATCATTTGATATTTTACTATAAATACGAGTATTAATTGAGACACAGAATATGCTTTTCCGCATTTTTGCGATTTTTGAAGGTCGAGCCCGTAACCTTAACGTGTACCACTGTTGTTCATGTCTTTGAACAACGAAATGTTGCCGTGGACAAAAACAGCTGTCTTATAAATCAGTTATAATATATGAAAAGAGAGGGGAGCGTTAAAATTTGAAGCTCTTTGAATTGTGGCTTACAGCTGTCTGTCCAATGCAGATTCCGAATTGCTCTTTTACACCTTTTTTGAGCTTTTAATACTTTTCCCGTTCAACAGAATTTCCCCAGAATAAAATGCCATACTTGAGCGTGGATTCTACATATTCGAAATAAGCTGTGCGCAGTGTGTTTAAGTTAGCTCTTTTATTGAGCTTGTATAGGGCATAGGAGAATTTATATAATTTTGTACACACGCTATCGACTTGTGGCCTCCAATTTAATTGGTTATCTACAATTATTTCTAAGAATTTTGTCTCGTCTATTTTATTTATTTGTGTTTCCATATAATTTATATGTATTTAAATTTGTCGTACCGAGAAATCCCCAATTTAATTCCATTCTCTTGGTCTTTTCAAAGTTAATATTTAAATTATTATTTTTAAGCCAATCAATTATTAGCACTATGGACTTATTCATTTCAGTTTCGCGGTTTTGTATATTTTTCCCTTCGCATATTACAGTGCAATCGTCCGCAAAGAGGATCATAGATTGAGATATCACTGATGGAAGATCTTAATATACAGTAAAATTAACAAAGGACCTAAAACACTACCTTGTGGAACTCCGTATTCTACAAGCCTGGATGTTGATTGATAAGTTTTTTCTGCTAAATAATTTTGACAAATTTTACTTATTTCTTTGATTTGTGATCTTCCATTAAGATACGACTCGAAAAGATCCAACACGGTGTACCCCTCACCCCATACTAATATATTTTTTTTAAGTAAAACTTTGTGATCCACAAAATCAAATGCCTTAGTCATATCCATGTACAAAGCAGCTACTGCTCATGTCATAACTTTATTTAGGAGTTCGTAAATCGCCATGTTTATCGAATTATTTTTCCTAAATCCTTTTTGCTCTTGTAGGTACAAGAATAGAGGTCTCTTCAGCATAATTGTAGACGTTTATAGAATAACTTTTCAAAAATTTTGGCAAATATTGTAGTTAAAACGAACAACAACGAAGTTAGAAAATTTAAACAACTAACATCACATCTATCGTTTTTTTTTAAATAAAGGCTTGACTACAGATATTTTTAGAGGTTTAGGAAACTTCCCATGTTTATTGTTTAACTCAAGCTTTTATTTTTATTGATATCAAATGCGTAAACACATTTTTTATATTCTATAGGGAGTAGGGATAAAAGAAAATTACTGGTTTTTCGTATAATTGCGTTCAAAGTAGTTATTAGGCGAATCAGTCTTTAATTAATTGAGGAATTCTTCAGAATGTGTGACAGGATTGACCAGTTTGCATTTTACAAGTTTCCTTTGCCTACCTACTGGCAAAATATTTACCTAATTTGTTCGAGAGACATGAATCAAATCGAGACATACACATAAAGTGTATTAAAAATCGGCCAAGTGCGAGTCGGGCCTCGCTCTTTTAGGGTACCGTTAAAAAAAAATTAAATAAAAATATTTCCATGTACCCATGGAAATATTTTAATTTAATTTTTTTAATTTAATTTAATTTTTATTATTTGTTGTTATAGCGGCAATAGAAATACATAATATGTGAAAATTTCATCTGTCTATCTATTACGGTTTACGAGATACAGCCCGCTGACAGACGGACGGACGGACGGACGGACGGACAGCGTAGGCTTAGTAATAGGGTCCCGTTGGTACCCTTTGGGTACGGAACCCTAAAAAGGGTATTTTGTGCGTTATTATGGGTTATTCACCTGAAGCGGTGGTTTGTAAAAATTAGTATTTATTAATTTAGTTATTTATTTAATGGATGACAAATTGTATGTAATATCTCGCTTGCTGGTCGATGACGTTCTACAAAAAGTATAGAAATGATTTTGCCGTAAGACGTAAGGAAAAAAGTTAATGAGGAAAAATCAGAGAAAGATCGACAATTTTGCAGTTTTCTCCCCTCCTCCTTCAGCACAGGGTCCTCGAGGTCCAAAACTTGAGAAAATGACAATTAACCATCCCTGAACAACATCCTAAAGTTTCATTAACTTCTGACCTTTTTCCACCAAACCCTACTTTATCCTACCTGTCGACTGGGCTATATAGAGACGGCTATGGTTACATTCAACAAAAATCGCCTTACAAAATGTTGGTATTAAATTAGAGATAAAATAATTAAATTCTTCTATCTCTTTTAACTGTATTTTTCTATATATTTAATTGTTTATTTTCGTGAAACGTTATTTCGAAGATAACGAATGCCTCATGTATAAAATTACTGAATATTTTGGCAGATAAGAGGGAATTGGTTAACCCACACGCAACTGCACATACTCAGCTAAGCCTATAAACCCTCCCGTAGTGGAGTGAAAAGATAGGTTCATACGTACACTCCTCGAGGTCTATTTGATTTGTTAAGGATACAGTGCGCTGCAGTGAGCACGTATTTGTTGCTTATCAAAGATCCTCCGCAAAGCTGTGGCCTGGTGTACTCGAGCAGAGCCAGCCATGGGTACTGGTCTATAGCTGTCTCGGTACCACCTGAAATCAGAAAGTTTACATCATTTAACTTGATATATCTTCCTGAATCCTAACGAAACAGTGCTCCTTAATTCAATTACTTTTTACTGAATGCGTTTTTTGTTTTCAATTAGACTTTTCTACGAAGAGGAGAAAAGTAAGAAATTTAAAATCATGCCCTTCGACATTCAAGATTTCAAGACGTCATTGCCTTGACAAGCATTACCACAGTAAAAAATACAATTTTTTTTTGTCAACGGTACAGTATGACGCTACTTTGTAAAAGTCGTCGACTACCAACTTGAAGCGGACTCTTCTCTCAGAGAAGGATTATTATAGCCCATAACAACGCGGCCCAACGCGAGAAAAGAGAGATCATAAACAAGCTTACCAATCACTTTATTCCCACTGAAGCTCTCCGTTCCGCAGCATTCGCTTCCTGGAATAGGTGGTATCGCTGACGGTGGACACGTGCCAAATCTCGTTGCGGAACTTGGAGCTATATTCATGTCACAGCATACGTAGTTCGCCCCTGGTGTGGGTCCCATGCATCTGAAGATTGACGAAGTATTCAAGTAAATGAAACTAGCTGATTAAACAACCCGTGAGAAACTCCTTAATATTCCGGGATAATTTATATGTCGCAGGGAAATGACAGAAACTGAGATTTGATCAAATCCCGGGAGATGTTAAAATAACGATTTTATTTTGACATTTCCATGGAGAATCAAGTGATTTGTTCATATCACTAAGTGTTTTAGTGGGAAGATGAAATAAACGAGCCTTAACCGTTGATTTACGGGAGAGGGGCTGTGACCCATGCTCTGGGGCCTACCTTGTCAATCGCCATTCAAGGTGAAATCCCAGGAGGTATGCGATGGTCTTTTGAATAGGTTTTTTTTGTACCTAAGTACTAATCAAAAAATTATTTAATTTAGATTTTAGTTTATTTTATCCTATGTTCTTACTCTAAATGCAAACTATCCACCTTGTTAAATATCGAAATTGGTTCAGCGTGAAGGGTGAGAAGTAGAACTAACAGACAGAAAGAGTTTTTATAATATTAGTAATAACTGATTCATCTTGCATTACTTATAGTCTGACACATACTTCTCGACAGCTCTATGGGGTTTATTTTAAAGAATTAAGTAACGTTTATCGTCAGTTGAATTAAATATGTTATCTATAAAAATTATGTGCATCGGCTATCGAGGCAGCTATATCCTAACCAGAAACCTCTGGTGCAGATGATGTGAATATACAATAAAAAAGAGAACTGAAGTGGAGGGGAGCAGAGCAGAGATGACACTTGCGTGTTTCGATCAATCAGGTTATTTAGAGATGATGTGATAAGTCATCTACTTCAAATCTGATTGATCTGCTAAACAATATAATCTTCGCTCCGCTCTGCTTCAGTAGACAGGTACGCAAACTACAAGTACAATATATAGTTGAACGCAAAATTATCGTTTGCATATTACTTTGCTCTTTGTAGACAGTTTTCATTTTCTTATTGTTCTCGTAAATGATGGTGGAAAACCTTCAATGACTCACATAATTGTGTAATTGAATGATAAACGAACAAACCAATCAACCAACAAACAGCTTAACTTTAAATAAAAATTGGAGAATATTTTTGCACCTTGTAGGCTTGTGTTGCACACAAAGATTACTTTCCCGCTAAGTACTTTCACAAACCTGTTAGACTCCAAAGATGAGAACGGTATTTTAGCCAAATCATTGTGGTTTATCCATGTAGAGCGCAGTATGTATGTATATTTTTTTAGGGTTCCGTACCCAAAGGGTACCAACGGGACCCTATTACTAAGCCTACGCTGTCCGTCCGTCCGTTCGTCCGTCCGTCCGTCCGTCCGTCCGTCCGTCTGTCAGCGGGCTGTATCTCGTAAACCGTAATAGATAGACAGATGAAATTTTCACATATTATGTATTTCTATTGCCGCTATAACAACAAATAATAAAAATTAAATTAAATTAAAAAAATTAAATTAAAATGGGTAGGTGGGTAGATGGAAATCTTTTAATTTAATTTTTTTAACGGAACCCTAAAAGAGCGAGGCCCGACTCGCACTTGGCCGATTTTTTATTTGTTAATTATCAACTAAGAGGAATATACAAAAATGTTCTTATTAGCACACGAGAAACCACTTAGGTTTAAATTGTGAGCTATAAGCCGATTTTGTTAAACACAAATACCTATAATAACATTAACAAACCAAAACAAACATAAAAACATAATAAATAGTTTAAGTAAAGGAATCTGGTTTTAAGCCTATGGGATTTCATTCATCATTAATCTCAACCTATCGCCGGCCCACTATTGAGCACAAATCTTCTCTCCAATGAGAAGGACTCCGGCCGTTGTTTACCACTGGCTAAGAGCGGATTGGCAGAGTTCGCACACCATTAGTAACATCACTGAGAATTCTCAGGGATGCTGATTTTGTAACGATGTTTTCATTCACCGTAAGTAGACAAAGCAATATATGGGTTCCGAGGATGCCGAAGATCTAGCCCAGACCTCCGAACAAGGACAAACGTTTAAAAACTGTAACCCGACTACTGAAAATTGGATGTAACCCCCGTCATATTGAATTTGTTCGTTTATAATAAAAAAATCATTTTAACGGACTTCAAAATAGGAGGAGGTTCTCCATTCGTCGGAATCTTTTTATTTTTATGTACTCGTATACTTGCCAGTTGGTCCCATTTAAACTTTATCGAAATCGGGCGAGCGGTTTTTAAAATATCAACAATAAATTATATACTTTGTAGTGGCATGGGCGGTTAAAGTCGGTTTTTTAAAAATATTTTTTTACATTAAATTATTAAAAAACCGACTTCGAACACCCGCGCCACTACAAAGTATATATTATTGTACAAAGTATATAATTGAGAACCTCCTCCTTTTTTGAAGTCGGTAAAAAGTAGCCTACGCCATCCGGACCACCATTACGAATTGATGACATGACAATGACTTACTTACTATGTAACTTACATACATGCGTAGATTGCTAAAATCAGAACCGTTCCTTTTGGCTTTGCCGTATTCGGGTAAAAAGAAGCCAAAAGTATAACCACTAGGCTATCACCGCTGGCTATTGCTATGGAATTTACATCTATCTTATGCATCAACCAACAATCTAAGTAAGTAAGTATTCAGTATAACCGATAAATAGGTACAGGTATACCGATCAATGGTATAACTATTTACGTAATAGTACCTACGTTTATGGTATAACCAGAATGAAATCGAATAGTTAATAACCAAATTAAAGTAGTTACATAATTATAGAGGCGAGATTTAGAGTCAGATAGTCTTGGCCTATGACTATGGAAACTTCCAAAGTAAAGCTAGTTTGGAAAAAACCTCGAAATTTACCTTGATCGTTGGAAATAGTCCAAACTTTGTGCGGATCTCGTCGCCAACATTTTTATTATTTGAGTACATGATTGCAAGGGCAAACACGAACCAAACTTGCCCTCTACCGTGACACAGGCATCCGATGGTGTTGGTGATACAGTAGTTGTAGTTTTTGACGGGCAGCACACCTGCAAAAAGGTGCTTAAAGGAAACTGGAAGCTTAACAGTCTCCCGTTAGCTCAAGTAAACACTCGAGTTTCCATGAAAACATAGCATAAACATAGCTTTGCATTGATTTAAACTTTAAAGTTTCACTTGTTCAACAATTTAACTAAACAGCTGTAGTGGTGGAATAAGAGGATTTAAAAACAATATGTTTGATTGAACTTTGCAAATAATCTAATTTCAAACCACAGTATGAATACATATATAGAAAGTAAGTACCACAACCGAAGAAATACAGTTATAGCTATTACCTTAGGAACAGGTCCCGCAGATCCTACCTTAGGAACATTGTCCTCAAATCCGCAGTGATACTTTTTAAGTTTCTCCCTTGACTTGGTAATGAGCGGTATGAGTTCTTCGCACTTATTCAGCAATATACACTGGCCTTCTTCTTGCTTTGGTGTGTAGCAGGCATCCTCGTCATAAAAACCTTAAGAAAAAAGTTTTAAATAACCAACGATTTCTAGATAATTTTATCTTCGACAATTGGGACTTGTCGACAGTGTTGTTAAATACCTAATGGGACTGATAATTTCTATTTTTCGCAAACTATGATTTAAGCAGATTTAGATCCTGGAAAAGCTAATAGATATTAGTTAAAAGTTAAAATTTTCTTCGACAGTTTAGAAATTGATACAAATCCAAGAATTTTCTCTAAAATGGTTGATTATGATCGGTTTGACGACTTGAGTTTGGGCATTTAGAAGTTATTAATCGTAACAAGTGTAAATTAAAATTTTATTTTTAAAAAACAAGCTTTTAGTAGCTGTATACATCGTCAGACCTAGATATCATCTAGGACCAGAGTATCTTTACTGAGTTCCTATGACCAACTTCCAGCTCTATCATCAGATCAGACCCTGGTAACCATCTAAAAACAAAGTACTCGTCAAGACGAATCAAACGAGCCGAAACTCGATGGGGTTGCGTCGTTTCATTACAGAGTTCCTATGACCACCTTCCAGCTCCGTCATCAGATCAGCACCATGTCATCATAATATTGCATTGTCACGCGATTTACACATGTATGCAAAATTTCAGCTCAATCGCTAACCGGGAAGCGGATCAAATTTAATTTGCAAGATTTGATGACAAACATCGGGACAGGTGAAACTAAAAAAAAGCTTGTAATAAATAATAATGACATTTATATGCTAATTTTAATGTGATTCACCAATTTTGCGTACCTATTCTTGTTCTAGGTATTACGAGGAATGAAAGATTCAAAGAAATCGAAAACGGGGATTTCTATTCCTCCTGTTTTCACATGCATAGTCACGAATGTCATTCTGCGGTCTAAGGTCTTCTGATCTTTTTTCATCTCTCATTTTTCATCTTTTCTCTAATAAGTACAAAGACGCTATACCCGTATGTCTGTTTATAAACTTTTTTTGTGTAACGATATTGATACTTTTTTTACACTACCTTTTAGAGAATTTCTTCCGGAAGTTCCATTCAGAGAAATACGTATGTTTCATTATAAAGTCATAAAAATATTTTCGGGTGCTACATTACTAATGCTACCTTTAAGCTTTATAGGTACATCTCATGAGATACAAGGAGTAACTAATAAGGCTACATTTTATCCTGAAAATAACTCGGGTTCCTTCATAGAAAGACAAAAATTTAATATAAGCAGATGAAGACGAAGAAGTTAATGACTACGAAAGTGTGCTAGTTTGTTGCTCTGTCCTTCAATAACGCAGCAATAGAGCAAATTATCAGCAGCATTTTTTGCATGGCTATAGGGAAAGAAAAGAGAGTGACAAAAGGAATATACATGATACTTTTTATCCAGACAAAATGTAGGGCTATTGTGGGATTAACAAGGATAAAAGTTTAAAAACTTTTTAACTAAATCCGACTATGGAAAATTGAATGACTCAGACAAAAGCTTGTACAAAACAGATCTGCAAAATAAATACTTTTTGTTTTGATTGTGTAATTTACTTAACTACCTCTTTTATACTTTTCGACCGAGCGAAGCGAAGGTCTTTGAGTCTACTTGAGTGAATTTGCACTTGTCCGTCCGTCCGTCCGTCCGTCCGTCCGTCCGTCTGTCAGAGCCTTATAACTTCTGAATTACTGAACGAAATTACTTCAATTTTAGATATAATATGTAAACCGATGGCCTCCAGCCGAAAATGGCTTAAAAAGTTATAAAAATCTTTATTTCAGGGGGGCTCTCATAGAAGCGAATGCGAAGAAAAAAAAAAAATTTTGCGTTTCATAGGTTTACAGTACCTCATTTTAAAGATAATTTGGAACAGAGTACAAAAGTATTTTTTTTTAATTTTTTTTCCTAAAATTGACGAAATGGGGGGCTTTCAAAGTGGAGATTATATTTGACCTCAGAACGGAATAACCATTGAAAGCTGGGGCTTGAAAGTTTTACAATTTTAGCGTAATATCATGTACTTGAACAACAAATACTAAAATTAGATAAATGTAATAGGGAAACTAAATTATTTAACTTTTAATGAGCAGCAACAACAGAACTTCACAATGATGTCAATAGATGGCGCTCTCATCTCATATAGCAAATGCAGCTTTATGTAACATACCTATCAATTAAGATTATTATTTAGTCATTTAGCAAACATCAATAAAACTTCACGTTGCAGTTTGTTTTTACATATTTCTGATCGTGTCAATAGTTGACGCTGTGTACAAGTAATTTAATTTGAATGTTCCAAAAAACTATACCTAAGTTTGATTGAGGCCTTGAGGATTTCACTATAACAGTTCCCTAACCTTTACGGGCTACCTATGTTAAGTTAGTTGACACTTTCTGTCAACTTTGTTATTACGAACCTCTACGGGACAACTAAAGGTGAAAATGACATTGGGATGTTAGAATTGTATTTAGGGGCTACCTATGTAAAGAGACTTCTACAAATGGGATGATTTAGGTATGGTTGGTGAAAACGGGCATAATAATAATGTCAATTTTGATCGTCAATTATGGGAAACCGTTACCGCGAGGTCTCAGTTCGGGGCGAACCACTAGTAATATAATATGTAATTAAACACCAAGATTATCATTAGCAATGTCGATAATCTATCTTCTATCTATCTACTAATATATAAAATACTCGTGTCACAATGTTAGTTACCTTACTCCTCCGAAACGGGTGGACCGATTTTTATGAAATTTTGTGTGCATATCGGGTAGGTCTGAGAATCGGCCAACATCTATTTTTCATACCCCTAAATGATAAGGGGTACTAAATATTTTTTCTGGCGGTACGTAACTACGTCTACGTAACTACGCTGGGTCAGCTAGTAACTGTGTGAAAGTTACGCTCATACTTTTTCGCACAGTCAACACAATGTCTCGTTTTACTTACCTACTCTTTAAAGGTCTTAGATGGACTATCTATAGTGGATTCAAGTTGTTAAAGCAACAGGTAAATGTGATGAAACGTACCTGCCTGGCCGTGTACGATGCATATCACAAACGTCATATAAAACACAATTTTTAATAAAGTATACATCTTCGCAATTAACGTCCTTTGCGCGCGAAGTCAACACGTCACTGAGTAAAATGTAAATGAGTACTGGCCACTGGGTACTGACGTCTGACTTACGGAGTCCGACACGAGCTGTCTTGAAGCAAATGTCTTGTCTTTGCAAATGGCACTCGTTACCTTGTATCAATGTTAGGGTAATTTCATACTGGAGACTTTTTGTTTCTAGACAATATTTACGGCCGGTAGCGCATTGGCGATTACTTTGATGCTGTTTTTCGGACGCGGTGTTTTATTTTTTTCTTCTACAAGTTAGCCCTTGACTGCGATTTCACCTGGTGGATAGTGAATTTATTTAACCCATTCTCTTATTCGGTTTCTAGTTCTACGCGGCATCTTATCTGAATGCTAAATCTGACGGCAACATTTTGACACGGCTGAAGCGAATGAGGCAATTCAGACATTACATTAAATTCCCAAAAATGATCCCGGGAAACAAATCAGAGACCACACTAATAAGACCACAGTCCGTACTACTGCGCCAGGGATCAAGTGTTACCATTAGATGGTTCACCTGCACGTTGCTCCCTATTTATTTCTATTTCTATATATATATATAAAAGAAAGTCGTGTTAGTTACACTATTTATAACTCAAGAACGGCTGAACCGATTTTGCTGAAAATTGGTGGGGAGGTAGCTTAGAACCAGGAGACGGACATAGGATACTTTTTAATATTATAAATGCGAAAGTGTGTTTGCATGTTGGTTTGTTTTTCAATCAAGTAGCAAAAACGCTACGGATCGACGTGATTTTTTGCATGGGTATAGTTGAGAACCTGGAGGGTGACAGTGACAAAGGCTAAGTTTTGTCCGGGAAAATCAAAGAGTTCCCGCGGGATTTTAAAAATGAAATCCACGCGGACGAAGTCGCGGGCATCAGCTAGTACTTATATAAAAAAATGTTGTTATTTGAATTCTGAACTTGAAAACTTCACTCGGAAAAGAAAGTAAAAGAATGAGAAGCTTGTATCCAAATAAAAAAAGATTTATCACATGCTTTCTTCAATCCCAATGAGTGGCAATGAGAGTTTCAAACTTTTGAAACAATTTTAAAAATAAGAAAAGCAATGACACTGAAATTATTTTTCATTTTACTTATAGTTTTAGTTTAAAGACAAGTCGTTAGTGTGACTATGCACATATTTACCCAAGCTCTACGCGTGTGAATTAATACATATATGTTTGTATTAAGTTTTTTAACGTGATACGTAAGTACGTACATTGTTTTTCGTCACGAATTTACGTTCATTTCAATTATTCATATCGTAGCTTCTGCATACCCTATATCGCGTGGGTAATTATCATTATCGTGTAATATAAATATAATATTGCAATAATTGGCAATATCGTATAGGGAAACGTTTGCCTCTCATTTATTTATTAGATCGTTCTTCGATTGTAAAAAATAAGAAACTTTAAATACTTACTTAAATTTAGATAAATTGAAATAGTGCAGTAAAATGAGAGAAGACATTTTTGGCCTTGAGATCTTCTGGCTGGTGAATATGGATACACGCAGATCCTGCTTCTTTTTGCCTTCTGTATAGTTTTAAGATAATTTTGTACGATAGAAGACGTGGAATAAAAAAAAATACGGTGTTTAGCACATTGCGCTGGCATTCGATTCATTCATTCAATTCAATAAACATACATACATTATTATATTTTTACCCTTCTATTGATATATTATAATATGCAATATGAAAATCAAGTGTACAATATAATATTATCTCGCGGTTAAGTTCCCCATTATCTCAAACCGCCTCTGCCGACTGCCCTCTCTATTACCACGACAGTAGGTAGGGAGGGTAGGGATTCACACTGATAACCTCAGAGAGATATTTTATCGGTAGAGGTCCTAAATTAATGAAACGATGATTATATGTTTACTAAAGTTTATTAACGTTTTTAGACGTTTGACAATATCACAATGTCGTTCATTATCTTAAAATTAGTTTTTATGAAGAAGTAACGCTTCCTATCCAAGGTATATAGGAGTAAACTCTGGTGTAGACGCTGGGAACACCTTCTCTACCGCAAGGCACCGGCCCGAAGCTCACTATACCCTCTAAGGAATATCGACCATTTTGTTCGGACATCAAAGGACCCCCGCCATCGCCCCGGCAGGAGTCGAGGCCTTTCTCGCCGCCTGCGCAGATATGATTGTCGCCGATTTTTGATGACAATTCGTTTAATTTTGACTTGTAGATTTCTTGACATCTCTGGAAATAAAATCAGTTGAGTTTTAAAGCAGTTATTTTTTTGGCCAAATTACGTATCTTATCACAAAGGTGCTGTACCGAGATAGGTGAGAGCTGTCAAACTTTTATTGTTCTATACCATGCTTATCGCCCGAATTTGTTAAATAAGCGTTAATGATTGGAATTCAATTTTTGTTCGCCGTTTTTGGGTTGGACTTAATATTCAATATGATGTTATTTCGAAATCTTCTTTCGAACGGATACTTTGATCTACTTATATACGGAGGAGTAACATCATGCCTAGGTATATCTAAGAGCACGTTGTATGCATGCGGCCTTCGTCAAAATTTTTAGCATTGAAAAATTCATTGCTTGCGGCGCGGCGCCTGCTTATTGCCTTGCCTAATGCTTATGGTTGAAATATGTTTTATAGAAAATGAGGTGCTTTACCTTCAATGGTACGTAAGGAAGTTCGACGTAATGTTTGACTACATCGTCCTCTTGCGTGCTGCTGGGTCCGCTGCCCCAGCCAGCGTTGATGAGTCTTAACCCGTCGGGTGGTAATGCTGTAATGTCCGATGATGGCAGGCAGATCGGGCGAATGAATTCTGAAAATTAGGTGACCATTAATTAACTATATGGACACACGGACATCATTAAGACGGACAAAATTAAGGGATCTCGTATACTATTCGAAATAGAAATTGCGACCCCACGAATAGGGGACCGCAGTCCGCACCTCTGACTTTTCGGAATTATGTGTGTTTAAGCAATTGAATATCACATGCTTTAACGGTGTAGGAAAATGCTGTAATAGTTTTTCAAGTTCAAATTCAAGTAGGTACAAGCAAAGATTTTTTAAACGATATCGTAAGAGGTGCATTAATAAAATGAATAATTTAAAAAGTGAAATTAAAGTAAAATGAACCGAAATGGGATCTGCTTTTCGATTACATCTTCTCGCATGTATAAAAAGTTGATTAGTAAAAATATTTATTTTTTCTTACCATTATAAGGTACTCTTTCAGCAAGTTTAATAATAGCGATGTCATGCCCATGGAAATTCGGTCGTGCGAAATCTGGATGAGCTACCACCGACCCTATAGGTATGGTAATGGCACCACCGTTGCATATTTTCTTGCCCTTTATGTTGAGGCAATCAGGGCCTGAGTGCGTTTTGTTGAATTCTCCAAGACGAACATTTTTCCTGTAACACAAATCAAAAACAGTTAGTCATCAAAACGACGGAAAAGGATGTAAGTATACTTACCTAATATTTTTGTGAGCGGCCTACTTTTTTTTAAGTTGTGTTTCTTTGTATTTTATGTGTATATATGTTGGATAAGGAAAAGCGAACCGTATTTTTAATGTATAAACTTTTTTGACGTACCTATACAAAAATTTACTTAAGTATAATACGGATTTAGATTTTTTTAAATCCGTGGTAACCCAACCCTTTTTTAGCACTTTTTTCCCTCTATGTGAATTAGCTTGTCCCTTTCCGGAATGCAAAGCTATTGGATAAGGAAAAGCGAGCCGTATTTTTAAAGTATAAACGTTTTGACGTATAAATTTACTTAAGTATAATACGGATTTAGATTTTTTTTAAATCCGTAAGTAGTAAAGTTTTAAGTCCGCAAAATATATCCTGTAGAATACCGACAGACAGGAAACCTTGCGCCGATGTTTCAGACTTTGAAGTTTGGAGTTAATTAGCGATTCGTTGCCAATGAGTCTTCTGGCGCGTCTATCCACCGAATCCAATGCAGCAAGCTGGTACTTGGTAGAGCCGTTCTATAAATGGCTGCAGTAAAATACTCCATGTACGATCGAACTTGTGCTTGATACAATGTAACAAGCTGTTCCGACGTAAAGTAGTATGTTTATAATATAATATGGCAGGTATGCAAACTTACGGGGCATGATAAAGACACTGAGCTGCAGTTAGCACGTGACGGGAACTTATAAGGACGCCTGTACACGTTATCCTGCCTGCATTGTGTTCAATGAGCGCAAGCCAAGGGAACTGGTTCAAAGCTGCATTTCCACCTGTAAATAATATTATTTGTATTAGGTATTGTAAATTGTTAATTGGAATACCTACAGGTTTTGGATTGAAAAAGATTTATGTGTCTCTCAGTGTCTATATTTTTGTAAGGATTAAGATACGCGCTGGTAAGCCCAAACCTAAATTACTTGTATCGATTGACGAAAATTTTAGTATATGAGGACGTGAATATTGGTCTCCGAAAGATCCTAAATTGGATCAGTCATAGTGGCTCGATTACACCACAACAGCTAATCCCCGTGTTTGTAATTTTTTTTGCTTTTCCTTGGCAATAAACCACTGAGATACAGAATAGGGCTACTGTTGGGCTGCGGTACTACTCTCATTTATGTTTTCGTATCACAATTATAATATTGTCGATGTTTGCTACCCATTTCTAGGGTGGCCTTGCCTGTCACATTATTTTGGTCATGACGTACTCCGATCATTCATCGTGCCTATATTTGTCGAAAAGGTGAAGATTTATTTTCTTGTCCCAATACCTTAAGGTAGTATTAAAATCGTGGAATATACTTTCTGAAACATAAAACTTCTGAACGAAAGAGCACTGGAAAAACCTAAACAGCATAAAAGATTGTAAATGATTTACAATCTTGCTAAGGCCTACAAGCAAAAAATGGGAAATCTTATACCCCCTTTTTACCCTAACTAAACCACAGAATACATAATGTTCATACATTATACTACAGGTACAGAAGATTCACTCCGCAAAATCATTTAAGTAAATAAATAGTGACTCTTGCTGCCACACAATAAAGTGCAATTCAGTTCGCACAGCGTTAAATACCTACAATCATATTCATCTAGAAGCTGCCTCTGTTTCTATCGCGTAACTCTTATCCCTTCGGACTACGTTATTCTATTGAATTGACTCGTCGCGACGGGGTGGGACGATGTTGGGTAGGTATCTATCCGGATTCCGGATAAAGATACAAGTATTCATATCTTTATATACATAAAATACGCAGTGCGCCTGGTCTACCTAAAGCAGCAGACTAAAATGAACAGGATTTCACTTTTCAGTCTGATGAAGTGACCGTAAAATGTAATCGTTCAACAAAATTTGTACTTGTCTCTCGGTTGTCATCGGCCTTATCAATGCCACAGCACTCCGTAGACGGATCAGGAAGGTTGTCTGTTTGTCCACAGGCGTCTGAAACAATATTATTTATATTAGGATGTAAAGTAAAATAGAACACCTACACAGTTGTACAGTGTACACATCAATTTCATTTAATTATAATGTATTTATTATACGAGTAAATCGTAGATTTTAGTTTTAGTAGCTTTAGTAGTAGTTCCATCGTAATTTTTCACAATATGTCCAGTTGGATTCTCGTTCGATTATATAAACTTTACAAAAACTACTAACTTTAAAAGTCATCCGGTCATAAATACAATTCTAAGTGACACGGCGTCGTGCAAACCTGTTGGTATTTATAAAAACGTTAGATCTGGTATAACATAAGAGCTGATGATGAATAACGACCATACATTATCCTGTTAACTTGTTACCTATATAAATACTTATAATATTGTAATATAATATCCTAATGTTGATACTATTTGGTATTTAAATGACTTCCAATATCGATCGTGCAACGGCAACACTGTCCTTAATTAAATTGATGATTCGGCGAGCGTATACTGAGAAGATGATAATATTATTGGTAACCCCGTTTCTGATTGATGAGATGAGTATGACGGGAGCATTTAAGTAGTTATACGACAGCTTTCATAAAGCCTCCTAGTTTACTATAGGATGAGAAGCAAGCGTTGTATACCGGATATACAATTAGCAATAAGACCAAGCAACCAAGCTAAGAACACACGACAAAAATACGCTACACTACATGACATCAGAAAATGTTGATGACACAGTGCCTTGTGCACTAAATAATTCCTTTAATATAACCCGGGGGGGGGGGGGGACTCTGCTTTTTCTGTAGCCACTGCACGTTGGTAAATATACCAATATCAACAAGAAAGTTAGTTTGGGGTTGTAAATAAATATTCAGGTGCCTTAGGTTTTTTGGGTTAGGTTTTGGTTTATTGGGTTAATATACCTAACGTAAGTAAAAAAAAAATCATAATAATAGTGTAATAGGGAATCACTAATCCCTATGAAGAGAACCTCGTGAGAGCTGAGACTTCGCTTAAGAATTATTAAGTATATGTACTGATCGTTTTGAATAGCTGTAGTTACTCAAAGTATTTTCAAGTTTAACTTAGTTCGTTACTTTAGTTTAGTTTTTAGTTTTAGTTTCAAGTAGTCGCTCAAGCACTGTCGCCCATTTATTAATTCAGAAGTTAGTAAGTATTCCATTTTTTTGAAACCTTTAATATGACTTGAATTCGCATGTTTCAATACGATCGAATATAATTTAATGAATATTACGGGATAAAAAGTAGCCTATGTCACTCTCCTGGTTCTCAACTATAACCTGTTTGATCTGTTGCCCCTTTGCTGCATGATTGAAAGACAAACCAACACTTTCGCATTTGTAACATGAGTGAGGAAAGTAATTAATAGTCGAATAGCAAGGATTCACCGAGTCAGTTTATTCATTGGTGAACAAGTGTAAATTAAAAATTTAAAACACCCTCGACATGCCCACCTATGGCCGGACTATTTACGATATACCTGACATCCTGTTACCCAGTTTTCTAGTTCAGTTTCCATCATCAGATCCTCCTTCTTGATCATCATCTATCGAATGGGTACTAATTGAGACCATTCCAACGAGTCCAAATACACTATATCTGCTGTAAGTTTCTGAGGAGTTGGGTATCCCACAGACTACTTGACGCTGCAGCATCTGCTTAGGATTACCATGCCTTGGAAATAATCCGAAGTAACAGTACACCAAATTTTAAATCAATCGCACTAGTGAAAGCTTGTAAGACCCTTGATACGAGTAGCCTATCCACAACATGTCTAACAGCATTCAAATTTCTGTTTCACATAGATAAAATAGCTGTCAGATAAATTTGTTTGACATATTTTAGAGTTTACCTGCTAGATTGTTTTAACGGACACCTCCGTTAAGAAAATCTAGCAGATAAAGTCCGTTAAAACAATCTAGCAGATAAACTCTAAAATATATTAAACAGATTTATCTGACAGCCATTTTATCTGTTAGATATATATATCAGACACTTTAACGGATAGTGGTGAAACAGGCGCTTAATCAAGTAGGAAATCAGCTGATGATCTTGAAACGCCTGCGCAGATCTTCATGAATTATAGCTAAGATCCACTTCGATAACATTAGCTTTTAAATAGAAAAAACCGCATCTAAATCGGTCCACTCTTGAGGCAGCTACGAGGGAACAGACAGACACACAGATACACACGTAAAACTTATAACACCCCTCTTTTTGCGTCGGGGGTTAACGAGGAATGAAAATCCCTTTAGTAGTTTCTGAAATTAGCGGGCACAGACAGACAAACTCGTTAGAAAGACTTTGTTTGTTAATTTTTATGGTGGTTTGCAAATTTCTTATTGGCCATTGAGTTCACTTACCAGGTGCACCGGCACACAAAGCCGAGAACAGAACAAGAACAAGTATGTGACTCACAACAGGTGCCATTTTGACAGTCGTCCGACCGGCACGGAATATTTTCTTGGACTAGGAGTAAAACTAGCTATTCGCGTTTTATATGGCTCGAAAAAATATATATTCGAACGGTTATTATTATGGCGTACATTGTCTTGTTTAATGACAAGGAAACACGATTAAAAGGGATATTGAATGGACATGGACATTGTTCTTGACGTGGCCATGGGCTAACTTGCCTCATAGAGACTATAAACTTTGGGGTCTCGATGTAGTCGACAGGCGAACCCGCTACGGACCCCAAACGCGGCGTTGGAGCACCCCCATTAGGGCTGGATGGATAATCTCAGGCGGCAGACTACCTCATTGGTTGAGCGCGTTCTCGTCCCGCAGACCATCAGGTGGGCCAAGTTTACAGCGGTTTACCTGAAGTAGGGACAAGCGGCACAAGGTTATATTCTGTGGGGAACGTCACAGGAGACTTATTTCCAGCGGTGGATGTAATTTTTATTTTATTTTTTAAAAAGAATATCAGCCAAGTTGAACTTGACTAATATTACCTCTCCACTCCAAATAAGCGGAAAGCTTGTGCCAGGAGTGGGTACGACAATAGTGCAACGGGTGGGACTCTAACCTGCGACCTTTCAGTTTTCAGTCCGCACCTTTAACCGTTGGGCTATTGGGCTTGAATTATGTATCATAAATAGAGAAAATATGCTGTACAAGATTTTGTTTAGGTGCTTACTCCTGGAAGAAACTACTTTTTTGTGGAAATAAATACATAAATACTTATTCTTATAATATTCTTATTACAGTCATCATTGTTAACAATCTTTGAAGCAGAGTTTGGTGAATTAAGTTTTTATACCAATCAACCGTTTTCTTCTGGGTCTCGCTGGTAATTTCTTAATCTCAAGGAAAGTGAGTTTTCTTCGTGAAAATAATAGATTAGCTTTTTTAACCGACTTTCAATCATAGTGT
Source organism: Oeneis ivallda (assembly GCA_029955525.1). Lineage (NCBI taxonomy): Eukaryota > Metazoa > Arthropoda > Insecta > Lepidoptera > Nymphalidae > Oeneis > Oeneis ivallda. The sequence goes on from JARPMR010000007.1 coordinate 17,811,397, forward strand.
TTTTCTTCAATCATAGGTTCTTATTTTTATTCAGCGTAAAATCTTAAACTTGACAGTTTTGACACAACTCAAAATAATTAGGTGGGTAGGTAGGTACATGCATTATTTTGATTACAAATAAGGAAAATTTTTGGGCTCACATACCTGCACTGTCACACATTATGTTAAATTGAAACCCCGTTAACTTTTATAATATTTGTTTTATTGAAAGTAAGTACTTTTTGCAAGTGATTTTCGCGATGAAATAAAAAAAAAAAACAAAAAATATTATTACAAAAATATATTATTGAATGTTAAGTGTTTTCGGAGCCAGTACAACAACCCGGTTTCAATGTACTTGTAAGTACTGGATGTCGACGTGAAGTTATCCACTGACACGGCACGTGGGCAGCTGTGCGCACTGAGAATTATCACATTTCCAATCCATTCCATTAAGCATTCCCCTCCCAAGAATTTTTGGGTCACTCTTCGCGCTTTTTAACTGACTTAAAAAAAGGATGAGGTTCTCAATTCGTCGGAATCTTTTTATTCATATGTGTATATTCACCGATTACTCGAAGACGCCTGAACCGATTTGGAAAATTCTTTTTTGTTTGAAAGGGTTATACCACACGAGTAAATTGGTTATACTTCCCAGGTGGTCCCATTTAAATTTTATCGAAATCGATTGAGCGGTTTTTAAAAAATCAACAATAAATTATATACTTTGCGCGGGTGTTTGAAGTACGTTTTTAAAAATATTTTTTTATATTAAATCATAGTTATGGACCGGGAGCCAAGATGTTTCAGACATTCGTTATTTTATAAAAGCTGAAAGTTCCTCTCCGTATGTCCCCAATAGAGATAAGAACGATCCCCGAGTATGAAGTTTGGATCTTGGTGGCTTTGGGAGATATCAGGTAGTAAAGATGCATAAATTCTGAGTCTGAGTAGTCGGACACTTCCGATGGTTCTTACGGCCTGTCAGACACTTCAAAAATCTGCATTAGGTAGGTAGGCGAACTTTGGTGAAACCATCGACTTTTACGGGATATAAAGTAGCCTGCGTGTTAATCCAGGCTATAATCTATCTTCATTCCAAATTTCAGCCAAATCGACTCATTAGTTGTGGCGTGAAGACGCAATACGTGAATTTCGGGTTTTCAAAATATTTCGGGAACCATTAATTTTTACGGGATAAAAAGGATCCTATAAGTTAATGCAAAGTATAGTCTTTCTTCGTTTCAAATTTCAGCGAAATCAGTTCATTAGTTGTGGCGTGAAGAAGCAATACGTGAATTTCAGTTTTTTAAAATCCTGCGGGAACCATGGATTTTATGAGATAAATAGTAGTATATGTGTTAATCCAGGGTATAGCCGATCTACATGCCAAATTTTAGCCAAATCGGTTCTTTAGTTGTGGCGTGAAGAAGTAATGCGTGAATTTCTGGTTTTCAAAATATTTCTGGAACCATAAATTTTTACGGTATAAAAAGTAACCTATAAATTGATGCAAAGTATAGTCTATCTTCGTTCCAAATTTCAGCTGAATCAGACCATTTGTTGTGGCGTGAAGAAGCACTACGTGAATTTCAGTTTTACAAAATCCTGCGAGAACCATGGATTTTTATGAGATAAATAGTAGTATATTATGTGTTAGTCCAGGGTATAGCCGATCTACATTCCAAATTTCAGCCAAATCGGTTCATTAGTTGTGGCGTGAAAAATAATAGCTGAATTTCAGGTTTTCAGCTATTATTTCAACATGTTGTACTTAGTATGAAGGTACAATCCTTTATGTTTCCATGTCATATAGATCATACGTAGATTATAAAGATTAACTAGCTGATGCCCGCGACTTCGTCCGCATGGATTTAGTTTTTAAAAATCCCGCGGGAACTCTTTCATTATCCGAGATAAAAAGTTGCTCTCCCGGTCTGAGGAACCACTACTACATCCATTACTATACCCATGCTAAAAATCGCATCAATCCGCTGTTCTGTTGCGACGTGCCACGTGATTGAAAGACAAACCAACAAACAAACACACTTTCGCATTTATAATATCTGTAATGCTTTATTATACCTAACACTTTTTATAATTGTCAAATTTTTTACCATACTTAACCAAAGACAAAATTACGTTTAGCTGTCATTTACGTTTTGTTATTCCACTGTCATTTGCGTTTTGTTATTCCATGTCAGATGCATTTTTGTTATACCACGTTTTATAGTGACTTGACGGAAACGCGGTCGAACGGGATAAAAAGTATCCTATGTCCGTCTCCTGGTTCTAAGCTACCTCTCCACCAATTTTCAGCCAAATCGGTTCATCCGTTCTCGAGTTATAAATAGTGTAACTAACACCACTTTCTTTTTTTATACATATACATATATAGCTTATTCTTATTTCTTATCTCTTGTTAGTTACTATATTTAAAGATTAAGCAGTGTCATTAGTGATGGCGGTATTGTAATACCGCTTGTAATGTATTGTAATACCGCATGTAATGTATTGTAATACCGCATGTTATGTATTGTAATTCACAATACGAAAAGAAATCTTTAGGGCTACAACATTTTACTTTATATTTTGTTTTTTTTTTCTGCTACACTTCAATTTTATCTACTATATCGACGCGATAAGAAAAATATCTCAACTATAATTGAATAATAATTGTAAATTTTACAATCTGCATATTATACCGTGGATTGAATCTATTGACATTTTTCGAAGACCCTGACCGGGTCACAAATAGGTTATTATTTTTTATATTTTAATACTAAATCAGAATATGATCTAGTTTTCAACATGACGTAATTATTTATAGATCAAAGCCTTATAAAGAGAATCGTTATTTTTATATGAGCAAACATAAATCATATCACGGATGCTTTCATCCGGACGATCATTTGTTTCGTTGAATCATGTGTTTACAACTTAATGTGTTTTTTAACCGACATCAAAAAATGAGGAGGTTATCAATTCGTCGGAATCTTTTTTGTTTCTGTATGTCCACCGATTACTCGAAGACGCCTGAACCGATTTGGAAAATTCTTTTTTGTTTGAACTTCCCATGTTGTCCCATATAAATTTCATCGAAATCGGTCGAGCGGTTTTTAAAATATCAACAATAAATTATATATTTTATATACTGTGTGTGTAATAATGTAGTAAAGCGGGAGTTTGAAGTCGGTTGTTTAAAAAGATTTTTTTTATATCAATCTAATAATATTTAATGACTTATCTATAGCTAGGTTTTTACTTATTATTCCATTTAGAAGTTGTAGAACTACATAATAGAAATGAGCGAATGCGCAATTCAAAAAAAATTAACATCAAAATACCATAATTTTATTTTTTATCAAGTCAAATCAGAATTTATTTTGCCTAGGTGATCCCATTAGGGAGAGGGCAGACTGGCGTGTTTTCGACTACATCGCATTTTCGCGACTCCAAATTGCGGAAATATAAAAAAAAATATTTTTAAAAACCCACTTCTAATAAACCGCGCCACTATACAAAGTATAGAATTTACTGTTCATATTTTCCCTAAACCCCTCGACCGATTTCGATAAAATTTATATGGGACCACCTGGGGAGTATAACCTTTCAAATAAAAAAAGAATTTTCCAAATCGGTTCAGGCGTCTTCGAGTAATCGGTGAACAAACGAGTACATAAAAAAAAAGATTCCGACGAACTGATAACCTCCTCCTTTTTTAAAGTCTGTTAAAAACTCGATCGCTGCCGCTAAACGTAGCCAGTCTGCCCTCTCTCTAGGAACGATTTGATGTTATTAGGAGTAGGTATATAATAGGTATAATCTTCAATTAGCTGAGTTACTGTCTGTTATTTTATCATTTTATATCATAGGTATCATAATTTAACAAAGAACCAGATAGACCGGGTTTGGTGCGTCATTAAATTTCTTTACGATCTAATTTTTTACCTGTTCGATGCTCCCGTACTACTACGTCTGATGATTAATACTTTCATAGAGCGTGCCTGTCCGATAAATAATATAACTCCGAAAAGTCAGAGGTGCGTGTCTGTAATTGAACCCGCAACCCCTCGAATAGGAGACCACAGTCCTAACCACTGGGCTTTCACTGCTTGATCACTTTTGGCATCTACAATAGGGTATTTGACTACTTTTAGAAAATCATATTAAATTGTTAATAATGCTATGCCGAAGCTAACAAAACTATATTTCGGCATAATTTTCAGTATTTTTCATAAAAATCGAGAAATAAATTCAAAAAAATAAATTGCCGCGGAAACGTTCCATTTGTTTACATGACGTCACAGTTCACTCAGTTCAATGACAATTCCAAAGCCCAAAGGTGGCGTGAACTGTGACGTCATTCGAGATTCAAGAACGTTTTCGATCTCGTGAACATGGCCAGAATTATAGCAATTTTAATTAATGTTTTCTATATAAATAAAGCTTTATTTTTTAGTTTTGTCGTAGGGAATAATGTTTTTAGATAATAATCTGTTAGGATGACACCAGATGAAACGATATTTTTAATATAGTCAAATACCCTATTATGCCTGTACTGTTACTAATTTACTATACTTACAATCGTCTCGTATTGTTACAGGGGCCACAAAGGAGATCGGCACAGCTTTAACACGAGTATGTCTTCGCCACAGAGCGATAGAAAGCCGAATGAAAACCTTCATCAGGTGATAAAACTAATATTTTAATAATACACATCAGTGCTACAAAAATTCATACTTGCTTAGCTACATTTTACACTTCGCTACAAAAAAATCAATGTTAAGTAATTGAGTTTCTAGAATTTGTCAAATTAATTACTTAAATATTATTTTATGAAAAATATTATAAATGCAAAAGTGTGTTTGTTGGTTTGTCCTTCAATCACGCCGCAACAGAGCTACGGATCGACGTGATTTTTTGCATGGGTATAGTTGAGGACCTGGAGAGTGACATAGGCTACTTTTTATCCCGGAAAATCAAAGAGGAGGGACGGAGGGAGAGGGACTTTAAAAACTCAATCCACAAGGACGAAGTCGCGGGCATCAGCTAGTTGTTTTATCATCCTTAGGGCTTTACATTCGCCGAATAGTGTTAAACCGACGTAATTTTATGTATTGACCATGTATTGGCAATTTTGTACCTATAGGCATTCTGCCCAACGCCTTTATTCGATTAGGGTTAACTTGTAATTTGCGATGGTAAAAATAGGCCCCTAATGTTTCCAGCACATTAATGGATCGGCTCATAACACCGCTCGCGGAACGCGCGGATGAGTGGCGCCGCGGCTGCAACGGCGGCGGCGCGCTGAGCCGCGAGCATGCTCGGGAGTGTAAACGCGCCAGGGCGGAGCTGCGGCGCCGCGTGCACGATGCGCAACGACACGCGCGGAAGGCGAGACGCTCTGCGCCCGATGCCAAGCGACGCGCTGACGTATGCCTTCAGGTACGAAGATTTCTCCGATGCTCGACGATCATCATCATCATCATCAGCTCCAGCTATCGCTGGCCCAGTATAAATTTTATAATTGGGCACGGGTTTCTCAGAAAGAGAATTATACAGGATATGGGTTTAATTAAAAACAGCCTGTGGGGTGCAGTTCTATGTAGATGATAGTGGACCGTATAGTGATATTATGATGAACAAAGACGTCTACCTATATACCGGCAATTCGGAATAAGAACTGTGTCGCAGTTTTGGATTGCGCGGGCTGAGGTAGAGAAGGGAGCCGGCATGGTGAATAAGGGTACGTTTATGAACACGCGACGCGTTGTGCGGCGCCCGTCGCGTCGCCCGCCGCGGTGCCCGCCGCTTTCAATGCTAACGCTTCCGTATAAACGCTCTCATACTTGGCCATATGTTTGAGTTTACCGCCTGATACGACGCCCCGCGTGTGCATGAACGTACCCTAGGGTTGCAAATCGTCTGTCTTTTCTCAACTGTCCTACTGAGAATGAGGTAGTTGCGTAAAATGCTGAATACGCGGTGTTCGGTTACACGCAGTGACCCAAACACAGCCCTACCCCTTCTAAGTTAGAATTATTATGGAGAACTCTCAGGCATGCAGGTTTCCTCACGATGTTGACCTTCATCACAAGATTGCATCCTGTGATGAAGGTAAACATCATTTTACTAAACTCCATTCACGAGGAGTACCTACTGTACCCTTGCGAGTTCAGGTGTGCTCCTCCTGCCATCGTTATCCACGTTGGCATAGATCTAATTCTAAACAAAGTAGTGTTCTACTATAGTGAATAATTTAAATTAAAGTACTAATGGATCTAATTTAAAATTATATACCTCTAAATGTCATGCTATCCTTCTCTATACCGTGCTTTCTTCAATTTTAATTTAGAGCTTCGATCACAGAAAGATATTAGATTTACTGTAAACTTTATATTACCGAGCTACTAAGTTGGGAGAATTGTCTGTAGGTAGATATGGGTTTCCAAGCACATTAATAGCCGCTGAATAGTGGACCTAATGATATGAACAAGGAAATAATAACCGTCGCAATATAAAATGATATTTGAATATTTATTTATAATTCATATTGCAAAACATTTGCATTTCTGAATATGCAATAATATGATATGACTAATCCTTATTTTATAACATCTTTTGATACCTGTCGGATGAGTACGTCGGTCACTACTTTTCAATTCATTTGCAAATAATATTAATTATTATAAAAAATCCACTTCACAATCTTAACATGGGACTTTCATAAAATCTTACCAACTATATTTTGGAATGAAGTTCCTTATCGCACGGTACGGAATTGGCGGATGGGGGCTAGGCGAAAAAAAGTGTAAGAATTTTCCGTCACGACCCCCTTTCTATAGTGTAGACATGTGGCGAGAGATGGCGTTGATTCTAAAAGGTAATGTTTTCATTATTAGAAGATAATATTTTCCGTACCGTAATTAAAATTTATTAAAAGGAACTTCGTTCCAACAGAGTATTCCACGACACTCACGCATTTTTATGTCTCTAAGAGTTTTCGGAAAATCCATATTTTGTTCTTAGCGGATAGCTGCAGCCTGTAGAAAAACTTCCTAAAATTTTAAAGTTTCTTGGCCAATTGAATGGCATAACGCTTTCATATAAATGAAGACATTTCAATTCAGCACGACTTCAAGTAATTTAATTTTGGGCTTACTCCAGGACATCCAAGAGCGAAAGCAACAGTTGGAAGAAATGGAAGAAAAGGCGGTGAAGGCAGCCCTGATCGAGGAGAGGAGCCGCTTCTGCCACTTCGTGTCATTGCTCAGCCCTGTTGTGGTATGGATATCTTTTTCACATTACAAGTTCTTTTTGGCATAGTTGTTTTTTATGATAAAACAGAGGATTTTAAAATGCAGTCGTTCAATATACTGTATGAGGCTCCCGTAAGCTACAAACATACAAACGTAGTTCTGCTTTAATTTATCTAGAAACTATCAAAGTGCTGATAGGTACGAACTGAGGGCGACGTATCAAATTTTAATTTTTTCTTTCGACTGCGGGTGACGAGGTGCTGAGTTCGATGCTGGGTCGAGCCAAAAATGTCAAAATAATTCGATCAAGAAATTCTTGTAGTAGGTACTAGTCCGGAGTTAGAAAGTTCGCGGCGTTCCTGCGCCTGATCTCTCACCGATCAAGTCGGATTTTCGTCCCATTGTGAGTTAGGGAATAGAGAAAGCACCCGTTTAGCGCACAACCTTATGCATTACTTCTTATACAGGGTGGAAAAAAAAATATGGGCCCTGGAGGGGAACTACCTTAAATCCTTAAGTTCATTTTACTTTAAAGGAAACATTCCCTTATTTTTAAAAAGAAACAAAACTGCATTCAAGGTTTTTCAAAAATTGCTTGTCTCACCCGGGAATCGAACCAGCTAAAAATTCAAAAATAAACACCCGCTATTTTACTGCACTAGTCGATACAGTCGATGTTAAACATAAAATTTCTCCAAGAAACATTATGTCTTACACTCGTCTGTCGTACAAGATATCCATTAAATCGAATATTTAGTACACAAGTTCTTTAGTCAACATTACCTAGAACTGTTCACTTTCAACAAGTAAAAGACACGTTAGGTATAATTTTCTAATAACTTTAACATCCAAAGACATTGTATGAAGTACAAATCTTGCTAATTTTATAATCTCTAAGTACCCTTTTGAAGACGTTTCTATGCACATTTCCTTCTTACGAAAAGTTTAAAAATTTAGACGTTTAACTTTGCGGTGCGGGACAGCAATTTTGAAATTCAATGACACATTTTGAGCATTTTTATCGATTTTGTTTTGTTTTGCTTCCATTTAGTAATTGTGTATTATTGGCGTTTCAAGAACAATTCGATTTATTAGAAGCTAAGTACTTTTACTTAAGTGGAAATGGGCGGGGCACATAGTTCGAAGAACTGATGGTCGTTGGGATACCAAGGTGTTGGAGTGGCGACCCCGCACCGGGAAACGCAGTGTTGGCAGACCCCCCACCAGGTGGACCGACGACATCAAACGAGTCGCAGGGAGCCGCTGGATTCAAGCGGCGCAAGACCAAAGCCTGTGGAAGTCCATGCAGGAGACCTTTGTGCAGCAGTGGACGTCTATAGGTTGATAAAGAAGAAGAAGAAGAAGAAGTACTTTTCAAACAACAAGAATTGTAATTTATCTGACAGTGTTGAGGTTAAATTGCAATTCTTTTTTTCAATTCACAAACAAACTATTTTATCTAAATCTTCAACCAGGTACTTAGAGATAATTAGCAAGCTTATACTTCATACAATGTCTTTGGATGTTAGACTTATAAGAAAATTGTAACGTGTCTTTTACTTGTTGAAGGTGAATAGTTCTAGGGAATGTTGATTAGAGAAATTCGATTTTATGAATATCTTGTAGGACAGACGAGTGTAAGACATAATGTTTCTTGGAGAAATTTTATCTTTAACATCGACTGTATCGACTAGTGCAATAAAATAGCGGGTGTTTATTTTTAAATTTTTATCTGGTTCGATTCCCGGGTGAGACAAGCGAATTTTTGAAAAACTTTGAATGCAGTTTTGTTTCTTTTTAAAAATAAGGGAATGTTTCCTTTAAGTAAAATGATCTAACTTAAGGATTTAAGGTAGTTCCCCTCCAGGGCCCATAATTTTTTTCCACCCTGTATAATAAGTCGAATGAACCTTATTACATGTTGAACAAATCTATACTTATAGTATTATAAGTATAGATTTGTTTTTCATACTTTTCGCTAAAAAATAGTTTCATTTGATTGCCTTTATGTACGTGACGTACATTGTCTTTGTGTATGTGACATAATATGTAAATTGTGCACGGTGTTGCAGGAGAGTGAAGTGGCTATGTTAGCGGAGGTGGGGCACCTGCAAGAAGGCACCGAGCAACTGTCGAGACAAACCTGTGAGCCCAGGAGCTTGCCCGCTGCCAGCCTCCAGGTAACCTGACAACTGCAGGCCGATCACGTAAAAGCTGCATCAATCATTGCTACAGCTTCAATTGTGGTGATGGACTGAATTTATCGCGTTCTTTCTGCAACAATGCATTTTAGCCAATAGCGAATGGGTATCGGCCAATCAGGCGATTGCAATGTAGCGATAATTTTTAGAGAATAGCACAACTGTTTCGACTAAGTTGTAGCCTTATACAACATACATACTGCACGTTTGCTGCAACAGTGTTTTATCTCAAAAATCTCGATTTTTTAGAAATCGGTTTCAAAATTTTCAAAATCTTAGGTTTCGATTTTATAGTAAACTCTTTTGTGAGTTTACTTTTCAATTAATGTAGTTTTCATAGAATGTGAAATGCCAATTTTTTCTACATTACTGTTTCAAATCACTATCACCTTTCGAAATAATCGTTGCCAATGAGCAATACGTACATGGATGTAATAAAATAACCGAATGGAGCGCTTCGTGTTCAAAAAAGTGAAGCTTAGTAAATCATTAAATTATATGTGTACCTACGTGCGTCATTTGAATGGTGCAATTTAATTTTCGTATTTTATGATGATTATCGATAAATAATTGAGCGAATTTGATTATCAATTATATCAATGATCGAATAATCGTTAAAAAATTGTTGTGGTTTTAATTACGTTAGGGCATGTATTACCCTAACGTAATTGACTTTACATTAGGGTAAGACATGCAGAACCAACAAACTGTCACCCTTGAAAATACCACCGCAGACGAAATGCGGTTCTAACATGTGGCGAGAGATTGCATTGATTTTGAATTACGTTCCAACCGAGTGTTCCACGGCACTCGCGCTTTTTTTTTTGCCTGAAAAAGGAGCAACTGAACATAAAGCATATTGATGGGGTCCTTAGCTAAGAGACGTCTGGTTGCAGGTGATCTGCGACGTGAAGTCGTGCTACAGCGGCTGGGCGGAGGATGGCTCGGCGCCGCACTCCCCCTCCGCCTCGTCGCGCCTGGGCAGCCGCAAGTCCTCGCTCACCTCCATATCGTCGCTCACGAGCCAGTGCTCCGACCAGCATGGTAACTATGCCAACTTTTTGGAACGAATTTCCTTATCGGACGGTACGGACTTGGCGGATGGAGGCTAGGCGAAAAAAAGTGTAAGAATTTTTCCGTCACGACCCTTGTAACGCGTTCGTTTATTACAAACGTTCGTATAACTGTACGAACGTTAAAAACGTTCGTACAGTTATATCGGCGTAGCGGCTAAACGAAAGAGTGAAACTATCGGTTCGGCGCGTTCGAATCCTGACTTCACATTATTACTTCTTTTTATTATTAATTTATTATAATAAAGAACTCCGTTCCAACCGAGTGCTCCGCGAAACTCACTCCTCCTCTTCTCCATTCCAAATAAGCGGAAAGCTTGTGTTAAGGAGTGGATACAAAAATGTGCAACGGGTGGGAATCGAACCTGTGATTTTACAGTTCTTAGTTTACCTTTAGCCGTTGGGCAATTGAGGCTCTATTATGCCTAAAGTTGAAATTGGCGAACTTAAGACTGTAAAAGCGTGTTTTAAGTTGAATCAACACTACAATTAATATTATAAATTGTGGAACTGGAGAGTGAAATATGCTTATTTTTATGCCGAAAAATCATAGAGGTTACGGGATTTTTTAAAACTAAATGATGCGGTCGAATTTGCGGTAATTAGCTAGTATGTTATTCAGGTGTATCGGGCTCCACAGTGAGCTGCTCCACGCCCATATCCAGCGCGTCGTCGAGCCTCACTCCGGCGCCTGCGGCTGTGCCCGACTCCCTTCGCGGACTTTCACAGGTGCGCCTAAGCTAAGGCACTACTTTATTTGGGTTTTTTCTTTCGATGCGTCTTAATTTACGTACAGCTTTACATTACCACCTAAAACTGGAATTGTTGATTTTTAGACAGCCTGAGGTGTGGTACGAGAGGGCTAAACGAATACAAACCCTCTGCTTTAATTGTACATGGCATGAAGTAAATATAGTCTTCATGCCGCGTAGACGTTTGGATGCGCGAGAAAAAATTTCAGCCGAATGAACATGCAAAAAAGCGTCCCCACCCACCAACAGATTTCAAACGTATCCTAGTTCATATTATGATTTTTTATTACGACGACATCCGCCGTAGATTTGGGGTTTGCATGCAAATAGAAAACGAACATACAGGAGCATTAACCAACTAGAAAAAAGCTATTGTAAGACTCAGACGCGTTCCTGAGACGCAGAGAAAAGAACGCGCCGCGCGCTGCCCGCACTTCCTCTGACCACCTCTCGCTCTGTCGTCGCCGTGTCAGCGTGCGTACATTCTTTCGTATTAAAAACCTTACAATTTTTGGATTGAAAGTGGTTATTAGTCTTTTTATGGAACGTAACATTCACATTAAAAATAGTGCCACGTCTGTTGGGGGTGTGAAGACAGTGCCTTACATTTTTTTTGCATGGTCCTTTCCAAAATTGCGAAAGAATGCATTTTTAATAATTGACGCAAACTTCTACTACTTCAAGATCATTAACATCAATGCACAAAATGCATTTCTACCTAATACCATCGTTTACAAAAATTAAATGGTCTCACTCTCAGCCCAAAGAATAAAAATTTGTTGCCATTAAGAAACCGGCACTCTTCAATTTTACCTATCCCGTACCCTTCCGATTCTTTCAGCGATGGCTAATTAGTTTTCATGCAGTCAGTTTTTATTTTAACTTATTTATTTTGGTTATTATTTTTTGTCATTTTTCTTGTTTTGTTGTTCTTTGTAGTCCGGCTCTCGGCTGGCCAGCGTCTGCAGCGCAGACTCTGGGTTTCGTTCCCAGGACGCGCTCCAGCGACCATCGCTCTACGTTGACAATGTAAAATTATTTTTTATTGTTTTTTATTTTAGTTTTTTGAAATGTACTATTTTGTCGCTTTTATGTTTTTATTTTTATTTTTTATTCTTAGCAAACAGAGCATCGGCTCCAATCTAAGTATACCACTAAGGGCAGAAATATTACAGGATCTTTTCTTTCCACCAGGAAAACTTTTTAAGTCCTGTTCAATTATACATCCACCATTCGTCTCATTAACAATAGTTTTTGGCATTGTAATTTTTCATGATTAAAAAGTGTTCTCATAGCATTTTATGAGCCATTAAACGTATCATCCTAAATCACGATCCAAAAAGCATCGATTTATCAACGAGCCGTTCACACATTCCGCCGTCGATACCACTAGGCTATCCTGTTATTATATTAAGTAAAATTCCACTATTTGTACAAGCTTGTATGTATATATGTTTAGATCAAATCTTGCAAGATGAATTAGAACCACTTCCTGGTTTCTTCACATTCAATGACGGTGCAATAATTGCGACAGAGGCGGAAGATGGCTATGGGAATTCTGTAGTAAAACGACGTAGGCCCATCGAATTTGGGCTCGTTTGATTGGTCTTGTAAAGTACTCTGGTCCTAGATGATATCTAGGATCTGATGATGGAGCTGAATGGTGGTTATGGGAACTCTGTAATGATATTACGTAATCCCATCGAGTTTGAGCTCGTTTGATTCGTCTTGATATTAATACTCTGGTCCTAGACGATATCCAGGGTCTGATGTAGCTACTAAAATATTTTTTTAAATTTACACTTGTAAATATTTGGTTTCGCAGGGTTCAGACAATCAGAGCGTAAGTAGTGAATGTGTCACGCCCTGCAAGGCAACCGACGAAGACAATATCGATGATGCCAACGACCTCATGGCCAACGTCGGTAAGTTTTCATTGATTATTTTTTATTCAATGATAAGTAAGCGCTAGACTCCTTGTTTATCGATGAAACAATTTTGATGAGAATTTCGTAGGATGTGCAGGCTGCAGAGAGTGTTTTGGCTATTTTTACCCAACTACAGCAAAACCGATAGGAAAGGTTATGGTTTTAGCAGTCTATGTATTTTTTACTATACATAGACTACTAATTTGTTTCACCATAGTGCTTAAACTACTGTGCTGATTTTGATGAACGAGGTGTCAATAGATTCGTTAATATGTGAGAAACATAGGCTAATTTTGATACGAATACGATACAATATGACACATGTTGGGTACATACAGTTTTTTGGAACGAAGTTCCTTTTCGGACTGTTAGGCAGATGGAGGCTAGCCAAAAAAAAAGTGTAAGAATTTTCCGTAACGACACATGTTGCCTTCGTTTATTATATACGTATAATCATAACTTTGGTAGCATAGGGGTCAACCGAAGGAACTATTGGTTCGGGGTTCGAATCCTGACTTCAGATTATTATTAGTTTTTTTTAATTATTATTAATTTATTATTAGAAGGAACTTCGTTCCAACCGAGTGTTCCGCGACAGTCAACTTTTTTATTTATTTACGGGACTATTTATTTATAATCCGGCATTTGACCGCCTTCCAGCTTCGGCAACATGGCCCGACCTCAAAGACACTGCACAGTTCGACAGGGCGGCCTCGGCTATCATGGGAGGCCGGCCACACACTATATCTGGCGGAGGTAAGAACATTTTTAACCGACATCAAAAAATGAAGAGGTTCTCAATTCGTCGGAATCTTTTTTTTATGTATGTTCACCGATTACTTGAAGACGCCTGAACCGATTTGTAAAATTCTTTTTTTCTTTCAAAGGGTATATTCCCCGGTGGTCCCATCAAAATTTTATCGAAATCGGTCGAGCGGTTTTTAAAAATCAACAATATATTATATACTTTGTAGTAGTATTGAAGTCTGTTTTTAAAAATAAGCCTGAACCGATTTGTAAAATTCTTTTTTTCTTTCAAAGGGTATATTCCCCGGTGGTCCCATCAAAATTTTATCGAAATCGGTCGAGCGGTTTTTAAAAATCAACAATATATTATATACTTTGTAGTAGTATTGAAGTCTGTTTTTAAAAATAATTTTTTACTATAGATTATTACAGTTGCACACAAGATTTGAGAATGCTCCTCTGTAGCGGTAACAAGGTTTTAGAAAATCTTCTGTTTATCAGCTGATAGACGCCCATTGCCGTACAAAGGTCTATAGCATGGACTTCGACAGGCCTCGGTCTTGCTCCGCCTGTATCCAACGACTCCCTGCGTCTCGTCTGATGTGTTTTGTAACTGATAGCCTATCCACAACTTATCTGACGGATAGCGTTTAAATTTCTGTTTAATAAGTATCTGATAAGTCAAACCGGCAATTTATCTCAAAAAGATATCACACAGATTTTTTCACACACTTTATCAGCAAGCGGCGAAACAGGCAATAAGGGTTCTTAGTAATTTACAACGGGATCCTGATAAATGCGAAAGTGTTTGTTTGTTGGTTTGCTGGATTGTCCTTCCATCTGGCCGCAACAGAGCTACGGATCGACGTGATTTTTTGCATGGATATAGTACATAGTAGTACTAGTATAGAGAACCGTTGAGGCTTTTTATCCCGGTAAAAGAAAATTTCCCGAGGGATATTAATAACCTAACTCCACGCGGACGTAGCTAGTTGGTACCTATTATGTAACCTACACACCTAAAAGTTCTTCATAATGTTCTCAAAGGTGTGTGTAGTCTGTCAATTTACTCGTACATTGGGCCAGCGTGGTAGACTATGGCCTATAACCCTTCTCTGAGAGGAGACCTGCGCTCAGTAGTGAGCCGCTAATGGGTTGCTGATGATGATGATGATGATGTAATTTGTTTCAGCGTCAGAACGCGGGCACCCCCGACCGGCGCTCAGCGTTCACACGTTCACAGAGAACATCAATCGGGACACTATTTATGCTAGACCACCGTTACCTACTGTAAGTCTCCCCTTTCCCCTCCAAATAAGCGAAAAGCTGTGTTAGAAGTAGGCACGAAAATAGTGCAACGGGTGGGGTTTGAAACGTCGACCTGTCTGTTTTAAGTCCGCTCTTTAACCGTTGCGCTATTGAGGCTAGATAGCTACAATGAGCTTTTGATCACCAAAAAACCACTTGTAACCAAAACATATCCATATGGGCAAGTGCTGTACTTATGGACGCTTGTACCTGTGAACACAAACGATTCCGTCGAAACTAACAACTCTAAAATTCTAATTTAAACGCGACCGTAAAGCTTTATCTATGGTTGACAGTTCGCGTTCAAATTAGAATTTTAAGGGTTGCTAGTTTCGACGGAATCGATTGTGTCCACAGGTACAAACGTCTATAGGTACAGCACTTGCCCCTACTTAAAATAAAACTGTGAAAATTTCTGTACATTCAATACATTTTGAAAATTTTAATAATGCTTTGTTATCGATTCTGAGCGCAAAACAAATTTTTATTTAATTTTCGTCTGTCTTTCCGTCTGTCTGTCTGTATGTCCGCGCATCATGCGAAAACTACTGAACGGATTTGAATGAAAATTGGTCTAGTGGTAGCATGATATTCCGGGCCAACATATAGCATAGTTTTTATCCTTATAAACAATAATGTTTTTCCAGGATAGGGGGTGAAAGTTTTTTTCTATTTTGCTCCATAGCTCCATCAAATCTAAATCGATTTTAATAATTATTTTTTTATTTGAAAGTTTATCACATATATTTATTGCGTAATTTTGGCGTAGATCTTATAAATAATATCGGAAATAGAGGACGGAATTCCTCACGGATAGCAGCAATTCACTCGCATAAGAGTTAACGATCCTAACGTCAGATTATTATTATTATTTTTTTATATTAAAAGGCACTTCGTTCTAACCGAGTGTTCCACGACACTAGCGCATTTTTTAAACAATCTTGTTTATTATTTAAATAGAGATGCTCGTCACTGGAGAGACCTACAGTACCTGCTAAGACCAACGCTAACACAGTGCACGCAGAATTCAAACCTGCCAAGCCTTCTTCCTTGCCGCCACACCTTGCTAAAGGTATGGTATATAACTATTACATAGTTGTATGATATGTATCTATTACTACAATATAGTTTTATGAAAAAAGTAAAAAGGTACAAAGTTTTATTGTGTTAGAGATAATAATAATAATAATAGAAATCCGAAAGTGTGTTTGTTTGTTGGTCTGTCCTTCGACTACGCAGCAACGAAATAACGGATCGACATAATTTTTGCATGTGTTTGTCAATCAAAGGGTACCTACGGGATTTTCACAAACAATCCACGTTCGTACGCGTCGTGGGCATCAGCTAATAATGTTATAAATACGAAAGTGTGTTTGTTTGTTCTTCAATCATGCAGAAACAGAGTGACGGATCGACATGGTTTTTTTGAAAAGGTAGTTGAAGACCTGGCGAGTCACATAGGCTTTTTTATCCCAGAAAAGTAAAGGTTCCCACGGGATTATTAAAAACTTAAATCCATGCAATTATACTTCATACGAAGTCAACACTTTACCACCCATTTGGAAAGCAGATTATTCTTAGAGCCGGCAAAATAACTCTGCAAAACACAATTGTTTTTTCAATTCAATTCAAAACAATTCGAGCAAATTACACATGAGGTACCTTTTATTACATGCACATTAACATAGATTACCACTTCAAAATATGATATTTTTTATTTTCGTAATAGAAATGCCTCAAGCCGTGTACGTGAACATGTCAGAGCTAGCGACGTTAGCTGCCTCTCGGGCTCAGCAGCAGCAGCAGCAGCAACAGCAACAGCAACAACAACAGCAGCAGCAACAACCTAATGCTGAGTATCCGCAACAGGAAAAGGTACTTAAAATTACCTGTTACCATAATATACTATAAAAAACGAGTGTGCTTTACACCACACGACTGAAGTAAAACTTACGAAACGCAACTGGCTATGAGAGAAAGAGAGAAAGAAGATGTGTGCTCGCACCTATCTCTCTGTCCCCTACAGTAATATACGAACCGTAACTCTCTCTCTCTTTCTATGTTCACTAACTTATATCTCCCTCTAAACATCCGTTCGCCTCGCCTGATCACACTTTTCGTAACGCATTCGCCAGCTTACTCCCCAAGTCAAGCGTGCGTAAAGAAGTTTTACTTCAATAAAGAAATATAGAAACTTAGTAGTTATCGCTCTTTAGCGAAATTATTAGGCTAGATTGTGTAAAATCGAAATATTTTATTCAGGTAATATCGAGCTTAGTACACACATATAATATGACCACGTTAATTAGAATTTGCTTTCTTTGCAAGAGGCTGCTCACTTTCACTGTCATAACTTTTACTATCAGACATATTTTATTGTTTAAATTATTTCTTTTATGTAAGACACGGGTTAGTACCGTAGTAAACAACACGGTTTCGTACTACATACATACATAATACTACATACATACGCCAACAGTCGGTCTGACCCGCCGCTATAGATGTTTCACATAAAAAAAAATTATAAACAATTCAATGAAACTTATATAGTCTACGTAAAAGTCTTTGTAGTCTTAGCCGCATGCGACCGTTTTTGAATATAGTTTTAAAATATTCCCGCAAGTAACACCAAAATACCCGATCTTGAGCCGCTAGATCCAGCGACTTTGTTTGTCTATTCACCTATTAGAAGCGGGGTATTCTAACCACAATGTGAATCGATAAGGACGCAACTATATAAAAAACACGCCTGAGTGAGACGTAAGTTTTCACACAGTTTCGATATCGCATGCGAATATTTACAACTCAACGCAACGATAGCGAATCAATGACCATATCCTTGTGATAAGGAAATATCTGCGATAAGTTTTTCTTAATAAGTTCTTTGATCTCAAGAATAAAACTCACTTGTATTGTTATTTAAAGTAATTATATTGAAATCCTTATAATATAATGTTTGTTTATAAAACAACGTAAAAACATTACTATTCTAAGAATCCTATGCAACAAGAAAACAACACTCAAGCAATATTCACACAGGTTAAATCCAGAAAAATCATTATACCAACGCAGTCACACAAAATGGCATAAGTTAAATAGCTTAGTTCATTGTATTAAAAACTCTCATGCTTGTCTTTTTGTCTATATAATACGTTGGTTTATCACGTCTATGTCTTGCAGACCTGAAAGAGTAAAAATATTTGATTAGAAACTAACTTTTGTGTTCCAGCAATCATCCCAGATAAAAAACGGTTCGATAGCATGTTTAAAATCATTGTTGCTAATATTTATGAAGGGAAAAGGCAAGGCATCCTTTTGGCATCATTTTTTTTCGTTTCCGCCAATAGCGAAACTCAGGTCATAAATAGTGTATTATTTAAGAAGACCATAGAAGAAGAGATAATGTCTCTAAGCCGTAACTGATCAGATATATGACTCACTCTCACACTCACTGATATGATATCAGAGATATGATTTAGCGTCATACCGCAGCATGAGGGGGAAGGGGAAAAGGAATAGAAACAATGAAACTAACATACGCGCTTTCGCTCATAACGCTTTCAATTGTGTGTACTTGTATTTTCTGTTTTTAGAACGTAGTTCCTTATCGCGCGGTGCGGAAGGGGGCTAGACGGAAAAAATTAAGACAAAATTGAACCGACACTCGACACTGATCGACACTTTTTTGAAATCGACACTTTTTTGAATGTGAATTTGGCATTCGAGTGTTCGATATTTTCGCGGTACAATATTGGGTCTCCGTAGCCTTGTGGCGTCTGCAGTCACCTAACAGCCAAAGGCTGTCGAGCTGGGATTCGAACCATGGACCTTTGGCTGTTAGGCGACTGCAGAAGCTACAAGGCTACGGAGACCCATTATTGTACCGCGAAAATACCGAACACTCGAATGCCAAATTAATTAATCGAAAGGAACTACGTTCCATCCGGTTGTCCCTTGACACCTCTCAAGTTTTTAGTTTTCATTATTTCAATATTTTTCATGTTGACATTTCATACAATGACGACCTTAAAGTAAGTTACATAAGGTCGACATTCGTCTAAAAGAACAAGCCTTATATCTCTCGTTGGTTACGACTTAGAGAGTTGATTCTTTCCTTCATGGGCTTCTTAGATAGTTACCTAATTAAGACCTAAGTTTCATTTCTAGCGAAAGAAAAAAAATGGTGCCATGGGTGCATCTCCATACTAAAGGTTGCATAATCGGCACCTGCAAGGAAAAACATCGTAACTCATAAACATCAAAATTGGTCCATTGGAGAGGCTGCTACGAGGGAGCAGGCACACACAGATAGACTCATACACATCTGTATAACACACACACACACACACACACACAAACACACCCACGTTAAACTTATAGCAGCCCTGTTTTTGCGTCGGGGGATAGACTCTTATAAATTACTTCTCCATAAAATAAGGATAAACTCCTTCCTTTGTCGGTATCGGTAATCCTACTATCCTACTAACATTATAAATGCGAAAGTTTGTGAGGATGGATGGATGGGTGGATGGATGGATGGATGTTTGTTACTCTTAACCGCCACAACGAACGAACCAATTTGTCTGGGAATGGAGATACCCGGGATTAGCCTATAAGCTACATTTCATCCCGGAAAAAAGAAGAGATCCCTCGGGAATTAAAAAAACTTAATCCACGTGGACGAAGTCGCGGGCATCATCTAGTTCAAAATAAAAATGTTTGAATACTCTTTGCAACTCACAGTTTTTCCCAATGAAACTTAGCTGCCAGCGTTTCCGAAATCTGTCCTTCCTTCAGTTGTTTCTTGACTGCCCTCTCCACCAGACGCAGCGAAGAGAACACGTTCTGTACGCTCCACGGTTGTCGGTTTCGTGATGTCGTCTGAAATAGACAATTCATGTCTTACTAGTCTTACTAATAATACCAGCTTTTGCCCGCGGCTTCGCTCACGTTAAGTTTGATTTTTCAAACCCCCATGTTATATTCCCGGGGGCTGAATTTTCAAAATCCTTTCTTAGCGGATGCCTTCGTCATAAAAGCTATCTGTATGCCTTTCAGCGGTTGCTAGATCAGTCAGCCAGTCACCTTTTCCTTTTATATATTTAGATAAATGCGAAAGTGGGTTTGTTTTTGGTTTGTCCTTCAATCACACCATAACAGTGCTACGGAACGACGTGATTTTTGCATGGGTAAAGTTGAGGACGTAGGCTACTGGAGATAAATGCGAAAGTGGGTTCGTTCTTCAATCACACCACAACAGAGCTACGGATCGACGTGATTTTTGCATGGGTAAAGTTGAGGACGTAGGCTACTGGAGAGTGACATAGGCTAGATTTTTTATATCAGATAATCAAAGAGTTCCCGCGGGATGTATAAAAACTAAATCTACGACGAAATCGCGGGCATCAGCTAGTAATACATAAGGGAGAGGGCACACTGGCTACTTTTAGGAAATAGCACAGCTGATTCAGGAGAATGGTTAAATTCACTTTGTTTTGTAGACGAAAAATGAATTGTTAGAATATAATAGAATAGAATTATTTTTTATTCAAATAAACTTTTACAAGTGTTTTTGAATCGTCGGTCAGTCTACCACTGCCTGGTTCCCATTTGGGATAGCACTGGTTATGGCAATGCCCTTCCTGCCGAGAAGAACCAGCAAGAAACTAGGCGGTTGCTCTTTTCAAAACAAATGTACAATAGGTACTTATGCTATGTACGCAGTGTTTCCACAATGACGGGAAGTTCAAAAAAATTCAATTTACGATTTAATACATGTTAAGACGGGCAGGCAGAAAGTAGCCCCATTCCCGCCGGTGGAATCCGTTCACGAGCATGACGCATGATCCAGCCGTTGCTTCGCTCAACCATATTTGAGAGAACGTAAGAACCCGCACCACACGACACCACCACAGAAATGTTTAAAGAGAGTATGACATACTTAGGCTACCCATGTTAAGGCATCAATTTGAATACTAATATTGAAATACTCATTTAAGACATGACTTAAACACTGCTATCTAAATCCGTAAGTTATAATAATTATGAATAAAATTCTTACCATAATTTCAACGGCATCAAACAATTTGCTCAACTCCTTCTTCTCTCGTTCGTTCAGCGATGGATCTTGCCAGTTAAAGATGCCGCTATCTTTTAACTTCCTCTTGATATTCTCGAGCGTTATTGGCGGACTTTGATCCAATATTTCGCCCGATTTGTATGCAGCCTTCGCATCTTCCATTTCGTGGGGACTAGACATGTGATTTAAATCAATTATATATTTAATTATGTAATGGTAATAGGTATGAACGTTTAGGCGTTCGGGATTCGATGATCGATCCCAGGCATGCATCTCTGAGTTTCGGGAGTTGTGTATGTGATTTTCAAGCACGTAAGCTATAATTTTAATATCACTTACTTTAAAAGTGAAGGAAAACATCGTAAAGAAACCTGTATGCCGGAGAGTTCTCCGTAACGTTCTCTAATGTGAAGCCCGCCAATTCGCATTGGGCCAGCGTGGAGGACTATGGTCTATAATAACCCTTCTCTGAGAGGAGACCTGCGCTCTGTAGTGAGCCGTTGATGGGTTGATGATAATGACGGTTCAGTACTACGGTAAAATAACTTATGAACTGTCCCTCAGTCTGTCACAAATGCTTATTTCAGTACGGTTCTTATTTTATCGGTGACAAAAACATCCCGGGAAGTCCTCTATGATTGAGAGCGCTTCATAGTGTTCTCAAAGGGGTGCGAAGTATGCCAATGCGCATTTGGCCAGTGTGGTGGACTATGGCCTAATCCTCTCTCACTGGAGAGGAGACCTGTACCCAGTAGTAGGCCTGCGATGGGTTGAGATGATGATCACGAACAATGGATCAAGAGTTTGCCAGAGCAAAAATACTACGTTTATGATCGGAACACGCAGGTAGAATTCCTTAGAGTTTTATGGAACAAAAATAACAATCATAATTAAAAAATAATGTAACCTTCAGCCCTATAGTATTTGTTCCAAGCAGTTAATGCATCAGTTATGCTTTATTGAGTTGACTATAACTCAGCAGGTGCAAGCTCAACTCGTGTTATATTTACTCATAAGTTAATCGTGGGTTTAACCACTAATTTGATTACTCACCATGCTGAACCAATAAAAACGTTAACAGCAAGTCTGTAACAATAAATTGATTTTTCATACTTTTGAACTAGAAATATTGGTAAGTCCCTAATGTTGATAATGGTCACAGTATCAAGTTAATCTAAATTAGTGCCAAGGAAAGCCGTGACAGCATAGTGGTTAAGACTTCAGGCTCCTTTTCGGAGGAGGAAATCTAACCCCAGGGATAGATTTTTGTCTTGATTGATAACAATCAAATATCACTTTCTTTAATGATGAAGGAAAACATCGTGAGACAACCTAATGAAGTCTGCCAATCATTCAGCACTTGGCCAGAGTGTGCCACCCTTCTCATTATGAGAGGAAACCCGTCTTCAGTCATTACTGACTGGCCCTTTGGCCGACCATTGAGATGACGACAACTGCTAAGGTCCCAGCATCTTAAGGTACGGTTTCTACTCGTATACAAAATAAGTGAGTGGTGAAGAAATGTATCCAGTTCACGGTTTTTATTTATACCAATTTTGTATGGCGACTATCAAATAGTTATTTGTGTTATATGGGGCCAAAGGAATTTTTTGTTCCCCGAGGGCGTTATTTTGAATTCAGAGCGAAGTGAAGGATTCTACAGTAGACTCCCGAGCGCAGCGAGGGGTTCTAAAGTAGAATCCTGAGCGTAGCGAGGAATTCAATATACGCCGCCCGAGAATAAAAAATTTTGGCCCCGAATGACACACACTATTTTTCATCATTACCTATGAGAAAAAGCTAGGAGTATCAACCTACTATGTATAGAGTATAGACATTACCAATACGTATATTGCAAGTTTAAATAAAACACAAATAGTTTTTTACGAAATAATTAAAATTCTTTTTAAATTAATTAAAAAAAATGTTGGAAGTATGGACGTATCCCAAGTAACACAAACGTGCTGCATAAAGTTTGAGTAACAACAATCATTAAGAGCATACGCTGAATACTAAGCTGAATAACTTCTGAGTACTGTCTATTCAGATGTTATTCAAACAAAATAGGCCCCAATTTAAAATGTTTTACGCTGAATATCACCTGAGTAACATCTTCAAATAACGGTACAATTAGCTTTATAACTTTTGAATAACAGCCGACATTGCTCAAATTAAGCTCTTGCTGCTCAGTTATTCAGTTGAATTGAATAGGTTATTGTATTAAGAATCTATAAAGCATTTAAGTCTTTTTTTTACAATTATTCAAATAGAATTCACACAAATTGTGAAAAATTAAGTGCAAGGAAGTGAAAAATGCGAACACATTAATTGCAGACAATTCATATAAGTGTTATAAAATCGGTAAGTAAACTTTAATATTTACGTCGAGTTAGGTCGGTTACATGTTATAATTGCTAGTGCGCAAGTAATTTTGTCGTGAATAGTATGTGTTTTTTTTGATTATGTATGACGCGCCGCGACAATAATCAAGTTAACTGATTGTGAATAGTATTTTCATACATATATCCTAAGTCTGACAAACGTACTTGTGACGAAATTCCTGATCCTAATAATTTAAACGCAACAAAATAAGATGAATCAAGCTAAAAAACGTTGTAGTTATCAGTTTAAGCATTTTGATGATAATCATAAATTAAAATCACAAAAGATTTTAATGGAGATTGATTATTTTGTTTTTATGCTGAATAAAAGTGCCCACAAGTCTAGTCAATAAGCCATAATTTGAATAAGAATGGACACATTACACCAAATTCTGTATATATATTACATAGGTGACCACATTTATTAATTCCTTACATTTTTAGGGTTCTCTAATCGGACAAGTAAAACTCATATACTGGCTCTACATGATGGGCCATCAATGCTGGCCATCATACTAAGATGGGTCAGCGTGCATAAAGATAAAAATAAAGATTGTTGTTTTTCATAACTAAGTATTATGCGTTTCGTTTTAATCATTTTATGAGCTGCGGATGTGTGATTTTCGACCATAGATAGATTAAGTCAAGTAGTCCGCACTCCGCGGTCCACACGTCCGAATCCGCAAGCTAGGCGCACTCGCTCCGTATCCCACTCTCGCGCCTGCGCGATCGCCTCGTTTTGACTCGGTTCTCGAATCTACGCGCGACGACGCCTAGGTTCGAGAACCGAGTACTGATGTAGGTCGCAGTAGGCACTCGGCAACCAGCCGGCGCGGTTGTGACCTTGCTATGAGAGTGCGCACAAGCCTCAGGAGTTAGCTAAACAATTAACAACGCGGTTCCCAAAATAAATATAAGTTCGCGTGACTACCCAGTTCGCAAAACATTGCACGAGGTCCGTCAATGTGTAGGTCTTTTATTATGTTGTATTTACACTTAAATACCTACCTATATATAATTGTATTATACCAATAACTGTAAGTATGTTTTGTTTCAGAAAAATGTCTTTTAAAATAGTCTCAACACTTCGTAGGGGTCGCCGAGAATTGTGTACTGTACCGTCCCAATGGGAGCACAGAGGACAGCTTCGATGGCCAAGATATAATGTAGATACATTAATAAAAGACAGTAGTGTCCAACCTCGTGCAGATTGGCTTACGATGAGTTGTTCCTTAAAACGAAAAAATTTTCAAAGCTATGTAGACGCCGAAGAAGAATTGGCAAATATGTTAAACAAAACAGACACTGACACAGACTTTGATCAGATCAGCTCTGCTCAAACATATCGTACAATACCGAATTCTTCAGTTGAAAGTCCAGATTACAACTCCATGGCGCAAGATTTGGTATGTACCAACCTATATATTGTCTTCTCTCTCACCTATAGTATCTATGTGTGTAGAGTAGTCTACTAGTTGACCGCCTCATAAGGAACCTGTGTGCCAAATTTGAAGTCTCTAGACCCAGCGGTTTGGGCTGTGCGTTGATATGTCAGTGAGTCAGTATAGGTATCTTCTTTTATATATTTAGATATTTTGTTGTAGATGGACCCTATGCAGGCGAATATAATTGCTCCCAGTCAAACACCAAATCCTGTGATTACTGATGATGGTGTAATCTATGAAGTAATCTCCGAAGGAAGGCAAATTGAAAGTGTAACGCAGCAGCCACTTGATGGACACCAAACCCTAGAAGCGATCAACAATATATACGCAATACAACAACATATAATGGAAAATCAAAATAAAATTATTAAAAAACTATCAGAAATTTCTGTCCAAATCGAAGAAATAAAAAATAATCGACAGCCATTAAATGTAACACCATTATGTCAGACTAAAGGTACAGTAGAAGCGGAATCCTTTATGATAAGAGCTATCAATGACATTAGCAACTTAGAAAACCTAGAGCACGAGCTCTCAAACAAGGACACATTTGAGAAACTCAGACAACAATACTCAATTGTATGTAGCGAGTCACGAGGAAATGGTATTAACTGTGCTTACAGGCTGCTTGATTTATTATTTTCGAAGGATTTTTTATGCAAATGTTCTTGGACTGGGGGTAGCCGTAATTCAGTTGATGTAAAAATAGGGTTTAAGGCGTTTAAAAACGTAATACACTTTTTTTTCACCCTAGTTAAATCGTGGGATTCATCTTTTACAATGCAAGAAAACGAGGCATTCTTTAAAACGGTGTTGAGAAATGCGTTAAAACGAAAAGAAATGAAAAATATTCGCTCTTCAGCAAAGAAAAGCAGGGTAAAACGTAATAAAGAAAATCAACAAGGAGAAGAAGAGAATGAAGAATCTTTGTGTTAGAATAAGTTTGTGTTCATGTTATTTTGTTAAGTTGGTACGATACACGGCCGCGAAAATTCAAATTTTATGGCCGCAAAACTTATTGCCATAAGCATACGATGTATAATTATTAATTACTAATTAGCCTACTATTTTCGAAAAAACTAAATAAAAATTGAATTTTCGCGGCCGAGTGAATCGTACAGCTGCCGGCACGTAACTTGGCAAGGTTTTAGCGAGGTGGGCCTCGCCTCGCCTGTCAAGTTAAGTGAAGAGAGCAAGTGCAAGACAGATGACAACTGATCAACCATTTCGTTTAGCACGCTCGGATCCCGTTACCTCGTTCCCCGCGCCTTGCTCGGTAACCAAAGAGACCCAAAAGCATGTTATGCGCATCTTTACGACTATTGCCAAGTTACGTGACGGCAACTGTACCACTTTAAGTTCTTTTTCTATTCTTCATACTTACTAATGACATAATCTCGTGTTTGTGATTTTAAATGACAATTTTGTAAGTGTGTATTTTAGTCTTAAGATTTTAGAGAAATAAAAGATTAAACTTTTTACTTAAATGTATTTTATTTCCAATCTATATAGATAATGTATGCAATAGAGGTATGAAATATAAGTCAGACTTGTATTCGTTACACACGAATTTAAATTTTACTTCTTGAGGAGTTAGGCATATTGAAGTTCGTGTGTTTGTTGGTACTTTAGACTTATAAATATTAAAGTAGCTTGATTTTAGTGGCAGGTTAAAAACATCAGTCAAACCTGAAACTTTGAAACCATATAGAAAAATAGTGTCATTTTCTTTAATTATTTTCTCGATTTCTATTACGTCATTATTTGTGCTCATAAAAAACTTGTCTTTGCTTTTGGTGTTCAACTTGAATTCCTTAAATTGAATTTCAGTCCTGTTTTTGTAACTTTTTATTTCAAAATCACTCTTAGTCTTTTTTTCATTACTTGTAATATTTTTTCTTACTCCAGTTTCTTCCTGAAGCCTATTTGCTACTTGCCTCAAAGGACTTTTTCCATCTCTGAGCATTTTCTTAATCAAGTATAGCTTATTTTCAAATGGATAAGCATTGAAAGTCTGAAGGGGCCCGAAATTTTGCACTTCATCTACCACATGAACTAAGTTATGAACATTACTAGTAACATAATCAGGACCATAATGATCCTTGTAGTGTTCAACAAAATATAATAAAAGATTTTTGGCCAGTGGCAATAGGTTTTCGTACAACTTAGAAGAACATATCGTTATACCGCAAAATAAATATAAAAAATGTGAGTAAGCACTTTCACGCAGCACCTGCGGCAATATAATAATGCTCAAATAATAAAAAAATGTTCTATATTCCGATGCCTTCCAGTAGGCCAGTTGATCCAAACCTCTCATAGATCGGTGAATCTCTGAAGTTAATTGGCAATTATTCAAAAACATTGTGACATGATTTATATCTCTAAAGCACCATTTAGTAACATATTTACCAAAATTACCATCACGCCATCCGACTAATAACCTCTTCATAACTCCTAAGTCAATCAAATGTAAAGAGTCTGCAACTGGAACGTCTTTGATCATATCTATGGGTAATTGTAACAAAGGGGAATCTGTTTTATGATGTAGGCCATACATTTTCTTGCGAAATTGGTCGTCTTTTCTATCAGGGCATCGGCTATCAGGAAAAACTACAGTGTGAGACTGATGCGAATATTCACCTGTTGTCACACACTTCAGACAACCGTGTTTCCCATTAAAGTTACACACACCTGAAAACAAATAGGAAGGAGAATAATGCAGGTCCAATGAATGAAAACTCAGTGCAGTAAAATGGTGTAAATAGAAATCACGGGGTGAATAGAGAAAGATCTTGGGAATTTTGTAAGAAGGCTGTAACAAAGCGACTTCTTTACTATTGTGTGACTTTTTTTATCACACACAATATACACACAAATAATCAGAGTAATTGTAATATACTAGCACATTTTTATAAAACTTAGATACAGGATTTACTTACCTTTTATGTAGGCTCTAGCTGGAGAATCACAAATAAAACATCTTATTGAAACGGTAATTTTTTTTTCTTGTACTTTAATACCTTCTTTCAACAAAATATTCATTTCAGAAATGAAATCTTCTAAATAGATTTTTAAATCTTTTGGTTTTCCAATACCATAATATATACCAATGACGAATGGCGGCTCATTTATTTCATGTATATTGCACAATATTGGCCAAAATTCTTTCTTGGAACTATTGAAAATTGGTAAACCATCTATGTTTATATTCAGTGATATGTTTTCTGGCACAAGATTTGACTGAGGATTTATTATCTCTTTAAGTGTTTCAATGAGGCCATTGTGCCAATATTCCCCTTGCTCTATAGATTTTATGCAGACTTGTCTTGGTGTATTTAAAATTGTCCTTGGATCATTAGGTAAAATATCTGGGAATCTTTGATTTAATATTTCGGTCAAGTGCTTTAGTGCTACTTGTGTGATTCTTTTCTCGACAGCCCATTTTCTAATGTTATCTCGAAATATTAAATTTTTCATGTATTCGGTGCATTGTTCTTCTTCGATATCTGTACAGCTGCCATCAGATGTACAGTGCTCTTGGGTGTATTCATGCAAAGTATGATTTTTTTTTTGTACGGAACCTTCTTCGCACGGTAACAACACGTGCTGGCTGGGGCCGAGCTCATTTTTGTGCACACTTTTGCCATGACCAGAAACACTTGGACAATTGGTACTTGTTATGTTTAAATATTCTTTTAAAATTTTTCTTTTAATATTACCCATTCTTTTACGTTTTTTCCAAGATTTTCGGTCCATATTGATGCAAACTTAACGTATTAAAATAAATGTGTGCAATATATATAAGATTTATAGTAACTATATTACTAAGCAATGGTAGCTATAAGAATACATCTGTGGTCTTAAATTTGAATAATTTAGTTTCAAACTTACTATTATACCCAAAGCAGCTTAATAAAAAGCTAAATAATATTTTTTATTCAGCAACAGAATAATTAGAAACACGTGGAACCTAATTCAGTTAAAAATAAAATGGAATTAATTATTCAGTATGAAGCTGTTTTAATATAATTGTATAGCAACGTTATTCAGAAGGGTATACTTCATTCAGCAATAAGCTGTTTCAAACGCCACTTGCTTAAAAAGTATTCTTTAATAGCAATACAGATTATGACCATTCAGATAAAAGCTGTCGAAGGAACTGTTTTCCAACTTAAAACCACTTGGAATGCGTAATGCTTATTGACTTGTGTATAATAATCGTACGAAGAATGGTTACTAAGCATATAGAAAGGTAGAACAGAAATGCAGAATTAATCAAGCATTTAGTATTGTGAGAGTCCGAACTGAAATTAATTCAGCATTTGGATATTATGAAAGCTCTTATACCAATGATATTCATTTTAAAACTGTAAAATAATCTAAATGTTTACTGTTATCTTGCTTGTGTGTTACTTGGGATATATCTAATCGACAAATTTGATCACGTGACTTATTGAAGACAACAACTTCTCAACATTTTTGAATTCTCTCTTGAACGCGGACCAATCAGAAGAGAGAAATGAAAAGTCCCATGGGGTTAAAATTAAATTTTGCTCCCGCTATCCTCTGAAGCCAATATTCGTTTTTCGAATAGGTATGATGAAAAATATATTGTATTATACATTATAATATTTAAATAAGTTTAGAACATGGGACAATCAAAGCGTAAAAAATACTGCTGTCTTTGTTTTATCCGGTTGTTTCTGCTCTGGAACAAAATCGTGTAACAATAACTTAATAGTTTTCAATTAATGATTCGATATTACGTTTTGCTTACGGTAAAAAAGTCAACTGGAAATAATCGTGTGTACGTCATAGACTGATTACAGGTTACATTTATTCGCATCGATTCGGATTTTATCTTTTCAAAACAGATTATTTTGTACCTACTCAACGATTCCTCACTGGGATCTAAAAATTCTAACCATAACCGGCAGGTGTAACTTAACTCTTACGAGGAGGTTACCTCGAGTGCGCCCCATACAAACAAGTTTACTTCCCTATCAATGACACGTCACACGATTGATAGAGATTTGATTGCGATCTCACCTGCTGGTAAGTGACTATGCAATGCGAGTAGCGGGCTAACTTGTAAAGGGTATGATAGCATTAACCCTACATCCCTTATCGAATTCTAACGCCGTCGTACCAGAGAAAGATTTTACAAGTATTTTGGAACTAAATCAATTATGCTGTCAGTACTGATCATTATAAGCACGTAATATCTATCTATCCAATAGGTGAAAGTTGATGTTGAGTAAATTAATTATGCATTTATACCTGTTAACAACTTCGATCGGCAATGTACAAGACATAAGTACTTATAGTTCCCGTTCTCATTGAAAAAGTGTCAATGATAAACAAGTCTAACTTATACGAGTATGTACATACGCTTGAGCTATGTAGTTTTTCTTTTAAATTAATATTTTTACATGCTAAACTTGACTAATATTGCACTCTCCTTTCCAAATAAGCGTAAAATGAATTTAATTCTCAAGATAATGACTATGAAAAATTATAGAGAATAGTATACTTAGAGTAATATACTCACAAAATGTAAACAATGGTGATAAAATGTTCGATAGTTTTCATTATTTTCTCGCGGAAATTCCAATGCACTCGTATCGATACGACGGCAACGACTGAGAAAATTCGATGCGGGTTGTAAAATTTACGGATTTATGCCTGCCATTCAGGTATGCTGAAGTTGCGCGACTGATATGCTTTGGTGCTTGGATATTTTTATTTATTATTGACCTAAATATAATGTACCATAACTTATGCGTTATTTGGAATACACTTATACAATGCAAGTTTACTACAAATAATTTCACTGGCGAGCGGACTATGTTTACATTCTGCACAGAAAATTACCTAACTACGTACATGTCCACTATAAAGTCATATTATTTAAAATGTTTCATCCTTTTCTATAATTCTCTAATAGAACATGATATCGACAATTTTGTTGTTTGTCGACATTTTGTGACCTATCGAGCTATACGAGCTTATTAAATTAAATAAATATTAAATTTTTATACAAATGCCCTAGTGTGAACAACTGAACATAAGAAGCATAAACTGGAACAAAGACCTATTCCTAGCTTTTGTTAGTAGTATAAACTTACCTATAGATATATTTGTTTTAACAGAATGCTGGATTACCGTTTACTCCAACCGCGATCGAAAGCGCGATCTGTTCACTACAGTTATGATCAACTCTCAAAATCGTATAATTGCACTACACAAATCAAAGGGTAGAGAAAGCCCCATTGTTCGGACTCTACAAGAAGATTAAACATAAACATGTATTATAAGACTTACGTACACAAATTATATCAGTTCACACAACATCTACCGAATAGCGAACTACCGCAGTAATATCTACTTAGCTATTTATAACAATACATAATAATGTCAAACAAAAATCTCTCAAAAATAATCAAATTTAAACATTGACTTGTACGCTATCGAACTTTAAACATGCGTCAAGGACCCAGCTTAAGCGGTTTTTGATGGGAATTTTTCAGTTAGTTAGAACTTACAAGA
Source organism: Oeneis ivallda (assembly GCA_029955525.1). Classification (NCBI taxonomy): domain Eukaryota; kingdom Metazoa; phylum Arthropoda; class Insecta; order Lepidoptera; family Nymphalidae; genus Oeneis; species Oeneis ivallda. Next base: position 17,843,104 of record JARPMR010000007.1, read on the forward strand.
AAAAGTAGTTGCAAAAGTAGGCGACTAAAACTTGTTTGGTTCTCGGTGAAAAATGCAACTTGCAAGAAATTGGGTCAAGCTGCTAGTAAACAATAACATAAGTATCTATATAAATAAAAATCAATGTTTGTATGTTTGTCCTCTATGCGTTCCGAAACCGATAATCATAGGGTGTTCTCGGGACGCCCGCGAGGATTCCTGGCCCAAAAAATCTATAATATTTCTTTATACTTTACGTGTTGCAAACACATGCTGAGTACAGCTAGTTCTACATAATATATTTTGTAGTAAATTAAATCTTTCCAATTTCATAAAAACGAACCAGATACCAAAATAAAAAAAAATAAAGTGGCATTTATCCCTTCAACTGCTTGGCCTATAAATCCCCTCGACTTTAACTGCTGGGCCCCTTTCCGGGTGGCCGCGGGAATGAGGCGCGCGCTATTGAAAAATTAATTTCTCTAAACTTGTGTATAGAACCTATTTATAAAATTAATATTTTTGGAATCCTGATTAAATGTGCTTTAATTTGCTGAAATAGATAACAAAGTCTCAAGTTAAAGATATAAAAAATACCTAGGCATATACCTAGGCATAGAAATATAGGAATGTGCGACCGTTACAAGATTTTAAAGTAATGAATTTGGTGCAAAAATGTTATCAAACTACATGAATTTTAATATAAAACTTATAAAACCACTAATGTATCATATTATTGTTCTCATTGATCTTAAACTTTAGCTTGATAGTTGTAAATAAATAATTAAAGTTGTGGCAAGGAGGTTTACGATTTATGACGAACTATCTATCGATAATGATATGAATCTTAGTTATAAAACATTCAGTAATAATAATATTGTGATTGATGATTTTTTTTTGTAATCCAGGTTTGCTCAGAAAGCAGCGCCAGCGAATCTTCTTTGGAATCTTCAAGTGGTTACGGCAGTCAGGGAGCCTTTGCGGGCGAAGACCATGCGCACCAACACATGATGCCTCATCCGGATGGTACGGCAATTTAGATCTTATTGTGTAAACAATAATTAAGCATTTTCTATAGACGTTTTTGTGTGTTGGAGTTTTGGTTGATCATTGTTTAATTGACCCGTGATGTTAGACTTGAGCAGTGTAAATATTATTGCTTTTTCCTTTTATTGTTTTAAGTTATTTTTGTACTTACGGAAGTAAATATTACACATTGAGCTTCGAAAAGGGCATATTATATGAATTCGTAGAGCGTCGTCTCTGTCTCTACAGATCAAAAGATATTTTATCATTGTTTATCCCATTTGGAGTTCGATTTATAATATTAACCGCCGGGTACTCTATCTATTGATTTTAGAATGAATTTTAATTTTTGTTTGCAAGTCCATACCCAATATTGTTCAGTAATTTTTTTTTGTATAATTAATTGGCTGGTTGTATCTGGTACGAAAAAAAATTGAAAAACAATTTCGTGGCTTTTATGGCCAATATATACCTACACCTAAATGATCATGCCATGTAGAGTCAACTACCCAATTAGGCTCGTTAGTTTGTGTGTTTTATGCTTTGCATGCGGTTTATTTGCGTACAACCGCAGTCGAATCGGAGATCGTCACGTTGCGAAGGGACACCGAGTGTTCAGTAGCGGCGGCGAGGGAGAACTTTTCCATATCCCTGGGCAGCTTAGAGGAGGCGGTTCGCTCCTTGGACGAGGCCACGGAGACGCCGACATTCGCCACGATAGGAAAGAAACCAGCCGTCCCGAAACGACGACCGGTTTCAATGTCGGGTAAGCTTATTAATCTGTGCTATCAATATAGTAAGTGACCAAGTTTTAAATTAAATTCCCTTAAGCAATGCAGGCTGTAGATTTGAAGCGATACACTGTACGATAGGACGCCGCCACGTATGATTTTATCGGATTGTATGTTCCGCGGAATCGTGCTGCACTCATCCGTTTGTGTGTTTATCAGAGCCTTCTTCTTTTTCTCTTTATCAACCGATAAACGGCCACTACTGGTTCCAAATACCTCAGTTCTGCGTCGCGTGTCGCCAGTGCATTTAGTGGGGGGTCTGACTTTTTGGTGCGAGGTCGCCATTCTAGCTCCTTGGGACCCCAAGGACCTTCCAACTATGCGAACATTAACGATCATGTTTCAGATCCATAAGTCATCATTGGCGACACGTTCTGTTCGAAGACTTGTCCTCTGGAGGTCGATTTTATAAAAGCTGCATAAATCATTGATAAACTCTCATTTGCGGTTATTGGCTGAATTTCTGCAACAATGCATTTTAGTCATTGACGAGTGATTATCAGCCAATCAGAGGCGATTGAAATCGTCACACTGTGGCGATCATTTTTAGAGAATCGCATAGTAGGCACTGAGACATTATATTATCATCATCATGTGCCTTCCTCGTGTTGAAGTTGGCGGTCATTTTCCGAAAAGCTTCTCTATTTAAAGCCGCATCTTCTACTTTTGGATAAGTCAGCCCAGTCCACCAATTTAAATAGTCCAACCACTTGCGTCTTTGATGATCTGGAGCTCTCTTGCCTGCAATCCTCCCTTCCAGCACTAGTTTTGGGAATGAGAATTGGGTTCCTCTTCGTGTTCAAAGAAAGCTACTTTTCTTCGTGTGATGGTGGACACGAGTTCTCTTCTTAACTTATATGGACCAGACAAGAACAGAGGACACTTTATAAGGGGTAAATTATGGTATGTACCATAATTTATCCTAATCGACATAATTATTTGCGTCCGTAAAGTCCTCTAGGTTTCTCATGAAAAAGTAAAGTGCCGGTAACAATTCCCAGCGTCGGTGTGGTCGCGGCGCGGCTCGTCCAGCTCGGTGGGCAAGCCGCCGCCGCCCGTGCGGCGCTCCTCGTCCATCTCCCGGCCGCAACGACCGCCCTATCATCAGGTTAGTAGATTTTATAGAATAGAATAGAAATATTTTTTATTCAAATAAACTTTTTTACCACCACTGGTACGGAATGCCCTTCCTACCGAGAAGAACCAGCAAGAAACTCGGCGTTTGCTCTTTTCAAAACAAGTTTACAATACTATGCTATGTATGCAGTGTTTCCACAATGAGGGGAAGTTCCACAAAAGCATGCCTAGTTATAATTCAATACATGTTAAGACGGGCAGACAGAAAGTAGCCCCATTCCCGCCGGTGACACCCGTTCAAGAGCATGACGCATGACCCAGCCGTTGCTTCGCTCAACGATATTTGAGGGAACGTAACGTTTAAAAGACCCTATTAACACATACTCAAGGATACTGTGTACAGTAAAATAACCAGTATAGTAGCGAGTACCCTATCAATATCCGCAATGGTGATAAAACATTTTTGCACAAAAATAAATTTTTTTCCGGCTTTTTAAATTAACGCATACCGAGATTATTTTGTTCGTCTCGTTTTTAACTATAAACTCACATAAAAAAATTTATGCATGACGGGATTTCAATGTTACCGGCTAGGACCAATATTATGACACGGGCTTCGACAGCCATCAATACGATTTTCTCACATAATCGCACGGCTAACTTCGAAAAAGCTCTTGCTTAGCACTTCTTCTTAGCACCCGATGGAAAACTACGGGAATTATAAGTTTGACCGCTTTGTCTATCTGTCTATGTCATCGCAGCGACTATACAGACCGTTCACTATCATCATCATCATCGTCATCGAGTGCCTTCCTCGTGTTGAAGTTTGGCGGTCATCATGCGAAAAGCTTCTCTATTTAAAGCCGCATCTTTTAGTTTTGGATAAGTCAGCCCAGTCCACCCCCTTATATCGTCCAACCACTTGCGTCTTTGGCGACCTGGAGCTCTCTTGCCTGCAATCCTCCCTTCCAGCACTAGTTTTGGGAATGAGAATTGGGTTCCTCTTTGTAGGTGTCCAAAGAAAGCTACTTTTCTTCGTATGATGTTGGACATAAGTTCTCTCCTTTTGTGGACTAATTCCAGTACCCTGCTATTTGGTGTTAAGCTGTTCCATGGGATTCGGAGCTTTTTCCTATATATCAAAATTTCAAAAGCTTGCACTATAACTTGTCCTTTGCCGTCATGTTGGCACCATTGCTTCACACAATGAACAACCCTGACAACCGGCTTGAGATAAGCAATGGTGCCAATATGACAGCAAGGGACAAGTTATAGTGAGCGGTCAGTTCGTACCTGGCGCAGTGGTGAGCGCTGTTGCCTTATAGCTGGGAGGTCTCGGGTTCGATTCCCGGCGGGGTCAATTTGGGAATTTATAATTTCTGAATTGTCTCTGGTCTGGTCTGGTGGGAGGCTTTGGCCGCGGCTAGTTACCACCCTACCGTCAAAGACGTGCCGCCAAGCGATTTAGTGTTCCGGCACGATGGCGTGTAGAAACCAATTAGGGGTATGGGTTGAATGTTCACTGCAATACCCCTTACAAGTTAGCCCGCTACCATCTTAGACTGCATCGTCACTTACCATCAGGTGAGATGGCAGTCAAGGACTAGCTTGTCATCGAATAAATAAAAAATAAATAAACTGCATAACCCTACTTATAAGTACTTTGATCTGAATGATCGTATTAATTTCAGAGTAACATGTCGGGATCACAAGTGAATACGAATGACACGGATCACCTGCCACCGCCGCCCGCTTTCCTTTTACAACCGGACAGTGAAACTAGCAGCACAGGTGAATCTAATTATTTAACTTTTGTATTCTTGTTTCTTCGTCAGCCAATTGGGTATTTGACTGTTGTCAAAATGTTGATATTCATTCATTAAAATCGAGAATGTGATATTTAAGAATAACATTTATAAAACAGAAAAGAAATCTGCCCAGAAACAATTAATAAGTTATAAGCTGTTTTACTGCGACCGTATCTGTCTCTTTCTAAAACGAAATTTTTTATGAATAGTTGTTGGAGCTACTGACTTGTGACGTCACATGTCTGTAGCGCTCTCTATGTCTTACAGGAAACTTTAAGGGCCTGTTTCACCATTTGCTGATAAAGGTCTGATAGCCTATCCACAACTTAAATCTGACGGATAGCGTTTAAACTTCTGTTTCATAAGTATCTGATACGTCAATCTGGCAGTTAAACTCAAAAGATATCACACAGGTTTATCCAGCAGATATATTATCTGTTCGATATATATCAGGCACTTTATTAGCATGTGTTGAAACAGGCCATAAAGCTATTTGTTTCCGAGACTTGTTAAGATATTTAAAAAAGAAAAATTGCATTGTGTTAGAATATTTAAACTTTATTTTAAATTTAAAAAATATCAGTAATCTGTAATCAGTATCAAATATCATCAAATTGGCGCTAGGCAATGTTTTCATACATTGTTCGAAAAATCTTGCTGTAGCGACAAAAGCGTCTATCTGTTTTTGATCAATGTGATTTACTGAGCTTTACTTATTCTGGGATTTTAATGAATTCTTTTTATACATTTTAATCATACTAATATTATAAATGCGAAAGTGTGTTTGTTTTTTGGTGTGTTGAATTGTCCTTCAATCACGCCGCAACAGAGCTATGGATTGACGTAATTTTTTGCGTGGGTATCGTTGAGGACTTGGAGAGTGACAAAGGCTACTTTTTATCCCGGAAAATCAAAGATTTCCCGAGGTTTTTAAAAACTAAATCCACGCAGACGATGTCGCGGGCATCAGCTAGTATAGTAATAGTTGTTGGCTATCATTCTATTATTCATCATTCAATCTATCATCATCATAATAGATCGATTGAAACATCAAATCATCATGAACTTTCTTTCAGGCCATCAAACTATAAACGTAGCCGAAACTGTTAAGCAATTAACAGAATTAAAGCACATGCCCGCATCGCCCGGTCTGGTGCGACGCTCAGTGCAGAACCAAACTCAAAACCAGAACCAGAACCAAAATTACGGCAACCAACAGAGTCCCACCCAGCTGAGTACATTCCAACAGGCGAAGAGCAACTTCTCGTCAAGCGTGAGCCTGAATACTACGGGGAACCTGAACCCTATATACGGACAGACGGGAAATAGGATTATGGCGTACGTGGAAAACTCTACGTTCGTTAGGAAAAATAGTTTGAACAGCTCCAATTCGGATCTCTATAGTGGAAATTCAGGTGAGTTAATAGAGAGCCATTATGATTTTTGTAAATTCCACCTTTATTAGCTCTTAAGGCATGGGATATGCAAAATAACCTCATACAAAAATGATAAAAGGGTTACCTTGACAACGCCTGCAAACTTCATTACAAATGAAAATAAAGATGTTAGTGGGTGAAGTTAGCATGCGCTGTCAATTGGATGTCGCATTTCCTATTGGATGGGGTAATTTTTAAATTCTGGAATATTATTATTGTTCTAAGCTTTTCTGGCCTGCCCCTTTTCGTAAAGTTAATATCATAATTACCCTTAATGTAATAATAAAACTTCATGTAATTTAATCAGAAGTCTCGATTTTAGACTTAAATCTATAGATAACATTTCCTCTATACAGCTTCAAGGCAGAGTTATAACGAAACAGATTTATATCAGGACATATTATTTGTGTATCGTTTTAACTCTGTACATCAAGTCCGAATCAAGGCTGTGTGCTCTAAAAATCCCAGCCTAAAGGTCCAATATCAAAAAAGTGTAGTTTTTCCATGCAATAAGTCAACAAAAACTTCCTGGTATTCCTAATCCAACGATAATATTTTTAGGTGGCATCTACGGTGAGACGAAAGGGTCGCCGATCGGTTCAACGCCGTCAACGCCTAGTTACGGAGAAACCAACACATTCTCGAGCTTTGGACCGCGAGTGACCAACGATTCTCATTACGGACAGACTGGTAAGCTGTTAATAAGTTTGTTTTTTGAACTACCATAGGATATTTAACCTGAATTCGCACTTAAATAAAAGGGTTAGCTTACATTTCTCATAACTTTTTACAATTAAAGAAAGGAAAGGCAAGGAGGTTAAGTTTTTAAAGCAGCGAAATACCCTTTGTTTTCGCGGGATAATATTCTGTCTAAGGATTAAGGTCCCCCTTTGGGCCCTGGCAGAATATTCGTTACTTGGCACCGTTAATTGGCATCACACTGATTAAGTTAGATTTTAAGCAATTACATTATTTTGACCAAAAAAAAACGAGTGTGCTTTAGACCACTTAAGTAAAACTTCTTTAGCTCCATCTATATGTACATACATATATATATATATATGTATAATATATACATATATTATATTAATTTTCTACAAATATTTAAAACTTCGTAATGCATTCACCAGCTTACACCCCAAGTCAAGCGTGCGTATAGAAGTTTTACTTCAATAAACGATATTCTATTGTCAATTTCCTTGTTATTACAGGTTTTAAGCTGCAACAAGAGAAGTACGACACCGGCAAACGTATCTACGCGCAGCCAGCGCAGCTGTCGCCGGGCCCGCTGGTGCGGCGCCTGGCCGCGCGCTCGCACAGCGCCGAGCGACATCACAACGAGCGTGCGTACACTACTACACTATTAGACGATGGCACCCCATTATATATACATGTATTTTTAACCGACTTCAAAAAAAAAAAAAGAGGAGGGTCTCAATTCGTCGCGTTTTTTTGTCGATGTTACTCCATAACTCCGTCAAATCTGAACCAATTTCAATAATATTTTTTTTAATTTGAAACTACATACCGTCAGGTTAGTCCTATTTAAATTTGGTGAAGATCTGATGAATATGGTGATATATGGTGATGGAAGACGGAACTCCTCAATTTTTGTTGATGTTACTCCATAACTTCGTCAAATCTTTTTTTTATTTAAAAGGACCTACCGTCGGGTTGGTCCCATTTAAATTTGGTGAAGATCTGATGAATATCTTCGGTGATAGAGGACGGAACTCTACTCGAAACAAATCACTCGCGACCAGAGAATGTGTAGATTTATCCTATCAAGCTACACTAAAAAGCTTAAAATAATAATAATTATATAAAAATTCTTTTAAAAAAAACCGACTTCAAACGCCACTGAAAAGTTGTTGAAGTCGGTTGGACTTCAATAGAACTATGACACTGCAACTCTAGCCCGACTTCAACATACCTGTACCAAGTACTATTATATTCTGTGCCTGAACCTACAAACTAAAATTTTGGCTAGCGTGGCGCAGTCGTCTCATCGTTTCTATTTAAAAATAAAGAAACTAGAAGCGATATCTCTGCCAGTCAATCACGTTAGAGGAGTGTACTCAGTATAAAGTATCATCGTTTCTCCACATCACCCTCACACATATTGCAGATGGCGGTCTAATAGCGAGTCTCAGTGCCAAGCTCGCCCCGCAGCTCTCTCCTCGAACGACTCGGCGCGGGATATCTACCATCACTGCCGCTGACTCGCCGCCGAAAGGAAAAGGTTAGGAATAATGAAAATAATTTTTAGCCGCCACTTCCGACTTGTTTATTTTGTGAACACCGTTTTTATCCGTTCCGTTTAAATTCAAGTTTTCTAACCCCTATTTTACCCCGTTACGATAAAATTTTCAAAAACCCTTTTTAGCGGATGCCTACGTCATAACTGTCTATTAGTATGCCAAACAGCCCGATTCGTCCAGTGGTTTGAGCTGTGCGTTGATAGATCAGTCAGTCAGCCATCTTTTCCTTTTATATAATAGACTAGCTGATGCTCGCGACTTCGTCCGCGTGGATTTAGTTTTTAAAATCCCTCGGGAACTTTTTGATTTAATATAATATAAAATAAATATTGGTGGCAATACAAGAGATGTGCTTTAGATAAATATATTCATATAGATTCTATATGAAACAAACGTGAATGAATGTTCCCGATCTGTTGGCAGGAATCCCCGCAGCCGTGCAGCCCGCGTTCCTGGACAAGTTATCCGCAACTCTGCAGAACCAGCGGCGGCAACTGAACTCGTCGCGCGCCAGCACCGTACGGGAGCTGATCAACGCTCACGCGCAGGTAATGACCGCTAACAACGGAGATCATACCTAATAATATCATTTAGTTATTAGTAGATAGCCGTGGCAGTCAATTATTAATTAATTAAAAAATAACTTAAAAAGCAGTCAGGGACACTTGCAAACAATATAATATTTCTGTTACTAATGTATACCCTCTATATCCTCTGGTTCTTCTCGGCAGGAACGGCATTCCGAACCAGTGGTAGACTCATCGACGATTCAAAAGCACTTGTAAAAAAGTTTATTTGAATAAAAAACATTTCTATTTCTATTTCTATATTTTATAATAAGTCATGGACTGCCCTTGTCTTTTCTAATATTATAAATGCGAAAGTGTTTCGTGGTTTGTCCTTCAATCACACCGCAACACAGCTACGGATCGACATGATTTTATGCACGGTTATAGTTGAGGGATAGTTGAGTTGACACAGGCATTTTTATCCCGGAAAATCGAAGAGTTCCCGCGGGTTTTTAAAAACTCAATCCATGCGGAACTCGTTTAAAGTCGTCGGTCCACTTAGTGGGGGGTCTGCCTACACTGCGCTTCCCGGTGCAGGGTCGCCACTCCAAACATAAAATATATTACTCAGGAGTTAAGATACATTTATTTTACTCCCCAAGCCGGATCCGCGAGTTTGTCACACCTCGCTCATGGAGCAGATAAAACGGGGCGCGACTCTGCGACGCAACAAGCTCTGCAACGATCGATCTGCGCCGAAAATACGCTGATAATGTACATGATTAGATCATTGAGTAAAACTGAAAGTTAGGATCGGTTACGTTATAAGGTTAAGATGATTAATTACTTTTTGACCCAAGCTATAATACGACAAAAATATCGTGTCAGGCTGTCAGCTAACAAACTTTGGCACTAGTGAAATACCTGCGTTAGTTCAGGAAGTTTCGCAATGGTTTCGCTTTTGTTTCGCATGTCTAATAGAAGCGAAATGATAGAGAAACTGTCTGTTTTAACGCAGACATTTTACGATGTCTATAACGCTGCTAATGGTTTCGCGTTGGAGATACGCTATTCCTTTATCTAAGGCAAATTCAAAACGTCCATTTTGAAGAGCTCTCTTGAATTAACCTTAATTTTAATTATTCTTTATAATATTGTGTTCGTTTTTCCCTAAAATACTTAGGTAGACACTAATTTCGCATTGCATTTTTGTTGTGTTATAGTTTATTTCCTAGTGTAAAAATCAGTTGATCTGAAACTAAAAAATAAAACTCGATTTAAATTATATTAAAATATCGATTTTATACAGATTACCCGATTTTAAAGGTTTTAAACACTTTTTATGATTCCAAAATAGTCTCAGTGCTAACAGGCATACATCATACGCACAACCCAGACGTAAACTAACACAATACCAGACCAGAACTCAGGTAATAAAGCAACTAATTGAAAGTGTCATAATAAGTATCTGTTTTTTTTATCCGATTTTTTTTATTCACAGAAGTATAAGGCATCACAGTTTTTCCATTTGCCAATTCCGTCATAAGTGACGGAGCAGTGAGTGTTTTAATTTTTCATTCACACATCAGTCAACGTTTTAGACCGTATGTTATCTGCTGCATTATTCATTGTATAGAAAAAGTTTAATTCCAGACGCTTATCGGCTGGCTGACATTTTGGTTTCTAACCGTTTGCTTTTATTTTAACGTTTGCCAGGAAAACGTGAAAAATTAATTTTGTGGATAGCATTTTGCTAACCTGATGGTTTGTTAGTTAGCGCCATGTTTGTTTCTATTTTGGCTCGATGAAGTAGAGTACATACATTTAATGTCTTCCATAGTCGAAGGACTGTGGCAAAACTAACAGCAATGTCTATCCGTATGGACGCCTTATATAATATAAACCCCCAATCGTTTAAAAATTTAAGAGCGCACTGAAAAATAAAATAATAATAAACTTCTACTGAAACTACATGAAAACAATGACACACAGTAGATTAGATTAGTTTATCATTATCAATCAGTTTTTCGAAGCTTGTGATTTTACTTCAAATTTTTGATTTAGCTGTACATGAAAATTAATGTCAAACTCCCAAAATTAAATTTTGTAACTCGATTCGACATAATGTTCATATCCACCTTATTAATAAATGTAGTAATATAATATAACAAGACAATGTTAATTATTGTTATGTTAATTATTATTTTTTACGATTCCCATTCCCCATTTATGAATAAGGTGGCATATGTACTTGTTATGATTAATAAAACGTCCAATATCTTATATATGAAAATTTAATTATTTTCATTTCTATAAGATATCCTTTATAAATGCGAATATAAAAGCTCTCGAAAACAATTGACGCAAAGCTAAATATAATTATAAATATATATACCTAACTAATGCAATAATATTTTGACAATATTGTAGAATCTTATACGATTATCTAACATATTATCTCATGTAAGAACTCTAACTAAACACATATCGAAATACATAAATTAACTAAGTGTTTATTGATCTATTTTTTTTGTATACAGTTTTATCGATAAAAATGTTTTCTAATATTAACTTGCCGCTAGAAAGTTGAGATATAATACAATTGGTCTCATATCTAACAGGTAAACAAAAACAAAATTGAAGTGTTCTCACAGTAAACTAGCGCCAAGTTGAAGCCTTTGAACACACAGTCGGTCGATGACATCACGACTCGGTGTGTGTGTGTTTTGTCCTATACCTCACTTCTAGTTTTTACCAAGTGCTCTAATTTATATATATAAACAAACATTGAAACAGGTTGGTTAGTAACGAAAAAGGGATTTGCCATTCTAAATCATAAAAACATTTTAGAAGCAAGCGGTCTGTACAGCTGGAATAACGTGTTAAATACGTGATGAATACGAGACAAAAATTAAAATATTGGTAAGGTTGAGACAGAGCTAGGCGATTGAGATAGCAACAGTTCTCAGATTTCACGCTAAAGGTAATCACACACCTGTCCGCGCCGAACAAACCAAAGTTTCTTAAAGGCCTCGCGCACCTATCCGCTCCGAAAGAATAGACTGCGCTGGGATACAAGAAAGAGATGCAACTCTCAGAATGCGTCCGAATTGCCTGCTCCGATTGTGATTAACTTAGAATGGGTACCTTCCAAATTTGTGAACGAAATATTTCATAATATAATGAAGAATTCTAAAACTCTGTTAGTGTGACGAAAACAGGTGCGCGGTCACCTTAGTCGGAAATACGATCGAAAATATTCTTAGAAATTAAATTTTATTATTAACTTAATTTGAAAGTAGAATTATTATCGTCTAATTTATTTCTTCCATTTTCTCTAAAGTCTGGTGAGACAGCACTGATAGTTGGCATTAAGATGTACTTTGGTGCTCATAATAATTATTATTATAGTATTAAAATGATTACAGGAAGATTTTGGTTTTTTAGGTTCATGCTTCTTCTAACAGTCTCGTTCTTTAATTATTTGTCTTGATTTCCTGTACTGACCGCATGCAGCACAAAATTGTGAGGCTTAGGGCCTGTTTCACCACTTGCTGATAAAGTGCCTGAAAGCCTATCCATAACTTGTCTGACAGATAGCGTTCAAATTTCTGTTTATCTCTGTTGTTCTTTCTTGTCTCTAAAAAATGTCAAACAGATTTATCTGACAGCTATTTTATCTGTTAAATGTATATCAGACACTTTATCGGATAGTGGTGAAACAGGCCCTTAAGTTGCTAATCTTGATTCCTGACCTGAATAATTACAAATATTGACTGAAAACGACTCTTAACTATAAACTGTGTTCTTCAAGCCTTTTTACATTTTGAAAACTATTTAAGGCTTTTTACATTGATATAAAATGTGAATAAAAATATATAAAATGATAAATAAGTATAAATGTGTTGATTTAATTAAATAGTTTTAAAATAATTCCATTGATGATTCTCGTTTATTTTATTTAAAATGTATGTTAAGATGTATAATATTTTGTAAGTTGTGAAAAAATTATATGAATGTATAATTAATGTTAATCAAATCTTTAAAAAAATAATCTCTCAGTTTCCTTATTTCATTATTTCTTCTAGTGAATTGACACAATATGATTTTGTGTAGTTCGTTAGTTCTTAATAATAATTAAGTATTACAATTATTATTTTTAATTTGTATTTCGTAATAGAAGTTATGTCCATAAATAATATTACTAAGCAACATTATAGACTATATCGCCATTTTGAATAGTAACTCTTTGATTTTGAAACTTTATTTTACTTTCTACTCCTAAGTATATTGCCAGAATGTTAATACTATATTGTATGATAATTAGATAACGCCCAATTTAAGAAGTAGTTAGGTAAATGTGAGAGGAAGCTAAATATTATTTATTATTTTTTTACGCGAATAGATCACAATATATATAATATGTAATAGTATCTTGTAGACATTTGTTCCTCATATTTTGTAACGCATGATTTTTTTTTAAATAACTTTATTTCTTAGTTTCTAGATTATCTATTAGACATTAGTAGCACAGATGATGAAGGGTAGTACTAATAATAATAAGTGTGGTTAAAAAATTGTAGCTTTTTGACATATCCCATATACAACAATATAGATAAATAATGAAATTATTAATATCGGTGGTTGAACTTTATATATTTCGTCGCTTGGGATTTTAAAATAAATAACCAGCAATATATCGGTGTACTCATATATCAAAGTATATTATAGTCCAGTTAACGACGTGTAATATGGTAATGGTAGAATTTTCGAGAAAGTTTGTTATTACAATGTGTTTAGGTAAACGTTTGCGTATGTAATTGATCAATAATTGGTGAAATTAAACGGATATTGTCCTATATGTTTTGTTTCATTTTTGTTAATTAAAAGTCCAGACAAAGTTCTTGCAACTCACGAGCGCGCGTGAGCTTTACTTGTGGTTACGTCGTGTACATGCACATTGCGTAAGTGTGCGTGCCTGTCTGAACAGTCAGTCGTGAACAAGCGATCGTTCAGGCTCGTTCACACATATAGTTACGACTTAATATAACCATGAGCAACGCGTACTCATGAATTTCAAGAACTATAGTTACTATCAGAGGCTAGTGATAGATAAAGTGTAAAATGACCCAGGGCGGTAAATATTGCAGCCCTCTACTATAAAGCCAAAATACAAAAATAGGCCTTTATAATCTATTTTTATCTACTCGAGCATCGAAAAGTTCCAATTTCGAGTTTGACAGCTGAATCGAAATGAACCCTCTTTCGGTTTTGCTTCTCATTTCGATGCAGCTCGTTGTATGGGAGCTGAATCGAAATGGTTATCTTCTTAAAATAGGATACCTAAAGCTAAGGCTCTGAGTTCTGGCACTTTTGTACCGTTCATATGACAGAGGCGCCACAGGCGGCTGGTGGCGGCTTACGGAGTTACTTTTTGTTGACAGAGGCGCCACAGGCGGCTGGTGGCGGCTTACGGTGTTACTTTTTGTTACTTTGTTGAGCCTACGGCGTATTTTGTTAATGATTTTACTTCCTTGTCGTAGATAAAATCTTGTATGCAACTGAACGTAATTAGTCATTTTAATTCTCGTACTATCCTATTTTGATACTCGGCAAGCCTCGTATCAAAAAACAGTACTCGAATTAAAATGACCCTCATTACGATGCAGTTGCATAAATAGCTATTCCTTGGCTGTCTTAAAAATTAAACAAGTCGTTTCTCACAGTAATTGACTATGAAACCGTACTACAAGTGAAAAACTAAACTGAAGAATGTCGTAAGCGCGTTGGCTACGCGTTTCTCCGAAACGTTTTGTAGATTTGTTTACCTTGTAAAACATTTAAGGAAAAATAGATCATAGTTTTGTCGATGATTCTTTATGGTTTGCTGAGTACCGTACGAAAAAGTACAAATACTTAAATATACGGTCGACCAATTCTGACATGTGATTGTGTAAGAAAATCGTATTCATATGAGAGCTTAAAATGTTTGTTATTTAAATAAAAACATATATGTTATACGCTGTCAAATGAATACTATTTTCTTACACAAACGCATGACTGATTGGTTATCTATAGCTTCAGAATACGTAGTCGTGATTCCTACTTCCATGGTTCCTTTGGTTGGCATTAAGATATTAAACTACGGCCGTTCAGAGAATGCGTTCCTGACACGTCGCGATTGAACTGACGACGTAACTTTGTAATGGCGTTGCAGTTACGATAAAAATATTATTGCTGGTTGTTTACCGTTTTAACAATTGATGAGCATTAAAACAACATTATTATATCAATAATCAATTAATGTTATAATTTTGTGCCAAACTGAGTGTCAAATAACTTGGTAAACAATATTTTTCTAAATCTAAACTGCGCTATTACAAGGTTATGTCAACCGGATATTATTGTTTTGTATGGCAAACTGACAGGTGTCAAAAACGTATTCTCTCGGTGGCCGTACTTTACCTTCATGTTGACTGCGTCGCGACGGAGCGATTTTAATATAGGGTGTGATCTATAGAACGCATTCTCTCACTCAATCCAGAATATAGACAGATTTATGTCAGGATACATTTTTATCTTGTTTGAAGTTTGGCTCAAGTCCGAGCCAAATCAAAATACTGTTACGCGCGACGGGCGCTGCGGCGCCACTGAGCGGGAGTGACAGCTGTAAGCTAGCGGCGATGGCGTGTTAGGAGTTTTATTATTCGCAACGGTTTAAAAATTGGACTGAGTGCTAAACAAATGTGTTGAAATTGTAACAAAGATGTTGTACGGTAGTGCAATCGTTTGAACTATGTTATCTTTGATAATAGAAGTGATTAACTAAAGCATTTAACGGTAGTGTACTTGATTGAACCATGTAATCGATTGACAATAAAAGTCATTAACTGTACCAAAAGGATGTTTTCTGTAACATTCAGAAGCGGGATTAACGAAAATGAAGAGATCAGTGCCCAATAAAGATACATAGCGCGTTTACGCGGACTACAAAAATTACAATAATATGTAGAAAAAAGATGAAATATGACATTATTGGCAAGACAAGAGAACATATTGACATTACATAATCGTAATTTAAATTATACGTCAATCGGCTGACGGCTCCCATGACAAGTGCTGCTGGATAATTTTGTGTGGAACCAGTGTACATAATGTGTCAGGCCCCTAACACTCGCCTACAATTGGTCGTACCGTTAAATATTCAAGATGGCGGATTACCCCCAAGAAGATTACCCATAGACAAAAGATCATGGCATTGACAAACATAGAATTGCTGAGGACGGACTCTTTTCCTGTGTGTGTTTGCGACGTTTGACATAATATAATAATATACTCTTTGCGTTTGACCGTTGACGTTATACCGTATACGTTGGAAGACTATTCAGCAAAATTTTTTCAATTTTGTGATCGTTTGTTATCAAAATGCCTTGCAAAATCTGTTTAATTCCGACTTGCCGAGCTACTTCGAGTGAAGGCAAGCGATTATTCCGGGTACCGCGGAGTGAAAAATATCGTGAGATGTGGAAGATCAATTTAATGCCCCAGGCTCCTCAACTATCACATATAAAACCAAGTCATTTTCGTAGCCTATATGTCTGTGAGAAGCATTTCGAAAATAGATATTTAAGTGGACAAAGGAAACGCTGTCCGAGTTTATTTACTTCTGCAGAGATTTCGACTGGAGTTCCCACTCAATCATTATTGGAACAGTTTCATGGTATGTACCTACAGTTCCTTTATAGCAAATAGTTTGATTTTTCATTACTGTTGTAGTACTGTCTAATTAATTTCTTCTTTAAAGAGATGCCCATGCCCATCCTAAAAGATTATTATCTAAAAACATTATTCTATACGAAAAAACTAAAAAATAAAGTTTTATTTAGTTAGAGAACATTAATTAAAATTGCTATAATTCCGGCCATCTTCACGAGATCGAAAACGTTCCGTGATCTCGAATGACGTCTCAGTTCACACCACCTATGGGCTGTGGAATTGTCATTGTTTGAAATGTGAACTGTAAAGTCATTAGAGCAAATGGAACGTTTTTGCGGCAATTTACTTTTTCTCGATTTTTATGAAAAATACTGAAAAATTTGCCGAAATATACGTTTTGTTAGCTTTAGCATTTGTATTGAGGTCGCTACAGAGATGCCGGATTGACTACCGGCATATCCAAGTGTTGAAGTGCTTGTACGAAAACGCCACTATGTCAGTACGTATACAGGACCAGACTACGAGGCCAATCCACTTGCAGCGTGGAGTGCGACAGGGAGACGAAATCTCCCCGAAGCTCTTTACCACTGCGTTGGAGGACGTCTTTAAGCTTCTGGATTGGAACGGACTTGGCATGAACATAAACGGCGAGTACATCACTCACCTGCGATTTGCCGATGACATAGTAGTCATGGCAGAGACTCTGAGAGACCTCAATACAATGCTCAACGATCTCAGCAGGGTTTCTCAACAGGTCGGCCTGAAAATGAACATGAGCAAGATGAAAATCATGTCCAATGCTCATGCTCCGCTCCACCCAGTAATCCTTGAGAACTCTGCACTCGAAATTGTGGACGAGTATATATACCTGGGACACACAGTCCAGCTAGGTAGGTCCAATTTCGAGAAAGAGATCAACCACTGAAACCAACTCTGCTGGGCAGGCGTTCGGGAAGCTCCGAGATGTCTTCTCGTCCAAAATTCCTCAGTGCCTGAAGACTAAAGTCTTCGAACAGTGCATGTTGCCAGTGATGACTTATGGATCCGAGACATGGTCGCTAACTGTGGGCCTCATAAGAAGGCTCAGGGTCACTCAGCGAGCGATGGAGAGAGCTATGCTTGGAGTATCCCTGCGAGATCCTGATCCCTCCAGATAAATGAGGAGATCCGCAGGAGAACCAAAGTCACTGACATAGGTCAGCGAGTCGCGAAACTGAAGTGGAAATGGGCGGGGCATATAGTTCGAAGAGCTGATGGTCGTTGGGGTCCAAAGGTGTTGGAGTGGTGACCCCCCCAACGTTAAGCGCAGTGTTGGCAGACCCCCCACTAGGTGGACCGACGACGTCAAACGAGTCGCAGGGAGCCGCTGGATTCAGGCGGCGCAAGACCGAAGCCTGTAGAGGTCCATGCAGGAGACCTATGTGCAGCAGTGAACATCTAAAGGTTGATAATGATGATGATGATGATGATAGCTTTAGCATAGCGTTATTAATAATTTAAGATGATTTTCTAAAAGTAGTCAAATACCCTATTATAAAGTAAAAACGATCACTGGTTCCAACTGAGAAGAACATACAATTCCTACAAGAAACTGCTTGAAGAATAATATGGCTAAAAATAGTCTCAAAAGATTAAACTTCTTTTGCAGATAATATGTTTCTTCCTGATCATACTTATGTTCGTGGAACTATATTGAAAGACCACACATATGCTAAAACTTGGTGCTTTGATAATATTCAATCTGAATGTGAAGATCCTTCAAATTATTCTACATGTCAAGGTTATTTTTTTTATGTCTGAATCATGCATTTTTTGCTATTTAACAATTCTGTTATCAATTTTACCTTTGATACTTACCTGATTTTTTTCTCTTCAGTATCTGCAAGGACCCACTAATAGGACATTAAAACATTTACAAACTGATACAAAGCGGCAACAAATTCTCAATGATGAAGCTATTGGTATAATCTTTTTTACTTCTAAATTATGGTTTTTAGTTTTATTCATATTGTAGTAGGTAATGTTAAATTCAATAATTGTGTTCTCAATTTTACAGATGGTACCATCACTTTATCTGATGAAACATTACATGTTTTGTATGATCCTCCTCATTTGCTCAAGGGAATTAGAAACAACTTTCTAACAAAGGACATTTTAAATGAAGGCAAAGTGGCTATATTGTTGAAATATATAATCTAGACAGTGAAATTGGAGAGGTGCGAATGCTTCCCAAATTGACAGAAGACTGTAACAATGAGCAGAAAATGAAAGTTTCAAACTGTTGCAGAGTGCTCAGCGAGAGTGTTTATAAAGCTTTAATTTGGCAGTGGAAATGTGGTAAATATTAATTTGATACATTAAATATTACTAAACACGGTGAAAAATTAGTGGTTATACAGCCATCGCGAGTTGAATCACCTTAAGCATTACTATCAAGTCCACTTGTTTTTTTGTTTTTGAAATAGGTATATTTTTGTATTTGAAAAAAAAATCGAAATGATAAATATTCAAATACATCATAGTAGTACAAGTAAAGTACACTGACTGTGGCGCCATATTCCCAAATGGGAAGAGTCAAGAGGTTAAAAAAATATATAGAAAAACTACGCGAGCTCTCACAAAGCTCAGCTTTTTGCTGGTAATATAGATTAATATAATTAATTAGTCATGAATCACTCCTACAACAATATAATAAATTGCACTTAAGCTTCGAGGATTCCAAATGCACCCCGTTTACATTATACATATTATAATATGTATATAACATTTGCCATCACCTTTTTTTTTCAGATAAAAGGAGATTTGGGGAAGAAGCGGATGATTCAAAGAAAAATAGGGCTGAAATTAATCCTGGAAATATTATTGTACATTGTCATTTGGGAAAATTCACACCTGTAATTAAATAGTTTAACATGTTTGTTTAATATAAAATAAATCTTTTTAATTGCTAATTTTGTGTTTTCTTGTAATTTATTTTTATTCAAATGAAAAAAATAGTACAATAAATAACGTGCAAGTAGGTAGGTATCGTATTGATTACATTCTCTTTGGTAGGTACTGAAACTATTTAGATTTAAAAAAAAAAAGGTCGCTACTCGCTATACAGTGATAAGCTGTCAGTGTCAGTACGCTTGGGGGCTAGGAGTTCTATACGGGTACACGCTTTTCTTCTTGCGTGTCCTATCTGTATCTGGTATACATAATCATTAATCTGTGTAATGTGTCATCGACTGAGAGTGGTTCTGATGAGGATATTCATTATAACTTATTGCTCTAACGACTTTTATCGCAGAAAGTTGACAAGATGCTGGAGAAGATTCGTTTTGAATCGCGGTCATTGCGAAATTTATCGGGTGATTAACCATTTTGTGGGTACCGGATACGGGAACACAATTGAATGTAGTGTCCCTCAAAATGCCTACCCACATACTGTTTTTTTTTAATATACCTACAACACTGTGATCAACTTGAAGGGAATTTTGTTAGTTGCTACCCAGAAGTCTGCGATATTGAAATAAGATACTTTTTATGAAACTCATTTGTCCGACACTAAGTATAAAGTCATTTCCTGCTCGGACGTACGAATTTTATAACAAGAATCCAGTTTTGTGGAAGTGAACATAGTAGGGAATGCAGCTGATCGTGATTATGCTCAACATCAAGGTTTCATGATCTAGAAAACAAGTACTTTTGTATTCCTGCAACATTATTACTGGAACAATTGGTTGCCTAAAAATTAATAACATGGGACAGGAAGATGTTCTATGGCGGAAGGGCGAAATTATTACACATGTACATGTACCATATGGACTGATGAACAATGAGGTATTATGGATCGAAGGTGATGAATCGACTTCTCTGCAGGCCGATAATACTGAGGTGCGTAATGATTATTATTATTTAATCTGTCTGATGGCCTTGAGCTTCTGTTTTCTGTAGCATATATTGTATCTGTCTGATCTGAATATTCTGTTTCTGATTCAGATTCGGATTCTGATGGTCTTGAGCTTCTGTTTTCTGTAGCATATATTATATCTGTCTGATCTGAATATTCTGTTTCTGATTCAGATTCGGATTCTGATGGCCTTGAGCTTCTGTTTTCTGTAGCATATATTATATCTGTCTGATCTGAATATTCTGTTTCTGATTCAGATTCGGATTCTGATGGCCTTGAGCTTCTGTTTTCTGTAGCATATATTGTATCTGTCTGATCTGAATATTCTGTTTCTGATTCAGATTCGGATTCCATCGGAAGGCCATCAGCCTTGGGATTCTGTTTTCTGTAGCATATATTATTGTATCCGCCTGATCTGAATATTCTGTTTCTGATTCTGATTTGGATTCTGATGGCCTTGAGATTCTGTTTTCTGTAGCATATATTATTGTATCTGTCTGATCTGAATATTCTGATTCCGTTCTGATTCTGATCCGTTACCGACCCTGATTCCAAACCGACTGCATTCTGATTTCAATCCATTTCTGATTCTGTTCCGATCCCTTTCTGATTCCCATACCGATTCTGATTCTGATACTGAATTTATTTACGTTATTGATGTACATCTGGTTAATCTGTTTCTGCTCCACGTACAAAATATGTTTTGCGAGTCTGATTCACCCATCTCTACCATGATGCTGTTTTATCCTGCTCTATGTAACATTATGTGTGTTTTTTTGATGATGTACTCTTCTATGTTTTTTTTGTAATTATTATTATTATTATTATTATTTACATTGTATACATATCTTACTTAAATTGATTTTAACCAGAACGGACTGTAGAAAGTTCCGTAGCTGAATAGTCACCTTCGAAGAGAAATACGCGTGATACTGTATATGATCTTGCGCCAGAGCAAACGTTTGCATACCTACGAACTCGCACAGTTGCAGGGACGCCATTCTCTGAAATTGAAATTGAAAAATCTAGCAAAACAGGATCAGTGTCGACTGTTTGAACTAATTCTTGAAAAATATGAAGATTGCTTTGCGGCTGGCACAAAATACCTTGGAAAAACAAATCCATCAGAAATGAAAATTTGAACTGACCTCTTCGGCTCCTGTTTTTCATAAGCCATATAGGCTTGCGAAGAGCGAGCTTGATATAGTGTGGGCTAAGGTTAAAGATTTGTTAGATGCGGGAATAGTTATGGAATCTCATCGAACTATACGTCACCGGGTTATCTAAGTCAGAAAGAAGAATGGTGATAGTAGACTGTGTGTGGACTACAGAGCTTTAAATGCCTTAACAGTCAAGGATAGGTTTCCTTTGCCGCACGTTGATGAACAGTTGAGTAAATTATCAGGTAAAAGTTTTAACACTAATTTAGACATAGCACTGGGATATTATCGAATTCCCCTGGCAACGGAGTCTACGAAGTTCATTTCGTTTATAACACCTTTGAATACTGGGAATAAACACGGGTTTCATTTGGTTTGGCCAATACGCCAGCAGTTTTTCAGCGCACAATATATGAACTGCTTGGGACATTACGTTATGAAGAAGTTTTGACATATATGGAAGACTTATTATTCCCACCTACTAATGTAGAAAACGGACTCAAAATTCTAGAAAGGGATCTGCAGATTATGTGACAGTCTAATTTGACGCTAAAATTACAAAATGCGCATTTCTGAAATCTGTAGTAAATTATTTAGGACAAGTCGTTTCACCTACCGGTATACGTCCAGGAGATAAGAAATTAGATGCAGTGAACAATTTACTTACCCCTTTATACGTTCACCAGATACGACAGTTTAGAGGTCTGTGTTCTTATTTCCGCAAATTCATGCAGAATTTTGCTATAGCGAAACCACTCACGAATTTGACCAAAAGAGAACGTAGAATGGGTATTGCAGGCAAAGGTGAGATGAAAACAGTGATATAGTTTAGTAGACTGACAACCAAAGAATAAATGGTCTAGCTATGAGATAGAAGTTTGGGCGGTGGTGGAATCGCTAAAATGTTTCAAAATTTACATAACTGATATCCATTTCAAAGTTACAACTGACTATTCAGCCGTAAGGAGCACATTTACCAAACGAGATTTAGTGGCAAAGATTGCTCGTTGGTGGCCCCAAATCCAAGACTATGATATGTAAGTGGTTTATAGACCGGATACTACTATGAAACATGACGCATTGAGTCGAAATCCGGTCGCTGAGGTTTCTGTGGTGACAAATTAACACTGAAGACTGGTTTCTGACAGCCCAGGTACAAGAGGAAAAACTTCAATCTATTTATAATCAGCTGCAAACTGAAGATCCTAATAATAATGTGAAAAATAATTATTGTATCTGAAATGAGCGTATTTATCGGAAAACATTAAAGGGAGAACGCCCTGCTGTGCCAAATGATGCTCTATGGCGAATCATAAAGATGTTTGATGATGACGTAGGTCACGTAGGGGAAGAGATGCGACGAAGCTATCAAAGCAGACAACTGGTTTTCCCGTATGACGCGATTTATAAAAAAAATATGTCAGTAACAGACACACTAAATAGTGTCTGTTCAAGGGAAGATAAGGTAAAACGTCTGGTAAATACACCCCATAACTAAACCAGATCAAGCTGATGCTCACTCTGTATAAAGACCACATGGGACCTTTTCCGAAATCCTCGAAAGAAAATCAATATTTGTTAGCGATTACTGATTCTTTTACAAAAATTGGATTACTGTTGTAGCGTTAAGAAAAGTCTTCTCAATACTGGTTTACCCAAACAAAATTATGTCGAATAGGGGATTATCTCATTCATCATAATTTGAATATCATAGCTGTCCCATGAGTGAATGGGCTAGTTGAGCGACCGAACAGAGTTTTACTGGATGCGATAAGATCTAGGGTCAGGAACAACAACATGGGATTCTGCAGTTCCTGAAATAGTAATGGCGATCATGCAAACAGTTCACGATACAACAAAATTCAGTCCTTACGAACTCATGTTCGCTCATAAGAAGAGCTTAGTACCGGAAATGACTCGTTATAGTTCAAAAGTAAACAGCGCTACAGAAAGCAAGACTGCGAGTGAAAATATAAGGAAGAAACAGACGTATATGGAGACTAAATGCAATGAAGGCAAGAAAAGAAAGAAACGAGAAAAGAAAAAAGCGAGAAACTATAAAAAGGGTGAATTAGTTTTGAGGAATAACGCTTTCACTAACTCAGAGACTGGGATCAATCGAAAGTTAAACAGTATACATATATCCAGGGCCGTATAAAATAACGCCGGTTTTACAGAATGGCCGATATTTACTGCGAAGTATAAAAAGAATGAAAGGTTACAAGAAGTTTGTAGCAGTGGCTGCTGCTGATGCATTGCGGCCGTACAAAAGTTCTGCTAACTATGGTGCCGATTCTGATAGTGACAAGGGACATTGTAGATATGCAAGATCTTATAGATCTACCAGAAAGTTAACCTATCTCTCAGTCCGATCTGGTTTAATCAATTCAACTGCATTCGGAAATTTATTCCCCACTAATACTCGTATGTGAATACCTGGTGGTATTCACTTTGCAGGATGGCCGATGTTACGCGCGACGGGCGCTGCGGCGCCACTGAGCGGGAGTGACAGCTGTAAGCTAGCGGCGATGGCGTGTTAGGAGTTTTATTATTCGCAACGGTTTAAAAATTGGACTGAGTGCTAAACAAATGTGTTGAAATTGTAACAAAGATGTTGTACGGTAGTGCAATCGTTTGAACTATGTTATCTTTGATAATAGAAGTGATTAACTAAAGCATTTAACGGTAGTGTACTTGATTGAACCATGTAATCGATTGACAATAAAAGTCATTAACTGTACCAAAAGGATGTTTTCTGTAACAATACGTTCATATTTCTCAGTATTAGGCTCAAAATTTTGTATTATTAAGTATGTACTTTTCCTTATACTCATACATGATCTACTTTGTCATTCTAGCACGAATTTATTATAGGAAGGGAACTAAAACAACAATAATATTTATCTAACATTTATTAATTCTAAATTTAAATTAAATCATAGAAACAAAAATAACCGTTTTATTAATAATTAAGATGAATAATAATCAGTCTTCTTGCAGATATTTTAGCACAATCCGCCACACTAAACTGACTTACAATTATTTTATGAATATAAAACAAAATTGTACTTTATGGGGCAAGGCCAATTTTATGATCAGATACGACGAACAGAATTAATTCACAGAAAATCGTCACAAAAATATGAGGAAATCATATAAATAGGAATATAATCATAATATTATAGCATTCTTTTTTGCCTGGCAAGTAACTGACATTTTAACAGGTTTTATTAACGCCTTTTGTGTAGTTGCCCTTTGTAACTCAAAATTCAATCTAAAATTGGTCTTTGACTAGAAGATCTCGACTAGGTGAAATGGATTAACATATAATTACTTATGTTATTGTAAATAGAAATACAGGCGATTTAGGACCTACTAGTACTTTATTAATTATTTTTTACAGAGAATATACTATGCAACAATATACTTTGTACAAAATATAAAATTACTTTAAGATTTAAAATCTTAGTAGTAGAGTAATGTAAGAGTTTTTGTGGGTAGGTAGAGGTACATAAAGTAAACTTTAAGTAGGTACAATAAAGTTGTACAGTAGGTTTGTCGTTTTTTACTTTATGAACTTGGCAGAAATTAGGTAGTATCTCCTTTTATATTCTGTTAAATGCTATGTAATGATTGATCGATTCCGGCGTCACCGGTAACCAACGCGAAGCTCTGTCTGGGGTGGAGATTGAAGATCAGAGATCTATAGATCGCACTCTCACTCTGCTGAGCTAAAACGAGACAGAGTTATGTCTTCATTATATTAACTCTCTATTCCAAAGATTTTAGCCGTAAGCCGTAGAGCTCGATGAGAGCAGAGGCAACATCTTCCTAAGGGCGCCCTCTGTGAGTCATTTTTAGGGTTCCGTACCCAAAGGGTACCAACGGGACCCTATTACTAAGCCTACGCTGTCCGTCCGTCCGTCCGTCTGTCAGCGGGCTGTATCTCGTAAACCGTAATAGATAGACAGATGAAATTTTCACATATTATGTATTTCTATTGCCGCTATAACAACAAATAATAAAAATTAAATTAAATAAAAAAAATAAATTAAAATATTTCCATGGGTAAGTACTTACATGAAAATATTTTAATTTAATTTTTTTTAACGGAACCCTAAAAGAGCGAGGCCCGACTCGCACTTGGCCGATTTTTTTTATTTACATCTATTCTTATGTTCTATCATCTCTCAAGTCTCATTACAACTAGGACAGTTGACAGGACAGGTATGACGTATGAGTTTCACATCTTTGATTCAGCTTAAAGCAGGGTGGAACCCTGCTTTAAGCTGAATCCAAAGAATTCAAGTTCAACAATTCAAAGAGAGAAAAGAGAGTTCAAGGTCTACAATATTTTTTCCTTGATTTTGCATAGGTTGTGTCGATATCGATGTTTAATTTACAAAGATAGTTCACTTAAATTACAATATTAAACAAATCAACAGGGTTAAAAATTTGAAAATCAACAACTTTATATTTGGCACAATATTTGGAATTAAGTAGATTTGTTGGGGCAATTTATATAAAAATAATTTTAGATAACCACTAAGTAATAATAGGGTATTTTACTCCTAGAGAGAAATAATCTAAAAATATCTAAGTACATGAGATAGTTTAGGCAATAAGAAATCGGAAAATGTAAGTTTCAGTTCACAAAATTATAAAATAAATTTTATATTTTATTTCAGTTTTCCTTTTTTTTATCTATGCTACAAATATGCCAAGCGCTCAAACGGTACCCGCCATTACAAAACGTCATTAAGTCAGTAGTCTATATAGTTGATACGCTCAAATAGTTTGCAGTACAAGTACAAGGTATTATGGAAACTATGTGAAAATAATAAATACATTATTTAATCATTTAGTACCTCATTTCTTCAATTTTTTTAGATTAATTAAACAACAAAAAATTTGGCCGTATCCGAAAAGGAGTCAGGTCACTGGCTACACGCTCTCTGCCATCTCATAGCCTGGGGACGATTCTCGACAGGACATCGCTTCGTGTGACGTTTGCTTGCGCTTGGGGATTAAGGTATGTGAGCCTCATCGCTGTCCTTGCGGCAGCCAAGTGGATCTTTTTGGTCACCATGGACTCAGTTGTTATCAGAGCGCGGGCCGCTTGTATCGCCACGGTGCTCTCAATGATATAGTCCGTCGCGCACTGGTCACTGCTTCCATCCCTGCACAACTGGAACCCTCCGGTTTGTTCAGGAATGACGGCAAGAGGCCGGACGGGATGACTATAGTACCGTGGATGATGGGTCGCGCACTGGTGTGGGACGTGACCTGCGTTGATACGTTGGCTGCGTCCTACCTACCGGGCTCGTGCCAAAAGGCGGGTGCAGCTGCCGAATCCGCTCAATTGCTTAAGCGCCGCAAATACTCTGCCATTTCCAAGGATTATATTTTTGCGGCGCTTGCTTTTGAGACTCTGGGTCCATGGTCATCGGACAGGAAAAATTTTGTAAATTTCGTGTCCCAAAAATTGATCCACGCCTCTGGTGTCCAAAGAGCTGGCGCTTATTTAGCCCAAAGGCTTAGCCTCGCTATTCAGAGAGGTAATAGCGCCAGTGTTTTGGGCACCATGCCCATTAGCGATCACTTGGACGGCGTGTATTTTTTGTAAATATAATTAGTAGTCATTTTTTCGCTTTTATATATATAGATCTACTATGTGATAAATTTGTTGTACATAATATTAATATATCAAATAAACACAAAATCAAAATAAGTTGTATCAGACGTGAATCATCACTTTATATGCATATTATACTATCAGTTATCACAATACAACACACAAAAATTTAGCGCGACACACTAAAGTACACAGCTGGTCACGTAAAGTTGCGCCGCCTTCGGCATGGACCGGCGCGGCGGTCACTATGTGTCGGCTTTATAAAGGGCGCCAACCATTTGAGCGAACGAATTTACTATATAGACAACGTCATTACATGGCATCTAGTGAAGTTTCGTCGTTTACGCGCGGAAATTTAAAATGCAATATTTAAATGCATTTTTTTTGGTACTTCGATCGATTGAATAAAAACGTATTTAATTTTCTAATAGTATATTATGACCTTAGGTCTTAGGATCGAAAAAAGTCATTTTTCAAAAAAGAGTAAAATACCCTATTAGAATCGAGTAGGTAATGAATTGAAATTGGTAGGTGCTTGTTGTTCCAAAATATAAAAAAAATACTTAGGTATCTAAGACTGCTTTTTAGTTAAAGCGTTCAGCGCACTTCAATTTTAAAGTCAGCCTGAAACAAATACTTAAGTACTAATAAATGCACACAATAAAAAAAAGAAGAATTTCCGGCATTATTTTTACATTGGAAATATACCTACAATTTTCTTGAAATTTGATTTCAAGCTTTCGAAGGCATTTTAACATCTAGTTACCTATGATGCGGCGTTCTGCATGCTTCTGAAAGAAAAACAGAAAGTTTCTTTTAAATATCACTATTAGGTATAACCACTTTCTTTTTATGAATTATTATAAGATTCGATTTTGTGTAACGAGTTAGTGACAGACAATCTAAGAAACATATGGAGAATAAATGGTGAAATCGACTCGGCATCGGATATTAATCGTTACATCGGAGCGGAAGATATGCTAAGTAATTTTTTATTTAAGGAGGAAAACATAAAGGGAAAAAATAAGGTTATAAGACAAGACAGTAGGTGAGCATACAACTTACTTCTTGGCACACTTTTTAATGTTGATTTCGATATACTATCGCTGTCTTCCGATTCTGAACAAACTTGAAAACTTGTTTCTGGAACAGAAATAATATCTTTCTAAAAAAACTTTAAATTGGAAAATTATGGAGTTAGTAGGTAGGTAAGTACCAGAGATTAATCAATTCCTATTTTTTTTTCAACATGGGTAGGTAGTTAGCGGGTGATGGTTTAGAAGAGAATCAACCCGTACCTAGGTACTGATGCAGATGACGTCAATCACATTATGATTACCTACTGAACGGCGAAAAAAATGTACGATCGGTACCTAAGCGAGTGCTGCTGCCGTATTCTGTATTTTTGACATTTTCAGGTTTCCAGTGGCTATGGAAAAAATGGAAAATTGCTGACTAAGAACTGTCAAACCCGCATTTTGTCTGACGAAGTGCGGGTTCTTAGTTAGGAGCTTTCGAATTTCGATAGCCACTGAGAAAGAGATAGCCAGGTCTAATCAGTTTTGGATGAAAATTCGGCTCTCGATTTGCCCAGTTATCATACTAATATTATAAATGCGAAAGTGTGTTTGTTTGTTGGTTTGTCATTCAATCACGTCGCAACAGAACTACGGATCAACGTGATTTTTTGCATGGGTTAGTTGAGGACCTGGAGAGTGACATAGGCTAGTTTTTACCCCGGAAAATCAAAGAGTTCCCGAGGGATTTTCATAACTAAATCCACGCGGACAATGTCGCGGGCATCACCTAGTAATTTTATAATACGAGTATTTTTACTTACCCGTATCGTATCTTTGTTTCATGTGTCGGTTCGGCATGTCCTGGTTCTCCACGTGGCCGAACGTACGGAAGCCCACCGCGAATTGTGCGTATGGACTTATCTCGTACAGTTCTGAATCAAACACACTTTATTGTACAGGAAGAAGAAATTTTACTGCGATTTCTGATGTAGATATAAATTCAGTCTTTATTTTTTTGTAAGTTTATGAAGTCTCAGGGCAAAAGGGAGCTCTTGAGGCGTATTATAGTATATTTTCACTTTAATTACACCTTAGGGCTTAAAGTTGTCCAAATGCAGCGTGGCGTTTTTCTTTGATGTCAGAGTTTATTAGGCCGATTATAATAGGTATTTGGTATTATTTGAGTAGGTACCTACATGCTTCAAAGGTGAAAGAAAAAATCGTGAGGAAACCTGGACACCTGAGAGTTCTCCATAATGTTCTCGAAGATGTGTGAAGTCCGCCAATTCGCATTGGGCCAGCGTGGTGGACTATGGCCTATAACCCTCCACTGAGAGAAGACCTGCGCTCAGTAATGAGACGTTTATGGGTTGCTCATGATGAGTGGTACCTAACCTACCATCTTGCAGTGCAGTCTCCTACCGGAGGTTGGCAATCATTATGTATATTATTATTTGATGTGGTCATGTAATTTATTTGCACTTTCGACGCTGTTGCACGGAATAGGGATTGTGTAATTTTACCGTAGATAACCTCTGTTTAGCCGTACCGAAAGGTCTTAAACTAAGATATTCTTCTCTGGCTAGGTGGTCAGCTGCCAACTATTTTCAGCTGCAGGACGACCCTGCAGAATATTAACTTTAGACGATAAAGCAGGGGTCCGCACCGCCCAAGACGCTGGAATGTCGTTTATCTGCACGTGGTAGGTCTATACCTACTTACCATGCTTGCTATTGTTCCGCACATGTATGGGCGCGCTGTATATCCTGTTCTGCGCGTTGATCGCGTTCTCCTTCACGTTGGCGAGGTTGGTGTGCGACGTGTTGGCGGTGACGTTGCCGCTCTCCGACTTGTCCACGGTTATTGAGTCGCGGTATTCCGTGAACGCGTTACTTCTGAAAACAAGGGATACGAGAAAAATTACTTGGTACCTTTCCTCTTTTTTCACCCACCTGTCTTAAAATTCTAGATCCGAATTGGAATCACTGAGTTTTATTGCTATTGGGCAAGTGCAGTATGCCTAGGATTTAAAGACGAAAGATTCTTGCTGGAACGAGTTGGTAATTAGGTAGGGTGTTTACACTCAAGTGTAGGTAAGTAGGTACCGTTGAAGTAAAGGTGTAGACAGAAGTACTGCAGTTAAACTGTAAGTCGACTGTAAACTTGTAGTTTGGATGAAGTTAAGTTCAAATATTACAGCCGAAATAAATGGAACTGCATTTTTAGGGCAAAAGGGTAGACTGCGTACAGTTTTACTAGACCAAGTTTCTTTCTGTCTCAGTGCAGTCCGTCTGTCTTCACCGGTCAACAAACCGATCTCCTAAATCTTTGGACAGCTTAAGCAACTGTATTGAAGTAGCCGTAAGAATAAATTCTGACATCATTGGAACAAAATAATAAACCGATTCCAGATCGAAAATGTCCTTTGCCGCATGAATACCTACCATCAAATTGATAGATATTAATAAATTATTTATATTATAGCTCACCTCTGACGTTTCACCAAAATATAGACGCAGCATATAAGGCACAAGGCTAGCAGGATGGAGCTAAATACAATCACCAACATGTTCAGGTCAAATAAATCCGAAGGAGGTCCCACTTCACCTGAAAGAGAATGACCTCAGGTTTACGGTTGAACTCGGAAAACAAAATGTATGTCCGTTTATAATATTTAACTTCTCGGGTACCTAATTTGTTGAAAATATAGCTTTCTTTTTGACAGATGAACAGTTTGTTCACCAAGCTTTATTATGGAAGGGCTTGCTGATCTTACTGTTTTACTGTCTGTTCCAATGTCTCTTTTTAACCAATAAATTTTAACAGTCAATGCACCTTTTGCTAGTTAAGTTAAGATAAAAATTCAGAAGGAAAACAAAATTAAACTTACTTCCATCTTCATTCTTAGTAGCATAGTTGTAGGCGGTGGTGACGCTACCGGCCTCATTTGTAGCGGTCACTCTCACCTGGTACCACGTGGCTGGTGCGAGCGCTGATATGGCGAAGGAACTAGCGCGGTAGCCTGACTGATACAGTGGTACGTTCCAGGAAGGATCTGTGTATACCTGAAAATATTTTTTCATATTTTGGGAATCTTTTACTTTTTTGGTCTTTTATAGGATGCCTTGTAAGCTGTTCTGATATCACATAATATATAATTAGGTATAGTGAAATCGCAGTCCAGCGCTTATTCATTTATTTATTTATTTTTATTTATTTATTAATTTATTTATTATTATTCTCATGTTCTCAATAGATCAACCGTCAAGGATAGGTCGTAGTTCCAAACGTTATTGCACTACTGTTCCACCTGCTCCTAGCCTAAACTTAAAGCATATTTTAAAAACCAGCCTTTTTTAAAAGTACGTCTACCTACATAATATCTTATATATAATATCTTTGTGATTTGTGAAATAATATTTAAGAGGATTCTCACCAGAGTATTATGTGCTCGGATCCAACCTCTAGACCCTAATATCCGGTATTCAACATCCCATGTCCTCAACTCGCAGCCTGCGTCGTCCCATCCGGCCAGCTGGATGTAAATGTGTGAACAGTTGCTCCAGAACCATTCATTTGTTGTCGGCGGGATAGGTGCTGGAAGAAACCGGGAATTTAAACGCCATATACTTAACTAGAAGAACCTTTAAAAGTACAATCAACATTGTATTTGGTTGAAAATTGCATGACAGAAAAACCCACCAGCAACTTTTTGGATCTGTGACTTGTACCACTTGAACCCAGAACATAATATATTATTGTGATTTAAGTGAGCCAATATGATAATTTGGTTGCAGTCAAGACAAAATCAGGTACAACATACGGCCTACCGACTTTAAATCCGGCGAACTCTTTATAATGTTACGTATGTATGTATTTCCTTTTAGGCAAGTTTGAGAGGATCATTATTATTAATTAAGTATGTGTTATTTTATGTTATTATAACTCGAGTGTTTCAATCAAAATATATTTCTTACCTCCACCTAATGTGCTGACATCCAAATAAGCAGGTTGCGAAGTTCCAACTTTATTCGTAGCGGTGATCCTCAGCGAATATTTCGTGCCACATTTTAGACCTGTCAGCGCGTATTTCTGCACGCCAGACAAGTTGGACAGCTTGTTGGCCATTTTGTTTGGAGACCATGCCTCTTGCCAGGGTCCGCTCGCTTCTTTCCACGTTAGACTGTATGCTGAAATGAATGATGTACCTAGTTATTATTTACGATCTTGTGTAACGTCTACTTTTTAAATTGTATTAAAACTGAAGTTTAGTCTGTTCATCATCATCAGCAACTCATCAACGGCTCACTAATGAGCCTTGGTCTCCTCTCAGTCCACCAATGAAAATTGGCAGACTTAAAATATACTTATTTGAGAACAATATGGAGAACTTTCAGGCGAGGTAGTGTTCTCGCGATGTTTACCTTTACTGTTATAGCATATGGTAGCTAATTGTTTTAACGCACTAGCTTCAAAAAGTCTGAGATACGTGTCCGGGATCGAACGCACGACCCTCCGAATGAGAGACTACAGTCCTAACCACAAGGTTATCACTGCTGAGTAGTCTGTTAAAATTAATTAAAAAACTGAAATAGGTGATTGTACTTACAGATTTTCTGACTTAAACTTCTATTGCTGATAGCGTAGTATGGCTGCTCCCATTCTACCAGTATGGAGTCTTTGTATGGAGTAGCCCTGAGTATCGGCGCTTCGGGTAGAGGTAGAACTACGACGGTATACTCTACAGAGTCGGATCCATACAGGTTTTTAGCAAGGCAAGTGTAGTTACCGCTAAGCGATTGGTCTATGTCTGAAAAATAATCGAGTTTACTACAGTTTCTGATATGATATGATATGATAGTGATCAGGATCTACTACAAAATAAAATACAAATCAGTAGTAACTAGATACCATCGAATTTTACTGAGATTATAGGTATGTATTTTTTAAAACTTAAACATGATTTTCTTTTGATCAACGAGATCTCTAGTTTTATCTAACTTCGTAGGTACCGGTCAGATGGCACTTGTTTTCCACAGAACTTCATGTCATTCAAATCATCATCATCATCATTAGCAACCCATCAATGGCTCACTACTTAGCGCAGGTCTCCTTTGAGAGAAGGGTTATAGGCCACAGTCCACCAATGCAAATTGGCTGACCGAGACGTTCAAATAATGGAGGCACATCATTACACCACGCTGTATAGTTATTAATTTCACCGCGGTTAATTCTCTCGTTCGTTAATTCGCGGTTAATCTGGTGACAGAAGGGCTGGCTCATTTTTTGCGCAAAGGATCAGCCTGGCTGTCCAGCACGGAAATACAGCCAGTATTTTTGGCACCAGTCCACGCGGGCATGATTTGTATAGTAATTAGAACATTACAAAAAAAATATATTAAGATTCCTTACTGTTAATTAATAGGCTATCATCATGATTCCTCGTGAATCTGGGGTGGTGAGTGATGATGTTGTGTTTGTGGTACCACACGGTGCGCGGTGGTGGGACGCCCACGCACTGGCACACCAGGAGGAGGGACGATCCCACGCCCACTGATATCGAACCTCCCAGAGAGGCCACGCCGGCTACCACTACAAATCATACAAACGCCATTAATGATAATTTGTTGCCTCTTGGGGCTATTCATATTTCACCCAAGAGGACTACCTACCTAATCAAATTGTGCAATTAGTATCATCTATGCACGTTCATCCTATTTCTTCAAACTAAACAAGTTTTTTGGACGCAGCAAGTTACCTAAGATTAATGTCTATCTAAGATTACTTGTATTCAAAACTTAAGCGCTCGTTTCTGGACACGCGGCGCGTAGCACGGCGCGTGGTGCGACGCGTCGCGCGGTTAACTCAAACATAATAATTATGGCCAAGTATGAGATCATTCTTGCAGAAGCGTTCTGGCGTAGTACGTGGCGACGGAGTAGTATGGAGGACGGCGCAACGCGCCGCGTCTCCAGTGCCTAAAGTCAGGTGCCCCAAGTGTTGTTAACGTGTAAAAGTTCGGCCCTTCGTACACGGCGTCGTAGCGTAAGCGTATCGTAATCCGCGCGTACGACGAGAGCAATACGAGCATGAACATGTTCAAACAATTCCGCATACGAAGCGGTGTTGCAGCGAATCGTAGGAGGCTGGAGGTGTTTATTTTCATTACGATAGTCGTAGCGTACTGGCGTAAAAACACAAGCGTAAAAAGTTAACTTTTCATTATTTTCTTTGAAAAACACCTGAATTTAACTGAATTACAATTTCTTACGACTTTTAACTTTCAATATGACTGAAAAAATAACTGAATTCGTCAAACTGGTTGAAGACTACCCTTGTCTTATAATCATTCATTTAAGCGAATATTCAAGAAAAGATATTACACACAAAGCTTGGGCAGAAATATCATTAAAAATGAACTGGACAGGTAAGAAATAATATAATTTTTTTTTAAATACCAAAATCAAACAATAAAAAATCCTCTTCGTCTGAAGAGAAAGTAAGATCCTCAACATCCAAAACGTCTGGTGCCGTTGACGCCATGATTTTAACTGATATCTAACGTATACTTGTTAACGATGAAACAGTTCACAAATACATACCCCGTTGCACAGGCATCTGGGAAACCCGTTTGCTGGCAGTCCCCTCGCCGACGCTGGTGCTTGCCGTGACCCACGTCTCGTACGGCCGTCCCGTCGTGAGGTCCTTCACCTCGGCCGTCGTGCGTGCTACGTCCACACGGAGGGTTTGTGGTGAACCGCTTCTAGACAAAAGATAAACAGATTATGGACCTGTTTCATCACTTACTGATAAAAGTCTGATAGCCTATCCACAACTTATCTGACGGATAGCGTTTAATTTTCTTTTTCACCCAGATTTATCCAGCAGATGTTTTATCTGTTAGATAGGTATATATCAGGCACTTTACCAGGAAGTGGTGAAACAGACCATATAAACATATTATAAACTTGGGTACCTTAAAATTAGGATAAATAGGCATCTTTTAGGTAAGCGCGCTTCCATATTAGGCTGCATGTTCACTTACCATCGCAGATTGCAGTCAAAATATAAAAAAAAAAAAAAACAAAAAAAAAATGTACTTAGTAGGAAAATTATTTATCATAATATTTACCCCGAAGTTGGCTTAACATAAACGGTGTAGTAGAGAAGCTCCCCATTAGGATGTTCAGGTTTCTTCCAGCTCACTAATAGGGATGTAGGGGACAGTATAAGAACTTTGATGTCCGCCGGAGACTCTGGCACTGTAAAATTAAGAAGAACTTAGAATTAATACCATATGATTTTAGCTTGGTACGGGCACGAATGAATAGAATTCAGACATTTTTTTCATGGGCATAAAATAAGAAGGCTTACCGTCCTGCAGCGTGGAACATACAATCGGGTATGAAAATGGTCCGGCTCCATAGTTGGAGAAGCCAGCAACTTTTACCGTGTAGTTTGTGTATTTTATCAAGCTCTGAAGGTAGATTTCTGTGTGGAGTGACGTTTGATTATGCCAAGCACTATCTGAAAACAAATGCTATTATGTCTCATGTCTTGTGGATGTAAATTGCTTTACCGAAAAATTTTTGCTGTAAAAAATATAAAATAGTAAATTGCCTACCTTCCGTAGCATAGAGTATGGAGTAGCCAATCAAGGAACTACCTTGTCCGTGGATAGCGATAGGCTGCCACCCAACTCTCAGTGATGTAGAAGATACTGCGGTGCATTCTACTGATGACGGAGCATGTTCTGGTGCTAACAAAGACAAAACTCCTTTAGATTATTTATTGTTAAGCCAAAAATATTCAAGGTTATAACACAATAGGTACAAATAGATAAGTAAGCCAAGAAAAATCATTGGTACAGCCCATTAAAGTACTTGGCCCCCAAACTAGGATCCCCTATGCTATAGGAAGCTGGTTTAAAGCTTAAGAACAGCCCTATCTTAGACCTGTCAATTTATTTTAGACATTGTTTCCCATTATGAAAGATGCACGAATGAGGCATGAATATAAATATTACAGAAATCTGCAAATTATTAAGCAACAGCCGTTGTTTCACGTATTCTTAATTTACCTCCTTCCATAGTATCCTGAAATACCGGAAGAGAGAAGGGTCCAGAGCCTGCACTGGTAAAAGCTGATATTGTTACAGCATATCTGTAATACAAAATAAAATATGTAGATATTATTGAAGTTTTATATCAGATAAACGTAACTTGGCAATATTTTTAGCGTAGGTTATGGTTTTATAGAAAGCGAGTGTGAGAGAATTTTTACCTGGTATTTTTTAGCAAGCCAGTGATTGTGGTTTCTTGTTTTCCAGAGAGTTGTGACACTTTTAGCGTTCGTGTATCACCGTCTTCTGAAACTAGAGATTGAAATTGACGTTTAGCATAAGACTAGCCAAACTACTTAACTTACTCAATAGCTCAATATGATAATAACCTAGGTGTAACTCTAATAATGCACGACACACTTTACTTACATCACAGTTCAATAACACGCAATAAAAAATATCATAATTATTATGCTTACCTGAACCAATATTCTGTGGTACAGCTTTTATGTGGTATCCCGTAATAACTCCATTGTGACTGTCTTTAGGCGGTGGTGACCACGACAGAAACAGCTCTCCAGGGTTTTCCGTTTGTTCGACTTGGATGTTTATTGGTGGAGACGATGGGGCTGTAAGAGGATGATTACAATCTATATTTGAAAGAATTTCATTAGCAATTTCATTTCATTTTATTGATTAAATTTTTAAGGAGAGTTCTCCCGTAAGAAAGAAAGAACATAAAAGGAGGAACATCGCAAGAAAGGTTGTGCAATCTAGACAAAAGGAAGCCGAAGACAACTGACGTGTTCCAGGAACCGCGACCACGTTGTCAGGCATGACACAATATGTTTTCCGTTTCTGTTGCTTGGGACTTTTAGCCTACATAATTCAAAATTATTTATTTCACGTATTCCAACCTGTGGCTCTTATAACAAGTCATGACTCTACCAAAACTAAATTCTCAGGTGATCAGCTGAGGTAATCTACTTTATGGTAAATAGTGACTTTAAGAAGCTTTAAGGTAATAGTGGTCATATAACTTTTAAATAAATGCTTTTTAGCAAGAAAAGGTTAGAATTATTTTGCTATAATCCTCTAAAATATAATCTCGACGCATGTTTCGCCCCTAGACAATACTGCATTGTACGTGCGTCGAGAGTAGTGTACAGTCTTGTGTGGGCATTGCTTGCTATTGAACTTTGCATTCTTGCTTTCTTAGGAAGGTGAGCGGTGCTTAGCTTGTTACTGCATGTTTAACCATACAGATTTTTTCTGTTGGCGGATTATAGCAAAATAATTCTAACTTTTTTTTGATAATCATGAACTTCTGCAAAGTAACGCCTGCTTCTATCCAATATATCTTTATTGATTATTTATACAATCTTTTTTTGACAAAAATGAACGATTGAGAAGAAGAAGATACTTTCATAGGATCTTACCTTCTTCATGGGTCGTTAGGTGTATGGGGGCAGTGTACCGACTGACGCCCACTTCATTGCCGGTCGCAACGCGTACCACATACGCAGTCGCTGGACGCAGGTTCTGTAGTTCGATGGTTTGGCGAATGTCGTTTTCTTTCCTGTTAAACTTGTTTTTGTTAACAGTTTTAAATATTGTCACTTTGCATGCTAAGTAAGCCCTTAAAAGGGGTACATACGAGGTCAAAAATTGTTATGTTCGGTCTTAGTAAATCTTAGAAAAATAAGTCTTAAATCCTGTGGGTATCCTAGATCCTAATTAATAAATTGTCATTAAAATATTATGATATCTCAAAACAATATTCAATTATAGGAACTGCTATAAGCGTTGGTACTTTAGACCTTGTTAATTGTTATCAAGTTTCCGGTCAAAGTAGGAGTTAAGCTTAATCATTTAATATTATTATACATATCAGCCTATGAGAGCGCACTTGTGTTGTCATACATACTTGTACACTGTATCATCTTCTGTGAAGTCGCCTAATCCTCGCTGTGACCAACGGTTAGGAGAATATATTGCTTATAGCCCAAAAGAACTTTGACGATGAGAAGAATTGGAAGATGGTGTGGACTACCAATCGAAGTCCTACAAACCTGGTAACATTAACGTTCACGGCATGCTCCCAGCCCGCGTCAGCGTAATGTGCTGGTGCGTACTGCAGGGCGTAGTGCTTCGCGTGAGCGCGGGCTTCTCGCCACGACACCACTGCGGTGCGGGAGCGGACCGACTCCACCCGCAGTTCCGAAGGAGGGGTTGGTGGCTCTGAAAAGGTTTTACTGATTCTTCTTTACTTCTTCTTGAGCAATCTCCTAGCGGATCTTGGCAACGATCAAAGCTAATCAGGCTTTATTTACTGCGGCTCCAAACAGTGACCTGGAGCTGATGTTGTACCACTGGCGAAGGTTGTTAAGCCGGGATATTCTTCTTCGACCAGACTTTTGTCTGCCGTTTATTTTGCCTTACATTATGAGTTGTACTAATAAGTACCATTACTAATTAGCTATTAGTAGCTAGCTATAGTTATTATGAGTATTATTATGGGTACATAATTATTCTCAATTATTGAAATGTAGGTACCTACCCAGTAGCCTACAACTGAACATGGGTTTCCTCTACGAATGAGAAGAGTTTAGGCTGTTGTACATCCACCGCTGGCTAAGTGTGGTTTATAGACTTTCACAGTTCGTACTTACTTATCATATTTTATTTATAATGTTGTTTTATATAGAAATTCGAGAAGGATAAGGATATAGGTATTGTATATTAATCAAAATTAATTCTTATGGGTAAACTTTCTCAGATGTGCACCTACATGAACCATAAAAGCTGTCTTACCTAAAATGGTGAGAAAAATGTTAAATGCAGCAGCGCCATAAGGGTTACTGGCACGGCACTGGTAGAACCCCGCGTCCACCGTCTCGGAGTACTGGATGCTGATGGTGCTCGTGAGGCCAAGGGCAGTCTTTGTTTCCGAGTATTTCACCCTGAAAAATAGTATACCTATGAATTCGCCATCTATTAACGTATACCTACCTAATCAAGCAATACAATAATTATGATTATGCTTGTGACTAAACCTCGTCTTTTTGCTTTGCAAGCAGAAAACGTCGACAGTGCACAATATTCAGACGTAAATATAACACAACGATCCCCTGAAAGAGATCGGACAGCATTTGTTTCGTATGAGTGTCGTCTCTGTCACACACGTGATGGTTTCCATTGCTTGTGACAGAGACAACGCTCTACGAAGCCAGAATTTTTCGACTATACCTTTCCAAAGCTTGATGTATACTTATATTTATTTCAATTGAAATATCTTTGAAAAGGGAAATGAAAAGAAATTCAAAATTAGATATCTGTCGAGATCTGGTGCTGGAGATATGGGCAGACTTTTCCTATCTGACATTCAGTATAAATTGCCATAAGATGTGTAACCTGTGACTTTGAAAATCCAATATGTTGCCGTCGTGGGTCCATACTATCCTTATAGGATCATCGCCGAGCGCGCGACACTCCAACGTGACGGGGTGGCCGAGCCGTGACGTCACGTTGGTAGACGACACTTCAAAATGTACTGGCTCTGAAATAGAATTTTACAATAATGAACTTGTTAAAAAATACTCCGTTGTATTTAAGTATATTTGTACCTAGTTCTATTTCGCACTGAGGACTAACTGAATACCCGTACCTAGGTACTTTTTTTTCTAGGAGGTAAGGATCTGAAGTTTCTGGAATTCTGGTAGTCTAGTCTCAGGCAGAGACAAACTCTTGAATTTCCGGGTGAGAAATGTCATCGAGAAATAATCCAAACCAATCCAAACTCAAAGCGCGATATAAATTAGTCAGTTAATGGTTCATTATTTAATAATTATTTAACCAAGACAAAAGATGTAAAACTAATTTCATATTAAAAACGAACTAATTTAAATACTTTGTTCTGTATAAATCATATTCGTAGACGCCTCCTAAAACATTAAGGTACAATTCTGCCATTATTCTTTGGCAGAGAAAATTGTCATGCATCTATACATTTGCGTACGTTTAAAGGTCTTCTTTTGACGTTAATAGGTATGCTACCAATGTTTTCTGGTGTTTTAATGATTTTTGTGCAGATATTGAAGTAAAATACCTAAGCAATTCAGCAATAAAGTTTTGATAGGTCCCGCATTACGTCATAAAATAAACATCAGGGTACCAACTGTTAACGCTCATCCAGACGGTCTTGCTGAGTGGAGTGCCCACTCCATTCTCCACGTTACAGGAATAGAGGCCCTCGTCAGTGAGGGACACTTCCTCAATCACCAGGGTTCCGTTGGGCAGGCTGAGGATGCCACCGCCGGCCAACTCGAGAACTGGTTGCCACGTGCCCAAAAGTGCTGAAAATGAAGTAAAAAGATAAATGGGGCATGTTCTTTTTGCCCAACTACGGTCTACGACAACGCCAAAGGGACGAGTTATAATAATAGTCAATGTATGAATGTGTCTATTTACGTGCATATTATTATGTTCCACTGTAGAGCCTAAACTAATGATCGTTATTATGGTCCAGGAGACACATAAAAACATGATAAAATTAAATGACGGACATTACGAGTAGGTAGATACTAAATCGTCTAATAAATAATAGGTACTACATAAATAGGTAGATTCGTAGTCAGGTTAAAATTTTCATCATGTTTTTTGTTCGAAATCTATTAATTGTATTATTTTACGAAACAGAAGAGTATTTCTTAAATCCGTTTAGGCGCGATTCGTCCAATTCTCACTTCGTCCAATTCACCTAAATCATACCATCTTTTTTCATCCAGTGAACTTGGGGTTGAGGATACCCACTGGCACTGCACGATACTGTGCCTCTTCTACCCAAAAGTAACGACGAGTTATTGGGCTCTTCCAACCACTTTGGTGCCACTAAAAAAATAGGATTCAGGTATATTTTCTATAACAAACATCTAATATATAAAATTCTCATATCGAGGTGTTTGTTACCAAACTCCTCCGAAACGGCAGGACCGATTTTTATGAAATTTTGTGTGCATATCGGCCAACATCTATTTTTCATACCCCTAAATGATAAGGGTGACCCACCACTAAATATTTTTGTTGGCGGTACGAAGTTCGATGGGTCATAAAATTATACAAATAAATAAAATTGAACTGCCTGGTCATGATTTTGAAAAACTGTCTTCTTTTGTCTGCCCCTGTCGTACATACGACACGAACATATTATTATGGTAAAAGTAATTATGATTCCTTCGTAAAAATAAAAATTTCTAATAATAATTGGGACAATAATGGTCAAATCGTTTACCGAAGTTTGGCACTGAGATAACTTTCACTCCAAAGCCGGACAAAGGCTACTTTTTATCAAGGGAAATAAAAGAGTTCCCACGAAATTTTCAAAAAACAAAGTATCATATGCGTATTTACCTTTTATGTAAAGTTCCGTAGATCTGTTAACTTTGGCAACATGGTTGGAAGCGACACAAGTGTATGTGCCACAATGTTCTAAGGACACCTTTTTTATTACTAGAGCACTAAATAACTCTGAACTCCTTTCTACTACCTAAAATGAAACATGTTTTATAGTGCCGCAGCTTTAAGTTTTGCTTTGCATACGACAGATTTTTAAACTTTAAGTAAGAACTCATATCTTGGTGCACTAAGTTTTAAAAGAGAATCTTAAAATGTTCTTAAAACCAAATTGAAACTTACTTTTAAGCTACTTGGTATTCTCTTTCCGTCTTTCAACCATTCGAAATGTATCGGCAAATCTCCACTACGGACGTTGCAATAAATATTTACTATTTGACCCTCCTGAAGATTATTACCAAGTAGAAGATCTTCAAGAATCGGCGCTTCTATCACTTGGATTTCGAACGCTCTTCTGGCCATTTCACCTGAAGGAGATGTTACTATGCATGTATACACAGCACCACTGTCTTCTTTACTGACTTCTGGTATTGTGAGTATTCCGTGAACATTGACAATACTTCGGCGGGTTTTCTTCTTTGGATGGCTTTGGTTTCGTTTGTATCGACTTTGGAATAAGCTGTTCGAATTGATGGTTTTGCCTTTGTGTTCCCAGTCTATTTTGCTGTAATAAAATTATGCTACATAATATATTCAGAGTCAGGTGGAAAGAAGAGCAAGAGGACGCTCACCCACACCATAGAGTAAGGATAGGTCATAATATCTCCTTATATCTACTGTGCCCACACGCTGGACAGATTTAGCCAAAGCGGTGACCCAGAAAACTGGTAGAGTGCGCCTGCAACTCAGCCAACCGTGACAAGTGGAAGAACATCGTGTGATTGATGACGTCAACAATTACTAATGTCACATCACTCGTAACATGATATTCCTAAGTTACATTACATAATAGTATCTTATCTTACATTTCTTCCTGTAATAAAACGCTCAGTATAAAAGTACCTTATAGGGTATCCGTAGAAAGGGCACCTCAGATTTATTGGTTCTCCACTTTGTACTTTAATTGGCGGCAACGATCTTATATACGGAGGTCCTGAAAGTAAAATAAACCATAAATAAAATGTCAGTACTTTTACAACGTAAGATATTTTATGTAATAAAATGAAGAGTATCTTACTAATTCCAAATAATGGAACAACTAGGTAATTATAGAGACACTACGATGTTAGATGAGTCAAATCTCATCTAACATCGTAGTTATGTTAGATACTACATTATTTAGTAAATTTACATTTACATTGTAAATGTAAATGTACTTTTACATTTACAAAAACTACGTTAGATAATAATATAAACTGATTGTTTTTTAATATTCATAAACCAGGATATCAAATTTAGTTGGGATTGTTCTCCGGGGATTACCTACCAGCTTTGTGTTGGTTTAATACTCAAAGCCTGGTAGGCTTATTATAATTTAAGATTTATGACGTGCAAAGATCGATCAAACAAAAGTTAAGTTTATGACGGTAAGAACGTAGATTAGTCTTAATATGGCAGACAACCAAACCAATATCAGCAAATTGGGTTATAGTTTCACTGAAACAGATCTCTCGATAGGACGACGACAGTTGACTTTAAAAGTTAAGGCAACACAATGGCCAAATGTGATAACCGAATGGTCAAAGAAAAGGATACCAACTATGACGCATAATCTCCATTGGCAATTCAAACACCAATAGAAGCTAAAAAAGGAAGAAAGGTTGTTTACTAGTTTAAATTGCCAAAGAAAAATAATAACTTGAAAACGAGCGTCTACGAAAACGAGTAAATTGCCCAACATATTGTATGCGCCGTTACCGAATTACAACAAAAAGCTTTTTCTCACCTCCGGGCGGAAATCGTCAATTTTCCTCCCGCTGCGCTAAACGAAAATGTCGCTTTCCGCCTCCATCGAGGAGAAAAATAGTATACACACCACGGGCAGTAAATAAGAAAGCCTCAGATCACATGTTTATTGACCTCGGCTTCGCCTCGGACAACAATTACATGTGATCTGAGACATTTCTTATTTTACTGCCCTAGATGTGTAATGTACTATAACAGTTGGCAAGATTTGATCAAATGCGCCAAATGTAGGCCAAGTGGCCATTCTGTATTAGTCTCTGAGGGTTGGATCTATAGAGGGCACTCTCACTCAGCTCAGACGCAAGACTGAGTTAAAACGAGACAGATTTATGTCGGAACATATTTGTGTCTCATTTATCTCTATCTTGAGTCTTGAGCAGAGCCAGAGTATGATCTATAGATTTCGGCCTTAAAGTCACTGTAACCCTCTCACATTACGCTCTGCGCCTCAGCTGTCATTTCCCAAGAGAATAATATAACCAATCCGCGTCATTTCAGTCAAGCGGAATACCCATAGTAACATCTTACCGTAAACATCAAGCCTGTTCTCATGGGTGGCGGAATGATCCCCTTCTTTTGCTGTGCAGGAATATAGGCCACCATCTTCGACTCTTACTCTTGTTATGTTCAACTGGGCTACGACTGAATTGTCTGACGTCATGACTTGGCCTAACGCGTATCTGTCATTGAAAATATAGGTAGTT
The DNA here is from genome assembly GCA_029955525.1 of Oeneis ivallda. Lineage (NCBI taxonomy): Eukaryota > Metazoa > Arthropoda > Insecta > Lepidoptera > Nymphalidae > Oeneis > Oeneis ivallda. The sequence continues at coordinate 17,887,499 of JARPMR010000007.1, forward strand.
TATAAGTGCAACCATGATTAATTGTAGGTACATTTGAGACTCAGTATGATGCATGGAATCACAAAGTTACCTGGGATCCGTGTTACTAGACATGGTGACACCATCTCTTTCCCATACAAATTGCGGTGGTCTGTCTCCCGTTGCGGAACACTGCATACTGATCTGAAAGCCATACTTTAACTTCAATTCCTTGATAACTACTCGAGGGATATTAGATATTCATCGAAAAGTTTTGTTAACATGTGAACGTAAAATTCATAACATACTAAGAAATAAAACGAAGTTCATATCATAATAAGAAATCTGTGTTTTTTTAAAATATAATTTAGATCAATATCTAAATTTTGACACAAAAAAATTAACACGCCTGGTGGTGTTGCACATGCATTTCATCTTCTGCTGCAATGAACATGCACCAGAAGATGAAATGCGCTTGACTAGAAAATGTGTATTCAGTCTTGATTTAAAGTTAAATAACTTGTTGTCAGTTGGAAAAACGGTAGCCAGAAGGGCATTCCATGTTAGAGGACACAAGAGTACATACTGTTGCTATATTAAAAAAAAACTGAAAATCTTTCAGATTACATTGATTATAACAAATTAGGGGATAAAGAGATACATAAAAGGAAATGAAAAGTCGTTACTAACATCACCACCGGGAGTAACAGTTCTTTCGGTGAAGTGATGGGTGATGATCACTCGATTGTCAGACAACCCTCTTCGTATTCTTTTTCTTCTGTCCAGGCCTGTAATGAGAGAAATAAAAGAGTCATTCCAGTTCTCTACTTCAGAAAAAAATGTTGTAAAAGAGGCTTGCGCTTGATTAAGTAAAATAATATTCTTAACGGACGGAGAATAAGCTTTATTGACAGTTAATTACAGCATAAACATTATAAAGAACTCTTAGGTGTGCAGGTATCCTGACGATGTGTTTCTTCACAGTTTAATCATAATTTCGAAAAGTCCGAGGTGCGTAGTACCCGGGATCGAACACGTAACCCCTCCAGTAGTAGATAGTAGGAACTAACCTCTAGGGCTAGGTCTAGGCTATCACTGTTAAATTCCTTATTCACAAAAATTTATATGTGCGAACAATAACTATGCAGTAAAAATATTATATCACGCTGAAAAGGACACAATACTTTGTGGCTTTTGTAGTACGTAAATTGTACATAATTGAAATGGTAAATATCAAACTTCAGAATATTACCTACCTCAAACAGTTATACGACCGAATGCATAATACAGGTATACCCTGATGTACAGAATTCCAAACGTAATTATACGGAATACGGAAATGGACAGAGGTTGCTAGGCAGCCATTAGCAATTTCAGGTATGAGGGAGGAAGCGGCTCGAGTATTGGGTAGTTGACGGGTAATATCATGCATGTCCCAACAGACCTTCTGTCCTTAACTTATTTAATACTAGGTCATGTCTGTGACTTCGTAGTATATTTAGGTTTTTTCTAAATCCCATCGGAGCTCTTTGATTTTCGTGGATACAAAGATACTATGTCAAAATATCTCTGTGCCAAATTTCGTCAAGATCGGTTCAGATGTACTATGTTGTCCCTAATATCTTGCCTACGTAAGAACTTAACTGGCATAAGAGGATTTTAGGCATAACAGGTATCCTAGAATATTCTTTTTGTAATGCTTTACCTACCTGTGAAAGTCCTGAAAAATTGCCGAAGGTTAGTAGTCCGTCCAGATAATCTATAGATACTTATAAAAAGACTTGTCCTGACTGACTGACTGATCTATCAACTAGAAACTTGAAATTTTGACAGTAGGTTCCTTCTATGACATAGGGGAGCACTAAGAAAGGAATTTTGAAATTCCACCCCCAAGGGGGTTAAATGGGGGGTTAAAGTTTGTATGAAAATCCGTCATTTTTAAAGTTATACCCATGAAACTCGGTATTTGGCCTTTAAATTAAAAATAAAGAGTTACGTGTTTCACAGTTTTTGAAAATTCTACCCCTTTGGGGGTTACATAGGGGTTGAATGTTTGTATGATAGTCTTTCATTTTTCAAGTTATTTTTCAAGTTATGTTTATGAAACTTGGTATTTTGTTTCTTGATTAAAAATAAAGAAGTATATATTTTATAGTTTTTGAAAATTCTACCCCTGAAGGGGTAAAATAGGGGTTGATAGTTTGTATGAAAGTCCGCCATTTTTCAATTTATGTTTATGAAACTTGTTATTTTGGCTGATGATTAAAAATAAAGAAGTACGAATTTTGACATTTTTTTTAAATTCTACCCTTTAAGGGGTGAAATAGGGGTTGAATTTTGTATGAAAGTCCGCCATTTTTTAAGTTATGTTTATGAAACTTGGAATTTGGGCTCTTGATGAAAAATAAAGAAGTAGTACGTATTTTACATTTTTTGAAAATTCTACCCCCGAAGGGGTAAAATAGGGGTTGAATGTTTGTAAGATAGTCCTTCATTTTCCAAGTTATTTATCAAGTAATGTCTATGAAACTTGGTATTATTGCTCTTGATTAAAAATAAAGAAGAACTTTTTTTACCTTTTTGATAATTCTACTCCCTAAGGGGTAAAATAGGGGTTGATAGTTTGTATGAAAATCCGTCATTTTTTAAAGTTTTATCTATGAAACTTTGTAATTAGGCTTTATATTAAAAACAAAGAAGTATGTCTTTCACAGTTTGTGGAAAATCTACCCCCAAAGGGGTTAAACAGGGGTTGAATATTTTTATGATAGTCCTTCATTTTTCAAGTTTTTTTCAAGTAATGTTTATGAAAGTTGGAATTTTTGATTAAATATAAAGAAGTACATATTTTATATTTTTTTAAAATTCTACCATCAAAGGGGTTAAATAGGGGATGGAAAGGGTCCGTCTTTTTCAAGTTATATCCACGAAACTTGGTATTTTGGCTCTCGATTAAAAACAAAAAAGTACGCATTTCACAGTTTTTGAAAATTCTACCCCTAAAAGTTTTAAATACAGGTTGAATGTTTGTTTTTTTATCCCGATAAAACCAGCCGTTCCCACGAGACTTTCAAAGAACCTAATTCCATGCGGACGAAGTCGCGAGGGCAACAGCTAGTATTTTAATAAAGTATGTTTGAGTCCTAAATATAATTATAGGGAAGCAGTTGTTTCGAAATCACACAATGAGATTTCAATTTTACTTACATAGGTATTTTTTTACCTATATTGAAGTAATTTTAGTATTTTTATTCTTCAACCAAAAAAAAACACAAAAATTGAGTCCGTATCTGTATAAAAACGGTCCTGTGAAAATTTAAAAAACTGCCGAAATTTTTTTGATAAGCTAGGTGAGAAAAATAAAAAAGCTGTTAGAATTAAAATGAAATCACGCCGGGTCTCATTACCAACACCCGTAACAAGCAATCTGACCGAGAAATATAATTATACGGGGCGGGATTGCAATTTTCCATGGGTTGAACATGCGCATATAACTATAAAGGTCAGATAGAATTTGTTGTGAAATGTACCTACCTACATATGAGTAGCGGATTTGATCATCCCTGATGAACACTCGTTAATAGACTATTTGCGATTAGCGCTTTCAAATACATAATAATATTTTAGATATTTTATCAAATTAAATAAAATTTCAAATTATCTTCATCAGCAGCAACTCATCTATGGTTCATTACTGATTGCATGTATCGTCTTAGAGAAGGGGTATAGGAAAATTGGTAGAGGCCCTTGAGGCCATTATAAGCTCAGACTCGTTGGCAGGTTTCGTCATGATATTGGCCCATTAAAGCTGTGTTCGTGTTAATGATGATTACTTGTTTAAACGCACATAACTCCTAAAAGTCAGAGGTGCGATCTTTAGTGCACTTTTAGAATACCTATCGACAATAATTTTGCAATACATATTTAATAATAAATAGATTTTCGTTTAAGGTTGTATTTGTTTCACGTAATTAGTGAATTTTCTAACTTGTCATTACAAAGATAGAAGTATGAAAACTTATTTTTCCATCGGATGTTATTAAAAGTAGATAAAAGAAAAAAAGAAAAATATCAATCAAAAAAAAATATCCACCCGAGAACGACGCGTAAGTCAGTTTTAAATCCAATGGAAAAGTCTGAGTTGATTTAATTTCAAAATGGATTAGTTCAAAAATGAAATCATAACGGGCCTTATTACCCACCCTCGTTACAGGCAGTCTGACCGGGGAATAAAATTATAGGGGTCAGATTGCAATTGCCATAGGGCGAACAATATATATAAAACAATATGTACCGGTATATCTAAGAGATACAGCTGTATACATTGTTATTATAGGTCATTAATATAAAATTGACATTACCACTTTAATAATAACCTGCAAATTGCAATACCATCCCTGTTAGTGCAAGTAATGACATCTATAATATCATTAGTCTTCCTTAAAGCAGCCCGCACACAGTCAATATTATTGTCAATATTTACGAATATTGACAATATTATTGACTGTGTGCGGGGTTTGATCAATATTATTGTCGAAGTCCGGAAATTTCGTCAATATCGGGGGGAGGCAGGGATATTGACAATAATATTGACAGTGTGCGGGCGCGCGTCAATATTTTAGTTGAAAAAAGATTTCAAGGCAGGAGGACGTGCGCTCGCAACCAAAAATGGAGGACATCCCCAGTGCAACAAGCAATGAAAAAGAATATTTAATAGAATTTATTAGAATGTAGGAGACGTAACGATTTTCGCATCAGTATATTATCTTGTTTTTTTAAGTAAGGGGTTACTAAAGATAGTATTTTTTGAAAGCTACTTCCTTTTATTCTCATGTAATTTTTAAAATCATCTTTTTCTGTAGATATTTCGAAGTTCTTTTACGAGATTTAAATGATTTAATTCCACTTTTCCACTTTGTCATCCAGTATTTAAGCCATCGTTTCTTTCTTTTTTAGGATTCCGTACCAAAATGGTAAAAATGGAACCCTTATGGTGAGACTTTCTCCGTCCGTCCGTCCGTCCGTCTGTCACGGTCGATTATTTCAGTATCTATTAAAGCTATCGACATGAAATTGGGCATTGTATATAATAATATATAATGTAAAATATATAATATATTGGGCATTGTATATAATAATATATATTATATAATAATGCCATAATAGTGGCCCAACATCATTGGAATAAAGAAAAATCGAAAATTATTTTTAGGGTTCCGTATCCAAAGGATACCAACGGAACCCTATTACTAAGCCTACGCTGTCCGTCCGTCCGTCCGTCTGTCAGCGGGCTGTATCTCGTAAACCGTAATAGATAGACAGATGAAATTTTCACATATTATGTATTTCTATTGCCGCTATAACAACAAATAATAAAAATTAAATTAAAAAAATTAAATTAAAATATTTCCATGGGTACATGGAAATATAATAATTTAATTTTTTTTTAACGGAACCCTAAAAGAGCCTTACCTTATCACTTTTTGTTAGAAATATTGACAATATTATTGGGTAGTGTGCGGGGTCTAAATATTGACGAAAATATTGTCAATATTTTCGTCAATATTTTCGACAATATTATTGTGTGTGTGCGGGCTGCCTAAGGCCCTAGAGATGCTATATCAGAAGCAATCAGTTGCCGTAATTAAACTTGTGCATTTCTCAATCTAGCTACGTGGGATGATTTCATGTTAATTATTTAAATTATTTAGGTACTATTTAACTGGGAAATACACAAACTGGTTTTATCTACAAACTCGTTAGATCCTTGACTAAATAAGATTAATCCGCATTTAGAGTTAAAAATTCACATATACATGATAAATTATCAATTTTGTCATCACTCATCAGCAATACATCAAGGGCTCACTACTGAGCCATAGACTTCATGCTACCCAAATGCAAAGTAGACTTCACACACCTTGGAGAACATAATGGAGAACCCTCAGGAATATGATATATGGTAATATATGGTTTCCTCACGATTTTTCTCTTCACCCTTGAAGCGTGTGATATTAAATTGGTTAAACATGCACATAAAACCTGAGGTGAATGCCCGTGATCGAACCTGCGACCCTACAAATATGAGACCACAGTTCTAAACATTCTATCACCATACCTATTTGCTATCGGCATCATTTATATCGGTATTTGTTAGCATAAACGAATCCGTGTAAGCTGCTTCACACTCCCATTCAGCAGAAGGAAATAAATAGCGGCTATAAATAATCTGCCCACGACACCGGTCGTGTCGAGTGGTCTTAACTTTGCAGCGATTGAATACGGTCGTACTTATCTCACACCGTTTTGTAACAATGCCATCTTTTTTTGAGAAGTAAACTAAGTAACAAGTTACATTCGAAGTTAACGGATTATTTTAAATTTTTAAAATAGGAACCTACCTAGCTTTTGCCCGCGTGGAGTTAAACTTTTAAAAATCTCGTGGAAAACTCCTTTTAGTTTCCCGGGAAATAAAAGCATCATGACTCCCAAGGTTTTTATTTTATCTATGCATTTGTAGCATAAAATTGTTGCTTTTATAATATTAATAAATTTTTTTTCAACGAACACAGAAAAAGCCTGGGGATTCCTACTTATATAGTGGGTAGGTATACCTTGGATACCAGCAAGCTTGACTTATGTATGTGTTGTATTGTAATGTGATTTAATTATATTATTTTCCTCCTGAAATTCGTAAACTAGATTTAGGTAGGTAAAAAACTCGTTGCTAAAGTAAGCTTTAAAATTTCTACAATTATTTATCTTCCTAATTAGGGCATAAATACGACTATTTTTGTTAGTTTTCATAAAACTATTCCTCGATGACTCAATCGAGGCTCTGTGCATTAAATACTACACATTTGATTTACATTTTTCCTACTTTTACCTGTGTTTATTTAATAACGGTGTGATAATAGGATTATTATTATTATTATTCCTTTATAATGTCGTGCTTCCTATGTGTTTTGTTTGGGATCCCTCTTAAATCGTAATGAATCATGGAAGACTTTGCCTTGGGATTTTAAATAGCCACATTAGCGTATTAAGGTTTTTTGAGCTTTTAAGGGATATTGCTCACATGACTAAAATAAGGGCACCTGTGCGTGTTCTATTTCAGACACATCACCATCATCGTTATCTCAACCCATCACTGGCCCACAATTGGGTACGGCTCTCCTCTTAAAATGGCAATGTTCAAAGAAGGAGATTAACTCGCCTTTGAGACTATTATGGAGAACTATCAGGCATGCACGTGAACTCGCATCATTATGATTAATTTCACCGAAACAAGTCATATATTTTAGCAACTTAAAATTCACAAACTCTGAAAAGTCAGAGAAATACGAAAATACAAGCAGAAGCCTAGTGGTTAAGACCTATAAATATACCTTATATTTATAGGTCTTAACCACTAGGCTATCAGCTCTGTTGCAGTTTTAAATAACTATAATATAATTTAGACTTTTTACAGCATTCAATCACAAGATCAAGAATAAAAATGAGGCGTTATGTGTAGCGTCGTCATTTTTTTTAAATTTAAGACTGCGATTTAAATTATATTGCGGGACGCAACGCTCTAAATTAAAAAGTTATTCCATGTTGGCGAGAGTAAAAACCATGGTTAGTATTCATATCCAAACGTTCCTGCTGCGTAATCAGAAAGTCAGCTGTGCGAGTAGGAGGGTAGCGAGAGTTTAGCGAGGAATTTCCTACTGGAAAGAAAATAGAGCGCAAAGTTATATAACACAGTACAAAATCTCGTTAATATATCAAAGATGTTGTATAACTTGTTTATTATTATTATAATTACATTACATTTATCATAATAATAACATCTTAATATCATATTTAATTTCTCTAAATTCTTGGTAATATGAGAAGGGACACGTTAGTTATCTAACGTCTTCAGCGATTAGTACGTAATCCACGAGGCAGAACTTAGAATGTAAAATAAGTCATCATAACCGAGCGTAATGATATCTTGGCAAATTTTCAATACAAAAACTGTCATATCACTCAATTTATTCCTCAGTTAAACGTCACTCGACGTTGGTGAAATCGGCACTTAGTCTGCGACCGTATTGGTAAGGCGACTGGCGACGCGACGCGATAAACCGTGTGTTTTGAAAACTGCAGCGGCGTTATACTAGCGAATTGCGCTTACATCGCGTAATGACTGGCGGTACCTACTCAGTGAGGACACATACATTGGTTTTAGTACTATTGAAAATTACGCGCGACATATTAAACAAATAAATTTAGCGAGTCGGTCAGCTGATGCGGCCGCCCCATATGTTTATAGGAGTTTATTTCAAAGAAATCGTCATCGCGTCGCAGTCGCCTTACCAGTGCGGCCGAGGCCTAAAACGTTTATAATAATTATTAGATTGATTTGATTTTGGATATATTTGTAACTTACCTCTACTGGAGTTTTCACGGAGGTGTGACGGTATTGATTCATACCTGAAATAAAAGTAAAAACAGAATTAGTAAGTATACAGAATGAATAATTGCTATAAAATAACCTACACAAACTGGAATCTACAGAAATATCAAAAAACTGAAGCATATACATGATGTCCCTGGAAGGTATGAGGTCTTTTCGTATCTTGCGGGTAGGTAATATAAAAACTTCAAAGTTTTTAAGTTCATTTGGCGTTTACGTAAAAAAATGTAAGTAATATTAGGACCTTGTTTGCGAGTTATGATCATATCTTAAAAATACGTGTACGTTAAACTTTATGAAAGAAATGTAGCAATATTAACCGGTAGAGTTTGAATTGTTATAAGAGTAACAGGTTGGCCTACATTAAGTAAATACCTAATTTTGGATTTTGTTTTGGAATTAAATATTTTGAGAAATTTAATCTATAATATTAGAGCGAAATGCATGCAGTGTGGAGTTATTAAACAAAATTAGTATCGTTATCATCCGTTTCGAGTCCCAAGAGAACTCGGTCACCCAGTTTTTGTTCTGAAAGAGTGATTGAACGGAAGAGTTTGATATGTATGAAACATGTAGGTAGTCTTAGAAAACACAGTCACAAGACTACCTTGTAAAATCTACCAATAAACAGTCAGTATCGGAATATCGTGGTTTCAATACACAACATTGGCGACGAGTTGTTAAATAATTCAGATATCCAAGTAAATTGTTAAAATAATAATGCCTCTGGGTAAAGTGGAGAGTTTTCACGTCGGAACTCAAGATTGGGACGCGTACGTGCGACGCGTTAAACAGTTCATCGCGCTGAATAGCATCGAACCTAACCTCCATGTTGCCACGTTGGTCACGTTAGTGGGTGCAGAGTGTTATGCGTTAATGTGCGATTTGTGTTCACCGGTGCAACCCGAAGAGAAAACTTTCGATGAGTTGGTAAAACTAGTGAAAGATCATTTGGAACCCGAGAGATCCGAGATAGCTGAAAGACATATATTTCGGCAACGTAAGCAACAGCAAGGCGAAGAGGTTAAAGTTTACCTACAAAACTTAAAACACCTCGCTAGGACATGTAGTTTTGGAGCTCAACTGGAAGTAAACCTTCGAGATCAGTTCGTCTCGGGACTTCATAGCGAGGAGATGCGTTCGCGGCTTTTTGCCGAAAAGAATATTGATTATCGGCGCGCGGTGGAGTTGGCGTTGGCGCTGGAGGCGGCGGAGCGGCACGCGGCGACGGCGTGCGCGACGGCCGCGACCAGCGCGCGGGCCTCCGCGAGCGGCGCGCCGGGCGACGACGGCCTGCATCGGGTAGGCGTCGGGCGCGGCAAGCAGCGGCCGGCGAGCGGCGGCGGCGACAGGGCCGGCGGCAGTGCGGGGTCGCGGCGCCCCTGCGCGAGATGCGGGAAGGGGTTTCATCCAGAGAGTCGTTGTAAATACAAGTACTATACTTGTGATTTGTGCTTTAAAAAAGGACATTTAAAAATCTGCTGCCCGGAGAAGGGCGAAGGTGAAGTGAGTGTGGTGAATAGTGGTTCCGGACAAAAACAGAAAGGTCAGATGCATTTTAATAATTTAGATTCAGATAGTGATGACGATTGCCGCTTTTATAATTTGGTTAGCGGCGGAGACGATGGTCCCTATTATGCGATTTTAAATATAGAAAACACGAGTCACAAATTTGAAGTAGACACAGGAAGTAAAATCTCAGCCATATCAAAGCGATATTATGATATGCATTTTTATAATTTTCACATACAAAATAAATCGTTAATTTTAAAATCTTATACCGGTGACCTAATAGAAACGATCGGCTTCATTTTAGTGAATGTGACTTGTGGGTCCAAATCAGCAAAATTAAAATTATACATAATCGAAAATGGGGGCCCTCCTCTCATGGGCAGAGTGTGGATTAAAGAATTAAAGCTTACTGTTATTCAATGTCACAATTTGTCTAGTGAAGAGTCTGTCGCTGTTAAGTTAAAGGAGGAATTTCCCGAAGTGTTCGCGGAGGGCTTGGGCACATTTAAGTCGCGATTGCGCTTGCGTTTGAAGGACGATACGCCCGTGTTTGTTAAAGCCCGTCAGCTGCCGCTAGCGCTTCGAGAACCAGTTGAGCGCGAACTCGAACGCTTGCAGCGGGAAGGGGTCATTTACAAAGTTGACAGATCGGACTACGGGACACCCATAGTGCCGGTGGTCAAAGCTAATGGTTCGATTCGCATTTGTGGTGATTACAAAATAACTATAAACCCACGCCTTAAAGATTTCCACTACCCGCTGCCGCGGATCGAAGATCTGTTCGCCACACTAGGTGGGGGCGAGCAGTACACTAAGCTCGATTTATCTAATGCTTTCCAGCAGTGTGTGTTAGAAGAAGACTCGCAGCCGATGACAGCGATCACGACTCACGTGGGCACTTTTGTTTATAGGCGCGTTCCTTTTGGAATTAAATGCATTCCTGAGAATTTTCAAAAGATAATGGAGGAAACGTTAAGCGGATTGCCGTCAACGGCTGTTTTTGCCGACGATATTTGCGTCACGGGCAAAGATAAAAGTACACATATGAGAAATTTAAGAGCAGTGTTACAGAGATTGAACGAAAACGGTTTAAGAATTAACTGGTCTAAATGTCAATTTTTTAAAGATAGTGTTACATACCTGGGTTATAAAATAAATAAATTCGGTTTACATACGGACGATAAAAAAATTGAAGCTATAGTTGCAGCACCGCCTCCCACGAATGTAGCACAGTTAAAAAGCTTTATGGGGCTTGTAAATTTTTACTCAAAGTTTTGTATGAATATGAGTGATATATTAAAACCAATGTATAACCTTTTAAAGAAAAATGTTAAGTGGAATTGGGATGAAAAATGTATGAACGCCTTTAATAAAATTAAGAAGGTTTTATGTAGCTCGCCGGTGCTGGCGCATTACGACGCAAGCCTGCCTCTCATACTAGCCGTGGACAGCAGCCCCTACGGGCTCGGCGCGGTGCTGCTGCAGCGCGACGCGGCCGGCGTGGAGCGGCCGGTGAGCTGCGCGTCGAGGACGCTCTCGGCCGCGGAGTGCAACTACGCGCAGATAGATAAAGAAGCGCTCGCTATCGTGTTCGGGGTGACGAAACACCACCAATACTTATACGGACGACATTTCATTCTGCGGAGCGATCACCGCGCTCTCAGTTATATATTTGGAAAAAAACGGGGTATTCCTTTGACCGCGGCGAGCCGTTTACAACGTTATGCGGTTAAATTGTGCGCGTATAATTTCGAAATAGAATTCGTGAGGTCTATGGAAAACTGTCAGGCCGATGCCCTCTCTCGGCTTCCCCTGCGCTCGACTGACGGTCGAGTCAAGAACGAAGTCGAGAAGGGTAACTACTTAAACTTTATTCAAGACGATTTTCCGCTCAGTTTTAAAGAAATTAAAACTGAGGTGATGAAAGATTCTTTATTGAGCAAAATTTACGGTTACGTTATGTTCGGATGGCCAAATAAAGTAGACTCTGAGCTCGAGAAACCTTATTTTAATAGAAAGGAAAATATATATATAGATCAAGGGTGTCTTATTTGGGGCTATAGGGTGATAGTTCCGAAAACGTTACGAGAAAAAAATATTGAGAAATACACGAAGGGCATCCCGGAATCGTCAAAATGAAACAGATCGCTCGCAATTACGTCTATTGGGAGGGTTTAGACGCAGATATCGAACGTGTGTCGGCGCAGTGCGCGGCGTGCATATCGCAGCGCGCCGCGCCGCCCGCCGCGCCGCTGCATTCGTGGCCCTGGCCCGCGGAGCCATGGTCGCGCTTGAACCTCGACTTCTTAGGGCCGTTCAACAACGCGTATTATTTAGTAATTGTGGATGCTCATTCGAAATGGATTGAAGTAGAGAAATTAAGAAGTATCTCCGCGGCTGTCGTTATAGGTCGCTTGCGACAATTATTCTCAAAATTTGGTTTGCCAAAATGGGTTCTGAGTGACGGAGGGCCGCCTTTTGCCTCGTCTGAGTTCGAGCTGTATCTAAAGCGGAACGGAATTAAACACACTCGCATAGCTCCATATCATCCTGCGAGCAACGGCGCCGCCGAAAATGCAGTGCGTACTATAAAGCGGGTTTTAAAGAAAGCGGTAATCGAGAAAGTAGACGATTTAACTGCGCTCAGTAGATTTCTGTTCACGTATCGCAACACGGAGCACAGCGCCACCGGGCGCGAGCCGGCGGTGGCCATGTTCGGGCGACGACTGCGCGGGCGCCTCGACCTGCTGCGGCCCGACGCGGGCGAGCGCGTCCGCGCCGCGCAGCAGGCGGCCGAGCGCCGCGCCGCGCCGCCGCACACGCTGCGAGAGGCGCGGCCCGGCGACTCCGTGCTGATTCGCGATTATGCTAAGAACAGCACTAAATGGGCGGAGGGTGAGGTACTCGAGCGTAAAGGTCCAGTGTCGTATGTAGTCAAAACTGTGGACGGCCGGGTACAGAAGCGCCACATATATCAAATGCTTACAGACAAAAGGAAGTCGCGACATTCGTTAGCATTGGTACCGCCGAGTAGTAACGATCCTCAAAACTCGATAGTTAGTGAGTTGCACGAGACCGATAAAGAAAAAGACTGTCAAGCTAGTAGTGTGTCCGATGATAATATAGAAAGTTTAAATAAAGATGATAAAATTACTAATTCAGTAGAAACAGATGGTGATTTGCAAAAAAATATGCGCCCGCGTCGGGCAGCTGCACTAGAATGTATTGAAAAGGTAAAACGTTATAAAATGTAAAATGTTTCTTTGTATTGTATAGTTTAGATTGCATAATTATAATTATTATTACTATTCGTATTATACTGTATTTCAAGTAGCTACACAGATTATGATTAGATTTGGATAGTCTTGTTTTTAGAGGAGGACAATGATATGTATGAAACATGTAGGTAGTCTTAGAAAACACAGTCACAAGACTACCTTGTAAAATCTACCAATAAACAGTCAGTATCGGAATATCGTGGTTTCAATACACAACAGAGTTGAAGAGTTGAAGACCTATCAATGAAAATCTCAAACCGCTTGACCTGAAAATCGTCTACATGCGTTAGTATCAGATTATCTACTCGATATGTAGACCGATTTAAAACTAAATATGACCTCAGACAACGGAAATTTCTCGCACTTATTCATGCTCCATGATCAAGATTGTATTATAGTTTGCGTGAATATTACATGTATTCCGTCGTGAAACATTTTATTTGAGTTGGGAGTAAGAGGCACTACAGAATATGACAGGACCTGCATAATATAATATGAAGTAGGTATATGTTGTAATATGATTCGCAACTTTTCATTATTCACGCTGTCGCGATGAGAAGCCGAGTATCATAGGTGCATTCACGCCAAAAATGTTATACAGCAGCTTGCTTGAGTGGTAAAGGTCTTTTCACAAGTCAAAAATAACTATTCAGATAAAACTTCGGTTAAGTTTTGTCATACTTAATGTTGCCTATCGCCGTCCCCAACGAATAGTATGGTAATCGCAAAAAGTAAATTTTACAGGAAAAATAAAAAACTGATTTTCGATTATTTCTCACTAAGTATTAGGTTTAGACCTACATGTGATATACCAACAGAAAGGTTATTTTTTGACAAGCAATTACATGTTACTGTTATGCAATTATGATTGATCATAATTTAGATAATAACGAAAACATTTTTACCATAAATTACTCAAAGAAACTCTGTCCGTAAAGCGACATTACCATGTTGTTCGGGTAAAATCATGACTATAAATTTTACAGTAATAGGATCTTGCAATAATATTCGTTTAAATTTAGTAGTTTGGAACTCTATCGTTATCAATTATAACAGTTTTTTTCACTGGTATAAAACTAACTCTAGATTTCAGTAATATAAGTATACTGTGTTATTCACTGCTCAATTTTTCTAATTTTTAACAGGTTATGAATGATTACTATCTTACTATCTTAATATTTTTATAAGGAAAATCTTAGTTCTTCAGTAATAATGAAATAAAAACAAAATTAACTACTCATTTATAATTTATTTATTTATTGAACATAATTAGGAACTGGAAAAGAGGAACAAAAATAGTACTTGTATTTTCTTTGTAAAAACCCCAAAAACATCTACCTCCAATCAGAAATGAAACCACTTGGGCTCGTACTGATGAAGAGCTGATGCATTTACGCTCTAGCTGACCTCCGTACTTAGACCTAACGAGACTACTGATACAAATGATACGGATATCGATGCTATTCTAGCACAGGACTTGCAACTATGCTTATTGCTTGCCCCTAAAGTCAACTTCCCTCAAAGAAATCGCCATAACTATTACTCTTCTAGACGTGAAGAAAGCCCCTAGTTTCTATTTAATAACACCTAGACTACTCAAGGAACTACCAAGAAAGTGTCTCATATTTTCGGCCAATCTTTTTAACGCCATATTTCGAACAAACCATTTTCCTGCAATATGGAAAATATCGTATGTAATTATGCTTCCGAAGCCAGGTAAACCTGTGGAAGAAGTATCATCTTACCGCCCCATTAGGCTTACGTCAGTGTTGTCCAAACTCTGGCAACGAATATTCTTGACTAGACTAAAACTGTCTGGAAGAATTCCGTGTGATTCCTGAGCACCAGTTTGGCTTTCGCCACAACACTACTACAGAGCAGGTACATAGAGTATGCCACACGGATCGACAACGCTTGGAAAGAAAAGAGTATTGCTCTGCAGTCTTCTTTGATATTCAACAAGTATTCTATAAGGTTTGGCACAAACGCATTCTTTGTAAGACTAAGCAACTCCTACCCTACTCTTTGTTTTAAATATTACAGTCATATTTACCAAATAGACTCTTCCTAGTAAAACAGCATGACACAAGATCTGGTTTATACGCCGGTACGGTGCAAGTAATCAGTTGCCAAAACAGTTTGATGAAACTTAAATCATGGCAGAATAAATGGTGCATTAAGCCTAGGGCACTTCAAGCACAACACATGACCTTCACGCTTAAGATTGGACACTGTCGGTCTGTAAAATTAGGAGACGAAACACTACCAGAAAGAACATATGTCAAGTACTTGGGTTTTAACTTGGACAGACGTCTTACTTGGAGGCACCACATCAAGTGCAAACGTGACGAACTCAACAACCTCTTTAGAAACTTGCTCTGGCTCTTAGGTAGAAAGTCACAGCAACAGCAGACAGCAAAATATTGGTGTATTGTTCAGTCCTAAAACCGATCTGGCTCTACGGTATACAGATATGGGGCACATCCAGCAAATCCAATATACAGGCCATACAATGAGCCCAGAATAGTATACTTAGAACCAATGCTAATGCTCCCTGGTTTGCACACAACACGGAAATACACCAATATCTAGAAATGCCAACAGTAATAGAAGAAATTAATAAATACAAAGACAGTCACCGGAAACGTTTGCAGAGATACCCCAATCCACAAGCAAACAGCAAAGAGTTTAAAGCGAGCTAACCTGCTCGATAATGTACAGATTTAAGGACAAGGACCTTAAGTTTGCCAAAGTCACCTACTTTATCAACAAACCTGCTAATAGTTAGTCGACTGATCGCAGACTCAAACAGATCTAAATAGAACCACCTGGGGTTTTAAATGTGATATATTAATTTCCGTCACCTTTGCCAATCAACTTTTCTTCCCTGAGTATACAGATACTGGCAAACAGTTGCCAGTTCTTTCTAGTAATAAGACTTTTAATGTCATAGAAATCTTCTTGTTCTATCTTATTTACAAGATATCTTTCACCTGATACTTTGGCATTCATGATCACCCTTTTTATAGCACTTTCAGAGATGTCCAATTGTTTTTAGAGAATGGGCGTTCTTAATACGAGCTCCTTCATATTATGCTTCCCCAGAATTTTTAATATTTTTTTTTTCATATCGTTTCACTAAGTTTTAGCCCATAATCGTTTCCTTGTTAATTTTTTTTGGTATCCTGAAGTAGAAGGTTCGCATATATCCTGAATTTTACAGTGGTCTCATTTTCAATTCGTACTTCTTGAATACCATCACAATAATATGCGAAGAGGATAAATCATGACATTGAATTATTTAATTAAAGTAGTTATAGCCTACTACAATGATAATAGAAATTGTGCATATTCGCCAATCGACATTGCGGTTTTAGCTTTGATTTTTTATGTATTGTAGAGAATATTACCAATTTGTGAAGGTGTAGTTAAACATCGGAATATAAGTGCATTCAACTTTACGAATAATCTTAACAACTATTTTTACCGGAATAATATGGTAAAAGACTTTTACTATATTTATTTTTTTAGGACTGCTGAGTAATAAGCGGTAGCGATATTTTTCGTGAAAAAAGTTAGTTATTGTTTTAAAAGAATATTATTGGGAAGTACATTACGTTTTGTCTAATTTCGAGAATACTAATTAAAAAATTTCAAAAAAAAATCACAAGGTGTAATCGGACTTCCTGAGAACGATAATGCAATAAAAAACAAAGTATGGTTATGTTGATTACCATACTATTCGTTGGGGACGGCGCTATGTTGATAGTTCAAAAAATACGATTTATATTTTGTTAAACTTATAAATGTTGTAATCATGTCAACACGGAGTGGTTCTAAGAATATTCGCGTTGAACAACCAAGCGTTGCGATCTTTTGCGATACATGTGTCAGCCTTCTGTCACCAAAAAGGGAAGAGAATTACTGCAGATTTTTTACTGAAGTAGTGAAGAAAGAAATTATTATCATTATAAATTTACCAAAAATTGATCGCAATGTCTATCTATCTGTCTTTGTCGGTCTATGACATCAGGCTTTAACCGCTGAACTGATTTCCATATTTGGCAAGCAGGTACTTTTTTACAACTTTTTTTCTAAAATAATAATAGAAAATGTTTAGACAGCACAAAATATATAAGCCCAAAGAGAAAATTAATACATAATAATACATAGTATTAAAACATATTAACAAAAATAAGTTACATTTTATTAATAAAGTAATATAATATTATTATTAACGCAGATGATTTCACGGGCATCAGGTAGTATTTTAATAAAAGTATTAAGACGTATTAATCGCAGCAAAAATTACATGCATTATGCACCAGATCTTAGATTTGAATAATTCATCCACATCTTCGCGTATCCTTGATACAAGGCCACGTGGCGGAATGGGGAAGTCAAAATTTACATAATTTAACTTAAGAACCCACTGGAGCGGGCTCAAAATTTGTTCGCGTGAACACGCAATTTTATCGTAGCATATTTTTTATGACTAGCTGTTTTTCTAGTTATTTTTTTATTTATTTACTATCTGATGCGCTCGATTTCGTCTGCGTAATTATACTATATAGATTTTAAATCAAAAATTCATTTAAAACTTTTCTCTCATAAAAATCATGGATTTGGGTACTTGAATCGGATTTGGTCGACAACATTCCTTTCTAATAATCAAAATGCGAATATGTGTATGTTTTTTGGTTTATCCTATAATCAGGAATCAACGGATCAAAGTCCTTTTTTGCATGTGTATAGTTGAAGACTTGGAAAGTTACGCTGCTCTACCTTTTTTGCATGTGTATAGTTGAGGACTTGAAAAGTTTCTTAGCCTCTACCTTTTATCCCAGAACTTAAATAGAGTTACATTTGGACGAAGTCGTGGCCAGAAGCGTGCCAGAAGCTAGTAACGTTTTAACATTATTTTAAATACATGGACGAAAAATGGCCCCAAGCAAAGGTTTTAATAAGTTCAAAATATACGTTACGTGACGTACGTCGTCCTCGCACAGCTTTTCGCTCAGCCGAGCGTGACCCGCTCCAACATGTCATATTTTATTTCCTCTTTAATTATTTCGTTAAAGGGATGAAATTCTTCCATTTCATAAAAATATTTATTTAATAAACAAGGGTCAATTAAAAAAATATTTTAAAAAAACAAACTTTTAATAGCTACATCATCAGACATCGTCTAGAATACTTGTCAAGACGAATTTAACGCCACCGGATCCAAAAAGGATATTATCTAGGACCAGAGTAAAGGTAAGTAAGACTACCCTTCAGTAAAGCGAATCAAACGAGTCTAAACTCGATAGGCTTATGTCGTTTTATTACAGAGTTCCCATAGCCACTTTCCGCCTCCATCATCAGATCAGCTCCATATCACAATAATATTGCATTGTCAGCTGATTTACATATACATTGTGCAAACTTTCAGCTCAATCGGAAACCGGGATGTGAAACAAACATAAATACATAAATACATTTCAAGTTAAATAAAAGATTGTAAAAAAAATTGTGTAATAACCAGCAAAATTTGACAGAAGAAGGTACTAATACACCTTCTAATATTTTGCTGGTTATTAGTTTTCATTGCATTTCATTTTCGAATAACGTTATAGTAATTAAATACCTATAGGAAATGAGCATGGCATTGGTGCAATGAGCATTTCTACAATAATTTGGCACACACGAAGAACTAATGGCACCACAATGACATTCGTAAGAACTTTAGTCATCTTTATTTACTTTTAACGCGAAGAATATTGATCATCATAATCAGCAACCCACCAACGGATCACTACTGAGTACAGGTCTCCTCTCAGAGAAGGGTTATAGGCCACCATTCTTGCTCAATGAAAACCGACAGAATTCACACGCGTTTATGGAGAACTCTCAGGCGTGCAGAATATAGATATCACACATATACATAGAAAACTTAAATATTGACATACCTATTTTATTGGATACTCAATATTATAGGTTTAGGTACCTAATGATCGACTAAGCAAACCTTGATACTTAGTTACACTTCCAATAGTATTGAAGTTTATATACATGGGCAAAAAGATCAAACGTCCAAAACACCTTAAAGAAAATTGGATAGGAATTATTATATCAATCTAATGAAACTACTCGAATGTTTCAGTTGAGTAAAGAGTACCCTTCAGGTAGTTGAAAACTTCAGCCCTGTAGGTAAATCGTCAACACTTGCCATCGAGTGTGATCGCAGGCCGCAGCCAAGTGCGAAAGCTGAAAACAAAAAATACATACCTTGAAGGCAGCGACGCGACGCTGTGTTATAAGGAGCATTGCGCTCAACAGAGCGTAAACTTTTCCAGCGACAGATTTTTTATTATATTTCGTTCCTGGTGCATTTTAATTTTCAATATTGTACCATATTTTTTTATGAATTTACTATCTGATGTTTTATCTTAAATATTTTCGTTGTCATTTTACTATTTTAAAGAATATTTTTATAAGCTGTATGAAAGTGTTGTTTTTGTTGCAGTCAATGTAACCAAATTGTAATATTATAGGTAATTATAATTATATTATTTCGTAGTAATTTTATCAATGAAATTAGCACTGAGGCACTAATGGTCCAAGATCCCAGTGCCGCCAGACCTAAGTTATTTTCTCAGCAATTATTTGTGTACGATAGAGTACTGTTCTAATGTCCTTTCAGTATATGCGTACCAGCTAGATTGTGCCGACGGCCAATTTCCAGATACCAGGTGCTAAAGGTAGGTACAAACTAGAATAACTTATCTTAAATTCTCAGGGCTGATTTTCATATATGTTTTAAAGAATATTGTAAAAATTAATAAATTAATACTGCCAGACGCTTACCGCCGGCGGTTACTTTAGCCAGACGCTTTGAAGCTCCCAAAAAAATATATAATTTAAGTTAACTTATATTCTCAGTTCTGATTTTTATACATGATACTCAGGGAACTATTGTGATATTATCTGTAAGCTGCCAGACCTATTGGAAGGGTCAAACATCCCCCCAGACACACATTATGCGTCCCCATATGTATGAGCGCTAGAACATGATTCACTTGTTTAAGTGTGTGAGAGATAATATCATCATACTATAATATTATAAATGCGAAAGTGTGTTTGTTGGTTTGTCCTTCAATTACTCTGCAACAGAGCTACGGATCGACGTCATTTTTTGCCTGGGTATAGCTTGCAGAAGATATTGCAATAGTTCTCTCTCTCTAGATCCTAAGCTATACCCAGGCAAAAAATCACGTCGATCCATAGCTCTGTTGCAGAGTGATTGAAGGACAAACCAACAAACACACTTTCGCATTTATAATATTATAGTATGATGATATTATCTCTCACACACTTAAACAAGTGAATCATGTTCTAGCGCTCATACATATGGGGACGCATAATGTGTGTCTGGGGGGATGTTTGACCCTTCCAATAGGTCTGGCAGCTTACAGATAATATCGCAATAGTTCCCTGAGTATCATGTATAAAAATCAGAACTGAGAATATAAGTTAACTTAAATTATATATTTTTTTGGGAGCTTCAAAGCGTCTGGCTAAAGTAACCCCCGGCGGTAAGCGTCTGGCAGTATTAATTTATTAATTTTTACAATATTCTTTAAAACATATATGAAAATCAGCCCTGAGAATTTAAGATAAGTTATTCTAGTTTTTACCTACCTTTAGCACCTGGTATCTGGAAATTGGCCGTCGGCACAATCTAGCTGGTACGCATATACTGAAAGAACATTCGAACAGTACTCTATCGTACACAAATAATTGCTGAGAAAGTAACTTAGGTCTGGCGGCACTGGGATCTTGCTCTATAAATAGATTACAGCTGCGCACTTACATTTTTGACAGCTATAAAAGTGCGATTTGAACCTACAACCGTTTTAGTTTTTATTCCACTTCTAAACCGTCAAGCTATTGAGGCTTCCTCCGTTCCTATTCCACAGCCTGATGAGCTCTATTTCTCTTTTCTTCTCTTCTCTCTATGTTCAGAATATAAATTGCGTTACTCCTACTATTTTCTACAAAAAATATGTATTTGTCATGTTAGTACAAGATCCCGATGAGAGGTCGTCTTTGACCCATCTGTTTACCAGATGAAAAGCATTTGTTATCGAATATTATCAATAAAAAACAAATTTACTTTAAATTTACATTAATAAGTTAGCATAAGTTTTAGAGCTATAGAGCTGTACTCATTTCGATAGTTTTTTATCAATATGTTTTATAACGCGTCCAATTTAATATGCCGCCTGGTGACCCTGTCCGCCATTTGCTAGTTCGTTGGTGTGGAAAGCTATTGCACTAGATCCAGGATTTAGAGTGCATTTTTTATTTATTTTACAAACACATTTTAACGAAATATTGGTTAGGTGCATAATAATTTATTTATCCAAATTATTTATTCTATAACGGTCCGTGAATTTTCCAATCAGACTGAAAACTGAAAAAAGTGATTTTCTTTAGTAATTAAGTAGTTTCCGATCACGAAGTCGACTAACTAAACGCTACATGGTGATGGTCTTATAAGCTTCCACTGGTGCGATTGATTTGAAATTTGGTGTACTGTTACATACTTCGAATTATTTCAACCTGAAGGCATGGTAACCTTGAGCTGATGCTGCATGTTATTTTCACGAGGGCTCAGCTGAATTTAGCTCTCTTGTATCTACTTCCTACGTCTTAGACTGAGTTTCCACGGCGCGCTTCGCACCCGCGCCCGCAGCGGTTGCGGTACCGACGTTACCGTGCCCGCCGCGGGCGCAAACCGCGCCGTGGAAATTGCTGCTTCATTTTCCATACAAATCTGCATTCTACGGAGGCCGCGGTTCGCAGCCGCGCCCGCAGCGGTTGCGGTCGCTAGTACTGCGCCCGCCACGGGCGCAAACCGCGCCGTGGAAATTGCTGCTTCATTTTCCATACAAATCTGCATTCTACTGAGCCCGCGGTAAACTCAGTCTAAATCTTACACTGTTTAATTGCCTTGTGACTTACTTGATGTTGTCTGTCCATCTAGTGGGCGGATCTGCCTACCTACACTGTTTTTTTCTGTTTCAATGCTGCTATTCCAGTACCTTGCCTGGGACCACCTATTGGTTCTTAAAGTAGAGTACGTTTTACTTTACTTAATCCAAGATGTGCGAAAATAAAAAATCTACAAACTGTTAAGAAAACAAATGTACTAAGTACTATGCTTAAAAGTCGCTCAAATATTATCAAGCGCGGTTTTAATTTTAGCTCGTCTACGAAGCGCGAGAAAAGTTAGCGCGTGTTAATTTAGTCACGAGACACATTTTAACAAGAAAAGTTTTATTACACAAACTTCACCATAATACAAACTCGACGCTTGTATATCCCCGAGTAAGAAGTAAGAACCAGCTGGTCACTGAATAAATTTTTTTACTCGACTGTGGCCAAGCCAAAAGGAAGGATTATGACTTTAGGAGTTTGTGTATGTATGTACGTTTGTTTGTAATTTCATTCCACTGTAGCGCAACAAAAAAAGAGTAAAATAAAGCTAAGGTCTATGTAAACTAATTAAAAAGCTATACACCAATTTGCAATTTTTGATATGTGTTTGAATTTTTGATAATAAATTTATTCTGATATTTCCTTAAGTGTAGGTTAACACTTTAATAAAAATAAAAATAGCTATGCACAAAGTTGATTTGCTTATTATGTAATAAAGGAATAATTTTTAACATGAAGGTATTCACAAAAAGTACGACTCGCTGCGTATAATCACATGTGTATGTTATCTCATTCACGACACAAAGTTCTGCAATCAAACTTTTCTTGTTAGAATAAGTCTTGAGACTTAATTAACACACACCAAACGTTCGCATCTTTCGTATACCGACCTACATACAGGTCGACCATTCTTTTAAGTTATAGTGACGTAAAGATCTTTAATAAGATCGGAATAAATAGATCGGAAGATACGTTAATACAAACATATATTATACATACATAAACAGCTGAAATTAAAACCTTTTTGCCTTTTTTTAGTTTTTTAATAAAGAGCCAAGTTGAACTTAACTTATATTCTCCTCTCCCCTCCAAATAAGCGGAAAGCTGTTTTGTTCTAACACATCAACAAGTCGTACCCACTTCTAAGTGGGTAAGACAATAGTGTAACGGGTGGGGATCGAACCAGTAACCTTTCATATTCCTTTCATATTCAGTATCGGGTGAATAAAAAACATTTTAAGACATTATTATTGGTTCCCAGCTCAGAATAAATACTCCTAGAAACGCAATAGTCGACGAGGTGATAAGCCGTTTTTAGTAGAATAGAATAGAATAGAAATGTTTTTTATTCAAATAAACTTTTTTACAAGTGCTTTTGAATCGTCGATGAGTCTACCACTGGTTCGGAATGCCGTTCCTGCCGAGAAGAACCAGCAAGAAACTCGGCAGTTGCTCCTTTCAAAACAAGTTTACAATATAGGAGATAATATTATGCTATGCATGCAGTGTTTCCACAATGAGTAAGCCTTTAAATGCCGACCATGCAGTATCGTTGCGTTAGTACGACGAGCTGGCATAAAATTACTAAAAAATAACGTACTGTGCTGTGAATGGGTGTCATAATTCACCACAATAACCATCAAAAACTTAATTAGCAGTACCAGTACAGAAAGTAATTACATGGCACTCACACATTCATTGCTTGTTTGGAGCGAATCTTTGTTAGGAACTTCCAATCTATGAGTATTTAATCTAAGGTTCCTAGTCAATAAATAACTTTTGAGAGAAAATTCTCTTAAAACTTCTTCAATGTTTTTCTGTATATTTCTCGCTTTGGCAAGTCCTGAAAAGATATGTGAAAAAGGTTTGCAACAGTCTTTTTCTCATCGCATACATTTGAGCTCAATGATATCATGTGCGATGGACTGAGGAATCGCTGTGACGGGCCCGGCGAACGGAAAACATCTGCTGCGACAAACTGCGAGAGAATATATCGACGCAATTTATATGGAAATTTCTGTTGTTCACTTCTATGTAAGCATTAAAAACGCTACATAATATCGTTCATGTGCTTAAGAACTTGTTGCCAAGTAATTATGATGTATCTGGTATAATCCAAACCCAAGTTATGAGGGTTCAAAAAACGACAAAGCGCTTCAAGAAAAGGTAGGTAGTGCCCTTGCGCTTCGGTTGGCTCGTCGTGGCGGGGATACTACCGTGTCCTCAGATTACTATAGTTCAGCCGCTGAAAAGATGAAGTGTGTCATTTTGTCAGCTGCGGATTGTCTAAGAATGATTGCTAGAGTGCGACGATCGCAATCACCTCTGATGCAGTCCATCACTCTCTCACCATTGGTTATAATACATTGAAGCAGCAAGAACGCCATAAATTCAGCCAATCAAATCTCTTTGCGATTGCCACGCTATACCAATCATTTTTAGAAAATCTTACAGCTACCAGGGTTAAACCGGGACAGATGCCGAAAGGATAGGCGTGATTAACGCTTCAAAGTTTCAGACGTTAGTACTTATTGACAGGCATAACTTATTAAGTATAAATAAAAAATATTTCATAGGAATTTTTCAAGGTAAACCAATAGTTTTCAAACTAGGAGTGCCTTCCAAAAACTGGGGCATCTATCCCGAATTTATCCTTGACATGACCAATAGCTGACATAGTACATACGCAGGGACGCGCGCTTACAGCGGCCAAACTTTAGTGGTATTTTAGTAACACTTTAATGTCATCTGCGGAAAGAACAGAAATCCTTTGTGAGGTTGAGTGTACAACAAAGTTTTTAAGTCGAAGATTATTACATACTTTGGAGCAGTCGGTTTTGAATTCTACAATATAATATTGTATTTAACTTGTTACATGATTATAATAATGTAACATTTTGTTTTGAAAGGGAGTTTTGCTGAGTTTCTTGTCGGTTTATCCCAGTATAATCTGCTTTCCGGTAGTAGAGTCTTGACTTTTCATAAGAGCCACAGGCTGGCCTACATAAAATAAATGAATAAGAATTTAGTTTTTGTAAAATAACTTCTAACAACGGGCCAAAACTCTCATAATTATTATGTACTGATGCAGAAAAGTAATTTTATTCGTGCAATGTACTTTCTTACTTCGGAATTTATGCTTTTGTACCTATACCTACCTATATAAGTTTCACACAAGGATTTAAAATCTCATATTATAAGGAAATACAAACGTTTGTTCGCATATAAAACATATTTACCTCAACTGTGGCGTCTTGTATTATATTTGCAATATTTCTCCCCTTTGTACTTCAAGAGAGCAGAACACCCAGTTCAATACTTGCTAAAGTTTAGCAGACATACAGTTGTTCTGTGCAAAGCATTTTCATATAAAATATAATTATTTACCTCAGCATCGTCGCATTTTCTTCACTTTACTCAGTCAGTTTTGTTTGTAAACGGATTAAGAACGAATTAATTTTGCGTAATTCTGAGTTCACCTACTTTTAAAATCCTATAGGTTTCAATAAAGACTGCTCAAGAGTCGAACGAGTGACTCTTGGGTAAGGATATTATTATGTCAAAAAACATCACATACCATATTCAAATATTTGGTTATATTTCCAAATAATTTTCAGTTTCAGTGGTTTGCATAGTGTTATTCCTAAAATGTAGGCCGTAAATAAGTAATAATTATAATTGGGTGGCACCGCAACGGTGTGTAATTTGAGGTTTTTATCGTGTTATTTATTGGTTTAAATATTTTGATTTGATTATACGATGTAATTGTGGCAATTTTCATTCACGATAAATCCAGGATTTCGTTTTTATTAGGTTCCGTAGTAAACAAGGAACCCTTATAGTTTCGCCATGTCCGTCCGTCTGTCCGTCCGTCCGTCCGCGGTTTAGCTCAGAGACTATTGGTACTAGAAAACTGTAATTTGACAAGGGTATAAATATTAATCACGCCAACAGTGGTGAAATAAAATTGTGAAAAATATATTTTTAGGGTACCTCCCCTACATGTAAAGTGGGGTTGAAATTTTTTGGAACGAAGTTCCTTATGGGGCGTTGCGGAGGGGTACCCTAAGATTTAGGGATCCGTTTGTGAAATATTATTTTAAAGTGCTAAATTTTATTAGAGTCTAGTGTCTTCCCCCTCTGCCAGCTAAATGGTTGTTTATAGGATACATGAAAAAAATCACAGCAGTAGTATACATAATGAACTTTATAGGAAAACTATCACGGCTAAGTATGATGCAACGTTAATTATCACGCGATCAAAAAATACATAATATTTTCAGAATCTTGTCATTTACCATGTTCTGTTCAGGGTAGCCTATTAATTACATTAACTAGCCGAAATATACTGAGCCGCAGAATATCGTAACATCATCGTGGTAAATTATCACGCGATCCCAGATATCTTCTTTCGTTTATTAAGCCCATGTAACGCTAACCTGATACGTTGCGTTAATGTATATAGATATTACCACACGATATTTGTTCATCGTATACCTACTATAATATCTATAACTGCCTCGTTGATGTACCTAATGGTTAGCATGTTCGACTGCCGAGGACGAGTTCCCGGGCTCGATTTCAGTCGGAACAAAACATGTAATGGGTTTTCTGTTAAGAAGTCAGTAGTAACACAGTATACGTTCTAGTCCGGAATCAGGAATATGGCTTGTTGGGTGTGTTACCCCGGTGCCTCGGAGAGCGCGTAAGTCGTCATTTTTGCATCTGGATCTCTTACCGATCGTGTTCGATTTCCATCCCATCGGACTATGAGAATGACGGAATAGAGAGTGCACCTGTTAGTACACACACTTGTGCACTATAATATCCACCCACGAGGATAAAGCAGCAGGCATAATACTAGCTGAGTATTATAAAATTTTGATTGCATGCAGCAAATATAATTAATCATAATGTGCGATCGATCGCTGTCCAATTAGATTTGCTGTAAGGCGAGCGACACGTCAACATGCCCATAATTAATTATAGATGGAATTGGTTATACCGATTGCATCGGGTCTGTTAGCTTCTCATATTTTAAAGGCTTGCGCAAATTAGGGCGAGCCTATCAGAACGCGTTACATTGCTATTTGCATGCATCATAATATTAATATCGGAATCGTGGACACTGGCGGTGGGCCTCGTCCACAAATTAAAAGTCGCTCAGCGCGCGAGCGAGCTATGTTGGGAATCTCTCTCAGTGATAAGATCCGGAACGAGGAAATTCGTAGAGAAACAAAAGTGACTGACATAGCTCTGAGGGTTAGCAAGCTGAAGTGGCAGTGGGCAGGTCATATCTGTCGCAGAACCGATGGCCGATGGGGTAGACGTGTTCTAGAGTGGAGACAGCGTACCGGTAAGCACAGTGTAGGATGACCTCCAGCGCGCTGGACTGATGACCTTAAGAAGGTGGCGGGAAGCGGGTGGATGAGGAAGGTGGAGGACCGTGTTTGGTGGCGCGCTCTCGGAAAGGCCTATGTCCAGCAGTGAAAGCATACAGGCTGATGGATGAATGATATTAATATATAATTAATCTCATTCATAATTTCATTTAATTAATCTCAACTCGTTGCTAGCCCTTACTGAACCCAGGTCTCCTCTCAGAATGAGACGGTTTAGACACACAGACTGGCAATAAGACTGGTAGTAACAAATGCAATTGATTTCACCCAATTATAATTTATTTATAGACTTATTATAGCAACCGGCTTCATTTGAATATCAAAATACGGACCACTGAACTCTGAAGACGAAAATTGCTTTAAACGCTGGCGCGATATTATTAGACAAAGCATAGAGTCATAAAATACCCTTCTTTTTCGTATTCGGGAGGTTCTCAATTCGAGGCGTATTTTTTCGCCGATGTTACTCACTCCATCAAATATAAACCGATTTCATTTTTTTTTATTTCAATGGACATACCGTCAGGTCGGTCCCATTTTTTGGCGAAGATCTCATGAATAATATTCGGTGATGGAGGACGGAACTTGAAAGCGAATCTCTCGCACTCAGAGAATGTGTAAATTGATCCTATGAAACTACACCATTTTTTTTATGTGATCGAAGAGCTAAACTAAAAATCTTAAAATAATAATATATAAAAAATCTTTTAAAAAACCGACTTCAAACTACAAAGCATAAAATAATTTTAGTTTGTACACGAATGTCGAAGTCGGGCTAGCGTCGTGCATCGTTTTCATCGTTTTTATTTAGGTCCACCCGACTTCAACATACGTGTATAAATTATAATTATTTTATACTTTGTAGTGGCGTTTGAAGTCGGTTTATTTAAAAATAATTTTTATATGGGTGTTAGGTACTATATAGGTATAAGGTACTATATAGGTATTAGGTACTATTACAGCGGCTCTGAAAAGTTCTAAATTCACGCGAACAAAGTTGCAGGCAAGTGTTAGCGGGGTTATATAAAATCGGGGGCCAGCAGTAGTGGCAAGGTACTAAGAGAAGGTGCTTCCTAATAATTTATTTATAGTCATTCGTCGTTCGACACAAATCGCATTACTCAGATCAGTGGAGTAGAATATTTCTCGGAATATACTTCGGTGAGACTCGCGATTCCTATCTTATTTGCAAATAAACAATGTATTGATTGCCTCGGATGTACAGGTGAGGTAAATAGAAACATGGAAATATGTAGTTCATATTTCCTTTTTTCTTTGAAAGCTTCGAACTGGAATGCTTACTGCCGCACTTAGAGTCATTCATTAAATTAAAATTAATTTATCATTGACTTGTGATTAACTGCCGCACTCAGCCGCATGTATCAAATAATGTTATTTAATGATTAATTAATTAATTATCATTAAATCTATTACTGAATTGTCATTAATGTACAAACGAAGCGTTTACTTCTGAGAATGAAACTTGTGGTAGTTGTTCGGGAATATCTTTTTTTTTTATTTTTTTTTAACGTTCGGACAGGACAGCGTCTGTTGAGTGTGCTAGTACTATTATATTATAATAAACGAACAAAGAGTATTCATTTAAGATTCATTTGGACTAAACTTTGCGTTGCAAACTTCTAGCTCTACAGCACTACGCCGGCCTACGCTGTAGGCCGGCGTAGGCCAGCATAGTGTAAATAATTACTTGTTACTCAAATAGTTACTTTTGACATCAGTCTGTGCAGATTACTCCTTTCTATGCTGATGAATATTGTCGATGTAACATTCAATTACTTAAGTCATTTCCGAGACAGAAATATATTCTTTAAATTGATTCATTGAAGTAGGATAAATCAAGAGTACCACCCCATTTCAGTTTTTGCTGAGAGTAGTCGGCAAAAACTCAGCACTTGCTCATTTCAAAACAAAAATGCTATAATATAATCATCATCTCCTTGTCCTTTTCCCACGCTATGTGGAGTCGGCACAACATGTCTTGTCAGCCATGTTGTAAGTGGTTCGGCATGACATTTAAGACCGGCCGCCTGCCTGACGTCAACCCTCTTTGAGAATGCTTTTGTTGATGGAAAGGATAGAACCGCCACCTTTCGGTTCAATAGGATAGTGTTGGGATCCCCTTTCTTTTTAAATATCGACTAAAAATAAGACTCCAGTGCCAGGCCTCGAACTCTGGACTGTACGCGGGCACTATAATATAATATTATGTTGCATCCATGCGTTGGAGAGCTTCCAGTTCTTTTTTAAATGTGGATAGCAAGGTGGTGTCCCCGGAAGACAGAATAACTTCAGTATCACCTGCATCATCAGGTTTTGGATTCAAAACTGTGTTCACTTAACCTATAAAGGTGCTGTTTTTCTTCATAACATTAGCAGCTGATTCCGAACTGTCCAACTTCAGCGTTTTTCCAATGACAATTAGAGCTGAAAACTTGACTGGCCTCATTACAGCGGCGACACCTATTTCATCAAGATCTTTCTTCACCATTGTGTACACTTCGGCTGACTTTGTTTTAGCGGAATGGGCAACTGGCTCCATCACTGGTATTTGGATCGCACTTCTCCGCCTTCGTGGTATATTTTTATTATGCGTATAAGTAGATAAAAACAATATATTTATTTCTGAAAAAAGATATCTGTTTAAATGCGTTGTTAATTACAAGAAATTAAAAAAAAAATTACATGTTCCATTTGATAATATAATAATATAATATATAGATTGAATGCTATGATATAATATGTAGTTTTAATTATAATGATCTATTTTAATTTAATTTTAATGCAAAGCTTATTACTTCCATACCAATTTGTGAGCAAGAAGTTCTCACTCACAACGTCAAATATTACTAGTGGTTCGCCCCGAACTGAGACCTCGCGGTAACGGTATCCCATGATTATTCATTCAATCGATACATGATAACCAAAACTGACATTATTATTATGCCCGTTTTCACCAAACATACCTAAATCATCCCCTAAGTAGGAGTCTCTTAACGTAGGTAGCTCCTAAATACAATCCTAAGTCCTAACATCCGTCCCAATATCCTTTTAGGTGTCCCGTACAGGATCGTGATAAATAAGTTGACAGAAAACATCAATCACCTAACTTATAGGTAGCCCGTAAAGGTTAGGGAACGTTAGTGAAAACATTGAATTATTTATCAAACATTGAATTTAACTCGTAGTTCCATGGGAATAGTTACTGACTGCGCCATCTATTAGCATTATTGTGAAGCTATGTTGATGCTATATGAATTACTGACGCCCATTAAAAATTAAATAATCTCGTTTCTTTATAATATTCATATAATTTTAGTATTTGTTGTTCAAGTACAGGATATAAGTGACCTAAAAACATAAAATCAGTTTGAAAATCCATAGCGGATTTTTCTAGAGAGCGTCTTCAAGCGAGCGTATAAAATCGCCACTTTGAAAGCCCCCCATTTCGTCAATTTTAAGGGAAAAATTAAAAAAAAATTATTTTTGTACTCAGTTCAAAATTATCTTTAAAATGATACGTAACAATTTTATGTAACGCGATATTTTTTTTTTTACTTCGCATTCGCTTCTATGAGAGCCCCCCTGAAATAAAGATTTTTATAACTTTTTAAGCCATTTTCGGCTGGAGGCCATCGGTTTACATATTATATCTAAATTTGAAGTAATTACGTTCAGTAATTCAAAAGTTATAAGGCTCTGACAGACGGACGGACGGACGGACGGACGGACGGACAAGTGCAAATCGCCCTAGTTAACTCAAAGACCTTCGCTTCGCTCGGTCGATAAAATTAATAGAGTTCTTAAACTCCATTAATTTTGTAATTTACGACTCGACTTAATAAATGTGTTTATTGTAATAATTAATACTGTTTAAAAGGTTTTTTGCTAACATTGTTTCAATAAGCTGAATGGAGAAAGTTATGTAAGGTTAGCATTTTAACAAACAATAAACAGTAGAATGTACTTATTCTTATTGAAGAAAGATTTATCTAAGACGTCTGTCGTTTCATATAAATAGTATTACGCAGATCAGTGAAGTTGAAAATTGCTTGGAATATACTCGAGATCTCTCGTTTGCGAATCATTTGATTACTGCGTATTGAGTGACTTTGTAACTGGTAAAGTGGAAGTAATTTAATTTATAATTTAGCTTGTAAAGACTTTTAGCACAGAGATTTTTTTAAATTGCCTATTGGCATAGTACCTACCACTATACTATAGTACCTTACAAAACTCATTTTCGTTTTAAGAACGAATCCAATCAATGGAGTCGAGTGGCGCTAAGTCTTTTAATAATAAGAACCTTAGATATTCAGCTTTTTAAATTTGTAAATTGTAAAACTTGTCTAAAATTAGTTAACAGTTGCCATTCTTTGCACAGTATCCCTTTGGTAAAGAATTGTACTACCTACCTTAAGACCTGTTTATTTAGTTTGCTTTATAGATTTCATGCAACCTAAGCACAATAATAGAAGCTGTTCAACTTTAAAAGTTTCCATGTCTTTTTTAGTTTTTGTCACTATCATCAAAAATTGTCATTACACATCCCGCGGGATCCTTTCATATTCCTGGGATAAAAAGTCACTCATCCACACCATTTTTTTTCTGTCCACCATGAACATGTCATCTTACATCAGTTTTGTTAGGGAGCAACGAGGAAACGGACAGATACACAGATACATACAAATCAAACTTATAACACCTTCTTTATTGTCGGGGATTAGTCAGAATTTGTATGTAAAGCACCTAAGTAACTTTGTTCACACGCAACAGTGTAACGTCACTCATTTAAAAGTTTTAAAAGCCAACTTTTCACATAAACACGCAGAGCTACGTACAACACTGCAACAGCTATAAACGTGAGACATTGTTAGGGCTGGTAGGTACATAAAATGTTAATGATTTAGGTTCTTTATGAATAGGTTATGCTGACAGAGATGCACCTTAGTCTAACTATAACGTAACGGCGCCTCACGCAACCGGGCCTTAGTAGAGTGATCTTGTATTGGTACTTGGTAGGTACTTGTATGAACGAGAACATACCAATACAATAATATTTCGCATTTTATAATAATAACTGCAAAGGGGTTGTTTCAAATATGTATAGAGCCTGGGCCAGGTATTTGTGCAGTTTTTCAAAATGTTCGGGGTCATGAAATAGTGATCATTTTTTCTTTATTTTTTGGGAAAAGGTCCTTTTTACGAGGTACAATGCAAAATTAATTTGCAAAATAAAAGCGCGACAACATGGCGTCCTTTTTGACAATGACACGTACCTACACGAGTCATGATGACATGTGACATAAAACTAACCACAAAATCTATCAACACTAAACAGTTGACATCTGACAATAATTGAAATGACATTAAGATGACGTAATGTCATTACAAACATAGGCTACAAAAGCAGATGGATGCACTCCGAGTGTTGCTATTCTACAAATGTACACAATTATCAATTTTATATTTGTACCTCTTATTCGCTGTAAAACTGCAAAAAATCATATTTTATTTTAATTTCTGGTGTGAAGAATGGATTAAGGGAAACTCAGAACTGACCTGATGCTCCGGTTTTCTGATGTCTTCGATAGCTCGTAAAATCCACTGGTTCACAATTTCACATCCATAATATGTATAAATAAGAAGCGGTAAGCGGTAGAAAGTCTTTGATTTTCGTTCGCGACGCAAAAACTGGGTTTTTTTGAAAGCGTGTGTGGCGTTCGCGGCGAAGTAGTTATTGCGACTGTCAAATCTGACAAACGGCGGCCCGAATGGGCTATCTTCTTTGTTCTGAGTGAATGAAAGGGAAAGGAAATGGAGCGGTAATTGGTATAGTGTATGTGTTAGAATGAATATGTGAATGATTGGCGACAACAATTTCTATGATTTTTATATATTTATGATTTTTTATTTTGGTATAGCGCACAAGTACCTGGCCCAAGATGAAACAACCCCATTAATGTTTGTTGATTTTTACCTCAATCACGGATACACAACGACTGCAGCAACAGTTCGACGTGATTTTTTTGTAAAGTATGTAATATAGTTGAGGACTTTATTGTAGAGTGAAATAGGCTTTTTATCCCGGAAAAACAGAGGCATCCCGCGGAATTACTAAAAACCTAACTCCTAACCTAACCACGTAGACGAAGTCGCTGGCAAAAGTATTAACATGACCTGTTACCTGTCTCTATGCAAGCCATTTAACTTTGACTATATTTTTTCTCATTTTTAATGAGAATTGTTATGAACAATTTAATTACTGTTGTATTGATTTATATAAACCGGTAGGTATAACTATCAAGTTATTAAGAATTCCAATTGATGAAACGCGTATTTTAAAAACAATGTTTCTGTTCCACTATTTCATTTTACGGAATTTTTCAGATAAATTTTTGCTTTATTGACGTCGAAACTTGAAAGTGAAAATTCCTACACAAACGTGGATGCAAAATGCATTCGTATTGAGTTTTCTTGTTCTGGATTCGAAATATTGGGACAAACTATAGGTATGTTCCAAATACGAGTATAGGTATTGGAGAAAGATTTCGAAATGTATAGTTTACATATACCTATGGAAAATACAGAGAAACAAAAACCAAATTAGGTTAATGCATTTCACGATCTAACCGTTTAACAAATTTTTACGAAAGGTACAGAGATTGCCTTCATCCTGTAGGGCTAACATGCGCCATACGAAAAAAGGTTTCCTTACTTTATTCCTTCACCATTAAATCAAGTTATATTTAATTGCTTCAAATTCAAACAAAAGTCAGAGATGCATGCCCTTGATGGAACTCCGGAAAAGGAAGCCAAAGTCTCAAACACTAGGTTATCACTGTCCAG
This sequence comes from Oeneis ivallda, assembly GCA_029955525.1. NCBI lineage: Eukaryota > Metazoa > Arthropoda > Insecta > Lepidoptera > Nymphalidae > Oeneis > Oeneis ivallda. The sequence goes on from JARPMR010000007.1 coordinate 17,921,947, forward strand.
GCTGTACCGGGGGGTGATAAAAAAAGAGTGTAGGGGGGTTAAATAACAAAAAGGTAGCCCACGGTAACAAAAGTATTTATTTCGACCAAAGGTAACGGTACAGATCTTTATTACCGCGGCTAGCTCAGTAGGTGGGTACACAAATTTGTAGGGCCGTGGAGTTACCAAGATCCTGCCTTGACCTAGGTGGTGGTGTATATAGGTACTCCCCTGGTTAGGTGGCCTAGGTGTTGGGGGCCGCTGAGTCGCTGGGGAGTGACGGCTGTCCCGCAGACCCGCAGACGAGGTGACGCCCGTGCTAGCGCGCACAGGAACGTCGACCGTCGCGATCTGGTGACTAGCCGGGATTGGTAGTAGCGAGCGGTGCAGGAAGTAGCTCTAAGCGGAGCGGTGAAGGTTGAAGCGGAGAATGGAGAACGTTACTCCAAACGGAGAATCCTTAATCGGAGCGGAGAACCTGGAAATGATATACCGACTGATGTTAGTGTCTGGTAATATCATTCCGTCCTGAATCCAACCTTGGCACTAAAGTAAAACGCAGAGACGTACTAATAAGCATGATAGTATTGCCGTTGTGGTTAGAATTCAGAACGGAGTTACAAAAAATAGGTTATGAACTTATGAATGAAAAGCTGAAGGCCAAAATATAATCAGAAAACAATTTAATGCAATTTTTAATGATTGAGAAACTTGAAAAATATAAATATTAAAGTGAAGGTTGTCAAAAAACTAAAGTCTAGAGAAATTTCAAGAATTACAAAGTACATAGCAAATAATATGAAATGAATGTAATCGATGATAATAATAAGGCTGAAATATAGCTATTATTATTAGCACGTTAAATAATTAGCTATAAACACAAAGAAATGTTAAGTTAGGTACAAATTATATGACGTTGAAACATATGCTGTGGAATGTGAAATGAACAAAGATTAAACGTTACAATCTACAATCTACGATAAAAACAGTTTAAAATGCCATTCAAAACTTACCCTAGAACGGGATAATCCGCATCCATTGCACGGCTTAAATAATTTTGAAGAGACTCATCGCAGAACAAACTAAAGCGATTGCTCTGCGAAAAAAAATGAGACGCGCCCGTCACTAGTGCGAGATCGGGCGCGACTGACAGCTGGTTTGACTCCATCAAAATGGATGCCTGTGCGCCGGAACGCTCGGATTCGCGCTTGAAACATTATTTGCTACGCATTAAAAAAAAATAGGTAGGTACCTACTTAAATGATATTAAAATATGGCGGGTAATCATAATACTTACATACTATACATAAATAATATAAATGTTTATTTATCTAGACAAATACTTAGATATTTATAAATAAATACGTATTTTAAATTAAATATAATTAAAATATGTAACGCTTCGTTACATTACCCCCCGTTCCACGATAAGGATTTTATTTTAATAATAAAATCCGCACTCTCGCACTAGCATCATATTCTTACAACCACTTCACAAACCTTTCAAAAACACACATACTTCACCTTCCATATTAACGTCACATACCTAAGCGGGTAGTGACGCGTCCTATCACAGATAAAGTCATAAACCTAGAGGCGATTTAAGACTTTTTTTTTTTGCAAGAAATGTTTAAGTGCATTTAGTATGGGTGGGTGAATGTTACGACACGCTTCATTACAGACACTATAGATTCATATACTATTTACTTATTATATAATATATTTTAATATAATCTACTTATTATACATGATTAATAATTATCTTTTGCAGTAAATAAAATATTTCGTAAATATTATTACGTATAAAACAAAAAAAAATACACAAGATAAAAATATCTGAACCTAATATCCTAAACCGAAATGAGAAAGGGTGGGAGTTGTGAATGACACTTTTAAAAAAATTGATTAAAAAAAATTGCTCCGTTCTGTTACAATCAACTTAACAGAACGCTTTGGTTTGATGAGGATGAAAGAAAATGAGCGGCAAAAAAAAAAATAAAAAATGATCAACAGAAAAAAAAATTGTAGCTGGTGTGAAAGTAGCTTTATAAAAGTGGAAGTACGTACTAAAGCGCACGAAACTTTCAAACAAAAAAATATACAATAGTAAAAATAAAATATTTTTAATTAAACAATTTTGTAGCCGACTGTACCAAAATGCTAAACAAGTAAAATAAATACACAGTTTGCGGTATGCAAAGAAAATTATTTTGATACAGCTTACGTTCACCTCAGCTACGGCAAACCAAAAAATAAAGCGTTTTACAAAAAAAAATACCACTTACCGCACAAAACTACCACTATACCACTAAGGAAAAGACAGGATCTACCACGTAAGAGGGCGCCAGTGTACCGGTAATGTACACAAAATTTGTAAAAAATGGTGTTATCCTAAATCCCGTCTTGACCTAGGTAAATGTAATCGATGATAATAATAAGGCTGAAATATAGCTATTATTATTAGCACGTTAAATAATTAGCTATAAACACAAAGAAATGTTAAGTTAGGTACAAATTATATGACGTTGAAACATATGCTGTGGAATGTGAAATGAACAAAGATTAAACGTTACAATCTACAATCTACGATAAAAACAGTTTAAAATGCCATTCAAAACTTACCCTAGAACGGGATAATCCGCATCCATTGCACGGCTTAAATAATTTTGAAGAGACTCATCGCAGAACAAACTAAAGCGATTGCTCTGCGAAAAAAAATGAGACGCGCCCGTCACTAGTGCGAGATCGGGCGCGACTGACAGCTGGTTTGACTCCATCAAAATGGATGCCTGTGCGCCGGAACGCTCGGATTCGCGCTTGAAACATTATTTGCTACGCATTAAAAAAAATAGGTAGGTACCTACTTAAATGATATTAAAATATGGCGGGTAATCATAATACTTACATACTATACATAAATAATATAAATGTTTATTTATCTAGACAAATACTTAGATATTTATAAATAAATACGTATTTTAAATTAAATATAATTAAAATATGTAACGCTTCGTTACAAGGCTTAATTAACATGTATAATATTACTTTTATCTTGGTAATTAATCAAAGACAGATTATTTAGAACATAAATCCACGCGGATGAAGTCGCTAGCATCATGTAGTCCAACATAATATTACTCCACTTTTGATAGTGGCAAGATATTAGGAAATTCTCGCAGTCTCTAGAAATGTAATAAGGAGCTTATATTCTTTGATAAGCGGGGTACAATGGTTCTCAGAAATGCAATATCCGACTCACCTCAACTTTGTGACTATCTGGGCCGAATAGAATGATCTAAGCATTCTATATTTTTTCAATGACATTACAGTAAAAGATAATATTATGAGAGTTGATGGCTAGACCGATTTGAATAATTAGGGTTCCGTACCAAAATGGTAAAAATGGAACCCTTATGGTGAGACTTTCTCCGTTCATCCGTCCGTCTGTCACAGTCGATTATTTCAGTAACTATTAAAGCTATCGACATGAAATTTGGCATAGTTGTGTATAATAGTGGCCCAACATCATTGGAATAAAGAAAAATCGAAAATTATTTTTAGTTTTATTAAAAAAGGGGGAAAATCGGGGGTTTGAAATTTCAAAGTAAAATAACCATACCGAGTGGCGTATCATATGAAAGGCCTTTACTTGTGCATTCTAAATCAGTTTTTTATTTATTTCTGTATATAATAGTTTTTGAGTAATCGGCCAAAATGTCGAAAAAAATACCGTTCCCCCCCCCCCCCCCCCCCCCTTATCTCCGAAGTTTACCAATAGAAAAATCTGAAATAATTATGGTCAATAGAGGTTTATGTATATTTTACAGGAAAAATAAAAGCAACGCGAAAATTATTTTAGTTTGATTAAAAAAGGGGGAAAATCGGGGGTTTGAAATTTAAAAGTAAGATAACTATACCGAGTGGGGTATCATATGAAAGGCCTTTACTTGTGCATTCTAAAACAGTTTTTTATTTATTTGTATATATAATAGTTTTTGAGTAATCGGCCAAAATGTCGAAAAAAATACCGTTCCCCCCCTTATCTCCGAAGTTTACCAATCGAAAAATCTTAAATAATTATGGTCAATAGAGGTTTATGTATATTTTACAGGAAAAATAAAATCAACGCGAAAATTATTTTAGTTTAATTAAAAGAGGGGGAAAATCAGGGGTTTGAAATTTCAAAGTAAGATAATTATACCCAGTGGGGTATCATATGAAAGGTCTTTACTTGTGCATTCTAAAACAGTTTTTTTATTTATTTCTATATATAATACTTTTTGAGTAATCGGCCAAAATGTCGAAAAAAATACCGTTCCCCGCTCTAACTATCATAGTTTTTTTATATTAACAATAAACCTCTACAAACAAAGTTAACGATAAATAAGCAAATTAATATAATATTATCGTTTTACTTTTACTTTTGGAGTACGGAACCCTCGGTGCGCGAGTCCGACTCGCACTTGGCCGGTTTTTTTTTTGATAAAAATAGGGAAAACCCTAAAGAACAGCTGAAAAATCGAAAAAAAAATCAAAATTGGTAATTTTATGTGGTATAATCACCCCCTCGGGATTACTTTAGTACTAACTAGAAAAACTTAAGAGTGTGGCATAACGCCGCTTCGATATGGATTTCATGCCCCTCTTCGAGCGGGATGGGTAATTATGGTTTTCTCGTGAGTGAGAAATACAGAGCGATAGACGCGCAACGTATTTTTGACGACGTAAGCGCCAAAATTGCTTATTACCAAATGTCAAGTTTTACACGTTAATTAAACAATCAATCGAAAAATTAAACATGTAAATGAAAAATACTTCTAGGTTTCTTGACCAAACAAAAACCCAACAAGTTTGGTCCTCCTGAGATAAATAGCAAAATGTGTGCAAAACATGTATTTAAAAAAAAATATACTATCGAGAAAACTTTCACCAATCGTGTTTTTAAAACACTTAATCCAAGATAAAATTTCGAAGTATCATTTCCCCCCATATTAAGGTGGTACCAACTTCTGAGATAAATAACAATGACAAAATACCAAATTACATATTATGGCCTTTTAAAATAATTTATTGTTAAAGAATACTTCTTTACAAATAAATTATAAAGACAGAGTATACCTACCTACGTAATATCCAAGAAGTTCCCACAGAATTTCTCAAAAATTTAAATGCGGGTCTAGACGTGGGTACCAGTACAGCACCAGTACAAATGAAATTGGACTCGATTTGTTAATCGAATAAGCCTTTTAGAAAGGTTTCAAATTTTTAAGTAGCACTTACCGTCGTGAATTTTTAAGGCCTACTTAAGGTGTACGAGAACACCTGCCGTAAATACGGAACGAGGCGCGTTGAATGTTTAACTAGATGGGGCACGTATAGCTCACGCGACCGCGGACCTTAAACATACCTACCTAATAAGTGATAAGTAAGTTCGTGTTTCATGCAACAACCCCTCGTGATAAGGCTTACTTACGAAGCTATACGGGGTGGAAACTTAAGCGTCTTTGCACACTTTTATTTTCTAAAATATAATATGAGACTAATGGCCTGTTTCACCACTTGCTGATAAAGTGCCTGATATGTATCTAACAGACAAAATATCTGCTGGATAAATCTGTGTGATATCATTTTGGGTTTAACTGCCAGATTGACTTATGAAACAGAAAATTAAACGCTATCCGTCAGATAAGTTGTGGATAGGCCATCAGACCTTTATCAGCAAATGGTTTAACAGGCCCTAACTTTTGTCCGCGATTTCATCCACGTGGAGTTGGATATTTAATCCCGCGTTAACTTAATTGTTTTTCCGGAATAAAAAGTAGCCTTATTGTCACTCACTCTCCATCCCACTCTTCACGCATCGCTCTCCAGTTCCATAACTTTACCTGGCCATGCAAAAAATCACGATAATCCGTGGCTGAAAGCTGAAATGAAATGAGGTATTATAATGTAGACAAGGGATAAGGCCAGAATTTTCGATATTACCACGGGAAATATGAGTTAATACATTTCTGACTATTTCTAATTCTAAAGATCCAGTATCATAAAATAAGTATTTTCATCACATCCAGCAACGCTATATCGGTATTCACGGCAGGTCAGGCTTGCAATCTGTTAAGTGCTCTTCGTAGGTTACCCATGAAACTTGTGGGACCTCCATTGTAGTGAGCAACATAAACATACATGTATATATCGCACATAGGTTGCACATAATCTCGGTAAAAGGACTTTTGTGCTTTTTCTTGCGTAAGAAAATTATGGGTACCGTTTCTATGAATATTGTGCGAAGAAAAATGACGATTTCTTTGTATTGTATTAACATTTCTCCTTTTTTTTATCAACCTACTAGCTAATGCCCACGACTTCATCCGCGTGGATTTAGTTTTTAAAATCCCTCGGGAACTCTTTGATTTTCCGGGATAAATGTCACTGCCTATGTCACTCTCCAGGTCCTCAACTATATCCATGCAAAAAATCATGTCAATCCGTAGCCCTGTTGCGGCGTGATTGAAGGACTAACCAACAAACAAACACACTCTCGCATTTATAATATATAATAACGTCCATAGTTGGATATGAGCTCTTGTATGGACTTCCACGTGCTTCGTTCTTGTGCCACCTATAACCAGCTGTTCCCTGTGACTCGTCTGACATCGTCGGTCTGCCTAGTGGGCTTCTGATAAATTGTCCTTTCCGGTACGTGATCGCCACTCCAGCACCTTGAGATCAAAATGATGATTATTTATCGATTCTTGGAACTATGTGTCGCGCCCCCGCCGCGTTGTTTTATCTCCGTGACTCGATGAGCTCGTCGTTATGGCAGAGACTCTGAGAGATTTATAAGTCAATTATCTCAGCAGGGTTTCGGAAAAAGTGAGCCCACGATAGCGAAAAATATGCCCAATGCTTATCACCCCCCAGTAATCAAGAAGAACTCGGCATTCGAAATTGTGGGTGAGTAAGTAATTACACGTAGTATAGTTCTTGCAATTCACGAGGGCGACTGACTTATGGTTGTGTGTGTGTCGTATCTGTATAAGTGTGAGCGAGCGCAATGCTCGCGCCTGTCCGCTCCCACCTAGGCTTTGACAGGCACGCACACTTATGCAATGTGCATGTACACGAAGTAACCACGAGTAAAGCTCACTCGCCTTCTTGAATTGCAAAAACTGTAACATATTGTAATGTATGATTGACATTAGCATTATGCAATCAGAATACTTATAACCCTGCCATCGACCATACAACCCTAATGGTCGATGAACCCTGCGGTAATCCTAATGTTATAAATACGAAAGTGTGTTTTTTTGTTGGTTTGTCCTTCAAACGGAGCAACGGATCGACGTGATTTTTTTTGCATGGCTATAGTTGAGGACTTGGAGTATGACATAGGCTACCATTCATCCCGAAAAAATAGAGGGTTTCCACGGGGTTCTTAAAACCCTACTCCACGCGGATGAAGTCGCGGATAAAAGCTAGCTGGATATATAACAAAAAAATTAGCAGTATGCAATCAGATAACCCTGCGATATAATATATTATGAAACACTTTGGCATAGTATTGTTTCCTCTGCTCATAATATAATTTTATTCTGGTATAATCCGACTCCAGTAAAACAGCATGCGTGTAATACGTGTCATAGGAGGCAGGTGTCGCCGAGCCCCACGGTTCAGCTCACAGGATAAATTTCGTTTTGGAAACGACGCGACGTACTGTCATGTGATATGTTTACCGCCTTTTGTGCAGGTGTTGCTCATTTCACTACATTATTTTCTTAGGTATGAAATTACATTGCAGTCGCTTTAGTGTGTTTTTCGGGATAAAACTAGCTTGGTTAAAAGCTTCGTTGCGCCGTGATTGAAGGACAAATCAACGAATAAACACAGTTTTGCATTTTAATATTAGTACGGAAGTAAGGATATCAGAAGAGGTATGATATCCTTACTTTCTGAACAATTTTGCCAATAGAATTAAAATTGACACAAAATAAAAAAAAATGTGGTTTTCTCTTTATTTAACAAAATAAATATAAGATATAATAGTTTTAAAACAGAATTACTAAGATCCTGCCCAGAAGTGATAGGTATTGAATGGAAAAACCGTAATAAGATTGGAGGTATTTTGGGAAAATGGAAACAAAAAACCCCACCATTCCAAACTGGGTAAAAAGTTTTAATTTTCTAGATTTTTCCTTTGAGACAAACGTCGCTGTAATGGTGGACGCGGAGGGAATTTGTCCGCAGTGACGTGTTGAGATGGCTGCTACGTGATCTCATCTTAGCTTACATGGAGATGTTTTTTCTAGATACTTTATATTAATCATGTTTTTGTCGATTTAAGTGTCCACAGTACGACTTTTCACACGACTACGGCAAAGCCAAGAGGAAGGGTTATGTTAGGAGGTATTGGCACTTTGTCGTCGCTATGTATGTATGTTTGTATTTACCCATAATAATATGTTGTATGACGTGCTGATATGGTTATTTCTTGTGAATCGAACGAGTGCGGCCATGAAACAAGTTACAAGTCTCATTGACTGGGCAGTAGTAGGGCATTCTACGAACGCCGATACCTACACGCGCAGTAGGTAATGCGCATCGCAAGTGGCGGTTTTAGTTACTTACTACTTAGTTACTACTTACTTACTTACTTAATTACTTACTTAGTTACTTACTTACTACTTAGTTAGTTACTTAGGCTTTGAACTTTTGATAAACAGCTGATCTCACGTGTTATATTGCTTTTTTGTGTTAAATAATGTAATTTCTTGTTTTTTTTTCAATTAAAACAAGTCGAGGCTACTTACACAAAGGATTCTATGTTGTAATTAAATAAAAAGCTGGAAAAAATTGGTAAGATCGTGAAAGACCTATGAAATATTTCAACACTGAGCTACTCAGAATCATGTACTGAATCCCTGGTTTCAGTTTTCGTGAGCATGTCTCTTACACCTTGTACAAGGGGTTTTGTGCTACGATTCATATCGTAGGGTACGTTTATGCACACGCGGGGCGTTGCGCGGCGCGTGGTGCGTCGTGTCGCGCTGTAAACTCAAACATAATATGGCCAAGTATGAGAGCGTTCAATCAGAAGCGTTTGCGTTGAATGCAGCGGAGCACGCGGCGGGCACCGCGTCGCGTCGCGAGGTCACGCGTCGCGTCGCGCGGTTAACTCAAACATATTATGGCCAAGTATGAGAGCGTTCAATCAGAAGCGTTTGCGTTGAATGCAGCGGAACACGCGGCGGGCACCGAGGTCACGCGTCGCGTCGCGCGGTTAACTCAAACATATTATGGCCAAGTATGAGAGCGTTCAATCAGAAGCGTTTGCGTTGAATGCAGCGGAGCACGCGGCGGGCACCGCGGCGGGCACCGAGGTCACGCGTCGCGTCGCGCGGTTAACTCAAACATATTATGGCCAAGTATGAGAGCGTTCAATCAGAAGCGTTTGCGTTGAATGCAGCGGAGCACGCGGCGGGCACCGCGTCGCGTCGCGAGGTCACGCGTCGCGTCGCGCGGTTAACTCAAACATATTATGGCCAAGTATGAGAGCGTTCAATCAGAAGCGTTTGCGTTGAATGCAGCGGAGCACGCGGCGGGCACCGCGGCGGGCACCGAGGTCACGCGTCGCGTCGCGCGGTTAACTCAAACATATTATGGCCACGTATGAGAGCGTTCAATCAGAAGCGTTTGCGTTGAATGCAGCGGAGCACGCGGCGGGCACCGCGGCGGGCACCGAGGTCACGCGTCGCGTCGCGCGGTTAACTCAAACATAATATTATGGCCAAGTATGAGAGCGTTCAATCAGAAGCGTTTGCGTTGAATGCAGCGGAGCACGCGGCGGGCACCGCGTCGCGTCGCGAGGTCACGCGTCGCGTCGCGCGGTTTACTCAAACATATTATGGCCAAGTATGAGAGCGTTCAATCAGAAGCGTTTGCGTTGAATGCAGCGGAGCACGCGGCGGGCACCGAGGCGGGCACCGAGGTCACGCGTCGCGTCGCGCGGTTTACTCAAACATATTATGGCCAAGTATGAGAGCGTTCAATCAGAAGCGTTTGCGTTGAATGCAGCGGAGCACGCGGCGGGCACCGAGGCGGGCACCGAGGTCACGCGTCGCGTCGCGCGGTTTACTCAAACATATTATGGCCAAGTATGAGAGCGTTCAATCAGAAGCGTTTGCGTTGAATGCAGCGGAGCACGCGGCGGGCACCGAGGCGGGCACCGAGGTCACGCGTCGCGTCGCGCGGTTAACTCAAACATATTATGGCCAAGTATGAGAGCGTTCAATCAGAAGCGTTTGCGTTGAATGCAGCGGAGCACGCGGCGGGCACCGCGTCGCGTCGCGAGGTCACGCGTCGCGTCGCGCTGTTTACTCAAACATATTATGGCCAAGTATGAGAGCGTTCAATCAGAAGCGTTTGCGTTGAATGCAGCGGAGCACGCGGCGGGCACCGAGGTCACGCGTCGCGTCGCGCGGTTAACTCAAACATATTATGGCCAAGTATGAGAGCGTTCATGCAGAAGCGTTTGCGTTGAACGCGGCGGGCGCCGCACAACGCGCCGCGTGTGCATAAACGTACCCACTACCCATGCTGTTTAGCTACTCATTTATTTTTATATTAATTTTGAAATTAATGTTTCAATTATTTCACTTAATAAAGTTAAATATTTAATGTTAAAAATATTAATTAAACGTTTTATTGAAGAACTTGTGAAAGCTATTTGAACCCTAGAATTTGTTTTTAGCGTTGTATTCCTAAAGTTACTTCAGATAATAATTTACTAAAAGTCGTCTTTTTATAGCTAGTCTATTGCCTGAACTATAAAATACTGTAGGTATTTTATATGTCGTGTATATTATAGCTGCTGCAAAATTTAAGATTAGCTATGAAATTTTGATTCAAATATCCTCACAAAGTGAAATATTATGTTAAAGTTGAATCTGAAGAGGGTAACTTTGGTTTTGGAATTTATGAGCGTAAGTTGGAACTGGCATACATACAGTATATTGAATTAGTTAAGGATAAATTAAGGTTGCCTATTAAGTACTGTCTATTATTATATAGTAGACAGTATTTTATAAGATGTGGTATACTTTATCTAAACTTTTAATAAAATTATGAAGATTTTCCTAGGTATATCTTTCAATAACGTAATAAAAATACCTTAAACTAAATTAAACTTACTTGTATTGTAAATCACTATTGGGAAGTCTGGTTTCTGAAACAATGGAAAAAGAGGATTAGCCCAAAAATGTATCTGTATAATATTATAATGATGAATTAGAAGTTCAAGGCAAAAACTAAACCTAACTTCTCTAATGCATGATGAAGTGTTTTTAGTTTTATCTAACAGTAATAATCAGGTTTAATAATTATTATAACATAATAATTAGGAAGCAGTGGTAGACTAGTGGTTAGGACTGTGGTCTCCTATTCGGGGGGTCGCAGGTTCGATCCCGAGACCTCTGACTTTTCGGAGTCAAGGGCGTTTAAGCAATTAACTATCACTTGCTTCAACGGTGAAGGAAAACATCGTGAGGAAACCGGCACATCTGAGGGTTCTTCATAATGTTCTCGAAGGTATGTGAAGTCATCAATTAACGCATTGGGCCAGCGTGGTGGACTATGGCCTATAACCCTTCTCTGAGAGGAAACCTGCGCTCAGTAGTGGGCCGTTGATGGGTTGCTAATGATGATGATGATGATGAATAATTAAGTATAAGTATTAGCTATTGCCTGCGGCTTTGTACCTTGTATTCTAGCTGTATCTTGAAGCAAAGATATACTAAGCTTTATTGCGTGCTTTAGCGTGTCAATGTAACTAAATTATGCCGCGGTCGTAGGTATAGCTTACGTATAGATAATATTACAGATATTCCTACCTTCATTAATGAAAATTCAATTTTTACGTTTAGGAGCTGTGGAGTTCGGATAAACAAAGTAAAGAGTAACAAGCCAGAAAGTAATACAAGCATTATAGATTTTAATCAACAGTCTCTTAGTAAAGCAATAAAAACATTCAAGTTTTAAAGTGCTCTGACTTAGTTCAGACAATACAAGCAACTTAACAACTTCTATGAGAGACAAGTTTGTATCTTACAACAGGCTTGAGTTAGTTGATAGCGAGTTAGATAACATTTAATACGTTATCTTGTTCGTTAAACTTAAATGTGCCTAAATGTCTTAAAAGATGCCTAGTTTGTATTTAGTCTTGTTAAAGTCTGTTGTTTTTGTTGTACCTAAAGCCTAAACAAATGTTATTCTGTGACATTGCTACTTCTTCATATTGCTGAGATACAAGTGACACAAGATCGTGTTCTGTTGTAATCCTTGCAAGAGACCTGCAAACGATCTCTAAAGATTTAGACTCTACGTTTAACTGAGGAATAAATTCGACGTTTTTGCAAATTTTCAATACAAAAACTGTCAGAACATCTTTATTTCTGGGTCAAACGTTGAACGATGGTGAAATTGGCACTTCGTATGTTAATTTATTGAAACCGATAATCTTAACGATTCAAAAGCACTTTATTAAAGTTTATTTGAATAAAAAACTTTTTCTATTCTTTTCTACTCTATAGCGTGCTCTCCGAGGCACGAAGGAAGGATAAATGCCAATTTTGGACCTTCAAAGTTTGAACGACTTCGGTTAGTTATATAAAGTAGATCCCATCAAGTTACAGATTGGTCAACGTCATTTAACCGTCACTAATATACTCAGCAAATATATAACACCAATGTCTGTATAATTTTGGAGTCCTGTGGAGTTTAAATTATTCCTTATCTATTTATATTATTATCCAAATAATTATTTTAGCCAAGTTTATAAATCTGAATAGGTATCAAGGTGTAGTATTGTCAATAACGCAATTCTGTAGATGTTTGTAACATTGTCTGGATGGATAAGGATCCAAGTTATTGGTTTAAACAATTTTTATACTAATCGTCACTGTTTTTCACTTTAACAATAACGAACAATAATTTATTGCCCACTGATTAAGTTCAGAAGCATAATAATTTTATTATTGAGGAAATCTATTAATTTCGTAACATTAAGGATAAGTGCCTACTTTGACCCTCTATTATTAATCTATCATGTAATGTTTCAGGGAGGTTTTGGGGTTAACTGGAGTGACGTAATGATCCGCGCAGAAGTTCTTTAATTACTCAAGCTAAGGTGGTTTTGGTCACGGTCACTTTACAAGCCGTACTTGTACCTTATTATTGAAAGGGTTATAAGTTTATCAGTCTTTGTATTTGTGTGTGTGCGTGTGTGTTGTGACTGTTCTTTCATCTGATGCTGAAAAATCGCGTATTTTGACCTTTTAAACGATTGAAAACTCTGCTTTTCAGTTATTAATGACTATAATATGATCTCAAAAGAATATGATAACAATTTATGAACAAAGATTAGAGTTTGCAGGTCCTTAACAGGACAGGACAAGTGTCTACATAACACGTGCAGCATTAAGATCCAAGTACCTAATGGAAAACAAGTGTTTTAATTAAAACTACACAAGTAGGTATGTACATTTACCAACACTTACTGGTATTATAAATAAATTGTTATAAATAAATTGTGTGATTGAAAGACAAACCAACAGGTTTCAACAGGTGCAATCACATAGCAATGGAGCATAGGATCAAAGTGATTTTTTTACGGGTATAGTTGAGGACATGGAGAGTGACATAGGCTCCTTTTATCCCGGAAAAACACTATTTTCCCGCGGGATTTTTAACTCCACGCGGGTAAAGTCGCGAGCAAAAGCTAGTCAAAAATAAAATAACCGCGTTATTTCATGTAGTTACGTTATCGGAATGTTTTGCTGTGTCGGGATATGAATATTTTAATAGATAAATCATAGCTTTATGTTATAGCTATGAAATTGCCTTTCGAACATCAGCGTTTGTAAATCCTTTGGAAGGACCTAAGCCGGTATTAAACTTTGGCAATTATTAAGTCACCAGCGGTGTCCAAAGTTTGATAAGCCTTTATTTAAAGCTTGGTGAGATTGCGATCTTAATCAAACTCTGTATACTTCGGGGAAATAATTTTATGATACAAAATTTTGACAATCATTCTGACGGAAACTTCATAAACTCTTAAAATAGGTATGAAAAAAGTAGTGATTACAAGCTTTTATTTAGCTTGACCAGTTTATTTATTTATTTGTTTGTTTGGGTCAAATCTTGCAAGATGAATTAGACCCACTTCCCGGTTTCTGATCGAGCTGAAATTTTGCATTTATGTGTAAATCGGATGACAATGCAATATTATTGTGACGTGGAGCTGATCTGATGATGGAGACGGAAGATAGCTATCGGAACTCTGTAATAAAACGACGTAACCTCATCGAGTTTGGGCTCGTTTGATTCGTCATAACAAGTACTCTGATCCTAGATGATATCCAGAGTCTAATGATGTAGCTACTAAAAGCTTGCATTTAAAAATAAAAAATTTAATTTACACTTGTCTATTTTACTCAATGTGAAAAACGATAATTTTTTTAAAACTCCAAGACACTGTGTTTGTCGGTTTGTCCTTCATTCAGGTAGCAATGGAGCAACGGATCGACGTGATTTTTTGCATGGGTTTATTTGAGGACTTAGACTGGATCAAATTAAACGCGGTAATTAAATGACAGCTCGAATCATTGAAAAAAAACCTCTCTTAATAATATTTATTATCATTTTCGTTTATTGTCAAGCTATCAACGCTTCAGTTTATTTCCACACGGTTTCATATACTTTAGGTTCTTTGTTCGATATCGTATACTCCCCATACACAATGGACACTAAATACTGTTCTGGAGAATACGGCAGTTTTCATTAATACATAGCTAACACAATGCGCGCCTCACTAATGATCGTGATAGCTGCCATTGTTCGGCGCTAATGAGATAGTATGTGATTTTTCCACACCTGGCCGGGTCAATGGACTCAATGGACGATGAATAAATATCAAATATCTCGGCTGATTTTTGACTCCATTTTTTTTGTTTATTTTATTCTTCTCATCGTGATGATGCAATCGAAGATGGCATTGGTTGGCAACTTTATTTAACTCACTAGCCCGCGACTTCGTACGGGTGAATTTAGTGTTAAAAATCGCGGGGGAAGTCTTGTATTTTCCGGGATGAAAATTGCAAGCCCATGCAAAAAAAGTAAGTCAATTCGTAGCCTGTAGGTCAAGATCCATAGCAATGTGTATTATCGTTGTATCGAACTATGCCTGCTGCCACAAAGGCCCCGGGCTACACTCGGCTTGCTACAGCCCACTAACCCCACTGGGTTAGTATGGGTTTATTGGGTTTAAATTGTAGACCAAAGTTTCCAAAGTTGTTTATCACGCGTCTCTACTGACTAAACTGAAAATGCCCGTCCCACCTGGGTGCAGTATGCGACAGCAAGTGAACGCTCCACCCTAATTATATTTCTTTGCTTCATCCTTCAATATAATTATTACAAAGGTAGTCACTCCAGTCGCCAGAGATAAGTCCGCGTATTTTACAGTTATACCCTATTTTAAAAATAAATCACCTTGGCAGCCCCGTCTTGCTCATTACTTTTTCGCGCGAGATAAGGACCGCACGCGCTCAGCGCGCCGCACTTAATAATTTAACCAGAAGTGCAGAAGATCGAGTGATATTGTAGGATAGTGTGATTGCAGTATTGTTCATCGGCTGAAATCATCATCATCATCATCATCGAAGGAAAAAGGTACGAGCTCTTTTCTGTTTTCAAACGATCTCTTGTTTGCGCTTACGTACCGCCACATAGCCTACTATATTATTGTTTTTGCATTAACATAAAAACGGTACACTTTTCGTATCGAGGTTTACTGTGAGTGTTCATCGATTACGAGGTATCAGAGAAAACGTAAATATTCTGAATTAAATATTACGTTACCTACTCTGCAAATACTTGCGGAAGTGTTTTATTATGAAAATTAATAAAAATTAAAACACAACTATAACAATTATTATGGTAACACTATTGTTACAACTTGTCATCAATCACGATTGAATTAACTTAGTACCTACCCCCCAAGTGTCTCGGATTTATTTAGGTAATTTATCATTATTATTTCTACATATCATATTATACATTCGAAAAATGTAATAAAATTCACGAATTCACTCAACTATTCTCGTAAAATTCGCTCAACGGGGCTTTAGTAGCTTGCCCAGCCGTTAACTATATTCGAGTACCTACATGTAAACAAAAATATAATATTATTTATCTGGAGAGACGGTAGTGTCCCTGCCAAGACGAGCCAAGCGAAGCGTAAGGGAACTAACTACCCACCTTTTCTTCGATTTATCTGAAAACACTAATTGTTACGAAACACGTAAAATTAAAAGCAATGGTAGATGAACAAGCAGAGCAAGTAGATGAACAAGCAGAGCAAGTAGCATATTATTAGATATTATAGAAGATATTAAATATTTGGAAGAAATAATGGCCATTTTCCTCGGTTTGAAAGTCTTGCTCGTAACTTAAACAACTGTTTTTTTTTTTGCGTCATACGTAAACACCGAAGAAAATCAAGCCGACGCCGAGTCTAGTACAGTTAATCCAGATACTGAATGGTCATTTTGACAAAGGGTTCAAAGTTACTTTATAAAAGGTCGGTCAACTCGAAATTGACTCAAAATTACACTCGGCGCTTGGGAAATCGACGCATGTTTCCCCGAAGTATGGTGGAAATATTCATGCCAACCATATGGCTCTTTATATTAAAAAAGGAGATGCGACAAAGACTACTCGTCCTGAGTATCACGGCCGTTAGTAAAGGAATGGGCCTACTATTAAAAGAGAGTGAAAACAGGGTGCAGGCCATGAAACACCTAAGCAGGAAGATGGCTGCAGGATCCTATGTGATTCAAACTTCGGAATCACTCAAAGCAGCATTAAACTCTTAATGCCTCAACTCAACAAGAAGTGCTATAAGATTCGGAAGGAGACAAAACTTTATTTGGATTGGCTTTATCCGAGAAACTAAAAAACAACAAACAGGGATTGACTGCGAACCAATTGCAATAACATGATTAACTGCGAGCTAATCATCAGTCATATACTAAAGCCATGACTCCACAAACAAATTGGATTTGGCTGCGAGTCAATTGCGATAATATAACTAGCTGCGACCCACTCATGAGTCATATTCTAAAGCTGTGACTCCACAAACAAATCAGGATTGACTGCGAGTCAATTACGATAACATAACTAGCTGCAAGCGAGCTACTCATGAGTCAAATCCTAAAGCTGTGACTCCACAAAAAAAAACGGGACTGACTGCGAGTCAATTGCGATAACATAACTAGCTGCGAGCTACTTATGGTTCATATCCTAAAGATGTGACTTCCTAACTGCGAGCTACTCATGAGTCAAATCCTACAGCTGTGACTCCACAAACAAATCGGGGTTGACTGCGAGTCAATTGCGATAACATAACTAGCTGCGAGCTACTTATGGTTCATATCCTAAAGATGTGATTTCTTAGCTGCGAGCTACTCATGAGTCAAATCCTAAAGCTGTAACACCACAATAAAAAGGGATTAACTGCGAATCAATTGCGATAACTAACTTGCTGCGAGCTATTCATAAATCACATACTAAAGCTGTGATTCCTTAAACAAATCGGTATTGATTGCGATTACATAACTAGCTGCGAGCTACTCATGAGCCATATCCTAAAGCTGCTAAAGCTG